>CM057338.1:485974530-490774530 GCA_030015575.1 Agapanthus africanus
AAATCGAAGCGGTCTTATGCTGCTTCTACTTCAGCAGCCGTCTAGACCTCTTTTTACAACACTGCTCTTATTTATTGTATCTTCCCATTAAATTGGAAGTTTCAAGAAGCCAATCCTACCCATTAAGAGGGCATCTCTTTCCATAAAGAACGACTGCCATATTTCCCCTAAAATGTCCTTTTTTAATGGTGGTTGCTCTCTTTATAATAAATACAACATAACTTATTCATGATGGTCTTAGCACCTTGACCTTGTAAATATGAAGGTTTCATGTTCTTTATGCAAACCCGAAGGCATTAAATAGTTATTTTAGTATGAGGCAACCTCATCCGGATGTGGCCCTTTGCTAACATAACTCTGATATATTGAAAATAAATGCATACATATACAAAATAGTCTATTTCATGAATAGATCATTCCTTGGTCGTAACATGTATAACCAAACACAACAAATTAATCACGTCAAATATGAGAGCATCATAAAACTAAAGATGATATCACAGGATTTTAGCCAATTACTCGTCAACCATCAACTAGACAACTTGATAGATCCATATGAGCTACATAATCTCTATACTTTCTAGGAGACAATGCTTTTGTCAAGTGATTAGCTATGAGTATTTTCCAAGATTGAATATTATAGTTATGTTTGTTTGGCCCAAGTGGAAGAATATCACACACTTTATGTAAAATAGGGGAGTCGGCCGTCATAGAGAAATGGGTAGCCACTTCTTATATAGAATTGTGTATCCACCTTTGCTAGGAAAAGTAGGCTGTTATAAACTTATAATAGTTATGGCTGGTCCTGGAAATCTTCTCTACAGGGGAAGAGGCTTTAGATGGGATTGCATGAGTCTTGGTTCTCCTTTCTGAAGGTTGAAAAAACTACCCATTAGGTTGAGCAAAAGGAGGGAGAGACAAAGCAAGTGCCAACTCGCAAAGTTAATCATGTCTTCAACAAGCTCATGTATCTTCTTTCATGCCCTATCAAGCTTACAAGAATTCCATTTATATTCATTTCACGATCGATCTTCTTTTTTGCGTATTTGAAGATTGTATAATTCTAATAAAAGAAAATTATAAACTTGTTATCATAAGCTAGATCAACACACCAAAGATATCTTTTTCTTTTTTTAAAAGGGAGAAACAAAAGGTTCATGTAGTTCATCTAGATTGGGTTATGTCCAACGAAATAAGGGAATCAAGAGACATTTACTTTTAAAAGAGCATTAACATTGAAGATTATGCCTAGTTCTAACCAAAATTTCATAACAAAAATCACAGCCAGAAAATTGACGGGCTACACTCCAGGATCTTATATCACCGTAGAGTATTTTTCGTCACCCTATTGAGAAAGCAAAACGCGTCGCTTGTCAGGCGTATTACAGATTCTTCCTGTTTGGGGTAGGCAGGGGTTTAATGATCTTAAGGATCCAAATTTTCGGCAGCTGTGGACTAAGCTGCCGTTAATTATCTGTAATATTTCAGAAAATATAAAATATTATTTTTGGAATTTAAATAATAAAATAGCAAATTTCATGGATATTATACTATATAGATTTGAGTTTTCATGGAATGGTATGATTATATACCTATATTCTGAAAAATAATTAGAATTTAAAATAAATTATTAATTATGAAAGTATTTATTTGATTTAGGAATTTTACAAATTAATATATATTTATTTACATACAAGTTGAATGTTAAAACTTGATTAGTACTTTGCTAATTACTATACTAAACCATGTTTTAAATTGTTAACTATATTTGTGTACATGACATATTATTTGCATGTTTCCACTTCTTTATTTGTCATGGTTTCGATATTTTATTTTAAAAAAAAAATAAAGAAAAAAAATAATAGCAATGAAAATGGAAGACGAGGAAATATGAGGTGACATGGTGCATTTAATGAGAGAGAGAGAGAACGAGAAAGAGTGAGCGGGGAAGGTATGGCTACAACTAAAGCCCTTTTTTTTTTCTTTCTTCATTTCCTCCCTTCATCTTATTTCCTTTTTTTCATCTTCTTCTTTCTCCACCTCCTCCACCACCTTCTGCCGCATCAAAATACCACTCAAACAATCTTAAAATTCATGTTAGCCTTCCCAAAAAATGTTCTTCATCTCATTACAAGCAACATGGAGGGATCAAGTTCTAGTTTGGAGCAACCTTGTGTTGGGTTACGGCAGCGTCCCGGCCATCAAACCGTGGCCAAATGCGGAACAAATTTTTTCTAAACTGGCGCTACCATGGCCCGATATCCGGATCTACCCTAAACCCTATACTAGCAATATATAACAAGGAGTTAGATGGTTATACTGAGTTGATCCGTGTTCTTCGGTCTTCAACCTTCATTCCAAGCTCCTAGTGTTCGTTTGGATCGAGTTTGGTTGCCGTTCTTCCTCCATCTACGATGATCGAGTTTGGCAACCGACGCTCCAAGATTGCTAGCAATGGAGAGTGGAGGTGTAGGAATGTGTCACTATAATTTTCCTCTCATCACAATACTCAAAAGAGCAACTCAAGAAGATGAAGGAGGTGAAAAAATATGTGGCATAAGCAACTCAAGAATGCCTAAGTGTTTTCAAGAGAATGAGAATAGAGCCATGAAGCAAGTGAAGAATCAAGTGGAGAAAAGAAATGAGCAAAAGCCAATCCCCCAAAAAGTGGCTGCCTCTCCTCTCTCTCTCAATCAAGCACACAAAATAACTTTTCCATTTTTTTCAATAAACAAAGCAAACCATACCTCTCTACATGCCTTAACCTATGCTCATGCCAACTCACCCTCCACCTCATTTCCATAATTGATTTTCTAAAAAGAAAATCAATAATGAGGTGTCCATCTTCTAGAAACTATTCCATATAAATACGGAATACTTCCCGGTACACGTATCGAAACCCATATACGTGTATTCGTACAAAAATACGAATAACCAAAAGATAAAATGAATAGTGAATAATAATACTAGAATACATATATATGAATACATATATATAAATACATATATATAAATTATTAAATCAAAAACTGATTTAATAATCCGGCTTAATCCTAAGCCGCTAGTATTATCAACCGTCCGATTAAAATCTGTGTAGCCTGTACACATATTTAATCGGACACCTGTATGTACCAACATACGTCATCTACACCATATCGCTTGAACCGTGAAAACCCTCTGTGTGGGACTCTAAACACTCGTCAATACGCTGGTAGTGGGTTTAACCACAAGCACGTCAGCGGCACTAGCTGTACGTAACGGCTACCCAGGTATTGAGCGAAAGGAAGGCCGACGAGCAAACTCATACAAACCCCTACTGATCCTGACAGTGACAATATCCGTACAGTCCGGTCTGTTCGTCTAAGAGTATCTCATATTGTGTCTAGGGGGTGGATAAAGTCAGACCCCTAACAACGCGATAATTCATGTCGGTATGAAGCCCATCACCACCTGAGAAACCACTGATCCTATATCAGTAATTCTCGACTACCTTGGCTAAGGATTTTTGGTAATGGCCACCCGTGCACTGCGCGACATCAACCCCCAATACCGGGAGAGACGAATCCCCGACGATTCGCTCACTGCCTTCATGTGGCTCGGGACTGTACCCAACTAAAACCTATTTGCACGACTCCTTTGAGCCGTGGTAGGGTAGTAATCAAAGCATGGTAGGAACTCACACGAGACAAATGGCGATCTCAGGCCGACAGACAAACCTGTACACATGTCACTTGGGAACTGCTATATGACAATAGGTATAATACCAAGTAGCATGTTCCCGGCGAGTCCGTCCAGTGTACTCATAACCCAATGAGCACATATATACTATCTTAGGTGAACAAACTAACACCAATGGCTTATGAGACCGGGCCACTGCCCCTAGTCGGGATCTCGATCAGTATACTCCAGTCTACTCTGGAGTATCGATGCCCAGTCTCGAAACTCTCACGACTAGGGATATTTAAGGATGTGCTTATAGACCCCCAGCTCCCACATATATAATCGCCATCATAATGCTGGTAGTCAAGCATAAATCCTATGGGCTCTATCAACATGTAAGCATGTACACGATGATAAAGACAAAATAGATAGCATACTATCATCTCGAGTAAGACTGTTCTACCGGTATAGATCCTCCCTCAATCATCATAATTACCTGCCCGCGACCATGATAATTGCCTTGAGGGCATTATAGCCAACACCTTGGCCTTCTTAGAAATTTCTTGAGTTGTTTTTTTGAGGTAAAACACTCACCTTTAAACTAGTTTTTAAGTTTCCTAACCACATATTATAGTTTAGAGTTAAATAGGTTATGTTTTATGAACTTAGAATTTTCTAGAATGATCTTTAGTGGATAAATTTGTAGTAGAGATGTAGTGGAGGATGTAGAGAGTGACTACTGGCCTAGTAGTAGTGATGGTAGCCTTAATTAGAATGAGCTTAGAAGGTTCAAAGACGAACTTAGAAATTTTCGATATCGGTTTTGATTGAGTATAGATGTTCAAATAGAATCTGGTATTACCCAAGAATTCTGAAAATTAAATAGCAGATATAGTAAGATGCGCGAACCAATAAGAAGCCAACATAGAAGCTCGAGCCCATTATTCCAAACCCGGGCCGCCAAAATAATCAATTTAGCTGCAATTTGCGGCACAATATTGGAGATAGGGTTTAATTCTTGGTCTGTAGCTCAATCACTAGATAACTAGGCCTATCCAATATGAAAAAGGGATAATTTCACTTTAAGAAAAATCTGGGAGCATTTTACTAAGTTTCTGCTTATGTTTTCCGACTTTTGAAAACTTGACTTTTGATATTTGAGTTTGGACTCGGTCGTTTGACGTTCGTACGTCGACGTAAGGGGTTGTTTTGTTGTTTTAGCACGCGTTGACCATAGATTCTAACATATGTGCCTTTCGCTTGTCGTATTAGTTTTGGATATGGATTTCTATGAAAGTTGGTTCGGGATTTCATTACGTTTTGGTTATGAACTTGATTTGTAGGTACAAGTGTGTGGACTTCCGGGACGACGAAGAAGAGCAAGGCATCCGTCGGGATCGACTAGAGTGAGGCGTTGTAGGTGAGTAGGTGTATATCTACGGGGGAAGTCGGATGGATAGCGTATAGTACCCCGCAACCGTAGTATTAAGGTATATATGAATACATACACTTAGGATATGAATACTTAGCTAATAGTGTTTGTAGAATATTATAGGTGATAGTAGTATATTAGTAGAATGACAAATTCCTAGTACTAGTTCTTAGCCTATGATCCATATCTACTCATGAAAGTATATAACTACATATATTTACAATATGATATGACATGATGAGGATACGATCCAATATGATGAAATAGGTCGATATGATATGATATGATAATATGAGGCGATATATAACGAGATGAGATGATATGATGTACATGACGATAGATCCATACTATCTGATTTGATGATATCATACGATGGATTATACCGTACGCGATATGATGTACGTGATGATAGATCCGTACTATTTGATTTGATGATATTGGATTATACTGTACATGCATGATGAGGATTGATCGCTGACTTATATATATATATATATATATATATATATATATATCGACTCGAGAAATATTGTTTTTAAATCACTTAAGTAGATATTAGGATATATTTAGGGCCACACCTATTTTCAAAACTAATGAATCGTTATACACTTTTAGATGACAATTTTAAGGGACGCTGCGGATTTTCAAATGGTATCTTTTTCAAAAACATCGTAGCCTTATTTCAAAAACAATGATTCGTACTATTTTAAACTATAACTGTATGGCTCGTACGTAGTTACGCATTTTATACTGTTCGTGTTTACGTTTTCTTTTTTCTGCATACACTCGTATTATTTTCATTTACGACATACATACTACGCTTCGTATACTTATCTTTATATGACTTCGTTTGCTAGGACACGTGCACCATTACCGATAATGCGTATGTTGCACGTACACATACTCGCCGGCTCACACACACATCATTGGTAATTGCTATACCACGTACACATTAGAAATCACTATGTCATTGTATCGCCTTATAACCTGTAGAATTTTAGTTATTATATACTACCAAAGGCCACACATACTGGTTCAGATATTGCACTTTCTTACTTAGCTATACGGCACACTTATATGAAAACACTTGCTATACTTTACAGTACTGTTATGCCTGTAAATACTGTTCATCATTATTACATGCTTATAAGATTCTATTTTCATGAGATTTCTGGATTTGAGAAACCACAGATACATTTTAAAAACTTATCATTGTTTTAAAAACGCGGTTTCTCTTGATATGATATTTCGACGTGCACCATGAGTTTTCTCGGAGCTGAGCTGAAAGTATGTCTTAGCACCTCTACTAGGTTTCAAGGACTAGAGAATCAGGGTTTCAAAGTTTTCTTTCATCAAGCAAGTTCGATTCTAGGTTAGTATACTTAGTATACTTATATCTCACACACACACACACACATATCAAATATATAAATATATATCAAATTATTAAATCAACACTTAATTCAATAATCCGGTTATATCATATATAACCGACCAATATCATATTTATATGTATATCAAAATATTAAATCAACACTTAATTCAATTATCCGGTTATATCACATATAACTGTAAGTCCATGCTACCTCCCCCGGTACTTTCGGGCATGCGGAATTTTGTGAAAAACAATTTTCTAGAGGCGGTAACATGGACTCAAAACCGGATCTTTGTAAAACATCTAACTAACAACCTAACTAGGAGTTGTTAACTACTCGGTTAGGGGGTTATATGATTGATAGAGGTTGTGCGTGTTCAAGTTTTAGTTTAAATACCGCAATCAAGACGGTTTCGCTTGTAGCTAGCCGGTTGAGTACGGGTCGTCCGCAGGGAGATGGGAGTCTTTTTCTATGTGCTTTAACGAGTTAAGTCTGGTTTTTCGGATTTTGTTGTGGTTATCTAAGTGTTAAGTTGATGTTTTAAAGAGAGCTTGTTAGGGTTAGGATTAGGTTAGTTTGAGTTAGGAGTCTCCACATCTTTCGTTGCCCCTCTTAATATCGGTGTTACGGTAATCGACAACAACGGGGATTAGCACGACTAGGAAGGAACTTGCGAGTATAAGCTAGGCTTTCCAACGCATAAGTCCTTCCTTTTGGTGCTTGTCCGTCCGTTCTTGGCTCTTAGCCATAACCTCCGGTTAATTCAACCACAACCGGTCTCACTACTGGATCACCGCTATCATGTAGGATAGGGTGCCGTAAGGAGCGGATTGTGGTTCAATTAACGGGAGTTGATTTAAGCTGTTGGGCAAGGAAAGAGTGAGAGAGATTTCCTTCTCTCAAACTTCCCTTATCCTACCCTAACAAGTATGAACTACTCATACATCATGATACGGAAAAATAAAACAAAACAAAAGAGGAAGATAGAAAGAAGGAGGTTAGAAGAATACGACTAGCTATTTTGCGACCTCACCTTGGCGAGGATCGAGCGTAAGCATCATTGTCGTATTAAGGATAAAGAAAAAGAGAGAAGAAAGAAACAACAAGGAAATAACAACAACTACTTAACGAATTAAAATTACAACAATTATAAAAAAGGCAAGACAAGCATGATAATAAAATGATCTTCTTTATTCATCACTCTTCACTCACAAGCTCAATACAAGTTTAATGGAGAAGAGATGAGAAGAGGAAGAAGAAAAACACTAAACCTAGGCAAAATGAAAATACAAGAATGGACCCCTTCCTTCACAAAGTTCTGGGCTATTTATAGGCCAAAAAATGAAAACCTAGGGCAACCACCAGAACCCAAATACAAATACCAAAATACCCCTGAAAATTCTTCATCTGCCGCCACTATATGGCCGCGGATCCGCGGCCTAGACCCCCTATTGGCAGCGGATCCGCGGCCCTATAGTAGAGTTGGGGTCTCGTTTTTCTTGTGGTCCCCTGGTTTGCTTTTCTCTGTAGTTTGGCATATGTGTTTTCTGAAAATACTTCCACATTTCTTCCAGAATTTCTGTTGAGGGAAAGGTGGACTTTTTGTCAAGATTTGGCATGATTGCCTCGAGCTCCGCGTAGATTTCTTGGAACTTGTTGTTGCCATTGAGCCTTGTGCATGAAGGTGACAATCGATTTGCCATTTTGTCTTCCTAAACTGGTATCTGGCAACATACGGATGAAGAGCGGAGACCGTGTTTTATCTGTGGTTGGCAGGAACCCGGATTTTGTCGTGTTTTCCATGAATTCCACCGTTTTAGAACCGAGAACCTGTATCTTGCAATTGACTAGCAAACACGGCTCAAGAGTATCTACCGATATGTAATGTGATAAAAATTGGGCGGTATGAAAATGCAAAAATCTGATATGAACAAATACCCCCAAACTTATCATTTGCTCGTCCCGAGCAAAGCCAATTTATTCACAAAAAAATTTCCTAACCTCACTTTCGCAGGGAACGCGATTGCACTGAGCATGTGCAACAAGCCGTTAAACCTCTAGGTGTCCCTAGTAGGAGGAGTGTTGTCTCCTGAGGGTTTTCAGCGGATACTACCCACAAAATCCGGTCAAGTTGATTTTGTAAAATAACTAAGATTCAAACCCTACAGTTTTGTTTTTAGAAAATAACAATTCTATAATCCTAAGTCTAGACCATCGAACCTTTATTTTTCACACCTCGCTTCTTATTTAACTACAGATTTTATATGTCTTTACGTGCAGTGCAAATAGTGTCGTTAAGTTCCAGAAGGATCGATTAAAGTCATCATGTCGCACAATAAAGCCCAGATAACAATTTTAAAAGGATCACATAAGTTTTATAGAGAGTTAAGCATTTTTCAAGTTTCGTTTTCCAGTAAGGTTTCAACTTCAGAATTTCTATCTTCCATAACAGGAAACTAAGTCGTATTTTTCACTCCACCTTTTTCTTGTTTTCATTTCATACACACCTCTGTGAACGTGCAATAGTCTTTATCATAGAATAAAACCTTCATATCTCCGCTAATTTTTTTTTATAAAAGCCTGTCTTTTATCAAGATTATTCTCACACAAAGAACCGTTAGGAATTTTAACTCGGAGAGAACACTTGCTTGACTTTGTTTTAAAACTGGACTTTCTAGGCTTCTTAGCGAGCTTTGGGCTAATGCACCCAAACCAGTTGGTTTTAGGGCATTAGGTGTAGAAACACCCCAGCGAACTTAATTACTCAAGTTACCTAGGTCCAAAAACAAAAGACAGTTTGGCGTGAAAATCAGATGATTTGATATGAACGGAGATATAACCGGCAGTTCAAATATTTTTTTGGATAAAAGACGTGTTTAGTGGGTTCGGTGTGTAATCATTCCAATCAAGTTTCAGACGGGTTATTTTTCAGACTTAGCTCCAATTACGGCATCAATAACATTCCTTCATATTCGCTTTACTTTATAAACTATTCTCGACATTACTTATTTCAGAACAAACTTATTTGATCCTCAGAAAATCATTTATCTGTTTAAAAGTTTTTCAACATAAAAGACTTGTCATCTAATTCCCAAAAACTCACGACACGTGTAGTGTGATGTAAAGACGTATATCAGCTATAGTTAATTTCAAAGGAGAGTTATCTTTTAGGTTTTCAAAATCTAAACATAAGATTTAGTTATTCCTATTTTTTCAAACAAAACCGTCGAAATGTTGAGTCAGAGTTCTTCCACTAACTAACTTGACAGAAAAGTTTTTTATGTTTTTAGAAAAATTTTCAGATTTTTATGGATTTTATGGATATTAATATGCAGATGCAAAATATACATATGAATGCGAAGGTAAGAAATGCGTACCGAGCGTACCCCCAAACTTAAACTGGACAGTGTCCTCACTGTCGTTGCATGAAGAGATCATTTGAAGGGTCAAAATTGTCGGTTAGCGATACACAAATTTTTATTTGTTTTTGTTTTTAAAGAAAAGAAAAAAAAAGAATAAGAATATACAAAAATATATACAAAATGGTTTGTACATACCCCCAAACTTATTTGGAACAGTGTCCACTGTTCTTGGCTGGATAACCGAAGTTTGGAGGTAGGCAGAGGAAGATCATGCAGGGTAAACCGCTCCTGTAAGAACATGAGCTCCTCTGTTGGTTCGGCGCTAAGGTACGGTTTGCATCGGTGTCCATTTACTTTGAAAAGTGAACCGTCCTTTGGATTTTCCAAATCCACAGCGTCCTGCGGATACACATTCCGCACAAAATACGGCCCTTTCCAGCGAGATCTGAGCTTTCCTGGATGGAAGTGAAGTCGGGTGTCGTAAAGCAGTACCTGCTGACCAGGTACGAAGGTTTTGCGCAAAAGGTGTTTATCGTGAAACACCTTCGTTCGATTCTTAACGACAACCGCGTTATCGTAAGCCTCATCCCTAAGCTCGCTTAGTTCGTTCAACTGCAGCTTCCGATGGCTGCCCGCATCCTCAAGAGATAGATTCAGCTCCTTTATCGCCCAAAATGCGCGATGCTCTATTTCGACAGGTAGGTGGCAGGCTTTTCCGTACACAAGCCGATAGGGAGACATGCCAAGGTCGGTCTTATAAGCGGTTCTAAATGCCCAAAGGGCATCAGTGAGTTTTAGCGACCAATCCTTACGGTTCTTGGAAACCGTCTTCTCCAGTATCTGCTTGATTTGCCGATTTGAAACTTCGGCCTGCCTGCAGGTTTGGGGGTGGTAGGGCGTAGAGAGCTTATGATTAATGGAATACTTCCGCATCAAGGCCTCGAAAGTCCTATTGCAGAAATGACTTCCATTGTCGCTAATGATCACTCGGGGGTGCCCAAACCGGGAGAAAATGTTTTCTTTAAGGAACCTAATGACAACCTTGTTGTCGTTAGTCCGGCTGGGCACAGCCTCGACCCATTTAGAGACGTAATCAACAGCTAGAAGAATGTACAAGTTCCCAAAAGAGCTGGGAAACGGCCCCATGAAATCTATCCCCCAAACATCGAAAATCTCCATAACCAAGATCGGTTGGAGCGGCATCTCGTTCCTCCGGGATATCCGGCCCATGTGTTGGCACCGGGAGCAAGTCTTGCAATAGTCATGAGCGTCTTTGAAGAGTTGTGGCCAGTAGAAACCACATTGCAAGATCTTCTCAGCTGTCTTTCTGGGCCCAAAATGCCCGCCACACGCTTGATCGTGGCAAAATTACAGCACACTCTTGAATTCTTCATCAGGGACACACCGACGAATAATCTGGTCGGGACAGTACTTGAACAAGTAGGGTTCGTCCCAGTAAAAGTGTTTTACTTGGGATAAGAAGCGAAGTCTGTCCTGACTCGACCATTCAGTCGGAAGTAATCCTGTGGCCAAATAGTTCACAATATCTGCGAACTAGGGTTCGCACGATACTGTCAAGAGCTGTTCATCCGGGAAAACGTCGTTGATCGGAATTGGAAGCGAAGGCGAAGAAGGAAGTCGTGAGAGATGGTCGGCAACTACGTTTTCACATCCTCGTTTGTCCTTAATGACAAGGTCAAACTCTTGAAGCAAGAGGATCCAACGTATTAACCGAGATTTTGCATCTTTCTTCGCAAAAAGATGGCGCAGAGCAGAATGGTCAGTGTAGACAATGACTGGAGAGCCGATGAGGTAGGGCCTGAACTTTTCTAAAGCAAATACAACAGCCAAGAATTCCTTCTCAGTTGTTGTATAATTGAGTTGGGCGTCGTTCAGGGTTCGGCTCGCGTAAAAGATTACGTGCGGCATCTTGTTGATATGTTGTCCAAGGACAGCACCAATGGCAAAGTCGGATGTATCGCACATAATCTCGAATGGGTGCGTCCAGTCAGGTGAAGAAAGAACGGGAGCAGAAGTGAGTGAGCTTTTCAATGACTCGAAGGCAGTCACACAGCTCGAGTTGAAGTCGAATGGCGTGTCCTTGGCCAGTAAAAGAGTCAAGGGCCTAGCAATCTTGCTAAAGTCCTTGATGAACCGTCTATAGAAACCGGCATGGCCAAGGAAGGCTCGGATATCTCTGACGCATCGGGGAGGAGGCAGATTGGAAATGACCTCAATCTTTGCTTTGTCAACCTCTATGCCATTTTGCGAGATGATATGTCCTAAGACAATACCTTCGCGCACCATGAAGTGGCATTTCTCCCAGTTCAAAGTGAGATTCTTGTCCTTACATCGGGTAAGGACAGCGTCAAGATGCAGCAAACACTCGTTGAAGGAATGGCCGAAGATGGAGAAGTCATCCATGAAAATCTCCAGAAATTTTTCCACCATGTCTAAGAAGATACCCATCATACACCGCTGGAAGGTAGCGGGCGCATTGCATAACCCAAAGGGCATGCGTCGATATGCAAACGTGCCGAAAGGACAAGTGAAAGTGGTCTTGTCCTGGTCTTTTTCGGCGATGGGAATTTGATTATAGCCGGAGTAGCCATCAAGAAAGCAGTAGTACTCGTGTCCGGCCAATCGTTCAAGCATCTGGTCAATGAAAGGTAGCGGAAAGTGGTCTTTCCGCGTTGCGGCGTTGAGTTTTCTGTAATCAATGCAAACTCGCCACCCAGTTTGGGTGCGAGTAGGGATTAACTCGTTCGCCTCGTTAGTGATGACCGTGATGCCCGACTTCTTGGGGACAACATGAATGGGGCTAACCCACTGGCTATCAGAGATAGGGTAAATGATACCACTATCTAGACATTTGACGATCTCCTTCTTCACAGCCTCTTTCATGACTGGATTGAGACGTCTTTGTGGATCCCGGGCTGGTTTGGCATCATCCATCAGATGAATGTGATGTTCAACGATCAGGGGACTAATCCCCTTGATGTCCGCCATGGACCAGCCAAAAGCTTGCCTGTTGCTGTGCAAGACCGCGAGAAGGGCTTTCTCTTGCTCGGGAGCTAGAGAAGCCGAGATGATGACATGGAGGGTCTCGTTCTCACCTAAGTAAGCGTACTTAAGGTGAGACGGCAAAGGCTTGAGTTCGAGCGTTGGAGGTGAAACGATGGAAGGCAAGATTGGTGCAAAGGTCTCGAACTCAAAGGACTCCAGCAAGGGTTCAAAGCGAGTGTAGGCAACTGAGTTGGATGGTTCAGGTAACTCATCCGGAAAGTCGAAGGATTCAAACTCGGGTTGTGCGCAGCTAAGATCGTTTGAAAACATGAAACACTCGTAGTCGTTGTCGGGCGCAGAAACAGCAGCAGGTTCGAAGAGAAACGCACTAGTGGCGTCAAGATTATCGTGATCAAACAGAAACTCCTCGAATTCACACTCTTCTGGGGTGATCTCCTGGATCGAGCAGACGTCCAGTATATGAGCATTAGGTTCGGCGGGTTGATTCCCCAACCTAAAAATGTTGAGTTCAATCGTCATGTTTCCAAAAGAGAGGTTCATAGAACCATTGCGACAATTGATCACAGCATTTGAGATTGCGAGAAATGGGCGACCGAGTATCACCGGAATTTGATTCCGGGGGTTAGCTACAGGCTGTGTATCTAATACAATGAAGTCAACGGGGAATATGAAGTCCCCGACTCTTATCAACACATCCTCTAGCTCACCCCTAGGATTGGTGATCGATCGGTCGGCCATTTGGAGAGTGCAGTGCGTGGGTTTCAGCTCTCCGACGCCTAATTGCTCGTATACTGAATACGGAAGCAAGTTAACACTGGCACCAAGATCTAATAGTGCGCGGTTGATGTTCTTATCCCCAATGGTAATTGAAATCGTAGGACAGCCAGGGTCCTTCCGTTTTTGTGGTAAAGATTGGGTAAGAGCATCACTCACAGCACTAGCCAAGAAAACTTTCTTTGGTACCTGAGACTTCCTCTTTTTCGTGCACAAGTCCTTTAAGATTTTCGCGTAAGACGGGACTTGTTGGACAGCATCTAAAAGAGGAATGTTAATGTTAACTTGCTTAAATAACTCCAGAATCTTCTCCATTTGTGGATTTTATTTGTTAGACCTCAACCGGTTTGGAAATGGAACATTTTGAAAATTGGTTGAGTCTAATGCTGGAGGAGGAGATTGTGGAGTTGGAACGGATCCCAGAATAGGTGTCTTCGTGGAGTGAGAAGTGGGTCCGTTCAGAGCAGAAGAAGAGGAAGGGGAGCCTTGTGAAGAACGGAGAATAGGCTCAGAAGACGAAGAAGAAGAAGAAGAAGAAGAAGAAGAAGAAGAAGCAGCGGCCGGGGTGTCATCGTTGATCCGTTTGCCAATGTTGTTTTGCAGCATCCTCCCCGATCTCAGTGTGGTCACGGCACTCACATTATGGTTTTGTTGTTCAAGAGCAACATGTGCATTATGTGGGTGACCGGGATTTGGAAGTGGCTGGGACGGGAGCTTCCCCTTTTCTCGCTCGCTTAAGGCCGCGTTTAGCTGTGCAATCTGGGCCTCGATGGTCTTGATGCTTTGCTCGTGTGCGGCAGTGTGTTGCACTAAGGATTGAATGGAAGACTGGATGTTGGCGGTGGATTGAGTCGATTGTTTAACGAACGCCTCCAGACTTCGCTCGAGCGAGGAAACCTTATCGTTGTTTGACGGAACAAAGTTGTTTGGTGGAAAAGAATTGTTGGGTGCAAAGTTGTTCGTCTGATTTTGGAAGGGTTGGGGTTGGAAGGGCTGCTGATACTGAGTTTTCTGTTGCGCTTGTTGTTGCGGTGGAGAGGGCCTTTGAAAATTGTTGCCTTGGAATTGATTCTGATTCTGATTCCAGGCGAAATTGGGGTGGTTCCTCCAACCGGGATTGTAGGTGGAAGAGTATGGATCATTCCTCGGTCTTTGCTGGAAGGCAGCATTAACCTGATCCTGTCCTTGCGAGGGTGGATTGTAAGGACACTCTTCGGTCAGGTGGGAAGGATCGGAACAACAAGCGCAGATGGTACGAAGGAGCAGGGGCAGAAAATTGGCTCTCTATCGCTTCAAGCTTTCTTGTTATTGCAGCCATTTCAGCTTTCATCGCAATAGAGACATCAAGTTGGTGGATTCATACCCTAGACTGACCGGTAGAAGTGGAGGTAGAAGAAGAAGAAGTCGGTCTGGTGCTCTCCCACTGTAGCGTTTGCTCCGCAAGGTCGTCAAAGAACTGCCACGCTTCCTCGTCAGATTTGGATAGGAAGTGGCCCTGACAGATGGTTTCCAACAACTGCTTCGTTGCTGGGTTCAGTCCCTTGTATAAGGTTTGGCAAAGTTGCCATTTCTCTATACCGTGGTGAGGACACTGAACAAGAAGGTCTTTGTATCGGTCAAAGCACTTCCAGAAGGGTTCAGAAGGAAGCTGGGAGAATTGGTTGATTTCATTTCGAATCCTTGCGGTTTTATGATTCGGATAGAATTTTTTCAGAAACGCTTTAACAAACTCGTCCCAGCTGGTGATTGAGTGGGAAGCGGTGCTATACAGCCATTTTTCAGCAAGATCGCATAAAGTGAACGGAATGACCCGTAGACGTATAGCATCGTCCGACAGCTGGGTGGTTTTCATCATGGCACAGACGTTTTGAAATTTATTGATGAAGATATAGGCATCTTCAGATTCAAGCCCATGAAAACGTGGAAGCATGTTGATGAAGTGGGGCTTAATTTCAAAGTTGTCCCCATTGGCCGGAGGAAGAGAAAGGCAGGTGGGAAGTGCAGAACGGGTGGGATAGAAACGATCCTGGAGCGCGATTCGTTGCGGCGCTACAACAGGCGGTGGTGGTGGGATATTGGTCTCCGTAGGAGGTGGAGCCAATCCAGGGGTGGTCAAAGAGATGTTCGGATTAAATCCCGACATCGCGGAAGAAGAGGTTGGTGAAGGTGAAGGTGAAGATGTATGAACAGAATTCCGGTCAACGTCGGAGTTGGCCGGCAAAGGAAGGGGCGAAAGAGGAGTGGACGGAGTATCGACTTCGGAGTCGATCGCGTAGTCGGTAGCGACTAACGTAACGCGGACTAGACGGGCGCTAGTGTCCCGAGTCCAAGCGGACATACACTAAACGAGTTTAGTATAGTCAAAGCGGAGAAGGTGAGGTTAAGAAAACGTCAATGGAGAAAGGCGATGGGTGGTGGGTGAGAAAATGGATTTGGCGACAAAGGGCAAGTTTTTATAAAAGTTTTTTGAGTTTTTTTTGTTTTTTTTGTTTTTTTTTTTGTTTTTAGAAAGAGATTTACAGAAATATGTACGGATATACGGCTTAAGCAATCACAAACAAGATATGCACAATCACACCTAGATCTAGGGTAACCTAGGTCTACTAGACCTGCTCCTGAACTTGATTGTCGAAGTTAAACAGTGTCGAGAAACGGGCTTAAAAATACACTGATCACGAGGCCACGTAAGTGCAGAGATAAGGGGAGGTTGTCCAACGCTTTCGCGAAGTTTCTTAATTAAATAACCCTTTCTCTTTCGGCGGTTGCGCCTTTAACACTTTCCTAGACACCCCGTAAACAATATACCGTTAAGCGAGGTTCTAAACACGGTTTATCTTCTCCTAATGAGCGCGAAGTTGTTAGGGCTGAAGTCTAGTATTTTTTAATTTACAATGGACAATGCATATGCTTTAGTGATTTTTGGGGTCCTGGGAAGGGTGATGAAATCCCCACCCAATCTGGATTGGTTTCAAGCCCCTTAAGTCCGTATTAAAGAATGCAAAGCGGTAACAAATCAACTGCAAACAATTTTTATTTGCGGCGCAAAGAATCCTGCACAAGAACAGTTTATTGGAAGGGGGAGAAGAGTTTGCGCAAAGAAGGCTGCAGAAAACACAGTTTATTGGAGTTCAGAGGAGTGGGGAAGGAGAAAGGAGGACTTACAGAAAATTGGAGACCCTGACTGCACTGAATGGCCGCGGTTCCGCGGCCAAACACCAGCTTAGGCCGCGGTTCCGCGGCTAGGTAGGGGAATTGGGGCTCTGAAAAAATTTGGGTGTCCTCTGTTGGGTGTCCTCTACTTGTCTGGATGTCCTGAATTTGAACTTACTCACTGTATCTACTCCATATTTTTACAGTAGACCGTTTGCTTGGTTTTGATCCGTCGCGGTGTAGCCGCGAAATGTGGGTCTATATTCCCACGTCTTTGGCACTGTACTTGAACTCCGTATTATCCGACGTCTTTGGCGTCGATCTTGAACTTCGTATTTTCCTGCACACTTGCACAAAAGCTAATCAAAAAACAACAAGATGGTTTTTTACAAAGTATATATATATTTTTTCGTTTTTTGGTTATATTTATACTTACAAATTAACCCGAAATTACACAAGGAAATAAACTACCGTCTCCCCGGCAACGGCGCCATTTGATTGATAGAGGTTGTGCGTGTTCAAGTTTTAGTTTAAATACCGCAATCAAGACGGTTTCTCTTGTAGCTAGCCGGTTGAGTACGGGTCGTCCGCAGGGAGATGGGAGTCTTTTTCTATGTGCTTTAACGAGTTAAGTCCGGTTTTTCGGATTTTGTTGTGGTTATCTAAGTGTTAAGTTGATGTTTTAAAGAGAGCTTGTTAGGGTTAGGATTAGGTTAGTTTGAGTTAGGAGTCTCCACATCTTTCGTTGCCCCTCTTAATATCGGTGTTACGGTAATCGGCAACAACGGGGATTAGCACGACTAGGAAGGAACTTGCGAGTATAAGCTAGGCTTTCCAACGCATAAGTCCTTCCTTTTGGTGCTTGTCCGTCCGTTCTTGGCTCTTATCCATAACCTCCGGTTAATTCAACCACAACCGGTCTCACTACTGGATCACCGCTATCATGTAGGATAGGATGCCGTAAGGAGCGGATTGTGGTTCAATTAACGGGAGTCGATTTAAGCTGTTGGGCAAGGAAAGAGTGAGAGAGATTTCCTTCTCTCAAACTTCCCTTATCCTACCCTAACAAGTATGAACTACTCACACATCATGATACGGAAAAATAAAACAAAACAAAAGAGGAAGATAGAAAGAAGGAGGTTAGAAGAATACGACTAGCTATTTTGCGACCTCACCTTGGCGAGGATCGAGCGTAAGCATCATTGTCGTATTAAGGATAAAGAAAAAAAGGGAAGAAAGAAACAACAAGGAAATAACAACAACTACTTAACGAATTAAAATTACAACAATTATAAAAAAGGCAAGACAAGCATGATAATAAAATGATCTTCTTTATTCATCACTCTTCACTCACAAGCTCACTACAAGTTTAATGGAGAAGAGATGAGAAGAGGAAGAAGAAAAACACTAAACCTAGGCAAAATGAAAATACAAGAATGGACCCCTTCCTTCACAAAGTTCTGGGCTATTTATAGGCCAAAAAATGAAAACCTAGGGCAACCACCAGAACCGAAATACAAATACCAAAATACCCCTGAAAATTCTTCATCTGCCGCCACCATATGGCCGCGGATCCGCGGCCTAGACCCCCTATTGGCCGCGGATCCGCGGCCCTATAGTAGAGTTGGGGTCTCGTTTTTCTTGTGGTCCCCTGGTTTGCTTTTCTCTGTAGTTTGGCATATGTGTTTTCTGAAAATACTTCCACATTTCTTCCAGAATTTCTGTTGAGGGAAAGGTGGACTTTTTGTCAAGATTTGGCATGATTGCCTCGAGCTCCGCGTAGATTTCTTGGAACTTGTTGTTGCCATTGAGCCTTGTGCATGAAGGTGACAATCGATTTTTCATTTTGCCTTCCTAAACTGGTATCTGGCAACATACGGATGAAGAGCGGAGACCGTGTTTTATCTGTGGTTGGCAGGAACCCGGATTTTGTCGTGTTTTCCATGAATTCCACCGTTTTAGAACCGAGAACCTGTATCCTGCAATTGACTAGCAAACACGGCTCAAGAGTATCTACCGATATGCAATGTGATAAAAATTGGGCGGTATGAAAATGCAAAAATCTGATATGAACATTATACCATTCCTTCTTGAACTCCTTCGTCTTCAAGCCTCGATGGTTGTCCGGATCGGCTTCACCCCGTCGTCTCCTTGCGCCGAAGATCGATCCACCTGAAAGCTTCTACCTTTGGCTTCTTCTTCGTACTTTGAAGAAACTAGTTCACTCGGTTTGCTAAACCTTGTGAACTAGAGTGAGTAGAGGAGAGTGTGTTCGGATTTTCTCTATGGTTCTTGGTTCTCAACACATGAGACAAGTGAACCATAGACTAAAGAGAGGGAGAGCAAGAGGAAGAAGATGAGAGCTCAAGAACAAGAGAGAGAATGAAAAATGATAGAATGAGCAAGACTTTTCTCACCTGGCTCTCATAATCCAAAACAATCATCACCAAAATAGTAATCGAGTATTGTGTAAATAGTTTAAGTCAAAATGGCTAAATCGTTTCATGCACTCATATTGCACAAGAGAACAAGCAAGTAAAAAGTCTTTGCCATGAAATGATATCCATTGTCATCATGATGGTCAACTAGTCCAACCTAGTCAACCGGTCAACAAAGTCAACAAAGTCAACCCCTCAACAACCATGTCACCACAATACTTAATTAATATTATTGTTAATTACATATCATATTCTCATTAGGGTTGAGCAAAAAGTCAATAGTCAACAGTCAACGGTCAACAACCCTAATGAGAATCCTCTGCCTCTGTCTCTCCGTCAACTATGCATACACACCCGCATTCGCGTTCCGAGGAACACGAATACAAACTGGATAAAACCAATCCCAATACGTACATTAGGATCTGGCTTAAACCAAAGCCCGCTAGTGTTAACTGTCCGAACACTGTACGTGCACAAGTGCACGGATGTGACCGAACCCTGTCGCAAAACCATGCGACCTGTCGCAAAACCATGCGACCTCTACTCTTTTGCCTAAAGGCGAATAGCTTTCTGTGTGGGACTCTAAAGACTCGATACTAGGCTGGCAGTGGGTTTAACCACAGACCGCAAGCGGCACTAGCTGTGCGTAACGGTCCCCAGGTAGATGCCGACAAGAAAACTGACGAGGTGAAACCCATCTGAACTCCTACTGAGCCTGAATGTGACAGTCTCCGTACAGTCCGGTCTGTTCGTCTGATACATCGAATGGCGGGCCTAGGGGGGCGGTAAACGTCAGTCCCCTAATAGCGGTACAAGTCGTGTCGGAGTGAAGCCCAATACACCCTGAGATAACACTGGAAGCCTACCAGTATATCTCGCTTGCCCTGGCCAGGGACTACTCGTGTAATGGCTCTCCTAGACACAGCGCGATGTCAACCCCCAATACCGGGAGAGACGAATCCTGTCTAACCGTCACTGCCTCTAAGTGCTTCGGGACTGCACTCAACTACTACCTGTTTGCACGACTCCTTTGAGCCGTGGTAGGGTAGTAATCAAAGTACAGTGGGAACACACTCGAGGCGAAGTGATAGTGTCAAGTCAGCAGACTAAGCTGTACTCATGTCACCTGGGAACTGATAACTGACGATAGGTATAATACCAACCGGTCAGTTCCCGACGAGTCCTGTCCAGTGTACTCGTAACCCAACGAGCACCCGCATACTATCTCCAGTACGACGTACTGATGGCTGTGGGACAGACCATCTTCCATACTGGGATGAGAAGCGCATGCGCTAGTCTACTCCGGAGTATCGATGCCCTGTCTCGATAGTCCTGCGACTAGGGACCTGCATAAGGATGTGCTTATAGATTACCCAGCCCCCACTAGTGTGACTGCCATCACAACGCTGGTAATCAAGCAAAGATCCTAAGGGCTCCACTAATGCGTATAGGTGATATAATAAAATAAACACATGTACACATTGAAGTAGAAACAAACCAAGTAGCATACTACTATTTTGAGCAAGATCGTATATACAAGGTGAATATCCTAAGCTTCCATTAAGTAATATACAAACTAGTATGATACAGTAATGGCCTCTAGGGCATATACACTAACAATCTCCCACTTGCACTAAGGCCATGTACCGGCGTATCGTAGACCTATCATCTCGATCAGCCGCTCGAACTGAGTCTGGGGCAAGGCCTTGGTGAATAGATTTGCAGTGTTATCTTCTGAAGCAACCCTCCGAACCTCGATCTCCTGGCGATCCACGATCTCCCTGATCAGGTGATACCGCCTCAAGATGTGTCTGGATCTCTGATGGGACCTGGGTTCCTTTGCTAAAGCTATAGCCCCGTTGTTGTCGCAATACAGAGGTATTGGATCAACAATGGACGGAACCACCTGAAGTTCTTTCAAGAACTTCCTCATCCAGACAGCTTCTTTTGCGGCATCAGATGCAGCGATGTATTCCGCTTCCATCGTCGAGTCTGCAATGGTTTCCTGTTTGGAACTCTTCCAACACACCGCCCCTCCATTGAGGGTAAAGACAAAACCCGACATGGACTTGGAATCATTCTTGTCACTCTGGAAGCTGGAGTCAGCAAAGGCCTCGATCTGGAGGTCTTTTCCGCCATACACCAAGAACATCTCCTTAGTCCTTCTCAGGTACTTGAGAATGTTCTTTACCGCTATCCAGTGTTTCTCCCCGGGGTTTGACTGATACCGGCTTACTACACTAAGTGCATAAGCTACATCCGGTCTGGTACACAACATCGCATACATTATAGAGCCTACCGCAGAAGCGTAGGGTATAATAGACATGCGATCCCTCTCCAAATCAGTCTTGGGAGACATCTCTTTAGAGAGGGTGATCCCGTGACAAGCCGGTAGGTTACCGCGCTTGGAATCTTCCATACTGAATCTTTTCAGTATGGTGTCGATGTACCTGGACTGTGAAAGTCCTAATATCCTCTTGGATCTATCACGATGGATCCGGATCCCCAGGATGTATGAGGCATCACCCAGGTCTTTCATGGAGAACCTGTGTGACAAGAACCCCTTGACAGATTGTAGCATAGGAATGTCATTTCCTATTAAGAGAATGTCATCCACGTATAAAACGAGGAATACTATAGTTCTCGCTACAAATCTACTATAGATGCATGGTTCATCTGGATTTTTGATAAAGCCAAATTCTTTGACCGTCTCATCAAAACAGATGTTCCAACTCCGCGATGCCTGCTTTAGTCCATAGATGGATTTAAGCAACTTGCACACCTTTCCGTTACTCCCACTCTGAATGAAACCCTCTGGTTGGTCCATATAGACACACTCCTCTAAATTTCCATTTAGAAAAGCGGTCTTTACGTCCATCTGCCAGATCTCATAATCGTGGAAGGCAGCAATGGCAAGAAGGATCCGAATGGATTTCAGCATAGCCACTGGAGAAAAGGTTTCGTCATAGTCCAAACCAGGTCTTTGACGAAAACCCTTTGCAACAAGTCTAGCTTTATAGGTCTCAACCTGTCCATCTACACCAATCTTCCTTTTGAAGATCCACTTGCATCCTACGGGTTTTACCCCATCTGGAGCATTGTCCAACGTCCATACTTTGTTGGTGTACATGGACTCCATTTCGGTCCGCATTGCATCCAGCCATTTTACCGAGTCAACGCTCTGAACGGCCTGCTGTAAGCTAGTAGGCTCATCATAATCTATGATGCAATCCTCTCTATCCCCGTCTATGAGAAAACCGTAGTATCTCTCGGGCGGATGAGACTGTCTACTACTCCTGCGGAGCGGCGTAGGAATGTCCTGTTCTTTTGAATCCTCTGGTTCCACTAAGCTTTCAGTAATAGCTCGTGGTTCTGGAATTTCTTCCAGTTCTACTGCGCTCCCACTAATTTCCTTTTCTAAGAACTGGTGTTCTAGAAAGTGGGCATGACGAGAAACAAAAACCTTTTGTTCCTCTTCGCAATAGAAGAAATATCCCTTGGAGTTCTTTGGATATCCCACGAACTGGCACTGTACTGAGCGTGCCTCGAGCTTGTCCGCATGCTGCTTTTTGACAAAAGCTGGACTTCCCCATGTCTTAATGTGATTAAGATAGGGTCTCTTCCCACACCACATCTCATATGGTGTAGTAGGCACAGTCTTAGTGGGAACTCGGTTCAAAAGGTATGCAGCTGATTCTAGCGCATATCCCCAGAATGATCGCGGTCACTCAGCGTTACTCATCATGGACCGTACCATATCCAATAGGGTTCGGTTCCGTCTCTCCGATACACCGTTATGTTGCGGAGTGTATGGAGAAGTAAGCTGAGAGAGAATTCCATTCTCTTTTAAATAGTCCAGGAACTCGGCACTCAAGTATTCACCACCTCGATCCGATCTTAGGATCTTGATACTTTTGCCGGTTTGTTTTTCTACTTCATTCTTATATTCCTGGAATTTTCCAAAGGCTTCGGACTTATGTTTCATTAAGAAGACATAACCGTACCTTGAAAAGTCATCCGTAAAAGTAATGAAGTAAGAATAACCGCTTCGCGCATGTGTAGACATTGGACCGCACACGTCGCTGTGTACGAGTCCCAAGAGCTCGCTCGCCCTTACTCCGTGTCCAGTGAACGGAGTCTTTGTCATCTTTCCTTTGAGACAGGATTGACAAGTGGCATACGATTGATATTCGAACGGATTCAAATATCCTTCTGTATGTAACTTCGTCAACCTTCTCTCATTGATGTGACCCAGTCTACAATGCCATAAGAAAGTCTGATTGATTTCCGGAGACTTTCTTTTGTGTGTATTCTGGACATTGAAAATCTGTGGTTGGTTTAATACGTATATACCATTGCTTAATGTACATGACCCAATCAGAACTTGATTAAGGTGAATGTTTACAACATTACTTACAAACGCAAATTCATAACCTTCTTTAGAAGTCAAAGATACAGAAATGATATTACAAGTTGCGTTGGGTACAAAATAGCAATTACGCAAAACCAAAACATGTCCATCTGACAACCCCAGGTGATAGTCCCCCACGGCCTTAGCATCCATGCTAGCTCCGTTTGCAACTTTGAGGGTCAAGTCACCTGCCTTCAAAACCCTACGGTTTCTCAACGCCTGCAAAGAATTACAGATATGAGATCCTGATCCGGTATCCAATATCCAGGAAGTAGAGTTTATTGAAAGACAGTTTTCAATAACATACACACCTGAAGCTGAAGCTGCAACCTGCTTCAATTCCTGTGTCCTGGCTTTCCAAGCCCTGCAATCATTCTTCCAGTGTCCTTTCTTATGACAATAGAAGCATTCTTCCTTATCCACAAGCTTTCCCACTTTCTTTGTTGCTTTTGTCTTTCCCTTCGTATCCACTTTACTAACACCGCCTCTTGGTTTGGCGGGGGCTTTCTTCTTCTTTCCATTGGCTTTCGCCTTGGACCTAGAAGAAGATCCTCCTACAAACAAAGTGGATGTTTCCCTACCTTTCTGTAGGGTGCCCTCTGCGCTCCTCAGCATGTTGAGGAGTTCTGAAAGTTCAACTTCCTTTTCTTTTAAGTTGAAGTTCAGTATAAACTGGGCGTAAGTGGAAGGAAGGGACTGGAGAATCAAGTCCATATAGAGCTCATTCTCCAACGTGGTCCCAAGGTCCGCGAGCTCCTCAATATAGCCAATCATCTTAAGCACGTGTTCCGCTACCGATGATCCGACGACCAATCTTGCCGAAAATAACTTCTTCGACACTTCGTATCTTGCGATACGAGATTGCTCTCCATACAGTTCTTTTGTATGATGAAATATGGATTCGAGGTCCATATTCTCGTGCCTCCTCTGATGTTCGTTGTCCATAGAGGCAAGCACGAGGCACTTGGCCTTCGCGCAGTCTAGTTCCCAGGTCTTACGGATTTCGTTATCCGCGACGCTGGTTTTGGGACCTGGGACAGGGGGAGCTTTGGTGGTAAGAAGATACCCCAGCTTATCATAAGTGATTGCCATCTTGACATTCCTGAGCCAATCTTTGTAGTTTGGCCCTGTCAGTATGTTTTTATCTAGGAGTAACTTAAGTCCAGTCATGTCGATTGGTCGCTGCAATTAGGAGAGAGAAGAACACTCAGCATGATGCTCTTGCAAGTTTAGAATGGTTTTTAGTTTGTCTAAACAAGATGGCTCCCACTGTTTCTCGAATCCCTCCTCAAACCAAAAAGGAAGAATTAGTTAGGATCAATCTCACCGTACAATACTTGCTTAACCGTTCAGCCAGGCCAGTGTCGGTACTTCGAGGGAGGTTTTCCAACGCTTTCGCGAAGTTCCTTAATTAAATAACCTCTTTTCCCTAGGGGCGTAGCTCCCCTAACACCTTTCTAGACACCTACTTGGTTTATAGCATTGATCGTTAAGTGAGAAATTTCCCGAGGAGTAGCATATACTCACAGTAGGATCGGGATCCAAATATCATCGCGTGACGAAACTGAAGGAATCCTACCAGAATCATCACACTCCAAATGGTATGCAACACTAGCAAGTTTCAGTTCTTTTGAAACTCCCGATGTGGATTTTTGCCCCATGCTCTTATGACTTTAACTTTGGCCAAAATATCATAAGTCACATGTCAAGTTCTACCCGTCATTCTCCAGGTCAATTTGGATCCACCCGTACCTATCCTTGACTTTGGCCAAAATGGCAGTACGACTGTCCCAAACCAACGCATCTATCTATGCTACACATGAATACCCAATAGCTACCAATCACTATGCCTTGACTTTGGCCAACATACATAGCTTGAATACTATTGACTATTCATGTGAAACGACGGAGGGCTACGAATGGTTTTGGCAAAACCGTGGACGTAGTGAACTTGATATAATCGATGGAACGAGATAGCTTTTAAAAGGAGTGGCTCAAATTCCGCATTTAAAAGTTGGTTTTGAAAAGAACCGAGTGGTTTTTCGAAAGTGTTCCAACGACTTTTATTTGGTTTATTTTTCTTGCATTAGTTCTTTTAATGCGTGATATTCTTGCATTAGTTCTTTTAATGCGTCCCATTATTTAATCCTACCATTGCAGAAAACAACCAAAATATGACGTACGCTTATGCCATTTGCATTCGCCACGGGGCCCCGTCATTACCCGTTAGGTTACTTAACTAACGACAGAGCGGGGGCTGGGCTAGCGCGGCTGTAAAACATAAGCAACGCCTAAATAATATCATATATAGATATATTGCAATGATAGCCATTTCAGATCACAGATGAATACATTGGATATACTAGGAATCCGCAATTCGTACGAGCCTGTAACGAAAAGCAGATTACACGGTCGCGGTGAATAGCCAATACCCCACCCAAGACCCCTACGGGTGCGGCAAACTACCCGCCAAGTACCCGAAGCGAAGCAACCTCCCTCATCTCCGTGAGTAGGCCACTCGGCACTTCGGCATACCCGGTAGTTTGTGCACCCCCTCCATGGGTCTATCCTAGGTGCAAAAACAGTAAAAAGAAATTACACAATGACGGCTACTACCCCGACCCGGTTGTGCGGCCATACAAATAATTATTACATCAATTTACAAATTTACATGAATTGAAAGAAAAGAAAACTCTCGTCTCACAACCTCCCGGCTATTCACCCGCGACAATCCAATGAATTCATATACACATTCCAATAACATTACAGATCACAGATTTGTATAACCCCCACTAATCGACATATAGTGATTCGCAGACGTTCAATACAAATATCACATCACAGAAAAACTCGTCAGCTTAAGTCTTTTAGAAGTTCGATCAAAAATACGGATTTTCAGGCCCCAAACACAAAATTTTCGTTCTGGAAAATCTGGGCAGAAAATACATATTCCAAAAATCCCAAAATACCCCTATGAACAAACTGCAAAAATAAAACCCCACGACCGAGTCAACTCGGCCGCGGTTCCGCGGCGGGAGCAAGCTCCCGCCGCGGAAAGGCGGCGCGTCGATCGATTCAGTGGGTCGAATTTTTGTAGTTTCTTCTAAAAACCCTGAGTCGATTTTTGGTATATCTCAAATAATTTTTGCAGCACTTTGAAAATCGACAGAAAGTTTGAAATCCGGGTGTATTTCGCGACTTTTTCTCCGATCGAATTTCTAGTTACTATGCTAACATGTTAGGTAGTGTTTAACTAGGCTCTGATACCACTGTAAGTCCATGCTATCTCTCCCGGTACTTTCGGGCATGCGGAATTTTGTGAAAAACAATTTTCTAGAGGCGGTAACATGGACTCAAAACCGGATCTTTGTTAAACATCTAACTAACAACCTAACTAGGAGTTGTTAACTACTCGGTTAGGGGGTTATACCTTTCCTTCTTGAACTCCTTCTTCTTCAAGCCTCGATGGTTGTCCGGATCGGCTTCACCCCTTCGTCTCCTTGCGCCGAAGATCGATCCACCTGAAAGCTTCTACCTTTTGCTTCTTCTTCGTACTTTGAAGAAACTGGTTCACTCGGTTTGCTAAACCTTGTGAACTAGAGTGAGTAGAGGAGAGTGTGTTGGAATTTTCTCTATGGTTCTTGGTTCTCAACACATGAGACAAGTGAACCATAGACTAAAGAGATGGAGAGCAAGAGGAAGAAGATGAGAGCTCAAGAACAAGAGAGAGAATGAAAAATGATAGAATGAGCAAGACTTTTCTCACCTGGCTCTAATAATCCAAAACCATCATCACAAAAATAGTAATCGAGTATTGTGTAAATGGTTTAAGTCAAAATGGCTAAATCGTTTCATGCACTCATATTGCACAAGAGAACAAGCAAGTAAAAAGTCTTTGCCATGAAATGATAGCCATTGTCATCATGATGGTCAACTAGTCCAACCTAGTCAACCGGTCAACAAAGTCAACAAGTCAACAAAGTCAATCCCTCAACAACCATGTCACCACAATACTTAATTAATATTATTGTTAATTACATATCATATTCTCATTAGGGTTGAGCAAAAAGTCAATAGTCAACAGTCAACGGTCAACAACCCTAATGAGAATCCTCTGCCTCTGTCTCTCCGTCAACTGTGCATACACACCCGCATTCGCGTTCCGAGGAACACGAATACAAACTGGATAAAACCAATCCCAATACGTACACTAAGATCTGGCTTAAACCAAAGCCCGCTAGTGTTAACTGTCCGGACACTGTACGTGCACAAGTGCACGGATGTGACTGAACCTTGTCGCAAAACCATGCGACCTCTACTCTTTTGCCTAAAGGCGAATAGCTTTCTGTATGGGACTCTAAAGACTCGACACTACGCTGGCAGTGGGTTTAACCACAGACCGCAAGCGGCACTAGCTGTGCGTAACGGTCCCCAGGTAGATGCCGACAAGAAGACTGACGAGGTGAAACCCATCTGAACTTCTACTGAGCCTGAATGTGACAGTCTCCATACAGTCCGGTCTGTTCGTCTGATACATCGCATGGTGGGCCTAGGGGGCGGTAAACGTCAGTCCCCTAATAGCGGTACAAGTCGTGTCGGAGTGAAGCCCAATACACCCTGAGATAACACTGGAAGCCTACCAGTATATCTCGCTTGCCCTGGCCAGGGACTACTCATGTAATGGCTCTCCTAGACACAGCGCGATGTCAACCCCCAATACCGGGAGAGACGAATCCTGTCTAACCGCCATTGCCTCCAAGTGCTTCGGGACTGCAGCCAACTACTACTTGTTTGCACGACTCCTTTGAGCCGTGGTAGGGTAGTAATCAAAGTACAGTGGGAACACACTCGAGGCGAAGTGATAGTGTCAAGTCAGCGGACTAAGCTGTACTCATGTCACCTGGGAACTAATAACTGACGATAGGTATAATACCAACCGGTCAGTTCCCGACGAGTCCTGTCCAGTGTACTCGTAACCCAACGAGCATCCGCATACTATCTCCAGTACGACGTACTGATGGCTGTGGGACAGACCATCTCCCACACTGGGATGAGAAGCGCATGCGCTAGTCTACTCCGGAGTATCGATGCCCTGTCTCGATAGTCCTGCGACTAGGGACCTGCATAAGGATGTGCTTATAGATTACCCAGCCCCCACTAGTGTGACTGCCATCACAATGCTGGTAATCAAGCAAAGATCCTAAGGGCTCCACTAATGCGTATAGGTGATTTAATAAAATAAACACATGTACACATTGAAGTAGAAACAAACCAAGTAGCATACTACTATTTTGAGCAAGATCGTATATACAAGGTGAATATCCCAAGCTTCCATTAAGTAATATACAAACTAGTATGATACAGTAATGTCCTCTAGGGCATATACACTAACAATAACCGGCTAATATTCAATATAAGATATTAAATCAACACATGATTCAATAATCCGGTCATATCATATATAATCGGCCAATATCATATATATATATATATATATTAATCAAATTATTGAATCGATACTTGATTCAATAATCCGGTTATATCACATATAACCTGACTGATATAAAATATTTCTAGATTAGAATACGGTATCACATACTCGTATTTAATCAAGGTCCTGCACATATCTTCATACGTGCCCTACTTCGTTTTGCTTGAGCTAGGAAACCTCTATGTGGGACTCTAAAGACTCGTCAATACGCCAGCAGTAGGTAATGATCACATCAGATACGCACAAGCCGTCAGCGGTACTAGCTGGAAGTAACGGCTATCTTGGTATTGAACGAATAGAAGATCAACAAGCAAACTTGTCCAAACTCCCGTAGAGCCTATAAGCAACACTTACTGTACAGTCCGGTCTCTTCGTCTGATATGTCGCATATCGAGTCTGGGGGTGGAATCGTCAGAACCCAATAACTTAATAAGTCATACCGATGTGTGGCCTATAACCTTTCGAGAAATTACTGATAACACTTACCAGTAAATCTCATCAACCATGCCTAGGGACTTGTTGTTATAGCTAATTGAGTATAGTGCAACATCAACTCCCAATATCGGGAGAGACGAAACCCCTCTTATCGCTCACTGCCACCATGTGACTCGGGACTGTACCCAAAATCCACATATTTTCATGACTCCTTTGAGCCGTGGTAGGGAGGAAATCAAAGCACAGTGGGAACCATATAAGACACTATGACGATCTCGGGTCTACAGACTAACTTATACCAGTGTCACCAGAGAACTGCCATCTGACGATAGGTATGGTACTGTAGGGTTCCTAGGCACACAATAGAGGTCTCACAAGGCATCAACCATGCCAATTTCAAATTTTATGAGTGCCGAGAAACCCTAATGCGGATCGTCAACTAGAATTTTAGGCGAAAAAGGAAACTAGTTAACATCTTAACTAAAAGTAGGAAACTACAACCTTTGTAGATCCGGTTATCCACTTCCTTAGCTCCACGTAGTTGTCCCCTCGCTGTCCATCTCGAATCCCGGACTCTCGCATCGGCTCCATCAGAGAAATGAGCGGAACATTCGTCGGCTACGATGCCGAAGATGATCTACGTCGAGGTTACACAAGATCAAGCTCCAACTTCACCAAGTTGTGAAACTTGTGAAGAAAACACCCTATACTACTTGGCAAGAGGTAGAGGGTGAAGAAATAGGAGGTGGGTTCACTTTAGAATTGGATTTCTCATACTTTTACTCAAGAAGCCATTGATGATGGCAAGCTTTTTCTTGAAGAAGAAGAAGAAGCTCAAGATAGAATATGATGAGTATTCTTTTTAAAATGCAAAAGAAATGAATACTTATCATAATATGAACCATGGTTACGTGTAGAGAATTGACTATGGTTAGATGAATGGTTAGGGTTAGGCATGAAGACAAAATGGTCACTTTGGTCAAAGCTTCATGAAGCTTCAACAAGCTTCAAGAATGATAGCAACCATTTTGTTTTCTTTTGCAATTTCTTTTTTAATCCAAATTAAAAAGATAAATGAATGAATAAATAAAAACCCTAACCATTTACTTAACCAAGGTTTAATTCTTTACACTTAACCAAATGAGCAAGTATCATCAAACATGATACAAACATGTGCACAAAAGTATATCACATATACAACTTGCACATCAAGTGAGAAAATCCATTTAAAGTGAACCAATACTAGTTAATGCAAAGTAATATATCAAATATATAATTATACATTAAATCATTAAATCAACACTTGATTTAACGATCCGGTCATATCGCATACAACCGACTAGTATCCTATGTATCGACTTATCGAATCAATCCTTGATTCGATATCTAGGTTATATCGCATATAACCAATCGATACATTCATCGCGAGAATGGAATACGGTATCACATACACGCATTATTTTCGGTCCTGCACATATCTCATATGCGCTCCTATTTCGTTTCGCTTGAGCCAGGAAACCTCTGTGTAGGACTCTAAAGACTCGTCAATACGCCGGCAGCAAATGATGATCATATCAAACACCCACAAGCCGCAAGCGGTCTGCTAAACGTAACGGCCATCCGGGTATTGAGCGATCAGAAGATCGACGAGCAAGCCCGCTCACACTCCAGTGAATCCAACCAGTAACACTACCGTACAGTCCGGTCTGTTCGTCTGATATGTCGCATATCAAGTCTAGGGGTGGTAAACGTCAGACCCCAATAACCGATAAGTCGTGCCGATATGAGGCTCATAACGGGTCGAGAAACTACTGGTAACACTTACCAGCAGATCTCTGATCAGCCCTGGCCAGGGACTTCCCTGTTACGGCCAATCGAGCACAGCGCAACATCAACCCCCAATACCGGGAGAGACGAAACCCCTCCTATCGCTCATTGCCTCCATATGACTCGGGACTGTACCCAAAAACCACCGTTTTGCATGCCCTCATGGACGTGGTAAGGTGGAGATCAAAGCACAGTGGGAATCACACAAGACTCTATGACGATCTCGGGTCTACAGACTAACCTGTACAAGTGTCACCTGAGAACTGCCATCTGACGTGAGGTATAATACCATCTGGGAGTTCTCGACGAGTCCGTCCAGTGTACCCAGTCTCCACTGAGCACCCGTATACCATCTCTGATGTCAAACACCAATGGATATGGGATCATCCATCGCCCATCTCATGGGTCGAGAAGCATATACGCTAGTCTAGACTGGTATATCGATGCCCCGTCTCGATACACCCACAACTAGGGACCTTGAAGGATGTACTTATGGACTACCATGTCCCCACTAGTATGATCTGCATCATAGTCCAGGTAGTTAAGTACACATCCTAAGGGCTTTATCAACATGTAACTATAAGACAGTTTAAAGAGACTAGTATACATGTTAAGATAAAGTGCAACCAGATAGCATACTATCATATCGAGCAAGAAAGTCATCTCTATATATGTCCAAGCATCCAATATAATATACATCATCTGTACAATACTGGCCTCTAGGGCATACATACAACTAACAATCTCCCACTTGCACTAGGGCCAGCTGCTGTAGTATCGCATACCGAGTATCCCGAAGAGTCTCTCAAACTGTATCTGGGGAATGGCCTTCGTGAGTGGATCCGCCGTGTTGTTCTTCGTGTCAACCCTCCTAACCTCGATCTCCCGGCGATCAACTATCTCCCGGATCAGGTGATACCGCCTCAGAATATGCCTGGATCGCTGATGGGACCTGGGTTCCTTGGCCAAAGCCACCGCTCCATTGTTATCGCAATACAAAGGTATTGGATGCTCAATGGATGGAACCACTCCAAGTTCAGTAATGAACTTCTTGATCCAGACAGCCTCTTTAGCAGCATCGTTGGCAGCGATGTATTCAGCCTCCATCATCGAGTCTGCCACGGTTTCCTGCTTGGAACTCTTCCAGCTAACCGCCCCTCCGTAAAGGGTAAAGACAAATCCCGACTGCGACTTAGAGTCGTCCTTATCACTCTGGAAGCTCGAATCGGTAAAGGACTCCACTTGGAGTTCTCCATTACCATACACCAAGAGCATCTCTTTAGTCCTTCGCAAGTACTTGAGAATGCTCTTCACAGCTGTCCAGTGACTCTCTCCAGGATCAGCTTGATACCTGCTCACTATACTTAGTGAGTATGCTACATCGGGTCTGGTACATAGCATCGCATACATGATAGAGCCTACAGCCGAAGCATAGGGTATCCCTTGCATGCGAGCTCTCTCCAAATCAGTCTTGGGAGACATCTCTTTGGAGAGAGTGACTCCAGAAATCGTGGGTAAATTCCCACGCTTGGAATCTTCCATACTAAACCTCTTTAGTATGGTGTCAATGTACCTGGATTGGGACAATCCCAATATCCGTTTGGATCTATCTCTATAGATTCTAATTCCCAATATGCAGGAGGCATCACCAAGATCTTTCATCGAGAATCTTTGTGATAAGAAGAGCTTGACCGATTGCAGCATAGGAATATCATTTCCTATCAAGAGTATGTCGTCCACGTACAATACGAGGAAGACAACCTTACTCTCTGCTACCTTCTTGTAGATACAAGGTTCATCTGGGTTTTTGACGAAATCAAACTCTTTGATAACGACGTCAAAGCAGATGTTCCAACTCCGCGATGCTTGCTTTAATCCATAAATGGATTTAAGCAGCTTGCACACCTTCGCGCTGCTCCCACTATCTACAAAGCCCTCTTGCTGAGTCATGTACACGCACTCTTCTAAATCACCGTTTAGAAAGGCGGTCTTAACATCCATTTGCCAGATTTCGTAGTCATGATATGCAGCGATGGCAAGCATGATCCGGATGGATTTAAGCATAGCCACTGGAGAAAAGGTTTCGTCATAGTCCACACCTGGTCTTTGACTAAAACCCTTTGCAACAAGTCTAGCTTTGAAAGTCTCCACTTTCCCATCTACACTAAGTTTCTTCTTGAAAATCCACTTGCTCCCAATGGGTTTTACCCCTTCAGGAGCAACTTCCAAAGTCCATACTTTGTTGGTGTACATGGATTCCATCTCGGACCGCATAGCATCCAGCCATTTCACTGAGTCCCTACTCGTGATGGCCTGCTCGAAGCTAGTTGGGTCATCATCCTCCATGATGCAATCCTCGCTTCCACCGTCAATGAGAAAACCGTAGTATCTCTCAGGTGGACGAGATACCCTACTAGATCGGCGGAGAGGCTGGGGTTCGTCGAGTTCTACTGAATCCTCTGGTTCTACCAAGTCTTCTGTTACAGTTTGTGTTGCTGGAACCTCTTCCAGTTCTACCTCAATGCTACTTGTCTGTTTCATAAGAAAACTCTTTTCTAAGAAAGTGGCATGTCGAGAAACAAACACTTTTTGTTCCTTAGAGTGGTAGAAGATATACCCTCGCGAATGTTTGGGATATCCAACAAACTTACATAGAACAGACCTTGCCTCGAGCTTGTCCGGATTTTGTGTTTTAACATAGGCCGGACAACCCCATATCTGAATAAAATTAAGACATGGTCTCTTGCCATTCCATATCTCATATGGAGTGGTAGGCACTGATTTGGTTGGAACTCTATTCAATAGGTATGCAGCAGTCTCCAGTGCATATCCCCAGAAGGAAATAGGTAACTCAGCTGCACTCATCATAGAGCGCACCATATCTAATATGGTGCGATTTCTCCGCTCCGATACACCGTTGTGATGTGGTGTATAAGGAGGAGTAAGCTTAGAGAGAATCCCATTCTCTTTTAGATAATCTCTGAATTCGTTACTTAAGTATTCTCCTCCTCGATCAGATCGAAGGATCTTAATACTTTTGCCCGTTTGGTTCTCTACTTCTTGTTTATATTCTCTAAATTTCTCAAAAGCTTCTGATTTGTGTTTCATCAGGAACACATATCCGAATCTAGAGAGATCGTCAGTGAATGTAATGAAGTACGAAGAACCATCCCTGGCATGTGTAGACATGGGACCGCATACATCACTATGTATTAGTCCCAAGAGTTCGGTAACTCTTTCTCCGTGTCCAGTAAACGGAGTTTTGGTCATCTTGCCTTTGAGACATGACTGGCAAGTGTCATAAGATGAAAATTCAAACGAATTTAAATATCCATCCTTATGCAACTTAGCTAGTCGTGTCGCATTGATGTGACCCAGTCTACAATGCCACAAGAAAGATTCGTTCAGTTCAGAACCCTTCCTCTTGTGTGTGTTTTGTAAATTGAGGACTGTATTTTGATTGAGAATGAATATGCCATTATACATCGAGCCTGATGCAATCAACTTTTGATCTAGGAATATGTTCATAACATTATCCTTTACTACAAAATTATATCCTTCTTTACTTAATAAAGAAACTGATATAATGTTGCACATCATGTTCGGTATATAATAGCATTCATTTAGAATCAGTGTATCACCACTTGGTAATACTAGGTGATATTCGCCAACTGCTTTGGCTGCAACATTTGCCCCATTCCCAACTTGAACGGAATGATCACTTTTTCCCAGTTCTCTACCTTTCCGCAGCCCATGTAACATCTTACATATGTGGGATCCTGATCCGGTATCTAATACCCAGGACGTAGGGTTGTCACGACCCGAAAGTACGGAACGTGACCGGCACTTAGATTACGAAGCGTCTAGAGGCGCCACGTAACCTAAGTAAGCCGAATCCCAGAAATCTAAACCATAAAAGAAGAAGAAGAAGAAAAAAAAAACAAGTTTAAAAGCATCAGCAAATTTTCTCAAAAATTTCGGCAGAGTCTTCTCTATAAAAACTGGCCCCCAAATGGGTACAACAAGTATAATATACATAAACAATAAAAAGCATCCCCAAACGGGAGCTAGCATCAACGCCAACAGGCGGAAACAACCACAACAAGCACAATAATATACAACGCCAAAGGGCGAGGCTCAAAACTCAAAGAAAACAAAACCACCAAATCAGAATAATACATGCGCGACTCTAAGGTCAAAATAAAAGACTGGTCCAATAAACTTATCAAGTAATACAAGTATGGTTGATGGAGCTTACTAGATACAAATGAAAGAATAAAAGTACAATGGTGGTTCGGAAAAAAGTGAACCAACCTACCGTGCAAATCACCCTGAAAGAATAGATATGCTAGCAAACTGCCAGGGAAACCTGTACATCGAACCTGTAATAAAATTTGGCACAACGGGGGTGAGTTGCCAACTCGTGAGTAGAAAACATCTACGAAAAGAAATCGAATGCACGACGCTATCCTAGGTCATAATAATACACTAATATATCTCAATCATCTAGTAATAGCAGGGTAATACTACGTGTAAGTGCAAATACTCCGTGTCGTGTCAGTGCCTCATATAGTACTATATCATATGAATGGATATGCATGCACCATGAATGTAAAATAAACAAATCCTGAAATCCAGGTATATCTGTATAAGAAATCTTTAGCTGTTATCATAGTAAAACGGGTATAGAAACCGGAAATATCAACAATGAAATCCATGGAAATCCGTGTCAAGCATCGACACAAACATGTAAATCTCAAGTCTCATAGTCTCAATATCTCGGGCTTCGTCAGTCCGGATCGGCCCAGATCATCAAATCTCACGACAACGGTCGGTATCCTCCGGATATCCACCGTGCCAGACATCACCGGTAGGTAGCCTTCCCCTGCCAGGCCCATCGTCTACAACTAGATCTTCTTGCCCCGGGGTACCATACCGGGCCCACCATGTACCCGAGACGGTTCATCCACTCCTCGAATCGGGTCTCGAAATCGAACAGAAAACATGAAATCTCATGGTGGACGACACATACATCACGAGAAAACCGCCTCTTATTTTAAAAAGAGAAGAGGAGAGAGAGAGAGAAGTTTTATATATTCTTGCGGTTTTCCCCAAAAATCCAGAAATCTCATAGAAATCCAAATCTTAAAATCATGAGTAAGCATATGATAAGTGTCGGCATATGCCCATGATACTGCATGATAACATGAAAGTATGAATGCATGAATGTCTAAGGGATAAATATCATGTCTATACTAACATCAGAAAGTAATCACAATATTATATCGGTCTAGTTGTTAACTGATTCTATCAATAAAAGGTAATATGATCTAAAGTGTACGTGACATAGAAATTACCGATGATGATGTGTGTGAGCCGGGAAATGAGTGTGCGTGGAATATGCGCATCATCGGTAATGGTGCTGGTGTCCTAACAGGTAAGGTTTATACTGATTATAGCAACATATGTAAGAACATGCACCATGATGATTACAGTATGAAAGTAAAGACGGATGTGTGTTATCCACTCATTTGATATACAATTATCACTACCACTATATGACTCGAACCTAACCTAGTGTCCATCTAACCTCCTAAGGAACTAAACCTAAGAAACTAGTCATTAAGAAACAAGAGTCTACCTAGGTCTGAATCAATATCTCTAATAGTCGGAGATCCAGCCTCAATAGCGTCACGTACGTAGTACGGCTTCCTCGAATCAAGAGTGCGGATCAATCATCATATCTATGCCTCGTACGGTAAAATCTATCGTACGGCATCCCAATATCGGGGTACGGGTCAAGTATCTCCTAGGTGTCTCATCATTAGTATAATGTCATCATCAACACATCTCATGATCAAGGTGCTAAACTGTGATCGCATACATCAATCATATATCATTGCCATCATAATAAGCATCATTAGTTTATCCTCAGAAATGTCATGTCATATGTATCATATTGTGATTAAGTCATACTGATATCATATCGTCCTCAAGTCACACCTCTATGATATCGACATTAGGTCACACCTATATGATGTCGTAATCAAGTCATACATATTCTATATCATGATCAATCACAAGTTACAGTCCGGGTACTATTTTAGAGTCCCATGCACCTCAATATCATCACCACCCATTTTAATTTAAGTATACATGTTCATTATCTCATTCTCTAATGATCCACTAACACTTAATACGACTGTATCGCCAAGAATCACGGCATCAAGCCCAGTTACACTGTTTCATCATACCTCGGATATCATATCACATCAATGTATCCCATATACGTGTTGTATATATATATATACCTATACCTCGTCCTATATATATATACACATGCACGTATACACCATGTCGAGTTTCAGTGTGTGCGTGTGTGTGTTTCTACCTGAAACCTACGAACCTCTTCCAAGGTATTCATCTTCTGGTATGGTTTTCCTAAATCAGTCTAGTCCAGTCTAGGGTCATTACTAGGGTCCTACTCATTAAGAATCTAGGGTCACAACTGGTTTCCTAATGTCAAAAATTACTATTCCTATTCTACGTTGCGGGGGTGCTAAACGCCATCCGCCCGACTTTCCCCCGTAGATATGCATCTACTCACCTGGTCCATGTCTGCCGAAGACGGTGTCGCCATCCTCCTCTTCATCGCCCGCAGTCCACGTGAGGGGTACCTAAACGCAAACATATAAATAGCATCGTAAACTGAATCACATACAAAAGTCAAAACAACGCAAGGAACAAGCATAGGTAAAAACCTATGTCCCGTCCACGCAAAAGCACCAAATATCGCTCGATATCGGCGTACAAACTCCGATGGATCGAGATAAACATTAACAAATAACTCGTAGTTTTAAAACATATTACTTATATTATAAAACATGATTAAATCCATCGAAACCCTAAAATCCATCAAACCGTCCAATTTCGTAAAACCCGAAAATGCCAATTTACCGTTTTTCATCAAAACTTGACATTTAAATGAAACCAATGGTTATAAAACTCATTAAATAGAATAACTAGACTATAAAAACCATTACTACATTTTTATTACACAAATTTGTATTAATTTGAAATTTCTAGTTTGCAACCTTTAACAATTTTCAACATTTTTCAAGCAAAATACCACAATTCCACCACAAAACATGATGTTACATGAATTAATGTACTAAACTACAATTCATGATGATAATGATATGATGAAACCATAATTATATATTTAATATCATTTATTTAGGAATTTCCCAAAATCTAGTTTACAAAAATAGCCTTTTATTAGTATTTTTCCAATTATCACAAGAAACTAGTGATCAAACTAAGTTTTTCTTTCCATTAACATGCTAAGATTCTCACTAAAACTACAATATAATGATAACAACCTTAATTGGAATTTTATTTTATCCACAAATACATTTTATAAAAACTAGTTAGCTAAATAACATTATTAAATCAATTTGAATACACAAATTATTATATGATAACCTGCAAGATTTTTCCACTTCTAAAAATGGTAGACTAGTTATTATAACCCTAATTAATTAATAAAAATCATAACTTGAATTTACAAACCCTAACTTGAATTTTAAAAATTGAACATAGAATTAATCCAATAAAACTAATTATGCTTTAAAAGAAACATCTAATGGAAATAAAACAAAAGAGATAGATTTATACCTTCACAACCTCAAGTCCAAACATGAAAATGAGCCTAAAAAATGCATGCTTTTCATCTCCAAAATCCATGTAAAAATGAGCAAGGAATAAAGGGTATGAAATAAATATGATTTTGTGGAATTTTAATTGAATTTTTGAAGTATTTTTGATGAATTTTGAATAAAAATGAAGTGGGAAAGGGGGGCTGCCATGGGGTTGTTGAGGCCGGCCACAATTAGGAGGAGGGGGTGGAGAATGAGAAAAGTGAAGAAAGATGTAGAAAGTTCCACCAAAATATCATATCATTATGTCTTTTCATGCTTTTATTAAATTTTCTTTTAATTCTTTACTATAGCAACTCAAGAAAACTCTAGAAAATAGGAAAAATTTGCAAATAAATTTTGCATGATACACACTAATTTCTAACATGCCATGGTTCATTTTTACAAATTAAAACCATTCAAATTTGTAATTTACACTAATTTAGTGTAAAAATAAAGCTTATGTTAAAATTTAAAATAATTAATTTAGGAAAAATATTTAATTGAACCAAAAATTTATAAGTGGCTAAATAAACACCATTTACTAGTAATTACATAATTAAAATAGGTATTTTTGAATTTATAATGTAAAACAATCGTGGTTTGGTTTTACGAAGAATACATTTTGCTTTACCGAAATTCATAAAATTCACTTAAACAATTTTATTTATTTGATTATTTATTTAATTATTTTTAAACGTTACAATCTTCCCCCCTTTAAGAAATTCGGTCCCCAAATTTAAATTAAAACCCCCCTCCAAATACTAAAACATTTAGCAAAACACTCAAATCGTCGGGGCTCCGAAATCATCAATACATAACAAAAATCAACTCCGTCAAGCATAACGCAATCATCGGAGTTATGGCGAGAATAAAATATCAAAACCCAATGTGAAACCATCATAATATACATCAATCTATAACTTATATATAGTTCGCATCATAGTGAAATCGCCTAAATATCATAATAAAGAAGCATACGAAAACCCCTCTTGAAAATCGCCGTGCAATGCACGTGTCACGGCATAAGCAGCGGACGTTTATTTAAAAAAAATAGCTATATATATATATATATATATATATATCTTTTATTTAACATACACGTCCCGCCTGGTTACTAAATCAAATGATTATGAAACATACTGCTCAAACTGAAATTAATCCCAAATCACATCAATAAAATATCATGTGCGTCCGGTGCGCACTGAAATCGAAACCAAATACAGATACCACGAATACACACAACAACAAAACTAAGTGCAACAGGTGTGCACCAAAAACATCTGTCAAGTGCATCGGGCGTGCACGACTCAAAATCATGTGCATCTAATCTGCACAAAACCCCGATTTAGTGCATCTGGTATGCACAAAATCACATCATGTGCGCCAAGTATGCGCAAGAATCCTAATCAGGTGCACATGATGCACGGAAACATACGTCGAATATAAAAATCGAAATCACAGTACAGAAATGCATGAAAACTAGGTCGAAACATATGTCAAAATCATGTGTAACCCCTATGCACGAAATCAAATCAAAAATCTCAAAATATATAAAACCAAATCAAGTGTACTGGGTGTGTACTAAACAAAATCAATACAACTGATATATGAAACACAAATAGAATGAAATGAAGGTACACCCATGAAATACCAATCGTAGAACAAAGTCCTCAAAATACCAAAATCCAATCAACGAAAATATGAAATTCAAATCACTAATTCACAATCGTAAACACTATCGTCAATGTCCGCCTCTTTCTTCTGATGTCGATTGCTTCGAACTCGTCTCTTCGCAGCTGTGCTGACTGTGCTACCCACGGCAATACTCATATCTAGAGTCTCCTACGTAGTCAATCCCTTCACTTGATATCCGGACTACATTAAACTTTTCGATCGATCCATCAAAATCCCATAATTTCCCCGAGAGCTCAACACTCAAGTACAGTTTAAAAATATCTGGTACATACCCCAGCATCGATGATCCAGCCGTAGAAGGGCAAACCCAAGCCTCACTAATGGCACCGCGAAACTGCCGTAAACCCTAAGGTTCAAGGGCGTTCTCGTGGTCATTATGTCGAGTTAGGGTTTCATTCTTCTAGAGGGTCCATCGAAATACCTGCATGTTCTTCCGAATATCTTAAACTTGGGAAAATGGTTTTCTGATAATCGTTCGAACCCTTTAACTTCATCCGGACGGCATGTGAATACCCTTCGTCCGCACGCTAAACAATGCTTTACTCCTCAAGAATAACCAATACTCTAATGGTTATCGCATTCGAGCCGCAACTCCCTCTGCCAGTGTGTCCGTGGTAACAGAAACCACCCTCCAACATTGATGAAGATAGATCAAAAGAATGAATGGAATACGGTGCAAACAATTGTACATCCTAAGGCTCCTTAAGCAGAGTAGCGTATCGTAAGTATGCCGCGGACCATACCCACAGTACGTTACTCTACCTAAATCGCCCACTCCATCAACCAAGGGTCACCTAGACTTATACAAGGTTAAACCTAGCGCTCTGATACCAACTTTATCACGACCCGAAAGTACGGAACGTGACCGGCACTTAGATTACGAAGCGTCTAGAGGCGCTACGTAACCTAAGTAAGCCGAAGCCCAGAAATCTAAACCATAAAAGAAGAAGAAGAAGAAAAAGAAAACAAGTTTAAAAGCATCAGCAAATTTTCTCAAAAATTTCGGCAGAGTCTTCTCTATAAAAACTGGCCCCCAAACGGGTACAACAAGTATAATATACATAAACAATAAAAAGCATCCCCAAACGGGAGCTAGCATCAACGCCAACAGGCGGAAACAACCACAACAAGCACAATAATATACAACGCCAAAGGGCGAGGCTCAAAACTCAAAGAAAACAAAACCACCAAATCAGAATAATACATGCGCGACTCTAAGGTCAAAATAAAAGACTGGTCCAATAAACTTATCAAGTAATACAAGTATGGTTGATGGAGCTTACTAGATACAAATGAAAGAATAAAAGTACAATGGTGGTTCGGAAAAAAGTGAACCAACCTACCGTGCAAATCACCCTGAAAGATTAGATATGCTAGCAAACTGCCAGGGAAACCTGTACATCGAACCTGTAATAAAATTTGGCACAACGGGGGTGAGTTGCCAACTCGTGAGTAGAAAACATCTACGAAAAGAAATCGAATGCACGACGCTATCCTAGGTCATAATAATACACTACTATATCTCACTCATCTAGTAATAGCAGGGTAATACTACGTGTAAGTGCAAATACTCCGTGTCGTGTCAGTGCCTCATATAGTACTATGTCATATGAATGGATATGCATGCACCATGAATGTAAAATAAACAAATCCTGAAATCCAGGTATATCTGTATAAGAAATCTTTAGCTGTTATCATAGTAAAACGGGTATAGAAACCGGAAATATCAACAATGAAATCCATGGAAATCCGTGTCAAGCATCGACACAAACATGTAAATCTCAAGTCTCATAGTCTCAATATCTCGGGCTCCGTCAGTCCGGATCGGCCCAGATCATCAAATCTCACGACAACGGTCGGTATCCTCCGGATATCCGCCGCGCCAGACATCACCGGTAGGTAGCCTTCCCCTGCCAGGCTCATCGTCTACAACTCGATCTTCTTGCCCCGGGGTACCATACCGGGCCCACCATGTACCCGAGACGGTTCATCCACTCCTCGAATCGGGTCTCGAAATCCAACAGAAAACATGAAATCTCATGGTGGACGACACATACATCACGAGAAAACCGCCTCTTATTTTAAAAAGAGAAGAGGAGAGAGAGAGAAGTTTTATATATTCTTGCGGTTTTCCCAAAAAATCCAGAAATCTCATAGAAATCCAAATCTTAAAATCATGAGTAAGCATATGATAAGTGTCCGCATATGCCCATGATACTGCATGATAACATGAAAATATGAATGCATGAATGTCTAAGGGATAAATATCATGTCTATACTAACATCATAAAGTAATCACAATATTATTGAAGGGTTGCTAGGCACGCGCACAAGGGTCTACGAGGCATCAACCATGCCCGAATAAAAATTTAGCCGTGCCGAACAACCCGAATACGGAACTTTAAACCAGAGATTAGGCGAAAACAAGCATGTTAACAACTTTAACACTAAGTGAGAGGGATTACAACCTTTGTAGATCCGGTCCTTCACTTCATATGCTCCGTGTTGTGGTCCCTTCGCTGCGATCATCGGGATCCGGACTCTCGAGAGGTTCCACGAAGAGAAAGACGCAACCTTTGCTTCCGATCTTCGATACTAAGATGATCTACCTTGAAGTTTCTTTAACACAACCTAACACTCATGAAATGATGTGAACACCCTCATCTAAATGGCAAGGGAAGATGAGGATGATGAAGTAGGATTTTTGCTCTCTTTATTTATCTTTTTCTCATATTTATTCATCACTTTGGAAAAATCAAGCAAGCTTTTTCATGAAAGAATGAAGGAAGAAGAAGAATAGTGATCCATTTTCTTTTGTGATGAATAAGAAAGGATTAATATGAAGAATAATGCAACCATGGTTGACTTAACCATTGTAGAGAATTGACTAGGGTTAGGGTTTGGGTTGGGTTAAAGCATGAGTCACTTATAAATATCTTTATCATGACAAAAAGAAAACCTTCTAGAAACATCTAGAAAGCTTAACCCTAATCCAAACCCTAATCATGTTTAAACTCCACTAAACAAGTTGCATTAGTTATCATATCATGTTACAATATTATATATCACATATATAATATTTATCGTAACCAAATAAAATAATACAATTAACATATATCGCATATATATCAATGTATTACCCGAGTGAGAAAAAGAATCTTTTAGTGAGCAAATATTAGTTAATGTAATTTAATATATCATATATATTATTATACATTAAATTATCGAATCAACACGTGATCCGACAATCCGGCTATATCGCATATAACCGACTAATATTTATCCGTACCGATTCATCGAATCAACACTTGATCCGATGACCCGGCTGATATCAAATATCGCGAGAATATAATACGGTATCACATATCGTATTATCCTCGGTCCCGCACATATCACATATGTGCTCCTACTCCATTTTGCCTGAGTCAAGAAACCTCTGTGTAGGACTCTAAAGAATCGTCAATACGCCGGCAGTAGGTGATGATCATATCAATCACCCACAAGCTGCAAGCGGTCAGCTAAACGTAACAGCTACCCAGGTATTGAGCGCTCAGAAGATCAAAAAGCAAGCCTGTACATTCTCCTGTGAATCCAAACAGTAACACTCCCGTACAGTCCGGTCTCGTCGTCTGATATGTTGCATATCTCGCCTAGGGGTGGTAAACGTCAGACCCCAGTAGCTCAATAAGTCGTGTCGATATGAGGTCTATAACAGTTCGAGAAACTACTGATAACACTTACCAGTAAATCTCAGCAACCCTGGCCAGGGATTTCCGGTTATAGCCAATCGAACACAGCACAACATCAACTCCCTATACCGGGAGAGACGAATCCCCTCCTATCGCTCATTGCCTCCATATGATTCGGGACTGTACCCAAAAGCCACCTTTTTGCACGCCCTCTTGGACGTGGTATGATGGAAATCAAAGCACAGTGGGAACCACACAAGACTCTATGACGATCTCGGGTCAACAGACTACTCTGTACCAGTGTCACCGGAGAACTGCCATCTGACGTATGGTATAATACCATCTGGGAGTTCTCGGCGAGTCCGTCCAGTGTACCCAGTCTCTACTGAGCACCCGTACACCATCCTTGATGTCAAACACCGATGGATATGGGATCATCCATCGCCCATCATATGGGTCAAGATGCGTATACGCTAGTCTACTCTGGTGCATCGATGCCCTGTCTCGATACACCCTCGACTAGGAACAGTTATAGGATGTACTCGTCGACTACCGTGGCCCCACTAGTATGATCTCATCATAGTCCCAGTAGTCGAGTACATATCCTAAGGGTTTTATCAACATGTAACATAGAGACAATCAGAGTACATGTTAAGATAAAGTACAACCAGATAGCATACTATCATGTCGAGCAAGAAAGTCCTCCCTATATATGTCCTAGCATCCACTACAATATACATCGTATGTACAGTAATGGCCTCTAGGGCATACATATAACTAACAATCTCCTACTTGCACTAGGGCCATCTGTTATGGTATCGCATACCCAACAATTAGCTGCGGTTGAAGTATCTCATACCCAACCATCCCGTAAAAGTCTCTACTGGGAAAAAGGCCTTTGTGAGTGGATCCGCGTTGTTGTCCTCTGTGTCTACTCTCCTAACCTCGATCTCCCTGGAGATCAACCATTTCCATGATCAGGTGATACTGCCTAAGAATTATATCTGGATTTCTGATGGGACGGTAGTTCCTTGGCTGAAGCCATAACTCCATTGTCACACAATGGTAGGAACGAAGTTCATCTTATGAACTTATATATATCCAGACTGCCTCTTTGGTAGTATCCTTGGTAACGATGTATCTTGCCTTTAATCGTCTAGTATGTCACGGTATCTAGCTTGGAACTCTTCCAACATACCGTCCCTCCATGGAGGGTATAGACAATGCCTGCGACTGACATTCAGTCGTCCTTATCAACCTGGAACCTTTCCAGTGATTCTCCCCAGGATCGATTGATACCATCTCACTACAACTAGTGAGTATCCTAACATCCAATTAGATCTATCTCATAGATCCAAAACCTAGGATTTAGTAGGTATCACTTTGATCCTATATGGAGAATCCTTGTGATAAGCGGAGATTGACCGTGCGTAGCATAGGAAACTTCTTTCCTATCAAGAGTATGTCATCCACGTACTCTACGAGGATCTCCACCATACTCTCTACTACCTTTTTGTATATACAAGGTTCATCTACCATTTTGATGAAGTCAAACTCTTTGACTACCACATCAAAACAGATGTTCCAACTCCGCGATGCCTGTTTTATTATATAAAACATCTTGCACACATTTCCGCTGCTCCCACTGTCTACGAAGCCCTCTGGCTGTGTACTTATAGACGCTCTCTTCTAAAATATCATTTAGAAAAGCTGTCATGACACCCAACCACCAGATATCGTAGTCATGGTATGTAGCCGTGGCAAGCAGGATCTGGATGGACTTAAGCATAGCTTTGAAAGTCTCGACTTTTCCATGCACACCAAGTAATCTTCTCAAGATATACTCGCTCCTGATGGGGATTTAACCCTTCAGATAAAGCAACCAAAGTCCATACTTTGTTGGTGTATAAGGATTCCTTCTCAGATCGATAAGCACCCAGCCATTCTTACAGAGTCCCACTCCTGATGGCCAGCTCGAAACTAGTTGGGTCATCATCTCATGATGCAATCCTTTCTCCCACTGTCATAGAGAAACCGAAGTATCTCTCAGGTGGGTGAGGAACCTTACTAGATCGGCGGAGAGGCTGAGGTTCGTTGGAAACTATTGAATCCTTTGGTTCTACCAAATCATCAGCTGCATTTTGTATAGCTGGAACATTTTCAGTTCTACATAACAGACCTTGCCTCGAGCTTGTCCGGATTTTGCTTTTTAGACATAGGCCAGACAACCCCAAATCTTAACAAACTTAAGATATGGGCTCTTCCCTTTCCATATCATATATGAAGTGGTAAGCAACTGATTTGATTTGAACCCTATTCAATAGGTATGCAGCTTCTCAAGTGCATAACTCCCAAAAGGAAATAGGCAACTCAGTAGTACTCATCATAGAGCACACCATATCACATAGGGTGCTATGGCTCCACCCCGATACACCGACGTGCTGTGGTGTATACGGAGGAGTAATGCTGAGAGAGAATCTCATTCTCCTTTAGAATAGTCCAGGAATTCCGTGCTCAAGTATTCTCCTCCTTGATCACATCAAAGGACATAATACTTTTACCCGTATTTGTTGGTTCTCTACTTCTAACTTATATTCTGTGAATATCTCAAAAGCTTCGGACCTGTGTTTCAACAGAAACATATGTTTGAATCTTGAGAGATTATCAGAGAATGTAATGAAGTAGAAAGAACCGATCTTGGCATGTGTAGACAGGGGACCTTTCATACATCAACATGTATCAATCCCAAGAGTTCACTAACTCTTTCTCTGTTTCCAATAAACAGAGCTATGGTCATCTTATCTTTGTGACATGACTGGCAAGTTTCATAAGATGTAAATTCAAACTAATTTAAATATGCATCTAAATGTAACTTCAGCCAGTCGGGTCGCATTGATATGACCTAGTCTACAATGCCTCAAGAAGGATTCATTCATTTCTGAACTCTTCCTCTTGTGTGTGTTCTGTATACTAAGAACTGTAGTTTGATTTAGAACGTCAATGCTTTTAGATAACGTGCCTGAACCGATCAACTCTTGATATAGGAAATGTTTAAAAGATTATCCAACAATACAAAATTATATCCTTTCTTTACTAATAAAGAGACTGATATGATTTTGTATATCAGGTTCGGTATCTAATAACATTTGTTCAGAATCAATGTATTCAGGTAATATAGGGTGATAGTGACCAACAGACTTGGCTGCAACACTTGCACCGTTTTCTGTCTCATGAAACTTATCACCCGTTCTCAGTTCTCTACCTATCTGTAGCCCATGTAACAGATTACATATACGGGATCCTGATCCGGTATCACATACCCAGGACGTAAAGGATACTGAGAAACAGTTCTGTGTAATGAACACACCCGAAGATGATGCATCAACATGCACTTTCTTCGTTTGGGCGGCACGGGAATTCTGGCAATCCCCAATTTCCTGCTCTGTCCTATAACAATTATAAGTTGGAGCGGGACCAACCTTTCCCAGCTCAGTATAACAAGCGGGTTCGGTCAAATATATCCTTATTATTATCTTGATTAAGGCGTGATATGGTCGCTATCTGGAGAGAGAGAGAAGAAAACACTCAGCGTATGCTCTTGCAAGATTAGATTGGTTATCTAATATATCTAATCAGGATGTCTCCCACTGTTTTAATCAAATCTTCCTTCAAACCCCAAAAGGAAAGACTAGCCGGGATTAATTACACGCTACAAGTTCGCCAATCTTTCAGCCAGGCCAGTGTCGGCACTTTGAGGGAGGTCCCCCGTGCTCTCGCACGAACCTAATTAAAGTAAACCTCGTTTTCCCAGAGGCGTAACCCCGTTAACACCTTTCTAGACACCTACTTGATCGGCTAATTGTAATGTGTAAAACTCTCCCAGGAGTAACTCTTACTCACAGCGGGTATCGGGATCCAACTATCTCATAGAAGGTATGCAATCTCATTGCAAATTTCAACACTTGAAATTCCCAATAATATTTTACCCCTAGCGTGCTATGACCTTGACGCATGCCAAACAACCCATAGTCCGCTAGTCAAGTTCAACCCGTACATTTCTTGATTGAATTAAACCCACCCGCATGATCCTTGACGCATGCCAAACAACGCCGTACGAATACCCTAATCCAATCGCATCGTATGCTAGCAGATAAGCACTAGTTAGCTACCGTACACTACGCCTTGACGCATGCCAAACTACCGCAGCACGAATACTAACTACTACTTATCTGAAATGATGGAGGGCTACGATAGGTTTTTAAGAAAACCCTTTGCGTAATGAACTTGATATCGTTGTAGAATCGAGTGATTTTAAATGGAGTGTTTTTTAGGCTTTTCTAGTTTTGCTAAAGGGGTCACTCCCGGTGAAGGGATCGTCGGCCCTTTCCTCATCGAATAAGGTGCAGGATATATCATATATACCGCTGTGCAAAGCAGAAACTATAGAAACAATCAAAAGACAAACCGAGATTGTAGCATTTTCCAGTTATTGCTAAAGGAGTCACTCCCGGTGAAGGGATCTCGGTCCTTTCCTTATCGAATAAGGTGCTGGATGTTCTACAAGGAACACCGCTATGCAAAGCAACAACTAGAGCTACCAGTTTTTAATTTAAACAAGTTTCTACAACATCTTAGGTTTCTTTTATTTCATTAATCTCATTAATGAAGTCCCATTTTATTATGCTTCACAAGCATCTCTTTTGAAACGAAATCTGCAATATAACATATATCTCATATATATAATATAAACATTCGTCTCAGGCAGTAATATAATCTCATCACAGAACATTGCAGCAGAAGAACATATATGAAATATTGGATATACTAGGACGTCCGTGTTTTCAATACGAGCCTGTATAAAACACGGATTCCACGGTCGCGATGAATAGCCAAACCCCCATCCCTAGACCCCTACGAGAGCGGCAAGTAACACTGCCAATTCTAAGGTTAGGAGACCCGGTCTCGACTCCTCGAGATGGTCTCCCACTGGACCCTAGAACCCGGTTACTTGTGCTCCCCGCCTTGGGTCTACCTAATGCGGAAAAGTAAATAATATACAACGGTGACATCTTCCGCTACCTGGAAGTGCCCCAATAAAAGAATATTACATACAAATGAATTTTACATGAATGAAAAAGAAAAACTCTCATCTCACATAAAACCCCCGGCTATTCAAACGCGACGATCCAATACAACATATCACAGCAACACATAATATCTCATATCATCAACGTAAGCAAGTATGCGTATCCCGATTGTCGTTGATGTATAGCAACGAAGCCGGCGATACACCACATACTACGCTTACGGTCACAGAAAAGAAAGTGTAAAACTACAACAGTTGGAATCCGCAATCTCCTTAGACATCACATGCCTAACCAAATGAATTCCTTAGACATCACATGCCTAACAATTATAAACCCCGCATTTTAGTCTCATTATCGAAAACTCTTTTCAATATCAAGTCGGGCAATTCAACAAGATTCCCGACGTCCTGATCGAATGCTCGTCACAAACGTTAGTAGACGGCCGCACCCCCAGATGCCGTCGACGAAGTGCACTAAGGCGGAACACCGCTGCCGCGAGCACCCGAACGGATGCTTTCGGCGACGGGGTTCTCCTACAGTCACTTGGTCGGGGCTATGGGGCGTGGCTGTCTATTAAGTTTACCCGGCGAGTATCCGCGTACGCTACGTGATTACGACGGACTTTTGATCACATCAAAATTCCGTGGCAACCAATCATCTGAGACTAAAGTGCTATGTTTATAATATTCAAATTAGTTATCTCATAACTACCTGTGGATTCCAAATATTTTATCACATTCCAGATAAATAGAAAAAGTTAAACTTTCCGATCGAATCATCAAGCACCCAAGATTTCCCCAATATATCTCAACACTTGAAATCAGTTTAAAAACATTCATTACATGCCACAGTACCAATGGTCCAGCCGTAGAAGGGTCAAGCCAACGCCTCACATGTGGCACGCCGTACTGCCCCAAACCCTAAGGTTCAAAGGGCAGTTCAAGACGGTCACATAATCGAGTTAAGGTTTGTTGTCTTCTAGAGGGTCCACCGCGTTACTTGCACGACTTAGAACGTTCTTAAACACGAGGAAAAATCCAACTTTTGAAAAATTTTCCGACAGGGGAAAAAGTGAGTTATTGATATCCGTTCGAACTTTTTAACAGTTTCTATAAATTACCCGGAAAAAACACAAAAGACGCAGTTAAAGTTCCCGATCGAATCATCGAATCCCCAATACAACCCAGAATGTTCAACAGTTGAATAAATATTAAAAATTCCCAGAAAATACAACACTAAAAGACAAGAATTACTGTGCAAATTTCAAACAGTACAGTGACAAAAGCGCGGCGGAACCGCGGCACATGCATGGCATGTGCGGCGGTTCCGTTGCTCGTTGGTGGAATCAGGCGCACGTGCTTCACAGTAACTCTTGTATTTCCCTGCTGATTTTTTTGAGCATTTTTAATTTGGAAAAAAATCACAGTTTTAAAAAATTTCCAGAAACTAGGTTATATCGGGTTTTCCGGGTTCGATCGGACTTTAAAATTCGTCTAGACTTCGCCTAAAGCTCTAGCTTGGCTCTGATACCACTGAAGGGTTGCTAGGCACGCGCACAAGGGTCTACGAGGCATCAACCATGCCCGAATAAAAATTTAGCCGTGCCGAATAACCCGAATACGGAACATTAAACTATAGATTAGGCGAAAACAAGCATGTTAACAACTTTAACACTAAGTGAGAGGGATTACAACCTTTGTAGATCCGGTCCTTCACTTCATATGCTCCGTGTTGTGGTCCCTTCGCTGCGATTATCTGGATCCGGACTCTCGAGAGGTTCCACGAAGAGAAAGACGCAACCTTTGCTTCCGATCTTCGATACTAAGATGATCTACCTTGAAGTTTCTTTAACACAAGCTAACACTCATGAAATGATGTGAACACCCTCATCTAAATGGCAAGGGAAGATGAGGATGATGAAGTAGGATTTTTGCTCTCTTTATTTATCTTTTTCTCATATTTATTCATCACTTTGGAAAAATCAAGCAAGCTTTTTCATGAAAGAATGAAGGAAGAAGAAGAATAGTGATCCATTTTCTTTTGTGATGAATAAGAAAGGATTAATATGAAGAATAATGCAACCATGGTTGACTTAACCATTTTAGAGAATTGACTAGGGTTAGGGTTTGGGTTGGGTTAAAGCATGAGTCACTTGTAAATATCTTTATCATGACAAAAAGAAAACCTTCTAGAAACATCTAGAAAGCTTAACCCTAATCCAAACCCTAATCATGTTTAAACTCCACTAAACAAGTTGCATTAGTTATCATATCATGTTACAATATTATATATCACATATATAATATTTATCGTAACCAAATAAAATAATACAATTAACATATATCGCATATATATCAATGTATTACCCGAGTGAGAAAAAGAATCTTTTAGTGAGCAAATATTAGTTAATGTAATTTAATATATCATATATATTATTATACATTAAATTATCGAATCAACACGTGATCCGACAATCCGGCTATATCGCATATAACCGACTAATATTTATCCGTACCGATTCATCGAATCAACACTTGATCCGATGATCCGGCTGATATCAAATATCGCGAGAATATAATACGGTATCACATATCGCATTATCCTCGGTCCCGCACATATCACATATGTGCTCCTACTCCGTTTTGCCTGAGTCAAGAAACCTCTGTGTAGGACTCTAAAGAATCGTCAATACGCCGGCAGTAGGTGATGATCATATCAATCACCCACAAGCTGCAAGCGGTCAGCTAAACGTAACAGCTACCCAGGTATTGAGCGCTCAGAAGATCAACAAGCAAGCCTGTACATTCTCCTGTGAATCCAAACAGTAACACTCCCGTACAGTCCGGTCTCGTCGTCTGATATGTTGCATATCTCGCCTAGGGGTGGTAAACGTCAGACCCCAGTAGCTCAATAAGTCGTGTCGATATGAGGTCTATAACAGTTCGAGAAACTACTGATAACACTTACCAGTAAATCTCAGCAACCCTGGCCAGGGATTTCCGGTTATAGCCAATCGAACACAGCACAACATCAACTCCCTATACCGGGAGAGACGAATCCCCTCCTATCGCTCATTGCCTCCATATGATTCGGGACTGTACCCAAAAGCCACCTTTTTGCACGCCCTCTTGGACGTGGTATGATGGAAATCAAAGCACAGTGGGAACCACACAAGACTCTATGACGATCTCGGGTCAACAGACTACTCTGTACCAGTGTCACCGGAGAACTGCCATCTGACGTATGGTATAATACCATCTGGGAGTTCTCGGTGAGTCCGTCCAGTGTACCCAGTCTCTACTGAGCACCCGTACACCATCCTTGATGTCAAACACCGATGGATATGGGATCATCCATCGCCCATCATATGGGTCAAGATGCGTATACGCTAGTCTACTCTGGTGCATTGATGCCCTGTCTCGATACACCCTCGACTAGGAACAGTTATAGGATGTACTCGTCGACTACCGTGGCCCCACTAGTATGATCTCATCATAGTCCCAGTAGTCGAGTACATATCCTAAGGGTTTTATCAACATGTAACATAGAGACAATCAGAGTACATGTTAAGATAAAGTACAACCAGATAGCATACTATCATGTCGAGCAAGAAAGTCCTCCCTATATATGTCCTAGCATCCACTACAATATACATCGTATGTACAGTAATGGCCTCTAGGGCATACATATAACTAACAATTATATCGGTCTAGTTGTTAACTGATTCTATCAATAAAAGGTAATATGATCTAAAGTGTACGTGACATAGCAATTACCGATGATGATGTGTGTGAGCCGGCAAATGAGTGTGCGTGGAATATGCGCATCATCGGTAATGGTGCTGGTGTCCTAACAGGTAAGGTTTATACTGATTATAGCAACATATGTAAAAACATGCACCATGATGATTACAGTATGAAAGTAAAGACGGATGTGTGTTATCCACTCATTTGATATACAATTATCACTACCACTATATGACTCGAACCTAACCTAGTGTCCATCTAACCTCCTAAGGAACTAAACCTAAGAAACTAGTCATTAAAAAACAAGAGTCTACCTAGGTCTGAATCAATATCTCTAATAGTCGGAGATCCAGCCTCAATAGCGTCACGTACGTAGTACGGCTTCCTCGAATCAAGAGTGCGGATCAATCATCATATCTATGCCTCGTACGGTAAAATCCATCGTACGGCATCCCAATATCGGGGTACGGGTCAAGTATCTCCTAGGTGTCTCATCATTAGTATAATGTCATCATTAACACATCTCATGATCAAGGTGCTAAACTGTGATCGCATACATCAATCATATATCATTGCCATCATAATAAGCATCATTAGTTTATCCTCAGAAATGTCATGTCATATGTATCATATTGTGATTAAGTCATACTGATATCATATCGTCCTCAAGTCACACCTCTATGATATCGACATTAGGTCACACCTATATGATGTCGTAATCAAGTCATACATATTCCATATCATGATCAATCACAAGTTACAGTCCGGGTACTATTTTAGAGTCCCATGTACCTCAATATCATCACCACCCATTTTAATTTAAGTATACATGTTCATTATCTCATTCTCTAATGATCCGCTAACACTTAATACGACTGTATCGCCAAGAATCACGGCATCAAGCCCAGTTACACTGTTTCATCAAACCTCGGATATCATATCACATCAATGTATCCCAATACGTGTTGTATATATATATATACCTATACCTCATCCTATATATATATATATATACATGCACGTATACACCATGTCGAGTTTCAGTGTGTGCGTGTGTGTGTTTCTACCTGAAACCTACGAACCTCTTCCAAGGTATTCATCTTCTGGTATGGTTTTCCTAAATCAGTCTAGTCCAGTCTAGGGTCATTACTAGGGTCCTACTCATTAAGAATCTAGGGTCACAACTGGTTTCCTAATGTCAAAAATTACTATTCCTATTCTACGTTGCGGGGGTGCTAAACGCCATCCACCCGACTTCCCCACATAGATATGCATCTACTCACCTGGTCCATGTCTGCCGAAGACGGTGTCGCCATCCTCCTCTTCATCGCCCGCAGTCCACGTGAGGGGTACCTAAACGCAAACATATAAATAGCATCGTAAACTGAATCACATACAAAAGTCAAAACAACGCAAGGAACAAGCATAGGTTAAAACCTATGTCCCGTCCACGCAAAAGCACCAAATATCGCTCGATATCGGCGTACAAACTCCGATGGATCGAGATAAACATTAACAAATAACTCGTAGTTTTAAAACATATTACTTATATTATAAAACATGATTAAATCCATCGAAACCCTAAAATCCATCAAACCGTCCAATTTCGTAAAACCCGAAAATGCCAATTTACCGTTTTTCATCAAAACTTGACATTTAAATGAAACCAATGGTTATAAAACTCATTAAATAGAATAACTAGACTATACAAACCATTACTACATTTTTATTACACAAATTTGTATTAATTTGAAATTTCTAGTTTGCAACCTTTAACAATTTTCAACATTTTTCAAGCAAAATACCACAATTCCACCACAAAACATGATGTTGCATGAATTAATGTACTAAACTACAATTCATGATGATAATGATATGATGAAACCATAATTATATATTTAATATCATTTATTTAGGAATTTCCCAAAATCTAGTTTACAAAAATAGCCTTTTATTAGTATTTTTCCAATTATCACAAGAAATTAGTGATCAAATTAAGTTTTTCTTTCCATTAACATGCTAAGATTCTCACTAAAACTACAATATAATGATAACAACCTTAATTGGAATTTTATTTTATCCACAAATACATTTTATAAAAACTAGTTAGCTAAATAACATTATTAAATCAATTTGAATACACAAATTATTATATAATAACCATGCAAGATTTTTCCACTTCTAAAAATGGTAGACTAGTTATTATAACCCTAATTAATTAATAAAAATCATAACTTGAATTTACAAACCCTAACTTGAATTTTAAAAATTGAACATAGAATTAATCTAATAAAACTAATTATGCTTTAAAAGAAACATCTAATGGAAATAAAACAAAAGAGATAGATTTATACCTTCACAACCTCAAGTCCAAACATGAAAATGAGCCTAAAAAATGCATGCTTTTCATCTCCAAAATCCATGTAAAAATGAGCAAGGAATAAAGGGTATGAAATAAATATGATTTTGTGGAATTTTAATTGAATTTTTGAAGTATTTTTGATGAATTTTGAATAAAAATGAAGTGTGAAAGGGGGGGCTGCCATGGGGTTGTTGAGGCCGGACACAATTAGGAGGAGGGGGTGGAGAATGAGAAAAGTGAAGAAAGATGTAGAAAGTTCCACCAAAATATCATATCATTATGTCTTTTCATGCTTTTATTAAATTTTCTTTTAATTCTTTACTATTGCAACTCAAGAAAACTCTAGAAAATAGGAAAAATTTGCAAATAAATTTTGCATGATACACACTAATTTCTAACATGCCATGGTTCATTTTTACAAATTAAAACCATTCAAATTTGTAATTTACACTAATTTAGTGTAAAAATAAAGCTTATGTTAAAATTTAAAATAATTAATTTAGGAAAAATATTTAATTGAACCAAAAATTTATAAGTGGCTAAATAAACACCATTTACTAGTAATTACATAATTAAAATAGGTATTTTTGAATTTATAATGTAAAACAATCGCGGTTTGGTTTTACGAAGAATACATTTTGCTTTACCGAAATTCATAAAATTCACTTAAACAATTTTATTTATTTGATTATTTATTTAATTATTTTTAAACGTTACAAGGGTGAACTGAGAAACAGTTCTCAATGACAAACACACCCGAAGATGATGCATCATCATGCATGTTCTCCGTTTCGGCGGTGTGAGAATCCAGATATTCTCCTGTTTCCTGTTCATTCTTATAACACTTATAAGATAGAACGGGTAAAATGTTCCCCTGCACAGTATAATATGCGGGTTCGGTCAATACATGGTCAATACATCCATATTATTATCTTGATTAGGGCATGACATGGTCGCTACCTGGAGAGAGAGAGAAGAAAACACTTTAGCGTAAGCTCGTGCAAGATCAGATTGGTTATTATCTTATCTAATCAGGATGGCTCCCACTGGTTTTTATCAAATCTTCCTTCAAACCCTAAAAGGAAAGACTAGCCGGGATTAATTACACACTACAAGTTCGCCAATCTTTCAGCCACGCCAGTGTCGGTACTTTGAGGGAGGTCCCCCGTGCTTTTGCACGAACCTAATTAATGTAAACCTCGTTTTCCCAGAGGCGTAACCCCGTTGACACCTTTCTAGACACCTACTCGATCAGCTAATTGCAATGTGTAAAAGTCTCTCAGGAGTAATTCTTACTCGCAGTGGGTATCGGGATCCAACTATCTCATAGAAGGTATGCAATCTCATTGCAAATTTCAACACTTGAAATTCCCGATAATACTTTTGCCCCTAGCGTCCTGTGACCTTGACGGAGGCCAAACTACCCACAGGGCGCTAGTCAAGTTCAACCCGTCATTTCTTGATCGAATTAAACCCACCCGTACGACCCTTGACGGAGGCCAAACTACGCCGTACGAATACCCTAATCCAATCGCATCATATGCTGGCAGATAAGCACTAGTTAGCTACCATACACTACGCCTTGACGGAGGCCAAACTACCGCAGCATGAATACTAAGTAGTACTTATCTGAAATGACGGAGGGCTACGCAGGTTTTTCTGAAAACCATGAGCGTAATGAACTTGATATCGTTGTAGAATCAAAATGAAGTTTTGAAATGGAGTGATTTTGAGGCTTTTCTAGTTTTGCTAAAGGGGTCACTCCCGGTGAAGGGATCGTCAGCCCTTTCCTTGTCGAATGAGGTGCGGGATATATCATATATATCACTGTGCAAAGCAGAAACTATAGAAGCAATCAAAAGTCAAACCGAATGTGTAGCATCTGCCAGTTATTGCTAAAGGAGTCACTCCCGGTGAAGGGATCTCGGTCTTTTCCTCATCGAATAAGGTGCAGGGTATATCATATATACCGCTATGCAAAGCAAGAACTGTAGCTACCTGTTTTGTTTAAAATTTGATTCTACAACATCTTAGGTTTCTTTTCTTTCATTAATCACATTAATGAAGTCCCATCATTTAAGTCACCTAAACATCACAGATAAATACGACGTACACTTATGCCATCCGCATTCGCCTGGATGTCCCCTCGTGCACCGTTAGGTTAGGTAACTAACGACAGAGCAGGGCAGGGCTGGTGCGGATGCAAAACATAAGTAACGTCTATATAATATATCATATATACTATATACTGTATCTATCACAGAACATCACATGATCACATCACAGATATCGCAGCAGAAGAAACATATGAAACATTGGATATACTAGGACGTCCGTGTTTTCAATACGAGCCAGTATAAAACACGGATTCCACGGTCGTGATGAATAGCCAATCCCACACCCCTAGACCCCTACGAGAGCGGCAAGCAACCCTACCAATTCTAGGGTTAGGAGACCCGGACTCGACTCCTTGAGATGGTCTCCCACTGGACCCTAGAACCCGGTTACTTTTGCTCCCCTCCTTGGGTCTATCCTAATGCGGAAAAGTAAATAATATACAAAGGGTGACAGCTTCCGCAACCTGGAAGTGCCCCAATAAAAGAATATTACAAACAAGTTTTTACATGAATGAAAATGAAAAACACTCATCTCACATAAAAAACCCCGGCTATTCAAACACGACAATCTAATATAACATATCCAGCAACACATAACATCACATGTCATCAACGTAAGTAAATATGCGCATCCCAATTGTCGTTGACATATAGCAACGAAACCGGCGATATCACATATTACACTTACGGTCACAGAAAAGAAAGTGTAAAACTACAACAGTTGGAATCCACAACCTCTTTAGACATCGCATGCCTAACACTTATAAACCCCGCATTTAGTCCCATTATCGAAAACTCTTTTCAATATGAAGTGAGACTAAACCGCTAGATTTATAACATTCATTCAGTTATCTCATAACTGTGTGTGAATTCCAATTATTGTATCCCATTCCGGATAAATAGAAAATATTAAACTTTCCGATCGAACATTCGAACACCTAAGTTTTCCCGAAACCGTTCAACACATGAAATAGGTTCAAAGATATTCACTTCATGCCTCAGTACCAACGGTCCAGCCGTAGAAGGGTCAAGCCAACGCCTCACATGTGGCACGCCGTACTGCCCCAAACCCTAAGGTTCAAAGGGCAGTTCAAGGCGGTCACATAATCGAGTTAAGGTTTGTTGTCTTCTAGAGGGACCATCGCGTTACTTGCACTACTCAGAACGTCCTTAAACCACAGAAAAATCCAACACTTGGATATTTTCCGGTAGGGGAAAAGTTGGGTATTTATATCCGGTCGAACTTTTTAACATATTTGAAAAATTATCCGGAAATCACATAGACAAAATCTGATAATCCGATCGAATCATCAAATCCCCAAAACAACCCTAGAAAATTCAACTCTGGAATAAATATTAAAAATTCCCATAAAACTCAGTACTGTTAAAGAGGAATTACTGTGCAAATATGGAGGGCTGACGTCACTAGAGAGCCGCGGAACCGCTGCAGAAGCTAGGCTTCTGCCGCGGTTCCGCCGCATGTTTGAGGTATCATTGGTCAAATTTTGCACCGTAATTCTTATAATTCCCTGCTGAATTTTTTAAGCATTTTTAATTTGGAAAAAACCCAGTTTTTGGAAAAAGTCCAGAGAGCAATTTGGTTTTTAGGGTTTCGGTTCGATCGGGTTTCAAACGTCGTCTACACTTCGCCTAAGGCTCTAGCTAGGCTCTGATACCACTGTAGGGTTCCTAGGAACACAATAGAGGTCTCACAAGGCATCAACCATGCCAATTTCAAATTTTATGAGTGCCGAGAAACCCTAATGCGGATCATCAACTAGAATTTTAGGCGAAAAAGGAAACTAGTTAACATCTTAACTAAAAGTAGGAAACTACAACCTTTGTAGATCCGGTTATCCACTTCCTTAGCTCCACGTAGTTGTCCCCTCGCTGTCCATCTCGAATCCCAGACTCTCGCATCGGCTTCATCGGAGAAATGAGCGGAACAGTCGTCGGCTACGATGCCGAAGATGATCTACGTCGAGGTTACACAAGATCAAGCTCCAACTTCACCAAGTTGTGAAACTTGTGAAGAAAACACCCTATACTACTTGGCAAGAGGTAGAGGGTGAAGAAATAGGAGGTGGGTTCACTTTAGAATTGGATTTCTCACACTTTTACTCAAGAAGCCATTGATGATGGCAAGCTTTTTCTTGAAGAAGAAGAAGCTCAAGATAGAATATGATGAGTATTCTTTTTAAAATGCAAAAGAAATGAATACTTATCATAATATGAACCATGGTTAGATGTAGAGAATTGACTATGGTTAGATGAATGGTTAGGGTTAGGCATGAAGACAAAATGGTCACTTTGGTCAAAGCTTCATGAAGCTTCAACAAGCTTCAAGAATGATAGCAACCATTTTGTTTTCTTTTGCAATTTCTTTTTTAATCCAAATTAAAAAGATAAATGAATGAATAAATAAAAACCCTAACCATTTACTTAACCAAGGTTTAATTCTTTACACTTAACCAAATGAGCAAGTATCATCAAACATGATACAAACATGTGCACAAAAGTATATCACATATACAACTTGCACATCAAGTGAGAAAATCCATTTAAAGTGAACCAATACTAGTTAATGCAAAGTAATATATCAAATATATAATTATACATTAAATCATTAAATCAACACTTGATTTAACGATCCGGTCATATCGCATACAACCGACTAGTATCCTATGTATCGGCTTATCGAATCAATCCTTGATTCGATATCTAGGTTATATCGCATATAACCAATCGATACATTCATCACGAGAATGGAATACGGTATCACATACACGCATTATTTTCGGTCCTGCACATATCTCATATGCGCTCCTATTTCGTTTCGCTTGAGCCAGGAAACCTCTGTGTAGGACTCTAAAGACTCGTCAATACGCCGGCAGCAGATGATGATCATATCAAGCACCCACAAGCCGTAAGCGGTCTGCTAAACGTAACGGCCATCCGGGTATTGAGCGATCAGAAGATCGACGAGCTAGCCCGCTCACACTCCTGTGAATCCAACCAGTAACACTTACCGTACAGTCCGGTCTGTTCGTCTGATATGTCGCATATCAAGTCTAGGGGTGGTAAACGTCAGACCCCAATAACCGATAAGTCGTGCCGATATGAGGCTCATAACGGGTCGAGAAACTACTGGTAACACTTACCAGCAGATCTCTGATCAGCCCTGGCCAGGGACTTCCCTGTTACGGCCAATCGAGCACAGCGCAACATCAACCCCCAATACCGGGAGAGACGAAACCCCTACTATCGCTCATTGCCTCCATATGACTCGGGACTGTACCCAAAGACCACCGTTTTGCACGCCCTCATGGACGTGGTAAGGTGGAGATCAAAGCACAGTGGGAATCACACAAGACTCTATGACGATCTCGGGTCTACAGACTAACCTGTACAAGTGTCACCTGAGAACTGCCATCTGACGTGAGGTATAATACCATTTGGGAGTTCTCGGCGAGTCCGTCCAGTGTACCCAGTCTTCACTGAGCACCCGTATACCATCTCTGATGTCAAACACCAATGGATATGGGATCATCCATCGCCCATCTCATGGGTCGAGAAGCATATACGCTAGTCTACACTGGTATATCGATGCCCCGTCTCGATACACCCACGACTAGGGACCTTGAAGGATGTACTTATGGACTACCATGTCCCCACTAGTATGATCTGCATCATAGTCCAGGTAGTCAAGTAGACATCCTAAGGGCTTTATCAACATGTAACTATAAGACAGTTTAAAGAGACTAGTATACATGTTAAGATAAAGTGCAACCAGATAGCATACTATCATATCGAGCAAGAAAGTCATCTCTGTATATGTCCAAGCATCCAATATAATATACATCATCTGTACAATACTGGCCTTTAGGGCATACATACAACTAACAGGTACCATCTAGGTGTTCTCGGCGAGTCCTATTTGGTATACCCATTCTCTAATTAGAAACTATATACAATCTTTGATGTCAAACACCAATGGTTATGGGATCAACCATTTCCCCGTACAGGGTCAAGAAACGTACACACTAGTCTACTTTGGAATATCGATGTCCTGTCTCGATACTCTCTCGACTAGGAACTGTTAAAGGATGTGCTTGCGGACTATACAAGTTCCACCGGTATGATCTGCATCATAGTCCTGGTAGTCAAGCCAACACCCTAAGGGCTTTATTAACATGTATCAATGAGAAAGTAAACTAAAACAAGTGCACATGTTTAGATAAAGAGTAACCAGATATCATACAATCATGTCGAGAAAGAAAGTCCGCTATATATATGTCTAAGCATCCACTATATCATACAATAATGTCCTCTAGGGTATACATATTCCTAACAATCCCCCACTTGCACTAAAGCTGGTTATTGCAGTATCGCATACCCAACATCCCAAAAAGTTTCTTAAACTGCGTCTGGGGGAGGGCCTTCATGAGTGGATTTGCCGTGTTCCCCTTCGTATATACTCTCCCGACCTCGATCTCGCGGCGATCAACTATCTCCCGGATCAGGTGATACCGCCTTAGAATATGTTTGGATCGCTGATGGGACCAGGGTTCCTTGGCTAAAACCACAGCTCCGTTGTTATCACAATACAAGGGTATTGGATCCTCAATGGAGGAAACCACACTAAGTTCAATAATGAACTTCTTCATCCAGACAGGCTCTTTGGAAGCATCGTTAGTAGCGATGTATTCAGCCTCCATCGTCGAGTCTACAACGGTATCTTGCATAGAACTCTTCCAACATACTGCCCCTCCATTTAGGGTGAAGACTAAACCCGATACAGACTTGCTGTCGTTTTTATCACTCTGGAAGCTCAAATCGGTAAAGGACTCCACTTAGAGTTCTTCATTACCATACACCAAGAATATCTTTTTAGTCCTTCTCAAGTACTTAAGAATGTTCTTCAAAGCTATCCAGTGCTTTTCTCCTGGTTCTGATTGATATACTTACTACACTATGTGCGTAAACTACATCCGGTCTGGTGCATAATATCACGTACATGATAGACCCAACTGTAGAAGCATAGGGTATTATGTTCATGCGAGCCCTCTCCAAATCAATCTTGGGAGACATCTCTTTAGAGAGAGTGATTCCAGAACAAGCGGGTAAATTACCATGCTTAGAATCTTCCATACTAAACATCATTAGTACGATATCTATGTACCTTGATTGGGACAATACCAACATTTTTTTAGATCTATCTCTATAGATTTTATCCCCAAGATGTAGGAGGTATCACCCAGATCTTTCATGGAGAATTTTTGTGATAGGAAGAGTTTGACCGAGTGCAGCATAGGAACATCATTTCTTATCAAGAGCATGTCATCCACATACAATACGAGAAAGACAACCTTACTCTCTAGTACCTTTTTATAGGTTCATCTACGTTTTCGATGAAGTCAAACTCTTTGACTGCTATATCAAAATAGATGTTCCAACTCCGCGGCGCCTGCTTTAATCTGTAAATTGATTTAAGCAGTTTGCACACCTTTCCACTGCTCCCACTGTCTACGAAGCCCTCTGGCTGTGTCATATACACGCTCTCTTATAAATCACCATTTAAAAAAGCGGTCTTGGCGTCCATCTACCAGATTTCATAGTCATGCTATGCAACAATGTCAAGTAGGATCCTGATGGACTTAAGCATAACTACTGGAGAAACGGACTCATCATAGTCGACACTTGGTGGTTGACGAAAACCTTTTGCTACAAGTCTAGTTTTGAAAGTCTCAATCTTTCCATCTACACCAATTTTCTTCTTGAAGATCCACTTGCTTCTAAGGGGTTTTACCCCTTCAGGAGCAACCTCTAAAGTCCATATTTTGTTGGTGTACATGGATTCCATCTCTGTAACATTTTGAAATATTTTAGATAATTAATTAAGTTAATTAGTTAAATAGATAATGTTATTTAATTTTTATTGTAGTAAAAAGAGCTTTTTAAATTAAAGTGGAATTAAATTAGTAAAGAAAATAGTGTTTTTATAATAACATGAGTAATGAGGGGTTTGGTGAAATGTTTAAGTAATTGTGAAAATTTGGAATTTGTGAGGGTTTATGTGTAAATGGGTAAGGTCATGATTAAGTTTAAGTTACACTCATGGCATAACATATTCTAGATGATACCTCTTGCATACGCCTCCTCTTTGCATGAAAACCCCACCATCTTCAAAGCTACACCTCCTACTTGCATGAAACTACCACATCCTTGCTAGGTGACACCTCCTCCTACCACCCTCACTCATTCTCCTTATCTTATACCATTTGTTCAGTTCCTAAAACCAATTTAAAAATAAGAATTGAAAGAAAAGAAAGAGAAAGAAAACATTTTTAGAACACAACAAGAGAAAAGAAAAGAGAGAAGAGAAGAAGAACTAGGTGCTAAGGATTCTTACCACCATCAAACTAGGAGCTAAGAGCTTGTGCATCTTGGAGGAAACCTTTTCAGCGATCCTCTATGGTTATAATCTTTAAACACTGTAGAAATTTAGTTTTGAAATGTTTAAATGTAGAAATCGGATATCGGATATATCGTATTTTAGGAAAATTAGGCTCTATGTTAAATCTGGTGTACCTTAGATAATAATTAAAATAACCAAACAGTACCTTCATCTTATAAATTGGACTTAGAATAACCCATAGGAAGACGGACCCATTCCCTCGGATTTTGGCCGGCGACATGAAGGGAAAATCCGATCTCGCCAGATTTTTAGAGGAGTTGGGTGTTCTGGTTTTTAGGGTAGGTCTCTGTATATGTATTAAGATGTTTGGTATTGTTTGTTTAAGTTATTTTAGCAGTATATTGTTAGCTATGTATATGCCCTAGAGGCCATTGTTGTACACATGATGTATATTATGATGGATGCTTGGATATATACAGAGAGGACTTTCTTGCTCGTCATGATAGTATGCTATTTGGTTTCACTTTATCTTAACATGTTGACTTGTATTGGTTTATTGTCTTTCTCTCACATGTTAATAAAGCCCTTAGGATCTATACTCGACTACTGGGATTATGATGAGATCATACTAGTGGGGCCACGGTAGTCGATGAGTGCATCCTATAAATGTTACTAGTCGAGGGTATATCGAGACAGGGCATCGATATACCAGAGTAGACTAGCGTATACGCATCTTGACCCATATGATGGGCGATGCATGATCCCATATCCATCGGTGTTTGACATCAAGGATGGTGTACGGGTGCTCAGTGGAGACTGGGTACACTGGACGGACTCGCCGAGAACTCCCAGATGGTGATATACCACACGTCAGATGGCAGTTCTCCGGTGACACTGGTACAGGGTAGTCTGTAGACCCGAGATCGTCATAGAGTCTTGTGTGATTCCCACTGTGCTTTAATTTCCACCTTACCACGTCCACGAGGGCGTGCAAAACGGTGGCTTTTGGGTACAGTCCCGAATCACATGGAGGCAATGAGCGATAGGAGGGGATTCGTCTCTCCCGGTATAGGGAGTTGATGTTGTACTGTGTTCGATTGGCTATAACTGGATGTCCCTGGCCAGGGCTGATATAGAGATATATTGGTAAGTGTTACTAGTAGTTTCTCGACCTGTTATGATCCTCACTTCGACACGACTTATCGGTTACTGGGGTCTGACGTATACCACCCCTAGACTTGATATGCGACATATCAGACGAACAGACCGGACTGTACGGGAGTGTTACTGATTGGATTCACAGGAGAACGGACAAGCTAGCTTGTTGATCTTCTGATCGCTTAATACCTGGATGGCTGTTACGTTTAGCTGACCACTTGCAGCTTGTGGGTGTTTGATATGATCATCGCCTGCTACCGGCGTATTGACGATTCTTTAGAGTCCTACACAGAGGTTTCTTGGCTCAGGCGAAACGGAGTAGAGGCACATATGTGATATGTGCAGGACCGAGGATAATGCGATATGAGATACCATATTATATTCTCGCGATATTTAGATATGAAACGGGACATCGGATCAAGTGTTGATTCGATAAATTGGTACATGATATATTAGCCGGTTATATTCGATATAGCCGGATCGTTGGATCAAGTGTTGATTCGATGATTTAATGTATAATGATATATATGATATATTGTATTACATTATCTAATATTGGCTCGCTTTATTATTTCATTTTCTCACCGGATTAATACATTGATATATATGCGATATATGTTAAATGTATTATTTTCTTTTGTTGCAAATATATAATATATATGTGATATATATTATTGTGACATAATATGATTTATTATAAAACATGTTTAAGGATGATAAAAAGGGATTAGGGTTTGATTAGGGTTAGCTTCTTCTTGTTCATTCTAGAAGGATTCTATTTTGTCTTGGTTAAGATATTATGGTTGATACATATCCTTAACCTAACTAAACCCTAGCTCTAGTTTATTCTCTACAACTTTTATCCTATCATCCTTGACCATGGTTAGATAATCAATCATATACACTTGACTACTATTCAACACAAAAGGATTATTCTTTCATTCTTCATCTTCTTCTCTCTTGAGTTTTGAGAGAGAGCTCACTAGAAAATCCTTTTGTGATGATTTATTGTGAGAAAGTGAATTAAAAAGATAGCATAAATACTACTCCATCATTCTCATCTAATCTAGCCCATTAGATTAGGGTGTTCATCGCTTTAGAGTAAGAAAGCTTGGGTTATAGCAACTTCGACGTAGATCATCGGAGAATCGGAACACTTCAAGCTAGCATGGATCGTTCGAGTCGTGGAGCCTCTCTTGAGTCCGGGAGATCGTGGATCGCGGCGAAGGGACTTCTACTCGGAGCTTGTGAAGCGAAGGAGCGGACTACAAATGTTGTAATCCCTCACACTTAGCTTTAAAGATATCATCTTGCATGCTAAACCCTAATAATCTAGCAAAGATCCCGTCTTTGGGTTGTTCGGCACATGTAAAATTTTATTTGGGCATGTTTGATACTTTATGAACCTTCACTAGTGTGCCTAGGAACCCTACAGTGGTATCAGAGCCTAGCTAGAGCATTAGGCGATGTGTTTACGAAGTTAAAACTCCGATCGAACCCGAACCGACAAATTTAACCCCCTCTCTGGAAATTTTTCAAAATCTGGGATTTTTCTGAATTAAAAATACCTGAAAAATACAGCAGGGAAAAATAAGAAATTCGGTGAAAAAATAATCCCCTGATCCGTACAAACCGCCGCGGAACCGCGGCCGTACCTCGCTTGGGCAGCGGAACCGCGGCAGTATAAAGAGATCAGGGCCTCATTTTTGCACAGTAATTCATATTTCTCTGGTATATATTTTATGGGTATTTTTATTCTGACTCAAGTGTTGAATATTCTAGGGTTTGCTTTGTAATCGTAGATTCGATCGGAATATTTAAATTCGTTATTATTTCCGGATATTTAGAAACTATTAAACTATTTGAACGGATATCATTAACTCACTGTTTCCCGGCACGGCAAACTTTCAAGTGTTGAATTTTTATCGGGTTTAAATCTTTCGGAAAAATTGTACAAGTTAAGCGGTGGACCATCTAGAAGACAACAAACCTTAATTCGATTATGTGACCGTCTTGAACTGTCTTTTGAACCTTCGGGTTTGGGGCAGTACGGCGTGCCACATGTGAGGCGTTGGCTTGACCCTTCTACGGCTGGATCACTGGTACTATGACATATTCTGGGATTATTTGAACTCCGCTCAAGTGTTGAGCACTTTGGGAAATTTTGGGTATTTGATTATCTGTTCGAAAAGTTTAATACTGTCTATTTATCTGGAATGTGATACAATATGTGGAATTCATTGTGTTAGGCATGAAATGCGAAGTATGTGATATTTCGGATTTACGATGTCTAAAGTGATTGTGGATTCCAAATATTGTAGTTTTACAATTTCTTTTCTGTGACCGTAAGTGTAGTATGTAGTTGTATTGCCGGTTGTCGTTGCTATACATCGACGACGATCGGTATATGCATACTTACTTACGTTGATGATATGAGATATTATGTGTTGCTGAGATATGATGTGCAGGATTGTCGCGATTGAATAGCCGGGGGTTTTATGTGAGATGGGAGTTTTATATTTTCATTCATGTAAATTCAAATGTAATTTAATATTCTTTTATTTGGGGCACTTCCAGGTTGAGGTTGATGCCACCAGTGTTGTATATTATTTACTTTTCCGCATTAGGATGGACCCAAGGAGGGGAGCACAAGTGACCGGGTTCTGGGGTTCAGTGGGAGGCTATCTCGAGGAGTCGAGACCGGGTCTCCTAAACTCCAGAATTGGTAGGGTCGCTTGCCGCTCTCGTAGGGGTCCAGGGTGTGGGCTTGGCTATTCATCGCGACTGTGGAATCCATATTTTCTATTGTTGGCTAAATACTAAATACGGATGTCCTAGTATATCCCACATTATATCTATGTTTCTGCTGCGATATCTGTGATGTGATCATTTGATATGTTGTGATGGATACAGTATATAGTATATATGATATATTATATAGACGTTACTTATGTTTTACACCCGCACTAGCCCTGCCCTGCTCTGTCGTTAGTTACCTAACCTAACGGTGCACGAGGGGACATCGAGGCGAATGCGGATGGCATAAGTGTACGTCGTATTTATCTGTGATGCTTAGGAAGCATAAGCTGATGGGATTTTTATTAATGAGATTAATAAAAAGAAAAGAAATCTAAAAGATGTTGTAGAATCAAAACTTTATAAAAAGGGTAGCTACAGTTTTGCTTTGCATAGTGGTATATATGATATACCCTGCACCTTATTCGATGAGGAAAGAGCCGAGATCCCTTCACCGGGAGTGACCTCTTTAGCGAAACTGGCAGATGCTACAAAACTCGGTTTGTCTTTTGATTGCTTTTAGAGTTTTGCTTTGCACAGTGATATATATGATATGTCCTGCACCTTATTCGATGAGGAAAGAGCCGAGATCCCTTCACCGGGAGTGACCTCTTTAGCAAAACTAATGAAAGCCTAAAAAACACTCCATTTCAAAACTTCACTTGATTCTACAACGATATCAAGTTCATTACGCAATAGGTTTTCAGAAAAACCTGTCGTAGCCCTCCGTCATTTCAGATAAAGACTATTTAGTATTCGTGCTGCGTTTGTTGACCTCTGTCAAGGCGTAGTGTGCGGTAGCTAATTAGTAATTATCTGTAAAGCATGTGATGTGATTGGATTAGGGTAGTCGTACGACCTTGTTGACCTCTGTCAAGAGTCGTGCGAGTGGGTTTGATTCAATCAAGAAATGACGGGTTGAACTTGACTAGTGCACTATGGTTTGTTGACCTCTGTCAAGGTCATGGCACACTAGGGGCAAAATATTATCGGGAATTTCAAGTGTTGAAATTTGCAATGAGATTGCATACCTTCTATGAGATAGTTGGATCCCGATACCCACTGCGAGTAAGAGTTACTCCTGAGAGAGTTTTACACAGGACAATTAGTCGATCAAGTAGGTGTCTAGAAAAGTGTTAACGGGGTTACGCCTCTGGGAAAACGAGGTTTGCTTTAATTAGGTCCGTGCGTAAGCACGGGGAACCTCCCTCAAAGTACCGACACTGATCTGGCTGAAAGATTGACAATATTATAGGGTGTAATTAATCCCGGCTAATCTTACCTTTTAGGGTTTGAAGGTAGATTTGATAAAAATGGTGGGAGACATCCTGATTAAATAAGATAATAACCAATCTAATCTTGCAAGAGCATACGCTAAAGTGTTTTCTTCTCTCTCTCTCCAGATAGCGACCATGTCAGGCCATAATCAAGATAATAATATGGATGTATAGACTGAACCCGCTTATTATACTGAGCAGGAGAACGTTGGACCCGTTCTTTCTTATAAGAGTTATAAGATTGAACAGGGAATAGGAGAATATCTGGATTCTCACGCCGCCCAAAAGAACATGCATGTTGATGCATCTTCTTCAGGTGTGTTAGTTATTGAGAACTGTTTCTCAGTTCACCCTGCGTCCTGGGTATTGGATACCGGATCAGGATCCCACATATGTAAATTGTTACATGGGCTACGTAAAGGTAGAGAACTGGGAAAAGGTGATCATTCCGTTCAAGTAGGGAACGGTGTAAGTATTGCAGCCAAAGCAGTTGGCGAATATCACCTAGTATTGCCAAGTCGTAATACACTGATTCTAAATGAGTGCTATTATATACCGAACATGATGTGCAACATTATATCAGTCTCTTTATTAAGTAAAGAAGGATATAATTTTGTAGTAAAGGATAATGTTATGAACATATTCCTAGATCAAAAGTTGATTGCATCAGGATCGTTACATAATGGCATATTCATTCTAAATCAGAATACAGTCCTCAATATACAAAACACACAGAAGAGGAAAAGTTCAGAAATGAACGAATCCTTCTTGTGGTATTGTAGACTTGGTCATATCAATGCGACACGACTGGCTAAGTTACATAAGGATGGTTATTTGAATCCGTTCGAATTATCATCTTATGATACTTGACATTCATGTCTCAAAGGAAAAATGACCAAAGCTCCGTTTAGTGGATACGGAGAAAGAGTTAATGAACTTTTAGGACTGATACATAGTGATGTATGCGGTCCCATGTCTACGCATGCCAGGAACGGTTCTTCCTACTTCATTACATTCACTGACGATCTCTCTAGATTTGGACATGTGTTCCTGATGAAACACAAGTCTGAAGCTTTTGAGAAATTCAGAGAATATAAGCACGAAGTAGAAAAACAAACGGGCAAAAGTATTAAGATCCTTCGATCTGATCGAGGAGGAGAATACTTAAGCAATGAGTTCCTAGATTATCTAAAAGAGAATGCGATTCTCTCTCAGCTTACTCCTCCTTATACACCACAGCACAACGGTGTATCGGAGCGGAGGAATCGCACCCTATTAGATATGGTGCGCTCTATGATGAGTACAACTGAGTTACCTATTTCCTTCTGGGGGTATGCGCTTGAGACAGCAGCATACCTATTGAATCAAGTTCCAACTAAATCTGTACCTACTACACTATATGAGATATGGAGTGGGAAGAGACCATGTCTTAAACGAGTTAAGATATGGGGTTGTCTGGCCTATGTCAAAAGGCAAAATCCAGACAAACTCGAGGCACGGTCAGTTCTATGTAAGTTTGTGGGATATCCTAAACATTCAAATGGATATTTTTTCTACCACAGTGAACAACAAAAGGTGTTTATTGCTCAACATGCCACCTTTTTAGAAAAGGAATTTCTTGAAAAAGAGATTAGTGGCTCTGAGGTAGAACTGGAAGAAGTTCCAGCAACACAAACTGTAACTGAAGATTTAGTGGAACCAGAGGATTCGGTAGTACCCGTTGAACCCCAGCCTCTCCGCCGATCTAGTAGGGTTTCTCGTCCACCTGAGAGATACTACAGTTTTCTTATTGATGGTGGAAGCGAGGATTGCATCATGGAAGATGATGACCCGACTAGTTTCGAGCAGGCCATCACGAGTGGTGACTCTGTGAAATGGCTGGATGCAATGCGATCTGAGATGGAATCCATGTACACCAATAAAGTATGGATTTTGGAAAATGCTCCTGAAGGGGTAAAACCCATTGGGAGCAAGTGGATTTTTAAAAAGAAATTTGGTGTAGATGGAAAAGTTGAGACTTTCAAAGCTAGACTTGTAGCAAAGGGATTTCGTCAAAGACCAGGTGTGGATTATGATGAAACCTTTTCTCCAGTGGCTATGCTTAAGTCCATCCGAATCTTAATTACCATTGCTGCATACCATGACTACGAAATCTGGCAAATGCATGTTAAGACCGCCTTTCTAAATGGTGATTTAGAAGAGTGTGTGTACATGACTCAGCCAGAGAGCTTCGTAGATAGTGGGAGCAGCGGAAAGGTGTGCAAGCTGCTTAAATCCATTTATGGGTTAAAGCAAGTATCGCGGAGTTGGAACATCTGTTTTGATGTAGTCGTCAAAGAGTTTGACTTCATCAAAAACATAGATGAACCTTGTATCTATAAGAAGGTAGCATAGAGTAAGGCTGTCTTCCTCGTACTGTACGTGGATGACATACTCTTGATAGGAAATGGTATTCCTATGCTGCAATCAGTCAAGCTCTTCTTGTCACAAAGATTCTCAATGAAAGATCTAGGTGATGCCTCATGCATATTGGGGATAAGGATCTATAGAGATAGATCCAAACGGATACTGGGATTGTCCCAATCCAGGTACATTGACACCATACTAAAGAGGTTTAGTATGGAAGAATCCAAGCGTGGGAACCAACCCACGATCTCTGGACTCACTCTCTCCAAAGAGATGTCTCCCAAGACTGATTTGGAGAGAGCTCGCATGCAAGGGATACCCTATGCTTCGGCAGTAGGCTCTATCATGTATGCGATGCTATGTACCAGACCCGATGTAGCATACTCACTAAGTGTAGTGAGTCGGTATCAAGCAGATCCTGGAGAGAGTCACTGGACAGCTGTGAAGAACATTCTCAAGTACTTGCGAAGGACTAGAGACATGTTCTTGGTATATGGTAACGGAGAACTCCGGATGGAGTCCTTTACCGATTCCAGCTTCCAAAGTGATAAGGACGACTTTAAGTCGCATTCGGGATTTGTCTTTACCCTCAATGGAGGAGCGGTATGTTGGAAGAGTTCCAAACAGGATACCGTTGCAGACTCGACGATGGAGGCTGAATACATCGCTGCCAACGATGCTGCCAAAGAGGCTGTCTGGATGAAGAAGTTCATCACTGAACTTGGTGTTGTTCCATCCATTGAACATCCAATACCTCTGTATTGCGATAACAATGGAGCTGTGGCTTTGGCCAAGGAACCCAAATCCCATTAGAAATCCAGACATATTCTGAGGCGGTATCACCTGATCAGGGAAATAGTTGATCGCCGGGAGATCGAGGTCAGGAGAGTAGATACAAAGGACAACACTGCGGATCCACTCACGAAGGCCATTCCCCAGATACAGTTTGAGAAATTATTCGGGATGCTAGGTATAAGATACTACAGCAGCTGGCCTTAGTGCAAGTGGGAGATTGTTAGTTATGTATATGCCCTAGAGGCCATTGTTGTACACATGATGTATATTATGATGAATGCTTGGATAAATACAGAGAGGACTTTCTTGCTCGTCATGATAGTATGCTATTTGGTTTCACTTTATCTTAACATGTTGACTTGTATTGGTTTACTGTCTTTCTCTCACATGTTGATAAAGCCCTTAGGATCTGTACTCGACTACTGGGATTATGATGAGATCATACTAGTGGGGCTACGGTAGTCGATGAGTGCATCCTATAAATGTTCCTAGTCGAGGGTATATCGAGACAGGGCATCGATACACCAGAGTAGACTAGCGTATACGCATCTTGACCCATATGATGGGCGATGGATGATCCCATATCCATCGGTGTTTGACATCAAGGATGGTGTACGGGTGCTCAGTGGAGACTGGGTACACTGGACGGACTCGCCGAGAACTCCCAGATGGTGATATACCACATGTCAGATGGCAGTTCTCCGGTGACACTGGTACAGGGTAGTCTGTAGACCCGAGATCGTCATAGAGTCTTGTGTGATTCCCACTGTGCTTTAATTTCCACCTTACCACGTCCACGAGGGCGAGCAAAACGGTGGCTTTTGGGTACAGTCCCGAATCACATGGAGGCAATGAGCGATAGGAGGGGATTCGTCTCTCCCGGTATAGGGAGTTGATGTTGTGCTGTGTTCGATTGGCTATAACTGGAAGTCCCTGGCCAGGGCTGATATAGAGATATATTGGTAAGTGTTACTAGTAGTTTCTCGACCTGTTATGAGCCTCACATCGACACGACTTATCGGTTTCTGGGGTCTGACGTATACCACCCCTAGACTTGATATGCGACATATCAGACGAACAGACCGGACTGTACGGGAGTGTTACTGATTGGATTCACAGGAGAACGGACAGGCTAGCTTGTTGATCTTCTGATCGCTCAATACCTGGGTGGCTGTTACGTTTAGCTGACCGCTTGCAGCTTGTGGGTGTTTGATATGATCATCGCCTGCTACCGGCGTATTGACGATTCTTTAGAGTCCTACACAGAGGTTTCTTGGCTCAGGCGAAACGGAGTAGAGGCACATATGTGATATGTGCAGGACCGAGGATAATGCGATATGAGATACCGTATTATATTCTCGCGATATTTAGATATGAAACGGGACATCGGATCAAGTGTTGATTCGATGAATCGGTACATGATATATTAGCCGGTTATATTCGATATAGCCGGATCCTTGGATCAAGTGTTGATTCGATGATTTAATGTATAATGATATATATGATATATTGTATTACATTATCTAATATTGGCTCGCTTTATTATTTCATTTTCTCACCGGATTAATACATTGATATATATGCGATATATGTTAAATGTATTATTTTCTTTTGTTGCAAATATATAATATATATGTGATATATATTATTGTGACATAATATGATTTATTATAAAACATGTTTAAGGATGATAAAAAGGGATTAGGGTTTGATTAGGGTTAGCTTCTTCTTGTTCATTCTAGAAGGATTCTATTTTGTCTTGGTTAAGATATTATGGTTGATACTTATCCTTAACCTAACTAAACCCTAACTCTAGTTTATTCTCTACAACTTTTATCCTATCATCCTTGACCATGGTTAGATAATCAATCATATACACTTGACTACTATTCAACACAAAAGGATTATTCTTTCATTCTTCATCTTCTTCTCTCTTGAGTTTTGAGAGAGAGCTCACTAGAAAATCCTTTTGTGATGATTTATTGTGAGAAAGTGAATTAAAAAGATAGCATAAATACTACTCCATCATCCTCATCTAATCTAGCCCATTAGATTAGGGTGTTCATCTCTTTAGAGTGAGAAAGCTTGGGTTATAGCAACTTCGACGTAGATCATCGGAGAATCAGAACACTTCAAGGTAGCATGGATCGTTCGAGTCGTGGAGCCTCTCTTGAGTCCAGGAGATCGTGGATCGCGGCGAAGGGACTTCTACTCGGAGCTTGTGAAGCGAAAGAGCGGACTACAAATGTTGTAATCCCTCACACTTAGCTTTAAAGATATCATCTTGCATGCTAAACCCTAATAATCTAGCAAAGATCCCGTCTTTGGGTTGTTCGGCACATGTAAAATTTTATTTGGGCATGTTTGATGCTTTATGAACCTTCACTAGTGTGCCTTGGAACCCTACATATATGAAATCTGGAAGCTAATATCTGAAATAGGGGTTAAAATTCTAAAACACGACACGGATGTTTCGTAACGCGTTTCTGTTTTTTGTTACGAACAACGATTGGTTAAATTCCAGTTAGTATAGGTATTAGATAGTTTACAATAGTCGTACGTAGTATAGTTAATACGTAAAACTTTTATTTTCATGTTTTCGCCGTATCAGAATTTAGCCGTTTCGTATACAAGTTAATATCGATGTTAGATTTGAGTATGGAACTTCGGAGGCCGCAAGGAAAGGATAGGGATTGGTGATATCTGAGTAGACTCGATGTATTCCGGTGAGTAGACTAAATATCTATCGGGGGATTTTGTATGGATAGCGTGATACGCCCGTAGTTTAAGTTTAAATTACAATTGTTCCTTCGTTTATAAAGTTTGATCGTATACATTCATATATATACATCATCATGTTAATAATTGTTAGAACACTGCACAATTATCGACGAGTCATGCAGCATATGCACATACCTACATGTTACACTACACCTCGTCGATATTAACATGTCACCTATACACTTAGTATTTATTATGTTAAATATGATTCCTAGTATACCTTAAGCATCAATAATGTTAGTTACTTTGCATAAATGTTATCATGTTTTATATTCAAATGTTGGTAGTTTGATATTAGACGCATTGGATTATTGAGGATTCATGGTTTTGAGTTTTCATATACTATTGGATAGATTCAGTGATTCTTCATGTTGATGTGAGATATCCACCATGATATGTTTTTATGATTTGGTTTTATTCCGGACCGAGTGGGGGAGCTATACGGTCGCGGATTTTTACATTATGCTGACTGGGTAGGGGAGTTATACACTCGGATTCATGGTAGACCCGGTCGAGACTAAGGGGCAGGAAAGCCGCATTTGAGGCTGCGAGCCTAGCGAGGATATTCGATACCGGAGACAGTTATGAACACGGCGGATATCTAAGTGATACCAACCGGTGTTATTGGATGACAGGATCGTTCGGGGAATAATGCCTGATGGAAATGGAAGATTTGTGTCGATGTTGGACATGGAAAAATGAACCTTATTGGAAATAATTGATGAGATGTCTGTTTTGATTTATATACTTAATAGTACATGTTCATGCTGTAAACTATTATCATGCATTATATTCATCCTTGTTGATATTAGCTCTAGTTCGTTATACTTACATTATCAGCCGATATATGTTAGTATTATTTACTGAGTTGGCAACTCACCCCCATTGTGCCATAGTTCCTTGCAGGAGTCGAGTGGACGCGTCGCAGCTGTGTGGATCCACTTATCAGATTCTATTGTTCTTTTTGCTAGGTGGGTTACCTATGCAGTAACCTCCTATTTTGGTTTTGTATATTGGATCTAGTATTACTCCATCAGACCCTGTATAGTTGACTTAGAACGAGATGTGGTTGTATGTATCCTATTTTGACTGATGAGATCGTTTAGTTGTGTTAAATTATATTTCTTTTACTTATGCTTCTTCATTTTGAGTGCCGTATTATTTTTGTGTATTGATTTCCGCTGTTTGGCATCGTTTGCTCCCAACTAGGGACGCAACTTATTCCCACACCCTATAACTGCTTAATTAATAATTAAAAAGGAAGTACTGTCGACGTTTTAAAACCAGTTGTTTAAACGTCTATTATTTAAAAACCATTCGGCATGCTACTTCATTCTTTTACTTAAAATCTAAAATTTTCTAAATTCCGCAAAAAGGGTTTTGATCTTGTGGTTTGGCTTACTCAGATTGTGTCGACATCTTTAGATATCATACAATCTATGTGCCGGTCACATCCAAACTTTGGGTCGTGACAAATTTGGTATTAGAGCTTAGGATTACCTTACGAAACCGAGTAGTGACTTGGAGTAAGTAGACTTAAGTTTTATTACGTAGGATGACCTTTGGTTGATGGAGTAGGTGATTTAGGATGAGTAGAGTACCGAACATATGTTCCGCGGCATATTTACGCTACGATATCCAGTCTAAGTAACCTCAGGATGTATATCTTGTTAAATCCTTCCTTTGACTTCTTATTATTGCTGCTCCTATTCGTACACCTTATCAACTCTCGTTTCTTATTCCAGGTGCTATGGCTACGCGTGCTAGGCGAGCCGTAGCCAGGGATGCAGCTAGGGCGAATCCGCCTGTGACGGCGACCGACACACCGGACGTTCCGGTGGAACCTGAGCATGTTGATCCTCCTCCTCCAGACAGACTGACTAGGATAAAGGAGGGCATGATGGGCCTACAGAAAATGGTGGGATAATTGACTGAGGCCACCCGTGTTTAGAGGCATGATCTGGTACTGACGATGGTAGAACCAGATGAACAGCCTATGCAGACTGTCGCACTGGTTGGACCGAGAGTGATGGAGGTATCTCTTCCAGAGTTCATGAGGTTGAGGCCTCCGGTGTTTACAGGGACCGATGCAGCAGAGGATCCTCAGTCCTTTCTTGATAGGATGGACAGGATTGGTAGGTCATTGCGATATTCTGATGCGAGGTCGGTGGAGCTGACCAACTATCGATTAGAGGGACTTGCCCAGACATGGTGTGAGTCGATGGAGAGAGGGCGAGCTGCAGGTCTTCCTCCGATGTCATGGACGGAGTTTTTTGATATCTTCCTTGCCAGATTTCTTCCACAGAGCGTGAGGGACGCTAGAGCCAGCAGTTTTGAAGCATTGCGAAAAACTGCGAGTGTGTCGGTAGTAGAGTATGATTTACAGTTCACCCAGTTGTCACGTTATGCTCCGTACTTAGTTCCCACGAAGGAGCACCGGGTGAAGAAATTTGTGAGGAGCCTGGATACCCAGCTATTTCTTGCTATAGGCTCCCAGCATTTCGATACTTATGCGCAGGCCATGGACGCAGCTATGTGAGTGGAAGAGCGTCTGAGCGAGGCAGCGATTGTTCCGGAGCCAAAGAGGACCAGACCTATTAGGTCAGTTACTAGGCAGTTTTGCAGAGGTAGAGGCTGACACTTTCCAGGCCGCAGTTTTGGGCGAGGTTGGACCTAGGGCTAGATGTTCAGTTCGTATCCCGATGATCAGTGGTCCCCATCTACATGTTTTAGTTGCGGACTTCCAGGACATTTCGCGAGGGATTGTAGACCCCAGGGAGGGACTGTTTTTCCATAGGCTGCTTTACCCTCTCCACCTTCTACTTCGATGGCCTTACTTCCTCCCCCAGTTGGCACTATATGCCAGGCTGTTGCATCGCGAGGTCGGGGCTTTGCAGGACGCTTTCAGAGAGGCTGCGGAGACCGAGGGAGAGGACGACAGGATGCGGGTAAGGTCCAGGCACGTGTTTTTGCACTGACTCCACAGGATGCCCAGGCATCCAACGCAGTTGTGACAGGTACTCTAGCAGTATGTTCCTTAGATGCACATATTTTATTTGATCCCGGTTCTACGCATTCTTACGTATCTGCACACTTTGCACTTTCTTTTAGGATAGAGTCATTGTTAGAGTTACCGCAAGTTGTGATTACTCCTGTAGGAGATTCTTTTGTAGCTCGACATGTATTCAGGTCTTGTTCAGTACGTATCGGTGATAGGGATTCATTAGTGGATTTGATTCTCCTAGATATGCTAGATTTTGATATATTTCTTGGTATGGATTGGTTGGCCGCTTGTCATGCTTATATAGATTGTCGGGGGAAAGCGGTCAGATTCTGTTTTCCAGGCGAACCGATTTTTGTTGTGCAGGGAGACTGTAGTATAACTCCTGCTAACATGATTTCTGCTCTTTGTGTGGGACGGATCTTGAAGAAGGGTTATCGTGGGTTCTTAGCGTTTGTTCGAGACGTAGGATCCGTTGAAGTCCCATTGGACCAGGTTCCGATCGCTCGAGAATTTCCGGATGTGTTTCCTGCTGAATTACCAGGATTACCGCCTGATCGCGATATCGAATTTTGCATCGACTTGATTCCGGGTGCGGTGCCTATTTCTATACCACCTTATCGGATGGCCCCGACGGAGTTGAAAGAACTCAAAGGTCAGTTGCAAGATTTGTTGGATAGAGGACTTGTTCGTCCAAGTGTATCACCGTGGGGAGCTCCAGTCTTTTTCGTTAAAAAGAAGGACGACAGCGTGAGACTGTGCATCGAGTACAGGTAGCTAAATCGTGTTACTGTGTGAAATAGGTATCCACTACCTCGTATCGATGACTTATTCGATCAGCTGCAGGGAGCTGGATATTTCTCGAAGATTGATTTGCGGTCAGGGTATCACCAGTTGAGAGTTCGGAAAGATGACATTCCGAAGACTTCTTTTCGCACAGGATACGGGCATTATGAGTTTCTGGTGATGTCGTTCGGGCTCACCAATGCCCCAACAGCTTTCACGGATATGATGAACCGCATTTTCAGGCCATTCCTTGATCAGTTTATTACTGTATTTATTGATGATATTCTTGTTTATTCCCGAAGCCAGGAGGAGCACGAGCAGTATTTGCGTATCACATTGCAGACCTTGAAGGAGAATCAGTTGTTCGCTAAATACTCCAAGTGTGCTTTCTGGCTGGAAAGTGTGGATTTCTTGGGTTACGTAGTTACGAGAGATGGTATATGTGTGGACCCAAAGAAGATCGAAGCAGTACATGTAGGATTACTAGACACTCTCACAAGGTTCTATAAGGCATCAACCATGCCCGATTTAAATTTTAGATGTGTCGAACAACCCTAACCAAGATCTTAGATTAGAGATTAGGCGAAACAAAGCAAGTAAACAACTTTACTTCTAAGAGTTTGGGATTACAACCTTTGTAGTCCGGTCCTTCACTTCATAAGTTCCGTGTTGAGGTCCCTTCGCTGCGATCTTCATGTACCCGGACTCTAGAGAGGCTCCACGAAGAGAAAGATGCAAGCTTGCTTCCGATCTTCGATAACAAAAATGATCTACCTTGAAGAAACTCAAACCCAAGCTCTTACTTTGCTAATCAAGTATTAGCAAAGCAAACACCCTAATCTAAGTGGCTAGAATAGATGAGGATGATGAAGTAGGAATTTAGCTCTCATTTATTTTCTATTTCTCACTCATTTTCATCACTTCACAAAAAGTTAGAAAGCTTTTCATGTAAGGAAGAAGAAGAAAGAAGATGATCAATCCTTTTGTGATGAATAATGAAATCTTGTCTAAGGTTAGAAATACAACCTTGGGTTAAGAATAATCACTTAACCCTTGTAGAGATTTTACCATGGTAAAGGGTTTGGGTTGAGTTAAGGAAATATCAACAAAATATCATAACAAATATCTTTGCTTAAAACAAAAGCAAAGCTTCTAGAAGCTACTAGAAAGATTAACTCTAATCCAAACCCTAACCATGTTTAATCTCCACAAAACATGTTGCATTTGTAACCTTAACCTGTTACAATATTATATATCACATATATAATATATTTTGTAACAAAATAAAATAATACAATTAACATATATCGCATATATGTCAATGTATTGCCCGAGTGAGAAAAAGAATCTTTTAGTGAGCTAATATTAGTTAATGTAATTTAATATATCAAATATATAATTATACATTAAATTATCGAATCAACACTTGATCCGATAATCCGGCTATTTCACAAATAACCGACTAATATAATCTGTATCAGTTCATCGAATCAACACTTGATCCGATGACCCGGCTATATCATATATACCCGGCCGATATCTCATATCGCGATAATCTAATACGGAATCACATACACGTATTGTTCTCGATCCCGCACATATCATAAATGTGCTCCTACTCCGTTTTGCCTGAGCCAGGAAACCACTGTGTAGGACTCTAAAGAATTGTCAATACGCCGGCAGTAGGTGAGGATCATATCAAACACCCACAAGCTGCAAGCGGTCAGCTAAACGTAACAGCCACCTAGGTATTGAGCGATCATAAGATCAACAAGCAAGCCTGTACATTCTCCTGCGAGTCCAATCGGTAACACTCCCTTACAGTCCGGTCTCTTCGTCTGATATGTCGCATATCTCGCCTAGGGGTGGTAAACGTCAGACCCCAGTAGCTTGATAAGTCGTGTCGATATGAGGTCTATAACAGTTTGAGAAACTACTGATAACACTTACCAGTAAATCTCAGCAACCCTGGCTAGGGATTTCCAGTTATAGCCAATCGAACACAGCGCAACATCAACTCCCTATACCGGGAGAGACGAAACCCCTCCTATCGCTCATTGCCTCCATGTGATTCGGGACTATACCCAAAAGTCACCTTTTTGCACGCCCTCTTGGACATGGTATGATGGAAATCAAAGCACCGTGGGAATCATACAAGACTCTATGACGATCTCGGGTCTACAGACTAACATGTACCAGTGTCACCAGAGAACTGCCATCTGACGTGGTGTATAATACCATCTGGGAGTTCTCGGCGAGTCCGTCCAGTATATCCAGTCTCCACTGAGCACCCGTATACCTTCTCTGATGTTAAACACCAATGGATATGGGATCATCGATCGCCCATCATATGGGTCAAGAAGTGCATACGCTAGTCTACTCTGGAGTATCGATGCCCTGTCTCGGTACTCCCACGACTAGGAACTTTTGAAGGATGTACTTGGCGACTACACTGTCCCCACTAGTATGATCCGCATCATAGTCCTGGTAGTCAAGTACTCATCCTAAGGGCTTTATCAACATGTAACATAGAGACAATCAGAGTACTTGTTAAGATAAAGAGGAACCAGATAGCGTACTATCATGTCGAGCAAGAAAGTCCTCCCTATATATGTCCAAGCATCTAGTACAATATACATCGTATGTACAGTAATGGCCTCTAGGGCATACATATAACTAACAATCTCCCACTTGCACTAGGGCCATTTGTTGTGGTATCACATACCCAACAATCAGCTGTGGTCGAAGTATCTCATACTCAACCATCCCTTAAAAATCTCTACTGGGAAATAGGCCTTTGTGAGTGGATCCGCGCTGTTGTCCTCTGTGTCTACTCTCCTAACCTCGATCTCCCTGGAGATCAACCATCTCTATGATCAGGTGATACTGCCTAAGAATTATATCTGGATTTCTAATGGGACGGGGGTTCCTAGGCCAAATCCATAACTCCATTGTCACATAATGGTTGGAACGAAGTTCATCTCATGAACTTATATATATCCAGACTGTCTCTTTGGTAGCATCCTTGGTAACGATGTATCTTGCCTTTAATTGTCTAGTAAGTCACAGTATCTAGCTTGGAACTCTTCCAACATACCGTCCCTTCACTGAGGGTAAAGACAATGCCTGCGACTTATATTCAATCGTCCTTATCACCCTGGAACCTTTTCCAGTGATTCTCCTCAGGATCGATTTATACCATCTCACTACAACCAGTGAGAATCCTAACATCCATCCGTTTAGATCTATCTCATAGATATAAAAACTAGGATTTAGGAGGTATCACTTTGATCCTATATGGAGAATCCTTGTGATAAGCGGAGATTGACCGAGCGTAGCATAGTAAACTCCTTCTCTATCAAGAGTATGTCATCCACGTACTCTACGAGGATCACCACCATACTCCCTACTACCTTTTTGTATATACAAGGTTCATCTACCATTTTGATGAAGTCAAACTCTTTGACTACCACATCAAAACAGACGTTCCAATTCCGCGATGCCTGCTTTATCACATAAAATATCTTGCACATGTTTTCGTTGCTCCCACTATCTGCGAGGCCCTCTGGCTGTGTACTTATAGACGCTCTCTTTTAAATCACTATTTAAAAAAGCAGTCCTGACACCCAACCGCCAGATATCGTAGTCATGGTATGTAGCAATTGCAAGTTTGATCTGGATGGACTTAAGCATAGCTTTGAAAGTCTCAACTTTTCCATGTACACCAAGTAATCTTCTCAAGATATACTTGCTTCTGATGGAGATTTGACCCTTCAGATAAAGCAACCAAAGTCCATACTTTGTTGGTGTATAAGGATTCCATCTCAGATCGCTTAGCATCCAGCCATTCTTACAGAGTCCCACTCCTGATGGCCTGCATGAAACAAGTTGGGTCATCATCTCATGATGCAATCCTCGCTCCCACTGTCATAGAAAAACCGAAGTATCTCTCAAGTAGGTGAGGAACCCTACTAGATCGGCGGAGAGGCTGAGGTTCGTTGGTTACTATTGAATCCTTTGGTTTTACCAAATCATCAGCTACAATTTTGTATAGCTGGAACTCTTTCCAGTTCTACCTCATGACCACTAATTTCTTCACAAGAAATTCCCTTTCTCAAAGGTGGCATGCTGAGAAACAAAACATCTTTTGTTCCTCGGTTAGGTAGAAGATATTCCCTTGCGAATGCTTGGGATATCCAACAAACTTCCACAGAACTGACTTTGCCTCGAGCTTGTCCGGATTTTGCTTTTAGGCATAGGCTGGAAAACCCCAAATCTTAACATACTTAAGATATGTGCTCTTCCCATTCCATATCACATATGAAATGGTTGGCAACTGATTTGATTGGAACCCTATTCAATAGGTATGCAGCTTCTCAAGTGCATAACTCCCAAAAGGAAATAGGCAACTCAGTAGTACTCATCATAGAGCACACCATATCACATAGGGTGCGATTGCTCCGCCCCGATACACCGACGTGCTGTGTTGTATGCGGAGGAGTAATGCTGAGAGAGAATCTCATTCTCCTTTAGAATAGTCCAGGAATTCCGTGGTCAAGTATTCTCCTCCTTGATCTCATCAAAGGAAATAATACTTATACCCGGTTTTTGGTTCTCTACTTCTAACTTATATTCTGTGATTATCTCAAAAGTTTCGGACATGTGTTTCAACAGGAACATATGTCTGAATCTTGAGAGATCATCAGTGAATGTAATGAAGTATAAAGAACCGGTCTTGGCATGTGTAGACAGGGGACCTTCATACATCATCATGTATCAATCCCAAGAGTTCACTAACTCTTTCTCTGTTTCCATTAAACAGAGCCGTGGTCATCGTATCTTTGTGACATGACCGGAAAGTTTCACAAGATGTAAATTCAAACTAATTTAAATATGCATCTAAATGTAACTTAGCTAGTCGGGTCGCATTGATATGACCTAGTCTACAATACCTCAAGAAGGATTCGTTCATTTCTGAACTCTTCCTCTTGTGTGTGTTCTGTATAATAAGAACTGTAGTTTGATTTAGAACGTATATGCTTTTAGATAACGTGCCTGAACCGATCAACTCTTGATATAGGAAATGTTCAAAACATTATCTAACAATACAAAATTATATCCTTCTTTACTAAATAAAGATACTTGATATGATGTTGTATATCAGGTTCGGTATCTAATAACATTCGTTCAGAATCAATGTATTCTGGTAATACAGGGTGATAACTACCAACAGACTTGGCTGCAACAGTTGCACCGTTTCTATCTCATGAAACTTATCACCCGTTCTCAGTTCTCTACCTTTCTGTAGCCCATATAACAAATTACATATGTGGGATCCTGATCCGGTATCAAATACCCAGGACGTAAAGGATATTGAGAAACAGTTCTGTGTAATGAACACACCCGAAGAAGATGCATCAGCATGCACTTTCTTCGTTTGGGTGCCACGGGAATTCTGGTAATCCCCAATTTCCTGCTCTGTCTTATAACATTTATAAGTTGGAGCGGGACCAACGTTTTCTAGCGCAGTATAACAAGCGGGTTCGGTCAATATATCTGTATTATTATCTTGATTAAGGCGTGACATGGTCGCTACGTGGAGAGAGAGAGAAGAAAACACTCAACGTATGTTCTTGCAAGATTAGATTGGTTATCTAATATATCTAATCAGGATGTCTCCCACTTTTTTAGTCAAATCTTCCTTCAAACCCTAAAAGGAAAAACTAGCCGGGATTAATTACACGCTACATGTTCGCCAATCTTTCAGCTAGGCCAGTGCCGATACTTTGAGGGAGGTTTCCCGCGCTTTCGCACGGACTTAATTAAAATAAACCTCGTTTTCCCAGGGGCGTAACCCCGTTGACACCTTTCTAGACACCCTTTTGATCGGCTAATTGTAATGTGTAAAACTCTCCCAGGAGTAACTCTTACTCGCAGCGGGTATCGGGATCCAACTATCTCATAGAAGGTATGCAATCTCATTGCAAATTTCAACACTTGAAATTCCCAATAATATTTTGCCCCAAGCGATATATGACCTTGACTAAGTCAACAAACCATAGACCGCAAGTAAAGTTCAACCCGTCATTTCCCGATTGAAATAAACCCACCCGCACAACCCTTGACTAAGTCAACAAGGCCGCACGACTACCCTAATCCAATCGCCTCATATGCTTTCCATATAAGCACTAATCAGCTACCGCACACTACGTCTTGACTAAGTCAACAAACGCAGCACGAATACTAAAGCCTACTTATCTGAAATGACGGAGGGCTACGACAGGTTTTTAAGAAAACCCTTTGCGTGATAAACTTTATATCGTTGTAGAATCGAGTGATTTTAAATGGAATATTTTTGAGGCTTTTCTAGTTTCGCTAAAGAGGTCACTCCCGATGAAGGAAACTCGGCTCTTTCCTCATCGAATAAGGTGCAGGATATTTCACAAATACCGCTGTGCAAAGCGAGAACTATAGAAGCAATCAAAAACTAAACCGTGGGTTGTAGAATGTGCCAGTTATTGCTAAAGAGGTCACTCCTGGTGAAGGGATCTTGGCTCTTTCCTTATCGAATAAGGTGCTGGATGTTCTACAAGGAACACCGCTATGCAAAGCAAGAACTAGAGCTACCAGTTTTTAAACAAGTTTCTACAACATCTTTAGGTTTCTTTTATTTCATTAATCTCATTAATGAAGTCCCATTTTATTATGCTTCACAAGAATCAGATATGAAACGAAATAAACAATATATAATATATATCTCATATATACAATATAAACATTCGTCTCAGGCAGTAATATGATCTCATCACAGAACATTGCAGCAGAAGAACATATATGAAATATTGGATATACTAGGACGTCTGTGTTTTAATACGAGCCTGCATAAAACACGGATTCCACGGTCGCAATGAATAGCCAAACCTACATCCCTAGACCCTTACGAGAGCGGCAAGCAACACTGCCAATTCTAGGGTTAGGAGACCCAGTCTCGACTCCTCGAGATGGTCTCCCAGTGGACCCTAGAACCCGGTTACTTATGCTCCCCACCTTGGGTCTACCTAATGCGGAAAAGTAAATAATATACAATGGTGACATCATCCTCAGCCCGGAAGTGCCCCAATAAAAGAATATTACATGAATGAAAAAGAAAAACTCTCATCTCACATAAAACCTCCGGCTATTTAAAACACGACGATCCAATATAACATATCACAGCAACACATAATATCACATATCATCAATGTAAGTAAATATGCATATCCCAATTTGTCGTTGATGTATAGCAACGAAACCGGCGATACACCACATATTACACTTACGGTCCCAGAAAAGAAAGTGTAAAACTACAACAGTTGGAATTCACAACCACCTTAGACATCGCATGCCTAACCAAATGAATTCCTTAGACATCGCATGCCTAACTTTTATAAACCCCGCATTTTAGTCTCAATATAGAAAACACTTTTCAATATCTAGTTGGGCAATTCAACAAGATTCCCGACAACTTGATCGAATGCTCATCGAAAACTTTAGTAGATGGCCGCACCCCCAATGCCGTCGACGAAGTGCACTAAGGCGGAACACCGCTGCCGCGAGCACCCGAACGGATGCTTTTGGTGACGGGGTTCTCCTACAGTCACTTGGTCGGGAATATGGGGCGTGGCTGTCTATTAAGTTTACCCGGCGAGTATCCGCGTACGCTACGTGATTGCGACGGACTTTTGATCATATCAAAATTCCGTGGCAACCGATCAAATGAGACTAAAAACTGCTAGATTTATAACATTCAAATTAGTTATCTCATAACTACTTGTGGATTCCAAATATTGTATCACTTTCCAGATAAATAGAAAATGTTAAACTTTTTGATCGAATAATCAAACACCCAAGTTTTCCCAAATAGCTCAACACTTAAGCGGAGTTTAAAAGCATCTATCACATGCCATAGTACCAATGGTCCAGCCGTAGAAGGGTCAAACCAACGCCTCACATGTGGCAACGCCGTACTGCCCAAACCCTAAGGTTTAGAGGCGGTTCAGACGGTCACACAATCGAGTTAAGGTTTGTGTTCTTCTAGAGGGTCCACCGCGTTACTTGCACGACTAAGAACGTTTTTAAACTACGGAAAAATCCAACACTTGGAAATTTTCCGACAGGGGAAAAAATGAGTTATTGATATCCGTTCGAACTTTTTAACACTATCTAAATTACCCGGGAAAATAATTAAACGAAGTTAAACTTTCTGATCGAACCAACGAATACACAAGATCTCCAGAAAACTCAACACTTGAGTAAAATTAAAAATTCCCAGAAGCATGAAAAAGTACCCAAGAATCATACCTAGAAGTACTAGCCCCTGAATCCTCATGATGGCCGCGGAACCGCCGCCAAACCCATGGTTTGGCCGCGGTTCCACGCTCCCATGATGGAGTTGGGGTATCGTACTTCACAGTAATTCTTAGATTTCCCTGTTTATTTTTCTGAGTATTTTTAATACGGAAAAATCAACATTTTTAAAAATTTCCAGAGAAGGGGTTCGTGTCGGGGTTTCGGGGTTCGATCAGACTTTAAACTTCGTCTAGACTTCGCCTAAAGCTCTAGCTTAGCTCTGATACCACTGTAGGGTTACTAGGCACTCTCACAAGTTTCTACAAGGCATCAACCATGCCCGATTTAAATTTTAGACGTGCCGAACAACCCTAACCAAGATCTTAGACTAGAGATTAGGCGAAACAAAGCAAGTAAACAACTTTACTTCTAAGAGTTTGGGATTACAACTTTTGTAGTCCGGTCCTTCACTTCATAAGCTCCGTGTTGAGGTCCCTTCGCTGCGATCTTCATGTACCCGGACTCTAGAGAGGCTCCACGAAGAGAAAGATGCAAGCTTGCTTCCGATCTTCGATAACAAAGATGATCTACCTTGAAGAAACTCAAACCCAAGCTCTTACTTTGCTAATCAAGTATTAGCAAAGCAAACACCCTAATCTAAGTGGCTAGAATAGATGAGAATGATGAAGTAGGAATTTAGCTCTCATTTATTTTCTATTTCTCACTCATTTTCATCACTTCACAAAAAGCTAGAAAGCTTTTCATGCAAGGAAGAAGAAGAAAGAAGATGATCAATCCTTTTGTGATGAATAATGAAATCTTGTCTAAGGTTAGAAATACAACCATGCGTTAAAAATAATCACTTAACCCTTGTAGAGATTTTACCATGGTAAAGGGTTTGGGTTGAGTTAAGGAAATATCAACAAAATATCATAACAAATATCTTTGCTTAAAACAAAAGCAAAGCTTCTAGAAGCTACTAGAAAGATTAACCCTAATCCAAACCCTAACCATGTTTAATCTCCACAAAACTTGTTGCATTTGTAACCTTAACTTGTTAGAATATTATATATCACATATATAATATATTTTGTAACAAAATAAAATAATACAATTAACATATATCGCATATATGTCAATGTATTGCCCGAGTGAGAAAAAGAATCTTTTAGTGAGATAATATTAGTTAATGTAATTTAATATATCAAATATATAATTATACATTAAATTATCGAATCAACACTTGATCCGATAATCCGGCTATTTCATAAATAACCGACTAATATAATCTGTATCAGTTCATCGAATCAACACTTGATCCGATGACCCGGCTATATCACATATACCGGCCGATATCTCATATTGCGAAAATCTAATACCGTATCACATACACGTATTGTTCTCGGTCCCGCACATATCATATATGTGCTCCTACTCCGTTTTGCCTGAGCCAGGAAACCTCTGTGTAGGACTCTAAAGAATCGTCAATACGCCGGTAGTAGGTGATGATCATATCAAACACCCACAAGCTGCAAGTGGTCAGCTAAACGTAACAACCACCCAGGTATTGAGCGATCAGAAGATCAACAAGCAAGCCTGTATATTCTCCTGCAAATCCAATCCGTAACACTCTCGTACAGACCGGTCTTTTCGTCTGATATGTCGCATATCTCGCCTAGGGGTGGTAGACGTCAGACCCCGGTAGCTTGATAAGTCGTGTCGATATGAGGTCTATAACAGTTCGAGAAACTACTGATAACACTTACTAGTAAATCTCAGCAACCCTGGCTAGGGATTTCCAGTTATAGCCAATCGAACACAGCGCAACATCAACTCCCTATACCGGGAGAGACGAAACCCCCCTATCGCTCATTGCCTCCATGTGATTCGGGACTGTACCCAAAATCCACCTTTTTGCACGCCCTCTTGGACGTGGTATGATGGAAATCAAAGCATAGTGGGAATCACACAAGACTCTATGACGATCTCGGGTCTACAGACTAACCTGTACCAGTGTCACCAGAGAACTGCCATCTGACTTGGTGTATAATACCATCTGGGAGTTCTCGGCGAGTCCGTCCAGTGTACCCAGTCTCCACTGAGCACCCATATACCTTCTCTGATGTCAAACACCAATGGATATGGGATCATCCATCGCCCATCATATGGGTCAAGAAGCGCATACGCTAGTCTACTCTGGAGTATCGATGCCCTGTCTCGGTACTCCCACGACTAGGAACTTTTGAAGGATGTACTTGGCGACTACACTGTCCCCACTAGTATGATCCGCATCATAGTCCTGGTAGTCAAGTACTCATCCTAAGGGCTTTATCAACATGTAACATAGAGACAATCAGAGTACATGTTAAGATAAGAAACAACCAGATAGCGTACTATCATGTCGAGCAAGAAAGTCCTCCCTATATATTTCCAAGCATCCAGTACAATATACATCGAATGTACAGTAATGGCCTCTAGGGCATACATATAACTAATAGTACAGCACTGGCCCAGACCTGTATCAGTTACAGAGGTTCACAGCTTCTTGGGTCTGGCTGGTTACTACCGACGTTTTGTGCAGGATTTTTCTCGGATCGCTGCACCGCTGACTGGGTTGACCAGGAAGGAGGTTCTATTTCTTTGGACAGAGGCGTATGAGCAGAGTTTCTAGCAGTTGAAGACTCGCTTGACCACTGCACCAGTATTATCTTTACCTTCTGGGTCAGGTGGTTTTGTTGTTTATTGTGACGCCTCTCCAGTGGGTTTAGGCTGTGTGTTGATGCAGCACGGCAGGGTCGTCGCTTATGCTTCGCGGCAATTGAGGAGGTACGAACAGAACTAACCCACTCATGACTTAGAGATGGCTGCTGTGGTATTCGCACTGAAGATTTGGAGGCATTACTTGTACGATGAGTCGTGCCATATTTTCACAGACCATAAGAGCTTGAAATATATTTTTCAGCAGCGGGATCTGAATCTGGGGCAGTGTCGATGGATGGAACTCGTGAAGGATTATGATTGTGAGATTCTTTACCATCTGGGCAAAGCGAATGTTGTAGCAGATGCTTTGAGTCGAAGGCCTGGAGGTATCTTATCTCATTTGTGCACTCTACAGAGACGGTCTTCTGCAGACTGGCTGATTCTGTGTGATAGCCGTGTACAGTTTGAGTTCACATCGACAGGAGGACAGTTAGCTCATGTTCGCACCCGTCCTCAGTTATTGGATTATATTCGAGAGACACAACCCGCAGATCCTCGTATGTTGGAGATTATGGATCATGTTAGGCAGGGTAGAAATTCTGAGTTCGTGATAGATGACCGTAGAGTGTTACGATTTGGGACTCGTCTTTGTGTGCCGGATTCGGAGGGACAGAGACGTGAGATCTTAGAGGAGGCCCATCGGTCAGCATATAGTATTCATCCTGGTTCCACCAAGATGTATCATGACTTGAAAAAGGTCTATTGGTGGGAAGGCATGAGGAGAGATGTCGCGGAGTTTGTTTCGAGATGTTTGACTTGTCAGCAAGTCAAGGCCGAGCACCAGAGGCCGGCAGGAGAGTTGCAGCCCTTGCCTATTCCGAAGTGGAAATAGGAGCAGATCTCCATGGATTTCATTGTGGATCTACCCAGGACTAGCAGAGGGTATGATTCCATCTGGGTGATTGTAGATAGATTGACAAAGACCGCTCACTTTCTTCCGGTGAAGAAAACATTTAGATATGCGCAGTATGCTCAGATCTATATTGATGAGATTGTGCGATTGCATGGAGTTCCGACATGCATAGTGTCCGATAGGGGTACACAGTTCACCAACCGACTATGGTTGAAACTTCAAGAGGCTCTAGGTACCCGACTGAGTTTTAGTACAGCTTTTCACCCGCAGACAGATGGTCAGTCAGAGCGGACCATACAGACTCTAGAGGATATGCTTCGAGCCTGCAGTCTTGATTTCGATGGCAGTTGGGATCATCACTTACCGTTGATAGAATTCTCTTACAACAACAGTTTTCAGGAGACGATCCAGATGGTACCCTACGAAGCTTTATATGGGAGAAAGTGTCGATCACCCGTTTGCTGGACAGAACTCAGCGAGAGTAGCATTTTAGGACCGCAGATAGTACACGAGACTACATAAAAGATCCAGTTGATACGGGACAGAATGAGAGCGGCCCAGTGCAGACAGAAATCATATGCCGATCGACGCCGTCGTAGACTCGAGTTTGATGTAGGAGATCATGTGTTCCTTCGGGTATCTCCGATGAAGGGTGTGATGCGTTTCGGGAGAAAGGGGAAGCTCAGCCCCAGATATGTCTAACCCTACGAGATTCTGGAGAGAGTGGGTGTTGTAGCTTATCGTTTGGCACTTCCACCGAATTTTCCCGATGTACATCCATTGTTTCATGTGTCTATGCTTCGTAATATCTTCACGATCCCTCTCACGCGATCCAGCATCAGACCTTACAGCTTGAGCAGGATTTATCCTACACAGCACAGCCAGTAGCTATCCTAGACCGACAGGCAAAGAAACTGAGATCAAGGGTACTTCTGTCTGTAAAGATTCTTTGGCGATGAACGAATCGCGAGGAGATCACTTGGGAGACCGAGGATGCGATGCGGAAGAAATTTCCCCATCTTTTTGAAGGTACGTGTAGTTAAGTTTTAAATTCACGGACCGAATTTTCTTAAGGGGGATATTGTAACATTTTGAAATATTTTCGATGATTAATTAAGTTAATTAGTTAAATAGATAATGTTATTTAATTTTTATTGTAGTAAAAAGGTCTTTTTAAATTAAAGTGTAATTAAATTAGTAAAGAGAATAGTGTTTTTATAATAGGTTTGGTGAAATATTTAAGTAATTGTGAAAATTTGGAATTTGTGAGGGTTTATGTGTAAATGGGTAAGGTCATGGTTAAGCTTAAGTTACACTCATGGCATAACATATCCTAGATGACACCTCTTGCATACACCTCCTCTTTGCATGAAAACCCTACCATCTTCCATGCTACACCTCCTACTTGCATGAAACTACCACATCCTTACTAGGTGACACCTCCTCCTACCACCCTCACTCATTCTCCTTATCTTATACCATTTGTTCAGTTCCTAAAACCAATTTAAAAATCAGAATTTAAAGAAAAGAAAGAGAAAGAAAACATTTTTAGAACACAACAAGAGAAAAGAAAATAGAGAAGAGAAGAAGAACTAGATGCTAAGGATTCTCACCACCATCAAGCTAGGAGCTAAGAGCTTGTGCATCTTGGAGGAAACCTTTTCAGTGATCCTTTGTAGGTATAATCTTTAAACACTGTAGAAATTTAGTTCTGAAATGTTTAAATGTAGAAATCGGATATCGGATATATCGTATTTTAGGAAAATTAGGCTCTATGTTAAATCTGCTGTACCTTAGATAATAATTAACATAACCAAACAGTGCCTTCATCTTATAAATTGGACTTAGAATAACCCAGAGGAAGACGGACCCATTCCCTCGGATTTTGGCCGGCGACATGAAGGGAAAATCCGATCTCGCCAGATTTTTAGAGGAGTTGGGTGTTGTGGTTTTTAGGGTAGGTCTCCGTATATGTATTAATATATTTGGTATTGTTTGTTTAAATTATTTTAGCAGTATATAAAATCTGGAAGCTAATATCTGAAATAGGGGTTACAATTCTAAAACACGACACGGATGTTTCGTAACTCGTTTCTGTTTTCTGTTACGAACAGCGATTGGTTAAATTCCAGTTAGTATAGGTATTAGATAGTTTACAATAGTCGTACGTAGTATAGTTAATACGTAAAACTTGTATTTTCATGTTTTCTCCGTATCGGAATTTTAGTCGTTTCTTATACAAGTTAATATCGATGTTAGATTTAAGTACGGAACTTCGGAGGCTGCAAAGAAAGGAAAGGGATTCGTGATATCTGAGTAGACTCGACGTATTCCGGTGAGTAGACTAAATATCTACCGGGGGATTTTTTATGGATGGTGTGATACGCCCGTAGTTTAAGTTTAAATTACAATTGTTCCTTCGTTTATAAAGTTTGATCGTATGCATTCATATATATACATCGTCATGTTAATAATTGTTAGAACACTGCACAATTATCGACGAGTCATGCTGCACATGCACATACCTATATGTTACACTACACCTCGTCGATATTAACATGTCACCTATACACATAGTATTTATTATGTTAAATATGATTCCTAGTATACCTTAAGCATCAATAATGTTAGTTACTTTGCATAAATGTTATCATATTTTATATTCAAGTATTGGTAGTTTGATATTAGATGCATTGGATTATTGGGGATTCATGGTTTTGAGTTTTCATATACCATTAGGCAGATTCAGTGATTCTTCATGTTGATGTGAGATGTCCACCATGAGATTTTGTTTTTATGATTTGGTTTTATTCCGGACCGAGTGAGGGAGCTATACGGCCGCGGCTTTTTACGTTATCCTGACTGAGTGGGGGAGCTATACAGTCGGATTAATGGTGGACCCGGTCGAGACCGAAGGGCAAGAAAGCCGCATATGAGGTGGGGAGCCTAGCGAGAATACTCGATACCAGAGACAGTTATGAACACGGCGGATATCTAGGTGATACCGATCGGTGTTATTGGATGACAGGATCGTTCGGGGAACGATGCCTGATGGAAATAGAAGATTTGTGTCGATATTGGACACGGAAAAATGAACCTTATTGGAAATAATTGATGAGATTTCAGTTTTGATTTATATACTTAATAGTACATGTTCATGCTGTAAACTATTATCATGCATTATATCCATCCTTGTTGATATTAGCTCTAGTTCGTCATACTTACATTATCAGCCGATATATGTTAGTATTATTCACTGAGTTGGCAACTCACCCCCGTTGTGCCATAATTCCTTACAGGAGTTGAGTGGACGCGTGGCAGCTGTGCGGATCCACTTATCAGCTTCTATCGTTCTTTTTGCTAGGTGGGTTACCTATGCAGTAACCTCCTATTTTGGTTTTGTATATTGGATCTAGTATTACTCCATCAGATCCTATATAGTTGACTTAGAACGAGATGTGGTTGTATGTATCCTATTTTGACTGATGTGATCGTTTAGTTGTGTTAAATTATATTTCTTTTACTTATGCTTGAGATTCTTCATTTTGAGTGCCGTATTATTTTTGTGTATTGATTTCCGCTGTTTGGCATCGTTTTCTCCCAACTAGGGATGCAACTTATTCCCACACCCTATAACTGCTTAATTAATAATTAAAAAGGAAGTACTGTCGAAGTTTCAAAACCAGTTGTTTAAACTTCTATTATTTAAAAACCATTCGGCATGCTACTTCATTCTTTTACTTAAAAAATAAAATTTTCTAAATTCCGCAAAAAGGATTTTGATCTTGGGTTTTGGCTTAATCAAATTGTGTCGACATATTTAGATATCATACAATCTAAGTGCCGGTCACATCCAAACTTTGGGTCGTGACTATCTCAGATCTTATAGCATCCAGCCATTTCACAGAGTCCCCACTTATGATGGCTTGCTCGAAACTAGTTGGGTCATCAGCTTCTATGATGCAATCCTCGCTCCCACCATCTATGGGAAAACAATAGTATCTCTCAGGTGGATGAAAAACCCTACTAGATCTGCAGAGTGACTGAGGTTCATCGGGGACTATTGAATCCTCCAGTTTTACAAAATCATCAGTAGTTTGTGTATCTGGAACTTCTTCCAGCTCTACCTCATTACCACTAATTTCTTGTCACGTCCCGAAAGTACGGAACGCGACTGGCACTTAGATTACGAGACGTCTAAAGGCGTACCGTAACCTAAGTCAGCCAAAGCCCAGAAGAATTTAAACCAAAATCAAAAGAGAGTGAAGGAAAACCTCTAATGAAAACGGTTTTTAAAATCATTTAAGTTGCATAGAATCTCTTTTTAAAACATCAAAAATTTCTGAAAATTTCGGCAGAGTCTCCCCTGTATTTTCTATCCCCCAAAATGGGTACAACAAGATAATAAACTTGTAATCATAAAAATGGCATCCCCAAGCGGGAGCTAGCTCTTCGCCCAAGGCGGATCATAACCACATGCAATATAATAGCAATATCAAGAAAAGAGCATAAAGAAACGCAAAATACCAGAAAACACACGTCGGCTCAAGTGAGCTCGACCCAAAAGAAACCACAAATATACATATCTCTCAGTCTCGTCACTAGGTCGCATATACAATATAAAGTGGTAGATGGAGAATACTAGATACAATGATAAAGCAAAAGAAATAAAGTGTGCTCGCAACCCACCTACGGGCGATGTCGCGAGTCTGAGCAAAAGGGACTGATGATAAGATAGCCGCTGCTACAAGACTGATGAGTCCGACCTGCAAGACACTGTGGCACAACGGGGGTGAGTTGCCAGCTCGTGAGTAGAATATAACATCTAGTAAGGCAATCGTAAGAATGCACGCAATGCACCACAACATGCATGTCCATATGTGATATAATATCTCTAGTGTGCATGCACGGGTATGCAATGTCATTATTAAGTCTTTAAGTGTTTTAAATGTTAAGAGTTCTGCATTCTAATCTTTTAGAAAAAGGATATCTGTATAATAGCTAAATAACATCAAGAAATCATCTGAAAACCGTGTCAAGCATCGACACCAAATATGAAATCCCATCTGTCTCAATGTCTCACAGTATCAATGTCTCAAATATCGGGCTCCGTCAGTCCGGATCGGCCCATGTCATCAAATCTCACGACAACGGTCGGTATCCTCCGGATATCCGCCGCGCCAGATATCACCGGTAGGTAGTCTTCCCCTGCCAGGCTCATCGTCTACAACTCGATCTTTTTGCCCCGGGGTACCATACTGGGCCCACCATGTACCCGAGACGGTTCATCCACTCCTCGAATCGGGTCTCGAAATCCAACAGAAAACATGAAAACTCATGTTGGACGACACATACATCACGAGAAAACCGCAACTTTGTTTTGAAAATGATAAATATAAGGTTTTGTTAAATTCTTGCGGTTTTCCCCAAAAATCCAGAAATCGCAGCAATACTGAAATCCTCAAGAAAATCATAATGTCCACATGTTATATATATGATAAATGTCTATGATATCAATGTGTATGATGTGAATTTTGGCTAGAGTTCTATGTAAATATGATGATGATGCGAGATATGTGCATGCGATACAGTTTCATATATCAAGTATGAATGCAGGTGACGATATTAAGATAAACAGGTTCTATCGTGCACGTGGCATGTCAATTACCAACGGCGTGTGTCACATGAATAGTGCGCGTGCAACAGATGCCAATGGTAAGGTGTTCGTGTCCTACAAAATGATATCGCATAAGTATAGATGAATGCCCATGCAATTTAATATACTGTTCGCTATAAGGGTATGCAGTGTACATGAATGGATAAGCTAGCTAACAATATAATCTTGCAAAAAGTAGGGTAATCCTAACTGGGGGGGGCGCCTCGCGCCATTCAGACGATTCCCCCATAGATGAATACATCTACTCACCTGAAATCCCCGCTAATCCGATCCGGCCACCGCCTTGCCTTTTCGCGCCGTATCCGAAGTTTCCCCGACCGATCCTATATTTGCACAATATCAAGCATAAGATTACAAAACCTAACACAATGCAAGTCACAACATACAATTATCCACGCTCTCGTATTAATCATAGCATGCACTCGGTGCGCGGAAAAACGCACGAAAATCGCTAACCTTTAACTAAAATCGTCATTTCGGGGAAATCGACAAAACTACAACCCGACTAGACGAAACCCCGCGTTCGCGCATTCTAATAATCCTATACGAAGCTAATAATATTGCTAACCTAACGCAAATTGAACGCATTCTATTTTTCGTAAAAATCTAGTAAGCAAATTCAACGCCGATTCAATGCAAACATCGAATTTTAACGATTTAGCGAGCATATAAATACACCATTAACCACTACAACCAATTAGAAACCCAAAGCCCTAATTTAATCCTAACAACTATGCTTCAAACCCTAGTTTTAAAATCAATCCTTTTCTTGATTTTTCCTAAACAACATTTACCACTTAAACTAATATTTAGAATTTCAATTCTCGCATAATTAAACCACAAGTTAATAAAAAGATTAGAATTTTCACCTCTCAAGCTTGAACCCTAGCTTGATCAAGTCACCAAGAAGCCTCCTTTCATCTAGTTTTTGAACCAATTTGGGTAGAAGAGAGAGTGGTTTAGGGTTTGGGTTTGAATGGAGATGGAAATTTATGAATTTAAATGGATTTTTAGCAAAGAAAAGAAGCAAAATGAAGTGAAGAAATGGGGAGAGCTGCTGGAATGGGGGTCGGCTGCAGCAAGAGGAGGAGGTGGGGAAATTTTGAAGAAGTTTCTAGGTCATTACAACATCATATGATATCATTTCATGCTTTCATGTCAACCTTTTTACAAAAAAAACCCTTTTTTCACCTCATTTTTCATTAAATTTCCCACCTTTAAACCAAAAGTTTGCAAGCCATGTTATAATTTTATTAACACCATATTTTAGCTTATAAAGATTCCTAATTATGAAATTTACCTAATTAAATTTGTATTTATCCCTAATTTAATGTATTTTAAAAAGGCTTAAAATAATAAAAAAACAATTAATTACGAATTTTTTTTATTTAACTAGATAATTATAAGTGACATTTTAGTGACAAAATTATAGTAATATCTTATCTAAATTTTGTATAATTAGTTCTACAATGAAAAACACCTATTTTGACTTTTTACGGAAAAAGCCGAAAAATTGGCCGATTACCGAAAAACTGCCTAAACGATTTTCGAAGGGTTAGAATCTTCCCCCTTAAAGAAATTCGGTCTCCGAATTTAGAATTTAACTACGCGTACCTTCAAAAAGATGGGGATATCTCTTCCTCATCTCGACCTCGGTCTCCCAGGTGACCTCCTCGCTGTTCGGGCCACGCCAAAGGACCTTGACGGACGGTATAACCTTCGACCTCAATTTCTTCACCTGCCGATCCAAGATGACAACCGGCTGCTCGGTGAAAGAAAGATCACGGTCTAACTGGATCGTCTGGTGCTGAATCGCCTGGGAAGGATCATGAAGGTACTTGCGGAGCATCGAGATATGGAATGCGGGGTGAACATCGGGGAAGCTGGGCGGAAGAGCTAACCTATAAGCGACTGGACCAACACGCTCTAGGATCTCGAAAGGACCAACATATCTAGGACTCAGTTTTCCTTTCCGCCCAAATCTCATCACACCTTTCATCGGAGAGACCTTCAGGAAAACATGATCGCCAACAGCGAACTCGAGTCGGCGACGGCGCCTGTCCGCATAAGATTTCTGCCTGCTCTGTGCCGCTCTCATCCTGTCCCGAATCAACTGTATCTTCTCGGTCGTCTCCTGTACAATCTGCGGCCCCAAAATACTGCTCTCCCTGAGCTCTGTCCAACATACAGGCGATCGACATCTCCTCCCATATAAAGCCTCGAAAGGTGCCATCTGAATCGTCTCCTGGAAGCTATTATTGTAGGAAAACTCGATCAAAGGCAAATGACGATCCCAGCTACCACCGAAATCTAAAACACAAGCTCCGAGCATGTCCTCAAGAGTCTGAATCGTACGCTCCGACTGACCGTCAGTCTGCGGATGGAAGGTTGTGCTAAAACTCAATCGGGTGCCCAAGGCTTCCTGGAGTTTCTGCCACAATCGGCTGGTAAACTGGGTGCCACGGTCGGACACGATGCAAGTCGGAACGCCATGCAGTCGCACTATCTCATCAATATAAACCTGGGCGTACTGAGAAAATCCAAAGGTAGTCTTCACTGGCAGGAAGTGAGCCGCTTTCGTCAGTCGATCCACAATCACCCAAATAGAGTCATACCCTCGACTGGTCCTGGGTAGACCCACAACGAAGTCCATGGAGACCTGTTCCCACTTCCACTCAGGGATGGGCAAAGGCTGTAACTCGCCGGCTGGCCTCTGGTGCTCGGCCTTGACTTGCTGACAAGTCAGGCATCTCGACACAAAGTCTGTAATATCCTTCTTCATCCCGTCCCACCAGTAAATCTCTCTCAAATCACGGTACATCTTGGTGGAACCTGGGTGAACACTGTATACTGATCTATGTGCCTCCTCGAGAATATCACGCCTCAGTCCCTCTGAATCTGGCACGCACAGTCGAGTCCCAAATCGAAGTATCCCCTGATCATCAATCATGAACTCGGAAACTCTGCTCTGCCGAATCTGCTCAATAATCTCTAAGATAAGGGCGTCGCCGGACTGTGCCTCGCGGATACGGTCAAGTAACTGTGGGCGTGCTCTGAAATGGGCCAGCTGTCCCCCTGAAGAAGTAAACTTGAACTGCACTCTGTTGTCACATAACACCTGCCAATCCGCCGTCGACTGCATCTGTACTGCGCTCAAACAAGATAGGCTACCTCCGGGCCTCCTACTCAAAGCATCTGCCACCACATTCGCCTTGCCCGGATGGTATAGAATCTCGCAGTCATAATCCTTCACCAACTCCATCCAACGGCGCTGTCTCAGGTTCAGATCTCGCTGCTGGAAGATATACTTCAAACTCTTGTGGTCAGTAAATATCTGGCATGACTTACCGTATAGGTAATGTCTCCAGATCTTAAGTGCAAATACCACTGCAGCCATCTCTAAATCATGGGTGGGGTAGTTCTGTTCGTGTTTCCTCAGCTGCCGAGAAGCATACGCGATAACTCTGTCGTGCTGCATCAATACACATCCTAGCCCCACTCGAGAAGCATCACAATAAACCACGAACCCGCCTGATCCTGAAGGCAATGCTAACACTGGTGCAGTAGTCAAACGAGTCTTCAACTGCTGGAAACTATCCTCACATGCCTGGGTCCAATCAAAAGGAACCCCCTTCCGGGTCAATCCGGTCAATGGTGCAGCAATGCGGGAGAAATCCTGGACAAAACGTCGATAGTAGCCGGCCAGACCTAGAAAACTGCGAACCTCTGTAACCGATACTGGTCTAGGCCAACGCTGAACTGCCTCGATCTTCTTCGGGTCCACACAGAGACCATCTCTCGTCACCACATGACCCAAGAAGTCGACACTGTCTAACCAGAATGCGCACTTGGAGAATTTGGCAAACAGCTGATGCTCCCTCAAAGTCTGCAATGTGATACGTAAGTGCTGCTCATGCTCCTCCCAGCTCCGAGAATAAACCAAGATGTCGTCAATGAACACAATAATGAACTGATCGAGATACGGCCTAAATACGCTGTTCATCAAATCCATAAATGCTGCTGGGGCATTGGTGAGCCCGAACGACATCACCAAGAACTCGTAATGACCATATCGAGTACGGAAGGCGGTCTTCGGAATATCCTCCTTCCGAACCCGCAACTGGTGATAACCTGACCGTAAATCAACCTTCGAGAAGAACCCTGCACCCTGGAGCTGATCAAATAAGTCATCAATGCGGGGTAGGGGATACCTGTTCCGCACAGTAACCCGGTTCAGCTGACGATAATCAATGCATAAGCGCATACTTCCGTCCTTCTTCTTAACAAACAAGACGGGAGCACCCCAAGGTGACACACTCGGTCTGATAAGCCCCTTGTCCAGCAAGTCCTGTAACTGATCCTTTAGCTCTCTCAGCTCCGCCGGGACCATCCGATAAGGAGGTATAGAAATAGGCCCCGTGCCGGGGATCAAGTCAATACAGAACTCAATCTCGCGCTCTGGTGGCAGACCAGGCAGCTCGTCAGGGAATACATCAGGAAAATCTCTCACAACAGGGACCTGGTCCAACGGAACCTCTGTGGAGCTAGTATCACAAACATAAGCTAAGAATCCCTGGCACCCTTTCCTTAAGAGCTGACCAGCGCGAAGAGAAGAAATCAAGCTGGGAAGGGTAGCGCTACGATCTCCCTGAATAATAAGAACCGGCTCACCAGGAAAACTGAATCTGACTGCCTTTTTACGGCAGTCCACAGATGCATAACAGGTGGCTAGCCAGTTCATACCAAGAAGAACGTCAAAGTCTAGCATATCGAGGAGAATCAAATCTACTGAAGAATCTCTCTCCCCGATACGAACGGGACACGATCGGTACACAAAACGGGCAACAAAAGACTCGCCTACCGGGGTAATAACGACAAGCGGCTGATCTAACGGAGAAGACTCTCGGCCCAACCTCGGTGCAAAGTACGTGGATACATAGGAATGTGTGGAGCCTGGATCAAATAATACCCGTGCATCAAAAGAACATACTGGCAGAGTACCTGTCACGACGGCATTGGATGCCTGTGCATCCTGAGGAGTCAATGCGAACACTCGGGCCTGTCCACCACTAATAGCTGGCTGTGCTCTGCCTCTACCTCGGCCTCTGCCTCTGCCTCTGTCGCCTCGTCCTCTCTGAACCGGACCGCCACGCCCACGGCCTCTAGAAGCATCTGGCTGGCGTGAAGCATCATCAGGAGTAGGAAGTAAAGCTCTCTGCGAAGGTGGTGAGGGTGGTAAAGTCACATGCGGGACTGTCGCCGCGCCCGGACGCCCCATGGTACAGTCTCTGATACGGTGGTACTGACTCCCGCACCGAAAACATCCTGGAGACGACTGCTGGGTCTGTGGATATGAACCAAATAACTGACCTCGTCTCAATCCTCTGCCTCCACCATCTCCCGGAAATAATCTATCGCGGTGTCTACCCGTCTGCCGCTGAGCTGGCGTATCAGTACGGATCCTCTTCGGCGCAGAAACGACCGGAGTCTCAGAAATACGCTCCTCCAAAAGTAAGGCTGCATCCATCGCGGCTGCGTATGTATCAAAGTGCTGGGTGCCGATGGCAAGGAATAGCTGTGTATCAAGCCCTCGTACAAACCTCTTTATTCTCTTCTCTTCTGTGTCGACTAGGTACGGAGCATAACGAGACAACTGGGTAAACTGTATATCATACTCCGACACCGTCATCCCAAGAGTCTTGCGCAAAGACTCAAAACTACGGGCTCGAGCATCTCGGACACTCTCCGGAAGAAAACGGGCAAGAAATGCAGATGTAAACTCATCCCAGGTCATAGAAGGCAGACCTGCAGCTCGGCCTCTCTCTACTGAATCGTACCATGTCTGGGCAAGACCCTCCAGACGAAAACTCGCAAACTCCACCAATCTATCATCAGAACATCTCAACGAACGGCAAATCCGAGCCATCCTATCAAGAAATGCCTATGGATCCTCTGTCGCATCTGTACCGGTAAAAGCTGGAGGTCTCAATCTCATGAACTCCTGTAGTGAAACAGGGATAGTCTCCGTAGTAGCAGCAGGAGTGACCATCTGTGCAGCAGGTACGATCGTGGTCTGTGCGGTGGAAGGAACGTCCTCGGATCTCTGTGCCCGGCTAGACTCAACTAGAGATCCCATCATCTGCCGCAACTCTTGCATACCGGCCTCTAGTCTGGCAATACGGTCAGGATAAGGCGGATCAGTATGACCCTGAGGGGTAGGCGTATCCTCCCGCTCGATCCTCGCCTCAGACGGGCCCGCCCGAATCTCATCCCTAGCGGCAGCCCGCTGAGCTCTTGTAGTCTTTGGCGGCATCGAAGCTGGAATAAAAAACAGGACTGATAAGGACATTGCAATTGAATCAAGGAATGCCAGGAATCAAGAAAGGAAATACAAGCAATTATGTCCTAAGGTCACTTAGGCGGAGTACCGTATCGTAAGTATGCCGCGGATCATACCCACGCTACGCCACTCTGCTTAAGTCACCTACTCCATCTACCAAGGTCGTCCTACACTCAGGAAGGTAAAACCTACGCTCTGATACCAACTTTGTCACGTCCCGAAAGTACGGAACGCGACTGGCACTTAGATTACGAGACGTCTAAAGGCGTACCGTAACCTAAGTCAGCCAAAGCCCAGAAGAATCTAAACCAAAATCAAAAGAGAGTGAAGGAAAACCTCTAATGAAAACGGTTTTTAAAATCATTTAAGTTGCATAGAATCTCTTTTTAAAACATCAAAAATTTCTGAAAATTTCGGCAGAGTCTCCCCTGTATTTTCTATCCCCCAAAATGGGTACAACAAGATAATAAACCTGTAATCATAAAAATGGCATCCCCAAGCGGGAGCTAGCTCTTCGCCCAAGGCGGATCATAACCACATGCAATATAATAGCAATATCAAGAAAAGAGCATAAAGAAATGCAAAATACCAGAAAACACACGTCGGTTCAAGTGAGCTCGACCCAAAAGAAACCACAAATATACATATCTCTCAGTCTCGTCACTAGGTCGCATATACAATATAAAGTGGTAGATGGAGAATACTAGATACAATGATAAAGCAAAAGAAATAAAGTGTGCTCGCAACCCACCTACGGGCGATGTCGCGAGTCTGAGCAAAAGGGACTGATGATAAGATAGCCGCTGCTACAAGACTCATGAGTCCGACCTGCAAGACACTGTGGCACAACGGGGGTGAGTTGCCAGCTCGTGAGTAGAATATAACATCTAGTAAGGCAATCGTAAGAATGCACGCAATGCACCACAACATGCATGTCCATATGTGATATAATATCTCTAGTGTGCATGCACGGGTATGCAATGTCATTATTAAGTCTTTAAGTGTTTTAAATGTTAAGAGTTCTGCATTCTAATCTTTTAGAAAAAGGATATCTGTATAATAGCTAAATAACATCAAGAAATCATCTGAAAACTGTGTCAAGCATCGACACCAAATATGAAATCCCATCTGTCTCAATGTCTCACTGTATCAATGTCTCAAATATCGGGCTCCGTCAGTCCGGATCGGCCCATGTCATCAAATCTCACGACAACTGTCGGTATCCTCCGGATATCCGCCGCGCCAGACATCACCGGTAGGTATTCTTCCCCTGCCAGGCTCATCGTCTACAACTCGATCTTCTTGCCCCGGGGTACCATACCGGGGCCCACCATGTACCCGAGACGGTTCATCCACTCCTCGAATCGGGTCTCGAAATCCAACAGAAAACATGAAAATTCATGGTGGACGACACATACATCACGAGACAACCGCAACTTTGTTTTGAAAATGATAAATATAAGGTTTTGTTAAATTCTTGCGGTTTTCCCCAAAAATCCAGAAATCGCAGCAATACTGAAATCCTCAAGAAAATCATAATGTCCACATGTTATATATATGATAAATGTCTATGATATCAATGTGTATGATGTGAATTTTGGCTAGAGTTCTATGTAAATATGATGATGATGCGAGATATGTGCATGCGATGCAGTTTCATATATCAAGTATGAATGCAGGTGACGATATTAAGATAAACAGGTTCTATCGTGCACGTGGCATGTCAATTACCAAAGGCGTGTGTGTCACATGAATAGTGCGCGTGCAACAGATGCCAATGGTAAGGTGTTCGTGTCCTACAAAATGATATCGCATAAGTATAGATGAATGCCCATGCAATTTAATATACTGTTCGCTATAAGGGTATGCAGTGTACATGAATGGATAAGCTAGCTAACAATATAATCTTGCAAAAAGTAGGGTAATCCTAACTGGGGGGGGGGGCGCCTCGCGCCATTCAGACGATTTCCCCATAGATGAATACATCTACTCACCTGAAATCCCCGCTAATCCGATCCGGCCACCGCCTTGCCTTTTCGTGCCGTATCCGAAGTTTCCCCGACCGATCCTATATTTGCACAATATCAAGCATAAGATTACAAAACCTAACACAATGCAAGTCACAACATACAATTATCCACGCTCTCGTATTAATCATAGCATGCACTCGGTGCGCGGAAAAACGCACGAAAATCGCTAACCTTTAACTAAAATCGTCATTTCGGGGAAATCGACAAAACTACAACCCGACTAGACGAAACCCCGTGTTCGCGCATTCTAATAATCCTATACGAAGCTAATAATATTGCTAAGCTAACGCAAATTGAACGCATTCTATTTTTCGTAAAAATCTAGTAAGCAAATTCAACGCCGATTCAATGCAAACATCGAATTTTAACGATTTAGCGAGCATATAAATACACCATTAACCACTACAACCAATTAGAAACCCAAAGCCCTAATTTAATCCTAACAAATATGCTTCAAACCCTAGTTTTAAAATCAATCCTTCTCTTGATTTTTCCTAAACAACATTTACCACTTAAACTAATATTTAGAATTTCAATTCTAGCATAATTAAACCACAAGTTAACAAAAAGATTAGAATTTTCACCTCTCAAGCTTGAACCCTAGCTTGATCAAGTCACCAAGAAGCCTCCTTTCATCTAGTTTTTGAACCAATTTGGGTAGAAGAGAGAGTGGTTTAGGGTTTGGGTTTGAATGGAGATGGAAATTTATGAATTTAAATGGATTTTTAGCAAAGAAAAGAAGCAAAATGAAGTGAAGAAATGGGGAGAGCTGCTGGAATGGGGGTCGGCTGCAGCAAGAGGAAGAGGTGGGGAAATTTTGAAGAAGTTTCTAGGTCATTACAACATCATATGATATCATTTCATGCTTTCATGTCAACCTTTTTACAAAAAAAACCCTTTTTTCACCTCATTTTTCATTAAATTTCCCACCTTTAAACCAAAAGTTTGCAAGCCATGTTATAATTTTATTAACACCATATTTTAGCTTATAAAGATTCCTAATTATGAAATTTACCTAATTAAATTTGTATTTATCCCTAATTTAATGTATTTTAAAAAGGCTTAAAATAATAAAAAAATAATTAATTACGAATTTTTTTTATTTAACTAGATAATTATAAGTGACATTTTAGTGACAAAATTATAGTAATATCTTATCTAAATTTTGTATAATTAGTTCTACAATGAAAAACACCTATTTTGACTTTTTACGGAAAAAGCCGAAAAATTGGCCGATTACCGAAAAAATGCCTAAACGATTTTCGAAGGGTTATATTTCTTTTATAAGAAATTCCTTTTTTAAAAAGATGGCATGTTGAGCAACAAACACCTTTTGTTCCTCGATATGGTAAATAAATATCCATGTGAATTCTTTGAATATCCCATAACTTGCAAAGAACTGATTGTGCATCGAGTTTGTCCGGATTCTGTTTTTTAACATAGACCGGACAAACCCGTATCTTAACTCGTTTAAGATATGGTCCCTTTCTGAAGGTCCGCTAGCACCCTGGCAACGTTTTCTAAGGCATCGACCATGCCGTTTTCAAAAATTCTAGGGCGCTAGGCAACCCGACACCGAGGATCTAACTAGAGAATTAGGGTTAAGCTAACATGTAAACAATTTTACCCTATGTGAATGAGGAATACAACCATTATAGACCGGTCCTTCACTTCAATAGCTCCATGTAGTAGTCCTTTCGTTCCAAGTAGTGGTCTCCCGGACTCTCGTTAGGCTCTACTAGGCGAAAGGAACAAGCTTGCTTGAAGTCTTCGAGGCCGAAGATGATTTACGTCGAGGAATCTCTAACTAAGCTATCTGTTCACTAATTGGGAATTAGTGAAGCAAACAAACTCTACTAAATGGCTAGTCTTGTGTAGGTTGATGAAGTAGGAATTTTGCTCACTTTAGAATTATTTTTCTTACTCTCAATCTTCACCTCAAGAAAACCTAGAGAGCTCAAAGAGATGAAGAAGAAGATGAAGTCAAGAAGAATCTATGGCTAATTGCAACTATGGGTGAGATAATATCACATATTACCCTTATAGAGACTTAACCATGGATAAAGATAATGGTTGGGTTAATAAATATCTAAGATAGGACAAAATTAGTGGACTAAGTCAATGGTTTCCATAAGCTTCCAAAGCATCTTAGCCATGATAATTTTCCATCTAATTTTGATTTTTCCTTTAATATTAAAACCCTTAATTATCTAAAGTATGGCATGAGTCTCATACACCCATGTACAATGTGTCATCAAGCATGGCACAAAGAAATAAATACAATTAATATATATCACATATATATTAAATGTATGAGTGAGAAAAACAAATCCTTAAAGGGTACCCAGTCTCCACTGAGCACCCGTATACAATCTTTGATGTCAAACACCAATGGATATAGGATCATCCATCGCCCATCATATAGGTCAAGAAACGTATACGCTAGTTTACTCTGGAATATCGATGCCCCGTCTCGATACTCCCACGACTAGGAAAAATTAAAGGATGTACTTATGGACTACCATGATCCCACTAGTATGATCTCCATCATAATCCTGGTAGTCAAGTCCACATCCTAAGGGCTTTATCAACATGTAACAAAGAGACAGTACAAGTGTACATGTTAAGATAAAGAGTAACCAGATAGCATACTATCATGTCGAGCAAGAAAGTCCTCCCTATATATGTCCCAGCATCCACTATAATATACAATCATGTACAATAATGGCCTCTAAGGCATATATACAACTAACAATTTCCCATTTGCACTAAGGCCAGTTGTTGTCGTATCTCATACCCAATGTCCCATAAAAGTCTCTCTTAGGAAAGGCCTTTGTGAGTGGATCCGCCGTGTTATCCTTCATCTCAACTCTCCTTACCTCGATCCTATGGAGATCAACTATCTCCCTGATCAGGTAATGCCGCCTAAGAATTTGTCTAGATCGTTGATAGGACCGGGGTTCCTAGGCCAAAGCCATAACTCCATTGTTGTCACAATGGTAGGAACCGAGTTCATCTCATGAACAAAGAATATCCAGACAGTCTCTTTGGTAGCATCGTTGGTAGCGATGTATTTAGCCTCTATTGTCGAGTCCGCCAAGGTATCTGGCTTGGAACTCTTCCAACATACCATCCTTCCACTGAGGGTGAAGACAAAACCCGAGACTTATTATCAGTCGACCTTATCACTCTGGAAGCTCGAATCGGTAAAGGACTCCTACTGGAGTTCACTGTTACCATACACTAAGAACATTTCTTTAGTGCTTCTCAAGTACTTAAGAATATCCTTCACAGTTGTCCAGTGATTCTCCCAAGATCCGATCACTACACCTAGTGAGTTACCTACATCCGGTCTGGTACATAATATCCCATACATGATAGAGCCTACTGCCGAAGCATAGGGTATCCTTTGCATGCGAGCTCTCTCCAAATCATTCTTGGAGGACATCTTTTTGGAGAGAGTGATTCCTAAGTGAGTGGGCGAACTGCCACACTTAGAATCTTCCATACTAAACCTCTTTAGTATGGTGCTAGTGTACCCGGATTGGGACAATCCTAACATCCGTTTAGATCTATCTCTATAAATCTTAATCCCCAAGATGTAGGAGGTATCATCAAGATCTTTCGTGGAGAATCCTTGTGATAGGATGACCTTGACCGAGTGTAGCATAGGAAACCTATTTCCTATCAAGAGTATGTCATCTATATACAATACGAGAAAGACAATCTTACTCTTTACAACCTTCTTATATATACACGGTTCATCTATCTTTTTGACGATGTCAAACTCTTTGACCGCTACATCAAAAATAGATGTTCCATCTCCGCGATGTCTGCTTTAACCCGTAGATTGAATTAAGCAGCCTGCACACCTTTCCGCTGCTCCCACTGTCCACGAAATCCTCTGGATGTCATGCACATGCTCCCTTCTAACTCACCATTTAGAAAAGTGGTCATGACGTGCAACTGCCAGATTTCGTACTCATGGCATGCAGCGATGGCAAGTAGGATCCGGATGGACTTAAGAATAGCTTCTGGAGAAAAGGTTTCATCACAATCCATACCTGGTTATATGACGAAAACCAATTACTACAAGTCTAGCTTTGAAAGTATCAACTTTTTACACCAAGTATCTTTCTCAAAGATCAACTTGCTCCCGTTGGGTTTTACCCCTTCAGGAGCAACATGCAAAGTCCATACTTTGTTGGTGTACATGTATTCCATCTCAGATCGCATTGCATCCAGCCATTTCACAGAGTCCACACTCGTGATGGCCTCCCTAAATCTAGTTGGGTCATCATCTACCATGATGCAATCCTCGCTCTCACCTTCACTGAGAAAACCGTAGTATCTCTCAGGTGGATGAGGAACCTGACCAGATCCGCGGAGAGGCTGAGGTTCGTTGGAGACTAACGAATCCCTCGGTTCCACTAAATCATCAGTCGTAGTTTGTATAGCTGGAACACCTTCTAGTTCTACCTCATGAACACTAATTTTTTTTTCAAGAAATTCCTTTTTCTAAAAAGGTGGCATGCCGAGAAACAAAACATCTTTTATTCCTCGGTGTGGTAGAATATGTTCTCTCGAGAATGTTGGGATATCCAACAAACTTACAGAACTGACCTTACCTCGAGTTTGTCCGGATTTTGCTTTCCAAAATAGGCCGGACAACCCCATATCTTAACTCATTTAAGACATGGTCTCTTCCCATACCATATCGCATATGGAGTGGTAAGCACAAATTTGGTAGGAACCCATTGATTGATCGTATCTTTATCGTGAATTTGTATGAAATGAAAAGTAATCACAATAAAAAATATTTATACCGCAATCAATTAACGGTGTCGGTGTAGCGCGTTAATGAATACGGATCTTCCACTGAGAAAGTGTGATTTGCTCATTATTGTTTTAGTTGAGTCGAAAATTAAAAGATAAAAAAATTGCAAGAAAATTGATTCAAGATTTGTGAGTTTTTATTTCAAGAAACTTAAAGAAAATAAAGATCTAGAATCAAGAATCGATAAGTGTCCCAAATTGTTTGAATTATCAAGATTTGAAAAGAGGCTTGTCGGAATCAATTGAATCGATAGCGATAATTGATGATTAGAATTTCAAATTCTTATCTATTGAAGATTTGATACTAGATCGATGTCAATCAACGAGATTTAGGGAACTTTTTGAAGAAACTAGGGTTTCTTCATCCTCATCCTTTTTCCTTTCGTTAACTAGCATTCAAGTTCTAGCCTCTAGGAAATTCAATCATCGATTGTTGATCTCTAATTGAGAGCGAAAATATTCAAGAAAGAATCTCGCTCAAAACTAGGTCATCTTTGATTCAATTACCTAGTGTTTACAAAACTCATAAAACTTAAGAATCGTTCAAGAATTCATCAACATCATTCTATCTATTCTTTTGATTCCGATTCAAGCGGAGTTTACTCATGCATCATCATCAAACAATCAAGAAAGAAAAATATCATGATACGCAAGTGAATAGATAGAAAGATTAAAGATCTTCACCTTTTATTATTCGATATTTCGTTACAATACACTCAAGAACTACAAGAATTGAGGAAGAACAAAAATCATCGAACTAGCTTCGCATCGATCTTCTTGAGTCACGGATCGCCTTGGATCTCTTGCTCGATGAAGAATGGCTTCGCTTCAAAAGGCTCATGGATGCTCGCTCGATTTGAACTCGATGAATCTTGATTTGGCTTTTTGAGATATATTTGGTGCTAGGGTTTGGATGTACAAGTTGTGTCACTCAACTTGTGTTTGGAAATTGTTGAATAACGAACAACAACCTTTAGAATGAAGCCTTGGGTCCCTTTATATAGCCTTCTCCTTTAGCTTCCCCTAGAAGCTTGGTTAGGATTAGCTTCCTTTAGAATCTAAGCTAGGTTTAGCTTCTCTTACAAGCTTGGTAGTTATGAAGGAAGCTTCTAGATTTAGGTAGTTAGCTAGCTTCCTTGAAAAGCTTGGTAGTGTTTAGCTTGTACAAGAAGCTTGGCTGTTAGGACAGAAACTTCTGGAGAATGAAGTGTGTTGAAGAAGTTTGGCTACTGAAAGGAGAAGCCTGCAAGAAGTTTCTGTCGACGACGAGTCACCATGACCGCGGATCCGTGGCGGATTGGCCCATTCGGCCGCGGATCTGCGGCCGTTTAGAGATAATGGTGCACCAAATTTCTAGGTATATTTGGTGCTGTCTTTAGGTATGTTTTTTGATGTCTGAAATCTTATAAATCTTTCTTGTTTACTGCCAGATCACAAGTCTTGGACTTGGCGCATTTTTATCAGCACTTTTAACAGTTTCAGCTCTTTTACCTGGAATTTCCTGCACACATTCTTGAGACAAGTGTTGTGATATACAAAGATCATTCGTGCAATAATAAACACTCAATTTCCCTTAAAATGCCGGTTATAATCTATAACACATGTTATTTGGTATTTTACAGACGAATTGCTAATATGTGCTATATTCATACTGAACACCTTTAGATGATTGCAAATAGTAGGGAAATTGATGTGTTAAAAAATGCAATATTTTCGACTGATCAAATTCCTCCAAACATAATTTTGGTCGTCTCGAGCAAATGTTTTATTTAAAAAGAAGGAGAAAATAAAGAAAGAGAAAAACTAACTTGTACACTTTTGTAGGCAACACGATTGCACTGAGCATGTGCAACAAGCCTTTAAACCTCTAGGTGTCCCTAGTAGGAGGAGAGTTGTCTCCTGAGGGTTTTCAGCGGATTGCACCCACAAAATCCCATAATAAAATGAAGACCGTGAAAGTTACATGTAAAGATAAGAATTATAAAAGAAAGACTTTGAAAATTTAAAGTTTCCAACTAATACTAGCTTTTCGGTTGTCATGAGCACTATCTTAATAGTCATGAAAAGATGTTAGAAATCACATCATCCCTCAATAAAACACTTTCTTTATTCTTCATTCCTACCTTTCTTCCAAACATCGATCATATACCCCTACGTGTGTGTAAAAGACATCCCTACACTCGGAGAATTCAATTCAAGGTATCATACTCTTGTCCATCTGCCTCAGTACTTTTTAATCGATGTTTAGATAGAATTTGCTCACACATTTTTCATACGACCGTTAATACTTCTTGAGGTATTAACCGACCGATTACTCATGTGATCGCTTATACAGTGTATTTAATATTTTCCTCATCTTGCACCACCTGAGGCTTAGCAGTGACTCCCAAACCAGTTGGTCTAAGGCACTAGATGATGAAGCACCCTCGCTATATTTTTTTATTGTTGCCTTGGTGATAACAAAACCAGTGTTCATTTTTCTTTTCACCATTTTATATTTTTATTTTCCATTTATTATTTCCTTTATACTTTGGCTTTAAGACAAGAGCATTTCAAGGTATCCTCTACTATCCTGAGTTTCAAGATGTGTGTAAGTGCGAATAGTAGGGTATCAACATTCAAATGTTTGGCTTCCAGAATAGAAACTATTTTTCAGACTTATTTTTATCCTCAGATTAGTGACTTCTTCTATCTTATTAACCCTTGGGACAACGGCTCATAACTACTTATTACTAGTTTCGTTTAAGAAAACTTCTAACTTTCTAGGTTTTCTTAAACTATTATAATCTTTTGGATGTAATTTTTCACTATCTAATCTTTTATTATAAAATTAAATATTAAATATTTTTTTATTTTTTTTAAAATTTTCAAATTTTTATATGTTTTAAAAGTTTTGTGCTTATGCAAAGTATGATGCACAAATAAGCACAAACCTCCACCAAACTTGTTTTCAACAGTGTCCTCACTGTTGCTATCTGTTAAAGCTCAGAAACCTGTAAACTTGGGAGGCAAAAATTTGTTACAGGGGACATGAAATATGATTGTGGAAAATTTCCCCCAAACTTATTTCTTATTCATGTACAAAAACTTTTTATGATTTGTTATATATATATATATATATATATATATATATATATATATTCTAAAATTTATTTACAAATTGACTCACCTCCATTCTAAAGATGTGACAAAATTACCAAGTCATGGAGGTGAGGTGGAGGAAAATTAGTCATTATAAAGCAGCTCTTGTAAAAACAGGAGCTCCTCCGAAGGGTCAGTGGAAAAATACGGTTTTAATTTATGACCATTTACTTTGAAGATCGTACCGTTTTCAACATTTTCTACCTCAACTGCCCGTGCGGGTATACATATTGCACAACAAAAGGTCATTTCCACCGAGATTTTAGCTTACCCGCATGAAGGTGAAGTCGTGAATCATAAAGAAGGACTTGTTGACCAGGTGTAAACGTTTTTCTCAAAATGTTTTTATCGTGAAATACCTTCGTCCGATTCTTTACAATTACAGCATTATCATAAGCTTCATCGCGGAGTTCGCTTAGCTCGTTTAATTGCAGCTTCCGAAAGTTGCAGGCTTGATGTAAGTCAAAGTTAAGTTCTCTAATGGTCCACATTGCTTTGTGCTCAATCTCGACCGGAAGGTGAAAAGCCTTTCCAAACACTAATCTGTAAGGAGGCATACCTAGATCGGTTTTATATGCAGTACGGAACACCCAAAGAGCATCCGTCAATTTGGTTGACCAATCTTTTCGATTTTTAGAAACTGTTTTCTCCAAAATTTGTTTAATTTGTCTGTTTGAAATCTCAGCTTGCCTGCTCGTTTGGGGATGATAGGGTGTAGAAAGTTTGTGGTTGATTGCATATTTCCGCATTAAAGTCTCGAAAGACCGATTGCAGAAATGCGTCCCGTTATCTCTAATGATAGCGCGTGGGTGTCCAAATCGCGAAAAGATGTTTTCTTTTAAGAACCTAATGACAACCTTTTTGTCATTAGTGCGACAAGGAATAGCTTCAACCCATTTTAAGACGTAATCAACCGCAAGCAATATTTACAGATTCCCGAAAGAGTTGGGAAAAAGACCCATAAAGTCTATACCCCAAACGTCAAAAATTTCAACCACTAAGATGGGTTGAAGTGGCATCTCATTTCTTCGGGAAATCCTACCCGTGTGTTGACACTGTGTACAGGTTTTGCAATGATCACATGCGTCTTTGAATAAAGTCGGCCGATAGAAACCGCATTGCAAAACCTTCTCCGCCATCTTTCGAGAACCGAAATGACCCCCACATGCCTGATCATGACAAAAAGATAGAACACTCTTGAATTCATCATTAGGGACACACCGGCGAATGATCTGGTCAGGACAATACTTAAACAGATACGGCTCATCCCAGTAAAAATTTTTTACTTTGGAAAGAAAACGATGTTTGTCCTGTTTCGACCATTCACGGGGAATAAGTCCCGTAGCAAGATAATTCACAATATCCCCGAACCAAGGTTCAGTGGATACATTCAAGAGTTGTTCGTCTGGAAAAGAATCATTGATCGGCAGGGTCATAGGTGAAGAAGAGATGCGCTAAAGATGGTCGGATACAACGTTTTCACATCCTTTCTTATCTTTAATAACAAGATCAAATTCTTTTAATAGAAGGATCCAACATATTAGCCTACCTTTAGCATCCTTCTTTGCTAAAAGATGTTTCAAGATGGAGTGGTCAGTGTACATAACAATTGGTGAGCCAATCAAGTAAGGCCTGAATTTTTCTAATGTAAATACAACTGCCAACAGTTCTTTTTCAGTAGTTATATAGTTAATTCGAGCATCGTTCAGGGTCGTACTTGCATAATAGATCACGTGTGGTATCTTTTCAATGTGTTGTCCTAAGATTGCACCAACTGCAAAATCTGATGCATCACACATAAGCTCAAAAGGGTGGTCCCAATCTGGAGATGATAGAACGGGGGCTGTAGTGAGAGAGTGTTTGAGTGAGTCAAATGCCGCCTCACAATCCGAGTCAAAGTGGAAGGTTGTGTCCTTGGCCAAGAGAAGAGTTAAAGGTCTAGCAATTTTGCTAAAATCCTTAATGAATCTCCTGTAAAAGCCTGCATGGCCAAGAAAAGATCGTATATCCTTGACGCGTTTGGGATGAGGAAGGTTTTGAATGACATCTATTTTAGCTCTGTCAACCTCAATGCCTTTTCGTGAAATAACATGTCCAAGCACAATTCTCTCTTGGACCATGAAATGGCATTTTTCCCAATTCAAGGTTAAGTTCTTCTCTTTACAACGAGTAAGAACTGCGTCAAGATGTGATAGGCAGTCAGCAAAAGAATCTCCAAATATCGAGAAATCGTCCATGAAAATCTCCAAAAATTTCTCGACCATGTCCGAGAATATCCCCATCATACACCGCTGAAATGTAGCGGGAGCATTGCACAACCCAAAAGGCATGCGTCTATAAGCATAAGTACCAAAAGGACAGGTGAATATGGTTTTGTCTTGATCCTTTTTGGCAATAAGGACCTGGTTATAGCCAGAGTATCCGTCCATGAAGCATTAATATTCACGTCCAGCTAAGCGTTCCAGCATCTGGTCAATAAAAGGTAGAGGAAAGTGGTCTTTCCTCGTTGCGGCATTGAGTTTTCTATAATCAATACATACACGCCACCCAGTTTGAGTGCGTGTCTGGATTAACTCATTTGCCTCATTTGTCACGATCGTAATGCCAGATTTCTTAGGGACGACATGAATTGGACTTAACCATTGGCTATCGGAGATTGGATAAATGATACCATTGTCAAGGCATTTGACGATCTCTTTCTTCATCGCATCCTTCATGACGGGGTTCAACCGTCTCTGTAGTTCTCGAGTTGGCTTGGCTTCATCTATCAGATGTATATGATGTTCTACAATCAAGGGACTAATCCCTTTGATGTCAGCCATAGTCCAACCAAACGCCTGCCTATTAGATCTCAATACCGTTAAAAATGCATTCTCTTGCTCTGAGGCTGGAGAAGCTGATATGATAACAGGTAAAGACTCATTCTTACCTAAATATGCATATTTAAGGTGAGAAGGTAAAAGTTTGAGATCTAATTCCGGCGGAGCAACTATAGAAGGTGGGGTCATCGAATGATATTCGGAGTTAAGGAGAAGCTCGTAGCCTGCATATGATACAGACTCGGAAGGTGAAGAGTCAAGAGTTTTAGACTCAAGCGTGGAAAATGTGTCCTCACTAAGATGTGCAAGATCAAACATTGATGTGCTAGTGTCGTCGAGATTTTCAAAACAAAGTTCATCAACTTCGCAACTTTCGGGAGCAATCTTGTGGGCAGAACAAACATCAAGTATATGAGCAGAGGGTTCAGATGGCTGACTTCCAATTTTATAGATGTTCAGTTCAATTGTCATTTTTCCAAAAGATAGGTTCATTGAACCATTTCGACAGTTAATGAAAGCATTGGAAGTGGCAAGGAATGGTCGACCCAAAATCACCGGAATTTGGTTCTGTGGGTTCGCTACAGGTTGTGTATCTATAACAATAAAGTCCACAGGGAATATAAATTCCCCGACTTTTATCAACACATCCTCCAGTTCACCCCTAGGTTTGGTGATTGAACGGTCTGCCATTTGGAGAGTGCAATGAGCTAGTTTCAACTCTCTAATCCCTAACTGCTCGTAAACAGAGTATGGAAGCAGGTTAACACTTGCGCCCAGGTCAAGTAAAGCACGGCTGATGTTTTTACCCCCAATAGAAATCGATATAGTAGGACATCCTGGGTCCTTACGTTTCTTTGGTAACTGTGGAGTAAAAGAAGTGCTAACATTATTAGTCATGAAGACCTTCTTCGGCGCTTGAGTCTTCCTCTTCCTAGTGCACAAGTCTTTAAGAATTTTCACATAAGCGGGGACTTGTTGAATAGCATCTAGAAGAGGGATGTTGATATTAACCTGTTTGAACATTTCCATAATCTTCTCCATATGTGGACTAGTCTTGTTACCCCTTAACCGATTCGGATAAGGAGCTTTAGCAATCATAGCTGGGTCCAACATTGGAGAAGGTGTTGTGTGTGGAACTGATCCCAGAATAGAAGTGGGGATCGTCTTTAGTGGAGTAGAAGAGGAGTAGAAGAGGTATGCTGAGGTGTCGAGCCTTGAGGAAAACGGAGAATAGGCTCGGAAGAAAATGGTGGGGTAGATAAAGTAGGTGTAGAAGTAGAAGTGTGTGTGGAAGGAAAAGTCTCAGCCGGGGTATCATTGATTAATTCTTCATGATTATCAATCTTTTCCCCAACGTGATTGTTCAGCACTCTTCTTGATCTCAACGTTGTGATGACATTCACGTTATAGTGTTGTGAATACCCAGGATTCGGTAGGGGTTGAGACGGAAGTTTCCCTTTTTCTCTTGCACTCATCTCGGCTTTTAATTGAGCAATTTATGCTTCCATCGATTTAATACTCTCACTTTGGAAGTCAGATTTTTTCTGGATTTTATCGAGGGAAGACTTAAATTCAGCCGACATTTATTTCATGAACATTTCAAAAGTTTGTTCGAGTGAAGAGGAATTATCAGTACCGGTCAACTGCAAAGGATTATACGGTGCAGGTGTGTTGACCGAATTTTGAAAGTTTTGTGATTGATAGGGGTGCTGACTCAGTTGATATGGCTGCTGTTGTGGTGGAGGACCCTTTTGAAAATTATTTTGGTTTGGAACCGTGTTTTGATTTTGTTGTTGGTTCCAATCAAAGTTAGGGTGATTCCTCCAATCCTGATTATACGTGGAAGAATACGGATCGTTTCTAGGTCTTTGTTGGAAAGCATCATTGGTATGCTCTTGACCTAGAAACGGAGAATTTAAAGGACATTCTTCCGTAAGATGAGATGGATTAGAACAGCATCCACATACAGTTTTGGAAAGTGACATCTGATTTAGGGAGGCTGCTAAAAATTTATATTCCATAGCTTCGAGTTTCTTATGCATTGCTGCCATTTCAGCTCTAACTCCTATGGAAACATCAATTTGGTGAATGCCACCCCTAGACGATGACTGGTTTACACTTTCCCACTGTAAAGATTTTTCAGCGAAATCTTCTAGAAATCTCCAGGCTTCACCATCATCTTTATTCATGAAGGTGCCTTGACATATGGATTCAAGGTTCTGTTTAGTGGTAGGATTAATGCCCTCATATATGATTCCGCACAAATCCCATCTAGGGATTCTGTGATGTGGACATTGAACTAACAGATCCTTGAAGCGTTCAAAACACTTCGAGAATGGTTCATTTGGAAGCTGGGTAAATTGATTTATTTTGCTACGGACTTGAGCTGTTTTATGATTAGGGTAGAATTTCTTAAGGAATGCTGTTAAAAATTCTCCCCAGTTCGAAATGGAATGTGCGGCTGTGTTATAAAGCCACTTCTCGGCTATATCACACAAAGTAAATGGGAGAAGACGTAAACGCATAACATCCACAGAAAGCTGTGAAGTACCCATCATTGCGCATACATTTTCAAATTTGGTAATAAAGACATATGCGTCTTCAGACTCGAGACCGTGATATTTGGGTAGAAGAATGATGTATTGGGGTTTGATTTCAAAATTGTTCCCGTTGGCTGGTGGAATGGTGAGACAGGTCAAAAGAGGACCTCGCATAGGATAATATCTCTCTTGGAGAGAGATGCGGGGCGGATTCTGCGCACCTGCGGACGGTGGCAGAGTAGTGGTAAAGAAGTTCGATGGAGAACCGTCCATCGAAATGGGTGTGGTAGGGGTGTAGAAAAAGTAGACGTAGAAATACCGACTTCGGAGTCGATAGGGGGAACACGGACAAGTCGGGCACTAGAATCCCATGTCCAGCCGAGCATGCACTAAATGGTTTAGCACAAGTGGCAGCGTTTTGATAATTAAAGAAAAGATGAGATTGGTGTTTGTTTTGAAAAATACCGATTTTTTGAAAAATGTACACAAACAATGCACAAGCAACCCTAAATCTAGTGGTCACCTAGGTCAAGTCTATAGACCGCTCCTAGTCTTCCAGAAGACAAGTCGCAAGATAGATTCTCTACTGCCTCTTTGCCCCTCCTGTGGCCAGGTAAGTGGGAGGTCTCCACTACGTAAGTAGTTGGCCTAATTAAGTAACCACTTGCCTTAGACACACTTGTCTTAGACACCACAAAAGAAACGCGGATAAGCAATAGATTACCCACGACCTCCTTCTGTCCTAAGTGAGCGCGACGGTCGTTAGAGTCTTGTCTAGATTTCTTTTAGTTAATGAGGGTGATGCAGATGCAAGTTTATGATTTTTGGGGCGTAGGACGGGTAATGAAATCCCGACCTAATCTGAATTTGGTCTTTGCCCCTTAATTTCCGTGTTAAAAAATGCAAACAACCAAGATAAAACACGCAACAATTTTTCTTTTTGCGGCGCTGCGAATTTTTGCAAAGAATCCTGCAGAAATTGGTTAATGGAGCAGATGAGGGAGGAGATAAGAAAGTAAGAATTATACCTGAGAATTTTCGTGCAATGAAACCCTGGGCCGACCGCGGAACCGCCGCGATATGCAACAATTGGCCGCGGATGCACGGTCACGTGATGAGATACCTGCACAAAATTTTCAGGAACTGTTCCTGTTCACTCCCTGAACTCTCTGGAATATTTAGAAAAATTTTCCTCTCGCTCCACAGATTCCAGATTTCCTTGCACAAATCACAACAAATCATTTAGTGTTTCTGCGAATTTTGATCTAAAAATTTCGATGGATTAATAAATCTTTCAACTCAATTTTCAAAAACGAACAAATTAGCACACTATCCCCGGCAACGACACCATTTGATTGATCGTATCTTTGTCGTGAATTTGTATGAAATGAAAAGTAATCACAATCAAAAATATTTATACCGCAATCAATTAACGGTGTCGGTGTAGCGCGTTAATGAATACGGATCGTCCACTGAAAAAGTGTGTTTTCCTTGTTATTGTTTTAGTTGAGTCAAAAATTAAAAGATAAAAGAAATTGCAAGAAAATTGATTCAAGATTTTTGAGTTTTTATTTCAAGAAACTTAAAGAAAATAAAGATCTAGAATAAAGAATCGATAAGTGTCCTAAACTATTTGAATTATCAAGATTTGAAAAGAGGCTTGTCGGAATCAATTGAATCGATAGCGATAATTGATGCTTAGAATTTCAAATTCTTATCTATTGAAGATTTGATACTAGATCGATGTCAATCAACGAGATTTAGGGATCTTTTTGAAGAAACTAAGGTTTCTTCATCCTCATCCATTGTCCTTTCGTTAACTAGCATTCAAGTTCTAGCCTCTAGGAAATTCAATCATCGATTGTTGATCTCTAATTGAGAGCGAAAATATTCATGAAAGAATCTAGCTCAAAACTAGATCATCTTTGATTCAATTACCTAGGGTTTACAAAACTCATAAGACTTAAGAATCGTTCAAGAATTCATCGACATCATTCAATCTATTCTTTTGATTCTGATTCAAGCGGAGTATACTCACGCATCATCATCAAACAATCAAGAAAGAAAAATATCATGATACGCAAGTGAATAGAGAGAAAGATTAAAGATCTTCACCTTTTATTATTCGATGTTTCGTTACAATACACTCAAGAACTACAAGAATTGAGGAAGAACAAAAATCATCGAACTAGCTTCGCATCGATCTTCTTGAGTCGCGGATCGTCTTAGATCTCTTGCTCGGATGAAGAACGACTTCGCTTCAAAAGGCTCATGGATGCTCGCTCGATTTGAACTCGATGAATCTTGATTTGGCTTTTTCAGATGGATTTGGGGCTAGGGTTTGGATGTATAAGTTGTGTCACTCAACTTGTGTTTGGAAATTATTGAATAACGAACAACAACCTTTAGAATGAAGCCTTGGGTCCCTTTATATAGCCTTCTCCTTTAGCTTCCCCTAGAAGCTTGATTAGGATTAGCTACCTTTAGAAGCTAAGCTAGGTTTAGCTTCTCTTACATGCTTGGTAGTTATGAAGGAAGCTTCTAGATTTAGGTAGTTAGCTAGCTTCCTTGAAAAGCTTGGTAGTGTTTAGCTTGTACAAGAAGCTTGGCTGTTAGAACAGAAACTTTTGGAGATCTCTGGAGAATGAAGTGTGTTGAAGAAGTTTGGCTATTGAAAGGAGAAGCCTGCAAGAAGTTTCTGGCGACGACGAGTCACCATGGCCGCGGATCCGCGGCGGATCGGCCCATTCGGCCTCGGATCCGCGGCCGTTTAGAGGTAATGGTGCACCAAATTTCCAGGTATATTTGGTGCTGTCTTTAGGTATGTTTTCTGATGTCTGGAATCTTATAAATCTTTCTTGTTTACTGCCAGACCACAAGTCTTGGACTTGGCGCATTTTTATCAGCACTTTTAACAGTTTCGGCTCTTTTACCTGGAATTTCCTGCACTCATTCTCGAGACAAGATTTGCGATATACAAAGATCATGCATGCAATAATAAATACTCAATTTCCCTTAAAATGCCGGTTATAATCTATAACACATGTTATTTGGTATTTTACAGACGAATTGCTAATATGTGCTATATTCATACCGAACACCTTTAGATGATTGCAAATAGTAGGTGATGTGTTAAAAAATGCAATATTTTCGACTGATCACCCATTCAATAGGTATGCAGCTTTCTCAAGTGAATAACTCCAAAAGAAAATAGGTAACTCAGCAGTACTCATCATAGAACGCATCATATTTAATAGGGTGTGATTCCTCCGCCCCGATAAACTGTTGTGTTGTCGTGTATACGGAGGAGTAAGCTGAGAGAGAATCTCTTTCCCTTTTAGATAATCCAGGAACTCCATGCTCAAGTATTGTAACGTTTTGAAAATCGTTTCGGTGAAATTTCGAAAAAACGGTAAAATAAGGGGGTTTTCTGTAAAAAGTCAAAATGCAAATATCTTTATTATAAAATTAAATATACATATTCTAGCTGTGTAATTGCTAGTATTTGGTGTTTATTGAGCCACTGGTGAAATTTCAAATTTTCTGAAAATTTTTCCGAAATTAATTATTTTAATAGTATTTTAAGCCGTCACTAATATATTTAATTAGGGAAAATTACAAATTGGAATGAGTTAAAACAAATTTTGTGCATCATAAAACATTAAACAAAATTTTATCATGTGGTTTTTGAAACGAAATCGTTTGCCAAAACGGTTTAGAAATTATTGAAGAAAAAAAGCTTTTTTTTAGTGTAAATGGATGTTTGGGGTATTGTATTTATCATTTTTTATCACCCCACACCCATACCCACACTCAGACACCCCCATTTATTTCTTCCCTTGGCTGAATTCAGCAGCCCCCACCCATTTTCCCCACTTGAATTTCAAAGAAAAGAAAAGAAAGAAAGAAAGAAAAGAAAAGAAAAGAAATAAGAATGGATAAAAGAGTTGGTATTTGGTTGACTTTGACTTTTTCCCTCACCATACCTCACACCACACTCCCTCTCTCCTCTCCCCCTCCTGCAATGGCCGAGCCCCCCCTCCATTTCAGCCCCTTCATTCTTCATCTCTTTCTCTTAAAAAAAGTTCATCAAAAATGCTTGAAAAATCCACAAAAAATCAAGCAAAAATCCAAATCAAAATCCACCTCCTACCCATTTTCCCTTGGCTACCATAGCATGGATCTAGGGATTTAGATTTCAATTTGGGAGGCTAAGTGTTCTTGTAGGAGCTTAAAATTATTTGGGTATAAATTCTAACCTTTTTGCGTAATGTGTTGTTAATTGCTTAGGTTAGCTTAATTAATTGTTTAATTAGGTTTTTAATTAGTTCTAGGTGCATCATTTAAAATTCAAGAGAGGGGTTTGATTTCAAATTGGTATTTTGTGTCGTGAGATTTAGTTTATGTGATATAATTGACATATTAATGTTATGCTAAATCCAATTTAAGTTGCTAGTTTGCATATTTGTTGATTTAAAAGTGATAATTATATAATTGGTAAACTAGGTTTTTTAAATAATTATATTCTTATGAGATAAAATTCAAATTTAGGTTTTATATCATTATAAAGATTATATTGAGTGGTTTAATGCTTTTAGTTCATGAAAATCCAAGCTAGATTGTAGTTTGTGCATTTTTGCTATAAAATTGTTAAAATTTAGGTATTTTGTGAACTAGAATTTTAAGGTTTATGGAAATTAATGAGATTAAATTATGGGAATTGTTTTTATGACTTAATTAAGATATTTAGTGAATATTGTGGCCGCTAGATTCGTTTATACATCGAGTTTTGTACTAAAACGGCGAATTGTGCTTGCTAGATTTTCGGAAAAATGACTTTTTAAGTGAAATTGGGGTTTTTATGAGTTTTAACCTATTTTATATTAAAATTAGTGTTCGTGAATGTGCAAATGAGTGTATTTGGGTTTTTCTCGATGGTTTGGCGTTTGTACGCCGACGTCGAGGGTTTTTGGGTTGATTTGTGAAAGCAACCATAGGTTTTGACCTATGTGGGATTCACGTGTCGTTTTTGGGTCATGAGTCGGATTTTAATACGACACGGTGCGTTATGATATGTAGGTACCCTATGTGGACTTCGAGACGACAAGCAAGCGCGTGGCGACGTCGGCACCGGCGAGCGAGGACCAGGTGAGTAGATTTATATCTACGGGGAGAAGTCGGGTGGATGGCGTATAGCACCCACGCAGTCCGTAGTGTAGCTCATATATATATGTTTATATAGGTGTTTTATGATACGAGAATGTTTATTCATGTTATGATTATGTGTTCATGGATTAGCTTTGGGTTAGTTGCGAAACCCTAGAGTAGTTGTTATACCCACATACGCACACACAGACTTACATACTTTACTTTCTTGTGCGCAGATTGGGATGTGTATACATGTATATATGCGTGGGTATGGGACTATGAATATGTACAATCATATACGCATGCATGGATAATGATGATAGTACTTGGGATTTATGATGAGTCGAGATTTGATTTGAGGCCGTGAGATCGGTGATATAGCAGGGTTCGTATTTGAGATACGACATGACGTTGTAGCGGGTCCTTGACGTAGTGTTTCACACACGTGCATGCATATTTAGGCGGTATCAGTATTGTAGTAGACGTAGATCAGTACCCCGATCATGATATTTGATAAAGAGGATACCAGGTGAATAGTATGATGAATGTGATATTAACCCGTACCCAGATTTGGGGATGTCGTACGACGGATTTATGTACGAGCTATATTTTGATGATTGATCCGCACTCTTGACTTGGGATGTCTGATTATAGATATAGTATCGGATATGATATTATTGAGGCGGGATCACCGACTAATATATATACAGGTATGTATATGTATCGACTCAGATGTTAGGCGGTTTCCTTACCTGTAGTCCAGCTTGTTAGCTTAGCCCTTTAGTTTAGTTTAGTTGTTAGATTAGATTCGATTCTTACCTATTTCAAAAAATAACGAATCATGGGTATTTTAAAAGACATCCCAAGGGATCCTACGGATATTTCAAAAGACGTATCTTTTCATAAAAACACCGTAGCCCCTATTTTCAAAACCCCATGATTCGTGTTATTTCAAAAGGCACCATTTGTAGGACTTATATTAGATTAATGTAGATTAGTTATAGTTGCGTCTAGTATTCAGCTCCCGCTCATTATTGTGGTTCGCTTCGCATCGCATGCTTATATTATGTTTCATACTCTTATTATTAATATCATGCTGTTAGGACACCAGCACCATTACCGATGACGCGTATGTACCACGTACACTTACTTGCCGGCTCACACACATCTTCATCGGTAATTGCCATGTCACGAACACTTTAGAAAATACTATTTCATTTGACATAGGTTGTTAGCTAATAGTTTAGACATGATATTAGTGTACTTGCCTTATATGCTAGTTAGACATTGTAGTTATTGCCTACTACTTCATGCATGTTATTATTCACTGTTGTGTCGCATTCATGGATTCTCATGCCTATATTCACTGTTTACATGCTATTGATGACTTGGATTCGGATTTCATGAGATTTCTTGGATTTGGAGGAAAACCGCAAAAACATAAATAAACCTTTTCTCTCTTTTAAAATAAAAAGTGCGGTTTTCCCATGATGTATGAGTCGTCCACTATGAGTTTGCTGATGGATTTCGAGACCCGATTCGAGGAGTGGAGGAACTGTTTCGGGTACATGGTGGGCCCGGTGCGGTACCCGGGGCAAGAGGATCGTGTTGTTGACGTTGAGCCTGGCAGGGGAGCACTACCGACCGGTGATATTACCCGACGCGTCGGATATCCGGAGGATACCGTCGTGGTCTTGAGATAGATGGTAGGGGCCGGTCTGGATTGACGGCGCCCTAGATATTGTGATTGAGATATTGAGATTTTGAGATATTGAGGTACAGAGATTGTGATACAGAGATATCGAGATATTTGGACACTTGTTTTGTGTCGATGCTGGGCACTGTTTTATGCTGATTTCATTTATGGTACCTCACTTTTAAAATACAGAAATCTCACTGATTTATGAAAGCAGTTTTCATCAGTACATGCATTCTGTTCCATGCATTCATACATCATCCATATGATACATTGCTACCTGAGGCACTGGCACGGGCACATGGAATTACACTTGGATTAGATATTTACCCTAGTCATTGTTATAGACTGCTGGTTTTATTTGAGGATTATATATATTGATCGTATAACCTAGGATTGCGTCATACATGCGATTTCTATTCGTAGATGTTTTTCTATTCACGAGTTGGCAACTCACCCCCGTTGTGCCCCAGTTTCTTGCAGGTTTCGCCGTACAGGTTTCTTTACGGCTTTGCGGGTACAGTTTCGTTCGGGTGACTTGCTAGTAGGTGGGTTTATTTGTATCGTACCCATCATTATACATTGTATATTATTATTCAGTTGTATCTAGAAGTTCCATCAACCAAACATGTATTTACTTTGAGATAGAGACCAGTGATGTTATTCTTTCGACCTTAGAGTCGCGCGTTATTTTTCTGTGGTTTTCTTATGGTTTGAGTTTCCTTTTGAGTTTTGATCCTCGCCGTTGGCGTTGTATATTATATTGCTTGTGTGGTTGTGACCGTCGATTGACGAAGAGCTAGCTCCCGCTTGGGGATGCCTTTTTTTTTGATTTCGTATACTATTCATGTTGTATCCCGTTTGGAGGCCAGTATTTACAAAGGAGACTCTGCCGAAATTTTCGGGAAATGTTTGATGTTTTTTTTAAACCGCATAATCCGGCTTATGTTATTGAAACCACTTGTTTTAAATTGGTTTTCCTTCACTCTACTACTTTTCTTGGTTTGGATTTCTGGGTTTTCGGCTTACTTAGATTACGTACGCCTCGAGACGTTCGTAGTTTAAGTGCCGGTCATATTCCGTACTTTCGGGACATGACAAGTATTCTCCTCCTTGATTAGATCGAAAGATTCTAATACTTTTACCCGTCTGGTTCTCAACTTTATACTTATATTCTTTGAATTTCTCAAAAGTTTCAGACTTGTGTTTCAACAGGAACACACGTCCGAAGCTTGAGAGATTGTCAATAAATAAAATAAAGTATGAGGAACCATCCCTGGCATGTGTAGACATGGGGTCGCATACATTACTATATTAGTTATATGTATGCCCTAGAGGCCATTACTGTACATACAATGCATATTGTAGTGGATGCTTGGACATATATAGGGAGGACTTTCTTTCTCGACATGATAGGATGCTATCTGGTTTCTCTTTATCTTAACATGTACACTGATTGTCTCTATATTACATGTTGATAAAGCCCTTAGGATGAGTACTTGACTACCAGGATTATGATACAGATCATAGTAGTGGGGACAGAGTAGTCGATAAGTACATCTTTCAAATGTTCCTAGTCATAGGTGTATCGAGACAGAGCATCGATATACCAAAGTAGACTAGCGTGTAGCTTCTCGACCCATGTAGATGGGCGATGGATAATCCCATATCCATTGGTGTTTGACATCAGAGATGGTATACGGGTGCTCAGTGGAGACTGGGTACACTGGACGGACTCGCTGAGAACTCCTAGATGGTATTATACCTATCGTCAGATAGCAGTTCTCTGGTGACACTGGTACATGTTAGTCTGTAGACCCGAGATCGTCATAGAGTCTTGTGTGATTCCCACTGTGCTTTGATTTCCACCTTACCACGTTCAAGAGAACTTGCAAAACAGTGGATTTTGGGTACAATCCCGAATCATATGGAGGCAATGAGCGATAGGAGGGGTTTCGTCTCTCCCGGTATTGGGAGTTGATGTTGCGCTGTGCTCGATTGGCTATAACAGGAAGTACCTGGCCAGGGTTGATTCAGAGATATACTGGTAAGTGTTATGAGTAGTTTCTCGACCCGTTATGAGCCTCACATTGACACGACTTATCGAGTTACTGGGGTCTGACGTTTACCACCCCTAGACGAGATATGCGACATATCAGACGAAGAGACCGGACTGTACGGTAGTGTTACTGATTGGATTCGCAGGAGTATGAGCAGGCTTTCTTGTTGATCTTCTGATAGCTTAATACCCGGGCGGCCGTTATGTTTAGCAGACCGCTTGCGGCTTGTGGGTGTTTGATATGATCTTTATCTACTGTCGGCGTATTGACGAGTCTTTAGAGTCGTACACAGAGGTTTCCTGACTCAAGTGAAACGGAGTAGGAACACATATGTGATATGTACGGGACCGAGATTAATGCGTGTATGTGATACCACATTCTATTCTCGCGACTTGTGACATCGGTCGGTTATATGTGATATAGCCGGGTTATCGGATCAAGTATTGATTCGATAAGTTGTTACATATGATATTAGTCGGTTATATATGATATAGCCGGATTATTAAATCAAGTGTTGATTTAATGATTTAATGTATAATTATATATTTGATATATTAAATTATATTAACTAATATTAATTCACTTAAGATTTCTTTTCTCACTTAATTTGTGCATATGTATATATGTGATATATATCTATGTACATATTTTTGTGTCATGTTTGATGATACATGTAACTTGGGTGTGTGGATGACTTACACTATGTTTGGTTTAATTGCTAGGGTTTTATTTATTTTGGTAATTACAAAATGGTGGCATTTTGTCATGGATGAAGCTTGTAGAAGCTTGTTGTTTGCATTAACCAAGTCCACTCTTTTGTTTTGGCTAAGATATTTATTAACCCAACCAATTAAACCTAGCCATGGTTAACTCTCTACAAAGGTTAGTATATGATACTAACTCACCTAGGGTTGCCATTATCGTTTGGATAATTATCATGAGAATTTTCTTCTTTTTCTTCCTCTTAAGCTTTCTAGCTTCAATGGAGATGAGAGAAAAAATATGTGAGAAAATCAAATCTAAAGTGAGCCTACTTCCTACTTCATCATCCTCTACTACTTGCCATTTAGTATAGGGTGTTTGCTTCACTAATTCCACAATTAGTGAAGAGATAGCTTGGGTTATTGTCTCCTCGACGTAGATAATCTTCGGCCTCAAAGACTTTGATGCAAGCTTGTTTATTTCTTCGTGGGAGCCTCTCAAGAGCCGGGAGTTCATGATCGCAACGAAGGGACTACTACACGGAGCTATTGAAGTGAAGGACTGGTCTACAAAGGTTGTATTCCTTGTTCACTTTACTTGCAAAGTTTTTTGCATTTCATTCCGTCGGATTTCTAGTATACGATTCTATGTTAGGGTTAGCTAGAACGGCTAAAATTTTAATATGGCATGGAAGATGCCTCCCGAAACCTTGTTGCCGTGCTAGGCAACTCTTCAGTGGTATCAGAGACATGCTAAAAAATTAGACGGATTTTGTTAAGATTACGAAACCGAAATACTCCGAAACTTGCAACGCCAAAAACTAGTTTCTGTCGATTTTAAAAAGTCCTCTAAATTTTTTTAAAATAACCGCAGAATGTTCTATGAGATATAACATGAACACCATTGAAATTTGAGGCCATTTCAAAACTTTTTGGCCGGCCACATTGGGCTTAATTCCGGCCTGCTCGGTTTTCCAGTTGCATTTGGGCTTCAAAATTTTGTGGTGTTCCAGGCACTGGGGTTTGGTGTTTCAGGTGTTGTTTGTTTTTGCTAATTTTTCATGTCATGGGATCTTACACTATAAGCAATTTGGAGTGTTTCGTATTCGTAGTTTTAACATTATTTCAGGTATTCACATATTGTCTAGGCGAAGTTAAAAAGTTCGATTGAATGTCAAAAACCTATTTTTCCAAGTTTAACGTATCCGGAAAAACATACAAGTAATTCTATGAACCCTCTAGAAGAATAAAACCCTAACTCGACTTTTTTGGATCGCGGAACCGCGGTCATACCCTAGTGTTTGCCGCAGTTCCGTGGCGACATGAGTGGGTCTTGAGTCTGCCCTTCTACGGCTGGTGCATAGGTGAAAGGTTCCTAGGCACCCTAATGAGGTCTCACAAGGTATCAACCATGCCAATTTCAAATTTTAACGGTGCCGAGAAACCCTAACAAGATCGTTGGCTAGAAGTTTAGGCGAAAAAGCAAACTAGTTAACACTTAACTACAAGAATACGGAAATACAACCTTTGTAGATCCGGTGCTCCACCTCCACGGCTCCGCAATGAAGTCCTCTCCGCTGTCCAAATGAATTCCCGGGCTCTAGCGTCGGCTTCGTCGGAGAAATGGCGAGCTAGGTCGTCGATGTCCATGCCGAAGATGATCTACGTCGAGGCATCGCTAGATCAAGCTCCACCTTCACCAAGCCATGAAAACTTGTGAAGGAAACACACTCTACTACTTGGCAAGAGGTAGAGGATGAAGAAATAGGAAGTGGGTAGACTTTAGTTTTGGATTTCTCACTAGTTTTCATCACTTGCCATTGGAGTAGCAAGCTTTCTTCATGGAAGAAGAAGATGAAGAAGATGATAATTCTCATGATAAGTTAAAAGAAAATAATACTTATCATATCACAAACCATGGTCAAGTGTAGAGAACTAACTAAGGTTATAAGAATGGTTAGGGTTAAAAGAACAAGACAAAATGGTCACTTGGTCAAAGCTTCATGAAGCTTCAAAAAGCTTCATGAAAGTAATTAAAATAAAGAAACCATTTTCCTTTTCTTTTTATGCTTTTATTAATATCCAAAAGGAATAAACAAATAATTAAATGAAAAAGCAAAACCCTAATCATTAAGTTAACCATGGTTTAATTCTATACACTTAACCAAATAAGCATGTATCATCAAACATGATACAAACATTTGTACAAAAAGTATATCACATATACAACTTGTACAACGAAGTGAGAAAATCCATTTAAAGTGAACCAATACTAATTAATGCAAAGTAATATATCAAATATATATAATTATACAATAAATCATTAAATCAACACTTGATTTAACGATCCGGTCATATCGCATATAACCGACTAGTATTCAATGTATCGGCTTATCGAATCAACCATCGATTCGATAACTAGGTTATATCGCATATAACCATTCGATACATTCATCGCGAGAATGGAATACGGTATCACATACACGCATTATTCTCGGTCCCGCACATATCTCATATGCGCTCCTATTTCGTTTCGCTTGAGCCAGGAAACCTCTGTGTAGGACTCTAAAGACTCGTCAATACGCCGGCAGCAGGTGATGATCATATCAAACACCCACAAGCCGCAAGCGGTCTGCTAAACGTAACGGCCACCCGGGTATTGAGCGATCTGAAGATCGACGAGCAAGCCCGCTCATACTCCAGTGAATCCAACCAGTAACACTACCGTACAGTCCGGTCTGATCGTCTGATATGTCGCATATCTCGCCTAGGGGTGGTAAACGTCAGACCCCAATAGCTCAATAAGTCGTGTCGATATGAGGTCTATAATAATTTGAGAAACTACCGGTAACACTTACCAGTAAATCTCAGCAACCCTGGCCAGGGATTTCCTGTTATAGCCAATCGAACACAGCGCAACATCAACCCCCTATACCGGGAGAGACGAATCCCCTCCTATCGCTCATTGCCTCCATGTGACTCGGGACTGTACCCAAAAACCACCGTTTTGCACGCCCTCTTGGACGTGGTAAGATGGAAATCAAAGCACAGTGGGAACCACACAAGACTCTATGACGATCTCGGGTCAACAGACTACTCTGTACCAGTGTCACCAGAGAACTGCCATCTGACGTAAGGTATAATACCATCTGGGAGTTCTCGGCGAGTCCGTCCAGTGTACCCAGTCTCTACTGAGCACCCGTATATCATCTCTGATGTCAAACACCAATGGATATGGGATCATCCATCGCCCATCTGTATGGGTCAAGAAGGTATACGCTAGTCTACTCTGGTATATCGATGCCCCGTCTCGATACACCCACGACTAGGGACTTTGAAGGATGTACTTATGGACTACCATGTCCCCACTAGTATGATCCGCATCATAGTCCAGGTAGTCAAGTACACATCCTAAGGGCTTTACCAACATGTAATAGAGAGACAATCTGTGTACACGTTAAGGTAAAGAGCAACCAGATAGCATACTATCATGTCGAGCAAGAAAGTCCTCCCTATATATGTCTCAGCATCCACTACAATATACATCCTATGTATAGTAATGGCCTCTAGGGCATACATATAACTAACAATCTCCCACTTGCACTAGGGCCATCTGTAGCAGTGGTTGTAGTATCTCATACTCAACCATCCCATAAAAGTCTCTCTCTGGGAATAGGCCTTCGTGAGTGGATCCGCCGTGTTATCCTCTGAGTCTGCTCTCCTTACCTCGATCACCCTGGAGATCAACCATCTCCATGATCAGGTGATACTGCCTTAGAATAAGTCTGGATCACTGATGGGACCGGCGTTCCTTAGCATAAGCCACAACTCCATTGTCTCACAATGGTAGGAACATAGTTCATCTCATGAACCATTATACATCCAAACAGCCTCTTTGGTAGCATCTTTAGTAGCGATGTATCCTGCCTTTATTGTCTAGTATGTCACGGTATTTTGCTTGGAACTCTTCCAACATACCGTCCCTTTACTGAGGGTAAAGACAATGCCTGTGACTGACATTCAGTCGTCTTTATCAGCCTGGAACCCTTCCAGTGATTCTTCCCAGAATCAATTGATACCATCTCACTACAACTAGTGAGAATCCTAACATCCAATTAGATCTATCTCATAGATCCAAAATCCAGGATTTAGTAGGTATCATTATGATCCTTTATAGAGAATCATTGTGATAAGCGGAGATTGACCGAGCGTAACATAGGAAACTCCTTCCCTATCAAGAGTATGTCATCCACGTACTCTACGAGGATCGCCACCATACTCCATACTACCTTTTTGTTTATACAAGGTTCATCTACCATTTTGATGATGTCAAACTCTTTGACTACTACATCAAAACAGATGTTCCAACTCCGCGATACCTGCTTTATCCAATAAAGCATCTTGTACACGTTTCCGCTGCTCCCACTATCTACGAAGCCCTCTAGCTGTGTACTTATAGACGTTCTCTTCTAAAAGATCATTTAGAAAAGCAGTCATGACACCCAACCACCAGATATCGTAGTCATGGTATGTAGCCGTGGCAAGTAGGATCTGGATGGACTTAAGCATAGGTATTGGAAAAGGTTTCATCATTATCCACGCCTGGTCGATGACGAAAAACTTTAACAAGTCTAGCTTTGAAAGTCTCAACTTTTCCATTTACACCAAGTAATCTTCTCAAGATATACTTGCTCCTGATGGGGATTTAACCCTTCAGATATAGCAACCAAAGTCCATACTTTGTTGGTGTACATGGATTCCATCTCAGATCGCTAAGCATCCAGCCATTCTTACAGAGTCCCACTCCTGATGGCCAGCTCGAAGCTAGTTGGGTCATCATCTCATGATGCAATCCTCGCTCCCACTGTCATAGAGAAACAGAAGTATCTCTCAGGTGGGTGAGGAACCCTACTAGATCGGCGGAGAGGCTGAGGTTCGTTGGAATCTACTGAATCCTTTGGCTCTATCAAATCATCTGCTGCAGTTTGTATAGCTGGAACATTTCCAGTTCTACATAACAGACATTGCCTCGAGCTTGTCCAGATCTTGCTTTTAAACATAGGCCGGACAACCCCAAATCTTAACTAGCTTAAGACATGGGCTCTTACCATACCATATCTCATATGAAGTGGTAGGCAACTGATTTGATTCGAACCCTATTCAATAGGTATGCAGCTTCTCAAGTGCATAACTCCCAAAAAGGAAAAAGGTAACTCAGTAGTACTCATCATAGAGCACACCTTATCAGATAGGGTGTATCTGCTCCGCCCCGACATACCATCGTGCTATGGTGTATACAGAGGAGTAATGCTGAGAGAGAATCTCATTCTCCTTTAGAATAGTCCAGTATTTCCGTGCTCAAGTATTCTCCTCCTTGATCACATCAAAGGACATAATACTTATACCCGTATTTTGGTTCTCTACTTCTAACTTATATTCTGTGAATATCTCAAAAGGTTCGGACTTGTGTTTCAACAGGAACATATGTCTGAATCTTGAGAGATTTATCAGAGAATGTAACGAAGTACAAAGAACCAGTCCTGGCATATGTAGACAGGGGATCTGACATACATCAACATGTATCATCCCAAGAGTTTACTAACTCTTTCTCTGTTTTCAGTAAACGGAGCTATGGTCATCTTATCTTTGTGACATGACTGGCAAGTTTCATAAGATGTAAATTCAAACAGATTTAAATATGCATCTTTGTGGAACTTAGCTTGTCGGGTCGCATTGATATGACCTAGTCTACAATACCTCAAGAAGAATTCGTTCATTTCTGAACTCTTCCTCTTGTGTGTGTTCCGTATACTAAGAACTGTAGTTTGATTTAGAACATCAACGCTTTTAGATAACGTGCCTGAACCGATCAACTTTTGATATAGGGAATGTTCAAAACATTATCCAACAATACAAAATTTTATCATTTCTTTACTGATAAAGAGACTGATATGATTTTGTATATCAGGTTCGGTATCTAATAACATTCGTTCAGAATCAATGTATTGGTAATACAGAGTGACAGTGACCAACAGACTTGGCTGCAACACTTGCCCCGTTTTCTGCCTCATGAAACTTATCACCCATTCTCAGTTCTCTACCTTTCTGTAGCCCTATGTAACAGATTACATATCTGGGATCCTGAGTTGGTATCAATTACCCAGGACGCAGAGGATACTGAGAAACAGTTCTTTGTAATGAACACACCCGAAGATGATGCATCAGCATGCACTTTCTTCGTTTGGGCGGCACGGGAATTCTGGCATTCCCCAATTCCCTGCTCTGTCTTATAACAATTATAAGCTGGAGCGGGACCAACGTTCCCCAGCTCAGTATAACAAGCGGGTTCGGTCAAAATTCCGTTTTATTATCTTGATTAAGGCATGATATGGTCGCTACCTGGAGAGAGAGAGAAGAAAACACTCAGCGTGCGCTCTTGCAAGATCAGATTGGTTATTATTTTATCTAATCAGGATGGCTCCCACTGCTTTTTATCAAATCTTCCTTCAAACCCTAAAAGGAAAGACTAGCCGGGATTAATTACACACTACAAGTTCGCCAATCTTTCAGCCAGGCCAGTGTCGGTACTTTGAGGGAGGTCCCCCGTGCTTTCGCACGAACCTAATTAATGTAAACCTCGTTTTCCCAGAGGCGTAACCTCGTTAACACCTTTCTAGACACCTACTTGATCGGCTAATTGTAATGTATAAAACTCTCCCAGGAGTAACTCTTACTCGCAGCGGGTATCGGGATCCAACTATCTCATAGAAGGTATGCAATCTCATTGCAAATTTCAACATTTGAAATTCCCGATAATATTTTGCCCCGAACGATCTATGACCTTGACAAGGTCAACAAACCATAGACCGCAAGTCAAGTTCAACCCGTCATTTCTTGATTGAATCAAACCCACCCGCACGACCCTTGACAAGGTCAACAAGGCCGCACGACTACCCTAACCCAATCTGCATCATATGCATAAGCAGATAAATACTGGTTAGCTACCGCACACTGCGACTTGACAAGGTCAACAAACGCAGCACGAATACTAAACAGGATTTATCTGAAATGACGGAGGGCTACGACAGGTTTTTCTGAAAACCTATTGTGTAATGAACTTGATATCGTTGTAGAATCAAATGATTTTAAAATGGAGTGTTTTTGAGGCTTTTCTAGTTTTGCTAAAGGAGTCACTCCCGGTGAAGGGATCGTCGGTCCTTTCCTCGTCGAATGAGGTGCGGGATATATCATATATATCACTGTGCAAAGCAAAAACTCTTAAAAGCAATCAAAATACAAACCGAGTGTGTAGCATCTGCCAGTTATTGCTAAAGGAGTCACTCCCGGTGAAGGGATCTCGGTCCTTTCCTCATCGAATAAGGTGCAGGATATATCACATATACCGCTGTGCAAAGAAAGAACTGTAGCTACTTGTTTTATTTTGAAATTCGATTCTACAACATCTTAGGTTTCTTTTATTTCATTAATCACATTAATGAAGTCCCATCATTTAAGTACCTAAACATCACAGATAAATACGACGTACACTTATGCCATCCGCATTCGCCTCGATGTCCCCTCGTGCACCGTTAGGTTAGGTAACTAACGGCAGAGCGGGGCAGGGCTAGCGCGGGTGTAAAACATAAGTAACGTCTATATAATATATCATATATACTATATACAATATCTATCACAGAACATCTCACATGATCACATCATAGATATCGCAGCAGAAGAAACATATGAAATATTGGATATACTAGGACTTCCGTGTTTTCAATACGAGCCAGTATAAAACACGGATTCCACGGTCGCGAATAATAGCCAAACCCACACCCCTAGACCCCTACGAGAGCGGCAAGCAACCCTACCAATTCTAGGGTTAGGAGACCCGGACTCGACTCCTCGAGATGGTCTCCCACTGGACCCCAGAACCCGGTTACTTGTGCTCCCCTCCTTGGGTCTATCCTAGTGCGGAAAAGTAAATAATATACAATGGGTGACATCTTCCGCAACCTGGAAGTGCCCCAATAAAAGAATATTACATACAAGTTTTTACATGAATGAAAATGAAAAACACTCATCTCACATAAAACCCCCCGGCTATTCAAACACGACGATCCAATATAACATATCCAGCAACACATAACATCACATGTCATCAACGTAAGTAAGTATGCCCATCCCAATTGTCGTTGACATATAGCAACGAAACCGGCGATATCACATATTACACTTACGGTCACAGAAAAGAAAGTGTAAAACTACAACAGTTGGAATCCGCAACCTCCTCAGACATCGCATGCCTGACCAAATAAAATACTTAGACATCGCATGCCTAACAATTATAAACCCCGCATTTTAGTCTCATTATCGAAAACACTTTTCAATACCAAGTCGGGTAATTCCACAAAATTCCCGACATCCTGATCGAATGCTCGTCGCAAACTTCAGTAGACGGCTGCACCCCCGATACCGTCGACGAAGTGCACCAAGGCGGAACACCGCTACCGCGAGCACCCGGACGGATGCTTTCGGCGACGGGGTTCTCCTACAGTCACTTGGTCGGGGCTATGGAGTGAGGCTGTCTATTAAGTTTATCCGGCGAGTATCCGCATACGCTACATGATTGCGACGGACTTTTGATCTCATCAAAATTCCGTGGCAACCGATCAAGTGAGACTAAAGCGCTATGTTTATAACATTCATTCAGTTATCTCATAACTACTTGTGAATTCCAATTATTGTATCACATTCCGGATAAATAGAAATGGTTAAACTTTTCGATCAAACAGTCGAGCACCCAAGTTTTCCCGATACAGATCAACACATGAAATAAGTCTAACAACATTCAGTTCGTGCCTCAGTACCAACGGTCCAGCCGTAGAAGGGTCAAGCCAATGCCTCACATGTGGCACGCCGTACTGCCCCAAACCCGAAGGTTCAAAGGGCAGTTCAAGACGGTCACATAATCGAGTTACGGTTTGTTGTCTTCTAGAGGGTCCATCGCGTTACTTGCACTACTTAGAACGTCGTTAAACTACGGAAAAATCCAACACTTGGAAATTTCCCGACAGGGGAAAAATTGGGTACTTATATCCGATCGAACTTTTTAACATATTCAAAATATCCGGAAAGCCACATAGACAAAGTCTGATAATCCGATCGAATCGACGAACTCTCAGTACACCCCAGAAAATTCAACTCTTGAATAAATTTTAAAAATTCCCAGAAAAACCAGCACTGGAAACCAAGAATTACTGTGTAACTTTCTGTGTATGTTAAGGCATTACGGCCGCGGAACCGCCGCACGAGCCAAGCTCGTGCCGCGGAACCGCGGCTCAATGAAGGAATTAGGGCATACGACTTCACAGTAAATCTTAGATATTCCTGCATGTTTTTCTGGATATTTTTAATATAGAAAAACTCACTGTTTTCAAAAATGTACAGAGAGCATGATCCGGGTTCGGGTTTTGGTTCGATCGGACTTCAAATTGCGTCTAGACTTTGCCTAAGGCTCTAGCTTGGCTCTGATACCAGTGAAAGGTTCCTAGGCACCCTAATGAGGTCTCACAAGGCATCAACCATGCCAATTTCAAATTTTAACGGTGCCGAGAAACCCTAACAAGATCGTTGGCTAGAAGTTTAGGCGAAAAAGCAAACTAGTTAACACTTAACTACAAGAATACGGAAATACAACCTTTGTAGATCCGGTGCTCCACCTCCACGGCTCCGCAATGAAGTCCTCTCCGCTGTCCAAATGAATTCCCGGGCTCTAGCGTCGGCTTCGTCGGAGAAATGGCGAGCTAGGTCGTCGATGTCCATGCCGAAGATGATCTACGTCGAGGCATCGCTAGATCAAGCTCCACCTTCACCAAGCCATGAAAACTTGTGAAGGAAACACACTCTACTACTTGGCAAGAGGTAGAGGATGAAGAAATAGGAAGTGGGTAGACTTTAGTTTTGGATTTCTCACTAGTTTTCATCACTTGCCATTGGAGTAGCAAGCTTTCTTCATGGAAGAAGAAGATGAAGAAGATGATAATTCTCATGATAAGTTAAAAGAAAATAATACTTATCATATCACAAACCATGGTCAAGTGTAGAGAACTAACTAAGGTTATAAGAATGGTTAGAGTTAAAAGAACAAGACAAAATGGTCACTTGGTCAAAGCTTCATGAAGCTTCAAAAAGCTTCAGGAAAGTAATTAAAATAAAGAAACCATTTTCCTTTTCTTTTTATGCTTTTATTAATATCCAAAAGGAATAAACAAATAATTAAATGAAAAACCAAAACCCTAATCATTAAGTTAACCATGGTTTAATTCTATACACTTAACCAAATAAGCATGTATCATCAAACATGATACAAACATTTGTACAAAAAGTATATCACATATACAACTTGTACAACGAAGTGAGAAAATCCATTTAAAGTGAACCAATACTAGTTAATGCAAAGTAATATATCAAATATATATAATTATACAATAAATCATTAAATCAACACTTGATTTAACGATCCGGTCATATCGCATATAACCGACTAGTATTCAATTTATCGGCTTATCGAATCAACCATCGATTCGATAACTAGGTTATATCGCATATAACCATTCGATACATTCATCGCGAGAATGGAATACGGTATCACATACACGCATTATTCTCGGTCCCGCACATATCTCATATGCGCTCCTATTTCGTTTCGCTTAAGCCAGGAAACCTCTGTGTAGGACTCTAAAGACTCGTCAATACGCCGGCAGCAGGTGATGATCATATCAAACACCCACAAGCCGCAAGCGGTCTGCTAAACGTAACGGCCACCCGGGTATTGAGCGATCTGAAGATCGACGAGCAAGCCCGCTCACACTCCAGTGAATCCAACCAGTAACACTACCGTACAGTCCGGTCTGATCGTCTGATATGTCGCATATCTCGCCTAGGGGTGGTAAACGTCAGACCCCAATAGCTCGATAAGTCGTGTCGATATGAGGTCTATAACAATTTGAGAAACTACCAGTAACACTTACCAGTAAATCTCAGCAACCCTGGCCAGGGATTTCCTGTTATAGCCAATCGAACACAGCGCAACATCAACCCCCTATACCGGGAGAGACGAATCCCCTCCTATCGCTCATTGCCTCCATGTGACTCGGGACTGTACCCAAAAACCACCGTTTTGCACGCCCTCTTGGACGTGGTAAGATGGAAATCAAAGCACAGTGGGAACCACACAAGACTCTATGACGATCTCGGGTCAACAGACTACTCTGTACCAGTGTCACCAGAGAACTGCCATCTGACGTAAGGTATAATACCATCTGGGAGTTCTCGGCGAGTCCGTCCAGTGTACCCAGTCTCTACTGAGCACCCGTATATCATCTCTAATGTCAAACACCAATGGATATGGGATCATCCATCGCCCATCTGTATGGGTCGAGAAGGTATACGCTAGTCTACTCTGGTATATCGATGCCCCGTCTCGATACACCCACGACTAGGGACTTTGAAGGATGTACTTATGGACTACCATGTCCCCACTAATATGATCCGCATCATAGTCCAGGTAGTCAAGTACAGATCCTAAGGGCTTTACCAACATGTAATAGAGAGACAATCTGTGTACACGTTAAGGTAAAGAGCAACCAGATAGCATACTATCATGTCGAGCAAGAAAGTCCTCCCTATATATGTCTCAGCATCCACTACAATATACATCCTATGTATAGTAATGGCCTCTAGGGCATACATATAACTAACAATAGGTACTGTGGCATGTTCTGGGTATTATTAAAACTGTGCTCAAGTGTTGATCTGTCGGGGAATTGTGGGACTTTGATAATTCAGTCGAAAAGTTTAACGTCGTCCGAGTATCATGTGATGGGATACAATATTTGGAATCCACAAAAGTAGTTATGAGATAACTAGTTTGAATTTTATAAATCTAGCAGTTTAGTCTCATTTGATCGGTTGCCACGGGATTTTGAAGTGATCAAAATTCCGTCGCAATCACGTAGCGTACGCGGATACTCGCCAGGTAACATTATTAGATAGCTATGCCCCATAGCCCCGACCAAGTGACTGTAGGAGAACCCCGTCGCCAAAAACAACCGTTTGGGTGCTCGCAGCCGCAGTGTTCTGCCTTAGTGCACTTCGTCGACGACATCAGGGGGTGCAACCATCTACTAAAGTTTCCGACGAGCATTCGATCAGGATGTCGGGAATCTTGTTGAAATGCCCGACTGGATATTAAAGGTGTTTTCAATATCGAGACTAAAATGCAGGGTTTATAATTGTTAGGCATGCGATGTCTAAGGAATTCATTTGGTTGGGCATGAAATCCAAAGTATGTGATACTTCGGGTTTATGATGTCTAAGGTGGTTGCAGATTCCAACTGTTGTAGTTTTTCATTTTCTTTTCTGCGACCGTAAGTGTAATATGTGGTGTATCGCCGGTTTCGTTGCTATACGTCAACGACAATTGGGATACGCATATTTACTTAAGTTGATGACATATGATGTTATGCGTTGCCGTGATATGTTATATTGGATCGTCGTGTTTTGAATAGCCGATTTTTTTTATGTGAGATGAGAGTTTTTCATTTTCATTCATGTAAACTTCAATGTACGTAATATTCTTTTATTGGGGCACTTCCGGGTTGAGGAAGATGTCACCGTTGATGTATATTATTTACTTTTCCGCATTAGGATAGACCCAAGGCGGGGAGCATAAGTAACCGGGTTCTAGAGTCCAGTGGGAGACCATCTCAAGGAGTCGAATCCGGGTCTCCTAACTCTAGAATTGTTAGGGTTTCTTACTGCTCTCGTAGGGGTCTAGGGATGTGGGTTTGGCTATTCATCACGACCGTGGAATCCGTGTTTTATACGGGCATAATTTAAAACCCGGAAATCCTAGTATATCCAATATTTCATATGTTGTGTTCTACTGCGATATTCTGTGATGTGATCACTGTATATGTTGAAATGGATACTGTATATAGTATATGTGATATATTATATAGACGTTGCTTATGTTTTACACCCACGCTAGCCCTGCCCCGCTCTGCCGTTAGTTACCTAACCTAACGGTGCATGACAGGACATCGAGGCGGATGCGGATGGCATAAGCGTACGTTGTATTTATTTATGATGCTTAGGTAAGTTAGATGATTAGACTTCATTAATGAGATTAATGAAAGAAAATAGACCTAAAGATGTTGTGGAATTGAATTTTCAAAAACAGGTAGCTCTAGTTCTTACTTTGCATAGCGGTATTCCTTGTAAAATATCCAGCACCTTATTCGATAAGGAAAGAGCCGAGATCCCTTCACCGGGAGTGACCTCTTTAGCAACAACTGGCAGATGCTACAACCCTCGGTTTCGTCTTTCGATTTCTTTTCTAATTCTTGCTTTGCATAGTGGTATTGTGAATATCCTGCACCTCATTCGACGAGGAAAGAGCCGAGATCCCTTCACCGGGAGTGACCTCTTTAGCGATACTAGCAAAAGTCTCAAAAACACTCCATTTAAATCATTTGATTCTACAACGATATCAAGTTCATTATACAAAAGGTTTTCTTAAAAACCTGTCGTAGCCCTCCGTCATTTCAGATAAGTAATAGTTAGTATTCGTGCCGCGTTTGTTGACCTTGTCAAGGCGTAGTGTGCGGTAGCTGATTAGTGCTGATCTGCCAGCATATGATGTGATTGGATTAGGGTAGTCGTGCGACCTTGTTGACCTTGTCAAGGGTCATGCAGGCGGGTTTAATTCAATCAGGAAATGACGGGTTGAACTTGACTTGCGGTCTATGGTTTGTTGACCTTGTCAAGGTCTTAGATCGCTTGGGGCAAAATATTATCGGGAATTTCAAGTGTTGAAATTTGCAATGAGATTGCATACCTTCTATGAGATAGTTGGATCACGATACCCACTGCGAGTAAAAGTTACTCCAGGGAGAGTTTTACACATTACAATTAGCCGATCAAGTAGGTGTCTAGAAAGGTGTCAATGGGGTTACGCCTCTGGGAAAACGAGGTTTATTTTAATTAGGTCCGTGCGAAAGCACGGGGAACCTCCCTTGAAGTACCGCACTGGCCTGGATGAAAGATTGGCAAATTTGTAGGGTGTAATTAATCCCGGCTAGTCTTTCCTTTTAGGGTTTGGAGGAAGATTTGACAAAAACAGTGGGAGCCATCCTGATTAGATAAAATAATAACCAATCTAATCTTGCAAGAGCATACGCTGGGTGTTTTCTTCTCTCTCTCCAGGTAGCGACCATGTCACGCCTTAATCAAGATAATAATATAGATATATTGACCGAACCCGCTTGTTATACTGTGCTGGGGAACGTTGGTACCGCTCTACCTTATAATTGTTATAAGACCGAGCAGGAAATAGGGGATTATCAGGATTCCCGTGCCGCCCAAACGAAGAAAGTACATGATGATGCATCTTCTTCGGGTGTGTTCTATACAGAGAACTGTTTCTCAGTATCCTTTACGTCCTGGGTATGAGATACCGGATCAGGATCCCATATATGTAATCTGTTACATGGGCTAAAGATAGGTAGAGAACTGAGAATGGATGATAAGTTTTAAGAGTTAGAAAATGTGCAATTGTTGTAGCTAAGATGTTGGCAGTTATCACCCTATATTACCAAATACATTGATTCTGAACGAATGTTATTAGATACCGAACCTGATATACAACATCATATCAGTCTCTTTATTTAGTAAAGAAGGATATAATTTTGTATTGTTGGATAATGTTTTGAACATTTCCTATATCAAGAGTTGATCAGTTCAGGCACGTTATCTAAAAGCATATACGTTTTAAATCAAACCACGGTTCTTAACGTACAGAACACACACAAGAGAAAGAGTTCAGAAATGAACGAATCCTTCTTGAGGCATTGTAGACTAGGTCATATCAATGCAACCCGACTAGCAAAGTTACGTAAAGATGCATATTTAAATCAGTTTGAATTTACATATTGTGAAACTTGCCAGTCATGTCGCAAAGATAAGATGTCCATAGCTCCGTTTATTGGAAATAGAGAAAGAGTTAGTGAACTCTTGGATTGATACATGATGATGTATGTAGGTCCCCTGTCTACACATGCCAGGACCGGTTCTTTGTACTTCATTACATTCACTGATGATCTCTCAAGATTCGGACATATGTTCCTGTTGAAACACAAGTCTGAACCTTTTAAGAAATTCAAAGAATATAAATCAGAAGTAGAGAACTATAACGGGTATAAGTATTATGTCCTTTGATGAGATCAGGGAGGAGAATACTTGAGCATGGAATTCCTGGACTATTCTAAGGGAGAATGAGATTCTCTCTCAGCATAACTCCTCCGTATACACCATAACATGTCGGTGTATCGGGGCAGAGCAATCGCACCCTATGTGATATGGTGTGCTCCATGATGAGTACTACTGAGTTACCTATTTCCTTTTGGGGGTTATGCACTTGAGAAGCTGCATACCTATTGAATTGGGTTCCAACCAAATCAGGTGCCTACCACTCCATATGTGATATGGTATGGAAAGAGCCCATCTCTTAAGGAAGTTAAGATTTGGGTTTTTCCGGCCTATGCAAAATACGGACAAGCTCGAGGCAAGGTCAGTTCTGTGGAAGTTTGTTGGATATCCTAAGCATTCGCAAGGGAATATCTTCTACCACACCGAGGAACAAAAGACGTTTTATTTCTCGGCATGCCACCTTTTTAGAAAAGGATTTTCTTGTGAAGAAATTAGTGGTCATGAGGTAGAACTGGAAGGAGTTCCAGCTATACAAACTACAGCTGATGATTTGGTAGAACCGTAGATTTAATAGTTCCCGACGAACCTCAGCCTCTCCGCCGATCTGGTAGGGTTTCTCATCTACCTGGGAGATACTTCGGTTTTCTCTATGACAGTGGGAGCGAGGATGGTATCATAAGATGCTGACCCAACTAGTTTCGAGCAGGCCATCAAGAGTAGGGACTCTGTGAGAATGGCTGGATGCTAAGCGATCTGAGATGGAATCCATGTACACCAACAAAGTATGGACTTTGGTTGGTTTATCTGAAGGGTTAAATCCCCATCAGGAGTAAGTATATCTTGAGAAAATTACTTGGTGTAGATGGAAAAGTTGAGACATTCAAGCTAGACTTATTGTAAAAGGTTCTCGTCATCGACCAGGTGTGGATAATGTTGAAACCTTTTCTAGTGCCTATGCTTAAGTCCATCTGGATCCTACTTGTCATTGCTGCATACCATGACTATGATATCTGGCGGTTAGGTGTCATGACCGCTTTTCTAAATAGTGATTTAGAAGAGAGCGTCTATAAGTACACAGCCAGAGGGCTTCGTAAACAATGGAAGCAGCGAAAACGTGTGCAAGTTGCTTTATGGGTTAAAGCAGGCATTGCGGAGTTGGAACATCTGTTTTGATGTGATAGTCAAACCGTTTGACTTCATCAAAATAGTATATGAATCTTGTATATACAAAAGGGTAGTAGGGAGTATGGTGGTGATCCTCGTATTGTACGCGGATGACATACTCTTGATAGGAAAGGAGTTTCCTATGCTACACTCGGTCAATCTCCTCTTATCACAAGGATTCTCCATATAGGATCAAGGTGATACCTCCTAAATCCTGGGTTTTGGATCTATGAGATAGATCTAAATGGATGTTAGGATTCTCATTAGGTGTAGTGAGATGGTATCAATCGATCCTGGGGAGAATCACTGGATAGCTTCCAGGGTGGTATGGTCGACTGAATGTCAATCACAGGCATTGTCTTTACCCCAGTGGAGGGACGGTATGTTTGAAGAGTTCCAAGCTAGATACCGTGGCAAACTAGACGTAAAGGCTGGATACATCACTACTAAGGATGCTACCAAAGAGGCAGTCTAGGTGTATATTAGTTCATGAGATGAACTATGTTCCTACCATTGTGTGACAATGGAGTTGTGGCTTAGGCCTAGGAACCCCCTTCCCATCAGTGATCCAGACATATTCTTAGGCAGAATCACCTGATCATGGAGATGGATGTGTTAGTTATATGTATGCCCTAGAGGCCATTACTGTACATTGGATGTATATTGTAGTGGATGCTGGGACATATATAGGTAGGACTTTCTTGCTCGACATGATAGTACGCTATCTGGTTGCTCTTTATCTTAACATGTATACTTTCTGTCTCTCTGATTACATGTTGATAAAGCCCTTAGGATGTGTACTCGACTTCCAGGACTATGATGCAGATCATACAAGTGGGGCCTGGGTAGTCAATGAGTACATCCTTCATTGTTCCTAGTCGTGGGAATATCGAGACGGGGCATCGATATTCCAGAGTAGACTAGCGCATATCATCTCGACCCATCCGATGGGCGATGGATGATCCCATATCCATTGGTGTTTGACATCGAAGATGGTATGCGGGTGCTCAGTGGAGACTGGGTACACTGAACGGACTCGCCGAGAACTCCCAGATGGTATTATACCTCACGTCAGATGGCAGTTCTCTGGTGACACTGGTACAGCTTAGTCTGTTGACCCGAGATCGTCATAGAGTCTTGTGTGTCTCCCACTGTGCCTTGATTTCCACCCTACCACGGCTCTACTGAGTTGTGCAAACAGGTGGTTTTTGGGTACAGTCCCGATTCACATGGAGGCAATGAGCGATAGGAGGGGATTCGTCTCTCCTGGTATTGGGGGTTGATGTTGCGCTATGCTCGACTGGCCATAACAGGAAATCCCTGGCGAGGGTTGCAGTGATATACTGGTAAGAGTTATCAGTAGTTTCACGAATGTTATGGACCTCAAGTCGGCATGACTTATCGAGCTACTGGGGTCTGACGTTTACCACCCCTAGGCGAAATATGCGACATATCAGACGAACAGACCGGACTGTACGGTAAGTGTTACTGGTTGGATTCACAGGAGTGTGAGCGGGCTTGCTCATCGATCTTCTGATCGCTCAATACCCGGGTGGCCGTTACGTTTAGCAGACCGCTTGCGGCTTGTGGGTGTTTGATATGATCATCATCTGCTGCCGGCGTATTGACGAGTCTTTAGAGTCCTACACAGAGGTTTCCTGGCTCAAGCGAAACGAAATAGGAGCGCATATGAGATATGTGCGGGACCGAGAATAATGCGTGTATGTGATACCGTATTTCATTCTCGCGATGAATGTGTCGAATGGTTGTATGCGATATAACCTAGTTATCGAATCAAGGATTGATTCGATAAGCCGATACATTGGATACTAGCCGGTTATATGCGATATGACCGGATCATTGAATCAAGTGTTGATTTAATGATTTAATGTATAATTATATATTTGATATATTACTTTGCATTAACTAGTATTGGTTCACTTTAAATGGATTTACTCACTTGATTTGCACAAGTTGTATATGAGATATACTTTTGTGCACAAGATTGTATCATGTTTGATGATACATGCAAGCTTGGGTTTGTGTAAAGAATTGACCATGGTTATATGAATGGTTAGGGTTTCTTTTATTTACTTATTCATTTATCTCTTTATTTTTTTAAAAGGTAAAGAAAACAAAATGGTTTCTTTTGGATGCTTCTAGCATCTTTGACCTTATGACCATTTTGTCTTCATCTCCTAAACCTAACCATTCTACTAACCTTAGTTGATTCTCTACACTAAACCATGGTTGTTGATATGATAAGTATCATATTATTTTTATTTTTAAATAACACTTATCATAATTCTTTATCATCTTCTTCTTCATCTTCAACTTGAAGAAAGCTTGCACCATCAATGGCAACTAGCCAAAATGAGTGAGAAATCCAAATCTAAAGTCTACCCACTTCCTATTTCTTCATCCTCTACCTCTTGCCAAGTTGTATAGGGTGTTTCCTTCACAAGTTTTCAAGGCTTGGTGAAGTTGGAGCTTATTCTTGTGATGCCTCGACGTAGATCATCTTCGGCATCGAACCGACGATCAAGCCCGCCCATTCTTCGATGATGCCAATGCTAGAGTCAAGGGTTCGATTTGGACAGCGGAGGGAGATCATCGCGGAGCTTAGGAAGTGGTGGACCGGATCTACAAAGGTTGTAGTCACTTTCCCTTAGCATTTAATTCGATTACATGCTTGCTTCGCCTATATATCTAGTTAACGATCCGTATTAGGGTTTGTAGGCACAAGGAATTTTTTGATTTGTGCATGTTTGATCACTTGTGAGACTCCACTAGAGTGCCTAGGAACCCTTCAGTGGTATCAGAGCCTAGCTAGAGCCTTAGGCGAAGTCCCGACGGAGTTAGAAGTCCGATCGACCCGAAATCCCGATTTTAACATGCTCTCTGGACTTTTTTGAAAAACGTGGTTTTTTCCAGATTAAAAATATGCAGAAAAATCAGCAGGAAGATCTAAGATTTACTGTAAAATTCGATGGCCTGATTCCTTAAAGTCGCCGCGAATCCGCGGCATGAGCATGCTCATGCGGCGGTTCCGCGGCTAGTTTGTCGTTTTGTGCATCGAAGTTTGCACCGTAATTCTTAGTAAGCAGTGCTGGTTTTCCTGGGAATATTTTAATATTTATTCCAGAGTTTTATTATCTGGGTTGTATTGGGAACTCAGTGTATCGATCGGATTGTCTAATTTTGTCAGTGTGTTTTTCCGGGTATTTTAGAATATGTTAAAAAGTTCGACCGGATATAAATACCCACTTTTTCCCCTGCTAGGAAATTTCCAATTGTTGGATTTTTCCGTAGTTTAACGACGTTCTAAGTAGTGCAAGTAACGCGATGGACCCTCTAGAAGACAACAAGCCTTAACTCGATTATGTGACCGTCTTGAACTGCCCTTTGAACCTTTGGGTTTGGGGCAGTACGGCGTGCCACATGTGAGGCGTTGGCTTGACCCTTCTACGGCTGGACCGTTGGTACTGAGGCACGAACTGAATGTTGTTAGACTTATTTCATGTGTTGAGCTGTATCGGGAAAACTTGGGTGTTCGATTGTTCGATCGAAAAGTTTAGCATTTTCTATTTATCCGGAATGTGATACAATAATTGGAATTCACAAATTGTTATGAGATAACGGAATGAATATTATAAACGTAGCAGTTTAGTCTCACTTGATCGGTTGCCACGAAGTTTTGATGTGATCAAAAGTCCGTCGCAATCACGTAGCGTACGCGGATACTCGCCGGGTAAACTTAATAGACAGCCTCACCCCATAGCCCCGACCAAGTGACTGTAGGAGAACCCCGTCGCCGAAAGCATCCGTCCGGGTGCTCGCGGCAGCGATGTTCCGCCTTGGTGCACTTCGTCGACGGTATCAGGGGTGCGGCCGCCTACTAAAGTTTGCGACGAGCATTCGATCAGTTTTTCGGGAATCTTGTTGAATTGCCCGACTTGATATTGAAAAGTGTTTTCGATAATGAGACTAAAATGCGGGGTTTATAATTGTTAGGCATGCGATGTCTAAAGAATTCATTTGGTCAGGCATGCGATGTCTGAGGTGGTTGCGGATTCCAACTGTTGTAGTTTTACACTTTCTTTTCTGTGACCGTAAGTGTAATATGTGATATCGCCGGTTTCGTTGCTATATGTCAACGACAATTGGGATACGCATATTTACTTACGTTGATGACATCTGATGTTATGTGTTGCTGGATATGTTATATTGGATCGTCGTGTTTGAATAGCCGGGGGGTTTTTATGTGAAATGAGTGTTTTTCATTTTCATTCATGTAAAAACTTGTATGTAATATTCTTTTATTGGGGCACTTCCAGGTTGCGGAAGTTGTCACCGTTGATGTATATTATTTACTTTTCCGCATTAGGATAGACCCAAGGAGGGGAGCACAAGTAACCGGGTTCTGGGGTCCAGTGGGAGACCAACTCGAGGAGTCGAGTCCGGGTCTCCTAACTCTAGAATTGGTAGGGTTGCTTGCCGCTCTCGTAGGGGTCTAGGGGTGTGGGCTTGGCTATTCATCACGACCGTGGAATCCGTGTTTTATACTGGCTCGTATTGAAAACACGGACGTCCTAGTATATCCAATATTTCATATGATTCTTTCTGCTGCGTTATCTGTGATGTGATCATGCGATGTTCTGTGCTCTGTTCAGATAGATGTAGTATATAGTATATTTGATATATTATATAGACGTTACTTATGTTTTACACCCGCGCTAGCCCTGCCCCGCTCTACCGTTAGTTACCTAACCTAACGGTGCACGAGGGGACATCGAGGCGAATGCGGATGGCATAAGTGTACGTCATATTTATCTGTGATGTTTAGGTAATTTACATGATGGGATATTCATTAATGAGATTAATGAAAGAAAATAAACCTAATAGATGTTGTGGAATCGAATTTCAAAAATAAAACAGGTAGCTACAGTTCTTGCTTTGCATCGCGGTGTTCCTTGTAGAACATCCTGCACCTTATTCGATAGGGAAAGGACCGAGATCCCTTCACCGGGAGTGACTCCTTTAGCAATAACTGGCAGATGCTACATCACTCGGTTTGTCTTTTGATAGTTTCTATAGTTTCTGCTTTGCACAGTGATATATATGATATATCCCGCACCTCATTCGACGAGGAAAGGGCCGACGATCCCTTCACCGGGAGTGACCCCTTTAGCAAAACTAGAAATGCCTCAAAAACATTCCATTTAAAAACCATTTGATTCTGCAACGAGATCAAGTTCAAAGCGTTAAAGGTTTTCATAAAAACCAGCCTCAACCCTCCGTCATTTTAGAAAGTAGAGTACTTAGTATTCGTGCTGTGTTTGTTGACTTTAGTTAAGGCACAGTGTACGGTAGCTAAGTGATGTCTTCCTACACCGCATATGATGCGATTAGTTAGGACAGTCGCGTAACTTTGTTGACCTTAGTTAAGGGTCATGTGGGTGGGTCTAATTAATCACGAAATGACGGGTAGAACTTGACTAGTACTTATGATTTGTTGACCATAGTTAAGGTCATAGGTGCTAGGAGTAAAAACCTTTATCGGGAGTTTCAAGCGTTGAAATTTGCAATGAGATTGCATACCTTCTATATGATAGTTGGATCCCGATACCCACTGCGAGTAATTGTTACTCCTGGAAGAGTTTTGCACTTTGCAATTAGCCGATCAAGTAGGTGTCTAGAAAGGTGTCAACGGGGTTACGCCTCTGGGAAAACGAGGTTTACTATAATTAGGTCCGTACGAAAACACGGGGAACCTCCCTCAAAGTACCGACACTGGCCTGGCTGAAAGATTGGCGAACTTGTAGAGTGTAATTAATCCCGGCTAGTCTTTCCTTTTAAGGTTTGAAGGAAGATTTGATAAAAACAGTGGGAGCCATCCTGATTAGATAAAATAAATAACCAATCTATTCTTGCAAGAGCGCACGCTGAGTGTTTTCTTCTCTCTCTCTCCAGGTAGCAACCATATCACGCCTTAATCAAGATAATAAAATGGATGTATTGACCGAACCCGCTTGTTATACTGAGCTGGGGAAAGTTGGTCCCGCTCTAGCTTATAATTGTTATAAGACAGAGCAGGAAATAGGGAATACCAGAATTCCTATGCCGCCCAAACGAAGAAAGTGCATATGATGCATCTCCTTCGGGTATGTTCATTACAAAGAACTGTTTCTCAGTATTCTCTGCATCCTGAGTATTGGATACCGGATCAGGATCCCAGATATGTAATCTGTTACTTAGGGCTACAAAAAGGTAGAAAAACTGAGAACGGATGATAAGTTTCATGAGACAGAAACCGGGGCAAGTGTTGCAGCCAAGTCTGTTAGTCACTGTCATCCTGTATTACCAGTACATTGATTCTGAACAAATGCTATTAGATACCGAACCTGATATACAAAATCATATCAGTCTCTTTATTAGTAAAGAAGGATATAATTTTGTATTGTTGGATAATGTTTTGAACATTTCCTATATCAAAAGTTGATCGGTTCAGGCACGTTATCTAAAAGCATTGACGTTCTAAATCAAACTGCAGTTCCTAGTATACAGAACACACACAAGAGGAAGAGTTCAGAAATGAACGAATCCTTCTTGAGGCATTGTAGACTAGGTCACATCAATGCGACCCGACTGGCTGAAGTTACATTTTAGATGCATATTTAAATCAGTTTGAATTTACATCTTGTGAAACTTGCCAGTCATGTCACAAAGATTAGATGACCATAGCTCTGTTTATTAGAAACAGAGAAAGAGTTAGTAAACTCTTGGGACTGATACATGATGATGTATGTAAAGTCTCCTGTCTACACATGCCAGGACTGGTTCTTCATACTTCATTATATTCTCTGATAATCTCTCAAGATTCAGTCATATGTTCCTGTTGAAACATAAGTCCGAACCTTTTGAGATATTCACAGAATATAAGTTAGCAGTAGAGAACCAAAATACGGGTATAAGTATTATGTCTTATGATAAGATCAGGGAGGAGAATACTTGTGCATAGAATTCCTGGACTATTCTAAAGGAGAATGAGATTTTCTCTCAGTGTTACTCCTCTGAATACACCACAGTACAACGGTGTATCAGGGCGGAGCAATTGCACAATATTAGATATGGTGTGCTCTATGATGAGTATTACTGAGTTACCTATTTCCTTTTGGGGTTATGCACTTGAGAAGCTGCATACCTATTGAATTAGGTTTGAATCAAATCAGTGCCTACCACTCCATATGAGATATGGTATGGGAAGAACCCATCTCTTAAGCGAGTTAAGATTTGGGGTTGTCCGGCCTATGTTTAAAGCAAAATCCGGACAAGATCGAGGCAGGATCAGTTCTGTAGAACTGGAAAGGTTCCAGCTATACAAAACTGCAGTTGATGATTTGACAGAACCATAAGATTCTATAGTTCCCGACGAACCTCAGCCTCTCTGCCGATCTAGTAGGGTTCCTCATCTGCCTGAGAGATACCTCGGTCTCTCGATGACAGTGGGAGCGAGGATTGCATCATGAGATGATGACCCAACCAGTTTCGAGCAGGCCATCGAGAGTAGGGACTCTGTAAGAATGGCTGGATGCTTAGCGATCTGAGATGGAATCCATATACACCAGCAAAGTATGGACTTTAGCTGCTATATCTGAAGGGTTAAATCCCCATCAGGAGCAAGTATATCGTGAGAAGATTACTTGGTGTAGATGGAAAAGTTGAGACTTTCAAAGCTAGGCTTATTAAAGGTTTTAGTCATCAACCAGGAATGGATAATGATGAAACCTTTTTCCACGTGACTATGCTTAAGTCCATCCGGATCCTACTTAACATTGCTACATACCATGACTACGATATCTTGTTAGTTATATGTATGCCCTAGAGGCCATTACTGTACATAGGATGTATATTGTAGTGGATGCTGGGACATATATAGGGAGGACTTTCTTGCTCAACATGATAGTATGCTATCTGGTTACCCTTTACCTTAACGTGTATGCTGATTGTCTCTCTGTTACATGTTGGTAAAGCCCTTAGGATCTGTACTTGACTACCTGGACTATGATGCGGATCATACTAGTGGGGACATGGTAGTCCATAAGTACATCCTTCAAAGTCCCTAGTCGTGGGTGTATCGAGACGGGGGCATCGATATACCAGAGTAGACTAGCGTATACCTTCTCGACCCATACAGATGGGCGATGGATGATCCCATATCCATTGGTGTTTGACATCAGAGATGATATACGGGTGCTCAGTAGAGACTGGGTACACTGGACGGACTCGTCGAGAACTCCCAGATGGTATTATACCTCACGTCAGATGGCAGTTCTCTGGTGACACTGGTACAGAGTAGTCTGTTGACCCGAGATCGTCATAGAGTCTTGTGTGGTTCCCACTGTGCTTTGATTTCCATCTTACCACGTCCAAGAGGACGTGCAAAACGGTGGTTTTTGGGTACAGTCCCGAGTCACATGGAGGCAATGAGCGATAGGAGGGGATTCGTCTCTCCCGGTATAGGGAGTTGATGTTGCGCTGTGTTCGATTGGCTATAACAGGAAGTCCCTGGCCAGGGTTGCTGAGATTTACTGGTAAGTGTTACCAGTAGTTTCTCGAAGTGTTATAGACCTCATATCGACACGACTTATCGAGCTATTGGGGTCTGACGTTTACCACCCCTAGACAAGATATGCGACATATCAGACGATTAGACCGGACTGTACGGTAGTGTTACTGCTCGGATTCACTGGAGTGTGAGCGGGCTTGCTCGTCGATCTTCAGATCGCTCAATACCCGGGTGGCCGTTACGTTTAGCAGACCGCTTGCGGCTTGTGGGTGTTTGATATGATCATCGCCTGCTGCCGGCGTATTGACGAGTCTTTAGAGTCCTACACAGAGGTTTCCTGGCTCAAGCAAAACGAAATAGGAGCGCATATGAGATATGTGCGGGACCGAGAATAATGCGTGTATGTGATACGGTATTCCATTCTCGCGATGAATGTATCGATTAGGTTATATGCGATATACCCTAGTTATCGAATCAAAGGTTGATTCGTTAAGCCGATACATAGGATACTGGTCGGTTATATGCGATATGACCGGAACGTTAAATCAAGTGTTGATTTAATGATTTAATGTATAATTATATATTTGATATATTACTTTGCATTAACTAGTATCGGTTCACTTTAAATGGATATTCTCACTCGGGTGTGCGCATTGCATATGCGATATGATTTTGTGCACATGTTTGTATCATGTTTGATGATGCATGCTTTTTGGTTAAGTATAAAGAATTAAACCAAGGTTAAGTTGTTGATTAGGGTTTTACTTATTCATTTATCTTATTTATTTATTCATTTTTGAATAAATTGGAAAATAAATGAATGGTGGCTACTTTTGTTTTTAGTTGAAGTTTCATGAAGCTTTGACTTGTTGATCTTTTGTTCTCATCCTTAACCCTAACCATTCAACCCAACCTTAGTCAATTCTCTACACTTAACTAAGGTTAAGATTATGATAAGTATTCTTTTATTTTTCTATTTTCAAACAACTTATCATATTCTTCATCTTCTTCTTCTTCTTCACTTCAAGAAAAAGCTTCACAAGCTTTAATGGCAAAGTGAGAATTAGAGTGAGAAATCCAAAACTAAAGTCTACCCACTTCCTATTTCTTCGTCCTCTACCTCTTGCCAAGTAGTAGAGTGTGTTTCCTTCACAAGTTTATAGGGCTTGGTGAAGGTGGAGCTTGATTTAGCGATGCCTCGACATAGATCATCTTCGGCATGGACATCGACGACCTAGCTCGCTTTTTCTCCGACGAAGCCGACTCTAGAGCCCGGATTCCTTTTGGACAGCGGAGACGACTTCGTTGCGGAGCTATGGAGGTGGAGCACCGGATCTACAAAGGTTGTATTTCCGTTAAACTTTTAGTTAAGTGTTAACTAGTTAGTTTTTCGCCTAGATTTCTAGCAAACGATCCGTAGTTTAGGGTTTCTCGGCACCGTAATTTTTGAAACGGGCATGGTTGATGCCTTGTGAGACCCCTTGAGAGTGCCTAGGAACCCTACAGTGGTATCAGAGCCTAGCTAGAGCCTTAGGCGAAGTCCAGACGGAATTTGAAACCCGAACGAACCCGAAACCCACACCCGAGAATGCTCTCTGGACATTTTTGAAATATCTGGATTTTTGCAAATTAAAAATATGTAGAAAAATAAGCAGGTAAATCTAAGAATTACGATGCAAAAATTACCTAATGATCTTTCTAAAGTGCGGCGGAACCGCGGCATTAGCGTGCTAATGCGGCCCTTCCGCGGCCATTTTGTCTTATCTGCCATTGAATTTTGCACAGTAACTCCTATTTTTCAGTGCTGGTTTTCCTGGGAATTTTTAATATGCAGTATACAGTTGAGCATTTTTGGGTTGTATTGGGAATCAAAGATTCGATCGGGGTTTCAAATTTTGTCTATGTGACTTTCCGGATAAATTTTAGAATATGTTAAAAAGTTCGACCGGATATAAATACCCAATTTTTCCCCTGTCGGGAAATTTCCAAGTGTTGGATATTTCTGTAGTTTAACAACTTTCTAAGTAGTGCAAGTAACGCGATGGTCCCTCTAGAAGACAACAAACCTTAACTCGATTATGTGACCGTCTTGAACTGCCCTTTGAACCTTCGGGTTTGGGGCAGTACGGCGTGCCACATGTGAGGCGTTGGCTTGACCCTTCTACGGCTGGACCGTTGGTACTGAGGCACGAACTGAATGTTTATAGACTTGTTTCATGTGTTGATCTATATCGGGAAAACTTGGGTGTTCGATTGTTCGATCGGAAAGTTTAACATTTTCTATTTATCTTGAATGGGATACAATAATTGGAATTCACAAAAAGTTATGAGATAACTGAATGAATGTTATAAACATAGCACTTTAGTCTCAGATGATCGGTTGCCACGGAATTTTGATGTGATCAAAAGTCCGTCGCAATCACGTAGCGTACGCGGATACTCGCCGGTAAACTTAATAGACAGCCTCACTCCATAGCCCCGACCAGGTGACTGTAGGAGAACCCCGTCGCCGAAAGCATCCGTTCGGGTGCTCGAGGCAGCGGTGTTCCGCCTTGGTGCACTTCGTCGACGGTGTCGGGGGTGCGGCCGCCTACTAAAGTTTGCGACGAGCATTCGATCAGAATGTCGGGAATCCTGTTGAATTGCCCGACTTGATATTGAAAAGAGTTTTCGATTTTGAGACTAAAATGCGGGGTTTATAATTGTTAGGCATGCGATGTCTAAGGTATTCATTTGGTCAGGCATGCGATGTCTGAGGTAGTTGCGGATTCCAACTGTTGTAGTTTTACACTTTCTTTTCTGTGACCGTAAGTGTAATATGTGATATCGCCGGTTTCGTTGCTATATGTCAACGACAATTGGGATGCGCATATTTACTTACGTTGATGACATGTGATGTTATGTGTTGCTGGATATGTTATATTGGATCGTCGTGTTTGAATAGCCGGGGGTTTTTTATGTGAGATGAGTGTTTTTCAATTTCATTCATGTAAAAACTTGTATGTAATATTCTTTTATTGGGGCACTTCCAGGTTGCGGAAGTTGTCACCCTTTGTATATTATTTACTTTTCCGCACTAGGATAGACCCAAGGAGGAGGGCACAAGTAACCGGGTTCTGGAGTCCAGTGGGAGACCAACTCGAGGAGTCGAGTCCGGGTCTCCTAACTCCAAAATTGGTAGGGTTGCTTGCCGCTCTCGTAGGGGTCTAGGGGTGTGGGTTTGGCTATTCATCACGACCGTGGAATCCGTGTTTTATACTGGCTCGTATTGAAAACACGGACGTCCTAGTATATCCAATATTTCATATGTTTCTTCTGCTGCGATCATGTGATGTTCTTTGATAGATACAGTATATAGTATATATGATATATTATATAGACGTTACTTATGTTTTACACCCGTGCTAGCCCTGCCCTGCTCTGCCGTTAGTTACCTAACCTAACGGTGCACGAGGGGACATCGAGGCGAATGCGGATGGCATAAGTGTACGTCGTATTTATCTGTGATGTTTAGGTACTTAAATGATGGGACTTCATTAATGAGATTAATGAAATAAAAGAAACCTAAGATGTTGCAGAATCGAATTTCAAAATAAAACAGGTAGCTACAGTTCTTGCTTTGCACAGCGGTATATATGATATATCCTGCACCTTATTCGATGAGGAAAGGACCGAGATCCCTTCACCGGGAGTGACTCCTTTAGCAATAACTGGCAGATGCTACACACTCGGTTTGTCTTTTGATTGCTTTTAAGAGTTTTTGCTTTGCACAGTGATATATATGATATATCCCGCACCTCATTCGACGAGGAAAGGACCGACGATCCCTTCACCGGGAGTGACTCCTTTAGCAAAACTAGAAAAGCCTCAAAAGCACTCCATTTTAAAATCATTCGATCCTACAACGATATCAAGTTCATTACGCAATAGGTTTTCAGAAAAACCTGTCGTAGCCCTCCGTCATTTCAGATACGTACTAGTTAGTATTCGTGCTGCGGTTGTTTGGCCTCCGTCAAGGCGTAGTGTACGGTAGCTAACTAGTGCTTATCTGTTAGCATATGATGCGATTGGATTAGGGTATTCGTACGGCGTTGTTTGGCCTCCGTCAAGGGTCGTGCGGGTGGGTTTAATTCAATCAGGAAATGACGGGTTGAACTTGACTAGCGGACTATGGGTTGTTTGGCCTCCGTCAAGGTCATAGCGAGCTAGGGGCAAAATATTATCGGGAATTTCAAGTGTTGAAATTTGGAATGAGATTGCATACCTTCTATGAGATAGTTGGATCCCGATACCCGCTGCGAGTAAGAGTTACTCCTGGGAGAGTTTTATACATTACAATTAGCCGATCAAGTAGGTGTCTAGAAAGGTGTCAACGGGGTTATGCCTCTGGGAAAACGAGGTTTACATTAATTAGGTCCGTGCGAAAGCACGGGGCACCTCCCTCAAAGTACCGACACTGGCCTGGCTGAAAGATTGGCGAACTTGTAGTGTGTAATTAATCCCGGCTAGTCTTTCCTTTTAGGGTTTGAAGGAAGATTTGATAAAAAGCAGTGGGAGCCATCCTGATTAGATAAAATAATAACCAATCTATTCTTGCAAGAGCGCACGCTGAGTGTTTTCTTCTCTCTCTCTCCTGGTAGCGACCATATCACGCCTTAATCAAGATAATAATACGGATTATTGACCGAACCCGCTTGTTGTACTGAGCTGGGGAACGTTGGTCCCGCTCCAACTTATAATTGTTATAAGACAGAGCAGGAAATTGGGGAATACCAGATTTCCCGTGCCGCCCAAACGAGGAGAGTGCATGATGATGCATCATCTTCGGGTGTGTTCTTTATATAGAACTGTTTCTCAGTGTCCTTTACGTCCTGGGTATGTGATACCAGATCAGGATCCCAGATATGTAATCTGTTACATAGGGCTACAGAAAGGTAGAGAACTGAGAACGGGTGATAAGTTTCATGAGGCAGAAAACGGGGCAAGAGTTGCAGCCAAGTCTGTTGGTCACTGTCACCCTGTATCACAATACATTGATTCTGAACGAATGTTATTAGATACCGAACCTGATATACAAAATCATATCTGTCTCTTTATTAGTAAAGAAACGGTAAAATTTTGTATTGTTGGATAATGTTTTGAACATTTCCTATATCAAAAGTTGATCGGTTCAGGCACGTTATCTAAAAGCGTTGATGTTCTAAATCAAACTACAGTTCTTAGTATATGGAACACACATAAGAGGAAGAGTTCAGAAATGAACGGATCCTTCTTAAGGTCTTGTAGACTAGGTCAGATCAATGTGACCCGACTAGCTGAAGTTACATGTAGATGCATATTTAAATCAGTTTGAATCTACATCTTGTGAAACTTGCCAGTCATGTCACAAAGATATAATGACACTAGCTCTGTTTATTGGAAACAGAGAAAGTGTTAGTGAACTCTTGGGATGATACATGTTAATGTATGTAGGTCCCCTGTCTACACATGCCAAGACCGGTTCTTTGTACTTCATTACATTCTCTGATAATCTCTCAAGATTCAGACATATGTTCCTGTTGAAACATAAGTCCGAACCTTTTGAGATATTCATAGAATATAAGTAAGAAGTAGAGAACCGAAATACGGGTATAAGTATTATGTCCTTTGATGAGATCAAGGAGGAGAATACTTGAGCACGGAATTCCTGGACCATTCTAAAGGAGAATGAGATTCTCTCTCAGCATTACTCCTCCGTATACACCATAGCACGATGGTATATCGGGGCGGAGCAGATACACCCTATTTGATATGGTGTGCTCTATGATGAGTAATACTGAGTTACCTTTTTCCTTTTGGGAGTTATGCACTTATGAAGTTGCATACCTATTGAATAGGGTTCCAATCAAATCAGTTGCCTGCCACTTCATATGTGATATGGAAAGGGAAGAGCCCATGTCTTAAGCTAGTTAAGATTTGGGGTTGACCGGCCTATGTCTAAAAGCAAAATCCGGACAAGCTCGAGGCAAGATCTGTTATGTAGAACTGGAAATGTTCCAGCTATACAAACTGCAGCTGATGATTTGAAAGAACCAAAGGATTCAATAGTTACCAACGAACCTCAGCCTCTCCGCCGATCTAATAGGGTTCCTCACCCACCTGAGAGATACTTCGGTTTCTCTATGACAGTGGGAACGAGGATTGCATCATGAGATGATGACCCAACTAGTTTCGAGCTGGCCATCGAGAGTAAGACTCTGTAAGAATGGCTGGATGCTTAGTGATCTGAGATGGAATCCATGTACACCAACAAAGTATGGACTTTAGTTGCTATATCTGAAGGGTTAAATCCCCATCAGGAGCAAGTATATCTTGAGAAGATTACTTGGTGTACATGGAAAAGTTAAGACTTTCAAAGCTAGACTTGTTAAGGGTTTTCGTCATCAACCAGGCGTGGATAATGATGAAACCTTTTCCAGTGGCTATGCTTAAGTCCATTCAGATCCTACTTACCACGGCTACATACCATGACTACGATATCTGGTGGTTGGGTGTCATGACTGCTTTTCTAAATGATGATTTGGAAGAGAGCGTCTATAAATACACAGCCAGAGGGCCTCGTAGACAGTGGGAGCAGCGGAAACGTGTGCAAGCTGCCTTATAGGATAAAGCAGGTATCGCGGAGTTGGAACATCTGTTTTGATGAAGCGGTCAAAGAGTTTGACATCATCAAAATGGTAGATGAACCTTGTATATACAAAAAGGTAGTAGGGAGTATGGTGACGATCCTCGTAGAGTACGTGGATGACATACTCTTGATAAGAAAGGAGTTTCCTATGCTACGCTCGATCAATCTCCGATTATCACAATGATTATCCACATAGGATCAAAGTGATACCTACTAAATCCTGGATTTTGGATCTATGAGATAGATCTAATTGGATATTAGGAATCTCACTAGCTGTAGTGAGATGGTATCAGTTGATCCTGGGGAGAATCACTGGAAGGGTTCCAGGGTGATAAAGACGACTGAATGTCAGTCGCAGGCATTTCTTTACCCTCAGTAAAGGGACGGTATGTTGGAAGAGTTCCAAGCTAGATACCGTGACATACTAGACGATGAAGGCAGGATAGATCGCTACTTAAGATGCTACCAAAGAGGAAGTCTGGATATATATTTGTTCATGAGATGAACTTTGTTCCTCCCATTGTGTGACAATGGAGTTGTGGCTTATGCCAAGGAACGCCGGTCCCATCAGTGATCCAGACATATTCTATGGCAGTATCACTTGATCATGGAGATGGTTGATCTCCAGGGAGATCGAGGTTAGGAGAGTAGGCTCAGAAGACAACACAGCGGATCCACTCACAAAGGCCTGTTCCCAGAGAGAGACTTTTATGGGATGGTTGAGTATGAGATACTACAACCACTGCTACAGATGGCCTTAGTGCAAGTGGGAGATTGTTAGTTATATGTATGCCCTAGAGCCCATTACTGTACATAGGATGTATATTGTAGTGGATGCTGGGACATATATAGGGAGGACTTTCTTGCTCAACATGATAGTATGCTATCTGGTTACCCTTTACCTTAACGTGTATGCTGATTGTCTCTCTGTTACATGTTGGTAAAGCCCTTAGGATCTGTACTTGACTACCTGGACTATGATGCGGATCATACTAGTGGGGACATGGTAGTCCATAAGTACATCCTTCAAAGTCCCTAGTCGTGGGTGTATCGAGACGGGGGCATCGATATACCAGAGTAGACTAGCGTATACCTTCTCGACCCATACAGATGGGCGATGGATGATCCCATATCCATTGGTGTTTGACATCAGAGATGATATACGGGTGCTCAGTAGAGACTGGGTACACTGGATGGACTCGCCGAGAACTCCCAGATGGTATTATACCTCACGTCAGATGGCAGTTCTCTGGTGACACTGGTACAGAGTAGTCTGTTGACCCGAGATCGTCATAGAGTCTTGTGTGGTTCCCACTGTGCTTTGATTTCCATCTTACCACGTCCAAGAGGATGTGCAAAACGGTGGTTTTTGGGTACAGTCCCGAGTCACATGGAGGCAATGAGCGATAGGAGGGGATTCGTCTCTCCCGGTATAGGGAGTTGATGTTGCGCTGTGTTCGATTGGCTATAACAGGAAATCCCTGACCAGGGTTGCTGAGATTTACTGGTAAGTGTTACCAGTAGTTTCTCGAAGTGTTATAGACCTCATATCGACACGACTTATCGAGCTATTGGGGTCTGACGTTTACCACCCCTAGACAAGATATGCGACATATCAGACGATCAGACCGGACTGTACGGTAGTGTTACTGCTCGGATTCACTGGAGTGTGAGCGGGCTTGCTCGTCGATCTTCAGATCGCTCAATACCCGGATGGCCGTTACGTTTAGCAGACCGCTTGCGGCTTGTGGGTGTTTGATATGATCATCGCCTGCTGCCGGCGTATTGACGAGTCTTTAGAGTCCTACACAGAGGTTTCCTGGCTCAAGCAAAACGAATTAGGAGCGCATATGAGATATGTGCGGGACCGAGAATAATGCGTGTATGTGATACCGTATTCCATTCTCGCGATGAATGTATCGATTAGGTTATATGCGATATACCCTAGTTATCGAATCAAAGGTTGATTCGATAAGCCGATACATAGGATATGGTCGGTTATATGCGATATGACCGGATCGTTAAATCAAGTGTTGATTTAATGATTTAATGTATAATTATATATTTGATATATTACTTTGCATTAACTAGTATCGGTTCACTTTAAATGGATATTCTCACTCGGGTGTGCGCATTGCATATGCGATATGATTTTGTGCACATGTTTGTATCATGTTTGATGATGCATGCTTTTTGGTTAAGTATAAAGAATTAAACCAAGGTTAAGTTGTTGATTAGGGTTTTACTTATTCATTTATCTTATTTATTTATTCATTTTTGAATAAATTGGAAGATAAATGAATGGTGGCTACTTTTGTTTTTAGTTGAAGTTTCATGAAGCTTTGACTTGTTGATCTTTTGTTCTCATCCTTAACCCTAACCATTCAACCCAACCTTAGTCAATTCTCTACACTTAACTAAGGTTAAGATTATGATAAGTATTCTTTTATTTTTCTATTTTCAAACAACTTATCATATTCTTCATCTTCTTCTTCTTCTTCACTTCAAGAAAAAGCTTCACAAGCTTTAATGGCAAAGTGAGAATTAGAGTGAGAAATCCAAAACTAAAGTCTACCCACTTCCTATTTCTTCGTCCTCTACCTCTTACCAAGTAGTAGAGTGTGTTTCCTTCACAAGTTTATAGGGCTTGGTGAAGGTGGAGCTTGATTTAGCGATGCCTCGACGTAGATCATCTTCGGTATGGACATCGACGACCTAGCTCGCTTTTTCTCCGACGAAGCCGACTCTAGAGCCCGGATTCCTTTTGGACAGCGGAGACGACTTCGTTGCGGAGCTATGGAGGTGGAGCACCGGATCTACAAAGGTTGTATTTCCGTTAAACTTTTAGTTAAGTGTTAACTAGTTAGTTTTTCGCCTAGATTTCTAGCAAACGATCCGTAGTTTAGGGTTTCTCGGCACCGTAATTTTTGAAACGGGCATGGTTGATGCCTTGTGAGACCCCTTGAGAGTGCCTAGGAACCCTACATATCTGGTGGTTGGGTGCCCTGACTGCTTTTCTAAATACTGATTTAGAAGAGAACGTCTATAAGAACACAGCCAGAGGTCTTCGTAAACAGTGGGAGCAGCGGAAACGTGTGCAAGTTGCTTTACATAATGAAGCAGGCATCGCGGAGTTGGAACGTCTGTTTTGATGTGATAGTCAAATTGTTTGACTTCATCAAAAGGTAGACGAACCTTGTATATACAAAAGGGTAGTAGTGAGTAAGGTGGTCATCTTCGTATTGTACGTAGACAACATACTCTTGATGGGAAAAGAGTTTCCTATACTACGATCGGTCAATCTCCTATTATCACAAGGATTCTCCAAATAGGATAAAGATGATACCTCCTAAATCCTGAGATTTGGACCTATGAGATAGATCTAAAGGGATATTAGTGTTCTCACTAGGTATAGTGAGATTGTATCAATCGATCCTGGGAAGAATCACTGGAAGTGTTCCAGGGTGATAAAGACGACTGAATGTCAGTCACAGGCACTGTCTTTACCCTCAGTAAAGGGACGGTATGTTGGAAGAGTTCCAAGCTCGATACCGTGGCAAACTAGACGATAAAGGCTGGTAACATCTCTATTAAAGATACTGCCAAAGAGGCAGTTTGGGTGTATATTGGTTCATAAGATGAACTAGGTTCCTGCCATTGTATGACAATGGAAGTGTGGCTTCGGCCCTGGAACCCTGGTCCCATCAGTGACCCAGACAAATTCTGAAGCAGCATCACCTGATCATGGAGATAGTTGATCTCCAGGGTGATCGAGGTTAGGAGAGAAGACTCAGAGGACAACACGGCGGATCCACTCACGAAGGCCTTTTCCCAGAGAGAGACTCATATGGGATGGTTGAGTATTAGATACTGCGACCACTGCTACAGATGGCCCTAGTGCAAGTGGGAGATTGTTAGTTATATGTATGCCCTAGAGGCCATTACTGTACATTGGATGTATATTGTAGTGGATGCTGGGACATATATAGGTAGGACTTTCTTGCTCGACATGATAGTACGCTATCTGGTTGCTCTTTATCTTAACATGTATACTTTCTGTCTCTCTGATTACATGTTGATAAAGCCCTTAGGATGTGTACTCGACTTCCAGGACTATGATGCAGATCATACTAGTGGGGCCTGGGTAGTCAATGAGTACATCCTTCATTGTTCCTAGTCGTGGGAATATCGAGACGGGGCATCGATATTCCAGAGTAGACTAGCGCATATCTTCTCGACCCATGCGATGGGCGATGGATGATCCCATATCCATTGGTGTTTGACATCGAAGATGGTATGCGGGTGCTCAGTGGAGACTGGGTACACTGAACGGACTCGCCGAGAATTCCCAGATGGTATTATACCTCACGTCAGATGGCAGTTCTCTGGTGACACTGGTACAGCTTAGTCTGTTGACCCGAGATCATCATAGAGTCTTGTGTGTCTCCCACTGTGCCTTGATTTCCACCCTACCACGGCTCTACTGAGTTGTGCAAACAGGTGGTTTTTGGGTACAGTCCCGATTCATATGGAGGCAATGAGCGATAGGAGAGGATTCGTCTCTCCCGGTATTGGGGGTTGATGTTGCGCTATGCTCGACTGGCCATAACAGGAAATCCCTGGCCAGGGTTGCAGTGATATACTGGTAAGAGTTATCAGTAGTTTCACGAATGTTATGGACCTCAAGTCGGCATGACTTATCGAGCTACTGGGGTCTGACGTTTACCACCCCTAGGCGAGATATGCGACATATCAGACGAACAGACCGGACTGTACGGTAAGTGTTACTGGTTGGATTCACAGGAGTGTGAGCGGGCTTCCTCGTCGATCTTCTGATCGCTCAATACCCGGGTGGACGTTACGTTTAGCAGACCGCTTGCGGCTTGTGGGTGTTTGATATGATCATCATCTGCTGCCGGCGTATTGACGAGTCTTTAGAGTCCTACACAGAGGTTTCCTGGCTCAAGCGAAACGAAATAGGAGCGCATATGAGATATGTGCGGGACCGAGAATAATGCGTGTATGTGATACCGTATTTCATTCTCGCGATGAATGTGTCGAATGGTCGTATGCGATATAACCTAGTTATCGAATCAAGGATTGATTCGATAAGCCGATACATTGGATACTAGCCGGTTATATGCGATATGACCGGATCATTGAATCAAGTGTTGATTTAATGATTTAATGTATAATTATATATTTGATATATTACTTTGCATTAACTAGTATTGGTTCACTTTAAATGGATTTACTCACTTGATTTGCACAAGTTGTATATGAGATATACTTTTGTGCACAAGATTGTATCATGTTTGATGATACATGCAAGCTTGGGTTTGTGTAAAGAATTGACCATGGTTATATGAATGGTTAGGGTTTCTTTTATTTACTTATTCAATTATCTATTTATTTTTTTAAAAGGTAAAGAAAACAAAATGGTTTCTTTTGGATGCTTCTAGCATCTTTGACCTTATGACCATTTTGTCTTCATCTCCTAAACCTAACCATTCTACTAACCTTAGTTGATTCTCTACACTAAACCATGGTTGTTGATATGATAAGTATCATATTGTTTTTATTTTTAAATAACACTTATCATAATTCTTTATCATCTTCTTCTTCATCTTCAACTTGAAGAAAGCTTGCACCATCAATGGCAACTAGCCAAAATGAGTGAGAAATCCAAATCTAAAGTCTACCCACTTCCTATTTCTTCATCCTCTACCTCTTGCCAAGTTGTATAGGGTGTTTCCTTCACAAGTTTTCAAGGCTTGGTGAAGTTGGAGCTTGTTCTTGTGATGCCTCGACGTAGATCATCTTCGGCATCGAACCGACGATCAAGCCCGCCCATTCTTCGATGATGCCAATGCTAGAGTCAAGGGTTCGATTTGGACAGCGGAGGGAGATCATCGCGGAGCTTAGGAAGTGGTGGACCGGATCTACAAAGGTTGTAGTCACTTTCTCTTAGCATTTAATTCGATTACATGCTTGCTTCGCCTATATATCTAGTTAACGATCCGTATTAGGGTTTGTAGGCACAAGGAATTTTTTGATTTGTGCATGTTTGATCACTTGTGAGACTCCACTAGAGTGCCTAGGAACCCTTCAGGATGATCTCCAGGGAGATCAAGGTTAGGAGAGTAGACATAGAGGACAACAGGGCAGATCCACTCACAAAGGCCTATTCCCAGAAGAGACTTTTATAAGATGGTTGAGTATGAGATACTTCAACCACTGCTTATTGTTGGGTATTGGATACTACAACAGATGGCCCTAATGCAAATAGGAGATTGTTAGTTATATGTATGCCCTAGAGGCCATTACTGTACATACGATGTATATTGTAGTGGATGCTCGGACATATATAGGGAGGACTTTCTTGCTCGACATGATAGTATGCTATCTGGTTGCTGTTTATCTTAACATGTACACTGATTGTCTCTATATTACATGTTGATAAAGCTCTTAGGATGAGTACTTGAATACCAGGATTATGATGCAGATCATACTAGTGGGGACAGAGTAGTCGATAAGTACATCCTTCAATTGTTCCTAGTCGTAGGTGTATCGAGACAGGGCATCAATATACCAGAGTAGACTAGCGTATAGCTTCTTGATCCATGTTGATGGGCGATGGATGATCCTATATTCATTGGTGTTTGACATCAGAGATGGTATACGGGTGCTCAGTGGAGACTAGGTACACTGGACGGACTCGTCGAGAACTCCTAGATGGTATTATACCTATCGTCAGATAGCAGTTCTCTGGAGACACTGGTACAGGTTAGTCTGTAGACCTGAGATCGTCATAGAGTCTTGTGTGATTCCCACTGTGCTTTGATTTCCACCTTACCACGTTCAAGAGAACGTGCAAAACGGTGACTTTTGGGTACAGTCCCAAATCACATGGAGGCAATGTGTGATAGGAGGGGTTTCGTTTCTCCCGGTATTGGGAGTTGATGTTGCGCTGTGCTCGATTGGCTATAAAAGGATGTCCCTGGCCAGGGCTGCTTCAGAGATATACCGGTAAGTGTTATCAGTAGTTTCTCGACCCGTTATGAGCCTCACATCTACACGACTTATCGAGTTACTAGGGTCTGACATTTACCACCCCTAGACGAGATATGCGACATATCAGACGAAGAGACCGGACTATACGGTAGTATTACCGATTGGATTCGCAGGAGTATGAGCAGGCTTTCTTGTTGATCTTCTGATCGCTCAATACCCGGGTGGCTGTTACGTTTAGCAGACCGCTTGCGGCTTATGGGTGTTTGATATGATCATTATCTACTGCCGGCGTATTGACGAGTCTTTAGAGTTCTACACAGAGGTTTCCTGACTCAAGCGAAACGGAGTAGGAGAACATATGTGATATGTGCGGGACCGAGATTAATGCGTGTATGTGATACCACATTCTATTATCGCGACTTATGACATCGGTTGGTTATATGTGATATAGCTGGGTTATCGGATCAAGTATTGAATCGATAAGTTGTTACATATGATATTAGTAGGTTATATATGATATAGCCGGATTATTAAATTAAGTGTTGATTTAATGATTTAATGTATAATTATATATTTGATATATTAAATTATATTAACTAATATTAATTCACTTAAGATTTCTTTTCTCACTTGATTTGTGCATATGTATATATGTGATATATATGTGTGTACATATTTTTGTGTCATGTTTGATGATACATGTAACTTGGGTGTGTGGATGACTTACGCCATGCTTGGTTTAATTGCTAGGGTTTTATTTATTTTGGTAATTACAAAATGGTGGAATTTTTTCATGGATGAAGCTTGTAGAAGCTTGTTGTTTGCATTGACCAAGTCCACTCTTTTGTTTTGCCTAAGATATTTATTAACCCAACCAATTAAACCTAGCCATGGTTAACTCTCTATAAAGGTTAGTATATGATATTAACTCACCTAGGGTTGCCATTATCCTTTGGATAATTATCATGAGAATTTTTTTCTTCTTCTTCCTCTCAAGCTTTCTAGCTTCAATGGAGATGAGAGAAAAAATATGAGAAAATCAAATCTAAAGTGAGCCCACTTCCTACTTCATCATCCTCTACTACTTGCCATTTAGTATAAGGTGTTTGCTTCACTAATTCCATAATTAGTTAAGAGATAGCTTGAGTTAGTGTCTCTTCGACGTAGATCATCTTCGGCCTCGAAGACTTCGATGCAAGCTTGTTCATTTCTTCGTGGGAGCCTCTCAAAAGCCGGGAGTTCATGATCGCAGCGAAGGGACTACTACACGGAGCTATTGAAGTGATGGACCGGCCTACAAAGGTTGTATTCCTTGTTCACTTTATTTACAGAGTTGTTTGCATTTCATTCCGTCGGATTTCTAGTATATGATTCTATATTAGGGTTAGCTAGAACGGCTAAAATTTTAATTTGGCATGGAAGATGCCTCCCGAAACCTTGCTGCCGTGCTAGGAAACCCTTCATACTATATATCAGACCCAAGAGTCCAGTAACTCTTTCTCCGTTTCCTGTAAATGGAGATTTGGTCAATTTACCTTTGAGACATGACTGGAAAGTTTCATAAGATGAATATTCGAATGGATTCAAATATCCTTCTTTATGCAACTTAGCTAATCGTGTCACATTGATAAGACCTAGTCTACAATGCCATAAGAAGGATTCATTCATTTCTGAACTTGTCCTCTTGTGTGTGTTCTGTAAATTTAGAACCGTGGTTTGATTTAGAACGTATATGCCATTACATAACGTGCCTGATCCAATCAACTTTTGATTCAGAAAAATGTTCATAACATTATCCTGCTATACAAAATTATATCCTTCTTTAACTTAATAAAGAGACTGATATAATGTTGTATATCAGGTTCGGCATGTAATAACATTCGTTCAGAATCAATGTATTACCACTTGGTAATACAAGGTGATAATTGCTAACTGATTTGGCTGCAACAATTGCACTATCACCCGATCCCAGTTCTCTACCTGTCTAAGTCCATGTAACAGATGCACATGATACTGTTGTCGTGCACACCTGTTGGATTTGACAGATGCTTTCGTGCACACCCATTGCACTTAGTTTGGCTTTTGTGCACATTCGTGGTACTTGTATTTGGTTTTGGTGTTCCGTGCGCACCAGACACACGTGATGTTGGATATGCCTTTTGAGGCTGATTTTTCTCTTGAGCATTTTATTTCTGATATGGGCACTATATTATATATAGTAGCCGAGCAGGGCTGATCTGAGGACAGTGCCTGAGTACTTTTGCATGCATTAAAAGTTTACCAAGAGATTTTCAAAAAATGAGTTATAGTCTCGCTATTTCCTACGTGTCCGTGAGTGATACGAAATTTTACAAGGAAAACCTTCTGGGATATTTCAAAAAGCGGGACGTAGAATTTGAGCATAAACATATATAGATATATTTACTACTTTACAAATGATCTTCCGCCACTTGTGTCGTGAGCTACGCATCGCACGACGATTCGGAAAGAATTTTGCATGTATTTTATCCAGTTTTTAGAGGAAATTAAAGGTATGCGTACTATTTATGTATTATGATTTTGAGTATAGCATATTGGAGAATGGCATTGGATTTCGAGATTTGCATCTCCTTTATAACTCCTATGATCGCATGATGCTTGACAGAGATTGATTTTTGAGTTTTGTACTCGTTTACATGCGCACACGATGCGCTGTGGTATTTCTATGTCTTCCGTGATTTCGGAGCCCCGTTGATTTGAACAAGATTATTGAAATGTTTTAGTATTTGGAGGTTTAAATTTAAATTCTGGGACTGAATTTATTTAAGGGGGAAGATTGTAACATTTCATAAATATAAAATATTATTTTTAGAATTTAAATATTAAAATAATATATTTCGCGAAAACTATTCGATTTGTGAATTGGGGTTTTCGTAAAATGGTATAATTATATACCAATATTTGGAAAATAATAGGTGATTAAAATAATTTATTTATTAAAAATATATTTATCGGATTTGGGCATTTTTATAATTAATTATATGCAAGTTTAAATTAAACTCGTTTAGTGCATTACTAATCATGATTATGCCAAATCCGTATTTTTAATTAACCATGGCTAGTGCACCGTGTCATATTGCAATTTGGTAGCATGTTGTTTTCTTGTATTTCTTGATATTTGGTTTTAAAAGAGAAAAGAAAAAGAATAACAGATGGCATGGGAGAAGAGAGAAGAGAGAGAGGGAGGACAACATGATGAGGCATGGGCATGAAAGAGAATGTGAGGGAGAGAGAGTGAGGATGGCTCCACCCTTAGCCTTGACCCTTCCCTATTTACTTCCTCATTTTCATTATCTCCTTCATTTCCCCTTCTTCAACTTCTTCATCTTCATGCTTCCTCCACCTCCACCTCCATGTATCATCTCCAAATCTCCACCAAAACCCTATACTCCCTTCACTAAAAATGATCCCCGCCTCATCTTAAACCCTTTGGACCAATGAAATTTGGATTTTGAAGACTTTGGGCATCTAGGGTTTTTCTTAAGTTGCTCCTATGAGGTATAAATTCCACTTCTCATCTTGTAATTAGTTTCCTAACCTTCTAGTTTAGTTTAGAGTTCGATTTAGTGAGTTTTATGATCTTTGAAAATTCTAGGTTGATGTTTAGTGGGGGTTTTGACTTGTAAAGTTGTTGTTAAGGTTTGGTGAGTGTTTATAAGACCTTAATGTTGATTTTGTGGCCAAGACCAGAGACTAGAACCCAAAACACGAACTTAGAATTTGCCCGACATCGATTATTTGACAGTTAGTGAGGGTATATGGGAATCTGGGATGACCCGAGACCACAATAAATTAAGTTCCCTTGACAGTGAGATGTGCAGGCAACCTAGAAGCACCACTAGAAACCCGAGACACCAAGCCCCAATCCAGGCCGCAAATAAATCCCCCCAGGCCGCAAATTGCGGCCTGGTCATGGTGTATTTGGGTGATGTTTGGTTTATGGATTCCTTATCTAATATCTAGAGCAACCCTATATGCAAAATTCACTAGTTTGGCCTAAGGTGAAATCTGGGAGTGATTTCCTCTGTTGCTGAATTTCGGTTTCCGATTTCTGAACTTGGCTTTTGGTATTTGAGCTTGGATCTCTTCGTTGGATGTTTGTACGTCAACGATCGAAGATTATCTAGTTGTTTTGCATCCGTAGGATATAGGTTCTAACCTATGAGCACATCGTGTGTTGTATCGGTTTTCCAGACTTGATTTTAATTGCGTTTCGATGTGTTTTGATTATAGGTACCTTCTCATGGACTTCCGAGATGAAGAAGCACGTTGACTTTGGCTAAACAAGGAGTTTAGCAGGTGAGTAGATTTATATCTATGAGGGAAGTTGGATGAATAGCGTATAGCACCCCCGCAATTATAAAATGAAGACCGATATATAGAATATAGTCAGAGAAACCTATACTAGGAAAATATGGATATGATCAAAAAGTTAGTTGGAGATGATACGAATGATTGAATACATATACCAAGATACGAGGCGAGATCTATAAGGATATGACAAGAGATCGATGAATATGATAAGATTGAGATAGATGTGTTATGAAATCGGTAAAATATGATAAATATATATAAGATTTCTTGATGTGAGATATTGATGTGATAAAAAGAGAATATGATGATATAGGATGACTTGGCTTAATATGTCGATATACGGATGAGAGGCGATATGAGAATATAGCTACTGTTGCCAAGACATGATATGCGATTGATATGGATGTGACTTGAGATAAATATATATTTATGAAAATAATGAGTGATATACCGTACGAGACGTTAGATCCATACCCTCATTGTTGTATAGGTCGATAGGATCTTTATTTTGTTTAATGCTGTCGTACGATGGATTATACCGTACGTGATACTATGAGGCTGGATTGCCGATTGATAGATTCATTGACTCGGATGTGTTATAGATATTTTAATCGCTTTCTACACTGCTTTAGTTAGTCCCTTATGTAGATGTCAGATTAGATACGTATACTTTATGATATTCGCATTGCATTGTATATACCTGTGCTTCCATTACTTGTTATGATATCGTCTGCTAGTACACCTGCACAATTATCGATGATGCGCATGTTACACTTACACAAATTTGCCGGCTCACAAACATTCATCATCGGTAATTGTTATACCACTTACACAGTAGAATTTCTATATCATGCTATTACTCTTGATTGTTCAGTACTATCACATGACTCATAGGCATGATATACCTGCTATGCTCACATTGCTATTCTATGTTGCATGATATACCTGATATGCTCACATTTCTGTTCTATGTTTGCATACATCATACTTTATGATTATACGCATTGAGATGCTGTTTTCATGAGATTCTGGATTTGAGAACCGTGGTTATATTTTAAAGGAAATTATGTATTGTTATAAAAACCCCGTTTCTCTTGATATGATATTTCAATGCGTTCACCATGAGTTTTCTCGGTTCTGAGCATGTTTTCGAACCCGATTCGAGGAGTTGGATGAACCGTTTGTGGGTACATGGTGGACCCGGTATGGTACTCCGGAGCAAGAAAGGTATGTTGTGAAGTAGACGATGAGCCTGGCAGAGGGACTACTACCTACCGGTGATTGGTTGGACTCGGCGGTTGTCCGGAAGATACCGGCCAGAGTTGTGAGATAGATATGAGGGCCGATATGAGTATGCAACACCTGATATGAGATAGACATGAGGGCCGATCTGAGTATGCGGCGTCTGAGATATGAGGATTTGCATGTCGATGCTGGACACGGGTTTTCATGATGTTTCGAGTGTCGATGTTGGACACTCAGGTTCCATGATTTTGATGTGTCGTTGATGGACACACGTGGTTGATATTCGCATACATACATGCATATGTTTCATGATGATTCAAGTGAAGGTGTTAGACATTCAGGTTCCATGATATTGACCTATGCGTTGGTGGACACGTGGATGATATCTACATACTTGCATGCATATGTTCAGATGTTATATATATGTCATTCACATTGTTTCGATTGTTGACATATATGAATTCATAGTCACCTTAGATAACATAGTATTACCTTCATGATATAGTATGACCTAGGAGATCGTTGTTTTATTCGATTTTTACCTGCTGATATTTTCTACTCACGAGTTGGCTACTCACCACGTTGTGCCATAGTTTTCTTGCAGGTTGACCGCTTGGATCAGTAGCGGCATCGCTGGCACACAGTTCATTCTGGGTGTTTTGCTTTGGTAGGTGGGACACATATTTGATCGTGCCCACTCTTGTACTATTATTATTTTTTGTATCTAGATAATCTCCATCAAATCAGATTTAGAATTTGTATATAATTGGACTAGAAAGACTTGTATCGGCACGACTTAGAGCGATGGGTGTATGTTCGCTTCATTGAGGTTTTGATGTCTTGCTTTGTTTATCTTTCGTTCCGTGCTGATCTTCACCGTTGGGTGTATATATGTTCCTTACTTTCGTGGTTGTGATTCTGCCATTTGGCGAAGAGCTAGCTCTCGCTTGAGGATGCCTTTTATTGTTATGTATATATGGTTTCGGTTCAAAATATACAAGGGAGGTGCTGCCCAAAATTTTAAAGACGGAAAATGTTCTCAACTTTAGTACATTCTAGTTGTATTTTCTTATATCGTTAGTTATGCATTTATAGATAAACTTTATTTCATTATACCTTTATTTCAAAACTGCACTCCACTATTTTCCGCAAAAAGTTTTAGATTTTCTGGGTTTCGGCTTACTTGAATTATGTTATGCCTTTAGACGTTGCATGATTTAAGTGCCGGTCACGGGCTAAATTCTGGGTCGTGACACGAGCCAACCCGAAAAATAACCTACCCATGCCTGAGCTACGACCTCGCCGCCGGTCACCTCACCACCCCGACCTTGTCTTCACCCTCTCTACTCCCTCTTCCTCTCCCCTCTCTTCATCCCTGACAACCCCTCACCCGAGAACCTACACCCGATAGCCCAACACCCAACTCCTATAGAAACCCCGACCTCCCATCGCCGGGACCTTCACCTCGTCGTCACCCCTCGCCTCCTCTAACCCAGACCCAAGCCAGAGCACCAACCTAAGACCACACTTCTTATTATTCTCTTTATTTTCTTAAATCTTGTTGTTCCGGTAATCGCCGGGGTCGTGCACATCGCTGAGGATCCGGGCGACCCTGTCGTAGTCCTCATCCAGCATGGTCACATTCTTGAATAGCCTGGTCCAGCCTTGTACGCACGTGTGTGCATCGCAACATTTACCCGACGTCAAACGCAGCGTGTGTACCCCATCGTGAGATCTGATCAGGCAAGTTTATCTTGATACATGCTATGTCGTTATATTTATATCCATATGAATAAAAATATTGCATGTAGTTTAATGGTGCATCCCATGTTATAGTTTTACCGATGTTTGATACCCATACATATCCGTACTGACAATTGCATATCTAATTACATGCCGGAACACTCTGATGTCATTTCACTATTATATTATCATGACATGTTATCTAGCTCGCATCATACGTAGTCATGGATATATATGTTATTACTGATAAATACTTGTGCATCCGTGCATTAACCGTGTTCTGATACTCGTTACAGTTTTACTTTGGGTATCTGTTTGATACATATGCACCACATGACATGCCCTAACACACTACTTGACTTGATACCTTGATCTTGTTAGTAATGCCAACAATCCTAACTTGTTGTCCTGATGGACGTAACATGTTGTCTATATAGACAAAACCTGTATCTGCTTGATCATGTGTTGGCATTAGTTTCATATTATCAATACCTGACTTGAACGCATAACCTTGGGGGTAAGGGAAATCAATAATGAAACATGACTTGTAACTCGACAGTTCGATACTTATATTGATCAGTCTTTACGGGCTAGGCCAGCCCCGGAATGCTGCTGTTGACATCATTCATCTGTACATATTACCTGTTTACTGTCTAGTGGCACGTCTTGGATTCAGCCCGAGAATCTTGACCGTGGTCCCGGGCATGCATGGGATACTACTGAGTTACGATTCCATTAAATTGATTTCGAAGACTTTAGAGTAGATAACCCAGTAGTATAGTTTAGATTACTTATTGCACTTCACATACACATACATACCTCACTGTTCATATCTGTGCTATTCTTTATATTCATATTTACCTATATCGTTACATCCTGGTTATTATTATTGTTTGATATTATGATGCACTGACGTCTGGGTTTTGCATGACCCAGTTTATCTATCTCTATCGCAGGCTGAACATGAGTATTTTAGCCGTTAGGCCGAGCAGTGGGGGATTGGATTTAGTGATGCTTAGTTTTGTTTTTCCCGCTAATTTTATTTCTTGATGTGAGCCCGTATTAGGACGTATTTCCATATGTTATTGATTTTAATCTGTTTTCGCTTATACATTTTCTTGACTCTTTTTATTATGGCAAATGAACATGTTCTAGATAGATTTTATAATTTACTATTCTTGATATCCTATAGACAACCGTAATATGACTGTGGAGAGATAATTTCTATCCACAGGTAGCATGATTGGTTTTGTCACGTGCCGTAGTTTACGCACTCTGGGATGCGGGGCGTGATAAGAACCAAAAACGATTACTGAAAATTTAGTAGAACCTAAGAATTCAATTGGATTCAACAATTCGTTAGTCTCTCCGCAAATTTAAGTAGTCCTATTATTATATCCGCAAGTGCACGGTCGCGTTGTAGCACATGTTCAAGAGCAGATCGATCCCACAGAGAATATGGTACTTAATTAAATCTAGGTGAACTAAAACTTAGTTTTTTATGAGAAAAGATTATTTTAGAACTAAGTGCCAAATAAAGAAATAAATAGCAATAAAGACATTGAGAAAATTAATTAATAAAAAGCAATATACTTAGATATGAATCCTCTAGATAGGTGTTTGCAAAGAATAATTCACAACATGTTTTTGTATTCAAAATCCTCTTTTTATCATACAAAAATTATAAATCATAAATTATATGACATCCAACATAATTTATCAATCTCAAGAAAGCATAAATTATTTGGTCTTCAAAATAACTCATCAATTAAATATATGAAGCACTATTTAAAGGTTGTATAGATCTCTATAATAGCAAACACAAATCTTGCATAACTAAGCATGAAATATATGCATAGCATGATACAGAATCAAAGTTATATGTAAAACCTAAATCTGCATCATAAAAATCTTGTTTTTAAGAACCCTAATTCAACATGACATAAAACTGCACTTTGCATCAACCAAGCATAAATTATAAGCAATTGGATCATAACTTATCAAAGCAAAATAACAAATAAAAGATCATATCATATAAATCAGGATCTATAAAGCATATAGAAAAACTCGTCATAAACATCCTACACATAATCTACCTAGGTTCATCTCCGTAGGGGCATAATAAATTAGCTATTCATAATTAAAAAGAAAACAATAGAAGGAAAATTTATAGTTAAAAACTAAAAATCCTTACAAACTCGTTGATCCCCTTTAGCAAACCCTAAATGGCTTGAAAAGTCTTATGAAGATATAAGAAAAGCCTAGAAATAAATAAACAGCATTATATATTGCTCTCTACCAATTACGAAATAAAAACCCTAAAAATGCATCCATAAGCCGCATATAAAATCATAAGCTTTGACTTGATTATTGGGCCGCTGAATGGTGCCCTAAACCTGCCGAACTATACCATGTGGGCCCACTTTCCATTTGGCTTGGACTGTTGACTTGGTCCTCTGTGTTGACTCCTTTGAATGCCATCTCAGTCTTTTAGGTCATCTCTTGTATCGGTTTCTTTATTAAATTGATTACGTCGAATACACGTAACTTCGTCTTTTCTGTCTTTTCACATTTAAGACTCTATAATCAGCATTTATAAACAAAAGACACCTCGAGCACCATTAAACATATAAAATAAAATAAATAAGGACATAAAATTGTGAAATAAATTACACCTATCAAATACACCCATACTTACCTTTTGCTATTACTCGAGCAAAACTTAAATACTAAAAACTAAGAAAAGAAAAAGTGCTAACAACTAAACTACCTATGCTCTTTCTCGCAGGCGTTGCGAATTCACTTAGCACGTGTGATCAGTCAAAAATACTGCATCTTTAAACCGGCAATTTCCCTATCATTTGCATTCATATAGAAGTGTTCGGCATTCATATAGCACATATTAGCAAAACAATCGTAAAATATCAGATTACATGTGTTAGACCTTAAAACCGGCATTTTTAGGAAAATTGACTGTGTTTCATGGCATTGCATCATTCTTGTGTAGCGCAACATGTGTTCCGAAGTTTGTGCAGGAAATTCCAGAAGAATGGCCAAATTTGTCAAACTGCTGATAAAAAAATACGCCAACTCAATAACTTCAGATCTGGAAGTAATCTGGAAAGAATTTTGAGAATCAACACATCAGATAAATACCACAAAGCCAAGAAGAAGCAGTATACAGAATTCCACACAGTGATCCCCTCACGTGACCGCGGATCCGCGGCATAAGGAGGCACGTGCCGCGGATCCGCGGCGCTTCTGCCACGTCATCACTTAAATTTAAGTGCATTATGCTTCCGCCAGTGCCTACACTTCAGAATGATATGTCAAATTCCAGATGACTCTCGAAGCTTCTGCCAGATCAGCAAAGATCATTAAGCAAGCTAATCTTGATTAAGCTAATTAACCTCCTAACAAGCTAGTTCTAGAAGCTCCCTCTAACTAACTACTTCTAGAAGCCTCTCTAGCTAATAAACTTTTGGAAAGAAATTCAAATTTTGAATCCTAGATCTAGGGTTTTGGAAGTCTATAAAAGAGAGCCTAGATCTAGGGTTAAGAAAAATCAATCTTTGGTTCATCTTTAGCCATTCATAAATCATTAATTAGGGTTAAGGTTCTTCTTCATTCTTCTTCTTCTCTCATCTCCCCCATTTCCCCACAAGTTTAGTAACAAAACTTGTGCCTCAAACCCTAACCCTAATTCCAATCCAAGATCAAGATCATTGAGTACCATTTAAGCAAGAAGCCTTCAAAGCCTTTAGAAGCGAAGCCGGACTTCATCGGAGCATGTGATCCAAGCCGATCCGCGACTCAAGGAGCCGATGCGACGCTAGATTCGACAATCTTGTTCCTTCTCAAATTCTTGTAGTCTCTTGAGCAATGTGTAACAATTTGTTGAATAAATAAATGTGAGATTCTTTTAACTTGCTTATCTTTTAATTCAAGCATTATGATTCAATCTCAATTTGTGATTGTGTTTGTTATGATGATGTTTGAGTAAACTCCGCTCGTATAGGAGTTGTGACGATCAATAGAATGATGATGATTTAGATATTTTTACAATTCTTAAATCCTATAACGTTTGTAAATTCTTGTAAATCGAATGATCGATAACCTAGTTTCGAGACGATGCTTTCTTGATCGTGTTCGCTCGAAACTAGAGATCAACAATCGATCATTAGATTAACTAGAACCTAGAATTTGAATAAGATTCATTGAAAGGATAAAGGATAAGACGAGGAAACCCTAGCTTCTTTGCAAGATCCTTAACCTCGATAAATTATCATCGATCTAGTCTTAATTCGTTAAAGGATAAGAACATGAAATCATTATATCTCATCACATCTATAGATCCGATCGATTCCTACGAGCTACACTTCGAATCTTGATTGTTTGTTTGGAAATCATCCCAAATTATCACTTCTTGATTTTTAATGCTTTCTTAGATCTTGATATTTTCTCTTTCTTAAAATGCAATTTTATAAATCATGAATTGTTTGTTTTCTTTTCTTTAAAGTTTCAACTCATCTAATTCGAAACACGAACGATTACACTTTCTCTGTGGACGATCCGCACTTACTAACGCGCTACATTCGACACCGTTATTGATTGCGGTCAAATAATTTTTGGTTGTGATTTCTATCAATTTTCCAACATACACAATCGGAAAGTATCATCAATCAAATGGCGCCGTTGCCGGGGATAGTGCGCTAATTGTTCGTATTTTGAAATTTGAGTTGAAAGATTTATTCCATTACAATTTTTAGATCGAAATTCGCGCAAACACTAATACGTGTTGTTGTGATTTGATTGCGAGAAAATCTGGAATCATTGGAGCTTGGATAAAATTTTTGTGAATATTCCAGAGAGCTAAGGGGAGAAATAGAAGCAGTCTCCTGAAATTTTATGCAGGGATCCTCTTATTAGACCGCGTTTCCGCGGCATTACTGTGCATTTGCCGCGGATCCGCGGTAGGCTTGCTTCCTCTCTGGGCAAAAATTGTCAGGTAATCTCAATCTTTCTTATCTCCTTCTTAAATCTGCTCCATTAACAATTTTGTGCAGGTTTCTTTGCAAATAAATCGCAGCGCCGTAAAAAGCAAAATAAATTGTGCGTGTTTTTGATTTTGTGGTTGTTTGCATATTAATACGGCTATTAAGGGGCACGGCCAAATCCAGATTAGGTGGGGAGTTCATTACCCTTTCTAAGCCCCAAAAATCACAAACTTGCATCCGCATTGACCCTCATTAACTAAAAAATATCTAGAGATGACTCTAAGGACCGTCGCGCTCACTTAGAACAGAAGAAGGCCGTGGGTAATTCATTGCTTATCCGCGTTTCTTTTGTAGTGTCTAAGGAAAGTGTGTCGAAGGCTAGTGGTTACTTAATTAGGCCCACTACTTACGTAGTGGAAAACATCCCACTTACCTGGCACTTACCTGGCCACAGGAGAGACAAAGAGGCAGTGGATGATTTTATCCTGCGACTTGTCTTTTGGCAGTTAGGAGCGGTCTAGAACCTGACCTAGGTGACCACTAGATTTTAGGGTATTGCTTGTTGCATTTGTGTGTCGCATCATTTTTTCAAAAATCCGTAAAATTTTTAAAACAAACACCAACACATTCATCACTTCCCCTAATTATAAATCTACGCTGCCACTTGTACTAACCCTTTTTAGTGCAAGATAGGCTGGACACGGGATTCTAGTGCCCGTTTAGTCCGCGTCTCCTTCGATCGACCCTAAAGTCGGTATTTCTACATTTACCTCTTCTTTACCCACCACCACACCCACATCGATGGATCCATCTCCATCAAATTTCTTTACCACTACTCTGCCGCCGTCCGTTGGTGCGCAGAATCCACCCCGCATCTCTCTCCAAGAGAGATGCTATCCTACACGAGGTCCCCCCTTTCCACCTGTCTTTCCATTCCACCAGCCAACGGGGAAAATTTTCAGATTAAACCCCAATACATCAACCTTCTACCAAAGTTTCACGGTCTCGAGTCTGAAGACGCATACGTGTTTATCACGAAATTCGAAAATGTATGCGCAATGATGGGTACCTCACAGCTTTCTGTGGATGCTATGCGTCTTCGTCTTCTCCATTTCACTTTGTGCGATATAGTCGAGAAGTGGCTGTATAACACTACCGCACATTCTATCTCAAACTGGGGAGAATTCGTAAAAGCATTCCTAAAGAAATTCTACCCACATCATAAAACAGCTCGAGTCCGTAGCGAAATAAATCAATTCACCCAGCTTCCAAATGAAACATTCTCAAAATGTCTTGAACGCTTCAAGGATTTGTTAGTTCAATGTCCACATCACAGAATCCCCAGATAGGATCTGTGCCGAATCATTTATGAGGGCATTAATCCTAACACAAGACAGACCCTTGAATCCATGTGTCAAGGCAACTTCATGACCAAAGATGATGGGGAAGCCTGGAAATTTCTAGAAGATTTCGCTGAAAAATCTTTACAGTGGGAAGGTGTGAGTCAATCGTCTAGGGATGGCAGTGATATTTCCATAGGAGTTAGAGCTGACATTTCGGCTATGCAAAAGAAACTCGAGACTATGGAAAACAAATTTTTAGCCGCCCTAAGTCAAATGTCACTCTCCAAAACTGTATGTGGATGCTGTTCTGATCCTTCTCATTTGACGGAAGAATGTCCACAAAATTCTCCGTTTCAAGGTCATATCAATTCTGCCTTTCAAAGACCTAGAAACGATCCATTTTCTTCCATATATAATCAGAGTTGGAGGAATCACCCTAACTTTGCTTGGAACCAATCACAATCTCAAAACACGGTTCCAAATCAAAACAATTTCCAAAGGGTCCTTCCACCACAACAGCAACCACCACAATTGAGTCAGCACCCCTTCCAAGCACAAAACTTTCAAAATCCGGTCAACACACCCGCACCGTCTAGTCTTTTACAGTTGACCGGGACCGATGAATCCTCTTCATTCATAAACTTGCATCTAACAAATCTCATGCAAGTATCGGCTGAAATAAAGACTTCTGTCGATGATATAAAGAAAAACTCAGCGTCCCAAGCTGAGAGTATTAAATCGATGGAAGTAGAAATTTCACGATTAAAAGCCGAAATGAGTGCAAGAGAGAAAGGGAAACTTCCAGCTCAACCTTTACCCAATCCTGGCTATTCACACCATGTGGATGCAATCACGTTGAGATCTGGAAGAGTGCTTGACAATCACGTTGGGGAAGAGATTGATGATACTGATAAATCAATCAATAACACCCCGGCTGAGACCTTTCCTCACACACACACTTCTAATTCTGACCCCAGTTCTTCTACCCCACCACCTTCTTGCGAGCCTATTCTTCATTTCCCACAAGGCTCGCCACCTCAGCCCATTTCTTCTAGTTCTCCACGGACGATCCCCACTTCTATTCTGGGATCGGGTCCACACACACTTCCTTCTCCTATGATGGACCCAGCGCTTATTGCTAAAGCACATTATCCTAATCGGTTAAGGGCTAACACATCGAGTCCACATATGGAAAAGATTATGGACATGTTTAAGCAAATTAACATCAACATCCCTTTCCTAGATGCTATCCAACAAGTTCCGTCCTATGCGAAAACTCTTAAGAACTTGTGCACTAGGAAGAGGAAGACTCAAGTGCCCAAGAAGATATTCATGGCAAAGACTGTAGACACGGCTTTCCCCCAGCAATTACCGAGGAAACGTAAGGATCCTGGATATCCTACGATTTCCATTTCTATTGGGGAAAAATACATCAACCGTGCTCTACTAGACCTTGGTGCTAGTGTTAACTTGCTTCCATATTCAGTCTATGAGCAACTAGGTATCGGAGTATTGAAACCATCTCATTGCACTCTTCAGATGGCTGACCGATCAATCACCAAACCTAGGGGTGAACTGGAGGATGTGTTAATAAAAATCGGGGAATTCGTATTCCCTGTGGACTTTATTGTAATTGATACACAGCCAGTAGCGAACCCACGGAATCAAATTCCGGTGATTTTAGGTCGCCCCTTTTTGGCCACTTCCAACGCTATCATCAACTGTCGTAATGGTTCTATGACCCTATCTTTCGGGAATAGGTCAATTGAGCTGAACATTTACAACTTGGGAAGTGTACCCTCCGAACCTACTGCTCAGGTCTGTTCTGTCGACTTAATGGATGTTGACAGCAGCGAATTTGACGATCCTCATGATACTGATCTTGACTCTTTTCATACGTTATTGTTTGACCCAACTATGTATCATACACATACGGACTCTTCCACCAAGTTGTCCGGGTCAACAACTAACACTGATTATGAACCGTTCTTAGAGTCTGAAGATCACCCCGCACTTTGTGACTCCATTATTCATCGGGGTATTGATGGAACGTTTGAGGAAATCTTCGCTGATGAACTCGTATTTTTGAATGACACGGGTGTTGAGATGAATCATCTCCCAATCATTGAAATTGAACCTCCACCCCTTCTTCTGAACTGTAAAAAGAATGCGAGTAATCCATCACATTCACTGCATCGTCTCTCCAAAATGAGACGCACACACATTCTATTCCACCACTTACCCTTTCCTCATTACTTCTTCCACCAACCAGAGCACTGCATTGATAAAATTTTCGAATGGTTGGTGTTAACTTTCGGTCTTTGCAAAGCTTGGCATCGACCAATGATTTTTGACCCCCTCATGTGATTTTCAAAAGATTAACATTGCATAACTCAAGTTTGGGGGGGCATTTTTTTTTCTGGCTCTTGAAAAGAAAATTTTTACAAAAAGATGAGCCAAAAATAAGTTTGGGGGACGGTCTTCACTTAAATATTTTGCCCCCACTAATAAATTCCTCCCAAGCTTAAAGGTTTTTCGAGATTTAGCTGATGGCAACAGTGAGGTCACTGTTGAAAACAAGTTTGGGGGAGGTTTGTGCTTATTTTTGCATCATTTGCATTATACTTTGCATAAGCACAAAACATTTTTGAAAACCTATAAAAATTTAAAATTTTGCAAAAGATAAAAAAAAAATATTTTTGTACATAAATAAGATAATAAAAGATTAGATAGTGAAAAATTGCATCCATAAGATTGGAAAAATTTAAGAAAACCAAGAAAATTAGAAGTTTTCTTAAACGAACTAGTAATAAGTAGTTATGAGCCGTTGTCCCAAGGGTTAGTAAGATGGAGGAAGTCACTAATCTGAGGATAAAAATAAGTCTGAAAAATAGTTCTTATTCTGGAAGCCAAACATTTTGAACGTTGATACCCTGCTATTCACACTTACACACGTCTTGAAACCTGGGATAGTAGAGGATACCTTAAAATGCTCTTGTCTTAAAGCCAAAAGTATGAAGGAAATAAAAAAATGAAGAAAATATAAATGGTGAGAAAAATGAACACTGGTTTTGTTATCGCCAAGGCAGCAATAAAAAAATATAGCGAGGGTGCCTCTTCACCTAGTACCCTAAGGCCAACTGGTCTGGAAGTCACTGCTAAGCCTTAGGTGGTGCAAGATGAGGAAAATACACCAAATAAGCAAGCACATGAGTAATCGGTCGGTTAGTACCTCAAGAAGTATTAACGGTCGCATGAAAGTGTGTGAGCAAATTCGTCTAAATATTCATTAATCAAAAAGTACTGAGGCTGATGGGCAAGAGTATGATAGCTTGAATTGAATTCTCCGGGTGTAGGGATGTCCTTTACACACACGCAGGGTGATATGATCGATATTTGGAAGAAAGATAGGAATAAAGAATAAGACGATGTTTTATTGAGGGAGGACGTGATTTCTGACATCTTTTCATGACTATTAAGATATGGCTTATGACAACCGAAAAGCTAGCTTAGTTGGAAAACCTAATTTTCAAGGCTTTTCTTTTACAATTCTTTTCTTTAAATGTAATATTCATGATCTTCCTTTTATAATTGGATTTTGTGGGTGCAATCCGCTGAAAACCCTCAGGAGACAACACTCCTCCTACTAGGGACACCTAGAGGTTTAAAGGCTTGTTGCACGTGCTCAGTGCAATCATGTTGTCTACGAAAGTGTGCTAGTTAGTTTTTCTCTTTCTTTATTTTCTCCTTCTCTTTTTAATAAAACATTCGCTCGAGACGACCGAAAATAAGTTTGGGGGAATTTGATCAGTCGAAAATACTGCATCTTTAAACCGGCAATTTCCCTATCATTTGCATTCATATAGAAGTGTTCGGCATTCATATAGCACATATTAGCAAAACAATCGTAAAATATCAGATTACATGTGTTAGACCTTAAAACCGGCATTTTTAGGGAAATTGACTGTATTTCATGGCATTGCATCATTCTTGTGTAGCGCAACATGTGTTCCGAAGTTTGTGCAGGAAATTCCAGAAGAATGGCCAAATTTGTCAAACTGCTGATAAAAAAATACGCTAACTCAATGACTTCAGATCTGGAAGTAATCTGGAAAGAATTTTGAGAATCAACACATCAGATAAATACCACAAAGCCAAGAAGAAGCAGTACACAGAATTCCATACAGTGATCCCCTCACGTGACCGCGGATCCGCGGCATAAGGAGGCACGTGCCGCGGATCCGCGGCGCTTCTGCCACGTCATCACTTAAATTTTAGTGCATTATGCTTCTGCCAGTGCCTACACTTCAGAATGATATGTCAAATTCCAGATGACTCTCGAAACTTCTGCCAGATCAGCAAAGATCATTATGCAAGCTAATCTTGATTAAGCACTTAACCTTCTAACAACCTAGTTCTAGAAGCTCCCTTTAACTAACTACTTTTAGAAGCCTCTCTAGCTAACAAACTTTTGGAGAGAAATTCAAATTTTGAATCTTAGATCTAGGGTTTTGGAAGTCTATAAAAGAGAGCCTAGATCTAGGGTTAAGAAAAATCAATCTTTGGTTCATCATTAGCCATTCAGATATCATTAATTAGGGTTAAGGTTCTTCTTCATTCTTCTTCTTCTCTCATCTCCCCCATTTCCCCACAAGTTTAGTGATAAAACTTGTGCCTCAAACCCTAACCTTAATTCCAATCCAAGATCAAGATCATTGAGTACCATTCAAGCAAGAAGCCTTCAAAGCCTTTAGAAGCGAAGCCGGACTTCATCGGAGCATGTGATCCAAGCCGATCCGCGACTCAAGGAGCCGATGCGACTCTAGATTCGACAATCTTGTTCCTTCTCAAATTCTTGTAGTCTCTTGAGCAATGTGTAACAATTTGTTGAATAAATAAAGGTGAGATTCTTTTAACTTTCTTATCTTTTAATTCAAGCATTATGATTCAATCTCAATTTGTGATTGTGTTTGTTATGATGATGTTTGAGTAAACTCCGCTCGTATAGGAGTTGTGACGATCAATATAATGATGATGATTTAGATATTTTTACAATTCTTAAATCTTATAACGTTTGTAAATTCTTGTAAATCGAATGATCGATAACCTAGTTTCAAGACGATGCTTTCTTGATCGTGTTCGCTCGAAACTAGAGATCAACAATCGATCATTAGATTAACTAGAAGCTAGAATTTGAATGAGATTCATTGAAAGGATAAAGGATAAGACGAGGAAACCCTAGCTTCTTCGCAAGATCCTTAACCTCGATGAATTATCATCGATCGAGTCTCAATTCGTTAAAGGATAAGAACATGAAATCATTATATCTCATCACATCTATAGATCCGATCGATTCCTACGAGCTACACTTCGAATCTTGATTGTTTGTTTGGAAATCATCCCAAATTATCACTTCTTGATTTTTAATGCTTTCTTAGATCTAGATATTTTCTCTTTCTTGAAATGCAATTTTATAAATCATGAATTGTTTGTTTTCTTTTCTTTAAAGTTTCAACTCATCTAATTCGAAACACGAACGATTACACTTTCCCTATGGACGATCCGCACTTACTAACGCGCTACATTCGACACCGTTATTGATTGCGGTCAAATAATTTTTGGTTGTGATTTCTATCAATTTTCCAACATACATAATCGGAAAGTATCATCAATCAACGTGCAACAAGCCGTTAAATCCTATGGTTACCCAAATAGACGAGTGTTGTCTCGTGAATATTTTCAGTGGATACTACCCATAAAATCCCAAAAAGAAAAATAAAAAGAAAGATAAGAAAAGAAAAAATAAAGGAAATGAAAATGAAGGAAAAATTAAAATGAAAACTAGAAACAAAGAAAAATGAAAACAAGAATAGGTAGAATCTTGTTGTTTTTCGGTTTTTAAGAATTTTCCATCAAAGGCATCGTTTCAAATCAAGAAATTATATCCTTCCTCAATAGAACTTAATTCTAGTCTTCACACCCCTCTTTTCTTTAAACATATCTCATATACCCCTACGTGTGTGTATTATGCATCTCTTCCTCTTAAGATTTCGATTCAAACTATCATATCAATGTCTTATACCCTCATATTTATTATTATTTTATAATATCTAGTCTCGCAACTACCTAAGACCTCCAGCAGTGACTCTCACACCAGACAGTCTTAGGACACTTGGTGATGAAGCACCCCAAACGACTGATGATTTAGGGCATGTTTGGTTTGGCTGTTGCGAAAAGAGATTTTAACAAAAGTGTTGTTGAAGAAAGCTCTTTAGGCAAAGGTGCTTTTGTAAAATGTTCTTTTTGATTGAAAATCTGTTTGTGAAAGTATGTCTTAGCACCTCTACTAGGTTTCAATGAGCATTAAGTATGCAATTTAAAAAAATTAAAGGTCTAAGTATACTAAATAAGAATCGAACTAGAGAATTAGGGTTTTAAAGTTAGCAAACTAGTTCTAATCTAAGTAAAGAGAGTCTACAACCTTTGTAGTCTAGTTCTTCACTTCTAAAACTCCAAGTAGTATTTCCTAGAACTCTTCTTTGACTCCACTTAAAGAATAGAACGAGCTTACTTATAGTCTTCGTCGTCGAAGATGATCCACCTTGAGGCAACTCACACTCAAACTCATACTTCACTAATTAAGGTATTTGTGAAGTTAAAAAGCTATACTAATAGGCTAGAATAGTGCAGGTTGATGAAGTATGAATTTTGCTCACTAGAAATATTTCTTTCTCTTTTTCTTTTTCTTACCATTGAAAACGAGTGAGGAGATGAAGATGAATATGAACTTGGATGAGTGTGAACCATGAGCTCAAAAGATAAGATCAAAGATGAGATAAGATGAGACTAATAAATATCTATGAATAATCCAAGAATTAAAGATGAGTCATTACTTCTTCAAGCATCTAAAGTCATGACTCATTCTTCATTTCTTTTAATTCACAAATGTTTATTATTATTGATCAGTCGAAAATATTGCATATTTTAACCGGCAATTTCCTTATCATCTGCATACATATAGAAGAGTACGGTATTCATAATTCACATATTAGCTAATCGGTCGCAAAATATCAAATTACATGTATTCGACCTTAAAACCGGCAATTCTAGGGAAATTAACTGCATTGCATTACATAGAATATTTTCCATATCTTGCAACCCCTGTTTCGAAGTCTATGCAGGAAAAGAGATGCTTGCTCGATCATTACATCGCTCGACCATTACAATTGCTCGTAAACTCACTCAACTCAAATCTGGTATCAACACAGAAGGGAAACTGCAATTATAAACATCAAAGAAAGCCAAAAATAGAAGCCCAAGACCACTGAAGAAAGTACAAGCCCCAAGGCCATTAATGCACCGCGGAAGGGCGGCCAATGCCCACCTCATGCGGCGGTTGCGCGGCGGGATCAGGGAGTCAGCTCCTCAAATTTCACCAAAACTCCTGTTTCAGTTCCCACTGCTCAGAAATGCACACAAACTTCCAGAAGAGTCCAGATACTTCCACCAGATCAGCAAACACCCAAACTAGCCTAATCTTTCTAGAACTTTCCCTAAACCCTAGCTTAAACCCTAAGCTAACTCCTAACAAACTCCTTCTAGAAACCCTTCAACAAACTTTGGGAGGGAAAGTTCTAATTCAAATCTAACCTAGGGTTTGGGAGTTCTATAAATAAGACCCTAGGCTCATCATTTGATAATTATTTCAACCTTGGGAAAGCTTAGAAAAATCAATCTCTTTCTTCATCCCCTCTTCCTCAAGTTTAGTGAGAGAGCTTGTAGGAAACCCTAACCCTAAATCCAACCACAATTCAAGATCTTGAGTGCAAGCCAAGCAAGATGCCTTCAACCCTTTTATGAGCCAAGCCGATCTTCAATCGGGCAAGAGATCAAAGTAGATCCACGATCCACGGAGACGAGCGAAGCCGAGTCAACGATCAATTTCTTCTTCTTGTAGATTCTTGAAAGAATGTATTGAAATTGTTGATTAAATAAAAGGTGATATTCTTTTATCTTGTTTTCTTTAAATTCCGCATCATGTTATCATTACTATTCTTGAATATTGTCTTTGTGGTGATGTGTGAATAAAACTCCGCTCGTCGGGGAGTCGAAACGATCTTTAGTATGATGATGTAACAAATTTGTAATCGATTCTTGAATCCCACGAGTTTGTAAACCCTAGCAAGTTCAAGAATCGACGACCCAATTCGTTGCGATGCTTTCTTGATCGATATCGCTCGAGATTGGGGAGTTCCGATCGTTTCTTGGAATTGCTAGAGGCTAGAATATAAATGGTATCCTCGAAAGAACAAGGGTTAAGAGATGAAACCCTAATTTCATCAAGAAAACCCTAACTCTCGTCGATCGCCATTGATCTAGTATCAATTCTTTGAAGGACAAGAACACGAAACCCTTTAGATTACATCACGTCTAAAGATCCGATCGATTCCTACGAGCCTCTCTTATATTCTTGATTGTTGATTGGAAATATTATCAAAACTACCGATTCTTGATTGTTTATAGTTTCTTGATTCTTGCATAAAGAATAGTGACACTCGATTACAAAGCACATCTTGAATCATGTTTTCGTTTATTGTTGCTTAACATTTCATTTCAAACGTATCAAAATACTATTGAATTGCACAATCCCTGTGGACGATCCGCACTCATTCATTAACTACTTCCGACACCGTGGTTTGATTGCGGTCAATATAATTTTTTTGATTGTGATATCTTTACAAGTTTATTTTACACATCAGAAAACATTTCAATCAAAATGGCGCCGTTGCCGGGGATCGCGCTAATTCATTTGCATTCTTAGTTTGAAGTGAAAGAATTATTACGTTTTACTTCTTGAAATCAAAATTCGTACAAACTCTTACACGTGTGTTGTGATTTGATTGCAAGGTGATCTGGAGCATTCTGTTCTGTGGAAAAATTTGTTTGAACATACCAGAGAGCTGGAGATAGTAGCAGGAGCTTGTTGAAGAAAAATTGTTCACTGTTCCCAAGAACCGACCGCTCATCCGCGGTAGATACATGCTTATTGCGGCGGAAGCGCCGCAGTCTTGGAGGATCTCTGTGGGATTTTTCTGCAGGTGACTTCTTGCTCTCTCCTCTCACCCTTTTTAGCTCCAATTAACCCTTTGCTGCAGGATTCTTTGCAAATAAATCGCAGCGCCGCAAAGCAAAAATAAAATTGTGTGTGATTTTTGATTTCTTGGTTGTTTGCATTCTAATACGGAAATTTAAGGGGCACGGCCAAATCCAAATTAGGTGGGGATTTCATTACCCTTCCTAGGCCCCGAAAATCGTCAAACTTGCATCCGCATTACCCCCATTAACTAAAAGAAATCTAGAGAAGACTCTAAGGACTGTCGCGCTCAATAGGACAAGAGAAGGTCGTGGGTAATTCATTGCTTATCCGCGTTTTCTTGTGGTGCCTAAGGCGAGTGTGTCTAAGGCTAGTGGTTATTAATTAGGTCCACTGTAGTGGTGGTTCCTTCCCACTTACCTGGCACTTATCCGGCCACAGGGGGACAAAGAGGCAGTGGAGGATTCTATCCTGCGGCTTGTCTTTTGGCAGTTAGGAGCGGTCTAGAGATCGGACCTAGGTGACCATTAGATTCTAGGGTTTGTGTGCTGCATTTGTTTTGTCGCATCATTTTTTCAAAATCCGTCCCTTTTTCAAAGCAAGCACCGCATTCATTCATCCCTAATTATAAGTCAACGCTGCCACTTGTACTAACCCTTTTTAGTACAAGATAGGCTGGACACGGGATTCTAGTGCCCGTTTAGTCCGCGTACCTCCTATCGACTCCGAAGTCGGTAATTCTCCATTTACCTTTTCTTTACCCACTACCACACCCACACCGATGGATCCGAATCCATCAAACTTCTTTAACCCTAATCTGCTACCGTCCGTTGGTGCGCAGAATCCTACTCCACCCCACATTTCTCTCCAGGAAAGATGTTATCCACATAGAGGTCCACTTTCGACCTGCTTATCCACACCACCAGCCAATGGGGATAATTTTGAGATTAAGCCCCAGTATATCAATCTTTTACCCAAATACCACGGACTCGAGACCGAGGACGCTTACGTTTTCATTACCAAATTTGAAAACGTTTGCGCAATGATGGGTACGTCTCAACTTTCAGTGGATGCGATGCGTCTACGACTTCTTCCATTTACTTTGTGCGATATAGCCGAGAAGTGGCTATACAACACCACCGCACACTCTATTACGAATTGGGAAGAATTCGTCGCTGCATTCCTTAAGAAATTTTACCCCGTCCAAAAGACGGCTCGAATCCGTAGCGAACTGAACCAATTTGCCCAGCTCCCTGCCGAACCATTTTCAAAATACTTTGAACGTTTCAAGGATCTATTGGTTCAATGTCCTCACCACGGCATCCCGAGATGGGAGCTTTGCCGAATCATATATGAGGGCAGTAACCCTAGCACTAAACAGAGCCTTGAAAACATGTGTCAAGGTACATTTATGACCAAAGATGACGGGGAAGCTTGGCGATACTTAGAAGAGTTCGCTGAAAAGTCACTAATTTGGGAGAGTGGAACACAACCATTGAATAGGGGTGGCGTACACCAAATAGATGTGTCCATAGGTGTCCGAGCTGAAATGGCAGCAATGCAAAAGAAGCTCGACGCTATGGAACACAAATTTGCAGCAGCCTCCCTAAACCCAATGTCGCTCCCCAAAACTGTTTGTGGGTGCTGTTCTGATCCGTCACATTTAACGGAAGAATGTCCATTAAACTCTGCATTTCAAGGTCACGAGCATTCTAATGCCGCATTTCAAAGACCTCGAAACGATCCATATTCTTCCAGTTACAATCAGGGTTGGAGGAACCACCCGAATTTTGCTTGGAACCAAAACCAATCTCAAAACACGGTTCCAAACACGAATCAATTTCAACGGGCTCTTCCTCCACCACAACAGCAACCCCTACAACTCACTCAGCACCCCTACCAGTCACAAAATTTCCAAAACCAGGGCAACACTCCTGCACAGTCTAATCCTATGCAGCCCTGTTCTGACGAGTTCTCTCAATTCACTCAAACCATGAAATCACTTTTATCAAATTTCATGGATGTTTCGACTGAAGTTAGATCTTCCGTCAGTGAAATAAAGAAAAACTCAGCGTCCCAAGCTGAGAGTATTCGCACGATGGAAGCCGAAATGAGTGCGAGAGAAAAAGGGAAACTTCCCTCTCAAACCCTACAGAATCCTGGGCATTACAATGTAAATGCCATTACAACGTTGAGATCGGGAAGAGTGCTGAACAATCATGTCGGGGAAGATATTGATAATACTGAAAATCATATCAACACCCCGGCTGAGTCTTTCCCACAAACACACACTTCACCTTCTGATCCTTCTTCTTCTACCAAACCACCTTCGCACGAGCCTATTCTCCATTTCCCTTTAGGCTCAACACCTTCACCCAACCCTTATAGTTCTCCACAGACGGTCCCCACACCTCCTTTGGGACCTCGTCTACCCCCCTTTCCTTCTCCTATGATGGACCCCGCGCTTATTGCGAAAGCACCTTACCCGAACCGGCTAAGGGCTAATAGAACGAGTCCTCATATGGAGAAAATTTTAGAGATGTTCAAACAGGTTAACATCAATATCCCTCTCTTAGATGCGATTCAGCAAGTCCCCGCTTATGCGAAGATTCTAAAGGACTTGTGCACTAGGAAGAGGAAGACCCAAGTGCCGAAGAAAGTCTTTATGTCTAATAGCATTAGCACTGCTTTTATACCCCAGCTTCCAAAGAAAAGAAAGGACCCAGGTTGTCCTACAATTTCGATTTCGATTGGGGGTAAAAACATAAATCGTGCTCTGTTAGACCTTGGCGCGAGCGTTAACCTGTTACCTTATTCTGTCTATGAGCAATTAGGGATTGGAGAGCTGAAACCTGCTCATTGCACTCTCCAGATGGCAGACCGATCTATCACCAAACCAAGGGGTGAATTAGAGGATGTGCTGATAAAGGTCGGGGAATTTGTTTTCCCCGTAGACTTCATTGTGCTCGACACACATCCTGTAGCAAACCCCCGGGGCCAAATTCCGGTGATTCTAGGTCGTCCTTTCCTTGCCACTTCCAACGCTGTTATAAACTGTAGAAATGGTTCAATGAATTTATCATTTGGAAATATGACCATTGAACTAAATATCTATAAAGTTGGAAGTCAGCCGTCAGAACCCTCTGCTCATATTTTAGATGTGTGCTCTGTCCATGAGATCGCTCCCGATAGTTGTGGAGCTGAGGATTTTTGCTTTACTGATCTCGATGACACTAGCACATCTCTGTTTGACTTAGCACAAGATCTTAGTGAGGACACTTTAGCTACACATGAGTCCTGCACTTCTGACTTTTCTCCACCCGAGTCTGTATCTTTCACAGGCTCTGAGCTTCTTTGTAGATCCAAAAATCAATCTATGACCCTTCCTTCTATCATTTCTCCGCCTGAGTTAGATCTCAAAGTTTTACCTTCTCACCTGAAATATGCATATCTTGGTGAGAACGAGTCATTACCGGTTATCATTTCCGCTTCTCTTGCATCAGAGCAAGAGAATGCCCTTTTATCGGTATTGAGATCTAATAAAGAGGCGTTTGGTTGGAGTATGGCGGACATCAAAGGGATTAGTCCCTTGATAGTTGAACATCATATACATGTGATGGATGATGCCAGACCGACCCGAGAACCACAGAGACGGTTGAATCCCGTCATGAAGGAAGCAGTCATGAAAGAAATCGTCAAGTGCTTAGATAATGGTATTATCTACCCCATCTCCGATAGCCAGTGGGTGAGTCCTATACATGTCGTTTCTAAGAAATCCGGCATCACAGTTATCACAAATGAAGCGAATGAGTTGATTCAAACACGCGCCCAAACTGGGTGGCGTGTATGCATCGATTATAGAAAACTCAACGCTGCTACGAGGAAAGATCATTTTCCTCTACCATTTATTGATCAAATGCTGGAACGCTTAGCGGGACGAGAGTTTTATTGTTTTATGGACGGTTACTCAGGCTACAATCAGGTCCCCATCGCCAAAAAGGATCAAGATAAAACCACTTTTACTTGTCCTTTTGGTACCTTTGCTTACAGTCGCATGCCCTTTGGGTTATGCAATGCTCCCGCTACCTTTCAGCGGTGTATGATGGGGATATTCTCTGATATGGTAGAGAATTTCTTGGAGATCTTTATGGACGACTTCTCGATTTTTGGAGACTCTTTTTCTGATTGCCTTGCGAATCTAGACGCTGTTCTTACTCGTTGCAAACAGAAGAACTTGACATTAAACTGGGAAAAATGCCACTTTATGGTCCAAGAAGGAATAGTCCTTAGACATGTCATTTCACAGAAAGGCATTGAGGTTGACAGAGCTAAAATAGATGTCATTCAAAACCTGCCTCATCCCAAAAGCGTCAAAGATATTCGCTCTTTCCTTGGCCATGCGGGCTTTTATAGGAGATTCATTAAGGACTTTAGCAAAATTGCTAGACCTTTAACACTACTCCTGGCCAAGGATACGACCTTCCATTTCGACTCGGATTGCGAGACAGCTTTCGACTCACTTAAACACTCACTCACCACAGCCCCCGTTTTATCATCACCAAATTGGGACTACCCCTTTGAGCTGATGTGTGACGCATCTGATTTTGCAGTAGGTGCAGTCTTAGGACAGCACATCGAAAAGATGCCACACGTGATTTACTATGCTAGTAAGACCCTGAATGATGCGCAAATCAATTATACAACCACCGAGAAAGAGCTTTTAGCGGTTGTATTTGCATTGGAAAAATTCAGGCCTTACTTAATCGGCTCACCTATAGTTGTATATACTGACCATTCCGCTTTAAAACATCTTCTGGCTAAGAAAGATGCAAAAGGTCGACTAATACGTTGGATCCTTCTTTTACAAGAATTCGATCTTGTTATCAAAGATAAGAAAGGATGTGAAAACGTAGTAGCTGACCACCTTTCACGCATCGTTTCTTCTCCTGTGACCCTGCCGATCAATGACTCATTCCCTGATGAACAACTCTTGAGCATATCCGATGAACCATGGTTCAGGGATATTGTGAACTATCATGCCACGGGACTTATACCGAGCGATTGGTCAAAACAGGACAAATATCGTTTTCTTTCCCAAGTAAAACACTTTTACTGGGACGAGCCTTATTTGTTTAAATATTGTCCTGATCAGATCATTCGCCGGTGCGTCCCAAATGAAGAGTTCAAGAGTGTTCTTTCATTTTGTCATGATCAGGCTTGTGGGGGTCACTTTGGTCCTAGAAAGACAGCGGAAAAGGTTTTGCAATGTGGATTTTACTGGCCGACCTTATTCAAGGACGCATTTGAGTATTGCAAAACCTGTACACAATGTCAGTATACGGGTAGAATATCCCAGAGGAATGAAATGCCTCAGCAACCCATTCTGGTTGTTGAAATGTTTGATGTTTGGGGCATTGATTTTATGGGTCCTTTTCCCAACTCCTTTGGGAATCTGTACATTTTGCTGGCGGTTGATTATGTCTCAAAGTGGGTAGAAGCCATTCCATGTCGCACTAATGACAGGAAAGTTGTCATTAAGTTCTTGAAAGAGAATATCTTTTCGCGATTTGGACACCCACGCGCTATCATTAGCGATAATGGGACACACTTCTGCAACAGATCTTTCGAGACTCTGATGCGAAAATACTCAATCAACCACCGTCTTTCTACACCCTATCATCCCCAAACAAGCGGGCAGGCTGAGATCTCAAACAGACAAATCAAACTTATCCTGGAGAAAACTGTTGCTAAGAATAGAAAAGACTGGTCGACCAAATTGACGGATGCTCTTTGGGCATTCAGGACTGCATATAAGACCGACCTAGGAATGTCTCCATATAGGATAGTGTTTGGAAAAGCATGTCATCTACCTGTTGAGATAGAACATAAAGCATTGTGGGCTATAAAAGAAATAAATTTTGATTAAACCTTGCTTGCAACTTTCGGAAGCTGCAACTTAACGAGCTAAGCGAACTCCGCGATGAAGCTTATGATAATGCTGTAATCACAAAGAATAGGACTAAGGTTTTTCACGATAAAAGCATTTTAAGGAAAACATTTTTACCTGGTCAACAAGTCCTTCTTTATGATTCACGTTTACACCTTCATGCGGGTAAGCTCCGATCTCGTTGGAAGGGACCTTTTGTTGTGCGGTCTGTATTCCCGCACGGGGCAGTAGAAGTAGAAAATGTTAAAAACGGCACTGTTTTCAAAGTAAATGGACATAGACTAAAGCCGTATTTTTCCACTGACCCCACGGAGGAGCTCTTGTTCTTACAAGAGCCAGTTTATTTGGATTAAAATTCCTCCGTCTCACCTTCATATCCTGTATATCATTGCATCATCTTTTGAATGAAGGTGAGTAAAAGATAAGTTTGGGGGAAGTTCTTCACTTATGTATTTTGCCCCCACTAATAATTCCTCCCAGATTTACAGGTTTTTGTAGGTATAGCTGTCGGCAACAGTGAGGACACTGTTGAAAACAAGTTTGGGGGAGGTTTGTGCTTATTTTCGCATCATTTGCATATCATCTGCATAAGCACAAAACATTTCTTTAGAAAAATCTATAAAAATTGAAAAATTTTCAAAACCCATAAAAATTTAAAAATTTTCAAATATAAAAATAATTTTAATATTTACACTTTTTTGTATATAAATAAGATAATGAAAGTTTAGATAGTGAAAAGTTACATCCATGAGATTAGAAAAATTTTAGAAAACTAAGAAAATTAGAAGTTTTCTTATACGAACTAGTAATAAGTAGTTATGAGCCGTTGTCCCAAGGGTTAGTAAGATGAAGGACGTCACTAATCTGAGGATAAAAATAAGTCTGAAAAATAGTTTCTATTCTGGAAGCCAAACATTTTGAACGTGGCTACCCTGCTATTCGCACTTACACACGTCTTGAAGCCTGGGATAGTAGAGGATACCTTGAAATGCTCTTGTCTTAAAGCCGATGTATAAAAAAAAAAAAGGGTATAAAAAAAATGGTGAGAAAAATGGATACTGGTTTTGTTATCACCAAGGGCATTAAAAATATATAGCAAAAGGGTGCTTCTTCACCTAGTGCCCCAAGGTCAACTGGTCTGGGAGTCACTGCTATGCCTGAGGTGGTGCAAGACGAGGAAAATACACCAAGCATGCAAGCACATTAGTAATCGGTCGGTTAGTACCTCAAGAAGTATTGACGGTCGCATGAAAGTGTGTAAGCAATCTCGTTTGCCAAGAAGTACTGAGGCCGATGGGCAAGGGTATGATAGCTTGAATTGAATTCTCCGGGTGTAGGGATGTCTTTACACACACGCAGGGTTATATGATCGATGTTTGGAATACAGATAGGAATGAAGAATAAGACGATGTTTTATTGAGGGAGGACGTGATTTCTAACATTTTTTCATGACCATTAAGATAGGGCTCATGACAACCGAAAAGCTAGCTTAGTTGGAAACCCTAATTTTCAAAGCTTTTCTTTTACGATTCTCTTCTTTAAATGTAATATTCATGATCTTGCTTTTATTATTGGATTTTGTGGGTGCAATCCGCTGAAAACCCTCAGGAGACAACACTCCTCCTACTAGGGACACCTAGAGGTTTAAAGGCTTGTTGCACATGCTCAGTGCAATCGTGTTGCCTACGAAAGTGTGCTAGTTAGTTTTTCTCTTTCTTTATTTTCTCCTTCTCTCTTTTTAATAAAACATTCGCTCGAGACGATCGAAATTAAGTTTGGGGGTATTTGATCAGTCGAAAATATTGCATATTTTAACCGGCAATTTCCTTATCATCTGCATACATATAGAAGAGTACGGTATTCATAATTCACATATTAGCTAATCGGTCGCAAAATATCAAATTACATGTATTCGACCTTAAAACCGGCAATTCTAGGGAAATTAACTGCATTGCATTACATAGCATATTTTCCATATCTTGCAACCCCTGTTTCGAAGTCTATGCAGGAAAAGAGATGCTTGCTCGATCATTACATCGCTCGACCATTACAATTGCTCGTAAACTCACTCAACTCAAATCTGGTATCAACACAGAAGGGAAACTGCAATTATAAACATCAAAGAAAGCCAAAAATAGAAGCCCAAGACCACTGAAGAAAGTACAAGCCCCAAGGCCATTAATGCACCGCGGAAGGGCGGCCAATGCCCACCTCATGCGGCGGTTGCGCGGCGGGATCAGGGAGTCAGCTCCTCAAATTTCACCAAAACTCCTGTTTCAGTTCCCACTGCTCAGAAATGCACACAAACTTCCAGAAGAGTCCAGATACTTCCACCAGATCAGCAAACACCCAAACTAGCCTAATCTTTCTAGAACTTTCCCTAAACCCTAGCTTAAACCCTAAGCTAACTCCTAACAAACTCCTTCTAAAAACCCTTCAACAAACTTTGGGAGGGAAAGTTCTAATTCAAATCTAACCTAGGGTTTGGGAGTTCTATAAATAAGACCCTAGGCTCATCATTTGATAATTATTTCAACCTTGGGAAAGCTTAGAAAAATCAATCTCTTTCTTCATCCCCTCTTCCTCAAGTTTAGTGAGAGAGCTTGTAGGAAACCCTAACCCTAAATCCAACCACAATTCAAGATCTTGAGTGCAAGCCAAGCAAGATGCCTTCAACCCTTTTATGAGCCAAGCCGATCTTCAATCGGGCAAGAGATCAAAGTAGATCCACGATCCACGGAGACGAGCGAAGCCGAGTCAACGATCAATTTCTTCTTCTTGTAGATTCTTGAAAGAATGTATTGAAATTGTTGATTAAATAAAAGGTGATATTCTTTTATCTTGTTTTCTTTAAATTCCGCATCATGTTATCATTACTATTCTTGAATATTGTCTTTGTGGTGATGTGTGAATAAAACTCCGCTCGTCGGGGAGTCGAAACGATCTTTAGTATGATGATGTAACAAATTTGTAATCGATTCTTGAATCCCACGAGTTTGTAAACCCTAGCAAGTTCAAGAATCGACGACCCAATTCGTTGCGATGCTTTCTTGATCGATATCGCTCGAGATTGGGGAGTTCCGATCGTTTCTTGGAATTGCTAGAGGCTAGAATATAAATGGTATCCTCGAAAGAACAAGGGTTAAGAGATGAAACCCTAATTTCATCAAGAAAACCCTAACTCTCGTCGATCGCCATTGATCTAGTATCAATTCTTTGAAGGACAAGAACACGAAACCCTTTAGATTACATCACGTCTAAAGATCCGATCGATTCCTACGAGCCTCTCTTATATTCTTGATTGTTGATTGGAAATATTATCAAAACTACCGATTCTTGATTGTTTATAGTTTCTTGATTCTTGCATAAAGAATAGTGACACTCGATTACAAAGCACATCTTGAATCATGTTTTCGTTTATTGTTGCTTAACATTTCATTTCAAACGTATCAAAATACTATTGAATTGCACAATCCCTGTGGACGATCCGCACTCATTCATTAACTACTTCCGACACCGTGGTTTGATTGCGGTCAATATAATTTTTTTGATTGTGATATCTTTACAAGTTTATTTTACACATCAGAAAACATTTCAATCAATTATCTTACTCAAATATGATTCTCATACATCCTAGTTCCATGTATCATCAACCATGATACAAATGTGTGTGTGTGTGTGTGTGTGCGTGTGTGTGTATCCGGTTATATTATATATAACCCGGTTAATATCAAATATGTATGTATGTATGTATGTATGTATGTATGTATGTATATCAAATTATTAATTAAACACTTGATTCAATAATCTGGTTATATCACATATAACCGGCTAATATTTAATATTAGTTTATATATATATATATATATATATATATATATATATCAAATTATTAAATCAACACTTGATTCAATAATCCGGTTCTATCATATATAACCCGGCTAATATCAAATATATATATATAATCATTGAATCAACACTTTATTCAATAATCCAGTTATATCATATATAACCCGGCTGATATCAAATATCGTTAGATTAGAATACGGTATCATATACTTGTATTTAATCAAGTTCCCGCACATATCTGCATACGTGTCCTATTTCGTTTCGCATGAGCTAGGAAACCTCTATGTGGCACTCTAAAGACTCGTCAATACGCCAGCAGTAGGTAATGATCACATCAAATACCAACAAGCCGTCAGCGGTACTAGCTGGACGTAATGGCTACCAGGGTATTGAACGAATAGAAGATCAGCAAGCAAACTTTTCCACACTCTCGTAGAGCCTATAAGCAACACTTGCCGTATAGTCCGGTCTTTTCGTCTGCTATGTCGCATATCGTGTCTGGGGGGTGGAATCGTCAGAACCCAATAACTTGATAAATCATGCCGATGTGTGGCCTATAACCTTTTGAGAAACTACTGATAACATTTATCAGTAAATCTCATCAGCCCTGGCCAGGGATTTGCTGTTATAGCCAATCGAGCTTAGCGCAATATCAACTCCCAATACCGGGAGAGACGAACCCCTCCTATCGCTCACTGCCTCCATGTGACTCGGAACTGTACCCAAAAACCACCTGTTTGCATGACTCATTTGAGCCGTGGTAGGGAGGAAATCAAAGCACAGTGAGAACCACACAAGACACTATGACGATCTCAGGTCTACAGACTAACCTTTCTAATTGTCACCAGAGAACTGCTGTCTGACGATAGGTATGGTACCATCTAGGAGTTCTCGGCGAGTCCTGTTCAGTGTACCCATTCTCCAATGAGCACATGTGTACAATATTTGATGTCAAAACCAATGGCTGTGGGATCAACCATCGCCCCGTACAGGATCAAAAAACGTACACACTAGTCTACTCTAGAATATCGATGCCCTGTCTCGATGCTCCTTCGACTAGGAACTGTTAAAGGATGTGCTTGTGGACTACATAAGCCCCACTAGTATGATCTGCATCATAGTTTTGGTAGTCAAGCCAACATCCTAAGGGCTTTATCAACATGTATCAATGGGATAGTAAACTAAAACAAGTATACATGTTAAGATAAAGAGCAACCAAATAACATATTATCATGTCGAACAAGAAAGTCCTCTATATATATGTCCAATCATTTACTATAATATATAATAATGGCCTTTAGGGCATACATATTCCTAACAATCTCCCACTTACACTAAGGCCAGTTGTTGTAGTATCGCATACCCAACATCCCAAAAAGTCTCTCGAACTATGTCTGGGGAAGGGCCTTCGTGAGTGGATCCGCCATGTTGTCCTTCGTTTCTACTCTCCTGACCTCGATCTCGCGGCGATCAACTATCTTCCAGATCAGGTGATATCGTCTCAGAATATGTCTAGATCGCTGATGGGACCGGAGTTTCTTTGTCAAAGCCATAACTCCATTGTTATCATAATACAAAGGTATTGGATTCTCAATGGATGGAACCACATCAAGTTCAATAATGAATTTCTTCATCCAGACAGCCTTTTTGGCAGCATCGTTGGCAGCGATGTATTCAGCCTCCATCGTCGAGTGTGCAACGGTATCTTGCTTGGAACTCTTCCAACATACCGCCCCTCTATTGAGGGTGAAGACAAAGCCCGAGACAGACTTTCTGTCATCCTTATCACTGTGGAAGCTCGAATCGGTAAAGGACTCCACTTAGAGTTCTTCGTTACCATACACCAAGAACATCTCTTTAGTGCTTCTCAAGTACTTAAGAATGTTCTTTGCAGCTATCCAATTCTTCTCCCCTGGGTCTGATTGATCCTACTTACCCCACTAAGTGTGTAACCTATATCCGGTCTGGTGCATAACATCACGTACACGATAGACCCAACTGTAGAAGTATAGGGTATCACGTTCATGCGGTCCCTTTCCAAATCAGTCTTGGGAGACATCTCTTTGGAGAGAGTGATTTCTGAACAAGCGGGTAAATTACCACGCTTAGTATCTTCCATACTAAATCTCTTTAATATGATGTCTATGTATCTGAATTGGGACAATCCCAACATCCTTTTAGATCTATCCCTATAGATCTTTATCTCCAGGATATAGGAGGCATCACCCAGATCTTTCATGGAGAACTTTTGTGATAGGAAGAGTTTGACCGAGTGCAGCATAGGAATATCATTTTCTATCAAGAGTATGTCATCTACGTACAATATGAGGAATACAACCTTACTCTCTATTACATTTTTATATATACATGGTTCATCTAAGTTTTTGATAAAGTCAAACTCTTTGACTGCAACATCAAAACAGATGTTCCAGCTCTGCGATGCCTGCTTTAATCCATAAATTGACTTGAGCAGCTTGCACACCTTTCCACTGTTCCTACTATCTATGAAGCCCTCTGGCTGTGTCATATACACGCTCTCTTCTCAATCACCATTTAGAAAAGCTTTCTTGACGTCCATCTGCCAGAATTCACAATCATGGTATGCAGCAATGGCAAGTAAGATCCTGATGGACTTAAGTATAGCCACAAGAGAAAAGGTCTCTTCATAGTCGACACCTGGTCGTTGAAGAAAACCATTTGCTACAAGTCCAGCTTTGAAGGTCTCAACCTTTCCATCTACACCAATTTTCTTCTTGAAGATCTACTTGCTCCCAATGGGTTTTACCCCTTCAGGAGTAACTTCCAAAGTCCATACTTTGTTGGTATACATGGATTCCATCTCAGATCGCATAGCATCCAGCCATTTCACAGAGTCCCCAATTGTGATGTCCTGCTCGAAACTAGTCGGGTCATCATCTTCCATGATGCAATCATCGCTCTCATCGTCTATAAGAAAACCATAGTATCTCTCAAGTGGTTGAGAAACCCTACTAGATCTGCGGAGTTGCTGAGGTTCATCGGGGACTATCGAATCCTCCAGTTCTACCAAATCTTCATTTGTAGTTTGTGTATCTGGAACTTCTTCTAGCTTTACCTCATTACCACTAATTTATTTTTATAAGAAATTTCTTTTCTAAAAAGGTGGAATGTTGAGCAACAACACCTTTTGTTCCTCAATGTGGTAGAAGAGATATCTATATGAATTCTTTGGATATCTCACAAACTTGCAAAGAACTGATCGTGCTTTGAATTTTTCCGGATTCTGTTTTTTAACAAAGGTCGGACAACCCCATATCTTAACTCGTTCAAGATATGGTCTCTTTCCACTCCATATCTCATATGGTGTTTTAGGCACAGATTTTGATGGAACTTGATTTAATAGGTATGTAGCTGTCTCAGGTGCATAACTTCAAAAGGAAATAGGTAACTCGGCAACACTCATGTAACAACCATGAATTTTCTATACAAAATTTTTCTTTTGAAAGTATAGAAATGAGTATCTTAGCCTAAGCACAAGTTAAAAGTATTTCTTATTTAAGAACAGCAAGAAAGCACTTGTAGCTCATCGCTTAAAGCCTTGCACTACTGTGACATAGCCTCTGTGTTCAAATCCCCTCAGCCATATATTATTTTTACTGATTTTTCTTTTAAACTTTTTGGAAGCGTAAAAGTTTACACATGCAATACACGTAAAATGAAAAGTCACAGAAAATCAAACATGTGTAAAATAACATATGAACCGACCTAGAAACGTGGCATTCATCCAGAGCCCAACCCCTCTAAGATGACCGGCGAGATTAGCCTTTAGGCCGGCGCCGCCAGGACCCCCGCGGGGAATACTCCCTAACTCTGCACACTTGTCTTTTGGCCCACCCCCACTACCCCAGTACTGTTTGATTTTCCTGCATTTATCCAGAGAGTGTTAATTCACCTATTTAATCCCATTTTAATGCATTTTTAATTCTTTTCTCAATCCATAAACCCTAATTTTATACTATAAATACAACATCATACCCTAGCCCTCCTCATTCTGAAATCTCTTGTCATAATTCTCAAATTTTCCTAAGTCAAAGAAGAGTACAAGTGGAGTTAACCTTAGGTCACTTTCTGGCGAGAATTCGAGATGATTCCGGCGACCCCGCGACTCCACAAAGCCATCAACTTTTTCCTATACCTCCTCTCTATATTTCTAGCTAGTAAGTCCCCTCTCTTCTCCTCTCTTCCTAATTTAAAAAGTTCTCTTTTCAAAACTCGCCGGAAGTGGAGTTATTCCGACATCCGATTCTAAACTTGTTAAATTCACAATCTTTCTAAATAACCAATCATCCATATCATTATATCTTGCTTAGTAATCATGAAATAAATATTGAGAACAAGTTTCATCTTAACATACCATGTTATGTAACTTCTATTTGCATTTTTTCGTTTAAATACCACAAATTTTATATATGACATATTTTAATTACTTTAGCATGTCATACCTTTAAAAAAACTCACGAGGTAATGACCCACCTTACACATACACACATCTTGACATTGCACGATTCGCTTAAAAACAATATCTTGTGGCAAATACGACTTTTCAAATAAATACCTTAAACTATTAAAAAACCGTATTTCTTTAAATTGTGTGATTACATGACTTACGATTATGCCTCTACAACCCAATTTTTGGAATCCGATCGGGATGGTGCGGGTTATTGCACATCCTCGGGACTAGTAGGGCAAAATGCAGACATTCTCACGGAGCATACGATCTCGATGGAATTTTAATACAATTTTTAAGAAAAATATGATTTTCTATTTAATAAATATATTTTATTTTTAATTATTATATATATATATATATATTATCAAACCATCCATTTTAAATATATAATAAATTCCATGTTTTCTAAACCAAAAGAAAAGAATTACAAGTTTCATGAAAATACCATCAAGAATCCATACAAGTCATTTTACACTAAAATACCTTGAACTATTCCAATTATATGTATATATTCACTAATATAGCTCATTCTATAAAATTCACATCCATGAAAATTCTAAAGAATATAATTAAATACTTGAGGTTTATTTTGAAAGTATACTAAAACTATTTTTCATAAAACCCCCTCAAGTTATATTAAATTACAATAAGGACCTTAGTAAATATAGGTTTAAGCTGGAACAATTCTCTTGAGCCTCAGGGAGCTGGAGAAAGCGGGTGCTTGTCTATTTAAGGTAGAAAAACTAAAATGGGGTTATCAAATGATAATTGTGTTGGAAAAAGACACAAATCCTGCCGTCCATATGCAGCAGTTACCGATAACTCCAAAACCTAATTCAGGAATCCAATCTGTTTAAGTGTCTGACTCAATCTGTGTCTCAGTCTAATCTGAATACAATCCAAACACAATCCAATCATAACTGCAATCCAACATGAATCCAATATATACATGAACCTGAACATGAATACCGAACAATACAAACAAGAAACATGACTTGGCTTGATCGAATCATGGCTATATCTTGAAATTGACTACATGACTATCCGTTTACATCCGAACCGTTTACATGAACAATTTATACCATTGTTTCGGCAAGTCTTATACTACAAAACAATACATTCAATACAATATACATTACGGGGTTTTTAAGGGGTAGACTGGTACGGAATGTGTTATAAGTGGCACGAGATAGTCACTAAAAGACGTAATTAAACCTCCATTGCCATTGTTCCGTGGGTTTTGACAGAGCCTTGAACTACGGGTTACCTTAGTCCACGGAGAAAGTTAGACTCCTCTCGTATACACTGATATATTTTGTACCAAGTTACAAACAATTACGTTAGTATAACAAACATAAATCTATACAATTACCAGTTTATTCTTTGTACTTTTCTATTTTTATCTCTCTTTTGGGACTTACCGAGCGCTAGTTCGTTGACGACATTCCTCTTTATTTCTTCTTTGAAAAGTCCGTCAGGAGGACCCGACTTTCAGGAGACTGAACCCAGCCAGAAGCACTTGGAGCAGATCACCGAGCATCCAGACTTCTAGCTTACTTGTACTCATTTTCTTTTCAGTTCATATGCCATTGTTTAGGTATCGCTGTCCAGCATTGTATTTACTTTTCAGTTGTATGTAAAGAATGTTTATCAATAAAAAGTTAATGTTATTTTATATCTCTTGTCTTTCTTGTGTACATTTTATTATATTGCTTATTTACGCTTAGCGTGTTTACTTCTGAGTAAATACGTCGCGGGCCTTGTTACGTCTCTTTCTCCGTATACTGGGAAGCGGGGCATGACAGGTTTTGTTGGCGGCCCATGTAGGTCAGTTCTGCATGAAGTCCTACCATGCAGAGTCAGTTTCGCATGGAAACCTAAGCAATATATCATAAGAATTATAAGAATCAGCAACTAAATATTCTTTACATTCCATATTCCTTGAATCTATCCTAACCCTGTTTTTCTTTCAAGGTTATGGATTCTCCAAACAACACAAGCACCAACGTGAATGAAAACACTCCACCACCTCTTCCACTTACACCTACCGGAGCAGCTCCTATCAACAAGCAGACGGTATTGCTTGAGACAATCAAGAGCCTCTTGGAGGGACAGCAGCAACAAACTGCTGTTCATATTAGAATTTTGCATTATTATATCATCCATTCTTAATCATATAACAAATAAATAGGTTCTTTTGATCCATGTCTGCTAAATAGTTGCAGGTTACAGGTTCTCAGAACAATACAGTGAAATCCAGGAAAAGACGCTACAAATGTGAGACTACGACCAACAAATAGATGAATCTGTATGATACCGCCTACCAGTTTAAGGAACAAATGAAGATCAATGAACAGTTCGATTGCACAAAGTACGAGGCAGCATAAGATTCAAGACTTCAACGCGAAGCTAACGGTAAAAATCCACAAATTTTGCACTGTTGGAAATCTGGAAGAAAGTAGAAAAGATTCTGAGGAACCAAGTGAAGAAAACAGAAGAAAAATGCAACATGAAGCAAACCTGAGAAAACGAGCCCAAGAGCCCACCATTTGGCCGCGGAACCGCGGCCGAACATGCCTTCTTGCCGTGGTTCCGCGGCCATATAGTGCGCGTGTCGGTGCGTGTCGGTGCTTTGACAAGGATTTCTTAGGGTAGTCTTGTAATTTCATGTATGGATCAGATGTAAAACCTAGGATTTCTCTTATCTATAAATAGGAGAGTTGAAAGACAAATAAAGTGTGCCTCTTTTGGGTGCCTCTTTTGAGATGCCTCTCTTTAATTCTTAATCAATTTTCAATTTCTAGATTTAATTCTCATTTTGTAATGAATCGTTGAGAGGTCATCAATAAAGGTATTTTTTTTTATTTTTTATCTTGCATTCTTTTTATCTGCAATTTTAATTCCTGCAATTTTTACCTGTTCTTTTATTATCTGCAATTTAGTTTTCTAATATTAAAAATTATAAAAATGAATTTGATTGTCACATTCTTAATGAGTGAGTAATTCCTCACTTGTTAGGGTTAGGATATGGAAGGTTTGAGAGAAGGAAATCTTTCTCCCTCCTTTCTTTGCCCAAATAATTTTATTGAAAGGACTCTCTTTAAATCAAACACACACCGCTCACTACGGCACCCTATCCTACGAGATAGTGGTGATTCCCTAGTTAGACCGGTTATGGTTGAATTAACCAGAGGTTAGGGCTAAGAGCCAAGAACGGATGGAAAAGGACCAAAAGGAAGAAACTTAGTTTCTTCCTAGTCGTGCTAATCCCCGTTGTTAACTATTACCTTAACACCTATATTCTTAATTAGGGCATTGATAGAAGCGAGAAGAATCCCTTTTTCGAACTAACCTAATCCTAACCCTAGCAAGCCTTTTTATCAATTTATTATCATTTATAGATCTACAACAAAACTACCAATTTTTTGACTTAACTCGTTAGAACATAAAGAAAAGGAATCCATTTCCCTGTGGACCGACCCGTACTCAACCGGCTAGCTACCAAGCGACACCGTTATTGATTGCGGTATATTCTTAACTTTGATTCAAAACGCATACGCAGAAATTATCAAATAATCAAATGGCGTCGTTGCCGGGGAGACGGTAGTCTCTTTCTTTGTGTAATTTCGGGTTAATAATAAAAAAAATTCAAAATTTTTTTATGAAAATTGAAAAATTTTAAAACAAAAAATAAATAAATAAATAAATAAAATAAAATAAAAATAAAAATCATCTCGTTCTTGTTGAAAGGTTTTTGTGCAACTGTGCAGGCTTGAAGCAAACTCTATTTCAGATCTGGAGCAAGCCAGTGAACAAATCAAGAAACAGAGGATCTAAACAGACAGGGGAGAATCCAAACAACACAGAGAAAAATTTTGGATATCTAAACCAACTAAACCGCCGCGGAACAGCGGCAGATTCAAGCAGTTGACTGCGGAACCGCGGTAAACCTGTGACGTCAGTAGTTAAAAATTCTCTGTGAGTATCTCTTTTCACCTCTCCTATGCACTCCACTAAAAAAAAATTCCTGCAGGTATTCTTTGCACAGCAACTTCTTCTTCTTATCCAATAAATTGTTTTTGCAGGATTCTTTGCGCTGCCAATTAAAAAAAAAATTCCAAGTGTTTTGGATTTTGTGTGTTAATTGCTTTGCATATTTAAAACGGACTTTTAAGGGGCTATAACACTAATCCAGATTGGGTATGGATTTTATTACCCTTCCTAAGACCCCAAAAATCACTAAAAGCATATGCATCACTCTTAAGTTAATAAAAAATATCTAGACTCAGCCAACTAAGGACTGTCGTGCTCATTAGGACAGAGGAAGGTTGTGGGCATTCAGTCGTTTATCTAAACCTGACTTTGTGGTGCCTAGGCTAGACAAGTGAGAAAGGTAACTTTAAAAGGCATGTCTCACGGTGATTCGTGAGCGGAACCCTCCTTTCTTCATTTGTGCTTACCTGACCACAATTGGCGGTGAAGAAGCGATTTGAGGGATATCTCACAACATGTCGCTTTGGAACAGTTAGGAGCAGTCTAGTTGACTTAGAAGACCCTAGCTTTAGGCTTGATTGTGCATCCTTAAATTGTGATTGTTTGAAATTGTGTCGTAGTTCCGTACAAATTTTTGCAAAACTCTTTCTAAAAAAACACTTTCAAAAACTCCAAAAACAAATAATTTTTAAAAAAAAAAAAATATATATATATATATATATAATTATATAAACAAAATACAAAAAAAAATCTCATTCTTTTTCTTCTCCTTTCTCTCATCACATCATGGGTACCCCACCTCCCAAAACTCTAGCCAAACTTTGGTACCCTCAACCAGACATTACTTCTTACGCTCATTGTTTTGGTCGAATTTCGGACGACCCCTCCATGCCCAAAATTTCTTTGAAAGATCGAATAGACGCGTCTAGGGCTTCCAGTTGGACTCCACAATCCACCTTGTATCAACCATTTCAATCTTCACCACCTTCTCACATTGATACTCCTTTTTCGAGTCCTTTTGTAACCCCGAAACTCATGTCTATTGCTGAACATATTGCATATTCTCGTAACCGATCTTTCACTCCTTTCACCACTGCGAATTTTTTGGATCAACAATTCCATCCACTTTCTTATCCAAATGTTGATCCTACTCCTGTCCAACCATTCAATTCCTACCAGTCCTACCCGACTTTTGCAGCTTCCCTAGACATTGCTTCTACACAGCCATTTGGGAGTTTCCAGTATCTAAACAACTTTAAATGTTTTACTGAAACCCCTTCACAAGCCATGTCTAGTCTGGAACAGTCGTTGGAAGATTTTATGGTAACGTCAAGACAAAATATGATGGATTTGAATGCATCCATAGCCGCCCTTATACAACCTAGTGACCCAATAATTAGTTTCCAACTAGCTCCAAAATTTCCAATGTATGATGAAGCGGTTGGACATATTGAGAATTTGAGTGGTGAGAGTGAGTTGTACATCCTTCCAAATCAAACCTACCCATCCCTAATTGAATCCCACAACTCTGGTTTTGAATGTCTATCAAGTGTTCCAAATGATTCACCAGTTGAAAATAAAACGTTTACTGAGTTGTGCGACTTTGTAGTGTTTGATTAGCCAGATTGTGAAAGGTCCCTTTCGAGTGAACCCACACCTAATCCTTTTGACCTCTACACCTCCACTCTAGAACCTGAATTGATAAATATCCATGCTTGTGATGAGGTGTCTGAAAAAATTGATTTTCACTTGATTGAGGATATCGACGCTGGGAATATTTTGGATGATGAACCCGCAGATTTGACTGAATTTTTCTCTCCAATTCATCATCCCGAGTCATTAAATGTTTTTCCCGAACTTCATATACGTCTTGATTTTGATGAGAATGGCATGGATAAGCTAAATTTTGAGGAGAGTAGTGAAGAAATTATTGAGGATGAAGCAGTTTTACTTGAGAAGTCGGATTTTCCAATTCATTCTATCCCTTTCATTGACTACGCACACCCTCCTGAATCTTTAACCGATACCCTTCCTCAATAACTTCCCTCCATCCTTGTTCCGACTTTGCAAGAAACCGTTACACTTTCATTTTCAATGACTGGTTTACCAAGTTCGACATACCCATGTTTTCTCACGAATCTTGAGGGATTTGACCTCATTTCTCAGTGGGTTGATAAATTAGCACAATCGCTTTTTACACATCGGTCATTACAAATTGTGCTAATTTGTGCACTCCATCTCCACCCTCAAGTTCGTATTCCACTTCTTTCTCCCACTTTCTCTGGTTCTTCATCTAATCTTCCGTTAATGATACCGAGTGTTAATGAATCACAATCCGATATTTTGAGTTCGATAATTCTAGAAAAATAACTTGATTTAGACTCTTTTGAAAATAAGGTAAATGAGCCTTACGACTATCCTACCTTCATAATTTTTGAAAAATCAAGTATGTTGATTTCTGGCACGACACTTATTGACATTGAAACGTTCAATCGGACCATCGATGAAAGTTTCGAAGATATTTTCACCGACGAACTCGCATTCCTGAACGACACGGATTTTATGATTAATCAACCACCACCTGAAGAAGTCGAACCACCACCACCTTTTCTTTTTCCCTTCCGCCATTCTTCTCCTCCACCGAGACCGTATACTGCTTCTATCTCCACACGGTCTCGTGTGTTTCTCATTTCTTTTCTCTACACTCCATTTTTCACCAACCACACCATTATAACGATAAATTTTTTGAATGGTTGGTGCTAACCTTTGGCCTGTGTAAGGCCTTGTATAGCTTGATACTGTGTTTTTCTCCCCCCTAACTCTGAACTTTAACAGTGGAAACACTGTTTCACTTAAATTTGGGGGGGGGGGGCCTTTTTGTATATATATTTTGTTTTCTTTTTTTCTGTTAATAATAATAAAAAATATATATAAAAAAAACAAACAGGGGAGTGCCGGCAATTTTGACCCTCTTGGTGCAGCCTGACAGTGAGGGCACTGTCAAGTTTAAGTTTGGGGGTGTGCTCGGTAAGCTTTCTTCCTTCGCATTCATGTGTATATTTTTGCATTTGCATACTTATTTTAAAATCCATAAAAATCAAAAAAAAAATTATAAAAATTATAAAAATTGAAATGTTCAATTTTGGCCATATTTGATTTAAGTTCAACATGACGGTTGAATAGTAAGGAAAAACTGTTGGATATATGTATGCCCTAGAGGCCATTATATGATAGTGGATGTATCTGTACATGTATATATATATATTCAGTGTACATTCTTGCTCGACATGATAGTATGCTATCTGGTTCTTCTTTATCTGACATGTAGATTTAATCATGCTTTTATTCATTCATATATGCTGATAAAGCCCTGAGGATATCGGCTTGACTACTGTGATTATGATGGAGATCATACTGGTGGGACATCTGTAGTTTATAAGCATATCCTGGAATGTCCCTAGTCATAGGTATATCGAGACGGGGCATTGATATACCAGAGTAGACTAGCGTATATGATACTAGACCCATACGATGGGTGATGAATGTTCCCACATTCATCGATATTTGACATCGAGATCATATACGGGTGCTCAGTGGTGACTAGGTACACTGGACGGACTCACCGAGAACTCCTATATGGAATTATATATATCGTCGGATAGCAGTTCTCAGGTGACACTGGTGTAGGTTAGTCTGTAGACCCGAGATCGTCATAGAGTCTTGTGTGCTCTCCCACTGTACTTTGATTACCACCCTACCACAGCTCTACTGAGTCGTGCAAACAGGTGGCCGTTGGGTACAGTCCCGAGACACACGAAGGCGATGAGCGATAGGAGGGGTTTCGTCTCTCCCGGTATTGGGAGTTGATGCTGTGCTGGGCTCGACTGGTTATATCAGTAAGTCCCTGGCCAGGGCTGCTGAGATTTACTGATAAGTGTTATCAGTAGTATCTCGATCTGTTATGGACCATTCACCGGCACGATTTATTGAGTTATTGGGGTCGACGTGACCATCCCTAGACTCGATATGCAGCATATCTGACGAAGAGACCGGACTGTACGGTAGTGTTTCCAGTTGGCTCGACAGGAGTTGTAGCAGGTTCGCTTGTTTTCTTCTGATCCCTCAATACCCGGGTGGCCGTTACGTTTAGCTGACCGCTTGCGGCTTGGGGGTGCTTGATATGATCATCACCCACTGCCGGCGTATTGACGAGTCTTAGAGTCCCACAAAGGAGTTACCTAGTCCAGGAAAAACGTTGTGGTGCGCGTATGCGATATGCGCATGGACCCGGTTAAAATGTGCGTATGAGATACCGTATATTGATCGGACGGCTTGCTTTTGGTAGGGTCATATGTGATATGGCCGGATTGATAAATCAAGTGTTGATTTATCATTTAACCATTAGTTTCTCACTAGAAATCCTTTCTTGTATTTTAGGATGTATGCATGCATGTATGCATTCTTTCTTGATTCATGCGCATATGGATGTGCATGCACACATACATACATACATCATCCTTCATGGTTGTATATACATAGAAAATGGTGGCAATATAAGACTCACACCTTGGTTATTTATATGGATTATTATTTCTATTTGTGTTAAAACAAAAAGAAAATGAAAAGGATAATTCATGGTCTTGATTCTACACTCTTCTTCAACTAATCATGTTCACCTACTTATTAACCATGAGTTAATCTTCCTCTTTTGTTTTAACTCAAGTGAAATAAATATCCATATAATATAACCATGGTTTGAGATGAGAAGTGAAAAATATATATACATATATTTTCCATTTTTCATAAGGGGATTATCTTTTACTCTTGTTCAAAAAGGCCATCATCTTCTTCCTCCTTCTTCTTTTGCTCTCTAGATTTCTCTAGTGAGCAAAACACTCATCAAGTTAGGTTTTTGAAGTGAGAATGGCCACCACAACATCATTCTACACAAGTCTTGCCCACTTATTTAGAGTGTTAGCTTCATTCTCTTCTCTTGATAAAGTGAAGTTGCAAGCTTGGATAAAGGAGCTTCGGGTGGATCGTCGTGGACACTAGAAGACCTCAAGCGAACCCTTATCCAACCCTCAAGTGGCCAAGGAGTCTAGCGTAGGGAGCTACAAATGTTGTACTCTCAAAACCCTAGTCTTTGTTACATGTGATGTTGATTAAAGTTATGAAACCCTAATTTTCTAGGATTGATTCTTTGTGTGTTCACTTAGCACTCTAAAAACTTAATCTTTGTGACATGTGATGCTTCCAAACCTTTCATAGGGTGCTAGGTAAACATAACACTGGTATCAGAGCCGACCTAGAATATTAGGCGACATTTTAGCGAAGTAAAAACTCCGATCGAACCGAAATACGGTTTTTTGGGACACTCTCTGGACAATTTTTCAAAACTGTTATTTTCCAGAATTAAAAATATATAAAAAATTTAGCAGGGAATTCTAGGAAACACTGTAAAAAAACGAAGCCCTAATTTGCTGATCCCACCGCGGAGCCGCGGCCTAAGCTTGCTTAGGCCGCGGCTCCGCGGCCGTACAAAGCCATTAAGGCCTCGTTTTTATACACTATTCTTATTACCTGCTTGTTGATATTTTTGGGTATTTTTAATCTGGTTTAAGTGTTATTTGTTCTGGAGATTGTTTTGGGTTCAATGATTCGATCGGAATTTTAACTTCATGTTCTTTCCGGATAACTAGAAAGTATTGAATTGTTCGAACGAGTGTCATTTGCTCACTTTTCACGGGGTTTAAATCTTTCGGAAATACGTGCAAGTTTTGTGGTGGACCCTCTAGAAGACAATAAACCTTAACTCGATTATGTGACCGTCTTGAACTGCCTTTTGAACCTTAGGGTTTGGGGCAGTACGACGTGCCACATGTGAGGCGTTGGCTTGACCCTTTTACGGCTGGACCGCTAATACTGTGACACACTCCGGGTTTTTGAACTCCGCTCAAGTGTTGAGCTTTAGGGAATTTTGGGTATTTGATCATTCGTTCGAAAACTTTAATACTGTCTTTTTATCTGGAATGTGATGCAATGTGTGGAATTCATATAGCTAGACATGAAATACGAAGTATGTGATATTTCGCATTTACGATGTCTAAAGAGAATGTGGATTCCAGATATTGCAGTTTTACACTTTCTTTTCTGTGACCGTAAGTGTAGTATGTCGATATCGCCGGTTTCGTTGCTATACATCAACGACAATTGGGGTACGCATATTTACTTACGTTGATGATATATGATATTATGTGTTGCTGAGATATGATGTGCAGGATTGTCGCGATTGAATAGCCAGGGGGTTTTATGTGAGATGAGAGTTTTATTTTTCATTCATGTAAAATTCAAATGTAATGTAATATTATTTTATTCAGGGCACTTCCGGGTTGAGGTTGATGCCACCAGTGTTGTATATTATTTACTTTTCCGCATTAGGATAGACCCAAGGAGGGGAGCATAAGTGACTGGGTTCTGGGGTTCAGTGGGAGGCCATCTCGAGGAGTCGAGACCGGGTCTCCTAAACTCTAGGATTGGTAGGGTCTCTTGCCGCTCTCGTAGGGGTCTAGGGGTATGGGCTTGGCTATTCATTGCGACTGTGGAATCCGTATTTTCTATTATTGGCTAAAAACTAAATACGGACGTCCTAGTATATCCCACATTATATATATATGTTTCTGCTGCCTGTGTTCTGAGATATCTGAGACGAATGATATATTATATATGAGATATATAGTAGACGTTGCTTATGTTTTACACCCGCGCTAGTCCCTTCCCGGTATGCCGTTAGTTAAGTAACCTAACGGTGCATAACGGAACATTGTGGCAAATGCGGATGGCATAAGCGTACGTGTTATTTTCGTTTCTTTTCTGTGATTGTCTTAAGGACTTAAATGATGGGATTACATTAATATGATTAATGTAAAGAAAATAAACCTAAAAAGATGTTGTAGAATCGGATTTGAAAACCACTCGGCTCTTTATGAAAAAGCTACATTTCAAAACTGCGGAGCTTAAACCACTCCTTTTGAAAAACCATTTGATTCTACAACGATATCAAGTTCAAAGCGTTAAAGATTTTCTTAAAAATCATCCGCAACCCTCCGTCATTTTAGGAAGTAGAGTACTTAGTATTCGTGCTACGTTTGTTGACTTTAGTTAAGGCGTAGTGTACGGTAGCTAAGTGATGTCTTCCTACTGCATATGATGCAGATTAATTAGGATATTCATACGACTTTGTTGACCATAGTTAAGGGTCATATGGGTGGGTCTAATTAATCAAGAAATGACGGGTAGAACTTGACTGGTGCTTATGATTTGTTGACCATAGTTAAGGTCATAAGTGCTAGGGGTAAAAACCACATCGGGAATTTCAAGTGTTGAGATTTGCAATGAGATTGCATACCTTCCATGTGATGGTTGGATCCCGATCCCACTGTGGGCAATAGTTGCTCCTAGGAGAGTTTTACAGTTTACAATTAGCTAACTCATTAGGTGTTTAGAAAGGTGTTAACGGGGCTACGCCTTTGGGAAAACGAGGTTTACTTTAATTAGGTCCGTGCGAAAGCATGGGGAACCTCCCTCAAGTACCGACACTGGCCTGGCTGAACGGTTAGCGAAGTTGTAGACTGTAATTAATCCTGGCTAGTTTTCTTTTTAAGGTTTGAAAGAAAAACTCGATTAAAGCAATGGGAAACATCGATTAGACAAGATAATAACCAATCTGATCTATGCAAGAGCTTTCGCTGAGTGTATTCTTTTCTCTCTCTTAATGGCAGATACCCATGACTGGACTCAAGCTTCTACTAGATAAAAACAAACTGAATAGGACCAATTATAAAGACTGGCTGAGGAATATGAAAATTGCCTTGACTTATGATGAAGTATCATATGTCCTCACGGCTTCAGCCCCACCCGTCCCAGGTCCAAAATCCTCAGTTGCGGACATTGAAGTCCGCAAGACATGGGATGCTGACCGTGCCATGGCCAAATGCCTCGCGCTTGCATCGATGGACAATACACATCAAAAGCAGCACGAGAATATGGACATTCACGCCATATTGCTCCATGCAAAGGAGTTGTATGGAGGGCAATCTCGTGTATTACGATACGAAGCATCAAAGAAATTGTTTCAGATGTGAATGGCCCCTGGCACACCAGTAGGAGACCGTGTTCTGAAGATGATAGCTCTTATAGAAGAGCTTGAGGACCTTGGATGGACGATGGACAATGAACAATATACGGATATTATTCTGCAGTCCCTCCCCTCCACCTTTGCTCAATTCATAGTGAACTTCAACATGCACAATATGGAGAAGGAACTCTCTGAACTCCTTAATATGTTAAGGAGTGCAGAGAGCACTATGAAATCAGTGAAAACTCCCGTTATGACTGTTGGACAATCTTCCTCTTCTCGTCTAAAGGCTAAGGCCAAGGGAAAGAAAAAGAATAAGCCCACCAATCCTAAGGGTGGAGTTAAAAAAGGTGAAGGGAAAGGAAAAGTCCAAAACTGGAGACTCGGGGAAAGGTGAATGTTTTCATTGCCACAAAGCAGGACATTGGAAGCGCAACTGTACGGAGTACTTGAATCTCAAGAAGAAGCATGGGGATGCTTCCGCTTCAGGTGTGTTTGTGACAGAAAACTGTTTTTCAATAAACTCTGCTTCCTGGGTATTAGATACCGGTTCAGGTTCTCACATTTGCAATTCTATGCAGAGGCTGAGAAATAGCAAGGTTTTGAAGACAGATGACCATACTCTCCGCGTTGGAAATGGTTCCAATGTACATACAGTCGCAGTGAGAGAGTATCACTTGGGGTTGCCATCTGGGTGTATATTGGTTTTGAACCCATATTATTTTGTACTAAGTATGCTTTGTAATATAATATCTGTTTCTTTGTTAGACAATGAAGGATATAATTTTGTATTGCAGAACAATGTTATGAATATTCACCTGAATCAAATGTTGGTTGGGTATGGTGCACTTAATAACGGGATATACGTCCTAAATCAACACACAGTTTTCAGCATACAACACACTAATAAAAGAAAACTTTCAGAAATAAATGAAGATTTTCTTTGGCACTGTAGACTTGGTCATATTAACGAAACAAGACTAAACATGTTACACAAAGATGAATATTTAAACCCTTTTGAATATAAATCTTATGCGACTTGCCAGTCTTGTATCAAGGGTAAAATGACCAAAACTCCATTTACCGGACACGGAGAAAGAGCTACTGAGCTCCTGGGCCTCATACATAGTGATGTATGCGGGCCAATGTCTACACAGGCTAGAGGCGGTTTTTCATACTTCATTACGTTCACTGACGATTTCTCAAGATTTGGTCATGTATTTTTATTAAAACACAAATCCGAAGCTTTCGAGAAATTCACTGAATATAAACAAGAAGTAGAAAAACAAACCGGCTTAAGTATCAAAATGCTTCGATCAGATCGAGGTGGAGAGTATCTCAGTACAGAATTTGCAAACTTCCTAAAAGAGAATGGGATTCTCTCTCAGCTCACTCCTCCATACACACCACAGCACAATGGTGTGTCTGAACGATGGAATAGGACCCTATTAGATATGGTCCGGTCCATGATGAGTGACGCTGAGTTACCCGTCTCATTTTGGGGGCATGCATTGGAGACTGCAGCGTTTCTACTAAATAGGGTTCCAACCAAAGCCGTGTCTACCATGCCATATGAGATATGGCATGGGAAGAGACCATCTCTTAAGAGAATTAAGATTTGGGGTTGCCCGGCCTATGTTAAAAAGCAAAATCCGGACAAACTCGAGACACGGTCAGTCATGTGTAATTTTGTGGGGTATCCAAAGAATTCTGATGGATATCTATTCTACCACAAGGAAGAACAAAAGATGTTTGTTTCTCAGTATGCCACATTCTTAGAAAAAGAGTTTTTCATAAATAAAGATGATGGCAAAGTAGTAGATCTAGAAGAGGTTCTAGAGACATAAACTACAAATGACGATTTGGTTGAACCGGCTGTTGCAATAGAAACTGAGGAACCTCGGCCACTCCGTAGGTCTGGTAGGACTTCTCGCCCACCGGAGAGGTACTACGGTTTCCTCATTGATGGTGACAGAGAAGATTGCATCATGGAGGATGATGATCCTACCAGTTTTCAGCAAGCTATCACGAGTGGAGACTCTGTGAAGTGGCTGGATGCCATGAGATCCGAAATAGAGTCTATGTACACCAACAAAGTATGGACTTTGGACGTTGTACCCCCTGGGGTAAAACCTATAGGGTGCAAATGGATCTTTAAAAGAAAGATTGGTGTAGATGGGCAGGTAGAGACCTATAAGGCAAGACTTGTGGCGAAGGGTTTTCGTCGAAGACCAGGTTTAGACTATGACGAGACTTTTTCTCCCATAGCCATGCTTAAATCCATTCGGATCCTACTTGCTATTGCTGCTCACTACGACTATGAAATCTGGCAGATGGACGTTAAAACGGCATTTCTAAATGGAAATTTAGAAGAATGCGTTTATGTGGATCAGCCAGAGGGCTTCATTGACAGTGGGAGCAGCGGGAAAGCATGAAAATTGCTTAAATCCATATATGGGTTAAAGCAGGCATCACGGAGTTGGAACATCTGTTTCGATGATGTCATCAAAGAGTTTGATTTCATTAAAAATCCAGATGAACCTTGTGTTTATAAGAAGGCTGTAGGGAGAGCTGTCACATTCCTCGTATTGTACGTGGACGACATTCTTCTGATAGGAAATGATATTCCTATGCTACAGTCGGTCAAATCTTTCTTATCACTAAGGTTCTCTATGAAGGACCTGGGTGATGCCACATACATTCTGGGCATAAGGATCTATAGGGATAGATCCAAAAGGTTATTGGGATTGTCCCAAACCAGGTACATCAACACCATCCTAAAAAGGTTTAGTATGGAAGACTCCAAGCGGGGTGCCTTACCCGCTTGCCATGGGGTCACTCTCTCCAAGGACTCTTGCCTAAAGACCGATGAAGAGAGAGCTCGCATGAGCGTTATACCCTATGCTTCAGCAGTAGAATCTATAATGTATGCGATGTTGTGTACACGCCCAGATGTAGCTTATGCACATAGTGTTGTAAGCAGGTATCAATCCAACCCAGGGGAGAATCACTGGACAGCTGTGAAGAACATTCTTAAGTACTTACGAAGGACTAAAGAATTGTTCTTGGTGTATGGTAATGGAGATCTCCAAATGGAGGCCTTTACCGATTCGAGCTTCCAGAGCGATAAGGACGACAGCAAATCTATCTCTGGGTTTGTATTTACCCTCAATGGAGGGGCGGTAAGTTGGAAGAGTTCCAAACAGGATACCGTTGCAGACTCTACGATGGAAGCTGAGTACATTGCTGCGAATGATGCCGCCAAGGAAGCCGTCTGGATGAAGAAGTTCGTCTCGGAGCTAGGAGTAGTTCCAACCATTATTGATCCAATACCATTGTATTGTGATAATAACGGGGCTATGGCGTTATCCAAGGAGCCCAGCTCCCATCAGCGGTCCAGACACATCCTGAGGCGTTTTCATTTGATCCGGGAGATTGTAGATCGCCGCGAGATCAAGATTAGGAGAGTAGACACAAAGAATAACGCCGCGGATCCATTCACCAAGGCCCTCCCTCAGCCGCAGCATGAGCGACTTTTTGAGATGTTGGGTATGAGATACGCCAATAAATGGCCTTAGTGCAAGTAGGAGATTGTTGGATATATGTATGCCCTAGAGGCCATTATATGATAGTGGATGTATCTGTACATGTATATATATATTCAATGTACATTCTTGCTCGACATGATAGTATGCTATCTGGTTCTTCTTTATCTGACATGTAGATTTGATCATGCTTTTATTCATTCATACATGCTGATAAAGCCCTGAGGATATCGGCTTGACTACTGTGATTATGATGGAGATCATACTAGTGGGACATTTATAGTTTATAAGCATATCCTGGAATGTCCCTAGTCGTAGCTATATCGAGACGGGGCATTGATATACCAGATTAGACTAGCGTATATGATACTAGACCCATACGATGGCCGATGAATGTTCCCAGATTCATCGATGTTTGACATCGAGATCATATACGGGTGCTCAGTGGTGACTGGGTACACTGGACGGACTCACCGAGAACTCCTATATGGAATTATATCTATCATCGGATAGCAGTTCTCAGGTGACACTGGTGCAGGTTAGTCTGTAGACCCGAGATCGTCATAGAGTCTTCTGTGCTCTCCCACTATACTTTGATTACCACCCTGCCACGGCTCTACTGAGTCGTGCAAACAGGTGGCCGTTGGGTACAGTCCCTAGACACATGAAGGTGATGAGCGATAGGAGGGGTTTCGTCTCTCCCGGTATTGGGAGTTGATGCTGTGCTAGGCTCGACTGGTTATATCAGTAAGTCCCTGGCCAGGGCTGCTGAGATTTACTGATAAGTGTTATCAGTAGTTTCTTGATCTGTTATAGACCATTCACCGACACGACTTATTGAGTTATTGGGGTCGACGTGACCATCCCTAGGCTCGATATGCAGCATATCTGACGAAGAGACCGGACAGTACGGTAGTGTTTCCAGTTGGCTCGACGGGAGTTGTAGCAGGTTCGCTTGTTTTCTTCTGATCGCTCAATACCCGGGTGGCCGTTACGTTTAGCTGACCGCTTACGGCTTGGGGGTGCTTGATATGATCATCATCCACTGCCGGCGTATTGACGAGTCTTAGAGTCCCACAAAGGAGTTACCTAGTCCAGGCGAAACGTTGTGGTGCGCGTATGTGATATGCGCATGGACCCGGTTAAAATATGCGTATAAGATACCGTATATTGATCGGGCGGCTTGCTTTTGGTAGGGTCGTATATGATATGGCCGGATTGATAAATCAAGTGTTGATTTATCATTTTACCATTAGTTTCTCACTAGAAATCCTTTCTTGTATTTTAGGATGTATGCATGCATGTATGCATTCTTTTTTGATTCATGCACATATGGATGTGCATGCACACATACATACATACATCATCCTTCATGGTTGTATATACATAGAAAATGGTGGCAATATAAGACTCACACCTTGGTTATTTATATGGATTATTATTTCTATTTGTGTTAAAACAAAAAGAAAAAGAAAAGGATAATTCCTGGTCTTGATTCTACACTCTTCTTCAACTAACCATGCTCACCTACTTATTAACCATGAGTTAATCTTTCTCTTTTGTTTTAACTCAAGTGAAATAAATATCCATATAATATAACCATGGTTTGAGATGAGAAGTGAAAAATATATATACATATATTTTCCATTTTTCATAAGGGGATTATCTTTTACTCTTGTTCAAAAAGGCCATCATCTTCTTCCTCCTTCTTCTTTTGCTCTCTAGATTTCTCTAGTGAGCAAAACACTCATCAAGTTAGGTTTTTGAAGTGAGAATAGCCACCACAACATCATTCTACACAAGTCTTGCCCACTTGTTTAGAGTGTTAGCTTCATTCTCTTCTCTTGATAAAGTGAAGTTGCAAGCTTGGACAAAGGAGCTTCGGGTGGATCGTCGTGGACACTAGAAGACCTCAAGCGAACCCTTCTCCAACCCTCAAGTGGCCAAGGAGTCTAGCGTAGGGAGCTACAAAGGTTGTACTCTCAAAACCCTAGTCTTTGTTACATGTGATGTTGATTAAAGTTATGAAACCCTAATTTTCTAGGATTGATTCTTTGTGTGTTCACTTAGCACTCTAAAAACTTAATCTTTGTGACATGTGATGCTTCCAAACCTTTCATAGGGTGCTAGGTAAACATAACAAAAACTAGATCCTAAACTTAGTAAATTAAAAACCCTAAAAATAACCCTTCTTAAAGTTTAACCGTAGAAAATATATGTCCTTGTAGATTATTTAGAAATAGGCAATTTTTGAGTTCAGTTCTTGGGCTAAGTCAAAATAAGGGAAGAGTATTGAAATTTTTATTTGAAGTGTAAGTTTGAAAAAATAATTCTGAACCTTAAATCTAAATTCTGAAAATATATACCCTACAACTGGCACAAACACACACCTTGAAACTTGGAATAGTAGAGGATACCTTGAAATGCTCTTGTTTAAAATCCTTAGTATGAAAGAAAATAAAATAAAAATACAAGTATGAATAAAGAGATATAAAAAAAAATGAACACTGGTTTTGTAATTACTTGAGGCTGCAGAAATAAAACATTATATAGCGAGGGTGCTTTATCACCTAGTGCCTTAGACCAACTGGTTTGGGAGTCACTGCTAAAGTCTTAGGTATTGCAAGACGAGGAATTACGACTTAATGCGTGAACACATTTTGTAATTGGTCGTTAGTACCTCAAGAAGTACTAACGGTCGCATGAAGGGTGTGTGAGCAAATTTCTTCTAAAATTCACCAACTAAAAGTACTTTGGACAATGGACAAGAGTATGATAGCTTGAATTGAATGTCCAAGTGTAGGGGTGATACATACACACACGTAGGGTATATGATTGGGGTTTGGATGAGAGATAGGAATGAAAGATAGGCCTTATATCTTCAGTAAAAAAACGATAAAAATTCCCAAGTTGAGATGGAACCCTAGAAGGAAAATTCAAAAGATGCCGAAATCTTAATAAATTTGCAGAACATATACGATCTTAAGTTAAATGAAAAGTGAGTGTGAAACATATGGGTTGATGATTTCTAAGTTAAAGATAATAGAATTTCTTGCTAGAATACCTAATTGAAGAATGAAAGTCAACAAGCCAAATTGATCGAATTTTGTGGGTAGTATCCGCTGAAAACCCTCAGGAGACAACACTCCTCCTACTAGGGACACCTAGAGGTTTAACGGCTTGTTGCACGAGCTCAGTGCAATCGCGATTCCCTGCGAAAGTGAGGTTATGATTTTTTCGAGAATAAAATTGGTTTTGCTCGGGACGAGCAAAAGATAAGTTTGGGGGTATTTGTTCATATCAGAATTTTACATTATTATATCACCCATTCTTAATCATATTACAAATAAATATGTGCTTTTGATCCATGTCTGCTAAATAGTTGCGGGTTACAGGTTCTCAGAATAATACAGTGAAATCCAGGAAAAGGCGCTACAAATGTGAGACTACGACCAACAAATAGATGAATCTGTATGATGCCGCCAACCAGTTTAAGGAACAAATGAAGATCAATGAACAGTTCGATTGCACAAAGTACGAGGCAACACAAGATTCAAGACTTCAACACGAAGCTAACAGTAAAAGTCCACAAATTTTGCACTATTGGAAATCTGGAAGAAAGTAGAAAAGATTCTGAGGAACCAAGTGAAGAAAACAGAAGAAAAATGCAACATGAAGAAAACCTGAGAAAACGAGCCTAAGAGCCCACCATTTGGCCGCGGAACCGCGGCCAAACATGCCTTCTTGCCGCGGTTCCGTGGCCAAATAGTGCACGTGTCGGTGCGTGTGTCGGTGGGTGTCGGTGCTTTGACCAGGCTTTCTTAGGGTAGTCTTGTAATTTCATGTATGGATCAGATTTAAAACCTAGGGTTTCTCCTATCTATAAATAGGAGAGTTGAAAGCCAAATAAAGTGTGCCTCTTTTGGGTGCCTCTTTTGAGATGCCTCTCTTTAGTTCTTAATCTCTTTTCAATTTCTAGATTTAATTCTCATTTTGTAATGAATCGTTGAGAGGTCATCAATAAAGGTATTTTTTTATTTTTTATCTTGCATTCTTTTTATCTGCAATTTTAATTCCTGCAATTTTTACCTGTTCTTTTATTATCTGCAATTTATTTTTCTAATATTAAAAATTATAAAAATGAATTTGATTGTCACCTTCCTAATGAGTGAGTAATTCCTCGCTTGTTAGGGTTAAGATAGGGAAGGTTTGAGAGAAGGAAATCTCTCTCCCTCCTTTCTTTGCCCAAATAATTATATTGAAAGGACTCTCTTTAAATCAAACACACACCGCTCGCTATGGCACCCTATCCTACGAGATAGTGGTGATTCCCTAGTTAGACTGGTTGTGGTTGAATTAACCAGAGGTTAGGGCTAAGAGCCAAGAACGGACGGATAAGGACCAAAGGGAAGAAACTTAGTTTCTTTCTAGTCGTGCTAATCCCCGTTGTTGACTATTACCCTAACACCTATATTCTTAATTAGGGCATTGATAGAAGCGAGAAGAATCCCTTTTTCAAACTAACATAATCTTAACCCTAGCAAGCCTTTTTATCAATTTATTATCATTCATAGATCTACAACAAAACCACCAATTTTTTGACATAACTCGTAAGAACATAAAGGAAAGGAATCCATCTCCATGTGGACCGATCCGTACTCAACCGGCTAGCTACCAAGCGGCACCGTTATTGATTGCGGTATATTCTTAACTTTGATTCAAAACGCATACGCATAAATTATCAAACAATCAACTGCCATCCTCCTGAACCGCCCAGAAGCTGAGGCACCCGGAGTGTAGCAACTCCGGGCACTGCATCCGAAACAATTCTCTGGGAAAGAGAACCTCCTAGAAGCTGAAGAATGGGATCAGTCAATTGAGGATGATCTGGCAGCAGCACAAGTTCCAGATATTGCTTGGGTAAGAGTTACGAAGCTGCAACTTACAGACAACGTCAAAGTATGGTGGAAGGCTGAAGAAAGCCTACTTACCTAGCCGATTGAATGGAAGAGATTTCTCGACATGTTCGACGTGAAATATTTTCCCGAGACTGCCCGTTTTGATATGGAGCAGAATTCATCCACCTATAATAAGGCTCTATATGGAGCAAATCTGTGGATGAGTATGATGTTGAATTCACCATGCTGAGAAGGTTCACGGCACATCTCATACCGACTACTGAGATCAGGGCTAGACGATTTCAGCAAGGGTTGGAACAGGAAATCCAAGCTGCTCTAGCTACAGGGGATTTCCCAACCCACGATCTTGCACTGAAGGTTACCCGAAGATATGAGGCAGTAGTGAAGAGGAAGGGCAGGCCTCAGACTGCCGGTGTGAAGCGCCCTGCCACTCAGATGGCAGGAGGAGCCTCTTCAATACTAACTTTTGCACCCAGGAGACCGGAAGAAACATTTAACCGGCTATGTCCAGACTTTTGCTACTACTGCAAGAGGGATGGACACCCGTTGAAGGACTGCAGGCGCGCAAATGACCTGTGCTTAGTTTATGGCACTCCACTCATGATATTGGAACATGTTCTCATAGACGCAACCCAGTTCTAACACACATCAACTTTCCGCAGCAGCCAGCTATTCAGGATCCTGCACCTCATCTTGCACTACCTGCTCCACCTCCACGTGGACCTCCTGCACAGCCTACTCGCTAATTCCAGCAGACACAGAGGAACATGCCCCGAGGGCAGGGAAACATTCCCCGAGGGCAAAGGAATGTGCCTCCAGCTAAGAGAAATGTACCCCGGCGATAGGTTTTCACTTTAGCAGCTGTGGAAGCCGAAGCTATAGGTCAAGATAACATTGGTAAGTCCCTTCAACCTTTTCAAACTCTTGCATCGTTTCGTTATTTTCATGCACTTTCAGTAGTTCTTTCACCACCGCTATCATCAAACTTTTCTTGAATCTGTTACAACTTGTCACGATCCGAAATAGCACGCGACTGGAACTTGAATCATGTGAATTCTATAGGACCCCACCTAACTCCAGTAAGCTAAAAGCCCAGAAATCTAAACCATTTGAAAAGAAGGAGGAGGAACACTTATTTAAGAGTTTGCATATAAATCGCTTTGAAAGTCGTAGTAAGCATTTTAAAACATCAAGTCTTTTCCAAAAATTTCGGCAGAGTTTCCTTTGTAAATACTGGCCTAAAACGGGTACAAACATGCATAATATAAAGGCATCTCGAAGCGGGAGCTAGCTCTTCGCCAATTGGCGAAAACAACCACACAAGCAATATAATATACAACGCCGAAGGGCGAGAATCAAAACTCAGAAGGAAAACCAACATCCTCAAGAAAACCCGAGAAGAATCATAAATATACAACCGCGCGACTCTAAGGTCGAAAGAATATACATACTGGTCTTCTAAGTCTATCAAATAATACAAGTCTGGTTGATAGAGTTTACTAGATACAACTGAATATAAATGAAGTACAATGGTGGTCACGATGCAAGTGAACCCACCTACCAAAGCAATCACCCGGAAGGAAGCAGTGTGCCAGGGAGCTGCAACGAAACCTGTACGGCAAAACCTGCAAGAAACTATGGCACAACGGGGGTGAGTTGCCAACTCGTGAGTAGAAGACATCACCGAGCAGAAATCGCATGTATGACTCTATCCTAGGTCATACAATAATATATTCTCAATATATAACCTAAAGTGTCAAAATAATGGCAAGGTAAAAATCTATACATAAGTGTAATACCAAGTGCCCGTGTCAGTGCCTCAGGTAACAACATATCATATATATGATGTATGAATGCATGAAAACAGAATATATCTAAATGAGAAAACCGTTTTCTTATCTATGTGAGATTTCTGCATAAAAATCGAAGTATCATCAATGAAATCAACAAGGAATCCGTGTCAAGCATCGACACAAAATATATATCCCAATATCTCAATATCTCGGGCTCCGACAATCCGGACTGGCCCATATCATAAAATCTCAATGTCTCAATATCTCAGGCTCCGGCAATCCGGACTGGCCCCTGGGCTCTGGCAATCCGGACTGGCCCAAATATTAAATCTCATGACAACGCCGGTATCCTCCGGATATCCGCCGCGTCACAAATAACCGGTCGGTAGTGCTCTCCCGCTAGACTTAACGCCATCATCTGCGACCATCTTTCCCTGGGTACCGCACCGGGTCCACCATGCACCCGCGGACGGTTCCTCCTCCTCCTCGAATCGGGTGTATGATACTGCTCAAGAGCCGAGAAAACTCATGGTGGACATATCTCACATTATATCATGAGAAAACCGCAATTTCTATCTTTTGAAATTGATAATGAGTTTATAAAATCCTTGCGGTTTCTCCAAATCCATAAATCTCACGGAAAATCCGAATCCCATAATCAAAAGTCAATAAACAGTGAATACCGGCATAAAGCCCCATAATATTGCATGACAAATGAAAATACACATGCATGAGATATCACAGTAACAAATGCAAAGGCTAAGCTAGCATATAAAAGCGAGCGCACTAGTACTATGTCGAAACTATCAGCTAGCAAATTATACTAATGAAGTAGTGTTTTCTAATGTGTGCGTGACATGAAAATTACCGATGATGATGTGTGTGAGCCGGCAAGCAGGTGTACGTGGAGCATACGCATCATTGGTAATGGTGCTGGTGTCCTGACAGCATGGGTTCATAATAACTAATAAAACACATTAAGCATGCAATGCGATGCAAACAGCAAGAATATATGGTTAATGAATAGTAAATGCAACAATAAAGAAAGATACATTCCTATATACGAGTCATACAGTTTTTTGGTATCTGAAATCGCACGAATCGTGGTTTTAGTAAAAATAGGGCTACGGGGTCTTTGAGAAAATATGTATCCTTTGAAAAATCCGCAGTATCCCTAAGCCTGTCTTTAAAATACCCACGATTCGTAAACTACAGGACAAGCTAAGAGACTAACCAAAAGGGGTAAGGAAATCCACCTAAGTTCGAGTCGATATATCTAGTAGTCGGTGATCCCGCCTCAATAGCGTCACGTATAGTAAAATATATAATACGACATCCTCGAATCAAAAGTGCGGATCTATCATCATATTTATACTTCGTACGGAAAAATCCATCGTACGGCATCCCAAATCGGGGTACGGGTCAACTATCACATACACATTATTTATCTGGTATCATTATCATCATATTCTGAATTAGGGGTACTGATCTAAAGTCTAGTACATTACGATACCATCAAACATATATATCCACGTGTGCATGAAAACACATCGCTCAACAATCTGCTATAATATCATGCCGTATCTTATAATGCGACCCAAGTCACATCAACGATTTCACGGCATCATGCCCAATTATATCGACTCATCTCCAAGTATCATATACTATCCTCATCATACGTGTATACGTATATGTATATATATATATATATATAGATACACATCCACATACATATACATATATATATACATATATCATATACACCAAAACATAACCCGTGTGTGCATGTGTGTGTGTATACCTTATTCTGGGGTTCGCGACTAAGAACTAACTAAAAATGTTTCTTCCAATTACACTAAAACTAACCTATGCTCTCCTAAAATCTACCTTGCTAATTATCCACGTTTCTCAAAAACACATTTATAAATATAAAACATATCATATGCTACATTACGAACTGCGGGGGTGCTATACGCCATTCACCCGACTTCCCCCATAGATATATATCTACTCACCTTGATCCTTGCTTGCCGAAGTCGATGTCGTTGTTCTCTTCCTCGTCGTCCGAAGTCCACGTAAAGGTGCCTACATATAAACATATAATATCGTAAACTGAAATCATGGATAAAATTCAAAACAACATACGAAACACACATAGGTTAAAACCTATGGTCTACGCCTGCAAGAAAACCAAACAACCCTCGAGATTGACGTGCAAACGTCACACCACCGAGTCAAAACCCAAATACTAAAATCCAAGTCATAAATAGTCGCAAAACCAAAGCAGCAACATAAGAAAAAACTTCTAGATTTCGTTTCAGGTGAAATTAGCCAATTATGCATATGGGGTAGGTCTAATTTGCCTAAAATGGATCTATGGACCAAGCACCAACCTAATCTGAAGTACCCATGCCGCAAATTGCGGCCAAAAGGAGATAATTGGTGGCCAGGTTAAGGGGTTTGGGTCTCGGGTCTTCAGGGTAGCTTCTAGGTTGCCTGGACGACTCACAGTAATCGCTATATAATTTTTAGGGTCTCAGGATAGCAGCAGATCTCTAAATACCATCGCTAATTCCATAAAAACCCGATATCGGCAAATCTAAAGTCCAAGTTTTCATGGCCTAGTCTCTGGTTTATAACACTAAGGGGTTCTAATCACCAATTACACATTAATTGCACCATCACAACCTAAGAATCCCCTAAACTTGATCTTGGAATTTTCCAAGATCACAAAACCACATTTAATGAATTCTAAACTAAACTAGAGGCTATAGAAACTTAATTACTACACTAATGGTGAAAGGATTACCTCATTTGGTAACTCAAGAATTTTCTTGAGTTGCCCCTAGTGCTCAAAATCCCAACTTTTTTGGTCTCCCATGCGTGTAGTGAACTTGTGAATATTTTTAATGAAGGGAATGAGGTGTTTTGAAGTGTTTTTGGGGTTGTGGTGAGGAGGTAGAGGAGATGGAGAGAAGAGGGCAGCCATGAGAGGAGAAGAGAGGAAAGAGAAGGAGGAAAATGAAATGAGGTGGGAAATAGCCAAGGTAAAAGAAGACCCCTCACCCTCTCTCTTTTGCCCATACCTCCATTTCTTTAATCTATTTCCTTTTTCATTTCTTTTTGTTTTAAAACCAAAACACAAAACCATACACATATATAAAAGAAAATATAAGATGCCATGGTTCATGCAAATTAAAAAAAAAATGTGTTTTGAAACATGTCATGGTGCATGTCATATGCACATAAACTGGATTAACGCAAGATTAGTGAAAATTAATCGAGTATAGCACTTAACCCTTTTACAAATGAGTATTTAAAAATCTATAAATGCTCATATCATATAAAACACCCTCATTTCAGTAATTTTTTTTTATAAATTTCCAAATATTTCCTAATTTATCGGTATATAATTATACCTTATCATTAAAACCAAATCTCCACACATTAAAATATTCGTAATATTTATTATTCAATTATATAAATTCCCAAAAATAATATTTTATTTTTTCTGAAATGTTACCGTCTTCCCCCCTTAAATAAATTCGGTCCCCGAATTTGAATTTAAATTTAAACCCCTCAAATACTAAAACATTTCAGTAAAATGATCAAGCCGTCGGGGCTCCGAAATCATGCATCCACAAAACATATCGTAGCGCAATGCATGCGCATGAAAAATGAGTGTATAACTCAAAAATTAAAACTCCGTCAAGTGTCACGCAATCATCGGAGTTAGGGTGAAGATGCCAATGTCAAAGTCCAATACGAAAATCAACACGATATATATATATATATATATATATATATATATATATATATATATCTATCAAAACTATAACATGTACATAGTACGCATCGTTGTAAACTCGCCAAAACATCTGAAAGAAAATGCATGCCGACCCTTTTCAAGTCGATGTGCGATGCGCGTATCACAGCACCAGTAGCGGACGTTTATTGTAAGAAAAATAACTATATATATATATATATATATATATCCTTTGTTTAACATACACGTCCCGCCGTTTTTGAAAGTAATTTAGAAGGGTTTCCTTTGTAAAATGTTTTGTGTCATCTCGGACACATAGGAAAATATAGAGACTGTAGCTCCTTTTTGGAGACCGAAATCGAAATCAATGAATGTGCCATACATGTGCACAGAAACAAAATATAAGTGCAACGGGTGTGCACAAAAACACCTGTCAAGGGCAACGGTGTGCCTGACAACAATATCAGATGCATCTGATATGCACGAAGAATCCTAATTTAGTGCATCTGGTGTGCACCAAAATCGCATCAAACACGCCAAGTATGCACAAAAATCCAACTCAAGTGCACAAGGTGCACGAAAATAAATATCGAATCTCGCAATCGAAATCGACGGTATACAACATATCTCAACCCAAATCAGGTATACCGTGGTATATAATCTCGCAGCTACGTGCATCAGCGTGCACAAAATCGAATCAAAATAATAAAAGTGCATGAAACTACATCGAAGGCACAAGTCAAATCACATACATACCATAGGCATCAATTCAAAATCAAACATCTCGAATGATATCAAATCGAAATCGAGTGCAACTGTGGTGCACGAAAACTCAATCATGCAAATAAATCGCCCAAAATACCGAAATCCAAAATGACGGATACGTGATATTCAAATCACCAAATCACAACTCATAAACACTTTCGTCGATATGTCCTTCCTTCAAAGTCGAGAAGGTGTCGGTGCATCCAAAGCTAGCAGAGCAAGATATCTCCTTGCCTCCTGTTCATGGTCCAGCGCCTTGTGCTCTTAGGCTCTCGTCTCTCACTGTAGATTGCCAGTTACGTAACTTCTCGGCTTAACGGCCCAATATGGAATGATAACGAAAACAGTTCCGCTATGGCACATCCTCTAAAGATCTCTGGCCAACTATCATGGTCACTCGTAACATGTCTCGTTGATGATGCCGAACTCTGGGCTACTGGGTGTGCATAATACGACCGATCCTGGGTCTAAATTTTTTTCATATAGTATTCCAGAAAGATTCTGTCGGAGTCTCTCCCAATCTCGTTTCTGCCAAATTGTCCGGAAATTATCACTCTTTACTAAATCCATTCCTTGTTCCGGAACAGCTGCATACTCATCACGAATCCTTTTAAAAGATATATCCATATTCAACGCCTATGCATGCGTATCACATCTCTGATGTCAACGGAGTGGAACATCATCTCATCAAAATCCCGTGGCAACCGATCAACTGAGACTAAATAGCTAGATTTATAAAATTCAAATTAGTTTCTTATGGATTCCAAGTATTGTATCCCATCACATGATATCCGGACGACGTTAAAATTTTCGAATGATTCATAAAAGTCCTATAATTCCCCGAGAGCTCAACACTTGAGCACAGTTTAATAATACCCAGTACATGTCACAGTACCTATGGACCAGTCGTAGAAGAGCAGACCCAAGCCTCATTAATGGCACCACGGAACTGCCGCAAACCCTAAGGTTCAAAAGCGGTTCCATGGTCATTATGTCGAATTAGGGTTTCATTCTTCTAGAGGGTTCACAAAATTACTTGCATGTTTTTCCGAATACCTTAAACTTGGAAAAATGGGTTTCTGACATTCGTTCGTTTATCGACTCTCAACGTGCCTGTGTGAAGTCTTCTCTAGCTGGAATCAATCAATCTGGTGACCTCGCATCGGGGTAAGCAAATGAACCGCATGTGTAACATTTCAAAAAAAAATAAAATATTATTTTTGGGAATTTTTATAATTTAATATTATTTTTAATGAATATTTTAATATTTCGGTATAATTATATACCGATAAATTGGGAAATTTTTTGAAAATTATGGAAATTATTTAAAAGAGGGTGTTTTATATAAATTATGCAAATTTTAAGTTTTTATGTTTAATTATATGCTAATTTAGTGCTAATCGCGATTAAAAATCGCTAATCGCGCTTTAAACCTGTTTTGTGCAAACATGCACCATATTTTTTTTTACACTTGTGCATTTTCTACCATGATTTGTTTTGGGTTTACTATTGAGGAGAGAAGGAAATTAGAGGGAAAAGAAAAGAAAAGAAAAAGAAAGGAAAAGTCAAGAGGTATGGAGGGGGTAGTTAGGAGGCATGTGCATTGACCTTGCACACACTCTCTCTCTTTCCCTCACTCCCTCCTTGCATGCTCGGCCAGAGCACAGCCCCTCCCCCTGATCATCATCTTCTTCTTCTTCTCTTCACTCAAAACTCCATGAAAAACCCTCCAAAACCCCATTCTCACTTCACAAAAGTTGTGCACAACCTCACAAGCTACCCATTGGACCAAGAAAAATACGATTTTGGCGTTGTAGGAGATTCTAGGGAGCTGGATGAGGTAACCCTTTTCACAATTAGTGTAGTGTTTCTTGTGCTTTAGCCTCATTACAAGTTTAACATCGTTTTGGAGAAGTTTTGTGGACTTTGGAAAAGCCTAGAAAGGGTTGAGGTTATTTTGAGTTGGATTTGTGCTAATAAGCCTTATTAGTGACCTATAAACCCCTAGGATGGTAGAAAACCCAGACCAACCAAAACTGAAACCCAAAAATATGGATTTTCAGAACTTTCATGTCGGTTTATGGACTTTGAGTGTGCAGGCAAATCTGGAATGAACTGGGATGTTTACTGGAAAAATAAACAAGTCCAGAGACCTATTTGAGACCATAGGAACCCACTGTAGCAAGAAGAACCACAATGGGGACCACCAGGCCGGCGAGACCGGATTTCCATGAGAGAGGGCTCGGCCACTTGGTGAGGGTGTGGGTCCAGGTTTCTTCTGTAGGTCACATATACTCTACATATCACCCTGGTGTTGTTTGCTCACTTGGTTATCACCCTAATGCAAATCTGGGACCAATTTCTTACGGTGTAGTAGTACGACATTGCCACGACTTAAACTTTATATACCAAATCTTGGCTTATGTGTTGGATTGGTAGCCCAAAGGAAATCTAGAGTGACCCTAGATACTTACTGAAAAAACTAGCAGGACCAATACCCTATATTGACTGCCAGGAGACCACCCTACAGACTTGACACCCCAATTCCCTAACAGGGCCAGCGTCGCCAGAATTCTAGGGTAGGAGACCGGCCACCTTGTGAAGTCAGGAGTCCTAGTTGCTTTCATAACTCATTTACACTTTATACATCACTCCAGTATTGTTTTGGAACATTGTTTTCACCTTATGCAAAATCTTTACATGTGTTGCTATTTTGACTCAAGTTGTGGTGTTGCGTATTTACATTCTGGATTTTTGGTATTTGTGCTTTATCTCGATCTTGTGACGTTCGTACGTCTATATCGAGTGATATCGGGTTATTTTGCGAGAGCAAACCATAGGTTCCAACCTATAGACTTTTAAGCGTGTCGTTTTAGTTTTTGTGTGTCGTTTTGGTTTTGATTTGGTTTTAACGCGATGCGATCCGTTATGATGTATAGGTACCCCATGAAGACTTCGAGACGACAGACAAGCGTGTGGCAGCGTCGGCAACGGAAAGCGGAATCCAGGTGAATAGATTATATCTATGGGGGAAGTCGGGTGGATGGCGTATAGCACTCCCGCAGTCCGATACTTAGTATAGTATATATATACTATTTATTATAGCTTATTATGTGTCGTGGATATAGAGATGAGATTACGTGTACTATGATTAGGTTAGGGCGTAGAAGTAAACTAGTATAGTTCCTAGTTGCGAACCCTAGAATAGGTTTACACCCACACGCACACACATGCATTTTTGTTATACATATACCTAGATGACGAGGATTGTGGATGATATTTGAAGATGAGTCGACGAGATTGGGCATAGTGCGATGAGATCGGTGATATATTGTGATTCGTATTTGGGATACGACATGTGATTTTAGTGGGCCTTTAGACGTGTGTTCCATACACGCATTTATATTTATATAGACGGTATCGATTTGTACTAGACTTAGATCAGTACCCCAGATCATGGGATATGATGATAAGGATACCAGATAATTGATGAGATGAATATGATATTGTCCCGTACCCAGCTTTTGGGATGCCGTACGATGATTTACCGTATGAGCTTTATATTGATGATAGATCCGCAGTCAGGAGTTGAGGATGTCATATGATATTGTATCGTACGCGGTACCATTGAGGCGGGATCACCGACTATTATATATGTATATATGTATTGACTCAGATTTAGGTGGTTTCCATACCCCTTTCCATTAGCTTGTTAGTTAGATCTGTAGTTACCTTGTAGATGTTAGATTAGAACCGAGTCATACCTATTTCAAAACTAACGAATCGGGAGTATTTTAAAGACAGGCAAAGGGATTATACGGATATTTCCAAAAGATGCATCTTTTCTTAACAACACCGTAACCCTTATTTTTCTAAAAACCCCGATTCGTCGTATTTTCAAATAGTATAACTGTATGACATATACATATTGTTGTAGATTCTTCACTGTTGCATTTATTATTCATTTGCCGCATATTCTTGCTGTTCGCATCGCATTGCATGTTAAATATATTTAATGTTGTATTAAAACCATGCTATTAGGACACCAGCACCATTATCGATGATGCATATGTTTCACGTATACCTGCTTGCCGGCTCACATACTTCATTATCGATAATTGCCGTGCCACTACACTGTAGTACTGTTGCATTCAGGATATGACCCTTGCATGGCATACTTGTGTACTTACATTTTTGTACACCCATACTTGTACACATACTCATTTGCACATACATAGATTATTTCTCGCTTGATTTGGAGATTTGGGAACCGCAAGATACTCTTTAAAACTGATTCATTTTAAAAGAGCGGTTTTCCCTCAATATGTGCATATTACTATTCCATATTGCATGATATACTAATATGCTTACATTTCTTTTACATGTCGCATACATCATGCTTTTGATTATACGCATTGAGCTATGTTGTTTCCATGATATTTCTGGATTTGGGAACCGTGGATATTTCAAAAGAGAGTATGTAATTGTTTTAAAATCCCGGTTACCCTTGATATGATATTTCAGTGCGTCCACCATGTGTTTTCTCGGTGCTGAGAGCGACATGTGAAACCCGATTCGAGGAGGCGGATGAGGCCGGTTGCGGGTACATGGTGGACCCGGTATAGTACCCCGGGGCGAGAACGGATCGCTGTGTAGTAGACGGTGACCCTGGCAGAGGGACTACTACCTACTGGTGATTGTATTTGAGCTCGGCGGATATCCGAAGGATACCGACCGGAGTCATGAGATGGATATGAGAGCCGACCAGGGTGTGCGGTGCTTGAGATATATGAGGATTTACGTGCCGATGATGGGCACGGTTTTCATGATATTTTCGAGTGTCGATATTAGACACTCAGGTTCCATGATTTTGATATGTCGCGAGCGACACATGTTGATTTACATCCTCATACTTCCATGCATATGCTTTATGATGTTTACATGCATGATGTTTTTGTCATTGGGTGACACGTGGACGAGATCCACATACATACAGACATTGATTACATTGAGCATACCTCATTTTTATGATATACTGCTACGTGAGGCACTGACACGAGCTTTTGGTACTACACTTATGTATAGATGTTTACCCTAGCTACCTTATCATGCTTCAGACTTATTTTTATTGAGGATATATTTTTTTTACTGATCGTATTGACCTAGGATTATGTCATGCATACGAATTCTTCTCTGTGATGTTTTCTATTCACGAGTTGGCAACTCACCCCCGTTGTGCCACAGTTCTTGCAGGTTTCGCCGTACAGATTTCATTGCGGCTTTTCTGGCACACTGCTCCCTTTCTGGGTGATTGCATTGATAGGTGGGTTCACTCGCATCGTGACCACTCTTGTATTATTTTATTCAGTTGTATCTAGTAATTCCATCAACCAAAACTTGTATATTATTTCAGACTTAGAAAACCAGTTATGTATTATTTCGACCTTAGTGTCGCGCGTTGTAGTATTATGGTTTTCATGTTGATTTTGAGTTCTTTTTGAGTTTTAATTCTCGCCCTTCGGCGTTGTATATTATATTGCTTATGTGATTGTGACCGTCGATTGACGAAGAGCTAGCTCCCGCTTGGGGATGCCTTTTATCATTGCATATATATTATTCTTGTTGTACCCCGTTCGGGGCCAGTATTTACAAAGGAAACTCTGCCGAAATTTTTAGAAAAGATATAGATTTTAAAATGCATATTCGGCTTACTTACTTATTTTAAAACCTTGTTTTTAAAACATGTTTCCTTACTTCTTAAAAACTAGTTTCTTACTTACTCCTTAAAATGGTTTTAGATTTCTGGGCTTTTGGCTTACTTGAATTAGATGTAGTTCTATAGGCTTCATATGATTCAAGTGCCAGTCACGGGCTATTTCGGGTCGTGACAGCATGTCCTAGTCATTCATCCATGGGTGACTAGCGATCTTCTATCATATACCTAAGTAAAAACTCATGCTGCAATAGCTTCAACCATCCTAGGCGACATATTGTCAGTTGCAGCAATAACTAGTTCATTCGTCTGCATGCTAAACAATGCATCAATCATCAAGAATAAAAAGTACATTGACGGTCATCACATTCTAGCTGGCCTCTAGCAGTGGCCAATCATCTGGTGCTGATCTGCACATTCGAGAAATCTTAGTAAAAAAAGTCCATCAAACGCTCATGGCGCGAAAAAAACAATAAAACGACACATCTATGCAATCGTATGTCAGCGGAATTACGCCTTGGTCAGTCCTCGTCCAAGATAAGCTCATGCTGACCATAACTCTAGCCACAGCTCTCTCTACCCGTGCAATCGTGGTAACAAAACCCACCAACCGATATCGATGAGGATAGATCATATGAACGAATAAAATACGGTGGAAAAAATGCACATCCTAAGACTTCTTAAGCGGAGTAGCGTATCGTAAGTATGCCGCGGAACATACACACAGTACGTCACTCTACTTAAGTCACCTACTCTATCAACTAAGGTCAACCTATACGACGAAAGTTTGGGTCTAATACCCCCTCGATCAAGTCTAAGTTCCGTAAGGTCAAGCCTAGGTTCCAAATATACATATATACGCCCTAGACTCCGCATAGTCAAATCTAGACTCGAACCAAGGTTAAACCTAGCGCTCTTATAGCAAATTTGTCACGACCCAAAATAGCACGTGACTGGCACTTGAATCATGTGAAGTCTATAGGACCCCACCTAACTCAAGTAAGCCAAAAGCCCAGAAATCTAAACCATTTGAAAAGAAAGAGGAGGAACACTTATTTAAAAGTTTGCATATAAATCACTTTGAAAGTCGTAGTATGCATTTTAAAACATCAAGTATTTTCCAAAAATTTCGGCAGAGTTTCCTTTGTAAATACTGGCCCCAAACGGGTACAAACATGCATATAAAGGCATCCCAAGCGGGAGCTAGCTCTTCGCCAATTGGCGGAAACAACCACACAAGCAATATAATATACAACGCCGAAGGGTGAGAATCAAAACTCAGAAGGAAAACCAACGTCCTCAAGAAAACCAGAGAAGAATCATAAATATACAAGCGCGCGACTCTAAGGTCAAAAGAATATACATACTGGTCTTATAAGTCTATCAAATAATACAAGTCTTGTTGATGGAGTTTACTAGATACAACTGAATATAAATGAAGTACAATGGTGGTCACGATGCAAGTGAACCCACCTACCAAAGCAATCACCCGGAAGGAAGCAGTGTGCCAGCAAGCCGCAACGAAACCTGTATGGCAAAACCTCCAAGAAACTGTAGCACAACGGGGGTGAGTTGCCAATTCGTGAGTAGAAGACATCACCGAGAAGAAATCGCATGTATGACTCTATCCTAGGTCATACAATAATATATCCTCAATATATAACCTGAAGTGTCAAAATAATGGCAAGGTAAACATCTCTACATAAGTGTAATACCAAGTGCCCGTGTCAGTGCCTCAGGTAACAACATATCATATATATGATGTATGAATGCATGAAAACAGAATACATCTAATGAGAAAACTGTTTTCTTATCTCTGTGAGATTTCTGCATAAAAATCGAAGTATCATCAATGAAATCAACAAGGAATCCGTGTCAAGCATCGACACAAAATATATATCCCAATATCTCAATATCTCGGGCTCCGGCAATCCGGACTGGCCCATATCATAAAATCTCAATGTCTCAATATCTCGGGCTCAGGCAATCCGGACTGGCCCCTGTGCTCCGGCAATCCGGACTGGCCCAAATATCAAATCTCATGACAACGCCGGTATCCTCCGGATATCCGCCGCGTCACAAATAACCGGTCGGTAGTGCTCCCCCGCCAGGCTCAACGCCATCATCTGCGACCATCTTGCCTCGGGTACCGCACCGGGTCCACCATGCATCAGCGGACGGTTCCTCCTCTTCGTCGAATCGGGTGTATGATACTACTCAAGAGCCGAGAAAACTCATGGTGGACATATCTCACATCATATCATGAGAAAACCGCAATTTCTATCTTTTGAAATTGATAATGAGTTTATAAAATCCTTGCGGTTTCTCCAAATCCATAAATCTCACGGAAAATCTGAATCCCATAATCAAAAGTCAATAAACAATGAATACCGGCATAAAGCCCCATAATATTGCATGACAAATGAAAATACACATGCATGAGATATCATAGTAACAAATGCAATGGCTAAGCTAGCATATAAAAGCGAGCGCACTAGTACTATGTCGAAACTATCAGCTAGCAATTTATACTAATGAAGTAGTGTTTTCTAATGTGTGCGTGACATGAAAATTACCGATGATGATGTGTGTGAGTCGGCAAGCAGGCGTACGTGAAGCATACGTATCATCGGTAATGGTGCTGGTGTCCTGACAGCATGGGTTCATAATAACTAATAAAACACATTAAGCATGCAATGCGATGCGAACAGTAAGAATATATGGTTAATGAATAGTAAATGCAACAATAAAGAAAGATACTATATACGAGTCATACAGTTTTTTGGTATCTTAAATCGCACGAATCGTGATTTTAGTAAAAATAGGGCTACGGGGTCTTTCAGAAAAGATGCATCCTTTGAAAAATCCGTAGTATCCCTAAGCCTGTCTTTAAAATACTCACGATTCGTAAATTTTGAAAATAAGTATGACTCGAGCCCAATCTAATATCTACCAAGTAAACTACAGGACAAGCTAAGAGACTAACCAAAAGGGGTAAGGAAATCCACCTAAGTCCGAGTCGATATATCTAATAGTCGGTGATCCCGCCTCAATAGCGTCATGTACAGTAAAATATATAATACGACATTCTCGAATCAAGAGTGCGGATCTATCATCATATTTATACTTCGTACGGAAAAATCCATCGTACGGCATCCCAAATCGGGGTACGGGTCAACTATCACATACACATTATTTATCTGGTATCATTATCATCATATTCTGAATTAGGGGTACTGATCTAAAGTCTAGTACATTACAATACCATCAAACATATATATCCACGTGTGTATGAAAACACATCGCTCAACGATCCGCTATAATATCATGTCGTATCTCATAATACGACCCAAGTCACATCACCGATCTCACGGCATCATGCCCAATCACATCGATTCATCTCCAAGTATCATATATTATCCTCATCATACGTGTATACGTATATGTATATATATATATATGTATATATATATAGCTACACATCCACATACATATATATATATATAGCTACACATCCACATACATATATATATATACATATATCATATACACCAAAACATAACCCGTGTGTGAATGTGTGTGTGTATACCTTATTCTAGGGTTCGCGACTTAGAACTAACTAAAAACGTTTCTTCCAATTACACTATAACTAACCCATGCTCTCCTAAAATCTACCTTGCTAATTATCCACGTTTCACAAAAACCTATATACAAATATATAACATATCATATGCTAAACTACGAACTGCGGGGGTGCTATACGCCATCCACCCGACTTCCCCCGTAGATATATATCTACTCACCTTGATCCTTACTTGCCGAAGTCGATGTCGCTGTTCTCTTCCTCGTCGTCCGAAGTCCACGTGAAGGTGCCTACATATAAACATATAATATCGTAAACCGAAATCGCGGATAAAAACCAAAACGACACACGAAAAGCACATAGGTTAAAACCTATGGTCTACGCATGCAAGAAAGCCAAACAACCCTCGAGATTGACATGCAAACGTCACACCACCGAGTCAAAACCCAAATACTAAAATCCAAGTTATAAATAGTCGCAAAACCAAAGCAGCAACATAAGAAAACACTTCCAGATTTCGTTTCAGGGGAAATTAGCCAATTCTGTATATGGGGTAGGTCTAATTGTCCTAAAATGGAGCTATGGACCAAGCACGAACCTAATCTGAAGTACCCAGGCCGCAAATTGCGGCCAAAAGAAGAAAATTGGCGGCCATGTTGAGGGGTTTCGGTCTTGGGTCTCCAAGGTAGCTTCTAGGTTGCCTGCACGACTCACAGTAATCACTATATAATTTTTAGGGTCTCAGGGTAGCAGCAGATCTCTAAATACCATCGCTAATTCCACAAAAACCCGATATCGGCAGATCTAAAGTCCAAGTTTTCATGGCCTAGGCTCTGGTTTATAACACTAAGGGGTTCTAATCACCAATTACATATCACTTGCACTATCACAACTTAAGAATCCCCTAAATTTAATCTTGGAATTTTCCAAGATCACAAAACCACACTTAATGAATTCTAAACTAAACTAGAGGCTATAGAAACTTAATTACTACACTAATGGTGAAAGAATTACCTCATTTGGCAACTCAAGAATTTTCTTGAGTTACCCCTAGTGTAACATTTCAGAAAAATAAAATATTATTTTTAGGAATTTATATAATTAAATAATAAATATTATGAATATTTTAATAATGCGGTATAATTATATACCGGTAAATCGGGAAATATTTGGAAATTTTGTTAATTATTGAATTTGAAAGAGATTATAAGAATGGGGCATTCATAGATTTTTATACAATTAATTATATTCTATGTTAATGCTAAAAACGATTAATTTTCGCTAATCTTGCATTAAGCTTGATTTGTGCATCATGACATGCAACAAAACTTGTTTCGTTTTTAACCATGACATCTTGGTCCTTTTATGTATATGGTTTCATTTGTTTATGGGTTTTAAAAGAAAAGAAAAGAATAAGAATAAGAATAAAGAATTAGAGTTTAGGCAAGAAAGAGAAAAGAGAGAGAGGTGAGGGGTCAATTGACCAAAGCTCCCATTGTCTTCCCTACATTTTTCTTCTTTATTCTCACCTCCTCCTCTCACCATGGCTTCCTTCTTCTCCTCCCTCCTCTAACTCCTCACTACAACCCCAAATCCACATCAAAAGACATCACCCGCTTCACTAAAAATGTGCACAAGCTCACTACAAGATGGATCAAGAAAAATTGGATTTTGAGCACTTTGGGCAACTCAAGAATTTTCTTGAGTTGCCAAAGGAGGTAATTCTTTTATCATTAGTGTAGTATTTGAATTACTTTAGCACCTATTTAAGTTTAGAAGTGTTTTAGTGATATTTAGTGAACTTTGAAAATTCCAAGTTGAGGTTAGGGTTTGATTTGAATGCAAAGGTGCAATTGAGGTGTAATTAGTGACTACAACCCCTGTAGTGATTGTATTTTGGACTCAAACCAGAGGCTAAACCCCCTTAACCTAAACATAAAAACCCCGATATCGGAAAATTGTGGGATTTGTGATGAAATTTAGGTATCTGCTATGACCCGGGGCACCTGAAAAATATTTTGCAAATACAATAATACAAGAATGCACCTAGGAAGCTAACTCCGAGACCCGAGACCCCATCTCCCTCACATGGCCGCAAATTTATCCCTTAGGGCCGCAATTGCGGCCTGGGTGCTTCGGTGTGGGTCCGTGTTTAGTCCATGGCTTTAGCTCCAGTAAACTAGACCCTCCACATATGCAAAATTGGCTTATTTCACCTAGGGTAAAATCTAGAAGTGTTTTACATCATTTCTGATTTCGGTTTTGTGAATTCTGTAACTTGAACTTAGGTATTTTTGTGTTATCTCGATCGATTGTCGTTTGTACGTCGATGTCGAGAGGTATTGGTTCTTCTTGCATGCGTAGACCATAGGTTTAAACCTATGTGAGATACGTATGTCGTTTTGATTTTCGTGCGCGATTTCAGTTTACGATACTTTGTGTGTGTATATGTAGGTACCCTCGAGTGGACATTGAACAACAAGGATGAGCGTAGCGTCATCGACTTCGGTAAGCAAGGATCAAGGTGAGTAGATATATATCTACGGGGGAAGTCGGGTGGATGGCATATAGCACCCCCGCAGTTCGTAGTGTAGCCTATGATATATAATGTATATATACGATACTATGTGTTATGTGAAACGTTTTTGATTATTAAGAAGGTTTTAGGAGATCATTGGTTTAATTTTAGTGTAATAGGATGATAGTGTCGTTAGCTAGTTTTAGTCGTGAAACCCTAGAATAAGGTACACGCACACACACATACGCATACATTTTATTTTCTTGTGCATATATGGGGATATATATATATATACATATATGTATGTGAGTATGTATATATATATGTATACATATACATGGATGATGAGGATAGTATATGGTACTTGGAGATGAGTCGATATGATTGGGCATGATGCCACGAGATCGGTGATGTGACTTGGTTCGTATTATGAGATACGACAAGATATTATAGCGGATTCTTAGGTGATGTGTTTTCATACACACGCATATATATATGTTGATTGTATCGGAATGTACTAGACTTTATATCAGTACCCCTAATTCGGGATATGATGATAAGGATACCAGATGAATAATGAGATAAATGTGATATTCGACCCGTACCCAGATTTGGGATGCCGTACGATGGAGTTACCGTACGAGATATAATTATGATGATAGATCTGCACTCTTGACTCAAGGATGTCATATTATATATATTGTATCGTACGTGATACTATTGAGACGGGATCACTGACTACAAGATATATATATCGACTCAGACTTAGGTGGTTTTCCTTACCCTTCGACTAGTCTGTTAGTTTAGTCCTGTAGTTTACTTAGCAGATGTTAGACTGGGCTCGAGTCATACTTATTTCCAAAACTAACGAATCGTGAGTATTTTAAAGACAGGCCAAGGGATACTACGGATATTTCAGAGGACGTACCTTTTCTTAAAACACCGTAGCCCCTATTTTCTAAACACCACAATTCGTGTTATTTCAAATGCCAAAACTGTATGACTCATATATATATTGTGCATTACTTATTGTTGCGTTTACAATTCATTTTCCGTATGATCTTGCTATTCGCATCGCATTGCATGCTTAAATGTGTTTTCGTAGTTATTATAAAATCATGATGTCAGGACACCAGCACCATTACCAATGATGTGTATGCTCCACGTACACCTGCTTGCCGGCTCACACACATCATCATCAGTAATTCCCATGTCACGTACACATTAGAAAACACTATTTCATTAGTATAAATTGCTAGCAGATAGTTCCAATATGTTATTGCTCTTATATGCTAGTTTAATTATTGCATTCCTTGCTTGATATCATATGCATTCATATATTCATGTATCATGCAATATTATAGAATTTTATGCCGGTAATGCACTGTTATTTACTCATGAGATTGGGATTTCGGATTTCCATGAGATTTCTGCATTTGGAGAAACCGCAAAGATTTTATAAACTTATTATCTTTTTAAAGATATAAAATTACAGTTTTCTCATGATATGATTTGAGAGGTGTTCACCATGAGTTTTCTCGGCTCTTGAGCGGTATCATACACCCGATTCGAGGAGGAGGAGGAACTGTCTGTGGGTGCATGGTGGACCCGGTGCGATACACCGGGGCGAGAAGGTCGCAGATGATGGCGTTGAGCCTGGCAGGGGAGCACTACCGACCGGTGATTTTATTGTGACGCGGCGGATATCCGGAGGATACCGATATAGTCTTGAGATTTGATGATATAGGCCAGTCCAGATTGCCGGAGCCTGAGGTATTGAGATTTGATGTTACGGGCCAGTCCGGAATTCCGGAGCCCGAGATATTGAGATAGCGAGATATATGTTTTGTGTCGATGCTAGACACTAATTTTCTGTTGATTTCATTGATGATACTTTGATTTTATACAGAAATCTCACTGAGATAAGAAAACGGTTTTCTCATTTAGATGTATTCTGTTTTCATGCATTCATACATCATAGATATGATATGTTATTACCTGAGACACTGACACGAGCACTTGGTATTACACTGATATTAGATGATTACCTCGTCAATTTTAGATGCTTCAGATTATATATATATATATATATATATATATATATATTATTGAGGATATATTATATTTGTATGACCTAGGATAGAGTCATACATGCGATTTCTGCTCGGTGATGTTTTCTACTCACGAGTTGGCAACTCACCCCCGTTGTGCCACAGTTTCTTGCAGGTTTTACCGTACAGATTTCCTTGGCGGCTTGCTGACACACTTCTTCCTTCCGGATGATTGTTTTGGTAGGTGGGTTCACTCGCATCGTGACCACAATTGCATTTTATTTATATTCAGTTGTATCTAGTAACTCCATCAACCAGACATGTATATTAGATAGACTTAGAAGACCGGTGTTTATTCTTTTGAACTTAGAGTCGCGCTTGTATTATTATGGTTTTCTTGATGATATTCGTTTCCTTTTGGAGTTTTGATACTCGGCCGTCGGCGTTGTATATTATATTGCTTGTGTGGTTGTGACCGCCAATTGGCTAAGAGCTAGCTCCCGCTTGGGGATGCATTTATTCATCTTTTACATATTATTCATGTTTGTACCCGTTTGGGGGCCAGTATTTACAAAGGAGACTCTGCCAAAAATTTTGGAAAAAACTTGATGTTTTAAAAATGTTTACTACGACTTTCAAAGTGATTTATACGCAAACTTTTAAACAAGTTTTCCTTCATTTTCTTCTTTTAAATGGTTTAGATTTCTAGGATTTTGGCTTACTTGAATTATATGGGGTCCTATAGACTTCATATGATTCAAATGCCAGTCACATGCCATTTCGGGTCGTGACAAAGTTGGTATCAGAACTGCTAGGTTTAATCTTGGTTCGAGTCTATGTTTGACTATGTGGAGTCTAGGGCGTATATATATATTCGAAACCTAGGCTTGACCTTACGGAACTTAGACTTGGTTGAGGGGGTATTAGACCCGAACTTTTGTCGCGTAAGTTGACCTTGGTTGATGGAGTAGGTGACTTAAGTAGAGTGACGTACCGTGGGTATGTTCCGCGGAATACTTATGATACTCTAATCCGCTTAAGAATCCTTAGGATGTACATTTCCTTGCACAGTATTATATTCATTCCTATGATCTACCCTCATCGATATCGGTTTATGGTTTTGCTACCACGATTGCATAAGCAGAGAGAGCTGCGGCTAGAGTTGCGGTCAGCATAAGCTCGTTTTGGACGAGGACTGACCAGGGCGTAATTCCGGTGACACACGATTGCATAGATGTGTCGCTTTACCGTGTTTTCGCGCCATGAGTGTTTAATGGATTGCTTTTACAAAATTTTTTGAACGTGCAGATCAGAACCAGAGGATTGGGCCACTGCTAGAGGCCAGCCAGAATGTGATGACCGTCATTGCACCATTATTCTTGAAGATTGAGGCAATGTTCAGCGTGCGGACGAATGATTCAGTTGTTATTGCGACTGACAAGATATCGCCCAAGATGTTTGAAACTAATGCAGCACGAGTTGTACTTAGAGATATGATAGAAGATTGCTAGTCACCCAAGGAGGAACGACTAGGACATGTGGTTCGTTGCATACCCCGATGCGAGGTCATCAGATTGATCGATTCCAGCTAGAGAAGACTTCACTCAGGTACGTTGAGAGTCGAAAGAAAACGATCGAATGTCAGAAACTCATTTTTCCAAGTTTAAGATATTCGGAAAAACATGCAAGTAATTCTATGGACCCTCTAGAAGAATAAAACCCTAACTCGATATAATAATGACCATGGGAACGCTTTTGAACCTTAGGGTTTGCGACAGTTCCGCGGTGCCATTAATGAGGCTTGGGTTTGTCCTTCTACGGTTGGTCCACCGGTACTGTGTCATGTACTGGATATTATTAAACTGTACTCAAGAGTTGAGCTCTCGGGGAATTGTGGGACTTTAACGAAGCGATCGAAAAGTTCGACGTCGTTCGGATATCATGTGATGGGATATATTGCTTGGGAGACTCCAGATATAAGTATAGCCGTTGGAGCGCAATCCATGCAGCCATAAAGAGACGAGTCCGAATCAGTCGACAGTAGAGAAAAATGGAGTAAGAAGTTCGTACGAGATTTTGATGAGATGACGTTCCACTCCGTTGACATAAGAGATGTGATACGCATGCAGAGGCGTTGAATATGGATATATCTTCCAGAAGGAGTCGTGATGAATATGCAGCCGTTCTGGAACAAGAAACAGATTTAGTAAAGGGTGATGACTTCCGGGCAGTTCAGCAGAAACGAGATTTGGAGAAACCCGGACAAGATCTTTCTGGAAATATTAAACGAGAAAACCTGGACCCAGGATCAGTCGTTTTGTGCACACCCAGTAGGACAGAGTTCAGCATCGTCGACGAGGCATGTTATGAGTGACCATGATAGTTGGCCAGAGATCTTTAGAGGATGTGCCAGAGCAGAACTGTTTTCGTCATCGTTCCATATTGGGCGATTTATTTGCATGATTAGGATTTTGTGCACCACAGTTGCACTTGACTTCGATTTGATATCATTCAAGATGTTGATTTTGATTTCATGCCTATGGTATGCATGTGATTTGACTTGTACTTTCGGTGTAGTTTCCATGTACTTTTAGTATTTTGATTCGATTTTGTGCACGCTGCTGCACATGGTTGTGAGATTATATACCACGGTATACCTGATTTGGATTGAGATGTGTTGTATACCGTCGATTTCGATTGTGATACTCGATATTGTTTTCGTGCACCTTGTGCACTTGATTTGGATTCTTGCGCATTCTTGGGCGCTTGATGCGATTTCGGTACACTCCAGATGCACTAAATCGGGATTCTTCGTGCATATCAGATGCACCTGATATTGCTGTCAGGCACACCCGTTGCCTTTGACAGGTGTTTCGTGCATACCCGCTGCACTTAGATTTTTTTTCTGTATGCATGTATGGCACATTCATGGATTTCGATTTCCGTGCGCACCAGACGCACGTGGCATTCTTATACACATTTTGAGTACGATTTCACTTAAGCAGTATGTTTTATGATATTTACTATTTGGTATAGTAGCTGAGCAGGACTAGTCAGAGGACAATATCTGAATATATTTTTGCATGCATTGATAGTTATCGAAGGGATTTCTAAAAAGGAGCTATAGTCTCAGTATTTACCTACGTGTCCGAGATGACACGAAAATCTTTACAAGGAAACCCTTCTAAATTATTTTCAAAAACGGCGCGACGTGTATATTAAACAAAGGATATATATTTATATATATAGTTATTTTCTTACAATGAGCGTCCGCTACTTGTGCCGTGATACGCGCATTGCACAGTGATTTGGAAGAGGTTTGTCATGTATTTCCTCCAAATGTTTTAACGAGTTTACAACGATGCGTACTATGTACATATTATAGTCTCGAGTATATCATGTTCGTTTTCGTATTGGACTTTGACATTGGTGTCTTTACCATAACTCCGATGATTGCGGGATGCTCAACGGAGTTTTGATTTTGGTTTATATACTCGTTTTTCATGCGCATGCATTGCGCTACGATGTGTTTTATGTATTTATGATTTCGAAGCACCGACGACTTGATTTTTTTACTGAAATGTTTTAGTATTTGAGGGGTTTAAATTTAAATTCGGGGACCGAATTTATTTAAGGGGGGAAGACTGTAACATTTCTGAAAAATAAAATATTATTTTTGAGAATTTATATAATTAAATAATAAATATTATGAATATTTTAAAAATGCGGTATAATTATATACTGATAAATCGGGAAATATTTGGAAATTTTGTTAATTATTGAATTTGAAAGAGATTATAAGAATGGAGCGTTCATAGATTTTTATATAATTAATTATATTCTATGTTAATGCTAAAAACGATTAATTTTCGCTAATCTTGCATTAAACTTGATTTGTGCATCATGACATGCAACAAAACTTGTTTCATTTTTAACCATGACATCTTGTTCTTTTTATGTATATGGTTTCATTTTTTATGGGTTTTAAAAGAATAAGAAAAAGAATAAAGAATTAGAGTATGGTCAAGAGAGAAAAAAGAGAGAAAGGTGAGGGGTCAATTGACCAAAGCTCCCATTGTCTTCCCTTCATTTTTCTTCTTCATTCTCATCTCCTCCTCTCACCATGGCTGCCCTCTTCTCCTCCCTCCTCTAAATCATCACAACAACCCCAAATTCACATCAAAACACATCACCCACTTCACTAAAAATGTGCACAAGCTCACTACAGCCATGATGGATCAAGAAAAATTGGATTTTGAGCACTTTGGGCAACTCAAGAATTTCTTGAGTTGCCAAAGGAGGTAATTATTTTATCATTAGTGTATTATTTGAATTACTTTAGCACCTATTTAAGTTTAGAAGTGTTTTAGTGATGTTTAGTGAACTTTGAAAATTCCAAGTTGAGATTAGGGTTTGATTTGAATCCAAAGGTGCAATTGAGGTGTAATTAGTGACTACAACCCCTGTAGTGATTGTATTTTGGACTAAAACCAGAGGTTAAACCCCCTTAACCCAAACATAGAAACCCCGATATCGGAAAATTGTGGGATTTGTGATGAAATTTAGGTATCTGCTACGACCCGGGGCACCTGAAAAATATTTTGCAAACACAGTGATACAAGCAGGCACCTAGGAAGCTAACCCCGAGACCCGAGACCCCATCTCCCTCACATGGCCGCAAATTTATCCCTTAGGGCCGCAAATTGCGGCCTGGGTGCTTCACTGTGGGTCCGTGTTTGGTCCATGGCTTTAGCTCCAGTAAACTAGACCCTCCACATATGCAAAATTGGCTTCTTTCACCTAGGGTAAAATATGGAAGTGTTTTACATCGTTTTTGATTTCGGTTTTGCGAATTGTGTAACTTGAACTTGGGTATTTTTGTGTTGTCTCGATCGATTGTCGTTTGTACGTCGATGTCGAGAGGTATTGGTTTTTCTTGCATGCGTAGACCATAGGTTTTAACCTATGTGAGATACGTGTGTCGTTTTGGTTTTCGTGCGCGATTTCGGTTTACGATACTTTGTGTGTATATATGTAGGTACCCTCGAGCGGACTTTGAACAACAAGGATGAGCGTGGCGTCATCGAATTCGGCAAGTAAGGATCAAGGTGAGTAGATATATATCTACGAGGGAAGTCGAGTGGATGGCGTATAGTACGCCCGCAGTTCGTAGAGTAGCCTTTGATATATAATGTATATATACGATACTATCTGTTATGTGAAATGTTTTTGATTATTAAGAAGGTTTTAGGAGATCATGGGTTTAATTTTAGTGTAATGGGATGATAGTGTCGTTAGCTAGTTTTAGTCGCGAAACCTTAGAATAAGGTACGCGCACACACACATACGCATACATTTTATTTTCTTGTGCGTATATGGGGATATATATACACACACACACACACACACACACACACATATGTATGTGAGTGTGTGTGTGTGTGTGTGTGTATACATGGATGATGAGGATAGTATATGGTACTTGGAGATGGGTCGATGTGATTGGGCATGATACCACGAGATCGGTGATGTGACTTGGTTCGTATTATGAGATACGACATGATATTATAGAGGATTTGAAAGGTTACGGTAGCGCCCCGGCCATCGAAACGCGGCCAAAATGCGAAACAAAAATTTCTAAACTGGCGCTACCGTTACACGAATCCCGGATCGACCTTAAACCCTAAACAAGCAATCTAAACTAAGAGTTGGAATGGTTATACCGAGTTGATCCATGTCCTTCGGTCTTCATTCTAAGCTCCTAGCGGTTCCTTGACGTGGTTTGGTTTCCGGTCTTTCTCCATCTCCGATGATCCACTTGAGAGAAACGGCGCAAGCTCCAGCCTCGACGAACGAGGCAATCGACGCTCCAAAGTCGCTAGCGATGGAGAGTGGAGGTGTATGAAAGTGTCACTACAATTGTCCCTCAACATATTTTGCTCAATGAGCAAGCATAGAAGATGAATGAGGAGGTGAGGAAATCTTGGCATGAGCAAAAATGGCTAAGTCTTTTTTGAACTTGAGAGAGTGAGAGAGTGGGCTAAAGCAAGTGTAATTCACCACAAAATGAAATCAATCATCACCATAAAAGTGGCCGACCCCCCTCTCATTCCCACCAAAAAAAATCTTACCAATTATCCAATAAACAATTCACACCTTACTTTGAACCATGCTTAAAACCGTGCTCAATACTATGCACATGCCACCTCACACCTCCACCTCATTTGTGAGTCAAATGAATTTTCCAAAAATGGAAAATCATACAAATGAGGTGGCACCTTCTAGAAGCTATTCCGTAGAAAATACGGAATACTTTCCGGTACATGTATCGAAATACATATACGCGTATTCGTACAAAAATACGAATAGCCAAGAGCGAAAATAAATAGCGAACAATAATACTAGAATACATATATACAAATACATATGTAAATTATTAAATCAAAACTTAATTTAATAATCCGGCTTAATCCTAAGCCGCTAGTATTATCAACCGTTCGATTAAAGTCTGCGCAGCATGCACATATTTAATCGGACACCTGTATGTACCAACATACGCCATATACACCATATCGCCTGAACCGTGAAAACCCTCTGTGTGGGACTCTAAAGACTCATCAATACACTGGCAGTGGGTTTAACCATAAGCACGTCAGCGGCACTAGCTGTACGTAACGGCTACCCAGGTATTGAGCGAAAGGGAGTCCGACGAGCAAACTCATCCTGAACCCCTACTAAGCCTGACAGTGACAATATCCGTACAGTCTGGTTTGTTCGTCAAAGAGTATCGCATATCAATTCTATGGGGGTGGATAAAATCAGTCCCCCAACAACGCGATATTTAGTGTCGGCATGAAACCCATCACCACCTGAGAAACTATCGATCCTGGATCGGTAATTCTCGTCCACCGTGGCCACGGATTTATGGTGATGGCCATCCTTACATAACGCGACATCAACCCCCATTACCGGGAGAGACGAATCCCCGACGATCTGATCACTGCCTCCATGTGGCTCGGGACTGTACCCAACTAAAATCTGTTTGCACGACTCCTTTAAGCCGTGGTAGGGTAGTAATCAAACCACAGTGGGAACTCACACGAGACAAATGACGATCTCAGATCGACAGACTAACCTGTACACATGTCACCTGGGAACTGATATCTGACAATAGGTATAATACCAACTAGCAGGTCCCCGGCGAGTCCGTCCAGTGTACTCATAATCTAATGAGCACATGTATACTTTCTTAGGTGAACAAACTAACACCAATGGCTTGTGAGACCTGGCCACCGCCCCTCGTCAGGGTCTCGATCAGTATACACTAGTCTATACAGGAGTATCGATGCCCAGTCTTGATACTCCCACGACTAGGGACATTTAAGGATGTGCTTATAGACCCCAGCTCCCACATATATGATCGCCATCATAATGCTGGCAGTCAAGCAAGAATCCTAAGGGCTCTATCAACATGTACATGATGATAAAGACAAACCAGATAGCATACTATTATCTTTAGTAAGACTGGTTTATCGGTATAGGTCATCACTCAATCATCATAATCACACGTCCGCGACTATGATAATTGCCTTGAGGGCACTATAGCCAACAATCTCCTACTTGCACTTAAGGCCAATTATTGCGATGTCGCATACTCACATCCCGTGTGATACCGAACACCCAACTTCTCTACTAATCAGTTTCGCAAAGCCCGTTTGCGAAAATGATTGCGTTCGAGAAATAGCCTCAGTGAGTGGATCCGCTCCAATGTTTCTTTCTGTATCTCTCTTTATCTCAACTTCACGGAGAAAACCATCTCCCGAAATGAGCAAAACTTGTCTTAGAATTTGTCTGGATATCTGATGGGACCCAGTTCACAAACGAACTCCAAATCCAGCAAACCTCCTAGACTGTATCGTCCACTGAATTTAATCAGTATCCTGTGCCATGCCTTCCACAGTATCCGCTTGGACCACCTGTCGAACATACTGTCCCTCAAAAGAGGGAAAATTATACTCTGACAGTCACTCTGTCATCCAGGTCACCATAGAAGCTTGAAATGATAATCGTCTTCTGAAGGAGGCTGCCGTTACCATATCCCAAGAACATCCATTTATGTTCAATAACTTCTTCCCAATGTTTCTCCAGGAGTGGATTAATATATCTGCTTATTGTATCTAGTGCAAAAGCAATATCGGGTGTGGTACTCGACATTTCATGATTAACTCAATTGCCTAAACAAGTGATATGCTAATCATGCAGATCGCTCTCCCCTTTAGTCTGTAAGACACCTTTAGAGAGGGTGACTCTATCACCTGCAGGTACACCACCATGCCAGGAGTCATCCATTCTAAAATTCCTTTAAAATAATGTCAAAGTACCCAGATTGGGATACTTCCCAAATCTAGATCTAAAACCATAGATCTAGAAACCAGAAAGCCTGATATTATATCCATATTCTATGTGGAGAAACAACTTTGTGACAACCATAGTATAATCGATCGTAGTATAGGAATATTTCTTCCTATCAAGTACATGTCATCCCAATATCTGGACATCACTCCTTACTACCTTCTTACCAGATCCATCTCCCATTCTGATGAAATCAAGACCTGTGACTGTCACATCAAAAATAGATGATCTATTTCCGCTATACCTACTTTAGTCTATAAATAGACATAAACAACTTGCCTACTATGCTTCCGCTGCTCCCACTGACTATAACAACCCTCTGGCAGAGTCATATATACGTACACTTCTAAAGCTAGTTTAGAACGACGCTATACCCATCCTTCTTCCGGGTCTTATAGTCTAGAACAACAGCAATGACAAGTCTGGGTAAACAAGAACCTCCCTGTCACCGTCTCTGAGAAGACCGAAGTACCTCTCGGGTGCCTGAGGTTACCCACCAGATCTGCGGAGTGGCTAATGGAATGTCGAAACTAATTGAATCCTTAGGTTCTATTAAATCTTCAGTGATCGTTTGTGGTTCTGGAATCACTTCCAGTTCTACCATACTCCCACTTTTGTTTTTCTGAAAAAATCCATTTTACTAAAACTGTGGCGAGTCAAGAACAATGTAAATATTGATCTTCCTGATGGTAGAAAGTTAACCCTCATCAAAGCCCGGGATAACCCACACACAGCCATTACTGAAACATGCCTTGAGTTTATCCGGATTCTGGTTTTAAGCATCAGCCGGAAAACTCCCTATACCTTAACATCGTTAAGATATAAATTGATTCTATATATATCTAATATAGAAACAAAAGCACTAATTTAATTGGAAGCAGATTCAAAATCATGCAGCTGTCTCCAATGCATATCAACCAAATGAAAGGAGGTCAATCAGCATTACTCATCTAGGAGTGCATCCATATATGAGTAACCCGAAAGAGAAGCAAGTTTCCAAAAACCATTACTATCAATGGAATACCAAACACAAGTATCTACATCTTCAACTTCATCGAAGAATCCTGATACTTCCAACAAATGGTCCTATACTTTATTCTTATACCTATAACTTCTCAAAATCTTGACCTTGCATTTCAACGAAATACTTGTCTAAAATAAGAGAAGTCATGAGTAAACAGAATATAGTACGAGTACCAGCCCTATTATCCTAATGGACACTGGACAACATACAATACTTTGTATAAATCCCCTAAGTTCAACAACCCAAACCTTGTGCGTCGTAGGTTGAAGAACTGTAGTATGGTTAAGAAGAATTACACCGCTGTTGAATGCACCTTACTTAATCATCAACCGATATAGGTAAATGTCACAGACATAATATCAAAAAATTATATCTCACTTTATAAAATAAATGTACAGATATATCAGTTTGAAATTGGTGCATAACAACGGATATTCAAAACCAAATATTTGCCATTCGGCAAAAACCAGATGATTTCCTCAAATATCACCAATTACAATGAATTCTGATATAATGAGGATCTAATCACCCTATTCCCAATATCTTACTCCCACTCACCATCCGTAATAACATACAGATGTGAGAAACTGATCTGGTAATACATACCCTGGAGTTAGATTCTTATTGGGAAAACAGTTTTCAATTAACATCGCACAGTAAAACTGAAACATGAAAATGTTTCAATAGGGTTAACTGGTATTCCTAGTAACGCCTCTTCCATTATCTTGAATCATGACAGTAACCATATACTTACATGCCCTCACTGCAATCCCTTTATTATGTATTTACTTATTACCTTCTATACACCTTCTTTAAGCTAATTGGTTTTCTTCTTTCCCTACCGTTTGGCACCAGCCTAAGGTTTGGAAGAAGACTATCTAATAAGCGTAATAGGTGTACTCTTCTAATCCTAGGAGCCCTCGCAACCTGAGAGAAGGTAATGGGAAAAGACATCTGAATAATCCTGTTCTGTTTCTCCTGAACCGGAAACCATCCCAGAATCTGGAACGAATTCCTTCAAGTTCGTATGTAACTATACGATGGCATATCCAATGGAAGTGGATATCCGTAGTGATACGGAGTGTTCCGGAGAAATGCAAAGTGGATGTATGAGTGGAAAGGGTATACCTGGTTTTGTCGTGAATGAAAGCAGACGCAATTTTCTTTGCCGTTATTCTAATCCCTTAATTTGTCTTTACTTATTATCTTATGTACACCACACTTAGGCTTAATCGGTTTTCTTCCTTCCCCACCTTTCTGCACCTGCCTATGGTCTGGAGGAAGACTATCCAATAAGCCTAATAGGTGTACTCTCTCATAATCCTAGGAGCCCTCACAACCTGAGAGAAGGTAAAGAGAAAAGACAACCGAATAATCATATTCATTCTCTCCAGAACAAGAATCCATCCTCGAAAAAGTTCCTTCGAGTTCGTATGTAACTATACGATGGATTTATCCAATGGAAGTGGATGTTCGTAGTGATACGGGGTGTTCTGGAGAAATGTAAAGGTGATATAGAAGTGACAATGATGTATGCGACACCGTGATATTTCAAAAGCCAAAGTGTTTTTAAGAAGGTTCGGTTAACTTAGTTCATGAGTTTTAGTCAAGGTTAGGTCATAGTCGCAGCCAGAGAGAAAGAGAGAAGAAACACTCAGCGTGCACTCTAACCTAGATCAGAATGGTTAATCATTTTATCTAATCTGGATGGCTCCCACTGTTTCCTCGAATTCTCCTCCAAACCCATAAGGAGAATTAGTCGGGATCACCCGAGGAGTAATCCTACTCATCAGTGGGAATCGGGATCCAACTATCATCGCATGATAACTTGATGGAAGCCACTCAAGTCACTACACTCCAGAAGGTATGCGCATGCCTGGCAAGTTTCCAGTATGTTTGAAACTCCCGATGTGATTTTTACCCCTAACGACTTCATGGCCTTGATAGAGACCAACATGCCATAAGTCGCTAGTCAAGTTCAACCCGTCATTATCCAAGATTGATCTAAAAACACCCGCACAAGCTCTTGATAGAGACCAACGTGACTATGCGGCTGTCCTAGATAATCGCATATCCATGCTACAGACACGTATCACGTAGCTACCGTACACTATGCCTTGATAGAGACCAACGTACATAGCACGAATACTACAAGATACCTATCTGAAATGACGGAGGGCTACGACTGGTTTTTAGCGAAAAACCTTTAACGTAATGAACTTGATCTCGTTGAAGGAATCAAAGTGGTTTTTATAAATATATAGTGGCGAAAACTTTTGCTAAAGAGGTAACTCAAGGTGAAGTGATCTCGGCTCTTTCCCCCTCGAATGGGGTGCAGGATATCCCAAACTAAATACCACGATGCATAGCAAAAGTAATCGACTATAGTGAAGTTATTACGTTGACGCAAACTTTTACTCAAGGGGTCACTCCCGATGAAAGGATCTCGGCCCTTGCCTCGTCGAATGAGGTGCAGGATATTCCAAACTGAATACCACTGTGCAAAGCAAAAGCGAACATCTGTAATATCAGTTTTTAAAAAAAACTTGGTTCTAACAACATCATATACAGGTTTGTTTTATCCTTGCACTGATAAGAATCAATGCAGTCCCATCAATTAATCACTCCAGAAAAGAACGAAAATAAAATGTATGTATATGCCACCCGCAATCACCACTGGGTCCCGTCATCACCCGTTAGGTTACTTAACTAACGACAGAGCGGGGACTGGACTAGCGCGGGTGCAAAACATATACAACATCTACTAGTATATATATAAATATATAATAATCGTCCCAGGTATAATATAAAGCAACATCACAGAAGCAACACAGAATGGTGAATAATCTGGAGCCCCGGGTTTCACTTGAGTCGCAAGTGAGACCCGACATTCCCTGTCATGTGGATAGCATATGCAATGAAAACCTAGACCCCTACGAGCGCAGCAGGTTACTTGCAAAACCAGAAGCGAGGCAGCCACCTTCAGCAACGTGAATGGGCCACCCAGCACTTTCCGGAATCTGGCAACTTGAGCACCCCTCCTGGGTCATCTTATACCCTCTACGAGTGCGGCGAATAACCCGCCAATTCTAGAGTAAGGTCCCCTCCGTCCCAATGCCATGTGATGCGGACCAGTTGCCCTCTAGAACCCGGCTATTCGTGCACTCCACCTCGGGGTAATCCTAGTACAGAAAAAATAATAATATACAAGGGTGACATCGATCTCAACCCGGTCGTGCCCCAAATGAATTATATACAAACTGGCAGTGACGGCAGTCCACATGTCGGACGCTCGCCCCGCAATATCAAATGTACAAATGAAATTAAACTGTACTAACATTGCACCATGGCTATCCACCATGACGATCCAACCAACATCACAGCACAACACAGAACATCAACGTGAATGTCACGTTCACAAACCCGTCTAAAAGACATATAGCAATTATACGAGTTATACCGATCAAATGACATTCACGGTCGCAGATAATAATGTATGTACTGATATAAATATTTAAACAGTTTTAAAACATCGACTCCGAAACACCCCGAATAGCCCCGGAACAACTGATAACACAATATCAAAAATGGGCTAAACAAACAATACCACTGCACCAATTTCCCAGAGACCAAACCACACACCAAAAATGAAGTCCAAACACCCCCTTAGGGCTGGCCTCCTCGGAATTTCCATGCTTGTGCTCGGCCCAAAACAGGTGAAGTGGTCTCGTTTTTGGGGTATGGTCAAGTGGTCATACAACTAGTCTTCTGCACTTGTTTGAAAAATTTTCTGAACACTTTGAAAATCGACAGAGAACAGAAATCTGCAGTGCACTGTTTCAGTTTCGTTTCGATTTCGATGCATTAACATTGTCTAAACTAGCTAGCTAAGGGTTTAAAGGGTGGCTCTGATACCATGAAGGGTTACGGCAGCGCCCCGGCCATCGAAACGCGGCCAAAATGCGGAACAAAAATTTCTAAACTGGCGCTACCGTTACCCGAATCCTGGATCGACCTTAAACCCTAAACTAGAAATCTAAACTAAGAGTTAGAATGGTTATACCGAGTTGATCCGTGTCCTTCGGTCTTCATTCCAAACTCCTAGCGGTTCCTTGACGTGATTTGGTTGCCGGTCTTCCTCCATCTCCGATGATCCACCTGAGGGAAACGGCGCAAGCTCCAGCCTCGACGAACGAGGCAACCGACGCTCTAAAGTCTCTAGCAATAGAGAGTGGGGGTGTATGAAAGTGTTACTACAATTTTCTCTCAACATATTTTGCTCAATGAGCAAGCATAGAAGATGAATGAGGAGGTGAGGAAATCTTGGCATGAGCAAAAATGGCTAAGTCTTTTTTGAACTTGAGAGAGTGAGAGAGTGGGCTAAAGCAAGTGTAATTCACCACAAAATGAAATCAATCATCACCACAAAAGTGGCCGGCCCCCCCTCTCTCATTCCCACCAAAAAATCTTACCAATTATCCAATAAACAATTCACACCATACTTTGAACCATGCTCAATATTATGCACATGCCACCTCACACCTCCACCTCATTTGTGAGTAAAATGAATTTTCCAAAAATGGAAAATCATACAAATGAGGTGGCACCTTCTAGAAGCTATTCCGTAGAAAATACGGAATACTTCCCGGTACATGTATCGAAATACATATACGCGTATTCGTACAAAAATACGAATAGCCAAGAGAGAAAATAAATAGCGAACAATAATACTAGAATACATATATATAAATACATATGTAAATTATTAAATCAAAACTTGATTTAATAATACGGCTTAATCCTAAGCCGCTAGTATTATCAACCGTCCGATTAAAGTCTGCGCAGCATGCACATATTTAATCGGACACCTGTATGTACCAACATACGCCATGTACACCATATTGCCTGAACCATGAAAACCCTCTGTGTGGGACTCTAAAAACTCGTCAATACATTGGCAGTTGGTTTAACCACAAGCACGTCAGCGGCACTAGCTGTACGTAACGGCTACCCAGGTATTGAGCGAAAGGGAGGCTGACGAGCAAACTCATCCTAAACCCCTACTGAGCCTGACAGTGACAATATCCGTACAGTCCGGTTTGTTCGTCAAAAAGTATCGCATATCGAGTCTAGGGGGTGGATAAAGTCAGACCCCCAACAACGCGATATTTAGTGTCGGCATGAAACCCATCACCACCTGAGAAACTATCGATCCAGGATCGGTAATTCTTGTCCACCGTGGCCATGGATTTATGGTGATGGCCATCCGTACACAACGCGTCATCAACCCCTAATACCGGGAGAGACGAATCCCCGACGATCCGATCATCGCCTCCATGTGACTCGAGACTGTACCCAACTAAAACCTGTTTGCACGACTCCTTTAAGCTATGGTAGGGTAGTAATCAAAGCACAGTGGGAACTCACACGAGACAAATGACGATCTCAGGTCGACAGACTAACCTGTACACATGTCACCTGGGAACTGCTATCTGACAATAGGTATAATACCAACTAGCAGGTCCCCGGCGAGTCCGTCCAGTATACTCATAACCCAGTGAGCACATGTATACTATCTTAGGTGAACAAACTAACACCAATGGCTTGTGAGACCTGGCCACCGTCCCTCGTCAGGGTCTCGATCAGTATACACTAGTCTACACAGGAGTATCGATGCCCGGTCTCGATACTCCCATGACTAGGGACATTTAAGGATGTGCTTATAAACCCCAGCTCCCACATATATGATCGCCATCATAATGCTGGCAGTCAAGCAAGAATCCTAAGGGCTCTATCAACATGTACATGATGATAAAGACAAACCAGATAACATACTATCATCTTGAGTAAGACTTTTTTATCGGTATAGGTCCTCACTCAATCATCATAATCACAAGTCCGCGACTATGATAATTGTCTTGAGGGCACTATAGCCAATAGGATTCTTAAGCGATGTGTTTTCATACACACGCATATATATATGTTGATGGTATCGGAATGTACTAGACTTTAGATCAGTACCCCTAATTCAGGATATGATGATAAGGATACCGGATGAATAATGAGATAAATATGATATTCGACCCATACCCAGATTTGGGATGCCGTACGATGCAGTTACCGTACGAGATATAATTATGATGATAGATCTGCACTCTTGACTCGTGGATACCATATTATATATATTGTATCGTACGTGATACTATTGAGGCAGGATCACCGACTACTAGATATATATATCGACTGAGACTTAGGTGGTTTTCCTTACCCTTCGACTAGTCTGTTAGTTTAGTCCTGTAGTTTACTTAGCAGATGTTTGACTAGGCTCGAGTCATACTTATTTTCAAAACTAGAGTGATTCCTGAACAAGTGGGTATATTACCACGCTTAGACTCTTCCAAACTAAACATCTTTAGTATGGTGTTTATGTACCTGGATTGAGACAATCCAAACATCCTCTTAGATCTATCTCTATAAATCTTAATCCCTAGGACGTAGGAGGCATCATCCAGATCTATCATGGAGAATTTATGTGATAAGAAGAGTTTGACCGAGTGTAGCATACGAACACACTTTCCTATCAAGAGTATGTCATCCACGTATAATACGAGGAAGACAACCTTACTCTCTACAACCTTCTTGTATATACTTGGTTCATCTACATTTTTTGATGATATCAAACTCTTTGATTGCTTTATCAAAACAGATTTTCCATCTCCGCGATACTTGCTTTAATCCATAAATAGATTTAAGCAACTTGCACAAGCTTCTACTGCTCCCACTGTTTACGAAGCCCTCTGGCTATGTCATATACATGCTCTTTTCTAAATCACCATTTAGAAAAGCGATCTTGATGTCCAACTGCCAGATTTCGTAGTCATGGTATACAGCAATGGCAAGTAGGATCCTGATAGACTTGAGCATAGCTACTGGAGAAAAAGTTTAGTCACAACCAACACTTGATCGTTGACGAAAAACCTTTTGCTATAAGTCTAGCTTTGAAAGTCTCAACTTTTCCATCCACACCAAGAACATTTCTTTTAGTGGTGTACATGGATTCCATCTCAGATCACATAGCATCGAGCCATTTCACAGAGTCCCCGCTCGTGATGGTCAGCTCGAAACTAGTTAGGTCATCATCTTTCATGATTTAATCCTCGCTCTCACTGTCTATGAGAAAACCGCAGTATCTCTCAAGTGGATGAGAAACCCTACTAGATCTGCGGAGTAGCTGGGGTTCGTTAGGGACTATTGAATCCTACGGTTCCACCAAATCGTCGGTTATGGTTTGTGCTGCTGGAACTACTTCCAGTTCTACCTCATTACCACTAATTTTTTCACAAGAAATTCCTTTTCTAAAAAGGCGGCATGTCGAGAAACAAACACTTTTGTTCCTCAGTGTGGTAGAAGATATATGCTCATGAAAGTTTGGAATATCCTACAAACTTACACAGAACTGACCTTGCCTCGAGCTTGTCCGGATTTTGTGTTTAACATATACCGGACAACCCCATATCTTAACTTGTTTAAGAGATGGTCTCTTCCCATTCCATATCTCATATGGAGTGGTAAACAACGGATTTGGTCGGAACTCTATTCAATAGAAATGCAGCTATCTCAAGTGCATAACCCCAAAAGGAAATAAGAAACTCAGCATTACTCATCATAGAGCGCATCATATCTAATAGGGTGTGATTCCTTCGCCCCGATATACCGTTGTGTTGTGTTGTATACGGAGGAGTAAGCTGAGAGAGAATCACATTCTCTTTTAGATAGTCTCGGAATTCCGCGCTCAAGTATTTACTTCCTCGATCAAATCGAAGGATTTAAATACTTTTACCCGTCCGGTTCTCAACTTCGTACTTATATTCCTTGAATTTCTCAAAATCTTCAGACTTTTGTTTCAACAAGAACACATGTCCGAATCTTGAGAGAACATCGGTTAATGTAATAAAGTACATGGAACCGTTCCTAGCATGTGTAGACATAGGACCACATACATCACTATGTATCAGTCCCAAGAGTTCACTAGCTCTTTCTCCGTGTCCAGTAAATGGAGTTTTGGTCATTTTACCTTTGAGACATGACTGGCAAGTTTCATAAGATGTAAATTCGAACGTATTCAAATATGTATCTTCATGTAACTTAGCCAGTCTTGTCGCTTTGATATGACCTAGTCTACAATGCTATAAGAAGTCTTCGATCATTTCTGAACTGTTCCTCTTGTGTGTGTTATGTATGCTTAGAACTGTAGTTTGATTTTAAAACGTATATACCGTTACACAACGTACCAAACCCAATCAACACTTAATTTAGGAAAATATTTATAACATTTTTCTCTAATGCAAAATTATATCTTTCTTTATCCAAATAAAGAGATGAATATGATATTGCACATCGTCAAAGGTACATAATAACAGTCGTTTTAGAATCAATGTATTACTACTTATTACAAAGTGATATTTGCTAACTGCTTTGGCTACAACAATTGCACCATTCCTTACTACTAGAAATATATCACCATTTCTCAGTTCTCTACCTCTGTTTAGCCCATGTAACAAATCATATACGTGGGATCCTGATCCGGCATCTAATACTCAGGACGTAGAGTAAACTGAGAAACAGTTCTCGATTACGAACACATCCGAAGACAATGCATCAACATGATTTTTCTTCAATCGGCTTGCGTAGGAATCCTGATATTCCCATATTCCTTACTCAGACTTATGACAGTCATAAGATAGAGCAGAACCTAGCCCAGTATAATAAGTAGGTTCGGTCAATACATCAATATTATTATCTTGATTAAGTCATGTCATTGGTCACTAGCAGGAGAGAGAGAAGAATAATCACTGTGCGTGCTCTCTTGCAAGATTAGATTGGTTATTATTTTATCTAATCAGGATGGCTCCCACTGTTTTTATCAAATCTTCCTTCAAACTTTAAAAGGTAAGATTATCCGGGATTAATTACACTCTACAAGTTCGCTAACCGGTCAGCCAGGCCAGTGTCGATACTCCGAGAGAGGTTCCCCGTGCTTTCACACGGACCTAATTAAAATAAATCTCGTTTCTTTAGAAGCATAACCCCATTGACACATTTCTAGTCACATACTGGATTAGCTAATTGTAAAGTGTAAAACTCTCTCATGAGTAACTCTTACTCGCAGTGGATATCGGGATCCAACTATCATACAGAACGTATGCAATCTCATTGCAAATTTCAACACTTGAAATTCCCAATATTGTTTTTACCCCTGGCCACTTATGACCTTAACATAGTCAACAAATCATAAGCGCTAGCCAAGTTCAACCCGTCATTTATTGATTGAATTAAACCCACCAGCACAACCCTTAACATAGTCAACAAAGCCGTATGGCTACCCTAATCCAATCGCATCATATGGTTGCAGATAAACACTAATTATCTACCGCACACTACTCCTTAATATAGTCAACAAACGTAGCACGAATACTAAATAGTACTTATCTGAAATGACGGAGGGCTACGCAGGTTTTTAAGAAAACCATGAGCGTAATGAACATGATATCGTTGTAGAATTCAGTGATTTTGAAAAGGGGTGGTTTAAGCTCCGCTTTTAAAATTGAGTAGTTTTCAAAAACAAACCCAATAGCATCTGCTAGCTTTTGCTAAAGAGGTCACTCCCGGTGAAAGGATCTTGGCTCTTTCCTCATCGAATGAGGTGCTGGATATTCTATGAGGAATACCACTATACAAAGCAAGAACTAAAGAAGCTATCAAACTAAATCATGTGGGTTGTAGCATTTGCAAGTTTTTTCTAAAGAGGTCACTCCCGGTGAAGGGATCTCGGCTCTTTCCTCATCGAATGAGGTGCTGGATATCCATCAAGGAATACCACTATGCAAAGCAATAACCAAAGCTACCTTTTTGAAAAATTTTGATTCTGCAACATCTTTAGGTTTCTTTTCTTTCATTAATCTCATTAATGAAGTCCCATCATTTAATGTTTTCTAAACATTACAGAAAAATGAAACGAAAATAGAACGTACGCTTATGCCATCCGCATTCGCCGCTGGGCCCCGTCATGCACCGTTGGGTTATTTAACTAGCGGCAGAGCGGGGGATGGACTAGTGCGGGTGTAAAAAATAAGCAACGTTTATTATATATCATATATATAATATAACATCCGTCTCACGCAGTTATATGATCACATCACAGAACCAAGCAGCAGAAGCAACATATGAAATATTGGAAATACTAGGATGTCCGTGTTTTAAATTTAGCTAGTAATGTAAAACATGGATTCCACGGTCATGATGAATAGCCAAACCCACATCCCTAGACCCGTACGAGAGCGGCAAGTAACTCTACCAATTCTAAAGTTAGGAGATCCGGTCTCAACTCCTTAAGATGGTCTCCCACTGGACTCTAGAACCCGGCTACTTGTGCTTCCCGCCTAGGGTCTATCCTAATGCGGAAAAGAAATAATATACAACAATGGTGACATCATCCTCAACCTGAAAGTGCCCCAATAAAAGAATATTACATACAGATTTTACATGAATGATGTCACGCCCCGCTTCCCGGAATACGGCGAAGGGGACGCGACGAGGCCCGCTACGTATATACTCAAAAGTACATACGCTAAGCGTATCTAAGCAATATAAAATAAATACACAAGAGACAAGATATAAAAGGAACATCAACTTTTATTTATTAATATTCTTTTGTACAATGCATGAAAAGAAAATACAACTGAAATAAAATGATGCCTAAGTGGCATAACAGGAAATGAAATAATACAGAAAGGAAAAGTGTACAATGAAACTAAAGTGCAGGGTCTTCGGCAAACTGCTCCAAGTCTTCTTGAGATGGCTCGATCTCCACCGGGTCCAAACAACCTGACGGCATTCAAAGAAGAAAGAAATAGAATGTCGTCAACGAACAGGTCGCTCGGTAAGTCCCAAAGATAAGGGAGAAATAGACAGAGAGTAAGAGAGAGAGAGAGAGTAGTTTTTAATGTTGTATTATAATATTGTAATGTTGTATTAACGCTGTTGTTTGTAGCCTGGTACAGAAGATGCCAGTGTATACGAGGGGAGTCCCACTTACACCGGGGACTTTGGTAACCTGTAGTACAAGGCTCCGTCGATAATACCACGGAACAACAGCATGGATGTAATTACGTCTTAAGTGACCACCCCGTGCCACTTTTAACATATTCCGTACAAGTCTACCCCTTAAACCCCGTGATGTCTTGTTTGTATTGTTATCTTGTAAATTGTATTGGTTGTAAGATTGATTGACTGACCGAAACCATGATATCAGTAAGCGGTTGTAACCATAGAGTCATGTAAATGGAATAACTGAGTATCATGTAAAAGGAATAGGTATATCCATGGTTCGGTTCGGTCAAGTTGTATAGATTGTATATTTAGATTCATGGATTCATGAGTTCATATTGAATTAGAATATTGTAGATTATAAATTGACTTGAATCATATTCAAGTCAGATTAATCAGACTCAAATCCGAGTCAGACAATCAGAAATGTGAATCAAAGTCTTATAATTGCTAGGGTCCTTAGGGTAATTTATAAAACTTGAGGGGGTTTTATGTAAAAATACTTTTATATACTTTTCAAAATACGCCTCAAGTATTTATTGTTCGTCTTTAGAGTTGTAATGAGAGTGGATTTTATGTTGTGACATTTCTAGTGAAAATATCCTAATTTTATAAATAAGGGAATTATCTGTAATATTGATTATTTGAAGTTCATGGTATTTTAGTGTAAAATTTATTCTTGTGATTTTTAGAAAAAGGTGGAATATTTATATTATAATAAAATAGATATTTAAATAATAAATATACATATTTTTATACAAAAATAGTTTTAATAAATATTTTATATTCCAAAAATCTCATTTTCTTAAGATGTCGTATTTTAAACCTTTCGAGACCGAATGCTCCTTGCGAAGGTCTGAATCTCGCACTACTAGCCCGAGGGTGCGTGATAAACCGCACGATCCCAAACGGGTTCCCCAAAGATGGGTTGTAGCGGCACTTTGCAAAGATTGTAAAATACTAATCCTTTAGAAAACGGTTTTATAAAGTAAAAGGTATTTATTTGCAAAGTGTAATTTTCCGTATTTTAGATTCTAGGGTTTCCTAAGCCAACTAGCCTATTTCTAAAAGGTCTAAACGACAAGTCGTTAGAAACCTCAAATCGCCTCTTCACCGCCAATTGCGGCCAGATAAGTGCCAGGTAAGTGGGAGGCTCTCCACTACAAGTAGTGGCCCTAATTAAGTAACCACTTGCCTTAGACACACTTGCCTAGACACCACAAAGCCAGGTTTAGATAAACGATCGATGTCCACAACTTATCGTATTTTTCCTATTAAAGATATTGTTTAAACAAATGTATCAAACCTAAACTTTTATAAAAGGTTTTATTAAGGAAATGGTATTTTAATGTAAAATCTTGTTTTATGGTATTAGGAGTTTTCAAGATAGCGTATTATGGTTGCATATGTGTGTGTGAGGAGGTAGGTCATTATCTCGTGATCTATTTTAAATGTATAGCAAAGTTAAGGGTTGAATGTGAAATAGAAACATGATGGTATTAAAGTGAAAAAAAACGATAAATTGAAAAGGTTATCATTTCATGTGTGAAAACTTATTCAAATTGATTTTTACAAGTTTAATAATCATGATAAAGATGTTTAGACATGATTGAATTGATTAGAAGTGAAAAATAAACATTATGGTATTAAGGTGAAAAAGAATACGATATTGCAAAAGCTATCATTTCATGTGAGAAACTTTGTCCAAATTAGTTGTTATGTGATTAATAGTCAACATGAATATGTTTAAATATTATGGAATTGGTGATAAGTGAGATTTTATAGAAAACCGAATTGGAAATCGGTTTGTTCCGATTTCCATCGGGTTTCGTAATTTCGTATTTTTTGAGAATTAGAAAGGGAGATGGAATGGGACTTATGGGTTTCGATCTATACTAAAGAGTATAGGGGAACTAAAGAAGTTGCGGAGGCGTTGCTTCGTTGCTGGTTGTTTCTAAAAACGTCGCCGGAATTCCCGCCGGAATCTCGTCGGAGTTTCGCCGCAAACTTGTTTTCAAAGCACACACTTCTTGTAAAACTTTTGAGAGGGTGGCTCAAGATTTTGGGGGTGAGAGGGTAGTGTGTAGGGTTGGTATTTATAGGGTTAGGCTAGGGTTAGGGTAGATGAAAAGTTAAAAATAAAAATGTATTAAAAGTGGAGTAATTGGGGTTTTTAAAGAGCTCTGGAAGTGGTATGAGGCTGAAACTTTGCAGGTGCATAGGGAATATGAAAAGACACAACTTTCATGTTGTGACCATCACCGGAATCGGCCGAATCGGGGGTGACTCGGCCGTGACTCGGTCGGAGCACTGAGTCGGCCGAGTCAAGGTCGAGTTGGCCGATTCCCGGCCGATTTCGGTGGCCTGGATCCCCCTGACGGTTCATCTAACTCCTGCAAGTGTTACATGTTTGGGTGTAGTGGGGTTTTTGTGAGATATGCACGTGTAAACTCTTGGTATTCTAAAGGTTTTAAAAAAAACAATATTTAAAAAGTAATGTGGGGTATGGGATTTGAACTCTGGTGGCTTGGTTCAGCAATGCAAGGTATTACCAATGAGCTACAAGCTCCTTCTTGTAATTATGGAGTTATTTAATTACTTAAAATGATAGCAGCAAGAGTAAATACTCCAAGTATACATTATATTTAAAGTAATTTCTTGTACACTAAAAATGGAGTTATTACATTCTTGTAACTTGTAATTAAAAACAAAATAAATACTTATATCTTGTGCTCAGTCTAAAATACCCCTTTATGATTTTGATAAAAAAATTTAAAATTTTGTGGAGAAAAGTGTATAGGAAAATTAGGGTTGTTACATTCTACCCTCCTTATAAAAATTTCGTCCTCGAAATTTGTAAAACGAAAGTGTAACAGTTTGATGACAGACTAAAGATTGTAAAAAAGTTTTGGTCAAAGTTGTGAGGGAGTTATTTGGGTTACCTTGGTTCACAATTTCAGGTTCTATGGCTGCTAAGGTGAAAGCCTGTCGCCGTGGCACGTGTTGGATATATATGCCCTAGAGGCCTACATTGTATAGGATGCTTGGAATATGTATGTACATAACAGTCTTGCTTGATATGATAGTACGCTATTTGGTTTGACTTTGTCTTAACGTATGATATATTTTACTTGGTACTTATATATATATATATATGTTGATAAAGCCCTTAGGGTGTTTGTCTGACTACCGACGTTGTGATGGCAGTCATACTAGTGGGAGCTGGATAGTCAATAGGCACACCCTTAGATGTCCCTGGTCGCAGGAGTATCGAGATTTGGTATCGATACTCCGGAGTAGACTAGTGTATACATATCTAGACCCTGACGAGGGGCGATGGATTGGTCCCGCAACCATTGGTGGTGTTCACCTAAGATTGTATACAGATGCTCACTGGGTGTGAGTACACCGGACAGGACTCGCCGAGAACTGACTGGATGGTATTATACCTAACGTCAGATAGCAGTTCTCAGGTGACATGTGTGCAGATAGTCCGTTGACTTAAGGTCATCATTTGTCTCGTGTGAGTTCCCACTGTGCTTTGATTATTACCCTACCACGATTCAAAGGAGTCGTGCAAACAGGTTTTAGTTGGGCACAGTCCCGAGCCACGTGGAGGCAGTGAGCGACTGTTAGGGATTCTTCTCTCCCGGTATAGGGAGTTGATATCGCACTGTGATCGGTTGGTCATTACCATAAGTCCCTGGCCAGGGCTGATTGAGAATTACTGATATATTGATCAGTAGATTCTCGGGTGGTCTTGAGCCATACCGACACGACTTGTACGGTTATTAGGGGTCTGACGTCCACCACCTCCCTAGACCATACATGCGATACTCTTAGACGAACAGACCGGACTGCACGGATATTGTCACAGACAGGCTCAGTAGGATTTCAGATGGGTTACCTCATCAGCTTTCTTATCGACAACTACCTGGGGACCGTTACGTACAGCTAGTGCCGCTTGCGGTCTGTGGTTAAACCCACTGCCAGCGTAGTAGTCGAGTCTTTAGAGTCCCACACAGAGATTTCCCAAACCTAGGCGAAAAGATATAGAGGTCGTATGGTTTTACGACAAAGGTTCGAACGCGTTAGTGTTTAAACGCACGTGCGACATTCGGACAGTTTTTACTAGCTGGCTTTGGTTTAAGCCAGATTCTAGTATCAGTTTATTGGATTTATACATTCTAAAGTTTTTCCATGTTTTCACGGATGAGAGGGGCGTTCTCGTAATTTTCCGAGAAGCTTCTAGAAGGATGTGACATAGAGGGAGAGGTGGCATTTTCATTTAATGATTTAGTGACTCATTGTGAGTGATTCATCATGTCATTAATGCATTATTAAATGCTTAATGACTCACATAATGAATCACCCACTTGCATTTATGAAACATGATGAATAATCTCGTATTATTCATTTCTTTTTATTCATTATGTTTCATATATCAAGTGTGAAGCTATTTCATTATTATTATTATTATCATTATCATCTTCTCACTCTCTCTCTTCAAGCTCTCTCTCCTTCACCAAAGCCTAATCCTACCCCTCATGAGTTGAGAACAAGGATTAGGAAAGACTAATTACTCCATAACCCATCTCTCCATCACCTTAGCTACTCTATTTAGCAACTAGAGAAACTAAGTAACCTCAAGTTTAGAGGTTATAGCTTGGATTAGGGTTCTCGGGTGGATCGTCTATCACGGAAGGAAGCCGAGGAGGACGTGGAGATCCAAAGAGGCCATAGATAACATAAAGACGAAGGACTAGAAACGTTTGGTATAATCTCTTAACATAGTAGTTTAGAACTCTATAGCTTTTGTTAAAACTTGTTTAGCAAACGATTCATACGGTTGTTCGATGTTTAACAATAGAACAAGATTGTTATTCATATTTCCGCCTCCCCATATATTATTGGGGTGTTGAACATCGACTTACAGTGGTATCAGAGCCTAGCTAAACAGTATTTAACACACTTGCAAATTTGTATGAATTTCGAACGGAAAAACAAACCGGAAAAACCCCGATATCATGTACTTTCTGTCGAATTTTAAATGATGTCCAAAAATTTTTCAGGGACCTTCAGATTGACCTAAATGAATGTATTAGAACACCCAAGAAAATTGGGCTCATGAATCGGCCATAGCGCCGCGGAACCGCGGTCGATCCCACCGATCCGCCGCGATTCCGCCGCGCTTTGGACGATTCATCATCCCAAGTTTCTTGTGTTGATTCTCTGTGATATTTGGTGTTTTCTGGTAATTTTTATTTTTGCTCAGGTTTCAGATTTACAGAGAAGTATTGGAGCAAAATTAAATGTGTTTAATCGATCGAAATTATACGGTATTTGCTTGTTTGATTATATCTGTGAAATGTTTTATGTGTTCGTAAACCTCCTCTAACTGCTAGTATGTCGGTTGGCAGGGGGTAGCACATATCTGTGATATTATATATAACTGTTTGTGTATATAAACTGTATTGGACTGTTGTGGTGTTTAGCCGGGTTAAGTGATGGGTTATTGTATTAATTCATTTGATGTAAATGTAATAAGTTGTAATATTATTTTGCGGGGCACATCCAGGTGGCGGTTGTAGCCACCGTTGTACTATTTCTTTTTACTGTTTTTGCTCCTAGGATAGACCCAAGGTGGGGTGCACAAACTACCGGGTATTTTGAAGTGTTGGGGTAGACCGCTTCACTTCTGATACTTGGCGGGTAGTTTGCCGTACCCGTAGGGGTCTGGGGTGGGAAAATGGCTATTCATCACAACTGTGTAATCCGTCTTTCATTGCAGGCTCAAAAGAATTACGGATTGCTTGCAAATCCAATATTGTTTATCTGTGATCTGGAATGCCTATTATTGCGTCTGACGAATGTACAATATCTATATATGATAGCTATTTATACGTCGCTTATGTTTTACACTCGCGCTAGCCCAGCCCCCGCTCTGTCGTTAGTTAAGTAACCTAACGGGTGATGACGGGACCCCGAGGCGAATGCGGATGGCATAAGAGGACGTTGTATTTTCGTTGTTATCTGTAATGATAGGTTAAAGATGGGACGCATTATTATTAATGCAAAGAAAATGAAACCTAAACTGAATCGTTGGAACAATTTCTAAAAACCACTCGGTTTTCTTGAAAAAGCAAATTTTAAATGCGGAGCTTAAACCACTCCTTTTAATAAAAGCTATCTTAGTTCCTTCGATCAAATCAAGTTCACTACGTTAACGGTTTTTTGCCAAAAACCAGCCGTAACCCTCCGTCGTTTCAGATAGACAGCACATCGTATTCATGTTATGCTTGTTGGCCTACGCCAAGGCATAGTGTATGGTAGCAGTGTGTGTGCCTATTTGTTGCATAGATAGATGCATTAGTTTAATACAGACGTACACCTTGTTGGCCTACGTCAAGGGCTTGTACGATGTATTTAAATTGATCAGGACAACGACGGGTAGAACTTGACTTGCGTCTTATGACTTGTTGGCCTACGTCAAGGTCTATAAGTGCTTGGGGTAAAAATCACATCGGGAGTTTCAAACATAAAGGAAACTTGCAGATTTAGCTTACCTTCTGGAGTGTGGTGACTAGAGTGGCTTCCATCTAGGGCATCATGCAATGATAGTTGGATCCCGATCCCACTGATGAGTAGGATTACTCTCGGGAATTTCTCTCACTTAACAATCAATGCTATAAACTAAGTAGGTGCCTAGAAAGGTGTTAGAGAGGCTACGCCTCCAGGGAAAAGAGGTTCTTTAATTAAGGAACTTCGCGAAAGCGTTGGAAAACCTCCTTCGAAGTACCAACACCAGCCTGGCTGAAAGGTTAAAGTAAGAATTGTAACGTGTGATTAAATCCTGACTAGTTCTTCTTTTAGGTTTTGAAGAAGGATTTGAGGAAACAGTGTGAGCCATCCTGTTTAGATAAATTAATAAACCAATCTAACTTGCAAGAGCATATGCTGAGTGTTTCTTTTCTCTCTCTCTGGCAGCTACCATGACTGGACTAAAACTATTACTTGAAAAGAATATACTGACCGGGCAGAACTATAAAGATTGGCTAAGGAACGTCAATATTGCACAGACTTATGACAAAGTTGCATATGTTACCACCGCTGTTCCTCCCCTTATCCCAGGACCAGATTCCTCAGTTGCGGACAAGGAAGTTCGCAAAACCTGGGATCTAGACTGTGAGCGAGCTAAGTGTATCGTGCTGGCGTCCATGAATAATGAACTCCAGAAACAGCACGAGAGTATGGATATTGTATCCATATTCCTCCATTGCAAGGAATTGTATGGTGAACACTCCCGTATCGCGAGGTACGAAATCTCAAGGAAACTCTTCCATATGAGGTTAGCTCCAGGATCGCCTGTTGGAGAGCAGGTCCTCAAAATGATCACCCTCATTGAGGAACTCGCAAACCCGGGATGCGTGCTAGAGAATGATTTGTATATCGACTTGATTTTGCAGTCCCTTCCCCACACCTTCTCTCAGTTCGTGCTGAACTTCAACATGCACGAAATGGAAGCGGATCTTCCAAAGCTCCTCAATATGTTGAGGGTAGCAGAGACCTCCTTGAAAAAGGAGAAGACCCCCGTTCTGTATGTTTGACAATCATCTTCTTCTAAATCTAAAGCGAAAGCTAAAGGGAAGAAGAAGATGAAAGCCACCAAACCGAAGGGTGGGGTCAAGAAGGTGCAGGGAACGAACAAGGCAGGAAGGGTGAAGGCAGAAAAAAATGAGTGCTTCTATTGTCACAAGCAAGGGCACTGGAAGAAGGACTGTTTGGCCTTTAAAGCCAAGGACATGAAGCAAGCTGTTGCTTCTGCTTCAGGTGTGTTCGTAATCGAAAATTGTCTTTCAGTAAACTCTACTTCATGGGTACTTGATACCGGTTCTGGTTCTCACATCTGTAATTCTTTGCAGGATCTGAGAAATAGTAGAGTACTGGGGGCAGGGATATGACTCTCCGGATGGGCAATGGAATGCATGTAGATGCAGTTGCAATAGGGGAATATCACCTAGGGTTGAATAGTGGACACATTTTGGTACTGTACAGCTGTTTTTGTATTCCCAGTATGTTGTGTAATATTATATCAGTATCTTTGTTGTCTAATAAAGGATATAATTTTGTGCTTGAAAGAAATGTCATGAACATTCTCCTAAATCAAGAACTGATTGGGTTTGGCACACTGGAAAACGGCATATACATACTTAATCAACCTCAAATTTTCAATATTCAAAACACGCGTAAAAGAAAGGCTCCAGATTCGAATCAAGCCTTCCTATGGCATTGTAGACTTAGTCATATAAATGAAACAAGGTTGACTAAGTTACATAAAGATGGATATCTAGATCCGTTTGAATATTCATCATATGCAACTTGTCAATCATGTATCAAAGGAAAAATGACCAAATCTCCGTTCACCGGACACGGAGAAAGAGCCACTGAACTCTTGGGACTAGTACACAGTGATGTATGTGGTCCGATGTCTACGCATGCACGAAGCGGTCACTCCTACTTCATAACTTTTACTGATGACTTCTCTAGGTATGGACATATATTCTTAATGAAACATAAATCCGAGGCCTTTGAGAAGTTTAAAGAGTATAAAAATGAAGTAGAGAAACAGACTGGTAAAAGCATCAAGACACTTCGATCTGATCGAGGTGGAGAATACTTAAGTACCAGTTTCCTTGAATACTTAAAAGAGAATGGAATTCTCTCTCAGCTTACTCCGCCTTATACACCTCAGCATAATGGTGTATCAGAAAGGAGGAATCGCACGCTATTAGATATGGTACGTTCAATGATGAGTAGTGCTGAGTTGCCACTTTCCTTCTGGGGATTTGCTCTAGAATCAGCCGCATACCTATTGAATAGAGTTCCAACTAAGTCTGTACCTACCACTCCATATGAAATGTGGTGTGGGAAGAGACCATATCTCAAGTATATCAAGATATGGGGGTGTCCGGTATATGTTAAGAAGCATAATCCGGACAAGCTCGAGGCACGATCGGTTTTGTGCAAGTTTGTAGGATACCCCAAGCATTCAAGGGGGTATATGGTCTACCACACTGAAGAACAAAAGGTGTTTATCACTCGCCACATTGTCTTCTTAGAAAGCGAATTTCTTGCAAAAGAAATTAGTGGGAGTGCGGTAGAACTGGAAGAAATTCCAGAACCTCAAACTGCAACCGAGGACTTAGAAGAATCTCAGATTTCAATAGAACATGACGAACCAACGCCACTCCGCAGATCTAGTAGGCTTTCTCATCCTCCTGAAAGATACTATGGTTTTCTTCTTGATGGGGATCGAGAGGATTGCATCATCGATGATGATGAGCCTACTAGTTTTCAGCAGGCTATCACGAGTAGCGACTCAGTGAAGTGGCTGGATGCTATGAGATCCGAAATGGAATCCATGTACACCAATAAAGTATGGACTTTAGAAGTTGCTCCTCCTGGGGTAAAACCAGTTGGGTGCAAATGGATCTTCAAAAAGAATATTGGTACATTTGGACAAGTGGAAACCTACAAAGCTAGACTAGTAGCAAAAGGTTTTCGTCAAAGACCAGGATTGGACTATGATGAAACTTTTTCACCAGTAGCTATGCTTAAATCCATTCGGATCATGCTTGCCATTGCTGCCTTCCATGACTATGAAATCTGGCAAATGGATGTAAAAACAGCTTTTCTAAATGGACATCTAGAAGAGAGTGTTTACATGGATCAACCAGAAGGTTTCTTAGACAGTCGGAGCAGCGGAAGAGTGTGCAAATTGCTTAAATCCATTTATGGGTTAAAGCAAGCATCGCGGAGTTGGAACATCTGCTTTGATGAAACAGTCAAGGAATTTGACTTTATCAAAAATGTAGATGAACCATGTATTTATAGGAAGATTGTAGAAGGAGCAGTAGTCTTCCTCGATTTATACGTCGACGACATACTACTGATAGGGAATGATATCCCTATACTACAATCAGTAAAGCTCTTCTTGTCACAGAAATTCTCCATGAAAGACTTGGGAGATGCATCATACATTCTGGGCATTAAGATCTATCGTGATAGATCTAATAGAACATTGGGACTTTCACAGTCCAGGTATATAGACACTATACTAAAGAGATTTAGTATGGAAGATTCCAAGCGAGGCAATATGCCCGCTTGTCATGGAATCACCCTCCCCAAAGAGATGTCTCCAAAGACTGATGAAGAGAGGGCTCGCATGGGCATTATACCCTACGCTTCGGCGGTAGGATCAATAATGTATGCGATGTTATGTACCAGACCGGATGTAGCTTACGCACTTAGTGTAGTAAGCAGGTATCAGTCTGACCCAGGTGAGAAACATTGGAGAGCGGTGAAGAACATTCTCAAGTACCTGAGAAGGACTAAGGAGATGTTCTTGATTTACGGTAATGGGGACCTCTAGAGGCTTTTACCGACTCCGTCTTCCAAAGTGACAAGGATGATTCTAAATCCATTTCGGGTTTTGTGTTTACCCTCAATGGAGGGGCGGTATGTTGGAAGAGTTCCAAACAAGATACCGTCACAGACTCAACTATGGAGGCTGAGTATATAGCTGCTAGTGAAGCCGCAAAAGAGGCTGTCTGGATGAGGAAGTTCATTTCTGAACTTCAGGTGGTTCCGTCCATTGCCAATCCAATACCTTTGTATTGCGATAACAATGGCGCTGTAGCTTTAGCGAAGGAACCAAGGTCCCATCAGAAATCCAGGCATATCTTAAGGCGGTTTCACCTGATCTGGGAGATCGTGGATCGTCGGGAGATCGAGATACGGAGAGTGGACACAAAAGACAATACGGCAGATCCATTCACCAAGGCCATTCCTCAAGTACAGTTCGAGAGGCTATTTGAGATGTTGGGCATGCGGTACGCAAGCAACTGGATCTGGTAGAGACAGTCGGTACTCAATGCGCCAATTATAGGCCTTAGTGCAAGTGGGAGATTGTTGGATATATATGCCCTAGAGGCCTACATTGTATAGGATGCTTAGGATATGTGTGTACATAACAGTCTTGCTTGATATGATAGTACGCTATTTGGTTTGACTTTGTCTTAACGTATGATATATTTTACTTGGTACTTATATATATATATATATATATATATATATATATATATATGTTGATAAAGCCCTTAGGGTGTTTGTCTGACTACCGGCGTTGTGATGGCAGTCATACTAGTGGGAGCTGGATAGTCAATAGGCACACCCTTAGATGTCCCTGGTCGCAGGAGTATCGAGATTGGGCATCGATACTCCGGAGTAGACTAGTGTATACATATCTAGACCCTGACGAGGGGCGATGGATTGGTCCCGCAACCATTGGTGGTGTTCACCTAAGATTGTATACAGATGCTCACTGGGTGTGAGTACACCGGACAGGACTCGTCGAGAACTGACTGGATGGTATTATACCTAACGTCAGATAGCAGTTCTCAGGTGACATGTATGCAGATAGTCCGTTGACTTAAGGTCATCATTTGTCTCGTGTGAGTTCCCACTGTGCTTTGATTATTACCCTACCACGATTCAAAGGAGTCGTGCAAACAGGTTTTAGTTGGGCACAGTCCTGAGCCACGTGGAGGCAGTGAGCGACTGTTAGGGATTCGTCTCTCCCGGTATAGGGAGTTGATATCGCACTGTGATCGGTTGGTCATTACCATAAGGCCCTGGCCAGGGCTGATTGAGAATTACTGATAGATTGATCAGTAGATTCTCGGGTGGTCTTGAGCCATACCGACACGACTTGTACGGTTATTAGGGGTCTGACGTCCACCACCTCCCTAGACCATACATGCGATACTCTTAGACGAACAGACCGGACTGCACGGATATTGTCACAGACAGGCTCAGTAGGATTTCAGATGGGTTACTTCATCAGCTTTCTTATCGACAACTACCTGGGGACCGTTACGTATAGCTAGTGCCGCTTGCGGTCTGTGATTAAACCCACTGCCAGCGTAGTAGTCGAGTCTTTAGAGTCCCACACAGAGATTTCCCAAACCCAGGCGAAAAGATATAGAGGTCGTATGGTTTTACGACAAAGGTTCGAACGCGTTAGTGTTTAAACGCACGTGTGACATTCGGACAGTTTTTACTAGCTGGCTTTGGTTTAAGCCAGATTCTAGTATCAGGTTATTGGATTTATACAGTCTAAAGTTTTTCCGTGTTTTCACGGATGAGAGGGGCGTTCTCGTAATTTTCCGAGAAGCTTCTAGAAGGATGTGACATGGAGGGAGAGGTGGCATTTTCATTTAATGATTTAGTGACTCATTGTGAGTGATTCATCATGTCATTAATGCATTATTAAATGCTTAATGACTCACATAATGAATCACCCACTTGCATTTATGAAACATGATGAATAATCTCATATTATTCGTTTCTTTTTATTCATTATGTTTCATATATCAAGTGAGAAGCTATTTCATTATTATTATTATTATCATTATCATCTTCTCACTCTCTCTCTTCAAGCTCTCTCTCCTTCACCAAAGCCTAATCCTACCCCTCATGAGTTGAGAACAAGGATTAGGAAAGATTAATTACTCCATAACCCATCTCTACATCACCTTAGCTACTCTATTTAGCAACTAGAGAAACTAAGTAACCTCAAGTTTAGAGGTTATAGCTTGGATTAGGGTTCTCGGGTGGATCGTCTATCACGGAAGGAAGCCGAGGAGGACGTGGAGATCCAAAGAGGCCATAGATAACATAAAGACGAAGGACTAGAAACGTTTGGTATAATCTCTTAACATAGTAGTTTAGAACTCTATAGCTTTTGTTAAAACTTGTTTAGCAAACGATTCATACGGTTGTTCGATGTTTAACAATAGAACAAGATTGTTATTCATATTTCCGCCTCCCCATATATTATTGGGGTGTTGAACATCGACTTACAGCACGTTCCTCCTAGCTGGAGACATATTCCCCTGTACTCTAGGCATGTTTCTCAGTGCCTGATGGAATTGGCGATTTGGCTGAGCAGGAAATCCATGTGGAGGTGGTGCTGGGAGTGTAGGACGAGTTGCAGGAGCCTGGATAGCTGGCTGCTGCGGGTAGTTGATGGGTGGGTGTGCTGGGTTGCGTCTATAAGGCCAGTTTCCAATTCCGTGATTGGACGCGCCACAAACCAAGCATAGGCCTTTTGCGCGCCTACAGTCCTTCCAGAAGTGTCCTTCCCTTTTGCAATAAAAGCAAAAATCAGGTCTTAGCCGATCCTTGGCTTCTTCCAGTCTTCTGAGTTCCACAGCTGGCCTTGAAGAGGCCCCTCCTGCCATTTGAGTGGCAGGGCGTTTCACTCCTGCAGACAGAGGTCTGCCCCTTGCCTTTATCACTGCCTCATAACTGCGGGCAGCTTCCAGAGCATCCTCGTGAGTCGGAAATTTCCCTGTGGCTAGTGCAGCTTGGATTTCCGTGTCCAAACCTTGTTGAAATCGACGGGCTCTGATCTCATCCGTCGGTATCAGGTGTGCCGCAAATCTGTTATGGTCTTGTGTTAGTTGTGTAGTATGTGATATCAAAAATTTGAAATACTGTGACATATCTTACCGGCTGAGCATGGTGAATTCATCGTCGTATTCATCTACTGATCTGTCCCACATTGAACCCTATTGTAGATGAATGAACTGCTGCTCCATGGCAAACCTGGCAGTCACAGGGAAGTATTTCGCGTCGAACTTCGCGCGAAACGTTTTCCATTCAATAGGCTGTTCAAGACGGCTTTCTTCCGCCTTCCACCAGTTCTGTGCATTGTCTGTGAGTTGCAGCTTTGCAACTCGGACCCAAGCTATTCCTGGCACTTGTGCTGCCGCCAGATCATCCTCTGTGCTTTGAGCCCATTCCTCAGCTTCCAGTGGGCTCCCCTTTCCTGAGAACTGTTTGGGATGTAAAGCTCTGAATTGCTTCACCCCATGTGCGTCAGTCACCGGACGGTTCAGGAATTGCTGCTGTCCCTCTAGGAGGCTGGGGATTGCCTCAAGCAGAACCGTTTGCTCATTGAGTGGAGCAGGAATAGCTGGTGTGAGAGGTAGTGCTGAATGTGTGTTGTTGACGTTGGTGCTGGTGTTGTTTGGGAAATCCATAACCCTGAAGAAAAATTTGGATTAGGACAGATCCAAATACATGAAATGATAAGATTCAAGGAATAGAAATTTGTAAGATTCAAGAAACATGAATTGTAAAGAATGTTTTAGTTGCTGGTTCTTGTGTTATATTGCTTAGGTTGTTCACGCAGACCAGAACTGCATGATAGGGATTCATACAGCTCTGACCTGCATGGGCCACCAACAAAACCTGTCACGCCCCACTTCCCGGTATACGGCGAAGGGGACGCGACGAGGCCCGCTACGTATATACTCAGAAGTACATACGCTAAGCGTATCTAAGCAATATAAAATAAATACACAAGAGACAAGATATAAAAGGAACAGCAACTTTTTTTTATTAACATTCTTTTGTACAATGCATGAAAAGGAAATACAGCTGAAATAAAATGATGCCTAAACAGTGGCATAACAGGAAATGAAAAAAATACAGAAAGGAAAAGTGTACAATGAAACTAAAGTGCAGGGTCTTCGGCAAACTGCTCCAAGTCTTCTTGAGATGGCTCGATCTCCGCCGGGTCCAAACTACCTGACGACATTCAAAGAAGAAAGAAATAGAATGTCGTCAGCGAACAGGTCGCTCGGTAAGTCCCAAAGATAAGGGAGAAATAGACAGAGAGTAAGAGAGAGAGAGAGAGTAGCTTTTAATGTTGTATTATAATATTGTAATGTTGTATTAACGCTGTTGTTTGTAGCCTGGTACAGAAGATGCCAGTGTATACGAGGGGAATCCTACTTACACCGGGGACTTTGGTAACCTGTAGTACAAGGCTCCGTCGATAATACCACGGAACAACGGCATGGATGTAATTACGTCTTAAGTGACCACCTCGTGCCACCTTTAACATATTCCGTACAAGTCTACCCCTTAAACCCCGCGATGTCTTGTTTGTATTGTTATCTTGTAAATTATATTGGTTGTAAGATTGATTGACTGACCATAACCATGATATCAGTAAGCGGTTGTAACCATAGAGTCATGTAAATGGAATAACTGAGTATCATGTAAAAGGAATAGGTATATCCATGGTTCGGTTAAGTCAAGTTGTATAGATTGTATAGTTGGATTCATGGATTAATGAGTTCATATTGAATTGGAATATTGTAGATTATAAATTGACTTGAATCATATTCAAGTCAGATTAATCAGACTCAAACCCGAGTCAGACAATCAGAAATGTGAATCGAAGTCTTATAATTGTTTGGTTTCTTAGGGTAATTTATAAAACTTGAGGGAGTTTTATGTAAAAATACTTTTATATACTTTTCAAAATAAGCCTCAAGTATTTATTGTTCGTCTTTAGAGTTGTAATGAGAGTGGATTTTATGTTGTGACATTTCTAGTGAAAATATCCTAGTTTTATAAATAAGGGAATTATCTGTAATATTGATTATTTGAAGTTCATGGTATTTTAGTGTAAAATTTATTCTTGTGATTTTTAGAAAAATGTGGAATATTTATATTATAATAAAATAGATATTTAAATGATAAATATACATATTTTTATACAAAAATAGTTTTAATAAATATTTTATATTCCAAAAATCTCATTTTCTTAAAATGTCGTATTTTAAACCTTTCGAGACCGAATACTCCTTGCGGAGTTCTGAATCTCGCACTACTAGCCCGAGGGTGCGCGATAAACCGCACGATCCCGAACGGGTTCCCCAAAGATGGGTTGTAGCGGCGCTTTGCAAAGATTGTAAAATACTAATCCTTTACAAAACGGTTTTATAAAGTAAAATGTATTTATTTGCAAAGTGTAATTTTCCGTATTTTTGATTCTAGGGTTTCCTAAGCCAACTAGCCTATTTCTAAAAGGTCTAAATGACAAGTCATTAGAAGTCTCAAATCGTCTCTTCACCGCCAATTGCGGCCAGGTAAGTGCCAGGTAAGTGGGAGGCTCTCCACTACAAGTAGTGGCCCTAATTAAGTAACCACTTGCCTTAGACACGCTTGTCTAGACACCACAAAGTCAGGTTTAGATAAACGATCGATGTCCACAACTTATCGTATTTTTCCTATTAAAGATATTGTTTAAACAAATGTATCAAACCTAAACTTTTATAAAAGTTTTTATTAAGGAAATGGTATTTTAATGTAAAATCTTGTTTTATCGTATTAGGAGTTTTTAAGATAGCGTATTATGGTTGCATATGTGTGTGTGAGGAGGTAGGTCATTATCTCGTGATCTATTTTAAATGTATAGCAAAGTTAAGAGTTGAATGTGAAATAGAAACATGATGGTATTAAAGTGAAAAATTACGATAAATTGAAAAGGTTATCATTTCATGTGTGAAAACTTATTCAAATTGATTTTTACAAGTTTAATAATCATGATAAAGATGTTTAGACATGATTGAATTGATTAGAAGTGAAAAATAAACATTATGGTATTAAGGTGAAAAAGAATACGATATTGCAAAAGCTATCATTTCATGTGAGAAACTTTGTCCAAATTAGTTGTTATGTGATTAATCATCAACATGAATATGTTTAAGTATTATGGAATTGGTGATAAATGAGATTTTATAGAATACCGAATTGGAAATCGGTTTGTTCCGATTTCCGTCGGGTTTCGTAATTTCGTATTTTTTGAGAATTAGAAAGGGAGATGGAATGGGACTTACGGGTTTCGATCTATACTAAAGAGTATAGGGGAACTAAAGAAGTTGCGGAGGCGTTGCTTCGTCGCTGGTTGTTTCTAAAAACGTCGCCGGAATTCCCGCCGGAATCTCGTCGGAGTTTCGCCGCAAACTTGTTTTCAAAGCACACACTTCTTGTAAAACTTTTGAGAGAGTGGCTCAAGATTTTGGGGGTGAGAGGGTAGTGTGTATGGTTGGTATTTATAGGGTTAGGCTAGGGTTAGGGTAGATGAAAAGTTAAAAATAAAAATATGATAAAAATGTATTAAAAGTGGAGTAATTGGGGGTTTTAAAGAGCTCTGGAAGTGGTATGAGGCTGAAACTTTGCAGGTGCATAGGGAATATGAAAAGACACAACTTTCATGTTGTGACCATCGCCGGAATCGGCCGAATCGGGGGTGACTCGGCCGTGACTCGGTCGGAGCACTGAGTCGGCCGAGTCAAGGCCGAGTTGGCCGATTCCCTGCCGAGTTCGGTGGCCTGGATCCCCCCGATGGTTCATCTAACTCCTGCAAGTGTTACATGTTTGGGGGTAGTGGGGTTTTTGTGAGATATGCACGTGTAAACTCTTGGTATTCTAAAGGTTTTAAAAAAAACAATATTTAAAAATAATGTGGGGTATGGGATTTGAACTCTGGTGGCTTGGTTCAGCAGTGCAAGGTATTACCAATGAGCTACAAGCTCTTTCTTGTAATTATGGAGTTATTTAATTACTTAAAATGATAGCAGCAAGAGTAAATACTCCAAGTATACATTAAATTTAAAGTAATTTCTTGTACATTAAAAATGGAGTTATTACATTCTTGTAACTTGTAATTAAAAACAAAATAATTACTTATATCTTGTGCTCTGTCTAAAATACCCCTTTATGATTTTGAAAAAAAAATTTAAAATTTTGTGGAGAAAAGTGTATAGGAAAATTAGGGTTGTTACAAATGAAAATAAAAACTTTCATCTCACATAAAAAACCCGGCTATTCATTCACGACGATCCAATAAATCATATCACCAGCAACACATAACAACTCATGTCATCAACGTAAGTAAATACGCATATCCCGAAACTCGTTGACATATAGCAACCAGATCGGGATACCCCACATATTACACTTACGGTCGCAGAAAAGAAATTGAAAAACTACAATAATTAGAATCCGTATATCCTTAGACATCATAAACCCGGAATATCTTATATTCCGGATTTCATGCCTAACCTATAAACTTTATATTTTAGTCTCAAATTGAAAACACTTTTCAATTATTTTAGTCAGGCAATTCAACAGAATTTCCGACTACATTATCGAATACTCGTCGGAAACTTTAGCAGATGGCCGCACCCCCGATGCCGTCGACGAAGTGCACTAAGGCGGAACACCGTTACCACAAGCACCCGAGTGGATGCTTTTGGCAACGGGGTTCTCCTACAGTCACTTATTCGGGGCTATGGGTCGTGGCGGTCTACTAGAGTTACTCGGCGAGTGTTCGCATACAATACGCGATTGCGACGAAGTTTTGATCCGAATCAAAACTCCGTGGCAACCGATTTACCGAGACTAAAACACTAGATTTACAATATACTAATTAGTTTTCACAAAACTAATTAAACCGGATTCTAACAATTATATCACATATCATCAAGATCTATACGACGTTAAACATTTCGATCGGTTTTAACAAACACCCACAAAATCCAGAGACTCAACCACTTAAGTATCATTAAAAACATCCATAGAGTGCAAAATAATAAGTTGAACAGCAGAAGAAAAACCATACCCTAATCTCCCTAAAGTGCGGCGGAACCGCCGCCAAACTAGGCTTTTCGCGGCAGTTCCGCGGCGCTTTTTGGGAATTAGGGTTTGAAATTTCTTGGGGTTCCATAAAAAAGCCTGCGCACTTTTCTAAATATTTTTAATCACGAAAATTCCAACTCTTGAAAAATTCGATAGAAACATCACAAATGCGGGTTTCAAAAATCCGATCGAACACTTTAACACCGTAAAGACCTATCCAAATATTCTAGTTTGGCTCTGATACCATGAAAGTCTACCCTAGCATCACCACGAGGTTTTTGTAGCATCAAGCATGCCAAATTTTAATTTTTACTAGGTGCTAAGTTAGACTAAACAAGATCTTAACTAGAAGATTAGGGTTTAACCTATGTGATGATATGAAAACTAAAGAAGTGAAGATGGATATACCCTCGTAGATCGAGTCCTTCACTTCACAAGCTCCGTGTAGTAGTCCAAGTGACTACTCTGGGTTCCACTTGAGAGTTTGGACGAGCTTCCTCCGATGACCTTCGTGCCGAAGATGATACACACGAAGCCCACTAGCTCAAGCTACCTCTTCACTAATCTCCTATTAGTGAAGTAAACACGCCACTTGATTTAATAATCCGGTTATATCACATATATCTAACTAATATCATTTATCTGTGTATCATATTATCAACTCAACACTTGATTCGATAATCTAGTTATATCACATATAACCTAACTGATAACAGATAACTGCCAGATTACAATACGGTATCACATACACGTATTTAATCTGGCCCATGTACATATCACATATGTGTCCTACTTTGTTCCGCTTAAACCAGGGAACTTCTGTATGGGACTCTAAAGACTCGTCAATACGCCAGCAGTTGGTGATGATCACATCAGTCACCTACAAGCCATCAGCGGTACTAGCTGGACATAACGGCTACCCTGGTATTGAGCGATATGGAGATCAACAAGCAAGCTTGTCCATACTCTCTATGAAACCTATTAGTAACACTACCGTACAGTCCGATCTCTTCGTCTGATATGTCGCATATCATGTCTAGGGGTGGAAATCGTCAGAACCCAGTAACGTGATAATTCATGCCGATGTCTGGCCTATAACGGTTTGAGAAACTACTGATAACTCTTATCAGTAAATCTCAGCAGCAGCCATGACCAGAGATTTCCAGTTATAGCCAATCGAGCATAGCGCAACATCAACCCCCAATACTGGGAGAGACGAAACCCTTCCTATCGCTCATTACCTCCATATGACTCGGGACTGTACCTAAAATCCACTTGTTTGCACAACTCCTCTTGAGCGTGATAGGGAGAAAATCAAAGCATAGTGGGAGCCACACAAGACTCTATGACGATCTCGGGTCTACAAACTAACCTATACCAGTGTCACCAGAGGACTGCTATCTGACGATAGGTATACTACCAAGTAGGAGTCCTCGGCGAGTCCTGTTCGGTGTACCCATTCTCCAATGAGCACCTGTATACAATCTTTGATGTTACACACCAATAGCTGTGGGATCAACCATCGCTCTCTAAGGGACAAGAAACGTACGCACTAGTCTAGTCTGGAATATCGATGCCCTGTCTCGATATCCCCTCGACTAGGAACTATTAAAAGATGTACTTTTGGACCACCCTGGCCCCACTAGTATGATCTCATCATAATCCTGGTAGTCAAGTATATATCCTAAGGTCTTTATCAACATGTAAGAGACAGACGGTATAATAATACCAGTCTACATGTTAAGATAAAGGTAAACAGATAGCATACTATCATGTTGAGCAAGAAAGTCCTCTATATATATGTCCAAGCATCCACTATATCAACAATAATGGCCTATAGGGCTTACATATTCCTAACATGACTCAATCCGAGTCTCAGTCTAATATGAATACAATCCAAAAACAATCCAATCATTACTCCAATCCAACATGAATCCAATCATAACTCCAATCCAACATGACTATCCGTTTACATCCGAACCGTTTACATGAACAACTTATACCATAGTTTCGGCAAGTCTTATACTACAAAATAATACATTCAATACAATATACATTACGGGGTTTTAAAGGCGTAGACCGGTACGGAATGTGTTATAAGTGGTACGAGATGGTCACTAAAAGACGTAATTAAACCTCCATTGCTGTTGTTCCGTGGGTTTTGACGGAGCCTTGTACTACAGGTTAGCTTAGTCCACGGAGAAAGTTGGACCCCTCTCGTATATACTAATATATTCTATACCAAACTACAAACAACTATGTTAGTATAACAAACATAAATCTGTACAATTATCAGTCTATTCTCTGTACTTGTCTATTTCTATCTCTTTTTTGGGACTTACCGAGCTCTAGTTTGCTGACGACATTCCTCTTTCTTTCTTCTTTGGAATGTTCGTCAGGAGGACCCGACTCTCAGGAGACCGAGCTCAGCCAGGAGCACTTAGAGAAGATCACCGAGCAGCCAGACTTCTAGCTTACTTGTATTCATTTTCTTTTCAGTTCATATGCCATTGTTTAGGCGTCGCTTTCCAGCATTGTATTTACTTTTCAGTTGTATGTAAAGAATGTTTATCAATAAAAAGTTGCCGTTATTTTACATCTCTTGTCTTTCTTGTGTGTATTTTATTATATTGCTTATTTACGCTTAGCGTGTTTACTTCTGAGTAAATACGTCGTGGGTCTAATCACGTCTCTGTCTCCGTACCCTGGGAAGCGGGGCGTGATAACTCATCATAGAGCGTACTATATTTAATAGGGTGTGAATCCTCTGCTCCGATACTCTATTGTTCTATGGTGTATACGAAGGAGTAAGCTGAGAGAGAATCCCATTCTCTTTTAGATAATCTCAGAATTCCATGCTTAAGTATTCATCTCCTCGATCAGATCAAAGGATTTTAATACTTTTACTCGTCTAGTTCTCTACTTTGTTCTTATATTCCTTGAATTTCTCAAAAACTTCAGAATGGTGTTTCAACAGGAACACATGTCCGAATCTTGAAAGATCATTAATGAATGTAATGAAGTACGAGGAACCATTCCTGGCATGTGTAGACATATGACCGCATACATCACTATGTATCAATCCCAAGAGTTCAGTAGCTCTTTCTCCGTGTTCTGTAAACGGGGTTTTGGTAATCTTACCTTTGAAACATGACTGACAAGTTTCATAAGCTTTAATTCGAACGAATTCAAATATCTATCTTTATGCAACTTAGCTAGTCTAGTCGCATTGATATGACTAAGTCTACAATACCATAAGAAGGCTTCCTTCATATCTGAACTTTTCCTCTTGTGAGTATTTTGTATATTTAGAACTGTATATTGATTTAGAACGTATAAACCATTACACAACGTACCAAACCCAATCAACACTTGATTTAGGAAAATGTTCATAACATTTTTCTCTAATGCAAAGTTATATCCTTCTTTATCTAATAAAGATATGGATATTATATTGCACATCGTCGATGGTACGAAATAACAGTCGTTCAAAATCAATGTATTATCATTTGGCAATACTATGTGATATTCGCCGACAGCTTCGGCTTCAACAATTGCTCCATTCCTACTCTGAGAAGCATATCACCCTTTCCCAGTTCTCTACTTTTCTTTAACCCTTGTAACAGATTGCAAATATGGGATTCTGATCCGGTATTCAATACCTAGGACGTAGAGCATACTGAGAAACAGTTCTTAATAACTAACACACTCGATGAAGATGCATCAGAATGCTCTTTCTTCATTCGAGTTGTGTGGAAATCCTTGCATTCCCTTATCCCTTGCCCAGACTTATGACAATTGTCATAAGATAGAGCGGAACCAATGTTCCCCGGCCCAGTATAATAAGCGGATTCGATCAATACATCCATATTATTATCTTGATTAAAGCGTGACATGGTCTTTACCTGGAGAGAAAGAGAAGAAAACATTTTAGCGTGCGCTTTTGCAAGATTAGATTGGTTATTATCTTATCTAATCAGGATGGCTCCCACTGTTTTTTATCAAATCTTCCTTCAAACCCTAAAAGGTAAGATTAGCCGGGATTAATTACACTCAACAAGTTCGCTAATCGGTCAGCCAGGCAGGTGTTGGTACTCCGAGAGAGTCTCCCCGTGCTTTCGCATGGAACTAATTAAATAATCTCGTTTCCGCAGGGGCATAACCCAGTTAACACATTTCTTAGACACATACTGGATTAGCTAATTGTAAAGTGGAAAACTCTCCCAAGATTAACGCTTACTCGCAGTGGATATCGGGATCCAACTATCATATAGAAGGAATGCAATCTCAGTGCAAATTTCAACACTTGAAATTCCTAATATCTGTTTTTACCCTCATGCGGTTTATGACCTTGACAAGGTCAACAAACCCTAAACCGCAAGTCAAGTTCAACCCGTCATTTCGTGACTGATTTAGACCTATCCGCATGACCCTTAACAAGGTCAACAAAGCCGTATGATTGCCCTAACCAATCGCATCATCATGCGGCAGAATTGCGCTAATCAGCTACCAAAAACTACACCTCGACCAGGTCGACAAACACTGCACGAATACTAAACAGTACCTATCTGAAATGACGGAGGGCTATAACCGGTTTTAAAGAAAACCTTTAACGTAATGAACTTGATATCGTTGTAGAATCTAGTGATTTGAAAATGAGTGGTTTAAGCTCCATTTTAAAAATCGAGTAGTTTTCAAAACAAACCGAGTGAGTTGTAGCATATGCTAATTTTTGCTAAAGAGCTCATTCCCGGTGAAGGGATCTAGGCTCTTTCCTCATCGAATAAGGTGCTGGGTATTCATAATGGAACACCGCTATGCAAAGCAAGAACTAAAGCTATCTTTTTGAAAAATTTGATTCTACAATATCTTTTAGGTTTATTTTCTTTTCATTAATATTATTAATGACATCCCATCAATTATGTTTCCTAAACATCATATAAGAAACGAAAATAAATCACATATATACCATCCACATTCGCCACAGGGACCCGAGTCTTCACTGTGAGGTTACTTAACTTATGACAGGGTAGGGTGAAGACTAGCGCGGAAGCAAAACATATATAGTGCTACTAATATATCATATATATAAATAGCATTCGTCTTACGCAGTTATATGATCACATCACATCACAGAATTGCAGAAGCAGGTATATGAAATAAAGGATATACTAGAAGGTCCGTGTTTTAGATTAAGCTAGTAAAGAAAAACACGGATTTCACGGTCGTGATGAATAGCCAAGTCCACACCCTTAGACCCCTACGAGAGCAGCAAGCAACCCAGCCAATTCTAGAGTTAGGCGACCGGTCACGACTCCTCGAGATAGCCTCCCACTGGACTTTAGAACCGGGTTACTTGTGCTCTCCGCCTTGGGTCTATCCTAATGCGGTAAAGTAAATAATATATTTCGAATGGAGGCAACAACCTCAACCCAGAAGTGTCCCAATAAAAGAATATTACATACAATTATTTATATAAATGAAAATAGAAAAACTCTTATCTCACATAAAACCCCTGGCTATTCAATCACGACGATCCAATATAACATATCGATAGCAACACAATAACATCATATGTTATCAATGTAAGTAAATATGCATATCTCTAATGTTGTTGCCATATAGCAACGAGATCGGAGATATTGCCATATTTACACTTACGGTCGCAGAAAAAATGAAAACTACAATAATTAGAATCCGCATCTTTAGACATCATAAACCCGGATTATCACATATTCCGAATTTCATGCCTAACCCTATAAACCTTACATTTAAGTCTCGAATTGAAAACAATTTCAAAAATTAAGCCAGGCAATTCAACAAGATTCCCGATTAATGATTTAAAGGCTCGTCGGGAACTTTAGTAGATGGTCGCACCCCCGAGGCCGTCAACAAAGTGCACTTGGGCGGAACACATGGCCACGAGCACCCGAGTGGATGCTTTTGGCCATGGGGTTCTCCTATAGTCACTTGGTCGGGACAATGGGGCATGGCTGTCTACTAGTGTCTCCCGGCGAGTATTCGCATACGATATGAGATTACGACGGAGTTTCAATCCAAATCCAAACTCCGTGATAATCCATCATTTGAGACTAAAATACAAGATTTATAAATCATTAACTAGTTTTCACAAAAATAATCAATGTCGATTCCAAAAATTGTATCACATATCCAAAGCAATATAAACGATGTTAAACATTTTGATCAATGTTTCAAACAGCAACAATCCACAGAGACCTCAACCACTTGAGCCTCATTAAAAACATCCAGAAAATCCAAAATGTAAAATGAAACAGCACATGAAAAACAAGCTCCTATCTCCTCAAGTAGGCGGCGGAACCGCAGCCAAGACATGGCCTACATGGTGGTTTCGCGGCCACTTTGAGGTATTGCAACCTCGTATTTCTTGTGCCTCCATAAAATACCCTGCACGATTTTCTGAGCATTTTTAATTGTGAAAACATGAACTTTGAAAAAAATGACAGAAACTAGCAAATATTGGTGTTTAAAACGTTGATCAAATACTTTAACGTCGTCTAGGCTACTCTTAAGCCTCTAGCTTGGCTCTGATACCATGAAAGTATATCTTAGCATCTCTACTATGTTTCAATGAGCATTAAATATGCAATTTTAAAAAATTAAAGGTCTAAGTATACTAAAGATGAATCGAACTAGAGAATTAGGGTTTCAAAGTTAGCAAACTAGTTCTAATCTAAGTGAAGAGAGTCTACAACCTTTGTAGTCTAGTTCTTCACTTCTAAAACTCCAAGTAATAGTCCGTAGAACTCTTCTTTGACTCCACTTGAAGAATGAAACGAGCTTGCTTGTAGTCTTCATCGTCAAAGATGATCCACCTTGAGGCAACTCACACTCAAGCTCATACTTCACTAATCAAGATATTAGTAAAGTTAACAAGCTATACTAATGGGCTAGAATAGTGTAAGTTGATGAAGTAGGAATTTTACTCACTAGAAATATTTCTTTCTCTTTTTCTTTTTCTCACCCTAGAAAACTAGTGAGGAGATGAAGATGAAGATGAACTTGGATGAGTGTGAACCATGAGCTCAAAAGATAATATCAAAGATGAGACTAATAAATATCTATGAATAATCCAAGAATTGAAGATGAGTCTTGGCTTCTCAATGCTTCTCCAAGCATCTAAAGCCATGACTCATTCTTCATTTCTTTTAATTCACAAATGTTTATTATTATCTTACTCAAATGTGATTCTCACACATCCTAGGTCTATGTATCATCAACCATGATACAAATGTGTGTGTGTGTGTGTATAAACTAATATATAGCTCACTTAAGATTTTCTTCTTTATATATATATATCAAATTATTAAATCAATATTTGATTCAATAATCCGGTTACATCATATATAACCCGGCTAATATCAAATATATATGTGTGTGTCTATCAAATTATTAAATCAGCACTTGATTCAATAATCCGGTTATATCACATATAACCGGCTAATATTTAATATTTGTTAATATATATATATATATATCAAATTATTAAATCAACTTGATTCAATAATCCGGTTATATCATATATAACCCGGCTAATATCTCACACACACACACACACACACACACATATAATCATTGAATCAACACTTGATTCAATAATCTGGTTATATCATATATAACCCGGCTGATATCAAATATCGCTAGATTAGAATACGGTATCATATACTCGTATTTAATAAAGCTCGCGCACATATCTGCATACGTGCCCTATTTTGTTTTGCTTGAGCAAGGAAACCTCTAGGTGGGACTCTAAAGACTCATCAATACGCCTGCGGTAGATAATGATCACATCATATATTCATAAGCTGTCAGCGGTACTAGCTGAACGTAACAGCTACCCAGGTATTGAACGAATAAAAGATCAACAAGCAAACTTGTCCAAACTCCCGTAGAGCCTATAAGCAAAACTTACCATACAGTCCGGTCTCTTCGTCTGATATGTCGCATATCGAGTCTCGGGGGAGGAATCGTCAGACCCCTATAACTTGATAAGTCATGTCGATATGTGGCCTATAACCTTTCGAGAAACTACTAATAACACTTATCAGTCAGCACTGGCCAGGGACTTGCTGTTATAGCCAATAGAGTATAGCAAAACATCAACTCCCAATATTGGGAGAGACGAAACCCCTCCTATCGCTCACTGCCTCTATGTGACTCAGGACTGTACCCAAAACCACCTGTTTGCATGACTCATTTGAGCCGTGGTAAGGAGAAAATCAAAGCACAGTGGGAACCACACAAGACACTATGACGATCTCGGGTCTATAGACTAACCTGTATAAGTATCACCAGAGAACTACTATCTGACAATAGGTATGGTACCATCTAGGAGTTCTCGGTGGGTCCTGTTCAGTGTACCCATTCTCCAATGAGCACCTATGTACAATCTTTGATATCAAACACCAATGGCTGTGGGATCAACCATCGCCCCATACAAGGTCAAGAAACATACACACTAGTCTACTCTGAAATATTGATGCCCTGTCTCGATACTCTCTCGACTAGGAACTGTTAAAGGAGTGCTTGTAGACTACACAAGCCTCACTAGTATGATCTGCATCATAGTCCTGGTAGTCAAGCCAACATCCTAAGGGTTTTATCAACATGTATCAATGAGATAATAAACTAAAACAAGTGCATATGTTAAGATAAAGAGCAACTAAATAGCATACTATCATGTCGAGCAAGAAAATCCTCTATCTATATGTCCAAGCATCCACTATAATATACAAAAATGGCCTCTAGGGCGTACATATTCCTAACAGTTTGGTTCAAAAAGCAGTTAGAAGTTGCAGAAGTGTTGTTGACTATTTAAATGACCATAAAGTGTTAGTTATATGTATACCTTAGAGGCCATTACTGTACATACGATGTATATTGTAGTGGATACTTGGACATATATAGGGAGGACTTTCTTGCTCGACATGATAGTACGCTATCTGGTTACTCTTTATCTCAACATGTACTCTGATTGTCTCTATATTACATGTTGATAAAGCCCTTAGGATGAGTACTTGACTATCAGGACTATGATGCGGGTCATACTAGTGAGGACAGTGTAGTCGCCAAGTACATCCTTCAAATGTTCCTAGTCGTCGGAGTACCGAGACAGGGCATCGATAGACTAGCGTATGCGCTTCTTGACCCATATGATGGGCGATAGATGATCTCATATCCATTGGTGTTTGACATCAGAGAAGGTATACGGGTGCTCAGTGGAGACTGGGTACACTGGACGGACTCGCCGAGAACTCCTAAATGGTATTATACCTCACGTCAGATGGCAGTTCTCTGGTGACACTGGTACAGGTTAGTCTGTAGACCGGAGATCGTCATAGAGTCTTGTGTGATTCCCACTGTGCTTTGATTTCCATGATACCACGTCCATGAGGGTGTGCAAAAAGGTGGCTTTTGGGTACAGTCCCGAATCACATGAAGGCAATGAGCGATAGGAGGGGATTCGTCTCTCCCGGTATAGGGAGTTGATGTTGCGCTGTGTTCGATTGGCTATAACTGGAAATCCCTGGCCAGGGTTGCTGAGATTTACTGGTAAGAGTTATTAGTAGTTTCTTGAACTGTTATAGACCTCAGATCGACACGACTTATCAAGCTACTGGGTCTGACGTTTACCGCCCCTAGGCGAGATATGCGACATATCAGACGAAGAGACCGGACTGTACGGGAGTGTTACTGACTGGATTCATAAGAGAATGTACAGGCTTGCTTGTTGATCTTCTGAGCACTCAATACATGGGTGGCTGTTACGTTTAGCTGACCGCTTGCAGCTTGTGGGTGTTTGATATGATCATCACCTACTGCCGGCGTATTGACGATTCTTTAGAGTCCTACACAGAGGTTTCTTGGGTCAAGAAAAACGGAGTAGGAGCACATATATGATATGTGCGGGACCGAGAACAATACGTGTATGTGATACCGTATTAGTTTCTCGCGATATGAGATATCGGCCGGGTATATGTGATATAGCCGGGTCATCGGATCAAGTGTTGATTCGATGAACTGATACAGATTATATTAGTCGGTTATTTGAGAAATAGCCGGATTATCGGATCAAGTGTTGATTCGATAATTTAATGTATAATTATATATTTGATATATTAAATTACATTAACTAATATAAGCTCACTAAAAGATTCTTTTTCTCACTCGGGTAATACATTGATATATATATGATATATGTTAATAGTATTATTTTATTTTGTTACAATAAATATTGTATATGTGATATACAATATTGTAATATGTTATGGTTATAAATGCAACATGTTTTGTGGAGTTTAATTGAGGTTAGGGTTTGGATTAGGGTTAAGTCTTCATGAAGCTTTCAAGAAGCTTCTTGAAGGTTTGACTTTGACTTGGATATTTTGCAAAGATATTTGCTTAACCCAACCCAACCCTTTACCCTAGTTAAATCTCTACATGGGTTAAGTCTTCATACTTAACTCATGGTTGCAATTCTAACCATACTAGAGTTTAATTATTCATCACAAAAGGATTCTTCTTCTTCTTCCTTGGGTTCTTGATGGAAAAGCTTACTAGCTTTTTCATTAGTGATGAAAATGAGTGAGTTAAAAAAAAAAATGAGAGCTAAAATCCTACTTCATCATCCTAATCTATCCTAGCCATTTAGATTAGGGTGTTCACTTCATTTTGTGAGTGAGAGCTTGTGTTAAAGAAACTTCAAGGTAGATCATCTTTGTTATCGAAGATCGGAAGCAAGCTTGCATCTTTTTCTTCGTGGAGCCTCTCTAGAGTCCGGATACTCGATGATCGCAGCGAAGGGACCTCAACACGGAGCTTTAGAAGTGAAGGAACGGACTACAAAGGTTGTAATCCTAAACTCTTAGATGTAAAGATGTTTACATGCTTTGTTTCGCCTAATCTCTAGTTTAAAGATCTTGGTTAGGGTTGTTCGGCACGTCTAAATTTTAAATCGGGCATGGTTGATGCCTTATAGACCCTTGTGAGAGTGTCTAGTAACCCTACAGTGGTATCAAAGCCAAGTTAGAGCTTTAGGCGAAGTCTAGGCGAAGTTTAAAGTCCGATTGAACCCCGAAACCCTGACACAGACCCCTTCTCTGGAAATTTTTAAAAATGTTGATTTTTTCGTATTAAAAATACTCAGAAAAATAAGCAGGAAAATTTAAGAATTACTGTGAAGTACGAACCACCAAGTCGATCACGTGACCGCGGAACCACGGCTAAACCACGCACTTGGCGGCGGTTCCGTGGCCGAACAGTGTCGTTAGGGCCCACTGCTTCACAGTATTATTCCTGGGTTCTTTTGCATTATTCTGGGAATTTTTAATTCTACTCAAGTGTTGAGTTTTCTGGGTTGGAATAGGAGCTCGTTGATTCGATCGGAAAGTTTAACTTCGTTTAATTTTTTCCGGGTAATTTTAGAACGTGTTAAAAAGTTCGAACGGATATCAATAACTCAATTTTTCCCCTGTCGGAAAATTTTTCAAAAGTTGGATTTTTTCTCGAGTTTGAAACTTCCGGAAAATCATGCAAGTAACGCGGTGGACCCTCTAGAAGAACACAAACCTTAACTCGATTATGTGACCGTCTGAACCGCCTCTAAACCTTAGGGTTTGGGGCAGTACGGCGTTGCCACATGTGAGGCGTTGTCTTGACCCTTCTACGGCTGGACCATTGGTACTGTAGCATGTGATGGATACTTTTTGAACTCCGCTCAAGTGTTGAGCTATTTGGGAAAACTTGGGTGTTTGATTATTCGATCGGAAAGTTTAACATTGTCTACTTATCTGGAATGTGATACAATATTTGGAATCCACAAGTAGTTATGAGATAACTGATTTGAATGTTATAAATCTAGCAGTTTAGTCTCATTTGATCGGTTGCCACGGGATTTTGATGTGATCAAAAGTCCGTCGCAATCACATAGCGTACGCGGATACTCGCCGGGTAAAGTTAATAGACAGCCACACCCCATAGCCCCGACCAAGTGACTGTAGGAGAACCCCATCGCCAAAAACATCCTTTCGGGTGCTCGCGGCAGCGGTGTTCCGCCTTAGTGCACTTCGTCGACGGCATCCGGGGGTGCAGCCGTCTACTAAAGTTTGCGACGAGCATTCGATCAAGATGTCGGGAATCTTGTTGAATTGCCCGACTTGATATTGAAAAGAGTTTTCGATAATGAGACTAAAATGCGGGGTTTATAATTGTTAGGCATGCGATGTCTAAGGAATTCATTTGGTTAGGCATGCGATGTCTAAGGAGGTTACGGATTACAACTGTTGTAGTTTTACACTTTCTTTTCTGTGACCGTAAGCATAGTATGTGGTGTATCGCCGGCTTCATTGCTATACATCAACGACAATCGGGATACGCATACTTGTTTACGTTGATGATATGAGATATTATGTGTTGCTGTGATATGTTATATTGGATCGTCGTGTATTGAATAGCCGGGGGTTTTATGTGAGATGAGAGTTTTTCATTTTCATTCATGTAAAATTCATTTGTATGTAATATTCTTTTATTGGGGCACTTCCGGGCTGAGGATGATGTCACCATTGTATATTATTTACTTTTCCGCATTAGGTAGACCCAAGGCGGGGAGCACAAGTAACCGGGTTCTAGGGTCCAGTGGGAGACCATCTCGAGGAGTCAAGACCGGGTCTCTTAACCCTAGAATTGGCAGTGTTGCTTGCCACTCTCGTAGGGGTCTAGGGATGTGGGTTTGGCTATTCATCGCGACCGTAGAATCCGTGTTTTATACAGGCTCGTATTAAAACACGGACGTCCTAGTATATCCAATATTTCATATGTGTTCTTCTGCTGCAATGTTCTGTGATGAGATCATATTACTGCCTGAGACGAATGTTTATATTATATATATGAGATATATGTTATATTGCAGATTTCGTTTCAAATGTGATGCTTGTGAAGCATAATAAAATGGGACTTCATTAATGAGATTAATGAAAAATAAAAGAAACCTAAAGATGTTGTAGAAAGTTGTTTAAAAATTGGTAGCTCTGGTTCTTGCTTTGCATAGCGGTGTTCCTTGTAGAACATCTAGCACTTTATTCGATAAGGAAAGAGCCGAGATCCCTTCAGCGGGAGTGACCTCTTTAGCGAAACAAGCAGATGCTACAAACTCGGTTTGCCTTTTGATTGTTTCTATAGTTTTTGCTTTGCATAGAGATATTTATGAAATATCCTGCACCTTATTCGATAAGGAAAGAGCTGACGATCCCTTCACCGGGAGTGACCTCTTTAGCAAAACTAGAAAAAGCCTCAAAAACATTCCAATTAAAATCACTCGATTCTACAACGATATAAAGTTCATTACGCAAAGGGTTTTCTTAAAAACCTGTCGTAGCCCTCCATCATTTCAGATAAGTAGTCTTTAGTATTCGTGCTGCGTTTGTTGACTTAGTCAAGGCGTAGTGTGCGGTAGCTGATTAGTGCTTATCAGCAAAGCATATGATGCGATTGGATTAGGGTAGTCGTGCGGCCTTGTTGACTCAGTCAAGGGTCGTGCGGGTGGGTTTAATTCAATCGGGAAATGACGGGTTGAACTTTACTTGCGGTCTATGGTTTGTTGACTTAGTCAAGGTCATTGATCGCTTGGGGCAAAAATAGTATTGGGAATTTCAAGTGTTGAAATTTGCAATGAGATTTCATACCTTCTATGAGATAGTTGGATCCCGATACCCGCTGCGAGTAAGAGTTACTCCTAGGAGAGTTTTACACATTACAATTAGCCGATCAAGTAGGTGTCTATAAAGGTGTTAACGGGGTTACGCCCCTGGGAAAACGAGGTTTATTTTAATTAGGTCCGTGCGAAAGCACGGGGAACCTCCCTCAAAGTACCAACACTGGCCTGGCTGAAAGATTTGCGAACTTGTAGAGTGTAATTAATCCCGGCTAGTCTTTCCTTTTAGGGTTTGAAGGAAGATTTGACTAAAACAGTGGGAGACATCCTGATTAGATAAATTGATAACCAATCTAATCTTGTAAAAGCGCACGCTGAGTGTTTTCTTCTCTCTCTCTTCTGGTTGCGACTATGTCACGCCTTAATCAAGATAATAATACGGATGTATTGACCGAACCCACTTGTTATACTGCGCTAAGGAACGTTGATCCCTCTCCAACCTATAATTGTTATAAGACAGAGCAGGAAATAGGGGATTACCAGAATTCCCGTGCCGCCCAAATGAAGAAAGTGCATGTTGATGCATCTTCTACGGGTGTGTTCATTACACAGAACTGTTTCTCAATATCCTTTACGTCCTGGGTATTTGATACCGGATCAGGATCCCACATATGTAATTTGTTACATGGGCTACAGAGAGGTAGAGAACTGAGAACGGGTGATAAGTTTCATGAGATAGAAACGGTGCAAGTGTTGCAGCCAAGTCTGTTGGTAGTTATCACCCTGTATTACCAGAATACATTGATTCTGAACGAATGTTATTAGATACCGAACCTGATATACAACATCATATCAGTCTCTTTATTAGTAAAGAAGGATATAATTTTGTATTGTTGGATAATGTTTTGAACATTTCCTATATCAAGAGTTGATCGGTTCAGGCACGTTATCTAAAAGTATAGACGTTCTAAATCAAAGCACAGTTCTTACTATACAGAACACACACAAGAGGAAGAGTTCAGAAATGAACGAATCTTTCTTGAGGCATTGTAGACTAGGTCATATCAATGCGACCCGACTAGCTGAAGTTACATATAGATGCATATTTAAATTACTTTGAATTTACATCTTGTAAAACTTGCCGGTCATGTCACAGAGATAAGATGATCGCAGCTCCGTTTATTGGAAACAGAGAAAGAGTTAGTGAAGCCTTGGGATTGATACATGTTGATGTATGAAAATCCCCTGTCTACATATGCCAGGACTGGTTCTTTATACTTCATTACATTCACTGTTTATCTCTCAAGATTCGGACATATGTTCCTGTTGAAACACATGTCTGAACCTTTTTGAGAAATTCAATGAATATGAGTTAGAAGTAGAGAACCGAAAATGGGTATAAGTATTATGTCCTTTGATAAGATCAAGGAGGAGAATACTTGAGCACGGAATTCCTGGACTTTTCTAAAGGAGAATGAGATTCTCTCTCAGCATTACTCCTCCGTATACACCACAGCATGTCGGTGTATCGGGGCGGAACAATTACACCCTATGTGATATGGTGCGCTCTATGATGAGTACTACTGAGTTTCCTATTTCCTTTTGGGAGTTATGCACTTGAGAAGCTGCATACCTATTGAATAGGGTTCCAATCAAATCAGATGCCTACCAATTCATATGTGATATGGAATAGGAAGAGCTCATATCTTAAGTATGTTAAGATTTGGGGTTGTCCAGCCTATGTCTAAAAGCAAAATCCGGACAAGCTCGAGGAAAAGTCAGTTCTGTGGAAGTTTGTTGGATATCCCAAGCATTCGCAAGGGAGTATCTTCTACCAAACCGAGGAACAAAAGATGTTTTGTTTCTCAGCATGCCACCTTTGTGAAAGGGAATTTCTTGTGAAGAAATTATTGGTCATTAGGTAGAACTGGAAAGAGTTCCAGCTATACAAACTACAGCTGATGATTTGGTAGAACCGAAGGATTCAATAGTTTCCAACGAACCTCAGCCTCTCCGCCGATCTAGTAGGGTTCCTCACCCACCTGAGAGATACTTCGGTTTTCTCTATGACAGTGGGAGCGAGGATTGCATCATGAGATGATGAGCCAACTAGTTTCGAGCTGGCCATCAGGAGTGGGACTTTGTAAGAATGGCTGGATGCTTATCAATCTGAGATGGAATCCTTATACACCAACAAAGTATGGACTTTGGTTGCTTTATCTGAAGGGTTAAATCCCCATCAGGAGCAAGTAAATCTTGAGAAGATTACTTGGTGTACATGGAAAAGTTGAGACTTTCAAAACTAAGCTTAAGTCCATCCAGATCCTACTTACCACAACTACATACCATGACTACGATATCTGGCGGTTGGGTGTCATGACTGCTTTTCTAAATGTTGATTTAGAAGAGAGCGTCTATAAGTACACAGCCAGAGGGCTCGTAGACAGTGGGAGCAGCGTAAACGTGAGCAAGATGTTTTATGTGATAAATCAGGCATCGCGGAGTTGGAACGTCTGTTTTGATGTGGTAGTCAAAGAGTTTGACTTCATCAAAATGGTATATGAACCTTGTATATACAAAAAGGTAGTAGAGAGTATGGTGGTGATCCTCGTAGAGTACGTGGATGACATACTCTTGATAGGGATGGAGTTTCCTATTCTACGCTCGGTCAATCTCCTCTTATCATAATGATTCTCCATATAGGATCAAGGTGATACCTCCTAAATCCTGGGTTATGGATCTATGAGATAGATCTAATTAGATGTTAGGATTCTCACTAGTTGTAGTGAGATGGTATCAATGAATCCTGGAGAGAATCACTGGAAAGGTTCCAGGGTGATAAGGACGACTGAATGTCAGTCGCTGGCATTGTCTTTACCCTCAGTGGAGGGACGGTATATTGGAAGAGTTCCAAGATAGATACCGTGACATACTAGACAATTAAAGGCGAGATACATCATTACCAAGGATGCTACCAAAGAGGCAGTCTGGATATATATAAGTTCATGAGATGAACTTCGTTCCAACCAATGTGTGACAATGGAGTTATGGCTTTGGCCTAGAAACGCCCGTCCTATCAGAAATCCAGATATAATTCTTAGGCAGAATCACCTGATCATGGAGATGGTTGATCTCCAGGGAGATCAAGGTTAGGAGAGTAGACACAGAGGACAACAGCGCGGATCCACTCACAAAGGCATTTTTTCCCAGTAGAGACTTTTATGGGAAGGTTGAGTATGAGATACTTCAACCACAACTAATTGTTAGGTATGCGATACCACAACAAATGGCCCTAGTGCAAGTGGGAGATTGTTAGTTATATGTATGCCCTAGAGGCCATTACTGTACATACGATGTATATTGTAGTGGATGCTTGGACATATATAGGGAGGACTTTCTTGCTCGACATGATAGTACGCTATCCGGTTACTCTTTATCTTAACATGTACTCTGATTGTCTCTATATTACATGTTGATAAAGCCCTTAGGATGAGTACTTGACTACCAGGACTATGATGCGGATCATACTAGTGAGGACGGTGTAGTCGCCAAGTACATCCTTCAAATGTTCCTAGTCGTGGGAGTACCGAGACAGGGCATCGATACTCTAGAGTAGACTAGCGTATGCGCTTCTTGACCTATATGATGGGCGATGGATGATCTCATATCCATTGGTATTTGACATCAGAGAAGGTATACGGGTGCTCAGTGGAGACTGGGTACACTAGACGGACTCGTCGAGAACTCCCAGATGGTATTATAACTCACATCAGATGGCAGTTCTCTGGTGACACTGGTACAGGTTAGTCTGTAGACCCGAGATCGTCATAGAGTCTTGTGTGATTCCCACTGTGCTTTGATTTCCATCATACCGCGTCCAAGAGGGCGTGCAAAAAGGTAGCTTTTGGGTACAGTCCCGAATCACATGGAAGCAATGAGCGATAGGAGGGGATTCGTCTCTTCCGGTATAGGGAGTTGATGTTGCGCTGTGTTCGATTGGCTATAACTGGAAATCCCTGGCCAGTGTTGCTGAGATTTACTGGTAAGAGTTATCAGTAGTTTCTCGAACTGTTATAGACCTCAGATCGACATGACTTATCAAGCTACTGGGTCTGACGTTTACCACCCCTAGGCTAGATATGCGACATATCAGAAGAAGAGACCGGACTGTTCGGGAGTGTTACTGACTGGATTCACAAAAGAATGTACAGGCTTGCTTGTTGATCTTCTGATCACCCAATACCTGGGTGGCTGTTACGTTTAGCTGACCGCTTGCAGCTTGTGGGTGTTTGATATGATCATCACCTACTGCCGGCGTATTGACGATTCTTTAGAGTCTTACACAGAGGTTTCTTGGCTCAGGCAAAAAGGAGTAGGAGCACATATATGATATGTGCGGGACCGAGAACAATACGTGTATGTGATACCGTATTAGTTTCTCACGATATGAGATATCGGCCGGGTTTATGTGATATAGCCGGGTCATCGGATCAAGTGTTGATTTGATGAACTGATACAGATTATATTAGTCGGTTATTTGAGAAATAGCCGGATTATCGGATCAAGTGTTGATTCGATAATTTAATGTATAATTATATATTTGATATATTAAATTACATTAACTAATATAAGCTCACTAAAAGATTCTTTTTCTCACTCGGGTAATACATTGATATATATGTGATATATGTTAATAGTATTATTTTATTTTTTTACAATAAATATTGTATATGTGATATATAATATTGTAACATGTTATGGTTATAAATGCAACATGTTTTGTGGAGTTTAATTGAGGTTAGGGTTTGGATTAGGGTTAAGTCTTCATGAAGCTTTCAAGAAGCTTCTTGAAGGTTTGACTTTGACTTGGATATTTTGCATAGATATTTGCTTAACCCAACCCAACCCTTTGTAGGGTTCCTAGGCATACACAAGAGGTCTCCCAAGGCATCAACCATGCCAATTTCAAAAATTACATGTGCCGAGAAACCCTAATACGGATCGTTAACTAGATTTTTGGCGAAACTAGCAAGTAGTTAACAACTTTAACTAAGAGTTAAACGGAAATACAACCTTTGTAGATCCGGTGCTCCACCTCCACAGCTCCGTGATGATGTCTCCTCGCTGCGATCATCGGATCCCGGGCTCTAGCATCGGCTTCATCGGAGAATGGACGGGCTAGGTCATCGACTACGCGGCCGAAGATGATCTACGTCGAGGCATCACAAGATCAAGCTCCACCTTCACCAAGCCATGAAAAATTGTGAAGGAAACACCCTATACTACTTGGCAAGAGGTAGAGGATGAAGAAATAGGAAGTGGGTTCACTTTAGAATTGGATTTCTCACTCATTTCATCAAGTCACCATTGATGAAGTCAAGCTTTCTTCATTGAAGAAGATGAAGAAGAAGAAGAAGCAATATTATGATAAGTTAATTAAAAGGAAATGAAAAAGAATACTTATCATAATAATAACCATGGTTATGTGTAGAGAATTGACTAAGGTTAAATGAATGGTTAGGGTTAATGAGATGAAGACAAAAGGGTTTCTTTGGTCAAAGCTTCATGAAGCTTCAACAAGCTTCATGAAAGAAAGAAACCTTTTGTTTTTCTTTTCTCTTTTCTTTTAATCCAAATAAAAAGATAAATGAATGAATAAAAGAAAACCCTAACCATTTACTTAACCAAGGTTTAACTCTTCACACATACCATAGCAATCTTGCATCATCAAACATGATACGTTCAAGTGCACAGAAAAAATATATCACATATACGATGTGCACATGCGAGTGAGAAAATCCATCTTAAGTGAACCGATACTAGTTAATGCAAAGTAATATATCAAGTATATATTTATGCATTAAATCATTAAATCAACACTTGATTTAACGATCCGGTCATATCGCATATGACCGACTAATATCCAATGTATCGATTTATCGAATCAATCCTTGATTCGATAACTAGGTTATATCGCATACAACCATTCGACACATTCATCGCGAGAATGAAATACGGTATCACATACACGCATTATTCTCGGTCCCGCACATATCTCATATGCACTCCTATTTCGTTTTGCTTGAGCCAAGAAACCTCTGTGTAGGACTCTAAAGACTCGTCAATACGCCGGCAGCAGGTGATGATCATATCAAACACCCACAAGCCGCAAGCGGTCTGCTAAACGTAACGGCCACCCGGGTATTGAGCGATCAGAAGATCGACGAGCAAGCCCGCTCATACTCCTGTGAATCCAACCAGTAACACTTACCGTACAGTCCGGTCTGATCGTCTGATATGTCGCATATCTCGCCTAGGGGTGGTAAACGTCAGACCCCAATAGCTTGATAATTCGTGTCGATATGAGGTCTATAACAATTCGAGAAACTACTGGTAACACTTACTAGTAAATCTCAGCAACCCTGGCCAGGGATTTCCGGTTATAGCCAATCGAACACAGCGCAACATCAACTCCCTATACCGGGAGAGACGAATCCCCTCCTATCGCTCATTGCCTCCATGTGATTCGGGACTGTACCCAAAAGCCACCGTTTTGCACGCCCTCTTGGACGTGGTAAGGTGGAAATCAAAGCACAGTGGGAACCACACAAGACTCTATGACGATCTCGGGTCAACAGACTACTCTGTACCAGTGTCACCAGAGAACTGCCATCTGACGTAAGGTATAATACCATCTGGGAGTTCTCGGCGAGTCCGTCCAGTGTACCCGGTCTCTACTGAGCACCCGTATATCATCTCCGATGTCAAACACCAATGGATATGGGATCATCCATCGCCCATCTGTATGGGTCGAGAAGGTATACGCTAGTCTACTCTGGTATATCGATGCCCCGTCTCGATACACCCACGACTAGGGACTTTGAAGGATATACTTATGGACTACCATGTTCCCACTAGTATGATCCGCATCATAGTCCAAGTAGTCAAGTACACATCCTAAGGGCTTTACCAACATGTAACAGAGAGACAAACAGTATACACGTTAAGGTAAAGAGCAACCAGATAGCATACTATCATGTCGAGCAACAAAGTCCTCCCTATATATGTCCAAGCATCCACTACAATATACATCCTATGTATAGTAATGGCCTCTAGGGCATACATATAACTAACAATCTCCCACTTGCACTAGGGCCATCTGATAGCAGTGGTTGCAGTATCTCATACTCAACCATCCCATAAAAGTCTCTCTCTGGGAAAAGGCCTTTGTGAGTGGATCCGCCGTGTTGTCCTCTGAGTCTACTCTCCTAACCTCGATCACCCTGGAGATCAACCATCTCCATGATCACGTGACACTGCCTTAGAATATGTTTGGATCACTGATGGGACCGGCGTTCCTTGGCATAAGCCACAACTCCATTGTCATACAATGGGAGGAACAAAGTTCATCTCATGAACCAATATACATCCAGACTGCCTCTTTGGTAGCATCTTAAGTAGCGATGTATCCTGTCTTTATCGTCTAGTATGCCACGGTATCTAGCTTGGAACTCTTCCAATATACCGTCCCTTTACTGAGGGTAAAGACAATGCCTGTGACTGACACTCAGTCGTCTTTATCACCCTGGAACACTTCCAGTGATTCTTCCCAGGATCAATTGATACCATCTCACTACAGCTAGTGAGTATCTTAACATCCATTTAGATCTATCTCATAGATCCAAAATCCAAGATTTAGTAGGTATCATTATGATCCTATATGGAGAATCATTGTGATATGCGGAGATTGATCGAGCGTATCATAGGAAACTCCTTCCCTATCAAGAGTATTTCATCCACGTACTCTACGAGGATCATCACCATACTCCCTACTACCCTTTTGTATATACAAGGTTCATCTGCCATTTTGATGATGTCAAACTGTTTGACCACTACATCAAAACAGATGTTCCAACTCCGCGATGCCTGCTTTATCCTATAAAGCATCTTGTACACGTTTCCGCTGCTCCCACTGTCTACGAAGCCCTCTGGCTGTGTACTTATAGACGTTCTCTTCTAAAACATCATTTAGAAAAGCAGTCATGGCACCCAACCGCCAGATATCGTAGTCATGGTATGCAGCCGTGGCAAGTAGGATCTGGATGGACTTAAGCATAGTTCTTTAGAAAAAGTTTCATCATGATCCAAACCTGGTCAATGATGCAAACCTTTAACAAGTCTAGCTTTGAAAGTCTCAACTTTTCCATCTACACCAAGTAATCTGCTCAAGATATACTTGCTCCTGATGGGAATTTAACCCTTCAGATAAAGCAACCAAAGTCCATACTTTGTTGGTGTACATGGATTCCATCTCAGATCACTAAGCATCCAGCCATTCTTACAGAGTCTTACTCCTGATGGCCAGCTCGAAACTAGTTGGGTCATCATCTTATGATACAATCCTCGCTCCCACTGTCATAGAGAAACCGAAGTATCTCTCAGACGGGTGAGGAACCTAATTAGATCGGCGGAGAGGCTGAGGTTCGTTGGTAACTATTGAATCCTTTGGTTCTTTCAAATCATCAGTTGCAGTTTGTATAGCTGGAACATTTCCAGTTGTACATAACAGACCTTGCCTCGAGCTTGTCCGGATTTTGCTTTTAGACATAGCCCGGACAACCCCAAATCTTAACCAACTTAAGATATGGGCTCTTCCCTTTCCATATCACATATGAAGCGGTAGGCAACCGATTTGATCGGAACCCTATTCAATAGGTATGCAACTTCATAAGTGCATAACTCCCAAAAGGAAAAAGGTAACTGTAGGGTATTTTTGCTCACCCCATTGAGATGGGAATACGCGCGCGCTTGTCAGGCGCATTACAGATTCCCCCTGCCTAGGGTAGGCCGGGGTTTATTGATTGTGGGGATCCGAATCTCCGGCAACCGCGGACTAAGCTGCCGTTAATTACCCCTCGCATTTGGAGCGAAGGAACCTCCGATTAACGGGTTAAACTGGTCATGCGAACTCAATGTGCAGTATCGTGTTTTGAAGGGGTTTTGGAAATATCGGGGGCCCCGCAGAGTTTTTTTTAACGGAAGACAGTGTCGTGGAGTCTGTGTATGTTTTCCTTCCCCCCCCCCCCTTTTTTAAAAAAAAGTAGAGTTTAATTTCAAAAGGAATTTTATTGTGGAGTTAAACCCCAAAGAATTTTTAAAGGAGTTAAACTCCTAAAAGAATTTTATGCGGAGTTAAACTCCTAAAATAGAACTTTATTATGGAGTTAAACTCCAAAGAATATATATATACATTTTTAAAAGGGTTTAAACTCCAGGAAGGATTTTGTTGGGGAGTGCACGTAAAACGAGGGGGAAAAGAAAACAAAATGGCGTCCAAAGGATGCTCGCACAGCAGGTGGGCGCCTTAATGAAAGAGTAAACCTTGTTCTTTTTCTCCTCTAGGGTGGGCCCATCTCCTCCCAGCATTGGCTTTCGAGACCGGTTAGTTTTGGATTCGGACGCCCTTCGCTTTTCTTCATTGTCGGACGCATTGAAGACATTGGTACTGCTGGAACTCCCGCTTCTACGGTTGTCGTCCCGCTTGCTTTTCCAAGTTTTGTCTCTCTGAGAATCCGGCGGGGACTCCTGCTTCGAGCGTTCCAGCATTTGAACTTTCTTGGTTAGCTCCTGAAATGTCTTGAGGCCTGCCGTACACAAGAATGGGACCATCCAATTGCTGAGGTTCCCGATGAGAAGGCTGACGGACTGGTCTTGCTCTAGCGGCGGTTCGCACTTGACTGTGAGATTACGCCATCGGGCGATAAAGTCAGTGTTGCTTTCATTCTTCCCCGGCTTGGTCCTCACAAGGTCGGCAATGGAGATTTTATCACTGACACTCATGAACCTTTGCCGAAACAGGGATTCCATTTGGGCAAAGGTAATGACGGATCCATCCGGTATACTCGCATACCAGTCGAAGGCGACGCCGGTCAGGCTGTTGACAAACTGACGAAGAAGGAGTGCGTCATTGCCCCCTGTATTTCCGCATGATGCCTTGAAGTGGGCAACGTGCTGATTTGCATTCCCCGTTCTATCAAATCTTCCGAACTTAGGAATGACGTAGCCGCTTGGGAACTCAATCAGATCGTACTGCGCGGGATATGGCCGCCCACTACTGCCGATTTCTTTCTGAGCTTCAGCTTCGGCCACTAATGTTTTAACCTTGCTGGCGACCAAATCTATTATCCGATCCTGTGTTAGCGGGATAGTGCTATCTGGGGCCAAGGCATCCCCAGAAGCGGAGTGTGGCCGGCTTTCATGCGGCTCGACCAGTCTTGGTCCCAAAGGAACAGGCATTGGCTGCCTCGGATTGTCATCACCCGGCTGATTAGTAGCGGCTTGTGCTTGATTGGGAGGCGCTCGAGCAATTTGAGCCGTAAGCTGCATCACCACGTTCGTTAAGTCGTCAATCTTCGAATAGAGCTTGGCCATCTCTTTATCTTTGCTCCTGAGCTGTTTTCGAAGCTCTTGAAGCAGCTCTTGCTCCGCAGTCCTGGGGCGGAAAGTAGGCTCTTCCTCGCTGTCCGAGCTTGACTCTGCATGGACCGAGGGGTCTTTCTGCCTATCATCCTCATCGAGAGGGTTTTCTTCATCCAGCGGGGGCGGCTGTTCTTGGGCAGCGGCAACCACATTCAGGCTAGATTGGGCTTGGGATGTGGTGGCCCCATCCTTGCTTTTGCTGCGAAGGTTGTCGCTGGGGCGCCCGCCCGCCATATAGACCGTATGGATGATATATCCGGCCGTCTTTCGATCATTGGTGGCTGATTTCACGGATCGCTGTCTTGACCCCCATGCTTCGGTAACTGGTAGTCGATTGAAGGCGGCTGGCTTAACCAGCTTCTTGAATGGTGTTGGCGCTTCTTTTCTGGATTTGCCCCGCTGCTTTCGTGCGACACAGAGCGCCTGATAGACCCTTGAAGAGACAGTGTCATATTTTTTCTGTTGGGGCCGGGACACGTCTCTTTGTGGCACTGTTCGGACCGCTGTCTTCTTGATTCTGGCGGTCATGGCGTTTTTCTGAACCCACTTCAGAGGCTCGAAGGAATTGTTGATTCTTACGTCCGACTCAGCCGTCGTCGCGAGGAAACCCTGCACTTGGAACTTCACATGGTTCCATTTGGCCGAAGCCTTGGCCCTCTTGTTGGCTCGATACCTGAGCCGCTTCTGCCTTAACTTTTCTGTTCTAAGCACCTGGCAGACTTCAACTCTCTGGGAAGACGTCGCAGATCGGGCGATGGAAGGCCTTGGAGATACGCTCGATTGTGCATTTGTTGGAGTAATCGCGTGAGCTCGTCCGCAACATTGGATGTTGCCCTTTGTACCGGAGTTCTTGCCCCCCGCTGGAGCACCAGAGAATCGTTCACACACCGTCTTGAGTTTCGGTTGTGGTGCCTTGGCGATCACGACATTCGGCCTCTTGCCCCTCGAGATCGGCTTGGCCACCTGTTCCGCGGGGATTTCCGCTAGATGAGTGCTTCCGGCAGGGTAGATGATGACGGAGCCAAACTGGCGGGGCGGCTCCTCCCATTGCCGGCTAAGACTGGAGGGGAGAACTACGCGGGCATTGATCTTGACTACGTACGAGATCGGGGTTCCGTCGTAAGCCGAATTCGCCTTGGGAGACATCGCCATTGAAAGTTGATTGCTGCACGAAAGAAAGAAATTATTTCAGTACAAACATCGGCGTATATGTTAAATGAGTTCGCATGAACGCTTAACCCGATATATGGGAGGAGAGATAGGTCCCACCGGGCGTGCCAGAATCTGTAGGGTATTTTTGCTCACCCCATTGAGATGGGAATACGCGCGCGCTTGTCAGGCGCATTACAGATTCCCCCTGCCTAGGGTAGGCCGGGGTTTATTGATTGTGGGGATCCGAATCTCCGGCAACCGCGGACTAAGCTGCCGTTAATTACCCCTCGCATTTGGAGCGAAGGAACCTCCGATTAACGGGTTAAACTGGTCATGCGAACTCAATGTACAGTATCGTGTTTTGAAGGGGTTTTGGAAATATCGGGGGCCCCGCAGAGTTTTTTTTAACGGAAGACAGTGTCGTGGAGTCTGTGTATGTTTTCCTTCCCCCCCCCCCCCTTTTTTAAAAAAAAGTAGAGTTTAATTTCAAAAGGAATTTTATTGTGGAGTTAAACCCCAAAGAATTTTAAAAGGAGTTAAACTCCTAAAAGAATTTTATGCGGAGTTAAACTCCTAAAATAGAACTTTATTATGGAGTTAAACTCCAAAGAATATATATATACATTTTTAAAAGGGTTTAAACTCCAGGAGGGATTTTGTTGGGGAGTGCACGTAAAACGAGGGGGAAAAGAAAACAAAATGGCGTCCAAAGGACGCTCGCACAGCAGGTGGGCGCCTTAATGCCCGGGGTCACGTGCGCGCACGTGACCGATGGGCACTTTGGCGCCCCCCAGGGGTCACGTGGGCACACGTGACCGATGGACGCTTTGGCGCCCCAGGGGTCACGTGTGCACACGTGACCGATGGGCGCCCTGGCGCCCCAGGGGTCACGTGGGCACACGTGACCGATGGGCGTCCTGGCCCCAAGGGTCAAGTGCGCACACGTGACCGATGGGCGCCTTGGCGCCCCAGGGGTCACGTGTGCACACGTGACCGATGGGCGCCTTGCGCCCCAGGGGTCACGTGTGCACACGTGACCAATGAGCGCCTTGGCGCCCCGGGGTCACGTGGGCACACGTGACCGCGGGAAAAACCCGCGGAAAGGGAAGCCTAGCCCCTAGGCTGGGGAGTTGAACTCCCAAGGGAATCTTTGGAGTTAAACTCCTAACAGAAGCAAATTTATGGAGTTAAACTCCAACAGAAATCAATTTATGGAGTTAAACTCCAGCAACTTTAGAAAGGAGTTAAACTCCTGGGGATTTATTGCTCTTCTTTTGAGCCTTGGGTCTGTCCAAAGTTAGATTTTTGGAGATGGGTCTCCTTCTTCTTGCTCTTGACCGGCGGGATCTTGGAGAAAAGGGGATGAGCCTTAAAAGCCTCCCCTTTTCGAGATCTGATTGGAGATCTGAGCTCCCCTTTGTAGGTTTTATGGTGGAAATCTATTTATTTTGAGGAAAGGAAGAGTTAAACTCTTGATTTAATTCAAAAGAAAAAGGAAGGTTTTAGAACCTTGATGAAGGAGGAAGAGATCTCAGATCTAGAAAATTCTTGGAGAGAGAAAAAGTTGTGAGATATTTTCATTATCTTGCCTTTATAGGCTATACACTTTACACATAGCCCCTTGGGCTTCACAAAATGGCATTTTGCCTATTTCATGGCCCATGTGCCATTTCTTTTTGCACATAAGCCATGGGCTTTACAAAAATTTGGCTTCATGCCTATTTTTCTTACATTTATCCATAAAATAAAGGAAAACAACAAAATTGTTTATTACAAAAGTTTTATCTTGGCGTGGGGGAAGGCCGACCGCTTCATTTTCGGGCTCGACCTGGGCATGGGCCCACTGGGTCTGGGCTCGGGCCCACTTGGTTTGGGGTTGACTTGGATTTTTGACTTAGTCAACCGGGGTGTAAATTTTTACCCCAACAGTAACTCAGCCGTACTCATCATAGAGCACACCATATCAAATAGGGTGTATCTGCTCCGCCCCGATATACCATCGTATGGTGTATCCGGAGGAGTAATCCTGAGAGAGAATCTCATTCTCCTTTAGAATAGTCCAGGATTTCCATGCTCAAGTATTCTCCTCCTTGATCACATCAAAGGACATAATACTTATACCCTTATTGGTTCTCTACTTCTAACTTATATTCTGTGAATATCTCAAAAGGTTCGGACTTGTGTTTCAACAGGAACATAGGTCTGAATCTTGAAAGATCATCAGAGAATGTAATGAATTATAAAGAACCGGTCTTGGCAAGTGTAGACAGGGGACCTACATACATCAACATGTATCATCCCAAGAGTTCACTAACTCTTTCTCTGTTTCCAGTAAACGGAGCTATGGTCATCTTATCTCTGTGACATGACTGGCAAGTTTCATAAGATGTAAATTCAAACTGATTTAAATATGCATCTAAAATGTAACTTCAGCCAGTCGGATCGCATTGATATGACCTAGTCTACAATGCCTCAAGAAGGATTCGTTCATTTCTGAACTCCTCCTCTTGTGTGTGTTCCGTATACTAAAGAACTGTAGTTTGATTTAGAACATTAATGCTTTTAGATAACGTGCCTGAACCGATCAACCTTTGATATAGGAAATGTTCAAAACATTATCCAACAATACAAAATTTTATCATTTCTTTACTATTAAAGAGACTGATATGATCTTGTATATCAGGTTCGGTATCTAATAACATTCGTTCAGAATCAATGTATTTGGAATACAGGGTGACAGTGACCAACAGACATGGCTGCAACTCTTGCCCCGTTTTCTGCCTCATGAAACTTATCACCCGTTCTCAGTTCTCTACCTTTCTGTAGCCCTATGTAACAGATTACATATCTGGGATCCTGATCTGGTATCACATACCCAGGACGTTAAGGATACAGAGAAACAGTTCTTTGTAATGAACACACCCGAAGATGATGCATCAGCATGCACTCTCTTCGTTTGGGCGGCACGGGAAATCTGGTATTCCCCAATTTCCTGCTCTGTCTTATAACAATTATAAGTTGGAGCGGGACCAACGTTCCCCAGCTCAGTATAACAAGCGGGTTCGGTCAAATATCCGTATTATTATCTTGATTAAGGCGTGATATGGTCGCTACCTGGAGAGAGAGAGAAGAAAACACTCAGCGTGCGCTCTTGCAAGAATAGATTGGTTATTATTTTATCTAATCAGGATGGCTCCCACTGCTTTTTATCAAATCTTCCTTCAAACCCTAAAAGGAAAGACTAGCCGGGATTAATTACACACTACAAGTTCGCCAATCTTTCAGCCAGGCCAGTGTCGGTACTTTGAGGGAGGTCCCCCGTGCTTTCGCACGAACCTAATTAATGTAAACCTCGTTTTCCCAGAGGCGTAACCTCGTTAACACCTTTCTAGACACCTACTTGATCGGCTAATTGTAATGTGTAAAACTCCCCCAGGAGTAACTCTTACTCGCAGCGGGTATCGGGATCCAACTATCTCATAGAAGGTATGCAATCTCATTGCAAATTTCAACACTTGAAATTCCCGATAATATTTTGCCCCGAACGATCTATGACCTTGACAAGGTCAACAAACCATAGACCGCAAGTCAAGTTCAACCCGTCATTTCTTGATTGAATCAAACCCACCCGCACGACCCTTGACAAGGTCAACAAGGCCGCACGACTACCCTAACCCAATCTGCATCATATGCATAAACAGATAAATACTGGTTAGCTACCGCACACTGTGCCTTGACAAGGTCAACAAACGCAGCACGAATACTAAACAGGACTTATCTGAAATGACGGAGGGCTACGACAGGTTTTTCTGAAAACCTATTGCGTAATGAACTTGATATCATTGTAGAATCAAATGATTTTAAAATGGAGTGCTTTTGAGGCTTTTCTAGTTTTGCTAAAGGAGTCATTCCCGGTGAAGGGATCGTCGGTCCTTTCCTCGTCGAATGAGGTGCGGGATATATCATATATATCACTGTGCAAAGCAAAAACTCTTAAAAGCAATCAGAAAACAAACCGAGTGTGTAGCATCTGCCAGTTATTACTAAAGGAGTCATTCCCGGTGAAGGGATCTCGGTCCTTTCCTCATCGAATAAGGTGCAGGATATATCATATATACCGCTGTGCAAAGCAAGAACTGTAGCTACCTGTTTTATTTTGAAATTCAATTCTACAACATCTTAGGTTTCTTTTACTTTCATTAATCACATTAATAAAGTCCCATCATTTAAGTACCTAAACATCACAGATAAATACGACGTACACTTATGCCATCCACATTCGCCTCGATGTCCCCTCATGCACCGTTAGGTTAGGTAACTAACGGCAGAGCGGGGCAGGGCTAGCGCGGGTGTAAAACATAAGTAACGCCTATATAATATATCATATATACTATATACAGTATCTATCACAGAACATCATATGATCACATCACAGATATCGCAGCAGAAGAATCATATGAAATATTGGATATACTAGGACGTCCGTGTTTTCAATACGAGCCAGTATAAAATACGGATTCCACGGTCGTGATGAATAGCCAAACCCACACCCCTAGACCCCTATGAGAGCGGCAAGCAACCCTACCAATTCTAGAGTTAGAAGACCCGGACTCGACTCCTCGAGTTGGTCTCTTACTGGACTCTAGAACCCGGTTACTTGTGCTCTCCTCCTTGGGTCTATCCTAGTGCGGAAAAGTAAATAATATACAGAGGATGACATCTTCCGCAACCTGGAAGTGCCCCAAATAAAAGAATATTACATACAAGTTTTTATATGAATGAAAATGAAAAACATTCATCTCACATAAAAAAAACCCGGCTATTCAAACACGACGATCCAATATAACATATCCAGCACCACATAACATCACATGTCATCAACGTAAGTAAATATGCGCATCCCAATTGTCGTTGACTTATAGCAACGAAACCGGCGATATCACATATTACACTTACGGTCATATAAAAGAAAGTGTAAAACTACAACAGTTGGAATCCGCAACCTCTTTAGACATCGCATGCCTAATCAAATGAATTACTTAGACATCACATGCCTAACAATTATAAACTCCGCATTTTAGTCTCATTATCGAAAACACTTTTCAATATCAAGTCGAGCAATTCAACAAGATTCCCGACATCCTGATCGAATGCTCGTCGCAAACTTCAGTAGACGGCCGCACCCCCGATACTGTCGACGAAGTGCACCAAGGCGGAACACCGCTGACGCGAGCACCCGAACGGATGCTTTCGGCGACGGGGTTCTCCTACAGTCACTTGGTCGGGGCTATGGAGTGAGGCTGTCTATTAAGTTTACCCGGCGAGTATCCGCGTACGCTACGTGATTGCGACGGACTTTTGATCACATCAAAATTCCGTGGCAACCGATCAAGTTAGACTAAACTGCTATGTTTATAACATTCATTCAGTTATCTCATAACCTCTTGTGAATTCCAATTATTGTATCACATTCCAGATAAATAGAAAATGTTAAACTTTCCGATCGAACATCCAAACACCCAAGTTTTCTCAATACAGCTCAACCCATGAAACAAGTCTAAAAACATTCAGTTCGTGCCTCGGTACCAACGGTCCAGCCGTAGAAGGGTCAAGCCAACGCCTCACATGTGGCACGCCGTACTGCCCCAAACCCTAAGGTTCAAAGGGCAGTTCAAGACGGTCACATAATCGAGTTAAGGTTTGTTGTCTTCTAGAGGGACCATCGCGTTACTTGCACTACTTAGAACGTCTTTAAACCTCGGAAAAATCCAACACTTGGAAATTTTCCGGCAGGGGAAAAATTGGGTATTTATATCCGGTCGAACTTTTTAACATATTCAAAAAATTATCCGGAAAGACACATAGACAAATTTGATACTCCGATCGAAACACCGAGTCCCCAATACAACTCAGAAAATTCAACTCTTGAATAAATATTAAAAATTCTCAGGAAAACCAGCACTGCAAAGTAGGAGTTACTGTGCAAAATTCAATGCACAAGGAGACATTTCGGCCGCGGAACCGCCGCACAAGCCATGCTTGTGCTGCGGAACCGCGGCGGTTTGATGGATTCAGGCTGTCGAATTTCACAGTAACCCTTACAATCTCCTGCTGAATTTTCTGCATATTTTTAATCCTCAAAAATCCATGTTTTTAAAAAAAGTACAGAGAGCATGTTTGTGTTAGGGTTTCGGTTCGATCGGACTTCAAACGTCGTCTACACTTCGCCTAAGGCTCTAGCTAGGCTCGGATACCACTGTAGGGTTCCTAGGCACACACTAGAGGTCTCCCAAGGCATCAACCATGCCAATTTCAAAAATTACATGTGCCGAGAAACCCTAATACGGATCGTTAACTAGATTTTTGGCGAAACTAGCAAGTAGTTAACAACTTTAACTAAGAGTTAAACGGAAATACAACCTTTGTAGATCCGGTGCTCCACCTCCACAGCTCCGTGATGATGTCTCCTCGCTGCGATCATCGGATCCCGGGCTCTAGCATCGGCTTCATCAGAGAATGGACGGGCTAGGTCATCGACTACACGGCCGAAGATGATCTACGTCGAGGCATCACAAGATCAAGCTCCACCTTCACCAAGCCATGAAAACTTGTGAAGGAAACACCCTATACTACTTGGCAAGAGGTAGAGAATGAAGAAATAGGAAGTGGGTTCACTTTAGAATTGGATTTCTCACTCATTTCATCAAGTCACCATTGATGAAGTCAAGCTTTCTTCATTGAAGAAGATGAAGAAGAAGAAGAAGAAGCAATATTATGATAAGTTAATTAAAAGGAAATGAAAAAGAATACTTATCATAATAATAACCATGGTTATGTGTAGAGAATTGACTAAGGTTAAATGAATGGTTAGGGTTAATGAGATGAAGACAAAAGGGTTTCTTTGGTCAAAGCTTCATGAAGCTTCAACAAGCTTCATGAAAGAAAGAAACCTTTTGTTTTTCTTTTCTCTTTTCTTTTAATCCAAATAAAAAGATAAATGAATGAATAAAAGAAAACCCTAACCATTTACTTAACCAAGGTTTAACTCTTCACACATACCATAGCAATCTTGCATCATCAAACATGATACGTTCAAGTGCACAGAAAAAATATATCACATATACGATGTGCACATGCGAGTGAGAAAATCCATCTTAAGTGAACCGATACTAGTTAATGCAAAGTAATATATCAAATATATATTTATGCATTAAATCATTAAATCAACACTTGATTTAACGATCCGGTCATATCGCATATGACCGACTAATATCCAATGTATCGATTTATCGAATCAATCCTTGATTCGATAACTAGGTTATATCGCATACAACCATTCGACACATTCATCGCGAGAATGAAATATGGTATCACATACACGCATTATTCTCGGTCCCGCACATATCTCATATGCGCTCCTATTTCGTTTTGCTTGAGCCAAGAAACCTCTGTGTAGGACTCTAAAGACTCGTCAATACGCCGGCAGCAGGTGATGATCATATCAAACACCCACAAGCCGCAAGCGGTCTGCTAAACGTAACGGCCACCCGGGTATTGAGCGATCAGAAGATCGACGAGCAAGCCCGCTCATACTCCTGTGAATCCAACCAGTAACACTTACCGTACAGTCCGGTCTGATCGTCTGATATGTCGCATATCTCGCCTAGGGGTGGTAAACGTCAGACCCCAATAGCTTGATAATTCGTGTCGATATGAGGTCTATAACAATTCGAGAAACTACTGGTAACACTTACCAGTAAATCTCAGCAACCCTGGCCAGGGATTTCCGGTTATAGCCAATCGAACACAGCACAACATCAACTCCCTATACCGGGAGAGACGAATCCCCTCCTATCGCTCATTGCCTCCATGTGATTCGGGACTGTACCCAAAAGCCACCGTTTTGCACGCCCTCTTGGACGTGGTAAGGTGGAAATCAAAGCACAGTGGGAACCACACAAGACTCTATGACGATCTCGGGTCAACAGACTACTCTGTACCAGTGTCACTAGAGAACTGCCATCTGACGTAAGGTATAATACCATCTGGGAGTTCTCGGCGAGTCCGTCCAGTGTACCCGGTCTCTACTGAGCACCCGTATATCATCTCCGATGTCAAACACCAATAGATATGGGATCATCCATCGCCCATCTGTATGGGTCGAGAAGGTATACGCTAGTCTACTCTGGTATATCGATGCCCCGTCTCGATACACCCACGACTAGGGACTTTGAAGGATGTACTTATGGACTACCATGTTCCCACTAGTATGATCCGCATCATAGTCCAAGTAGTCAAGTACACATCCTAAGGGCTTTACCAACATGTAACAGAGAGACAAACAGTATACACGTTAAGGTAAAGAGCAACCAGATAGCATACTATCATGTCGAGCAAGAAAGTCCTCCCTATATATGTCCAAGCATCCTCTACAATATACATCCTATGTATAGTAATGGCCTCTAGGGCATACATATAACTAACACCCTTTACCCTAGTTAAATCTCTACATGGGTTAAGTTTTCATATTTAACCCATGGTTGCAATTCTAACCATACTAGAATTTCATTATTCATCACAAAAGGATTCTTCTTCTTCTTCCTTGAGTTCTTAATGGAAAAGCTTACTAGCTTTTTCATTAGTGATGAAAATGAGTGAGTTAAAGAAAACAAATGAGAGCTAAAATCCTACTTCATCATCCTAATCTATCCTAGCCATTTAGATTAGGGTGTTCACTTCATTTTGTGAGTGAGAGCTTGTGTTAAAGAAACTTCAAGGTAGATCATCTTTGTTATCGAAGATCGGAAGCAAGCTTGCATCTTTCTCTTCATGGAACCTCTCTAGAGTCCGGATACTCGATGATCGCAGTGAAGGGACCTCAACACGGAGCTTTAGAAGTGAAGGAACGGACTACAAAGGTTGTAATCCCAAACTCTTAGATGTAACGATGTTTACATGCTTTGTTTCGCCTAATCTCTAGTTTAAAGATCTTGGTTAGGGTTGTTCGGCACGTCTAAATTTTAAATCGGGCATGGTTGATGCCTTATAGACCCTTGTGAGAGTGCCTAGTAACCCTACATAAAGGGCATCATTTTTCTTAATATATGAGAGAAATCAGTGAAAGAAAACATCATTTTTTTAATTTACAATTTACTTTCAAAAGATTCACAAAGATCAAAAGATCTGCACAAAAATATCTACAGAAAAATATTTGAGATCCATCCTCTCGTTCAATGGATTCTTCGTCGAAGTCGAGAGGCTTCGATCACTTGATGCATGAAGCTCAAAACTTGGATCTCGTCGATCAACCTCTCAATGATCGCATCGAGCTCGAGGGACTCGATCACCTAGGGTCCTTTGTCGTCATCATCTTTTAGGGTTTCAATCTGGAGGGCTCGATCGTCTCAATCGCTTAGGGCTTAAAACTGAGGAGATGATGAGGAAAGAAATCAAGTGCAAGGTTCGGGCTGGGGTGATAATGATGAGAAGATGATAAGAGTAAAGAAAATTAGCAAAAGATTTTTCCCAAAACCTTCATTTTTAAGCTTCTGAAAAAAGAAGATTTTCTTCTTCTTCTTCAGCTCCAAAAGAGTTTTTAGGCAGAGGGCCTGTTCAGTATTTTTTGCTTCAAAAGTACTTTTTTAGCTCCAAAAGAGCTTTTGGGAGCTCAAAATGCCCAACCAAACGGGCCCTTACTCGTCCTAGGAAACCACTAAACTAAACTTATTAATTTTATAATCTTTTTTTTCTTTTTCAAGCACCCTTCAGTAGTTTAGACTACCAACTATGCACAATTTTTTTCACTTTTTTTTACTTAGACATTTCGGCAATGATATTTCAAACTCTCCTCTACATCTCAAGAGTAAAGATGTGTGTTCGTGCAAATAGTGGGGTGTATATTTACTAAATTTAAGTTCAAATTGGGGTTATATTTCAAACTTCAGTTCTATTCTCAGATTCAATAGGTTTCTTTTCATTTAACTTAACCTAAGACTTCAAATTCAAGTCGACATATATACTAGCTTGATTCAAAAACTTTTTTTATTAATTTTTTTTAAGAAAAAGAAAAAAATGAAAAATGAAAAATAAAAACTAAAGAAGAAAGTAAAAATGAAAATTAAAAACTAAAGAAGAAACTAAAAAATGAAAAATAAAAACGAAAAGCGAAAAACTGTGCAAACCACCCCCCTATACACACACTTATTTTCAACAATGTCCTTAATGTCGACCTCTACCCCGTCAACCACCCTCACTCGTGCAACGCCTAAGCGTAGCCTCTCTATCGCTCTAACCGGGACAACCTCTCACCATGCTCTTCCTGTGTTCGTCCTATGGTTCTAAGAGCCTTCCACAATCTTGTAAAGAATGACTTTCTAATTTTAGGAGTAAGAAGGTCCCAAAAATCCGATCACTCCATATGCAGTGCCTGCGAGGGTCTTGCGAAGGTCCCCTCACCTGCACGTCTGAAGACTCCGCGTACACCACATCCTCATGTAGGTTACAATCAGTCCATACACCTATCGCTCGCTCATATGTACTAAAAATAACTTCGCGTTTAAGAGTGATGTGTAGAACGTGTTGTGCATACTTGTAAAACTCATATTCACCCATCAATGTATGAAAAATATATATGACTAGAACTGATGGTGGGTAAAATCGTTTATTCTTTACTTTAACTTCCACAATGGTACTCAGCAATTGTCTACACATGCAAAACCTAATGTCCTTAGTCATCAATGAGTAAACTTTATGAAGTGCAGGTCTATAAAATGAAGAGACATGAGTAATACTGAGCACGTTTCTATGCAACAATTTGTTGGTGATATATGCCCCAGAAGCCATTATTGTATAGTACAGGATTGTATATTACATTTTGGAAGCTTGGTATACATACAGATATATAACAGTCTTGCTCAATATGATAGTATACTATCTAGTTTGTTTCTATCTTAACATGTGTATATGTTTCTTTTAACGTATCTCTAACACATGTTGATAGAGACTGTAGAATCATTGCTTGACTACCAGCGTTGTGATGTCAGTCACGCTAATGGGGGCTGGATAGTCTATAGGCACATGCTTAAACTTGTCCCTAGTCGTAGGATTATCGAGACAGGGTATCGATACTCCAGAGTAGACTAGTGTATATGTTTCTTATCCCCGCTAGGGGAGATGGCATGTCCCGTATCCATTGGTATATGGTACCAAAGATATCATATAGGTGCTCATTAGGTTATGAGTTACACTGGACAGACTCGCTGGAAACTGTTGGTTGGTATTATACCTATCGTCGAATAGCAGTTCTCCGGTGGCATAAGTACAGGTTAGTCCGCTGACTTGACATCACTATACGTCTCGAGTGTGTTCCCACTATACTTAGATTACTACCTTACCACGGCTTTAAAGAGTCGTGCAACAGGTAGTAGTTGGGTGCAGTCCTGAAGTACTTGGAGGCAGTAAGTGATAGAAGGGATTCGTCTCTTTCGGTATTGGGAGTTGATATCACAATGCATACGGTTGGCCGATACTACAAGTCTCTGTCCAGGGAAAGTGAGATTTACTGGTAGGTACACCAGTAGTTTCTCAGGTTGTATTGGGTCCCACACCGACACGACTTGTTGCGCTATTAAGGGTCTAACGTTTACCGCCCCTAGGACCGAAATGCGATACTCTTAGATAAATAGATCGAACTGTACAGAGAATGTCACCTATAAGCTCAGAAGGGTTTTCGGACAAGTTATCTTGTCAATCTTCTTTCCGATAGATACCTGGGTAGCCATTACGTACAGCTGGTGCCACTAACGTACTTGTAGTTAAACCCACTGTCAGCGTATTATCGAGTTATTAGAGTCCCACACAGAGGGTTTTCAGGTTCAGGCGAAACGGTGTAGTTTGCATATTTCGATATGCTCGGGTGTTCGATTGAACACGTGTATTTATACACGTGCTTTAATCGGACGGTTTAGTAATACGAGCAGGTTTTAAAGACAGCCAGTTTAGTATTATATTGCTCTCTTTTGGTTATTTATATTTTAACACGAATATGATATTTATACGAATACGAGTATTTGTATGAATACGGGTATTTGTGTCTTTATATGAATACGGGTATTTGTGTCTTTATACAAATACATGTATTTCTTTCTAAATATGAATACGCATAGTTTGTATTTTCGGTACAAATATGGTATTCGTATTTTGGTAGAAATACGGTATATGTATTTATTATAAATACGGGTTTTAGGGTGTACTTGATTATATACACATTTATACGTGTGTGTGTGTGTGTGTTTGTGTACCTAGATGAGGTGGCTACACACATTCTCTCTCTCATTTCTTCTTAATGAATGGAGAAGTGTGTGGGCTTGTGACTCACACTAATGAGTCACTAGCCCACCCATTTCTTTGTTTCTAGCATGAAGAGATAAGTGAGAGAATGTGAAGATTATTATTGAGGTGAGATTTTTCTCTTGTTGCCATTTCTCATCTTCTTTTTCCACACTTCTCTTCTTGAGTTTTGAGAAAAGAAAAGAGAGCATCTTGTTTATAAACTACACCCTCTAAGTATCTTGTCCTAGCAAGACTCGATTTTTAGTTGCTTCATAGGAGCTATCGCTTGAATCGGCATTCTCAGGTGGATCGTCTTTAACACGGGAGTTCGAATTCGAGAGCTCGTTCCATAAACCGTATGAGCTTGAGGAGTGAACCATTCAAGCCCCGAAGCATCGTCTACAAAGGTTGTTACACTAACCTAGTAGTTAAATATCTAATTAGTGTAGTTTAGTTTAGTATTTGGGCTTGTATTCTAAAGTTTCAAGTGTGTCGTGCTCAAGATTTTAAAGTTTTTGATTCCGCATAACCGTAGTAGTCATGGTAAGGAGCACCATACATTTACACTAGTATCAGAGCCTACTCAAACACTTAACTAATGGAATATACAAGGTTTAAAGTCTTGAAACCGAAGCAATTCCGTATCGAAAATCTCAAACCTAAGTTTCTGTCAAAATATTTTTTGATCTCTGAAAGTTATTTTGCCTATTGCAGAGAGATATATATGCTATTAGATTACCACCATTGAAACACGAACTCATAATTTTAACTTTTGGTTGCAAATAAATTGCTTTTGGCCGCAAATTGCAGCCGTACAGTGAAGATAGGTGTCGTGTTTCATGTAGTGGTTTGGTCACTTGGAATTAGGATTTTTGTGATACGCAATTTTAGCCCAAATTTCCTATAGTGTTATCTTTGTATTCGGACTTCACAGAATGTTTCGAAGTTGAGATTTTAGCATCGTTTATTCTCTTTGTGTTTATATATGTGTTTCTAAATGTCAACTAATTGCTATACATCGATTAGTAGGGGTTGTATATAACTTGTATCTTGTTCACGATGGTTTGTGGATATGAAGTATTAGATCATCGTGTTGGATAGCCGAAGAAGAGTGTTCTTTTATTTTATTCATATATTTGTAAAGTGATGTAATATTCTTTTGAAGGGCACATCCAGATTGAGCTTGTAGCCACCGTTGTATTATTCATTTACTTTTCTTGCGCCTAGGATAGACCCAAGATGGGGTGCACAAACTACCGGGCTGTTGAAGTACCGAGTGGCCTACTCATCTATTGAAGGAGCTTTCTTCACTTTGGGGATTTGGCGGATAGTTTGTCGCACTCGTAGGGGTCTAGAGTGAGGGTTTGGCTATTCATCACGACCGTAGAATCCGTTTTTTGTTGGAGGGTAAAACGAAACACGGAAATCCTAGTATATCCAATATATTCATCTATGTTGCTTCTGTTGTGATCTGTGATGACTATTATTGCGTGAGACGAATGACTATATATAAATTATATATAATAAACATTACTTATGTTTTGCATCCGCGCTAGTCCAGCCCCCGTCCTGTCGTAAGTTAAGTAACCTTACGGTGAAAACCAGGGGCCCATGGCGAATGCGGATGGCATAAGCGTACGTTCTATTTTCGTTTCTTCTGCAATGATATGCTTAAATGATGGGACTGCATTAATTCTGATTAGTGCAAAGAAAATAAACCAAAAGATTAAATCATTGGAACAATTTAAAAACCACTCAATTCTCTTTTAAAATAACTTTTAAATGCGGAGCCTAAACCACTCCTTTTAAAAGCTATCAGCTTCATTCGACTATATCAAGTTCATTACATTCACGGTTTTTGCTAAAACCAGTTGTAGCCCTCCATCATTTCATATGGGTATCCACTAGTATTCAAGCTATGTATTTTGACCTTCGCCAAGACATAGTGATTGGTAGCTATTTGGATATTTGTCTGTAGCATAGATAAACGCGTTAATCTAGGACAAGCATACAGCTATTTTGGCCTTCGTCAAGGATTTATACGAATGGGTCTAGGTTAGCTGGACAATGACGGGTAGAACTTGACTTGCGTCTTATGATATTTTGACCTTCGTCAAGGTCATAAGCGCCTGGGGCAAAAATCCACATTGGGAGTTTCAAAGGAAAATGAAACTTGCTAGTTTTGTATACCATCTGAAGTATGATGATTTTGGTAGGATTCCTTCAAAGTTATCACACAATGATAGTTGGATCCCGATCCCACTGTGAGTAATTATTATTATTATTAGGAAGAGTTTTTCACTTAACAATCAATACTATAAACCAAGTAGGTGTCTAGAAAGGTGTTAGCGGGGCAACGCCTATAAGCAAAGAGGTTATTTAATTAAGGAACTTCGCGAAAGCGTTATAAAAGCTCCCTCGAAGTACTGACACTAGCATAGCCAAAAGGTTAAAGTAAGAATTGTAGAGTGCGATTAATCCTGACTAATTCTTCTTTTATAGTTTGAAGGAGAATTCGAGTAAATAATGGGAGCCATCCTATTTAAATAAACTAAAAACCAATCTAAACTTACAAGAGCGTCACGCTAAGTGTTTCTTCTCTCTCTCTCCCCCCCCTAATTGCAGCAACCAAGATGACCGGGCTTAAATTACTATTAGATAAAAATATATTGACGAGGCCAAACTATAAAGATTGGCTAAGAAATATCCAGATGACCATTACTTATGATAAGCTGGGCTACCTCCTTACTACTAAAACCCCCGCCGTCCTAGGTCCAGATTCCACCATCGCAGATATTGAGATCCGTAAGACATGGAAAATAGACAGTGCGAAAGCCAAGTGTCTTGTGCTAGCCTCTATGGATAATGAATGACAGAGATGGCACGAGAAGATGGACCTTACTTCCATCTTTCTCCATACCAAGAATTTATCTGGAGAGCAATCTCGCATTGTAATATATGAGACCTCGAGAAAATTATTTCAAGTGAGGTTGGCTGTTGGGTCATCTGTAGGGGACCACGTCCTTAAGATGATAAACTTTATTGAAGATCTCACAGATCTTGGGACAACGTTGAAGAACGAGTTATACACGGACTTGATTCTACAGTCCCTCCCCTCACGTATGCCCAATTTATATTGAATTTTAATATTCAAGGGAAGAATGTTACACTTTCAAAGCTCCTTAATATGTTGAGGAGTGCAGAGAGCACCCTAAAGAATTCCAGGGAGACACCTGTTGGATATATGTATGCCCTAGAAGTCATTATTTGATAGTGGATGTATCGGTATATGTATATATATATATTCAGATGACATTCTTGCTCGACATGATAGTATGCTATCTGGTTTTTCTTTATCTTGACATGTTCATTTGATCACGCATATTATTCATTTGGTACATGTTGATAAAGCCCTTAGGGTATTTGCTTGACTACTCTGATTATGATGCGGATCATACTAGTGGGATATGTGTAGTTTATAAGCATATCCTTAAAATGTTCCTAGTCGTAGGTGTATCGAGACGGGGCATCGATATTCCAGCGTATACGTTTCTTGACCCATATGATGGGCGATGGATGATCCTATATCCATTGATGTTTGACATCAAAGATTGTATACGGGTGCTCAGTGGAGACTGGGTACACTGAACGGACTCGCCGAAAACTCCAATATGGTATTATATCTATTGTCGGACAGCAGTTCTCAGGTGACACAGGTACAGGTTAGTCTATAGACCCGAGATCGTCATATAGTCTTGTTTATGCTCCCACTGTATTTTGATTACCACCCTACCACGGCTCTACTGAGTCGTGCAAACATGTGGCTTTTGGGTACAGTCCCGAGACACATGGAGGCAATGAGCGATAGGAGGGGTTTCGTCACTCCTGGTATTGGGGTTGATATTGCGTTGTGCTCGATTGGCTATAACAGGAAGTCCCTGGCCAGGGCTACTAAGATTTACTGATAAGTGTTATCAGTAGTTTCTTGATCTGTTGTACGCCATACATCGGCATAACTTATTGAGTTATTGGGGTCGACGATGCCATCCCTAGACTCGATATGCAGCATATCTGACGAAGAGACCAGACTGTACGATAAGTGTTGCCAGTTGGCTCGACGGGAGTTTTGACAGGTTCGCTTGTTTTTCTTCTGATCGCTCAATACCTGGGAGCCGTTACGTACAGCTAGTGCTGCTGACGGTTTGTAGGTATGTGATATGATCACTGCCTACTGCTGGCGTATTGACGAGTCTTAGAGTCCCACAAAGGGGTTTCCTAGCTCAGGCGAAATGATGTGGGGTGCATATGGGATATGCGCGGGAGCTCGATTAATTGCGTGTATATGATACCGTATTTTAATCGGGCGTTTTCTATTGGTCGGGTCGTATATGATATGACCGAATTATTAAATCAAGTGTTGATTTAATATTATTGACCTTTAGCTCATTTATTTAAAACCTTTTCTATTTTGATGTATGCATGAATGTATGTATGTGTGTATATATTGATATGAATGCACACATGCATACATGTGTCATAGTTGTTGATACATTGGAGATGGCTATGCAAGACTCACATGGAATATATATTTAGGTATTTTTGATTATTAAGAAAAAGAAAATAGGAATTATATCATGGTTGGATTATTCTTCAACACTCTTCTTATGTTGACCTAATTATTAACCATGGTCTATTTTCTATTTGTTCTTTAACTCAATAAAAAAGTATCTAGATATTTTATAACCATGGTTGTGGGTAAGTGTGACTCTCTCATATATATTTTCTTTTCTCATTATTATTGAGAATTATCACAAAAGAGCTCAAGCTTAGCCATCCCCTTCTTCTTCTTCCTCTTTTAAGCTCTCTATGTTTTTCAAGTGAGTGAAGGAAATAAAAAGGAAAGGTTTTTAAGTGAGATTATAACTCACATCACCAATCTATATTAGTCTAGCCCACTAGTGTATGTTTTTGCTCCACTTCCACTTAGGTCAAGTGAAGCTAGGAGCTGAAGCCAAGGGACTCCGTGGTGGATCGTCGTGGACATCGAAGGACTTAAGCGAACCGGGTCAAACTCCAAGTTGATCTAAGGAGTCAAGGAGGTAGGTCTACAAAGGTTGTATTTCTCACTTCTTTGAGTTAGACGCTTGCTGGTATGTGATACTTGCTTCTTGTTACCTGATTTGTCAAAAGAATTTATAACCGCAATCAAGAATGGGGTCGCTTGGTAGCTAGCCGGTGAGTACAGGTCGGTCCACAGGGATTTTGTGTATTTCCTAATTGTTCTAACGAGTTAATTCCGATTGTTGTCGGATTGATTAAATCTAAAAACTAAGGTTGATCTAGACTAAAATCTTGCTAGGGTTAGGTTTAGGTTAAATTTGGAAAGTCAATATTCCTCACCGCTTTCTATGCCCTGTTTAAGATCTATGGGGTGTTATGGTAAGAATTAATAAAGTGGATTAGTACCATCGGGAAGAAATGATGTTTCTTCCTCTAGGTTCTTGTCCTTCCTTTCTTAATCCTTACCCTAATCTCCATGGAAAACATGCGCAACCGGTCGTTTATATTACGGTATCACCGCTACCTCGTGGGATAGGGTGTCGTAGGGAGCGGTGTGTGCATGTATGCATGGAGTCCTATAAAAACGTATGATGGACAAGAAAGGGGTGAGAGATCTCCATCTCTCAAGCCTTCCCCAAATCTAACCCTAACAAGCGAGGAGACTACTCACTCATTAGGGAATTGATTAACATGTTCTAACTATCTAACTAGGGCAGAGAATAAAATCTAAACTAGGGCAGAAAAGAAAATTATACTAGGGCAGATAAGAAATTACCTAGGGCATGGAAATAAAAAACTACTTACTTTATTTGATGCTCTCTTCATACATTGCAGAAATTTACAGATCTGAATTTTGATAAAATGAAATGAGGCACAAGAAGAGGCATAACCTAAAAAAGGTTTTAGATTTCTATTTATAGAACATAGAAACCTTAGGGTTACAATCGACTTACATCTGCAATTACAAGTTTACCCCTTAGGAAAAGACTAGTCAATGCACCGCTAGTGAGCACAGGATTTTTCCACCGACACGGGCGACATATGGCCGTGGATCCGCGGCCAAGAGCTTGGTTTGGCCGTGGTTCCGTGGCCATGTTGTAGGATTGCTGGCTGAAATTTCTTCTGTTGCTTCAGGTTACTTTTAACATCTGTTTTCTTCACTTTTTTCTTCAGAATATCTTCTGGTTCTCTTCCAGATTTCCACGGTGAATAATGTAGTGGACTTTTACCGCTTGCTTCGTGTCGAAGTCTTGAACCTTGCGCTGCCTTTGTACTTTGTGAACTTGTTCACTGATCTTCGTTTATTCTCCAACTGTAGGCTTGATCAAGATTCTTCCATTTGATGGTTGTAGTCTCACTTTTGTATCGTTTTTTCGTCAATTTCACTGTTTTTGTTCCGAGAACCTGTAACCTGCAACTATGTAGCAGACATGGGTCAAAAGCACCTGTTTATTTGTAAACTGAATAAGCATGGGGAATAAAATAATGCAAAATTATGGTATGAATAAATATCCCCAAACTTATCTTTTGCTCATCCTCGAGCAAACCTAGTTTTATTCTCGAAAAAGACCTAGCCTCACTTTCGCAGGGAAACGCGATTGCTCTGAGCTCGTATAACAAGCCGTTAAACCTCTAGGTGTCCCTAGTAGGAGGAGTGTTGTCTCCTGAGGGTTTTCAGCGGATACTACCCACAAAATCCTATCAGTTCGGCCTATTAAATTTTATTCTCCAATTAGGTTTTCCAACAAGGAATTCTATTATCTCCGACTCATAAATTATCCACCCGTATTTTTCACGCTTCCTTATCATTTAACTTAAGATTATATATATTTTGTAGACTGACTTAGCTTTTGGCATCTTTCAAGTTTTCCTTCTAGGGTTCCATCTCAACTTAGAAATTTTTATCATCTCTATTAAACATATAAGTCTTATTCTTCATTCCCATCTCTTATCTAAACCCCAATCACATACCCCTACGTGTGTGTGTGTATCACCCCTACGCTTGGAAATTCAAATCAAGCTATTATACTCTTGTCCATCGTCCAAAGTTTTTTTTTCAATTGGTGAATTTTTTAGATGAAATTACTCACACATTCTTCATGTGACCGTTAATACTTCTTGAGGTACCAACGACCGATTACAAAATGTGTTTGCACATTAAGGCGTAATTCCTAGTCTTGTAACACCTAAGGTTTTAGCAGTGACTCCCAAACCAGTTGGTCTAAGGCACTAGGTGATAAAGCACCCTCGCTAAATATTTTTTTGTATTTATGCAGTCTTAAGTAATTACAAAACCAGTGTTCATTTTTTTTATCTCTTTATTCACACTTGTATTTTTATTTATTTTTCTTCATACTAAGGACTTTATACAAGAGCATTTCAAGGTCTCTTCTACTAATCCAAGTTTCAAGGTTCGTGTTTGTGCAATTTGTAAGGTATATATTTTCAGAATCTAGACTTAAGCTTAGGAATTATTTTTCAAACTTATACTTTAATAAAAATATCAATAATTTTCCCTTGTTTTAACTTAATCCAAAAAGTGAACTCAAAATTTGCCTATTTCTAAATAAACTACAAAGACATATACTTTCTACCATTAAATTTTAAGAAAGGTTATTTTTAGGCTTTTTAATTTCCTAAGTCTAGGATCTAGTTTTTCCTAACTAGTTAACCTTCTTGTTAAACTTAAGTCAATTATGGCCAAAATTGAATGTTTTAATTTTTATAATTTTCAAAATTTTCAATTTTTATGGGTTTTGAAATAAATATGCAAATGCAAAAATGTACATATGAATGCGAAGGAAGAAAGCTTACCGAGCATACCCCAAACTTAACCTTGACAGTGTCCTCACTGTCATGCTACACCAAGAGGGTCAAAAATGTCGGCACTTCCCTGTTTATTTATTTATAAAAATTTTTTATTGTTAAAAGAAAAACAAAATATATATACAATAAGGTTCCCCTCAAACATAAGTGAAACAGTGTTTCCACTATTTTAAACGTTTAAAGTTCCGAGTTAGGGAGGAGAAAAATCAAACTATACAAGGCCTTACACAGGCCAAAAGTTAGCACCAACCATTCAAAAATTCTATCGTGACAATGGTAGGGATGGTGAAAGAATGGAGTGTAGAGAAAAGAAATGAGAAGCACACGAGACCGTGTGGAGATAGAAGTGATATACGGTCTCGGTGGAGGAGGAGAATGGCGGAAGAGAGAAAGAATTGTAGCACGAACTTGAGGGTGTAAATTGAGTGAATAAATTAGCACAATTTGTGATGACCGATGTGTTAAAAGCGATTGTGCTATTCTATCAACCTGTCGAGAAATGGGGTCAAATCCCTAAAGATTCGCGAGAAAACATGGGTACGTTGAACTTGGTAAACCATCCATTGAAAATGGAAACGCGACGGATTCTTGTGTGGTCGAAACGATAGGAAGGACGAAAGGGAGTGATTTAGGGATAGTCTTATTCTCACCTAAGTAATATGTCTCGAACTTGAAGGATTCCATCAATGGTTCGAAATGACTGTAAGCAACCGAGTCTGATGGTTCAACTAACTCATCTGAAAATTCAAAGGACTCAAACTCGGGCGGTGAGTCTTCAGAATCGTCCGAAAAAGTGAAACACTCGTAATCGTTATCGTCTGTGAGAACTGTGTCAGATTCAAAGAGGAACGCACTAGTGGCGTCCAAACTGCCGTGATCGAAGAGAAATCTTTCAAGCTCACAGTCCTCCTGCGTGATCTTTTGCGTGGTCGGAACGATTGGAAGGATGAAGGGGGTTGATTTAGGAAGTACAACAGTTAAAGGTTCAGGAGGATGAATTGGAAAATCCGACTCATCAAACAAAAATGGTTCATCCTAAATACTATCCTCAATACTCTCCTCAATACTATCCTCATAATTCTCCTCAAAAGTTATCCCATCCATGCAATTATCATCAAAATCAAGACGCATATGAAATTCGGGAGAAACATTTAATAACTCTGGATGATGAATTGGAGATAAAATTTCAGTCAAATCTATGGGTTCATCATCCAAAATATTCCCGGCGTCTATATCCTCAATCAAGTGAAAATCCATTTTTTAGACACCTCATCAAAGGCATGGATATTTATCAATTCAGGTTCTATAGTGGAGGTGTAGAGATCAAAAGGATTGGTGATGGTTTCACTCGAAAGGGACCCTTCACAATCTGGCAAATCAAGCACTACAAAGTTGCACAACTCATTACACGTTTTATTTTAACTGGTGAATCATTTGGGACACTTGTTTGAAAACCAGAGTTGTGGGATTCAATAGGGTATGGGTAGGTTTGATTTGGAAGAGTGCACAGCTCACTCTCTCCACTCAAATTCTCAATCTGTCCAACCGCCTCATCATACATTGGAAAATTTGGAGCTAATTGGAAACTAACTACCGGTTCACTAGGTTGCATAAGGGCGGCAATGGACGCATCCAAATTCCTCATCGGTCGGTTTGTCGCTACAATATAAGCTTCCACCTACTGTTCCAGACTAGACAAGGTTTGTGAAGGGGTTTTAGTAAAAGATTCAAAGTTGTTTGAATACGTGAAACTCCCAAATGGTTGTATAGAAGCAATGTCTAGTGAAGGTGCGGAAGTCGGGTAGGACTGGTAGGAATTGAATGGTTGGACAGGAGTAGGATCAACATTTGGATAAAAAGGTGAATGGACTTGTTGATCATAAGAACTGGAAGTGTTGAAAGGAGTGAAAGATCGGTTACAAGATTTTTCAATATGTTCAGCGATAGACATGGGTTTCGGAGTTAGAACAGGACTCGAAAAAAGGGTATCAACGAAAGAAGGTGGTGAAGGTTGAAATGGTTGATACAAAGTGGATTGTGGAGTTGAACTGTTTCTCATAGACGCTTCTATTCGATCTTTCAAAGAAATTTTAGGCATGGAAGGGTCGTCCGTAATTCGACCAAAACAATTCGCGTAGGAAGCAATGTTTGGATGAGAGTATCAAAGTTCGGCAAGAGTTTTATAAGGTGGGGTACCCATGATGTAAGAAAGGGGAAGAAAAAGAATGTGGGTGAAAGTGAGGTGCACGGATTTCTTAGCGACAAGTTGCAAGTTTTTTTTATTTTGTAAAAAAAATTTCCCTTTTTTTTGTTGTGTTTTTTTTATGTGGAGCTTTTTGCAAAAAAGATTTTCGATAAAAGGCTTAGACACACATTCAATCAACCACAAATGCACAATCAGGCCTAGATCTAGGGTCACCTAGGTCAGCTAGACAGCTCCTAACTGTTCCAAAGGGCAAGAAGTAGGACCTCAAACTGCCTCTTCACCGCCAATTGTGGCCAGGTAAGCACAAGTAGAGAAAGGAGGGATCCACTCACGAATCACCGTAAGACGGGCCTTTTAAAATTACCTCTCCCTACCTGTCTAGCCTAGGCACCACAAAGTCAGGTTAGGATCAACGGTTGATGCCTACAACTATTCCTTTGTCCTATTGAGCGTGAAGTCCTTAGGGCTGAGTCTAATCTTTTTTTAATTAACTTGATGGTCAATGCAATATTCCTTATGTGATTTTTGGGGTCCTGGGAAAGGTAATGAAATCCCCACCCAATCTGGATTGGTGTTCAAGCCCCTTAAAGTCAATTTTAAAATATGCAAAGAAGTAAACACAATCACTTGCAAACAAATTTTTTTTAGCGCGGCGCAAAGAATCCTGCACAAGATCAATTATTGGAAGGGGGAGAGATTTTTTAGCGCAAAGAATCCTGCAGGCAAATTTACAGAAGAGATATCAGGGGGTTCAGAGGAGGAGAGAGAAAACTCACTGAGGGTTCCTGGTCCACTGCTGACGTCAGCAGACCGCGGATGCGCGGCCAAAGTGGGGTATTCACGGCGGAAACGCGGTGCCCGCGGCGGTTAGATTCCCGAGAAATTTTTGGAGATGATGATGTCACCTCCTTACCGCGGATGCGCGGTAAAAGCGCCACTTCGACGGCGGAAACACGGTTGACCTGTTGACTTGGCCCTCCAAACTTCTTCTGTTGCTCTGTTGCGGAAATCCTCTGTTGTTCAGATCTAGGGTTTTCTGTTTTGCTCTCTGGATTTTTCCAGATCTGAATTTGTTCTTCGATCCTGCAAAAAAATTCCAACGAAAATACCCTTCAAACAATAAAAAGATGATAAAATTTTTATATTTTTTAATTTTTCAGTTTTTATGGTTTTTTAATTTTATATTAACCCGAAATTACAAAAAGAAAATAACACGCCATCCCCGGCAACGGCGCCATTTGATTGATCTCAAAGAATATTTATAACCGCAATCAAGAACGGTGTCGCTTGGTAGCTAGCCGGTGAATACGGGTCGGTACACAGGGATGTTGTGTATTCTCTATTTGTTCTAACGAGTTAATTCCGATTGTTGTCGGATTGATTAAATCTAAAAACTAAGGTTGATCTAGACTAAAATCTTGCTAGGGTTAGGTTTAGGTTAAATTTGGAAAGTCAATATTCCTCACCGCTTTCTATGCCCTATTTAAGATCTATGAGGTGTTATGGTAAGAATTAATAAAGTGGATTAGTACCATCGGGAAGAAACGATGTTTCTTCCTCTAGATTCTTGTCCTTCCTTTCTTAATCCTTACCCTAACCTCCATAGAAAACATGCGCAACCGGTCGTTTATACTACGGTATCACCGCTACCTCGTAGGATAGGGTGCCGTAGGAAGCGGTGTGTGCATGTATGCATGGAGTCCTATAAAAACGTATGATGGGCAAAAAAGGGGTGAGAGATCTTCATCTCTCAAGCATTCCCCAAATCTAACCCTAACAAGCGAGGAGACTACTCACTCATTAGGGAATTGATTAACATATTCTAACTATCTAACTAGGACAGAGAATAAAATCTAAACTAGGGCAGAAAGGAAAATTATACTAGGGCAGATAAGAAATTACTTAGGGCATGGAAATAAAAAACTACTTATTTTATTTGATGCTCTCTTCATACATTGCAGAAATTTACAGATCTGAATTTTGATAAAATGAAATGAGGCACAAGAAGAGGCATAACCTAAAAAAGGTTTTAGGGTTTCTATTTATAGAACATAGAAACCCTAGGGTTACAATTGACTTACATCTGCAATTACAAGTTTACCTCCTAAGAAAAGACTAGTCAACGCGCCGCCAGCGAGCACAGGATTTTTCCACCGACACGGGCGACATATGGCCGCGGATCCACGTCCAAGAGCTTGGTTTGGCCGCGGTTCCGCGGCCATATTGTAGGCTTGCTGGCTGAAATTTCTTCTGTTGCTTCAGGTTACTTTTAACATCTGTTTTCTTCACTTTTTTCTTCAGAATATCTTCTGGTTCTCTACCAAATTTCCACGGTGAATAATGTAGTGGACTTTTACCGCTTGCTTCGTGTCGAAGTCTTGAACTTTGCGCTGCCTTTGTACTTTGTGAACTTGTTCACTGATCTTCGTTTATTCTCCAACTATAGGCTTGATCAAGATTCTTCTATTTGATGGTTGTAGTCTCACTTTTGTATCGTCTTTTCGTCAATTTCACTGTTTTTGTTCCGAGAACCTGTAACCTGCAACTATGTAGCAGACATGGGTCAAAAGCACATGTTTATTTGTAAACTGAATAAGAATGGGGAATAAAATAATGCAAAATTATGGTATGAACATTACCCTAAATTTCTAGTTAGATTCAAGGTTGGTTTTGTTTAGCACCTCATTTTTTTTAAAGTAGCATGTTTGATGCTTGCAAAACCTAGTCTAGGTGCTAACCAAAACCCTACAACACCCGCTCTGCTTATTAGAGAATCTTCTTCCTCTAGATTCAAAGAGAAAACCAAGGGGAAGAAGAAGAAGACCCCCACCAAGCCAAAAGACGGTGTCACTAAGGTACATGGGAAGGACAAGGCAAAAGTTGGGGGGCCTACAGTTGAGAAAGATGAATGTTTCTATTGTCGCAAGAAAGGTCATTGGAAGAAAGACTGTAGGTCTTGGAAAGCCAAGAACCAGGATTCGAAACAAGTTATGGCTTCAGTTTCAGGTGGGATTATGGTTGAAAACTGTTTGTCAATAAACTCTACTTTCAGGGTATTGGATATCGGTTCAGGATCTCATATCTGTAACTTATTGCAAGCACTGAGAAGCCATAGAGCTTTAAAGGCAGATGATATGACCCTCAGGGTTGCTAACGGAGAAAGCATGGATACTGTTTCCGTAGGGGAATATCACCTAGAATTGACAAGTGGAGACATTTTGGTTTTGCGTAACTATTTTTATGTACCAAATTTGACATGTAATATCATTTCTGTATCTTTACTATCTAAAAAAGATTATGAATTTACATTTGTAAGCGATATTGTAAACATTAACCATAATCATAGCTTGATTGGGTCTTATACACTAGACAATGGTATATATATATTAAATCAACATCAAGTTTTCAATGTCCAGAACACACTCAAAAGAAAAACTTCAGAATTAAATCAAGCTTTCTTATGGTATTGTAGACTAGGTCAAATCAATGAATCACGGTTGACGAATTTACATAAAGAGGGGTATTTGGATTGGTTTGAATATCTATCTTATGCAACTTGTCAATCATGCATCAAAGGAAAGAAGACAAAGACTCTGTTCACTGGACACGGAGAATGAGCTACCGAGCTCTTAGGACACAGCGACGTGTGTAGTCCAATGTCTACACATGCAAGAAGTGGTTATTCCTATTTCATTACTTTTATGGATGATTTCTCAAGGTATAGACATATATTCTTAATGAAATATAAATCCAAGGCCTTTGAGAAATTCCAGGAATGCAAGAATAAAGTGAAAAATAAACAGGCAAAAGTATCAAGACACTTCAATCTGATCGGGGTGGTGAATACTTGAGTGCCGAGTTCCTAGGATATTTAAAAGAGAATAAATTCTCTAAGCTTACTCCTCCATACACATCTCAACACAACGGTGTATCGGAAATGCGGAACCACACCTTACTAGATATGGTACGTTGAATGATGAGTAATGCTGAGTTGCCGCGATCTTTCTAGGGTTATGCACTAGAATCTGCTGTTAGAGATAGTGCCCTCAGAGACAATTATTGGATCACAGGCACGTGATTGCAATGATTGAGGGAGGACCTATCCCGGTAGGACAGTCTTACTCGAGATGATAGTATGCTATCTGGTTTACCTTTATCATCGTGTACTGCTTTAGGTGACCTGACATGTCGCTATTATACGTTGATAGAGCCCCTAGGATTCTTACTTGACTGCCAGCAGTATGAGGGCGATCATATACGTGGGAGCTGGTAGTCTATAAGCACATCCTTAAAAGGTCCCTAGTCGTGGGAGTTTCGAGACAGGGCATCGATATTCCAGAGTAGACTAGTATATACAGTCGAGACTCCGATGAGAGGCGGTGGCCGGTCTCACAAGCCACTGGTGTCAGTTGGTTCACCTAAGATGTATACAGGTGCTCATTGGGTTATGAGTACACCGGACAGGACTCGCCGGGAACCTGCTAGTTGGGATTATACCGGACGTCAGATAGCAGTTCCCTGGTGACATGTGTACAGGTTAGTTCATCGACCTGAGGATCGTCATTTGTCTCGTGTGAGTTCCCACTGTACTTTGATTACTACCCTACCACGCTCAAAGGAGACGTGCAAACAGGTTTTAGTTGGGTACAGTCTCGAGCCACATGGAGGCAGTGAGCGGATCTTCAGGGGTTCGTCTCTCCCGGTATTGGGGGTGAGGTCGCGCTGTGTCTAGGAGAGCCATTACACGAAGCCCTCGGCCGAGGCAGGAGATTTACTGGTAGGTATTCCAGTAGTATCTCAGGGTGTTCTGGGCTACACTCCGACACGACTTGTACCGCTTTTGGGGGTCTAACTTTTACCAACCCCCTAGGCCCGCCATGCGATGCTTATAGACGAACGGACCGGACTGTACAGATATTGTCACTGACAGGCTCAGTAAGGTGTCAGGATGAGTTCGCTCATCGACGTCCCTTTTGGTCAATACCTGGTAGCCCGTTACGTATAGGCTAATACCTCTGACGTGCTAATGGTTAAATCCACAACCAAGGTGTTGACGAGTCTTTAGAGTCCCCCACAGACCAGTTTCTCAAGTTTCGGGCAAAACGCTGTTGAGGCCGTATGGAGATATGGCAGGGTTCGATCAGATACGTGCGGGATTGCACGGATCCTGATCGGACGGTTTATACTAGCGGGCTTTGGTTTAAGCCGGATCCTAGTATTGCACAGTGTAGATTTTGTCTTATTGCATTTGTATTTCGGTCGGAATACAAATGCAGGTGTTTATACACAGTAGCGGGGTTTTCCTGTAATTTATTACGGGATCAGTTTTTTGGAGTTGCCAGTTTGTTTTCCGTTTCGGCCATATTTCTTTATATCTTTCCTTGGCCGAAGATTGGTGGAGGAGGGCTTATTTGCATTTGTGCAAATTAGCTATTTGGAGGGTTGTCTTTGCATACTTTCTTATCATGATGGTTTCATGATGGAGCCCCATCCCTTGACCTTCCATGGTTCATGATTACTTGACTTTGTGATGAGATGATTGGTTGTTGGAGTGTGGTTTTGGTTCTAATAATTCTTGATCATGATCACTTTTCTCTCTCTCTCTCTCTTGTGATTGATACACACTCCCCTCTCATTCTGTCCATGGGATTTTTGGCCGGTCATTCCAAGAGTGGGGTGGGCTGTCCAAATTTGGAGAGAGCATTTTTCCTCTCTTTTGGCTTGAAAAAGATATAGCTTCATCCAAAAAGATTCATACTTCTTTTTCCTCCACCAAATGGCAACATCCTAAACCCCTAGAGACACATAGCACTACACTATATTCTACAGCAAATCTTGGGCATGTCGACTCGCCAACTTCGTGCCCGAGTTGCCTCGGACCAGAGGTGGGAGCCCGTAAAAGAAGCCAGCGATGTGGTGCCCTTCCGGCGACGTGATGGAGACCGGAGATTCCGCGGGAGATTAGGACGACGACGAGAAGACCGGAGGACACGGATCACTCGGTATATCTCTCTACCCTTTCTCTTGTTAGCTAGGACTAGTTTAATGGCATGATCCGGTTAAAAGTGTGCGGTGGTGCCGGTTTGAAAAGTTAAAGAAAAGCATCGCTTCCGCATTCCGGCGTCGGATTGACGGCCGGGGCGCCGCCGTGCACTTACAGTGGTATCAGAGCCTCGCTATTAACCTAGTCTAGCTTAGTCTAACGTGTTTACAAGTTCGATCGATCGGATTTTCAAAAACCGCATTTTCAATATGCACCAGTTTTTGTCGAAAATTTTTTAGCTCCAAAAATTTTTCAGGTTGTTTCAGAATACTGTGCAGGAAATTCTAAGACACCTGTAAAAATTTGGTAGAGTGATACTGTAGAACTGCCGCGGAACCGCGGCCAAAACCCCCTTGGTGCCGCGGTTCCGCCGCAGTTCAGTGAGTTCACTGCACCATTTTTCCACAGTGATCTTTTTACAGTGAAATTGGGGTTTTGGAACATTCTTTTTGGGCCCAGACTTTCTGTGAGTGCTACAGTAGTGCTTGGGGCCCACTTGGGTAAATTTGATCGATCGAAAATTTTAAACACATTAGTTCACAGTATTTACATTATATCTGCGACCGTGAATGTCACTTGATCGATAAATCCTGTCTAACTGCTATAGCCCGGTTAGACGGATTTGCGAACGTGATATTCACGTTGATGTTCTGTGATTGTGCTGTGATGTTGCGGATTGGTCGTGGGGGATAGCCTGGATACAATACTAGTACAGTTTTTGTTGTATTATGTACATTTGATATTGCGGGGCGAGCGTCCGACATGTGGACTGCCGTCACTGCCTGTTTGTATTATTCTTTTGGGGCACGACCAGGTTGCGGTCGATGTACCCGTTGTATGTATATTTTACTTTCTGTACTAGGATTACCCCAAGGAGGGGTGCACAGATAGCCGGGTTCTAGAGGGCAACGGGCCTGCATCTCATGGCATTGAGACGGGGGGGCTTCACTCTAGAATTGGCGGGCTATTCGCCGCACTCGTAGGGGGTACAGGTTGACCCAGGAGGGGTGCCCACGTTACCGGATTCCGTGAAGTGCTGGGTGGTCCATTCACGGTGCTGATGGGGGCTGCCTCGCTTCAGGTTTTGGCAGGTGACTTGCCGCGCCCGTAGGGGTCTAGGATTTTCATTGCACAGGCTATCCACATGACCAGGGGAACGTCGGGTTTCAGCGGCTCTGTGAAACCCGGGGATCCCAGATATCTGTATTGTTCTGTGATGCTGTACATTTCTGTGATGTTGCATTTTATCACGCCTTAAGCGAAAATTATATATTGATATATATATACTAGTAGATGTTGTATATGTTTGGCATCCGCGCTAGTCCAGTCCCCGCTCTGTCGTTAGTTAGCTAACCTAACGGGTAATGACGGGACCCAGTGGCGAATGCGGATGGCATATACGTACGTCATTATTTTCGTTCTTTATTGGTGTGATCAATTGATGGGACTACGTTGATTCGGATCAATGCAAGTTAAAAACAAACCTAATCTGGTGTTGTTGGAACACTTTTCAAAAAGCTGTTATTGCAAGGACGTTCACTTTTGTTTAGCACAGTGGTATTCAGTTAGAATATCCTGCTCCTCAGTCGATGAGGCAAGGGCCGAGATCCCTTCACCAGGAGTGACCCCTTGGACAAAAGTTTGCGTCAGGGAAATAACTTCACTATAGCCGATTACTTTTGCTTTGCATCGTGGTATCCAGTTGGAATATCCTGCACCTCATTCTACGGGGAAAGAGCCGAGATCCCTTCACCGGGAGTGACCTCTTTAGCAAAGGTTTTCGTCACTATATTTTTACAAAGCTATCCAGTTCCTTCAACGATATCAAGTTCATTACGTTAAAGGTTTTCGCCAGAAACCATTCGTAGCCCTCCATCGTTTCATATGGATAGTCAATAGTATTCAAGCTGTGTTTGTTGGCCATAGTCAAGGCACAGTGTTTGGTAGCTATTGGGTGTTCAAATGTAGCATAGATAGATGCGTTGGTTTGGGACAGTCATATAGCCTTGTTGGCCCTAGTCAAGGGCTTGTACGGGTGGGTTCAAATCAACCTGGACAATGACGGGTAGAATTTGACATGTGACTTATGATTTGTTGGCCTTAGTCAAGGTCATAAGAGCATGGGGCAAAAATCACATCGGGAGTTTCTAAAGAAACTGAAACTTGCCAGATATGCGCATACCTTCTGGAGTGTGATGACGTGAGCGGATTCCGTCACGTTATCATGCGATGATAGTTGGACCCGATTCCTACTGATGAGTTGGTTTACTCCTCGGGTGATCCCGACTAATTCTTCTTTCAGGTTTGGAGGAGAATTTGACGGTACAGTGGGAGGTTTCCAGATTAGATAAATTGGTAACCATTCTGATCTAGGTTAGAGTGCACGCTGAGTGTTTCTTTTCTCTCTCTCTTTGGCAGCGACCATTGACCCGACCCTAGACTATGACTCAGTGACCAAGTTGACCGAACCTTCTTAAACACTGACTTTTGGATTGTCAGAGTTGCACACCTCATTGCCACTCCTACTTTTACCCTTTTCTCCAGGACACCCCGTATTACTACGAACGTCCACTTCCATTGGACAAAACCATCGTATGGTTATATACGAACTTGAAGGAATTTATTCGAGGATGGTTTCCGGTTCTGGAGAAAACGGATAGGATTATTCAGTTGTCTTTTCCTTTTACCTTCTCTCAAGTTGTGAGTACTCCTTGGTTTAGGAGATAGTACACCTATTACGCGAATTGGATAGTCTTCTTATAAACCATAGGCAGGTGCCGACCGGTAAGGAATGAAGAAAACCAATTAGCCTAGCGATGGTGTACAGAAGGTATTATGTAAAGACAAAGAAAGGGATTAGTAAGAGGGAAAAGTAAATTGCGACTGATATTCACGACCAAACCAAGTATTTCATTACCACTCCCACTTCACCTTTGTATTTCTCCAGGACACTCCGTATCACTACGAAGATCCATAGTTTATTGGATATTCCATCGTATGGTTATATACGAACTCGAAAGGAACTTGTTCCAGTTCGGGGATAGATTCTGGTTCAGGAGAAATAAGAATAAGGTTTATTCAGGTGTCTTTTATCTTCACCTTCTCTCGCATTGCGAGTGTTCCTAGGATTGGGACAGTACACCCATTATGCTTATTGGATAGTCTTCTTCCAAACTATAGGCTGGTGCCGAATGGTGGGGAAGGAAGAAAACCATTTGGCCTAAAGGGGTGTACAGAAGGTAATGACTAAAGACATATGAAGGGATTTGGAGAGGTGGCAGAGATTTATACGGTTACAGTTGTGAATCTGGAAGAGGCATTACTAGGAATACCAGGATATCCCTACGAAACATTTCAATGTTTCAATTTCACTGTGTACTGTTAAAAGAAGACTGATTTCCCAATTAGACACTTGCTCCAGGGTATGTATTTACCAGGTTTGATTCTCACATCTGTATGGTTTTACAGATAATGAGTGGGAGTAAGTTATTGGGAATTAGGTGATAATCCTCATTATATCGGAATTCGTTGTAATTGGTGATATTTGAGGAAGTCACCTGGGTTGTTTGCCGGACGGCAAGTATTTGGTTTTGAATATCCGTTGTTATGCACCAATTTCAAATTGATATATCTGTACGTCTATTTTTATAGAGTGAGATATGCCTTTTTGAAATTATGTCTATGACATTTACCTATATCAGTGGATGGTTAGGTAAGGAGCATTGAACAGCGGTGTAATTCTTCTTAACCATAAGTACAGTTTTCAACCTACAACACACAGGGATTGAGTTATCAGACTCAAGGGACTTATACAGAGTATTGTATGTTGTCCAGTGTCCATTAGGACAGAGGGGTTAGTACTCGTACTAGATTATGTTTACTTGTGACTTCTCTGGTTCTTAGACATGTGTTTCGAAGAAACACAAGGTCTGAGTTTTGAGAAGTTATAGGTATAAGAATAGAGTAGAGAACCAGGTGTTGCAAGTATCGGGATTCTTCAAGGTGATCGAAGATGTAGATACTTGTGTATGGTATTCAGTTGATAGTAGTGATTAAGAGAACTTGCTTCTCTTTCAGGTTACTCATAATTGGAAGCATTCCTAAGTTGAGTAACGCTGATCGGCCTCCTTCCATTTAGTTGACATGCACTGGAGACAGCTGCATGATTTGAATCTGGTTCAATTAAATCAGTGCCTCTGTTTCTGTATTGGATATAGAACAGTTCATATCTTAACGATGTTAAGGTACGGGGAGTTGTCTGGCTTATGCTTAAAACCAGACTCTGGATAACTCAAGGCACGTTTCTGTAATGGCTGTTTGTGGGTTGACCCAGGCTATGACGATAGTTGACTTTCTACCATCTGGAAGATCAATAGTGATATTGTTCTTGACTCGCCACAGTTTTAACAAAAATGGATTTTTTCAGAAAACAGTAGTGGGAGTATGGTAGAACTGGAAGTGATTCCAGAACCGCAAACGATTACTGAAGATTTGATAAGAACCTAAAGATTCAATCTGGTTTGATATTCCATTGGCCACTCCGCAGATACGGTGGGTAACCTCAGGCACCCGAGAGGTACTCCGGTAGCCTCAAGGACGGTGACAGGAAGGTTCTTGTTTACCCAGACTTGCCATTGCTGTTGTTCCAAACCGTGAGACCCGGCAGGAGGATGAGTATAGCGTCGTTCTAAACTAGCTTTAGAAGTGTACGTCTATATGACTCTGCCGGAGGGTTGTCGTAGTCAGTGGGAGCAGCGGAAGCATAGGTGGACAAGTGGCTTATGTCTATTTATAGACTAAAGCAGATATAGCGGAGATAGATCATCTATTTCTGACATGACAGTTATAGGTTCGACTTCATTAGAATAGGGGATGGATCTGTTAAGAAGGAAGTAGGGTTTGATGTCCTGGTATTTTGATGACATACACAGAGTAGGAAGTGATATTCCTATACTACGATCGGTTATACTTTGGTCGCCACACAGTGGTTTCTCCACATGGGACTTGGACATTATATCAGACATACTGGTTACTAGATCTATGGTTTTAGATCTAGATTTGGGTGGTTTCCCAATTAAGGGTACTTAGACAGCATTCTAAGAGTATTTAGAATGGACGACTCCTGGCACGGTAATGTACCTGCAGGTAATGGAGTCACCCTCTCTAAAGGTGTCTTATAGACTAAAGTAGAGAGGGATGTGCATGATTGGCAGATCACTTGCTTAGGCAATTGAGTCAATCATGATTGGCAGATCACTTTGATTACTACCCTACCACGCTCAAAGGAGACGTGCAAACAGGTTTTAGTTGGGTACAGTCCCGAGCCACATGGAGGCAGTGAGCGGATCTTCAGGGGTTCGTCTCTCCCGGTATTGGGGGTGAGGTCGCGCTATGTCTAGGAGAGCCATTACACGAAGCCCTCGGCCGAGGCAGGAGATTTACTGTTAGGTATTCTAGTAGTATCTCAGGGTGTTCTGGGCTACACTCCGACACGACTTGTACCGCTTTTGGGGGACTGACTTTTACCAACCCCCTAGGCCCGCCATGCGATGCTCATAGACGAACGGACCGGACTGTACAGATATTGTCACTGACAGGCTCAGTAGGGTGTCAGGATGAGTTCGCTCATCGACGTCCCTTTTGGTCAATACCTGGTAGCCCGTTACGTATAGGCTAATACCTCAGACGTGCTAGTGGTTAAATCCACAACCAAGGTGTTGACGAGTCTTTAGAGTCCCCCACAGACCAGTTTCTCAAGTTTCGGGCGAAATGCTGTTGAGGCCGTATGGAGATATGGCAGGGTTTGATCAGATGCGTGCGGGATTGCACGGATCCTGATCGGACGGTTTATACTAGCGGGCTTTGGTTTAAGCCGGATCCTAGTATTGCACAGTGTAGATTTTGTCTCATTGCATTTGTATTTCGGTCGGAATACAAATGCAGGTGTTTATACACAGTAGCGGGGGTTTCCTGTAATTTATTACGGGATTAATTTTTTGGAGTTGCCAGTTTGTTTTCCGTTTCGGCCATATTTCTTTGTATCTTTCCTTAGCCGAAGATTGGTGGAGGAGGGCTTATTTGCATTTGTATAAATTAGCTATTTGGAGGGTTGTCTTTGCATACTTTTGTATCATGATGGTTTCATGATGGAGCCCCATCCCTTGACCTTCCATGGTTCATGATTGCTTGACTTTGTGATGAGATGATTGGTTGTTGGAGTGTGGTTTTGGTTCTAATAATTCTTGATCATGATCACTTTTCTCTCTCTCTCTCTCTTGTGATTGATACACACTCCCCTCTCATTCTCTCCATGGGATTTTTGGCCGGCCATTCCAAGAGTGGGGTGGGCTGTCCAAATTTGGAGAGAGCATTTTTCCTCTCTTTTGGCTTGAAAAAGATATAGCTTCATCCAAAAAGATTCATACTTCTTTTTCCTCCACCAAATGGCAACATCCTAAACCCCTAGAGACACATAGCACTACACTATATTCTACAGCAAATCTTGGGCAGGTCGACTCGCCAACTTCGTGCCCGAGTTGCCTCGGACCAGAGGTGGGAGCCCGTAAAAGAAGCCGGCGATGTGGTGCCCTTCCGGCGACGTGATGGAGACCGGAGATTCCGCGGGAGATCGGGACGACAACGAGAAGACCGGAGGACACGGATCACTCGGTATATCTCTCTACCCTTACTCTTGTTAGCTAGGACTAGTTTAATGGCACGATCCGGTTAAAAGTGCACGGTGGTGCCGGTTTGAAAAGTTAAAGAAAAGTATCGCTTCCGCATTCCGGCGTCGGATTGACGGCCGGGGCGCCGCCGTGCACTTACATCTGCTGCATATCTTTTGAACAAAATTCCAACTAAGTCAGTGCTTACCACTCCATATGAAATGTGGAGTGGGAAGAAACTCTTAAGATATGGGGATGTCCAGATTTTGTTAAAAAGCAGCATTCGGACAAGTCGAGGCACGATCAGTATTGTGTAATTTTGTGAGATACCCAAGCAATTCCAGAGGGTATCTTTTCTATTACGCAGAGGTACAAAAGTTATTGTTTCTCGGCATACCCACTTTCTGGAGATTCAATTTCTTGAAAAATAAATAAGTGGGAGCGCAATAGAACTGGAAGAAATTCCAGAACCACAATCTATTACTGAAAGCTAGGTGGAACTCGAAATTTCAAAGGAACAGGACGTACCTACGCCGCTCCACAGATCTAGTAGGCAGTCTCATTTGCCCGAAAGATATGTAAGTCCATGTCACGCACCCCACGTGTTCGCGGGGAGGCGGAATATATGAAAAATAATTATCAAAGCTTCGTAACACGGACTTGAGCAGACGGATCGTGTCTAAACCATTACTAACAAACTACGAGAGGTTTAACTACTATGATTCGAACTTATACCTCACGTTACTTGTCCTTCGGGTCTTCATCGCTGTCCTCCACACCTCGTCGGCTCTATGGAACATGGGTACCTTAACGGCCTCCTCGAGTCAAAGACAATCCACCCGAGAGTCTATAGTCCGAGCTCCTATCTCGAATCTGGGATAACTACGGCTTCTAGTTTGCTAATCTAGAAGTCCTAGAGGGTGTAGAGTATTTAGATGGATTACTTAGTCACTTTAAACCATAGGATTCTCAACTCATGAGAGCTTTTAGGATTTGAGGAAGAAGATGAAGACTTGATGAGAGAGAAGTGTTTTGTGATAATGAATGATCTATTCTCATTTGTGAATATCATGAAGCATAATAATATCATCAAAATAAATATCTATCTAATATTCATCATGCTTCATTTAATTCACTAGATGAATCATCTAATGAGTCACCTAATGAGTCGTGGATCATTTAATGAAACTTACACCTCATCCTCCACCCCATTTAGTTTAAATCACAAAAGAAATAAACACGAATGAGTCACCTCCTTCTAGAAGCTTCCCGAGAAATTATGAGACTGTCCCTCCCATCCGTATTTCCGAAAAACACGGATAATCTTTGACTGAATAAATCCATCTGTATAATACTAGAATCTGTCTTAAACCAAAGCCCGCTAGTATTATCTGCCCGATCATAGTACGTGCACAAGTGTACGTAAGCGATCGCGGCCCTGCCGTAAAACCATACGGCCTCTACACCTTTTGCCCGGTGCAACGAAACTCTCTGTGTGGGACTCTAAATACTCGACACTATGCTGGCAGAGGGTTTAACCACAGGCCACAAGCGGTACTAGCTGTACGTAACGGTCCCCAGGTAGATGTCAATAAGAAGGACGATGAGGAAACCCATCTGAACTCCTACTGAGCCTGTATGTGACAATCTCCGTACAGTCCGGTCTGTTCGTCTAGGACTATTGCATATCGGGCCTAGGGGCGGTAAACGTCAGACCCCTAATAGCGGTATAAGTCGTGTCGGAGTGAAGCCCATTACACCTTGAGAAACTACTGGAACCTACCGGCAAATCTCGCTTGCCCTGGCCAGGGACCTTGCGTAATGGCTCTCCATACACAGCGCGATATCAACCCCCAATACTGGGAGAGACGAATCATGTCTAACCGCCACTGCCTCCAAGTGCTTCGGGACTGCACCCAACTACTACCTGTTTGCATGACTCCTTTGAGACGTGGGAGGGTAGTAATCTAAGTACAGTGGGAACACACTCGAGGCGAAGTAGCAGTGTCAAGTTGACGGACTAAGATGTACTCATGTCACCTGGGAACTGCTATCTGACGATGGGTATAGTACCAACCTACAGTTCGCGGCGAGTCCTGTCCGGTATACCCATAACCTAACGAGCACTTGCATACTATCTCCAGTACGACGTACTGATGGCTGTGGGACAGACCATCTCCCCATGCTGGGATGAGAAACGTATACACCAGTCTACTCCAGAGTATCGATGCCCCGTCTCGACAATCCTACGACCAGAAACCTGTATAGGATGTTGCTTATAGACTACCCAGCCCTCACTAGTGTGACTGCCATCACAACGCTGGTAGTCAAGCAAAGATCCTAAGGGCTCTACTAATTATGTATAAGCGATATGTTAAAAGAAACATATGCACATATTAAAGTAGAAATAAACCAAGTAGCATACAACCATTTTTAGCAAGACTGTCAATACAACTGTGAATATCCCAAGCTTCCATTAAGTAATATACAAACCAGTATGATACAATAATGGCCTTTAGGGCATAAACACTAACAATCTCCCACTTGCACTAGGGTCATGTACTGGCATATCACAAACCTATAATCTCGAATATCCTCTCGAACTGCGTCTGAGGAATGGCCTTTGTGAATGGATCAGCAGTGTTATTCTCTGTATCTACTCTCTTCACCTTGATCTCCCGGCGATCTACGATCTCCCTGATCAGGTGATACCGCCTTAAGATGTGTCTGGACTTCTGATGGGGCTTGGGTTCCTTCGCTAAAGCTATAGCGCCGTTGTTGTCGCAATATAGAGGTATTGGATCAACACTGGTAGGAACCATCTGAAGTTCTGTGAGGAACTTCTTCACCCAGACAGCTTCTTTTGCGGCATCGCAAGCAGCTATGTACTCCGCTTCCATCGTCGAGTCAGCAACGGTATCCTGATTGAAACTCTTCCAAAAGACCGCCCCTCCATTGAAGGTAAAGACATAACCCGATATGGACTTGGAGTCATCCTTGTCACTCTGGAAGCTGGAGTCAGCAAAGGCCTTGATCTGGAGGTCCTTTCCGCCATACACCAAGAACATCTCCTTAGTCCTCCTCATGTACATGAGAATGTTCTTTACTGATATCCAGTTCTTCTCCCCTGGGTTTGCCTGATACCGGCTTACAACGCTCAATGCGTATGCTACATCTGGTCTGGTACATAACATCGCATACATTATAGAGCCTACCGCAGAAGCGTAGGGTATAATCGACATGCGAGCCCTTTTCAAATCAGTCTTGGGAGACATCTTTTTGGAGAGGTTGATTCCGTGACAAGCCGGTAGGTTACCGCGCTTAGAATCTTCCATACTGAATCTTTTCAATATGGTGTCTATGTACCTGGACTGCGAAAGTCCCAACATCCTCTTTGATCTATCACGATAGATCTGGAGCCCCAGAATGTAGGTGGCATCACCCAGGTCCTTCATGGAGAACTTCTGTGACAAGAATCCTTTGACTGACTGTAGCATAGGAATATAATTTCCTATTAGGAGAACGTCATCCACGTACAAGACGGGGAATTCTACAGCTCTCCCTACAATCTTACTGTATATGCATGGTTCATCTGGATTCTTGATAAAGTCGAATTCTTTGACAGTATCATCAAAACAGATGTTCCAACTCCGCGATGCCTGCTTTAGTCCATAAATGCACTTAAGCAACTTGCACACTTTACCGCTGCTCCCACTCTGAATGAATCCCTCTGGCTGATCCATATATACGCATTCTTCCAAATTACCATTTAGAAAAGCCGTCTTTACGTCCATCTGCCAGATCTCATAATCGTGGAAGGCAACAATGGCAAGAAGGACTCGAATGGATTTGAGCATAGCCACTGGAGAAAAGGTTTCGTCATAGTCCAAACCAGGTCTTTGACGAAAGCCGTTTGCAACAAGTCTAGCCTTATAGGTTTCAACCTGTCCATCTACACCAATCTTCTTTCTGAAGATCCATTTGCATCCTACGGGTTTTACCCCATCTGGAGCAATATCCAAAGTCCATACTTTGTTGGTGTACATGGACTCCATTTCGGTCCGCATTGCATCCAGCCATCTTACCGAGTCGCCGCTCTGGATGGCTTTCTGGAAGCTAGTAGGGTCATCATTGAAAATGATGCAATCCTCTCGATCCCCGTCTATGAGAAAACCATAGTATCTCTCAGGCGGATGAGACTACCTACTACTTCTGTAGATAGGCGCTGGGATGTCCCTTTCTTCTGAAACTTCTAGTTCTACCATATTTTCAGTAACAGCTTATGGTTCTGGAATTTCTTCCAGTTCTATTGCGCTCCCACTCTTCTGATTTTCTAAAAATTCAGCTTCCAAGAAGTGGGCATGACGAGAAATAAAAACCTTTTGTTCCTCTGCATAATAGAAATAATACCCCTTGGAGTTCTTTGGATATCCCACAAACTTACACTGTACTGAGCATGCCTCGAGCTTGTCCGCATGCTGCTTTTTAACAAAAGCTGGACATCCCCATATCCTAAAGTGTTTAAGACAGGGTTTCTTCCCACTCCACATCTGATATGGTGTGGTAGGCACAGTCTTGGTTGGAACCTGGTTCAAAAGATATGCAGCTGATTCTAGTGCATAACCCCAGAAAGATCGCGGTAACTCAGCCTTACTCATCATGGAACGAACCATATCCAATAGGGTTCGATTCCGTCTTTCCGATACACCATTGTGTTGTGGTGTGTATGGAGGAGTAAGCTGAGAGAGAATTCTATTCTCTTTTAAGTATCCCAGGAACTCGGCTCACCACCTCGATAAAATCTCAAAGTCTTGATACTTTTGCCTGTCTGTTTTTCCACTTCATTCTTGTATTTCCTGGAATTTCTCAAAGGCCTCGGATTTATGCTTCATCAAGAAGATATGTCCATACCTAGAGAAATCATCCGTAAAAGTAATGAAGTAGGAATAGTCACCTCTTGCATGTGTAGAAATTGGACCGCACACGTCACTGTGTACGAGTCCCAAGAGCGAGCTCGCTCTTACTCTGTGTCCAGTAAACGGAGTCTTTGTCATCTTTTCTATGAGACAAGATTCACAAGTAGCATAAGATTGATATTCCAACGGATTCAAATATCCTTCTCTATGTAACTTAGTCAACCGTGTTTCATTGATGTGACCTAGTCTACAATGCCATAAGAAAGCCTGATTTATTTCTGGAGACTTTCTTTTAAGTGTGTTCTGGACATTGAAAACCTGAGCTTGATTTAATACGTATATACCGTCATCTAATGTACCGGACCCAATCAGAACTTGATTTAGATGGATGTTTACCACATCGCTTACGAATGTAAAATCATATCCCTCTCTCGAAAGTGAGGATACTGATATGATATTACAAGTCAAACTAGGTACATACAAACAGTTACGTAGAATCAATATCTGCCCACTTGTCAGTCCTAGGCGATATTCTTCCACGGATTCAGCGTCCATGCTCATTCCGTTCGCAACTCTGAGAGACATATCACCTACCCTGATAACTCTACGGTTTCTCAAAGCATGTAACGAATTACAGATATGAGATCCTGATCCAGTATCTAGTACTCAGGAAGTAGAGTTAATTGATAAACAGTTCTCAATTACAAACACACCCGAGCCCGAAGCCACAACATGCTTCGAATCCTGGCTACTGGCTTCCAAAGCCCTGCAATCCTTCTACCAATGCCCATTCCCACAACAATAGGAACATCCCTCCTTACCTACACCAAGTCCCGAAACTTTTGCTCTTCCCTTTCTTTCTACTTCACCGACACCGTATATCGGCTTTGTGGAGGTCTTTTTCTTTTCACCCTTTGCTTTCGCCTTGGATGCATAAGAAGAAGGTCCCCCATTAAGCAGAGCGGGTGTCTCCCTAGTTTCCTTCAGGGTGTAAGTAGAGGGTAGGGACTGTGGAAATAATTCAGCATATGACATGTTTCCCAACGTAGTCTCCAGGTCCGTGAGCTCATCAATATAGCTAGTCATCGTAAGGACGTCGTCCCCTACAGATGACCCGATAGCCAACCTCGCTTGAAGCAATTCGTTCGAGGTCTCATATCTTGCGATATGAGATTGCTCTCCATATAAATCTTTGTTATGGAGGAAGATGGAAACTAAGTCCATCTTCTCGTACTGCTTCTGGTATACACCATCAACTGAAGCCAACACGAGGCACTTGGCATTCGCACTGTCCTTTTCCAATGTCTGACGGATATCCATATCCGCGACGGTGGAAACTGGACGTGAAACGGCGGGGGATTGAGTAGTAATAGGGCGGTCCAGCTTGACATAAGCAATGGACATCTGGACAGACTTTGCCAGTCATAAAAGTCAGATTCAGTCAACTTATTATCTAGATGTAACCTAGTCATGGTCACATGGTCGCTGCAATTAAGAGAGAGAGAAGAAAACACTTTAGCATAATGCTCTTGCAAGTTTAGATTGGTTTTTAGTTTATCTAAACTGGATAGCTCCCACTGTTTCTCGAATCCTTCCTCAAACCATAAAAGAAGAATTAGTCAAGACCGATCTCACCGTACAATACTTGTTTAACCGTTCAGCCAGGCTAGTGTTGGTACTTCGAGAGAGGTTTTACGACGCTTTCGCAAAGTTCCTTAATTAAATAACCTATTTTCCCTGGAGGCGCAGCCCCGCTGACACTGTTCTAGACACATACTTGGTTTATAGCATTGATCGATAAGTGACGAATCTCCTGATGAGTAGCATATACTCACAGTAGGATCGGGATCCAAATATCATCGTGTGATAATACTGAAGGAATCCTACCAACATAATCAAACTCCATATGGTATGCAATACCAGTAAGTTTCAGTTTCTTTAGAAACTCCCGATGTAGATTTTTGCCTCATGCTCTTATGACCTTGACTAAGGGCCAACAAATCATAAGTCACATGTCAAGTTCTACCCGTCATTATCCAGGTTGATTTGAACCCACCCGTATATACTCTTGATTAAGGGCCAACAAAGTAATACGACTGTCCCAAACCAACGCATCTATCTATGCTACATGTGAACACCCCAGCAGCTACCAATCACTATGTCTTGACTAAGGGCCAAACAAACATAGCTTGAATACTAATGACCATTCATATGAAATGACGTAGGGCTACGACTGGTTTTGGCGAAACCGTGAATGTAGTGAACTTGATATAACCGAAGGAACCTGGTAGCTTTTAAAAGGAGTGGTTAAAGCTCCACAATTAAAAATTCTGCTCTTTTAAAATAAACGAGTGGTTTCTTTTAAATTTGTTCCAACGATTCAGTTTTGGTTTATTTTCTTTGCATTAATATAATGCGTCCCGTCATTTATCCTATCATTGCAGAAAACAACGAAAATACAACGTCCGCTTATGCCATCCACATTCGCCACTGGGTCCCGTCATTCACCCGTTAGGTTACTTAACTAACGACAGAGCGGGGGCTGGGCCAGCGCGGATGCAAAACATAAGCAATGCCTACTAGATATCATATATAGATATTATACATTCGTCAGACGCAATAATAGGCATTCCAGATCACAGATGAACATATTGGATATATTAGGAATCCGCGTTTCGTTTGAGCCTGCAACAAAAGACGGATTACACGGTCGTGATGAATAGCTAAACCCCACCCTAGACCCCTACGGGTACGGCAAACTACCCGCCTAGTACCAGAAGTGAAACAGTCTCCCTCAACGACGTGAGTAGGCCATTAAATACTTCAAAGTACCCGGTAGTTTGTGCACCCCATCTTGGGTCTATCCTAGGAGCATAAAACAGTAAATGAAATAATACAACGGTGGCTACAACCTCAACCCGGATGTGCCCCGCAAAAGAATATTACAACATATTACAATTTATATCGAATGAAAGATAAAGCCTCTCATCTCACATCCCCGGCTATTCATCCATGACGATCCAATGAAGTTCATATCCACAAACCAATATCCATTACAGAAATGTGCAACCCCCAACTAACCGACATACTAGCAATTAGCGGAGGTTTACGAACACATCAAAAATACAATTAGCAAATAACTTAGAATTTCGATCGACAACCAATTTCCGTGTCTACCCCAAATGCAAGCCAGCACTGAAATAACCTGGGTAGAAACAAAATATACAGGAAAACAGAACACCCAAAAATAAGACAAACTATGTAAATACGAGTCAACTCGGAGTCGACTCGGCCGCGGATCCGCGGCGTATTGCACCAATCCGCCGCGCTTCCGCGGTCGTCTCACCGAGTTAGCAACTCGTATTTCTCCAGTATTCTTAGAATTCCCTGCTATGAATTTTCATACATCTAAAATAATTTTTTCGACAAGTTTAAAATCGACAGAAACTTGAGGGGTCCGGGGTTAAGTTTTCTTGTTTTTCCGACGATCGAAGTTCTAATAAGTTGCTAACAAGCTAGTAAAGGTTTAGTAGGCTCTGATACCACTGTAAGTCTATGTCATGCACCCCACGTGTTCGCGGGGAGGCGGAATATATGAAAAACAATTATCAAAGCTTCGTAATACGGACTTGAGTACACGGATCGTGTCTAAACCATTACTAACAAACTACGAGAGGTTTAACTACTCTGATTCGAAGTTATACTTCACGTTACTTGTCCTTCGGGTCTTCATCGCTGTCCTCCACATCTCGTCGACTCTATGGAATATGGGTACCTCAACGGCCTCCTCGAGTCAAAGAAGATCCACCCGAGAGTCTATAGTTCGAGCTCCTATTTCGAATCTGAGATAACTACGGCTCTAGTTTGCTAATCTAGAAGTCCTAGAGGGTGTAGAGTATTTAGATGGATTACTTAGTCAATTTAAACCCTAGGATTCTCAACTCATTAGAGCTTTTAAGGTTTGAGAAAGAAGATGAAGACTTGAGGAGAGAGAAGTGTTTTGTGATAATGAATGATATATTCTCATTTGTGAATATCATGAAGCATAATAATATCATCAAAATAAATATCTATCTAATATTCATCATACTTCATTCAATTTACTAGATGAATCATCTAATGAGTCACCTAATGAGTCATGGATCATTTAATGAAACTTACACCTCATCCTCCACCTCATTTAGTTTAAATCACAAAAGAAATAAACACAAATGAGTCACCTCCTTCTAGAAGCTTCCCGAGAAATTATGAGACTGCCCTTCCCATCCGTATTTCCGAAAAACACGGATAATCTTTGACTGAATAAATCCATCTGTATAATACTAGAATCTGGCTTAAACCAAAGCCCGCTAGTATTATCTGCCCGATCATAGTACGTGCACAAGTGTACGTAAGCGATCGCGGCCCTGCCGTAAAACCATACGACCTCTACACCTTTTGCCCGGTGCAGGGAAACTCTTTGTGTGGGACTTTAAAGACTCGACACTACGCTGGCAGTGGGTTTAACCACAGGCTGCAAGCGGTACTAGCTGTACGTAACGGTCCCCAGGTAGATGTCGATAAGAAGGACGATGTGGAAACCCATCCGAACTCCTACTGAGCCTGTATGTGACAATCTCCGTACAGTCCGGTCTGTTCGTCTAGGACTATTGCATATCGGGCCTAGGGGGCGGTAAACGTCAGACCCCTAATAGCGGTATAAGTCGTGTCGGAGTGAAGCCCATTATACCTTGAGAAACTACTGGAACCTACCGGTAAATCTCGCTTGCCCTGGCCAGGGACTTTGCGTAATGGCTCTCCATACACAGTGCGATATCAACCCCCAATACTGGGAGAGACGAATCCTGTCTAACCGCCACTGCCTCCAAGTGCTTCGGGACTGCACCCAACTACTACCTGCTTGCACGACTCCTTTGTGCCGTGGTAGGGTAGTAATCTAAGTACAGTGGGAACACACTCGAGGCGAAGTAGCAGTGTCAAGTCGATGGACTAAGCTGTACTCATGTCACCTGGGAACTGCTATCTGACGATGGGTATAGTACCAACCTGCAGTTCCCGGCGAGTCCTGTCCGGTGTACCCGTAACCTAACGAGCACCTGCATACTATCTCCAGTACAACGTACTGATGGTCGTGGGACAAACCATCTTCCCATGCTGGGATGAGAAGCGTATACACCAGTCTACTCCGGAGTATCGATGCCCCGTCTCGATAATCCTACGACCAGGGACCTGTATAGAATGTTGCTTATAGACTACCCAGCCCCCACTAATGTGACTGCCATCACAACGCTGGTAGTCAAGCAAAGATCCTAAGGGCTCTACTAATTATGTATAAGTGATATGTTAAAAGAAACATATGCACATATTAAAGTAGAAACAAACCAAGTAGCATACTACCATTTTTAGCAAGACTGTCAATACAACTGTGAATATCCCAAGCTTCCATTAAGTAATATACAAACCAGTATGATACAATAATGGCCTCTAGGGCATAAACACTAACAAGATACTACGGTTTTCTCGTAGACGGAGATAGAGAGGATTGCATCATCATTGATGATGAGTTGACTAGTTTCCAGTAGGCCATTACGAGTAGAGACTCAGTAAAGTAGCTGGATGCAATGCGGTCCGAGATGGAATTCATGTACCCGTAGGCTGCAAATGGATCTTCAGAAAGAAGATTTGTGCAGATGGACAGGTTAAAACCTATAAGGCTAGACTTATAGCAAAAAGTTTTCGTCAAAGACCTGGCTTGGACTATGATGAAACCTTTTCTCCAATGGCTATGCTTAAATCCATTTAGATCCTACTTACCATTGCTGCCTTATATGATTATGAAATTTGGCAGATCGACGTAAAGACCGCTTTTCTGAATGGCTGTTTGAAAGAGTGTGTTTATATGGATCGGCCAGAGGGTTTCATAGATAGTGGGAGCAGCGGAAGAGTATGCAAGTTGCTTAAATCCATTTATGGATTAAAACAGGTATCGCGGAGTTGGAACCTCTGCTTTAATGAGACAGTCAAAGAATTTGAGTTTATCAAAAATGTAGATGAAACCATGTATTTATAGTAAGATTCTAGCGAGAACTGTGATATTTCTCGTCTTGTACATGGATGGCATTCTCTTGATTGGAAATGATATTCCTATGCTCCAATCAGTCTAAAGTTTCTTATCACAGAAGTTCTCTATGAAAGACCTGGGTGATGCATCCTACATTCTGGGGATCAAGATCTATCGTGATAAATCTAAGAGGATGTTGGGACTTTCACAGTCCAGATACATAGATACCATACTGAAAAGATTTAGTATGAAAGATTTCAAGCGCGGTAATCTACCCGCTTGTTATGGAATCACTCTCTCCAAAGAGATGTCTCCCAAGACTAATTTGAAAAGAGATCGCATGAGTATTATACCTTACGCTTCGGTGGTAGGATCTATAATGTATGTGATGTTGTATACCATACCAGATATTGCTTATACACTGAGCATGCTAAGCAGGTATCAGTCAAACCCAGGAAAGAAGCACTGAATAGCAGTAAAAAACATTCTTAAGTACCTGAGAAGGAATAAGGAGATGTTCATGGTATACGGCAGTAAAGACCTCCAGATCGAGGCCTACACTGACTCCAGCTTCTAGAATGACAAGGATGACTCCAAATCCATATTGGGTTATGCCTTCACCCTCAATGGAAGGGCGGTCTGTTGGAAGAGCTCCAAATAGGACACCGTTGCTGACTTAACGATGGAGGCAGAGTCTATCGCTGTATGTGACGCTGTGAAAGAAGCAGTCTAGATGAAGAAGTTCGGTTTAGAACTTCAGGTGGTTCCGTCCATTATTGACCCAATACCTTTGTATTGTGACAACAACGGGGCAATAACTTTAGCGAAGGAACCACGGTCCCTTCAGAAGTCCAGACATATCTTGAGGTGGTATCACCTGATCAGAGAGATCATGGATCACCCAGAGATCGAGATGCGGAGAGTAGACACGAAGAACAACACTGCAGATTCGCTCATAATGGCCATCCCTCAGACGCAATTTGAAAGGCTATTCGAGATGATAGGTCTGGAATACGCCAATATATGGCCTTAATGCAGGTGGGAGATTATTAGTAATATATGCCCTAGAGACCATTATTGTATAGTACAGGATTTTATATTACATTTTCGAAGCTTGGGATACATACAGATATATAACTGTCTTGCTCAATATGATAGTATGTTATCTGGTTTGTTTCTATCTTAACATGTGTATATGTTTCTTTTAACGTATCGCTAATATATATTGATAGAGCATGTATGATCTTTGCTTGACTACCAGCTTTGTGATGGCAGTCACACTAGTAGGGAATGGGTAGTCTATAAGCACATCCTTAAACTTGACCCTAGTTGTAAGATTATCGAGACAGGACATCGATACTCCAGAGTATACATTTCTTATCCCCGTCAGGGGAGATGGCCTGTTCCTCAGCCATTGGTATATGGTTCTAAATATAGTATACAGTTGCTCATTAGGTTATGAGTTACACTGGACGGACTCGCAGGGAACTGCTGGTTGATATTATACCTATCGTCGGATAGCAGTTTTCCGGTGACATGAGTACAGATTAATCCGTTGACTTGACATCACTATTCGTCTCGAGTGTGTTCCCACTGTACTTAGATTCCTACCCTACCACGACTTTAAAGAGTCGTGCAAACAGGTAGTAGTTGGATGCGGTCCCGAAGCACTTGGAGGCAGTAGGTGATTGAAGGGATTCGTCTCTCCCGGTATTGGGAGTTGATATCGCACTGTGTACGGTTGGCCGATACTAAAATTCTCTGGCCAAGGCAAGTGAGATTTACTGATAGGTACACCCGTAGTTTCTCTGGTTGTATTAGGTCCCACACCGATATGACTTGTTGCGCTATTAAGAGTCTGACGTTTACCACCCCTAATCCTGATATACGATACTCTTAGACGAACGGACCGGGCTGTACAGAGAATATCACCTATAGGCTCAGTATGGTTTTCGAACGAGTTATCTTGTCGATTTTCCTTTCGATGGATACCTGGGTAGCCGTTACATATAGCTAGTGCCACTGACGTGCTTGTCGTTAAACCCGCTGCCATCTTATTGTCGAATCTTTAGAGTCTCACACGGAGGTTTTTCCAGTTCAGGCGAAATGGTGTAGCTTACGTATTTCAATACGCTCGGGTGTTCGATTGAACACGTGTATTTATACACGTGCTTTAATCGGACGGTTTAGTAGTACTAGCAGGTTTTAAAGACAGCCGGTTTTGATACTAGTATTATATTGATTTCTTTTGGGTATTTGTATTTTAACACGAATACGGTATTTATACGAATACGAGTATTTGTATGAATACGGGTATTTGTGTCTTTATTCAAATAAATGTATTTCTTTCTAAATATGAATACACATATTTTGTATTTTCGGTATAAATACGGTATTCGTATTTTGGTAGAAATACGGTATACGTATTTATTATAAATACGGGTTTTAGGGTATACTTGATTATATACACATTTATATGTGTGTGTACCTAGATGAGTTGGCTATACTCTCTCTCTCTCTCTCTCTCTCTCTCTCTCTCTCTCTTCCTTCTCTCTCTCTCTCTCATTTCTTCTTGATAAATGGAGAAGTGTGTGGGTCTGTGACTCACACTACTGAGTTACTAGCCCACCCATTTCTTTGTTCCTAGCATAAAGAGATAAGTGAGAGAGTGTGAGGATTATTATTGAGGTGAGATTTTTCTCAAGTTTCCATCTCTCATCTTCTTCTTCCTCGTTTCTCTTCTTGAGTTTTAAGAAAAGAAAAGAGAGCATATATTCTATAAACTACACTCTCTAAGCATCATGTCCTAATAAGACTCGATCTTTAGTTACTTCATAGGAGCCATCGCTTGAATCGGTATTCTCGGGTGGATCTTCTTTGACGCGGGAGTTCGACTTCGAGAGCCGGTTCCATCAACCCTAAGAGCTTGAGAAGTGAACCATTCAAGATCCAAAGGACCGTCTACAAAGCTTGTTACACTAACCTAGTAGTTAAAATTCTAGTTAGTGCATTTTAGTTTAGTATTTGGGCTTGTATTCTAGGATGTCAAGTGTGTAGTGCTCAAAATTTTAAAGTTTTTGATTCTATATAGTCGTAGTAGTTGTTAGTTATATGTATGCCCTAGAGGCCATTACTATACATAGAATGTATATTGTAGTGGATGCTTGGACATATATAGGGAGGACTTTCTTGCTCGACATGATAGTATGCTATCTGGTTGCTCTTTACCTTAACGTGTACACTGATTGTCTCTCTGTTACATGTTGGTAAAACCCTTAGGATATGTACTTGACTACCTGGACTATGATGCGGATCATACTAGTGGGGACATGGCAGTCCATAAGTACATCCTTCAAGGTCCCTAGTCGTGGGTGTATCGAAACGGGGCATCGATATACCAGAGTAGACTAGCGTATACCTTCTCGACCCATACAGATGGGCGATGGATGATCCCATATCCATTGGTGTTTGACATCAGAGATGATATACGGGTGCTCGGTGGAGACTGGGTACACTGGACGGACTCGCCGGGAACTCCCAGATGGTATTATACCTCACGTCAGATGGCAGTTCTCTGGTGACACTGGTACAGAGTAGTCTGTTGACCCGAGATCGTCATAGAGTCTTTTGTGATTCCCACTGTGCTTTGATTTCCACCTTACCACGTCCAAGAGGGCGTGCAAAACGGTGGTTTTTGGGTACAGTCCCGAATCACATGGAGGCAATGAGCGATAGGAGGGGATTCGTCTCTCCCAGTGTAGGGAGTTGATGTTGCGCTGTGTTCGATTGGCTATAACCGGAAATCCCTGGCCAGGGTTGCTGAGATTTACTGGTAAGTGTTACCGGTAGTTTCTCGAACTGCTATAGACCTCATATCAACACGACTTATCGAGCTGCTGGGGTCTGACGTTTACCACCCCTAGGCGAGATATGCGACATATCAGACGAACAGACCGGACTGTGCGGTAAGTGTTACTGGTTGGATTCACAGGAGTGTGAGTGTGCTTGCTCGTTGATCTTCTGATCGCTCATTACCCGGGTGGCCGTTATGTTTAGCAGACCGCTTGCGGCTTGTGGGTGTTTGATATGATCATCACCTGCTGCCGGTGTATTGACGAGTCTTTAGAGTCCTACACAGAGGTTTCCTGGCTCAAGCGAAACGAAATAGGAGCGCATATGAGATATGTGCGGGACCGAAAATAATACCAGTATGTGATACTGTATTCTATTCTCGCGATATGTGACATTGATCGGTTATATGCGATATAGCCGGGTTATCGGATCAATTGTTGATTCGATAAGTTGTTACTATTGATATTAGTCGGTTATATGCAATATGACCGGATCATTAAGTCAAGTGTTGATTTAATGATTTAATATATAATTATATATTTGATATATTACTTTACATTAACTAATATTGGTTCACTTAAGATATTTTTCTCACTTGATTGTGCACATTATATATGTGATATATTTTTGTGCACAAGATTGTATCATGTTTGATGATACATGCAAACTTGGGTGTATGTTTACTTTAAACCTTGTTTAAGTGAATGGTTAGGGTTTTGTTATCTTTTCTTAATTATTTATTTTATTTATTTATTTTAGGGCAAGAAACAAAATGGTGGCTTCTTTTGTTTCTACCTTGAAGCTTCATGAAGCTTTGACCATTTTTGTTTCTTTCCTAAACCTAACCATTTACCTAACCCTAGTTTATTCTCTACACTTGTTAAACTAACCCAAGGTTGCATAATGATAACCATCACTTTATTTTCTATTATTGATAATTCTTATCATATTCTTCTTCTTCTTCTTCTTGATGAAGAAAAAGAAAACCTTTTCTTGAAAATGATCAAGTGATGATTTCAAGTGAGAAATCAAAATCCAAAGTGAACCCACTTTCTATTTCTTCATCCTCTACCACTTGCCATGTAGTATAGGGTGTTTTCTTCACAAGTTTCTTGAGTTGGTGAAGGTGGAGCTTGAGTTTGAGTTGCCTCGACGTAGATCATCTTCGGCATCGAAGTTAATGACCTAGCCCGACCATTTCTCCGATAAAATCAACGCTAGAGTCCGGGATCCGATGATCGCAGCGAAGGGACATCGTCACGGAGCTATGGAGGTGGAGGACCGGATCTACAAAGGTTGTATTTCCATTCACTTTAGAGTAAAGTTGTTTATTCGCATTTGTTTTCGCCTAAACTCTAGTTAACGATCGCATTAGGGTTTCTCGGCACCGGAAAAATTTGAATTTGTCATGGTTGATGCCTTGTGAAACCTCTAGAGTGTGCCTAGGAACCCTACAGTAGTCACGGCAAGGAGCACCATATACTTACACCATTTACATACATCATGTAAATTTTTATAAACAGCTTTCCCTTTAATGCCATTATCGAAGGCTATGCTATAATTAGTTCCCATCAAAGGTAAATAAAATACAGTTTCAAACGGCTCATGGTTTCCTAAATCCATAGGGATGTTTGTAATACCGGAGATGGTACAAATATCTTTAGGTTGCACTTAACGTACCACATAAGATATAAAATTTCTAGATCTGAATCATAATTATATATATTATCATAAAATTCGGCAACTAGATAATCAATAGCAAAGGATTCATGATTGTAAATAAGAAATTCCTATCCTCTTGCTATGATTTCAGAATATAAATACTCGTTATAGGGATTTATGCTCAAAACATCGATAAAATTGCGTTCCATTTCTAATTTAATAACATTTTGTGCTTCGGCCATTTTAATCAATGAATAATGAAAACTTGCAGTGTAAACAAAGGAATATCGAGAAATTTTATCTCCCCCAGAGATTTGGGGGGTTCTGCTTTGATGGGACTGCTGATCAGCATGGGTGGGGCGCGGAACGGCGGTCAGACGGCACCGGATTGGTTTCGTCTTCCTCCTCTGCTTGTCTAGAAACCCTAGTTTCTATCCGGTGCTGCTTAAATGAGGTAAGGAGTCTGGTAAATGTGTTTATACATGGGTTTTGGTAAATTTGCACTTAAAACCTTGAAAAACATAAAAAATAGAATAAAAGCTAAAAACAAAAAATAAAAATTAAAAGTTAGCATACATATGTTACAATAGAGGGTTAGGATTTTATGCTCTATAATGCGGTTCATGGACAAACATGAATTCCTCCTCTAAATCTGCAGAAAATTCTAAATATTGTTTTTGGAGCAGTTGCCAGAGAAGATAGTTTATTTAATTGAATTTAACGAATTAAATTTTTATTATTTTAGTTATATTTTACACTTTTTTTTTTGTTTCTGCAACAAGAACTTTGAAGATGCATAGTGCTTTCTGGAGTCGACAGTAAATCGCAGCAGAACGCGGCACGCAAATCGAGGAAGGAGCCGCTGAAACGCCCCCTAGCCATCGAAACACGCCCGGATTCCTACTGTTCATTATGAAATTTTCAGGGACATTTCTTTTTAAATATCTTATAGTCTCTGTGTTCCAAAAAAAATTTAGATGAAGTGTGAAGTCTGTCACGAGCACGAAGTAAATCCACAGCACTTTTGTCTACTTGTTTGCAATGATCCAAGAACAGTTGCATTGTAGCACGTGTGCAAAAGTATGCCGATCCCACAGAGAATATGATACTTAATTAAATTTAGGCGAACTAAAAATTGGTTTTTTATGAGAAAAGATTATTTTAGAACTAATTACCAAATAAAGAAATAAATAGCAATAAAGACTTTGAGAAAATTAACTAATAAAATGCAATATACCTAAATATGAATCCTCTTGATAGGTGTTTGAGTAGAATAATTCACAACTTGTTTTTTTGATTTAAAATTTCTTTTTTATCACACAAGAACTATAAAATTATAAATTATATGACATTCGATATAATTTATCAATCTCTAGCATAAATTATTTGGTCTTCAAAATAATTTATTGATTAAATATATGAAGCGCTATTTAAACGGTTGTATAGATATCTATAATAGCAGACACAAATTTTGCATAACTAAGTATGAAATATATGCATGGCATGATATAGCATCAAAGTTATATGTAAAACCTAAATCTGCATCATAAAAATCTAGTTTTTAAGAACCCTAATTCAGCATGATATAGATCTGCACTTTACATCAACCAAGCATAAATTATAAGCAATTACATCATAACTTATCAAAACAAAATAACAAATAAAAGATCATATTATATAAATCAAGATTTATCAATAAAAGCATAATGAAAAACTCATCATAAACATTCTATACTTAATCTACCTAGGTTCATCCTGCTAGGTACATAATAAATTAGCTATTCATAATTAAAAAGAAAATAATGCAAAGGAAGTTCATAATTAAAAACTAAGAATCCTTACAAACTTATTGATCTCCTCTAGCAAACTCTAGACGGCTTAAAAAGTTTTATGAAGAGATAAAAAAAATACCTAGAAATAAATAAACAACAGTATATATAGGCTCTCTGCCATTTACAAGATAAGAAAACACTAAAAATATATCCATGAACCGCACGTAAAATCTCAAGCCTTAACTTGATTATTGGGTCGCCGAATGGCGTCCTAAACCCGCCGAACCCCGCCCATGTGGGGTCGCTTGTCCTTTGGTTTGGACTAGGGACTTGGTCCTCTGTGTTGACTCCTTTGAATGCCAGTTTGGTCCTTTAACTCATCTCTTGTATCTGTTCCTTTATTGACTTGATTACGTCGAATGCACTTAACTTCGCCTTTTTGCATTTGAGACCCTATAATATGCATTTATAAACAAAAGACATCTCGAGCAGTATTAAACATATCAAATAATGTAGATAAGGACATAAAATTATGCAATAAATTACATGTATCAGGAGGGATTGAGGCTCAAAACAAGAGATTGAAGCGTCCAAAAAAATTCACACAAGGGGCACATCGGAATCAAGACGAAATATTCTAACCCCAAGATAACAGTGAGTAGTAAAGTGTTGACGGTGGAAAAGTTTTGAGCAGTTATCTGCCACATTTTGAAATTTGGGTATTTATGTGCTATAAGACTGAAACAATAGTTATTTACGTGTCATTTAGCCAATACAAATTTGGCTTTTTTTACTATCGATTATATCTATACCGTATCGGTATCCGTCACCGAAAACATATATAGATATGATGATGCTCATAACGGTTCCGTATCCAATCCGGATGTAACCCAAATCGTTGCATCAAAAAACGAAAAAAGAATAAGCGAGCTAATTCTCTAACCTCTTCTTACTTGACATAAAAAGCTATTTCATTTACTGGGAATCCAGGCCCGTGGCCCCAAAAGTTTAGCTTTCCGGCCAATTTTTTTTTTTGGGGAAAAACCTCCCTATGATCAAAAAGTGATATCTTAAGTACCTAGCTGATTTTTTATTTATTTATATAACCATTACATTTGCCTAATAACTACCATCCCAACTCCTTTGAAACTAAAGCTATTTATATTTTGTAACTAGCTGATGACCGGTAACATAGGAGTTATCTAAATATAGGGTTTTTTTATATTCAATCTCCAAAACTTTCGTATTTCTAAATAAAATCCCTAAAACTTCATATTTCTAAATTAAACCTCCAAATTCTTTAACTTATCTAAAAAGATCCATATTAGTTAAATAGTTATTAATTAGCATAATTAAATGGCTAAATGCCTAATCTATCCTTAGCAACCCAATTAACCATCAACCCATCCTTACTCAGTATATTTGGTCATCTGTAGAAAAAAAATAATCATTTGTAATCCATAAGGCGGGTTCCGAATGACTTAAAAGAAGAATCACTATAATCATAATTATAAGTGAGTGCAATTCAAATGGGTGGTTGGGTGTTGAAATTTGAAAAGAAATGAAAGAATGGTGTTGATGAAGTATGATGAAAGAAGATAAGGGTAAAATGATCATTTTAAATGGAATTTGAATGGAAAACTAATCATGGGAACCAATTTAGACAACTTAAAGGATTTGTGTCTTATTTAGAAATACGAAAGTTTTGGAAGTCTTATTTAGAAATACGAAAGTTTGAGGGGTTAAATATAGAAAAACCCCATAAATATAATGGCAACTAGTAAAATAGTATTTTTTGCACGTGTGATGCACGTGGATGTATAATTAGTATTGTGTTGTTTAAATAAATATAATGTAATATAAATATTTGTTTGAAAATAAAGTTCTAAGAACAACTTTAGAAATTGAAAGGAAGGGCATGAATACAGGTGTGCAAAACGGCTAAAGAGAGCCGTTTGAAATTTAATATAATGTTAAAATATTCTAAGAAGTTGATGATGCGGATGGTTTCACATGTTAAATATATTGGAGTGTTTTTCTCATTTTTATAAATTCTTTTATAAAACATGATAATCATCAATCGATGACATCAGCTACATCTTTGGAGTTAACATTATAATAATAGAGATGTAGCAGTTCTCTGTTAAATATAGTAGTTAAATGCGAAATGCAGTAAATACCGGATAAATATAGTAGTTATCTACCAAAAGTTATAAGGATAGATAGGGGTGTCAAATGGGTCGGGTCGAGTAATAATCGGGTTGGGTCACGTTTGAACCGATTAAAGTCGGGTTTGGGTAAAGTTGTTTACATGCTAGTTTTGCTCCTAATCCTCTAGTTATATTGGTCGAGATATAACATTATCCTGCAATACAAAATTATATCATTTTTTAATTTAATAAAGAGACTGATATAATGTTGTATATCAGGTTCGGTATGTAATAACATTCGTTCATCAATATATTATCACTTGGTAATACAAGATGATATATGCCAACTGATTTGGCTGCAACAATTGCACTGTCACCCGATCCCAGTTCTCTACCTCTCTAAGCCCATGTATCAGATTATATATGTGGGATCCTGATCCAGTATCAAATACTCAGGACGTAGAGTATATTGAAAAACGGTTCTAGCTAATGAACACATCTGAAGAAAATGCATCAACATACTCCTTCTTCGATTGGGTGGCATGGGAATCCCGGCATTCCCCTATATCCTGCTCAGACTTATAACAATTATAAGGAAGAGCAGAACCAACGTTCCCCATCTCAGAATAATAAGCAGGTTTGGTCAATACATCCATATTATTATCTTGATTAAGGCATGTCACGGTTGCTACCAGGAGAGAGAGAGAGAGAGAAGAAAACACTCTGCGTGCACTCTTTGCAAGATTAGATTGGTTATTATTTTATCTAATCAGGATGGCTCACACTATTTTTATCAAATCTTCCTTCAAACCCTAAAAGGTAAGACTAGCCGGGATTAATTACACCCTACAACTTCGCTAACCGTTCAGTCAGGTCAGTGTCGGTAATTTGATGGAGGTTTCCCGCGCTTTCGCACGGACCTAATTAAAGTAAATCTCGTTTTCCCAAAGGCACAATCTCGTTGACACCTTTCTAAACACCTAATGGGTTAGCTAGTTGTAAAGTGCAAAACTTTCTCAGGAGTAATATTTACTCGCAGTGGGTATCGGGATCCAACTATCTCATAGAAGGTATGCAATCTCATTGCAAATTTCAACACTTGAAATTCCCGATAATGGTTTTTACCCCTAGTGGCTTATGACCTTGGCTATAGTTAACAAATCACAAGCACTAGTCAAGTTCTACCCGTCATTTCGTGATTAATTAGACCCACTCACATGACCCTTGGTTATGGTCAACAAAGTCACATGACTATCCTAATTAATCACATCATATGTTGTATAGGAAGACATCACTTAGCTACCGTACACTACGTCTTGGCTATGGTCAAAAAACGCAGCACGAATACTAAGTACTCTACTTCCTAAAATGACGGAGGGTTGCGGATGGTTTTTAATAAAACGTTTAACGCTTTGAACTTGATATCGTTGTAGAATCAAATAGTTTTAAAAGAACTGGTTTAAGCTCCGCATTTTGAAACTTGCTTTTTCATTAAAAGGTCGAGTGAGTTTCAAATTCGATTCTCAAAATCTTTTAGGTTTATTTTCTTTCATTAATCTCATTAATGAAGTCCCATCATTTTATGCTTCCTAAGAACCACAGATTAAGAAACGAAAATAAAACGTACGCTTATGCCATCCGCATTCGCTACAGTGTCCCGTTATGTACCGTTAGGTTACTTAGCTAACGGCATAGCGGGGCGGGAATAGCGCGGATGCAAAACATAAACAGCGTTTATTATATATCATATATATAATATATACCATTCGTCTCGGAATATAAAGTGATCACATCACAGAATATCAGCAGCAGAAGACAACATATGAAATATTTGATATACTAGGATTTTCGTGTTTTAAATTAAGCCAGTAAAAAACACGGATTCCACGGTTGTGATGAATAGCCAAACCCACATCCCTAGACCCCTATGAGAGCAGCAAGCAACCCTGCCAATTCTAATGTCAGGAGACCCGGTCTCGACTCCTCGAGATGGTCTCCCACTAGACCCTAAAACCCGGTTACTTGTGCTCCCCTCCTTGGGTCTATTCTAATATGGAAAAGTAAATAATATACATCAATGATGACATCATCCTCAACCCGGAAGTTCCCCAATAAAAGAATATTACATGCAAGTTTTTACATGAATGAAAATGAAAAACTCTCATCTCACATAAAAAAAAACCCGGCTATTTAAACACGATGATCCAATATAACATATCACAGCAACACATATCACATGTCATCAACGTAAGTAAATATGCGTATCCCAATTGTCGTTGACGTATAGCAACGAAACCGGCGATACACTACATATTACACTTACGGTCGCAAAAAAGAAAGTGAAAAATTACAACAATTAGAATCCGCAACATCCTCAGACATCATAAATCCGAAATATCACATACTTCGGATTTCATGCATAACCAAATGAATTCCTTAGACATCATAAACCCGAAATATCTCATATTCTGAATTTCATGCCTAACAATTATAAACCCCGCATTTTAGTCTCGATATTGAAAACACTTTTCAACAATAAGTCGGGCAATTCAACAAGATTCCCGACATCCTAATCGAATGCTTGTCAGAAACTTTAGTAGACGGCCACACCACCCATGCCGTCGACGAAGTGCACTTAGGCGGAACACCGCGGCCGTGAGCACCCTGACGGATGCTTTTGGCAACGGGGTTCTTCTACAGTCACTTGGTCGGGGCTATGGTGCATGGCTATCTAGTAACGTTACCCGGCGAGTATCCGCGTACACTATATAATTACGACGGAGTTTTGATCGGAATCAAAATCCCGCAGCAACCGATCAAATAAGACTAAATTGCTAGATTTATAAATTCAAACCAGTTTTCACAAAACTGATTATTGTGGATTCCAAATATTATATCACATTACACAGATAGCTAGGCGATGTCAAACATTTCGATCGAATCAAAAAATACCCACATTTCCCAGAGAGCTCAACACTTGAGCACAGTTAAAAAATACTCAGAACATGCCACAGTACCTACGGACCAACCGTAGAAGGCCCGACCCAAGCCTCACACATTGCGCCGTGGAACCGCCGCCAAAGGCATGCTTTGGTCGCGGTTCCGCGGTCATGTTGTCGAGTTAGGGTATCGTTCTTCTAGAGGGTCTATAGAATTACCTGCAAGATTTTTAGAATATTTTTAACTTGGGAAAATCCAACTTTTTGAAAAAATTCCAGAGAAGGGTAAAAAATGGGTGCCGTTTAAAAATTTTCTAGTGTGCTAAACAACCGTAGCCTAGGATCTAACTAGAGGATTAGGAGCAAAACTAGCACATAAACAACTTTACATCTAAAGGAACAAGGAATATAACTTTTGTAGACCGGTCCTTTACTTCAATAGCTCCGTGTAGTAGTCCCTTCGCTCCAAGTAGTAATCTCTCGGACTAAATTTAGGCTCCACAAGGCGAAATGAATAAGCTTGCTTGAAGTTTTCGAGGCCGAAGATGATCTATGTCGAGGAGACTCTAGCTCAAGTTATCTCTTCACTAATTAGGAATTAGTGAAGCAAACAACCTAAACTAAATGTCTAGTCTATTGTAGCTTGATGAAGTAGGAATTTTGCATTTTAGATTAATTTTTCTCACGAGTTTTCTTCACCTCTTGAAAACCTAGATAGCTATCAAGAGATGAAGAAGAAGATGAAATAGAGAATAGAATGGGTAAGAATAGAAACCATGAGTAAGATTATATCACATATAACTCATGTAGAGACTTAACCATGACTAAAGATAATGGTTGGGTTAATAAATATCTCAAGTAAAACAAAATTAGTGGACTAAGTCAATGGTTACCACAAGCTTCCAATCATGTGCCAATTTCTACCTATTTTTGATTTACTTTCAATAATTAATTACCTTTAATTATCCATGTCATGGTGTGAATCTCATACACCCATGTTTGATGTATCATCAAGCATGACACAAATAATATATATCACATATATATTAAATGTATTCAAGTGAGAAAAAGAAATGCTTAAGTGAGCTAATATTAGTTAGTGTATGTTAATATATCAAATATATAATTATACATTACATTATTAAATCAACACTTGATTTAATAATCCGGCTATATCACATATAACCGACTAATATCATTTGTATCAACTTATCGAATCAACACTTGATTCGATAACCCGGCTATATCACATATAACCGATCGATATCACATATCGCGAGATTAGAATACGGTATCACATACACGTATTAATCTCGGTCCCTTACATATCGCATATGTGATCCTACTTCGTTTCGCCTGAGCCAGGAAACCTCTGTGTAGGACTCTAAAAACTCATCAATACGATAGAAGTAGGCAGTGATCATATCACATACCCACAAACCATCAGCGGCACTAGCTGTACATGACGGCTCCCAAGAATTGAGCGATCAGAAGATCAACAAGCAGGCTTGCTCATACTCCTATGAATCCAATAAGTAACACTACCGTACAGTCCGGTCTCTTTGTCTGATATGTCGCATATCCAGCCTGGGGGTGGTAAACGTCAGACCCCAATAGCTTGATAAGTCATGCCGATGTGAGGCCCATAATAGTTCGAGAAACTACTGATAACACTTACCGATAAATCTCAGCAACCATGGCCAGGGATTTCCTGTTATGGCTAATCGAGCACAGCGCAACATCAATACCCAATACTGGGAGAGAAGAAATCCCCTCCTATCGCTCATTGCCTCCATGTGACTCAGAACTGTACCCAAAAACCATCTGTTTGCACGACTCAGTAGAGCCGTGGTAGAGTGGAAATCAAAGCACAGTGGGAAACACACAAGACTTTATGACGATCTCATGTCGACAGACTAACCTGTACCAGTATCACCAGAGAACTGCTATCTGACGTGAGGTATAATACCATCTAGGAGTTCTCGGCGAGTCATGTTCAGTATACCCAGTCTCCACTGAGCACCCGTATACAATCTTTGATGTCAAACACCAATGGATGTGGGATCATCCATCGCCCATCATATGGGTCAAGAAACGTATACGCTAGTCTACTCTGGAATATCGATGCCCCGTCTCGATACTCCCACGACTAGGAACAATTAAAGGATGTACTTTCGGACTACCCAGGCCCCACTAGTATGATCTCCATCATATTCCTAGAAGTCAAGTACACATCCTAAGGGCTTTATCAACATGTAACAGAGAGACAGTGAGTGTACATGTTAAGATAAAGAGTAACCAGATAGCATACTATCATGTTGAGCAAGAAAGTCATCCATATATATGTCCAAGCATCCATTATAATATACAATTATGTACAATAATGGCCTCTAGGGCATACATACAACTAACAGTCCCGACCTTCTATGAATGCCTGAGCACTCCTATGCCCGCCTTACAAATAACCATCGGCTCGCCTCCGAGCCCTCCTACATGCTGAGCTTTCTCAGCCCTCACGGGTCGTCTCCAAGCTATCACATGAACCGGGCTGCTCGGCCCCCCGCTCGTCTCCGAGCCTCCCACCGAGCTAAACCTCCCCGGTCCTTCCCAGCAGAGAACGCAGATCCCGAGCGTCTCCGCCACGGCTCCGCATATCTCGCCCGAAGTGAGATATCCGCTACCCGCCATCCTATGTTCCATGCTAGCGTATCCTTCCATTAACGAACGTGGGGGATCCCATCATTCACGCAGGCATAACGTCCGGGGCATAACTGACTGCGGAGATCTCATGCCAGCTCGCTCCAAGCGACCGTTATAAAACCCCTCTCCCAGATGATTCAGGTAAGGCAATTTTATTCCAATAGGCCGCTACTCTGCCCAAATAGCTCGAATAACTTGATCGTCGGAGGGTCCACGATAGCACAACCACCCTGGGATCTTTGCAGGTAGCATAGCTTCATTTCAAATCAAGCCCACTGAGATCCACACGCTCCAGGAGGCAACCCTTAAACCCAATCTCAGCCGTTCACCAACGCTTGCGACAGATCGACGGAAGACAACATCTGAAGGAGATCCAGGCCTCCATCAGTTGTCGCCGTCTATGGGAACCGGAATTCCCCTCATCGAAAGTTGATCTTCCGATCTCAAACTCATGGTGAGTGAACACCATGACGATCCAAGCTCAAGCCGCAACCTTCCCAATTACGGAGCCACAGACGAGTCCACTCCTCCCCCTGACGCCATTCAGGCCCTCTCTGCTCGAATTGACAGGCTCATGTCCATGGTATATGCCCTTGTCCGCATACAAACAGCGGGACATGTGTTCACACCAGAATATTGCATTATTATATTCCCCATTCTTATTCGTTTAATAAATAAACAGGTGCTTTTGACGCATGTCTGCTATATGTTACAGGTTACAGGTTCTTGGACAGGAAACAGTGAAAACGATGTAAAGACGATGAAAATATGGACTTTTGACCAACAAATGGGAGGATCTTAGTAAAGCCTACATCAAAAGACAGTTCACAATTAACAAGGCAACTCAAGGTCCAAAAATACAAAGTGGACGGTTAAAAATCCATTGCAAATTGTTCACTGAAGATCTGGAACCAACCTAGAAGCCCAAATGGAAAAAGATATATAGAAATAAGAAGCCCAAGCCAACAAGAAGCAGCCCACAAAACCTCACACTCTGATCTCTCTAAAGGGCCGCGGAACCGCGGCCCAAGCCTGCCAATGCCGTGGTTCCGCGGCCGTCTGATGCACGTGCTTCGAGAAATTTTTACATAATTCGTTTGTGGCTCTGAAAAGATTTCCTAAGGGCTATTTTTGTAATTTCAGATATGCGAAACAAATGTAACCCTAGGGTTTCCTATTCTTTATAAATAGGAACTCTAAAAATTGTAATTCTTATGCCTCCCTATGCCTCCTTTTAATAAAAATTCAGAAATCCTTTTTGGAGAGTATCGGTGTTTCCTTTCCATTCAGAAATTCAGATCTGACAACCCTGCATGGATGATTGGAGGGATGCATCTGTAAGTAGATTTAATTTCTCGTCCTAGTGTAGATTTTAATTCTTTGCCCTAGGTAGATTTAATTTCATGCCTTAGGAACTTGTTTAGGGTTTAGCTTTGGGGAAGGATTTTGAGAGATGAGATCTCTCATCCCCTTCTTACCCACCAATTATTTACAATAGGACTCCATGCATACACGCACACACCGCGCCCTACGGCATCCTACCCCTCGAGGTAACGATGACACCGTAGTGTAAAAGCCCGGTTGCGCGCGTTTTCCATGGAGGTTAGGGTAAGGATCTCTAAAGGAAGGACAAAAACCTAGAGGAAGGAACACTTTCCCGAATGGATCTAATCCCCTTTATTAATAATTACCATAACTCCTCACAGATCTTCATTCGGGTATAAAAAGCGTTGAGATTTAATTGCATTTCTAAACCATCCCTAAACCTAACCCTAGCAAGAATAGATCTAGATAATTGCCCTAGGTTAATTAGATTTTTAGATTTAATAATCAATCAGAACGCCCTTCGGAATTAACTCGTAAGAACGAATCGGAGATTCACAACATCCCTGTGGACCGACCCGTACTCACCGGCTAGCTGCAAAGCGACGCCGTTCTTGATTGCGGTTACAAATATTTTTGATCTATCTTTTAGAAAGCGCAAGCACGCTAAATCATTCAATCAAATGGCGTCGTTGCCGGGGATGGCGTAGAACTTTCCTTTTCGCGATTTCGGGTTAATCATAAAATTTAAAAAAATCATAAAAATCTGAAAAATCAAAAAAAGTTATAAAAATATATCAATTGTTATTTTTTGGAAAGGATACTTTGTTGTTTGAATTTTGCAGGATATACAAATTCGGATCTGGAAATTTCCAGAAAGCAAAACAGAAAACAACACATCAGAACAGAGGTAGATTGCCACCATAGGGCCGTACAATTTTTTTCAGGACCCGACCCAGCAGAACAACCGCGGAACCGCGGCCTTGATGCGCCAAAAACCGCGAAACCGCGGCCGTTTGGACTGTTCATCGCAAAATTTTTGCACGGTTTGATTTCTAATTCTCCCCTCTGCAAATCCCCATATATCTTTTCTGGAAATTCCTGCAAGATTCCGTGCGCTTTAAAAATATATTCCCTTCCAAATAACAATTTTATGCAGGATTTTCGCGCCCCGCTTGAATTAGAAATTGATTGCAAGTAATTTTTTTTTGTTGCATATCTTTTCTCGAATATCTTTTTGCAACAATTTTTTCCAAATAAAGATTCTTGTGATATACTTAAAATAATAACTGATTGCAAGTAATATTTTTTGGTTGCATATCTTTCATTAAAAATCTTTTTGCAACAATTTTCAAATAAAGAAAAAGAAAAAGGAAAATTAGTATTTGGAATCTTGCAAACTGTTGCCGCAAATAAATCCTTGCACCACAATAAACTTTCCTTCTTTCCCCCTTTCTTACAACATGGGTACCCCACATAATAAATCATTAGCTGAACTTTGGTATCCCGAACCTAATTTTGCGTCGTACGTCAATTTGTTCGGTCAATTTAAAGACGATCCTTCCTTGCCAAAAAAATCTTTGAAAGATCAAATAGAGGCGTCTAGGAGAAACAATTTGACTTTTCAACCCACTTTGTGTCAACCAAGTCAACCTTTACCACCTTCATATATTGATACCACTTTTTCAAGTCCTGCTGTAACTCCTAAACCGATGTCCATTGCTGAGTATATTGCTCAATCTCGCAGCCGATCTTTCACCCCTCTCCACTCATCTAGTTCTAGGGATCCGCACGATTATTCACCTTGTTATCCACATGTTGACCCTACCCCTGCCCAATCATCCACTTCCTACAAGTCATACCCGACCTTCCCACCTTTACTAGACACTGTTTCTACACAGCATGTTGGGAGTTTTGCATATCCACACCAATTTGAAATTTTACCGAAACCCCCTCACCACCTAAGACTAGTTTGGAAGAGTCGTTGGAAGCTTATATTGCAGCAACAAATAAAATGACTAGGAATTTGGAAGCGTCCGTGGCCGCCCTTATGCAACCTAGTGAACCGGTAGCTAGTTTCCCACTAGCTCAAAAAATTTTAATGTATAAGGAGGCGGTTGGACAGAGTGAGAATGAGAGAGGATTTTCAAATCAAACCTACCCTTACCCAATTGAAGCCCACAACTCCTGTTTTCCATCGATTGCCCTAAATAGTTCACCTATTGAAAATAAAAATGAGTTGTGTGATTTTATAGTGCTTGATTTGCCAAATTGTGAAGAACCCCTTTCGAGTGAAACCACACTTAATCCTTTCGACCTTTACACCTCCACTCTAGAACCTACATTGATAAACATCCATGCTTTTGAGGAGGTGTCTAAAGAAATTGAGTTTCACTTGATTGAGGATATAGACGCCGGGAATATTTTGGATGATGAACCTGTCGATTTAATTGAAATTTTATGTTCAAATCATCATCCTGAGTTATTAAATGTTTCTCCCGAATCTCATATGCGTCTAGATTTTGATGATAATGGCATGGATGAGTTAAATATTGAGGATAGTATTGAGGAGAGTCTTGAGGATAATATTGAGGTTGAATCATTTTTGTTTGATGTGTCTGATTTTCCAATTCATCCTCCTGAACCTTTGACTGTTATATCACCCTCCCTCCTTCCCATCGTTCCGACCCCGCTTGAAGACTGTGAGCTTGAAACCTTTTCCTTTGAATCTGACACAATTCTCACAGACGATAACACCTACGAGTGTTTCACTTTTTCGGACGATGTTGATGACTCACCGCCCGAGTTTGAGTCCTTTACATTTTCAGATGAGCCATCAGACTCGATTGATTATAGTAGTTTCGAACCATTAATGGAATCTTTCAAGTTCGAAACAGTTTACTACGGTGAGAAAGATACTATCCCTAATTCACTCCCTTTCGTATCTCCTATTGTCCCGACCGTACAAATGACCGTTACGCTTTCATCTCCTATACCAAGTTCGGCGTACCCATGTTTTCTTGCGAATCTTGAGAGATTTGACCCCATTTCTCGACAAGTTGATAGGTTAGCGCAATCTCTTATAACACATCGGTCATCACATATTGCGCTAATTTATTCACTTGATTTACACCCTCAAGATCGCGCGCTCCTTCTTTCTCCTTTCCGCCCTTCTTCTCCCCCACCGAGACCATATTCTACCATTCTTCTTTCCACACGGTCTCGCGTGTTTCTCATTTCTTTCCTCCACACCCCATTCTTGCACCAACTATACCATTACCATGATAAGATTTTTGAATGGTTGGTGCTAACCTTTGGCTTGTGTAAGGCCAAGCTTAAGTTTGGGGGGGGAACCTTGTTGTATATATGTATATATTTTTTTTTGTTTTCTTTTTCTATAAAAAATAAAAAAAATCAAAACAATAAAGAAATAAAAAAAATTGTAAATAAATAATGCCGACAATTTTGACCCTCTTGGTGTAGCATGACAGTGAGGACACTGTCAAGTTTAAGTTTTGGGGTATGCTCGGTACACCTTCTTTCCTTCGCATTCATTTGTACATATTTTTGCATTTGCATACTTATTTGAAAACCCATAAAAATTAAAAAAATTAAAAAATTATAAAAATAATTGTATTCAATTTAGGCTAATTGACTTGAGTTTGACTAATAGGTTAACTGGCTAGGAACAATTAGATCTTAGACTTAGTGAATTAAAAACCCTAAAAATAACATTCCTTAAAATTTAACGGTAGAAAGTATATGCCTTGTAGTTTATTTAGAAATAGGCAAATTTTGTGTTCACTTCTTGAGTTAAGTCGAAACAAGGGAAGAGTATTGATATTCTTATTAGAGTATAAGTTTGAAAAATAGTTCCTAACTTAAGTCTAGATTCTGAAAATGTATACCCTACAATTTGCACAATCACGCACCTTGAAACTTGGAATAGTAGAAGAGACCTTGAAATGCTCTTGTCTAAAGTCCTTAGTACAATGAAAATGAAAAAAAAATATACAAGTGTGAATAAAGAATAAAAAAATGAACACCGGTTTTTGTAATTACTTGAGGCTGCAAAAATAGAAAAATACTTAGCGAGGGTGCTTCATCACCTAGTGCCTTAGACCAACTGGTTTGGGAGTCACTGCTAAAGCCTTGGGTGTTATAAGACTAGGAAGTACACTTTAAAGTGCTAACGCATCTTGTAATCGGTTGTTGGTACCTCAAGAAGTATTAACGGTCGCATGAAGGATGTGTAAGCGAAATACAATTAAAAATTCACCAATTAATAAGTGCTTTGGACAATGGACGAGAGTATGATTGCTTGATTTGAATTTCCAAGTGTAGGGGTGATCTATACACACACGTGGGGGTATGTGATTGGAGTTTAGATGAGAGAAAGGAGTGAAAAATAAAACTTGTATCTTTAGTAAAGTTGATAGAAATTCCTAAGTGGAGATGGAACTTTAGAAGGAAAACTTAAGAGATGCCGAAAGCTAAGTAGGTCTACATAACATATATAATCTTAAATTAAATAATGAGGAAGTGTGAAGAATATGGGTGGAAAATTTACGGGTAAAAGATAATAGAATTCTTAGTTAGAAAACCTAATTAGAGAACAAAAGTCAATGGACCGAGTTGATAGGATTTTGTGGGTGTAATCCGCTGAAAACCCTCAAGAGACAACACTCCTCCTACTAGGGACACCTAGAGGTTTAACGGCTTGTTGCACGTGCTCAGTGCAATCGCGTTTCCCTGCGAAAGTGCGGTTAGGATTTTAGTGAATAAAAATAAGTTTGCTCGAGGACGAGCAAAAGATAAGTTTGGGGGTATTTGTTCACACCAGAATATTGCATTATTATATTCCTCATTCTTATTCGTTTAATAAATAAACAGGTGCTTTTGACGCATGTCTGCTACATGTTACAGGTTACAGGTTCTTGGACAGGAAACAGTGAAAACGATGTAAAGACGATGAAAATATGGACTTTTGACCAACAAATGGGAGGATCTTAGTCAAGCCTATATCAAAAGACAGTTCACAATTAATAAGGCAACTCAAAGTCCAAAAATACAAAGTGGACGGTTAAAAATCCATTGCAAATTGTTCACTGAAGATCTGGAACCAACCTAGAAGCCCAAATGGAAAAAGATATATAGAAATAAGAAGCCCAAGCCAACAAGAAGCAGCCCACAAAACCTCACACTCTGATCTCTCTAAAGGGCCGCGGAACCGCGGCCCAAGCCTGCCAATGCCGCGGTTCCGCGGCCGTCTGGTACACGTGCTTCGTGAAATTTTTACATAATTCGTTTGCGGCTCTGAAAAGATTTCCTAAGGGCTATTTTTGTAATTTCAGATATGCGAAACAAATGTAACCCTAGGGTTTCCTATTCTTTATAAATAGGAACTCTAAAAATTGTAATTCTTATGCCTCCCTATGCCTCCTTTTAATAAAAATTCAGAAATCCTTTTTGGAGAGTATCGGTGTTTCCTTTCCATTCAGAAATTCAGATCTGACAACCCTGCATGGATGATTGGAGGGATGCATCTGTAAGTAGATTTAATTTCTCGCCCTAGTGTAGATTTTAATTCTTTGCCCTAGGTAGATTTAATTTCATGCCCTAGGAACTTATTTAGGGTTTAGCTTTGGGGAAGGATTTTGAGAGATGAGATCTCTCATCCCTTTCTTACCCACCAATTATTTACAATAGGACTCCATGTATACACGCACACACCGCGCCCTACGGCATCCTACCCCTCGAGGTAACGATGACACCGTAGTGTAAAAGCCCGGTTGCGCACGTTTTCCATGGAGGTTAGGGTAAGGATCTCTAAAGGAAGGACAAGAACCTAGAGGAAGGAACACCTTCCCGAATGGATCTAATCCCCTTTATTGATAATTACCATAACTCCTCACAGATCTTCATTCGGGTATAGAGAACGTTGAGATTTAATTGCATTTCCAAACCATCCCTAAACCTAACCCTAGCAAGAATAGATCTAGATAATTGCCCTAGGTTAATTAGATTTTTAGATTTAATAATCAATCCGAACGCCCTTCGGAATTAACTCGTGAGAACGAATCGGAGATTCACAACATCCCTGTAGACCGACCCGTACTCACCGGCTAGCTGCAAAGCGACACCGTTCTTGATTGCGGTTACAAATATTTTTGATCTATCTTTTAGAAAGCGCAAGCACGCTAAATCATTCAATCAACATGCCCTCAGGCCGCCCCATTCCCCACCCTTGGGTCACGACCTCTGCAGAGGGGGAGGGGACGCTGCCCATGCTGGCACCGCTAAACAGCGTCCCGCTATCTCCGGCAACCACAGATCCCTTAAGGCAACCAATTCGAGGACCCGCTGGGTACCTCACAGCTCCACGCCGAGGTCTCACGAAAATGCCCCCCTCCCTGAGGCTCATCGCACACACGTCCCTCCCGAGGAGGTGTCGGTTAGCTCGCCTGTTCCCAGGCATTGCTGACACCCTTTCTCTCGACGGGGCCGTACAGGCGGCACTCACCGTGATGACTCTAGAATGACCTCACTAGGGGACCTGAGGAACCTGATAGAACGGAACCGGAGTATCAGTCAGGCGTAGGCTGCGAGCGGAAAGGGCCATAACTTCGACTATGCCGAATCATCGGGATACCACGACCGTCTCGACACCGTCGAAAAGAAAATCGAGGCATACATCGGGAGGGTCATCCTTCGAACGAATCGGCCAGGTATGCCACCGACTCGATCACGAAGCCCTTCACTGAAAAGATGTTCGCCATCCACGTCTCATCCAGAAACAAGCCTCCAAAAGTAGCCCTCATTGACGGGAAGTCCGACCCTAAAGACCATCTGGATGCATTTACGGCAGGCATGAGCTTCCAGGACAACTCTGACGCCGCCCAATGCTGAGCGTTCCCCGCTACTCTCATCCGGACTGGAAGAGACTGGTTCCGAGGACTCACGCCACGCTCCATCTCTATCTTTGATAAGCTAGCCACCTAGTTCCTCGGGCATTTCGTCGGGAACAGACGGCAGAAGCTGACTGTCGATTACCTCTTCACTATAAAGAGCGGGGATAAGGAGCCCTTTAAAGGATATGTCACTTGCTTCTACAATGCTCTTCTGAAGGTTCCCAAGCACCGGGATGAGACTGTCATCACGGCTCGGAGGTCGGGTCTTAGGCACAAGGAGTGGCTCCGCTCCTTTGCCTTAGCGCAACCCAAGACCATAGCCGAGGTAAAGGCTTGGACCGAACGTGAAATACAACTCGAGTCCTAGGTGAATGCGAACATACCCCGGGGCGACCAAGCCGACCAAATGAAGAGAGTGAGAGAAGAGAAGAAGGTTGACCAGCCAAAGCCATACTCCCCAAAGTTCCAGGAGTAAACTCCGCTCAACATCTCTCAGACTGAGCTATTAGAGGAGGTGAAGGGCGAGCGATTCTTCAAGCTTCCTCCGGTCCCCAATAGAGCGGCCAAGCGGACTCAAGGCCCATACCGTGTCTTCCACAGGTCTCAGGGATACCCCATCGAGAACTGTAAATAGCTCCGCGATTACATCGAGGAGTTGATCCGCTTGGGGCACTTGGCAAAGTACCTGCGGGAAAAGCAACAAGCAGACCGGGAACAAGAGAACCATCCCCTCTCGGCGAATTGATGATCGGCCAAATCATGGTCGTATCAACGGGGGGTGCGCCTGGAGCCGGTGACATTCGCCGCCTCCTGCCGGTCGAGGGAACCAGCGACCAGCCCCAGAAGAAATACAAAGCATCCCAGCCCATCACCTTCACCGACGAAGACCTCCACGGAATATCCTTGCCTCACAATGACCCTCCCGTGATTACAACACGGGTCCACCGCTATGAGATTCAAAGGATACTGGTCGACTCGGAAAGCTTGGCGGACATTCTTTTCTACGACTGCTTTCTACGTATGGGGCTCGGCCCATCGGACCTGAGGCCAACCGGCCACATTCTGTCGGGATTCACTAACCACTCCATCCCGGCACAGGGAGTGGTTACACTCCTCCTCAACATTAGTGAGGCAGGCCGTACGAGAACCGTACCGGTGGAGTTCATCATCGCTAAAGTTCCCTCGTCCTACAATATCCTCCTGGGACGCCCGATGTGTAGGGTTCTCTAGCACAACTACGGGGTTCCGGAAGGCATCAACCATACTATTTTTCAAAAATTTAGCATGCTAAGAAACCGTAACCTAGGATCTAACTAGAGGATTAGGAGCAAACTAAGCATGTAAACAACTTTACATCTAAAGGAACAAGGAATACAACCTTTATAGACCGGTCCTTCACTTCAATAGCTCCGTGTAGTAGTCCTTTCGCTCCAAGTAGTGATTCCCGGACTCATGTTAGGCTCCACAAGATGAAAGGAACAAGATTGATTGAAGTCTTCGAGGCCGAAGATGATCCACGTCGAAAAGACACTAGCTCAAGCTACCTCTTCACTAATTAGGAATTAGTGAAGCAAACAACCTAAACTAAATGGCTAGTCTAGTGTAGGTTGATGAAGTAAGAATTTTGCTCAGATTTATTTTTCTCACTAGTTTTCTTCACCTCCTAAAAACCTAGAGAGCTCAAGGAGATGAAGAAGAAGATGAAGTGGAGAATGAAATGAGTGAATCCATGAGTGAGAATAACAACCATGGGTGAGATAATATCTCATACTAACTCTTGTAGAAACTTAACCATGGCTAAGGATAATGGTTGGGTTAATAAATATCTTAAGTAAAACAAAATTAGTGGACTAAGTCAATGGTTCCACAAGATTCCACAAGCTTCAAACCATGTGACAATTTCTACCTAATTTGAATTAATTTAAACAAATAAAAACCCCTAATTATCCATGTCATGGTGTGAGTCTCATATATCCAAGTAGCATGTAGCAACAAGCATGACACAATAATATATATCACATATATATTAAATGTGTACAAGTGAGATAAAGAAATTCTTAAGTGAGCTAATATTAGTTAATGTAAACTAATATATCAAATATATAATTATACATTAAATTATTAAATCAACACTTGATTTAATAATCTGGCTATATCACATATAACCGACTAATATCATTTGTATCAACTTATCGAATCAACACTTGATTCGATAACCCGGCTATATCACATATAACCGGCCGATATCACATATCACGAGATTAAAATACGGTATCATTGTTCGATTCTCACGATGTCGTGCTTTTGAAGAATATGGTCAATATCGGATATGTCGGTTTTGTCAGTGAAAATAGTGCACGGCGTGAGTATCGAGTTTAAAAATACCGCTAGTGCACGGTGCGTTGAAGCAAGCCGGCAAGTACGGGTCGAACCACAAGGAGTGGATATCACGACATCAAATTGAGTTATGGAACAATAGCTTGGAAAATGGGTGTTTTGTCACTTTTTTGTACAATACTTAAAAAGAAAAAAGGTTTTGGGTTACGGAAAACTTAGGCTAAGGTTTAGTAAGAATGAAATACGACATTTACCCCCAACTCTCCGTTTTGATTCAAGGTTCATTTATTTAGTTTTCATTTTAGTGGCGAAAGCATACCACATCTATCCGAAACATGCGTCGGGATAAAATACGATATCAAGGTTACGTAAAACGGAAACTAAATAGAATGTGATTGAGAATGAAATGAATATGGAGTTAGTTAAGTGAAGTAGCAAGTATAGAATATATGCAAGTATGCTATATATCCTATCTAGCTAGTTGCGACACATAACATAATTTCGTATTCATTTCAACTTCAAATCGTAATATAGCAATAATAAAATGTAAAGAAGGAATTGGATATATGTTAAAGGTTGTTTTGAAACCATTCAAAACGATATATCCTATCAAGAAAAACATTATAAAAATTGCACAATTAAGAAAAGAAGTGTAAAATGCAAGAATCAAAAGGGAAGGGTTGGAAGTAAAGTCATTCCACAACCTACCTCACCATAGCCCAAGAACAACGACTCACATATCATTATATATATAGCACCACTGAATAATGAAAAGAAATAACAAAATAGAAAAGAGATACAAGAATCAAACTTGAATGTAATGAAGATTTTATTGCAATGCTTCAAATACAAGCAAATGAGTTCAACTACCAAAATCTAATCTTGCAAGCTCAAAAATAGAGGTTGCAAGACCAGAGGAAGGCAAAGAACTCAATCTAATCCAAAGAGCTAGAAGAATTTTACCAAAATTATTACAAGTAGTGCAAAAAGTTATATTTCTCTCAAAATCTGATCTGCTATTTATAGAAGTTTTTACATCAGAAGTTGCATACACCATTGGACTTATACGCCACTAGGGACCCACCACACTGAGATGATCAATTTCCTCCATGATATGGCTGCAAATTGCGGCCATATAGAATAAATTTGCGGCCACACTGTAGCAACTGGGGCCCACCTTTTGACAATGGTCACCTACTCACTTGACTATCTCTCAGTGATTGCAATTTTATTAATTTTGCACATGGGTGAATTCTGGGATGATGAACAGAGAACAAACTTGTGTATGTTTCAAATCCGTGTTCACACATGTTCACACTTGGTCTTTGTTTCAAACTCTCTTAAGTCTTGACCTATACCCTGCCCTATTTGCAGTACTAGCTAAAAACCGTCATTGCTGTGCATGTTGTGTATCATATCCAGTGTGTTTGTTTGCATACCTGAAACCTGTATAAATGAGCAGACATGGATTAAATAGCACTGTTTATTGATAAAATGATAGAAAATGAGTGGTATTAAAATGTAACAAATCGTGCCGAACAAATACCCCCAAACTTATCTTTTGCTCGTCCCGAGCAAAACAAAAAAAAATCCTAGCCTCACTTTCGCAGGGAACGCGATTGCACTGAGCATGTGCAACAAGCCGTTAAACCTCTAGGTGTCCCTAGTAGTAGGAGTGTTGTCTCCGAGGGTTTTCAACGGATTGCACCCACAAAATCCAGTCAAGCTAGTTTCGCAAGAAAACGGTTGATTCAAATCTTAAGATTAAGTATCAAAGGTAGAAGTTCTATTGTCCTAGTTAGAAAACGTTCAACCCTATTTTTCACTCCTCACTGTTTATTTAACATAAGCCAAAATGCGTCTTTACGTGATTTGTGTGGATTGTGTTCATAAATTTCTAAGAACTAGATTAGTGTCATCATGTCAAAAATACGGACCAGGATAGACTTCTAAAGGATCATAGAAGTTTGATAAGACTTAAGATTTTCTCAATTTTTATTCTCCAGTTAGGTTTCAAGTCAGAATATATATCAATTTTAATAGAGAACCTAAGTCTTTTTTTTCACTCCTACCTTTCACCTGTTTTTGTTCATACACACCCTTCAATATCGTGCAAAACGTCTTAATAAATACAAACTTTCATATCTCCGCGAAAAAACTGTTATACTAGAAAATTCGTCTCCGCCAAGATTATTCTCCCATAAAGAACCGTTAGGACTTTTAACTCGGAGAGTGCACTTGCTTAAGCTTGTTTTATCTGACGATTGGAAATTTAGCGAGCTTTGGGTCAATGACTCCCAAACCAGGTGGTTTTAGGGCATTAGGTATGGAGACACCCCAAGAACTTAATTACCCAAGTTACCAAGGCCACAAAACAAAAGACTCATTTTTTTTTAATTTTCAGTACTTTTAGTAAAACGGAGATATAGCCAGCTTTTTCTTTTAAATCATAAGACGTTACATGTGATAAGGTGTGTAATTACTCCAACAAGGTTCTAGATGGGTTATTTTTCGGACTTATAGCTTCTATTAAAGCCTCTATAAGATTCTTCATATCTACTTCACTGTATGAATTATTCTTGATATTACTTAACTCAGCCAAACCTGTTTGAACCTAAGAATATTTATCAATTTTAAAAGTTTTTACAGACATGTTAGACATTTATCAAATTCTCAAAAACATACGACACGTGTAAGTGATATAAAAGACGTGCATCAGCTAAGGTTAAACACATAGGAGTGTTATTTTTCAGGTCGTCAATCTCATATTAAGAATTTAGTTATTTCTACCTTATCAATCGAACCGTCAGACTTTGAATCATCGTTCCCCTGCTAACCAACATGACAAAGTTTTTATAATTTTCAGGAATTTTTTCAATTTTTATAATTTTTTCTATTTTTCAATACAATGCAGTACAAAAGCAGATATGAAATGCAACTACATGCAAAAGAAAAGAAAAATACAATAAGTAAATGCTGAAATGCAGGAAATATGCAAATGCAAACTATATGCTATCACCCCCAACTTGTAACATGCATTGTTCTCGCTGCCTTTTGGATTTCCCCTTGCCCTTCCTGCTGCCGCTAACTTCGTCATGCGCTGCCTGTTGAGCTGCTTCAATCCTATCCAGCTGCTCCTGCATCTTTTGTTGTTTCTTGAGTATGTGGCGAATACTTCGAAACGTCAGGCCCTGCAAGTCTTTCTCATTGTCTGGTTCAGGCTCATTTAAAAGTGCTTCCGTCGAGATTTTAGGGCCCAGATGCTCGCTCAGGTCGTCTCTCGTTCAGTTCTTTTGTTGGTAATGGCTGCCGGTGTATCCCTGTGAAATTCGCTCTAACTCAACCGGCCAATTTGCGTAAACTGCCACATACCCATCGAAGTCAATCCGCTCCATATAGTATTTTGCAATTAGGGTCACAAGTACTGGCAGCAGGGGTTTCTTCTGGGCTACCCCTCCATAATCGTGCTGAACAATTGTGTCACCACACAGAAATGGTGATCTTTTTCCATTAAGCAATGCATAATGTGTCCTACGCCGGCCGGAAAGTAAGAGACATGGCTTTTTCCCCTAATGTTGCGGTTTGCCCACCGGCAGACCGCAATCACATTTCTGTATATCTGCGCAGGGTTCAACCCCTTATCTTTCAACTCCACAAAATCCCCCAACAATGATCGATAGGCCGCCAATTCTAGCGGTTGTTGATTTCCTGGTCACATGGGGATATTGGTAACCCTCGAGATTGTCTCGGGTTGAAAAATCCGACGTCTCCCTTGAAAGAAAAATTCAACGAACCCCGATCCGGGTTGACCATTCCTTAATGCTTCATAAAAATCTTCTACTAATTCCCTCACAGCGAACAAATCATTGCTATTGTAAATTAGAAAATCCCACCCCCTTTGACAGATTTTTCCGTAGAAATATTGTCCGTAAGTTTTGTCGGAGAAAATCTCAAAGAAATTCTTTTCACAATCAAAAGCCACCATTTCAGATCTGAAATTTTGCACAGAAATTTAAACAGGGAGAGAAGAACTGCTTACAGAGGGAAGAGAATCGGAGCTGATGGAGAAGAACAGGCTGCAAATTGCGGCTATTTGGGATTTTTCGGCGGCCTGAGTGTGGAGTTAAGGGCTGAGGTTGGGTGCTAAGGTTTTTCTTGGTGAGTGAGATGAACTGATGTGGGAGAAAAAGAATATGAGGCTCGGGTTGGGTTGGGATGTTATAAAGGGTAGTTTGCAAAAACAACCCCTACAAAGAGAAATTTGCAAAAACAACCCCTACAAAGAGAAATAATAAAAAAATAAATAACTACAAAAAAAACTCAAAAAGGTATATACAGAAAAGACAACTTGGGGACATGGTTTAATCGATATAATGTGGCTCATGTAAAAACATGAGCTCCCCCGTTTCCACAGGCAATTCTAAAAATGGCTTGAGACGTTGGCCATTGACTTTGAAAGTATTGCCCGATTGCTGATCTTCAATCTCAACAGCACCATGCGGAAAGACGGTGCGCACAAAAAATAGACCTGTCCAGCGTGATTTCAACTTTCCAGGAAACAAATGAAGTCGGGAGTCATAGAGCAGAACCTTTTACCCCACGGCGAATGTCTTCCGGAGAATCGCCCTGTCATGAAAAACTTTCGTTTTATCCTTGTAAAGTTTGGCGTTCTCATACGCATCATTGCGTATCTTGTCAAGTTTGTTCAGTTGAAGTTTTCTTGCCTCACCGGCTTTTTCTAGGTCGACATTTAGCTGTTTGATTGCCCAGAATGCGCGGTGTTCCAATTCAACAGGTAAGTGACACGCTTTTCCAAAATGAGTCGGTATGGGGATATACTGAGGTTTATTTTGAAGGCTGTGCGAAATGCCCAAAGCGCGTCACTTAACTTCAACGACCAATCCTTGCGGTTATGGCTGACAGTCTTTTCCAAAATCTGCTTAATTTGTCGATTCGAGACTTCAACCTGGCCGCAAGTTTGAGGATGATAGGGCGTTGATAATTTGTGGCTAATGGAGTACTTTTTCATTAGTAATTCAAAAGATCGGTTGCAAAAATGCGTTCCGTTATCACTAATGATAGTGCGAGGCGTACCGAACCGAGAAAAAATGTTTTCTTTCAAGAATTTTATCACAACCTTGTTGTCGTTGGTTCGACATGGGATAGCCTCCACCCATTTGGACACATAGTCCACGGCCAGCAAAATGTACAAATTCCCAAAAGAGTTCGGGAATGGCCCTATGAAATCAATACCCCAGACATCAAAAATTTCTACAATCAGAATGGATTGTAGGGGCATCTGATTTCGCTTTCCAATCTTGCCCATGTGTTGGCATCGGCTACAGGTTTTGCAATATTCAAAAGCATCCTTGAAAAGTGTCGGCCAGTAGAAGCCGCTTTGCAAAACCTTTTCGGACGTTTTTCTGGGTCCAAAATGACCTCCACAAGCTTGGTCATGGCAGAAGGATAGAACACTTCTTGTCTCAGAGTTGGAGATGCACGGTCTAATAATCCGGTCAGGACAGTATTTGAACAAGTATGGTTCATCCCAGTAAAAGAATTTGACCTGAGAGTGAAATTTATACTTGTCCTGATTCGACCAAAAGAGGGTGTTTCTCCGGTGGATAAAAAGTTCATGATATCTGCGAACCAGGGTTCGACTGATATGGAAAGAAGTTGCATCAGGGAACTGCTCATTGATTGGAATATCCTCGGTTAGTGCATTTGGCAAGCGAGACAAATGATCGGCCACAACATTGTCGGTTCCCTTCTTATCTTTGATGGTTAAGTCAAATTCTTGAAGAAGTAGAATCCAACATATCAATCTGGCCTTGGCATCCTTTCTTGCAAAGAGGTGCTTAAGCGCAGAATGATCAGTGTAGATAGTGACGTGGGTTCCGATCAAGTAAGGACGGAATTTCTCAAGCGCATACACAACAGCTAAGAATTCTTTTTCTGTGGTGGTGTAATTTAGCTGTGCGTCATTCAATGTCCTGCTCGCGTAATGGATAACATGCGGCTTCTTTTCAAATCGCTGTCCTAAGACAGCACCTATCGCAAAGTCAGAAACGTCGCACATTAGCTCAAAAGGTTCACTCCAGTCTGGTGCACTTAAAATCGGAGCAGAAGTGAGTTCCGACTTCGGAAGCTTGAGCGCATGAAGGCACTCAGAGTTGAAATCAAAGGGAGTTTCTTTAGCCAGCAAAGAAGTCAGGGTCAAGCCAGTTTGCTAAAATCCTTGATGAAACGCTTGTAAAAACCGGCGTGGCCTAAGAATGCCCTAATGTCACGGACAGTCTGTGGAGGTGGGAGGCTTGAAATGACATCGATTTTTGCCTTATCGACTTCAATACCCTTTTCAGAAATGATATGGCCTAACACGATGCCATGTTTGACCATGAAATGACACTTCTCCCAGTTGAGTGTGATATGTTTTTCTTTACATCGTAGCATGACTAACTCCAGATGCCTCAAACACTCAGAAAATGAATCTCCAAAGACGGAGAAATCATCCATGAAAACTTCTAAGAATCGCTCTACCATATCAGAAAATATGCTCATCATGCACCGCTGAAATGTTGCTGGTGCATTACACAGCCCAAAGGGCGTGCTACGGTAGGCGAAGGTACCAAAAGGACAAGTGAAGGTTGTTTTGTCCTGATCTTCTGGATCAATCAGGATTTGATTGTAGCTGGAGTATCCATCTAAGAAACAATAGTAGGCGTGTTCGGCTAGGCGTTCAAGCATTTGATCAATGAAGGGCAGCGGGAAATGATCCTTGTGAGTTGCTGCGTTGAGCTTTCTGTAATCAATACAGACTCTCCATCTCGTTTGTGTGCGGGTTGGGATTAGCTCATTTGCTTCATTCGTGATGAAGGTGAGTCCCGATTTCTTTGGTACCATGTGAATGGGGCTTACCCATTTGCTATCAGATATGGGATAGATGATCCCATTGTCCAGACACTTCAGCATTTCATTCCTTACCGCTTCTTTCATTACCGGGTTAAGCCGGCATTGAGGATTCTTGAAGGGTTTGGAATCATCAGTCATATGGATTCTGTGCTGGCAGATAGCAGGGCTGATTCCTTTGATATCAGCCATTGACCACCCAATCGCTTCCATGTTCTTTCTCAGAATGTCCATGAGGGCCAACTCTTGCTCAGGCGCATGGTCGGTTGCAATTATTACTGGAAGCGTTTCATTATTTCCCAAGTACGCATACCTGAGGTGGTCAGGAAGAACTTTGACGTCGAGTTTTGGTGGCTCCTCCACAGATGATCGCACTTCAGGGGCCGGTTCATTATGAAGTGGTTCAAATTGGGCTCCCCAGTGTGCGTAGGAAGCCTGTTCAGGACATAGCTTCTCAAAGAAAAGAAGCTCCTCAGAAAATAGTTCTTCAAACGTTTCTTCAAGACACTCATTTTTGAATTCAAATGTCCCCTCCTCAGACATATCGTATACAGCGTTGACTTCAAAGTGTCATAGTGTTTCTCGCTCGCTTGGTTTCCTAGCGTGAAGATATTGAGGTCAACTGTCATGTTTCCAAATGAGAGTTTCATGGATCCATTATGACAGTTGATCAACGCGTTGGATGTGGCTAGGAAAGGCCGTCCCAGAATGACTGGAATTTGACCGCTGGGATTGGTGACGGGCTCAGTCTCCAATACAATGAAATCTACAGGGAATATGAATTCCCAGACCTTGATTAGAACATCATCGATTTCTCCCCTCGGTACTTTTGTTGATCGATCTTCCAGTTGCAGAGTTACTCTTGTTGGCTTGAGTTCTCCCAATCCCAGTTGCTTGTAAACTGAGTAGAGGAGAAGGTTTACGCTTGCCTCTAAGTCTAACAAGGCACGGTTGATTTGTTTGTCCCCAATAGTGCAAGAAATAGTTGGACAGCCTGGGTCCTTATATTTCACCGGAATGGATTTGGACAAGATATCGCTCAGAGTGGCGGCCAAGAAGACAGTTTTGGGCACATTTGTGCGTCGTTTTTGTGTGTCCTTCAGAAATTTCGTATACGCCGGAACTTGTTGGACCACGTCCAACAAAGGAATGTTGACTTCACAACGTTTGAAATTTCTAACACTTTTTCCATATTTGCAGAAGGCTTCTTCGATTTCAACCTATTAGGATAGGGAGCCTTGGGTCCAAACACTAGGTTTGGAGAAGTTGTAAATGGAATAGGTGCAGAAGGCGGGAATGTTCTAGCTGGATCATCAGGTTGGTAATGTAGCAAATTCTCAAGTTGCTTTGAAGGATGTGTAGCAGACGACGACGAAGAAGAAGAAGAAGAAGGTGATGAAGATGACGACGGATCGCAATGAGGAACAGAAGATGAACTACGTGCTGGTAAACTGGCAACCGCATGCTTGGATGAGTCATTGAGGTTGACAACCTTGTTGTCAAACGTTCGTCCTGATCTGAGGACGGTGACGACATTCGCATTCTCAATATTGTTCGTCTGAACAACGTGAGCGTTGTTGTTTCTCTGCTCTCTTGGGTTCATCACGGGTTGAGAGGGAAATGTTCCCTTCTCACGTTCATTAACTACTGCAGCCAGTTGAATGATTTATATTTCTAATCTGGCTATCGCTTGTGTGTTAGCGCTATGCAATTGACTGATGTTTGCATAAAAGTAGCCAGACTAGATTAAGTCTGCGCAGAAGTTTTAATCAAAGCTTCTAACCCTTTTTCAATGGATGATACCCTCTTGTCGTCTTGGGCGAACCCAGGGGGTGTAAAGGTTGGGTTGTGCTGATTCGGCTGTTGGGGTTGTTGGGGCTGGTTGGTTGAGTATCCCAATTTTTGGTTTTGAAAATTTGAATTTTGAAATTGTTGGAAAGGCGGGTTTGAATTGTTGTTTTGAAAAGGTGCCTGATTCCAAGAAAAATTGGGATGATTCTTCCAACCAGGGCTGTACGTCGGTGCGAAGGGGTCGTTCCTGGGACGCTGGTTTTGATACAGTGCATTAACGTTTTTAGGTCCCTGGGACCCAACGAGAAACGGATATTCTTCCATTATGTGGCTAGGATGCTGACAGTTAGCGCACAAAGTCGAAGAAATTTGATTGACTGGTAGCGGTGAATTCTTTCCTTCTAAAGCTTACATTCGCCGTACAAGAGCGGTAATTTTGGTTTCGGCAGCTATAGAGGTGTCAACTATGTGTACACCGCTTCTAGTCACAGATGGTTTCTCACTCACACTCTCCCACTGGATGGTCTTGTCAGCCAGTTCTTCCAAAAAGTTTCATGCATCCTTAGCACCATAGCTCAAGAATTTGCACTGACACATGGATTCTAACATCATGCGCGAACTAGAATCTAACCCTTCATAGACAATCTGACACAACCTCCACTATTCTAACCCGTGATGGGGACATTTGATTAAGATGTCTTTAAATCATTCTAAGCATTTCCAAAAAATTTCGCCCTCTTTTTGTTTGAAATTGTGGAGTTCATTTCGAATTCGCACGGTTTTGTGAATAGGGTAAAAAAAATTTAGAAACACTTTCACAAAGTCATCCCATGTCATGATTGATCTAGCTGGCAAACTGTTTAACCAACTTTTCGCATTATCCTTAAGCGCAAAGGGAATGAATTTGAGCTTAACGACATCCTCACCCACTCCGTGAATCTTCATCATCATACATACTCCTTCAAATTCACTGATTAAAAGGTAAGCATCTTCGGACTCGAGTCCGTGGAATTTGGAGAGTAGTGGTATGAATTGCGTCTTGATCTCATAGTTGTTTGCCGCAATGGTGGGCAACACTATGCATGAAGGAAGAGATGAACGGTGTGGGTAACATCTGTCCTGTAATGCCGCCTCCTATTGCTCAACGATTGTTTGCTCCGTCATTGTTGGTGGTGTAGGAGAAGAAGGTGAAGGTGTAGAATCGGACGGCTCTGATGAGGCAGAAGGTGAGAAGGTCTCGGAAGGTTCCAAGAAATCAGAAGGTGTAGAAGAGTCGGAAGATACAGGCACAAACCGGACTAATCGAGATTGTGAATCTCTAGTCCAAGCTGACATGCACTATCCGGAAGTGGTAGGGGAAGACTGAGAAAATGGAAAAAATGTTTTTCAACCAAAATATTCACAACCACAAATATCACACAAAAAAAAAGTACAACAAGAGAACGAACAAGACACACTGCACACACCTAATCAGTCTAAGGTTACCTAAGTCAACTAAACCTGCTCAAAAAAAACTTGCTTTTTGAAGTAAAAATGTACTGCGAAACGAGCCCAAGATAGACTGATCGAAAAGCCAGGTAAGTGCAGAGAGGAAGGGAGGCTTTCCCTTGCTTTCGCGAGTTTCCTTAATTAGAATAACCTTCTCTCTTTCGGCGGTTGCGTCTTTCACACTTTCCTAGACACTTCTTGAACAATGCACCGATGGGCGGTGTTCGAAATACACTCAACTTTTCCTAGCGAGCGCGAAGTCCTTAGAGGCTGAAAGTCTAATTTCTTTTAAAATTAATGATAGTGTGAAAAATGCTCGTTCTTTGTGGTTTGTGGGCCACGGAGAAGGGTGATGAAATCCCTTACCGTATCTTGTTGGGGTTCTTTGCCCTTAAGTCCGTATTAAATTTATGCAATGCGCAATCAATAAAAATTGTCCAAATCATCAATCAATCATTTTTTATGTTATAAGCGGTCCGCTGCAAAAAATACGGTTAGTTTCTTTTGGCATTTGTGCAGCAGAGTTTGCAAAAGAAATCCTGCACAAAATTGAAGTATTAAAGCGTCGGATTTGAGGCGAAGGTGTTAGGAAAAGTGCGTACCTTGAATTTTTGAGTTTAGAAACTCCCATTGACTTGATCCGTGATCGCTTGAGTGTTCGCTTGTACGGGTTGATCTACCCAGATCTTTGGCACTGTTAACTTCTTAATGCCTTTCTCCAGAATTCTGTTCTTAGCTCCGCACGATCGTAGTTCGTATTTCCGTTGCAATCTGGAATTTGAAAAAAATATGATATCTAGTGCACATTACGATATCTATGGCCAAAGTTCTGTAGATATATAATTATAAAATTTTGCATATAAAAATGGATTAATAACAGAAATATAGAAAAGTAACAGAAAAATTAGGGAAAGATACTAGGGTATGGCCGCAAATTGCGGCCAATATAGTTAAATTTGCGGCCAACTTCTAGTATTATTGCTCCAATTTCTTTGTGTCTTCTTTTATTTCTATTAGTGTCCCCTTTCTATATGCAAAATATTTTTAGAACAATAATATAACTGCAGAACACAAAACACAGAGATCAAAAGTCGGCGTTTTTATTTTTGTTTGTTTTATACAAGGTATATACAGAGATAACTCAAAATAACTTCGTGGTGTTGCCACTTCCCGGTAACGGCACCAAAAACTTATTCGATTCTCACGGTGTCGTGCTTTTGAAGAATATGGTCAATATCGGATATGTTGGTTTTGTCGGTGAAAATAGTGCACGACGTGAGTATCGAGTTTAAAAATACCGCAAGTGCACGGTGCGTTGAAGCAAGCCGGCAAGTACGAGTCGAACCACAAGGAATGGATATCATGACATCAAATTGAGTTATGGAACAATAGGTTGGAAAATGGGTGTTTTGTCACTTTTTTGTACAATACTTAAAAAGAAGAAAGGTTTTGGGTTACGGAAAACTTAGGCTAAGATTTAGTAAGAGTGAAATACGACATTTACCCCCAACTCTCCGTTTTGATTCAAGGTTCATTTATTTAATTTCCATTTTAGTGGCAAAAGCATACCGCATCTATCCGAAACATGCGTCGGGATAAAATACGATATCAAGATTAAGTAAAACGGAAACTAAATAGAATGTGATTGAGAATGAAATGAATATGGAGTTAGTTAAGTGAAGTAGCAAGTATAGAATATATGCAAGTATGCTATATATCCTATCTAGCTAGTTGCGACACTTAACATAATTCCGTATTCATTTCAACCTCAAATCGTAATATAGCAACAATAAAATGTAAAGAAGGAATAGGATATATGTTAAAGGTTGTTTTGCAACCATTCAAAACGATATATCCTATCAAGCAAAACATTATAAAAATTGCACAATTAAGAAAAGAAGTGTAAAATACAAGAATCAAAAGGGAGGGGTTGGAAGTAAAGTCATTCCACAACCTATCTCACCATAGCCCAAGAACAACTACTCACACATCATCATATATATAGCACCACTGAATAATGAAAAGAAATAACAAAATAGAAAAGAGATACAAGAATCAAACTTGAATATAATGAAGATTTTATTTCAATGGTTCAAATACAAGCAAATGAGTTCAACTACCAAAATCTAATCTTGCAAGCTCAAAAATAGAGGTTGCAAGACCAGAGGAAGGCAAAAAACTCAATCTAATCCAAAGAGCTAGAAGAATTTTACCAAAATTATTACAAGTAGTGCAAAAAGTTATATTTCTCTCAAAATCTGATCTGCTATTTATAGAAGTTTTTACATCATAAGTTGCATACACCATTGGACTTATACAGCCACTAGGGACCCACTACACTGAGATGATCAATTTCCTCCATGATATGGCCGCAAATTGCGGCCATATAGAATAAATTTGCGGCCACACTGTAGCAACTGGGGCCCACCTTTTGACAATGGTCACCTACTCACTTGACTATCTCTCAGTGATTGCAATTTTATTAACTTTGCACATGGGTGAATTCTGGGATGATGAACAGAGAACAAACTTGTGTATGTTTCAAATCCGTATTCACACATGTTCACACTTGGTCTTTGTTTAAAACTCTTTTAAGTCTTGACCTGTACCCTGCCCTGTTTGCAGTACCAGCTAAAAACTGTCATTGCTGTGCATATTGTGTATCATATCCGGTGTGTTTGTTTGCATACCTGAAACCTGTATAAATGAGCAGACATGGATTAAATAGCACTGTTTATTGACAAAATGATAGAAAATGAGTGGTAATAAAATGTAACAAATCGTGCTAAACAATCACATACACGTATTAATCTTGGTCCCGCAAATATCAGATATGTGCTCCTACTTCGTTTCGCCTGAGCCAGGAAACCTCTGTATAGGACTCTAAAGACTCGTCAATACGCCGGCAGTAGATGATGATCATATCAGTTACTCACAAGCCGACAGCGGTACTAGCTGCACGTAACGGCCACCCGGGTATTGAGCGATCAGAATATCAACAAGCATGCCTACTCATACTCCTGTGAATCCAATTAGTAACACTACCATACAGTCCGATCTCTTCGTCTGATATGTCGCATATCCAGCCTGGGGGTGGTAAACGACAGACCCCAATAGTTTGATAAGTCATGCCAATATAAGGCTCATAACGATTTGAGAAACTTCTGATAACACTTACCAGTAAATCTCAGCAACCCTGGCCAGGGATTTCCTGTTATGGCCAATCGAGCACAGCGCAACATCATCCCCAATACCGGGAGAGACAAAATCCCCTCCTATCGCTCATTGCCTCCATGTGACTCGGGACTGTTCCCAAAAACCACCTGTTTGCATGACTCGGTAGAGTCGTGGTAGGGTGGAAATCAAAGCTCAGTGGGAGACACACAAGACTCTATGACGATCTCAGGTCGACAGACTAACATGTACCAGTGTCACCAGAGAACTGCTATCTGACGTGAGGTATAATACCATCTAGGAGTTCTCGGTGAGTCTTGTTCAGTGTACCCAGTCTCCACTGAGCACCCGTATTCAATCTTTGATGTCAAACACTAATGGATGTGGGATCATCCATCGCCCATCATATGGGTTAAGAAACGTATACGCTAGTCTACTCTGGAATATCGATGCCCCGTCTCGATACTCCCACGACTAGGAACAATTAAAGAATGTATTTACGGACTACCCAGGCCCCACTAGTATGATCTCTATCATATTCCTGAAAGTCCAGCACGCATCCTAAGAGCTTTATCAACATGTAACAGAGAGACAGTGAGTGTACATGTTACGATAAAGAGTAACCAGATAGTATACTATCATGTCGAGCAAGAAATTCCTCCCTATATATGTCCAAGCATCCATTATAATATACATCATATGTACAATAATGGCCTCTAGGGCATACATACAACTAACAATCTCCCACTTGCACTAAAGCCATTTGTTGTAGTATTTCATACCCAACGTCCCATAAAAGTCTCTCTCGAAAAAGGCCTTCGTGAGTGGATCCGCCGTGTCATTCTTCAAGTCAACTCTCCTAATCTCGATCCCCCGAAGATCAACCATCTCCCTGATCAGGTGATACTCCCTCAGAATATGTCTGGATCGCTGATGGGACCGGGGTTCCTAGGCCAAGGCCACAACTCCATTGTCACCACAATGGTAGGAACCATGTTCATCTCATGAACAAGAAATATCCAGACAGCCTCTTTGGTAGTATCGTTGGTAGCGATGTATTCAGTCTTTATCGTCTAGATTGCCACGGTATCTAGCTTGGAACTATTCCAACATACCGTCCATCGACTGAGGGTAAAGACAAAGCCTGAGACTGACTATCAGTCGACCTTATCACTTCTGGAAGCTTGAATTGGTAAAGGACTCCCACTGAAGTTCACCGTTACCAAACACCAAGAACATTTCTTTAGTGCTTCTCAAGTACTTAAGAATGTCCTTCACAGCTGTCCAGTGATTCTCCTAAGATCCTATAGATTCTTGATCGCTATACCTAGTGGGTTAGCTACATCTGGTCCGGTACATAACATCGCATACATGATAGAGCCTACTGTCGAAACATAGGGTATTCCTTGCATACGAGCTCTCTCCAAATCAGTCTTGGGAGACATCTTTTTGGAGAGAGTGATTCCTGAGTAAGTGGGAGAACCACTACGCTTAGAATCTTCCATACTAAACCCCTTTAGTATGGTGTTAATGTACCTGGATTTGGGAAACTCCCAACATCCGCTTAGATCTATCTCTATAGATCTAAATCCCCAAGAAGTGGTAGGGATCACTCGGATCTATAATGGAGAATCCTCGTGATAAGAGGTGCTTGACTGAGTGTAGCATAGGAAACACATTTCCTATCAAGAGTATGTCATCTACATACAATACGAGAAAGACAATCTTACTCTCTACAACCTTCTTGTATATACAAGGTTCATCTATCCTTTTTTGATGAAGTCAAACTCTTTGACCGCTATCAAAATAGATGTTCCAACTTCGTGATGTATGCTTCAACTAAGCAGCTTGCACACCTTTCCGCTGCTCCCACTATCCACGAAGCCCTCTGTCTGTCATGCACACGCTCTCTTCTAAATCACCATTTAGAAAAGCAGTCATGACGTGCAACTGCTAGATTTTGTAGTCATGGTATGCAGCGATGGCAAGTAGGATCCGGATGGACTTAAGTATAGCAACTGGAGAAAAGATTTCATCATAATCCACACATGGTTGTATGACGAAAACCTTTTGCTACAAGTCTAGCTTTGAAAGTCTCAACTTTTCCATCTACACCAAGTATCTTTCTCAAAGATCCACTTGCTCCCGTTGGGTTTTACCTTTTTAGAAGAAACATACAAAGTCCATACTTTATTGGTGTACATGGATTCCATCTCAGATCGTATTGCATCCAGCCATTTTACAGGTCCCCACTCGTGAAGGCCTGTCTGAATCTAGTCGGGTCATCATCTACCATGATGCAATTCTCGTTCCCACCGTCATTGAGAAAACCGTAGTATCTCTCAGGTAGATGAGGAACCCTACCAGATTCGCGAAGAGGCTGAGGTTCGTTGGAGACTATCGAATCCTCCGGTTCTACTAAATCATCAGTCGTAATTTGTTCGGCTGGAACTCCTTCCAGTTCTACCTCATGACCACTAATTTGTTTTTCAAGAAATTCCTTTTTTTCTAAAAAGGTGACATGTTGAGAAACAAAACACTTTTGTTCCTCGGTTTGGTAAAAGATATTCCCTCATAAATGTTTGGGATATCCAACAAACTTGCAGAACTGACCTTGCCTCGAGTTTGTCCGAATTTTGCCTTTCAACATAAGCTGGACAACCCCATATCTTAACTCATTTAAGAGATGGTCTCTTCCCATACTATATCGCATATAGAGTGGTAGGCACTGATTTGGTGAGAACCCTATTCAATAGGTATGTAGCTTCTCATGTGCATAACTCCAAAAGGAAACAGGCAACTCAGCAGTACTCATCATAGAGCGCGCCATATCTAATAAGGTGCGATTCCTCCGTCCTGATACACCGTTGTGGTGTGGTGTATACGGAGGAGTAAGCAGAGTGAGAATCTCATTCTCTTTTAGATAGTCCAGGAATTCCATGCCCAAGTATTCTCCTCCTCGATCAGATCGAAGAATTTAATACTTCTACCCGTCTGGTTCTCAACTTTTATGCTTATATTTTTTGAATTTCTCAAAAACTTCAGAATTGTGTTTCAACAGGAACACACGACCAAATCTTGAGAAGTGGTCGGTGAATATAATAAAGTATGAGGAACCATCACTGGCATGAGTAGACATGGAACCGCATACATCATCATGTATCAGTCCCAAGAGTTCAATAACTCTTTCTTCGTTTCCAGTAAATGGAGTATTGGTCATTTTATCTTTGAGACATGACTCGCAAGTTTCATAAGATGAAGTTCGAACGGATTCAAATATTCATCCTTATGTGCCTTAACTAGTCGTGTCGCATTTGATATGACCTAGTCTAAATGCCACAAGAAAGATTCGTTTATTTCTGAACTCTTCTACTTGTGTGTGTTCTGTATACTTAGAACCGTGATTTGATTTAGAACGTATATGCTATTTCATAACGTGCCCGATCAAATCAACTCTTGATTCAGGACAATGTTCATAACATTATCCTGCAATACAAAATTATATCCCTCTCTATCTTGATAAAGAAACTGATGAAATATTGTATATCAGGTTCGATATGTAATAATATTCGTTCAGAATCAATGTATTTGATAATACAAGGTAATATTTTCCAACTGACATGGCTGCAATAATTGCACCATCACCCAATCCCAGTTCTCTACCTCTCTAAGCCCATGTAACAGATTACATATATGAGATCCTGATCCGGTATCAAATACCCAGGACGTAGAGTATACTGAGAAACGGTTCTCGGTAACTAACACACCTGAAGAAGATGCATCAACATGCTCTTTCTTCGATCCGGTGGCATCGGAATCCTGGTACTCTTATTTCCTGCTCAAACTTATAACAATTATAAAATAGAGCGGAACCAACGTTCCCCAGCTCAGTATAATAAACAGGTTCGGTCAAAACATCCATATTATTATCTTGATTAAGGCATGTCACTATCGCTACTAGGAGAGAGAGAGTAGAATACACTCTACGTGCGGTCTTACAAGATTAGATTGGTTATTATTTTATCTAATCAGGATGGTTCCCACTGTTTTTATCAAGTCTTCCTTCAAACCCTAAAAGGTAAGACTAGTCGGGATTAATTACACCCTACAAGTTTTCTAATGTTTAGCCAGCCAGTGTCGGTACTTTAAGGGAGGTTCCCCGTGCTTTCGCACGGACCTAATTAAAGTAAACCTCGTTTTCCCAGAGGTATAACCTTGTTAACACCTTTATAGACACATAATGGGCTAGCTAATTGTAAAGTGCAAAACTCTTCCAGGAGTAACACTTACTCGCAGTGGGAATCGGGATCCAACTATCTCATAGAAGGTATGCAATCTCATTGCAAATTTCAACACTTGAAATTCCCGATAATATTTTGCTCCTAGCAACTCATGACCTTGGCTATGGTCAAAAAATCATAAGCGCTAGTCAAGTTCAAACCATCATTTCATGATTGAATTAAACCCACCCGTACGACCCTTGGCTATGGTCAACAAAGCCGAACGACTACCCTAACTCAATCGCATCTCATGCTTGCAGATAAGCACTAAATAGCTACCGCACAATACGCCTTGGCTATGGTCAATAAACGTAGCACGAATACTAAATAGTACTTATCTGAAATGACGGAGGGCTACGACAGGTTTTAAGAAAACCTTTTGCATAATGAACTTGCTATCGTTGCAGAATCGAGTGATTTTGAAAATGAGTGTTTTTTAGGCTTTTACTAGTTTCGCTAAAGAGGTCACTCCCGGTGAAGGGATCTCGGCTCTTTCCTCATCGAATGAGGTGTTGGATATTCAACAAGAAATACCACTATGCAAAGGAAGAACTAAAAAATCAATCAAAAACAAAACCGAGTTGGTTGTAGCATATGCTAGTTTCACTAAAGAGGTCACTCCCGGTCAAGGGATCTCGGCTCTTTCCTTATCGAATAAGGTGTTGGATATTCTACAAGGAATACCACTATACAAAGCAAGAACTAGAGCTACCCTTTATGAAAATTTGATTCCACAACATCATTAGGTTTCTTTCTTTTCATTAATCCCATTAATGAAGTCCCATCATTTATGCTTCCTAAGCATCACAGATAAAGAAACGAAAATAGAATGTACGCTTATACCATCCGCATTCGCTACAGTGTCCCATTATGCACCGTTAGGTTACTTAACTAACGGCATAGCGGGGCGGGACTAGCGCGGATGCAAAATATAAGCAACGTTTATTATATATCATATATATAATAATCACATTTGTCTCATCATATAAAATGATCACATCACAGAATATCAGCAGTAGAAAACAACATATGAAATATTGGATATACTAGGATTTCCACGTTTTAAATCAAGCCAGTAAAAAACACGGATTCCACCGTCGTAATGAATAGCCAAACCCACATCCCTAGACCCCTACGAGAGCGGCAAGCAACCCTCCCAATTCTAGAAATAGAAGACCTGGTCTCGACTCATCGAGATGGTCTCCTACTGGACCGTAGAACCCGGTTACTTGTTGTAACATTTCAGAAATATAAAAATATTATTTTTGGAATTTAATATTAAAATAATATATTTCGCGAAAACTATTCGATTTGCGAATAGGGATTTTTCGTACAATGGTATAAGTATATACCAATATTTGGAAATTTATCGGAAATTAAAATGATTTATTTATTATAATGATAATTATCGGATTTTTGGTCAAATCCATGTTTTACATTTTTCCGTGACTTGTGCACCATATCATGTGCAAATTGTGAGTTGTGTTTGTCACTTGTGAGAAATGAGAAAGGAAAATAGCAGTGAAAAGAGAAAAGAAAAGAAAAGCAATGAAAAAAGGAGTTGAGTGTGAATAGAATCAAATTTTGATGCTTTGAGATTTTTGTGAATGAAACAAAAAGAGATATTTAGGTGAGTGAGTGTAGGGGGAATTGTGAGTGAGAGAGAGTGAGCTTAAGGAGTGAGAAGGGTATACTTGGCTGCATCTTCATCCCCTCCATTCTCTCTTCATAATTCCTACATCTCCTTCTTCAACCTCCACTACCTCCAATGCATTATCTTCATTTCTTTGCCAAAACTATATGCAACCTTCACATAAAACACGCACAACATCATTCTAAACCTCTTGAACCATCCAAGTTTGGATTTTGAAGACTTTGGGCAACTCAAGAACTTTCCTAGGCTGCCAATGAGGTAATCCCATCACTTTAGATTAGTGTTTACATTAAATATCGTATTTTAGTTTAGAATTTGAGTTAATTAGGATATGTGATCTTGGAAAATTACAAGTTGCTATTAAGTGGCCAATTGAGATTTAGTTAGTGTTTACAAGACCTTAGGGATTGAATTCAAGGCCTGGAAATGAGTTTAGAACCAAAAATACGAAGTTAGAATTTTTCTCGTGTCGGTTTTGTGTGACCTTAAGGCCTACAGGGAATTTGGAGCTATCTGGAATATTTCCAAGAAAATCAAGCAAGTCCATTAACCTAGATAAACCACTAGAAGACCACCACCGAAGTACGAGAACGTTTGGGCCGTTTCGACCGGCGAGACCGGATTTTCCCTTGTTGTCGCCGGATTTCTGTTAGGATCTGGTGTTGAGGTTTTTCCTGTAGCTCACTTACCCTATAACCTATTCCATGTACTTGCTTGTTTAGTCCCAATAGACCTGAGTTAAAATCTGGAAGTGATTTCCTTAGTTGCTGCTTAAGGTCTTCCGATATGTGAATTCTTGGTTTTTATATTTGGAATGCGTGGTTTTTATATTTGGATTTAATACCGTCGTTGGATGTTTGTACGTCAACGACGAAGGTTTTTTGGTTGATTATGCATGCGTAAGATATAGGTTCTAACCTATAAGCAATCCGTGTGCCATATTCGTTTTCGGATATTGATTTATGTTGCATTTCGATGTGTATTGATTATAGGTACTTCGTGTGGACTTCCGAGACGACGAAGCGTTTCGACTTCGGCTAAGCGAGGAGTTTAAAGGTGAGTAGATTTATATCTACGGGGGAAGTCGGATGGATGGCGTATAGCACCCCCGCAACCATTGATATAGAAGATTATGTTATGAATTATAATTACGATAAATTTGAAACTAAAGGATATATAATTGCTTGAGGATATGATATAGGTCTCTAAGATAACATGATGTGAGATATGGTGATGATAGATATAGATAACTCGGATTGATATATGAAAAAGTGAATCATGATAAGTATGAATTGAAAGAGAATAAGTGTGAGTTGATAGTGGCTTGAGATGATATCGAAATCGATACGATTTGGGATTTATACGATATGATGTATATGCTAAGTATCATTATATGAGATTGATACAAAATGTGATTTGAGATATATGTGTATGATATATCTATACATGTGAGAATAATGAGTGATATGCCATACGAGACTTTAGATCCTTACCCTCATTATTGTATAGGATGATAGATTCCCTATTCTATTTGATGTTACCGTACGATGGATTACCGTACGCGATGTGTTATATAGGACGATAGATTCCCTATTCCGTTTGATATTATCGTACGATGGATTACCGTACGCGATGTGTCGTATAGGATGATAGATTCCCTATTCTGTTTGATGTTACTATACGATGGATTACCGTACGTGATGTGCTGTACCAGATGATTGATCCATGCTTGTAATTTGAGAATGTTGATCGAGGGTTATTGTCATAGCGGATGTTATGAGGCGGGATCGCCGATGTAAAGATACCACATAAACCATACCTATTTTCAAAACTGACGAATTGTATGCATCATTTAAATGGAAACCTCAAGGGAAGTTTCGGATTTTCAAATGATGTCTTTTTATTAAAACACCGTAGCCCCCACTTTCAAACTACGATTAGTATCTTTAAAAGTGACCGTATAGTTCATATGTAGATAGATATACCTATTGATTGTTCATGTTATGTAGGATATTACCCTAGTGATGTATACACCTTGTTCCAGTATTTAATGCTATATGATATCATTTGCTAGTACACTGCACAATTACCGTTGATGCGCAGGTTACACTTACACAGATTTGCCGGCTCATACACATTCTTCATCGGTAACTGCTATGTCACTTACACAGTAGAATTTCCATATCATGATGTTATTCTTAAATGTAAAAGTACATTCATTGTTCAGTACTATCACTTGACATGCTTGCATGATATACCGATATGCTCATATTACTACTCTATGTTGCATACATCGTACCTTATGGTTATATGCTTGCATGATATATCGATATGCTCATATTTCTACTCTATGTTGCATACATCGTACTTTATGGTTATATGCTTTGAGATGTTGTTTTTATGAGATCTCTGGATTTGAGAACCGCGGTTTAATTTCAAAGGAAATTATGTATTGTTTTAAAAACGCGGTTTCTCTTGATATGATATTTCGATGTGTCCACCATGAGTTTCCTCGGTTCTGAGCAGTAAGTATACCCGATTCAAGGAGCGGTAGGCACCGTCTGCGGGTACATGGTGGACCTGGTGAGGTACCCCAGGGCAAGAAGACTCATATTGTTAGGCGGTGAGCCTTGCAAGGGAACACTATCTACCGGTGATAGTTTTGAGCTCGGCGGATATCTGGAGGATACCGACCGGAGTTGTGAGATGGATATGAGGGCTGATCTGAGTATGCGGCGCCTGAGATGAGATATATATGAGGACCGGTCTGTGTATGCGGTGCCTGAGGTATGAGGATTTACGTGTCGATGCTGGACACGGGTTTTCATGATGTTTCGAGTGTCGGTGTTGGACACTCAGGTTCCATGATTTTGATGTGTCGTTGATGGACACACGTGGTTGATATCCTCATACATACATACATATGTTTTCATGATATTTCGAGTGTCGGTGTTGGACACTCAGGTTCCATGATATTGAGTTGTGTCATTGATGGACACGTGGATGATATCCACATATATACAGGCATATGATGTCGGATGTTTATTTATATATGCTATGGGCATTGACTTGATTGTTGACATATATGCATTTGTGGTCACTCTAGATATCATAGTATTACCTTCAGGATATAGTGACCTAGGAAATCGTTGTTTTATTCGATTTTCTACTTGTTGATGTTTTCTACTCACGAGTTGGCAACTCACCCCCATTGTGCCACAGTTCTTGCAGGTTTGACCGCTTGAGATCAGTAGCGGTATTGTAGGCACACAGCTTCTTCCGGGTGTTTCCTTTGGTAGGTGGGACACATATTGGATCGTGCCCACTCTTGTACTGTTACTATTCAGTTGTATCTAGATAACTCCATCAGACCAGAAACTAGAATTGTATATTGGTTGACTTAGACAGACTTGTTTTTGCGAGACTTAGAGCGATGGGTTTATATGATTGCTTTTCTTGAGTTGATGTCTTGCTTTCCTTATTTGTTCTTTTTGGGTTGTTTCTTCGCCGTTGGGTGTCGTATATTTATTGTTGTGTGGTTGTGTTTCCGCCAGTTGGAGAAGAGCTAGCTCCCGCTTGGGGATGCCTGTATATTGTTGTATAAATGTTTTTGGATCCAAATATAAGAGGGAGGTGTTGCCCAAATCTTTAAAAGACAAAACATGATTACTATACCATTATTTCAAAACTGCACCCCGCTATTTTCCGCAAAAAAGTTTAGATTTTCTGGGCTTCGGCTTACTTGATTTACGTTACGCTTTTTGACATTACGTGATTTATGTGCCGGTCACGTGCTGCATTACGGGGCGTGACAAAGTTGGTATCAGAGCATTAGGTTTAACCTTGGTTTGAGTCTGGGTTTGACTATGCGGAGTCTAGGGCATATATATTTTGGAACCTAGGCTCGACCTTACGGAAAATAGACTTGACGAGGGGGTATTAGACCCGAACTTTCGTTTTATAAGTTGACCTTGACTGATGGAGTAGGTAGCTTGAGTAGAGTGGCGTACCGTACGTATGTTCCGCGGCACATTTACGATACGATACTCCACTTAAGTAACCTTAGGATGTGCATTATCTTGAGATCTGTGATACTATGCGTTCCTATGATCATATATCCATTTAGGATATGATGATTTCTTTCGTTCATGTGATTTATCTTCATCGATACCTACTTGAGGTTCCTATCACCATGGTTTGAGCGCAGAGAGAGCTGCTACTAGGGATGCGGTCAGGGCGAGCTCGCCACGGACGTGGACTGACCATGTTGTTTTCTGGTGATATGGGGAAGTGTAGGTATAGTGTATGTGTTGTGATCTCTCGTTTGAGGTGAGTGTTCGGTTCTGCACCGGATGATTGGGTCGTTGATAGAGGCTGCCGGATTGAGAGGATTGTTGATGTACAGCCTACCTCAGAAATTGTGATGTTGTCTACCGTGCAGACAGATGACCCAGCTGTTGCTGAGATTGATGGGATGTCGATTCCAGAGTTTATGAGAGAAACCACTGGAGCTTTCAGGCAGAGATGAGACAGGAGATAGATAGTCTATCTCGAGTTGAGCGACTGATATGATTCGCCAGATTTGATGTGCCGATGCAGGCTCAGTTGAGTTGAATAATTCCAATTGAAGGATCTTACTTGGATCTAGAGTAATCGAGCAAGAGAGGATGATTGGTAGAGGTTTTTTTTTGTTTTCGTTTTAAATTTAAATTTACCACAATCAAGACGGTGTCGCTTGATAGCTAGCCGGTTGAGTACGAGTCGATCCACAGGGAAATGGTGTCCTTTTCTTTAAGTTCTAACGAGTTAAGTCCTAAATTTGGTAGGTTTTGTTTTACGATCTAAGAATGAGAATAAATTGATTTAAAGGCTTGCTAGGGTTAGGATTAGGTTAGTTCGAAATAGGGATTCTTCTCACTTCTTTCAATGCCCTAGTTAAGAATATAGGTGTTAGGGTAATAGTTGTAAGTCCACGGTAACGCCCCGGCCGTCTAACAGACACCAAATGCGGAACAAAAACTTTTTACAACTGGCGCTATCGCGTACTATAACCCGGATCTGCCATTAACGCTAAACTAACAAACTACAAAGTGGGTAGAAGAGTTATACCGAACGATCCGAGTCCTTCGGTCTTCAACCATCATCCCACGCTTTGTTGCGGCTGCTCCGATCTCCTGAATCTCCAGTCTTCTCGTCCAGGTGGCACCACGTCTACGGATCTTTAAACGAGCTCCCGCCTCTGAACCGAGGCAACTCGGTCGTCAAGTTTGCTAAAAGAGACGACCAAGATGAAGTAGAGAATGAGTAGAACACTTTGTCTCGCTTCGTCCAAAGCCATGGACGAACGGTTAATGAAGTTGCCTTTTGGATCGGGTGAAATGAGAAATGAGGCTATCTAATTTTCATGAACCCGAATCTATCATAATCTTTTCAACCAAATCAACAACCATGAAAGTGAAGAGGAGGGGAGGGCCGGCCACTTATAACAAGAGGGGGGATGAGTGTAGGAGGTGGGGGGAGTGACCATAACCATAAATGAAATGAATGAATCATCTAACACCTAGTATGAACACAATTAATGCAAGTGATGAATCACTAACCTTGTCATCTAAAACATTAAATGACCATTAATACACTAATCCACCTCACCATCCTAGTCACCATTCTAGAACCTTCTAGAAACACGACTCACCTCATGACTCACCCTCAAGAAGAAAAGATAAATCCGCATTTAACCGAATGTTTAATACGGCTGATAAAAAACTGGAAACTGACAACTTCCAAAAGCGATCCCGAAACGGATTTCAGGATAACCCCGTAACAGTATAAATATACCCGCATTTGTATTACGACCGAATACAAATGCAACTGAGACAAAGATATTATATCTACACAGTATAATACTGGGTTCCGGCTTAAACCAAAGCCTACCAGTATTATCTGCCCGAAAAATGACACGTGCGAAAACGCACGTGCATTTTCCGAACCTTGCCATAAAACCATACGGCCTCTACAACGTTTCGCCCGAACTTGGGAAAGTGTCTGTGGGGGACTCTAATGACTCATCAACACACTGGTACTGGGTATAACCTCTAGCACGTCAGAGGTACAAGCTGTACATAACGGTTTGCCTATGTATTGATTGGAAGGGAAGCTGACGAGCGAACTCATCCATAAACCCTACTGAGCCTAACAGTGACAATATACATACAGTCCGGTCCGTTCGTCTATGAGTATCGCATATCTACCTAGGGGGCTGGTAACGTCAGACCCCCATTAGCGGTATAAGTCGTGTCAGAGAGTGGCCCAGAACACCCTGAGATACTACTGGAGTACCTACCAGTAAATCTTCTGCCTCGGCCGAGGGCTTTGTGTAATGGCTCTCCTAGACACAGCGCGATCTCACCCCCAATACCGGGAGAGACGAATCCCCTGCCGATCCGCTCACTTGCCTCCATGTGGCTCGGGACTGTACCCAAAAAAGACCTGTTTGCACGACTCCTTTGAGCCGTGGTAGGGTAGAAATCAAAGCACAGTGGGAACTCACACGAGACAAATGACGACCTCAGGTCGATGAACTAACCTGTATACATGTCACCAGGGAACTGCTATCTGACGATATGTATAATACCAACTAGCATATTCCCGGCGAGTCCTGTCCGGTGTACTCATAACCTAATGAGCACCTGTATACATCTTAGGTGATCTAACTGACACCAGTGGCTTATAAGACCGGCCACCGCCCCTCGTCGGGGTCTCGACTGTATAAACTAGTCTACTCTGGAGTATCGATGCCCTGTCTCGAAACTCCCACGACTAGGGACACTTTAAGGATGTGCTTACAGACCCCAGCTCCCACGTATATGATCGCCATCATACTGCTGGTAGTCAAGCAAGAATCCTATGGGCTCTATCATCATGCAATAGTGAACTAAAGCATGTAAACGATGATAAAGACAAACCAGATAGCAAACTATTATCTCGAGCAAGACTGTCATATCGGTATAGGTCCTGCCTCAATCATTGCAATCACGTACCTGCGATCCAATAATTGACTTTGAGGGCACTATCTCCCACAATCTCCCACTTGCACTTAAGGTTAATTATTGCGATGTCGCATACTCACAGCCCGTGTGATACCGAACATCCAACTCCTCTACTAATCTGTTTCACAAAGCTAGTTTGTAAAACTCTTGTGTTCGAGAAATAGCCTCACTGAGTGGATCCGCCCTGATGTTTCTTTCTATGTCTCTCTTAATCTCAAGTTCGCGGAGAAAGCCATCTCCCGAATTGAGTAATACTAGTCTTAGAATAAGTCTGAATATCTGATGGGACCTAGTTCATAAATGAACTCCAAATCCAAACTTCTTAGACTGTATCGATCACTGAACCTAATCAGTATCCAGCACCATGCCTCCCACAGTATCCTCTTGGACCACCTGTCCATAATACTGTCCCTCGTCAGAGGGAAAACTATAACTCTGACAATCACTCTGTCATCCATGTCACCTTTAAAGCCTGGATGATAACCGTCTCCCGAAGGAGGCTGCCGTCATCAAATCCGTAAAACATGCACTTATATTCTAAAACTGCTTCCTTATGTTTCTTCAGGATTGGATTAATATAAACTTATTGCATCTAGTGCAAAAACAACATCTGGTGTGGTACTTGACTTCTCACGATTGACTCAATTGCCTAAGCAAGTGATCTGCCAATCATGCACATCCCTCTCCATTTTAGTTTGTAAGACACCTTTAGAGAGGGTGAGTCCATCACCTGCAGGTACACCACCATGCCAGGAGTCATCTATTCTAAAATACTATTAGAATACAGTCAAAGTACCCATATTGGGAAACTACCCAAATCTAGATCTAAAACCATAGATCTAGAAACCAGAATGTCTGATATTATATCCATATCCTTTCTGGAGAAACAACTGTGTGACGACCACAGTACAACCGATCGTAGTATAGGAATTTTACTTCCTACTCTGTGTATGTCATCCAAATACCAGGACATCACACCCTACTACCTTCTTATCAGATCCATCCCCTATTCTGATGAAGTCAAACCCATGACTTTCACATCAAAAATGGATGATCTTATCTCTGCTATATCTGCTCAAGCCTATAAATAGACATAAGCTACTTGCCCACTATGCTTCCACTGCTCCCACTGACTATGATAACCCTCTGGAAGAATAATATCTACGTACACTTCTAAAGCCAGTTTAGAACGACGTTATACTTATCCTCCTGCCGGGTCCCATATTCTGGAACAACAGTAGTGTCAAGTCTGGGTAAACAAGAACCTCCATGTCACCGTCCTTGAGGCTACCGGAGTACCTCTCGGGTGTCTGAGGTTACCCACCATATCTGCGGAGTAGCTAATGGAATGTCAAACCTGATTGAATATATAGGTCCTATTAAATTTTCCGTAATCGTTTGCGGTTCTGGAATCTCTTCCAGTTATACCATACTCCCACTACTGTTTTCTGAAAAAATCTATTTTTACCAAAACTGTGACGAGTCAAGATCAATATCACTATTGATCTTCCAGATGGTAGAAAGTCAATCCTCGTCAAAGCCAGGGTCAACCCACAAACTGCCATTACAGAAACGTGCCTTGAGTTATCCAGTGTCTGGTTTTAAGCATAAGCTGGATATCTCCCCGTACCTTAACATCGTTAAGATATGAACCATTCTATATACCATATAGAAATAGATGCACTAATTTAATTGGAACCAGATTCAAATCATGCATCTGTCTCCAGTGCATATCAACTTTAATGGAAAGTGGCTACTCAGCATTACTCAACTTAGGAATCCATCCAATTATGAGTAACCTGAAAGAGAAACAAGTTTCTCAAAACCATTACTATTATCTGAATACCATTCACAAGAATCTACATCTTCGATCTCTTTGAAGAATCCCGATACTTGCGACATCTGGTTCTCTACTTTATTCTTATACCCACAACTTCTCAAAACTTAGACATTGTATTTCTACGAAACACTTGTCTAAAAACTAGAGAAGTCACAAGTAAACAGAACATAGTACGAGGACCTACCCCTTTGTCCTGACGGACACTGGACAACATATAATACTCTGTATAAGTCCCCTGAGTTTGAATAACTCAAAACTTGTGCATCGTAGGTTGAAAACTGTACCCAGGCGATTTCCTCAAATATCACCAATTACAACGAATTCCGATATAATGAGGATGATCACCTTAATTCCCAATAACCTACTCCCACTCATCATCTGTAAAACCATACAGATATGAGAATGAAACCTGGTAAATACATACCCTGGAGTAAGTATCTAATCGGGAAATCAGTTTTCCTTTAACAATGCACTGAAACATGAAAATGTTTCGTAGGGGTATCCTGGTATTCCTAGTAATGCCTCTTCCATAATCCAATTCATGACTATAACCGTATATCTCTTTGCCATCTCTCCAAATCCCTTTATTTATCTTTAGTCGTTACCTTCTGTACACCATCGTTAGGCTAAATGGTTTTCTTCCTTCCCTACCGTTCGGCACCAGCCTATGGTTTGGAAGAAAACTATCCAGTAAGTATAATAGGTGTACACTTCTAATCCTAGGAGTACTCTCAACCTGAGAGAAGATGATGATAAAAGACAACTGAATAATACCTTATTCTATTTCTCCCGAACTGGGGAAAAAAGCAAAGGTGAAATAGGAGTGGCGATGAAGTACACGGTTTGATCGTAAATGATAGCAATCGCAATTTACTTTGCTCTCTTTCTAATCCCTTTATTTTGTCTTTATATATTACCTTCTGAACATCCTACTTAGGCTAATTGGTTTTCTTCATTCCCTATCTTTTGGCACCAGCCTATGGTTTGGAATAAGACTATCCAATAAGCGTAATAGGTGTACTCTCCTAAACTAAGGAGCCCTCGCAACCTGAGAGAAGGTGATAACAAAAGACAACTGAATAAACCAATTCTATTTCTCCTGAATCTGGATCCATCCTTGAAGTAGTACCTTCGAGTTCGTATATAACCATACGATGGATCTATCCAATGGAAGTGGATGTCCGTAGTAATACGGGGTGTTCTGAGAAATTCAAAAGAGTAAAAGAAGGAGCGGCAATGACTTATGCAACTCAGACAATTTAAAAGCCAGTATTTTAAGAAGGTTCGGTCAACTTGGTCACTGAGTCATAGTATCGGGTCGGTGAAAGGTCGCTGCCAAAGATAGAGAGAAAAGAAACACTCTGCGTGCACTCTAACCTAGATCAGAATGGTCATCACTTTATCTAATCAGAAAACCTCCCACTGTAATCTCAAATTCTCCTCCAAATCTGAAAGAAGAATTAGTCGGGATCACCCGAAGAGTAAACCAACTCATCAGTGAGAATCGGGATCCAACTATCATCACATGATAACTTGATGGAAGCCACTCAAGTTATCACACTCCAGAAGGTATGCGCATGCCTGGCAAGTTTCCTGTATGTTTGAAACTCCCGATATATATTTTTTCCCCATGCTCTTATGACCTTGACTAAGGGCCAAATATCTCATAAGTCACATGTCAAGTTCTATCCATCATTATCCAGGTCAATTTGAACCCACCCGTACATACTCTTGACAAAGGGCTAAGTATAGTAATACGACTGTCCCAAACCAATGCATCTATCTATGCAACAAATGAATACCCAGCAGATACCAAACACTATGCCTTGACTAAGGGCCAACAAACATAGCTTGAATACTACTGACTATCCATAAGAAATGACGGAGGGCTACGGCTGGTTTTGGCGAAAAACCTTTAACGTAATGAACTTGATCTCGTTGAAAGAACCTGATAGCTTTTTATAAAAATATAGTGGCGAAAACCTTTTGCTAAAGAGGTCACTCCCGGTGAAGGGATCTCGGCTCTTTCCCCGTGGAATGAGGTGCAGGATATTCCAACTGAATACCGCGATGCAAAGCAACTTGTAATCGACTATATTGAAGTTATTACCCTGACGTAAACTTCTGCCCAAGGGGTCACTCCCGGTGAAGGGATCTCGGCCCTTGCCTCGTGGAATGAAGAGCAGGATATTCCAACTGAATACCGCTATGCAAAACAAAAGGAAACATCTTTGTAATAACACCTTTTTTTAAATTTGTTCCAACAACATCAAATATAGGTTTGTTTTACTTGCATTGATAAGAATCAACGCAGTCCCATCAATCAATCACACCAGAAAAGAACGAAAATAAAATATACGTATATGCCATCCGCATTCGTCACTGGGTCCCGTCATCACCCGTTAGGTTACTTAACTAACGACAAAGCGGGGGGTGGACTAGCGCGGGTGTAAAACATATACAACATCTAATAGTATATATACCAATATACAATAATCGCTCCAGGCGTGATAATATGCAACATTACAGAAAAGTAATAAGCATCATAGAACAATACAGATAATCTGGGATCCCCGGATTTCACAGAGCCGCTACTGAAACCCGACGTTCCCCTGGTCATGTGGATAGCCTGTGCAATGAAACCTAGACCCCTACGGGTGCGGCAAGTTACCCGCCAAAACCTGAAGTGAGGTAGTCCCCACAGCATAGTGAATGGAACACCCGGCACTTCACGGAATCCGGTAAATTGAGCACCCCTCCTTGGGTCAACCTGTACCCCCTACGAGTGCGGCGAATAGCCTGCCAATTCTAGAGTGAGGTCTCTCTGCCTCTCAAAGCCATGAGATATGGACCCGTTGCCCTCCAGAACCCGGCTATCCGTGCACTCCTTCGCGGGATAAACCTAGTACAGAAATAAAAATATGTACAACGGGTACATCGACCTCAACCCGGTCGTGCCCCAAAAGAATATTATACAACAAACAGTGACGGCAGTCCACATGTTGGACGCTCGCCCCGCAATATCAAATGTACAAATAAATCCAAACTGCACTATCATTGCACCCTGCTATCCACCACGACATATCCGCAACATCACAGCACAACACAGAACATCAACGCGAATGTCACGTTCGCAAACCCGTCTAAAAGAACTATAGCAATTAGAAGCGGTTTACCGCTCGAATGACATTCCCGGTCGGAGATATAAAGTAAGTACTGTAAACTAACACGTTTAAATTTCGATCGACAAAATTTCTCAAAGTGGGCCCCACAAACATCTGCTGTACTGTAACAAAAACCGGGCCCAAAAGAACTATACCAGAAACCACAATTTCCAACAAAGAACCAACAGTAGAAAATTGGCCAACTGAAACGCCAAGACGGCCGCGGTTCCGCTGTCAAAGCTAGGCTTTGACCGCGGTTTCGCGGTCGTACGGATGATTCAGTGGACCGTTTTTCTCTGTTATTCTTTAAAAAGCCTGCTTGTTTTTCTGTGATGGTCAAAATAATTTTTAGACACTGTTTAAAATCGACAGAAACTTTAACCCTGGAATTTGCGGTTTTCGAAAATCCGTTCGATCGATATTTTAAACGCGTTAGCACAAGTTAGTATAGCTTAATGGTGAGGCTCTGATACCACTGTAAGTCCACGGTAGCGCCCCGGCCGTCTAACAGACGCCAAATGCGGAACAAAAACTTTTTACAACTGGCGCTATCGCGTACTATAACCCGGATCTGCCATTAAAGCTAAACTAACAAACTACAAAGTGGGTAGAAGAGTTATACCGAACGATCCGAGTCCTTCGGTCTTCAACCATCATCCCACGCTTTGTTGCGGCTGCTCCGATCTCCTGAATCTCCAGTCTTCTCGTCCAGGTGGCACCACGTCGACGGATCTTTAAACGGGCTCCCGCCTCTGAACCGAGGCAACTCGGTCGTCAAGTTTGCTAAAAGAGACGACCAAGATGAAGTAGAGAATGAGTAGAACACTTTGTCTCGCTTCATCCAAAGCCATGGACGAACGGTTAATGAAGTTGCCTTTTAGATCGGGTGAAATGAGAAATGAGGCTATCTAATTTTCATGAACCCGAATCTATCATAATCTTTTCAACCAAATCAACAACCATGAGAGTGAAGAGGAGGGGAGGGCCGGCCACTTATAACAAGAGGGGGTGAGTGTAGGAGGTGGGGAGAGTGACCATAACTATAAATGAAATGAATGAATCATCTAACACCTAGTATGAACACAATTAATGCAAGTGATGAATCACTAACCTTGTCATCTAAAACATTAAATAACCATTAATGCACTAATCTACCTCACCATCCTAGTCACCATTCTAGAACCTTCTAGAAACACGACTCACCTCATAACTCACCCTCAAGAAGAAAAGATAAATCCGCATTTAACCGAATGTTTAATACGGCTGATAGAAAACTGGAAACTGGCAACTTCCAAAAGCGATCCCGAAACGGATTTCAGGATAACCCCGTAACAGTATAAACATACCCGCATTTGTATTACGACCGAATACAAATGCAAGTGAGACAAAGATATTATATCTACACAGTATAATACTGGGTTCCGGCTTAAACCAAAGCCTACCAGTATTATCTGCCCAAAAAATGACACGTACGAAAACGCACATGCATTTTCCGAACCTTGGCTAAAACCATACGGCCTCTACAACGTTTCGCCCGAACTTGGGAAAGTATCTGTGGGGGACTCTAATGATCATCAACACACTGGCACTAGGTATAACCTCTAGCACGTCAGAGGTACAAGCTGTACGTAACGGTTTGCCTATATATTGATTGGAAGGGAAGCTGACGAGCGAACTCATCCATAAACCCTACTGAGCCTAACAGTGACAATATACATACAGTCCGGTCCGTTCGTCTATGAGTATCGCATATCTACCTAGGGGGATGGTAACGTCAGACCCCCATTAGCGGTATAAGTCGTGTCAGAGAGTGGCCCAGAACACCCTGAGATACTACTGGAGTACCTACCAGTAAATCTCCTGCCTCGGCTGAGGGCTTTGTGTAATGGCTCTCCTAGACACAGCGCAATCTCACTCCCAATACCAGGAGAGACGAATCCCCTGCCGATCCGCTCACTTGCCTCCATGTGGCTCGGGACTGTACCCAAAAAAGACCTGTTTGCACGACTCCTTTGAGCCGTGGTAGGGTAGAAATCAAAGCACAGTGGGAACTCACACGAGACAAATGACGACCTCAGGTCGATGAACTAACCTGTATACATGTCACCAGGGAATTGCTATCTGACGATATGTATAATACCAACTAGCATGTTCCCGGCGAGTCCTGTCCGGTGTACTCATAACCTAATGAGCACCTGTATACATCTTAGGTGATCCAACTGACACCAGTGGCTTGTGAGACCGGCCACCGCCCCTCGTCGGGGTCTCAACTGTATACACTAGTCTACTCTGGAGTATCGATGCCCTGTCTCGAAACTCCCACGACTAGGGACACTTTAAGGATGTGCTTATAGACCCCAGCTCCCACGTATATGATCGCCATCATACTGCTGGTAGTCAAGCAAGAATCCTATGGGCTCTATCATCATGCAATAGTGAACTAAAGCATGTATACGATGATAAAGACAAACCAGATAGCAAACTATTATCTCGAGCAAGACTGTCATATCGGTATAGGTCCTACCTCAATCATTGCAATCACGTACCTGCGATCCAATAATTGACTTTGAGGGCACTATCTCCAACAATAGTCAACAACGGGGATTAGCACGACTAGGAAGAAACTTGGTTTCTTCCTTTTGGTCCTTGTCCGTCCGTTCTTGGCTCTTAGCCCTAACCTCCGGCTAATTCAACCACAACCGGTCTAACTAGGGAATCGCCGCTATCATGTAGGATAGGGTGCCGTAGTGAGCGGATTATGGTTGATTTAAAGGGAGTCAGTATTTTAATATTATTTGGGCAAAGAAAGGAGTGAGAGAGATTTCCTTCTCTCAAACCTTCCCTCTCCTACCCCTAACAAGTGAGGAACTACTCACTCATTAGGAAGATAACAATAAAATTCAATTTTTTTTATTTTTAATAGATTAACTAAAATTGCAGATAATAAAAGAACAGATAAAAATTGCAGGAATTAAAATTCAGATAAAAAGAATGCGAGATAAAAAAAACTTACTTTATTGATGACATCTCAATAACGCATTACAATGGAATTTAAATCTAAGAATTAAAAAGAGTAAAAAACTAAAGAAAGGCATGCCTAATTAGGCTTTTGGCTTTCCTATTTATAGATAGAAAAAACCTTAGGTTACATTCTGATCCATACATGAATTTACCAAACTACCCTAAGAAAACCGGGTCAAAGCACCGACACCCACCGACACGTGCACCATACGGCCGCGGTTCCGCGGCAGAAAGGCCTGTTTGGCCGCAGTTCCGCGTCCATTAAGTGGGATCTTGGTCTCAATCTTTCAGGGTTGCTTCATCTTGCTTTTACCTTCTGTTTTCTTCACTTGGTTCCTCAGAATCTTTTCTATTTTCTTCCAGATTTCCAACAATGCAGAATGATGTAGACTTTTTGCCGTGAGCTTCGCATTGAAATCTTGAATCTTGTGCTGCCCTTGTGCTTTGTACATTGAACTGTCTAATGATTTTCATTTGTTCCTTGAACTGGTAGGCGGCATCATACGGATCTATCTATTGTTGGTCGTAATCTCACATTTGTAGCGACTTTTCATGAATTTCACTGTAACGATCTGAGAACCTGTAACCTACAACTATTTAGTAGACATGGATCAAAATCACCTATTTATATATAATGTGATTAAGAATGGGCGATATAATAATGCAAAATTCTAATATGAACAAATACCCCCAAACTTATCTTTTGCTCGTCCCTAGCAAACCCGATTTTTATTCTCAAAAATTCCTAACCTCACTTTCGCAGGGAACGCGATTGCACTGAGCTCGTGCAACAAGCCGTTAAATCTCTAGGTGTCCCTGGTAGGAGGAGTGTTGTCTCCTGAGGGTTTTCAGCGGATACTACCCACAAAATCCGATCAATTTGGCCATTGACTATAATTCTTCAATTCAGTATTCTAGCAAGAACTTCTATTATCGTTAACTTAGAAATCATCAACCCGTATTTTTCACACTCCCTCTTCATTTAACTTAAGATCGTATATGTTTTGCAAATTTATTAAGCTTTCAGCATCTTTTGAATTTTCCTTCTAAGGTGCAATCTCAACTCAGGAATTTTTATCATCTTTACTAAAGATATAAGAGCTATCTTTCATTCCTATCTCTCATCTAAACCCCAATTATATACCTCTACGTGTGTGTAATTATCACCCCTACACTTGGAAATTCAATTCAAGCTATCATACTCTTGTCCATCGTCCAAAGTACTTTTTAGTTGCTGATAAAAATTTCTCACACATTCTTCATGCGACCGTTAATACTTCTTGAGGTACTAAACGACCGATTACAAAATGTGCTTGCGCATTTAGGCGTAATTCCTCGTCTTGTAATACTTAAGGCTTAGCAGTGACTCCTAAACCAGTTGGTCTAAGACACTAGGTGATAAAGCACCCTCGCTATATTTTTTATTTATGCTGCCTTAAGTAATTACAAAACCATTGTTCATTTTTTTTTATGTCTCTTTATTCACCATTTATACTTTTATTTTATTTTCCTTCATACTAAGATTTTTAGACAAGAGCATTTCAAGGTATCCTCTACTATCCCAAGTTTCAAGGTGCGTGTACGTGCAAGTTGTAGGGTATATATTTTCAGAATTTAAACTTAAGGTTCAGAATTATTTTTCAAACTTATACTTCAAATAAAAATTTCAATACTCTTCACTTATTTTGACTTAGCCCAAGAACTGAACTCAAAATTTTCCTATTTCTAAATAAACTACAAGAACATATATTTTCTACAGTTAAACTTTAAGAAAGGTTATTTTTAGGGTTTTTACTTTACTAAGTTTAGAATCTAGTTTTTCCCTACTATTCAACCGTCATGTTGAACTTAAGTCAAATATGGCCAAAATTGAACTTTTCAATTTTTATAATTTTTTTATAATTTTTCAATTTTTATTTGATTTTATATATATATATATATATATATATATATATATAATATTTTTATAGAGGTGCAATGAGGAATTAAATATGCAAAGAGAGAAAAAACAAATATGTACAAAAACAAAAATATGCAGATGCAATGCAAAGATAACTATTTACAATCCATCTCCACCCCCAAACTTATCGAAAGCAGTGTCCTCACTGCTCATAGCCTCGCCGTCCCCTCGATCTTGAGCGGGATCGTTCCTCTCTTGCCAGCAGAGTGGTTATATCCTGCTCCAAACTCGTCACTCGCTGACCAAGGTTGGTCACCATCCCTATCAACCTTTCTATCCCCTGTTGGTTCGTCACATCAAGCGTGCTTGCGCAGCGGGGGTAAGCTCTTCATCGCTCGCTGTTGAGCTCGAGCTGGGTGTCTTGGCGGGCACGTCCTCGGCCGGCTCGGTGCGCGACCATACATCATGTAAGCGTGTGTAGGACGTGGATACGCCCTCAAGAAGAGGTCTAATGGGGATCCCTCTATGCATATAAAATTCGAATTCCTCAACAGGGAGGAAATGACGACACAGTTGTGTTACCAACATAGGGCATGGATAGTTAGCAGCCCTCTTGCTCGCACCAATTGAGTGAAGTAATACAGTGCACATATCACAGCTGGGGTTTCTCGTCACCAAAGTGTGCACTATATGAAGGGATGGTGTGAAAAATGTCGTGTTATGCGAACTACCAAAAATATTATTTTGTACCCAACGGCACACAGTCAATACGTTCGCAAAAAGGGTTCTAGCCTGGATGCCTTTTCGTGGCTCCCTCGAACAATCATTACCCATTAAGGGTAGGTAGTCTTCGAAACGGAGGGGTTGATCATGAATAGGTAGTCTGGGTATTAAGGTGACTTCATGGATGAAGTCCCTATCAATTATTATTTCCCTATCCCCCCACATTAACCTAATGTAACCGTGTTGTGAGAGGCAACCATCATCCATGCATTCGTAAAATTGAGTGACAAGATCCGGAAGCGCGAAGGCATTCGGATGGTTGAAAAGTAAAAAGTTCCATCCACGCCTTCGGATCTCATCACCGAAGTAACTACCATAAATCGTGTGTGCAAAGATTTGGGAAAAATCCCTTTCAAACTGCAGAGTTGGTGCCATCATAGAGAGCAAATTTAACAAATATAGATTTTACATAGACGGAAAAGGAAGTGCAAACCTCCTCTGAAATTTTCAGACGGCGACGCAGCTAGTAGGCGGCGGAAATGCGGCAGGAAAGCGTCTTCGGCGGCGGAAGCGCGGCGATCTGGTGAGTTCTCTCTGTGCGATCTTCAACGGCGGCCAGGGTTTTGAGGAAATGAGAAATTAGGGTTATGAAAACTCAGAGGAGGGCTCGGTGTCGTTTTATAAAGGGTGTTTTGGTTATTTGCAAAAAGGACCTCTTAAAAAGAGGAATTTATTTGTAAATAAATTTTTTTTTTATTTATTAAAACTGAAAATTTACAAAAATACCTCTAAAAATTTGAGGAAAAAAATTATTTATTTTTTTATTTTTATTATTTTGTATTTTTATATAATTACAACTGTGACATACCCCCAAACTTATTTGAAACAGTGTTTGTAACGTTTTAAAATAAATAAATAAATAAATAAAATTCTTTAAGTGAATTTTATGATTTTCGGTAAAGTAAAACGTAGTTTTCGTAAAACTAAACCGTAATTATTTTTCATTATAAATTTAAAAATACCTATTTTAATTATGTAATTACTAGTAAATGGTGTTTATTTAGTCACTTATAAATTTTTAGTTTAATTAAATATCTTTCCAAAATTAATTATTTTAAATATTAACATAAGCTTTATTTATACACTAAATTAGTATAAATTACAAATTTGAATGGGTTTAATTAGCAAAAGTGAATCATTACATATTGGAATCAAGTGTGTTTCATGCAAAATTTATTTTCAAAATTTTCCATGGTTCTAGACCATTCTAGGTTAAATGGAGTTAGGAAAATAAAGAATTTTTATTAAATTCATGAAAAGACTTAATTGTGTGATATTTTTGTGAAACCTTCTACACTTTTCTTCACCTTTTCTCACTCTCCTCTCTTTTCCTCACCTCATGGTCGGCCTCACCTCCATGGGCAGCCCCAAAATTATTCCCCCATCATTTTTGCATTAAAAATCATCAAAATTCATCAAAAATTTCAAAAATAAACCTCAAAAATCAACATTCAACCTCTACCAATTTCCTTTGACCTATTTAGCATGGATCTTGGAGATGGAAACCATTATTTTTGAGGCATATTTTCATGTTTGTATTTCATGATGTGGAGGTATAAATTTTATTCTTATGGTTAATTGTTATTAAATGTTTAATCTAGCATATTTTGATTTTCCTAATTAATTCTATTTGTAAGTTTAAAATTTAAGTTAGGATTTATAAAATCAAGTTATGGTTTTACTAATTAAGTGGGGTTATAATAACTAGTTTAACATTTTTTTTGGAATGGAAAATCTTGCATGGTTGTTGAATTATAATTTGAACATTTCAATTTGTTTAAATTAAGTATTTTTGCTAACTAGGTTTCTATAAAACATAAATATTGGTGATATAAAATTCTAATTAAGGTTGTTATCATTAGATTGTAGTTTTAATGAGAATATTAACATGTTAAAGGAATGAAAAACTTAATTTGGTTACTAGTTTCTATTGATAATTGAAAAATAGTGATAAAAATGCTATTTTTGCTAACTAGATTTTAGAAACTCTTAAATAAATGAGATTTAAAATCTAATTTATGGTTTCATTATATTATTATCATCATGAATTGTAGTTTAATAAGTTAATTCATGCAAAATAAAGTTTAGTTGTGATATTGTGAAATTTTGCTTAACAGTATCGAAATCGGGCAAGTTTGCAAACTAGAATTTCCAAACTAATACAAATTAGGGTGTTAAAAATATGGTAATGGTTTTTATAATCTAGTTATGTTATTTAATGAATATTATTACCATTAGTTTCTTTTAATCATCAAGTTTTGAAGTAAAACGGTAAATTGACATTTTCAAGGTTTTGCGGAATTAGACGATTTGATCGATTTTAGGGTTTCGATGAATTAAATCGTCTTTTATATTATAAGTAATGAGTTTTAAAACTACGAGTTGTTTGTTGGTGTTTTATCTCGATCAATCGGCGTTTGTACGCCGATATCGAGCGATATTTGGTTCTTTTGCATGAGCGGGTCATAGGTTTTAACCTATGCGCGTTTCGTGCGTCGTTTTGGTTTTGTCCGTGATTCAGTTTACGATATTATATATGTTTGCGTATAGGTACCCCTCGCGTGTACTTCGGACGAGGAAGAAGAGGAGGGCGACCTCGTCTTCGGCAGACAAGGACCAGGTGAGTAGATGTATATCTACGAGGGGAAGTCGGGTGGATGGCGTTTAGCACCCCCGAAAATGTAGAATAGGAATAGTACTTATTGTCATTAGGAAGTCAGACGTGACCTTAGAATCTTAGTGAGTAGGACCCTAGTAATGACCTTAGGTTTGGACTAGATTGATTTAGAAAGACCTTACCAGAGGATGAATATCTTGGAGGAGATTCGTAGGCTTCGGGTAGACACACGCACACGCACGCACAGAGACTGGACGTGGTGTATACGTGTATGTGTATATATATAGGACTAGGTGTAGGTATATATATACACAACACGTATATGTTATACAGGGATGTGATGTGATACACGGGGATGAAGCAGTATACACTGGGCTTGATGCCGTGATTCTTGGCTATACGGTCGTATTATGATGTTAGCGGATCATTAGAAAATGAGATAATGAATAGGTATACATAAATAATAATGGGTGGTGATGATATTGAGGTATATGGAACTCTAAAATAGAACCCGGACTATAACCTGTGCCTGAAATTACAATATGATATATGTGTGACTTGATTACGATATCATATAGGTGTGACTTGATTACGATATCATATAAGTGTGACTTGGTTATGATATGATATAAGTGTGACTTAATCACAATATGATACATGTGACATGATATTTCTGACGATAAATTAACGATGTATATTTATGCTGGCAATGATATATGATTGATGTATGCGATTACAGTACAGTACCTTGATCATGACATGATTTGATGGTGATATTATACGAATGATGAGACACGTAGGTGATACTTGACCCGTACCCCGATATTGGGATGCCGTACGATGGATTTTACCGTACGGGATATAGATGTGATGATTGATCTGCACTCTTGATTTTAGGAAGCCGTACTACGTACGTGACGCTATTGAGGCTGGATTGCCGACTATTAGAGATATGGAATCAGACCTTAGGTGGACTCTTATTTCTTATCGACTAGTTTCTTAGGTTTAGTTCCTTAGGAGGTTAGATGGACACTAGTTTAGGCTCGAGTCATATAGTTGTAGTTATACTTGTATATCAAATGAGTGGTTAATACACATCCGTCTTTACATTCAGACCGTAATCATCATGGTGCATGTTCATACATATGTTTCTATAATCAGTATAAAACTATGCATGTTAGGACGCCAGCACCATTACCGATGATGCCCATATTCCACGCACACTTATTTGCCGGCTCACACACATCATCATCGGTAATTGCTATGTCACGTACACTTTAGAACATATTATCTTTTATTGATAAAATCAGCTAACAGCTAGATTGATATAATAATGTATTTACTCTCTGGTGTTAATCTAGACATGGCATTTATTATTTAGACATTGCATGCATACTCATTCACATGACATATTATTATTTGAGTCACTGACACGAGCACGGAGTATTTGCACTTACACGTAGTTTATTACCCTGCCATTACTAGATGACTAGTAATATATTAGTATATTATTATGACCTAGGATAGCGTCGTGCATTCGATTTCTTTTCGTAGATGTCTTCTACTCACGAGTTGGCAACTCACATCCGTTGTGCCAAATTTTATTACAGGTTCGATGTACAGGTTACCTTGGCAGCTTGCTGGCACATCCTTTCATTCAGGGTGATTTGCACGGTAGATTGGTTCACTTGTATCTGGACCGCCGTTGTACTTTTATTATTTCATTTATATCTAGTAAGCTCCATCAACCAAATTTGTATTACTTGATAGTTTACTGGACCAGTTATTTATTTCGACCTTAGAGTCGCGCTTGTATTATTATGGTATCTGGTGGATTTGTTTTCTTTTAAGTTTTGAACCTCGCCCTTTGGCGTTGTATACTATTGTGCACTGATGTGGTTGTTTCCGCCTTTTGGCGTAGAGCTAGCTCCCGTTTGGGGATGCTTTTTATTGTTTGTATATATATTATTCTTGTTTGTACCCGTTTAGGGCCAGTTTTTACAAAGGAGACTCTGCCGAAATTTTTGAGAAAAATTGGATGTTGCTTTTAAACTTGTTTTCTATATGTTTTCCTTTACTTCTTCTTCTTTTTATGGTTTAGATTTCTGGGCTTCGGCTTACTTAGGTTACGTTGCGCCTCTAGACGCTTCGTAATCTAAGTGCCGGTCACGTTCCGTACTTTCGGGGCGTGACAAAGTTGGTATCAAAGCGCTATGTTTAACTTTGTATATGTCTAGGGTGACCCTTGGTTGATGGAGTAGGCGATTTAGGTAGAGTGACGTACCGTGGGTATGATCCGCGGCATACTTACGATACGCTACTCTTCTTAAGTAGCCTTAGGATGTACATTTTTTTGCACCACATTTCATTCGTTCCTTTGATCTATCTTCGTCGATATCGGGTGGTGGTTTCTGTTACCACGGGCGCACTGGCAGAGGGAGCTGCGGCTCGAATGCGATAACCATTAGGGTATCGTTTATTCTTGAGGATTGAAGCATTGTTTAGCGTGTGGACGAAGGGTATTCACATGCCGTCCAGACGAAGTTAAAGGATTCGAACGATTGTCAGAAACCCATTTTCCCAAGTTTAAGGTATTCGGAAGAACATGCAGGTATTTCTATGGACCCTCTAGAAGAATGAAACCCTAACTCGACATAATGACCACGAGAACGTCTTTGAACCTTAGGGTTTACGGCAGTTCCACGGTGCCATTAGTGAGGCTTGGGTTTGCCCTTCTACGGCTGGACCATCGATGCTGGGGTATGTACCGGATATTTTTAAATTGTACTTGAGTGTTGAGGTCCCGGGGAATTATGGGATTTTGATGAATCGATCGAAAAGTTTAATGTAGTCCAGATATCAGGTGAAGGGATAGATTACGTAGGAGAATCTAGGTACGAGTATTGCCGTTGGTAGCGCAGTCGGCACAGCTACGAAGGGACGAGTTCGAAGCAGTCGACATCAGAGGAAAGAGGCGTACATTGACGATAGTGTTTACGATTGTGATTTTGTGATTTGAATTTCATTTTTCCGTTGATTGGATTTTGGTATTTTGAGGATTTTGTTCTACGATTGGTATTTCTTATGTGTACATTCATTATATTCTATGCGTGTTTCTTATATCGGTTGTATTGATGTTGTTTTGTACCTACCCAGTACACTCGATTTGGTTTTATACATTTTGAGATTTTGATTTGATTTTGTGCATATGGGTTACTCATGATTTTGACATATGCTTCGACCTAGTTTTTGTGCATTTTCGTACTGTGATTTCGATTTTTGATATTCGGTGTATGTTTTCGTGCACCATGTGCACCAGATTGAGATTCTTGCGTATACTTGGCGCACTTGATGCGATTTTGTGCACACCAGATGCACTAAATCGGGGTTTTGTGCAGATTAGATGCACCTGATATTAGAGTCGTGCACGCCCGTTGCACTTGACAGATGTTTTTGGTGCACACCTGTTGCACTTAGTTTGTTTTTGTGTATATTCGTGGCATCTGTATTTGGTTTTGATTTCAGTGCACACCGGACGCACATGATATTTTTATGATGTGATTGGGACTGATTTCAGTTTGAGCAGTATGTTTTTATAATCATTACTATTTGATTTAGTAACCAGGCGGGACGTGTATGTTAAATAAAAGATATAAATATGTATAGCTATTTTTTTTTAAATAAATAAAAGTCCGCTACTTGTGCCGTGACACGTGCATCGCACGGCGATTTTCAAAAGGGTTTTTTTGTGTGTTTCCTTACTAAGGTGTTTAGCCGATTTTACTACGATGCATACTATATCTAAGTTATAGTTTTTATATATATTATGTTGGTTTTCGTATTGGGTTTTGATATTTTATTTTCGTCATAACCCCGACGATTTGAGTGTTTTGGCTGAATGTTTTAGTAATTGGGGGGAGTTTTAATTTAAATTCGGGGACCGAATTTCTTAAAGGAGGGAAGATTGTAACGTTTTAAAATAAATAAATAAATAAATAAAATTCTTTAAGTGAATTTTATGATTTTCGGTAAAGTAAAACGTAGTTTTCGTAAAACTAAACCGTAATTATTTTTTATTATAAATTTTAAAATACCTATTTTAATTATGTAATTACTAGTAAATGGTGTTTATTTAGTCACTTATAAATTTTTAGTTTAATTAAATATCTTTCCTAAATTAATTATTTTAAATATTAACATAAGCTTTATTTATACACTAAATTAGTGTAAATTACAAATTTGAATGGGTTTAATTAGCAAAAGTGAACCATTACATATTGGAATCAAGTGTGTTTCATGCAAAATTTATTTTCAAAATTTTCTATGGTTCTAGACCATTCTAGGTTAAATGGAGTTAGGAAAATAAAGAATTTTTATTAAATTCATGAAAAGACTTAATTGTGTGATATTTTTGTGAAACCTTCTACACTTTTCTTCACCTTTTCTCACTCTCCTCTCTTTTCCTCACCTCATGGCCGGCCTCACCTCCATGGGCAGCCCCAAAATTATTCCCCCATCATTTTTGCATTAAAAATCATCAAAATTCATCAAAAATTCCAAAAATAAACCTCAAAAATCAACATTCAACCTCTACCATTTTCCTTTGACCTATTTAGCATGGATCTTGGAGATGGAAACCATTATTTTGGAGGCATATTTTCATGTTTGTATTTCATGATGTGGAGGTATAAATTTTATTCTTATGGTTAATTGTTATTAAATGTTTAATCTGGCATATTTAGATTTTCCTAATTAATTCTATTTGTAAGTTTAAATTTAAGTTAGGGTTTATAAAATCAAGTTATGGTTTTACTAATTAAGTGGGGTTATAATAACTAGTTTAACATTTTTTTTGGAATGGAAAATCTTGCATGGTTGTTGAATTATAATTTGATCATTCCAATTTGTTTAAATTAAGTATTTTTGCTAACTAGGTTTCTATAAAACATAAATATTGGTGATATAAAATTCTAATTAAGGTTGTTATCATTAGATTGTAGTTTTAATGAGAATATTAACATGTTAAAGGAATGAAAAACTTAATTTGGTTACTAGTTTCTATTGATAATTGAAAAATAGTGATAAAAATGCTATTTTTGCTAACTAGATTTTAGAAACTCTTAAATAAATGAGATTTAAAATCTAATTTATGGTTTCATTATATTATTATTATCATGAATTGTAGTTTAATAAGTTAATTCATGCAAAATAAAGTTTAGTTGTGATATTGTGAAATTTTGCTTAAAAGTATCGAAATCGGGCAAGTTTGCAAACTAGAATTTCCAAACTAATACAAATTAGGGTGTTAAAAATATGGTAATGGTTTCTATAATCTAGTTATGTTATTTAATGAATATTATGACCATTAGTTTCTTTTAATCATCAAGTTTTGAAGTAAAACGGTAAATTGACATTTTCAAGGTTTTGCGGAATTGGACGATTTGATCGATTTTAGGGTTTCGATGAATTAAATCGTGTTTTATATTATAAGTAATGAGTTTTAAAACTACGAGTTGTTTGTTGGTATTTTATCTCGATCAATCGGCGTTTGTACGCCGATATCGAGTGATATTTGGTTCTTTTGCATGAGCAGGTCATAGGCTTTAACCTATGTGCGTTTCGTGTGTTGTTTTGGTTTTGTCCGTGATTCAGTTTATGATATTATATATGTTTACGTATAGGTACCCCTCGCGTGGACTTCGGACGAGGAAGAAGAGGAGGGTGACATCGTCTTCGGCAGACAAGGACCAGGTGAGTAGATGTATATCTACGGGGGCAAGTCGGGTGGATGGTATTTAGCACCCCCGCAAATGTAGAATAAGAATAGTACTTATTGTCATTAGGAAGTCAGACGTGACCTTAGAATCTTAGTGAGTAGGACCCTACTAATGACCTTAGGTTGGACTAGGTTGATTTAGAAAGACCTTACCAGAGGATGAATATCTTGGAGGAGATTCGTAGGCTTCGGGTAGACACACACACACGCACACACAGAGACTGGACGTGGTGTATACGTGTATGTGTATATATATAGGACTAGGTGTAGGTATATATATACACAATACGTATATGTGATACAGGGATGTGATATGATACACGGGGATGAAGCAGTATAACTGGGCTTGATGCCGTGATTCTTGGCTATACAGTCGTATTATGATGTTAGCGGATCATTGGAAAATGAGATAATGAATAGGTATACATAAATAATAATGGGTGGTGATGATATTGAGGTACATGGGACTCTAAAATAGAACCCGGACTATAACCTGTGCCTGAAATTACAATATGATATATGTGTGACTTGATTACGATATCATATAGATGTGACTTGATTACGATATCATATAGGTGTGACTTGGTTATGATATGATATAAGCGTGACTTAATCACAATATGATACATGTGACATGATATTTCTGAGGATAAATTAACTATGTATATTTATGATGGCAATGATATATGATTGATGTATGCGATTACAGTACAGTACCTTGATCATGACATGATTTGATGATGATATTATACGAATGATGAGACACGTAGGTGATACTTGACCCGTACCCTGATATTGGGATGCCGTATGATGGATTTTACCGTACGGGACATAGATGTGATGATTGATCCGCACTCTTGATTTTAGGAAGCCGTACTACGTACGTGACGCTATTGAGGCTGGATTGCCGACTATTAGAGATATGGAATCAGACCTTAGGTGGACTCTTATTTCTTATCGACTAGTTTCTTAGGTTTAGTTCCTTAGGAGGTTAGATGGACACTAGTTTAGGCTCGAGTCATATAGTTGTAGTTATACTTGTATATCAAATGAGTGGTTAATACATCCGTCTTTACATTCAGACCGTAATCATCATGGTGCATGTTCATACATATGTTTCTATAATCAGTATAAAACTCTGCCTGTTAGGACACCAGCACCATTACCGATGATGCCCATATTCCACGCACACTTATTTGCCGGCTCACACACATCGTCATCGGTAATTGCTATGTTACGTACACTTTAGAACATATTATCTTTTATTGATAAAATCAGCTAACAGCTAGATTGATATAATATTGTGATTACTCTCTGGTGTTAGTCTAGACATGGCATTTATTATTTAGACATTTCATGCATTCACATTTTCATGTTATCATGCAGTATTGTGGGGCTTATGCCGACATTTATCAATTACTTACTCATGATTTTGGGATTTTGGATTTCTATGAGATTTCTGGATTTTGGGGAAAACCGCAATAATATATATATATAAACTTCTGTCTCTCTTCCTCTCTTTTTAAAATATAAGTTCCGGTTTTCCCGTGATGTATGTGTCGTCCACCATGAGATTTCATGTTTTCTATTGGATTTCAAGACCCGATTCGAGGAGTGGATGAACCGTCTCGGATACATAGTGGGCCCGGTATGGTACCCCGGGGTAAGAAGATCGAGTTGTAGACGATGAGCCTGGCAGGGGAGGACTACCTACCGGTGATGTCTGGCGCGGCGGATATCCGGAGGATACCGACCGTTGTCGTGAGATTTGGTGATATGGGCCGATCCGGACTGACGGAGCCCGAGATATTGAGACTATGAGGTATTGAGACTTGAGATTTACATGTTTTGTGTCGATGCTTGACATGGATTTCCATGGATTTTATCGATGATATTTCAGATTTCTATACAAATTTACCATGATAAAAGTTAAAGGTTTTCTTTATACAGATATATCCAGATTTCAGGATTGATTGTTTTACATTCATGGTGCATGCATACTTATTCACATGATATATTATTATTTGAGTCACTGACACGAGCACGGAGTATTTGCACTTACACGTAGTTTATTACCCTGCCATTACTAGATGACTAGTAATATATTAGTATATTATTATGACCTAGGACAGCGTCATGCATTCGATTTCTTTTCGTAGATGTCTTCTACTCACGAGTTGGCAACTCACCTCCGTTGTGCCAAATTTTATTACAGGTTCGATGTACAGGTTTCCTTGGCAGCTTGCTGGCACATCCTTTCATTCAGGGTGATTTGCACGGTAGGTTGGTTCACTTGTATCTGGACCGCCGTTGTACTTTTATTATTTCATTTGTATCTAGTAAGCTCCATCAACCAAATTTGTATTACTTGATAGTTTACTGGACCAGTTATTTATTTCGACCTTAGAGTCGCGCTTGTATTATTATGGTATCTGGTGGATTTGTTTTCTTTTAAGTTTTGAGCCTTGCCCTTTGGCGTTGTATACTATTGTGCACTGATGTGGTTGTTTCCGCCTTTTGGCGTAGAGCTAGATCCCGTTTGGGGATGCTTTTTATTGTTTGTATATATATTATTCTTGTTTGTACCCGTTTGGGGCCAGTTTTTACAAAGGAGACTCTGCCGAAATTTTTGAGAAAAATTGGATGTTGCTTTTAAACTTGTTTTCTACATGTTTTCCTTTACTTCTTCTTCTTTTTATGGTTTAGATTTCTGGGCTTCGGCTTACTTAGGTTACGTTGCGCCTCTAGACGCTTCGTAATCTAAGTGCCGGTCACGTTCCGTACTTTCGGATCGTGATAGTGTTTCCACTGTTTATGGCTGGATAACCGAAATTTGGGGGTAGATGGAGGAAGATCAGTCAATGTAAATCGGCTCCTGCAACAGCAGGGGCTCCTCTGAAGGGTCCGCGGTGAGGAACGCTTTAAGCCTGTGTCCGTTCACTTTAAATAGTGAACCGTCCTCCGAATTCTCTAAGTCGACCGCACCGTGCGGATACACGGTACGTACAAAAAATGGCCATTTCTATCGAGATCTAAGTTTGCCGGGATGGAAATGTAACCGGGTATCGTAAAGTAAAACCTGTTGACCAGGTTTGAATATTTTGTGCATAAGGTGTTTATCGTGAAACACCTTCGTTCGGTTTTTGACGACAACCGCATTCTCGTAAGCTTCATCCCGAAGCTCATTTAATTCATTTAACTGCAGCTTTCTATGACTGCCCGCATCTCCGAGAGATAGATTCAACTCTTTTATTACCCAAAATGCACGATGCTCTATTTCAACTAGAAGGTGGCAAGCCTTTTCATAAACAAGCCTATAAGGAGACATGCCAAGATCGGTCTTATAGGCAGTTCAAAATGCCCAAAGGGCATCAGTAAGTTTTAGAGACCAATCTTTACGGTTTTTGGAAACCGTCTTCTCCAATATCTACTTGATTTGCCGATTTGAAATCTCGGCTTGCCCACAAGTTTGGGGATGATAGGGCGTCAATTGCTTGTGATTAATGGAATATTTCCGCATTAAGGACTCGAAAGTCCTATTACAGAAATGAGTTCCATTGTCGCTGATGATTGCGCGGAGGTGCCCAAACCGGGAGAAAATGATTTCTTTGAGGAATCTAACGACAACCTTGTTATCGTTAGTCCGACTGGGCACAGCCTCAACCCACTTAGATACATAATCAACAGCAAGAAGAATATATAAGTTCCCAAAAAGAATTGGGAAATGGTCCCATAAAATCGATCCCCCAAACATCAAAAATTTCCACAACCAATATTGGTTGGAGCGGCATTTCGTTTCTCCTAGATGTCCGGCCCAAGTGTTGGCACCGGGAGCATGTCTTGCAGTAATCATGTGCGTCTTTAAAAGTTGTGGCCGCACACTCTTAAATTCATTGTCGGGGACACACCGACGAATAATTTGGTCGGGACAGTATTTGAATAGATATGGTTCATCCCAGTAGAAATGTTTTACCTGGAATAGGAATCGGAGTCTGTCCTGATTCGACCATTCATTTGGTATAAGTCCGGTGGCCAAATAATTCACAATATCTATGAATCAAGATTCGCATGATGCAGACAAGAGCTGCTTATTTGGAAAAACGTCTTTTATAGGAAATTGAAGCGTCGGCGAAGAAGGGAGGCGTGAAAGATGGCCGGCGATTACGTTTTCGCATCCTCTTTTGTCTTTGATGACAAGGTCAAACTCTTGTAGTAAGAGAATCCAACGTATCAGCCAAGATTTAGCATCCTTCTTCGCAAAAAGATGGCGAAGAGCTGAATGGTCAGTGTATACGATGACTGGAGAGCCGATTAAGTAGAGCCTGAACTTTTCTAATGCAAACACAACAGCTAAGAATTCCTTCTCGCTAGTTGTGTAATTTAATTGGGCCTCGTTCAAGGTTTGTCTAGTGTAATAAATTACATGCGGTATCTTATTGATGTGCTATCTAAGGACAGCACCAATGGCAAAATCAGATGCATCGCACATAATCTCAAATGGATGCGTCCAGTCAGGAGACGAAAGAATGGGAGCAGAAGTAAGTGAGCTTTTCAATGACTCGAACGCCTTCATACAGCTCAAGTCAAAATAAAAAGTGGTGTCCTTGGCCAACAAAAGAGTCAAGTGTCTAGCAATCTTGCTAAAATCCTTGATGAACCGTCAATAGAAACTGGCATGGCCAAGGAAGGCTCGAATGTCTCAGACGCATTTAGGGAGGAGGGAGATTGGAAATGACTTCAATCTTCGCTTTATCTACCTCAATTCCATCTTGCGAGATGATATGTCCTAAGACAATACCTTCTCGTACCATGAAATGGCACTTCTCCCAATTTAAAGTAAGGTTCTTATCCTTACACCGGTAAGGACTGCGTCGAGATGTAGCAAACACTCATCAAAGGAATCGCCGAAAATAGAGAAATCATCTATGAAGATCTCCAAGAATTTTTCTACCATGTCTAAAAAAATTCCCATCATACACCGCTGGAAAGTAGCGGGTGCATTGCATAACCCAAAGGGCATGCGGCGATAAGCAAACGTACCGAAAGCACAAGTGAATGTGGTCTTGTCTTGGTCATTTTCGGCGATGGGAATTTGATTATAGCCGGAGTAGCCATCCAAAAAGCAATAGTATTCATGCCCAGCCAATCGTTCTAGCATTTGGTCAATGAAAGGTAATGGAAAATGGCCTTTCCGTGTCGCGGCGTTGAGTTTTCTATAATCGATGCATACTCGCCACCCAGTTTGGGTGCGAGTAGGTATTAACTCATTCGTCTCATTAGTTATGACCGTTATGCCCGATTTCTTAGGGACAACGTGAATGGGGCTAACCCACTAGCTATCAGAGATAGGGTAAATGATACCACTATCAAGACATTTTACGATCTCCTTTTTAACAGCCTTCTTCATGACTGGGTTGAGTCATCTCTGTGGATCCCTTGCTGGCTTGGTATCATCTATCATATGAATATGATGTTCAACAATTAAGGGACTAATCCCCTTAATGTCCGTCATAATCCAGCCAAAAGCTTGCCGATTGCTTTGCAAGACCGTCAAAAAGGTTTTCTCTTGCTCTGGGGCTAGAGAAGCCGAGATGATAACATGAAGGGTCTCATTCTCACCTAAGTAAGCGTATTTAAGGTGAGACGGCAATAGCTTGAGTTCGAGTGTTGGAGGTGAAACAATTGAAGGTAAAATCGGTGAAATTGTCTCAAACTCAAAGGATTCCAACAGAGGTTCAAAACGAGTGTAAGCAACCGATTCGGATGGTTCAGCTAACTCATCCAAAAATTCAAAGGATTCAAACTCGGGTGGTGATTGTTCAAGATCGTTCGAGAAAGTGAAACACTCGTAGTCATTATCGGGCGTGAAAACAGTATCAGGTTCAAGGAGGAACGCACTAGTGGCGTCAAAATTGCTGTGATCGAACAAAAATTTCTCGAGCTCACAGTCCTCCTGGATAATCTCTTGGATCGAGCAAACATCAAGTATATTAGCATTAGGTTCGGAGGGCCGATTCCCCAACTTAAAAATATTGAGTTCAATTGTCATGTTTCTAAAAGATAGCTTCATCGAACCATTTCGATAATTGATCACCGCATTAGAAGTTGCAAGGAATGGTCGACCGAGTATCATCGGAATTTGATTCCGGGGGTTAGCTACAGGCTGTGTATCTAAAACAATGAAATCAACGGGGAAAATGAAGTCCCCTACTTTGATCAACACATCCTCTAGCTCACCCCTAGGATGGGTGATGGATCGGTCGGCCATTTGGAGAGTACAATGTGTAGGTTTCAGCTCTCCAACTCCTAGTTGCTAATATACCGAATAGGGAAGCAGGTTAACACTGGCACCAAGATCTAAAAGTGCGCGGTTGATGTTCTTATCCCCAATAGTTATTAAAATCGTAGGACAGCCAGGGTTCTTTCATTTTTGAGGTAAATGTTGGGTAAGAGCATCACTCACTGCACTAGCCAAGAAAACTTTCTTAGGTACCTATGATTTCCTCTTTTTGGTGCATAAGTCCTTCAAGATTTTTGCGTAAGAAGGGACTTGTTGGATTGCATCCAAGAGGGGAAAGTTAATGTTAACCTGTTTAAACAACTCCACAATCTTTTCTATTTATGGATTTTGTTTATTGGATCTCAACCGGTTTGGAAATGGAACATTTTGAAAATTGGTTGAGTCTAATACTTGTGGAGGAGATTATGGAGTTGGAACGGACCCTAGAATTGGTGTTTTCGTGGAGTGAGAAGTGGGTACGTTTGGAATAGTAGAAGAAGTAGAGCCTTGTGAAGAATGGAGAACAGGCTCTGAAGAAGAAGAAGCGGCGACCGGGGTATCATTATCAATGCCAATGTTATTGTGCAACATCCTTCCAGATCTCAGTGTAGTCACGGCACTCACATTATGGTTTTGTTGTTCAAGAGCAACATGTGCAACCAGGATTTGGGAGTGGTTGAGATGGAAGCTTCCCTTTCTCTCGCTCGCTTAAAGCTGCATTCAGTTGTGCAATCTGGGCTTCAATGGTTTTGATACTTTGCCCGTGTGACGCAGTGTGTTGCACCAAAGACTGAATGGAAGACTGGATGTTGGCTGAGGATTGAGTTGATTGTTTTAAAAACGCCTCCAGACTTCGTTCTAACGAGGAAAGCTTATCGTTATTTGGTGGAACAAAATTGTTTTGAGGAAAAGAGTTGTTTAGTGCAAAATTGTTCATTTGATTTTGGTAAGGTTGGAGTTGGAAAGGTTGCTGATATTGAGTTTGTTGAGGAGCTTGTTGTTTAGGAGGAGGCCTCTGGAAATTGTTGTTGCCTTGGAATTTTTGTTGATTTTGATTCCAAACAAAATTGGGACGGTTCCTCCAACCATGATTGTAAGTTAAAGAGTATGGATCATTTCTTTGTCTTTGCTGAAAGGCAGCATTCACTTGATCCTGTCCTTGAGCAGGTAGGTTGTAAGGACACTCTTCAGTCAAATGGGATGGATCTGAACAACAAGCGCATATAGTGCGAGGGGGTAAAGCAGGGGCAGGAGAAGGCGATGAGAATTTGCTCTCAATTGCTTCTAGTTTTCGTGTAATTGCTGCCATTTCGGCTTTCATTGCAATTGACATATCAAGTTGATGAATGCCTGCCCTAGACGGAACGGAAGAAGTAGATGAAGTGGACGAAGTGGTCGGTCTAATGCTCTCCCACTGAAGCGTTTGTTCAGCAAGATCGTCGAGAAATTGCCAAACTTCCTCGTCAGATTTGGATAGGAAGTGGCCTTGATAAATGTTCTCCAGCAACTGCTTAGTTGCTGGGTTCAGTCCTTCGTATAAGGTCTGGTAAAGTTGTCATCTCTCAATACCATGATGAGGGCACTGAACAAGAAGGTCTTTGAATCGTTCGAAACACTTCCAAAAAGGTTCGGAAGGAAGCTGGGAAAATTGGTTAATTTCATTACGTATTCTCGCGGTCTTATGATGTGGGTAAAACTTTTTAAGAAATGCTTTAACAAACTCTTCCCAACTATTTATAGAATGTGATGCGGTACTATACAGCCACTTTTTAGCTAGGTCACACAAAGTGAAAGGGATGACTCGTAGCCGTATAGCATCGTCGGACAGTTGGGTGGTCTTCATCATTGCACAAACATTCTGGAATTTGTTAATGAAGATATATGCATCTTCAGATTCCAGCCCGTGAAATTTGAGCAACATATTGATGAAGTGGGGCTTAATTTCGAAATTATCCCCATTTGCCGGCGGGAGTGAAAGACAAGTAGGAAGTGCGGAGCGGGTGGGATAGAAACGATCCTGGAGCGCGATTCGCTGTGGCGCTTTAACGGGATGTTGTTGCGGGTTATTCGCACCCAGTTGAGGTGGAATCGGTCCCGAGGTAGGTAAAGGGTTGTTAGGATTGAATCCTGACATCTCTTTAGAAGATGATGAATGTGAAGATGAAGGTGAATGGATAAAATTCCGGTCAACGTCGGAGTTGGCCGGTAAAGGTAAGGATGAAAAAGGAGTGGAGGGAGTTTCGACTTCGGAGTCGATCGCGTAGTCGGTGGTGACTAACGAAACACGGACTAAACGGACACTAGTGTCCCGAGTCCAACCGGACATACACTAAACTAGTTGTAGTGTAGTCAAAGTGTAGAATGTGAGGGTAAGAAAATGTCAATGGGGAAATGTGAGGATGAAAGGTGGGTGCAATAGGATTCTAGCGATAAAGGGCAAGTTTTTATAAAAAATCCCCGGCAATAGCGCCATTTGATTGGTAAAGGTTTTTTTTTTGTATGCGTTTTAAATTTAAATTTACCGCAATCAAGATGGTGTCGCTTGGTAGCTAGCCGGTTGAGTACGAGTCGATCCACAGGAAAATGGTGTCATTTTCTTTAAGTTCTAACGAGTTAAGTCCTAATTTTGGTAGGTTTTGTTTTACGATCTAAGAATGAGAATAAATTGATTTAAAGGCTTGCTAGGGTTAGGATTAGGTTAGTTCGAAATAGGGATTCTTCTCACTTCTTTCAATGCCCTAGTTAAGAATATAGGTGTTAGGGTAATAGTCAACAACGGAGATTAGCACAACTAGGAAGAAACTTAGTTTCATCATTTTGGTCCTTGTCCGTCCGTTCTTGGCTCTTAGCCCTAACTTTCGGCTAATTCAACCACAACTGGTCTAACTAGCGAATCACCGCTATCATGTAGGATAGGGTGCCGTAGTGAGCGGATTATAGTTGATTTAAAGGGAGTCCATATTTTAATATTATTTGGGTAAAGAAAGGAGTGAGAGAGATTTCCTTCTCTCAAACCTTCCCTCTCCTACCCCTAACAAGTGAGGAACTACTCACTCATTAGGAAGATAACAATAAAATTCATTTTTTTATTTTTAATAGATTAACTAAAATTGCAGATAATAAAAGAACAGGTAAAAAATTGCAGGAATTAAAATTCAGATAAAAAGAATGCGGGATAAAAAAACTTACTTTATTGATGACCTCTCAACAACGCATTACAATGGAATTTAAATCTAAGAATTAAAAAGAGTAAAAAACTAAAGAGAGGCATGCCTAATTAGGATTTTGGTTTTCCTATTTATAGATAGAAAAAACCCTAGGTTACATTCTGATCCATACATGAATTTACCAAACTACCCTAAGAAAACCGGGTCAAAGCACCGACACCTACCGACACATGCACCGACACCCACACCATACGGCCGCGGTTCCGCGGCAGAAAGGCCTGTTTGGCCGCGGTTCCACGGCCATTAAGTGGGATCTTGGTCTCAATCTTTCAGGGTTGCTTCATGTTGCTTTTACCTTCTGTTTTCTTCACTTGGTTCCTCAGAATCTCTTCTATTTTCTTCCAGATTTCTAACAGTGCAGAATGATGTAGACTTTTGCCGTGAGCTTTGCGTTGAAATCTTGAATCTTGTGCTGCTCTTATGCTTTGTGAATTGAACTGTCTAGTGATTTTCATTTGTTCCTTGAACTGGTAGGCGGCATCATACGGATTTATCTATTGTTGGTCATAGTATCACATTTGTAGTAACTTTTTATGAATTTCACTGTAACGATCTGAGAATTTGTAACCTGCAACTATTTAGCAGACATGAATCAAAAGCACCTATTTATATGTAATGTGATTAAGAATGGGCGATATAATAATGCAAAATTCTGATATGAACAAAGGACGTGGATCGTCGGATGCTCTGATGTGAGATCGGTAAGTTAACCAGTTTCAGATAGAATGACCTCACCCAGATGTGTTGTGAGTTGATCGAGAACGGACGAATAAAGTGTATTCCTCTGATGATTTGGACGAGTTCCGGAGGACGTGTTCGGTTAGATATCTTCTACGGAGTAGTGAAGATACCGAGTTAGTAATTTCGAGTCCGTGTGAGAGACTCCAGATTGATTGTAGCTGAGAATGAATTGCAATATACAGACAGCAAGAGATAACGTCGAAGTGAACGATAATAAAGGAAAGTGGAACAAGAGGTTCATGCGAGATGTTAACGAGCGAATTGTTACGCTCCGTTGATGCCAGAGGATTGTTATGTGTGCTGAGGCGTTAGATACAGCCAAATTCCAGATGGAAGCCGTGATGAGGACACAGCTGTCTGGATATGAGAAGGGAGTTACGCAGGCGTGCCAACTTTCGTATAGTTCGGTATATGTGAGATCGGAAGAAGCCATGGGCTGGTTCTTTCCAGGACACCGCAGCGATAGAGACTTGCACCCAGGATCAGTTATATCGTGCATATTCGGAGGGCCAAATGCTACCGTCAGTAAAGTGCCGTTTGAGAGTGGTCATGTTGATTGGCCTAACGGTGATCAGAGGAGTGCCAGAGCGGAACTGTTCCGTTAGTACACCTGACTGGGCCGACGAGCAGGAGGATTGCGAGATTTGTAATTCAGAGAGAAACGAGAACCCAGAGACCGGAGATGCCAGACCGTGAGCAGGAGGCAAGTAGATGATCTTGCTCTGCCGAGTTTGGACGCACCGGCTTATTTTTTGACATTATAGGAGGTGTAACTCAATGTCATTTATTGCGATTTGTGTTTTGTGATCCGAGTATCATACTTTTATCGCTTGGATTTGAGTTTCGATGATTTGGGTTTCGTGATTTATGTGTTTGTGCACCATTGTTGCACCTACTAGAGATTTATGTTGTGCACAGTTATTGCATTCGACTTATATTTTATACACCGCTACATTGAGATTTATGATTTGTGCATATCTATTACACTTGAGCTTGATTTTGTGCCTTATTGCATGTACTTATGATTTTGGTGGATTTCGAGATTGTCGATTTGATTTTTGCACTCGGTATAGCTCATATATGCTTGCAGTGCATTGATATGGTTTTGTGCATGCAGTTGCACACGTTTATGATTCTATACACATTGGTATACTCGGTGTTGTTTTAATACGCATTTGAGGTATTGATAAGTTTTCGTGCATTGGTTGCACCAGATCTGTATTTCGTGCATTTGTTGTACTGGATTTTTATTTCGTGCATCGGTTGCACTAGATTTATATTTTGTGCATTTGTTGCACCAGATTTATGTTTTCCTGAGCGTCTGCACTTGATATTCGTTATCATGCATACTATTATACTGGATGTTTTATACGGACCAGACGCACTTGATTTGGATTTTCGCGCATGTTGGGCGCATGATATGAGATTTTGTGCACACAGGATGCACTTGATTGGGATTTTTATTCGTGCATGTTGGATACACATGATTGAGATTTTATTCGTGATGCAATTGATGGAGACTTCATCCGTGCATGGTTGTTGCGCTTGATTAAGATTTTCATGCACTATAGATGCATTTGATATTATTGTCATGCACATCCTTTGCACTGGACAGATACTTTCGTGCACACCCGTTGCACTTAGTTTTTCTTTTGCGCATATTGTGGCAATTGTATTGGATTTGGTTTTCCGTACGCACCAGACGCATGTGATGTTGGATACGCCTTTTGAGGCTGATTTTATTTTGAGTTTCTCGTTTTGATGATGAATGTTATATTATATAGTAGCCGAGCAGGACTGGTCTAAGGATAGTGCCTAAGTACTTTTGCATGCATAAAAGTTACCGAAGGTTTTCAAAAAGGAGCTATAGTCTCGCTAATTCTTACGTGTCCGAGTGACACGAAATTTTACAAGGAAAACCTTCTGGGATTTTTCATAAAGGCAGGACATATAAATTAAGCAAACATTATAAGTATATATTTATTACTTTAAAAATGATCGTCCGCCACTTGTGCCGTGAACTACGCATAGCATGGAAATTTGAGAAAGATTTGGCATGAGTTATTCAGTTTTTAAAATGGTTTTACAGAGATGCGTGCTATATACGTATTATGATTTAACTAGTGCATTTGGATTCCAGTAGTGGAATTCGATATTCGTATTTCTTTTTACTCCGATGATTGCGTGACGCTTGACGGAGTTTGATTTTTTAGTTTCGTACTCATTTTCAGGCGCACACGATGCGCCGGGGTATTTCTATGTCTTCTATAATTTCGGAACCCCGTTGATTTGAACAGATAATTGAAATAGTATTTGGGGATTTAAATTTAAATTCGGGGACCGAATTTATTTAAGGGGGGAAGACTGTAATATTTCAGAAAGATAAAAATATTATTTTTGGAATTTAATATTAAAATAATATATTTCGCGAAAACTATTCAATTTGCGAATATGGATTTTTCGTAAAATGGTATGAGTATATACCAATATTTGGAAATTTATCGGAAATTAAAATGATTTATTTATTATAATTATATTTATCGGATTTTTGGTCAAATCCGTGTTTTACATTTTTCCGTGACTTGTGCACCATATCATGTGCATATTGTGAGTTGTATTTGTCACTTGTGAGAAATGAGAAAGGAAAAGGGGAGTGAAATGAGAAAAGAAAAGAAAAGCAATGAAAGAAAAGGAGTTGAGTGTGAATAGAATCAAATTTTGAAGCTTTGAGACTTTTGTGAATGAAACAAAAAGAGATATTTAGGAGAGTGAGTATAGGGGGAATTGTGAGTGAGAGAGAGTGAGCTTAAGGAGTGAGAAGGGTATACTTGGCTGCCTCTTAATCCCCTCCATTATCTCTTCATAATTCCTACATCTCCTTCTTCAACCTCCACTACCTCCAATGCATTATCTTCATTTCTTTGCCAAAACTATATGCAACCTTCACATAAAACATGCACAACATCATTCTAAATCTCTTGAACCATCCAAGTTTAGATTTTGAAGACTTTGGGCAACTCAAGAACTTTCCTAGGCTGCCAATGAGGTAATCCCTTCACTTTAGATTAGTGTTTACGTTAAATATCGTATTTTAGTTTAGAATTTGAGTTAATTAGGATATGTGATCTTGGAAATTTATAAGTTGCTGTTAAGTGGCCAATTGAGGTTTAGTTAGTGTTTACAAGACCTTAGGAATTGACTTCATGGCCTGGAAATGAGTTTAGAACCCAAAATACGAAGTTAGAATTTTTCCCGTGTCGGTTTTGTGTGACCTTAAGGCCTACAGGGAATCTGGAGCTATCTGGAATATTTCCAATAAAATCAAGCAAGTCCATTAACCTAGATAAACCACTAGAAGACCACCACCGAAGTACGAGAACGTTTGGGCCCCTTTCAACCGGCGAGACCAGATTTTCCCTTGTTGTCACGGGATTTCTGTTAGGATCTGGTGTTGAGGTTTTTCCTGTAGCTCACTTACTCTATAACCTATTCCTTGTACTTTTTTGTTTAGTCCCAATTGACCTGAGTTAAAATCTGGGAGTGATTTCCTTAGTTGCTGCTTAAGGTCTTCCGATATGTGAATTCTTGGTTTTTATATTTGGAATGCGTGGTTTTTATATTTGGATTTTATACCGTCGTTGGATGTTTGTACGTCAACGACGAGGGTTGTTTGGTTGATTTTGCATGCGTGGGCTATAGGTTCTAACCTATAAGCAATCCGTGTGCTGTATCGGTTTTCGGATATTGATTTATGTTGCATTTCGATGTGTATTGATTATAGGTACTTCGCGTGGACTTTCGAGACTACGAAGCGCTTCGACTTCGGCTAAGCGAGGAGTTTAAAGGTGAGTAGATTTATATCTACGGGGGAAGTCGGGTGGATGGCGTATAGCACCCCTGCAACCATTTATATGGAAGATTATGTTATGAATTATAATTACGATAAAGTTGAAACTAAAGGATATATAATTGCTTGAGAATATGATATAGGTCTCTACGTGTCACGGCCCAAAATATTAGCTCGTGACCAGCACTTAAATCACGCAACGTCTAAAGGCGTAACGTAATTCAAGTAAGCTGAAACCCAGAAATTTAAACCTTTTTAAGAAAATAAAGGAGGTGAAGTTTTGAAATAAAGGTATAGTGAAATCAAATTTTCTTAAAATGCATAGAAAAAGAACATGAAAATGCAAGTGGAATTTACTAGTTTGAAAACATGTTTCGTCTTTTAAAAATTTAGGCAGCACCTCCTTTGTATACTTTGATTCAAAACCACATATACAAGATAATGATAAAGGAATCCCCAAGCGGGAGCTAGCTCTTCGCCAAATGGCGGATCACAACCACGCAAGACAATATATATAAGTATACAACGCCCAACGGCGAAGATCACCACAAAGATAAAGAAAAGCAAGACATAAAAATCATAAGTAGCGGAAAATCATTCGCTCTAAGTCTCGCAACCACAATCCCACTAAGTCTCATTACTTATACAATTTACTAATTTTGATTGATGGAGTTATCTAGATACAATATGAAATATAGATACACGAGTGGGTATGATACAAATGTCCCACCTACCAAAGCAAAACACCCGAATGCAACTGTGTGCCAGCGATGCCGCTACTGATCCATGCGGGCAACCTGCAAGAACTGTGGCACAACGGGGGTGAGTTGCCAACTCGTGAATAGAAATATATCAACAAATAGAAATCGAATAAATAACGACTCCTAGGTCAACTATATCATAAAGGTAATACTATGATATCTAGGGTGATCGGGTCGGTATGTGTGCCAACAAGGTAGTCAATACCTATAAGCATGTGGATAACATCCAACGGTATAATCAATGCATGTATGCACGTGGATCTCGTCCACCCATATAATCAATGTCTGTATGCACGTAAATATCATAAAAGAGTGTGCATGAAAGTATGAGGATATAAATCAACGGTGTCCCTCGCGACACATCAAAATCATGGAACCTGGGTGTCCAACATCGACACCCGAAAACATCATGAAACCCGTGTCCAGCATCGACACGTAAATCCTCATCTCTCGGGCTCCGTCAGTCCGGATCGGCCCACGGGCTCCGTCAGTCCGGATCGGCCCATATCATCTCTCGACTCCGGTCGGTATCCTCCGGATATCCACCAGGCCCAACCAATCACCGGTAGGTAGTAGTCCCTCTGCCAGGCTCATCGTCATCCACACGAAATCTCTCTCTCGCCCAGGGGTACCATACCGGGTCCACCATGTACCCGCAGACGGAATCATCCGCCTCTTCGAATCGGGTTTCACATGTCATTCTCAGAACCGAGAAAACACATGGTGGACACACTGAAATATCATATCAAGAGAAACCGAGTTTTTAAAACAGTACATACTTTCCTTTGAAATAACCGCGGTTCTCAAATCCAGAAATCTCATGAAAAACAGCATATCTCAATGCGTAAAATCATAAAGCATGATGTATGCGACATACGATAAAAATGTATGCATATCCGTATCTCATGCAGTATGGAACAGTGGTATGACGTATTAAGGGAAAACCGCTCTTTTAAATGTTTCCAGTTTATAAAATATAACATGCGGTTCCCAATTTCCCAATAAAGCCAGTTATTTATGTAGGTACAATATGTATATGCGCAAGTACAGATGTATCACTATATATGTGCACCAATATGGGTGTATAAGTGGTATATACGCAAGCATGAGTGTACAATATGTATGTGCGCCAAAATGGATATACAATATGCATATCATAATGCAGCAACCCTACTGTGTAGTAATATGGCAATTATCGATGATGAAGTGTGTGAGCCGGCAGATCTGTGTAAGTGTAACATACGTATCATCGATAATGGTGCAGGTGTACTAGCACAAATATAAGCAATGCAATGAGAATAATATGAATGCAGCATAAGGTAATCATATGCAAATACTGACGGGTATACGTATCTAACATGATCGAGTCGGTGAATCAATCAATCGACATCCAGCCACACAATGTCACGTACGGTATAATCCATCGTACGGCATCCTCTAGTCAAGGGTATGGATCAATCATAAAATCAAACTCATCACGTATGGAAAAGATCATCGTACGGCGGCATTTAAAACATTAGGGATCCTGTCAACCTTTACGACAATGAGGGGGTACGGACCTAACGTCACGTACGGCATATCACATATGTTCACAACATATATAAATGTAACTATATACCTATGTCCCAGTTCACAGCCATAACGATCTCATATCAGGGGACTGACAAGGTATCAACCATCTCAATCGACTCACATCTGTATACCAAAACATCGTCATATCATCATATCCGTCTTATATTCTTTCATCGCATTTATATCTCACATCAAGTCGAGTTTACATAACATTCTATCTCTACTAAAAGTATAAGTATCTAATCTAACATACACACCCGAACCATACAATCAGATTTTTAAAGAGCGAGTCGTAGTTTTTAAAATAGGGGTTACGGTGTTTTTAAGGAAAAGATATCATTTGAAATTCCGTAACGTCCCTCAAGGTATCTGTTTAAAAGATGCATACGACTCTTCAGTTTAGAAATATGTATGGTTCGGATGACACATCTACGTCGAATATCTAGTCCTATAGTATCCTAAACGGCAATATCGTCAAATATCATCCTCAAATCCCGTCATCACATATTAGCCGTATTATATCATTTCTAACTATCCTTAGTTTCTAATATGGTTTCACTAACTATCATTTAACTCTAACCCTAGTTTCCAAATCTAGGTTTCCTTAACCATATTCTATAAATCAGTTTCCATCAAAACTTTGCGGGGGTGCTATACGCCATCCACCCGACTTCCCGGGTAGATATAGATCTACTCACCGTAGTCTTCGCTTGCCGAAGTCGTTGAAGCCATGCTCCGTCGCCTCGGAATCCATGCGAGGGTACCTACAATAATAAACCATCGCAATCACTATTAACATCAAGTCCGGAAACCAAAACGGCACACGGATCGCCTATAAATTAGAACCTATAGCCCACATATGCAAAACCAACAAATTACCCCTAGTCGTTGATGTACAAACATTCAACAACCAAATACAAAACCAAATATCAAGAATTAGCATTTCAAAATATAGAAAACATAGCTAAAATCACACTAAACTGCTCCCAGATTTTGACTCAGGTCAAATAAAACCAAGCAAACAAGTCTAGGGTGATGTATATTTTGTATTTGAGCTACTGGACCAATCCCGACACCCCAGAAAACCAAGTGGCCGGCCCCACCCCTAGAAAATCCGACGAGCATGGCCCCCCATACTCGGTTGGGCTTTGTCTTATTATGGTGGTCTCCTCTGGTCTAAAATGGGTCTCCGGTATTGTTTGCTATACTCAAAATTCCCCCGGGTTGCTCCAGATTTCCCTGCACACCCTTATCTCTCACAAAACCTACATGAACTCAAATCCCAATTCCGTATTTTGGGTTGCTACACTAAATCTCAGGTCTTGCACAGCCACAAGAGTTCACTAAAACTATCTTTTAGCCTAAACCTTCTCTAGGGGTTTCTATCTCCACAACCACCAAACCAATTCAACTTCTAAATTATCACAAATACAAGAAAACTAAAATTAACTAAGTGGAAATGATTATACCTCATGGATGAGCTCAAGAGAACCCTAGTAGTCCTAATGTTGCCAAAATCCCATTTTGTTTGGTTCAAAGTGATGAGCATGAAGAGGGGATCGTTTTTTGTGAAAGGGGTTTAGGGTTTTGGGGATTATTTGGAGATGGATCTAGGTCTTGAAGGTGGAGGGAGATGAGGGTGAGTAAAATGAAGAAGGAGATGAAAATAGTGGAGGAATGAAAATGGAGGCAGCGCCCCCCCCCCCCTCTCTCAATTATTCTCACTCTCTCTCTCTCCAAGTCATCATTATGTCTCATTTCTCTCTCCTCACTCATCATGACCCCTTTTCTTTCTCTTTTCTCACCAAAACACATACACCCAAATAAAACAACACCATGAAATAATATGTAACATGTCATGGTGCACTAGCCATGAAAAACTGTAGAAACGCGGATTTGGCTTAATCGCGATTAGCAGTGCACTAATCGGGTTTTTATCAAAACTGCATATAATAAATTTTAAAAATGCCAAATCCTTTAAATATATTATTAAATGAATAAATCATTTTAATTTCCATTTATTTCATAATTATTGGTATATATTTATACCCTTTTTCGAAAGCCCCAATTTCGCAAATCGGGCAGTTTTCGGGAAAAATATTATTTTAATATTAAATTCCAAAAATAATATTTTATATTTTCTGAAATATTACACTAAGATAACATGATGTGAGATATGGTGATGATAGATATAGATGACTCGGATTGATATATGAAAAAATGAATCATGATATGTATGAATTGAAAGAGAATAAGTGTGAGTTGATAGTGGCTTGAGATGATATCGAAATCGATACGATTTGGGATTTATACGATATGATGTATATGCTAGGTATCATTATATGAGATTGATACAAAATGTGATTTGAGATATATGTGTATGATATATCTATACTTGTGAGAATAATGAGTGATATGCCCGATTCGAGGAGCGGTAGGCACCGTCTGCGGGTACATGGTGGACCGGTGAGGTATCCCGGGACAAGAAGACTCATATTGTTAGGCGGTGAGCTTAGCAGGGGAATACTACCTACCGGTGATAGTTTTGAGCTCGGCGGATAGCTGGAGGATACCGACCGGAGTTGTGAGATGGATATGAAGGCCGATCTAAGTATGCGGCGCCTGAGATGAGATATATGTGAGGACCGATCTGTGTATGCGGTGCTTAAGGTATGAGGATTTACGTGTCGATGCTGGACACAGGTTTTCATGATGTTTCAAGTGTCGGTGTTGGACACTCAGGTTCCATGATTTTGATGTGTCGTTGATAGACACACGTGGTTGATATCCTCATACATACATACATATGTTTTCTTGATGTTTCGAATGTCGGTGTTGGACACTCAGGTTCCATGATATTGAGTTGTGTCGTTGATGGACACGTGGATGATATCCACATATATACATGCATATGATGTCGGATGTTTATTTATATATGCGATGGGTATTGACTTGATTGTTGACATATATGCATTTGTGGTCACCCTAGATATCATACTATTACCTTCAGGATATAATGACCTAGGAAATCGTTGTTTTATTCGATTTTCTACTTGTTGATGTTTTCTATTCACGAGTTGGCAACTCACCCCCGTTGTGCCACAGTTCTTGCAGGTTTGACCGCTTGAGATCAGTAGCGGTATTGTGGGCACACAACTTCTTCCGGGTGTTTGCTTTTGGTAGGTGGGACACATATTGGATCGTGCCCACTCTTGTACTGTTACTATTTAGTTGTATCTAGATAACTCCAATCAGATCAGAAACTAGAATTGTATATTGGTTGACTTAGACAGACTTGTTTTTGCGAGACTTAGAGCGATGGGTTTATATAATCGCTTTTCTTGAGTTGATGTCTTGCTTTCCTTATTTATTCTTTCTGGGTTGTTTCTTCGCCGTTGGGCATCGTATATTTATTGTTGTGTGGTTGTGTTTCCGCCAGTTGGCGAAGAGCTAGCTCCTGCTTGGGGATGCCTATATATTCTTGTATAAATGTTTTTGGATCAAAATATACGAGGGATGTGCTGCCCGAATCTTTAAAAGACAAAACATGATTACTATACCTTTATTTCAAAACCGCACCCCGCTATTTTCCGCAAAAAGGTTTAGATTTTCGGGGCTTCGGCTTACTTGATTTACGTTACGCCTTTTGACGTTATGTGATTTAAGTGCCGGTCACGTGCTACATTACGGGTCGTGACACTTTTGCTTCCCTCCTTGGGTCTATCCTAATGCGGAAAAATAAATAATATACATCAATGGTGACATCATCCTCAACCCGCAAGTGCCCAATAAAAGAATATTACATACAAGTTTTTACATGAATGAAAATGAAAAACTCTCATCTCACATAAAAACCCCGGCTATTCAAATACAACGATCCAATATAATATATCACAGCAACACATATGTAACAACTCCAATTTTTGTATACCTAAATTTGAAGTATACTTGGAGTATTGATGTTGCTGATAACATTTTAAGTATCTACTTTCCTACAATAATTACAAGAAAGAGCTTGTAGCTCATTGGTAATACCTTGCACTGCTGAACCAAGCCACCAGAGTTCGAATCCCATACCCCACATATTTTTATATCTTTTTTTTTTAAATTTTTTGGGAAGTCAAACGGTCAAACAGCCATAGCACACGAAATTAATGCGGTATATAAAAAATGAAGTACACCAAAATTCCCCCCAGGCGAAACCACACCCAACGAGCCCCGACTAGGCCAAGTTGGCCGGCGACTCGGAATCGGCCGGCGCCGCCGGCCGGACTAGGCCGGTCGGCCGAGTCGTCAACACGAAAAAAATTCGTGTTGACTTGGTCAATACCCCTGCATACTCTAAATTCCCAGAACTGTTACCAAATTCCCATTACACCTCTTTTAATCCTAAATTTAATGAAATTTTAATGAATTTTTATATTTTTTTAATATTTTTTAATCCAAACCCTAACCCTAGCCTAGCCCTATATAAAGACCCCTACCCTCTACTATTTCACCTCACAACTCTAAGTCCATTCTCCCAAATTCTCGAGAACTCGGTACAAAGAGCGAGAAGCGAAGCGCTGCCGAAACCAACGACAAATTCCGGCGATCGTAGTAGAACCTTCGCGACGTTTTCGACGCACCGACAACCATCACTTCCTTAGCCTCCTTAGTTTGTCCAAACCCGTAAGTCCCATCTCTTCTATCTATCTTTTCTTTTAATAGAAAATACGACTTTTTGGAACCCGACGGAAATCGGAACAAACCGATTTCCGATTCGGTTTTTCTACAAATTTCCACTTGTCACCTAATCCATAATACCTACCTATATTCATGTTGACTATTAATCATCCATAAACCAATTTAAATAAAGTTTCTCACATGAAATGATAGCTTTCTTGTAAAACCGTATTCTTTTCATAAAAATACCACAAAGTTTATTTTTCTTGTTCTAATTAAATCCCTCACTCCTAAATATGTTTATCTTGATCACTAAACTTGTAGAAATCAATTTGAATGAATTTTCACACATGAAATGATAACGTTTTCAAATACCGTATTCTTGCGCTTTAATACCTTCAAGTTTAATACATCATATTTAACCTCTAAAACTTCATTAAACCCTAAAATAAGTCACGAGGTAATGACCTACCTCTACATACGCACAAATATAACCCTAATTGATAAACGTCAAAATATAGAATACGAAAATATAGGACTTTTCACTAAAATACCATATTCTTTATAAACCTTTCTTGAAACCTTTAAGTTGTACACAATTCTAAATAAAATCTTTTAAAATAAAAGCATGATATGTCATGGACATCGATCGTTTATCTAAACTGTTTTGTGATGTCTAGGCAAGTGTGTCTAGGCTAGTGGTTTTTAATTAGGCCCACGACTATGGTTCCTTCCCACTTACCTGGCACTTACCTGGCCGCAATTGACGGTGAAGAGGCGATTTGAGGCTTCTAATGACTTGTCGTTTAGACCTTAGAAATAGGCTAGTTGGCTTAGGAAACCCTAGAAACTAAAATACGGAAATCTATACCCTTTTACAAATAAATACCTTTTATTTATAAAACCGTTTTCCTAAATGAATAGTATTTGTTAAATCTAAGCAAAGTGCCACTACAACCCACTTTTGGGGAACCCGTTAGGGATAGTACGGTTCAACGTGCACCCGCGGGCTGGTAGTGCGAGATTCAGACCTCCGCAAGGAGCATTCGGTCTCGAAGGGTTAAAATACGGCATTTAAGAAAAATGTGATTTTGGAAAATAAAATATTTATTTAAAAATTATTTTTGTATTAAAATATATTTAATTATCATTTAGACACCTATTTTATTATAATATAAAGTTTACACATTTTCCTAAAAAATTACAAAATTAAAAGTTACATTAAAATACCTTGAATTTCAAATAAAACAATTAATACTTTTATTAGGATATATTCACTAGAATAACACAAATAAAATTCACACTCATTATAACTATAAAGACGAATAATAAATACTTGAGGTGTAATTTGAAAACTATACAAAAGTACTTTTTGCATAAAACCCCCTCAAGTTTTATAAATTACAATAAGGTCCCTAACAACTATTGAACTTCAAATTACCTTTCTTTTAGTCTGACTCGGGTTAGAGTCTGACTATTTCTGACTTGAATATGATTCAAGTCAATCTATATTCCTTATATTTCAACTCAACATGAATCCCAGAATCCAGTTAACAACTTATTCATTTTGACTGAATCAAACCATGGATATTCATCCATTATTCTGATATTCCATTTACCTGATTATGCAGTTACAACATGTTTACTGATATCATGGTTTTGGTCAGTTACCCAACTTACACAATACATTACAACAATACTGTTAAAACACTACGGAGTTTAAAGGGTAGATTGGTACGGAAGGTGTTAAAGGTGGCACGAGGTGGTCAGATTAAGACACCTAACCTGAATCCTATTGCTGTTGTACCGTGGCATAACGGTTTCTTGTACTTTCCTTTTGCCCTGATCTCTAGCATATAGAGATCCCCCTCGTATACACTGGCATCCTTCTGTACCAAGCTACAAACAACAGCGTTAACACAATATTCCATAATATTCAACAATATAATACTTTAGAAAATACTTTTACACTGTCTTTCTAATTCTTCTTTATCTTGGGACTTACCGAGCGACCTGTTCGCTGACGACATTCTATTCTTTTTCTTTGAATGTCGTCAGGTGCGTTGGACCAAGCTGAGATCGAGCCCACCGGTGAAGATTTGAAGCAGTTCCACGAAGATCCCGAGCTCTAAATATTGTACCTTGTTCTTCCCAGTATTTTCATTTTCTGTTATGCCACTGTTTAGGCATCGTTTTTCATTTCAATTGTATTTTCTTTTCATGCATTGTACAAAGAGTGTTATTAATAAAAGTTGCTGTTATTTCTACATCATTTGTCTCTTGTGATTTACATTATATTGCTTAGTTACGCTTAGCGTATGTACTTCTGAGTATATACGTAGCGGGCCTCGTCGCGTCCACTTCGCCGTACACTAGGAAGCGGGGCGTGATAGGTTTTGTTGGTGGCCCATGCAGGTCAGAGCTGTATGAATCCCTGTCATGTAGTTCTGGTCTGCGTGAACAACTTAAGCAATATAACACAAGAACCAGCAACTAAAACATTCTTTACAATTCATGTTCTTTGAATCTTGCAAATCTCTATTCCTTGAATCTTATCATTTCATGTATTTGAATCTGTCCTAATCCAAAATTTTCTTTAAGGTCATGGATTCCTCAAACAACACCAGCACCAACGTCAACAACACCCCTCCAGCACTACCTCTCACACCAGCTATTCCTGCACCACCCACTGAGCAAACGATGCTATTCGAGGCGATCCGTAGTCTTCTCGAGGGACAGCAACAACTTTTGAACCGTCCTGAGACCGATGCACCGGGAGTAAAGCAATTCAGAGCTTTACACCCAAAGCAATTCTCTGGTAAAGGAAGCCCTCTTGAAGCGGAAGAATGAGCACAAAGCATCGAAGACGATCTGGCAGCAGCTCAAGTTCCAGACAACGCTTGGGTCCGTGTAGCAAAACTACAGCTCACGGATAATGCTCGCAATTGGTGGAAGGCGGAAGAAACCCGTCTGGTACAGCCGATTGAATGGAAGACATTTCGCGAGAAGTTCGACGCGAAATATTTCCCTGTGACTGCCAGGTTTGCTATGGAGCAGCAGTTTATTCATCTACAGCAAAGATCAATGTGGGACAAATCGGTAGATGAATACGATGCTGAGTTCACCATGTTGAGCGGGTAAGATATGTCACAATAGTTCAATTTTAAATATCACATACTACACAGCTAACACAATCTTTAAACAGATTCGCGGCACACCTGATACCGACGGACGGGATCAGAGCCCGTCGTTTTCAGCAAGGTTTGGACACAGAGATTAAGGCTGCTCTAGCCACAGGAAAGTTTTTGACTCATGAGGAAGCCCTAGAAGCTGCCCGCAGTTATGAGGCAATGATAAAAGAGAGGGGCAGACCTCAGACTGCAGGAGTCAAGCGCCCTGCCAACCAGATGGCAGGTGGAGCCACGTCCAGACCACCTTTCGTGCCAAGGCGACCCGGAGTACCAACCCATCGTCCTAGCCCATCCTTTTGCACTTACTGCAAGAGAACTGGACATATGATGCAGGACTGCCGTCGAGCCAACTGCCTTTGCTTAATCTGCGGTTCAGCTACTCACGGTATTGGGTCTTGTCCCCAAAGACAGAACCCAGTTGCTGCACCCAGGCCAGCAATTACTTATCAGCAGCGACCAGTCTTCAGGCACCTGTTCCCAGACTTGCACTGCCTGCACCACCCAGGGGACCACAAGCTACACCACCTCCTCATCAGTTCCATCAAGCTCAAAGGAACGTTCCGAGGAATGCTCCTCAAGCCAGGAGGAATGTGCCAAAGCGCCAGGCTTTCATGATGTCTGTGGAAGAAGCTGAGGCCACTGGCCAAGTCATTACTGGTAAACCTTCCTTCTCAAACTTATCTTTTAGTTTTGGTTATCTACACACTTTTCCTATACCTAAAACCTATCCCATATACCTTAGGTACAATCCTAGTAGCTTCACTACCTGCACTTGCACTGTTTGATACTGGAGCATCCCACTGCTTTATGTCGCAATGGTTTGTCCGAACCCATGCGATTCCAGTCTCACCGCTTGTATCCAGCTGGAACGTCAGTTCCGGAAATGGTGTTCTAAAGGCAACTATGGGATACAGCATGTGTCCAGTCGTCGTCTGCAGTCGAGAGTTTTATGCTGACTTCAAGGTACTGGACATACCGAACTTCGATGTGGTTTTGGGAATGGACTGGCTTGGAACTTTTTATGCTACCATCGACTGCCGTCAAAGGAGGGTAGTATTTGAGATTCCAGATCATCCGGTTTTCTATTTCAAGAGTGGAGATCGTACCCTGGAACCAAGTACTTACAAAGCGAAGCCAAGGGAAGCAGTAGTTGCAACAGCTCAGACAGAGGAAGAATCAAGACCAGAGATAGTTCGAGAGTTCGATGATGTATTTCCTGACGATATATCAGGTTTGCCTCCCGATCGAGCTCTTGAATTCAGTATTGACTTAGTACCAGGAGCACAACCAGTGATCAAAGCACCGTATAGACTAAGTCCGGAAGGATTGAAGGAAGTTCGAACACAGTTGGACGAATTACTGGCGAAAGGATGGATTCATCCCAGCACTTCAAGTTGGGGAGCACCTGTACTATTGGTGAAGAAGAAGGAAGGTTCATACAGAATGTGTATCGATTATAGGGCCTTGAACGAAGTCACAATAAAGAACAAATATCCACTTCCGCGCATCGACGATTTATTCGATCAGCTAAGTGGATCTTGTGTCTTCTCTAAACTAGATCTCCGTTCAGGTTATCATCAAGTGAAGGTCAAGGAAGCTGATATTCACAAAACAGCTTTCAGAACTCGCTATGGACATTACAAATTTCTAGTAATGCTATTTGGAGTGACCAATGCACCAGCAATCTTCATGAACCTTATGAACCAAGTCTTCCGGAAGTATTTAGACAGGTTCGTTGTCATCTTCATCGACGACATCCTGGTATATTCTAAGAATCGGAAAAAACATGCAGAGCACCTACGAATAGTCCTGGAAACTCTTCGACAACATAAGCTTTATGCCAAGTACAGCAAGTGCGAGTTTTGGCTAAAACAAGTTGGTTTTCTTGGACATATCGTATCAGGAGAAGGGATTTCTGTGGACCCAGCAAAAGTTTCAGCAGTCAGCGAATGGCCTACGCCAAAATCAGTGAAGGATATTCGAAGTTTCTTGGGTCTAGCTGGATATTACAGAAGATTCATTGAAGGCTTTTCGAAGATAGCAACACCCCTGACCAAGCTCACACGAAAAGATGAAGAATTTGTGTGGTCAGAAGCATGCGAGCAAGCTTTCGTAGAACTCAAGTCAAGACTGACATCTGCACCTATTCTCGTCATACCGGATCAATCTGGAGGATTCGAAGTGCATTGTGATGCATCCGGTAAGGGATTAGGATGTGTTCTACATCAGCACGGTAAGGTTGTGGCTTATGCTTCAAGACAACTGAAGACTCATGAGCGCAATTATCCGACGCATGATCTGGAGTTGGCAGCCGTCATTTTTGCTCTCAAAATTTGGCGCCACTACTTACTTGGTGAACGAGTGAACATCTACACAGATCATAAAAGTCTGAAGTATGTGTTTACTCAGAAGGAGTTGAACATGCGGCAGAGAAGATGGTTAGAACTCATGGCGGACTTTGACATCAATTTGCAATATCATCCAGGAAAGGTGAACGTAGTACCTGATGCTCTTAGTCGCCAACCATTAGCAATGAATCTCACCGTCCAGTGGAAGCTTCAGCAAGACCTACACCAGATGGAGATCGAACTAGTCATGCCAGGTGATGTTTCAAGTTTGATGAATCTACAAGTTCAATCAACTATTGTCAATCAGATCAAAGCAGCTCAAGCCAGCGATGCTAAGTTACAAAAGATCAGAGAACAAGTGGAGAATGGACTCAGAACAGATTTCATCATCCATGAAGACGGATCTTTGAGATACGGCAGCAGATTGTGTGTACCAAAAGGTTCTGTTCGGGAAGAGTTAATGAAAGAAGCTCACAGCTCTCCCTATTCAGTACATCCTGGAGGTACCAAAATGTACAAGGATCTACGTCAGAATTATTGGTGGCATAGAATGAAGCGTGAAGCAGCCAGAAGTGTCGCAAAATGTTTGGTGTGTCAGCAGGTAAAGGCTGAACATCACAGGACAGCTGGACTACTTCAACCGTTACCAATTCCAGAATGGAAGTGGCAGCACATCACGATAGACTTTGTAACTGCCCTTCCTCGCAGCACAAAGGGTAACGATGCGATTTGGGTCATTGTGGATCGACTCACAAAGTCGGCTCACTTCATCCCATTTCGAGTTGGCCAATCAACTGAGACACTAGCGAAGAAGTACATAGAGGTAATAATCTAATTTAGATTTAAAAACTCTTCATAATGTACTATCTCTGATACCCATGAACTCATACAGAAAATTATGAGACTTTATGGAGTACCGGTCTGCATTGTCTCCGATCGTGACACCAGGTTCCGATCGCAATTTTGGCAGAGTCTGCAAGCTAGCTTGGGAACAAGTCTGAACTTCAGCACGGCTTATCATCCACAAACAGATGGTCAGTCGGAACGAACTATTCAGATCTTGGAGGATATGCTCAGAGCATGTATGCTCGACTTCAAGGGATCGTAGGAAGATCACCTGCATCTTGTGGAGTTCGCATACAACAACAGCTACCAAGCAAGCATAGGAATGGCACCTTTTGCAGCATTATATGGAAGGAAGTGTCGATCACCATTAAGTTGGGACGACATCGGAGATAGAGAACTCCTTGGACCAGAGATGATAGTAGCGACCGTTGATGTGGTCCGTACTATCAGGGAAAGAATGCGCATAGCCCAAGATAGACAGAAACACTGGGCTGATGCGAAGAGGCGACACTTGGAGTTACAGCCAGGAGATCATGTATTCCTGAAAATCTCTCCGAACCGCGGAGTGATCCGATTTGGAAGACGGGGAAAGTTGAGTCCGAGATACATTGGACCGTTCGACATACTCGAACGACTCGGTGAAGTGGCATACCGATTAGCGCTTCCACCCTCATTGGAAGGAGTGCATAACGTGTTCCACATATCCCAACTCAGAAGGTGTGTGAGTGACCCCAGCCATGTACTTGATCATTCCGAACTCATTATACAGCCCGATTTGTCTTGTGAGCAACAACCTGTGGAAATCCTGGATAGGAAAGTGAAGACACTTCGGAACAAAGAAGTTAATTTGGTCCGGGTAATGTGGAGGAAAGACACACCAGGAGAATCCACGTGGGAAAGGGAGGATGAAATGCGTGCAAGATATCCGCATCTTTTTGTAAACTAGTCCTCAAATAAAAGTTGTAAATTTCGAGGACGAAATTTTTGTAAGGAGGGTAGATTGTAACAACTCCAATTTTTGTATACCTAAATTTGAATTAAATTTGAAGTATACTTGGAGTATTGATATTGCTGATAACATTTTAAGTATCTACTTTCCTACAATAATTACAAGAAGGAGCTTGTAGTTCATTGGTAATACCTTGCACTGCTGAACCAAGCCACCAGAGTTCGAATCCCATGCCCCACATATTTTTATATCTTTTTGTTTTAAATTTTTTGGGAAGTCAAACGGTCAAACAACCATAGCACATGAAATTAATGCGGTATATAAAAAATGAAGTACACCAAAATTCCCCCCAGGCGAAACCACACCCAACGAGCCCCGACTCGGCCAAGTCGGCCGGCGACTCGAAATCGGCCGGCGCCGCCGGCCGGACTCGGCCGGTCGGCCGAGTCATCAACACGAAAAAAATTCGTGTTGACTTGGTCAATACTCCTGCATACTCTAAATTCCCAGAACTGTTACCAAATTCCCATTACACCTCTTTTAATCCTAAATTTAATGAAATTTTAATGAATTTTTATATTTTTTAAATATTTTTTAATCCAAACCCTAACCCTAGCCTAGCCCTATATAAAGACCCCTACCCTCTACTATTTCACCTCACAACTCTAAGTCCACTCTCCCAAATTCTCGAGAACTCGGTACAAAGAGCGAGAAACGAAGCGCTGCCGAAACCAACGACAAATTCCGGCGATCGTAGTAGAACCTTCGCGACGTTTTCGACGCACCGACAACCATCACTTCCTTAGCCTCCTTAGTTTGTCCAAACCCGTAAGTCCCATCTATTCTATCTATCTTTTCTTTTAATAGAAAATACGACTTTTTGGAACCCGACGGAAATCGGAACAAACCGATTTCCGATTCGGTTTTTCTACAAATTTCCACTTGTCACCTAATCCATAATACCTACCTATATTCATGTTGACTATTAATCACCCATAAACCAATTTAAATAAAGTTTCTCACATGAAATGATAGCTTTCTTGTAAAACCGTATTCTTTTCATAAAAATACCACAAAGTTTATTTTTCTTGTTCTAATTAAATCCCTCACTCCTAAATATGTTTATCTTGATCACTAAACTTGTAGAAATCAATTTGAATGAATTTTCACACATGAAATGATAACGTTTTCAAATACCGTATTCTTGCGCTTTAATACCTTCAAGTTTAATACATCATATTTAACCTCTAAAACTTCATTAAACCCTAAAATAAGTCACGAGGTAATGACCTACCTCTACATACGCACAAATATAACCCTAATTGATAAACGTCAAAATATAGAATACGAAAATATAGGACTTTTCACTAAAATACCATATTCTTTATAAACCTTTCTTGAAACCTTTAAGTTGTACACAATTCTAAATAAAATCTTTTAAAATAAAAGCATGATATGTCATGGACATCGATCGTTTATCTAAACTGTTTTGTGGTGTCTAGGCAAGTGTGTCTAGGCTAGTGGTTTTTAATTAGGCCCACGACTGTGGTTCCTTTCCACTTACCTGGCACTTACCTGGCCGCAATTGACGGTGAAGAGGCGATTTGAGGCTTCTAATGACTTGTCGTTTAGACCTTAGAAATAGGCTAGTTGGCTTAGGAAACCCTAGAAACTAAAATACGGAAATCTATACCCTTTTACAAATAAATACCTTTTATTTATAAAACCGTTTTCCTAAATGAATAGTATTTGTTAAATCTAAGCAAAGTGCCACTACAACCCACTTTTGGGGAACCCGTTAGGGATAGTACGGTTCAACGTGCACCCGCGGGCTGGTAGTGCGAGATTCAGACCTCCGCAAGGAGCATTCGGTCTCGAAGGGTTAAAATACGGCATTTAAGAAAAATGTGATTTTGGAAAATAAAATATTTATTTAAAAATTATTTTTGTATTAAAATATATTTAATTATCATTTAGACACCTATTTTATTATAATATAAAGTTTACACATTTTCTTAAAAAATTACAAAATTAAAAGTTACATTAAAATACCATGAATTTCAAATAAAACAATTAATACTTTTATTAGGATATATTCACTAGAATAACACAAATAAAATTCAAACTCATTATAACTATAAAGACGAATAATAAATACTTGAGGTGTAATCTGAAAACTATACAAAAGTACTTTTTGCATAAAACCCCCTCAAGTTTTATAAATTACAATAAGGCCCCTAACAACTATTGAACTTCAAATTACCTTTCTTTTAGTCTGCCTCGGGTTAGAGTTTGACTATTTCTGACTTGAATATGATTCAAGTCAATCTATATTCCTTATATTTCAACTCAATATGAATCCCAAAATCCAGTTAACAACTTATTCATTTTGACTGAATCAAACCATGGATATTCATCCATTATTCTGATATTCCATTTACCTGATTATGCAGTTACAACATGTTTACTGATATCATGGTTTTGGTCAGTCACCCAACTTACACAATACATTACAACAATACTGTTAAAACACTACGGGGTTTAAAGGGTAGATTGGTACGGAAGGTGTTAAAGGTGGCACGAGGTGGTCAGATTAAGACACCTAACCTGAATCCTATTGCTGTTGTACCGTGGCATAACGGTTTCTTGTACTTTCCTTTTGCCCTGATCTCTAGCATATAGAGATCCCCCTCGTATACACTGGCATCCTTCTGTACCAAGCTACAAACAGCAGCGTTAACACAATATTCCATAATATTTAACAATATAATCCTTTAGAAAATACTTTTACACTGTCTTTCTAATTCTTCTTTATCTTGGGACTTACCGAGCGACCTGTTCGCTGACGACATTCTATTCTTTTTCTTTGAATGTCGTCAGGTGCGTTGGACCAAGCTGAGATCGAGCCCACCGGTGAAGATTTGGAGCAGTTCCACGAAGATCCCGAGCTCTAAATATTGTACCTTGTTCTTCCCAGTATTTTCATTTTCTGTTATGCCACTGTTTAGGCATCGCTTTTCATTTCAGTTGTATTTTCTTTTCATGCATTGTACAAAGAGTGTTATTAATAAAAGTTGCTGTTATTTCTACATCATTTGTCTCTTGTGATTTACTTTATATTGCTTAGTTACGCTTAGCGTATGTACTTCTGAGTATATACGTAGCGGGCCTCGTCGCGTCCACTTCGCCGTACACTGGGAAGCGGGGCGTGACAACATAATATCGCATGTCATCAATGTAAGTAAATATGCGTATCTAAATTGTCGTTGACGTATAGCAACGAAACCGGCGATACCCCCACATATTACACTTACGGTCGCACAAAAGAAAGTGAAAACTACAACAATTGGAATCCACCACACCTTAGACATCATAAACCCGAAATATCACATACTTCGGATTGCATGCCTAACCAAATGAATTCCTTAGACATCATAAACCCGGAATACCTCATATTCCGAATTTCATTCCTGATAATTATAAACCCCGCATTTTAGTCTCGTCATTGAAAACACTTTCCAATAACAAGTCGGGCAATTCAATAAGATTCCCGACATCTTGATCGAATGGTCATCGGAAACTTTAGTAGACGGTCACACCCCCAATGCCGACGACGAAGTGCAATTAGGTGGAACACCGAGACGCGAGCACCCGGACGGATGCTTTTGGCAACGGGGTTCTCCTACAGTCACTTGGTTGGGGCTATGGGGCGTGGCTATCTAGTAACGTTACTCGACGAGTATCCGCGTACACTACGTAATTGCGACGGACTTTTGATCCACATCAAAATCCCATGGCAACCGATCAATTGAGACTAAATTGCTAGATTTATAAAATTCATATTAGTTTTCACAAAACTAATTATTGTGGATTCCAAATATTGTACCACATTCACAGATAGCTAGACGATGTTAAAAATTTTGATCTAATCAACGAATTCCCAAAATTTCCCAGAGAGCCCAACACTTGAGCAGTATTAAGAAATACCCAGAACATGCCACAGTACCGACGGACCAACCGTAGAAGGGCCGACCCATATCTCATACATAGCGTCACGGAACCGCCGCAAATAAGCCTATTTGGCCGCGGTTCCGCGGTCATGTGATCGAGATTGGGTGTCATTCTTCTAGAGGGTCCATAGAATTACCTGCATGATTTTTTGAATATTTTCAACATGGAAAAATCTAACTTTTGAAAAAATTTCTAGAGAGGGTTATTTTTGGGGGTTTCGGAGTTCGTTCGAATTTCTAACTTCGCCTAGACAACGCCTAATGCTCTAGCTTGGCTCTAATACCACTGTAGGGTTCCCTAGCACGACTATGGGGTTTCGGAAGGCATCAACCATGCCATTTTCCAAAAATTTAGTGTGCTAAGAAACCGTAACCTAGGATCTAACTAGAGGATTAGGAGCAAACTAAGCATGTAAACAACTTTACATCTAAAGGAACAAGGAATACAACCTTTATAGACCGGTCCTTCACCTCAATAGCTCCGTGTAGTAGTCCCTTCGCTCCAAGTAATGATCTCCCGGACTCATGTTAGGCTCCACAAGATGAAAGGACCAATCATGCTTGAAGTCTTCGAGGCCGAAGATGATCTACGTCGAGGAGACACTAGCTCAAGCTACCTCTTCACTAATTGGGAATTAGTGAAGCAAACAACCTAAACTAAATGGCTAGTCCAGTGTAGATTGATGACGTAGGAATTTTGCTCACTTTAGATTTATTTTTCTCACTAGTTTTCTTCACCTCCTAAAAACCTAGAGAGCTCAAGGAGATGAAGAAGAAGAAATGAAGTGGAGAATGGAATGAGTGAATCCATGAGTGAGAATAGCAACCATGGGTGAGATAATATCTCATACTAACTCTTGTAGAGACTTAATCATGGCTAAAGATAATGGTTGGGTTAATAAATATCTTATGTAAAACAAAATTAGTGGACTAAGTCAATGGTTCTACAAGCTTCAAACCATGTGACAATTTCCATCTAATTTGAATTACTTTAAACAAATAAAAAACCCTAATTATCCATGTCAAGGTGTGAGTCTCATACACCCATGTAGCATGTAGCAACAAGCATGATACAATAATATATATCATATATATATTAAATGTGTACAAGTGAGATAAAGAAATTCTTAAGTGAGCTAATATTAGTTAATGTAAATTAATATATCAAATATATACTTATACATTAAATTATTAAATCAACTCTTGATTTAATAATCCGGCTATATCACATATAACCGACTAATATCATTTGTATCAACTTATCGAATCAACACTTGATGCAATAACCCGGCTATATCACATATAACCGGCCGATATCACATATCGCGAGATTAGAATACGGTATCACATACACGTATTAATCTCCGTCCTGCACATATCACATATATGCTCTTACTTCGTTTCGCCCGAGCTAGGAAACCTCTATGTAGGACTCTAAAGACTCGTCGATACGCTGGCAATAGGTTATGATCATATCAGTCACCCACAAGCCGTCAGCGGTACTAGCTGCACGTAACGGCCACCCGGGTATTGAGCGATCAGAAGATCAACAAGCATGCGTGTGAATCCAATAAGCAACACCACCGTACAGTCCGGTCTCTTCGTCTGATATGTCGCATATCCAGCCTGGGGATGGTAAACGTCAAACCCCAAAAGCTTGATAAGTCATGCCGATGTGAGACCCACAACGGTTCGAGAAACTACTGATAACACTTACCAGTAAATCTCAGCAACTCTGACCAGGGGTTTCCTGTTATGGCCAATCAAGCACAGCGCAACATCAACCCCCAATACCGGGAGACACGAAATCCCCTCCTATCGCTCATTGCCTCCATGTGACTCGGGACTTTACCCAAAAACCACCTGTTTGCATGACTCAGTAGAGCCATGGTAGGGTGGAAATCAAAGCACAGTGGGAGACACACAAGACTCTATGACGATCTCGGGTCGACAGACTAACCTGTACCAGTGTCACCAGAGAACTGCTATCTGACGTGAGGTATAATACCATCTAGGAGTTCTTGACGAGTCATGTTCAGTGTACCCAGTCTCCACTGAGCACCCGTATATAATCTTTGATGTCAAACACCAATGGATGTAGGATCATCCATCGCCCATCATATGGGTCAAGAAACGTATACGCTAGTCTACTCTGAAATATCGATGCCCCGTCTTGACACTCCCATAACTAGGAACAATTAAAGGATGTACTTACGGACTACCCAGGCCCCACTAGTATGATCTCCATCATATTCCTGGAAGTCAAGTACACGTCCTAAGGGCTTTATCGACATGTAACAGAGAGACGGTAAGTGTACATGTTAAGATAAAGAGTAACCAGATAGCATACTATCATGTCGAGTAAGAAAGTCCTCCATATATATGTCCAAGCATCCATTATAATATACATCACATGTACAATAATGGTTTCTAAGGCATACATACAACTAACACGACGCTTAACTCTCTCCGGGCCGAAATTTTCACTTACCACCTCGCGATCAAGTTTCCACTAGACCAAGGGGGAATAGGCCAGGCCTACGGGAACCAGCAAGTCGCAAAGATTTGCTTCACAGTGACATCCACCCTCGGGGAGGGAAGTGACGACCTTGAAAGCGCCAGCGATTTTTAGGGGTCCTTGGATACCCGTGATGAACAGAAAGAAATCCGAGGGGCCCCGGTGGAGGCGCTCGTGGAGGTCCCCCTCGTCGAAGGGGATGATGAACACACTATACAGATCGGGTCACTCTTAACGGGTGCCAAGCGCAAAGGATTGATCAATTTTCTTCGAGGAAACGCGGACGTTTTCGCTTGGGTGCCCGCCAACATGCCGAGGATCGACCCCAAGGTAATCTCGCATAAGCTCGGGGTCGACCCGACGGCCCGACCCGTCAGGCAAAAGAAACGAAGGTTCGCCCCTCTTAAACAAAAGGCGATCGAGGACGAGGTCGATAGGTTGATCGTGGCCAACTTCATTCGACATATGGCCTACTCAGAATGGCTAGCGAATGTGGTTATGGTTAAAAAAGCAAATGGAAAGTGGCGCATGTGCGTCGACTTCACATATCTCAACAAGGCATGCCCGAAAGACAACTATCCTCTCTCTCAGATAGATCAGCTCGGCGGGCCACGAATTGCTCAGCTTCATGGATGCTTTCTCCGGCTACAACCAGATCCGTATGAACCCGGCTGACGAAGAGCTTACCGCATTCACAACGGACCGGGGGGTATACTGTTACAAAGTAATACCCTTCGGCCTCAAAAACGCCGGAGCTACATACCAGCCTCTGGTCAACAGGATGTTCAAACAACAGATCGAGAGGAACATGGGGGTTTACGTCGACAATATGCTCGTCAAGTCGACCTCGTCGAATGAGCACACCAAAGATCTCGGCGAGACATTCGACGTCTTCCGCAAGTACAAGATGAAACTGAATCCGGCCAAGTGCGTGTTCGGGGTCACTAATGGAAAATTCCTCGGGTTCATGGTTACCCGCCAAGGAATCGAAGCTAACCCGGAGAAGATCAGCGCCATCCTCAACATGGCCGCGCCAAAGAGCAACGTCGAAATTATGTGACTTACGGGAAGAGTGGCCGCTCTAAGTCGCTTCATGTCGATGTCCGGAGAAAAGTGCCTCCCCTTCTTCAAACCCCTGAGAAAGATCCCAAGGTTCGAATGGTCGGAAGAGTGTCAGGTCGCTTTCGAGCAATTGAAAGTGCACCTGGCGACTCCTCCACTACTCATGCGACCGATTGAAGGAGACGAGCTATCGCTGTATCTAGCGGTGTCCGATCAGGCTGCAGGCTCTGTGCTCGTCCAAGAAGTCGAAGGAGTCCAAAAGTCGATCTACTATGTAAGCCACGTCTTTAAGGACGCGGAAACAAGGTACCCTGTAAGTCTACGCTAGCGCCCCGGCCGTCTACAGACGCCAAATGCGGAACAAAAACTTTTTAACTGGCGCTATCGTATACTTTAACCCGGATCTGCCATTATTGCTAAACTAACAAACTGTAAAGAGTGTAGAAAGGTTATACCGAACGATCCGAGTCCTTCGTTCTTTAACCATCATCCCACGCTCCGTTGCGGCTGCTCCGATCTCGTCGATCTCCGATCTGCTCGTCCAGGTGGCACCACATCACTGATTCTTTAAACGGGCTCCCGCCTCTGACTCGAGGCAACTCGGTCGTCAAGTTTGCTAAAAGAGACGACAAAGATTGATGTAGAGAATGAGTAGATGACTTTGTCTCACTTCGTCCAAGTCCGTGGACGATCGGTTAATGAAGTTGCCGAGAGAATTGGGTGATGGAATGAAATGAACTGTAAAATTCCATGCACCCCAAATACTATCATATCTTTTACAACCATATGAAAACCTCAAGTGAGAGAGAGAGAGGAGGGGCCGGCCATATATAGGTGGAGGGAGGTGAGTGTAGGAGGAGGGAGAGGTAACCATAAGAGGATGAAGCTTATCTTGAAGAAAAGATCAAGAACAAATATCTTTAAGTAAACAAGAATCATTAATGAAAACAATGACTCATATCCTTAGTCATCCTTTCATTAAAAGCAACCAATTAAAACACAACACCAATGAACCTAGTCACTACCTTCTAGAACCTACTAGAAGCACGACTCACCCTCATCCAAGAAAAGATAAATCCGTCTTTAACCGAATGTTAAAAGACGGCTGATAGAAAACTGGAAACTGGCAACTTCCAAAAGTGATCCTGAAACAACTTTCAGGATAACCCCGCAACTGTATAAATATACCCGCATTTGTATTACGACCGAATACAAATGCAACTGAGACAAAGATATTATATCTACTCAATATAATACTCGGATCCGGCTTAAACCAAAGCCGACCAGTATCATCTGCCCGAAAAATAACACGTGCGTAAACGCACGTGCATTTTCCGAACCCTGCCATAAAACCATACGGCCTCTACAACGTTTCGCCCGAACTTGGGAAACTGTCTGTGGGGGACTCTAATGACTCGTCAGTACCCTGGCAGTGGGTTTAACCACAAACCGTCAGCGGCACTAGCTATGTGTAACGGCTGCCCATGGACTGACCTCAAGGGAGGCTGATGAGCGAACTCAAGGGAGGCCGATGAGTGAACTCATCCAGAAACCCTACTGAGCCTAACAGTGACAATGTATATACAGTCCGGTCCATTCGTCAATGAGTATCGCATATCCGCCTAGGAGGCTAGAAACGTCAGACCCCCAATAGCAGTATAAGTCGTGTCGGAGTGTAGCCCAATGACACCCTGAGATTCTACTGGAGTACCTACCAGTAAATCTCCTGCCATGGCCATGGACTTTGTGTAATGGCTCTCCTAGACACAGCACGACCTCGCCCCCAATACCGGGAGAGACGAATCCCCTGCCGATCCGCTCACGTGCCTCCATATGGCTCGGGACTGTACCCAAAAGCTACCTGTTTGCACGAATCCTTTGAGCCGTGGTAGGGTAGAAATCAAAGCACAGTGGGAACTCACACGAGACAAATGACGACCTCAGGTCGATGAACTAACCTGTACACATGTCACCAGGGAACTGCTATCTGACGATAGGTATAGTACTAACTAGCAAATTCCCGGCGAGTCCTGTCCGGTGTACTCATAACCCAATGAGCACCTGTATACATCTTAGGTGATCCAACTGACACCAGTGACTTGTGAGACCGGCCACCGCCCCTCGTCGGGGTCTCGACTGTATATACTAGTCTACTCCGGAGTATCGATGCCCTGTCTCGAAACTCCCACGACTAGGGACCACAATTAAGGATATGCATATAAACTACCCAACTCTCACGTATATGATCGCCATCATACTGTTGGTAGTAAAGCAAGATCCTAAGGGCTCTATCAAAGTGTAACATGCAATCAGTCACCTGAACATGTACACGACTGATAAAGGCAAACCAGATAGCATACTATCATCTCGAGTAAGACTGTTCTACCGGGATAGGTCCTTCGCAATCATTGCAATCACGTACCTGCGATCCAATAATTGACTATGAGGGCACTATCTCCAACAATCTCCCACTTGCACTCAAGGCTAATATTGCGATGTCGACTACTCACAGCCCGTGTGAAACCGAACATCCAACTCCTCTACTAATCAGTTTCACAAAGCCCGTTTGTAAAACTATTGTGTTCGAGAAATAGCCTCAGTGAGTGGATCCGCCTAGAAGTTTCTTTCTATATCTCTCTTAATCTCAAGTTCGCAGAGAAAGCCATCTCCCGAATTGAGTAATACCTGTCTTAGAATATGTCTGGATTTCTGATGGGACCTAGTTCATAAATGAACTCCAAATCCAAACTTCTTAGACTGTATCGATCTCTGAAACTAATCAGTATCCGGCACCATGCCACCCACAGTATCCTCTTGGACCACCTGTCCATAATACTGTCCCTCTTCGTCAGAGAGAAAAACTATAACTCTGACAATCACTCTGTCAACCATATCACCTTTGAAGCCTGGAATGATAATCGTCTCCGAAGGAGGCTGCCGTCATCAAATCCGTAGAACATGTACTTATGTTCTATAACTGCTTCCTTATGTTTCTCCAGGATTGGATTAATACAAACTCATTGCATCTAGTGCAAAAACAACATCTGGTGTGGTACTTGACATCTCATGATTGACTCAATTGCCTAAGCAAGTGATCTGCCAATCATGCACTCCCTCTCCCCTTTAGTCTATACGACACCTTTAGAGAGGGTGACTCCATCACCTGCAGGTACACCACCATGCTAGGAGTCAACTATTCTAAAAACCATTAGAATACTGTCAAAGTACCCACATTGGGAAACTACCCAAATCCAGATCTAAATCCATAGATCCAGAAACCAGAATGTCAAATATTATATCCATATCCTGTCTGGAGAAACAACTGTGTGACGACCACAGTACAACCGATCGTAGTATAGGAATTTTACTTCCTACTCTGTGTATGTCATCCAAATACCATGACATCACACCCTACTACCTTCTTAACAGATCCATCCCCTATTCTGATTGAAGTCAAACCCATGACTGTCACATCAAAATTAGACGATCTATCTCCGCTATAACTGCTCTAGTCTATAAATAGACATAAGCTACTTGCCCACTAAACTTCCGCTGCTCCCACTGACTACGACAACCCTCCTACCGGGTCTCATATCCTGGAACAACAGTAGTGTCAAGTCTGGGTAGATAAGAACCTCCCTGTCACCGTCCTTAAGGCTACCGAAGTACCTCTCGGGTGTCTGAGGTTACCCACCATATCTGCGGAGTGGCTATTGGAATGTCAAACTTGATTGAATATATAGGTCCTATTAAATTTTCTGTAATCGTTCGCGGTTCTGGAATCACCTCCAGTTCTACCATACTCCCACTACTGTTTTCTGAAAAAATCTATTTTACTAAAACTGTGGCGAGTCAAGAACAATATCACTATTGATCTTCTAAATGGTACAATATCAACCTTCGTCATAGCCAGGGTCAACCCACAAACAGCCATTACAGAAACGTGCCCTGAGTTATCCAGAGTCTGGTTTTAAGCATAAGCTGGACAACTCCCCGTACCTTAACAACTTTTAAGGTACGAACCATTCTATATCCAATATAGAAACTTTGGCACTTTATTTAATTGGAACCATATTCAAATCATGCAGCTGTCTCCAGTGCATGTCAACTTAATGGAAAGAGGCTAATCAGCATTACTCAACTTAGGAATCCATCCAATTATGAGTAACCTGAAAGAGAAACACGTTTCTCAAAACCATCACTATCATCTGAATACCAATCACAAGAATCTACATCTTCGATCTCTTTGAAGAATCCCGATACTTGTGATACCTGGTTCTCTACTTTATTCTTATACCCATAACTTCTCAAAACTTAGACCTTGTATTTCTACGAAACACTTGTCTAAATACTAGAGAAGTTATAAGTAAACAGAACATAGTACGAGGACCTACCCCTTTGTCCTGATGGACACTTGGACAACATACAATACTCTGTATAAGTCCGCTGAGTTAAACAACTCAAAACCTGTGCGTCGTAGGTTGAAAACTGTACCCTGGCGATTTCCTCAAATATCACCAATTACAACGAATTCCGATATAATGAGGATAATCACCTAATTTCCAATAACTTACTCCCACTCATCATCTGTAAAACCATACAGATATGAGAATGAAACCTGGTAAATACATACCCTTGGAGTAAGTGTCTAATCGGGAAAACAGTTTTTCTTTAACAATGCACTGAAACATGAAAATGTTTCGTAGGGGTATCCTGGTATGCATAGCAATGCCTCTTCCATAATCCAATTCATGACTTCAACCGTATATTTTATTGCCATCTCTCCAAATCCCTTTATTTGTCTTTTAGTCGTTACCTTCTGTACACTATCGTTAGGCTAAATGGTTTTCTTCCTTCCCTACCGTTCGGCACCAGCCTATGGTTTGGAAGAAGACTATCCAGTAAGCATAATAGGTGTACCCTCCTATACCAGGGAGTACTCACAACTGAGAGAAGGTGATGATAAAAGACAACTGAATAATACCTTATTCTATTTAAAGGTGAAATAGGAGTGGTGACGAAGTACGCGGTTTGGTCGTGAATGATATCAGTCGCAATTTACTTTGCCCTCTTTCTAATCCCTTTATTTTGTCTTTACATATTACCTTCTGCACACCCTACTTAGGCTAATTGGTTTTCTTCATTCCCCACCTTTCGGCACCTGCCTATGGTTTGGAATAAGACTATCCAATAAACGTAATAGGTGTACTCTCCTAAACCAAGGAGCCCTCGCAACCTGAGAGAAGGTGATAATAAAAGACAACTGAATAAACCAATTCTATTTCTCCTGAACCTGGATCCATCCTCGAAGAAGTTCCTTCGAGTTCGTATATAACCATACGATGGATCTATCCAATGGAAGTGGATGTCCGTAGTAAAACGGGTGTTCTGAGAAATGCAAAGGGTAAAAGAAGGAGTGGCAATGACTTATGCAACATAGACAATCCAAAAGCCAGTATTTTAAGAAGATTCGGTCAACTTGGTCACTGAGTCATAGTCTAGGTTCGGTCAAAGGTCGCTGCCAAAGAGAGAGAGAAAAGAAACACTCTGCGTGCACTCTAACCTAGATCAGAATGGTCATAACTTTATCTAATCCGGAAACCTCCCACTGTCCTGTCAAATTCTCCTCCAAACCTAAAGAAGAATCAATCGGGATCACCCGAAGAGTAAACCAACTCATCAGTGGGAATCGGGATCCAACTCTCATCGCATGATAACGTGATGGAATGCATCCACGTTACTCATACTCCAGAAGGTATGCGCATACTTGGCAAGTTTCAGTTTCTTTAGAAACTCCCGATATGATTTATGCCCCATGCTCTTATGACCTTGACGTATGCCAACAAATCATAAGTCACATGTCAAGTTCTGCCCGTCATTATCTTGTTAATTTGAACCCACCCGTACATACCCTTGATGTATGCCAACAAGGTAATACGACTGTCCCAAACCAACTCATCTATCTATGCAACAAATGAATACCCGGCAGCTACCAAACACTATGCCTTGACGTATGCCAACAAACATAGCTTGAATACTACTGACCATTCATAAGAAACGACGGAGGGCTACGGCTGGTTTTTGGCGAAAAACCTTTAGCGTAGTGAACTTGATATCGCTGAAGGAACCTGATAGCTTTTTTAAAATATAGTGGCGAAAACCTTTTGCTAAAGAGGTCACTCCCGGTAAAGGGATCTCGGCTCTTTCCTCGTGGAATGAGGTGCAGGATATTCCACTGAATACCGCGATGCAAAGCAACATGTAATCGACTATAGTGAAGTTATTACCCTGACGCAAACTTCTGCCCAAGGGGTCAGTCCCGGTGAAGGGATATCGGCCCTTGCCCCGTCGAATGAGGTGCAGGATATTCCACTGAATACCGCTATGCATAACAAAAGGAAACGTCTTTGCAATAACACTTTTTAAATTTGTTCCAACAACTATAAACAGGTTTGTTTAACTTTTTGCATTGATCAGAATCAACGCAGTCCCATCAATCAATCACACCAGAAAAGAACGAAAATAAAATGTACGTATATGCCATCCGCATTCGTCACTGGGTCCCGTCATCACCCGTTAGGTTACTTAACTAACGACAGAGCGGGGACTGGACTAGCGTGGGTGTAAAACATATACAACATCTAATAGTATATAAACCAATATACAATAATCGCTCCAGGCGTGATAATATGCAACATTACAGAAAAGTAATAAGCATCACAGAACAATACAGATAATCTGGGATCCCCGAGTTTCACAGAGCCGCTGCTGAAACCCGACGTTCCCCTGTCGTGTGGATAGCCTGTGCAATGAAACCTAGACCCCTACGGGTGCGGCAAGTTACCCGCCAAAACCTGAAGCGAGGTAGTCCCCACAGCATAGTGAATGGAACACCCGGCACTTCACGGAATCCGGTAAATTGAGCACCCCTCCTTGGGTCAACCTGTACCCCCTACGAGTGCGGCGAATAGTCTGCCAATTCTAGAGTGGGACCCTTCTGCCTCTCAAAGCCATGAGATGCGGACCCGTTGCCCTCCAGAACCCGGCTATCCGTGCACTCCGTCGCGGGGCAAAACCTAGTACAGTAATGAAAAATAGTACAACAGGTATATCGACCGCAACCTGGTCGTGCCCCAAAAGAATATTATACAACAGGCAGTGACGGCAGTCCACAAGTTGGACGCTCGCCCCGCAATATCAAATGTACAAATAAACTCAAACTGTACTACCATTGCACACTGCTATCCACCACGACAAATCCGCAACATCACAGCACAACACAGAACATCAACGCGAATGTCACGTTCGCAAACCCGTCTAAAAGAACTATAGCAATCGGACGCGGTTTACCGATCAAATGACATTCCCGGTCGGAGATATAATGTAAGCACTGTAAACTAACATGTTTAAATTTCGATCGACTAAATTTCCCGAAGTGGGCCCCACGCAAATCTGCAGCACAGTAACAAAATCTGGGCCCAAAATATATATACCAAAAACCCCAATTTCCAGAGGGGAACACACTGTACAAATTTGGGAGCATGATATCACCAAGTGGCCGCAGATGCGCGGCCAAACCATAGGTTTGGCCGCGTTTCCGCGGCGGTTTGAAGGAATCAAGTGCCCAAATTTTGTCGGTGTTCTTAAAAAACCCTGCACAGTTTTCTGAGATGTGTGAAATATTTTTAGGACACCGTTTAAAAACAACAGAAACTGTCAAGTTTGGATTTTGCAGTTTTTGATTTCCGGTTCGATCGATGTTTTAAACGCGTTAGCACAAGTTAGTATAGCAAAATGGTGAGTCTCTGATACCACTGTAAGTCTACGCTAGCGCCCCGGCCGTCTACAGACGCCAAATGCGGAACAAAAACTTTTTAACTGGCGCTATCGTATACTTTAACCCGGATCTGCCATTATTGCTAAACTAACAAACTGTAAAGAGTGTAGAAAGGTTATACCGAACGATCCGAGTCCTTCGTTCTTTAACCATCATCCCACGCTCCGTTGCGGCTGCTCCGATCTCGTCGATCTCCAATCTGCTCGTCCAGGTGGCACCACATCACTGATTCTTTAAACGGGCTCCCGCCTCTGACTCGAGGCAACTCGGTCGTCAAGTTTGCTAAAAGAGACGATAAAGATTGATGTAGAGAATGAGTAGATGACTTTGTCTCACTTCGTCCAAGTCCGTGGACGATCGGTTAATGAAGTTGCCGAGGGAATTAAGTGATGGAATGAAATGAACTGTAAAATTCCATGCACCCCAAATACTATCATATCTTTTACAACCATATGAAAACCTCAAGTGAGAGAGAGAGAGGAGGGGCCGGCCATATATAGGTGGAGGGAGGTGAGTGTAGGAGGAGGGAGAGGTAACCATAAGAGGATGAAGCTTATCTTGAAGAAAAGATCAAGAACAAATATCCTTAAGTAAACAAGAATCATTAATGAAAACAATGACTCATATCCTTAGTCATCTTTTCATTAAAAGCAACCAATTAAAACACAACACCAATTAACCTAGTCACTACCTTCTAGAACCTACTAGAAGCACGACTCACCCTCATCCAAGAAAAGATAAATCCGTCTTTAACCGAATGTTAAAAGACGGCTGATAGAAAACTGGAAACTGGCAACTTCCAAAAGTGATCCTGAAACAACTTTCAGGATAACCCCGCAACTGTATAAATATACCCGCATTTGTATTACGACCGAATACAAATGCAACTGAGACAAAGATATTATATCTACTCAATATAATACTCGGATCCGGCTTAAACCAAAGCCGACCAGTATCATCTGCCCGAAAAATAACACGTGCGTAAACGCACGTGCATTTTCCGAACCCTGCCATAAAACCATACGGCCTCTACAACGTTTCGCCCGAACTTGGGAAACTGTCTATGGGGGACTCTAATGACTCTTCAGTACCCTGGCAGTGGGTTTAACCACAAACCGTCAGCGGCACTAGCTATGCGTAACGGCTGCCCATGGACTGACCTCAAGGGAGGCTGATGAGCGAACTCAAGGGAGGCCGATGAGTGAACTCATCCAGAAACCCTACTGAGCCTAACAGTGACAATGTATATACAGTCCGGTCCGTTCGTCAATGAGTATCGCATATCCGCCTAGGAGGCTAGAAATGTCAGACCCCCAATAGCAGTATAAGTCGTGTCGGAGTGTAGCCCAATGACACCCTGAGATACTACTGGAGTACCTACCAGTAAATCTCCTGCCATGGCCATGGACTTTGTGTAATGGCTCTCCTAGACACAGCACGACCTCGCCCCCAATACCGGGAGAGACGAATCCCCTGCCGATCCGCTCACGTGCCTCCATATGGCTCGGGACTGTACCCAAAAGCTACCTGTTTGCACGACTCCTTTGAGCCGTGGTAGGGTAGAAATCAAAGCACAGTGGGAACTCACACGAGACAAATGACGACCTCAGGTCGATGAACTAACCTGTACACATGTCACCAGGGAACTGCTATCTGACGATAGGTATAGTACTAACTAGCAGATTCTCGGCGAGTCCTGTCCGGTGTACTCATAACCCAATGAGCACCTGTATACATCTTAGGTGATCCAACTGACACCAGTGGCTTGTGAGACCGGCCACCGCCCCTCATCGGGGTCTCGACTGTATACACTAGTCTACTCCGGAGTATCGATGCCCTGTCTCGAAACTCCCACGACTAGGGACCACAATTAAGGATATGCATATAAACTACCCAACTCTCACGTATATGATCGCCATCATACTGTTGGTAGTAAAGCAAGATCCTAAGGGCTCTATCAAAGTGTAACATGCAATCAGTCACCTGAACATGTACACGACTGATAAAGGCAAACCAGATAGCATACTATCATCTCGAGTAAGACTGTTCTACCGGGATAGGTCCTCCGCAATCATTGCAATCACGTACCTGCGATCCAATAATTGACTATGAGGGCACTATCTCCAACATACCCGGCCATAGAAAAGATTGTCTTGGCGCTCATCATGGCCTCAAGGAAGCTACGGCACTACTTCCAGGAACACACCATCCTCGTCCTCACCGAGCGTCCCTTAGGAGCTATTCTCGCCTCTCCCAAGTCATTTAGTCGTTTGGAGAAATGGAGGTGGGAGTTGTCTCAATTCTACATCAAGTACCGCACGAGGCAAGCTATTAAAGCATAAGTCCTAGCAGACTTCATTTTCAAATGTACTATCCCCAACAAAGAGGCAGTGTCGGTGCCAGATCTCGGGTATCAGCCCTCGATCGTGGAGGGGTCCGGCTCCGTCCTCGATTGGGTCATCTACGTTGACGGATCCTCTACCGAGGAGGGGAGCGGGGCCGGCCTAATCATTTGATGCCCAAACGAGGCGGAGATGGAGTACTCTTTGAAGCTCGGGTTCAGAGCCTCAAACAACGCTGTGGAGTACGAAGCCTTGCTAGCCGGACTACGAATCGCCTCCGGAGTGGGGCTGAAGACGATCCAAATTCGCAGTGACTCCACCCTTGTTGTGGGCCAGGTGACCGGCCGATTCGAGGCCCGGGAGCCTCTGATGGTAAAATATTTAGCCGAGGTAAAAAGACTATGAAAATACTTCGACGAAGTTCAAGTGGAGCAGATTTCTCGGCACCTAAATGCCCAGGCTGACGCTTTGAACAAGCTAGCCTCCTCCTACGCGGCTAACAATAAGAAGAATATCCTCTTCGAGGTCTTGCCACGACCCATCGTGGAAGACAGGGAGACAACGCTTCAAGTTTACACACCCATGAAGAAGGCCGGAATTGGAGGAATCCCCTCATAGAGTTCATGAAGAAGGGTACACTCTCGGAAGATCGAGGGGAAGCGCGCCGCCTTCGAGCCAAAGCCCGCCATTTTGTCTGGAGCAATGGAAATCTCTATAATAAGTCCTTCACACCACCTCTGCTTCGGTACGTCGACACCCGCAAAGCTGATTACGTCCTGCATGAGATTCACGAAGGGGTCAGTGGAGCTCACCAAGGGGCCCGCACCTTAGTCCAGAAGACGCTGCTTCAAAGGTACTATTGGCCGACCATTCATCAAGATGCTCAGAAGCTCGTCAGAAGATGCATGAGCTGCCAACTCCACGGCAGCATACCTCGTCTTCCTGCTACCGAGCTAACAGCCATCACATCCCCCCCGTTTGCCCTGTAATACCCAGTTCTTTTATACACTAATACCCGTATTTTTGTTACTTGCAGAATTGCTTATTTATATTTCAAGTACTTTATTTATTTTAAAACCCTAACATTTTAAATTTATTTTCCTAGATTGTTACCCGATCCATTAGCCACTCTCCCCTCTCTTCTCAGCCCGTTCCCCCACAAACATCAGCCCACTTCTATTTTTCCCCTACCAAAATTTATTTAAACAAATTCCCTAAACCCAGCCAGCCCAAAGAAAACCAAACAAATTCTAAATATATATATATATATATCCATTTCCCTAAAAACTAAATATATATATATATATTAACAAATCAGCCCAGCCAGGGAAAGCAAATAATATGAATTAAACAAATAAATAAACCCCCAGCCCGGCCCATCTCTCTCTCTCTCCCTTTTCCCAATTATTTTCAAGCCCCAGCCCATTTCCTTTTCTATTACTTTGCAAAAGGAATTAAACGAATAAAATCCTCAAGGCCCAGCTCCTCACCGCACCCAAGCCCACGCCCAAACAAACCCGACCCGTTAATTTCCCTTCTTCCCCACTAAATTTTCCCGCTCCTTCCTTCGCTGTGCCCCCACGTCGCCGCCCACGTCGCCAACACCCCGCTCCTCAAGGCCACGACCGCGCGCGCGCTTCACCCTCTCCTCGTCCCTCTAACCCGCTCCCCCTCCTCACTCTCGATCTCTCGTTCTCACTCCTCTCCTCTCTCCTAACTCCCGGCCTCACTCCCCACAACCCACTGCACCCTGACGACGACGACGACGACCACCCAAATCTCCTCGTCGTCCTCCCTCACAGCTCTCTCCTCTTCACCCACTACACCCCCTCGCCTGCACACCCTCCTCACCATCTTCAACCGCCGAGCTCGAGCCCCCTACACACCCAACCCACCGTCGAGCTTCGAACCCTGCAACCTTGTCACGCCCCGCTTCCCAAAATATGGAATACGAGGGGTAGACAAGGCCAGCCATGCTCCTACGGTCAAGGAAATGTTCTGCCGTAGTCACACTTCGGTTTCTAGTTTTTCATGGTAAACAGTAAATGATGCGCAGGTAATGAGAAATGCAGTAACTGAAAGAAACAATGTAAAGACTGACCTGAAGTGGAACAAACGAATGCAACTTGGAATGGCAAGTCAAGGAATCTGTGATGCACTGGTCCGGGCTAAATCTTCTCCTCACACTGAGCATGCATACTCAGGTCGTCAGAGCGACACAATAGCAATATAATATATATAAATCAAGTGAAAGTTCTAACAGTGGTAATAGATATGATTAACAGTAATCAATGACAGCAAGAATATGAGTGTGCAGTAATCAATGCAGCGGAGCAGTAAAGCAGTAGAACGATATGTCACGTATGTCAACACAGTATATAAGGTATATAAATGTCCGCATCCCTATCAGTCTCTAAGTCTCACTGTACAGGTCACTAAGCCTATCGTCAGTCCAAGTGTGAGAGTCAACCACTCGCGAGTGTCCTCCACCCAAGGGTAGAACCCAAGGGCAAGGGACCACGGGCCCAACATGTAACATGTATATCACGGTGTATATCACATACCCTGTAAATCTCCATATATCTCCCTAAATATATAAGCCGGCATGGGACTCCCGAGATTCTGTTGAACTCACACTCAAACTACCCCACACCCCGTGGTCTACATCAAACGCTAACCATAACCCTAAATACTAATCGATCCGTGACAAGTCTGCGCGAGAACTGGAGGCAGGACCTCCATCAAGCACGTCTCGACTAATATCTAAGATAAATGGCAGTGTCGAATGACTTATCTGTGACACCCGTGCAAGCGCTTCCATAAGTGTCCCATACCACTTATAGTCACACGTACACGCATCCCACAGACGTCGACAATGCAATAGAATAATAGGGTCACTGATTGTGTACAAGTACGTATCGCTTTCACTTAATCACGGATACACGAACACTGACGTACTTGCCACAATCATCGCTAGAATCTAACACTGGGTAAATGCACGATATCACTAGGTTATCACTACAATGATATGGGTATGATATGATGCGTGAACAGTATATAAGCACGATTAGGGTGTCACAAAAACAGTATTCTATCACTTGCACGATTTATCATGAAACGTACATATATAATTTAGTGAAACGATAAACAGGTGATAATTAGTATGTTCAGTTATCTATCCGTCTAATTTAGTTTCAAGCCAATCGGGTTCCAGGATCATTAGTTATAACCATTTCATTTTAAGCGCTGCGGCTGGAAATCCGGTTTCAGAATCAGAAGTCCGTTTCGCAACGCATTTTAATCCCAGTTGGGATCAGATTTTAGCGACACTACATTTGGATGAATTCTAGGGTTTTCAGTAAGGTTTTCAACGCAATAGACGGATCTTCAATCGCATCTGCACATCAGGAGATATACAATGTTTAACTCTAATATGTCAATTCTGATTCTGTTGGGACTGTTATGCGTCCCGATCTTCTAAATTACAGATTAAATATCAAACGGTAACGAAACGGAATGAAACCAATTGTGTTATCTAGATAACAGATTTACCTATAATAAACAGCAGAGTTCCGCAACCTACGAGTTAGGAAAATCCTGTGGTACCCAATACGGAACAGCAAGCAACGACTGGAGTCGCTCTGGATTGCAGTCCAGAGTCGCACTCCGATACGAATATCATCACAAATTAAGTATAGGAATATCAGGAAACCAGTATAGGGTTAAATTTCATCGAGTAGGCTTCGATTTGAGCCCTCGAACGCACCATTCTAGTGTGTATATGATTTATGGTGAATTTAACGGTTTTCAGGTGCAATAAAATTACAGTTTTACGATTAAACTTGGGGGTAGTCGTTTTGGTCATAAACGATCAAATTATCCAACGAAACTTGCACAAGGCATTCATCACAGCAAGGGCCAAAGTAATTTATCCAGTTCTGCCAAATGTGATAATGATTTTCTCAGAGGACAAGCATCGAACAGTTTTGTTGCAATATTTAACATAGGGCAAAACATGGGATAATATACGATTTTAATTTGTAACATAGGTAGAATAGTATGAAGCAAGTATAGAACTTGCCTGGAGACGCACGGCAGCGAAATACAGTACGGTCGCGCGACGAACTGGCACGACGACGGCAACAGCTCCGGGTGAGCTCGGGTGTCTGGTGGTGCTGGGTCGCAAGGCTCGATGCAGCGATGGGGGAGCTGTACGGTGGTCGTGGTGGTGTGAGGTCACGGCTCGTCGGAGGAGGGTTCGTCGGCGGATTGGTAGTTGGGGTCGATGGTGTCGGAGGGTGTTAAGGGGGAGAACGAAAGGGAGAGAGCTCGGGTGAACTGAGAGAGAGAAAGTAGACTAAGGGAGAGAGTGAGCTGAGAGTTAAGAGAGAGATGAGATGTAGGGAGAGAGAGAGAGACAGTGAGGAGGAGAGAGAGACAGTGAGAAGGAGAGAGAGCTTGAGAGGCAGAGTGAGAAAGAGAGAGAGATGGTGGGAAAGATGACGACGACGATGATGATGTCGACGAGATGCAGTGGCCGTCGTCGAGGGTGCAGGGACTCGAGTTCGAATGCAGGGGTTCTGTGGAGGTGCCGGCGGCGATGTGGGCGAGGGTGGTCGGCTACGGTGAGCGAGGGTAGAGGATGGAGAGAGGAAGCGAGGTCGTGGTCGTCGCCGTCGGGGCGAGCGGAGTTGGTGGGATGAACGTCGGCGGTGGAGGTGGCAATAGGTTGGTGTGCAGGGGTGCTCGGCAGGGGCGACGAGCGGAGTTGTAGGAGGAGTCGTGTTGGTAGGGGAGGAGTGTCGAGTTGAGGGTGCGATGAGGTTGGTGACGAGGCGATGGTGATGGTGATGGAGGGAGGTGGCCGGTGATGGGTAGCGGGAGACGAGAGGAGGAAGGAGAACGAGGCAGGGGAGAGAGGAAATGAGATCAAGAAAAAGAGGGTGTAGGTGTGAAGAGAGGAGAGGTAGTAAAGACGGGGTCGCGCGTCGAGGGCGGTAACGCACGCAAGCGACGAGGCGCGAGCGTGGGCGGAGGCGACGGAGACGGCGAAGGAAACGCGCGCGAGAAAGGAAAAGAGCCGTTGGAGGTGATGATGAACAGGAGCGGGTCGGGTTGCTGAGGAGGCGGGCTGGGCTGAAGTATAACGGGCCGGGCCAAGGAAAAATGAATTAAACGGGAAAAAGAAGAGAAGCGGGCCGCTGGGAATGGGCCAGAGAAAATAAAAGAATTAGAGGAATAGAGGGCTGGGCCGGCGATGGAATGAAAAAAAAATCAGAAAACAAATTAGAAAAGGATGGGGTCGGCTTAGGAAAATGGTGTTGGGCTTGAGAACAAAATAGGAAAAATTGAGGAGGAAAAAAGTGGATGGGCTCGAGGTCGGGCCAGTGGGGGAAAAATTTTGGAAGGGAAATTGGGTTTAAAAGAGAAAAATAAATTTAAATAAAGGAATGGGAAGTTGGGTTCTGTTAAAAGAAAATGGTGTTGGCTAAGGGAAATTTGTTGGAAAGTATAATAGGGTTTGGGTTTTGGGTTATTGATAAAATGAAAAATAGGTTTAGCATGAAATAAAATACAAATAGAATGAGATAAAATATAAATATAGTAAATAGAATTACAAAGTAGCAAAATACAGATTTTGGTACGAAAGGGGCTGGGTATTACATCATACCACCCTTACAAAAATTTCGTCCTCGAAATTTAAAATAAACGATAGGTTATACAAACATAGGCGAATTCTATTATATTGCAAACTAATACATAAAGGTTTGTTAGAAATCCGTGGGCGAAGAAATTTGAAGGCATAAACATGTAAGAACAGCATACAGAAGATAATCCTATAAGGTAGGAATAATTATAAGAGCAACCTACAAGTACACGAGAACATAGATAACAATGATGAACAAAATTGATCAGAGCGTATTCAATAAAATCGAAATCCAAACATGTGCACGTATAAGTATATTAAAGGTAGCACGACCGAAGGATAAGTATAAGGCACAATCATTTGTAATAGTAATCATAGGCACACAATCTGAAAATAAATAAAAAAAAGATAAAGTAGTGGAAGTTTAGTCGGTAGGTTAAACCATTTTAGGAAAACGTATCGATCAGATAATTTTAAAATAGCTTAGAAAACCCATATAGTGAAAATAAGAAACATGGAACAAAATGTGCGCGGTGTAAGGTTGCGCTACTGAAAATGATAATACTAATAGTGTACTCAAAATACATAAAACAGAGTAATCAATAACACGCACTCTTTGATAAATTTAAAATAGTGAAAAACTAAATTTTGGATAATAATGTCCCTAAATATATTTGGGGCAATAGGAAAACACACAAAAAATGTATAGGGCTAGTTAGGGTAAAGATTACAAGGAAGTGTGGATCATTCAAAGGTTGGAGTATGGCGGCTTTAGGCTGAATGTTAAGGAGATTGGGATCGGGTCAGCACATGAAGTAAGAGTGAGCAACAAAGGACTACAAGGGAAAAGTATGGGGAGGATAACGTTCGGCACATCATATGAATCAAGAATTTGAAGGGTTAATGAACTCGGAAGTTTCACAAGAAATGTTCTCCTCCCAGAAGGATCTCAAACGGGGCACAGACGAAGGATGAAGGGTGGACCTCTAAAAGATCGGGTGTGGTACTGGTTAATCTCAGTGAGTGTTAAGACAATGTAAGGAGTAGGGGTGGACAGATCGCAGTAGGAAAAATAATTGTATAGAAGAAATAATCAAACATCAAAGGAACTAAGAAGATCGATAGATTAGCGAACTCAACAATTTATTTCATTTCAAAAGATTTTAAACAAAGCATTCTCAAAGACGAAAAGTGGCCCTAAACTATACACATTTTATTTGGCCAGAAAGACAACATCAAAAGAAATTCCGTCAGTCGCGGTTGTGGAGATCCAGTAGATTGCGGTAGGCTCGCGCACTCAGGTAGGGGCGTCCATTTCCATATCGCCTCGCAAGCAATGCCACTGGAAGTTCTTCCACAGCAGGGTCTTGATCTTCTGGTCTTTCTTCCTCGGATGGAGCTTCTTCCTCGAGGTCCGATTCCATGTGATTCTCTTCTTCTGGATTTTCTTCCATGGGATTTTCCTCAACTGGATTTTCTTCTATCGGGTCTTCATCGGGATCTCCCTCTATCGGGTCTTCCTCTATAGGGTTCTCTTCAGGATCTTCTTCTTCTTCGTCGGAATCAGCTATCACGTTAAACTCTGGGGCGGCTACTCCTTCGTCCTCTGAATCGTTGTTTTCGAAATTGACTTGGGGACCGTTGATCTCATCGTCCGAACTCATCAGCGTGTGGTCTAAGGAAACGCAAGACTGTGCATCCTCGTCTAGATGTGGCGCTGCTCCAGGGTGGGCCATGGTCTGAAAAGAAAAGTCATGATTAGATAGTGGGATACATCAAGGAAAAAGATCGGGGTACGAGGTATAGGTAAATATGCGATTGCAGGAACTGAAAGATCAGGATAGAAACGCTGTGATAACGAATAATATAAATAAGGAGAAAACAAGAGAAAGATGCATATATTATGATTCAAGTTTTATTGCATTCAATCAAAAATTCAGCGGATACAAGATTTCAAATGGAAAGAAATTTTCATAAAAAGATGACGACATTATTACTGAAAGTGGATAACATGAAAAATCCTTCTTCGACTACTATAACGTTGCATTCTCGTCGCGTGAGTTGAATCCTGCGTTAGGTCCGCCTTATCGTCGAAGTTCGAACTACGCGATAATCCTCACTTGGCAGAAGTGGAGAGTGTGGATGAGTCTCCTCCTTGTAGTTCCTTCCTTTCTGGGCAACCGTTGATGAGATGTTTGTTGGATCCGCATATTAGACATTTCCCCTGGGCGCGGCGACAATCCTTCTGAAGATGTCCTGGCCTCCTACAGTATCCACAGCATAGGGTCTTGTGCCGCTTCTGTCGCTGGGGAACAAATTGACGCTTCATCTTCTTCTCCTTTCCTCGTCTAACGGCGATCCCTTTGTGATTGGAGACAGCCGCTGATGCCTGATTTATCTGTCTTCTCAGTCCTTCAGCCAACAAGTCGTTTGTTCGCTCCTGGGCTTCCTTTAGACCTTGCAGTACACTCAAAATCTCGATGGTCTGATTCTGGGGAGCGGATATGGATGAAGAGTCGTTGGAAGACATGATCCTGAACAATGATTTTGAGGATGATATAAGTCACAAGATATACGAATCAAAATATAATATGGATAGGACAAAGATTCAAAATATCAGAGGTGCTGAATTTATTATAAATGGGGAATCAACTGTATGACTTTGAGTCACTTGATTAGAGTACGGTAATGCAATTGCAACCACGTAACCTTGCCAAGTCACCCGAAACCATAGCGAAAGGATAGCTGAACACACGATGTGAATATAGATCAAGAATGACAAGTTTGCAACCTAGACCGAGGAATGTCTTAGATTGCCAAACTATGCACGGAAAACTGCAATTCCAATCGATGCAAAACCTGGGCTCTGATACCAACTAAACCATGTCACGCCCCGCTTCCCAAAATACGAAATACGAGGGGTAGACAAGGCCAGCCATGCTCCTACGGTCAAGGAAATGTCCTGCCGAAGTCACACTTCGGCTTTTAGTTTTTCATAGTAAACAGTAAATGATGCGCAGGTAATGAGAAATGCAGTAACTGAAAGAAACAATGTAAAGACTGACCTGAAGTGGAACAAACGAATGCAACTTGGAATGGCAAGTCAAGGAATCTGTGATGCACTGGTCCGGGCTAAATATTCTCCTCACACTGAGCATGCATACTCAGGTCGTCAGAGCGACACAATAGCAATATAATATATATAAATCAAGTGACAGTTCTAACAGTGGTAATAGATATGATTAACAGTAATCAATGACAGCAAGAATATGAGTGTGCAGTAATCAATGCAGCGGAGCAGTAAAGCAGTAGAACGATATGTCACGTATGTCAACACAGTATATAAGGTATATAAATGTCCGCATCCCTATTAGTCTCTAAGTCTCACTGTACAGGTCACTAAGCCTATCGTCAGTCCAAGTCTGAGAGTCAACCACTCGCGAGTGTCCTCCACCCAAGGGTAGAACCCAAGGGCAAGGGACCACGGGCCCAACATGTAACATGTATATCACGGTGTATATCACATACCCTGTAAATCTCCATATATCTCCCTAAATATATAAGCTGGCATGGGACTCCCGAGATTCTGTTGAACTCACACTCAAACTACCCCACACCCCGTGGTCTACATCAAACGCTAACCATAACCCTAAATACTAATCGATCCGTGACAAGTCTGCGCGAGAACTGGAGGCAGGACCTCCATCAAGCACGTCTCGACTAATATCTAAGATAAATGGCAGTGTCGAATGCCTTATCTGTGACACCCGTGCAAGCGCTTCCATAAGTGTCCCATACCACTTATAGTCACACGTACACGCATCCCACAGACGTCGACAATGCAATAGAATAATAGGGTCACTGATTGTGTACAAGTACGTATCACTTTCACTTAATCACGGATACACGAACACTGACGTACTTTCCACAATCATCACTAGAATCTAACACTGGGTAAATGCACGATATCACTAGGTTATCACTACAATGATATGGGTATGATATGATGCGTGAACAGTATATAAGCACGATTAGGGTGTCACAAAAACAGTATTCTATCACTTGCACGATTTATCATGAAACGTACATATATAATTTAGTGAAACGATAAACAGGTGATAATTAGTATTTTCAGTTATCTATCCGTCTAATTTAGTTTCAAGCCAATCGGGTTCCAGGATCATTAGTTATAACCATTTCATTTTAAGCGCTGCGGCTGGAAATCCGGTTTCAGAATCAGAAGTCCTTTTCGCAACGCATTTTAATCCCAGTTGGGATCAGATTTTAGCGACGCTAAATTTGGATGAATTCTAGGGTTTTCAGTAAGGTTTTCAACACAACAGAAGGATCTTCAATCGCATCTGTACGTCAGGAGATATACAATGTTTAACTCTAATATGTCAATTCTGATTCTGTTGGGACTGTTATGCGTCCCGATCTTCTAAATTATAGATTAAATATCAAACGGTAACGAAAAGGAATGAAACCAATTGTGTTGTCTAGCTAACAGATTTACCTATAATAAACAGTGGAGTTCTGCAACCTACGAGTTAGGGAAATCCTGTGGTACCCAATACGGAACAGCAAGCAACGACTGGAGTCGCTCTGGATTGCAGTCCAGAGTCGCACTCCAATACGAATATCATCACAAATTAAGTACAGGAATATCAGGAAACCAGTATAGGGTTAAAGTTCATCGAGTCGTCTTCGATTTGAGCCCTCGAACGCACCATTATAGTGTGTATATGATTTATGGTGAATTTAACGGTTTTCAGGTGCAATAAAATTACAGTTTTACGATTAAACTTGGGGGTAGTCGTTTTGGTCATAAACGATCAAATTATCCAACGAAACTTGCACAAGGCATTCATCACAGCAAGGGCCAAAGTAATTTATCCAGTTCTGCCAAATGTGATAATGATTTTCTCAGAGGACAAGCATCGAACAGTTTTGTTGCAATATTTAACATAGGGCAAAACATGGGATAATATACGATTTTAATTTGTAACATAGGTAGAATAGCATGAAGCAAGTATAGAACTTGCCTGGAGACGCACGGCAGCGAAATACAGCACGGTCGCGTGACGAACTGGCACGACGACGGCAACAGCTCCGGGTGAGCTCGGGTGTCTGGTGGTGCTGGGTCGCAAGGCTCGATGCAGCGATGGGGGAGCTGTACGGTGGTCATGGTGGTGTGAGGTCACGGCTCGTCGGAGGAGGGTTCGTCGGTGGATTGGTAGTTGGGGTTGATGGTGTCGGAGGGTGTTAAGGGGGAGAACGAGAGGGAGAGAGCTCGGGTGAACTGAGAGAGAGAAAGTAGACTAAGGGAGAGAGTGAGCTGAGAGTTAAGAGAGAGATGAGATGCAGGGAGAGAGAGAGACAGTGAGGAGGAGAGAGAGCTTGAGAGGCAGAGTGAGAAAGAGAGAGAGATGGTGGGAAAGATGACGACGACGATGATGATGTCGACGAGATGCAGTGGCCGTCGTCGAGGGTGCAGGGACTCGAGTTCGAATGCAGGGGTTCTGTGGAGGTGCCGGCGGCGATGTGGGCGAGGGTGGTCGGCTACGGTGAGCGAGGGTGGAGGATGGAGAGAGGAAGCGAGGTCGTGGTCGTCGCCGTCGGGGCGAGCGGAGTTGGTGGGATGAACGTCGGCGGTGGAGGTGGCAATGGGTTGGTGTGCAGGGGTGCTCGGCAGGGGCGACGAGCGGAGTTGTAGGAGGAGTCGTGTTGGTAGGGGAGGAGTGTCGAGTTGAGGGTGCGATGAGGTTGGTGACGAGGCGATGGTGATGGTGATGGAGGGAGGTGGCCGGTGATGGGTAGCGGGAGACGAAAGGAGGAAGGAGAACGAGGCGGGGGAGAGAGGAAATGAGATCAAGAAAAAGAGGGTGTAGGTGTGAAGAGAGGAGAGGTAGTGAAGACGGGGTCGCGCGTCGAGGGCGGTAACGCACGCAAGCGACGAGGCGCGAGCGTGGGCGGAGGCGACGGAGACGGTGAAGGAAACGCGCGCGAGAAAGGAAAAGAGCCGTTGGAGGTGATGATGAACAGGAGCGGGTCGGGTTGCTGAGGAGGCGGGCTGGGCTGAAGTATAACGGGCCGGGCCAAGGAAAAATGAATTAAACGGGAAAAAGAAGAGAAGCGGGCCGCTGGGAATGGGCCAGAGAAAATAAAAGAATTAGAGGAATAGAGGGCTGGGCCGGCGATGGAATGAAAAAAAAATCAGAAAACAAATTAGAAAAGGATGGGGTCGGCTTAGGAAAATGGTGTTGGGCTTGAGAACAAAATAGGAAAAATTGAGGAGGAAAAAAGTGGATGGGCTCGAGGTCGGGCCAGTGGGGGAAAAATTTTGGAAAGGAAATTCGGTTTAAAAGAGAAAAATAAATTTAAATAAAGGAATGGGAATTTGGGTTCTGTTAAAAGAAAATGGTGTTGGCTAAGGGAAATTTATTGGAAAGTATAATAGGGTTTGGGTTTTGGGGTTTTATTAATAAAATGAAAAATAGGTTTAGCATGAAATAAAATACAAATAGAATGAGATAAAATATAAATATAGTAAATAGAATTACAAAGTAGCAAAATACAGATTTTGGTACGAAAGGGGCTGGGTATTACAAACCTTCTCGCCGGCGAGCTCCCCACTGCCGTGAACCACCTCGTCGACCCTCTGCATCCTCTGCATCGCCATCACCTCCAAAACCCGAGCCCCTCCACTACCACACTCTCTCACTGCAAACTTCACCTCCCCACTGTGGACATCGCCAGAGCGACCACCTCCGACCATCGCCGACCTCAGCACACTCCCAGGAGATCCACAGCACCCCACTCCGCTTCCAGTGATCGCCAGCCATCCCCGGGCAATTCCGACGACGGACCCGAACTCGAGCCGAGGCCGTGAACCCAAACCGTACCGTTCATTGCGCGATCGTGCCGCTGCCGCTGCCGTACGTTGCCAAAGCGTCTCCAGGCAAGTACCCTACTTGCTACATGCTAGATTATTTCCGTTACAATTCAAAATACTATTAATTCCCTGTTTACGATTCGTGAAAACTTATATGACATAAGTGTTTGATGCAAAACCCGAATGAAAACCTTCCATTAAACTGACGGGACTTGATGATATATTATGTCCCGTGTGGCAATGAATATTGTGGTGAAATTTGACTGAAAAATTTAATCGTTACTGGCTTGAACGATCAACCCCAATTACACCCGTTAAAACTGAAAATTCCGCGCGTCTGAAAATTGTTAAAATCATAATTAATTGTGTACACATTAAAATGATGCGTTCAAGGGATCAAATCGAAGCTGACTCGACGATCTGGAACCCCATAAAAGTTTTAAGTTGTTTCTATACTGAAAATATGACGGGAACTAGTTCGGAGAGCGACTCTGGACTGCAGTCCAGAGCAGCTCTGGCTGTTGATTTGTATCTCGTAATGCTTACCCCCTTTGCTGCATAAACTTGTATGTTGAGGAACCCTATACTTTATTGAAGATGAAACTGTTAGATAAATAACGCAAGTGATTTCACCCCTTTTTACCGTCGTTTACTATTTAAACTGTAATTTAAACGAACAGGACGTATGGCAGTCCCAAATAGAAACAGAACTGATACCCTATCATGGAACAGTGCATAACTTTTGACGTAGAGATGCGATTGAGAATCCGTCTAGTGAGTTGGAAACCCTATTGAAAAACCTAAATTTCATTAAACTGTAGCGTCGCTAAATTCTGAACCCAATAGGGTGATAATTGTGTCGCAAAACGGACGTTCAGTTCAGAAACTGAATTTCTTGCAGAGAACGCTTAAAATGAAATGGTCATATCTAGTGATCCTAAAACCTGGTTAACGTGAAACTAATTTTGATGGATATATAATTAAACATACTGCTTACCCCCTTTTTATTGTTTCGCTAAATTTTGCATGTATGATTTATGATAAATTATGCAAGTGGTAGGACACCGACTGATGATATCTTAATCATGCCTTAATTACTGTATTCTCATCACATTATATATACGTCATTGCATTGGTAACCTAGTGATCACATCCATTACCCAGTGTTAGGTATTAGTGTTTGATTGTGGCAAGTACGTTAGTGTTTAAGTATGAATGGATAAGTGAAAGTGACACGTACTTGTACACAATCAGTGGACCCTATTGATTTATTGCATTGTCGACGTCTGTGGGACGTGTATAAGTGTGACTATAATTGGTATGGGACAATTATGGAAGCACTTATATGGGTGTCACAGGTAAGGCACCAAACACTGTCCATTTATCTTGGGTATCAGTCGAGACATGCGTGATGAAGACCCCATCTTCAGTTCTCGCGCAGACTCGTCATGGACCGACTGGTATTTGAGTTTATGGTTGGTGTTTGATATAGACCACGGGGTGTGGGGTAGTTTGAGTGTGAGTTCAACAGAATCTCGGGAGTCCCATGCCGGCACATACAGCGATTCTGGAGATATATGGCGATATTACTGATTATTAGCAAGCGACTCGGGCCCGTGTTCCCTTGCCCTTGGGTCCTACCCTTGGGTGGGGGATACTCACGAGTGATTGACTCTCACACTTGGACCGACGATAGGCTTAGTGACCTGTGCAGTGAGACTTAGAGACTGATAGGGTTAGTGATATTGACATACATTGTTTACTGATTTAACATACCTGCTATACTGTTTACCGCGTTACTGTTTACCTGCTCTATTAGCTACCTGCATTGGCTACTTCATGTTCACGTCTTTACACTTTTGATTACTGTTACATATTCATTATTATTACACGAGTTACCATTTGTATCCATATATATATTGCTATCGTGTCGCTCTGACGACCTGAGTATGCATGCTCAGAGTGAGAAGTGGATCTAACTTGGACCAGGACCTGACGTACCTCGAGGACATCGCGGACATTTTGATCAGCTACCCAGAGCTATACTCTCTTGATCTCCATCTGGTTAGTTCTTTTGTATTTGTTTTGATTTAATGACTGCATTTCTCATTACCTGTGCATTGATTACTGATTACCACGTAAAGCTAGAAGCCGAAGTGTAACTACGGTAGGATATTTCCTTGACCGTAGGAGCATGGCTGGCCTTGTCAACCTCTCGTATTCCGTATTTTGGGAAGCGGGGCGTGACATAGTTTTGTTGGTATCAGAGCCAGGTTTTGCTTCGATCGGGATTGCAGTTTCCGTGTAGTGCTTGGCAATCTAAGACATCCTTCGGTCTAGATTGTAAATTTGTTATTCTTGATATCGATTCACATAGTGTATGCTGCTATACATATTGATCTATTCGCTAGAGTTTTGGATGACTTAGTAGAGTTACGTGGTTGTAATTATGAAATGCAGTATAGTTACAATACTGTACTCTATTTGAGTGACTTGGAGTTCTACAGTTGATTTCCACTCGTTTGAATTTCACCCCACCCGATATTCTTGATTCCTTGCTTAATCCATATTGTATTTTAATTCTTATAGCTTGTGCCTTATATCGTCCTCAAAATTGTTGTTTCAGGACCATGTCTTCCAACGACTCTTCTTCTATCTCCACTCCTCTGAATCAGACCGTAGAGATTCTGAATGCACTGCAAAGTCTGAAGGAAGCCCGGGAGCGAACAAACGACCTGTTAGCTGAAGGGTTAAGAAGGCAGGTGACTCAGACACCAGCGGAAGTCTCCAAGCGTAAAGGGATCCCTGTTAGACGAGGAAAAGAGATGAAGATGAAGCGCCCACTTATTCCCCAGCAACGGAAGCAGCGGAAGACCCAACGTTGTGGGTACTGTAAGAAGCCAGGACACATTCAGAGAGATTGTCGCAGCGCCAAAGGATAATGCCTGATTTGCGGATCCAGCGAACACCTTGTCAATGGTTGACCTAAAAGGAAGGAGCTACCGGGAGGCGGTTCGTCCACACTCTCCACTCTTGCTAAGTGATGGTTATTTCATAGTCCGAGCTTCGAGGATAGTGCGGACCCAGCGCAGGATTCAACTCGCGTGACGAGAATGCAGCGGTGGAAATCAAAGAAGAACTATCATCTCTCTGCTTTCAATAAACATGTTGTCACTCTTTTGTAAATATTCCCTTTCGTTTAAGATCTTGTATCCGCTGAACTTTTAGTTGAATGTAATAAAACTCTGAGTTGTGATGTATGTATCATTCCCTTGCTTCTCGCTTTACGTATACTATTCATTGCATCAGCGTTCTAAAATTTGATTTTTCAGTCCTTACCTACCGTATATTTTCCTTGTGCTACCGCATCCTTAGTTATTTTCTTAGTGTGTCCCACTGTCTAATCACGGCTCTTTCTTTTCAGGCCATGGCCCACCCTGGAAAGTGCCGTCTCTAGATGAGGACACACGGTCGTGCGTTTTCTTGGACTGCATGCTGGTGAGTTCGGATAACGAGATCAACGGTCCACAGGTGATTTTCGGAAACAGCGATTCCGAGGGCGAGGGATTCGCAGCCCCAGAAGTCGACATAATCAGCGACTCTGACGACGATGAGGAGGACCGCAAAGAGAACCCGATAGAGGAAGATCCCGAGGAGGACCCGATAGAAGAAAATCCAGGGGAGGAAGACCTTAGGGAAGATCCAGTGGAAGAAAATCCCATGGAGGAAGATCCAGCAGAAGAGGATCACGTAGAATCCGACCTTGATGAAGAAGCTCCAGTCGAGACAGAAGGACCAGAAGAACAAGACCCCGCGGCAGAAGAACCTCCAGTGGCGATCCCTGCGAGGCGATATGGGAATGGATGCCCTTATCTGAGCGTGCGAGCCTACCGTAACCTACTGAACTTCCACACACGCGACTGACGTGATTTAGTTTTTGTCTCCTCTGGCCAAATAAATCTATGTATAGCTTAGGACCACCCTTTATCTTTCGTGACTACCTTGTTGGAAATTTTCTGGAATGAAATAAAATTTCTGAGTTCGCTAATCTTTTAATTTTTGGTTCACATGGTGCTTGGACTATTTCCCCTATACATTTCTTTTCCTCCTGAGATTCATTACTGTCCTTCACTCCTGCACCTTGTACTGTTTTGACCCTCGCTTAGATTAGAAAGTACCGCACCCCGATCTTTTGAATGGGCCATACTCTGTTGTGACCCCTACCCTGACTAGCCCTTATACATCAGTAGTGCTTCCTTTTATTACATTCAGTGACGTCGTTATTCGAAAATTTAGCTTTCACTATTTTGTATTTATCGAAAAATTGCGTGTTATTGACTACTTCCATTTTATCCATTTTTTAAAATGCTTTGCTATTCTCCATGTTTTCAATAGAGCAAACATGTATCACGCATACTATTTTGTTCTATATTTCTTATATTCACCACGTGGGTTTCTAAGTTATTTTAAAATCGTTTGATCGATATAGTTATTCTAAAATACTTTGGCCTATCGACAAATCCTCCACTATTTTATTATTGTTACTTTATTTTTCCCGGGTATTGTGCTTATAGTTTGCTATTATAAATGGTTATGCCTGATGCCATTATTTTAGCTGCGCTATTTTGATATACGTATGTATGCATATATTTAGGATTTCGATTTTTTCTAGCATGCCTCGAATGTTATTGTTCGTTATTGCTATTTTTATTCTCTTGTACATATAGTTTGCCCCTTATAGTTGATTCTGCATTATACTTACTTAGAACTTCGGTTTTTTTTCTTTTCTTTTTAACTGCTTTAAGTAAACCACTATATATGAGTGTTCGAGGTCGTAGCTTTTCGCATGTTATTTTATATAGCTTATCGCTTGTTTTAAATTTCGAGGACGAAATTTTTGTAAGGATGGTATGATGTAATACCCAGTTCTTTTATACACTAATACCCGTATTTTTGTTACTTGCAAAATTGCTTATTTATATTTCAAGTATTTTATTTATTTTAAAACCCTAACATTTTAAATTTATTTTCCTAGATTGTTACCCGATCCATTAGCCACTTTCCCCTCTTTTCTCAGCCCGTTCCCCCTCCCCCCCCACAAACATCAGCCCACTTCCATTTTTTCCCTACTAAAATTTATTTAAACAAATTCCCTAAACCTAGCCAGCCCAAAGAAAACCAAAAAAATTCTAAATATATATATAAATACATTTCCCTAAAAACTAAATATATATATATATATATATATATATATATATATTAACAAATCAGCCCAGCACCTCCTCAGCCCAGCCAGGGAAAGCAAATAATATGAATTAAACAAATAAATATACCCCCAGCCCGGCCCATCTCTCTCTCTCCCTTTTCCCAATTATTTTCAATGCCCAGCCCACTTCCTTTTCTATTCCTTTGCAAAAGGAATTAAACGAATAAAATCCTCAAGGCCCAGCTCCTCACCGCACCCAAGCCCACGCCCAAACAAACCCGACCCGACCCGTTAATTTCCCTTCTTCCCCACTAACTTTTCCCGCTCCTTCCTTCGCTGCGCCCCCATGTCTCCCCACATCGCCGCCCACGTCGCCAACGCCCCCGCTCCTCAAGGCCACGACCGTGCGCGCTTCACCCTCTCCTCGTCCCTCTAACCCGCTCCCCCTCCTCACTCTCGATCTCTCGTTCTCACTCCTCTCCTCTCTCCCAACTCCCAGGCTCACTCCCCACAACCCACTGCACCCTGACGACGACGACGACCACCCAAATCTCCTCGTCGTCCTCCCTCACAGCTCTCTCCTCTTCACCCACTACTTCACCCCCTCGCCTGCACACCCTCCTCACCATCTTCAACTGCCGAGATCGAGCCCCCTACACACCCAACCCACCGTCGAGCTTCGAACCCTGCAACCTCCTCGCCGGCGAGCTCCCCACTGTCCTGAACCACCTCGTCGACTCTCTGCATCCTCTACATCGCCATCACCTCCAAAACCCGAGCCCCTCCACTACCACACTCTCTCACTGCAAACTTCACCTCCCCGCTGTGGCTATCGCTGGAGCAACCACCGCCGACCATCGCTGACCTCAGCACACTCTCAGGAGATGCACAACACCCCACTCCGCTTCCAGTGATCACGAGCCATCCTCAGGCAACTCCGACGACGGACCCGAACTCGAGCCGAGGCCTTGAACCCAAACCGTACCGTTCGTTGCGCGTTCGTGCCGTTACCGCTGCCGTGCGTCGCCAAAGCGTCTCCAAGCAAGTACCCTACTTGCTACATGCTAGATTATTTCCATTACAATTCAAAATACTATTAATTCCATGTTTACGATTCGTGAAAACTTATATGACATAAGTGTTTGATGAAAAACTCGAACGAAAACGTTCCATTAAACTGACGGAACTTGATGATATATGCTGGCCTGTGTGGCAATGAACATTGTGGTGAAATTTGACTGGAAAATTTAATCGTTACTGACTTGAACGATCAACCACAATTACACCCGTTAAAACTGAAAATTCCGCGCGTCTGAAACTTGTTAAAATCATAATTAATTGTGTACACATTGAAATGATGCGTTCGAGGGCTCAAATCGAAGCCGACTCGACGATATGGAACCCCATAAAATTTTTAAGTTGTTTATATACTGAAAATATGACGGGAACTAGTTCGGAGAGCGACTCTGGACTGCAGTCCAGAGCAGCTCTGGCTGTTGATTTCTATCTCGTAATGCTTACCCCCTTTGCTGCATGAACTTGTATGTTGAGGAACCCTGTACTTTATTGAAGATGAAACTGTTAGATAAATAACTCAAGTAATTTCACCCCTTTTTACCATCGTTTACTATTTAAACTGTAATTTAAACGAACAGGACGTATGGCAGTCCCAAATAGAAACAGAACTGATACCCTATCATGGAACAGTGCATAACTTCTGACGTAGAGATGCGATTGAGAATCCGTCTAGTGAGTTGGAAACCCTATTGAAAAACCTAAATTTAATTAAACTGTAGCATCGCTAAATTCTGATCCTAATAGGGTGATAATTGTGTCGCGAAACGGACGTTCAGTTCAGAAACTGAATTTCCTGCAGCGAACGCTTAAAATGAAATGGCCATATATAGTGATCCTGAAACCCGGTTAATGTGAAACCAATTTTGATGGATAGATAATTAAACATACTGCTTATCCCCTTTTTATTGTTTCGCTAAATTTTGCATGTATGATTTATGATAAATTATGCAAGTGGTAGGACACCGACCGATGATATCTTAATCATGCCTTAATTACTGTATTCTCATCACATTATATATACGTCATTGCATTGGTAACCTAGTGATCACATGCATTACCCAGTGTTAGGTATTAGTGTTTGATTGTGGCAAGTACGTTAGTGTTTAACCATGAATGGATAAGTGAAAATGACACGTACTTGTACACAATCAGTGGACCCTATTGATTTATTGCATTGTCGACGTCTGTGGGACGTGTATAAGTGTGACTATAATTGGTATGGGACAATTATGGAAGCACTTGTATGAGTGTCACAGGTAAGGCACCAAACACTGTCCATTTATCTTGGGTATCAGTCGAGACATGCGTGATGAAGACCCTGTCTTCAGTTCTCGTGCAGACTCGTTATGAACCGACTGGTATTTGAGTTTATGGTTGGCGTTTGATGTAGACCATAGGGTGTGGGGTAGTTTGAGTGTGAGTTCAATAGAATCTCGGGAGTCCTATGCCGGCACATACAGCGATTCTGGAGATATATGGGGATATTACTGATTATTAGCGAGCGACTCGGGCCCGTGTTCCCTTGCCCTTGGGTCCTACCCTTGGGTGGGGGATACTCACGAGTGGTTGACTCTCACACTTGGACTGACGATAGGCTTAGTGACCTGTGCAGTGAGACTTAGAGACTGATAGGGTTAGTGATATTGACATGCATTGTTTACTGATTTAACATACCTGTTATACTGTTTACCGCGTTACTGTTTACCTGCTCTATTAGCTACATGCATTAGCTACTTCATGTTCACGTCTTTACACTTTTGATTACTATTACATATTCATTATTATTGCACGAGTTACCATTTGTATCCATATATATATTGCTATCTTGTCGCTCTGACGACCTGAGTATGCATGCTCAGAGTGAGAAGTGGATCTAACTTGGACCAGGACCTGACGTACCTCGAGGAAATCATGGACATCTTGATCAGCTACCCAGAGCTATACTCTCTTGATCTCCATCTGGTTAGTTCTTTTGTATTTGTTTTGATTTAGTGACTGCATTTCTCATTACCTGTGCATTGATTACTGATTACCACGTAAAGCTGGAAGCCGAAGTGTAACTACGGTAGGATATTTTCTTGACCGTAGGAGCATGGCTGGCCTTGTCAACCCCTCGTATTCCGTATTTTGGGAAGCGGGGCGTGACATGCCCAGTGGGGGATGGACATGGTGGGCCAACTCCCAACTGGCACGGGCAGGCACAAGTACATCCTCGTCGCGGTGGACTATTTTACGAAGTGGATCAAAGCTGTCCCCATCAGGAAACTGGACGCCACCACGACCATCAAATTCCTGCAGAACAACATAATATCCCGATTCGAGATCCCGAGGTGTATTGTTACCGACCACGGGACGAATTTTGGAAACGATAAAGTTAGAGGATTCTGCAGCGAATACCACATACAAATGAAGTTCGCCGCGGTAGCGCACCCTCAATGCAATGGGCAGGCCAAGGTCGCTAACCGAGATGTCATTCTAGGTCTTCGAACTCGTCTGGTAGGAAGACAGGGCAGCTGGGTCGAGGAGCTTCCTCGGGTTTTTTGGGCCCTACGCACGTCGAGGAAGACCCCCACTGGGGAGACCCCCTTCAGCCTCTGCTACGGCACTAAGGCAATGGTCCCAACGGAGATCGGACTGCCCAGTTACAGAGTCGAGCACTTCGACGACGAGGCTAATACCTTGGCGTTCCAGACTAATTTGGACATCTTGCTAGAGAAGCATAACCGGGCACAGATCAAAGTCGCCGCTTACCAACAGTAGACCGCTCGCTACTATAACGCATGAGTTAAGTATCACACCTTCAAGACTGGAGATCTGGTCCTAAGGCGGAACGAGTTCGTGGACCAAGACAAGATGCACAAGTTTTCCCCGAAGTAGGACGGCCCATTCCTCGTCTTCAAGGTATTGCCCGGTGGGGCTTATCACTTGCAAGACGCGGCAGGTCGTAAGTTTTCCCGACCTTACAATGCCAAAAAGCTCAAATTGTACAAGTGAATATAAAATTTGTATCTATGAATATGTGTTTCTTCTTTGCCAAAGCGATACAAATTTTTCTAAGTCTTCTGAATTAGAAAAGATTTCTCCTATATGTTCCCCTCTTCCTCGGTTCTAAGACCTCTGGGTTCGTTTTTGTGAAAACACGCAAAGCACAAAGAGAACAAAAATAAGACAAAAACACGTCGCAAAAGAGTAACTTTATTCATCAAAGGTATTTTGGGCTCCCCAGCCTTACAAAAAGAGAAAAATTTTACAACAGTGGGGGAAGGGGTGCAGAAAACACTGCTGGTGGTACTCCGAGGAGATCTCCGCCAGCCGAGCCCTTGCAGCAACCGCACCGACCGGGAAGCCATCGATGATCTGCCTCTGCTGGAAGTACTCCAGAACAAGTGCCACCGAGCGATCTCTCCGGTTCTTCGGGATCAGGTCGTGGCGGTGGAGCGAGTGCAGCTTGTCGACCACCTCATCCTTAAGCTGCTCGAACAGGGCATTGTACAGCCCCAGTGACCTCCTCTAAATTGCGTACATGAGCAATTGGAGGAGAGACGATTGCCGGGGAAGTAGACGGCCGAAGTGTTCCTCCACGCGACGGACCACTACTTGGTACGTCTCCTCGGTGCTCGACTAGTCGTACAAGTAGACGTCGTCGGGAGAAATGATCTCTTAGACGGTGTAAATAAATCCTACCAGTTTTTCTTACGAAGTGCAAAGCTAAGAATAACCAACGCGCCTGTGCTATTTATAGCCCCCAACGGAATCCCAGAAGACCAAAGTTTGTGCACGCGGCAGCGTGATTCATGGGATCTTTTGAAATTGTCTACGGGAGCGCCACGTGGCGACCATGCCAGGCCTATACGCGGGCGACGGAAGTCGGAACGACGCAGATCGTGGAATATCGCGCCTTGCCTATGCGTTTCCGCCACGTATCATCCGCGCCAGTCACACTCAGATTTTATGAGTCAATGGAGATTGAACGACGCCCCACTAAGACGAAGTGAAGTCTAAAAAGCCCTCATCAAGAGGCCACCGAGCAGCTTCCTTACTCGGTCAATCCCTGGTGGGTAGCTCCTACCCATCCACGCCAAGGATCTAAGCCCCCATCAAGAGGCTATCGAGCAGCTTCCCTGCTCGGTCAATCCTTAGCGGGTAGTACCTACCCATCCACGCTAAGGATTGAAGCCCTCATCAAGAGGCCACCGAGCAGCTTTCTTGCTCGGTCAATCCATGGCCGGTAGTTTCCTACCCACTGACGCCAAGGATTCAAAGCCCTCATCAAGAAGCCACCGAGCAGCTTCCCTGCTCGGTCAATCCCTGGCGGGTAGCTCCTACCCATCCACGCTAAGGATCGAAGCCCTCATCAAGAGACCACCGAGCAGCTTCTCTACTCAGTCAATCCTTAGCGGGTAGTACCTACCCATCCACGCCAAGGATCAAAGCACTCATCAAGAGGGCACCGAGCAGCTTCCCTGCTCAGTCAATCCTTGGCGGGTAGCTCCTACCCATCCACGCTAAGGATCGAAGCCCTCATCAAGAGGCCACCGAGCAGCTTCCTTGCTCGGTCGATCTTTAGCAGGTAGTACCTACCCATCCACGCTAAGGACCGAAGCCCTCATCAAGAGCCCATCGAGCAGCTTCCCTGCTCGGTCAATTCTTAACGGGTGGTACCTACCTAGCTATGCTAAGGATCCAAAGCTCTTATCAAAAGGCCGCCGAGCAGCTTCCCTACTCGGTCAATCCCTGGCGGGTAGCTCTTACCCATCCACGCCAAGGATCGAAAGCTCTCATCAAGATGCTACCGAGCAGCTTCCCTGCTCGGTCAATCCCTGGCGGGTAGCTCCTACCCATCGACGTCAAGGGTCGAAGCCCTCATCCAGAAGCTACCGGGCAACTTCGGTACTCAGCAAATGCAGACTAACTCTAACTTGGCTACTATTTAGCTTACGTTAAAGGAGGTGGTCCCCGGTCCAACTCGAAGAAACAGACAACTCTACACCTTTCTGCTCGAAGGAGCCTGCCGACGTATCTCATGTGAGCGATCGTCACCTCGACTTCGGGGGCACCATCACACTGGCCTTTCTATACTTTGGCAAATAATTGACTTTCACTCGATGCACGATCGCCATCTAGAGCACCGATCATCAACCTACAGTCTGATTCGCGAGACGAGAAAAACGCTAACAGGCTAACACAAGAAAACATTGCCACCCGAACAAAAATCAAAACGGCTTTATTCGCAATCTGAGAGTCTTTACAAAAGATATTATGGCTCCTCAGCCTTACAAAATTGCCTGAAGGCTTACAGAAAAAAATTTCAAAGAAGAAGGCAGGAAGGCTCAAGCCCCGGGACTGGGGAAGATCTCGATCTGCTCTGCTCCGACGTCGGGAGCCGGGGTGACGGCTTCAAGGTCGGCGCTACTACCAGGGGCTTCGGCGCTCCCGCCGACGGCTTCTCCCCCGGCGGCGCTTCCAGTGGCCTCCCCCTGCGGCTCATCCTCGAGGGAGTACTGGAGCCGGAGCTCACCGTCGGCAAACCCCGGCATCAACACCTTGACGACATCAAGAGCCTGGTACCCGACAATGGACATCAACGAGATTGGCATAGAATTGTTCCGATGATTTGTACCTCTCCACCTCCTTTGTAGCTCGGAAGTCGGCGAGCTTCATCCCTTCCTTCGCCGCCTCGGTTTCCCTTTTAAGAATATCCCGCGTCTTCTTCATTGTGGCGTTGAGCACCCTGACCTCCTCCAACTTAGCCTCAACGCCCTTGTTGGACTCCTTCAGAAGTCAGACGGACTCCTTGTATTTGGAGTTCGCCACCTCCTCGACGGCCACCCAGGTTTTCACGGCGGCGATCCTTTCCTTCGCCTAGCGCAGCTCCAGGTACAGACCCTCCTCCCGCGAGGAGGACTCGCCCATCTTCTGCATCGCCGGGGCAATTTCCTCATGCTTCATGTTGGCGATGAGGGCGCAGTGCTGGAGGACCCGAGGAAAGTAAAAAGGGGGTTAAAAATATTCGATCCGAGAAAAAATACTTAACGAAATCCCTGAAGGAAAACAGATACTGACTTGTACGGCCTCCTAAGCGATGGCGGCCACTTGGGCCTTGAGGGTCCCCCGGGGAATTTTGCCCCCGGTCTATCTTTCCATCTCCGAAAGCAAGCTATCGGCAACAAAAAGCCCTGAGGGCACCTCGAAACATACGCCCTCCTCCTGCACTATGATCGGAGAAGCCGGGGATCGAAAACCGTCCTCTTGCGCCTTTTGAGGGGGGCTTTGTGGGGGAAGGCTTCGTCCTCCTCCTCCCTCACCCGGGGCTCCAATTCCCGAGCATACATATGACTCTCCTCGTGACTCGGTTCCGGAACGCGGGGCGCAGCTGAAGGCCTAGCCGGTGCGGCTGGTCTCGGGATCGAGCTCGAACCGGGATGGGACGAGCCGGCACCCCCAGCCTTTTTCCTTTTCTTTGCGGCTACGGCAGCCGGGAATTTGGATCGGTCCATCGGTTCTGCAAAAAGGAAAATACACAAAGGGAGTTAATGACACCAAAAAGATCAGAGGAAAAATATTCAAGTCTAAACAGGTCGGTTAGGCTCCTAACTTACCCACGAATCGGGTGGGGCCGAGCCCGGCCCAACTGAGGGCCTGCTCGGAAAGCAAAATATCGGCCTATTGGATCGGCTCCTACATCGACACCGCCCTCACCTTGGGAGAGGACGACCGCTTCACCCGAGGACAGTCGGCCCCGTGCCACTGTACAGGCACAGGCTAATCCTCGTCCTCAGGTGACCCGACGTAAACAAACTTCTTCTTCCATTCGTGAATGGAAGAAGGCACGGCTACTACACCCGACCCTGCCGCCCCCACCTTTGCATTTTTTTAAGGAAACGTACACCCAGCTCGGCTCGTCCTTATGGGTGCCGGGATGATTTTTATAACAAAGAGAGGAAAAGAAGAGGGTCAGGCTTAAAGGGATTTCTTCAAGTCTCAATCGAACCAGGAACCCAAGGAGAATTCTCCATGAGTTCGGCAATAACTGGCTCGGTGCTAGTTGAAAGCAACGTAGCGCCCCGCATATCTCGGGGGAAAAGGGCAGACGCATTCCAGCCCAGAATGCATCCATATACAAGGTGATCTCCTTGCCCTGCATCTGATCCACCATCTCGTCCTCCCTAACCAAACGAAGCGAATAGCTAGGGGGAGTGTGAAAACGAACTCGGATTGTGGTGAGCTCGTCCACATTCCTTAGGAAGGAGGGCGCATCGCGAGCATTCCTGATACGCACTTTAGGGACCCTTCCCGTTACCCGGCTACGATCGGAACGAGTAACCCTAACTTTACGAGGGGAGTCCGTCTCAGAGGGGGCAGAGGACGAAGCGGAAGAAAACTCCCTAGACCCTACTCTAACTATCTTAATAGACTCCTCAGCGGAAGACATCTAACCTGATTCAAAGAAGAGGTCCTCCGAGGAAAGGGCGCGTAAGATCCGACCTAAAGGAAAGAGCACCGAACTATCTCTCACAGCAACATGGAAATAATGGCGAAAGTGTGGACCCAAGGGGACCCCACCCCTATTTATAGTACTTTGGCGACACATCTAACGGCTCACACTGTTTCCCGCCAAAACAACGTTTCGCTGAGGCAGCCGTCGACGCTCCACATGTCGCGCGACCGTTCGAGACGTCCCTTTGAGTGCAGGAGACAGCGACGACCCGTCACGTCCTCCAATCGGCGTCGGACACGCGACCTGTGCCTCAACGAACGTACGATCGAATCGGCGCTCTCTCTCTTTAATGCACGATTTGCTCTCTCATCCACTGACATCATCAAGATATGCCTATACCGCCTCGGAAATTCGCGCTGACGAGGTCCTAATTACGAGTTGAGCCCGCGGAACCAATCAGACCACTCTCGACCCGACCCATAAATAGGCCGGGACGAGAGTGGGGGGCTAATGATGATGCTCATGAGAGGAAACCTTCCAGATCATGACACGTGGCAGATGACGTGTCTCAGGACTTGCGCAACATAAGCCAACGTCACACATTAGGGGCACTTCCCCGGGCTATTGTGCCGGGGTATGTCCCGACCTTCTATGCATGCCTGAGCACTCCTATGCCCGCCTTACAAATAACCATCGGCTCGCCTCCGAGCCCTCCTACATGCTGAGCTTTCTCAGCCCTCACGGCTCGTCTCCGAGCTATCACATGAACCGGGTTTCTCGGCCTCCCGCCCGTTTCCGAGCCTCCCGCTGAGCTAAACCTCCCCGGTCCTCCCCAGCAGCCGAGAACGCAGAGCCCGAGCGTCTCCGCCACGGCTCCGCATATCTCTCCCGAAGTGAGATATCCGCTACCCGCCATCCCACGTTCCACACTAGCGTATCCTTCCATTAACAAACGTATCTCGTCATTAATGGGGGATCCCGTCATTCACGTAGGCGTAACGTCCGGGGCGTTACTGACTGCGGAGATCTCATGCCAGCTCGCTCCAAGTGACCGCTATAAAACCCCTCTCCCAGACGATTCAGGTAAGACAATTTTATTCCAATAGGCCGCTACTCTGCCTAAATAGCTCGACTAACTTGATCGTTGGAGGGTCCACGGTGGCACAACCACCCCGGGGCTTCTTTGCAGGTAGCCCGGCTTCATTTCAAATCAAGCCCATTAAGATCCACACGCTCCAGGAGGACAACATCTGAAGGAGGCAACCCTCAAATCTAATCTCAGCCGTTCACCAACGCTCGTGACAGAACGACGGAGGACAACATGTGAAGGAGATGTAGGCCTCCTATATTACCTGGGGTTTTCTCAATTTGCTTTCTGGGGCCAAGGGACCATATCCATTTTTCTCTCATATGGAAGGACAAACATGCGCTGCTGTTGGTGATTGTTCTGGTAATTAAAGCAAGAAAGCAAAAACAATGGGTTTCATTCATCCGCTTGATGTAATAGCCTACGGCGGATACTCCTTCACCCTTTTGATATTTCTCCTCTTTCTCTCTCCTCTTCTTCAAGGAAAAAAAATCACAAATTTATTAGGGTTTTGATTTCTCTCTCTCGCACGAACTCTAACTCAAGACTCAGCAATGGCCTCGGCTTCTTGTTCATCTTCCTTCGTTCCAAGGCCCGAGCTGCTCTTCTGCTGCCCTAATCGCCACTTCAATCTGTCTATGGAACGTAAAATGCTAGGTATGGCCGCTTTCTCTTAGTTTTCTAACTAATTGTTTGTGCTGTCTAAAATTTGCAACCTTTTGAGGGTTTAGGGTGATTCTTGTGGATAAGGTTTAGGACCGCATTATTGGTTCTTGCTAGGGATTGCCCATGAAATTCGTCGTTAAGCTAAGGATTAGTTACATGATTTTGGGTTTAGCTTTTAACATCTTGTCTATGGTCTCACATTTGGAGAACAATTGGATTCTTAGGACAAGATATGACATTCTTTTTGGTTGGGCAATGGGGATTGTGGAGGAGGTATTGCATATGAAGTGTAGTTACCGGTTTCAATCGGACATGTGTGCAGGAGAGTCCTAGGGTTCGGTCCGTTCGGAAAAACGGAGTGAGTGGCAATATAGGACAGCAGAATTTTAATTAGAAACTGGAGTTTCAGAGTACGAACACTCCAAACACCAGCACCCCGGTGGTGGTTGGGTTCGTAAGGTATGCTACTTGTGAGGTCACAGGTTCAAGGCATGCAACTGAGCGTGAAGGAAGGCGATATTTATGAGGCTAAGGGGACTATTTGACTCCAAGAATCTAAAAGTTGAGCAGTTATTGCGCTGTGGCTCCTAATTATTATGATTTATAGCGGAGAGATTTGATGAGTGTTAAGTGATATGAATCTATACCAATGCGTCGTTGTTAGTTAGTCAAGCACGTAAATATAAAGATATCAATCCAAACATTTATCTGCATGTAGGCCATAATTCATGTTAGGGAAGACAAGGTTTGAAACCACGAAATTTGATATTCTGTCTTGATTTTACCCTCCGCCTGTTGAGAAAGTATGAACAAATGACGTGTCCTGATACCAAAACCTATATGATGCAGCCATCAAGGTATGAGGTGAAGGGGAACGAAAATATAGTTTGTAGATTGCGAAAGAGTTTGTATAGTCTCAAGCAGGCAGTGCTATCTCAAGTTCGAATGTTTCATGTTTGGGATAAGATTTGTGAGATGTGATTCAGATCACTGCGTTTACGTTCAGACTTTTAAGGATGTGACTACATAATTTTATCACTTTATGTGGATGACATGTTGGTGGCGGGTCCGAATTTCAAGAAAATTTAAAGTCTGCAAAAGCCGATGGCTGAAAAATTTTCCAAGAAGGATTTAAGAGCAACCAAGCAAATTCTGGGTATGAAGATCACAAAAGATAGACAGCAATGAAAGTTGTGGCTGTCACAAAAGGACTATGTGGAGAAGCTTTGAAGCGGTTCAATATGGACAAAGCAAAACCAGTGAGTGCGCCTTTAGCGAAACATTTCAAACTCAGCAAAGAGTTGTGCCCGACAATTCCAGAGCAGAAGGATGACATGACACAAGTGTCATATGCATCGTTTATTGGGAGTTTGATGTATAGAATGGTGAGTACAAGACTAGATATTGCACAAGAAGTGGGAGTTGTAAGCAGGTACATGCAAAACTCGGGGAAGGAATATTGGAATGCAGTGAAGTGGATATTAAGACATCCAGGGGAATGTCCAGTCATTTATATTTCAGGGGTGATGCTCTCAATGTGCAAGGTTATGTTGATGCAGACTATTCAGGTGATCGAGATAGTGGGAAAAGCACAACCGAGTATGTATTCACGTTGGAGGAACATCAGTCAGTTGGGTTTCTCAGTTGCAAGACATTGTGGAATTGTCAACGACGGAGGCCGAATATGTAGCCATCACCGAAGCTAGCAAAGAGATGATATGGTTGTAAGGGTTACTTGAAGAATTGAGTAAGAAACCTAAGGAGTTCAATGCCTTTTAAAGCGATGGTCAATGTGCGATACATTTGGCCAAGAATACTGCATATCACTCTAGGACGAAGCACATTAAGATATGGTACCATTTCATACGCATAGTGTTGGAGGATGGTACATTGACACTGCAGAAAATCATGGGAGAAAAGAATCATGTAGATATATTCATCAAGGTTGTAGTCAGAGATAGATTGGATCTCTGTTGCAGGTTTATGAGCCTCTTCGAGAAGATTTGATGTGAGAGCAGATAGCAGAATCATGTGAAGTCTACTAGTTCTTAGAAGTCAAGACGGAAGAATCTCCAAATGTGAGAATGTTGAAATTGTGGAGACTATTCCTCACACGTCTGAACAAGAAGGTTTAGATGTCTGGGCATGCACACATGCAGGAACCAAAAGAGCATAGCAACGTCAGACGTCTGAAGGCAAAGTGACAGACGTTTGGTCAAATCCAGAGCCGTCACAGAGCACAGACAGACGTCTGACTAAGGAGTAGCAGACGTCTGCCAAAGGTGCTGAAGTCAATATAGAGGAGGCAGACGTTCGATGAATTATGCATCAGACGTCTGCCGACGGGTTTTTTGTGCGAACCGAATATTTAATATTCTGCTTTATCTCTAATTTAAATAGGAATAGGATTAGGCTATTTATATGGATCTCTCATATGATAGAATTACTGACATTAAGATTATTGTATAGAGAGAGGGAGACAGCTAAGAGATTAGAGAGATTTAAGAGAAATGTTTTAGGGTTGCTCTTTGTATAAAACTTGACTAAAAGACTAATAGAAGATTTGCAAATTCCGCTCTGCCAGGGACTAGCCATATAGTGGGTGAACCTCGTTAACAAATACCTTGTCTCTCTGGTTTGATTACCTTGTTCTCGCTTTATTGTGTTGTCTTTCGTTTAATTTACGTATTGCGTGGATTGGCCGTTAGCATAGTTTCCATGTTATTGTTTCTTCTTCCATCCCAACAAAGTGGTATAAGAGCTTCGGAAACCGAAGGATTTTTCATTTTACGATTTAAGTTTACGGTGGGTGACGGCGCTTGTGTCCGCTTCCTATCTTCTTAGATCGTAATTTCGAAGGTGTTAGGTTCAGATCTGAGGGAGAAGGTTGAGTTTGCTGTAACGGTAAACGGAAGATGGTGGAGGATAAGATAAGAATCAAAAAGTTCAATGGTCAAAACTATGGTTGGTGGCGCATGCAGATGGAGGACTACCTATATCAGAAAGGTTTGTATCTTCCGTTGTTGGGTGACAATCCTGAGATGTCCGATGAGGTATGGAATCTACTGGATAGGAAAGCCCTAGAGACGATTAAGTTATCGTTGACTCCGCAAGTGGCCTTTAATATCTCGAAGGAGAAAACAACCATGGGGCTAATGACGACATTATCAAAGTTGTATGAGAAGACTTCAACGTTGAATAAGATATTTTTGATGAAACTTTTCAACATGAAGATGGCAGAACATAGTTTAGTGATAGAGCATTTGAAAGAGTTCAACAGTGTGACAAGCCAACTCGAACCAGTCTTAATTACATTTGAAGACGAGATTCGAGCCCTATTGTTTCTATGTTCGTTGCCAGAGAGTTGGGAAAACCTGGTTATGAAGGTTAGCAACTCGATCTCAGGGTCTCACATTTAATGATGCTGGGAGCAATATATTAAGTGATGAGATATGGAGAAAGGCTCTGAGTGGGAGTTCGGAAACTTCTGCACTCTCAGTTGAGAATTGTGGCAGGAAAGGGGAAAGGGGAAGAAGTGGAAGTCAAAGAGCCGAGGAAAATCTCAAGGAAAGATCCAAGATAACTGTTGGAACCGTGAAAAAAGGGTCACAGGAAGAATGAATGTAGATTTTTGAAGAAAGGCTCAGATGAAAAGTCATATGAAAGGGGAAAGGGGAAGAAGTGGAAGCCAAAGAGCCAAGGAAAATCTCAAGGAAAGATCCAAGACAACTGTTAGAACTGTGAATAGAAGGGTCACATGAAGAATGAATGTAGATTTTTGAAGGCTCGGATGAAAAGTCATATGAAAAGGAAGCCGATGTGGTGTCTACAAATGAACAAGGGGAACGGCGACGCTGTCTTTCGGCAAATGAGAGCATAAAGAGATACCTGGTTTCTAGATTTAGGGGTATCCTTTCACCGCACTTCAGATCGGCATCACTTTAGCGATTATGTTCAAAAGGATCTTGGGTATGTGACAGTGGGAAATGGTCAGCCGTGCAAGATTGTTGGAAATGGACGATCATACTGCAACCGTCAGGAGGAGGTTAGATAAAATTGTAGAATGTTAGGCATATACCAGATTTGAAGAAGAGTTTAATTTTTACAAGTCAGCCAGACAACGAAGCGTGCATTACGGTGTTTGGGAATTTTTAGTGAAAGATTTCCAAAGGATCGTTGGTGGTCCCAAGAGGCAAATTGAGCAGTTCATTGTATTCTTTTAGTGCGAGCAGTGGCGATTCGATTACATTGACGACAGATTTAGATACAGATTCTGAGACTTCGTTGTGGCATAAGAGATTGGTGCACTTTAGTGAGAAGAATATGAAGATTCTTGCGAATAAAAGGCTTCTATTTAGGCTAAAAAAGGTAGAGTTAGGCTCTGTGAGAGTTGTGTTTGTGGAAAATAAAGCGCATTCATATTTCAGATTGGTGGCGTATCAAATAAGACCAAGAAACTAGAGTTGGTGTTTATGGATATATGAGGACTGATCTCGGTAGAGTCTTATAGAGGAAATCGGTATTTCATAACTTTCATTGATGATGCAAGCAGAAAGACTTGGTCTATACAATGAAGAAGTTCGATGTGTTTGATCTCTTTAAATACTGGATTGCACAGATGGAGAACCAAACAGAGACGAAAATTAAGTGCCTAAAGTCCGATAATGGCGGGGAATATTGCACACAAGAGTTCGAGAGGTTTTGCTCGTAAAAGGGTATATGTGGTTAAAGATTGGATGCGGATGTGCCGAAATTCCTATGGGCAGCAGCTGTCGATACTGCTGTGTATCTGATCAATAGAAGCCCGGTAAGTGTGCTTGATGGAGAAATTCCGAAAGAAATTTGGTCAAGTAAACCAGTCAATTACTTGCACCTTAAAGTTTTTGGTTACACTGCGTATTCGTTGATGGATAAGGCGGAAATGAGTAAGCTTGACTCCAGGTCTAGCAAGTGTGCATTCATCGGTTATGGAGGAGTTGAGTTCGGATATCGGCTATGGGATTATTCAAGTAAAAAGATAATACGAAACCAGAACGTCATCTTTGATGAGCAACACTTGTACAAGGAATCAGCCCATGATGGTGCAGTATCTGAGTTCGTTGAGTTAGATAGAACTCAGGAGAGCAGTTAGGTGCCTATAGATGCAGATCAAAATATGGAGGAGACGAACATTGCGGTGCAGGATCAGGTTCAGGAACCAGTTGAAGATCAGGTTCAACAACCAGATGTTCCAATTCTGAGAAGATCTACACGAGAGGAGGCCACTTGAAAGATTAGTTACCTACTTCGTATTGTACACTGATTCGAGAGAGCCCAAATCCCTTACAGAAATGATGCAAGACAGTGCTAGCAAGCAGTGCGAGTAATGTATAGATGAAGAGATGGATTCTTTGAAAAAGATCCATACATAGGATCCAGTGAAACTGTCCAAGGGTTGGAAGGCGTTGCTGAATAGGTGGATATACAGAATCAAAGGATGAGGCCGATGGCATGAAGCGATGCAAAGTTCGTTTGGTAGTCAAAGCATATATACAGCAGCATGCTATAAACTATCAAGAAATATTTTCCCCAGTGATGAAAATGACATCAGTTCGGGTTCTACTCAATATGGTGGCGGTGAAGATTTGCATTTAGAGCAGCTAGATGTGAAAACCGCGGTCCTTCATAGAGATTTGGAAAAGAAAATCTATATGATGCAGCCATCAGGATATGAGGTGAAGGGGAAAAATATGGTTTGTAGACTGCAAAAGCGCTTGTATGGCCTCAAGCAAGCTCAAAGGCAGCGGTGTCTCAAGTTCGATCGTTTTATGTTGGAGACAGGATTTATGATATGTGATTCGGATCACTGCGTTTACGTACAGACTTTTAAGGATGACAACTACATAATTTTATCACTTTATGTGGAAATGTTGGTAGCGGGTTTGAATTTCAAGAAAATTCAAAGTCTGAAATAGATGATGGTTGAAAAATTCTCCATAAAAGATTTGGGAGCATTCAAGCAAATTCTGGGCACGAAGATCATGAAATAGGGAGCAACAAAAGTTATGGCTGTCGCAAAAGGACTACGTAGAGAAGGTTTTGAAATTGTTCAACATGGACAAAGAAAAACCGATGAGTATGCCTTTAGCGAAATATTTCAAACTCAGTAAAGAGTTGTGCCCGACAACTCAAGAGGAGAAGGATGACATGGCACGAGTGCCATATGCATCGGCTATTAGGAGTTTGATGTATGCAATGATAAGTACAAGACCGGATATTGCACAAGCAGTGGGAGTTGTAAGCGGTACATGCAAACCCAGGAAAGGAACATTGGAATGTGGTGAAGTGGATATTGAGATATCCCAGGGGAACGTCCAGTCGTTTATGTTTCGGGGGTGATACTTTCAGCATGCAGGGTTATGTTTATACGGACTACTCAGGTGATCGAGATAGTAGGAAAAACATAACAAAATATGTATTCATGGTTGGGAGAACAATATTCAGTTAGGGGCTGTTTGGTTGCAGGATTATGGAATTTGGATTCCAAAATAGTACGGTTGAAATTTCTGGATTTGGTAATTTGTTGTTTGGTTGGTTTTGGAATCCTACTATTGGATTTGTAGATCCTTGTAATCTTTGTTTGGTTGGTGAAAAAAATGGGATTTGGATTTGAGGATTTTAGAGAGAGATAGAGAGAGAGGATTGTTAAATAAATAAAGTACATGGGCCCCATCTAAAAGTACAATGAATAGTGCCAAATCCTTGAAAATCCTTGAAAAATTTTAGGATTCAAGAATCCTTGTTTTGTGGTGGGCCCCCCCATAAAAAACAAAGGAATCCTAGAAATCCTAATCCTGCAACCAAACACAAAATTGTGGAATCCTAGGATTCCACAATCCAAAATCCAAATCCAAACTCATAATCCTGGAACCAAACAGGCCCTTAGGTCTCTCAATTGCAAAATTTGTGGCATTGTCAACGACGGAGGATGAATATGTGGCCATCACCGAAGCCAGCAAAGAGATGATATGGTTATAAGGGTTACTCGAAGAATTAGGTAAATCCGGGGAGTTCAATACCTTGTGGAGAGATAGTCAAAGTGCGATACATTTGGCCAAGAACGCTGCACATCACTTTAGGACAAAGCGCATCAAGGTGCGGCACCATTTTATACGTATAGAGTTGAAGGATGGTGAATTGACACCGTAGAAGATCACGGGAGAGAAGAATCCTGCAGATATGTTCACCAAGGTTGTAGTCAGAGATAAGCCGGATCTCTGTTGTAGGTTGGTGAACCTCTTTGAGAAGATTTAATGAGAAAAGAGTAGATAGCGGAATTGTGTGAAGTCTATTAGTTCTTGGAAGTCGAGCAAAAAAATCTCTAAGTGGGAGAGTGTTGAAATTGTGTAGACTCTTCTTTAGACGTCTGAACAAGGAGTTTTAGACTTCTGGGCATGCAAGTATGCAGGAACCAAAAGAGCAGAGCGACGCTAGACGTCTGAAGATAAAGTGACAGACGTCTGATCAAATCCAGAGCCGTCACATAGCGCAGGCTGGCGTTTGACCAAGGAGCAGCAGACGTCTGCCAAAGGTTGCTGAAGCCGACACGGAGAGGAGGCAGGCGTCTGCCCACTGGTTTTCTGTGCGAACCGAATATTTAATATTCTGGTGTATCTCAAATTTAAATAGGAATGAGGGTTATGTTATATATAGGGGTCTCTCATATGATAGAATTACTGCCATTAAGATTATTGTATAGCGAGAGGGAGACAGCTAAGAGATTTGAGAGAAATCTCCTAGAGTTGCTCTTAGTGTAAAACTTGACTAAAAGACTAGTATAAGATTTGCATATTCTGCTCTGCCGGGTACTAGCCATATGATGGGTGAATCTCGTTAACAAATACCTTGTTTATACGGTTTGATTCTCTTGTACCCGTTTTATTGTGTTTTGTCTTTCATTGTTTAATTTACGCATTGCGTGGATTGGCCGTTAGCATAGTTTCCGTGTTATTGTTCCTTCTCCCATTCCAACACAAATGACGCATTATGACAAAACAAACTCATAAGATTGAACTTAAGTCCTAGGTTTAGGCAGACACTGGACATAGTAGTCTCGGAGGAACTAACAAAATCAATCATTGCACCTAATGATCAAAGTGTCCGGTTTTACTCTTCCTTGATCGACTTTGAGATAAATGCCTTGAAATTTGCCCATTTGGAAGAAATGTCTTTTGTATGCATACTATGCACGAGCCAAAGATATATCATAGAGCTATATCTCATCTAACTGAAAATGATTGGGAAACAAACATTTGGTAGTATCTCTTGGTTGAAATATGTGGCGAGAAGTTAGGAGCATATCTTGTATTCAGAGCTTTCCATTTGAGAGAAGAGAATCGAATCAATCGATCCCTAATAATCTGTTGACCTACTATTGTCCGGTCTAGACATGTATAAAGCTGAAGCAGTTCAGGGAGGCAAATTCTTTGCTTCTCTTAAAATTTTATTTCTATTTCTTTTGACAGAGAAATACGTAAAAAAATAAAAAGTCTCTCTGTGGCTTGCTAGCTAAATATACTTCCATATACGTCGGTCTTATACTTCTTTCCCATGTTTAGATTGAAAAAATATTGTGGTGGGGCAATAAATCTGATTCGTTTCTTCTACTTACTGATGAATAACAACCAAAACGCTCATACATGGACATTAAGATTTAAGAATATTGCTTTCTATTCTGTTTTTATTGGGGGTAGTCAAAACACATTGGCCTCTTTATGATGGTATTGTCTGGGCAGATTTTTTCACTTCGCCGCCTTCCTTCCGTAATCATTTATGTGCACCTAGGATTGGACTCCTATTGAATGGAAAGACACCACACAGGCTTCATGTCAAACTTAAAAGTTCGGCCTCTGGATGGAAAGCCTACAATCAAATATCTAGAAAATGGACTTCTGAAGAATGGTCTACTGAAAAGAGAAAGATACATCTTGTGAAAGCAGCAATTGCTACTGTTGAACGTGAAGTCCTGACACCGGTTGACAATGGGAAACGAAGTCTTAGTTTGCCGTTTGGATCGAACTCACATACTCATGGGCTTCACTCTTTAGAGAATGATTCTGCTGATTTGGAGGAAAAAGAAAAGTTAAGGAGGATGAGGATTTCAAAGGCAAACAAGGGGAATGTTCCATGGAACAAGGGCAGGAGACACAGTCCAGGTACATTTTTCTTAATCTTCTTTCGTGTGTTCTGATTTTGCTTCTCGTATGTACCTGTAAAATTTCATGTTCTGCTCATTATCATATTTAAAATGTACTTGCAGAGACTCTTCAACGGATTCGAGAAAGGACAAGAATAGCAATGCAGGACCCCAAGGTGATGTCATGTAAGAAAATTGCAAATTATTAATATGTGAAATGTGAACTGTTAGGCGTAAGCTGTTTGGTAAAAACATTAAAGGCATAGCACAAGGAAAAAAGTCATCACAATTTAGGCTGAGTTCCCATTGGAGAGATTGCTCCAGAGGCATAGATTCATGTTGTTATAGATTTATACTAGGGGTAAGCCCCACACAATGCGTGGGAATCATGGTTTGTTTTTCGATAGAATTTGAAATAATAATTATTGGGTCTTAAAAGGCTGAATGTCCATTATTGGTGAATGAATTAGGTAGATAAAAAAGAAGATAAGAAAATCAATATCATATTCAATTAAATTCTAAAATCACTGGAATATAATAAAGTGAAGTAATTATTACACGTACAATATGAACATAAGAGGTAAATAACAATGAATAACAATGAATTCTTAAGAAGGAAATATTGTGATAAAAATTTAATTTCTATGATTTTATTTGGAAAGGCCAAAGCTTTCAAAATCAGAAGAAATTCTATATGCATGTCATTGAAATTATTTTGCCAACAATAGGACCAAATTTATTTTTTCCCTAAAATATCTTATGAAATTAAATAAAATAACATAATGGTCAATTAGCATAATGCCAAAATCGATTAAAGTATTTCGTCTGCTTTTTAAAAGTAGCAGCAAGTAACCATTAGAACAACTATTGAACACACATAGTTAGAAGAAAATATCATTGTAAACTATAAGACTGCTCGTTGGGAAGAGCTAGATATTGATAGATAGATATTTTTGAAGGAGGTAGATATCGATTGGATTTAATTGAAACCCCACGCCCTAAAGAGATCGACTCAATATAAACCCACATCACACACCGTCACACCAACCTGGGTCCCCACCAACATGGACAGGAAAGTAGACAAAAAAGTGTCAGTTTATTGTTTTAGCAAAGAAATTTAGGATAAAGGGGTGGAAGACTGGTGAAGTAATTATTTGGGGTGATTGAAGATAATTTTGAGAACTTGCCCCTTATGGCTTCCCACGTGGTAGATTGTATCGAATGCAATACCATAAATGCCCTCACCATATCTTCAAATATTATTGTAAATAAATTCTCAAATGGAGTCGAACTGCAATGGAAAAATGGTTTAAAAGGAAATCCAAAGAAATTAGCCGTTTCAAAAGATGCCCTCTTGGGATCCAGCTTTAGTAAGGTTATAAGATGGGTTTTAGAAGTGTTTTCTCAAAGACATCTTGCCAAATCTGGGAATTGGGAATATTTTGAATAATAAGTTACAGTAACAACTTTATCTCATGATGCACAAAAATAATTCAATTGCTTAACTAGAGTAAGTCATTCTCCTTATGTTGTTTTTTCTTTTCTTTCGATTGGATCAATGTGATGAATTAAATGAAGGAAGGGAATGGTTTCTCGGGAGAAATTAAAGAAGAGAAGAGAGGGACCAAGTTAAGGGAAGTGCTGAATAAACTGTACTTCACAATCTGCTTAGCTAAGTTGTCAGAAATGACACAGCAACACAAAGATTTGTGATGGATGTTAACACATTATACGTTAAATAAAAAAAAGTTTTTATTGAATTAATATTAAATTTGATTGTTTGTAGGGTCACACGTATAAAAAAAACTAAGCCGATATGCTTTCAGTACTGGTTACATTATTGTCTCCCGTCCAAATTAGAATCTTGTTGTTCTCATGGAAGTTTTTGTTTGCAGGTCAAAATGAAGTTACAAAATTTGGGACATGCTCAGAGGTCGGTTAAGATTTTAACATGCATTGCATTAGTTTTGCTATCTCCTTTCCTAATATGCAGATTACCACTTTTTCTTAATTAAATATTTTAATGAATGGTGTCAATTGTCTATCGGTGTATTTTGCATTTCTTTTATGGTTAATTTTGAATCTCTTCTTTAAGCCATGCTCAGACAAACTTTTTCCTTGTTAATATTTATTTTATCCATGACATCCAAATTCTGGCCAGTCTTCTTACTTTGGACCATTATATTTGGAAGATCATTGCCCTCAGAAAGAAGTCTACTTCATAGTAATGTTTTGGGCAGTAATTTAGAGAAGTGAAGTGAATAGCGTTTAGCTTAAAGCCTTGAACAATAGTTGGTCACTTTGCTATATGGTTTAATGCAAATTCTTATTATCTCACTTTAGGATGGTTCATGGGTAAGAATTGTCGGGATGAAGAATGGACTTCAATTATTCTCTTTCCAACACATTTAGTGTTTTTAATTTACTTCTATACTTTTTTATGCAGAGACTAAAGTGCTCTGATACCACTTTATAGGCAATAAAGAGGGCTTCAAGGATTAATTTGTAGTGGCGGGTTTGATTTGTGGAAAGGATGGTAACAAAATATCAATGGAAATTCGGAATTAATTATGGTGGAGGCAAAAAACTCAAATATATTTTATAATATCAATGGCCTTGACATTACAAATAAACCTCATACATATATATACGTACTAGGCATCATCTTAACACATGACTCTTGACATTATATGCACTTAATGTAAATAAATCCATTAAGTATATGAACAACTAATGACCATACTAAAGGTCATGACTCTTCACACTCATAACTTACACCATTTATTCTCATAACATATAATTCTAAATATTACTACTACTAAATGATATCAATTGCTCCAAATAATTCCAATTAAATCAAGTTTAATTTCAACATTCTTTCTTAAACTTGATTTAAGTTAACCATGCCGAGCATCATCTTCAGCTTATTGAAACTTTCAGTTTTAAGCGGCTCTGTAAAAATATCGGCAACTTGATCTTGCGAATTTGACATAGATGAGCTCCACTTCATTTTTCTTGACATGTTCGTATGGTTTAGAACATCTGCGACTTGATCTTGAAATTTGATGTGTACTTCCAATTTCTTCACATGTTCATAGTAGATATCCGACACATTTCCTTTTCTCGACGACAAACCTGTTGTAAAAGCACTTCCTTGTCGACTCATCTTAATTTTCTTTCTTTATTTAATTCCGACTGATTTTTCACCCTTTAATAAAATATTTAGGAACTTTGTGCTTTTCTTCTTAACTATATTGATTTCTTCATGCATGGATTTCTCTCTTATACTTATCAATATCTTTTTTTCTTGATTTCATGCAACATTTCACCTTCGAATAAAATATTTAGGAACCTTGTGCTTTTCTTCTTAACTATGTTGATTTCTTCATGCATGGATTTCTCTCTTATACTTATCAATATCTTTTTTTCTTGATTTCATGCAACATTTCCTTATACTTTTACTATCAATTTTATTGTTATAATTTCTTTTGCGATAAGCAAAAATGTTATTACCTCTTTGTCTTGCTCCTTTTCTTTGACGTTGAACTCAATCTCGAATTTGTGATTTCACACAATATGATGTCTCCAATCTTCCTCGATTTTCATGCATACGACTTTTTGAATTACTTGCTTCTTTATCATCCTTTGTTTACTAATTTTCTTCAATTTCTTTTTCAAATAGTTTTGTCTAACCTAAATACTCTCTTAGGCATCTTCAATTTTCTTTTCATTTTCCTTCACGAACTTCATTGATTCATGAGCTTTTCGTATCTCTTCCTTTTCAATTTTGTCGAACTTTGTGAGTCCTTCACTCTTCTCAACTTATTCCTTGCTTTCATCTTCAATCTTCTTGGTATCATTTTCCCCTTCTCCATCTTTTGTAAACATCATTCGTAGATTCTCCCAAACATCTCACGTTGACTTCTAGCTTCCGATATTGTCGAAAGTTTCTTCATCAATTCCTCGATATATTAAGAAACATGCTTTATTGTCTCTTCCATTTCGATCTTCAATCAATCTTTCAATTTCGAACAGAGTTAGGCTCTTCCAATTTTCCGTCTTTTCATATCCTTCAACAATTTCCTAAAGACTTTGCGAAATCAATCTCCTTCATTCTTGTACTCCAATACTCATAATTGTTGTTCATAGGATACGGGACTTCAATTTACATCAGTTTGTGAGTCATCTTCGACCAGGCTTTGAAATATTAACGTCCCAATCAATCTAGGCCCGATACCACTTTGTAGAGACTAAAGTGCTCTGATATCACTTTGTAGGCAATAAAAAGGGTTTCAAGGATTAATTTGTTGTGGTGGGTTTGATTTGTGGAGAGGATGATAACAAAATATCAATAGAAATTCGGAATTAATTATGGATGCATAAACTCAAATATATTTCATTATATCAATTGCCTTGACATTACAAATAAACCCATATGTATACATGTATACATATACATATGTATATATATGTATGCATCTTAACACATGACTCTTGACATTACATGCACTTAATATAAATAAATCCATTAAGTGCATAAACAACTAATGACCATACTAAAGGTCATGACTCTTCACACTCATAACTTACACCATTTATTCTCATAACGTATAATTCTAAATATTACTACTACTAAATGATATCAATTACTCCAATTAAATTAAGCTTAATTTCAACATTTTATTTGTATGCATTAATTTTTTTATTGTGTTTTGGTCGAAGATCCTGTATAGGGAATTGACATGGAGAGGAAAAAGAAAGGGGGATAAAGAGAAGAATGTGTATATCGTTCGGTGTAAAGGCTCTAGATGTTAAAGGGTCATTAGATCATTATCCAAGTTCTTGTGTTTATTATTTTATTGGTATGAAAGAATGAGCTTGAGGAAAAAATGTACAAAATTGTATTATCTGAGGTATGGTTTTGTAGACAATGAGCAACTGAGCAAGAATTAATTATCAATGCTTCAGCCTTGGAAATTATTATAGTTTAAAATAAGGTTTAATTCCAAAGAAAATCCAAACCTTTTAGCTAAACTATGAAAAACCCCAAAAACTTTCAAAATTACGAGAAACTACCATGGTACAATTTTTTTCAGTTTCTTGGTAGTTTCGTACAATTTATTGTTGATGCGGCATCTTATTTTTGGCAGTTTTTCGTTATTTTTGAAAGTTTTGTGGTAGTTTCTTGTGTGTTTTAAAAGGTTTTGGGGGTTTCTTGTAGTTTGGTTAAAAGGTTTTTTTTTTTTTGGAATTAAGCTTTAAAATAATAGAAACTTATGAAGCAAGGACACAAGACATGATAAATTTGGAAAAGGCCTGACATGGGAGCACAGGTTACTCACCCAGATGTATTTCATACCATAATATAGAAACTTGGCTTCTAAGTTATGACAGTAAAGTTTGGAACAGATGGTCAAGAAAAAATCATGGTTCATCCTTTCTCTTCAATGATGAAAATTGATTAGGATTTGTCTAGGCTACCATTATCATTGATTTCCTGCATGGAGCATGTGCAGTCGGCTAATCCTATTATTTGTATTGCATCAAGGACGTTTCTTCTTCAAGTTATATGATTGTCCCTTCACAAGAAATAAACCATATGGTAAAAAATCTTACTTTCTAATTATAGTTCACACCCAAAGTTGTAACTCTATCTCGATGGCTTGATCTTGTTTCTTCTTGTGTATCTTGTCAAGGATTGGCCATAGATTTGTAAGAATCAACATCTTGTATTCATGCAGTGAGGAGACAAAGATTAAAATTGGAGCAGGAGTGCGCGAGGGTTGGCAGCGACGTCGTGAAATGCTCATGGTTCAAGACAGCTGTTTGTTTGCATGGCAGAATATCATCGCTGAAGCATCTAGAAAGGGCTATGCTAGTGAAGACGAGGTTCAATGGGATTCATACAAAACCATTGACGAGCAACTGAAACAGGAGTGGCTCGAGAGTGTTGAGAGGAGGAGAACAATGCCAAGGCCAAAAGGTAGCAAGAGAGCTCCGAAATCCCCTGAGCAGCGAAGAAAAATCTCAGAGGCCATATCAGCCAAATGGGCGGATCCCGTAAGTGCAATCTTAATTTTGAACGCTTATATATATTACTCCATTAACTTCATATTTTTATGTAACAACCTTAAAACCTGTTACTTATTCAATATCCTCCCTCAAGTTTTGCAACTAAGAATTTTGGTGAATTTTTTTTGATGGTTACATTATAGCATGCAAGTATTGAACGCGGATAATGGCAAACGAGAAATTTCTTGTTCCTACAGTCAATTTTAACAATTTGCTACTTTTTCAACCAGAAGAACTGAAGAGCAGTATTATCTATGGATCTTTGTTTTCAAAAGTGTTCAATATTTAAGCAATTATACTAGCCATGATTAGTTTAGTTATGACATCAAGTCAAATTGATAATGTATAACTGCTAACATAAGGTGTTTTGAATAACGATAACATTTTGGAGTGATATATATGAAAATATCAGATTTGGAGGTGTGATGTGGAGATGGATAAGTTTTGGAGGTGACGTATGAGAAAAACCCTCTGTTTTACACTGCTGAGAACTATCTCACTTTTTTTGTTAGGAATATCGTGGACGTGTTTTTTCTGCGCTTTCCAAGTACCATGGGGTATCTGTTGGCAGTGGTGAAAGAAAACAAAGAAGAAAACCACCGGGCGAAACTTCATCTGTGAAAAGAGAGCGTGTGAAGGTGAAATCTGAGAAACCCAAGAGATCTGACAATGAAGCAATAAGTATCAAGAAAGTTATATCTAGAAGAAAGAGAAACGCCACCCCTTCCTATAAAGATCCAATGGCGAGTACCAAGTTGGAGATGGTTAGAAAAATTAGGGCAGAAAGGGCGGCAATGGAAAACAAAAAGAAAGAAGCCACTGAGAGGGCAAAGTAAGTCTTTCTGCACGTCTTACGTCTTTAGAGTTAATTAACGCATTTTATATTTGAAAAAATTGTTGTGTGTTTCGTTGAAGCTTTACCCAAATGGCGATTCTGCACCTTAGTCTAGTTTTAGTGAGTTTGGGGTTAAGTAGTTATTCCTTATCCTCATTCTAAATCAGATAACAACGAATGGGAGCGCGCATGATCTTGAGCTTCAGCATTATATATGCACATCAAAGTTTTTATTGATCCCCCTCCCTCCCAAACTATTTGGGTAAAGTGGGGGAATGTTTTACCCAAGACACCGTAGTACATATTTGCTTGGGGCTTGCATATCGAAAATCACATATAACTATTAAATTGTAGGAGGTGTTTTGGACAGTGCATTTTCGACTCTAGGCTTTAGCTGTGCCTTGTAGGTGCATACTATGTCTTACACCAAATTAATCATATTTTCCCTTCTAGACTTCTCCCTCTAATCTTGGAGAATTAGAAGGAATTTCGAATTATGAAAGATCCCTTGCCCATAGTTTTCTCAACAATGAGTTTAGCTCTAATTAAGAGAGGGTTGACTTCAGGTCAAGACCCGGTCTTTAAAACTTTGTTTAGTTTTTCTTGGAACATTGTTGTCCCTTCTTATGAAAAAATGCGTGCATGAGCGATGAACCATCTTAAAGTTTAACCGTCTTTATTGTGCTTGCCTTCATTTATACCGATACAACACGCATTTCCCCCCATACCCATAACTACTTGATCTGTTCAGATTACTGATTGCTGAAGCAGAGAAAGCTGCGAAAGCTCTTGAGGTGGCTGCACTGAAGAGCCCTCTTGCCCAAGCCTCACTTATTGAAACCAGGAAGCTAATTGCAGAGGCAACACGATCAATCGAAAGTATCGAGAGCGGCCAACTTACATCAAATAACTCTGAAGACAAAACTTCATTTTCTTTCGATTCGCCAGTCAACCATTTCCAATCTACTCATGAATCAGACAAAAGTGAAACGAACTTAGACGAGCGGATAGTTAACGGCTCTCATGTTGAACAATTTATAGTTTTGCCCTCGACAAGTAAAGAAGATGAAGTAGTCCATAGCCAACCTTCGCCTTCTTTGGAGCCGGACAGCATACAAGATTTGCAAGTGGGTCCACCTAAAATTAACGGTTTCACGAAGCATGGAAATTTCTCATCTGAGAAGGCAGAGACATCAGTATCCAAGGAGGCTGAAAAAACTGTGTCTGCGATTAAAACTAAAAAGTGGGTCTGTGGTAGGCTAGTTGAAGTCGACGAGCTATTTTGAGCATTGACACCGTAAAAAAATATTTAAAAAATTGCACAGATGGCAATTAATCTTCTGTATAGGTGAATTGAGCAAATGCATGGGTTTTTTGAGGTTGCTCTCATTGTTTTGAGATGTAAATGTTTCAGTTGAATGGGGTAAAGTTCATTTAGGACTTGGCATATTAGCAAATGAGATGTAATTGTAACAGTATATAGATAGAATGTTGCTGTTATTTTGATCTGAATCCTTCTCTGAATGTTTCACTCTCTTTTCTAAATCTTACCTCTCTATTGTCATGTAGGTGATTTAATTTGTAGCTTTTTGACCAACTGGTTTGGGAGTCACTGCTAAGCACTAGGTGTTGCAAGACGAGGAAATTACTAATTACGTCTTATATGTGAGCACATTTAGTAATCGGTCGGTTAGTACCTCAACAAGTATTAACGGTCGCATGAAGAATGTGTGAGTAATTCCATCTAAAATATTCACCGACTAAAAAGTCCTAAGGTAGATGGAGAAGAGTATGATAGCTTGAATTGAATTCTCCAAGTGTAGGGATAATCTTTTATACACACGTAGGGGTATATGATCGGTGTTTGGAAGAAAGGTAGAGATGAAGAATAAAAACGATATTTTATTGAGGGATGTTGTGATTTCTAACATGTTTTCATGACAATTAAGAGAGGGCTCATGACAACCGAAAAGCTAGTGTAGTTGGAAACTTTGATTTTCAAAGTCTTTCTTTTATAATTCTTATCTTTATATGTAACTTTCACAGTCTTTCTTTTATTATGGGATTTTGTGGGTGTAATCCGCTGAAAACCCTCAGGAGACAACACTCCTCCTACTGGGGACACCTAGAGGTTTAAAGGCTTGTTGCACGTGCTCAGTGCAATCGTGTTGCATACGAAAGTGTGCTAATTAGTTTTTCTTTTTCTTTATATTTTCTCCTTCTCTTGAATAAAAGAAGTTTGCTCGAGACGATCAAAATCAAGTTTGGGGGAATTTGTTCAGTCAAAAATATTGCAATCTTTCACATAACAATTTCCTCACTTTTCTATCCATCTAAGGATGTTTGTTATAAATATAACACGTATTACAAGTTCGTTTGGAAAATATCAATTATCACGTGTTATACATTATAATCAATATTTTGGAAGGAAATTGTGTGTTTATTATCTCAAGCATGATATTGTATATCTCAACAATCTTCAGTGAGATTTTGTGTAGAAAATTATTTCAGGACAGATATCGGAATCGCAAATTCGCCGACAAAAATACAGCAAATCAAAGAGTTAAAATCTAGCAGAGATTCAGAAGATATAAGAAAATTCCAGATATCACATATAACCCCAATGACCAACACCAGAATACACAGAGAAAATGAGGCAACAAGCTCACCAAACGGCCGCGGATCCGCGGCCGAGTCAGGCCGATCCGCCGCGGATCGATGACCGAGTTGAGGGCTCTGGTGACGACACTTTTCCAGAAGCTTCATTCTAACCACCTAGCTTGTTGAAGACGCTCCATTGTAACAAACTTGTTCTGGAAACTTCCCTACAACAGCCAAGCTTCTTGAGGAAGCTTGATAACTATTTTATTCTAGAAGTTTCCCTATAACAACTTAGCTTCTTGGGGAAGATTGACCTAGTTTCTTGTAGAAGATTGGTGAAGAGCTATAAAAAGATACCTAAGCCTACATTAATGAGTTGTTGATGATAGTCGATTTCTAGCATACAAACCAAAACCAAATCCAATTCAATTCCTAATCAAGATCCAAATCAAGAATCATTGAGAACAATATCGAGCGACGACATTCAAGATCCTTTACGCGAAGCCGATCATCATCAAGAGCGCGAGATCCTCGACAGGTCCAAGTCTCACGGAGATCGAGCAAAGCGAAATTCGACGGAATAGTTACCTCTTCAAGGGAGCGATCGAGAGCAATTCTTGTAACCTCGGATTGAAGGAATGTGTAATTAAAAGTTGATTAATAATGGTGATTCAATTGTTAATTCTCACTTTCTTTACATTTTCGCATTATGAAATTTCTAATTCTTGATTCTTTTATTTTCATGATGCGTGAGTGAAATCTCCACTTGTAAAGGATTCGAAGAAATTCGGTAGATCAAATGGTGATGGAATCCTAAACTAATCTTAAGTCTATGAGAATTATGAACTTTAGGAAAAAGAATCATCAACGACCAAATTTGAAGCGAGATCACCGTTCTTGATAATTTCGTTGCAATTTGGGATTAAATGAGTGACGATTCTCTTGCTAAAGGCTAGATTTGAATAGTGATAAATGAAAAGACGATGGATAGTGAAGAAGAAACCCTAGTTTCTTCAAAAGATCCCTAATCTTCATTCATTACAATCGTTCTAGCTATAATTTATCAATAGATAAGATAAGTAATTTTTAGTATTCATCATTGCTACTAATTCCTATCGAATCCTACAAGCTATTCTACATTTTCTTAATACTTAAAAATTGATTTTGGACACTTTATTGATTACTAAAATTTTAAACTCTTTCTTGGTATTTCTTGAAAATATTTCATCACTAAATCTTGATTCATCTTCTTGAATTTCCTTTACTATTTTCTTTTGACTCAACTAAAACAAGAACGAATAAATACACGAATCTCAGTGGACGATCCGTACCCATTAACGAACTACATCGACATCGTTATTGATTGCGGTTATAAATTCTTTGATTGTGATAAAACACTTTTTCATACCACATCGAGAACGATCAATCAAATGGCGCCGTTGCTGGGGATCCGTCCGTAATTTGTTCGTGTTTGCTATTTGAGTTGAAACATTATTATTCCATCAAAATTTTAAATCAAAATCGCATCGTGTGCTTAACGATTAGTGTTTGAATTTTTGCGAGGGAATCTGGCATCACTGTAGCAGAGATGTCAAGTTTCAGAGACATCCTAAAGACTCTAGAGGAGCAAAGGAAGCTCCTGTAAAAAGTAAATCACCTAACTCCTCCATTCTACCGCGGAACCGCGGTGGAGTTAGGGTTTTTGCGGCGGTTCCGCCGCCGTTTAGGTGATTCAGTGCCTAAAAATTCTTTGGTATATTCTATACATTCTTATCTCTTCTCTGATCTGTCCAATAACAACTTTGCTGCAGGATTCTTCGCAAAAATTCGCCGCTCAAAAATAAAATAATTTGTTGCATGTTTTGATATTGGTTGTTTGTGCATATTTTAATACGGAAATTAAGGGGCAAAGACCAAATTCAGATTAGGTGGGGATTTCATTATCCTTTCTAAACCCCAAAAATTACAAAACTAGCATCCACACCACCCTTCATTAACTAAAAAATATCCAGACAAGACTCTAAAGACCGTCACGCTCAATTAGGATAGAAGAAGGTTGTGGGTAATCTATTGCTTATCCGCATTTCTTTTGTGGTGTCTAAGGCAAGTGTGTCTAAGGCAAGTGGTTACTTAATTAGGCCCGCTACTTACGTAGCGGATATCTCCCACTTACCTGGCACTTACCTGGCCACAGGAGAGATAAAGAGGTAGTAGAGGATTTATCCTGCGATTTGTGTTCTGGAAGTCTAGGAGCGGTCTAGTGACTTGAACTAGGTGACCGTAGATCTAGGGTTGATTGTGCATTTTTTTGTGATTTTTCAACATCCGTCTTTTTCAAAACAAACCAAAAACTAAAACAAACTACTTTCTCTAATTATCACAAAAGTTGCCACTTGTGCTAAACCGTTTAGTGCATGCTCGGCTGGACACGGGATTCTAGTGCCCGTCTTGTCCGCGTTTCTTCTATCGACTTCGAAGTCGGTATTTCTTCATTTTCTTTTTCCCCACCACCCACCACATTGACCGAGATAGACTGTTATCCATCGAATTTCAATAACACCACTCTGCCACCGCCCGCAGGTGCGCAGAATCCACCGCACATTTCTCTCCAGGAAAGATGCTATCCTTCACGTGGTCCTTTTCCTACTTGTCTTTCTATTCCACCAGCCAATGGGGATAATTTCGAAATCAAACCTCAATTCATCAAACTGTTGCCAAAATTTCATGGGCTTGAATCCGAATAAGCATACATTTTTATAAACAAATTTGAAAACGTATGTGCTATGATGGGCACTTCACAACTTTCTGTGGATGCTATGCATTTATGTCTTCAACCTTTTACTTTATGCGATTTAGCCGAGAAGTGGCTTTATAACACACCTGCACATTCTATTTCAAAATGGGATGAATTCGTTATAGCATTCCTTAAGAAATTTTATCCCAATCATAAGACAGCCCGCATTCGAAGTGGGATCTACCAATTTACCCAACGTCCCAATGAACCATTTTGAAAATGCTTTGAACGATTTAAGGAACTGCTTATCCAATGTCCTCATCACGGAATCAGTAGATGTGATCTTTGCCGCATTATATATGAGGGCATTACTCCTTCGACAAAGCAGACGCTTGAAATCATGTGTCAAGGCAAGTTCATGACTAAAGATGATAGTGAAGCTCGGAAATTCTTGGAAGATTTTGCTGAAAACATTATTCAATGGGAAAGCGTTAGACCACCATCGTCTGGGAAAGGTAACCATCAGCTCGATGTTTCCATCGCATTGAAAGCCGAAATGGCTGCGATGCAAAAGAAACTCAAAACTATGGAACACAAATTTTTATTAGCCTCCCTAAACCCAGTCACACTCCCTAAAACCGTGTGTGGATGCTGTTCCAACCCGTCATATTTGACGGAAGAATGTCCTTTGAATTCTCCGTTTGAAGGTCAAGAACACACTAATGCTGCTTTTCAGCAGCAACCTAAAAACGATCCATCTTCTTCCACTTATAATCAGGGTTGGAGGAATCACCTTAATTTTGCTTGGAACCAACACCAAAATCAAAACCAGTTCCAAAGCAATTATCAAAGACTTCCTCCACAACAACAGCAACCACCACAACTGAGTCAGCACACCTTTCAACCGCAGCCTTTACAAAACCCGGCCAATAACTTTGATCCTTCTTCTACCGGTACCAATAAACCCTTTGCACTCGACATGTTCATTAAACATTCCATGCAAACGAATGATATTTTAACGTCTTCTATCCAAACGTTACTTCAAAACACTATCTACCACGGTGAGAGTATTAAATCGATAGAAGCACAAATTGCACAGTTGAATGCCTCGATGAGTGCTAGAAAGAAAGGAAAACATCCATCTCAACCCTTACCGAATCCAGGGTACTCACAGTATAATGTGAATGCACTTACCACGTTGAGATCTGGAAGAGTGCTGAATAACCAAGTTGGTGAACAGGTTGATACTGATATCGATATTGAGGAATCAATAAATGATACCCCGGCTTCTTCTTCTTCTTATACTATTCCTTCTAATCTACCTTCTTCTTCCGAGTCTATTCTCCGTTTTCCCCTAGGCTCGAAACCTCCACCCACGTCATCATTTCCACCTCCACAAACTTCTCCACATATGTTGGACCCAACCCTTATTGATAAAACTCCATTTCCAAACAGATTGAGGGCCAACAAACCTAATGCACAAATTGAGAAGATTGTGGATATGTTTAAGTAGGTTAACATAAATATCTTTCTCCTAGATACTATACAACAAGTTCCAGCTTATGCGAAAATACTTAAGAACTTGTGCACTAGGAAGAGAAAAACTCAAGTGCCCAAAAAGGTATTCATGTCGAGTAATGTAAGCACAGCTTTTATACAGCAATTACCCAAGAAACGTAAGGACCCTGGCTGTCCTACAATCTCTATTTCTATTGGGGGTAAAAATATCAATCGTGCTTTACTCGATTTAGGCGCTAGTGTTAACTTGCTTCCATATTCTGTGTATGAGCAATTGCGTATCGGAGAATTAAAACCATCGCAATGCACTTTACAGATGGCCGATAGATCTATCACCAAACCTAGGGGTGAGCTTGAGGATGTGTTGATAAAAGTCGGGGAATTTATATTCCCTGTGAATTTTATTATTTTAGATACACAGCCTATAGTGAACCCAAGAAACTAAATTCCAGTGATTCTCAGTCGACCATTTTTGGCTACTTCCAACGCTGTAATCAACTGTCGAAACGGCTCTATGAATCTATCCTTCGGGAATAGGTCAATTGAGCTTAACATTTACAAGTTGGGAAGTCAACCCTCCGAACCTCATGCTCGAGTATGTTCTGTCGAATTAATGGATGTTGACAGCAGCGAATTAGAACAGCTTCACGATACAGATCCAGACTCCCTTAGTACGTTGTTGTTTGATCCAGCTATGTATTATACACATACGGACCCTTCTTTTGAGTTGTCCGGGTTAACATCTAACACTTATTATGAACCTGTTATGGAGTCTGAGTATCATCCTGTTCTTTCAAATGAGAATATTTTTTGGGGTATCGATGAAAGCTTTGAAGAAATTTTCGCTAATGAACTCACATTCTTAGCAGACACGGGAGTTGTGATGAACAAATTCCAAAACAAAGAAGTTGAACCACCACCCCTTCTTCTTGATAATTATGAGAATGCGAATAATCCATCATTATCATTGTGTCGTCTCTCCAAATCGAGACGTAAATCCATTCCATACCACCTCTTATTTCTTCTCCACTTCTTCGAGGCTCTATATAACATGTTCTTCAACCAACCGGTGCATTACAATGATAGAATCTTCGAATGGTTGGTATTGACTTTTGATCTTTGCAAAGCTTGGCATTGACCAATGACTTTACCCCCTCTTAAAATGCTTAATATTGTTTAACTCAAGTTTAGGGGGGTTATATTTTTGGCTCATGAAAATAAAAGTTGTCCTTAAAATTTTGAGCCAAAAATAAGATTGGGGGAAGATTTTCACTTTCATTTATTCTTACCCCCGTTAATAACTTTTCCTCCCAAGCCTACAGGTTTTTGAGATTTAAAAGATGACAACAGTGAGGACACTGCTGTAAACAGGTTTGGGGGAGGTTTGTGATTATTTACGCATCACTTTGCATTATACTTTGCATAAGCACAAAACTTTCAAAAAAATTTCTTTTATAATAAAAGATTAGAAAGTGAAAAATTACATTTAAAAGTTGGAAAAATTTAAGAAAACCAAGAAAATTAGAAGTTTTCTTAAACGAAACTAGTAATAAGTAGTTATGAGCCGTTGTCCCAAGGGTTAGTAAGATGAAGGAAGTCACTAATCTGGGGATAAAAATAAGTCCCCTTTTAGATAAAAATAAGATGAACGAAAAGGCTCCCCGTTTTCTTGCCTGAAAAATAGTTCCTATTCTGGAAGCCAAACATTTGAACATTGATACCCTACTATATGTACTTACACATGTCTTGAAACTCGGGATAGTAGAGGATACCTTGAAATGCTCTTGTCTAAAAGCCAAAGTACGAAGAAAATAATAAATGAAGCATAAAAGTATAAAATGGTGAAGAAAAATAAACACTGGTTTTGTAATCACCAAGGCAGCATAAAAAAAATATAGCGAGGGTGCTCCATCACCTAGTGCCTTAGAGCAACTGGTTTGGGAGTCACTGCTAAGCCTTAGGTGTTGCAAGACGAGAAAATTACTAATTACGTCTAATATGTGAGCACATTTAGTAATCGGTCGGTTAGTACCTCAAGAAGTATTAACGGTCGCATAAAGAATGTGTGAGCAATTCCATCTAAAATATTCACCGACTAAAAAGTACTAAGGTAGATGGACAAAAGTATGATAGCTTGAATTGAATTCTCCGAGTGCAGGGATGTCTTTTACACACACGTAGGGTTATATGATCGGTGTTTGGAAGAAAAGTAGAGATGAGGAATAAAGACGATGTTTTATTGAGAGATGATATGATTTCTAACATCTTTTCATGACTATTAAGAGAGAGCTCATGACAACCGAAAAGCTAGTGTAGTTGGAAACTCTGATTTTCAAAGTATTTCTTTTATAATTCTTATCTTTATATATAATTTTCACAGTCTTCCTTTTATTATGGGATTTTGTGGGTGTAATCCGCTGAAAACCCTCAGGAGACAACACTCCTCCTACTAGGGACACCTAGAGGTTTAAAGGCTTGTTGCACGTGCTCAGTGCAATCGTGTTACCTACGAAAGTGTGGTAGTTAGTTTTTCTTTTTCTTTATATTTTCTCCTTCTCTTGAATAAAAGAAGTTTGCTCGAGACGATCAAAATCAAGTTTGGGGGAATTTTTTCAGTCGAAAATATTGCAATCTTTAACATAACAATTTTCTCACTTTTCTATTCATCTAAAGATATTTGTTATAAATATAACATGTATTACAAGTTCGTCTGGAAAATATCAATTATCACGTGTTATATATTATAATCAACATTTTGGAAGGAAATTGTGTGTTTATTATCTCAAGCATGATATTGTATATCTCAACAATCTTCAGTGAGATTTTTTGCAGAAAATTATTTCAGGATAGATATCGGAATCGCAAATTCGCCGACAAAAATGCAGCAAATCAAACAGTTAAAATCTGGTAGAGATTCAGAAGATATAAGAAGATTCCAGATATCACTTAAAACCCCAAAGACCAACACCAGAATACGCAGAGAAAATGAGCCAACAAGCTCACCAAACGGCCACGGATCCGCGACCGTGGTGAGGGCTCCGGTGACGACACTTTTTCAGAAAATTCATTCTAACCACCTAGCTTATTGAAGACGCTCCATTGTAACAAACTTGTTCTGAAAACTTCCCTACAACAGCCAAGCTTCTTGAGGAAGCTTGATAACTACCTTATTCTAGAAGTTTCCTAATTGTTTGCTTTTTGCGTATTCTTAATTTTAATTACCGCAATTAAGACGGTTTCGCTTGGTAGCTAGCCGGTTGAGTACGGGTCGATCCACAGGGAGATGGAATCTTTTTCTTTATGTTTTAACGAGTTAAATCTAAATATTTTGAGTTTTGTTTTAAGATCTACTAATGAGATAAAAGCTGATAAAAGAACTTGTTAGGGTTAGGATTAGGTTAGATCGAGTTAGGAATTTCTCACTTCTTTCAATGCCCTTCTTAATATCGGTGTTAAGGTAATCGGCAACAACGGGGATTTGCACGACTAGAAAGAAACTTACAAGTATAAGCTAGGCTTTCCATGCTTAGTTTCTTCCTTTTGGTCCTTGTCCGTCCGTTCTTGGGTCTTAGCCCTAACCTCCGGTTAATTCAACCACAACCGGTCTAACTATGGAATCACCGCTATCATGTAAGATAGGGTGCCGTAGTGAGCGGATTGTGGTTCAATTAAAGAGAGTTCGAATTAAGGTGTTGGGCAAAGAAAAGAGTGGGAGAGATTTCCTTCTCTCAAACTTTCCTTCTCCTGCCCTAACAAGTGAGAGATTACTTACCCATTAAAAAGAATAAAACAAAAAGGAAGGTAGAAAGAAATGAGGTTAAGAAGAAATTACAACTAGCTATTTGAGATCTCACCTTGGCAAGGATCTTACTCAAGCACCATCGTTGTTTAAAGATAAAGAAAATAGAAGAAGAAAAAAAACAAAAGAAAAACAACAATAAAATAAAGCGACTAGATTAACAAATAAAAAATTGCAAAAAATGAATAGACATGCAAGATAAATAAAGAACTCTTTTTTTTATTTTCTTATTGATCAATGCTCATAAACTCACTACAATTTTTCATAGAAAAAATAAAGAAGAACATAATTTAATTCTAACATCTAAATAAAGAAAGGCACACTTTATTTGGTTTTAAGCTCTGCTATTTATAGGCATACATTCTGAAACCCTAGGTACACATTCTGAGCTAAACACGAGATTACAAAACTACCCCAAGAGAGCCGAGTCAACGCTGCTTCAACTGCCACTGACACTGTTCAGACGCGGCCACGGATCCGCGGCAGAAGTGTCTATTTGGCCGTGATTCCGTGGCCATTTGGTGGATTTGGGGATCATCTTTTCAGGGCTTCTCCATGTTGCTGTTCTCTTATGTTTTGTACACTTGGTTTCTCAGAATCTCTTCAGTTTTCTTCCAGATTTCAGCAGTGGACTTTTGTTTATTGAGCTCCGCATTTGAAGTCTTGGATCTTGTGCTGCCTTTATGCTTTGTGCATTGAAGTGACCAACGATTTGCCATTTTGTCCCTTGAACTGGTAGGCGGCATCATACGGATGGTTAGCGGAGATCAGTTTTCATCTGTTGTTGGTCGTAGTCCCGCATTTGTTGCGACTTTTCATGAATTTCACTGTAAAGAGCTGAGAACCTGTAACTTGCAATTATTCAGCAAACACGGATCAAAAGTACCTACCTATATGCATTGTGATCAAGAATGGGCGGTATAAAAATTCAAAAATCTGATATGAACAAATACCCCCAAACTTATCTTTTGCTCGTCCCGAGCAAAGCCAATTTTTATTCTCAAAAAATCCTAACCTCACTTTCACAGGGAACGTGATTGCACTGAGCTCGTACAACAAGTCGTTAAACCTCTAGGTGTCCCTAGTAGGAGGAGTGTTGTCTCCTGAGGGTTTTCAGCGGATACTACCCACAAAATCCTATAATAAAAAGAAGACTGTGAAATTTACATATAAATATAGGAATTATAAAAGAAAGACTTTGTAAATTAGAGTTTCCAACTACACTAGCTTTTTGGTTGTCATGAGCCCTATCTTAATAGTCATGAAAAAATGTGAGAAATCACTGTTAGTTGTATGTATGCCCTAGAGGCCAGTATTGTACAGATGATGTATATTATATTGGATGCTTGGACATATAAAGAGAGGACTTTCTTGCTCGATATGATAGTATGCTATCTGGTTGCTCTTTATCTTAACATGTATACTTGTTTCTTGATACTGTCTTATAGTTACATGTTGGTAAAGCCCTTAGGATGTGTACTTGACTACCTGGACTATGATGCAGATCATACTAGTGGGGACAGTGTAGTCCATAAGTACATCCTTTAATATTCCTAGTCGTGGGTGTATCGAGACAGGACATCGATATACCAGAGTAGACTAGCGTATACGCTTCTCGACCCATGAGATGGGCGATGGATGATCCCATATCCATTGGTGTTTGATATCAGAGATGGTATACGGGTGCTCAGTGGAGACTGGGGATACTGGACGGACTCGCCGAGAACTCCCAGATGGTATTATACCTCACGTCAGATGGCGGTTCTCTGGTGACACTTATGCAGGTTAGTCTGTAAACCCGAGATCGTCATAGAGTCTTGTGTAATCCCCACTGTGCTTTGATTTCCACCTTACCACGTCCATGAGGGCGTGCAAAATGGTGGTTTTTGGGTACAGTCCCGAGTCAGATGGAGGCAATGAGTGATAGGAGAGGTTTCGTCTCTCCCGGTATTGGGGGTTGATGTTGCGCTATGCTCGATTGGCCATAACAGGGAAGTCCCTGGCCAGGGCTGAGTTAGAGATTTACTGGTAAGTGTTACCAGTAGTTTCTCGACCCGTTATGAGCCTCACATCGGCACGACTTATCGGTTATCGGGGTTTGACATTTACTACCCCAAGACTTGATATGCGACATATCAGACGAGGAGACCGGACTGTACGGAAAGTGTTACCGGCAGGCTTTTACAAGAGTTGGAGCGGGCTTGCTTGCTGATTTTCTGATCGCTCAATACCCGGGTAGCCGTTACGTCCAGATAGTACCGCTGACGGCTTGTGGGTGCTTGATATGATCATCACCTACTGCCGGCGTATTGACGAGTTTTTAGAGTCCTACATAGAGCTTTTACTGGCTCAGGCAAAATGAAATAGGAGCGCATATGTGATATGTGCGGGACCGAGAATAATGCGTATATGTGATACCGTATTCTATTCTCGTGACTTTTTGTATCGGTCGGTTATATATAATATAGCCGGGTTATCGAATCAAGTGTTGATTCGATAAGTCGATACATTGGAGGTTAGTCGGTTATATGAGATATGACCGGATTATTAAGTCAAGTATTGATTTAATAATTTAGTGTATAATTGTATATTAGATATACTGGTTTACATTAACTAACACTTGTTCACTTATGGATTTTTCTCACATATACACAACTTCAATATATATATGATATATATTAAAATGTGTTTTCTTTTTGTATCATGGTTGATGATACACTTGACATGGGTGTGTAAGACATACACCATTCTATTTATTATGGTGAGTTATAATTATTTAAGTAATTACAAAATTGGTGGAATTTTGGAAAGGGCATGAAGCTTGTAGAAGCTTGCTTTGCTTTGACAAAGTCCACTAGCTTTGTTTTTACTATGGATATTTGTTAACCCAACCATAAGGATTAGCCATAGTTATGTCTCTACATGAGTTAGTATATGATACTCACTCATCATGGTTAGCTTTCTCACTTGATCATTTTCTCTTCTTATTTTATTTTCTTCATCTTCTTCCTTGAGCTAAAAAGCTCTCTAGGGTTTGATCCAAAGTGAGAAATATTGTGAGAAACTAAATTCTAAAGTGAACCCACTTCCTATTTCTCCATCCTCTACTAGACTAGCACTTTAGTTTATGGTGTTTGCTTCACTAATTCTCTAGTTAGTGAAGTAGAAGCTTGAGTTGGCATCCCCTCGACGTAGATCATCTTCGGCCTCGAAGACTTCAAGCAAAGACGCTCCTTTAGCCTCGTGAAGCCATGCAAGAGTCCGGGAGAACCACGATCGCAGCGAAGGGACTTCAACAAGGAGCTAAAGAAGTGAAGGACCGATCTACAAAGGTTGTATTTCGTATTCACTTAGTCATAGATGCTATTTACTTTCATGTGAAACCTTAATTTTCTAGCAAAGATCTTGTTTAGGGTTGTTAGGCACGGCTAAAATTTTAATCGGGCATGGTTGATGTTTTCTTAACCCTTGTTAGAGTGCCTAGTAACCCTACAGTGGTATCAGAGCCTAGCTAGAGTATTAGGCGACATGTATACGGAGTTAAAACCCCGATCGAAACCCGAAACGCCAATTTAACCCCCTTTTCGGACAATTTCTAAAAATGTGATTTTTTCTGAATTAAAAATACCTAAAAAAAACAGCAGGGAATTCTAAGAATTACCATGAAATACGAACTCATGATACCATTAAGTCGCCGCGGAACCGCGGCAGGAACCTGCTTCCCTCGGTGGTTCCGCGGCCGTACTTTGGTATTATTGACACGTGTTTGCACAATAATACTTGTATCTGTTTTTACTATTTTCTGGGTATTTTTAAAATGACTCAGGTGTTGAGTGTTCTGGGGATTATTTTGTATTCGTGGATTCGATCGGAATATTTAATTTCGTTATGTTTTCCGGATATTTAGAAACTATTAAAATGTTCGAACGGATATCATTAACTCATTATTTCCCGGCATGAAAAACTTTCAAGTGTTCAATTTTTTCTTGAGTTTAAATCTTTCGGAAAAACGTGCATGTAACGCGATGGACCCTCTAGAAGACAACAAACCTTAACTCGTTTACGTGACCGTCTTGAACTGCCTTTTGAACCTTAGGGTTTGGGGCAGTACGGCGTGCCACATGTGAGGCGTTGGCTTGACCCTTCTACGGCTGAACCGTTGCTACTGTGACGTATTCTGGAATTTTTGAACTTCGCTCAAGTGTTGAGCTATTTAGGAAATCTTGGGTATTTGATTATTCGATCGGAAAGTTTAATACTGTCTATTTATCTGGAATGTGATACAATATGTCGAATTCATATAGTTAGGCATGAAATGCGAAGTATGTGATATTTCGGATTTACGATGTCTAAAGAGAATGTGGATTCCAAATGTTGTAGTTTTACATTTTCTTTTCTGCGACCGTAAGTGTAATATGTGATATCGTCGGTTTCATTGCTATATGTCAACGACAATTGGGATGCGCATATTTACTTACGTTGATGACATGTGATGTTATGTGTTGTTGGATATGTTATATTGGATCGTCGCGTTCTGAATAGCCGGGGGTTTTATGTGAGATGAGGGTTTTTATTTTCATTCATGTAAAATTAAATGTATGTAATATTCTTTTATTGGGGCACTTCCGGGATGAGGTTGATGTCACCATTTGTATATTATTTACTTTTCCGCACTAGGATAGACCCAAGGAGGAGAGCACAAGTAACCGGGTTCTAGAGTCCAGTGGGAGACCAACTCGAGGAGTCGAGTCCGGGTCTCCTAACTATAGAATTGGTAGGGTTGCTTGCCGCTCTCGTAGGGGTCTAGAGGTGTGGGTTTGGCTATTCATCGCGACCGTGGAATCCGTGTTTTATAGAGGCTCAAAATAAAACACGGACGTCCTAGTATATCCAATGTTTCATATGTTTCTTCTGCTGCGATATCTGTGATGTGATCATTTGATGTGTTGTGATAAATACTGTATATAGTATATATGATATATTATATAGACATTACTTATGTTTTACACCCACGCTAGCCCTGCCCCGCTCTGTCGTTAGTTACCTAACCTAACGGTGCACGAGGGGACATCGAGACGAATGCGGATGGCATAAGTGTACGTCGTATTTATCTGTGATGTTTAGGTGACTTAAATGATGGGACTTCATTAATATAATTAATGAAAGAAAAGAAACCTAAAAGATGTTGTAGAATCAAATTTTTCAAAAAGGGTAGCTACAGTTTTTTGCTTTGCATAGCGATATATATGATATATCCCGCACCTTATTCGATGAGGAAAGAGCCGAGATCCCTTCACCGGGAGTGACCTCTTTAGCAAAACTGGCAGATGCTACAACACTCGGTTTGTTTTTGATTGCTTTTGGAGTTTTGCTTTGCATAGTGATATATATGATATGTCCTGTACCTTATTCCATAAGGAAAGAGCCGAGATCCCTTCACCGGGAGTGACCTCTTTAGCAAAACTAATAAAAGCCTTATGGCTCTGATACCATGTTGGGTTACGGCAGCGCCCCGGCCATCAAACCATGGCCAAATGCGGAACAAAAATTTTCTGAACTGGCGCTACCATGACCCGATGCTCGGATACCATAAACCCTATACTAGCAAGTAATATAAAGAGTTAGAAATGGTTATACCGCGTTGATCCGTGTCCTTCGGTCATCAACCTTCATTCCAAGCTCCTAGTGGTTGTCTGGATCATGGTTGGTTGTTAGTCTTCCTCCATCTACGATGATCCACCTGAGGGAAACGGCGCAAGCTTCAGCCTCGCCAAGCGAGGCAACTGACCCTCCAAGGTTGCTAGCAATGGAGAGTGGAGGTGTAAGAATGTGTCACTATAATTTTCTGGTGTAAGAATGTGTCACTATAATTTTCTCTCATAACAAATGCTCCATAAGCAACTCAAGAAGATGAAGAGGAGGTGATGAAAACATGTGGCATGAGCAACCATGGAAAATGACTTAGTCTTTTTCCAAGTGAGAATTAGAATGAGAATGAAGCAAGTCAAGAAAAATCAAGCATGGCCTCACTCCAAAAAGAAGTGGCTGCCCTCTCTCTCATGCCTTGCATTGTTCATGCCATGTCACCCCCTCCATCTCATTTGTAAAACAAATGATTTCCTAAAAAAGGAAATCATACAAATGAAGTGTCCAATATTCTAGAAACAATTCTGTATAAATACGGAATACAACCTGGTATACGTATCGAAATACATATACGCGTATTCGTACAAAAATACGAATAGCCAAGAGAGAAAATGAATAGTGAACAATAATACTAGAATACATACATACATACATACATATATATATATACATATATAAATTATTAAATCAAAACCTGATTTAATAATCCGGCTTAATCCTAAGCCGCTAGTATTATCAACCGTCCGATTAAAGTCTGTGCAGCCTGTACACATATTTAATCGGACACTTGTATGTACCAACATACGTCATCTATACTATATCGCCTGAACCGTGAAAACCCTCTGTGTGGGACTCTAAAGACTCGTCAATATGCTGGCAGTGGGTTTGATCTCAAGCACGTCAGCGGCACTAGCTGTACGTAATACCCAGGTATTGATTGAAAGGAAGGCCGACGAGCAAACTCATCCAAACCCCTACTGAGCCTGACAGTGACAATATCCGTACAGTCCGGTCTGCTCGTCTATGAGTATCACATATCGAGTCTGGGGGTGGATAAAGTCAGACCCCTAACAACGCGACATTTAGTGTCGGCATGAAACACATCACCACCTGAGAAACTATCGATCCTGGATCGGTAATTCTCATCTACCCCGGCCGAGGATTTCTGGTGATGGCCATCCGTGCATAATGCGACATCAACCCCCAATACCAGGAGAGACGAATCCCCGGCGATCTGCTCAGTGCCTCCATGTGGCTCGGGACTGTACCCAACTAAAACCTGTTTGCACGATTCCTTTGAGCCGTGGTAGGGTAGTAATCAAAGCACAGTGGGAACTCACACGAGACAAATGACGATCTCAGGTCGACAGACTAACCTGTACACATGTCACCAGGGAACTGCTATCTGACAATAGGTATAATACCAACTAGCATGTTCCTGAAGAGTCCGTCCAGTGTACTCATAACCTAATGAGCCCCTGTATACTATCTTAGGTGAACAAACTAACACCAATGGCTTATGAGACCTTGCCACCGCCCCTCGTCAGGGTCTCGATCAGTATACACTAGTCTACTCTGGAGTATCGATGCCCAGTCTCGAAACTCCCACGACTAGGGACATTTAAGGATTTTCTTGTAGTCCCCAAGCTCCCACATATATGATAGTCATCATAATGCTGGTAGTCAAGCAAGAATCCTATGGACTCTATCAACATGTAATAGTGATCTGTATGTACATGATGATAAAGACAAACCAGATAGCATACTATCATCTTGAGTAAGACTGTTCTAGGTATAGGTCCTCCCTCAATCGTCATAATCACCTAACTGCGATTACGATAATTGCCTTGAGGGCACTATAGCCAACATCTCTCGGGCGGATGAGACTGCCTATTAGTTCTGCGAAGCGGCGCGGGGATGTCCTGTTCTTTTAAAACTTCTGGTTCCACCATGCTTTCAGTAATCGTTTGTGGTTCTGGAATTTCTTCCAGTTCTATTGCGCTCCCACTTATCTCTTTTTCTAAAATTTGAGTTTCCAAAAAGTGGGCATGCCGAGAAACAAAAACCTTTTTCCTCTGCGTAATAGAAAATATACCTCCTGGAGTTATTTGGGTATCCCACAAACATACACAGTACTGAACGTACCTCGAGCTTGTATGCATGTTGTTTTTTTACAAAAGCTGGGCATCCCCATATCTTCAGATACTGAAGATAGGGTTTCTTCCCACTCCACATCTGATATGGTGTTGTAGGCACAGTCTTGGTAGGAACCTTGTTCAAAAAATATGCAGCTGATTCTAGTGCATAACCCAAGAAGGATCGTAGTAACTCAGCGTTACTCATTATGGAACGTACCATATCCAATAAGGTTTTGTTCCTCCTTTTTGATACACCGTTGTGTTGAGGTATGTATGGAGTAAGTTGAGAGAGAATTCCATTCTCTTTTAAGTAATCCAAGAACTCAGCACTTAAGTATTCACCACCTCGATCAGATCTAAGTGTCTTGATGCTTTTGCCGGTTTGTTTTTCTACTTCATTCTTATATTCCCGGAATTTCTCAAAGGCCTCGGATTTATTTTTCATTAAGAATACATGTCCATACCTTGAGAAATCATTCATAAAAGTAATGAAATAAGAATAACTACTTCTTGCATGTGTAGACATTGGACCACATACGTCACTGTGTATGAGTTCCAACAGCTCGCTCTCTCTTACTCCGTTTCCAGTGAACGGAGTCTTTGTCATCTTTCTTTTGAGACGTGATTGACAAGTTGCATAGGACTGATATTCAAACGGATCCAAATATCCCTCTTTATGTAACTTCGTCAACCGTGTTTCATTGATGTGACCCAGTCTACAATACCATAAGAAAGCTTGATTTAATTCTGGAGACTTTTTTTAAGTGTGTTCTGGATGTTGAAAACTTGGTGTTGGTTTAATACGTATATACCGTTGTTTAGTGTACCCGACCTAATCAAATCATGATTAAGGTGGATGTTTATGACATCGCTTACAAATGTAAAATCATAACCTTCTTTAGATAACAAAGATACAGAAATGATATTACAAGTCAAACTAGGTACACAAAAACAGTTGCGCAAAACCAAAATATGTCCACTTGTCAATCCCAAGTGATATTCCCCTACAGACACAGCATCCACGCTCGCTCCGTTAGCAACCCTGAGGGTCATATCACCCGCCTTCAAAACTCTACGGCTTCTCAATGCCTATAATGAATTACAGATATGAGATCCTGATCAGGTATCCAATACTCAGGAAGTAAAGTTGATTGACAGACAGTTTTCAATCACAAACACACCTGAAGCCGAAGCCACAACTTGCTTCGCATCCTGGTTTTGGGCTTTCCAGGCCCTGCAGTCCTTCCAATGGCCCTTTTTGTGATAATAGTAGCATTCTTCATTTCCTACTGTCAGCCTCCAACTTTTGCCCTGCCCTTTCCCTCTACCTTATGGACCCCTCCTCTCGGCTTTGTGGGGGCCTTCTTCTTCCCCTTAGCTTTCGCCTTAGATCTAGAAGAGGAAGATACCCCAATAAATAGAGCAGGTGTCTCCCTTGATTTCTGTAGGGTGCCCTTGCGCTCCTCAACATATTGAGGAGTTCTGAAAGTGTAACATCCTTCGCTTGAATATTAAAATTCAAGATGAACTGAGAATAGATAGAGGGGAGGGACTGTAGAATCAAGTCCGTGTATAACTCATTCTCCAACGTGGTCCCCAGGTCCGCGAGCTTCTTAATGTAGCTGATCATCTTAAGGACATGGTCCCCTACAGATGACCCGATAGCCAACCTCGCTTAAAATAATTTCTTCGAGGTCTCGTATCTTGCGATACGAGATTGCTCTCCATATAAATCCTTGGTATGGAGGAAGATGGAAGTAAGGTCCATCTTTTCGTGCTGCCTCTTGTGTTCATTATCTATAGAGGCCAGCACGATACACTTGGCTTTCGCACTGTCAATTTTCCATGTCTTACGGATCTCAATATCCGCGACGCTGGAATCCGGACCTGGGATGGCGGGGCTTTAGTAGTGAGGAGATAGCCCAGTTTGTCATATATTATGGCCATCTGGATATTCCTGAGCCAATATTTATAGTTTAGCCCGTCAATATATTTTTAGCTAAAAGTAACTTAAGGTCGTTCATCTTGGTCGCTGCAATTAGGAGAGAGAGAAGAAACACTTAGCATGATTCTCTTGTAAATTTAGATTGGTTATTAGTTTATCTAAACAGGTTGGCTCCCATTGTTTCTCGAATCCTTCCTCAAACCATAAAAGAAGAATTAGTCAGGATTAATCTCACCCTACAATACTTGCTTAACCTTTCGTCCAGGCTGGTGTTGGCACTTCGAGGGAGGTTTTCCAACGCTTTCGTGAAGTTTCTTAATTACATAACCTCTTTTTTCTAGAGGTGTAGCCCCGCTAACACCGTTCTAGACACCTACTTGGTTTATAGCATTGATTGTTTAGTGAAAAAAATCTCCTGAGGAGTAGTAGATACTCACAGTAGGATCGGGATCCAAATAACATCTTGTGACAACCTTGAAGGAATCCTACCAAAATTATCACACTCCAAATGTTATGCAACACTAGAAGGTTTCAATTTCCTTAGAAACTCCCGATGTGGATTTTTGCCCCATGCCCTTATGACCTTGACGAAGGCCAACATATCATAAGTCGCAAGTCAAGTTCTACCCGTCATTGTTAAGGTTAATTTGAACCCACCCGTATATACCCTTGACGAAGGCCAAAATAGTAGTACGACTGTCCCAAACCAACGAATCTATTTATGCTACAGATGAATACCTAGCAGCTACCAATCACTATGCCTTGGCGAAGGTCAAAATACATAACTTGAATACTACTGAATACCCATCTGAAATGACAGAGGGCTACGGCTGGTTTTGGAGAAACCGTGAACGTAATGAACTTGATATAATCGAAGTAACCATAATAGCTTTTAAAGGAGTGATTTAGGCTCCGCATTTAAAAATTTCTTTTTGAAGAAAACCGAGTGGTTTTGAAACTGTTTCGACGATTCAGCTTTGGTTTGTTTTCTTTGTATTAATCAATTAATGTTGTCTCATCATTTAATCCTATCATTGCAGAAAGAAACGAAAATACAACGTATGTTTATATCATCCGCATTCGCCACAGGCCCCCGTCATGCACCGTTAGGTTACTTAACTAACGGCAGAGCGGGGGCTGGACTAGTGTGGGTGCAAAACATAAGCAACGTCTACTATATATCATATATATAAATATCCATTCATCTCACGCAATAATAGACATTCCAGATCACAGATGAATATATTGGATATACTAGAAATTCCGCGTTTCGTTTAAGCCCAGAACAAAAGACGGATTCCACGGTCGTGATGAATAGCCAAACCCCACCCTAGACCCCTACGAGTGCGGCAAACTACCCACTAAATTCCCGAAGTGAAGCAACCTCCCTCAATAAAATGAGTAGGTCACTCAGCACTTCAAGAACCTGGTAATTTGTGCACCCCACCTTGGATCTATCCTAAGAGCAAAAAATTAGTAAATGAAATAATACAACGGTGGCTACAAGCTCAACCCGGATGTGCCCTGCAAAATAATATTACATCACTTTAAAATTTTACACAAATGAAAGAAAAGAAAACACTCTTCTCACATCCCCGGCTATTCATCAACGACGATCCAATACTCCATATCCACAAACCAAGATCACATCACAGATATGTGCAACCCTTTCTAATCAACGTATAGCGATTAAAAGACGTTTAAGAACACATATACATATCACAAAGCATGTAAAGTAACCCACAATGTTATATAATCCGTGCAAAATTAGCGAACGAAACTAATTTTTTAAGACCATGAAAAATTGTCCACTAAAGTCACCTAAAATGTCGTTTTAAGCAAATCCGGGAGTCGAAACGAACTCGAAACTCGTCCGAACCTTCACGAAGATGAGGGGGAAAAATTAAGTATCGATCCGGGACCCCCGGGGGTACCCGCCCCCGGGAGGCACCACGAGATGGCCTCTAAAGGAAGGCAGACCCGAGAGCACCTTTTTGGGGTGCTCTCGAGTCACCACCCCCCAAAGCCACCTTGTAGTGGTCTTGGGGGGTGGGACCGGCCTTGGGTCCCTTCCCGGGGTATCCTCGGGGTGCTCATGCTCTACCCCGTGGCTTTTCAGTTCAAACTGCGAGCCCACGGGGTGTGCAAACATCTTAAAACAACTTTTTCGGTACTATTTTTGTCTGTAGTCCGTGCGCGACAAAAACGGAGGATTTTAAACGTTGCTATAAGCTATCTAAGGCTTATGGAGAGGCTCTGATACCATGTAAGTCAATGTCGCGCACCCCGCTGGTTCGCGGGGAGGCGGAATACGCAATAAAATATTTTTACGAGCTTCGCAACACCGACTAAACATCCAAGATCGACCATAAACCCTAGCTAGCACAACTACTATGAGGTTCTAACTACTCTGATGAAAGTTATACCTCCTAGCATCAAGTCCTTCGGTTCTTGTTCTCCTCCTCCTCTTATTGAGCTCCTCGATGAGTGTGCGGATTGTGCTTGATCGTCAGCCTCCTCACGTCATAGATGATCCACCCGAGAGTGTGTACTTTGAGCTCCTACCTCTAAACCGATGTAACTAGGGTACCTAGTTCGCTAATCTAAGTAGACTAGAAGATGTAGAGAGTGATTATGGATTGATTAGTCTCAAGAACCCTAGATTTCTCAACTCATGAGACAATTAGGTTTTGAGGAAGAAGAAGAGAGTTTGGAGGAGAAAGAGTGTTGAGGATAGAATGATATGAAGATGGCTAAGTTTGATAACCATGAAGCAAAAATAATTCAATAAAATATCTAAATGCCACCATGCCTCAATAGTCATCCCATGAGTCACTAAGTGAGTTACCAAGTAGCCATGCTTCATTTATTTCTAATCAACACCTCATCCTCCACCTCATTAACCATTTAACAAAAATGGTTATACAACAAATGAGGTGTCTTCTTCTAGAAGCACTCTTGCATAAAATACAAGAATACCTCTCACCGTATATACATTCCCGTATCCATATTCCGAAAAATACGAATACAAAAAGACAAAATAATCCAATAATCTAATACTAAGATCCGACTGAAACCAAAGCCCACTAGTATTATCCGTCCAAATCATGATTCGTATAGCTAGTACACGTATATGATCGAACCCTTGCCATAAAACCATACGGCCTCTACATCGTTTCGCCCGAAGCAGGGAAACCCTCTGTGTGGGACTCTAAAAACTCGACAGTACGCTGGCAGTGGGTTTAACCACAAGCACGTCAGCGGTACTAGCTGCACGTAATGGCTACCCAGGTATCTGTCGATAAGAAGGCCGAGCAAACTCATCCGAACTCTTACTGAGCCTATCTGTGACAATCTTCATACAGTCCGGTCTGTTCGTCTAAGAGTATCGCATATCGGGCCTAGGGGGCAGTAACCGTCAGACCCCTAATAGCACAATAAGTCGTGCCGGAGTAGAGCCCAAAACACCGTAAGAAACTACTGGAGTACCTACCAGTAAATCTCTCTTGCCCTGGCCAGGGACTTTGTGTAATGGATTTCCGGACACAGCACGATATCAACCCCCTATACCGGGAGAGACGAATCATATCTAACCGCTACTGCCTCCAAGTGCTTCGAGACTGCACCCAACCACTACCTGTTTGCATGACTCCTTTGAACCGTGGTAGGATAGTAATCTAAGAACAGTGGGAACACACTCGAGACGGAATAGCGGTGTCAAGTAGACAGACTAAGCTGTACTGATATCACCTGGGAACTACTACCCGACGATAGGTATAATACCAACCAGCAGTTCCCAACGAGTCCGTCCAGCATAACTCATAACCCAATGGGCACCTGTATATTATCTCCAGTACGACATACTAATGGCTGTGGGACAGACCATCTCCCCTGCTGGGAGGAGAAGCGTATACACTAGTCTACTCTGGAGTATCGATGCACCGTCTCGATAATCCTACGACTAGGAACCTGTATAAGGATGTGGTTATAGACTATCCATCCCCCACTAGTGTGACTGTCATCACAACGTTGGTAGTCAAACAAAGATCCTAAGGGCTCTATTGATATGTATTAGCGATACGTTAAAAAAAACATATACATATATTAAGATAGAATCAAACCAAGTAGCATACTACTATATCGAGCAAGACTGTTATTATATCCATGTATATCCCAAGCTTTCAAAATGTAATATACAAACCAGTACTATACAATAATGACCTCTAGGGCATATATCACTAACAGATTTTACTTTCTTTCACCTGACTCGTCCCTTCGTGAGATATTTCGAGAATCTTCCAAATCTCATGTGCAGTAGTACACATATAGATCCGGTTGAACTCGTCGGGGGAAAGAGAGTAATGTAATGCGTTCATCGCTTTAATATTCAAGGCCATAAGTTTCCGATCATCATCACTATATAGTCTAGCAGAAGTAGTAAATTTGTCTTCTACAACATCCAGAATATCGAGATTGATGCATTGGAGAAAAATATATATCTTGATCTTCCTGAAGTTGTAGTCCGTGTCATCAAAGAGTGGTGGCCGATTAGTAGCTTGACCTTCTAGTGATCTATTATTTTGAGTAATATTATTATTGTTAGTCATAGGATCTAAGCTCTAGGGTTTTAAGCTAAAAAGATAGCTAACCGTTCTGATACCGATTGAAAAGTGCAACATTTATTGTATTAAGCAATAAAGTTTTAATTGTTAGCCATTTATGTTATTCACCCTCCCTCTAAGAGGAAAAATAATATAAATAATAAAACTACGCAAACAATAGAATTAAAGAAAGATCAGAAAAAGCAAACTCGGTAGGACACCGGGGATTGGTAACGCAGTTCGATACCCACGATATCTATCTCCGCTTAGGTCTCCTTCTGGGAACGTCCACTATTCAAGTCTTCTTAAGGTGAAGAAAGCTTTGCAACTGATGGACCAACTCCACCTGATAATCTTTCAACATGCTCAGATCAAACTTTTACAACTCACACAGATGGACAACCTCCACCGAGTAATCTTTTTAACAGGCTCAGATCAAACCTTTACAACTCACAATTACAATACAAGAAATCCAAACTAACTCCTAATCTCGTATATGTATCAATCACAATTTTAAAACCGGAGAGTTGGGGTATTTGATAAATTCAAGTTTAAACCCTTTTTGATCTCAAAAGAATATAAAAGAGTTTTAAATAAAGATCAAAATTTTGCAAAGGAAATAGATTTAAAACCAGGTTAGAAAAGCCTTTACAAGAATTAAAAACTGAAAGTTTTCAAAAAACTGAAAGTTTTCGAAAAACCCAAACGAATTTCAAACCTGATAAAGACTAAGGTTTCGAACACTTGAGAGAGATGATGATCACAATAGAGCAAGAAAGATAATAGTTAATCTGTAGAATTGTTGTGAAACAATTCGTCAAAGACCCTAAAGAATCCCGCAAAACTGGAAAGAAATTGGTCGAGAATAATTTCAGGGATTTCAAACGGTCAGCTGTTGATACGTCTCAAAATATTATGGGTCGTCTCATACCAACAGAGAAAAAATCAGCATGCAGGAAACTAATATGAGACGGCTCAAGATATGATATGACGGTTCAAAACAGAAACATCAAGGTGCAGAAAGTCAATATGAGACGTCTCAAGAAGGGATGAGCCAGCTCATAGCAACAGAACAAAATTCATTGTGCAGGGAATGAATATGAGACGTCTTAAGAAAAGGTGAGACGGCTCAAGATGTCAAGAACAAATAGAAGAGATCAAAGATATTGTGAGACGTCTCATGGATATATGAGACGTCTCAAAAACTGACATTTCAGATATTTGAGAGTTTTTGAAAGTTTTAAATCATATGACTCATATGAGATGAGCTACGACTCATTAAATATAGAAAATACATGTTTTACTCATTTGAGACACATTCTCAGAGTCGCTTGGGTCTTCATCTCTCAAACTTTTCTCTTTGTCTTGATAATTCCTTATCGCCATGTCCTTTTGCTTCCTTTGATATCACTAATTCTCGTTCTATTTGATTTCCTTGTCTGTACGTCTTGTAAGTTCATATCACCATATTTATTTGCTCTTTGATATCGATATGCTTGTCTTTTACTTTGATTTACAAATCTGTTATGTCGCTCACACTGAAATCATGAAACTTAAGCACAAGCATCGTCAGTATGTAAAAGATAGTTAAATAGTGTTTTATCCAATATTAAAACTAAAGTGATGTTACCCAACAAGATCAACGGTATGTGCTACCAAATGTATATGCACAAAATTTATATTTTGATAAAATTATATAAATTATGTGTGTGATTTATAATCTATACTTAAAAATTGCACTAATCATATATTTACAATAAATCACAATAAGTATTTTATAATATTTAGAATTACATGTCTATATAATATATTTAGTTGAAGTGGATATACGAAGTGAGTTTAGTTCGGGCCAAGTTTAGCGTTCGGACGGCCGGGTAGATTTAACACTAAACTCATACCCAACCCGAATTTTTTTATCTAATCTCCAACCCGTCCGATCGGGTTCGAGCGAGTATTGGATGTTTGAAAAACCCTAAAAATTCGGGTTGGTTTCAGGTCATACCCAACCCGACTTTCATCCCTACCCACCACCACAACATGCACAAGCACATAACACACGTACCCAAGAGATCCACGAACTCGCCCGAAAGCGTTAAAATGTGAGAAGTGACATACCTACCAAGCAATTGCAGCGTTGGAAGTAGCCAAAAAGGGTCGACCGAGAATCTCCGGAATTTGGTTCCGTGGGTTCGCTACAGGCTGTGTATCTAAAACAATAAAATTCACAGGGAATATAAATTCCCCGACATTTATCAACACATCCTCAAGCTCACCCCTAGCTTTGGTGATAGATTTATCAGCCATCTATAAAGTGCATTGCGATGGTTTTAATTCTCCGATACCCAATTGCTCATACACAGAATATGGAAGCAAGTTAACACTAGCACCTAAGTCGAGTAAAGCACGATTGATATTTTTACCCCCAATAGAAATAGAGATTGTAGGACAGGCAGGGTCCTTACGTTTCTTGGGTAATTGCTGTGTAAAAGCTGTGCTTACATTACTCGACATGAATGCCTTTTTGGGCACTTGAGTTTTTCTCTTCCTAGTGCATAAGTTCTTAAGTATTTTCGCATAAGCCGGAACTTTTTGTATAGCATTTAGAAGAGGGATATTTATGTTAACCTGCTTAAACATATCCACAATCTTCTCCATTTGTGCATTAGGTTTGTTAGCCCTCAATCTGTTTGGAAATGGAGCTTTATCAATAAGGGTTGGGTCCAACATATGTGGAGAAGTTTGTGGGGGAGGAAATGATAACGTGGATAGAGGGTTCGAGCTTAGGGGAAAACGAAGAATAGGCTCGGAAGAAGAAGGTAGATTAGACGGAATAAGATAAGAAGAAGATGAAGCCGGGGTATCATTTATTGATTCCTCAATATCGATATCAATATCAACCTGTTCACCGACTTGGTTATTCAGCACTCTTCCAGATCTCAACATGGTAAGTGCATTCACATTATATTGTGAGTACCCTGGATTCGGTAAGGGTTGAGATGGAAGTTTCCCTTTCTCTCTAGTACTCGTCACGGCATTCAACTGTGCAATTTGTGCTTCAATTTTAACCTATCACACCAGAAAAGAACGAAAATACAATGTACGTATATGTCATCCACATTCGCCATGAGGCCCCGTCATCACCCGTTAGGTTACTTAACTAACGACAGAGCGGGGGCTGGACTAGCGCGGGTGCAAAACATATACAACATCTACTAGTATATATATAAGTATATACAACATTCGTCCCAGGCATGATAATAATCAACATCACAGAATCTCAGCCAACAATACAGAATGGTGGATAATCTTGGAGCCCCGGGTTTCATTTGAGCCGCAAATAAAACCCAACGTTCCGGATCGTGTGGATAGCCTGTGCAATGAAAACCTGGACCCCTACGAGCGCGGCAAGTTACCCGCCAATCGCAGAAGTGAGGCAGCCCCCTTCAACAAAGTGAATGGGCCACCCAGCACTTCACGGAATCCGGTAACTTGGGTTCCCCTCCGTGGGTCAAACTATACCCCCTACGAGTGCGGCGAACAACCCGCCAATTCTAGAATGAAGCCCCCTCCATCTCAACGCCATGGGATACGGGTTTGTTGCCTTCTAGAACCTGGCTATCCGTGCACTCCATCGTGGGGTAATCCTAGTACAGAAAAAAAAAAAATATGTACAAATGGTGACATCAACATCAACCCGGTCGTGCCCCAAAATAATATACAACCCGGCAAAGACGGCAATCCACATGTCGGACGCTTGCCCCGCAATATCAAATGTACAAATGAATATAAACTGTACTGCTAACATTGCACCACATACTATCCATCACGACTATCCAACCACAATCACAGCACAAGCATAAAATATCAACGCGAATGTCACATTCGTAAACCCGTCTAAAAGAACATATAGCAGATAGACGTGTTTACCGATCAAATGACATTCACGGTCGCAGATAAAAGTGAATGTACTGTAAACTATTAAATAGTGTCAAATATAACGACTTCGAAACACTCCAAATTGCCCTGTACAGAAAACAACAGAGAATAAAACTTGGGCAAAAAAGAAACAACACTAGACAACCAAACTCCTCGAGATAAGAACCCAGAACAAAACTCAATGCATTTCTCCACCATAAAACCGAGGAGGCCGGTTTTTTTGAGGTTGTGGCCGGCCATTTGATGGTAGAATTACATCGTTTTTGTTCTGGGTACATCTCACAGTCTAAAGATCACTGTGCAGTTGTTTAAAAAAATTTTTGAAGCCTTTAAAAATTCGACAGAAACTGCAGTTTGGTTACGATGTTACGGAGTCGTTTCGGTTTCGTTGTTTTAACTGTAGGGTTGCTAGGCACGCGCACAAGGGTCTACGAGGCATCAACCATGCCCGATTAAAATTTTAGCCGTGCCGAACAACCCGAAGCCGGATCTTTAAACTAGGGTTTAGGCGAAAACAAGCATGTTAAACATTTTAACACTAAGTGAAAGGGATTACAACCTTTGTAGATCCAGTCCTTCACTTCATTAGCTCCGTGTAGATGTCCCCATCGCTGCGATCATGAACTCCGAACTCTAGAGAAGCTTCACAAGAAGAACGAACATGCTTGCTTCGATGACTTCGAGGCCGAAGATGATCTACGTCGGGGAGACACTAACTCAAGCTATTCCTTCACTAGGTCATGAGCTTTGTGAAGAGAACACACTCTACTACATGGCAAGTGGTAGAGGATGAAGAAGTAGGAAGTGGGCTCACTTTAGAATTTATTTTCTCACTCTTTTTCTCATGGCACCATTGGAGCTAGTAAGCTTTTGATGGAGCTTGATGAAGAAGAAGAAGAAGAAAGAATAATCTCATCATATGAATTATTCCTCCACAATAATATAACCATGGGTGAGTTAAGCTATCATGCTTAACTCATGTAGAGAATTGACCAAGGTATATGGTTAAGGGTTGGGTTAACTTAATATTTTAAAGAGTGACAAAAAAGTTGACTTTGTCAATGTTTCCACAAGCTTCATGAAAGCTTGAGAACTTTGACAAAGTCTTTCTCTTTTGTTATTCTTAATATATAAACAAAACCCTAATCTTTACCCTAATCTTGGTACAAGTCTCATACACCCATCTTTGATGTATCATCAAGCATGACACAATCATATGTACACAAATATATATCACATATACACTTATGCACAATCAAGTGAGAAAATAAATCTTAAGTGATCTAATACTAGTTAATGTAATGTAATATATCAAATATATAATTATACATTAAATTATTAAATCAACTCTTGATTTAATAATCCGGCTATAACCGACTAATATCATGTGTAACAACTTATCGAATCAACACTTGATCCGATAACCCGGCTATATCGCATACAACCGATCAATGTCACGAATCGCGAGAATAGAATACGGTATCTTATATCGTATTAGTCTCGGTCCCGTACATATCACATATGTTCTCCTACTCCGTTTTGCTTGAGCCAGGAAACCCCTGTGTAGGACTCTAAAGACTCGTCAATACGCCGGCAGTAGGTGATGATCATATCAAACACCCATAAGCCGCAAGCGGTATGCTAAACGTAACGGCCACCCGAGTATTGAGTGATCAGAAGATCAACAAGCAAGCCTGTACATTCTCCTGTGAATCCAATCAGTAACACTCTCGTACAGTCCGGTCTCGTCGTCTGATATGTCGCATATCTCGCCTAGGGGTGGTAAACGTCAGACCCCAGTAGCTTAATAAATCGTGTCGATATGAGGTCTATAACAGTTCGAGAAACTACTGATAACACTTACCAGTAAATCTCAGCAACCCTGGCCAGGGATTTCCAGTTATAGCCAATCGAACACAGCGCAACATCAACTCCCTATACCGGGAGAGACGAATCCCCTCCTATCGCTCATTGCCTCCATGTGATTTGGGACTGTACCCAAAAGCCACCTTTTTGCACGCCCTCTTGGACGTGGTATGATGGAAATCAAAGCACAATGGGAATCACACAAGACTCTATGACGATCTCGGGTCAACAGACTACTCTGTACCAGTGTCACCGGAGAACTGCCATCTGACATAAGGTATAATATCATCTGGGAGTTCTCGGCGAGTCCGTCCAGTGTACCCAGTCTCCACTGAGCACCCGTACACCATCCTTGATGTCAAACACTGATGGATATGGGATCATCCATCGCCCATCATATGGGTCAAGATGCGTATACGCTAGTCTACTCTGGTGTATCGATGCCCTGTCTCGATACACCATCGACTAGGAACAGTTATAGGATGTACTCGTCGACTACCGTGGCCCCACTAGTATGATCTCATCATAGTCCCAGTAGTCGAGTACATATCTTAAAGGCTTTATCAACATGTAACATAGAGACAATCAGAGTACATGTTAAGATAAAGTACAACCAGATAGCATACTATCATGTCGAGAAAGAAAGTCCTCCCTATATATGTCCAAGCATCCACTACAATATACATCAAATGTACAGTAATGGCCTCTAGGGCATACATATAACTAACAATTTCCCACTTGTACTAGGGCCATCTGTTGTGGTATCACATACCCAACAATTAGCTGTGGTTGAAGTATCTCATACTCAACCATCCCATAAAAGTCTCTACTGGGAAAAAAGGCCTTTGTGAGTGGATCCGCGCTGTTGTCCTCTGTGTCTACTCTCCTAACCTCGATCTCCCTGGAGATCAACCATCTCCATGATCAGGTGATAATGCCTAAGAATTATATCTAGATTTCTGATGGGATGGGGGTTCCTTGGCTAAAGCCATAACTCCATTGTCACACAATGGTAAGAACGAAGTTCATCTCATGAACTTATATATATCCAGACTGCCTCTTTGGTAGCATCCTTGGTAACGATGTATCTTGCCTTTAATCGTCTAGTAAGTCACGGTATCTAGCTTGGAACTCTTCCAACATACCGTCCCTCCACTGAGGGTAAAGACAATGCCTGCGACTGACATTCAGTCGTCCTTATCACCCTGGAACCTTTCCAGTGATTCTCCCCAGGATTGATTGATACCATCTCACTATAACTAGTGAGTATCCTAACATCCAATTAGATCTATCTCATAGATCCAAAACCCAGGATTTAGGAGGTATCACTTTGATCCTATATAGAGAATCTTTGTGATAAGCGGAGATTGACCGAGCGTAGCATAGGAAACTCCTTCCCTATCAAGAGTATGTCATCCACGTACTCTACGAGGATCACCACCATACTCCCTACTACCTTTTTGTATATACAAGGTTCATCTACCATTTTGATGAAGTCAAACTCTTTGACTACCACATCAAAATAGATGTTCCAACTCCGCGATGCCTGCTTTATCCTATAAAGCATCTTGCACACGTTTCCGCTGCTCCCACTGTCTACGAAGCCCTCTGGCTGTGTACTTATAGACGCTCTCTTCTAAAACATCATTTAGAAAAGCAGTCATGACACCCAACCGCCAGATATCGTAGTCATGGTATGTAGCCGTGGCAAGTAGGATCTGGATGGACTTAAGCATAGCTTTGAAAGTCACAGCTTTTCCATGTACACCAAGTAATCTTCTCAAGATATACTCGCTCCTGATGGGGATTTAACCCTTCAGATAAAGCAACCAAAGTCCATACTTTGTTGGTGTATAAGGATTCCATCTCAGATCGCTAAGCATCCAGCCCTTCTTACAGAGTCCCACTCCTGATGGCCAGCTTAAAACTAGTTGGGTCATCATCTCATGATGCAATCCTCGCTCCCACTGTCATAGAGAAACAGAAGTATCTCTCAGGTGGGTGAGGAACCCTACTAGATCGGCGGAGAGGCTGAGGTTCGTTGGAAACTATTGAATCCTTTGGTTCTACCAAATCATCAGCTGCAGTTTGTATAGCTGGAACCTTTCCAGTTCTACATAACAGACCTTGCCTCGAGCTTGTCCGGATTTTGCTTTTAGACATAATCCGGACAACCCCAAATCTTAACAAACTTAAGATATGGGCTCTTCCCTTTCCATATCACATATGAAGCGGTAGGCAACTGATTTGATTTGAACCCTATTCAATAGGTATGCAGCTTCACAAGTGCATAATTCCCAAAAGGAAATAGGAAACTCAGTAGTACTCATCATAGAGCACACCATATCACATAGGGTGCTATTGCTCTGCCCCGATACACCGACGTGCTGTGGTGTATACGGAGGAGTAATGCTGAGAGAGAATCTCATTCTCCTTTAGAATAGTCCAGGAATTCCGTGCTCAAGTATTCTCCTCCTTGATCTCATCAAAGGACATAATATTTATACCCTTATTTTGGTTCTCTACTTCTAACTTACATTCTGTGAATATCTCAAAAGGTTCGGACTTATGTTTCAATAGGAACACATGTCTGAATCTTGAGAGATTATCAGAGAATGTAATGAAGTACAAAGAACCGGTCTTGGCATGTGTAGACAGGGGACCTTCATACATCAGCATGTATCAATCCCAAGAGTTCACTAACTCTTTCTCTGTTTCCAATAAACAGAGCTATGGTCATCTTATCTCTGTGACATGACCGGCAAGTTTCACAAGATGTAAATTCAAACTAATTTAAATATGCATCTAAATGTAACTTCAGCTAGTCGGGTCGCATTGATTTGACCTAGTCTACAATGCCTCAAGAAGGATTCGTTCATTTCTGAACTCTTCCTCTTATGTGTGTTCTGTATACTAAGAACTGTAGTTTGATTTAGAACGTCAATGCTTTTAGATAACGTGCCTGAACCGATCAACTCTTGATATAGGAAATGTTCAAAATATTATCCAACAATACAAAATTATATCCTTTCTTTACTAATAAAGAGACTGATATGATGCTATATATCAGGTTCGGTATCTAATAATATTTGTTCAGAATCAATGTATTCTGGTAATACAGGGTGATAGTGACCAACAGACTTGGCTACAACACTTGCACCGTTTTCTGTCTCATGAAACTTATCATCCGTTCTCAGTTCTCTACCTTTCTGTAGCCCATGTAACAGATTACATATACGGGATCCTGATCCGGTATCTCATACCCAGGACGTAAAGGATACTGAGAAACAGTTCTCTGTAATGAACACACCCGAAGATGATGCATCAGCATGCACTTTCTTCGTTTGGGCGGCACGGGAAATCTGGTATTCCCCAATTTCCTGCTCTGTCTTATAACAATTATAAGTTGGAGCGGGACCAACGTTCCCCAGCTCAGTATAACAAGCGGGTTCGGTCAATATATCCATTTTATTATCTTGATTAAGGCGTGATATGGTCGCTGCCTGGAGAGAGAGAGAAGAAAACACTCAGCGTATGCTCTTGCAAGATTAGATTGGTTATCTAATATATCTAATCAGGATGTCTCCCACTGTTTTAATCAAATCTTCCTTCAAACCCTTAAAGGAAAGACTAGCCGGGATTAATTACACGCTACAAGTTCGCCAATCTTTCAGCCAGGCCAGTGTCGGTACTTTGAGGGAGGTCCCCCGTGCTTTCGCACGAACCTAATTAAAGTAAACCTCGTTTTCCCATAGGCGTAACCTCGTTAACACCTTTCTAGACACCTACTTGATCGGCTAATTGTAATATATAAAACTCTCCCAGGAGTAACTCTTACTTGCAGCGGGTATCGGGATCCAACTATCTCATAGAAGGTATGCAATCTCATTGCAAATTTCAACACTTGAAATTCCCGATAATATTTTGCCCCTAGCGTCCTATGACCTTGACAAAGGCCAACAAACCATAGGCTGCTAGTCAAGTTCAACCCATCATTTCTTGATTGAATTAAACCCACCCGCACGGCCCTTGACAAAGGCCAACAAGGTCGCACGACTACCCTAATCCAATCTGCATCATATGCATAAGCAGATAAGTACTATTCAGCTACCGCACACTACGTCTTGACAAAGGCCAAAAAACGCAGCACGAATACTAAACAGTCCTTATCTGAAATGACGGAGGGCTACGACAGGTTTTTATGAAAACCTTTTGCGTAATGAACTTGATATCGTTGTAGAATCGATTGATTTTAAATGGAGTGTTTTTGAGGTTTTTCTAGTTTTGCTAAAGGGGTCACTCCCGGTGAAGGGATCGTCGGCCCTTTCCTCATCGAATAAGGTGCTGGATGTTCTACAAAGAACACCGCTATGCAAAGCAAGAACTAGAGCTACCTGTTTTTAAGACAAGTTTCTACAACATCTTTAGGTTTCTTTTAGTTCCATTAATCATATTAATGAAGTCCCATCATTTAATTCACCTAAACATCACAGATAAATACGACGTACACTTATGCCATCCGCATTAGCCTCGATGTCCCCTCGTGCACCGTTAGGTTAGGTAACTAACGGCAGAGCGGGGCAGGGCTAGCGCGGGTGTAAAATATAAGTAACGTCTATATAATATATCATAATACTATATACAGTATCTATCACAACATATCAAATGATCACATCACAGATATCGCAGCAGAAGAAACATATGAAATAATGGATATACTAGGACGTCCGTGTTTTCAATACGAGCCTGTATAAAACACGGATTCCACAGTCGTGATGAATAGCCAAACCCACATCCCCAGACCCCCACGAGAGCGGCAAGTAACACTGCCAATTTTAGGGTTAGGAGACCCGGTCTCGACTCCTCGAGATGGTCTCCCACTGGACCCCAGAACCCGGTTACTTGTGCTCCCCTCCTTGGGTTTATCCTAATGCGGAAAAGTAAATAATATACAATGGTGACATCATCCTCAGCCCGGAAGTGTCCCAATAAAAGAATATTACATACATTGAATTTTACATGAATGAAAAAGAAAAAAAATCTCTCATCTCACATAAAAACCTCGGCTATTCAAACGCGACGATCCAATATAACATATCACAGCAACACATAATATCTTATATCATCAACGTAAGCAAGTATGCGTATCCCGATTGTCGTTGATGTATAGCAACGAAGCCGACGATATACCACATACTACGCTTACGGCAACAGAAAAGAAAGTGTAAAACTATAACAGTTGGAATCCGCAACCTTCTTATACATCATATGCCTAACCAAATGAATTCCTTAGACATCGCATGCCTAACATTTATAAACCCCGCATTTTAGTCTCATTATCGAAAACACTTTTCAATATCAAGTCGGCAATTCAACAAGATTCCCGACATCCTGATCGAATGCTCGTCGCAAACTTTAGTAGACGGCCGCACCCCCGGATGCCGTCGACGAAGTGCACTAAGGCGGAACACCGCTGCCGCGAGCACCCGAACGGATGCTTTTGGCGACGGGGTTCTCCTACAGTCACTTGGTCGGGGCTATGGGGCATGGCTATCTATTAAGTTTACCCGGCGAGTATCCGCGTACGCTACGTGATTGCGACGGACTTTTGATCACATCAAAATCCCGTGGCAACCGATCAATTGAGACTAAACTGCTAGATATATAACATTCAAATTAGTTATCTCATAACTACTTGTGGATTCCAAATATTGTATCACATTCCAGATAAATAAACAATGTTAAATTTTCCGATCGAATAATCAAACACCCAAGTTTTTCCAAATAGCTCAACACTTGAGTGGAGTTCAAAAATATCCATCACATGCCTCAGTACCGAGGTCCAGCCGTAGAAGGGTTAAGCCAACGCCTCACATGTGGCACGCCGTAGTGCCCCCAACCCTAAGGTTCAAAAGGCAGTTCAAGACAGTCACATAATCGAGTTAAGGTTTGTTGTCTTCTAGAGGGTCCACCGCATTACTTGCAAGACTTAGAAAGTTTCAAACTCGAGAAAAATCCAACTTTTGAAAAATTTTCCGACTGGGGAAAAAGTGAGTTATTGATATCCGCTCGAACTTTTTAACAGTTTCTAAAAAATATCCGGAACAAACTAAACAAAGTTAAATTATCCGATCGAATCAACGAGTCCCCAATACAACCCTAGAAAACTCAACACTTGAGTGGAATAAAAAAATTCCCAGAAAAAATTGACAAGAAAGGACCTAAGAATAAATATATGAAATATGAAGGACTAAGTCCAAATTTTGGCCGCGGAACCTCCACCAAACCCTTGGTTTGGCCGCGGTTCCACGGTCATTTCAGGGAATTAGTGGACCGTATTTCACAGTAATTCTTAGTTTTTCCTGCTTGTTTTTCTGAGCATTTTTAATTCATAAAAAATCACATTTTCAAAAAATGTACAGAGAAGGGTTTACATCAGGGTTTTCGGGTTCGATCGGACTTTAAAATTCGTCTAGACTTCGTCTAAAGCTCTAGCTTGGCTCTGATACCACTGTAGGGTTGCTAGGCACGCGCATAAGGGTCTACGAGGTATCAACCATGCCCGATTAAAATTTTAGCCGTGCCGAACAACCCGAAGCCGGATCTTTAAACTAAGGTTTAGGCTAAAACAAGCATGTTAAACATTTTAACACTAAGTGAAAGGGATTACAACCTTTGTAGATCCGGTCCTTCACTTCATTAGCTCCGTGTAGATGTCCCCATCGCTGCGATCGTGAACTCCGGACTCTAGAGAAGCTTCACAAGAAGAACGAACGTGCTTGCTTCGATGACTTCGAGGCCGAAAATGATCTACGTCGGGGAGACACTAACTCAAGATATTCCTTCACTAGGTCATAAACTTTGTGAAGAGAACACACTCTACTATATGGCAAGTGGTAGAGGATGAAGAAGTAGGAAGTGGGCTCAGAATTGATTTTCTCACTCTTTTTCTCATGGCACCATTGGAGCTAGTAAGCTTTTGATGGAGCTTGATGAAGAAGAAGAAGAAAGAATAATCTCATCATATGAATTATTCCTCCACAATAATGTAACCATGGGTGAGTTAAACTATCATGCTTAACTCATGTAGAGAATTGACCAAGGTATATGGTTAAGGGTTGGGTTAACTTAATATCTTAAAGAGTGACAAAAGAGTTGACTTTGTCAATGTTTCCACAAGCTTCATGAAAGCTTGAGAACTTTGACAAAGTCTTTCTCTTTTATTATTCTTAAGATATAAACAAAACCCTAATCTTTACCCTAATCTTGGTACAAGTCTCATACACCCATCTTTGATGATCATCAAGCATGACACAATCATATGTACACAAATATATATCACATATACACTTATGCACAATCAAGTGAGAAAATAAATCTTAAGTGAGCTAATACTAGTTAATATAATATAATATATCAAATATATAATTATACATTAAATTATTAAATCAACTCTTGATTTAATAATTCGGCTATAACCGACTAATATCATATGTAACAACTTATCGAATCAACACTTGATCCGATAACCCGGCTATATCGCATACAACCGATCAATGTCACGAATCGCGAGAATAGAATACGGTATCTTATATCGTATTAATCTCGGTCCCGCACATATCACATATGTGCTCCTACTCCGTTTTGCTTGAGCTAGGAAACCCCTGTGTAGGACTCTAAAGACTCGTCAATACGCCGGCAGTAGGTGATGATCATATCAAATACCCACAAGCCGCAAGCGGTGTGCTAAACATAGCGGCCACCCGGGTATTGAGCGATCAGAAGATCAACAAGCAAGCCTGTACATTCTCCTGTGAATCCAATCAATAACACTCCCGTACAGTCCGGTCTCGTCGTCTGATATGTCGCATATCTCGCCTAGGGGTGGTAAACGTCAGACCCCAGTAGCTTGATAAGTCATGTCGATATGAGGTCTATAACAGTTCGAGAAACTACTGATAACACTTACCAGTAAATCTCAGCAACCCTGGCCAGGGATTTCCGGTTATAGCCAATCGAACACACCGCAACATCAACTCCCTATACCGGGAGAGACGAATCCCCTCCTATCGCTCATTGCCTCCATGTGATTCGGGACTGTACCCAAAAGCCACCTTTTTGCACGCCCTCTTGGACGTTGTATGATGGAAATCAAAGCACAGTGGGAATCACACAAGACTCTATGACGATCTCGAGTCAACAGACTACCCTGTACCAGTGTCACCGGAGAACTGCCATCTGACGGTGGTATATCACCATCTGGGAGTTCTCGGTGAGTCCGTCCAGTGTACCCAGTCTCCACTGAGCACCCGTACACCATCCTTGATGTCAAACACCGATGGATATGGGATCATCCAACGCCCATCATATGGGTCAAGATGCGTATACGCTAGTCTACTCTGGTGTATCGATGCCCTGTCTCGATACACCCTCGACTAGGAACAGTTATAGGATGTACTCGTCGACTACCGTGGCCCCACTAGTATGATCTCATCATAGTCCCAGTAGTCGAGTACATATCCTAAGGGCTTTATCAACATGTAACATAGAGACAATCAGAGTACATATTAAGATAAAGTACAACCAGATAGCATACTATCATGTCGAGCAAGAAAGTCCTCCCTATATATGTCCAAGCTGTTAGTTATATGTATGCCCTAGAGGCCATTACTGTACATAGGATGTATATTGTAGTGGATGCTGGGACGTATATAGGGAGGACTTTCTTGCTCGACATGATAGTATGCTATCTGGTTGATCTTTACCTTAACGTGTACACTGATTGTCTCCCTGTTACATGTTGGTAAAGCCCTTAGGATCTGTACTTGACTACCTGGACTATGATGCGGATCATACTAGTGGGGACATGGTAGTCCATAAGTACATCCTTGAAAGTCCCTAGTCGTGGGTATATCGAGACGGGGCATCGATGTACCAGAGTAGACTAGCGTATACCTTCTCGACCCATACAGATGGGCGATGGATGATCCCATATCCATTGGTGTTTGACATCAGAGATGATATACGGGTGCTCAGTAGAGACTGGGTACACTGGACGGACTCGCCGAGAACTCCCAGATGGTATTATACCTCACGTCAGATGGCAGTTCTCTGGTGACACTGGTACAGAGTAGTCTGTTGACCCGAGATCGTCATAGAGTCTTGTGTGGTTCCCACTGTGCTTTGATTTCCATCTTACCACGTCCAAGAGGGCGTGCAAAACGGTGGTTTTTGGGTACAGTCCCGAGTCACATGGAGGCAATGAGCGATAGGAGGGGATTCGTCTCTCCCGGTATAGGGAGTTGATGTTGCGCTGTATTCGATTGGCTATAACAGGAAATCCCTGGCCAGGGTTGCTGAGATTTACTGGTAAATGTTACCAGTAGTTTCTCGAATTGTTATAGACCTCATATCGACACGACTTATCGAGCTATTGGGGTCTGACGTTTACCACCCCTAGGCGAGATATGCGACATATCAGACGATCAGACCGGACTGTACGGTAGTGTTACTGGTCGGATTCACTGGAGTGTGAACGGGCTTGCTCGTCGATCTTCAGATCGCTCAATACCCGGGTGGCCGTTACGTTTAGCAGACCGCTTGCGGCTTGTGGGTGTTTGATATGATCATCATCTGCTGCCGGCGTATTGACGAGTCTTTAGAGTCCTACACAGAGGTTTCCTGGCTCAAGCGAAACGAAATAGGAGCTCATATGAGATATGTGCGGGACTGAGAATAATGCGTGTATGTGATACCGTATTCCATTCTCGCGATGAATGTATCGATTGGTTGTATGCGATATAACCTAGTTATCGTTTCAAGCGTTGATTCGATAAGCCGATACATTGATATTAGTCGGTTATATGCGATATGACCGGATCGTTAAATCAAGTGTTGATTTAATAATTTAATGCATAATTATATATTTGATATATTACTTTGCATTAACTAGTATTGGTTCACTTTAAATGGATATTCTCACTCGGATGTTCACATTGTATATGTGATATACTTTTGTGCACTTGATTGTATCATATTTGATGATACATGTTTAACTATAGTTAAGTGTAATGAATTAAGCCATGGTTAAACTAATGATTAGGGTTTTCTTTTCTTACTTATTTATTTATTTATTTTGAATAGATGAGAAAAGAATGGTTGCTAATTTTGGAGTTTAGTGGAAGCTTCATGAAGCTTTGACTTTGTAACCATTCTTCTCTCATGCTTAACCCTAACCATCTCTTTTAACCATAACTGATTCTCTACACCTAACCATGGTTCTAATATGATAAGTATTCATTTTCTTTTCCAATTTTAAATAACTTATCATATCATTTTCTTCTTCTTCTTCCTTGAACTCAAGAAGAAAACCTTGAGGTCATCAATGGTGATTGATGATAAAGAGTGAGAAATCCAATTCTAAATTGAACCCACTTCCTATTTCTTCATCCTCTACCTCTTGCCAAGTAGTAGAGTGTGTTTCCTTCACAAGTTTCTTGACTTGGTGAAGTCGGAGCTTGATTTAGCGATGTCTCGACGTAGATCATCTTCGGCATGGACATCGACGACCTAGCTCGCCTATTCTCCGATGAAGCCGACGCTAGAGCCCGGAATTTGTTTTGGACAGCAAGAGGACTTCATTGCGGAGCTATGGAGGTGGAGCACCGGATCTACAAAGGTTGTATTTCCGTTCTCTTATAGTTTAGTTGTAAACTAGCTCGTTTTTCGCCTAGATTTCTAGCCAACGATCCGTAGTCGGGTCTCTCGGCACCGTAAAATTTAAAATTGGCATGGTTGATGCCTTGTGAGACCTCATTAGGGTGCCTAGGAACCCTACAGTGGTATCAGAGCCAAGCTAGAGCCTTAGGCGAAGTCTAGACGGAATTTGAAGTCCGAACGACCCGAAAACCCAAACCTATACATGCTCTCTGTCCTTTTTCTAAAAACAGGGATTTTTGTGAATTAAAAATATGCAGAGAACACATCACAAACATCTAAGAGTTACTGTGAAATTCGACAGTCAAATTCTACTAAGGCGCCGCGGATCCGCGGCTGTACGGCCACATTATTTAAAGTTGTTTGCACAGTAATTCTTAGTTTCCTGTGGTGCTTTTCCTGGGAATTTTTAATATTTTTTCTACAGTTGAATTTTCTGGGATTGATTTGGGGATTCGGTGTTTCGATCGGAGTATCAAATTTTGTCTGTGTGGCTTTCCGGATAATTTTTAGAATATGTTAAAAAGTTCGACCGGATATAAATACCCAATTTTTCCCCTGTCGGGAAATTTCCAAGTGTTGGATTTTTCCGTAGTTTAACGACGTTCTAAGTAGTGCAAGTAACTCGATGGACCCTCTACAAGACAACAAACCTTAACTCGATTATGTGACCGTCTTGAACTGCCCTTTGAACCTTCGGGTTTGGGGCAGTACGGCGTGCCACATGTGAGGCGTTGGCTTGACCCTTCTACGGCTGGACCGTTGGTACTGAGGCACGAACTGAATATTGTTAGACTTATTTCATGTGTTGATCTGTATTGGGAAAACTTGGGTGTTCGATTGTTCGATCGGAAAGTTTGACATTTTCTATTTATCCGGAATGGGATACAATAATTGGAATTCACAATAAGTTATGAGATAACTAAATGAATATTATAAACATAGCAGTTTAGTCTCACTTGATCGGTTGCCACGGAATTTTGATGCGATCAAAAGTCCGTCGCAATCACGTAGCGTACGCGGATATTCGCCGGACAAACTTAATAGACAGCTACATCCCATAGCCCCGACCAAGTGACTGTAGGAGAACCCCGTCGCCGAAAGCATCCGTCCGGGTGCTCGCGGTAGCGGTGTTCCGCCTTGGTGCACTTCGTCGACGGTATCGGGGGTGCGGCCGTCTACTAAAGTTTGCGACGAGTATTCGATCAGGATGTCGGGAATCTTGTTGAATTGCCCGACTTGATATTGAAAAGTGTTTTCGATTTTGAGACTAAAATACGGGGTTTATAATTGTTAGGCATGTGATGTCTAAGGAATTCATTAGGTCAGGCATGTGATGTCTGAGGTGGTTGCGGATTCCAACTGTTGTAGTTTTACACTTTACTTACGTTGATGACATGTGATGTTATGTGTTGCTGGATATGTTATATTGGATCGTCGTATTTGAATAGCCGGGGGTTTTTATGTGAGATGAGTGTTTTTCATTTTCATTCATGTAAAAACTTGTATGTAATATTCTTTTATTGGGGCGCTTCCAGGTTGCGGAAGTTGTCACCGTTGTTGTATATTATTTACTTTTCCGTACTAGGATAGACCCAAGGAGGAGGGCACAAGTAACCGGGTTCTGGAGTCCAGTGGGAGACCAACTCGAGGAGTCGAGTCCGGGTCTCCTAACTCTAGAATTGGTAGGGTTGCTTGCCGCTCTCGTAGGGGTCTTGGGGTGTGGGTTTGGCTATTCATCACGACCGTGGAATCCGTGTTTTATACTGGCTCGTATTGAAAACACGGACGTCCTAGTATATCCAATATTTCATATGATTCTTCTGCTGCGATATCTGTGATGTGATCATGAGATGTTCTGTGATAGATACAGTATATAGTATATATGATATATTATATAGGCGTTACTTATGTTTTACATCCGCGCTAGCCCTGCCCCGCTCTGCCGTTAGTTACCTAACCTAACGGTGCACGAGGGGACATCGAGGCGAATGCGGATGGCATAAGTGTACGTCGTATTTATCTGTGATGTTTAGGTATTTAAATGATGGGACTTCATTAATGAGATTAATGAAATAAAAGAAACCTAAGATGTTGTAGAATCGAATTTCAAAATAAAACAGGTAGCTACAGTTCTTGCTTTGCACAGCGGTATATATGATATATCCTGCACCTTATTCGATGAGGAAAGGACCGAGATCCCTTCACCGGGAGTGACTCCTTTAGCAATAACTGGCAGATGCTACACACTCGGTTTGTCTTTTGATTGCTTTTAAGTGTTTTTGCTTTGCACAGTGATATATATGATATATCCCGCACCTCATTCGACGAGGAAAGGACCGACGATCCCTTCACCGGGAGTGACTCCTTTAGCAAAACTAGAAAAGCCTCAAAAACACTCCATTTCAAAATTCATTTGATTCTACAACGATATCAAGTTCATTACGCAATAGGTTTTCAGAAAAACCTGTCGTAGCCCTCCGTCATTTCAGATAAGTAGTAGTTAGTATTCGTGCTACGTTTGTTGGCCTGCGTCAAGGCGTAGTGTGCGGTAGCTAACTGGTGCTTATCTGCATAAGCATATGATGTGATTGGATTAGGGTAGTCGTGCGACTTTGTTGGCCTGCGTCAAGGGTCGTGCGGGTGGGTTTAATTCAATCAGGAAATGACGGGTTGAACTTGACTAGCGGACTATGGTTTGTTGGCCTGCGTCAAGGTCATAGGACGCTAGGGGCAAAATATTATCGGGAATTTCAAGTGTTGAAATTTGCAATGAGATTGCATACCTTCTATGAGATAGTTGGATCCCGATACCCGCTGCGAGTAAGTGTTACTCCTGGGAGAGTTTTATACATTACAATTAGCCGATCAAGTAGGTGTCTAGAAAGGTGTCAACGAGGTTACGCCTTTGGGAAAACGAGGTTTACATTAATTAGGTTCGTGCGAAAGCACGGGGGACCTCCCTCAAAGTACCGACACTGGCCTGGCTGAAAGATTGGCGAACTTGTAGTGTGTAATTAATCCCGGCTAGTCTTTCCTTTTAGGGTTTGAAGGAAGATTTGATAAAAAGCAGTGGGGGCCATCCTGATTAGATAAAATAATAACCAATCTATTCTTGCAAGAGCGCACGCTGAGTGTTTTCTTCTCTCTCTCTCCTGGTAGCGACCATATCACGCCTTAATCAAGATAATAATACGGAATATTGACCGAACCCGCTTGTTATACTGAGCTGGGGAACGTTGGTCCCGTTCCAACTTATAATTGTTATAAGACAGAGCAGGAAATTGGGGAATACCAGATTTCCCGTGCCGCCCAAACGAAGAGAGTGCATGCTGATGCATCATCTTCGGGTTTGTTCATTATACAGAACTGTTTCTCAGTATCCTTTACGTCCTGGGTATATGATACCGGATCAGGATCCCAGATATGTAATCTGTTACATAGGGCTACAGATAGGTAGAGAACTGAGAACGGGTGATAAGTTTCATGAGGCAGAAAACGGGGCAAGAGTTGCAGCCAAGTCTGTCGGTCACTGTCACCATGTATTACAAATACATTGATTCTGAACGAATGTTATTAGATACCGAACCTGATATACAAAATCGTATCTATCTCTTTATTAGTAAAGAAATGATAAAATTTTGTATTGTTGGATAATGTTTTGAACATTTCCTATATCAAAAGTTGATCGGTTCAGGCACGTTATCTAAAAGCATTGATGTTCTAAATCAAACTACAGTTCTTAGTATATGGAACACACACAAGAGGAAGAGTTCAGAAATGAACGAATCCTTCTTGAGGCATTGTAGACTAGGTCATATCAATGTGACCCGACTAGCTGAAGTTACATAAAGATGCATATTTAAATGAGTTTGAATTTACATCTTATGAAACTTGCCAGTCATGTCACAGAGATAAGATGACCATAGCTCCGTTTATTTGAAACAGAAAAAGAGTTAGTGAACTCTTGAGAAATGATACATGTTGATGTATGTAAGCTCCCCTGTCTACACTTGCCAAGACCGGTTCTTTATACTTCATTACATTCTCTGATAATCTCTCAAGATTCAGATATATGTTCCTGGTGAAACACAAGTCCGAACCTTTTGAGATATTCATAGAATATAAGTTAGAAGTAGAGAACCAATAAGGGTATAAGTATTATGTCCTTTGATGTGATCGAGGAGGAGAATACTTGAGCACGGAAATCCTGGACTTTTCTAAAGGAGAATGAGATTCTCTCTCAGCATTACTCCTCCGTATACACCATTGCATGATGGTATGTCGGGGCGGAGCAGATACACCCTATTTGATATGGTGTGCTCTATGATGAGCAATACTGAGTTACCTTTTTCCTATTGGGTGTTATGCACTTGAGAAGTTGCATACCTATTGAATAGGGTTCGAATCAAATCAGATGCCTACCACTTCATATGTGATATGGAAAGGGAAGAGCCCATGTCTTAAGTTAGTTAAGATTTGGGGTTGTCCGGCCTATGTATGAAAGCAAAATCCGGACAAGCTCGAGGTAAGGTCTGTAATGTAGAACTGGAAAGGTTCCAGCTATACAAACTACAGCAGATGATTTGATAGAACCAAAGGATTCAATAGTTACCAACGAACCTCAGCCTCTCCGCCGATCTAGTGAGGTTCCTCACCCGCCTGAGAGATACTTCGGTTACTCTATGACAGTGGGAGCGAGGATTGCACCATGAGATGATGACCCAACTAGCTTCGAGCAGGCCATCGAGAGTAAGACTCTGTAAGAATGGCTGAATGTTTATCGTTCTGAGATGGAATCCTTATACACCAACAAAGTATGGACTTTGGTTGCTATATCTGAAGGGTTAAATCCCCATCAGGAGCAAGTATATCTTGAGAAGATTACTTGGTGTACATGGAAAAGTTGAGACTTTCAAAGCTAGACTTGTTAAAAGTTTGCATCATTGACCAGGTGTGGATAATGATGAAACCTTTTCAAGTAACTATGCTTAAGTCCATCCAGATCCTACTTGTCACGGCTACATACCATGACTGCGATATCTGGTGGTTGGGTGTCATGACTGCTTTTCTAAATGATATTTTGGAAGAGAGCGTCTATAAGTACACAGTCAGAGGGCTTCGTAGACAGTGGGAGCAGCGGAAACGTGTGCAAGATGCTTTATAGGATAAAGCAGACATCGCGGAGTTGGAACATCTGTTTTGATGAATTAGTCAAAGAGTTTGACATCATCAAAATGGTAGATGAACCTTGTATAAACAAAAAGGTAGTAGGGAGTATGGTGACGATCCTCGTAGAGTACGTGGATGACATACTCTTGATAAGAAAAGAGTTTCTTATGCTACGCTCGGTCAATCTCCGCTTATCGCTAGGATTCTCCATATAGGATCAAAGTGATACCTACTAACTCCTGGATTTTGGATCTATGAGATAGATTTAATTGGATGTTAGGATTCTCACTAGTTGTAGTGAGGTGGTATCAATCGATCCTGGGGAGAATCACCGGAAGGGTTCCAGGGTGATAAAGACGACTGAATGTCAGTCACAGGCATTGTCTTTACCCTTAGTAGAGGGACGGTATGTTGGAAGAGTTCCAAGCTAGATACCGTGACATACTAGACGATAAAGGCTGGATACATCGCTACTTAAGACGCTACCAAAGAGACTGTTTGGGTGTATATTGGTTCATGAGATGAACTACGTTCTAACCATTGTGAGACAATGGAGTTGTGGCTTATGCCAAGGAACGTCGGTCCCATCAGTGATCCAGACATATTCTAAGGCAGTGTCACCTGATCATGGAGATGGTTGATCTCCAGGGAGATCGAGGATAGGAGAGTAGACTTAGAGGACAACACAGCGGATCCACTCACAAAGGCCTGTTCCCAAAGAGAGACTTTTATGGGATGGTTGAGTATGAGATACTGCAACCACTGCTATCAGATGGCCCTAGTGCAAGTGGGAGATTGTTAGTTATATGTATGCCCTAGAGGCCATTGCTGTACATAGGATGTATATTGTAGTGGATGCTGGGACGTATATAGGGAGGACTTTCTTGCTCGACATGATAGTATGCTATCTGGTTGATCTTTACCTTAACGTGTACACTGATTGTCTCCCTGTTACATGTTGGTAAAGCCCTTAGGATCTGTACTTGACTACCTGGACTATGATGCGGATCATACTAGTGGGGACATGGTAGTCCATAAGTACATCCTTGAAAGTCCCTAGTCGTGGGTATATCGAGACGGGGCATCGATATACCAGAGTAGACTAGCGTATACCTTCTCGACCCATACAGATGGGCGATGGATGATCCCATATCCATTGGTGTTTGACATCAGAGATGATATACGGGTGCTCAGTAGAGACTGGGTACACTGGACGGACTCGCCGAGAACTCCCAGATGGTATTATACCTCACGTCAGATGGCAGTTCTCTGGTGACACTGGTACAGAGTAGTCTGTTGACCCGAGATCGTCATAGAGTCTTGTGTGGTTCCCACTGTGCTTTGATTTCCATCTTACCACGTCCAAGAGGGCGTGCAAAACGGTGGTTTTTGGGTACAGTCCCGAGTCACATGGAGGCAATGAGCGATAGGAGGGGATTCGTCTCTCCCGGTATAGGGAGTTGATGTTGCGCTGTGTTCGATTGGCTATAACAGGAAATCCCTGGCCAGGGTTGCTGAGATTTACTGGTAAGTGTTACCAGTAATTTCTCGAATTGTTATAGACCTCATATCGACACGACTTATCGAGCTATTGGGGTCTGACGTTTACCACCCCTAGGCGAGATATGCGACATATCAGACGATCAGACCGGACTGTACGGTAGTGTTACTGGTCGGATTCACTGGAGTGTGAGCGGGCTTGCTCGTCGATCTTCAGATCGCTCAATACCCGGGTGGCCGTTATGTTTAGCAGACCGCTTGCGGCTTGTGGGTGTTTGATATGATCATCATCTGCTGCCGGCGTATTGACGAGTCTTTAGAGTCCTACACAGAGGTTTCCTGGCTCAAGCGAAACGAAATAGGAGCGCATATGAGATATGTGCGGGACCGAGAATAATGCGTGTATGTGATACCGTATTCCATTCTCGCGATGAATGTATCGATTGGTTGTATGCGATATAACCTAGTTATCGTTTCAAGCGTTGATTCGATAAGCCGATACATTGATATTAGTCGGTTATATGCGATATGACCGGATCGTTAAATCAAGTGTTGATTTAATGATTTAATGCATAATTATATATTTGATATATTACTTTGCATTAACTAGTATTGGTTCACTTTAAATGGATATTCTCACTCGGATGTTCACATTGTATATGTGATATACTTTTGTGCACTTGATTGTATCATATTTGATGATACATGTTTAACTATAGTTAAGTGTAATGAATTAAGCCATGGTTAAACTAATGATTAGGGTTTTCTTTTCTTACTTATTTATTTATTTATTTTGAATAGATGAGAAAAGAATGGTTGCTAATTTTGGAGTTTAGTTGAAGCTTCATGAAGCTTTGACTTTGTAACCATTCTTCTCTCATGCTTAACCCTAACCATCTCTTTTAACTATGATTGATTCTCTACACCTAACCATGGTTCTAATATGATAAGTATTCATTTTCTTTTCCAATTTTAAATAACTTATCATATCATTTTCTTCTTCTTCTTCCTTGAACTCAAGAAGAAAACCTTGAGGTCATCAATGGTGATTGATGATAAAGAGTGAGAAATCCAATTCTAAATTGAACCCACTTCCTATTTCTTCATCCTCTACCTCTTGCCAAGTAGTAGAGTGTGTTTCCTTCACAAGTTTCTTGACTTGGTGAAGTCGGAGCTTGATTTAGCGATGCCTCGACGTAGATCATCTTCGGCATGGACATCGACGACCTAGCTCGCCTATTCTCCGATGAAGCCGATGCTAGAGCCCGGAATTTGTTTTGGACAGCAAGAGGACTTCATTGCGGAGCTATGGAGGTGGAGCACCGGATCTACAAAGGTTGTATTTCCGTTCTCTTATAGTTTAGTTGTAAACTAGCTCGTTTTTCGCCTAGATTTCTAGCCAACGATCCGTAGTCGGGTCTCTCGGCACCGTAAAATTTAAAATTGGCATGGTTGATGCCTTGTGAGACCTCATTAGGGTGCCTAGGAACCCTACACAAGCATCCACTACAATATACATCAAATGTACAGTAATGGCCTCTAGGGCATACATATAACTAACATTAACATTGTTTAAATTAGCTAGTCTAGGGTTTATGGGCTGGCTCTGATACCATGAAGGGTTACGCTAGCGCCCCGGCCAACTTCCGTGGCCAAATGCAGAACAAAATTTTTATGACGATACAAAACTTGGCGCTAGAATAAAACTAAACCGGATCTTTGACCATAAACCTAGTTAGCATGTTGGGGTTTTATCTACTATGATAGAATGTATACCTAAAGAAAACAAGTACTTCGGGTCTTCGATCCTCTCTTTAAGCTCCTCGATGGAAGTATGGATCGTGTTTGAATTTCGGCCTCCTTGTGTCAACGATGATCCACCCGAGAGCTCCAACCTTGAGCTAAACCTCCCAGATGAGGCAATTAAATTACTTGGGGTGCTAGACTAAGTGACCTAGAATGAGTAGAGTGTGATTATGAGTAGCTTATCTCACTAAACCCTTGATTCTCAACTCATGAGACATTAGGGTTAGAGAGGAAGAAGAAGATTGCAAGCTTTAGGAGAGAGAATGTATTTGTGATAATGATTATAAAAATGGAATGGCTAACTTATATATGACCTCAACCATGGCATGGAAAATATCTCACAAAAATATCTAGTGCTAAAAAATATCTCACAAAAATATCTAAGGTCAACAAGTCAAGCCAAGTCAAAAGGTCAATCCAAGTAGCCATGCTAAATAATTATCATTTATCAAAAATAAAAAAGTCTTTTCTTTATCTCATATGTGTTTTGACCAAGTCAATGGTCAAAACCCTAATGAGGTATCTTCTTCTATACCCCCTCTCATCCGTATATACATATCCGCATCCGTATTCCGAGAAACACGAATACTATGAGACGAAGCTAATCCAATAATCAACTACTAGGATCCGGCTTAAACCAAAGCCCACTAGTATTGTCCGCTCGAACACCACACGCGTACAAGTACACGTATGTGATCGAACCCTGTCGTAAAACCATACGACCTCTACTCGTTTCGCCCGAAGCTGGGAAACCCTCTGTGTGGGACTCTAAAAACTCGACAATACTCTGGCAGTGGGTTTAACCACAAGCACATCAGCGACACTAGCTGTGCGTAACGACTACCCAGGTATCTGTCGATAAGAAGGTCGACGAGCAAGCTCATCCAAACTCCTACTGAGACTATCTGTGACAATCTCCATACAGTCCGGTCTGTTCGTCTAAGAGTATCGCATATCGGGCCCAGGGGGTGGTAAACGTCAGACCCCTAATAGCGGTATAAGTCGTGTCAGAGTGTAGCCCAGAACACCCTGAAAAACTACTGGAAAACCCACCAGTAAATCTCACTTGCCCTGGCCAGGGACTTTGTGTAATGGCTTTCCAAACACAGTGCGATATCAACTCCCATTACCGGGAGAGACGAATCCTATCTAACCGCCATTGCCTCCAAGTGCTTCGGGACTGCACCCAACTACTACCCGTTTGCATGACTCAATAGAGCCGTGGTAGGGTAGCAATCAAAGAACAGTGGGAACACACTTGAGGCGAAGTAGCAGTGTCAAGTCAACGGAATAAGCTGTACTCATGTCACCTAGGAACTGCTACCTGACGATAGGTATAATACCAACTAGCAGTACCCTACGAGTCCGTCCAGTGTAACTCATAACCCAATGAGCACCTGCATACTATCTCTAGTACGACGTACTGATGGCTGTGGGACAGACCATCTCCCGTGCTGGGATGAGAAACGTATACACTAGTCTACTCTGGAGTATCGATGCCATGTCTCAATAATCCTACGACTAGGGACCTGTATAAGGATGTACTTATAGACTACCCAGCCCCCACTAGTGTGATCACCATCATAACGCTGGTAGTCAAGCAAAGATCCTAAGGGCTCCATCAATATGTATTGGCGATATGTTAAAAGAAACATATACACATATTAAGATATATACAAACCAAGTAGCATACTATTATATCGAGCAAGACTGTCGTCAATCCGTGTATATATCCCAAGCTTCCAAAATGTAATATACAAACTAGTACTATACAATAATTGCCTCTAGGGATACATATCCAACACAAGCATCCACTATATATACATATACAATAATGGCCTCTAGGGCATACATATCCAACAATTTCCTCAATTCCAAAACCGATTCCAGACCTCTATAGAGAGAGAAAGAGAGATGTGCAAAGCTTATCAACTTGTTCTTGCAGCTACATGCCCGTGCTTCTCTTCTCTTTCGACATCATCTTCTTCCAATCCCATCACCCCCACCACCACCATCCCTAACCCATGACCAGTTCTTTCTCCGCTGGATCATGGGCACCACCGTCAACATCAACCCACAATCCAATTTCGGTCCTGTCTCTGATTAACCATTCCATTCCTTCGATGATGCCCCAACAACCCCTTTGAATTTAACCCAAATGTTCTATCAGTAAGAACTCATTGATGCGAGATCTGCCAGAAGGGAGGAGGGAGAAGAAAATCCAAGGGGAGAAAGGAGAGGAGAGGGGGTTGTGGGCGAGGGAGAGGGTGCACTCTACGCGGTGACTCTTGAGGAGCTTCTTGATCTTGTAGCGGCGTTGGACGGAGGTCTTGGGGGTGGAGGAGGGGAGGTGAGAGGACCAGGAGGACACAGCGGCGGCCACCTCGTCTCTGTGGGCGGAGATTTGAGGTGGGAGGCAGAGAGAGGGAGGGAAGAGGCGGGGCGTCGTGGAGGACGAAGCGGCGGAGACTCGAAGCGGCGGAGATGGTTGCCGGGGCAGAGGTGGAGTGAAGAGAGAGAGAGAGAGAGAGAGAGAGAGAGTAAAAGAGAGCAGAAAGGAGAAAAGAGAGCGGAGAGAAAGAGATGAGGGGTATTTAGTCTTTTTACACCTCTAACGGCACTTTTAAAGGGTCAGAAAATGTTGATTGCCTCAAAGTTAACCGTAGTGGGGTATTTAGTTGGGTTAAAAGTTTGGAGTGGGTCATTTCAAAATACTAAAAAGTGAGTGGGGTTTTCAAAATACGAGATTTTCAAGAGTCCGCAATAAAAAAACCCTAAAAATATTTGTATTAATTTAATTTCTAAAACAAATCCCAACAAATTCCCCTGCCCCAAATCCTTCCCCTGTTTCCTTCCTCATTCCCCCCGATTCGGATCCATAATTTTCCAACCCCAACCCGAACCCGTTACCGACAACAATTACTCCCCATTTCCTGAACCCGGACCAAACGACAAAAACACCCCAAAAAATAAAATAAAAAAGTCATAACGAGATCTGATCGAAGAAGATGGGGCAGCGCTCCGCTCTCCCCACCGCCGTCGGCGCGGCCTCCGCCGCCGCCGCCGCCGCCGCGCGTACCACCCGCGGCCGTCAGATGAAGCGGACCTTCAACAACGTGAAGATCACCATCCTCTGCGGCTTCGTCACTATCCTCGTCCTTCGCGGCACCATCGGCGTCGGCAACCTCGCCGGCTCCTCCCCCTCCTCCGACGACCTCAAGGTCGCCGAGGACATCGACCGCATCCTCGCCGAGATCCGCTCCGACTCCGACCCCGACGACGACCTCCTCGCCACCGCCACCAACTCAACCGCTGTGACCAACGCCACCCTGGCGGTGGCGGCGAACTACACCCTAGGCCCGAAGATCGACGACTGGGACCAGCAGCGGCGGCGGTGGCTGGACCAAAACCCTGGCTTCCCCAATCGCATTCGGGGCGGGAAAGCCCGGATCTTGCTCGTCACCGGGTCGCCGCCGAACCCCTGCGACAACCCGATAGGCGACCACTATCTGCTGAAATCGACCAAGAACAAGATCGATTACTGCAGGATTCATGGGATCGAGATTGTTTACAACATGGCTCATCTCGATAAAGAGCTCGCCGGGTACTGGGCGAAGCTGCCGTTGATCAGAAGGCTGCTGCTTTCGCATCCGGAAGTTGAGTGGATTTGGTGGATGGATTCCGACGCTTTGTTTACCGATATGGCGTTCGAGATCCCACTGGTCAAGTATGATGGGTACAATTTGGTGGTTCATGGGTACCCGGATTTGATCTTTGACCAGCATTCTTGGATCGGGTTGAATACGGGGAGCTTTCTGTTTAGGAATTGTCAGTGGTCGCTTGATTTGCTCGACGCATGGGCGCCCATGGGGCCAAAAGGGCCCATTCGGGATGAGGCGGGGAGGATTTTGACGGCGAATTTGAAAGGGCGGCCGGCATTCGAGGCGGACGACCAATCTGCGTTAATTTATTTGCTTCTGTCGCAGCAGGATAAGTGGGGTGATAAGGTTTTTATCGAGAATTCATACTATCTTCATGGGTATTGGCCTGGGTTGGTTGATAAGTATGAGGAGATGATGGAGAAGTATCATCCTGGTTTTGGCGACCAGAGGTGGCCGTTTGTTACGCATTTTGTCGGTTGCAAGCCTTGTGGGAGCTACGGGGATTATCCAATGGAGCGATGTATAAGTAGCATGGAGAGGGCGTTCAATTTTGCTGATAATCAAGTGTTGAGGTTTTATGGGTTTGCGCATAGCGCTCTGGCCAGCGCGAATATTAAGAGGATTAGGAATGAGACGGCGAAGCCTTTGGAGGTGATTGAGAAGCTAGATCCTCAGGCCAAGATAATTAGTAGGTGAAAATGGAGCCTCTTGGCTGCGTTTTGGAGGTTAGTTCTATAGCCTTTCTGTTTTATTGTGTGATATCATGTTTTTAAATTGCAATCATTATTGTGTTATGTAACTTTAAGTTTTAGATCTTTTACCTTTTTGGGATAGGGTCAACAATTCCGTTTTCTTATTTTGATCACCGTCATAATCATTCTCCAATGAAACAAGGGGATGGCGGAATTAAGATATCAATATTCTTCTTTTTTCCACCCCATCGATCCCTCATCGATCGCTAGAATGCTTAAGCATGTTGTCACGTTGTTATTTTCTCTTAATATATGTTTTTGCGGAAGACTTATATGATACATTACTATTAGAGATTACTTTGGTCACATCTTATTGCGGCGAACACTTTAGACTCCTTTTTTACTTGGGTCTTATCACTGCCCTCTCTCATGGTTGGGACTAAATGTCAAATTCCAATGTGATCAACTTTTCACAACCCGGTCGAGTTGGATCTCAGCACTGTGGTCGCCCATGATTGGCGATGTGTGAACAAACCACATACTGTGTCATGGAAGGGGAATGTTGAGAATTGAGATGGGTGTTAGATTTCATGTATATTGGCAGCAATGAATCTATTATATGATGTATTCAATACGTGAGCAAAATATACAATAATTATAACTATGGAAGCGTCCAATATAAATATTTGCAACACCATGCCATTATCTAGCAATATAAATCTTATCCCATTTATATGTATCACATATTTAAGGCTACATGATAAAAAGATAGCTCAATTTCATAAATCATAAAGTTTAAAGCATCACAATTTTTTGTTTTTGTTGATCAAGGCACTCCATTCTTACATATTTTTCTTTCAAATATCATAGCAGCAAGTGTGCACCATAGTTCCAACTTCCAAGATCTTTTAAAGAAAATTATTAAATTAACAATCTCACATATATTTTCTTGTGGCAGCACCAATTCCATCATGAAAGTAAATACACATTAATGTTGGAATTAATGTGCAAATGCTATCCTTATACATAAGCCATTTATATGTCTCACATTACATGTCCCAAAGCTTTTAGGAAACAAGTGTACTCATTGTCATTTGGAAATAATCGTAAGCAAGGTAGGTGCCCATAACAGATAGTCTGATTGTAAATCTCTTGCGACCAAGGTCCTGAGTGGTGTCTCAAGGATTCCCTCTTATTCTTCTTGACAATTCCCTGGCAACAACCAATAATTATACTTCATGCAAATTCATGTTCTCAATGTCTACACCTATTCGCTTATTTGCTTTGCATCTTGAATTGTTCTACTTTGTAAACTTGCATATAACAAGATACCTGTTTAATACGGGATATTAAAATCTCCATCTCGGTACTTTTCAAATATCATAACCATTCAGTTACCTCTTTTCACTTGGGCTCTCAATTTCATCACCTATGCCTTTCAAAGCTATATGTACATACTTTATGTGCTAAGGTTTGATTTGGTTGGTTAATAAAAAGAAATTGCATTGGCACAACTTCTCCTCTTGTGATTTTACTGTATGGCCATTGATGCGATTTCATTACTTTGAAAGGTGTGCTTCCTACCTTATCCTTACCCTTTCATTTCTAATGCAAAATCCTAATCCTAGCTGTACTTGTGTACATTGAGTCTGATCATAAATTCCTTCAAAGCCTCTTATACATATACCGACCTTAGTCGGCTCTTTTTCATTGTCAAAACCTTAAATTCAATTCCTTTGTTTTACTTGACACAACTTACATTGACAACACTGAGGTCTTGTTTGACTGCCCCTTGGCAATTTAGCATATTGCTTCCATATCCCTAGTTTCACATCCCCCAATGATCTTGCATCCAAATCAATTAACTTTTGTAGCATGGATAACCTATCACAAAGTCATAGTCACAGCTTTAACCATGAGCGACCATAGTTTCTTGAGTACTTGAGGAACCAAGTCCGACGTCTTTATACTCTCTACCTGCATGATGTGCGAGTAGTTCAGTAAGTGACCTTAAATAATATTTCTGAAGGCCTCTTTGAAGTCTACACTAGTTAGTTTGTTTAATAATTTGATCTGAACTCATATAAGTATCATGTCGCTCTTGCATTTTTTTACGTCATAAATGGCTATTCTATTTTAATGTCTATTAGCCAATGCATAACGAAGTATATTTCATATTGGTCCTCAAGTATGCCATATTCAGGCGGAAGGCTTTCAATGGTTATTAGTAATTTTGTGTTCTGTGATATATGCATAACTGTGGACGAAACCAGTTATGTGTTGATAGGAGTCAGTGTATCATCTGTCCTAGCTCACTTGCTTTTCTGTACCTCGTTTGATTTTGCGATGTGATAGGTAATGTGATCATGATTGTTGTATGAAGACAATGCTAGTTTCGTGTACAAAGTCTTGATATTTATGAGTTATGGGACTTACGGATATTAGATCTCATATAAGCCCTTGTCAACATGCCTTGTGAAGCAATACAGGGTATGCCAATATGCCTGTCATGTCTGCAGTGCACGAAAGTCACCAATATGCCAATCTGCCTGTCAAAACTTCTAATTGTGTGATTAAAATTTGAACCGGTAATTGATTATGAGGCAGGATTATGTAACAAGTTTGACTCTAAAGTTTAAATGAGCACTGATGCCGAATCTTTGGTTAAGACCTTATCCACAAAATGATTCTGTTATAGAAGATATCTTGAGAAACTTCTTATTGTTGAGCTCTTTAATATTTTAAGTCAGAATTCTAGATCATATATAAGTATTCCGACCATTTCTTGGGTCATAGAGTAGAGTATAATTTACTTCTAGGCTTCTAGCTTATGCTTTCATTATTGTACCATATGCTACATACATTTTGCGGCATGGTGCCTATACAAGGTTGTAAGGACACAAATACGACACGACATGACGATATGGAAAAATTCCAAACTAAAGGATACACTGACACGACTATATACACGACTATATATATGTGTGTGTATATATAACACATGTTTGCGCTCGCGCACATATGCATGCATATATACATATGCACGACAAATAAATATGCATGTGTCCATTTACATACACATATATGTCCATTTACATGTTCATCAATATATGTATACACACACACACACATATGCATGTAGGGGAGTGTTCAATTGCAAACCGGTTCCCGTTTTTTAAAAACGGGAATTCTCGATCTATGGTGTATTTGAACGATATGATCCGTTCAAGCTGATCATCCTATCCCAGAGGAGACATGATATCAAGTCAGGTGGGGTGAAAATTATAGGTGGTCATAAACTGTGTAAGTCTAGAACTTGAACGAATGATTAAGTTCATTATTGATTATTTAAAAAAAAGTTATTTATATAAAATAGCTATTATTTATTTAAATTTCAACCAACATATTCATAGAAAAAAGGAAAGAGCAGCGAAACCCGAATATCAGTCCTCGAAATCACTAGTCCTCATGCTGTCGTAATTTTTATTCAAACACAATAATGATTGATAGAATAAAAAAACTCTCGGCTTGTTTTTCTTTATAATTGTAGAACCTATACTTTAACATATGCTAGGTTATGACATGCGTAACACATGGTAAGGCATAATACATTTTTGTTTCGGTAAACATATAAAATTTACAAATGCATTGTATGTATATTGATGAGTGCATAGAGAAACATTAGAAATGAATTTAATTGATCGACTTGTGTCAATTTTATGATTTATTTTTGTATAAAACAAATCAAAGATACTTACTTTCTACTTTTATTTTATGAGTAGCATAAGCTATCCTTCAAGAGAAAATTATATAAGTTGCATTAGCTTTTTTCTAGAAGAAATTTATATGAAAAAGGATCAGTTTAAGTTGAGAAATCATTTAAGTTGATTTGCCAACTTTTATGACTTCTTTAGAAAGGGAAAAAATATTTGCAAAAAACCAGTGACTAGGAGATTTGAACTCTGCCCTTTAGCCAAAAAAATTAAATAGACCACCACCAACTTTTAGTCAACAAATTTATAACATACAATATATATATATATATATATATATATATATATATATATATATATATATATATAAACTGGACATATACATGTGTACACCATATACAAAGGAAATAAAACATGAAAAGCTTAGGGTTTTGGGGTAATTAGATGTTATTATCATACCATATACAATACATATGTATTTATTATCGGACTTTAGAAAGATGTAAACATCAATAAAGAGGGTGCGCTATTAAAAATATTAATATCACAAAATCCTTTAAATGAACCCCTATTCAATTAAAAAATAGAGCATAGTTATCCGATTAAAGGTGTGAGGATAAATATAGCATAGTTATTCGATTAAAGGTGTGAGACACACCGCTTAAGTGGTAAAAAACGAAGTGGCGACGGTAGCTCAACCGCTTAAACAACCTTTTTTTAAAACACTGGTTTTTTCTTTTATCATCATTATTTTAAAGTTATTGAGAATCCTCCAATAAAACCAATTACCAACTAACAAAGAATAAAAAATATAAAGCATTTATATATAAATCTTTGGTATGCTATATTATGGATTCAATAAACGTTGCATTCAGATTTGAAATTTTATTGAATGATATGTTGTAACCAAAAGGACACTAATGGACTAACTCTGAAATAATCCTCTTGGTCAGATATTAACAAGCGTGTACACAACATACATCAATCATCGATGCGCACACAACATACATCATTCATCGTCGGCTTGTAATGTTTTGTCGGTCATGCTCTTAGTTTTGTTTTGATGAAATTCCATGAATTAACCATATGTCTCACAATCGCATTCTTTATGGTGCCTCTCATCTAAGTTAAGATCTAAAATGCATATGTGATCAATATTGATACCCTTTCAGTTAGGGTCTTGAACTTATTAAGAGCAAAACTCAATATAATCCATGTCGCACCATATCAATATTGTCATAGGATTTGTAGTCCGTAGCAACATAGTGCTACCTAATGCATGAATGCTACAATAGGAATATAGCTCCAGTACTCCACGAGATTCAGCCATTTGGCTTGTTTCTACCGCATTGAATTTTCGTTATGTGAATAACTCACTAATTAGATAGATGGGGTTTCCACTGTTGGTTTCCTTTTTTTATGGGCTTAACCATAGTTAGTATCTTACGACATACGATACGTATCTTACGATGCGATATGAAAGGTTTCTGATACATATCAACAACCCTCTGTATCAGAAAATCTATCGTATCTTTACGATATACAATACATATCGTACGATATTATACGTTCTGATACGATATACGATATGAACTATACAATATTTAAATGCTCTATTTGTTATTGGGTTGGGCCTAGATCTTCCAGATTAGGTTTAAAGACCTTAAAAGTATAAAATATCTCATCTCTAAAGTCCTAACTAATCTGAGCCGCAATACTCAAGACTTTAGAAACTCTATCTCGTCCTCGTGTGCGCTTACAGAAAAGAAATATATTAGAAGTTAGAACAACTAAGATTCAATATCTTGTTTTATATTTAGTAGAACTTGCAACTAGAAATAAACCAAAAGAAAAGAGAACAAAATGAGAGGCATATCATCCGATTTGTTTATCGGATAAGGAATCCAATGGTGGTTATTTATGAATACTTTGAAGTTGATGTAGGACTAAGTGGTATGAAAAGAAGAAATGAGCTATAATTATATTATATTTACTAGTTAATTTTGTTAAAATTTTCAAAATTCTTAGTATTTTTAACCAATTTTTTTTTTTATAGGACCTCAAAATTTTGAAAGCTTTTCCAAAAAAACTTGTAAAGAAAAGAAAGGAAAATAGTTGACGTGAAAAAAGAAGAGGAGTTCGTAGGATACAGAAGTGAAGATGAGAACATCCTCATCGACGATAATAGGCGATGAATTGATACAAGATTATTGATTGATCAGTAGTTTTGTTTTGTTATTTTTTAAAAGTTTTTAGTTTATGATATGTGATCTTAGTTAGAAAATGTTGCTACTTGTGAAACTTATGCCTATGTCATGTCGGTTACACCATTTGACTATAGTACCATTTTTCTTATTTATTTTATTAACTTGTGAGTTATGATTGTTTAAATGGTTTATATTGTTTCACATATTTTTCAGTTTGAACTTTATATATATTGTGTTTGTTGCGTGGCTTGGGAAATAGTACTCTTTATAATTTTTTTAATATACTATTCTATGTTACTAATTTAATCATATAATTATAAAAAATATAGTTATATTCTTACTTGTTTAGTTATTACACAAGTGATTATTAGATTGTCATATTTTACGATATACGATGCGATATACGATACGATACAGATGCAAAATTGATATACGATTCATATCATTATTTGACAACTTTGGGCTTAACCTTAAACCCATTCGATGAATCTATGACTATCCTTTAGATAGACCCTTTAACGAAGTTTAAGTCAACCCTTTATCAGATTTTTTTGGTCTTAGGTCAGATAATAGCACACGACTTTATAAGAAACTAGTGTCGTATAAGTATATTGATGTGATTAAAGATATGTATAATATATCAATTAGTAATATGAAGACGATTGGAGGAGAGCTATTTCCTATCACCATTAAAGTTTACGGCAAGGATCGACATTAAGTCATTATTTTTTGCATTGATTATGGACAAACTTACTAGACATATTTAGGATGATGTCCATGCTGAATGTTTGTTGATGATATTGTTTGAGTAAGTAAATAAATCTAAAGAAGAGATAATTTCTAAAGTAAAAAAATGGAAAGAGCCCTTAGCATTTAAAGTATTTAGAAGTAGTAGAATAAAAACTAAACATATGAAATGTAATTTCAGCCTAACAATGCGAAGAAGTGGGCTTATGGTGCAAATTGATGGCCATAAGATATTTAGGAATAATCGTTTTCGTTGCTTAAGATCTATAATTAATCAAGATAAGGAGATTGAGAAGTATGCAATTCATATCAGTGTTTTGAAAGCGAAAGGCGACTTCAAGATGACGAAACTTGCCCATCGCCTGAAGCAAGAGGCGTCAAAAAGACGACCGTCTCAATGAAATGAGACGACAACTATTTAGACAACCAACATAAGTTTACTAGGTTGATTTGAGGATGAAAGAAAGAATATGAAATAAAAGAATAGAAGACTTTTCAAATTGGAATTAAAAACCTAGTTTTTTCGTCATTTTTTGTTTATATTCTCATAAAAAGACTTCTCTATGATTAAGAAGAAAGTAAGTATATATATAAAAAATGAGATTGAAATGTCATGAACTTTATTAGTATTTTTATTTTTAAAATAAAAATAACTTGGGATACTCGTTTCAAAGTCTCGTCTTGGAGGCTAAGGTGATCGTTTTGGCACTTGAGGCTATAGCAACTTAGCGTCTCGCCTAAGTGTCTTAGACGTCAAGACGCTTCCCTTTTAAAACACTGACTCATATGATTAAAGAGGGATGGTTGAAATGGATAAGTGCATAAGAATTGTTATGTAATCATAAGGTATCTTTGAAACCAAAGGAAAATTTTTATAAGACAGTGATAATGCTGATATGGATTAAAATATTGGGTAATCAAGAAACATATCTAAAAAATAAGTGGTTGAAATGAGAATGTTGATGAATGGGTAGTAATACACTAAAAGATGTGTAAATAATGGTTGAAATGAGAATATCAGGATGAATGGGTAGTAATACATTGAAAGATACAATAAGAAATGAGTATTCATAACAAATTGGGGTTTGTTCGCATAGAGATAAGATAAGAGAACCAATTTAATATTGTTTAGACATGTGCAATGGACACCAATCAATATCTTGGTTAGAAATGATAAAATTGTGGTTAGTCCAACTAAGGATAGATCTAAACAAAAATTGTTAGAGGCAATTAAAAATAATATGTTAATTGTTATTTTGGTCGAGAAGACGTTTCATAACAAAGTAGAATGGAAGAAAATGATTCATATGGCCGACCCCAGCAATTTAGGATACGTGCTTGTTATAGTCACGTGTATCCTGAGACCTTTTTTTATTATAATTTTGCTCATATTTAAAATTCATTTCATATTTACAAAAGAAGTATTCAACAAGCATAGATTAATGCATATAAATGCATTAGAAATCATAATCTTAAATGTTGAAATCTGTATATAGAACATAATAATGGCATGAACTTCTAATATGAATATAGCGGAACCAATTCATAAACTAAAGCATATAGTCATCAAACAAAAGATAGGCTAGACAACCTTGGTTGACAAAAGTAATCAAGTAAATAATAAATTTAGAATAATTTTCTTGTAGATACGAGTATAAACCAGATGAATGGAATATACTCAATTTCTTGATTATACTAATATACAATAGACTCTTATATTTTAGGTGATTGGATATAGCAAAAAGTTTGAAATCATTAATAAATATAAAATGTTCTCATTTTTTTGGGTTTTAGTAGTTTTTCTTGAATCAATTTTGAACCATTTGCTAGAGTTTGTAACTTTCCAAATGATCCCACTAACCATAAATTAAAATAATTAAAAAGATATTATGATCCTTGTAAATGCATTGCCTTAAAGGATACATTGCCGTCTTGGAACGTTCTGTCTGGAAAGAGGTTTTCCTTAGCGGTACATAACCTATTATCTATATATTCTTGATGTGTCATGGTTGTCAACGTATGGACCACAAACATAAATCTTTGCCCTTATTATTAATAAGTTGAAAATAATTTAAGATATGATATTTTGATAAAAGCTTTTCAGGAAAGAAAAAAAAATTGAAGTGGTATCTTTTCTTTAATTCAATATTAATCCCATTTATAGATGGATTACACTACAATACACAACCATAATAAACAAAAATAATTAACTTAATAAATAGGTTTAAAAATCCATTAGTATATTCTCTATAAAAATTTCTTTTTACTATTTTTTTTGATATAATTCTTATTAACTTTTTGGACCTAAGAACTATCAATTAATAGTTTATTTAAGACAAATTATAATATGCCACAATGACTAACTGTCGTTAATAGAACAAGTAAAGTAATAAAATTTAGGGTTTTTGTATGTAATCCCCCCAAATCTTCATTTCACATATTACCTTCAAAATGTTGAATTTATAAATCTCCTAACTACATCTCAAGTTACAAATAAGAGAATAACATCATTAAATGGCTAAAATATTTTTTAACAATTCTTTGAACACCAGTAGCATGATAACATTAACTTATTGTTGGTTAGCTATACCCTTAATCAATCATATATGCCTATTTTATCTTCAATGCTTTCTTGTATCCTCGTAAAATCATATTTTTAAAGCTACAATACATTTATACTATAAAAAGTAATGGAAAAGAATTTGATAAACCATTTCTTATATTTAATTCTATGACTTCAAAACATCTTCATTCACATGAATAAAATGTTGGAAATAAATGAAGATTAATGTTCTTATATTTGAATATAAAAGGAGTTTTAAAGAAAAAGACCAGTGATATAAATGTCGATCGATATTGTCGAAATATCAATGATATGTCGGTCTTGGGAAGAAAACGACAAAGATTTGCAAAATTATTTCGGTTACTGATATTTGGTAAATATCGGTCGATATTTTGTGACGTCACTGTTTTACCCTATATTTTCCGATATGTGGAGAAATTTTTTTGGGTATTTTTGTTTTCGAGTTTTGGGCCGAGTTTTGTACATTAAGTAATTAATAGGTGATCGCTTTACCACTGAGCTATTAAGAAAAATATAAATTTAATAAAACTAAAAATTTGTGTAAGTTGATATTTTTTCAAAAAAATAAGTTATGTAAACGATGTTTATATTACAAAAATTCAGAACCCGATATTTGATAAAACCAACCAGCATTTCACGAAATCTGATATATAAAATCAAAATTTTATGGCCGACTGACACAGACATCTGAAATTTAGAACATTGAAAAAGACGCCATCAATAGATTAAAACAACATATTGATAGTTTAACAATGAAAGAGAGAAGTTAAAGAGCAAATATGCTGGGTAAAGTTTCATGGTTAGCTACAAGAAAACAATTTAATTGAAAGAAATATGTAGTCTCATGATTAAAAAATAGAACAATGAAGTAATTCTTAACTTAAAGACCATTAATTGAAATCTCTTTAAATAGTACCATCTCCGTTTCATTTTAAGTGTCCATTTTTTGTTTTGCACTAAGAAAACTTTGGAAAATATATAAACTTATAATATGGTTGATGCTAAATTCCTATATTAACCTCATTTAATGCTAAATTCCTATGTTAGCCTTGTACATTTAATGAAGGTTATTATAGGAATCAAAATTTAAATTTGTATTGATAACTAAAAAATTAGTATTGATATTATAAATGGACACTTATAATGGAACAAAATAAAAACAAAAAATGGACACTTAAAATGGAACGTTGGTAGTAAAAGTTAGCATTGGCTAATTTGTAATAACTTCAAGGACTATAGGGTGGTATATTTAAATTCAACTTTTTAATAGGGGTATATAAAATAAGAAAGAATAAAGGGAGTTATACCACAAAAAAACCGAAAATTTATTTTTGTAACTTGAGTACTAACCTAACCTAAGTGAAACAAAAGAAATTGTAGAAACAGTAAACTCAAAGCTATTAGCTTACTAGGGACTATATTTGCTACATTTATAGAAGACCTGGGCACACTCTGCTATGCCCTCAAACCCAAACATTAAGAAAACGAAAGTAAAAATAAAAACAGACTTAGAGAAGTGTAGGAGGCATTGAATCAAATATCAGTCATATTGGCTGATATATTGTATCGATAAACCCCTCCTGATTCGATAAAACCAATATATTTTTGCCAATATGGCTATATCGTCCGTAATTGATATAGGAAACACTTATCCAATACGATTCTGAAATCTGCCGATATCTGATATTTAGAACCTTGATAGAAGCAGTGCTAAAACTCATGTATTTATTTATTTGATTTCCCAGAAAGTTATTTCACTCACAGCGATTATAGATGTACCTGTGATATCAAGTTCATGTGTAATGCAACTTAATTAGGATATGCATGCATGATAACAAAATTAGGTGTTTCAGCTCACGTTGCCTCCTTGGCGCCATCAAATGCCATGTACCACTACCACCATGTGTAAGAACAATCATGAAAGGAGGATGAATAGATGAGAGGTTTATGGTTGCCGCTTGCTGGTGTGGATAAAATCATTTGTCTAATTACTCAAAGAATACCCTCCATCATATAGAATCCTTAGATACATATCTATGAATATAGGATCCAAAAGCATTGGAACTCATCTCAAAATCAAGTACCTCTTAGGAAAATAGACTACAACACTAAAAGACTCTGCAGTCGTGCATAGCCATCATCACTGTTGCAGTTTAATGTGATAGAAACAAAGGGTAGTTTTTGATGAGCATGTTGGGGATTGTAAGATCTAAAGTATTGGAGACAATGCAAAATAAGAGGAAGCACAAGTGATTCATCATTCTTCATCCAAAATAGTTTGGTAGATAAATCTCTTGTATTATACAACTCTTCTTGTAGCAATTAAGTAATCTCTTTTTGCTCCGATCTGAGGGTTGAATTAAAACCAATTATTCTTTGTGGGGGTAAACATCATTTTTTTGTTATAACATGTCGACAATATCAGCAACTTAAGAGGCATAATAAATATACAACTTAAAAGGGACATCAAGGTAGACACAATGATTGTGGTGCTCAATTTGCATGACTAGGGGCACAACGTCTATCTTTCTCAGCAACATTGGCTTTATATCCTTCTATTGTTCCACATCTGCTACATCCCTCCACTTATTCCGGATATTACAATCTGTCTGAAGCTTATGTTCCCTAACTTGCATTGATCTTTTTTTAGAATTTTAATTTTGAAAATTATCTTTACCTTGTTTTTCTGCCATGAATTTCCTGATGTTACTTTATATGCTGGTTATGGTATCTTGAGTTGATTTGGTGCTGACTTCATATGCTGGTTATGACCATATGTTGGTTGTTGCTATCTTGTGTTGACTTCATATGTTGGTTATGGCCAGTGTTATAAATGTTGGCCGACATTGTCGATATGTCGGTTTTGGGAAGAAAACGATACAGATTTACATAATTATTTCGGTTACCGATATTTGGTAAATGTTGGCTGATATTTCGTGATGTCGCCGTTTTACCCGACATTTTCTGACGTGTGGAGTTTTTTTTGAATAATTTTCTTTTAGATTTTGGGCTTTGGGCTTTATACATTAAGTAATTAATAGGCGACCGCTCTACCACTGAGCTATTGAGGAAGATATAAATTTAATAAAACTAAAAATCTGCATAAGTTAATATTTTTTCAAAAAAAAAGTTGTATAAACGACGTTTATATTACAAAAATGTAGAACCTGATATTTGATAAAACCACCCAACATTTCACGATATCCAACATCAAAATGTTCATACCGTCACGACACTGACATCCGAAATTTAGAACATTGGTTATGGCTATCGTGAGTTGAGTAGGTGTTGATTTGATATGCTGATTCTGACCATCTTGACTCGATTAGGTACTGAATTTATACATCAATTACTCACATTTGTTTCCTTGGCATTAAATTATAAGGATTTGCTAGTTTTATAGCATTCCTCAAGTATCATGTAAGACAACATTTACAATGTATGATTGTTATATAAGTTCATGGATGGACTGAAATAGGGAATCTTAGAATTATTTAGAAGAAAATCGAATTCATACATCCCTTTGTTGGAAATTTGATGTTGGGAGGTTTGTTAATGGAAAGAAAGGCTTAAAAAGTTTAGACAACCAAAGTTAATGGCTTAGTATGTCGACATTGATATTGGGGTTAAGAGAAGGTAGGTTAGAAGTATCAAAGAAGATCGATTCATACCAATCTTTTCTGGTTAGCTGGATCTTCAATTGTGGCTATGTAAGAAAGTTTCGGTTGTGTATATGTTAAGAAAGATTCTACATGTGGTTTTTTGCTTGAATATGTGTAAAATGATATCGGGGAAGGAGCTGGCATGTGTTAAAGAGGATCATTGCAGCTTTACAGTGTAGTAATATATTGGAGGCTAGGAGGCATAGACACTTTTTTTCCTCATCATGCTCCTCCAACATGTATTAGACACTCGTACGTTTGATACCGTGTTCGACACATTTGGGATGTGTGCCCATTCAAATTGGACATAGTCGACACTTCTACATTGGGCAAGGGTTTGAGAAGTAAAAAACATGAAATATGTGTGGACAACTTCAATATCTTCAAGGATTCTAGAAAATTAAATATTTGAAATCTCTCTTGATGGACTATAGCTAGGAGTAAAGGGCTAAATTGATACAAATGATGAAGTTGGGTCTATAAAAGCGGGCTTCAATTAAAATTGGGCTAATATTTTATTTGTTTTAATTTCAATGGATTGTATTTTTGGGTGTTTTACTTTTAGTTGTATTTGTTTGTGCTTAAGAAAGCATATGGTTATTAATGAAAGTTATAACTTAGATTTTACTTTTATCGTGCATTTAACACTATACTGGTACATGTTTCTTCTCATAGTGTATTAAATATATAGATAAATAACATAGTTGTGCCCCCACGTCCTCTTTTATACAAATTTGCCGTGCCCCATGTCTGAATCTGTGTGTGTCCGTGTTATATAGATTAGAGGCTATCACCAACAATTTTCATATTTGGCATTTTCTTAGACTATTGGGCAGTTATTTGTGATGGCTTGTATTGGTGAGCAGAGGTAGGTAAAATCATTAGTTGAGAACCGATTATAGTTGCAACACTTCGGTAACTCAAAGTTTCAAATATTCTAAATCGGGATCATACCTGATGAGTGTTTTATATATCAAATAGCGGACGCCGGACGATATATCAGGAATATGGATCAATATCAGACATTCATATTGGGAGTTAATATCAGGAATTTCTGTATACGTATTGGACATCGGATTTATATTATTCACATATTTTATGCATGTAAAATACATAAAAAAGTTTTAAGTGTCATCTATCAATTATAATAAAGATTTATTGTAAGCTACGTGCAAGAACACACACCTCATTATCAAAATGATAGATTTAAATAAACAACTAAAGTGAAGCTATGTAACACATTAATTAGTTGATGTAACAAAACTTACAAGATACATCTAGTTAATTTTTTGTTAAAAATTGGATTTTGAGCGAAGAGTTTCAAATCTTAAAAAAGTTAACCTGCTGTCCAATATAACTCATTAAAGCCTTTATTATTGAACTATCGGCGGACGATATAATCAGCCGATATTCAAAATATCAGTCGATTTAGGCAAAACAGCATCCATCTATTATGTCCCTAATCGATATATTAGCTTATATGACCGGATATTTGGAACAATATTAATCAACTACCTATATGTTGATAAATTGTACCTAATAGGCTGTCATCATAGCTTTATACTATTAAGTCTAGAGTTTAGTTTAAAAAAGAGAGTATTGCTAGAAACTTCTTGCTTAGTGCTTACTTCAAATGTCATTGTAAAGAATTTTTGCGTGTCCAAATGTTTATTAACAATTACAAATGTAGTAGTTGCTACTTGCTCACATTCGAGAACTTTTCGGTTTACGTTCGCTAGGCAATCTGCTGTAGCTGTTCTATTTCTATATTTAATCTTATTAGGATGTATCCTTGAATTTTGCAAGTTAGTACGGGCTTATACGCAAGGACCCTCCCTAATTAAACGCTGAGTTTACATAAAGTAGGTGTCTTCTCCTTGGCTTCTTTCAAAAACGTTAAATTGTTGTCACTTCCTCCCCAGGGGATCTTTCAACTTACATAGAAAATAAGGGGAATAATGTTATAGATTTGGATGCGGATATATATTAATTAGGAAATTTAACAGGGTTTATAAACAGAAAACCTTTTTATATCTTTATTGCTTTCATATTAAGTCATGGTGCTCGTGTGTCATAATTTGATGTTCAACATGCATCTTATGGCTATAGATTCAATAATCTTAGAATTCCGTAAAGTCACTTGACATAGCTAGTTAGCTTAGAGAGACAAAACCGTTAGTGAAGTGTCAGGAGATGCATACAGTTTTGGCACTCGAAGACGCATACAGTTAGTGAAGTAGGAAATATATTTGAAGTAGGAAATATATTTGGAAATTTTAGACTGTTCTTGTTTTTTAATCAATATTTGGTGTAATGGTAAACCTTATTTTGTAAGCAATATATATTGGAATAATATTTCATCTGACACGCGCATAGTTTTTGAGTCTAAATTTCAAGGTTTTTTCCTAACTGAACATTTTACTATGCAGAATGATAATATACAGTTTGATACAGACGACCTAATTTACTTCGGCTGGTACAAGATACTCTACCTGTCTATGCACAATGAAATTCTCCAGCACTTGATTTATTTTGCCTCATCAGTGTAAGCTCTCTCTATTGGTTGATAATTTGAAGGAGCCTGACTACAGAACTCGCATTTCATGGAAATAATCAAGAAGCCCTTTTCGTTTTCAAGAAAGCTTCGATGAGCTTTGCGACCCTAATACTTAAGTTTTTTTTAGTTGATTGTCGATGGTAATATACGGTGTGATGGTTCTTATGGTGGTACTCACTGTATGTATTTATGCATAGGTTGTTGAATTGCTCAGCTGCAGTGTGTTTAATTTTGTTGAGACTATTTTTCTATTTATTTTTTCTTTTATATATTTCTTTCAGTTTGTTTAGGTGATTTACATGTTCTTTATCTTACTTCAAATTAAATCTTAAATCAGTTGAGAAATATCTAAATTTTCTTTCATGTGATGATGTTTTATTCTGGTAGCTCTAATGGCTATTAGCACTTATTTTCGGTGGTTTTGGATTGGTTTTTTTTTAACCTTATTGTTTCGTTATCTGCGGTTTAACAGAACTAAATGCAGATCCCGGCTTTTACTTAAAGAACTTGGTCCCGCTTCTTTGAAAGATTTTTGCTCTTGGGTTATCTATCTGGATGCATAACAGAACACAGCGCGTAGGAGTAATGCTGCGTGTGGAGCCCGTCGTTTTCGCCTGTACTGTCAGGAACTCATTTTCTGGCATAGATTCGGCATTGTCCAATCAAGTACAAAATTAAAGATGGTTGGTCTTTTGGCTAATAACTTGAAAGCAACTATTCAACGGCCATGGTTCATGGTCTTTTTGTATTATTGCGTACAAATGGCTGTAACTAGGAAGGTCTAGGTCCCATTCGGTATTGGTTTGCTCCCTAATTTCAATTTGCTTGTCTCATAATTTAGGTAATTAGCCAAATTCTTGAGTCATTGAAGATTTTGACAGAAATGGCGGTTGCTGTGATGTCAATGCCCTGTCATTTATGTTGATGGTGACACACACACTAGTAGTAGACCTCCAGGCATGTTGATGGTGGTCCCCCCCTAACCCACACACACCTGACATTTTTAGAAAATCATATTAAATTTCATCTAATATTCGATATTAGAATTTTTAAAGATAAATATTATAGAAACTAAAAACCCAAAGGTTTCTTGGATACAAAAATTTACGAAATCCTAGGGTTTTTATTTTTTTTTTATTTTACTTTTTATATTTTTGTAGTTTTCAATTCATATGACCATAAAAAAGTGGCATTTATTTACAAAAGTTCTAAAACCCAAATATCTGTGGTATTTATTTACACTATACTACATTTATGGTATATATTTTTTACACCATAAAGGAAAGATGAAAGTTCATGGTATTTATTTACCATAATTAAATTTCATGGTTAATAAACAATGATCCATGGTTTTTATTTAAAACACCTTGAAAGTCCATGATATTTTATTTGAAAAACCTTAAATGTTCATGGTATTTTATTTGAAAACCTTAAACAATGATCGTTGGATTGCCATAATTGCCCTCAAGATTTGGGCACAACCACAAGTTTATCAATATAGTCCAAATCTCCACAATACTTGATATGAAGGGCAAAATGGGTATCCAAAATTTGTCCATAACTAAATTTACATATTTGCTCACATCATCAAGCCATATTCTCCAAAATACCAACAGTCTAAATTTCATGCAAAAGAGAATAGTCAAAGTCAAGAAATAAAATAGAAAATCTTAAAATTTCACACCTTCCTTCCACTTTCTTATAGAATAAAGAAAGAAAGAAAGAAAAAGACAGAAAGCATTTTCACTTGGTAACTAATATTTTTTTATTACTATTGTTATTGTTACATGGTGGTGATATTACCAAACCCTTATTTGATAAATCCATGTCAAAACTTATGTATGGACAAAATTAATTCCAACTACATTAGACTTTAATTTACCCCCCTCAAATCGCATCCCATCGCTCTTTCTCTGCCCACGACCCCACACCGCCATGTCGTGGCCCTTGATCTCTCCTCCAACCTTACCGGCCTCATCCCCTTCTTCCCAGCTCCTTCATCTCCCATCTTCGCCTCCTCAACCTCTCCAACAACCTCCAGCCTTTTCTCTGACCCAATCATCACACTTCGGTGTTCCTCGACCCTAACGGATCTTCTGGTCAAGATCGACGGTATGTTCAGAAGCGAGATCGGCGTTATCATGTACCAGTTCCCCGACGGGGATTCGACACCCTCTTCTCGATCTCGTCGCAGGAAAAAATCGGCAACATAATGGAGGAGCTCGACCATGTTTCCTATGAGCCCGTGAGACTGCGGATCTTTGTGCGAGGTTGCGGATCTTCATTATTTCGCTGACAACGACCATCTTACGATCAACACGGGACGGTGCTACATCGACGCCGTGAACGAGATCAGGATCGGGATCAAGAGAAAGGATAACATAAAAGACAAAAATTAAAGGCTCATATAGTTGGGGTTAATTTTATCCATACATAAGTTTTGATATGGATTTATCAAACAAATGGTTGGCAATATCATCATCCTCTTTATATTTGAAGGTATCTTATGTGAAGGCTTTAAGTTTAACTATCAATGTTTGTGTTTCTTGGGGAAGAAATCAAATACCTATTGGTTTTTTCTCAGGCAAAATTTAGAAAATATTGGAAATGAAGACGACGACATTGGCAATGGCACCTGTTAAAGTTATTTTTAAACCAGAGTAGAGTTTAAAATTAGAGAAGAGTTGGAGGAGTGATGGGCTTTTACACATAGGCTATTAATGATAAGTGGATTCCAACAATAAAACTCAAGCCTTATTGAGATGTGAACCATTTTATATTTTATACCTATGTGTTTGTTTTGTTGTTTCCAATGTGAGACTATCTTTAAAGTCTCACCATTTGTTTTTTTCTTACTTTCAACACTCTCTCTCACGTGCAACCACCACTTTTTTCTTTTGTGTGGTTGTCACGTGGAAAGTACAACACTTGGCAGTATTGTCGAGCCGATTTTGGATCGAGCCATTGGCTCTGATACCTTGTTAAAGTTATTTTTAAAGTAGAGTAGAGTTTAAAATTGGAGAAGAGTTGGAGAAGTGATGGGCTTTTACACATGAGTTTTTAATAATAAGTGGGTTCCAACAATAAAACTCAATCCTTATTGAGATGTGTGTTAGGAATATGTATGCCCTAGAGGCCATTATTGTATGATATAGTGGATGCTTGGACATATATATAGAGGACTTTCTTGCTCGACATGATAGTATGCTATCTGGTTGCCTTTATCTTAACATGTTCACTGGTATTATTATACTGTCTCTCTTACATGTTGATAAAGCCCTTAGGATGTAGCTTAACTACCAGGACTATGATGGATATCATACTGCTAGGACTTGTGTAGTCTACAAGCACATCCTTTAATTGTTCCTAGTCGAAAGAATATCGAGACAGGACATCGATATTCCAGAGTAGACTAGTGTGTACATTTCTTGACCCTGTATAGGACGATGGTTGGTCCTATAGCCATTGGTGTTTGACATCAAGGATTGTACACTTGTGCTTATTAGAGAATGGGTATACCGAACAGCACTCGCCGGGAACTTCTAGTTGGTAGTATACCTATCGTCAGATAGCAGTTCCCTGGTGACACTGGTACAGGTTAGTCTGTCGACCCGAGATCGTTATAGTCTTATGTGGCTCCCACTGTGCTTTGATTTTCTCTCTACCACGGCTCAAAGGAGTCGTGCAAACAGGTGAATTTTGGGTACAGTCTCGAATCATATGGAGGTAATGAGCGATAGGAGGGGTTTCGTCTCTCCCGGTATTGGGAGTTGATGTTGCGCTAAGCTCGATTGGCTATAACTGGAAGTCCCTGGCCAGGGCTGCTGAGATTTACTGATAAGAGTTATCAGTAGTTTCTCGAACCGTTATAGGCCAGACATCGGCATGACTTATCACGTTACCGGGGTCTGACGATTCCACCCCTAGACATGATATGCGACATATCAGATGAAGAGACCGGACTGTACGGTAAGTTTCTTATACGCTTCATAGAGAGTATGGACAAGCTTGCTTGTTGATCTTCTAATCGCTCAATACCTGGATAGCCGTTACGTCCAGCTAGTACCGCTGATGGCTTGTGGGTGATTGATGTGATCACACCTACTGTTGGCGTATTGACGAGTATTTAGAGTTCCACACAGATGTTTCCTGGTTCAAGCAAAATAAAGTAGGGCATATATGTGATATGTGTGGGGGCCTGATTAAATACGTGTATGTGATACCGTATTCTAATCTGAGAGTTATCTAATATCGCTCAGGTTATATGTGATATAACCGGATTATCGAATCAAGTGTTGATTTGATAAGATGATATACAAATAAATGATATTAGTCGGTTATATGTGATATAACCAGATTATTAAATTAAGTGTTGATTTAATAATATGATATATATTATATTTGATATAATTATATCTTAACTAATATTATTAGTTCACTAAATATTTTCTTATATATATATATAAATATAAATATAAATATATATATATATATATATATATATATATATATATATATATATATGAAGCATGGCATGAATTCTATTTTGTGAAAATAGAATAATTGAAGTATAAAATAAGGAGACTTTGAGGAATGGTGAGGCATGGCCTTTTCTATTATTTTATTTTATTTGTTTGCATTATTGAAGCATGGGGCAATATATTATTTGAATATATTGTATGCTTCAATAAGTGTAGAGAGATGAGAGCCATTTTGGATGCTAGGCTTGAGTTTTTATTTAGCCATTTTTCTCTAGCTCTTTTCTTTTTCTTCCTCTTCATGCCTCAAAGCTCCTACCCCTCACATGTGATGTGAAGCATGATGCTTTGAATAAAATCTAGTGAGCAAACTAACACCCTTACTTTACCATCCTACACTTGATTAGCAACCAAGTGTAGTGGGTTTCTTCCGCTAAAGAGTTTAGTGAAGAGGTAGCTTGGATTGACGGACTTCGAGTGGATCGTCTTCGGCACGAAGATCACGGAGGAGGCTGGTTTAAACTTGAAGTGGAGCCTAGTGGATTCGCATGAAATACAACCCGGAGTTTTAGAAGAGAAGGAAATGGTCATTAAAGATTGTAGCCTCCTTCCCTTCGATTAGTTTTGTGATTTCATCATAGGAAATCCTAATAATCTAGTTAAGATCTTATTAAGTGTTCATTAGAACCACGAATTTTTGAAAATTGCATGTGTGATGCCTGTTTAAACTATGTTGCGGTGCTAGCAAACACTTTCATAGTATCAGTGCTAGGCTTGAACATTTGGGTAGGTCTTTACGGTGTTAAAGTGTTCGATCGGATTTCGAAACCCGCAAAAGTGTAGTTTCTGTCGAATTTTTCATAAGTTGAAATTTTTGAGATTAAAAATATGCAGAAAATCGTGCAGGCTTTTTAATAGAGCTTCAAGAAATTTTACGACCCAACTCCCTCAAACGGCCGCGGAACCACGGCCAAACCTTATGTTTGGCTACGGTTCCGCCGCAGGTTTGTCGAGTTGAGGTGTGGTTTCTCTTGTGCTGCTCCATTTGGTGATCGTCCACTATCTGGATGTTTTTAATGATACTCAAGTTGTTGAGGTCTTTGGAATTTGTTGGTGTTTGTTAAATCGATCGAAATGTTTAACGTTATATAGATCTTGATGATATGTGATACAATTATTACAATCCGGAATAATTAGTTTTGTGAAAACTAGTTAATATATTATAAATCTAGTGTTTTAGTCTCGGTTAATCGGTTATCACGGAGTTTTGATTCGGATCAAAACTCCGTCGCAATCGCGTATTGTACGCGAACACCCGCTAGGTAACTCTAATAGACAGCCACGCCCCATAACCCCGACCAAGTGACTGTAGGAGAACCCTGTTGCCAAAAGCACCCATTCGGGTGCTCGCGGCCACGGTGTTCCGCCTTAGTGCACTTCGTTGATGGCATCGGGGGTGCGGCCATTTGCTGAAGTTTCCGACGAGTATTCGATAATATAGTCGGGAATCCTGTTGAATTACCCGATTAAAGTAATTGAAAAGTGTTTTTAATTTGAGACTAAAATACAAGGTTTATAGGTTAGGCATGAAATCCGGAATATGAGATATTCCGGGTTTATGATGTCTAAGGATACTGCGGATTCTAATTATTATAGTTTTTCATTTTTTTCTGCGACCGTAAGTGTAATATGTGGGGTATCCCGATCTCGTTGCTATATGTCAACGAAATTCGGGATACGTGTATTTACTTACATTGATGACATGAGATGTTATGTGTTGCTGTGATATATTTTTTAGATCGTCGTGAATGAATATCCGGGTTTTTTTTATGTGAGATGAGAGTTTTTAATTTTCATTCATGTAAAATTTGCATGTAATATTCTTTTATTGGGGCACTTCCGAGTCGAGAATGATGTCACCATTGATGTATATTATTTACTTTTCTGCATTAGGATAGACCCAAGGCGAGGAGCACAAGTAGCCGGGTTCTAGAGTCCAGTGGGAGACCATCTCAAGGAGTTGAGACCGGGTCTCCTAATTCTAGAATTGGTAGGGTTACTTGCTGCTCTCGTAGGGGTCTAGGGATGTGGGTTTGGCTATCACGACTGTGGAATCCGTGTTTTACATTACTGGCTGAATTTAAAACACGGACCTCCTAATATATCCAATATTTCATATATTGCTTCTGCTGCTTGGTTCTGTGATGTGATCATATAACCGCGTGAGACGAATATTATATTATATATATGATATATAATAAACGTTGCTTATGTTTTGCACCCGCGCTAGTCCACCCCCCGCTCTGCTGTTAGTTAAGTAACCTAACGGTGCATGACGGGGCCCCGTGGCGAATGCGGATGGCATAAGCGTACGTTCTATTTTCGTTTCATTTTTCTGTGATGTTTAGGAAACATTAAATGATGGGATTTTGTTAATGAGATTAATGAAAGAAAAGAAACTTAAAGATATTGTAGAATCAAAAATTTTCAAAAAGGTAGCTCTGGTTATTGCTTTGCACAGTGGTATCCCTTGATGGATATCCATCAATTCATTTGATGAAGAAAGAGCCGAGATCCCTTCACCGGGAATGACCTCTTTAGCAAAAACTTGCAAATGCTACAACCTACTTGGTTTAGTTTGATAGCTTCTCTAGTTCTTGCTTTGCATAGTGGTATTCCTTAATGGATATCCAGCACCTCATTCGATGAGGAAAGAGCTGAGATCTCTTCACCGGGAGTGACCTCTTAAGCAAAAGCTAGCAGATGCTATTGGGTTTGTTTTGAAAACTACTTAATTTTAAAAGCGGAGCTTAAACCACTCCTTTTCAAAATCACTGAATTCTACAACGATATCAAGTTCATTACGCTCATGGTTTTCTTAAAAACCTGCGTAGCCTTCCGTCATTTCAGATAAGTACTATTTAGTATTCGTGTTACGTTTGTTGGCCTGCGTCAAGGCGTAGTGTGCGGTAGCTAATTAGTGCTTATCTATAGCATGTGATGCGATTAGATTAGGGTAGTCGTGCGACTTTGTTGGCCTGCGTCAAGGGTTGTGCGGGTGGGTTTAATTCAATCAAGAAATGAACGGGTTGAACTTGACTAGTGGTCTATGGTTTGTTAGCCTGCGTCAAGGTCATAGAACGCTAGGGGTAAAAACCATTATCGGGAATTTCAATTGTTGAAATTTGTAATGAGATTGCATACCTTCTATATGATAGTTGGATCCCGATACCCACTGCGAGTAAGAGTTACTCCTGGGAGAGTTTTACACTTTACAATTAGCTAATCTAGTAGGTGTCTAGAAAGGTGTCAACGGGGTAATGCCTCTAGGGAAACAAGGTTTATTTTAATTAGGTCCGTACGAAAGCATAGAGAACCTCCCTTGGAGTACCAACACAGGCCTGACTGACCGGTTAGCGAACTTGTAAAATGTAATTAATCCCGGCTAATCTTACCTTTTAGGGTTTGAAGGAAGATTTGATAAAAACAGCGGGAGCCATCCTGATTAGATAAAATAATAACCAATCTAATCTTGCAAGAGCGCACGCAAAGTGATTATTCTTCTCTCTCTCCTGGTACCGACCAATGACATGCCTTAATCATGATAATAATATGGATGTATTGACCGAACCTACTTATTGTACTGGGCTAGATTCCACTCTATCTTATGACTGTCATAAGTCTGAGCAAGGAATAGTGAATGCCCGGATTCCCACGCCACCCAAAATGAAGAAGGAGCATATTGATGCATCTTCTTTGGGGGTGTTTGTTACTGAGAACTGTTTCTCAGTTTTCTCTACGTCCTGTGTATTGGATACCGGATCAGAATCCCACATATGTAATTTGTTACAAGGGCTAATGAGAGGTAAAGAACTGGAAAAGGGTGATATGCCTCTAAGAGTAGGGATGGAGCAATTGTTGCAGCCAAAGCAGTTGGCGAATATCATCTTGTATTACTAAATGGTAATACATTGATTTTTAAACGTCTGTTATTACGTACCGTCGATGATGTGCAATATCATATCCATTTCTTTATTAGATAAAGAAGGATATAACTTTGGATTAGAGAAAAATATTATGAACATTTTCCTAAATCAAGTATTGATTGGGTTTGGTACGTTATGTAACGGTGTATACGTTCTAAATCAAACTACAGTTCTAAGTATACAACACACAAACAAGAAGAATATTTTAGAAATGAACGAAACCTTCTTTTGGCACTGTAGACTAGGTCATAACAATGCGACAAGACTAGCTAAGTTACATAAAGATGAATATTTGAATCCGTTCGAACTTACATCTTATGAAACTTGCGTGTCACGTCTCAAAGGTAAAATGACCAAAACTCCGTTTACTGGACACGGAGAAAGAGCTAGTGAACTCTTGGGACTGATACATAGTGATGTATGTGGTCCTATGTCTACATATGTGAGGAATGGTTTCTCGTACTTTATTACATTCACCGATGATCTCTCAAGATTTGGACATGTGTTCTTGTTGAAACACAAAACCGAAGCTTTTGAGAAATTCAAGGAATATAAGTACGAGGCTGAAGAACTAGAAGGGTAAGAGTATTAAAATCCTTCGATTTGATCGAGGAGGTGAATACTTGTGCACGGAATTCCGAGACTATCTAAAAGAGAATGGGATTCTCTCTCAGCTTACTCCTCCGTATACACCACAGCACAATGGAGTTTCGGAGCGGAGGAAACGCACCCTTTAGATATGGTGCGCTCTATGATGAGTAATGCTGAGTTACCTATTTCCTTTTGGGGTTATGCACTAGAGATAGCTGCATACCTATTGAATAGAGTTCCCACCAAATCCGTGCCTACCAGTTCATATGAGATATGCAAAAGAAAAAGACCATGTCTTAATTATGTTATGATTTGGGGTTGTCCGGCTTATGTGAAAACACAAAATCCGGACAAACTCGAGGAAAGGTCAATTCTGTGCAAGTTTGTAGGATATCCCAAATATTCGCGAGGGTATATCTTCTACCACACCGAGGAACAAAAGGTGTTTGTTTCTCTACATACCACCTTTTTAGGAAAGGAATTTCTTGTAAAAGAAATTAGTGGTAATGAGGTAGAACTGGAAGAAGTTCCAGCTGAACAAACCACAACTGACAATTTAATAGAACCGGAGGATTCGATAGTACCCAATGAACCCCAACCACTCCACAGATCTAGTAGGGTTCCTCATCCACCTGAGAGATACTACGGTTTTCTTGTAGATGGCGGGAGCGAGGATTGCATCATGGAAGATGATGACCTAACTAGTTTCGAGCAGGCCATCACAAGTGGAGACTCTGTGAAATGGCTGGATACTATGCGATCTGAGATGGAATTCATGTACACCAACAAAGTATGGATTTTGGAAGTTGCTCCTGAAGGGGTAAACCCATCAGGAGCAAGTGGATCTTTGAGAAGATAATTGGTGTAGATGGAAAAATTGAGACTTTCAAAGCTAAACTTGTAGCAAAAGGTTTTCGTCAACGACCAGGTGTGGACTATGACGAAACCTTTTCTCCAGTGGCTATGCTTAAGTCTATCAGGATCCTATTGCCATTGCTGCATACCATGATTACGAAATCTGGCAGTTGGACGTCAAGACCGCTTTTCTAAATGGTTATTTAGAAGAGAGCGTGTACATGACACAGCCAGAGGGCTTCGTAGATAGTGGGAGCAGCAAAAACGTGTGCAAGCTGCTTAAATCAATTTACGGATTAAAGCAGGCATCGCGGAGCTGGAACATCTGTTTCACTGAAGCTATCAAAGAGTTTGACTTCATCAAAAATGTAGATGAACCTTGTATATACAAGAAGGTTGTAGAGAGTAAGGTTGTCTTCCTCGTATTGTACATGGATGACATACTCATGATAGGAAACGATGTTCTTATGCTACATTCGGTTAAGCTCTTCTTATCACATAAGTTCTCCATGCAGGATCTAGGTGATACCTCCTACATACTGGGGATTAAGATCTATAGAGATAGATCTAAACGGATATTGGGATTTTCCCAATCCAGGTATATAGACACCATACTAAAGAGATTTAGTATAGAAGATTCTAAGCGTGGTAATGTACCCGCTTGTTCAGGAATCACTGTTTCCAAAGAGATGTCTTCCAAGACTGATTTGGAGAGGGCTCGTATGTAAGGGATACCCTATGTTTCGGCAGTCGGGTCAATCATGTATGCGATGTTATGTACCAGACCAGATGTAGCTTGCTCACTAGGTGTAGTGAGTAAGTATCAATCAGATCCTGGGGAGAAACACTGGACAGCTGTGAAGAACATTCTTAAGTACTTGAGAAGGACTAAAGAGATGTTCTTGGTGTATAGTAACGGTGAACTCCAGGTGGAGTATTTTACCGATTCGAGCTTCCAGAGTGATAAGGATGATAGTTAGTCAGTCTTGGGTTTTGTCTTTACCCTCAGTGGAGGGGCGGTATGTTGGAAGAGTTCCAAACTATATACCGTAGCAGACTCATCAATGGAGGCTGAATACATCGCTACCAACGATGCTGCCAAAGAGGCTGTCTGGATGAACAAGTTCATAGCTGAACTTGGTGAGGTCCTACCATTGAGCATCCAATACCTGTGTATTATGATAACAATGGAGCTATAGATTTGGCCTAGGAATCCTGGTCCTATCAGCGATCGAAACATATTCTTAGGCGGTGTCACCTGATCAGGAAGATAGTAGGTCTCCGGGAGATCGAGGTCAGGAGGGTTGACACAGAGGATAACACAGCGGATCCACTCACAAAGGCCCTCCCCCAGATGCGATTCGAGAGACTTTTTAGGATGTTGGGTATGAGATACTACAACAACTGGCCTTAGTGCAAGTGGGAGAATGTTTGGAATATGTATGCCCTAGAGGCTATTATTGAATGATATAGTGGATGCTTGGACATATAAATAGAGGACTTTCTTACTCGACATAATAGTATGCTTTCTGGTTGCCTTTATTTTAACATGTTCACCGATATTTTATACTGTCTCTCTTACATGTTGATAAAGCCCTTAGGATGTAGCTTGACTACTAGGACTAGGATGGAGATCATACTGCTGGGACTTGTGTAGTTTACAAGCACATCCTTTAATTGTTCCTAGTTGAGAGAATATCGAGACAGGGCATCGATATTCCAGAGTAGACTAGTGTGTACATTTCTTGACCCTGTATAGGGCGATGGTTGGTCCCATAGCCATTGGTGTTTGACATCAAAGATTGTACACATGTGCTCATTAGAGAATGGGTACACCGAACGGACTCGCCGAGAACTCCTAGTTGGTAGTATACCTATCATCAGATATCTGTTCTCTGGTGACACTGGTACAGATTAGTCTGTAGATCCGAGATCGTCATAGAGTCTTGTGTGGCTCCCATTGTGCTTTGATTTTCTCCCTACCACGGCTCAAAGGAGTCGTGCAAATATGTGAATTTTGGGTACAGTCCCGAATCACATGGAGGCAATGAGCGATAGGAGTGGTTTTGTCTCTTCCAGTATTGGGGGTTGATGTTGCGCTATACTTGATTCGCTATAACTGGAAGTCCCTATCCAGGGCTGCCGCTGAGATTTACTGATAAGTGTTATCAGTAGTTTCTCGAACCGTTATAGGCCAGACATCGGCATGACTTATCACGTTACCGAGGTCTGATGATTCCACCCCTAGACATGATATGCGACATATCAGACGAAACGACTGGACTGTACGATAAGTGCTAGTTATAGGCTTCATGGAGAGTATGGATAAGCTTGCTTGTTGATCTTCTAATAGCTCAATACCTGGGTAGCTGTTACGTCCATCTAGTACCGCTGATGGCTTGTGGGTGACTGATATGATCATCACCTACTACTGGCGTATTGACGAGTCTTTAGAGTACCACAAAAAAGTTTCCTGGTTCAAGCGAAACGAAGTAGGGCACATATGTGATATGTACGGGGGCCTGATTAAATACGTGTATGTGATACCGCATTCTAATTTGGCAGTTATCTAATATCGCTCAGGTTATATGTGATATAACCAGATTATCGAATCAAGTGTTGATTTGATAATGTGATATACAGATAAATGATATTAGTCATTTATATATGATATAACCAGATTATTAAATCAAGTGTTGATTTAATAATATGATATATATTATATTTGATATAATTATATCTTAATTAATATTATTATCTCACTAAATATTTTCTTATATATATATATATATATATATATATATATATATATATATATATATATATATATATATATATATATATATATATATATATATATATATATGAAGTATGGCATGAATTCTATTTTGTGAAAATATAATAATTGAGGTAGAAAATAAGGAGACTTTAAGGAATGGTGAGGCATGGCCTTTTCTATTATTTTATTTCATTTGTTTGCACTATTGAAGTATGGTGCAATATATTATTTGAATATATTGTATGCTTCAATAAGTGTAGAGAGATGAGAGCCATTTTGGATGCTAGACTTGAGTTTTTACTTAGCCATTTTTCTCTAGCTCTTTTCTTCTTCTTCCTCTTCATGCCTCAAAGCTCCTATCTTTCACATGTAATGTGAACCATGGAGCTTTGAATAAAATCTAGTGAGCAAACCAACACCCCTACTTCACCATCCTACACTTGATTAGCAATCAAGTGTAGTGTGTTTCCTTCACTAAAGAGTTTAATGAAAATGTCACGCCCCGCTTCCTAAAATACGGAATACGAGGGGTAGATAAGGCCAGCCATGCTCCTACGGTCAAGGAAATGTCCTGCCGTAGTCACACTTCGGCTTCTAGTTTTTCATGGTAAACAGTAGATGATGCGCAGGTAATGAGAAATGCAGTAACTGAAAGAAACAATGTAAAGAACTGACCTGAGGGGAAACAAATGGATATAACTTTGAATAGCTATCAAGATGTCCGTGATGTAAGTCTAGTCCTGGTCCAGGCTAAATCTTCTCCTCACACTGAGCATGCATACTCAGGTCGTCAGAGCGACACAATAGCAATATAATATATATATAATCAAGTGACAATTCTAACAGTGATAATGGTTATGTATAACTGTAGATCAATGGCAGTATGGATATGAACATGCAGTAATCAATGCAGCGGAAACGGTAAAAGCAGTAGAATGATATGTCACGTATGTCAACACAATAGTAAGATATATCAATGCCAGTATCCCTATCAGTCTCTAAGTCTCACTGTATAGGTCACTAAGCCTATCGTCAGTCTAAGTGTGAGAGTCAACCACTCGCGAGTGTCCTCCATCCAAGGGTAGAACCCAAGGGCAAGGGACCACGAGCCCAACATGTAACATGTATATCACGGTGAATATCACATACCCTGTAAATCTCCATATATCTCCCTAAATATATAAGCCGGCATGGGACTCCCGAGATTCTGTTGAACTCACACTTAAACTACCCCACACCCCGTGGTCTACATCAAACGCTAACCATAACCCTAAATACCAATCGGTCTGTGACAAGTCTGCGCGAGAACTGGAGGCATGACCTCCATCAAGCACGTCCCGACTAATACCTAAGATAAATGGCCGTGTCTGGTGCCTTATCTGTGACACCCGTGCAAGCGCTTTCATAAGTGTCCCATACCACTTATGGTCACACGTACACGCATCCCACAGACGTCGACAATGCAATAGAATAATAGGGTCACCGATTGTGTACAAGTACGTATCACTTTCACTTATTCACGGATACACGAACACTGACGTACTTGCCACAATCATCACTAAAATCTAACACTGGGTAAATACACGACATCACTATGTTATCAATGCAATGATATGGGTATGATATGATGCGTAAACAGTATATGAAGCATGATTAAGGCATCATAAAAATAGTATTCTAACACTTGCACGATTTATCATGAAACGTACGTGTATAGTTTAGCGAAACGATAAACGGGTAATAATTAGTATGTTCAGTTGTCCATCCATCGAATTTAGTTTCAAGCTAATCGGGTTCCAGGATCATTAATTATAACTATTTCATTTTAAGCGCTCGCGGCTGGAAATCCGGTTTCAGAATCAGAAGTCCGTTTCGCAATGCATTTTAATCCCAGTTAGGATCAGATTTTAGCGACGCTACAGTTGGATGAAATCTAGGGTTTTCAGTAAGGTATTCAACGCAACAGACGGATCTTCAATCTTATCTGTACGTCAGAAGTTATACGCTGTTAAACACTAATATGTCAGTTCTGATTCTGTTGGGACTGTTATGCGTCCCGATCTTTTAAATTACAGAATAAATATCAAATGGTAACGAAACAAAATGAAATCAATCGTGTTGTCTAGATAACAGATTTATCTATAATGAACAGCGGAGTTCCGCAACCTACGAGTTTAGGAAATCATGTGGTACCCACTACGAAACAGCAAGCAACAATTTGAGTCGCTCTGGACTGCAGTCCAGAGTCGTACCCCGATCCAAATATCGACACCGTTTAAGTATAGAAACTATTCTAAACCTGAATAGGGTTAAATTTCATCGAGTCGGCTTCGATTTGAGCCCTCGAACGCATCGTTCCAGTGTGTATACAATTTATGGTGATTTTAATAGTTTTCAGGTACAATAAAATTCCAGTTTTATGGTCAAACTTGGGGTAGTCGTTTTAGTCGCTATCGATCACATTATCCAACAAAATTCACACACTAGGTTCATAGACATACGGGCCAAACTATACCATTTAGTTCCGTCAAATTTGATGGGTATTTTCATTGGGAACATATGTCGAACAGGTATGGTACATAATTAATCCAAAAGTGTAACACTGTGATTTATGAAATTAGCGATTGTAACTAGGCTATATATAGCATGTAAGCAAGTAAAATACTTTCCTGGAGACGTTATGGTGATGCACGGCAGCGGCAACGACGAACTCTGTAGGTACTCGACTCGTGAATGTTGGAAGCGGGGAGGTGCTCTGTGGGTCTCCTGGGTGTGCTGGGATCGTCGACGGTCGGTGTCGCTCCGATGATGGCAGCAGTGGCTCGCAGTTTGGTGGTTGGTGCTCGGCTGTGGAGCTTGGGCCTTGCACTCCAATGGGTTCGACGATGGGTGACAGAGAGATTAGAGAAAGGGAGAGAAAGCTGAGAGAGAGAGAGAGCACAGATGGAGAGTGGGAGAGAGCTGAGAGAGAGAGAGAGAGCACAGAGAGAGATGGAGAGAGCTGAGAGAGAGTGCAAGAGATCAGTTAGAGAGGGAGTAGGCAGAGAGAGAGAGAGAGTGCAGGCAGAGAGAGAGAGAGATAGAGTGAGAGAGACAGAGAGATAGAGGGTGAGGGAAACAGAGGGATAGAGAGTGAGAGAGAGAAGGCAGAGGCAGAGAGACGACGACGAGAGAGTGAAAGGTTTACATAGCACCTCATGAAGGGTTTGGAAGCATCACATGTACCAAAGATTAAGTTTTATGGTGCTAAGTAAACTTACAAAGGATCTATCCTAGAAAAATTAGGGTTGCAAATTTTTCACATCAATATATGAAAAGAAAAGATAGGGTTTAAAGAGTACAACCTTTGTAGCTCCCTACGCTAGACTCCTCGGCTACTTAGGGTTTGTTAAAGCTCTTCTTGAACTCCTCGAGGTCACCGATGATCCACCCGGAGTCCGCTTTGTCCAAGCTTGCAACTTTATCCGATCAAGTGAACGAAATAAAGCTAACACTCTAAACAAGTTGGCTAAACTTGTGTAGAATGATGTTGTGGTTCTTATTCTCACTTCAAAATCCAATCTTGTTATGTAATTTGCTCACTACAAAAGTCTAGAGAGCAAGTGAAGAAGGAGGAAGAAGATGATGGCTATTTTTGGAAGAAGACAAGAATAATTCTTAAAAGAAAAATAGAAATATATCAATATATATTTCTTATCTCTCATCTCAAACCATGGTTGAATCATTATTGAACTTGAGTTAAAACCCAAAAGGAAAAGTAATCCATGGTTAAATGGTGGGTGAGCATGGTTAGGTCAAGAAGAGTGTAGAAAGCTTCCATGAATTATCCTTTCCTTTATCCATTTTGTTTTAACTAAAAATCAAATAATAATCCAAATAAAAAACCATGGTGTGAGTCTTATATTGCCACCATTTCCTTGTATAATCAACCATGATAGAATGATGTATGTATGCATGTGTGCATGCACATCCATGTGTGCATGAAACTAGAAAGGAAGAAAAACATACATGCATGCATACATCCATCCATCACAAGAAAGGATTTCTAGTGAGAAACTAATGGTTAAATGATAAATCAACACTTGATTTATCAATCCGGTCATATCACATATGACCCAAACCAAAAGCAAGCCGCCCGATCAATAAACGGTATCCTATACGCGTATTTTAATCGGGTCCATGCGCATATCGCATACGCGCACCACAACGTTTCGCCTGGACTAGGAAACTCCATTGTGGGACTCTGAGACTCGTCAATACGCCGGCAGTGGGTGATGATCATATCAAACACCCCCAAGCCGCAAGCGGTCAGCTAAACGTAACGGCCACCCGGGTATTGAGCGATCAGAAGAGAACAAGCGAACCTGCTACAACTCCCGTCGAGCCAACCGGCAACACTTCCCGTACAGTTCGGTCTCCTCGTTTGATATGTCGCATATCAAGTCTAGGGGTGGTAAACGTCAGACCCCAATAACCGATAAGTCGTGCCGATGTGAGGCTCATAACGGGTCGAGAAACTACTGGTAACACTTACCAGCAAATCTCTGATCAGCCCTGGCCAGGGACTTCCCTGTTACGGCCAATCGAGCACAGCGCAACATCAACCCCAAATACCGGGAGAGACGAAACCCCTCCTATCGCTCATTGCCTCCATGTGACTCGGGACTGTACCCAAAAACCACTGTTTTGCATGCCCTCATGGACGTGGTAAGGTGGAGATCAAAGCATAGTGGGAATCACACAAGACTCAATGACGATCTCGGGTCTACAGACTAACCTGCACAAGTGTCACCTGAGAACTGCCATCTGACGTGAGGTATAATACCATCTGGGAGTTCTCGGCGAGTCCGTCCAGTGTACCCAGTCTCCACTGAGCACCCGTATACCATCTCTGATGTCAAACACCAATGGATATGGGATCATCCATTGCCCATCTCATGGGTCGAGAAGCGTATACGCTAGTCTACACTGGTATATCGATGCCCCGTCTCGATACACCTACGACTAGGGACCTTGAAGGATGTACTTATGGACTACCATGTCCCCACTAGTATGATCTGCATCATAGTCCAGGTAGTCAAGTACACATCCTAAGGGCTTTACCAACATGTAACTATAAGACAGTTTAAAGAGACTGGTATACATGTTAAGATAAAGAGCAACCAGATAGCATACTATCATATCGAGCAAGAAAGTCATCTCTATATATGTCCAAGCATCCAATATAATATACATCATCTGTACAATACTGGCCTCTAGGGTATACATACAACTAACAATCTCCCACTTGCACTAGGGCCAGCTGCTGTAGTATCGCATATCGAGCATCCCGAAGAGTCTCTCAAACTGTATCTGGGGAATGGCCTTCGTGAGTGGATCCGCCGTGTTGTTCTTCGTGTCAACCCTCCTGACCTCGATCTCCCGGCGATCAACTATCTCCCGGATCAGGTGATACCGCCTCAGAATATGCCTGGATCGTTGATGGGACTTGGGTTCCTTGGCCAAAGCCACCGCTCCATTGTTATCGCAATACAAAGGTATTGGATGCTCAATGGATTGAACCACTCCAAGTTCAGTAATGAACTTCTTGATCCAGACAGCCTCTTTGGCAGCATCGTTAGCAGCGATGTATTCAGCCTCCATCGTCGAGTCTGCCATGGTTTCCTACTTGGAACTCTTCTAGCTAACCGCCCCTCCGTAAAAGGTAAAGACAAATCCCGACTGCGACTTAGAGTCGTCCTTATCACTCTGGAAGCTCGAATCGGTAAATGACTCCACTTGGAGTTCTCCGTTACCATACACCAAGAGCATCTCTTTAGTCCTTCGTAAGTACTTGAGAATGCTCTTCACAGCTGTCTAGTGACTCTCTCCAGGATCAGCTTGATACCTGCTCACTACACTTAGTGAATATGCTACATCGGGTCTGGTACATAGCATCGCGTACATGATAGAACCTACAGCCGAAGCATAGGGTATCCCTTGTATGCGAGCTCTCTCCAAATCAGTCTTAGGAGACATCTCTTTGGAGAGAGTGACTCCAGAGATCGTGGGTAAGTTCCCACGCTTGGATTCTTCCATACTAAACCTCTTTAGTATGGTGTCAATGTACCTGGATTGGGACAATCCCAATATCCGTTTGGATCTATCTCTATAGATCCTGATTCCCAATATGCAGGAGGCATCACCAAGATCTTTCATTGAGAATCTTTGTGATAAGAAGAGCTTGACTAATTGCAGCATAGGAATGTCATTTCCTATCAAGAGTATGTCGTCCACGTACAATACGAGGAAGACAACCTTACTCTCTGCCACCTTCTTGTAGATACAAGGTTCATCTGGATTTTTGACGAAATCAAACTCTTTGATAACGACGTCAAAGCAGATGTTCCAACTCCGCGATGCTTGCTTTAATCCATAAATGGATTTAAGCAGCTTGCACACCTTCCCGCTGCTCCCACTATCTACGAAGCCCTCTGGCTGAGTCATGTACACGCACTCTTCTAAATCACCGTTTAGAAAGGCGGTCTTAACATCCATTTGCCAGATTTCGTAGTCATGATATGCAGTGATGGCAAGCATGATCCGGATGGATTTAAGCATAGCCACTGGAGAAAAGGTTTCGTCATAGTCCACACCTGGTCTTTGACGAAAACCCTTTGCAACAAGTCTAGCTTTGAAAGTCTCCACTTTCCCATCTACACCAAGTTTTTTCTTGAAGATCCACTTGCTCCCAATGGGTTTTACCCCTTCAGGAGCAACTTCCAAAGTCCATACTTTGTTGGTGTACATGGATTCCATCTCGGACCGCATTGCATCCAGCCATTTCACTGAGTCCCCACTCGTGATGGCCTGCTCGAAGCTAGTTGGGTCATCATCCTCCATGATGCAATCCTCACTGCCACCATCAATGAGAAAACCGTAGTATCTCTCAGGTGGGTGAGAAACCCTGCTAGATCGGCGGAGTGGCTGGGGTTCGTCAGGTACTACTGAATTCTCTGGTTCTACCAAGTCTTCTATTATAGTTTGTGTCGCTGGAAATTCTTCCAGTTCTACCTCAATGCCACTTATCTGTTTCATAAGAAAACCTTTTTCTAAGAAGGTGGCATGTCGAGAAACAAACACCTTTTGTTCCTCGGGGTGGTAGAAGATATATCCTTGTGAATTTTTGGGATATCCTACAAACTTACATAAGACAGATCTTGCCTCGAGTTTGTCCGGATTTTGTCTTTTGACATAGACCGGACAACCCCATATCTTAACATATTTAAGAGACGGTCTCTTCCCTTTCCATATCTCATATGGAGTAGTAGGCACAGATTTGGTAGGAACCATATTCAATAGGTGCATGGCTGTCTCAAGCGCATACCCCCAGAAGGAAATAGGCAACTCAGCAGTGCTCATCATGGAGCGCACCATATCTAATAGCGTGCGATTCCTCCGTTCCGATACACCGTTGTGCTGTGGTGTATAAGGAGGAGTGAGCTGAGAGAGAATCCCATTCTCTTTTAAATAATCCAGAAAATCGTTGCTCAAGTATTCTCCTCCTCGATCAGATCGAAGGATCTTAATACTTTTCCCCGTTTGGTTCTCTACTTCGTGCTTATATTCTCTGAATTTCTCAAAAGCTTCAGACTTGTGTTTTATCAGGAACACATATCCGTATCTAGAGAGATCGTCAGTGAATGTAATGAAGTAGGAAGAACCGTTCCTGGTATGTGTAGACATGGGACCACATACATCACTATGTATCAGCCCTAAGAGTTCCGTAACTCTTTCTCCGTGTCCCGTAAACGGAGTTTTGGTCATTTTACCTTTGAGACATGACTGGAAAGTGTCATAAGATGAAAATTCAAACGGATTCAAATATCCATCTTTATGCAACTTAGCTAGTCGTGTCGCATTTATGTGACCTAGTCTACAATGCCATAAGAAGGATTCGTTCAGTTCTGAACTCTTCCTTTTGTGTGTGTTTTGTAAATTGAGGACTGTATTTTGATTGAGAATGAATATGCCATTATGTAACGAGCCTGATGCAATCAACTTTTGATCTAGGAAGATGTTCATAACATTATCCTGTACTACAAAATTATATCCTTCTTTACTCAGTAAAGAAACGGATATAATGTTGCACATCATGTTCGGTATATAATAGCACTCATTCAGAACCAGTGTATTACGACTTGGTAATACAAGGTGATATTCGCCAACTGCTTTGGCTGCAACACTTGCACCATTCCCTACTTGAACGGAATGATCACCCTTTCCCAGTTCTCTAGCTTTCTGTAGCCCATGTAATTGTTTACATACGTGGGATCCTGATCCGGTATCTAATACCCAGGACGTAGGGTGAACTGAAAAACAGTTCTCAATGACAAACACACCCGAAGAAGGTGCATCAACATGCATGTCCTCCGTTTGGGCGGCGTGAGAATCCAGACATTCTCCTGTTTCCTGTTCAGTCTTATAACACTTATAAGATAGAACGGGTCCAACGTTCCCCTGCACAGTATAACATGCGGGTTCGGTCAATACATCCATATTATTTTCTTTATTAAGGCATGACATGGTCGCTACCTGGAGAGAGAGAGAAGAAAACACTTTAGCGTATGCTCTTGCAAGATCAGATTGGTTATTATCTTATCTAATCAGGATGGCTCCCACTGTTTTTATCAAATCTTCCTTCAAACCCTAAAAGGAAAGACTAGCCGGGATTAATTACACCTTACAACTTCGCCGATCTTTCAGCCAGGCCAGTGTCGGTACTTTGAAGGAGGTTCCCCGTGCTTTCGCACGGACCTAATTAAAGTAAACCTCGTTTTCCCAGAGGCGTAACCCCGTTGACACCTTTCTAGACACCTACTTGATCGGCTAATTGTCCTGTGTAAAACTCTCCCAGGAGTAACAATTACTCGCAGTGGGTATCGGGATCCAACTATCTCATAGAAGGTATGCAGTCTCATTGCAAATTTCAACTCTTGAAATTCCCGATAATACTTTTTCCCCTAACGTACTATGACCTTGACGAATGCCAAACAACCCATAGTGCGCTAGTCAAGTTCAACCCGTACATTTCTTGATTGAATTAAACCCACTCGCACGACCCTTGACGAATGCCAAACAACGCCGTACGAATACCCTAATCCAATCACATCATATGCTACAGATAAATAGTAAATAGCTACCGTACACTACGCCTTGACGAATGCCAAACAACCGTAGCACGAATACTAAGTAATATCTATCTGAAATGTTGGAGGGCTACGCAGGTTTTTACAGAAAAACCATGAGCGTAATGAACTTGATATCGTTGTAGAATCAAGTGAAATTTTGAAATGGAATGATTTTGAGGCTTTCATTAGTTTTGCTAAAGAGGTCACTCCCGGTGAAGAGATCTCGGCTCTTTCCTCATCGAATAAGGTGCGGGATATATCATATATATCACTGTGCAAAGCAAAACTCTAAAAGCAGTCAAAAGTCAAACCGAGTGTTGTAGCATCTGCCAGTTTTGCTAAAGGGGTCACTCCCGGTGAAGGGATCTCGGCCCTTTCCTCATCGAATAAGGTGTAGGGTATATCATATATACCGCTATGCAAAGCAAAACTGTAGCTACCCTTTTTATTAAAAATTTGATTCTACAACATCTTTTAGGTTTCTTTTCTTTCATTAATCACATTAATGAAGTCCCATCATTTAAGTCACCTAAATATCACAGATAAATACGACGTACACTTATGCCATCCGCATTCGCCTCGATGTCCCCTCGTGCACCGTTAGGTTAGGTAACTAACGACAGAGCAGGGCAGGGCTAGTACGGGTGTAAAACATAAGTAACGTCTATATAATATATCATATATACTATATACTGTATCCATCAAAACATATCAAATGATCACATCACAGATATCGCAGCAGAAACATAGATATAATGTGGGATATACTAGGACGTCCGTATTTATTATTTAGCCAATAATAGAAAATACGGATTCCATAGTCGCGATGAATAGCCAAGCCCACACCCTGGACCCCTAGGAGAGCGGCAAGTGACCCTACCAATTCTGGAGTTTAGGAGACTCGGTCTCGACTCCTCGAGATGGCCTCCCACTGAACCCCAGAACCCGGTCACCCGTGCTCCCCTCCTTGGGTCCATCCTAATGCGGAAAAGTAAATAATATACAACACAGGTGGCATCGATCTCAACCCGGAAGTGCCCCAAATAAAAGAATATTACATTACAATTGAATTTACATGAATGAAAATATAAAACTCTCATCTCACATAAACCCCCCCGGCTATTCAATCGCGACAATCCTGCACATCATATCTCAGCAACACATAATATCCCATATCATCAACGTAAGTAAGTATGCATACACCGATTGTCGTCGACGTATAGCAACGACAATCGGTAAATACATACTACACTTACGGTCACAGAAAAGAAAGTGTAAAACTGCAATATCTGGAATCCACATTCTCTTTAGACATCGTAAATGCGAAGTATCACATACCTCGTATTTCATGTCTTATAATATGAATTCCACACATTGCATCTCATTCCAGATAATTAGACGGTATTAAAGTTTTCGAACGAATGATCAAATACCCAAAATTCCCTAAAGCTCAACACTTGAGTGGAGTTCAAAAACCCGGAGTGTGACACATTAGTAGCGGTCCAGCCGTAGAAGGGTCAAGCCAACGCCTCACATGTGGCACGCCGTACTGCCCCAAACCCTAAGGTTCAAAAGGCAGTTCAAGACGGTCACATAATCGAGTTAAGGTTTGTTGTCTTCTAGAGGGTCCACCACAAACAAACTTGCACGTATTTCCGAAAGATTTTAAACCCCGTGAAAAGTGAGCAAATGATACTCGTTCAAATACTTCAATACATTCTAATTTATCCCGAAAAGAAACGAAATGAAAATTCCGATCGAATCGTCGAGTCCAAAACCATCTCCAGAATTTTCAACAGTATATTCAGATTAAACATACTCAAAATAATGTACAAGCAGTTTAAGGAGTTACTGTGCAAAAACGAAGCCATGAAGCCACTATATGGCCGCGGAGCCGCGGCGCAAGCCAAGATTTGCCGCGGTTCCGCGGCGGTTTGTTCTGATCATGGGTTCGTATTTCACAGTATTTCTTATATTTTCCTGCTGTATTTTTTAAGTATTTTTAATTCTGAAAATAACCAGATTTTGAAAAAAGTCCAGAGAGCACCCAAAAATCCGTATTTTCGGTTCGATCGGAGTTTTGACTTCGTAAAGGTGTCGCCTAATGTTCTAGGTTGGCTCTGATACCAACGAAAGGTTTACATAGCACCTCATGAAGGGTTTGGAAGCATCACATGTACCAAAGATTAAGTTTTATGGCGCTAAGTAAACTTACAAAGGATCTATCCTAGAAAAATTGGGGTTGCAAATTTTTCACATCAACATATGAAAAGAAAAGCTAGGGTTTAGAGAGTACAACCTTTGTAGCTCCCTACGCTAGACTCCTCGGCTACTTAGGGTTTGTTAAAGCTCCGCTTGAACTCCTCGAGGTCACCGATGATCCACCCGGAGTCCGCTTTGTCCAAGCTTGCAACTTTATCCGATCAAGTGAACGAAATAAAGTTAACACTCTAAACAAGTTGGCTAAACTTGTGTAGAATGATGTTGTGGTTCTTATTCTCACTTCAAAATCTAATCTTGTTATGTAATTTGCTCACTACAAAAGTCTAGAGAGCAAGTGAAGAAGGAGGAAGAAGATGATGGCTATTTTTGGAAGAAGACAAGAATAATTCTTAAAAGAAAAATAGAAATATGTCAAAATATATTTCTTATCTCTCATCTCAAACCATGGTTGAATCATTATTGAACTTGAGTTAAAACCCAAAAGGAAAAGTAATCCATGGTTAAATGGTGGGTGAGCATGGTTAGGTCAAGAAGAGTGTAGAAAGCTTCCATGAATTATCCTTTCCTTTATCCATTTTGTTTTAACTAAAAATCAAATAATAATCCAAATAAAAAACCCATGGTGTGAGTCTTATATTGCCACCATTTCCTTGTATAATCAACCATGATAGAATGATGTATGTATGCATGTGTGCATGCACATCCATGTGTGCATGAAACTAGAAAGGAAGAAAAACATACATGCATGCATACATCCATCCATCACAAGAAAGGATTTCTAGTGAGAAACTAATGGTTAAATGATAAATCAACACTTGATTTATCAATCCGGTCATATCACATATGACCCAAACCAAAAGCAAGCCGCCCGATCAATAAACGGTATCCAATACGCGTATTTTAATCGGGTCCATGCGCATATCGCATACGCGCACCACAACGTTTCGCCTGGACTAGGAAACTCCATTGTGGGACTCTGAGACTCGTCAATACGCCGGCAGTGGGTGATGATCATATCAAACACCCCCATGCCGCAAGCGGTCAGCTAAACGTAACGGCCACCCGGGTATTGAGCGATCAGAAGAGAACAAGCGAACCTGCTACAACTCCCGTCGAGCCAACCGGCAACACTTCCCATACAGTCCGGTCTCCTCGTCTGATATGTCGCATATCAAGTCTAGGGGTGGTAAACGTCAGACCCCAATAACCGATAAGTCGTGCCGATGTGAGGCTCATAACGGGTCGAGAAACTACTGGTAACACTTACCAGCAAATCTCTGATCAGCACTGGCCAGGGACTTCCCTGTTACGACCAATCGAGCACAGCGCAACATCAACCCCAAATACCGGGAGAGACGAAACCCCTCCTATCGCTCATTGCCTCCATGTGACTCGGGACTGTACCCAAAAACCACCGTTTTGCACGCCCTCATGGACGTGGTAAGGCGGAGATCAAAGCACAGTGGGAATCACACAAGACTCTATGACGATCTCGGGTCTACAGACTAACCTGCACAAGTGTCACCTGAGAACTGCCATCTGACGTGAGGTATAATACCATCTGGGAGTTCTCGGCGAGTCCGTCCAGTGTACCCAGTCTCCACTGAGCACCCGTATACCATCTCTGATGTCAAACACCAATGGATATGGGATCATCCATTGCCCATCTCATGGGTCGAGAAGCGTATACGCTAGTCTACACTGGTATATCGATGCCCCGTCTCGATACACCTACGACTAGGGACCTTGAAGGATGTACTCATGGACTACCATGTCCCCACTAGTATGATCTGCATCATAGTCCAGGTAGTCAAGTACACATCCTAAGGGCTTTACCAACATGTAACTATAAGACAGTTTAAAGAGACTGGTATACATGTTAAGATAAAGAGCAACCAGATAGCATACTATCATATCGAGCAAGAAAGTCATCTCTATATATGTCCAAGCATCCAATATAATATACATCATCTGTACAATACTAGCCTCTAGGGCATACATACAACTAACAGAGAGTTCAGGGCGACGACGATGAGGAGATCGCCGGCGAGAGGCGCAAGATGGCCGGTGATGGGTGCAAGGGGTTTGGTGCTCTGTGGGTGCTCGGTTGATGGAGGGTGAAGTCGTAGAGTGCGAGGAAGGGTGAATGGAGGGTCGCCGAGGGTTGTCGAGGGGTTGTTGAGGGGTTGTCGAGGTCGGAGGGGCGACGAGCGGAGTTGGGTTGATGTGGGTTTGTGAGTTTCGAGAGGGAGAGAGGGAGTGGAGAGCTTGAGTCGAGGAGGGTTGAGGGTACGATGAGGTTGGGGACGTGGGTGGAGGCGAGCGGCGGTGATAAGACGGCGGTGGGCGTGAGTTCGAGAGAGAATAGGAGAACGAGAGGAAAAGAGAAAGAGAACGTGGAGGCGAGAGAAGAGAGAGAGGAGAGAGGCGCGCGTAGTAGGAGTAACGCGCGCGAGCGTCGGCGGAGGCGGAGGCGAGAAGCGCGGGCGATGCGGTCGCGAAGGAAACGCCCGCGGGAAAGGCGCAACGGGAAGAAGATGAAGTGGTGGGCCGGGTCGGGTTGGGGGCGCGGGTAGTGGTGAAAAGAGTGGGCCGGGCCAAAGAAATTAGATAAAGAAAATGAAGCTGGGCTCTGGGCGCGGGCCAGGCCAGAGGAATTTTGAAGAAAATTATTGGGGAATAATATATGGGAGCAGGCCGGGACTGTTGGGTTGGGCTGGGATCAATAGAAAAAGGAAAAAATGGATTTGGGCTGAGAGAAAGATTGTGGGTTTAAATTATATAAATAAACTAATGGGAAGAATTGTAAAAGGGCTGGGCTGACGGAATGGTGTTGAGGGCTATTGTGTGGGGATTTCAGATTTGAGAAAGGAAATGGGAGGAACTAAAATAGATTGGGAAATTTTAAAATAATAGATAAAATCTTATAGGTGAAAAAGAAAATACGGATATAGACGTACAAAAGGGGCTGGGTATTACATCATACCACCCTTACAAAAATTTCGTCCTCGAAATTTAAAATAACGATAAGTTATACAAATATAAGCGAAAGCTGTTATATTGCAAACTAACACATAAAAATTTACTAAAATCCGTGGATGAAGAAATTTGAAGATATGAATATATAGAAAAACATCATACAAAAATATAGGTTTAAATAAGTATAAGGCAAGGACAACTACAACGGCAACTTATGAGAATAACAATAACAACAATAACGAACAATGATGTTCGAGACGTACTCGATAAAATCGAAACTCCAATATGTGCACGTATAAATATATCAAAGGTAGTACGGCAGAAGTAATAAGTATACAGTACAATTATTTATAATAATAAACGTAAGCACACTACCAGAAAATAAAGTAACGACAATAAAATAGTGAAAGATTTGTCGGTAGGTTGAAAACATTTTTAGGATAATGTATCGATCAAGTGGTTTTAAAATAACTTAGAAAACTCATATGGTGAAAATAAGAAACATAGAACATGAATATGCGCGGTGTAAGATTGCGCTACTGAAAATAATAGGAAAGTTAGTAGTGGAGTACTTGAAATGCGTAAAACGGAAATAGTCGATAAAATACACTCTTCGATAAATATAAATTAATGAAACCAAATTTTCGAATAACCATGTCCCTAAATATATATATAGGGTAATAGGAAAACACATAAAATGTATAGGGCTAGCTAGGGTAAGGATTACAAAGAAGTGTGGCTCATACAGAAGGTCGGTGTGTGGCGGCTTTAGGCTGAAGATCAAGGAGACTGGGATCGGGTCGGCACAGAAAGTAATGGTGAGCAACAAAAGGACTACAAGGTAAAAGTATGGGGGAGACTAACGGTCGGTAAGTCCTATGGATCAAGAATTTGAAAAGTTAATGAACTCGGTAATTCATAAGAAAGGTCCTCCTCCCAGAAGGATCTCAAACAGGGTACAGATGAAGGATGAATGGTGGCTCATTCCAAGGATCAGGACGCGGTACTTTCAAGTCGAATCGAGGATGAAAACTATACAATGAGTAGGGGTGGACAGTCAGGAATCTCAGCAGAAAAATAAATGGATATGGACAATAAACAAGTATCAAGCGAACCAATAATTAAAAGGTTTTACGAATTCAGAAGATTTATTTCATTCAAGAAAATTTGAAACAAGGCATTCCCAAAGGCGAAGAGTGGCCCTAAACTATACACATTTTATTTGGCCAGAAAGACAACATCAAAAGAAATCCCGTCAGTCGCGGTTGTGGAGATTCAGTAGGTTGCGGTAGGCTCGCGCACTCAGGTAGGGGCGTCCATTTCCATATCGCCTCGCGGGCATCGCCATTGGAAGTTCTTCCACAGCAGGGTCTTGATCTTTCGGTCCTTCCTCCTCGGGTGGAGCTTCTTCATCGAGGTCCGATTCCATGTGTTCCTCTCCTTCTGGGTTCTCTTCCATGGGGTCTTCCTCCACTGGATTTTCTTCTACCGGCTCTTCCTCGGGATCTTCTTCTATTGGGTTTTCTTCAAGGTCTTCTTCCTCTTCGTCGGAATCGCCTATCATGTCAAACTCTGGGGAGGCTACTCCTTCGTCCTCTGAATCGTTGTTTCCGAAGTTGACCTGGGGACCGTTGATCTCATCGTCAGAACTCATCAGCGTGCGGTCTAGGGAAACGCATGACTGTGCATCCTCGTCTAGATGCGGCGCTGCTCCGGGGTGGGCCATAGCCTGAAAAGAAAGAATCATGATTAGGCAGTGGAATACATCAAGAAGAATAGCTAAGTGTACGAAGCATAGAAAGATATGCGGTGGCAGGAACTGAAAAATCAAGATTAAAATGCTGTGATAATGAATAGTATGGATAAGGGAAAGACAAGAGAATGATACATATTTTACGATTCAAGCTTTATTGCATTCAACTAAAAGTTCGACAGTTACAAGGTTTCAAACGGAAAGAAATATTTTTAAGATGATGACAACATTATTACTAAAAGTAGAAAACATGAAAAAATTTTCTTTGATTGCTAGACCGCTGTATTCTCGTCACGCGAGTTGGTCTTGGGCTGGGTCCGCTTTATTCTCGAAGTACGAACTACGCAGTAATCCTCACTTGGCAGAAGTGGTGAGTGTGGACGAGTCTCCCCCCTGTAGTTCTTTCCTTTCTGGGCAACCGTTGATGAGATGTTTGTTGGACCCGCATATCAGACATTTCCCTTGGGCGCGGCGACAATCCCTCTGAAGATGTCCCGGCCTCTTACAGTACCCATAACATGGGGTCTTCTGCTGCTTCTGTCGCGGAGAAACAAATTGGCGTTTCATCTTCTTCTCTTTTCCTCGTCTAACAGGGATCCCTTTAGGATTTGAGACTCCCGCTGGTGCCTGATTCACCTGTCTTCTTAGTCCTTCAGCCAACAAGTCGTTTGTTCGCTCCTGGGCTTCCTTTAGACATTGCAGTACACTCAAAATCTCAATGGTCTGATTTTGGGGAGCGGATATAGACGAAGAGTCGTTGAAAGACATGATCCTGAGATAACAATTTTGAGAATGATATAAGTCACAAGCTAAACGAATCAAAATATAATATGGATATGACAAAGATTCAAGAATATCAGAGGTGATGAATTTATTACAAGTGGGGAATTAACTGTATGACTTTAAGTCACTTGAATAGAGTACGGTAGTGCAATTGCCACCACGTAACCTTGTCAAGTCACCCGAAACCATAGCGAATGGATAGCTGAACACACGATGTGAATATGGATCAAGAATGATAAGTTTACAACCTAGACCGAGGGATGTCTTAGATTGCCAAACTATACACGGAAAACTGCAATCCCAAACGATGCAAAACCTGGCTCTGATACCAACTAAACCATGTCACGCCCCGCTTCCCAAAATACGGAATACGAGGGGTAGACAAGGCCAGCCATGCTCCTACGGTCAAGGAAATGTCCTGCCGTAGTCACACTTCGGCTTCTAGTTTTTCATGGTAAACAGTAGATGATGCGCAGGTAATGAGAAATGCAGTAACTGAAAGAAACAATGTAAAGAACTGACCTGAGGGGAAACAAACGGATATAACTCTGAATAGCTATCAAGATGTCCGTGATGTAAGTCTAGTCCTGGTCCAGGCTAAATCTTCTCCTCACACTGAGCATGCATACTTAGGTCGTCAGAGCGACACAATAGCAATATAATATATATATAATCAAGTGACAATTCTAACAGTGATAATGGTTATGTATAACTGTAGATCAATGGCAGTATGGATATGAACATGCAGTAATCAATGCAGCGGAAACGGTAAAAGCAGTAGAATGATATGTCACGTATGTCAACACAATAGTAAGATATATCAATGCCAGTATCCCTATCAGTCTCTAAGTCTCACTGTATAGGTCACTAAGCCTATCGTCAGTCCAAGTGTGAGAGTCAACCACTCGCGAGTGTCCTCCACCCAAGGGTAGAACCCAAGGGCAAAGGACCACGGGCCCAACATGTAACATGTATATCACGGTGAATATCACATACCCTGTAAATCTCCATATATCTCCCTAAATATATAAGCCGGCATGGGACTCCCGAGATTCTGTTGAACTCACACTTAAACTACCCCACCCCCCGTGGTCTATATCAAACGCTAACCATAACCCTAAATACCAATCGGTCTGTGACAAGTCTGCGCGAGAACTGGAGGCATGACCTCCATCAAGCACGTCCCGACTAATACCTAAGATAAATGGCCGTGTCTGGTACCTTATCTGTGACACCCGTGCAAGCGCTTTCATAAGCGTCCCATACCACTTATGGTCACACGTACACGCATCCCACAGACGTCGACAATACAATAGAATAATAGGGTCACCGATTGTGTACAAGTACGTATCACTTTCACTTATTCACGGATACACGAACACTGACGTACTTTCCACAATCATCACTAAAATCTAACACTGGGTAAATACACGACATCACTATGTTATCAATGCAATGATATGTGTATGATATGATGCGTAAACAGTATATGAAGCATGATTAAGGCGTCATAAAAATAGTATTCTAACACTTGCACGATTTATCATGAAACGTACGTGTATAGTTTAGAGAAACGATAAACGGGTAATAATTAGTATGTTCAGTTGTCCATCCATCGAATTTAGTTTCAAGCCAATCGGGTTCCAGGATCATTAATTATAACTATTTCATTTTAAGCGCTCGCGGCTGGAAATCCGGTTTCAGAATCAGAAGTCCGTTTTGCAACGCATTTTAATCCCAGTTGGGATCAGATTTTAGCGACGCTACAGTTGGATGAAATCTAGGGTTTTCAGTAAGGTATTCAACGCAATAGACGGATATTCAATCGCATCTGTACGTCAGAAGTTATACTCTGTTAAACACTAATATGTCAGTTCTGATTCTGTTGGGACTGTTATGCGTCCCGATCTTTTAAATTACAGAATAAATATCAAATGGTAACAAAACAGAATGAAATCAATCGTGTTGTCTAGATAACAGATTTATCTATAATTAACAGTGGAGTTCCGCAACCTACGAGTTTAGGAAATCATGTGGTACCCACTACGAAACAGCAAGCAACAATTTGAGTCGCTCTGGACTGCAGTCCAGAGTCGTACTCCGATCCAAATATCGACACCATTTAAGTACAGAAACTATTCTAAAACTGAATAGGGTTAAAGTTCGTCGAGTCGGCTTTGATTTGAGCCCTTGAGCGCATCATTCCAGTGTGTATACAATTTATGGTGATTTTAATAGTTTTCAGGTACAATAAAATTCCATTTTTATGGTCAAACTTGGGGTAGTCGTTTTAGTCGCTATCGATCACATTATCCAACAAAATTCACACACTAGGTTCACAGACATACGGGCCAAACTATACCATTTAGTTCCGTCAAATTTGATGGGTATTTTCATTGGGAACATATGTCGAACATGTATGGTACATAATTAATCCAAAAGTGTAACACTATGATTTATGAAATTAACGATTGTAACTAGGCTATATATAGCATGTAAGCAAGTAAAATACTTGCCTGGAGACGTTATGGTGATGCACGACAGCGGCAACGACGAACTCTGTAGGCGCTCGACGGAATGCCGGGGCTCGACTCGTGAATGTTGGAAGCGGGGAGGTGCTCTGTGGGTCTCCTGGGTGTGCTGGGATCGTCGACGGTCGGTGTCGCTCCGATGATGGCAGCAGTGGCTCGCAGTTTGGTGGTCGGTGCTCGGCTGTGGAGCTTGGGCCTTGCACTCCAATGGGTTCGACGATGGGTGACAGAAAGATTAGAGAGAGGGAGAGAAAGCTGAGAGAGAGAGAGCACAGAGGGAGAGTGGGAGAGAGCTGAGAGAGAGAGAGAGCACAGAGAGAGATGGAGAGAGCTGAGAGAGAGTGCAAGAGATCAGTTAGAGAGGGAGTAGGCAGAGAGAGAGAGAGTGCAGGCAGAGAGAGAGAGAGATAGAGTGAGAGAGACAGAGAGATAGAGGGTGAGGGAAACAGAGGGATAGAGAGTGAGAGAGAGAAGGCAGAGGCAGAGAGACGACGACGAGAGAGTTCAGGGCGACGACGACGAGGAGATCGCCGGTGAGAGGCGCAAGGTGGCCGGTGATGGGTGCAGGGGGTTTGGTGCTCTGTGGGTGCTCGGTTGATGGAGGGTGAAGTCGTAGAGTGCGAGGAAGGGTGAATGGAGGGTCGCCGAGGGTTGTCGAGGGGTTGTCGAGGTCGGAGGGGCGACGAGCGGAGTTGGGTTGATGTGGGTTTGTGAGTTTCGAGAGGGAGAGAGGGAGTGGAGAGCTTGAGTCGAGGAGGGTTGAGGGTGCGATGAGGTTGGGGACGAGGGTGGAGGCGAGCGGCGGTGAGAAGACGGCGGTGGGCGTGAGTTCGAGAGAGAATGGGAGAACGAGAGGAAAAGAGAAAGAGAACGTGGAGGCGAGAGAAGAGAGAGAGGAGAGAGGCGCGCGTAGTGGGAGTAACGCGCGCGAGCGTCGGCGGAGGAGGAGGCGAGAAGCGCGGGCGACGCGGTCGCGAAGGAAACGCGCGCGGGAAAGGCGCAACGGGAAGAAGATGAAGTGGTGGGCCGGGTCGGGTTGGGGGCGCGGGTAGTGGAGAAAAGAGTGGGCCGGGCCAAAGAAATTAGATAAAGAAAATGAAGCTGGGCTCTGGGCGCGGGCCAGGCCAGAGGAATTTTGAAGAAAATTATTGGGGAATAATATATTGGAGCGGGCCGGGACTGTTGGGTTGGGCTGGGGTCAATAGAAAAAGGAAAAAATGGATTTGGGCTGAGAGAAAGATTGTGGGTTTAAATTATATAAATAAACTATTGGGAAGAATTGTAAAAGGGCTGGGCTGACGGAATGGTGTTGAGGGCTATTGTGTGGGGATTTCAGATTTGAGAAAGGAAATGGGAGGAACTAAAATAGATTGGGAAATTTTAAAATAATAGATAAAATCTTAAAGGTGAAATAGAAAATACGGATATAGACGTACAAAAGGGGCTGGGTATTACAGAAAAGGTAGCTTGGATTGGCGGACTTTGGGTGGATCGTCTTCGGCACGATGATTATGGAAGAGGCTCGTTCAAACTTGAAGTGGAGTCTAGTGGAGTCGCGTGGACTACAACCCAGAGTTTTAGAAGAGAAGGACACAGTCATCAAAGGTTGTAGCCTCCTTCCCTTATATTAGTTTTATGACATCATCATAGGAAACCCTAATAATCTAGTTAAGATCTTGTTAAGTGTTCATTAGCACCATGAATTTTTGAAAATTGCATGTGTGATGCCTGTTTAAACCATGTCGCGGTGCTAGCAAACACTTTTAGTGTGACCCATTTTATATTTTATACCCATGTGTTTTTTTTTGTTTCCAATATGAGACTATCTTAAAAGTCTCATAATTTGTTTTTTTTATACTTTCAACAGCAACGATAATGCAGATTACATTAATGAAGATAACAGTGTAGAAACAATGAAGGTGTTGCCTATTTTTATCGGTCTTTCACTGATGGGCCTGCATCAAATCAAAAAGACCCGGTTCAACAATTACGTCTCCCTAAATGATTGATCTCATTTTTAAAGGAAGGGGATAACGGTATTCCTGAAAAGAATTTGACCCGGTAATGTGCAAATATGGTAAATACTCATAAGAATAGAGAAAAATGGGTTTCGACCCAATCGGTCGGCCTCTTTCATTTCAATAGAAGTGTTTAAACATATACGTCAGATTCTAAGCATCGACCGGAAGGCCTGATCTGCCAAATATTACAATAGTCAGGCAATCTATTGGATAACCTATCTGTTACAAGTAGTCATCACATTCATCGGCTCGAGAATAGCCAGTTATTACAAGCAATCAAGCAACTTACATATATCAGAAAGGATTAAGGAACACTTTGGACGAACATCTTTCTACCTCATTATCTTGAGGGCATTCAGCCTCCACTTGAATGTTTTATAGCTATCGAGTTACATATCTCTCTTTTTAGTGTACTACTCGTAAGCCGACCGAGGTACCACATACAGACCACATGCCCGTCCAGAACTGGACATTTGACTTACGGGAAGTGCGAGCCGCAGCTAGTAGCTCGGTGCACGAATCCATGCTCAGCCTGATTTCGAGTGCTTTGAGTGCAGGACTGGACCTCTGATCACTCGTCCGACCTCAGGGATTGAGAACCTTGGATCAGTTGTTGATTCTTTGAGAGGCCGAGCACGAGCTGCTTACCTCGCCCTTTGCGAGACCCAGATCAGTTCCACTAAATCAAGGGTGCAAGGACGAACATCTGGATCAACCTTGATGTTAATGGAACTGCACTGGACCGATTCGCTGGGCTCCTTGGCCTTATTCGTGACGGCGCAGGAAACCATGATGAGGTTGTACGCCTACACTAGGGCCGAGGGTCGTCACATCTAGTATCAAAAGTGTAGATCGAGGACGAAAGAGGCATTAGCTGTTGCGGAGGACTGGACTTCTCGATCTTGAGCAGGGCCTCGACGATGACGATGATCGGCGATCGACTATCTATTCATATCCTACAGCCGTAGGAGCTGGAGAAGAACTAGACTAGAGCTAATTTGTTCTAGGGTTTTAAGGTTGAGTTTTCTTCAGATCCAATTTCTTGCTTCTAAGTGATCTTTTATAGCCTTAGCTTGCTTGGGGGTCAAGTCTTAATCTATCGGGCTGAGCCCAAGCTCACTATTTGACCTGCTTCTTTAAGGCCTTAATCAGTCAACATTATTTGTTGGGCCAAATCATTCTCTTATGGGCCTTCAAGTTAGAATTTGTTTTATGTGTAAGTAGTTACCTACTCACGAATCGCTTGGCCCAGCCTTTTTTGTTGCAAGCTATATGATGTGTGACTGCTAAATGACCTGCTTTAAATGCCTTTTCATGATGGCTTGACGCATGCTGATGCCCATGACGTCATGTTGTCATGTCGTTTCAAAAATCTAGAATTAGCAGGAGACATGGGCTATGTGTTATTCATTCGACGCATCTTTGAAGATTAGGTAGCGCTCATCGATCGATGATGGCTGGTCCATATAAGAAGAGGGCTAGGGTTATCTTTCCCTTTATTTTTCCTCTTTTCCAATTTTTTTGTTGAAATTTCTGATCCATGGCTCCTCATCGCTTCAGCCCTCTCTTCCCAAACAACTATGATCCCGAAACCGATTTTTCTATGGCCAAACTTCCGACGATGTCTGACATCTTTAAGGAGAAAACAAAAGTTTTTGTACTGCTGCGCCTCGAGTTTCTTCGGCGAGGGGGCATGGCCAGAGCGGGTATAATCATCTTTGAGGGAGAAGAAGGTGGTACCACTGCTCTAGGTCCCATCATTGTTGATCCATGTCACATCAAGCATTGAACTAATTTATTTCCTCGACTTCTGGCCGAACACGACCTTCTTGATCGAGCCTTCAACACCAACTAGCCTCCTCTTATAGCTTGAGGTGATGTCTTAAAGAAACTTTCTGACTTCTGGTCAAATAGAAGTAATGCTGAGTGGAATTCTTTGCATGAACAGGTTGAAGATGATAGAGTTCCTAGTGATCACGCCGCTAAACTCGCATCCAAGGCGGAATGAAAAATGAAAATTTTTGAGCAAGTACTGGAAACCCAAAATCTAGAAATCGTCCAAACACTAAACTAGCAAGAAAACAAGAGATTTGCCTACTAGATTAATAATATACAACCTTTGTAGTATGTCCACCCAATTATGGAAGTCCCCTTTTAGGCTCTTAGGCCATCGGGAACGAGCTTGAAAGTCGATCGTCCTTACCAAAGATGATCCACGCGATGGAACCCGATCCAAACTTTAGCTTCACTCCAAAGTGATTTTGAGAAAGCAACAAACAATGAAAACTTGCTAAGTAGAGAGGGTTAGAGATGTAGGAATATTTCACAATCTTTTTCTTTTTCTTTTTGTTCTCAACTCATGAGAAAAGGAAGACTGGAGGAGATGGGAGATGAGTGTAACTTTTTGGAAAAATATAAATATTTAGTTATAATTTTAAATATAAAAATAATGAATTTAATAAGTTTACAGAAATGATACCACTTATGAAATTGGGCATCGGAATTATATCCGAAAAATGTAATTTTTCGGATAAATATGAATAAAGTGTGTGATATCATAAAAATGATATTTTTAATTATTTTAACATGACATTGTATTTTACATTAAGATAATGATATTTTGATTTTTCTAAATATGACATGAGATGTTATTATAAGATAATGGTAATTAAGGGTTATGATAAGTATTTCGTTTTAAACATGGATGTAGATTTTACATAAAAGGGTTTTCTTTTCGTTTCAACTATTTTGTTAAATGGTTGGTATATCTTAACCTAAGTCTAAACCATCACATACAACTCACTCTCACCCATGCTCAACTCCCTCCACCTTCAACTACTCAATTTCACACCTCCACCTTCTCCCTTGACACCTTCTCCTTTCACCATGCCACCTCCACCTTACAACCATGCATCTCATGCTCTCTCTACACAACACAACACAACACATAGGAACTTCTAAGCTTTCTCAACTGAACAAAAAATTAACTCTTCAAGCTCCAACACCTTAATTCCTATGTTTTCCTCATATCAAAAGAGAAAGCCATGATCTCCTTTATCAAGTTTGTGCAATTTATCAAGCATAATACACTACAAACCAAAGATGCTCCCACACACACACTTCTTGGGCCGGTGTTCTTTGTGAATCATCTCCATAGGTATATCTCACATTCCTTTCAACTTTTATTCTATTCACATATCTGTTTTTAGTGTGCAGTGTAAAAAAACTAGGAAAATTGTGATATTTAGCCTACTGTAATTGAATCTGGAACCAATAGGTGTAACCACTAGAAAAACTAGTAATACCATAAGTATAATAAGTTCACTAGGAGACTTCACCTAAAGCCCGAGACCCATCTTAAACTTTGGACCGGTGAGAAACCTATATTGTCCGATCTCGCCGGATTTTTGGGGGTATTTGTTGTTGGTTTTTCCTTTGTAGTTTTAGTTTGGTATTTTATAGGTTACTGTATTGTTTGATTTGTCCGAATAATTATACAGTAAAATCTGGGAATGTTTTAGTAAGGGTTTTATCAAGTTTCCGATATTCCGATACGAATTTTTCGTATTTTGTACTGCGACTGAAATATCGACGTTCATACGTTGATTTCAGTGGCATTTGTTCGTTTTTGGGTTAAGTATGCTATAGGTTCTAACCTATGGATGCCTATCTCATTGTTTTGAGTTTTGATATGATATTTACGTCGATATGATATAACTACGATTATAAGTACGATCGCGAAGGTTTCCGAGATGGAGTTGACGGACATGGCAATCGTGGAATCTACGGCCTCGACAAGTTGGTGAGTAGATTTACATCTACGGGGGAAGTCGGGTGGATGGCGTATAGCAACTCCGCAACCTTATAAATAGTAGTATGATATATAGTTAGTTTTAGTATTTATTCAAGATGTGGATATTGGAGTTAATTTGCATCTAGCATGATACTCATTTGCATGTAGTTTATTTATGGTTTGGTATATTGGTACGAAGGATCATGCCGTACTAGAGATGATTTAGATATAGTGATAATATGAGGAATTGTACGAGGAATTATACCGTTCTGATGATGATGAGATTCGTATGCCAAAGAACGGCCAATTTTCCTGTAGACTCGTAAATTAGTGTTTTATTTCGTTTTAGAACGTAATACCTGAGTGAGCTATACTCTTTTAAAAACTAACGATTCGTTTCCCTTTTTGATGATAAAAGACAAGGATGCGGTGCCAATTTCTAAAACAAGTATCCATTTTCAATCCGAGTCAGCTTCCTAATTTCAAAACCAACGTTTCGTTCATTTTCAAAGATAATGGTATAGCTAATAGCAAGTAGTTATAATTATTAGTTATGCTTATATTTACTTTACTTGTTCACATTATAATTATTGATATTATACGTTTCCGTAATACGAACACTCTGATAGAACACTGCACAACTACCAATGAGTACTATGCTGCACAAGCACGTACACATATGTTACACTACACCTCATTGGTACTGCCATGTCACTGTAGAACCGTTATGTTATGTAATACGTATGTAGATGTTGATATGAGTAGACTATTATACTTTTAGAACACTTGCACAAATATTAATGATTGCCATGCTGTACGAGCACAGACGCGTATGCTACACTACACATCATTAGTAGTGCCATGACACAGTAGAATTGATATCTTTGTGCCTGTATGATTAATTTACACAGTCTTCCTTTATTACGTGTTGTGTATTGCAAATACCAGTACTATAGATGTTTATATTGATTCTTATAGGTTTTCTGGATGTTTAACTTTTGATGATATATATCAGTGGTATGGGACGCTGTTATATATGTATATATATAATATATCATCAGGATGATCTATGCAAGTATTCTCATTCTTTACTTGATATTTCTGGATATGATGAGTTGACGTCCACCTTGAGCTTGATATTTTCTGATTATTTTATTTCGAACCGAGTGGGGGTGATATACGGTTTCGGACCTGCTACCTATCCAGACTGAGTGGGGGAGATATACAGTCGGATACCTGGTGGACCCGGTCGAGACCGAGGGGCAGGATAGCCGCAGTTGAGACGGGGAGCCTAGCGAGAATACTCGATACCGGAGATTGAGATGAGCACGGCAGATATCCAGGGGATACTGACCGGGGTTCGATTTGTGCACGGCGGATATTCAGGGGATACCGACCGGGGCCAGGGATATTGGGTGGCGATCATCTGTTGAGATGGTGTCAACGGTATCTGTATTTACGTATCGGTGATGGACACGAGAGATTTGAGGATTTGCGTGTCGGTGATGGACATGAGGGATTTCTGATTTCGGGTGTCGATGCTGGACATCCATTTATTAGATATATTGCTATCATATGAGGTATATGGTTATGTTATGAGTTATTGTAGCCGACCAGGAATGATCCGGGGGACAGTACCTGTATATCTTTTACGGACATTCGCATACATAAAAAGAAATTCAAAAACGAGCTATAGTCTCTTTATTTTGATATGTCTGATATGACACTGGGATCTTTAAATTGTAACCTCTTAACATTTTTCACCAAAACAGCTGAACGTATATCTTAAGTAAGATACCTATTATATTTCATACCACCATGTCTGCTTTTATGCCGTGACATATCTATTCCGCGGCTCTTTTAAAGAAGGGGTTTATATATATATTTTCGGCTACCTTTGGGCTTATATCTAGATACAGATCGTTTGCGTTTGATATGTTCTACTTTGGGATCACATGATAGATAGTGTTGCATTATGATACATATGCATATCATATATTATATTAGTACAGATTATAATAGTACTATACTTATGACCTAGGTATTGTCGTGCATTTTGATTTCTACCTTGTGATGTACTTTTATTCACTGAGTTGTCAACTCACCCCCGTTGTGCCACAGTTTCTTGCAGGTTTTACCGCTTGGATTATCAGCGGCTTGGGCACACACTCCTTTCGGTGATTGCTTGGTAAGTGGTTTACTATTGTATCATACTCACACTTGATTATTCATATATTCTTGTATATAGTAAAAACTCCATCAACTTTGAAATGGTATATTGTGGACTTAGAAGCGAGACTTAGAATTTGTGTGTTGTGATGTCGCACTCATTGGAGTCGACTTTTTATATCGTTTGCTTGGTTGCTCCGCCGTTTGGGCGTGGAAGCTAGCTCCCGTTAGAATGCTATTTTTTTGTTGTGGTTGTACCGGGTTTTATACAAAATTTATAAGGGAGGTGCTGTTTAATTTCAAAATGTCATTGATGCTCTTTAAACATACTTAGTTAAAATCAAATGGTTATTTTAAAATGATTCCATCTGATGACTATTTAAATCTTCACCTCCAATATTTTCAAAAAGAAAAGGGTTTAGATTCCGGGTTTTCAGCTTACTTGGACCGCGTCGACATCTTTAGATGTCACGTGATTTATGTGCCAGTCACATGCCATATTTGGGTTGTGACAAAGTTGGTATTAGAGCGTTTGGTTTAACCTTTGTTCGAGTTTAGCTTTGGCTATATGGGCTCTAGGCATGCACTTTTGTTACCTGGACTTTACCTTATATGACTTAGACTTGACTTTGGGGGTCTTATACCCGAATTTTCGTTACATAGGACGACCTTTGTTGATAGAGTAGGTACTAAGTAGAGTGACATACCGTACATATGTTCTGCGGCATATTTACGATATGATACTCCGCCTAAGTTAGCTTAGGATTTATATCTTGAGATCTTACTTCTATTAATTCCGTTGATCTATTCTCGTCAATGCATGTTGATTGTTCCAGTCACCATGTTTATGGGAGCCGAGAGGGCTGCGATCAGAGATACGGTCAGAGCAGACTTGTCTGCGACAAGGACTGACCAGGATGACATTCCGATGATATAGAGACATGTCGTTTATTTATATTCGATTGGGTTCTAATGTTGAAGCGAGTTTCTTCAGGATCCGCACCAGATGGTCGAGTCATTGCTGGAGATCAGCCGGACTTGAGGCGTGATGTTTTCCCCTCTCCGAAGATCGTGGTGTTGCGTACTGTTCAGACAGTGGTACCAATTATTGCTGAGGTTATTGAGATGTTGCTTCCAGAGTTCATGAAGTTAAAGGTTGACGATGTTTACAAGTGTAGATGGATCAGAAGGATTCATAGCCGTTTAGATATGGGATGGTTATGACTTTTAATCCGTTGTGGCGCTCCGATACGAGATCGGTGAAATTGATCAGCTTCTTCCAATGGATCTTGCTCAGACCTGATGCAAGTCGCTCGAGAAAGAGATCGTGCAGTAAGTTTTCCTCCGACGAATTGGGATGAGTTTTCGAAGGTGAGCTTAGCCAGATTCTTCTACAGAGTGTCAGAGATGTCGGATTTGTGTTTCTGAGTTTTGTAAGACTCCGAGCTTGGCCATAACCAAGTATGACTTACAATTCGGGTGGTTATCGTGATACGCTCCTTAATTGATTGATATTGGGGAGTAATGGGACATGAGATTAGTGCGAAGTTTCAGTGGACAGTTATTCTTCACTGTCGATATTGAAGATTTGATTCATATACCGAGACGCGTACGACTACACTTTCAGGAGGAAATCTTAAGGAAATGACAGTTGTTACTAAAGAGAAAGTGGATTCAGTAATGAGTGCTAGTTCCGGGCAGGTTAGATTGCTGAGATCAGCAGGAGACTTGAAGGGGTTCTTTCTAGAAGTTGATAATAAGTAAGATTGGACCCAGGATCAGTTGTTGGCACAGAAGTAGAGGATAGAGATTTCCGTCATCAACATGTTGCGTTATGAGAGACTGGACTACTGGCCAAGGAGATGTGGTGAGAAGTATCAGCAGTAGGACTAATTGTGTTGTTGCTCCTCACCGGACGAGTGTATGAAGAGACCCTGACGTTAGAGATCCGCAAGAAGAACCAGAATTCAGAGACAGAGAACGTTAGATCGTGGCAGACGGCAAGTAGTAATCCTTACTATGCCAGTTCCGGGTGTATAAACACCTTTCGACATTGAAGAGGATATACTTCGATGTCATTTGAGTTCGATTTGCGTTTTTATGATCCAAATATTTTGTCTTCAACATTGAAGAAAGGACAACTCAATGTCCGTTATTTTGACATATGTATTTTGAGGATTTGAGTGTCACACAATGTTTTGTGCACACCGGTGCACTTGATGAGATTTCCATGCACAGTGATTTCACTTTGATTTATGTTTTGTGCACACCAGGTGCACTTGTTTGAGATTTTCGTGCGAGGTGACTGCACTCGATTGGAGTGTTGTGTACACCGGATGTACTAAACCGATATTTTCCGTACACATCAATTGCACATGATTAAGAGATTTTACACACACACACACACACACACACTCTCGGTATACTCGGTATGATTTTGTGCACACCAGTTGCACGTTTTGATGTTTTGTTCACCCCGATGCACTTGAGATTTATTTGTGCACCTTGATGCACTTGATTTTGATTTTGTGCACCCCGATGCACTTGAGATTTATTTGTGCACTCTGATGAACTTGAATTTGATTTTGTGCACCTCGATGCACTTGATACTATTTTGTACACTTTTGTTCCATGCACAGTTGATGCAGTGGATATCGTTTCGTGCACGCCTATTGCACTTAGCGCTGTTTTGTATTCATGCACACCGTGACGAGTGGTTTGAGATTTGCATGCAAACCATTAGGGTTGATTTTGTTTTCGTGCTTTGCACTTGAGAGAATATCTTATAGATTTGATTTCTATATTTTCGCTTGGTCGTGTGTACCGATATTGCATTACGACTATGGCATTGATTGTGTACTTGGAATACACAATGGTTTTCGTATTTGATATTCTGCTGCATAACTGGAGTACTTCTCATAGCAACCGCTAGAATTACAGTTATGTGAATTTATATCTTTTTAAGTTTTCACGCACACTGTTGCGTTATTTTACGTTTTAGGTCGTATGGGACTTTGGAGTTCCATTATATTGAGCAGACGATCTATTTTAAAATTTTGGACCCCGACAAAATGATTTGAAAAGAGTTGGTTTATTTGAGAAAAATGTTTTTATGATGGGGGGTTTAATTTAAATTCGGGGACTGAATTTCTTTAAGGGGGAGAGATTGTAACATTTTTGAAAAATATAAATATTTATTTATAATTTTAAATATAAAAATAATGAATTTAATAAGTTTACAGAAATGATATCGCTTATGAAATTGGGTATCAGAATTATATCCGAAAAATGTAATTTTTCGGATAAATATGAATAAAGTGTGTGATATCATAAAAATGATATTTGTAATTATTTTAACATGACATTGTATTTTACATTAAGATAATGATATTTTGATTTTTCTAAATATGACATGAGATGTTATTATAAGATAATGATAATTAAGGGTTATGATAAGTATTTCATTTTAAACATGGATGTAGATTTTACACAAAAGGGATTTTTTTTTTTTACTATTTTGTTAAATGGTTGGTATATCTTAATCTAAGTCTAAACCCTCACATACAACTCACCCTCACCCATGCTCAACTCCCTCCACCTCGTACTACTCAATTTCACACCTCCACCTTCTCCCTTGACACCTCCTCCTTCTACCATGCCACCTCCACCTTACAACCATCCACCTCATACTCTCTCTACACAACACAACACATAGGAACTTCTAAGCTTTCTCAACCGACCAAAAAATTAACTCTTCAAGCTCCAACAACTAAATTCCTATGTTTTCCTCATATCAAAAGAGAAAGCCATGATCTCCTTCATCAAGTTTGTGTAATTTATCAAGCTTAATACACTACAAACCATAGATGCTTCCACACACACACTTCTTGGGCTGGTGTTCCTTGTGAATCATTTTCATAGGTATATCTCACATTCCTTTCAACTTTTATTCTATTCACATATCTGTTTTTAGTGTGCAGTGTTAAAAAAACTAGAAAAATTGTGATATTTAGCCTACTGTAATTGAATCTGGAACCAATAGGTGTAACCACTAGAAAAACTAGTAATACCATAAGTATAATAAGATCACTAGGAGACTTCACCTAAAGCTCGAGTCCCCATCTTCAACTTTGGACTGGAGAGAAACCTATATTGTCCGATCTCGCCGGATTTTTTGGGGTATTTGGTGTTGGTTTTTCTTCTGTAGTTTTAGTTTGGTATTTTATAGGTTACTGTATTGTTTGATTTGTCCCAATAATTATACAGTAAAATCTGGGAATGTTTTAGTAAGGGTTTTATCAAATTTTCGATATTCCGATACGGATTTTTTGTATGTACTGCTATCGACGTTCGTACGTTGATTTCAGAGGCATTTGTTCATTTTTGGGTTAAGTATGCTGTAGGTTCTAACCTATGGATGCCTATCTCATTGTTTTGAGTTTTGATATGATATCTAGAATTACAAAAAATTCCTATCTCATTTTTGGGTTAATTATGCTGTAGGTTCTAACAAAAAATTAACTCTTCAAGCTCCAACACCTTAATTCCTATGTTTTCCTCATATCAAAAGAGAAAGCCATGATCTTCTTCATCAAGTTTGTGCAATTTATCAAGCTTAATACACTACAAACCATAGATGCTCCCATACACACACTTCTTGGGCTGGTGTTCCTTGTGAATCATCTCCATAGGTATATCTCACATTCCTTTCAACTTTTATTCTATTCACATATCTGTTTTTAGTGTGCAGTGTTAAAAAACTAAAAAAATTGTGATATTTAGCCTACTGTAATTGAATCTGGAACCAATAGGTGTAACTACTAGAAAAACTAGTAATACCATAAATATAATAAGATCACTGGGAGACTTCACCTAAAGCCCGAGACCTTATCTTCAACTTTGGATCGGCGAGAAACCCATATTGTCCGATCTCGCCGGATTTTTGGGGGTATTTGGTGTTGGTTTTTCTTTTGTAATTTTAGTTTGGTATTTTATAGGTTACTGTATTGTTTGATTTGTTCCAAAAATTATACAGTAAAATCTGGGAATGTTTTAGTATGGGTTTTATCAAGTTTCCGATATTCCGATACGAATTTTTCGTATTTTGTACTGCGACTGAAACAACGACGTTCGTACGTCGATTTCAGTGGCATTTGTTCATTTTTAGGTTAAGTATACTGTAGGTTCTAACCTATGGATGCCTATCTCATTGTTTTGAGTTTTGATATGATATCTACGTCGATATGATATAACTACGATTATATGTACGATCGCGAAGGTTTCCGAGATGGAGTTGACGGACATGGCAATCGTGGAATCTACGGCCTCGACAAGTTGGTGAGTAGATTTACATCTACGGGAGAAGTCGGGTGTATGGCGTATAGCACCCCGCAACCTTATAAATAGTACTATGATATATAGTTAGTTTTAGTATTTATTCAAGATATGGATATTGGAGTTAATTTGCATCTAGCATGATACTCATTTGCATGTAGTTTATTTATGGTTTGGTATATTGGTACGAAGGATCATGCCGTACTAGAGATGATTTAGATATAGTGATAATATGAGGAATTGTACGAGGAATTATACCGTTCTGATGATGATGAGATTCGTATGCCAAAGAACGGCCAATTTTCCTGTAGACTCGTAAATTAGTGTTTTATTTCGTTTTAGAACGTAATACCTGAGTGAGCTATACTCTTTTAAAAACTAACGATTCGTTTCCCTTTTTAATGATATAAACGACAAGAATGCGATGCCAATTTCCAAAACAAATATCCATTTTCAATCCGAGTCAGCTTCCTAATTTCAAAACCAACGTTTCATTCATTTTCAAAGATAATGGTATAGCTCATAGAAAGTAGTTACAATTATTAGTTATGCTTATATTTACTTTACTTGTTCATGTTATAATTATTGATATTATACGTTTCCGTAATACGAACACTCTGATAGAACACTGCACAACTACCAATGAGTACTATGCTGCACAAGCACGTACACATATGTTACACTATACCTCATTGGTACTGCCATGTCACTGTAGAACCGTTATGTTATGTAATACGTATGTAGATGTTGATATGAGTAGACTATTACTCTTTTAGAACACTTGCACAAATACTAATGATTGCCATGCTGCACGAGCACAGACGCGTATGCTACACTACACATCATTAGTAGTGCCATGACACAGTAGAATTGATATCTTTGTGCATGTATGATTAGTTTACACAGTCTTCCTTTATTACCTGTTGCGTATTGTGAATACCAGTACTATGGATGTTTATATTGATTTTTATGGGTTTTCTGGATGTTTTACTTTTGATGATATATATCAGTGGTATAAGATGCTGTTATATATGTATATATATAATATATGATCAGGATGATCTATGCAAGTATTCTCATTCTTTACTTGATATTTCTGAATATAATGAGTTGACGTCCACCATGAGCTTGATGTTTTCTGATTGTTTTATTCCGAACCGAGTGGGGGAGATATACGGTTTTGGACTTGCTACTTATCCAGACTGAGTGGGGGAGATATACAGTCGGATACATGATGGATCCGGTCGAGACCGAGGGGCACGATAGCCGCAGTTGAGGCGGGGAGCCTAGTGAGGATTCTCGATACCGGAGATTGAGATGAGCACGGCAGATATCCAGGGGATACCGATCAGGGTTCGATTTGGGCACGATGGATATCCAGGGGATACCGACCGGGGCTAGGGATATCGGGTGGCGATCATCTGTTGAGATGGTGTCAACGGTATCTGCATTTGTAGGGTTCCTAGGCACTCTTGTGAAGGTTCAAAAGGCATCAAACATGCCCGGATTAAATTTTAGACGTGCCGAACAACCCAAAGCCGGGATCTTTGCTAGATTATTAGGGTTTAACATGCAAGAAGATAACTTTTATCTAAGTGTGAGGGATTACAACCTTTGTAGTCCGCTCCTTCACTTCACAAGCTCCGAGTAGAAGTCCCTTTGCCGCGATCCACGATCTCCCGGACTCATGAGAGGCTCCACGACTCGAACGATCAATGCTAGCTCGAAGTATTCCAAATCTCCGATGATCTACCTTGAAGTTGCTTCGACTCAAGCTTTCTCACTCAAAAGAGTAGAACACACTAATCCCATGGGCTAGATGAGATGAGGATGAGAGAGTAGTGATTTTGCTTTCCTTTTAAATCATTTTCTCAATTTATTTCATCACTTGAAGAAAAACTAGCAAGCTTTCTTCTTGAAGGAAGAAGATGATAATGAAAAGATAATGATAATCCTTTTTCTTTTGTGATGAATAGAATAAATCTATATGATTGATTATTAACCATGGTCAAGGATGAGTGGCTAAGAATGAGTAGAGAATAAACTAGGGTTAGGGTTTGGTTGAGTTAAGAATGTGTCATCAACAAATATCTTAACCATGACAAAAGAATAAAGCTTCTAGAAGGAACTTGAAGCTACTAACCCTAATCAAACCCTAACCTCAATTAATCATCCTTAAACATGTTTAACAATTAATCATATCATGTCACAATAATATATATCACATATATATTATATATTTGCAACAAAAGAAAATAATACAATTAACATATATCGCATATATATCAATGTATCATCCACTGAGAAAATGAAATAATAAAGAGAGCCAATACTAGTTAATGTAATACAATATATCATATATATTATTGTACATTAAATCATCGAATCAACACTTGAATCGATGATCCGGCTATATCGAATATTACCGACTAATATATCATGTACCGATTCATCGAATCAACACTTGATCCGATGACCTGGTTCATATCCATATATCGCGAGAATATAATACGGTATCCCATATCGTATTATTCACGCTCCTGCGCATATCACATATGCGCCACTACTCCGTTTCGCCTGAGCCAAGAAACCTCTGTGTAGGACTCTAAAGAATCGTCAATACGCCGGTAGCAGGTGATGATCATATCAAACACCCACAAGCTGTAAGCGGTCAGCTAAACGTAACAGCCACCCAGGTATTGAGCGATCAGAAGATCAACAAGCTAGCCTGTGCGTTCTCCTGTGAATCCAACCAGTAACACTCCCGTACAGTCCGGTCTGTTCGTCTGATATGTCGCATATCAAGTCTAGGGGTGGTATACGTCAGACCCCAGTAACCGATAAGTCGTATCGATGTGTGGCTCATAACGGGTCGAGAAACTACTAGTAACACTTACCAGTAAATCTCTATATCAGCCCTGGCCAGGGACTTCCAGTTATAGCCAATCGAACACATCACAACATCAACTCCCTATACCGGGAGAGACGAATCCCCTCCTATCGCTCATTGCCTCCATGTGATTCGGGACTGTACCCAAAAGCCACCGTTTTGCACGCCCTCTTGGACGTGGTAAGGTGGAAATCAAAGCACAGTGGGAATCACACAAGACTCTATGATGATCTCGGGTCTACAGACTACCCTGTACCTGTGTCACCGGAGAACTGCCATCTGACGTGTGGTATATCACCATCTGGAAGTTCTCGGCGAGTCCGTCCAGTGTACCCAGTCTCCACTGAGCACCCGTACACTATCTCTGATGTCTAACACCGATGAATATGGGATCATCCATCGCCCATCATATGGGTCAAGATGCGTATACGCTAGTCTACTCTGGTGTATCGATGCCCTGTCTCGATATACCCTCGACTAGGAACAGTTATAGGATATACTCATCGACTACCGCGGCCCCACTAGTATGATCTCATCATAGTCCCAGTAGTCGAGTACAGATCCTAAAGGCTTTATCAACATGTGAGAGTAAAACAGTAAACCAATACAAGTCAACATGTTAAGATAAAGTGAAACCAAATAGCATACTATCATGACGAGCAAGAAAGTCATCTCTATATATATCCAAGCATCCATTATAATATACATCATATGTACAACAATGGCCTCTAGGGCATATACATAACTAACAATCTCCCACTTGCACTAAGGCCAGTTGCTGTAGTATCTCATACCTAGCATCCCGAATAATCTCTCAAACTGTATCTGGGGAATAGCCTTCGTGAATGGATCCGCAGTGTTGTCCTTCGTATCTACTCTCCTGACCTCGATCTCCCGGCGATCAACTATCTCCCTGATCAGGTGATACCGCCTCAGAATATGTCTGGACTTTTGATGGGATCTGGGTTCCTTGGCCAAAGCCACAGCTCCATTGTTATCGCAATACAGAGGTATTGGATGCTCAATGGATGGAACCACACCAAGTTCACTAATGAACTTCTTGATCCAGACAGCCTCTTTGGCAGCATCGTTGGCAGCGATGTATTCAGCCTCCATCGTTGAGTCTGCAACGGTATCCTGTTTGGAACTCTTCCAACATACCGCCCCTCCATTGAGGGTAAAGACAAAACCCGAATGCGACTTAGAGTCGTCCTTATCACTTTGGAAGCTGGAATCGGTAAAGGACTCCACCTGGAGTTCTCCGTTACCATACACCAAGAACATCTCCTTAGTCCTTCGCAAGTACTTGAGAATGTTCTTCACAGCTGTCCAATGACTCTCTCCAGGATCTGCTTGATACCGACTCACTACACTTAGTGAGTATGCTACGTCGGGTCTGGTACATAGCATCGCATACATGATAGAGCCTACTGCCGAAGCATAGGGTATCCCTTGCATGCGAGCTCTCTCCAAATCAGTCTTGGGAGACATCTCTTTGGAGAGAGTGAGTCCAGAGATCGTGGGTTGGTTCCCACGCTTGGATTCTTCCATACTAAACCTCTTTAGTATGGTGTCAATGTACCTGGATTGGGACAATCCCAGTATCCGTTTAGATCTATCTCTATAGATCATGATTCCCAATATGCAGGAGGCATCACCTAGATCTTTCATTGAGAATCTCTGTGATAAGAAGAGCTTGACTGATTGCAGCATAGGAATATCATTTCCTATCAAGAGTATGTCATCCACGTACAATACGAGGAAGACAACCTTACCCTCTGCTACCTTCTTATAGATACAAGGTTCATCTATATTTTTGATGAAGTCAAACTCTTTGACTACAACATCAAAACAGATGTTCCAACTCCGCGATGCTTGCTTTAACCCATAAATGGATTTAAGCAGCTTGCACACCTTTCCGCTGCTCCCACTATCTACGAAGCCCTCTGGCTGAGTCATGTACACGCTCTCTTCTAAATCACCGTTTAGAAAGGCGGTCTTAACATCCATTTTCCAGATTTCGTAGTCATGGTATGCAGCAATGGCAAGTAAGATCCGGATGGACTTAAGCATAGCTACTGGAGAAAAGGTTTCGTCATTGTCCACACCTGGTCTTTGACGAAATCCCTTTGCTACAAGTCTAGCTTTGAAAGTCTCAACTTTTCCATCTACACCAAATTTCCTTTTAAAGATCCACTTGCTCCCAATGGGTTTTACCCCTTCAGGAGCATTTTCCAAAGTCCATACTTTGTTGGTGTACATGGATTCCATCTCAGATCGCATTGCATCCAGCCATTTCACAGAGTCACCACTCGTGATGGCCTGCTCGAAACTAGTGGGGTCATCATCATCCATGATGCAATCCTCGCTTCCACCATCAATGAGAAAACCGTAGTATCTCTCAGGTGGACGAGAAACCCTACTAGATCTGCGGAGAGGCTGGGGTTCGTCGGGTACTACTGAATCCTCTGGTTCTGCTAAATCTTCAGTTGCAATTTGTGTTTCTGGAACCTCTTCCAGTTCTACCTCTTTGCCACTAATTTCTTTTGCAAGAAATTCCTTTTCCAAAAAGGTGGCATATTGAGAAATAAACACTTTTTGTTCCTCAGCGTGATAGAAAAAATATCCTTGAGAATTCTTAGGATATCCCACAAATTTGCAAAGAACTGATCGTGCCTCGAGCTTGTCTGGATTTTGTCTTTTGACATAGGCCGGACAACCCCATATCTTAACTCGTTTAAAATATGGTCTCTTCCCACTCCATATCTCATATGGTGTGGTAGGTACAGATTTAGACGGAACTAGATTCAATATGTATATGGCTGTCTCAAGCGCATACCCCCAGAAGGAAATAGGTAACTCAGCTTCGCTCATCATAGAGCGCACCATATCTAATAGGGTGCGATTCCTCCGCTCCGATACACCGTTGTGCTGTGGCGTATAAGGAGGAGTAAGCTGAGAGAGAATCCCATTCTCTTTTAGATAATCCAAAAACTCACCGCTTAAGTATTCATCTCCTCGATCAGATCGAAGAATCTTAATACTTTTGCCCGTTTGGTTTTCTACTTCGTGCTTATATTCTCTGAATTTCTCAAAAGCTTCAGACTTGTGTTTCAACAGGAACACATGTCCGTATCTAGAGAGATCGACAGTGAATGTAATGAAGTAGGAAGAACCGTTCCTGGCATGCGTAGACATGGGACCGCATACATCACTATGTACCAGTCCTAAGAGTTCGGTAACTCTTTCTCCGTGTCCACTAAACGGAGCTTTGGTCATTTTTCCTTTGAGACATGAATGGCAAGTATCATAAGATGATAATTCGAACGGATTCAAATAACCATCTTTATGTAACTTAGCCAGTCGTGTCGCATTGATATGACCAAGTCTACAATGCCACAAGTAGGATTCGTTCATATCCGAACTTTTCCTCTTGTGTGTGTTTTGTATATTCAGGACTGTATTCTGATTTAGAATGAATATGCCATTATGTAACGAGCCTGATGCAATCAACTTTTGATTTAGGAATATGTTCATAACATTATCCTGTACTACAAAATTATATCCCTCTTTACTCAATAAAGAAACTGATATAATGTTGCACATCATGTTCGGTATATAATAGTACTCATTTAGAATCAGTGTATTACGACTTGGCAATACAAGGTGATATTCGCCAACTGCTTTGGCTACAATACTTGCACCGTTCCCTACTTGAACGGAATGATCACCTTTTCCCAGTTCTCTACCTTTACGTAGCCCATGTAACAATTTACATATGTGGGATCCTGATCCGGTATCTAATACCCAGGACGTAGGGTGAACTGAGAAACAGTTCTCAATAACTAACACACCCGAAGAAGATGCATCAACATGCATGTTCCTTTGGGCGGCGTGAGAATCCAGATATGCTTCTATTTCCTGTTCAGTCTTATAACTCTTATAAGAAAGAACGGGTCCAACATTCCCTAGCTCAGTACAATAATTGGGTTCAGTCAATACATCCATATTATTATCTTGATTATGGCCTGAAATGGTCGCTACCTGGAGAGAGAGAGAAGAAAACACTTTAGCGTATGCTCTTGCAAGATTAGATTGGTTATTATCTTATCTAATCAGGATGTCTCCCACTGTTTTTATCAAATCTACCTTAAAACCCTAAAAGGTAAGATTAGCCGGGATTAATTACACCCTACAATTTCGTCAATCTTTCAGCCAGATCAGTGTCGGTACTTTGAGGGAGGTTCCCCGTGCTTTCGCACGGACCTAATTAAAGTAAACCTCGTTTTCCCAGAGGCGTAACCCCGTTAACACTTTTCTAGACACCTACTTGAATGACTAATTGTCCTGTGTAAAACTCTCCCAGGAGTAACACTTACTCGCAGTGGGTATCGGGATCCAACTATCTCATAGGAGGTATGCAATCTCATTGCAAATTTCAACACTTGAAATTCCCGATAATATTTTTGCCCCTAGCGATCTATGACCTTAACTAAGTCAACAAACCATAAATCGCAAGTCAAGTTCAACCCGTACATTTCCTGATTGAATTAAATCCACCCGCACGACCCTTAACTGAGTCAACAAAGCCGCACGAATACCCTAATTCAATCACATCTCATGTTTTAGCAGATAAATATTACTTAGCTACCGTACACTATGCCTTAACTAAGTCAACAAACATAGCACAAATACTAAATAATATCTATCTGAAATGACGGAGGGCTACGCAGGTTTTTCAGAAAACCCTGAGCGTAATGAACTTGATATCGTCGTAGAATCGAGTAGTTTTTGAAAAAGGAGTGTTTTTGAGGCTTTTCTTAGTTTCGCTAAAGGGGTCACTCCCGGTGAAGGGATCGTCGGCCCTTTCCTCATCGAATAAGGTGCAGGATATATCATATATATCGCTGTGCAAAGCAAAACACTAAAAGCAATCAAAAGACAAACCGCGTTTTGTAGCATCTGCCAGTTTTGCTAAAGGAGTCACTCCCGGTGAAGGGATCTCGGTCCTTTCCTCATCGAATAAGGTGCAGGATATATCGTATATATCACTGTGCAAAGTAAAACTGCAGCTACCCTTTTATAAAGTTTTTGATTCTACAACATCTTTAGGTTTCTTTTCTTTTATTAATCTCATTAATAAAAATCCCATCAGCTTATGCTTCCTAAGCATCACAGAAGAAACGAAAGCAGTAATATTTATATATCAGCATATATATATAGTATAAGCATTCGTCTCAGGCAGTAATATGATCTCATCACAGAACATTGCAGCAGAAGAACATATATGAAATATTGGATATACTAGGACGTCCGTGTTTTCAATACGAGCCTGTATAAAACACGGATTCCACGGTTGCGACGAATAGCCAAACCCACATCCCAAGACCCCTACGAGAGCGGCAAGTAACACTGCCAATTCTAGGGTTAGGAGACCCGGTCTCGACTCCTCGAGATGGCCTCCCACTGGACCCTAGAACCCGGTTACTTGTGCTCTCCTCCTTGGGTCTACCTAATGCGGAAAAGTAAATAATATACACTGGTGACATCAACCGCAACCAGGAAGTGCCCCAAAAAGAATATTACATTACAAATGAATTTTACATGAATGAAAATAAAAACCCTCATCTCACATAAAACCCCCGGCTATTCAGAACGCGACGATCCAATATAACATATCACAGCAACACATAATATCACATATCATCAACGTAAGTAAATATGCGCATCCCAATTGTCGTTGAATCATATAGCAACGAAACCGGCGATATCACATATTACACTTACGGTCACAGAAAAGAAAGTGTAAAACTACAATATTTGGAATCCACAATCACTTTAGACATCGTAAATCCGAAATATCACATACTCCGCATTTCATGCCTAACTCTATGAATTCCACATATTGTATCACATTCCAGATAAATCGACAGTATTAAACTTTTCGAACAGATAATCAAACACCCAAAATTTCCCAAACTGCTCAACACTTGAGCGGGGTTCAAATAATCCCAGAATATGTCACAGTACCGGTGATCCAGCCGTAGAAGGGTCAAGCCAACGCCTCACATGTGGCACGCCGTACTGCCCCAAACCCGAAGGTTCAAAAAGCAGTTCAAGACGGTCACATAATCGAGTTAAGGTTTGTGTCTTCTAGAGGGTCCACCGCTTAAGTTGTACAATTTTTCCAAAAGATTTAAACCCGAATAAATTTCAACACTTGAAAATTTGCCGTACCGGGAAACAGTAAGTTAATGATATCCGTTCAAATAGTTTAACAGTTTCTAAATATCCGGAAAGAAATACGAACTTAAATATTCCGATCGAGTCTACTATTACAAAACAAACCCCAGAATTTTAAACACCTGGAACAGATTAAAAATACCCAGAATAGTCAGCAAGTACCTACGGTCAATACCATGAAGCCACGTGTCCCAATCCTACAGTTCCGCCGCTGAACCGCCGCGTTAACCATGTTACTGCCGCGGATCCGCGCTCTGTTGGTGGAATTGTGGGCACGTGTTTCATGGTAATTCTTAGAATTCCCTGCTGATTTTTTTACATATTTTTAATTCTGAAAAATCCCAAAATTTAAAAAATTTCCAGAGAGGGGTCAAGTTTCGTCGTTTCGGGTTCGATCGGAGTTTTAACTTCGTAAACACATCGCCTAATGCTCTAACCTGGGTCTGATACCACTGTAGGGTTCCTAGGCACTCTTGTGAAGGTTCAAAAGGCATCAAACATGCCCGGATTAAATTTTAGACGTGCCGAACAACCCAAAGCCGGGATCTTTGCTAGATTATTAGGGTTTAACATGCAAGAAGATAACTTTTATCTAAGTGTGAGGGATTACAACCTTTGTAGTCCGCTCCTTCACTTCACAAGCTCCGAGTAGAAGTCCCTTTGCCGCGATCCACGATCTCCCGGACTCATGAGAGGCTCCACGACTCGAACGATCCATGCTAGCTCGAAGTATTCCAAATCTCCGATGATCTACCTTGAAGTTGCTTCGACTCAAGCTTTCTCACTCAAAAGAGTAGAACACACTAATCCCATGGGCTAGATGAGATGAGGATGAGAGAGTAGTGATTTTGCTTTCCTTTTAAATCATTTTCTCAATTTATTTCATCACTTGAAGAAAAACTAGCAAGCTTTCTTCTTGAAGGAAGAAGATGATAATGAAAAGATAATGATAATCCTTTTTCTTTTGTGATGAATAGAATAAATCTATATGATTGATTATTAACCATGGTCAAAGATGAGTGGCTAAGAATGAGTAGAGAATAAACTAGGGTTAGGGTTTGGTTGAGTTAAGAATGTGTCATCAACAAATATCTTAACCATGACAAAAGAATAAAGCTTCTAGAAGGAACTTGAAGCTACTAACCCTAATCAAACCCTAACCTCAATTAATCATCCTTAAACATGTTTAACAATTAATCATATCATGTCACAATAATATATATCACATATATATTATATATTTGCAACAAAAGAAAATAATACAATTAACATATATCGCATATATATCAATGTATCATCCACTGAGAAAATGAAATAATAAAGAGAGCCAATACTAGTTAATGTAATACAATATATCATATATATTATTGTACATTAAATCATCGAATCAACACTTGAATCGATGATCCGGCTATATCGAATATTACCGACTAATATATCATGTACCGATTCATCGAATCAACACTTGATCCGATGACCTGGTTCATATCCATATATCGCGAGAATATAATACGGTATCCCATATCGTATTATTCACGCTCCTGCGCATATCATATATGCGCCACTACTCCGTTTCGCCTGAGCCAAGAAACCTCTGTGTAGGACTCTAAAGAATCGTCAATACGCCGGTAGCAGGTGATGATCATATCAAACACCCACAAGCTGCAAGCGGTCAGCTAAACGTAACAGCCACCCAGGTATTGAGCGATCAGAAGATCAACAAGCTAGCCTGTGCGTTCTCCTGTGAATCCAACCAGTAACACTCCCGTACAGTCCGGTCTGTTCGTCTGATATGTCGCATATCAAGTCTAGGGGTGGTATACGTCAGACCCCAGTAACCGATAAGTCGTGTCGATGTGTGGCTCATAACGGGTCGAGAAACTACTAGTAACACTTACCAGTAAATCTCTATATCAGCCCTGGCCAGGGACTTCCAGTTATAGCCAATCGAATACAGCACAACATCAACTCCCTATACCGGGAGAGACGAATCCCCTCCTATCGCTCATTGCCTCCATGTGATTCGGGACTGTACCCAAAAGCCACCGTTTTGCATGCCCTCTTGGACGTGGTAAGGTGGAAATCAAAGCACAGTGGGAATCACACAAGACTCTATGACGATCTCGGGTCTACAGACTACCCTGTACCTGTGTCACCGGAGAACTGCCATCTGACGTGTGGTATATCACCATCTGGGAGTTCTCGGCGAGTCCGTCCAGTGTACCCAGTCTCCACTGAGCACCCGTACACTATCTCTGATGTCTAACACCGATGAATATGGGATCATCCATCGCCCATCATATGGGTCAAGATGCGTATACGCTAGTCTACTCTGGTGTATCGATGCCCTGTCTCGATATACCCTCGACTAGGAACAGTTATAGGATGTACTCATCGACTACCGCGGCCCCACTATTATGATCTCATCTTAGTCCCAGTAGTCGAGTACAGATCCTAAAGGCTTTATCAACATGTGAGAGTAAAACAGTAAACCAATACAAGTCAACATGTTAAGATAAAGTGAAACCAAATAGCATACTATCATGACGAGCAAGAAAGTCATCTCTATATATATCCAAGCATCCATTATAATATACATCATATGTACAACAATGGCCTCTAGGGCATATACATAACTAACAGCATTTACGTGTCGTTGATGGATACGAGAGATTTGAGGATTTGCGTGTCGGTGATGGACATGAGGGATTTCTGATTTCGGGTGTCGATGCTGGACATCCTGGTATTAGATATATTGCTATCATATGAGGTATACGGTTATGTTATGAGTTATTGTAGCCGACCAGGACTGATCCGGGGGACAGTACCTGTATATCTTTTACGGATATTCGAATACATAAAAGGAAATTCAAAAACAAGCTATAGTCTCATTATTTTGATATGTCTGATATGACACTGGGATCTTTAAATTGTAAGCTCTTAACATTTTTCACCAAAACAGCAGGACGTATATCTTAAGTAAGATACCTATTATATTTCATACTATCACGTCTGCTTTTATGCCATGACATATCTATTCCGTGGCTATTTTAAAGAAGATGGTTATATATATATATTTTCGGCTACCTTTGAGCTTATATCTAGATACAGGTCATTTGCGTTTGATATGTTTTACTTTAGGATCGCATGATAGATAGTTTTGCATTATCATATATATGCATATCATATATTATATTAGTACAGATTATGATAGTACTATACTTATGACCTAGGTATCGTCGTGCATTTCGATTTCTACCTTGTGATGTACTTTTATTCACTGAGTTGGCAACTCACGCCCGTTGTGCCACAGTTTCTTGCAGGTTTTACTGCTTGGATTATCAGTGGCTTGGGCACACACTCCTTTCGGCGATTTCTTGGTAAGCGGGTTACTATTGTATCATACTCACACTTGATTATTCATATATTCTTGTATCTAGTAAAAACTCCATCAACTTAGAAATGGTATATTGTGGACTTAAAAGCGAAACTTAGAATTTGTGTGTTGTGATGTCGCACTCATTGGAGTCGACTTTTTATATCGTTTGCTTGGTTGCTCCGCCGTTTGGGCGTGGAAGCTAGCTCCCGTTGGAATGCTATTTTATTGTTGTGGTTGTAACGGGTTTTATACAATATTTATAAGCGATGTTGTTCAGTTGATAAAACTGCACTTTTAATATGACATTTTTCCTACTATTTTTATATAATAAAAGGCGTTTATTATAAATATGAAACATATGAGGGTTTATCTGCAAAATATCTATTATCATATGTTTCTATATTATAATTAACATTATAAAGGAAAATGTAAGCATATAATATCCATGTATTATTTGGTCCATTTAAATATGTTTACCTTATTAAATACCTTTGACCAATTCTCTTAAAACTAAAATATCATGACAAATGGTTAAAGATAATATCTCAATAAAAACAAATTCTACTAACATCATTTATTGAGATAATTGTGCAGGAATTATATCATGACTGAAATCAAGGAAATCCGAGTTGGAAGATCAACTCTGCCGAAATAGTAAAGTAAATTGAAGAAATCAATTCTGGCAGAGACGTTGAGAAGATTTTCAGATTCCAGATACCAAAATAGTCTACATGTGTCACCAGAAGAAGTCTCAAGAGAAACGAACCCACGATCCTCCTAATCCGCGGATTCACGGCCAAACCCACCATTACGCCGCGGTTCCGAGGAGTTAGGGCCCTGGATTTTCTGGTTGGGATCCACAACTAGTTACCATATATGGAAAGTTACCATATATGGAAAGTCACCATATTAGGAAAGTTACAATATATGGAAAGTCGCCATATTAGGAAAGTCACCATATATGGAAAGTCACCATATATGGTAACTAAGTTTTCTTCTTTGAGGGCTATATAAAGGACCAAGGGCTAAAGTTAGAAGGCATCACACCGACGCGATCACGAAGTCCACGACGGCTCAAGAATCCTGATTGATCATCAACAGTTCATCTACCTCCTTAGAAGAGATCGAGAAGCAAACTAGCATTTTGTAATCATTTTCTATGGGAACAAAATGTAATTGATCTTGTTGATTAATAAAGGTAGTTTTATTCTATTGCATTTTATTTTCTTCATGATTTCTATCTTTTCTTTTCCCAACATGCACGAGTAATTCTTTGCTTGTTAGGGTTCGTAGGATTATGGTAGATTAATGGATAATGAAGATCCTTAAACTCTTTTTACGTCCTATAAAGTTTATAAACTTTATCAAAAGAATAGTTAACATCCTAATCGGGCGCGCTATCAATTCATTGATATTCATGATCACGATTAGAGATTAGATTAACAATTGTTTTGGTAAAGGCTAGACATGAACGGAGATCCATGTCAAGATAGGGGTTAAGAGTGGGAACCCTTATCCCTCCAGAAACCCTAATCTACATGCATCACCGTCGATCTAGTTTTAAATCTATTAAAGGATAAAAGAGTAATATTTAATTAATCATCCATGACTATTAAATCTTAACGAACCCTACAAGCACCCTTCTACTATAAAATCTACATTTATAGTTAATCTAGATCTATATTCTGCATCCGTGTTTGACGTAGATCTAGAACCTACAACCATTCTTCACCATTCTTTATTCTTCCGCCTTTCTTTCTCAATACGTCTAAAGTAAGATTAAAAGATTCAACGTTTCTCTAAGGACGACCCGTACTCATCTTGGTCTAGCTACACGCGACATCGTTATTGATTGCGGTTAAAACACAACTCTAAAATAAGATCAATCAAATGGCACCGTTGCCCGGGATACGTGCGTAATTTTTTTATTCTTACTATTCGTGTTGAATTCTTATTCGATCCATATCATAAACAAAACAAAACTGCAAATTGTATATTTAACGTTTATTGTGTGAATTTTGCAAGGGGATCTGGAGTCACAGACTTGAGGAAACAGAGAGACAGAGACATTCATCAAGATCCAGAGGATCACAGGAGGCCACGTAGCAAAAATCATCACGAGATCCCTCCACTTCGCAGCAGAACCGCGACAAATAAGCAAAAGTGCGGCGGAAGCACGGTGTATTTGAGGGATCAGGGTTTTAAACTTCTCTGGTAAATTTCTCAACTCTTTCTCTCTCCTCTGAAATCCAATAAAATATCTTTTCTGCAGGATTCTTTGCAAAATATCGCCACTCAAAAATCTTTTTGCAAAGTTTTGTACTTGGTTTGTTTATTCATATTTTAATACGGATTTTAAGGGGAAAGACCAAAATTCAGATTAGGTGGGGATTTTATCACCCTTCCTAAGCCCCACAAATCACAAACCGAGTATCTGCATTAACCCTACATTAATCTAAAAAATATATAGACAAGACTCTAAGGACTGCCGCACTTAATAAGGATAGAGGAAGGTCGTGGGTAATCTATCGCTTATCCATATTACTTTTGTGGTGCCTAGGCAAGTGTGTCTAAGGCAAGTGGTTACTTAATTAGGCCCGCTATTTTCGGTGATTCGTATAGCGGAAACCTCCCACTTACCTGGCATTTACCTGGCCACAAGAGTAGTAAAGAGGTGGTAGAGTATTGATCCTACGGCTTGTCCTTTGGAAGTCTAGGAGCGGTCTAGAGACTTGACCTAGGTAACCTTAGTTCTAGGGTTGTTTGTGCATTTTTGTGTGATTTGTCTTAAGTCCTATTTTTTTCAAAACAAACCAATTTTAAATCACACACACGCTGCCACCTGCGCTAAACCCTCTTAGTGCATGCTTGGCTGGACACGGGATTCTAGCGCCCGTCTTGTCCGCGTTCCAGCTATCGACTCCGAAGTCGGTACTTTTTCATCTTCTTTTTCCCCACCACCCACCACATCGATCGAGATGGACGGTACTCCATCAAATTATAATACCACCCTGCCACCGCCCGTAGGTGAGCAGAATCCACCGCGCATCTCTCTCCAAGAGAGATGCTATCCTATACGCGGTCCCTGTTCTCCTACGAAACCCAGAGACGCGACCGCATAGGTCCGTCTTGCCTGAATTTGGGGGCAGATGCTAATTGGTGCTATCCGTCCACCTCTCCGAAGATGCCAAGTTGATTTATGACAGCATATATCGAAGGTTTATACGGATGCGGCCGATGTAGCAGACTTCGTCAGATTCCCCCTCGTTGAGGGGTTTTTGATTGTAGGGACGCTCTTCCCTGCAGGCGCAAGCTCCTTCAGTTAATTACGCTACCGCATCGCGGTAACCACTTTCTCCTTCTCCAGATGGTCACTTCGTATCGTGGGTGTTTGTTTTGTTTTTGGTTGCCCGTGGATTGTATAAGGAGACTAATTTATGTTGTCGCCCGTAGGGCGTGGATTAGTCCAGATCCGTATTTTCTTAGATTTGGGTTTGGGGGTTGGGTTTAAGGATATGTTAGTCTCATTTGAAACTAAGATCATCTTAAACATATGTTAAGGATGCGTTAGTCTAATTTTAGACCAAGATCAACTTAACAGGATCATATAGATCCAACAAAAGAGCATTTGGGCTCTATTGTTTAGTTTAGGGACATTACGGTCGATAATTAGTTTAAGGAATTACGGTCCATTGTTAGTTTAAGGACATCTCAGTCCGATGTTAGTTTAAGGACATTACAGTCCAAGGTTAAGGACATCATAGTCCGTGGGTTTAAAGGGACCCCACTGTCCAGTTTAAGGACATCAGAGTCCGTGGGTTTAAGGACCCCACAGTTCGAAGTTAAGGACATCATAGTCCGTGGGTTTAAAGGGACCCCACAGTCCGAGGTTAAGGACATCATAGTCCGTGGGTTTAAGGACCCCACAGTCCAGTTTAAAGACGTCATAGTCTATGGAATGTATGGTTGTCGGGACCCGTCACCTCTCTGAAGACGTTGAAGGATTACAACGACATATATCAGAGGGGTTCAGAGATGTACCCATGAACCAATATTGATTGGGAAATCTGTAGTCCAATTTGGGACTAAGATTAATTAATTAGATTAGGAGCACCTGGACTCAGTTAAATCTGAATTGAAGACTTATGGCCAGTCTTGGGCTAAGTCCAATCAAGTTAAAATGTTTAACATTTATTTTGGGCCGTTAAGCATTTGTTTGGGCTTTGCCCTATTAATAATGCTGAGTATTGATTTAGATTCTGACATTGTCTGTCTTTTACTGAATGCTGAGCATTCATCATAGCTCTGGGCTCATTAAAGAACAATTTATGTTCTATCAGCGCACACGTGAGGAGCACATGGTGCGCTTGGTGCTTTGCGCCAGTCAAAGAGCACGGTGCGCTTCTGCCGAGTAGCGCATACGTAAGGGACACATGTCTCGCTTGGCGCTAAGCGCCATATGATGAGCGCAGTGCGCTAATTTATGAGCGCATTGCGCTATTAGTTCAGTGGCATACACGTGAGTGACACGTGGTGCGCTTGGCGCTGAGCGCCAGTCCATGAGCGCAGTGCGCTAGTTCAAGAGTGTAAAGCGCTAACTGTTGAGTGGCGCACTCGTGAGTGACACGTGGTGCGCTTGGCGCTGAACGCCAGTCTAAGGGCGCAGAAGCGCATTTGATCAATTTTATGATCTGGGAAATAAATTCTCCCTTAGAAGAGACTTTGTCTCAAGTTCCTAAGAACAAAAGTTCTTAATTTATAGGAGATGTTTTCAATCTTTGATGAAAGGCTTTGCCTTTATGGATCTATGATCCTTAAGAGAATTGAATTATTCTCTCCCCCTTTATTTTATAATGAGATGTTCATGATCTCTTTTTGTAAAAGACAATTTGTCTTATAGATCTATGATCTGTGAGAAGAATTATGTTCTTCTTTTGTTTTATGATGAGATCTCTTGATCTCTTTTCAAAGGACCTTGGTCTTGTAGATCTATGATCTTTGAAGAAGTGAGTTCTTCTTTTCAATTATGAGATGATTTCATCTCTCTGCTCTTTTTACCTTGAAGAAAAGAAGTTCTTCTATTGAGAGCTTGGCTCTTCTTTCTGAGATTCTCTCAAAACTTATAGGGGAGTTCCTCTCTATGCTTCTGTATCTCCCTCCCTGAGACTTGAAGTCTAGGGGCCTTTTTATAGGGCAAGCTGATCAGTTCAATCAGTTAAGGAGATCTTTTCTCCAATTGATTTGGGGAATTTCCCATCGTTGGATGTTTGATCCAAGGGCTTCTGATTTACAGAAGGCAATCTTCTTGTTTTTAAAAAGATTGGGAAATTTTTCCATATAGAATTTATTCTATATTTTGATGATTTTTAATCACCATTGGATCCTTGATCCAATGGTGCTCTGATTTACAGAGCACAATCTTGTTGTTTGGAAAGATTTTGAAGAATCTTTCTTTAACAGAATTTAATTCTGATTAATTAATGATTTATCATCATTATTGGATCTTTGATCTGACGGTGGGGAGCTTTTAGTTCCAGCGCTAGCGCACCCGTGCTTTGCACATGGTGCGCTGCTCAGAGCGCAGCGCACTTGGCGCTAGCGCACACGTGCTTGGCACATGGTGCGCTTCCTAAGTGCAGCGCTCTTAGCGGTAGCGCACACGTGCTTTGCACGTGGTGCGCTGTCCTAGGGCGCATTGCACTTGGCGCTGCTGTTGGATATATGTATGCCCTAGAGGCCATTATATGATAATGGATGTATTTATACATGTATATATATATTCACTGTATATTCTTGGTCGACATGATAGTATGCTATCTGGTTCTTCTTTATCTGACATGTTGATTTGATCATGCTTTTATTCATTCACACATGTTGATAAAGCCCTGACGATATTGGCTTGACTACTGTGATTATGATGGAGATCATACTAGTGGGACATCTGTAGTTTATAAGCATATCCTAAAATGTCCCTAGTCGTAGGTATATCGATACGGGGCATCGATATACTAGAGTAGACTAGCGTATATGATACTAGACCCATATGATGGGCGATGGATGTTCCCATATTCATCGATGTTTGACATCGAGATCGTATACGGGTGCTCAGTGGTGACTGGGTACACTGGACGGACTCACCGAGAACTCCTATATAGAATTATATCTATCGTCGGATAGCAGTTCTCAGGTGACACTGGTGCAGGTTAGTCTGCAGACCCGAGATCGTCATAGAGTCTTGTGTGTTCTCCCACTGTATTTTGATTACCACCCTACCACGACTCTACTGAGTCGTGCAAACAGGTGGCCGTTGGGTACAGTCCCGAGACACACGAAGGCGATGAGCGATAGGAGGGGTTTCGTCTCTCCCGGTATTGGGAGTTGATGCTGTGCTGTGCTCGACCGGCTATATCAGTAAGTCCCTGGCCAGGGCTGTTGAGATTTACCGATAAGTGTTATCAGTAGTTTCTCGATCTGTTATAGACCATTCATCGGCACGACTTATTGAGTTGTTGGGGTCGACGTTACCATCCCTAGAATCGACATGCAGCATATCTGACGAAGAGACCGGACTGTACGGTAGTGTTTCCAGTTGGCTCGACGGGAGTTGTGACAGGTTCGCTTGTTTTCTTCTGATCGTTCAATACCCGGGTGGCCGTTACGTTTAGCTGACCGCTTGCGGCTTGGGGGTGCTTGATATGATCATCACCCACTGCCGGCGTATTGATGAGTCTTAGAGTCCCACAATGGAGTTACCTAGTCCAGGAGAAACGTTGTGGTGCGCATATGCAATATGCGCATGGACCCGGTTAAAATGCGCGTATGAGATACCGCACATTAATCGGGCGGTTTGCTTTTGGTCGGGTCGTATGCGATATGACCGGTTTGCTAAATCAAGTGTTGATTTATCATTGACCATTAGTTTCTCACTTTAAATCCTTTCTTGTCTTTTTGTATGCATGCATGTATGCATTCATTCTCATTCATGCACATAGGATGTGCATGCACACATACATGCATACATAATGTTATCATGGTTGTTGATATAGTGGATAGTGGCAATATAAGACTCACACCATTTGTAAAATATATGGATATTAATTTTTGGAAAAAGAAAAATGTAAATGGAAATTGATTATCATGGTTTAATTTTATATTCTTGCACTAACCCTTTGTTTTAACCATGATTCATTTTCAATGGTCATTTTTGTTCCAAACTAAAATATCTAGATATTTTATAACCATGGTTGAGAATGAGAGAGTGAAAATATATATATTTTCATTTTCTCATTTTATCATATGCTTATCATTATCTTGAGTTTTATAAGCCATCATCTTCTTCCTCCTTTCTCTCTTGCTCTCTAGTTTTCTCAAGTGAGCAAAAGAGTTACTAAGTTAGGATTTTGAAGTGAGAAAACCAACCACAAAACCATTCTACACTAGTCTTGCCCATTAGTGTAGAGTGTTAGCTTCCATTTCTTCTCTTGATCTAGTGAAGCTTCAAGCTTGGACAAAGAGGACTCCGGGTGGATCGTCATGGACCTAGAGGATCTCAAGCGGACCTTTTTCCAACCCTCAAGTAGCCAAGGAGTCTAGCGTAGGTGTAGGGTTCCTAGGCACGCCAATAAAGACTCACAAGGCATCAACCATGCCAAATTCAAAATTTTCCGGTGCCGAGAAACCCTAATACGGATCGTTAACTAGAAATTAGGCGAAACTACAAGTAAGTTAACAACTTAACTACTAAGTGAACGGAAATACAACCTTTGTAGATCCGGTCCTCCACCTCCATAGCTCCGCGTTGACGTTCCTCCACTGCGATCATCGGATCCCGGACTCTAGTAATGGTTTCGTCGAAGAAATGATCGGGCTAGATCGTCGACTTCAATGCCGAAGATGATCTACGTCGAGGCAACTCAAGATCAAGCTCCAACTTCACCAAGTCATGAAACTTGTGAAGAAAACACCCTATACTACTTGGCAAGTGGTAGAGGATGAAGAAATGGAAAGTGGGTTCACTTTAGAATTGGATTTCTCACTCTTTTTCTCATTTCACCATTGAAGCTAGCAAGCTTTCATGAAGCTTGATGAAGATGAAAGAATAAAAAGGATTATATTTCAAAAGAAAATCCCATTCCTTCTTATCATAATGCAACCTTGGTTAAGTGTAGAGAATCAACTAGGGTTAGGTGAATGGTTAGGTTTAGAAAAGAGACAAGAATGGTCAAAGCTTCTTGAAGCTTCAAGGAAACAAACAAAAGAAGCAACCATATCTTTTCTTTCCCTAAAATAAATAAAACAAAATAAATAGTTAAGAAAAGATAACAAAACCCTAACCATTCACTTAAACACGGTTTAAAGTAAACCTACACCCAAGCTTGCATGTATCATCAAACATGATACAAACTAGTGCACAAAACTATATCATATATACAATGTGCACATCAAGTGAGAAAATCCATCTTAAGTGAACCAATACTAGTTAATGCAAAGTAATATATCAAATATATAATTATGCATTAAATCATTAAATCAACACTTGATTTAACGATCCGGTTATATCGCATATGACCGACTAATATCTAATGTATCGGCTTATCGAATCAATCCTTGATTCGATAACTAGGTTATATCTCATACAACCAATCGATACATTCATCGCGAGAAAAGAATAAGGTATCACATACTCGCATTATTCTCGGTCCCGCACATATCTCATATGCGCTCCTATTTCGTTTCGCTTGAGCCAAGAAACCTCTGTGTAGGACTCTAAAGACTCGTCAATACGCCGGCAGCAGGTGATGATCATATCAAACACCCACAAGACGCAAGCGGTCTGCTAAACGTAACGGCCATCCGGGTATTGAACGATCAGAAGATCGACGAGCAAGCCCGCTCATACTCCAGTGAATCCAACTAGTAACACTTACCGTACAGTCCGGTCTGTTCGTCTGATATGTCGCATATCTTACCTAGGGGTGGTAAACGTCAGGCCCCAGTAGCTCGATAAGTCAATGAGGTCTATAACAGTTCGAGAAGCTACTGGTAACACTTACCAGTAAATCTCAGCAACCCTGGCCAGGGATTTCCGGTTATAGCCAATCGAACACAGCGCAACATCAAATCCCTATACCGGGAGAGACGAATCCCCTCCTATCGCTCATTGCCTTCATGTGATTCGGGACTGTACCCAAAAACCACCGTTTTGCATGCCCTCTTGGACGTGGTAAGATGGAAATCAAAGCACAGTGGGAATCACACAAGACTCTATGACGATCTCGGGTCTACAGACTAACCTGTACCAGTGTCACCAGAGAACTGCCATCTGACGTAAGGTATAATACCATCTGGGAGTTCTCGGCGAGTCCGTCCAGTGTACCCAGTCTCCACTTAGCACCAGTATATCATCTCTGATGTCAAACACCAATGGATATGGGATCATCCATCGCCCATCTGTATGGGTCGAGAAGGTACACGCTAGTCTACTCTGGTATATCGATGCCCCGTCTCGATACACCCACGACTAGGGACTTTGAAGGATGTACTTATGGACTACCATGTCCCCACTAGTATGATCCGCATCATAGTCTAGGTAGTCAAGTACACATCCTAAGGGCTTTACCAACATGTAACAGAGAGACAATTAGTGTACACGTTAAGGTAAAGAGCAACCAGATTGCATACTATCATGTCGAGCAAGAAAGTCCTCCCTATATATGTCCAAACATCCACTACAATATACATCCTATGTATAGTAATGGCCTCTAGGGCATACATATAACTAACAATCTCCCACTTGCACTAGGGCCATCTGATAGCAGTGGTTGTAGTATCTCATACTCAACCATCCCATAAAAGTCTCTCTCTGGGAAAAGGCCTTTGTGAGTGGATCCGCCGTGTTGTCCTCTGAGTCTACTCTCCTTACCTCGATCATCCTGGAGATCAACCATCTCCATGATCAGGTGACACTACCTTAGAATATGTCTGGATCACTGATGGGACGTACGTTCCTTGGCATAAGCCACAACTCCATTGTCACACAATGGGAGGAACTGAGTTCATCTCATGAACAAATATACACCCAGACAGCCTCTTTGGTAGCATCTTAAGTAGCGATGTATCCAGCCTTTATCGTCTAGTAAGCCACGGTATCTAGCTTGGAACTCTTCCAACATACCGTCCCTTTACTGAGGGTAAAGACAATACCTGTGACTGACATTCAGTCGTCTTTATCACCCTGGAACACTTCCAGTGATTCTCCCCAGGATCAATTGATACCATTTCACTACATCTAGTGAGTATCCTAACATCCAATTACATCTATCTCATAGATGAAAACTCAGGATTTAGGAGGTATCATTTTGATCCTATATGGAGAATCCTTGTGATAAGCGGAGATTGACCGAGCGTAGCATAGGAAACTCCTTCCCTATCAAGAGTATGTCATCCACGTACTCTACGAGGATCACTACCATACTCCCTACTACCTTTTTGTATATACAAGGTTCATCTACCATTTTGATGAAGTCAAACTCTTTGACTACCACATCAAAACAGATGTTCCATCTCCGCGATGCCTGCTTTATCGTATAAAGCATCTTGCACACGTTTCCGCTGCTCCCACTATCTACGAAGCCCTCTGGCTGTGTACTTATAGACGCTCTCTTCCAAAACATCATTTAGAAAATCAGTCATGACACCCAACCACCAGATATCGTAGTCATGGTATGTAGCCGTGGCAAGTAGGATCTGGATGGACTTAAGCATAGATCTTTAGAAAAGGTTTCATCATAATCCATACCTGGTTAATGATGCAAACCTTTAACAAGTCTAGTTTTGAAAGTCTTAACTTTTCCATGCACACTAAGTAATCTTCTCAAGATATACTTGCTCCTGATGGGGATTTAACCCTTCAGATAAAGCAACCAAAGTCCATACTTTGTTGGTGTATAAGGATTCCATCTCAGATCGCTAAGCATCCAGCCATTCTTACAGAGTCCCACTCCTGATGGCCTGCTCGAAAATAGTTGGGTCATCATCTCATGATGCAATCCTCGCTCCCTCTGTCATCGAGAAACCGAAGTATCTCTCAGGCGGATGAGGAACCCTACTAGATCGGCGGAGAGGCTGAGGTTCGTTGGAATCTACTGAATCCTTTGGTTCTACCAAATCATCTGCTGTAGTTTGTATAGCTGGAACCTTTCCAGTTCTACGTTACAGACCTTGCCTCGAGCTTGTCCGGATTTTGCTTTTAGACATAGGCCGATCAACCCCAAATCTTAACTAGCTTAAGACATGGGCTCTTCCCATACCATATCTCATATGGAGTGGTAGGCTGTGATATGATTCGAACCTAATTTCAATAGGTATGAAACTTCTCAAGTGCATAACCCCCAAAAGGAAACAGGTAACTCAGTAGTACTCATCATAGAGCGCACCATATCGAATAGGGTGCAATTGCTCCGCCCCGATATACCATCGTGCTATGGTGTATACGGAGGAGTAATGCTGAGAGAGAATCTCATTCTCCTTTAGAATAGTCCAGGAATTCTATACACAAGTATTCTCCTCCTTGATCTCATCAAAGGACATAATACTTATACCCGTATTGGTTCTCTACTTCTAACTTATATTCTGTGAATATCTCAAAAGGTTCGGACTTGTGTTTCAACAGGAACATATGTCTGAATCTAAAGAGATGATCAGAGAATGTAATGAAGTACAAAGAACCGGTCTTGGCATGTGTAGACAGGGGACTTTCATACATCATCATGTATCTGTCCCAAGAGTACACTAACTCTTTCTCTTTTTCCAGTAAACAGAGCTATGGTCATCGTATCTTTGTGACATGACCGGCAAGTTTCACAAGATGTAAATTCAAACTAATTTAAATATGCATCTAAATGTAACTTCAGCCAGTCGGGTCGCATTGATATGACCCAGTCTACAATGTCTCAAGAAGGATTCGTTCATTTCTGAACTTTTCCTTTTGTGTGTGTTCTGTATACTAAAAACTGTAGTTTGATTTAGAACATCAATGCTTTTAGATAACGTGCCTGAACCGATCAACTTTTGATATAGGAAATGTTCCAAACATTATCCAACAATACAAAATTTTATCATTTCTTTACTGATAAAGAGACTGATATGATTTTGTATATCAGGTTCGGTATCTAATAACATTCGTTCAGAATCAATGTATTTGGAATACAGGGTGACAGTGACCAACAGACTTGGCTGCAACACTTGCACCGTTTTCTGTCTCATGAAACTTATCACCCGTTCTCAGTTCTCTACCTTTCTGTAGCCCATGTAGCAGATTACATATCTGGGATCCTGATTCGGTATCAAATACCCAGGACGTAGAGGATACAGAGAAACAGTTCTTTGTAACGAACACACCCGAAGATGATGCATCAACATGCACTTTCTTTGTTTGGGCGGCACGGGAAATATGGTATTCCCCAATTCCTGCTCTGTCTTATAACAATTATAAGTTGGAGCGGGACCAACGTTCCCCAGCTCAGTATAACAAGCGGGTTCGGTTAAATATCCGTATTATTATCTTGATTAAGGCGTGATATTGTCGCTACCTGGAGAGAGAGAGAAGAAAACACTCAGCGTATGCTCTTGCAAGATCAGATTGGTTATTATTTTATCTAATCAGGATGGCTCCCACTGTTTTTATCAAATCTTCCTTCAAACCCTAAAAGGAAAGACTAGCCGGGATTAATTACACACTACAAGTTTGCCAATCTTTCAGCCAGGCCAGTGTTGGTACTTTGATGGAGGTTCCCCGTGCTTTCGCACGGACCTAATTAATGTAAACCTCGTTTTCCCAGAGGCGTAACCCCGTTGACACCTTTCTAGACACCTACTTGATCGTCTAATTGTAATGTGTAAAACTCTCCCAGGAGTAACTCTTACTCGCAGCGGGTATCGGGATCCAACTATCTCATAGAAGGTATGCAATCTCATTGCAAATTTCAACACTTGAAATTCCCGATAATATTTTGCCCCAAGCCTCCTATGACCTTGACAAAGGCCAACAAATCATAGGCTGCTAGTCAAGTTCAACCCGTCATTTCTTGATTGAAATAAACCCACCCGCACGGCCCTTGACAAAGGCCAATAAGGTCGCACGACTACCCTAATCCAATCTGCATCATATGCATAAGCAGATAAGCACCAGTTAGCTACCGCACACTACGCCTTGACAAAGGCCAACAAACGCTGCACGAATACTAACTACTACTTATCTGAAATGACGGAGGGCTACGACAGGTTTTTCTGAAAACCTATTGCGTAATGAACTTGATATCGTTGTAGAATCAAATGATTTTGAAATGGAGTGTTTTTGATGCTTTTCTAGTTTTGCTAAAGGGGTCACTCCCGATGAAGGGATCGTCGGCCCTTTCCTCATTGAATGAGGTGCGGGATATATCATATATATCACTGTGCAAAGCAAGAACTATGGAAGCAATCAAAAGACAAACCGAGGGTTGTAGCATCTGCCAGTTATTGCTAAAGGAGTCACTCCCGGTGAAGGGATCTCGGTCCTTTCCTTATCGAATAAGGTGCAGGATGTTCTACAAGGAACACCGCGATGCAAAGCAAGAACTGTAGCTACCTGTTTTATTTAAAAATTCGATTCCACAACATCTTAGGTTTCTTTTCTTTCATTAATCATATTAATGAAGTCCCATCATTTAAGCACCTAAACATCACAGATAAATACGACGTACACTTATGCCATCCGCATTCGCCTCGATGTCCCCTCGTGCACCGTTAGGTTAGGTAACTAACGGCAGAGCGGGACAGGGCTAGCGCGGGTGTAAAACATAAGTAACGTCTATATAATATATCATATATACTATGTACAGTATCTATCACAGAACATATCACATGATCACATCACAGATAACGCAGCAGAAAATATCATATGAAATATTGGATATACTAGGACGTCCGTGTTTTCAATACGAGCCAGTATAAAACACGGATTCCACGGTCGTGATGAATAGCTAAAACCTACACCCCTAGACCCCTACGAGAGCGCCAAGCAACCCTACCAATTCTAGAGTTAGGAGACCCGGACTCGACTCCTCGAGTTGGTCTCCCACTGGACTCCAGAACCCGGTTACTTGTGCCCTCCTCCTTGGGTCTATCCTAGTGCGGAAAAGTAAATAATATACAAAAGGTGACATCTTCCGCAACCTGGAAGTGCCCCAATAAAAGAATATTACATACAAGTTTTTACATGAATGAAAATGAAAAACACTCATCTCACATAAAAACCCCCCGGCTATTCAAACACGACGATCTAATATAACATATCCGGCAACACATAACATCACATGTCATCAACGTAAGTAAACATGCGTATCCCAATTGTCGTTGACATATAGCAACGAAACCGGCGATATCACATATTACACTTACGGTCACAGAAAAGAAAGTGTAAAACTACAACAGTTGGAACCCGCAACCTCCTTAGACATCACATGCCTAACCAAATGAATTCCTTAGACATCACATGCCTAACAATTATAAACCCCGCATTTTAGTCTCAAAATTGAAAACACTTTTCAATATCAAGTCGGGCAATTCAACAAGATTCCCGACATCCTGATCGAATGCTCGTCGCAAACTTTAGTAGACGGCCGCACCCCCGATACCATCGACGAAGTGCACCAAGGCGGAACACCGCTACCGCGAGCACCCGAACGGATGCTTTCGGCGACGGGGTTCTCCTACAGTCACTTGGTCGGGGCTAATGGGTGTAGCTGTCTATTAAGTTTATCCGGCGAGTATCCGCGTATGCTACGTGATTGCGACGGACTTTTGATCACATCAAAATTCCGTGGCAACCGATCAAGTGAGACTAAACTGTTATGTTTATAACATTCATATTAGTTATTTCATAACTACTTGTGGATTCCAAATATTGTATCACATTCCAGATAAACAGAAAATGTTAAACTTTCCGATCGAACAATCGAACACCCAAGTTTTCCCGAAACAGCTCAACACATGAAATAAGTTCAAAAACATTCACTTCATGCCTCAGTACCAACGGTCCAGCCGTAGAAGGGTCAAGCCAACGCCTCACATGTGGCACGCCGTACTGCCCCAAACCCTAAGGTTCAAAGGGCAGTTCAAGACAGTCATATAATCGAGTTAAGGTTTGTTGTCTTCTAGAGGGACCATCGCGTTACTTGCACTACTTAGAACGCCATTAAACTACGGAAAAAATCCAACAATTGGAAATTTCCCGGCAGGGAAAAAAGTGGGTATTTATATCCGGTCGAACTTTTTAACATGTTCTAAAAATACCCGGAAAAGCACATAGACAAAGTTTGATAATTTGATCAAATCTATGAACTCCCAATTCAACCCAGAATACTCAACTCTTGAGTAGAATTTAAAAATTACCAGAAAATACAGCACCAAAAGATAGGAATTACTGTGCAAAATTTAATGGAAGATGCGACCATACGGCCGCGGAACCGCCGCGAGAGCAGGCTCCTGCCGCTGTTCCACGGCGGTTTAGTTGAGTTAGGTCCTCGTTTTGCACAGTATTTCTTAGAAAAGCCTGCTGATTTTTCTGCATATTTTTAATGTGGAAAAATGCACAGTTTTGAAAAAAGTACAGAGAATGGCATCGAATAGGGTTTCGGGGTTCGATCAGATTTCTAACATCGTTTACGCATCGCCTAAGGCTCTAGCTAGGCTCTAATACCACTGTAGGGTTCCTAGGCACGCCAATAAGGTCTCACAAGGTATCAACCATGCCAAATTCAAAATTTTCCGGTGCCGAGAAACCCTAATACGGATCGTTAACTAGAAATTAGGCGAAACTACAAGCAAGTTAACAACTTAACTACTAAGTGAACAGAAATACTGTAGGGTTCCTAGGCACACCCATGAGGTCTCACAACAGATCAAACATGCCCAATTCTAATTTTTTCATGTGCCTACAAACCCTAGTACGGATCGTTAACTAGATGATAAGGCGATGCAAGCAAGTAAACGACTTTATTGCTAAAGGAAAGTGACTACAACCTTTATAGATCCGGTCCTCCACTTCCTAGGCTCCGTGATGACGTCCCTCCGCTGTACCTATCGGAATCTGGACTCTGGCGATGGTTTCTTCGGAGAAATGATCGGGCTAGGTCGTCGACTTCGATGCCGAAGATGATCTACGTCGAGGCAACTCAAGATCAAGCTCCAACATCACCAAGTCATGAAAATTGTGAAGAAAACACCCTATACTACTTGGCAAGTGGTAGAGGATGAAGAAATAGGAAGTGGGTTCACTTTAGAATTGGATTTCTCACTCCTTTTCTCATTTCACCATTGAAGCTAGCAAGCTTTTTGAAGCTTGATGAAGATGATGAAGATGAAAGAATAAAAAGGATTAAGTTAAAAAGAAAATCCCATTCATTCTTATCATAATGCAACCTTGGTTAAGTGTAGAGAATGAACTAGGGTTAGTTGAATGGTTAGGTTTAGGAGATGAAGACAAAATGGTCACTTAGTCAAAGATGCATGAAGCATCAAGAAAGTTCTAGTACAAAAGCAACCATTTTGTTTTTCCTTTTTCTTTTAACTAAAATAAATATATAAATAAATAAAGCAATGGAAACCCTAACCATTAACTAAACATAGTGTATAGCATACACACACCCAAGGTTGCATGTATCATCAAACATGATACAAACAAGTGTACAAAAATATATCACATATACAATGTGCACTTCAAGTGAGAAAATCCATTTAAAGTGAACAATATTAGTCAATGTAAAGTAATATATCTAATATATAATTATATATTAAATCATTAAATCAATACTTGATTTAACGATCCGGTCATATCGCATATAACCGACTAATATCAATAGTAACAACTTATCGAATCAACACTTGATCCGATAACCCGGTTATAACGCATATAACCGATCAATGTCACAAATCGCGAGAATCGAATACAGTATCACATACTGGTATTATTCTCGGTCCCGCACATGTCTCATATGCGCTCCTATTTCATTTCGCTTGAGCCAGGAAACCTCTGTGTAGGACTCTAAAGACTCGTCAATACGCCGGCAGCAGGTGATGATCATATCAAACACCCACAAGCCGCAAGCGGTCTGCTAAACGTAACGGCCACCCGGGTATTGAGCGATCAGAAGATCGACGAGCAAGCCCGCTCACACTCCTGTGAATCCAACCAGTAACACTTACCGTACAGTCCGGTCTGTTCGTCTGATATGTCGCATATCTCGCCTAGGGGTGGTAAACGTCAGACCCCAATAGCTTGATAAGTCATGCCGATATAAGGTCCATAATATTCGTGAAACTACCGATAACTCTTACCAGTATATCACAGCAACCCTGGCCAGGGATTTCCAGTTATGGCCAGTCGAGCATAGCGCAACATCAACCCCCAATACCGGGAGAGACGAATCCCCTCCTATCGCTCATTGCCTCCATATGAATCGGGACTGTACCCAAAAACCACCTGTTTGCACGGCTCAGTAGAGCCGTGGTAGGATGGAAATCAAAGCACAGCGGGAGACACACAAGACTCTATGACGATCTCGGGTCAACAGACTAAGCTGTACCAGTGTCACCAGAGAACTGCCATCTGACGTGAGGTATAATACCATCTGGGAATTCTCGGCGAGTCCGTTCAGTGTACCCAGTCTCCACTGAGCACCCGCATACCATCTCTAATGTCAAACACCAATGGATATGGGATCATCCATCGCCCATCACATGGGTCGAGAAGATATACGCTAGTCTACTCTGGAATATCGATGCCCCGTCTCAATATTCCCACGACTAGGAACATTAAAGGATGTACTCATGGACTACCCAGGCCCCACTAGTATGATCTACATCATAGTCCTGGAAGTCGAGTACACATCCTAAGGGCTTTATCAACATGTAACAGAGAGACAGAAAGTATACATGTTAAGATAAAGAGCAACCAGATAGCGTACTATCATGTCGAGCAAGAAAGTCCTACCTATATATGTCCCAGCATCCACTACAATATACATCCAATGTACAGTAATGGCCTCTAGGGCATACATATAACTAACAATCTCCCACTTGCACTAGGGCCATCTGTAGCAGTGGTTGCAGTATCACATACTCAACCATCCCATATAAGTCTCTCTCTGGGAAAAAGCCTTTGTGAGTGGATTCGCCGTGTTGTCCTCTGAGTCTACTCTCCTAACCTTGATCACCCTGGAGATCATCTATCTCCATGATCAAGTGATGCTGCCTCAGAATATGTCAGGGTCACTGATGGGACCAGGGTTCCTGGGCCAAAGCCATACTTCCATTGTCACACAATGGTGGGAACCTAGTTCATCTCATGAACCAATATACACCCAAACTGCCTCTTTGGTAGCATCTTAAGTAGCGATGTATCTAGCCTTAATCGTCTAGTATGCCACGGTATCTAGCTTGGAACTCTTCCAACATAGCGTCCCTTTACTGAGGGTAAAGACAATGCCTGTGACTGACTTTCAGTCATCTTTATCACCCTGGAACCCTTCCAGTGATTCTCCCTAGGATCAATTGATACCATCTCACTACATCTAGTAAGAACCCTAACATCCCTTTAGATCCATCCCATAGATCCAAAACCCAGGATTTAGGAGGTATCACTTTGATCCTATATGGAGAATCTATGTGATAGGAGGAGATTGACCGAGCGCAGCATAGGAAACTCTTTTCCTATCAGGAGTATGTTGTCCACGTAAAATGCGAGGATGGCCACCTTACTCTTTACTGCCTTTTTGTACATACAAGGTTCATCTACCATTTTGATGAAGTCAAACTCTTTGACTACCACATCAAAACAGATGTTCCAACTCCGCGATGCCTGTTTTATCATATAAAACATCTTGCACACGTTTCCGCTGCTCCCACTGTCTACGAAGCCTTCTGACTGTGTACTTATAGACTTTCTCTTCTAAAACATCATTTAGAAAAGCAGTCATGACACCCAACCGCCAGATATCGTAGTCATGGTATGTATCCATGGCAAGTAGGATCCGGATGGACTTAAGCATAGCCACTGGAAAAGGTATCATCATTATCCACGCCTGGTCGATGACGAAAACCTTTAACAAGTCTAGCTTTGAAAGTCTCAACTTTTCCATCTACACCAAGTAATCTTCTCAAGATATACTTGCTCCTGATGGGGATTTAACCCTTCAGATATAGCAACCAAAATCCATACTTTGTTGGTGTACATGGATTCCATCTCAGATCGCTAAGCATCCAGCCATTCTTACAGAGTCCCTACTCTCGATGGCCTGCTCGAAACTAATTGGGTCAACATCTCATGATGCATTCCTCGCTCCCACTGTCATCGAGAAACCGAAGTATCTCTTAAGCGGATGAGGAACCCTACCAGATCGGCGGAGAGGCTGAGGTTCGTAGGGGACTATTGAATCCTTTGGTTCTGTTAAATCAGCTGCAGTTTTGTATAGCTGGAACCTTTCCAGTTCTACAGAACTGACCTTGCCTCGATCTGGTCCGGATTTTTGCTTTTGACATAGGCCGGACAATCCCAAATCTTAACTTTCTTAAGAGAAAGGCTCTTCCCACACCATATCTTATATGGAGTGGTAGGCACTGATTTGATTCGAACCCTATTCAATAGGTATGCAGCTCCTTAAGTGCATAACTCCTAAAAGAAAATAGGAAACTCAGTAGTACTCATCATATAGCGTACCATATCATATAGGGTGTGATTGCTCCGCCCCGATATACCATCGTGCTATGGTGTATTCGGAGGAGTAATGCTGAGAGAGAATCTCATTCTCCTTTAGAATAGTCCAGGAATTCCATGCACAAGTATTCTCCTCCCTGATCTCATCATAGGACATAATACTTATACCCGGTTTTGGTTCTCTACTTCTAACTTATATTCTGTGAATATCTCAAAAGGTTTGGACCTATGTTTCAACAGGAACATATGGCTGAATCTTGAGAGACTATCAGAGAATGTAATGAAGTACAAAGAACCGGTCCTGGCATGTGTAGACAGGAGACCGTACATACATCATCATGTATCAGTCCCAAGAGTTCACTAACTCTTTCTCTGTTTCCAATAAACAGAGCTATGGTCATTTTATCTTTGTGACATGACTGGCAAGTTTTATAAGATGTAAATTCAAACTGATTTAAATATGCATCTAAAATGTAACTTCAGCCAGTCGGGTCGCATTGATATGACCTAGTCTACAATGCCTCAAGAAGGATTCGTTCATTTCTGAATTCTTCCTCTTGTGTGTGTTCTGTATACTAGGAACTGTAGTTTGATTTAGAACGTCAATACTTTTAGATAACGTGCCTGAACCGATCAACTTTTGATATAGGAAATGTTCAAAACATTATCCAACAATACAAAATTTTATCATTTCTTTACTAATAAAGAGATTGATATGATTTTGTATATCAGGTTCGGTATCTAATAGCATTTGTTCAGAATCAATGTATTGGTAATACAGGGTGACAGTGGCCAACAGACTTGGCTGCAACACTTGCCATGTTTTCTGTCACATGAAACTTATCACCCGTTCTCAGTTCTCTGCCTTTCTGTAGCCCTATGTAACAGATTACATATCTGGGATCCTGTTCCGGTATCAAATACCCAGGACACAGAGGATACTGAGAAACAGTTCTGTGTAACGAACACACCCGAAGGAGATGCATCATATGCACTTTCTTCGTTTGGGCGGCATGGGAATCTTGGTATTCCCTAATTTCCTGCTCTGTCTTATAACAATTATAAGTAGGAGCGGGACCAACGTTCTCTAGCTCAGTATAACAAGCGGGTTCGGTCAAATATCCATATTATTATCTTGATTAAGGCGTGATATGGTCGCTATCTGGAGAGAGAGAGAAGAAAACACTCTGCGTGCGCTCTTGCAAGATTAGATTGGTTATATATTTTATCTAATCAGGATGGCTCCCACTGTTTTTATCAAATCTTCCTTCAAACCCTAAAAGGAAAGACTAGCCGGGATTAATTACACTCTACAAGTTCGCCAATCTTTTAGCCAGGACAGTGTCGGTACTTTGAGGGAGGTTCCCCGTGCTTTCGCACGGACCTAATTACAGTAAACCTCGTTTTCCCAGAGGCGTAACCCCGTTGACACCTTTCTAGACACCTACTTGATCGGCTAATTGCAAAGTGCAAAACTCTCCCAGGAGTAACAATTACTCGCAGTGGGTATCGGGATCCAACTATCATATAGAAGGTATGCAATCTCATTGCAAATTTCAACACTTGAAACTCCCGATAATGGTTTTTACCCCTAACACCTATGACCTTAAGTATGGTCAACAAATCATAAGTACTAGTCAAGTTCTACCCGTCATTTCGTGATTAATTAGACCTACCCACATGACCCTTAACTAAGGTCAACAAAGTCACGCGACTGTCCTAACTAATCGCATCATATGCGGTGTAGGAAGACATCACTTAGCTACCGTACACTGTGCCTTGACTATGGTCAACAAACACAGCACGAATACTAAGTACTCTACTTCCTAAAATGACGGAGGGTTGCGAATGGTTTTTATGAAAACCTTTAACGCTCTGAACTTAATCTCGTTGCGGAATCAAATGGTTTTTAAATGGAGTGTTTTTGAGGCTTTTCTAGTTTTGCTAAAGGGGTCACTCCCGGTGAAGGTATCGTCGGCCCTTTCTCATCGAATAAGGTGCGGGATATATCATATATATCACTGTGCAAAGCAGAAACTATAGAAGCAATCAAAAGATAAACTGAGAGTTGTAGCATCTGCCAGTTATTGCTAAAGGAGTCACTCCCGGTGAAGGGATCTCGGTCGTTTCCTTATCGAATAAGGTGCAGGATGTTCTACAAGGAACACCGCGATGCAAAGCAAGAACTGTAGCTACCAGTTTTATTTTGAAATTCGATTCCACAACATCTTTTAGGTTTATTTTCTTTCATTAATCTCATTAATGAATGTCCCATCATTTAAGTCCACCTAAACATCACAGATAAATATAACGTACGCTTATGCCATCCGCATTCGCCTCGATGTCCCGTCTGCACCGTTAGGTTAGGTAACTAACGGCAGAGCGGGGCAGGGCTAGTGCGGGTGTAAAACATAAGCAACGTCTATATAATATATCATATATACTATATATAATATCTATCTGAACATATCACATGATCACATCACAGATAACGCAGCAGAAAATATCATATGAAATATTGGATATACTATGACGTCCGTGTTTTCAATACGAGCCAGTATAAAACACGGATTCCATGGTCGTGATGAATAGCCAATCCCACATCCCTAGACCCCTACGAGAGCGGCAAGCAACCCTACCAATTCTAGGGTTAGGAGACCCGGACTCGACTCTTCGAGATGGTCTCCCTCTGGACCCTAGAACCCGGTTACTTGTGCTCCCCTCTTTGGGTCTATCCTAATGCGGAAAAGTAAATAATATACATATGGTGACATCATCCGCAACGTGGAAGTGCCCCAATAAAAGAATATTACATACAAGTTTTTTTACATGAATGAAAATGAAAAACACTCATCTCACATAAAAACCCCCGGCTATTCAAACACGACGATCCAATATAACATATCCAGCAACACATAACATCACATGTCATCAACGTAAGTAAATATGCGCATCCTAATTGTCGTTGACATATAGCAACGAAACCGGCGATATCACATATTACACTTACGGTCACAGAAAAGAAAGTGTAAAACTACAACAGTTGGAATCCGCAAACTCTTTAGACATCGCATGCCTAATCAAATGAAATACTTAGACATCGCATGCCTAACAATTATAAACCCCGCATTTTAGTCTCATTATCGAAAACTCTTTTCAATATCAAGTCAGGCAATTCAACAAGATTCCCGACATCCTGATCGAATGCTCGTCGCAAACTTTAGTAGGCGGCCGCACCCCCGACGCCGTCGACGAAGTGCACCAAGGCGGAACACCGCTGCCGCGAGCACCCGAACGGATGCTTTCGGTGACGGGGTTCTCCTACAGTCACTTGGTCAGGGCTATGGGGTGAGGCTGTCTATTAAGTTTACCCGGCGAGTATCCGCGTACGCTACGTGATTGCGACGGACTTTTGATCGCATCAAAATTCCGTGGCAACCGATCAAGTGAGACTAAACTGCTATGTTTATAACATTCATTCAGTTATCTCATAATTACTTGTGAATTCCAAATGTTGTATCACATTCCAGATAAATAGAAAATGTTAAACTTTCCGATCGAACAATCGAACACCCAAGTTTTCCCGAAACAGCTCAACACATGAAATAAGTTTAAAAACATTCACTTCATGCCTCAGTACCAACGGTCCAGCCGTAGAAGGGTCAAGCCAACGCCTCACATGTGGCACGCCGTACTGCCCCAAACCCTAAGGTTCAAAGGGCAGTTCAAGACGGTCACATAATCGAGTTAAGGTTTGTTGTCTTCTAGAGGGACCATCGCGTTACTTGCACTACATGGAACGTCATTAAACTACGGAAAAATCCAACAATTGGAAATTTCCCGGCAAGGGAAAAAGTGGGTATTTATATCCGGTCGAACTTTTCAACATATTCTAAATTATCCGGAAAGGCACATAGACAAAGTCAAAATTTCCGATCGAATCATCGAAGCCCCAAAACACCCCAGAAAACTCAACTCTTGAGTGCAAATTAAAAATTCCCAGAAAACTCAGCACCTAAAGAAACAAATTACTGTGCAAAAATTGAAGGCTGATCTCATCATATGGCCGCGGAACCGCCGCAGAAGCCAAGCTTCCGCCGCGGTTCCGCCGCGCTTTAGGCGTATCTTTTGGTCGTTTTGCACTGTAATTCTTAGAACTTCCTGCCGAATTTTTTAAGCATTTTTAATCTGGAAAAAACCCAGTTTTGAAAAAATGTACAGAGAGGGGATTTTGCATTAGGGTTTCGGTTCGATCGGACTTCTAACTCCGTCTACACATCGCCTATGGCTCTAGCTAGGCTCTGATACCATTGTAGGGTTCCTAGGCACACCCATGAGGTCTCACAACAGATCAAACATGCCCAATTCTAATTTTTTCATGTGCCTACAAACCCTAGTACGGATCGTTAACTAGATGATAAGGCGATGCAAGCAAGTAAACGACTTTATTGCTAAAGGAAAGTGACTACAACCTTTGTAGATCCGGTCCTCCACTTCCTAGGCTCCGTGATGACGTCCCTCTGCTGTACCTATCGGAATCCGGACTCTGGCGATGGTTTCGTCGGAGAAATGATCGGGCTAGGTCGTCGACTTCGATGCCGAAGATGATCTACGTCGAGGCAACTCAAGATCAAGCTCCAACTTCACCAAGTCATGAAACTTGTGAAGAAAACACCCTATACTACTTGGCAAGTGGTAGAGGATGAAGAAATAGGAAGTGGGTTCACTTTAGAATTGGATTTCTCACTCTTTTTCTCATTTCACCATTGAAGCTAGCAAGCTTTTTGAAGCTTGATGAAGATGATGAAGATGAAAGAATAAAAAGGATTAAGTTAAAAAGAAAATCCCATTCATTTTTATCATAATGCAACCTTGGTTAAGTGTAGAGAATGAAATAGGGTTAGTTGAATGGTTATGTTTAGGAGATGAAGACAAAATGGTCACTTAGTCAAAGATGCATGAAGCATCAAGAAAGTTCTAGTATAAAAGCAACCATTTTGTTTTTCCTTTTTCTTTTAACTAAAATAAATAGATAAATAAATAAATCAATGGAAACCCTAACCATTAACTAAACATAGTGTATAGCATACACACACCCAAGGTTGCATGTATCATCAAACATGATACAAACAAGTGTACAAAAATATATCACATATACAATGTGCACTTCAAGTGAGAAAATCCATTTAAAGTGAACAATATTAGTCAATGTAAAGTAATATATCTAATATATAATTATACATTAAATCATTAAATCAATATTTGATTTAACGATCCAGTCATATCGCATATAACTGACTAATATCAATAGTAACAACTTATCGAATCAACACTTGATCCGATAACCCGGCTATAACGCATATAACCGATCAATGTCACAAATCGCGAGAATCGAATACAGTATCACATACTGGTATTATTCTCGGTCCCGCACATGTCTCATATGTGCTCCTATTTCATTTCGCTTGAGCCAGGAAACCTCTGTGTAGGACTCTAAAGACTCGTCAATACGCCGGCAGCAGGTGATGATCATATCAAACACCCACAAGCCGCAAGCGGTCTGCTAAACGTAACGGCCACCCGGGTATTGAGCGATCAGAAGATCGACGAGCAAGCCCGCTCACACTTCTGTGAATCCAACCAGTAACACTTACCGTACAGTCCGGTCTGTTCGTCTGATATGTCGCATATCTCGCCTAGGGGTGGTAAACGTTAGACCCCAATAGCTTGATAAGTCATGCCGATATAAGGTCCATAACATTCGTGAAACTACTGATAACTCTTACCAGTATATCACAGCAACCCTGGCCAGGGATTTCCAGTTATGGCCAGTCGAGCATAGCGCAACATCAACCCCCAATACCGGGAGAGACGAATCCTCTCCTATCGCTCATTGCCTCCATGTGAATCGGGACTGTACCAAAAAACCACCTGTTTGCACGGCTCAGTAGAGCCGTGGTAGGGTGGAAATCAAAGCACAACGGGAGACACACAAGACTCTATGACGATCTCGGGTCAACAGACTAAGCTGTACCAGTTTCACCAGAGAACTGCCATCTGACGTGAGGTATAATACCATCTGGGAGTTCTCGGCGAGTCCGTTCAGTGTACCCAGTCTCCACTGAGCACCCGCATACCATCTCTGATGTCAAACACCAATGGATATGGGATCATCCATCGCCCATCACATGGGTCGAGAAGATATACGCTAGTCTACTCTGGAATATCGATGCCCCGTCTCTATATTCCCACGACTAGGAATATTGAAAGATGTACTCATGGACTACCCAGGCCCCACTAGTATGATCTACATCATAGTCCTGGAAGTCGAGTACACATCCTAAGGGCTTTATCAACATGTAACAGAGAGACAGAAAGTATACATGTTAAGATAAAGAGCAACCAGATAGCGTACTATCATGTCGAGCAAGAAAGTCCTACCTATATATGTCCCAGCATCCACTACAATATACATCCAATGTACAGTAATGGCCTCTAGGGCATACATATAACTAACAAATACAACCTTTGTAGATCCGGTCATCCACCTCCATAGCTCCGCGTTGACGTTCCTCCGTTGCGATCATCGGATCCCGGACTCTAGTAATGGTTTCGTCGAAGAAATGATCGGGCTAGATCGTCGACTTCAATGCCGAAGATGATCTACGTCGAGGCAACTCAAGATCAAGCTCCAACTTCACCAAGTCATGAAACTTATGAAGAAAACACCCTATACTACTTGGCAAGTGGTAGAGGATGAAGAAATAGGAAGTGGGTTCACTTTAGAATTGGATTTCTCACTCTTTTTCTCATTTCACCATTGAAGCTAGCAAGCTTTCATGAAGCTTGATGAAGATGATGAAGATGAAAGAATAAAAAGGATTATTTTTCAAAAGAAAATCCCATTCCTTCTTATCATAATGCAACCTTGGTTAAGTATAGAGAATCAACTAGGGTTAGGTGAATGGTTAGGTTTAGAAAAGAGACAAGAATGGTCAAAGCTTCTTGAAGCTTCAAGGAAACAAACAAAAGAAGCAACCATATCTTTTCTTTCCTTAAAATAAATAAAACAAAATAAATAGTTAAGAAAAGATAACAAAACCCTAACCATTCACTTAAACATGGTTTAAAGTAAACCTACACCCAAGCTTGCATGTATCATCAAACATGATACAAACTAGTGCACAAAACTATATCATATATACAATGTGCACATCAAGTGAGAAAATCCATCTTAAGTGAACCAATACTAGTTAATGCAAAGTAATATATCAAATAAATAATTATGCATTAAATCATTAAATCAACACTTGATTTAACGATCCGGTCATATCGCATATGACCGACTAATATCTAATGTATCGGCTTATCGAATCAATCCTTGATTCGATAACTAGGTTATATCGCATACAACCAATTGATACATTCATCGCGAGAACAGAATACGGTATCACATACTCACATTATTCTCGGTCCCGCACATATCTCATATGCGCTCCTATTTCGTTTCGCTTGAGCCAGGAAACCTCTGTGTAGGACTCTAAAGACTCGTCAATACGCCGGCAGCAGGTGATGATCATATCAAACACCCACAAGCCGCAAGCGGTCTGCTAAACGTAATAGCCACCCGGGTATTGAATGATCAGAAGATCGACGAGCAAGCCCACTCATACTCTTGTGAATCCAACCCGTAACACTTACCGTACAGTCCGGTCTGTTCGTCTGATATGTCGCATATCTTGCCTAGGGGTGGTAAACGTCAGACCCCAGTAGCTCGATAAGTCAATGAGGTCTATAACAGTTCGAGAAGCTACTGGTAACACTTACCAGTAAATCTCAGCAACCCTGGCCAGGGATTTCCGGTTATAGCCAATCGAACACAGCGCAACATCAACTCCCTATACCGGGAGAGACGAATCCCCTCCTATCGCTCATTGCCACCATGTGATTCGGGACTGTATTCAAAAAACACCGTTTTTCATGCCCTCTTGGACGTGGTAAGGTGGAAATCAAAGCACAGTGGGAATCACACAAGACTCTATGACGATCTCGGGTCTACAGACTAACCTGTACCAGTGTCACCAGAGAACTGCCATCTGACGTAAGGTATAATACCATCTGGGAGTTCTCGGCGAGTCCGTCCAGTGTACCCAGTCTCCACTGAGCATCCGTATATCATCTCTGATGTCAAACACCAATGGATATGGGATCATCCATCGCCCATCTGTATGGGTCGAGAAGGTACACGCTAGTCTACTCTGGTATATCGATGCCCCGTCTCGATACACCCACGACCAGGGACTTTGAAGGATGTACTTATGGACTACCATGTCCCCACTAGTATGATCCGCATCATAGTCCAGGTAGTCAAGTACACATCCTAAGGGCTTTACCAACATGTAACAGAGAGACAATCAGTGTACACGTTAAGGTAAAGAGCAACCAGATAGCATACTATCATGTCGAGCAAGAAAGTCCTCCCTATATATGTCCAAGCATCCACTACAATATACATCCTATGTATAGTAATGGCCTCTAGGGCATACATATAACTAACAGTAGGGAGCTACAAAGGTTGTACTCTCAAAACCCTAGCTTTTACTACTTGTGTTTGTGTTAAAGTTTAGTTGCCATAATTTTTCTAGCATGATCCTTAAGATAGTTTCTTTAGCACCATGTAAATCTTAAATTTAGCATGTGTGTTGCCTCCAAACCCTTGTAGTGGTGCTGTAGGAAACCCTTCATGGTATCAGAGCTAAGCTAGTGCCTTAGGCGACGTTTAGGCGAAGTTAAAACTCCGATCGAACCCCGAAATATCCATTTTAACCCTTCTCTGTACATTTTTTTAAAACTGTGTTTTTTCAGAATTAAAAATACTTAAAAAATTCAGCAGGGAAATCGAAGCAAAACTGTAAAATACGAAGCCATAATCCGTACATACTGTCGCGGAACCGCGGCCAGACCTTGCTTGGGCCGCGGATCCGCGGCCGTACAGGAGATATATGGCCTCGTTTTTATACAGTAATGTTAATATCTGCTTGTACATTTTTTGGGTATTTTTAATCTGACTCAAGTGTTGAGTGTTCTGGGGATTATTTTGGATTCGTTGATTCAATCGGAATATTTAATTTCGTGCTGTTTTTGGGTAATTTAGAAAGTATTAAAAAGTTCGAACGGATATCATTAACTCACTTTTTCCCGACACGAAAAACTTTCAAGTGTTGAATTTTTTCTCGAGTTTAAATCTTTCGGAAATACGTGCAAGTAACATGGTGGGCCCTCTAGAAGAACACAAACCTTAACGCGATTATGTGACCGTCTGAACTGCCTCTAAACCTTAGGGTTTGGGGCAGTACGGCGTGCCACATGTGAGGCGTTGGCTTGACCCTTCTACGGCTGGACCGCTGCTACTGTGACATGTTCCGTGATTTTTGAACTCCGCTCAAGTGTTGAGCTATTAAGGAAATCTTGGGTATTTGATTATTCGATCGGAAAGTTTAATACTGTCTATTTATCTGGAATGTGATACAATATGTGGAATTCATATAGTTAGGCATGAAATGCGAAGTATGTGATATTTCGGATTTGCGATGTCTAAAGTGATTGTGGATTCCAAATGTTGTAGTTTTACACTTTCTTTTCTGTGACCGTAAGTGTAGTATGTCGTATATCGCTGGTTTCGTTGCTATACATCAACGACAATCGGGGTACGCATACTTACTTACGTTGATGATATATGATATTATGTGTTGCTGAGATATGATGTGCCGGATTGTCGCGATTGAATAGCCGGTTTTTTTTTATGTGAGATGAGAGTTTTCTTTTCATTCATGTAAAATTCAAATGTAATGTAATATTCTTTTATTTGGGGCACTTCCGGGTTGAGGTTGATGTCACCAGTGTTGTATATTATTTACTTTTCCGCATTAGGATAGACCCAAGGAGGGGAGCACAAGTGACCGGGTTCTGGGGTTCAGTAGGAGGCTATATCGAGGAGTCAAGACCGGGTCTCCTAAACTCTAGAATTGGTAGGGTCGCTTGCCGCTCTCGTAGGGGTCTAGGGGTGTGGGCTTGGCTATTCATCGCGACTGTGGAATCCGTATTTTCTATTGTTGGATAAATACTAAATACGGACGTCCTAGTATATCCCACATTATATCTGTGTTTCTGCTGCCTGTATACTGTGATGTGATATCTGAGACGAATGATATTTTATATATGTGATATATAGTAGACGTTTCTTATGTTTTACACCCGCGCTAGTCCCGTCCCGGTATGCCGTTAGTTAAGTAACCTAACGGTGCATAACGGAACATTACGGCGAATGCGGATGGCATAAGCGTACGTTGTATTTTCGTTTCTTTTCTGTGATTGGATTAAGGACTTAAATGATGGGACTAGATTAATATGATTAATGTAAAGAAAATAAACCTAAAAAGATGTTGTAGAATCGGATTTGAAAACCACTCGGCTCTTTATGAAAAAGCTACATTTCAAAACTACGGAGCTCAAGCCACTCCTTTTGAAAACCATTTGATTCTATGACGATATCAAGTTCAAAGCGTTAAAGATTTTCTTAAAAATCATCTGCAACCCTCCATCATTTTAGGAAGTAGAGTACTTAGTATTCGTGCTACGTTTGTCGACTATAGTTAAGGCGTAGTGTACGGTAGCTAAGTGATGTCTTCCTACACTGCATATGATGCAGATTAATTAGGACATTCATGCGACTTTGTTGACCATAGTTAAGGGTCATATGAGTGGGTCTAATTAATCAAGAAATGACGGGTAGAACTTGACTAGTACTTATGATTTGTTGACCATAGTTAGGGTCATAGGTACTAGGGGTAAAAACCACATCGGGAATTTCAATAGTTGAAATTTGCAATGAGATTGCATACCTTCCATATGATGGTTGGATCCCGATCCCACTGTGGGCAATAGTTGCTCCCAGGAGAGTTTTGCAGTTTACAATTAGTTAACCCATTAGGTGTCTAAAAAGGTGTTAACGGGGCTACGCTTCTGGGAAGACGAGGTTTACTTTAATTAGGTCCGTGCGAAAGCACGGGGAACCTCCCTCAAGTACCGACACTGGCCTGGCTGAACGGTTAGCGAAGTTGTAGACTGTAATTAATCCTGGATAGTTTTCTTTTTAAGGTTTGAAAGAAAAACTTGATTAAAGCAGTGGGAGACATCAATTAGACAAGATAATAACCAATCTGATCTTTGCAAGAGCTTTCGCTGAGTGTATTCTTTTCTCTCTCTTAATGGCAGATACCCATGACTGGACTCAAGCTTCTACTAGATAAAAATAAACTGAATGGGACCAATTATAAAGACTGGCTGAGGAATCTGAACATTGCCTTGACTTATGATAAAGTATCATATGTCCTCACGGCTCCAGCCCCGCCCGTCCCAGGTCCAAAATCCTCAGTGCGGATATTGAAGTGCGCAAGACATGGGACGCTAACTGTGCCATGGCCAAATGCCTCGCGCTTGCATCGATGGATAACACACATCAAAAGCAGCACGAGAATATGGACATTCACGCCATATTCCTCCATACAAAGGAGTTGTACGGAGATCAATCCCGCGTATTAGGATACGAAGCATCAAAGAAATTGTTTCAGATGCGAATGGCCCCTGGCACACCAGTAGGAGACCATGTTCTGAAGATGATAGCTCTCATAGAAGAGCTTGAGGACCTTGGATGGACGATGGACAATGAACAATATACGGATATTATTCTTCAGTCCCTCTCCTCCACCTTTGCTCAATTTATAGTTAACTTCAACATGCACAACATGGAGAAGGAACTACCTGAACTCCTTAATATGTTAAGGAGTGCAGAGAGCACACTAAAATCAGTGAAAACTCCCGTTTTGAGTGTTGGGCAATCTTCCTCTTCTCGCCCAAATGCTAAGGCTAAGGGAAAGATGAAGAAGAAGCCCACCAAGCCTAGGGGTGGAGTTAAAAAGGTTAAGGGGAAGGACAAGTCCAAAGCTGGAGAATCGGGGAAAGGGGAATGTTATCACTGCCACAAAAGAGGACACTGGAAGCGCAACTGCACGGAGTACTTAAATCTCAAGAAGAAGCATGGGGATGCTTCCGCTTCAGCTGTGTTTGTGACAGAAAACTGTTTTTCAATAAACTCTGCTTCCTGGGTATTAGATACCGGTTCAGGTTCTCACATTTGCAATTCCATGCAGGGGCTGAGAAATAGCAAGATTTTGAAGACAGGTGACTATACTCTCCGCGTTGGAAATGGTTCCAATGTACATACAGTCGCAGTGGGAGAGTATCATTTGGGGTTGCCGTCTGGGTGTATATTGGTTTTGAACCCATGTTATTTTGTACCAAGTATGCTTTGTAATATAATATCCGTTTCTTTGTTAGACAATGAAGGATATAATTTTGTATTGCAGAACAATGTTATGAACATTCACCTGAATCAAATGTTGGTTGGGTATGGTACACTTAATAACGGGATATACGTCCTAAATCAACACACAGTTTTCAGCATACAACACACTAATAAAAGAAAACTTTCAGAAATAAATGAAGCTTTTCTTTGGCACCGTAGACTTGGTCATATTAACGAAACAAGACTAAACAAGTTACACAAAGATGGATATTTAAACCCTTTTGAATATAAATCTTATGCGACTTGCCAGTCTTGTATCAAGGGTAAAATGACCAAAACTCCGTTTACTGGACACGGAGAAAGAGCTACTGAGCTCCTAGGCCTCATACATAGTGATGTATGTGGGCCAATGTCTACACAGGCTAGAGGCGGTTTTTCATACTTCATTACTTTCACTGACGATTTCTCAATATTCGGTCATGTATTTTTATTAAAACACAAGTCCGAAGCTTTCGAGAAATTCACTGAATATAAACTCGAAGTAGAAAAACAAACCGGCTTGAGTATCAAAATGCTTCGATCAGATCGAGGTGGGGAGTACCTCAGTACAGAGTTTGCAAACTTCCTAAAAGAGAATGGAATTCTCTCTCAGCTCACTCCTCCTTACACACCACAGCACAATGGTGTATCTGAACGACGGAATCGGACCTTATTAGATATGGTCCGATCCATGATGAGTGATACTGAGTTACCCGTCTCATTTTGGGGGCATGCATTGGAGACTGCAGCGTTTCTACTGAACAGGGTCCCAACCAAAATCGTATCTACTACACCATATGAGATATGGCATGGGAAGAGACCATCTCTTAAGAGAATTAAGATTTGGGGTTGCCCGGCCTATGTTAAAAAGCAGAATCCGGACAAACTCAAGACACGGTCGGTCATGTGTAATTTTGTAGGGTATCCAAAGAATTCTTATGGATATCTATTCTACCACAAGGAGGAACAAAAGGTGTTTGTTTCTCAGTATGCCACATTCTTGGAAAAAGAGTTTTTCACAGATAAAGCTGATGGCAATGTGGTAGATCTAGAAGAGGTTCTAGAAACACAAACTACAAATGACGACTTGGTTGAACCGGCTGTTGCAATAGAAATTGAGGAACCTCGACCACTCCGTAGGTCTGGTAGGACTTCTTGCCCACCGGAGAGGTACTACAGTTTCCTCATTGATGGTGACAGAGAAGACTGCATCATGGAGGATGATGATCCTACCATCTTCCAGCAAGCTATCACGAGTAGAGACTCTGTGAAGTGGCTGGATGCCATGAGATCCGAAATGGAGTCTATGTACACCAACAAAGTATGGACTTTGGACGTTGTACCCCCTGGGGTAAAACCTGTGGGGTGCAAATGGATCTTTAAAAGAAAGATTGGTGTAGATGGGCAGGTAGAGACCTATAAGGCAAGACTTGTGGTGAAGGGTTTTCGTCAAAGACCAGGTTTGGACTATGACGAGACTTTTTCTCCCGTAGCCATGCTTAAATCCATTCGGATCCTACTTGCTATTGCTGCTCACTACGACTATGAAATCTGGCAGATGGACGTTAAAACGGTATTTCTAAATGGAGATTTAGAAGAATGCGTTTATATGGATCAGCTAGAGGGCTTCATTGACAGTGGGAGCAGCGGGAAAGCATGTAGATTGCTTAAATCCATATATGGGTTAAAGCAGACATCACGGAGTTGGAACATCTGTTTCGATGATGTTATCAAAGAGTTTGATTTCATCAAAAATCCAGATGAACCTTGTGTTTATAAGAAGGCTGTAGGGAGAGCTGTCACATTCCTCGTATTGTACGTGGATGACATTCTTCTGATAGGAAATGATATTTCTATGCTACAGTCGGTCAAATCTTTCTTATCACTAAGGTTCTCCATGATGGACCTGGGTGATGCCATATACATTCTGGGCATTAGGATCTATAGGGATAGATCCAAGAGGTTATTGGGATTGTCCCAAACCAGGTACATCAACACCATCCTAAAAAGGTTTAGTATGGAAGACTCCAAGCGGGGTGCCTTACCCGCTTGCCATGGGATCACTCTCTCTAAGGACTCTTGCCCAAAGACCGATGAAGAGAGAGCTCGCATGAGCATTATACCCTATGCTTCGGCAGTAGGATCTATAATGTATGTGATGTTATGTACACGCCCAGATGTAGCTTATGCACTTAGTGTTGTAAGCAGGTATCAATCCAACCCAGGGGAGAATCATTGGATAGCTGTGAAGAACATTCTTAAGTACTTGCGAAGGATTAAAGAATTGTTCTTGGTGTATGGTTATGGAGATCTCCAAATGGAGGCCTTTATCGATTCGAGCTTCCAGAGCGATAAGGACGACAGCAAATCTATCTCCGGGTTTGTATTTACCCTCAATGGAGGGGCGGTAAGTTGGAAGAGTTCCAAACAGGATACCGTTGCAGACTCTACGATGGAGGCTGAGTACATTGCTGCAAATGATGCCGCCAAGGAAGCCGTCTGGATGAAGAAGTTCGTCTCGGAGCTAGGAGTAGTTCCAACCATTATTGATCCAATACCATTGTATTGTGATAATAATGGGGCTATGGCGTTAGCCAAGGAGCCCAGGTCCCATCAGCGGTCCAGACACATCCTGAGGCGTTTTCATTTGATCCGGGAGATTGTAGATCGCCGTGAGATCGAGATTAGGAGAGTAGACACAAAGAATAACACCGCGGATCCACTTACCAAGGCCCTCCCTCAGCCGCAGCATGAGCGACTTTTTGAGATGTTGGGTATGAGATACGCCAATAACTGGCCTTGGTGCAAGTGGGAGATTGTTGGATATATGTATGCCCTAGAGGCCATTATATGATAGTGGATGTATTTATACATGTATATATATATTCAGTGTACATTCTTGCTCGACATGATAGGATGCTATCTGGTTCTTCTTTATCTGACATGTTGATTTGATCATGCTTTTATTCATTTACACATGTTGATAAAGCCCTGAGGATATTGGCTTGACTACTGTGATTATGATGGAGATCATACTAGTGGGACATCTGTAGTTTATAAGCATATCCTGAAATGTCCCTAGTCGTAGGTATATTGAGACGGGGTATCAATATACCAGAGTAGACTAGCATATATGATACTAGACCCATATGATGGGCGATGGATGTTCCCACACTCATCGATGTTTGAAATCGAGATCGTATATAGGAGCTCAGTGGCGACTGGGTACACTGGACGGACTCACCGAGAACTCCTATATGGAATTATATCTATCGTCGGATAGCAGTTCTCAGGTGACACTGGTGTAGGTTAGTCTGTAGACCCGAGATCGTCACATAGTCTTGTGTGTTCTCTCACTGTACTTTGATTACCACCCTACCACGGCTCTACTGAGTCGTGCAAACAGGTGGCCGTTGGGTACAGTCCCGAGACACACGAAGGCGATGAGCGATAGGAGGGGTTTCGTCTCTTCCGGTATTGGGAGTTGATACTGTGCTGTGCTCGACTGGCTATATCAGTAAGTCCCTGGCCAGGGCTGTTGTGATTTACCGATAAGTGTTATCAGTAGTTTCTCGATCTATTATAGACCATTCATCGGCATGACTTATTGAGTTGTTGGGGTCGACGTTACCATCCCTAGACTCGATATGCAGCATATCTGACGAAGAGACCGGACTGTACGGTAGTGTTGCCAGTTGGCTCGATGGGAGTTGTGACAGGTTTGCTTGTTTTCTTCTGATCGCTCAATACCCGGGTGGCCGTTACGTTTAGCTGACCGCTTGTGGCTTGGGGGTGCTTGATATGATCATCACCCACTGCCGGCGTATTGACGAGTCTTAGAGTCCCACAATGGAGTTACCTAGTCCAGGCAAAACGTTGTGGTGCGCATATGCGATATGCGCATGGACCCGGTTAAAATGCGCGTATGAGATACCGCACATTAATCAGGCGGTTTGCTTTTGGTCGGGTCGTATGCGATATGACCGGTTTGCTAAATCAAGTGTTGATTTATCATTGACCATTAGTTTTTCACTTTAAATCCTTTCTTGTCTTTTTGTATGCATGCATGTTTGCATTCATTCTCATTCATGCACATAGGATGTGCATGCACACATACATGCATACATAATGTTATCATGGTTGTTGATATAGTGGATGGTGGCAATATAAGACTCACACCATTTGTAAAATATATGGATATTAATTTTTGGAAAAAGAAAAATGGAAATGGAAATTGATTATCATGGTTTAATTTTATATTCTTGCACTAACCCTTTGTTTTAACCATGATTCATTTTCCATGGTCATTTTTGTTCCAAACTAAAATATCTAGATATTTTATAACCATGGTTGAGAATGAGAGAGTGAAAATATATATATTTTCATTTTCTCATTTTATTCATATGCTTATTATTATCTTGAGTTTTATAAGCCATCATCTTCTTCCTCCTTTCTCTCTTGCTCTCTAGTTTTCTCAAGTGAGCAAAAGAGTTACTAAGTTAGGATTTTGAAGTGAGAAAACCAACCACAACACCATTCTACACTAGTCTTGCCCATTAGTGTAGAGTGTTGGCTTCCATTGCTTCTCTTGATCTAGTGAAGCTTCAAGCTTGGACAAAGAGGACTCCGGGTGGATCGTCGTGGATCTAGAGGATCTCAAGCGGACCTTTTTCTAATCCTCAAGTAGCCAAGGAGTCTAGCGTAGGGAGCTACAAAGGTTATACTCTCAAAACCCTAGCTTTTACTAGTGTTTGTGTTAAAGTTTAGTTGCCCTAATTTTTCTAGCATGATCCTTAAGATAGTTTCTTTAGCACCATGTAAATTTTAAATTTAGCATGTGTGTTGCCTCCAAACCCTTGTAGTGGTGCTGTAGGAAACCCTTCAGCTGCCTCTGAAGCATTGCTTCGTTTCAAAATTTAAATTTTGAACAGAGCTTTTCTCTGATTTGGGGAAACAAATGCCCCCCCATCGTTGCACTCACGTGGCCCACATGTGAGTGCAGCGGTGGCAGCCTCTCTGCCGTTGGATCAACTCAGAATTTGAAATGGCCATTTATGCCTATAAATAGGACCCTTGGCCCCTTAGATGATTCTGTTCATCTTTTACCTTCTGAGAATTATTATTCTCCTTGCAGAGCATAGCTCTTTTGCTTAAGAAATCTCTTTAAAACTCTGTCAGATCTTTTCTTTTTGGTAAGATTCTAATTCGTTATCATGGCTTTGCTCTATTTGGATCATGGATCTGAAAAAGAAAACCTTTTTAGGGTTTCTTTCGACCCATTGATGAAGAATTCTTGGAATTCACTTTACAAATCGAAAAGATCTCGAAGTTTTTACTTCTGCAGAAAGCTTTGCTTTCAGGGTTTCTTGATGGATCATTTCATCTTCTTTACAGAGCATGGCTCTTTAGAATTCTCGGGGAATTTTTAAATTCCCTTCATAATTGACTTTGACAGGTGTCACTCCTATCTGTAGAGCATTGCTCTCGAGGAGTTTAACTCCTTGTCCCGAGGGACCTTTTTATTAAATATGAAATTATTTTTAGGATTTCTCTCTTAACTGCACAGAATTAAATCCATCGGGTGATTTAATTAGCACTTTTTCCCACCTTGGGGATATCAAGAGTTGTTTAAATCCCGTATCTGTTTCAATAAGCTTTTCTTAATCAGTCTGTCCACTAACTCTCACTGATTTTCCTTTTCAGACGTTATGGACGCTCACATGTATGATCTCGACGAGATTATTTCTTACGGGGACATTCGCGCACTCGGCCGTTCCCAAAACCAAGAATTCACAAACGCCCAGTGTGCTGAAATTATGGGTCACTTTGATGCATACAATGGTCGACTGCTTCCTCGTCGTTCCTCTCTCTTGAAGCTTATCGTGAGAGCGATCTGGGAAGCGCTTCCCTTATTCTGTCTAGGCATGCCGCTTAAGGCATTGGACGACGCCGAAGACAAGGTGCACTTGGTATATCTGATGGGCCTAATCTCAAAGAAAAGGCGAGACAACCTTGTCGATATCCTGCATCAAGCTTTTCAGTAGGCGGCGATACTTGCTGCCTATCGAAGGGTGGAGGACATCAGTGGGGATCCTGACGCTTGTGATCGTGAAAGGATGCACACGAAGATGGTCCAAGAGGCTCGAAATTTTTTGGATGGCATCACCTTTGAATTTATCAATCCGTGTCCTGGATTTGATGTCTTGCCATTGTAATCATTTTGATGATGTTTTTGTTTACTTCTTTCATTGTTGTAAGAACCTTTTGAAGTATGAATAGCAAATTCCTCGTTTCCGTGTGTTTATTTTATGCACTAAATCTTTTGCACATGCATGAATGGGTATGCTTTGAACGCTTAACTGAATGTGCGTCAAATGTTCTCCTTACTGTCGCTTTCTTCTCTTTTTCTCTATTGCCAGCATGTCACCTTAGTAAGCGTAGCCCGTAGATGATAGAGAGCATTCCATCTTGAATTCTTCGAGAGGTAGTGATAGCTTAGGAAGCAGGTTCAGATCTGCTGCCTAAGGCTTTTCAACTTTATGAGCCGTAAGGTTCTCTTATAAAGACCTTTCTCCCTACGAGTCGAGAGGATCTCGTAGGTGTATTTTCTCCTTAAGAATCGTGAGGATTCCTAAGTGCGTTTTCTCTTGAGAGTCGTAAGGATCTCACAAGAGAGTTTTCTTCCTTACGAGTCGAGAGGAACCGTAAGTGATTGATGGAGTTGACATTATCCGCATTTCACGGAGTCAGGGGTTGCTCTGTATGCTTCCCACAGGGTCAGGATTGGCATAGCCGTGTTCCACAAGGACCAGGATCCGCTCTGGACGCTTCCCACGGGGTCAGGATTGACATAAGCCGTGTTCCATGAAACCAGGATTTGCTCTGGATGCTTCCTACGGGGTCAGGATTGACATAGCCATGTTCCGCAAGGATCAGGTTCCGCTCTGGACGTTTCCCACGGGGTCAGGATTGACATAAACCGTGTTCCATGAAACCAGGATTTGCTCTGGATGCTTCCCATGGGGTTAGGATTGACATAGCCGTGTTCCGCAAGGACTAAGTTCCGCTCTGGACGTTCCCACGGGGTCAGGATTGACATAAGTCGTGTTCTACGAAACCAGGATTTGCTCTGGATGCTTCGCACGGGGTCAGGATTGACATAGCCATATTCCACAAGGACCAGGTTCCGCTCTGGACGTTTTCCACGAGGTCAGGATTGACATAAGCCGTGTTCCACGAAACCAGGATTTGCTCTGGATGCTTTCCACGGGGTCAGGATTGACATAGCTGTGTTCCGCAAGAACCAGGTTCAGCTCTGGACGTTTCCCACGGGGTCAGGATTGACATAAGCCGTGTTCCATGAAACCAGGATTTGCTCTGGATGCTTCGCACGGGGTCAGGATTGACATAAGCCGTGTTTCGCAAGGACCAGGTTCCGCTCTGGACGTTTTCCACGGGGTCAGGATTGACATAAGCCGTGTTCCACGAAACCAGGATTTGCTCTGGATGCTTCGCACGGGGTCAGGATTGACATAAGCCATGTTCTGCAAGGACTAGGTTCCGCTCTGGACGTTTCCTACGGGGTCAGGATTGACATAAGCCGTGTTCCACGAAACCAGGATTTGCTCTGGATGCTTCGCACGGGGTCAGGATTGACATGGCCGTGTTCCGCAAGGACCAGGTTCCGCTCTGGAAGTTTCCCACGGGGTCGGGATTGATATAAGCCGTGTTCCATGAGACCAGGATTTGCTCTGAATGCTTCTCACGGGGTCAGGATTGACATGGCCGTGTTCCGCTAGACCAGGAAGGGTTGAATTTATCTGCATTTCACGGAGTCAGGGTTGACTCTTGGTTGTCTGTGCACCGTCGAGTCATGGAACTGGGAATTTCCGCGGTTCCGCTTTGATTGCGTCTATTGTAATGAGACGAATGTTGAGATGATCTCTAGGCTGTCTGTGAACCGTCGAGACTTGGCTCTCTTTCGGATGGAGCCTGATAGGAAGGTATGGTTCCCTCTTTGTTTGTGCCCCTGGATTGTATACAGGCATCGATGTGATCTCACCTGTAGGGCAAAAAGTTTCATTTTATTTATTTTTCTTTCCGCGATACTCTATCATTTCAGCTTTTATATCGCGAAAGTCGCGATTGCCCAATCATTTTGGCTATTTTTCGTGGTGCCCAATCATTTCGGCTATTTTGTTTTATTTTTACTCACTGCTTTTTTATTGCGAGTTGCCCAACCATTTCGGCTATTTTGTATGCATACATTTTTACTTGCTGATTTTGTTGCAAGTTGCCCCATCATTTCGGCTATTTCGTATGCATTTGTGGCTCGCTAACCTTTCACCGCGAGTTTGGGATTTGATACCGATTTAGGCATCAGCATCGCTACAACTGGGATATTGCCAGGAGCGAATCATCATTAGCCTTTGTCGATATCGATCAAAGGTGGCTTAGTAGACAGGGTTAGGATTCTGTTGACTAAGGCTTTTGACTTCATGAGCCGTAAGGGTCTCATAAAGGTATTTCTTCCTACGAGTCGTTAGGATCTCGTAGGTGCGCTTTCTCCTTAGGAATCGTGAGGATTCCTAAGTGTATGGTCTCTTATAAGTCGTAAGGATCTTACAAGAGTGCTTTCTACTTATAAGTCGAGAGGACTTATAAGTGTCTTTTGCCATATGAGCATATCCCCAGTCTCTGGTGGGACTTCGTTAGGGAAATGTTTATTCGCGCCCGTGGATTGTATACAAGGGTCAATATTGAACCGCTTATAGGGCAGAATTTGGAGGTTGTGATGGCTTAAGAACAGGTTCAGATCCCTGTAGCTTAAGGCTTTTGAATCCTATGAGCCGTGAGGGTCTCAATGGAGGGTTCTCCTTACGAGTCGTGAGGATCTCACAAGTGTAATTTCTCCTTAGGAATCGTGGGGATCCCTAAGTGTATTTCTCCCTTGTGAGTCGTAAGGATCACACGCAGGTGGTTTCTCCTTACAGGGTCGAGAGGACCTTGCAAGTGTCTTTTAACGAGCTTGCGCCCTTTCGGTTTTTCACAAAACTCGCCGGTAGCCCTGCTGTTTTTACTCACGGAGCCCTTTCGGGTTTTCATCCGTGCCCATTTTGCTTATGGACATACCGTTTTCTTTTCTTTTCCTTTTTTATATATTTTTTTTGTGTCAGCCTTGGGATGCTGCGATCCGTAGTAGTTTATCGACGTCTCGGTCAACAGCCAGTTTTAGGACATAGTGGTCCATCGTTAGTTTTAGGACATTTCGGTCCGTTGTTAGTTTTAGGACATTTTGGTCCGACATTAGTCAGTTCCCCACATTTCGAATGGCTAGCTAGCCACCGTTGGATGCAGTGGATTTGGATGCTGATGGATAAAGTCCCCGTGAATCTGGCACGAGTGGCACTGCTTTGCATATTCGAGGCATTCTTGGATCATTGTGGGCCAATAGTAGCCCATCCTTTTGATCTTTAGTTTCATCTTTGGCCCGGCTTGGTGATAACCGCAGAGTCCGTCGTGAGTTTCTTGGACGACTCTCTTTGCCTCATCAGGTCCCAGGCATCTTAGCCACAGAGAATCAAATGATCTCTTATACAGAGTATCATTGACGAAGGAAAACGATAGAGCTCGTTTCATGAGTTGATGTCTTGAGGATGCATCTTCAGGCGTTCGACGGGATTTGAAGTAGTATATAAAGACTTCTCTCCAATCCTTACCCTTTTCCCGGTCTTTTATTTGCAGAGCCGTTTGCTCGGTAGCTCCCTTTCCTTTGGAAAACTCCGGAGATATTTCTGCCGGTGCAAGAACCTGACGGCTTTGTACAACGATCCTCACATCATCGAGATTCTCGTCAGCCAATTCTTTAGCGAGCTTGGCTAATGCATCCGCTTTGCTGTTTTTCGCACACGGTATACTTTCCAGCATGTAGGAGGGAATTTGAGTCAGCAGCTGCTGTACTCTCTCGCCGTACTTTACCAGCTCTGGCTTGCACGTTTGATAGTCGCCGTTTACTTGGCTAATGATCAGCTGGGAGTCTCCGTATATGAGGAGGTTCTCAATTCTCATGTCGACGGCGATCTCAAGACCTGCCATCAAAGCTTCGTATTCGGATTCATTGTTTGTCCTCGGTTCTGTTAAGGAGAAGGCGAAGCGCACCATCCCTCTTTGTGGGGTCACGAAGATGAGGCCCACCCTGGATTTGATTATGGGGGTGCTTTGTTTGCACTTCTTCATAGAAGATGCTCCATCGAAGTAGAATTCCCACCGGGTACCATTCTCTCTTTTCTCTCCATCGATCGTGTAAAACGTGTGCTCATCTGGCAAGTCGCAGTTCAAGGGAGAATCGGCAGGTATTGTGTCATGCCCCGCTTCCCAATATACGGACAGAGGACGCGACGAGGCCGCTACGTATTTACTCTGAAGTAAATACGCTAAGTGTATCTAAGCAATATAAAAGAAAATATACACAAGAGACAAGATATAATAAAACTGAACAACAACTTTATTTATTAACATTCTTTTGTACAATGCATGAAAAGTAAATACAACTGGATAAAAAGCAATGCCTAAACAATGGCATAACAGAAAAGAAGAGTACTGAAATGGAAATGTACAATGTACTAGAGCTCGGGGTCTTCACTGAACTGGTCCAAGTCTTCAGCGCTGGGCTCGACCTCTGATGTGTCCAGATCACCCGACGACATTCAAAGAAGAAATAATAGAATGTCGTCAGCGAACAGGTCGCTCGGTAAGTCCCAAAGATAAGGGAGAAAGAGAATAGACAGAATAAGAAGGTAGCTTTTAATGTTGTAGTATATTGTTATAATATTATGTTAACGCTGTTGTTTGTACCTTGGTACAGAAGAATGCCAGTGTATACGAGAGGGGTCTCTATATGCTAGAGACCAGGGCAAACGGAATATAGAGTACAAGGCTCCGTTAGAAGGCCCGGAACAACGGTAATTGGATTCATGTTAGGTGTCTTAAATCTTGCAGTCTCGTGCCACTTTTAACACCTTCCGTACCAGTCTACCCCTTAAACCCCGTAGTGTTTTGATTGTATTGTTATATTATATTGTATAGATTGTATAGTTGGATGACTGACCAAAACCATGATATCAGTAAAAGGATGTAACTGAATAATCATGTAAATGGAATAACTGTGGAATCATGTAAATGGAATGTATATCCATGGTTCGGTCCAGTCAAGTTATATAGATTGATAATTGGATTCATGGATTCATGTTGCATTGAAATATTGTAGATTGTAGGTTGTACTTGAATCATATTCAAGTCAGATTATAATGAGACTCAAACCCGAGTCAAACAATTAGAAATTTAAATCGAAGTTATGATTATTTCTTAAACCTATATATACTAGAGTCATTAGGGTAATTTATAAAACTTGAGGGGTTTTTATGTAAAAATACTTTTATATAGTTTTCAAGATAAACCCCAAGTAATTATTATCGTCTTTAGAGTTGTAATAATTGTAGATTTTATATTGGTGATAATTCTAATGAGAATAACCTAATTCCATAAATAAAGGTATTTATGTGGAAATATTGATTATTTTGAATTCATGGTATTTTAGTGTAAACTGATTCTTGTGCCATTTTTAGAAAAAGGTTGAAGATTCATAATAATTCAAATTAGATATTTTTGAGTTACATATACATATATTTATATGAAAATAATTTTTTTTTATATATTTATTATAATCTAGAAATCTCATTTTTCTTAAGATGTCGTATTTAAATCTTTCGAGACCGAATGCTCCTTGCGGAGGTCTGCATCTCACACTACTAAGTCTGAGGATGTGCGATAATCCGCACCATCCCGAACGGGTTCCCCAAATGGGTTGTAATGGCGCTTTGCAAAGATTTGTTTAAATACTAATTTTTAAAGAAAAACGGTTTTATCGAGTTATGGTATTTATTTGCAAAGATGTTGATTTCCCGTATTCTATGTTTTAGACAGCTCCTAGCTGGCGACAAGTTGTGAGATATCTCAAATCGCCTCTTCACCGCCAATTGTGGCCAGGTAAGTACAAGTGAAGAAAGGAGGGATCCGCTCACGAATCACCGTGAGACGGGCCTTTTAAAGTTACTTTTCTCACTTGCCTAGCCTAGACACCACAAAGTCAGGTTTAGATAAACGACTGAAGGCCTACAACCTAGCTCTGTCCTAATGAATGTGACAGTCCTTAATTGGCTGAGTCTAGATATTTTTTATTAGTTCAAAAGTTATTTATTTATAAAGATGTATCAATACTAAATCTTTTAGAATTGGTTTTTATTAAGTAAAGGGTATTTAAATGAAAATGTTTTTTTTCCGTATTCTAAGTTCTCGAGATATCGTGTTATGTTTGCATATGAGTGTGTGAGGAGGTAGGTCGTTACCTCGTGATCTACTTAAAGGTATAGCAATTTTAATGGAGTTAAATGTATAATTGAAACAATGTGGTATTTAATTGAAAAATACGATAAATTGAAATAGCCATAAATTTATGAATTTAAACTTGATCAATTTAGTTGATTAGTGTTTAGTAGTCAACATGAGAGTGTTTAAACATAATTGAAATAACGAGAAGTGAAGTTTATAAGAAAACCGAATCGGAAATCGGATTTGTGCCGATTCCGTCGGGTTTTGTAATTTCGTATTTTTAGAATAGAAAAGAGAGATAGAAAAGGGATTTACGGGTTTGAGAAAACAAGATGAGTGAGAGGGAAGTAGAGGAATCGCCGGTGTGTTGCTTCGTCGTTGGGGTTCCTAGAACGATAGCCGGAAGTTCTGCCGGGAAATCGCCGGAGCTTCGCCTCGTACTCGTTTTCAAAGTACACAAGTTTATTGGAAATTTTGAGAGAGTTGGCTCAGAATTTTGGGATGAGAGGGTAAGGGGTAGGGGTCTATTTATAGGGTTAGGCTAGGGTTAGGGTAGGTGTAGGGTTTTTAATTAAAAAAATGTAAAAAATAGGAAAAATGTATTAAAAATGGATTGAATGAGAGTTAATGTGCTCTCTGGAAATTTATATCAAAATTGAAGTGTGCAGTGGAGTGGGGTAGCCTAAGAGACACCTATCTCCTGTTGATGACTCGGCCGACCGGCCGAGTTCGGCCAGCGGCGTCGGCCCGAGTCAGGGTCTCGGAAGATGGGGGGTCGCCGGGGGTAGGTACTAATGTTTTCAGATTTTCAGGTTCAGTAGAAATTTTGGGAGTTATTGTATGTGGACTGTTGGGCTTCTAAAGAATTTAAAACAATTAAATATTAAAAATAATGTTGGACAGGGGATTTGAACTATGGTGGCTTGGTTCAGCAGTGCAAGGTATTACCAATGAGCTACAAGCTCCTTCTTGTAATTATGGTGTGAATTAATTAATTAAGTCTTGTGCTCAGGCAATAAATACCCCTTTAAAGATTTTAAAAAAAATTTAAAAATTTTGGATGGAAAAAGTGTATAAGAAAATTAGGGTTGTTATATTCTACCCTCCTTATAAAAATTTCGTCCTCGAAATTTGTAAAAGGAAAGTGTAACAGTTTGGTGACAGATCTAAAGATTGTAAAAATTTTTGGTCAAAGTTGTGAGGGAGTTACTTGGGTTACCTTGGTTCACCGTTTCAGGTTCTATGGCTGCTAAGGTGAATGTCTGTCTCCGTGGTACATTCCTTCTAGCTGAGGGCACATTCTGTCCTTGAGGCCTGTTTCTCTGCCCTCGAGGCATGTCGCTCATTGCCTATTGGAATTGGCAAGTAGGCTGTGCAGGAGTTCTGTGTATAGGCGGTGCTGGGAGTGTCGGACGAGTTGCAGGAGCCTGGATAGCCGGTCGCTGCGGGTAGTTGGTGGGTATGTGAGCTGAGTTGCTATTGTAAGGACAGTTCCCAATTCCATGGTTGGATGCGCCACAAATTAGAGATATGCCTTTTGCGCGCCTACAGTCCTTCCACAAGTGTCCCTTTCTTCTGCAGTAGTAGCAGAAATCTGGACTCGACTGGTTATTGGTTTCTTCTGGTCTTCTGGGTTCAAACGATGTCCTGAAAGAGGCTCCTCCTGCTATTTGAGTGGCAGGGCGTTTCAAACTGGCAGATTGGGGTCTGCCCCTCGCCTTTATCACTGTCTCATAACTGCGGGCAGCTTCCAAAGCATCTTCATGAGTCGGAATTTCTCTATGGCTAGTGCGTCTTGGATTTCCGTGTCCAAACCTTGTTGAAAGCGACGGGCTCTGATATCATCCGTCGGTATCAAGTGTGCCGCGAATCAACTTAGCATGGTGAATTCAGCGTCATACTCATCTACTGACTTGTCCCACATCGAACCTTGTTGTAGATGAATGAACTGTTGTTCCATGGAAAACCTGGCAGTCACAGGGAAGTACTTCGCATCGAACTTATCGCGAAAAGTATTCCATTCAATAGGCTGTTCAAGACGGTTTTCTTCCGCCTTCCACCAGTTGCGAGTATTGTCCGTGAGCTGCAGTTTCGCCATACGGACCCAAGCTATGTCTGGCACTTGTGCTGCCGCTAGATCATCCTCTATGCTCTGAGCCCATTCCTCAGCTTCCAGTGGGCTCCCCTTTCCTAAGAACTGTTTGGGATGTAAAGCTCTGAATTGCTTCACCCCAGGTGCTTCGGTCTTGGGACGGTTCAAGAGCTGCAGCTGTCCCTCTAGGAGGCTGCAGATTGCTTCAAGCAGAACCGTTTGCTCGTTGAGTGGAGAAGGAACGGCAGGTGTGAGTGATAGTGGAGGTGTGTTGTTGAAGTTGGTGCTGGTATTGTTTGGGGAATCCATAACCTTGAATGAAAAATTTAGGTTAGGACAGATTCAAAGTATATGATTCATGGAATATGAATTGTAAAGAATGTTTTAGTTGCTGGTTCTTGTATTATATTGCTTAGGTTGTTCACGCAGAACAGAACTGCATGATAGGATTTCATACATCTTAGACCTGCATGGGCCACCAACAAAACCTGTCACGCCCCGCTTCCCAATATACGGGCAGAGGACGTGATGAGGCCGCTACGTATTTACTCTGAAGTAAATACGCTAAGCGTATCTAAGCAATATAAAAGAAAATATACACAAGAGACAAGATATAATAAAACTGAACAACAACTTTATTTATTAACATTCTTTTGTACAATGCATGAAAATTAAATACAACTGGATAAAAAGCAATACCTAAACAATGGCATAACAGAAAAGAAGAGTACTGAAATGGAAATGTACAATGTACTAGAGCTCGGGGTCTTCACTGAACTGGTCCAAGTCTTCAGCGCTGGGCTCGATCTCTGATGTGTCCAGATCACCTGACGACATTCAAAGAAGAAAGAATAGAATTTCGTCAGCGAACATGTCGCTCGGTAAGTCCCGAAGATAAGGGAGAAAGAGAATAGACAGAATAAGAAGGTAGCTTTTAAAGTTGTTGTATATTGTTATAATATTGTGTTAACGCTGTTGTTTGTACCTTGGTACAGAAGAATGCCAGTGTATACGAGAGGGGTCTCTATATGCTAGAGACCAGGGCAAACAGAATATAGAGTACAAGGCTCCGTTAGAAGGCCCAGAACAACGGCAATTGGATTCATATTAGGTGTCTTAAATCTTGCAGTCTCGTGCCACTTTTAACACCTTTCGTACCAGTCTACCCCTTAAACCCCGTAGTGTTTTGATTGTATTGTTGTATTTTATTGTATAGATTGTATTGTTGGATGACTGACCAAAAGCATGATATCAGTAAATGGATGTAACTGAATAATCATGTAAATAGAATAACTGTAGAATCATGTAAATGAAATGTATATCCATGGTTCGGTTCAGTCAAGTTGTATAGATTGATAACTGGATTCATGGATGTCACGACCCGAAATTGGCACGTGACGGCCCTAATACTACGCAACGTCTACAGGCGTAACGTAGTAAAAGAAAGCCAAAACCCAGCAATCTAAACCATCAAAAGTAGCAAGAAGTGATAATAGTATTTTCAAAACCTTTGAAATCACAACGAAAATTCTTTAAAGTCTCACCTTTATTCCTTAAAATTTTGGCAGCACCCCCTTTGTAAAACAAGCCCCCAAAATGGGTACAACATAAATATAAAGTAAAGCATCCCAAACGGGAGCAAAATCCACGCCCAACGGCGGAAAACAATCATCACAACAGATATACGACGCCGTAGCGAAGAAAGAGACGATATAAATAAAACTGCATAAAAACCTCCAAGTCATAAATAATATAATGTATAATATCGTCCTCACATCAAGTCTCTAAGTCATACAAGATAATGGTAGATGGAGTGTACATAATACAACGAATATACAACGAACAACATTGGATAACCGCAAAACCTACCTAAGAAAAACTGCACACTGTCAGGCGAAGCGGTATCCGTAGCAAAGGTGATACGATGGATGAAAATAGCCCTGCCTCTGACTATCCTGAGGAACACCTGCAAGACACTGTGGCACAACGGGGGTGAGTTGCCAACTCGTGAATAGTAAATAACATATGTAGGTAATCGCGAGTATGCACGTACAACGCGAATCTAACATAAGCATTTAATAGCAATGAATGGTCATATGTAATGCATCAGTCATGAAAGGTATGCTAGCAGGTACTACTAATACATGAAGCAATAATATGACAATCGGTATGTAGTAATCATGTAAGCTACTCTATCAGGTACAATAATACATGACATAATAATAGTATGACAATCTGTATGCAGCATCATGTAATGTACTATATCAGTATTACTAATACATGAAGAAATGATATGAATGAAGGTATGTAAATGCAACAGTCATGGAAGGTACTCTAATAGGTACACTAATGCATGAAGCAGTGCATAAACAGTAAATGTAGAGTATGAAATGAAACATGTCATTTCCACGGAATCCTGACATCGTGGGAGGATCAAAATCCATCAAGACAATCCAAATCCCAATTTCCTTAAATCAACCCCCAATTTGGCTATCATATCAAGTAAGTCTCACATATCCTTAATGTACAAAATCAAGTAGATCTCACATATCCCGTATGTACAATATCAAGTATTTCTCGTATACCCCGAATGTACAACATCAAGTAGATCTCACATATCCCGAATGTACAAAATCAGCAATCTTATATATATCCTGTAACCAATATCAAATGAATTCTCAAATGTCCTAAATCCAATGTCAATGAGTCCCTTACATTCTAGGTATATTTGCATGAATAAATATGATGATGTATATAAATTGATATCAATACACATATATTAGCGTCCCATTCCACTAATATTGGTGTAAAGACATATATAACAGCGTCCCATTCCCCTGTTATATATACAAAGGAGTAAAAAGAAATATCATGAAACCAATGTGTCAAGCATCGACACAGAAATGCTGATCTATCAGGTGCTGTCACCATGACTGGCCCCCTGATAGGTACGTATCATACGCTCTCCCGAAAGCTCGAGTGCCTAGCTCTAACCCTCGCCTTTCGACGTATCCATATGCACATGACTCTCGTCGGTATCCCCATGATAACTGCCGAGTCATTGGTAATATCAACGGTAGGTACTTGCCCACCTTCCAGGCTCAATCGGCATGGACCGTCGATCATCTTGCCGAGGGGAACCGTACCGGGCCCCACCATATACCCTCATACGGCACCACTCTTCGTATGTAGTATATAATCAGAACCGATAAATCTCATGGTTTATGCTGAAATATCATATCAAGGGAAACCGAGTTTTTCAAATAATGCATAATTTCATGAACTCCCATGGTCCCCAAATCCAGAAAATATCATGAAAAATCCATATCTCAATACGAAAATCCATGAATATAATGTACGCATCATAAATCTGAAATGCGAGCATATAAAGGAAAAGCCGCAATTAACTGTAACATGTTAATATAATATCATGCGGTTCCTAATCTCTCCAATTCTAAAATAACATCAAGTAAAGGTAAACATGTAGCTATAACCAGATATATGTGCAACATAAAGGTATAGCAAGATATATGTATCTACCTATAAGTAATGATGTAGTATACCCCCTGGGTATAAGTGAAGTATGTGTGCAAAGTATACCGGTAGGTATGACATAAAGTGTGTATGTACCGATCACTAATGGTACGATACTCTATAGGTATACATGTATCTAACACGTAAGTATGTGAAGGCATATGTGTAAGCATGTGGATATACAGGTATGCTAAATGTCATATGCAATAAGAAATATGAATCATTGTTTCAATGTTCCTAACCAAACAATAGCATTTCTATATGTGGGTTGTACGTGACATGGCAATTATTGACGGTGTGTGTAGCATACAATCAGTGCTCGTTCAACATGAATCGTCAATAATATGTGCAGTGTCCTAAGGATACTAGTCCAAGCACAACAATTTACTAAGCCGTAGGGTAAATGTGCAATTCTAAATATGACATAGAATATGCGACAGAAATAATATTTCTAGCCCAGACGCATAACGCCATGCGGGCGATTCCCCTGTAGATGTTAAATCTACTCACCACGCTTCTGGCTAAGTGAAGCCAACCACTCGTTTTCTCCTGGTAGCAGTGTCCGAAGTCCTCGCCTGCGAACCTACCACATCAAAACAATAAAGCAAGTATATATTAATAATAGACCCAAAACACACACACACTACATTTAACCGACACAACAACACAAAACATACTCTCAAGTGTTCGTATTGTGGCTAACGTGCGTAGCGACACGACGAAAACAACTTAAGAGCAAAACCACACAAAGTGCACGATCCGTGTCGTATAACGTATCGCGCGGACACAAAACACTATATTATAGGAAAACGGTCCCAGATTTTTCATACAGAGAAAACTAAACAAACAAACAGAACCAAACACACCCAAACCACAGCATAGACCTACCCTCAAAAACCCAAACCCCAACTCCCCAGAAAACCCGACGTCGCCGGAATTTGACTTCTTGTCGCTGGCCCTGGCCGGTGGGGTGGGTCTCGTGTCTTAGGTGGTGCTCCAGGGTCACTAGAACATCACTACAATTCTGTTTGATTTTTCTGTACGAAATCCAGGTCATATCAGGTCACAGATACTCAAAAAGAATATTAAAAACACGATATTGCACAAATCGATAACTAACGTGTTCTAAACAATAACCAACGAGCTAAACAACATAAAAATTCCTATATCTCAGTGTAGGAGTTAAACCTAACAAAGCTAGCTCCCAAGGTCCAAGCTTTCCTAGCTCCAAGATGCTAATTCAAGACTTGATGCATTTTTATGATTTATTTTGGAATTTTGGGGATTTATTGGCTTTGAAATTGTTGCAAATAGAGAAGAATTGATCAAAGGCAGAAGAGAGAGGGAGGGCTCGGCCAAGAGAAGAAAGGGTGAGGAATTGTGTGGAATGTTCAAGCAATTGCAAGTGAGAATGCAATAAATGCACACATAAATTCATTCACATGCACATTCATGCATCTCCCTAAATTCATTTCCTTTCTTTTCATTTTAAATCCCTTGCACCAACAAAACATCAAGATATGGCAAGGAGGTTGAATTAACACAAACCTAAAGTTGAAAAGATCGCAGGAGAAATTTCCCAAAATGTGAATACCGCATTAAAAAATATTAAAATTGGGAAAAATTCAAATTTAACCAAAACATCCCATATACCCCCAAAGCTTGTGCACTAGATTTATTTTAGCTAGACTAGGTGCTGGCAAGTCTATATGGTCGTTTGATCACAGTCGGGTTAAAACAGAAAATACCGACAATTTTACCCAAAAACGGAAAAATTCACATAACGATATTCTAAAACGTTACAATGGATTCATGTTGCATTGAAATATTGTAGATTGGAGATTGTAGATTGTAGATTGTACTTGAATCATATTCAAGTCAAATTATAATGAGACTCAAACCTGAGTCAAACAATTAGAAATGTAAATCGAAGTTCTGATTATTTCTTAAACCTATATATACTAGAGTCTTTTGGGTAATTTATAAAACTTGGGAGGGTTTTATGTAAAAATACTTTTATATAGTTTTCAAGATAAACCCCAAGTAATTATTATCGTCTTTAGAGTTGTAATAATTGTAGATTTTATATTGGTGATAATTCTAATGAGAATAACCTAATTCCATAAATAAAGGTATTTATGTGGAAATATTGATTATTTTGAATTCATGGTATTTTAGTGTAAACCGATTCTTGTGCCATTTTTAGAAAAATGTTGAAGATTCATAATAATTCAAATTAGATATTTTTGAGTTACATATACATATATTTATATGAAAATAGTTTTTTTTTTATATATTTATTATAATCTAGAAATCTCATTTTTCTTAAGATGTCGTATTTAAATCTTTCGAGACCGAATGCTCCTTGCGGAGGTCTGCATCTCACACTACTAAGCCCGAGGATGTGCGATAATCCGCACCATCCCGAACGGGTTCCCCAAATGGGTTGTAGCGGCGCTTTGCAAAGATTTGTTTAAATATTAATCTTTAAAGAAAAACGGTTTTATTGAGTTATGGTATTTATTTGCAAAGATGTCGATTTCCCGTATTCTATGTTTTAGACTGCTCCTAGCTGGCGACAAGTTGTGAGATATCTCAAATCGCCTCTTCACCGCCAATTGTGGCCAGGTAAGTACAAGTGATGAAAGGAGCGATCCGCTCACGAATCACCGTGAGACGGGCCTTTTAAAGTTACCTTTCTCACTTGTCTAGCCTAGACACCACAAAGTCAGGTTTAGATAAACGACTGAATGCCCACAACCTAGCTCTGTCCTAATGAATGTGACAGTCCTTAATTGGCTGAGTCTGGATATTTTTTATTAGTTCAAAAGTTATTTATTTATAAAGATTTATCAATACTAAATTTTTTAGAATTGGTTTTTATTAAGTAAAGGGTATTTAAATGAAAATGTTTGTTTTCCCGTATTCTAAGTTCTCGAGGTATCGTGTTATGTTTGCATATGAGTGTGTGAGAAGGTAGGTCGTTACCTCGTGATCTATTTAAAGGTATAGCAAGTTTAATGGAGTTAAATGTATAACTGAAACAATATGGTATTTAAGTGAAAAATACGATAAATTGAAATAGCCATCAATTTATGAATTTAAGCTTGATCAATTTAGTTGAGTAGTGTTTAATAGTCAACATGAGAGTGTTTAAACATAATTGAAATAACGAGAAGTGAAGTTTATAAGAAAACCGAATCGGAAATCGGATTTGTGCCGATTCCGTCGGGTTTTGTAATTTTGTATTTTTAGAATAGAAAAGAGAGATTGAAAAGGGACTTATGGGTTTAAGAAAACAAGAAGAGTGAGAGGGAAGTAGAGGAATCGCCGGTGTGTTGCTTCGTCGCCGGGGTTCCTAGAACGATAGCCGGAAGTTCTGCCGGGAAATCGCCGGAGCTTCGCCTCATGCTCGTTTTCAAAGTACACAAGTTTATTGGAAATTTTGAGAGAGTTCGTTCAGAATTTTGGGATGAGAGGGTAGGGGGTAGGGGTGTATTTATAGGGTTAGTCTAGGGTTAGGGTAGGTGTAGGGTTTTTAATTAAAAAAAATATAAAAAATAGGAAAAATGTATTAAAAATGGATTGAATGAGAGTTAATGTGCTCTCTGGAAATTTATATCAAAATTGAAGTGTGCAGTGGAGTGGGGCAGCCCAAGAGACACCTATCTCCTGTTGATGACTCGGCCGACCGGCCGAGTTCGGCCGGCGGTGCCTTCCCGAGTCAGGGTCTCGAGAGATGGGGGGTCGCCGGGGGTAGGTACTGGTGTTTTCAGATTTTCAGGTGCAGTAGAAATTTTAGGAGTTATTGTGTGTGGACTGTTGGGCTTCTAAAGAATTTAAAACAATTAAATATTAAAAATAATGTTGGGCAGGGGATTTGAACTCTGGTGGCTTGGTTCAGCAGTGCAAGGTTTTACCAATGTGCTACAAGCTCCTTCTTGTAATTATGGTGTGAATTAATTACTTAAGTCTTGTGCTCAGGCAATAAATACCCCTTTAAGGATTTAAAAAAAATTAAAAAATTTGTATGGAAAAAGTGTATAAGAAAATTAGGGTTGTTACATATTAGATGCTCAGCGAGGAAGTCGGCGATAGCCTGGCCTTTCACCGCCTTGAGGGGACGATATGTCACCGAGAATTCCATTAAGGGCAGGGCCCATTTAGCGAGTTGTCCTGTTAGTATAGCTTTTGACATTAGATATTTGAGTGGATCCAGTTTTGATATGAGGTGGACCTCGTGCGCCAAAGCGTAGTGTCTGAGCTTCATTATCGCGAAGATCAACGCGAGGCAGTGTTTTTTGATGGGGGAGTAATTGTTTTCTGCCCCCAGGATGACTCGAATCAAATAGTAGAGGGCTCTCTCCTTCCCTTGGTCGTTCTCTTGTGCCCATAGTGCGCCTAAAGAACCTTCGAGGGCAGTTGTATACAGGATGATAGGCTTTCCTTTAACGGGAGCGGGCAGTACTGGCGGATTCTGCAGATATCGCTTGATTTCGTCTAGTGCGCTTTGGCATTTGCGATCCCATACGACAGGAGTTCCCTTCTTCATTAGGTGACTATAAAGACGGCACTTTCCGGAGAGATTGGCTATGAATCGCCGGATATACGCGAGCTTCCCTTGGAGAGACCGCAGTTGCTTGCGAGTCTTTGGCGGAGGCATTTCCATGACCGCCTTGATCTTCGACGGGTCTATCTCGATGCCTCGATGTCAGACGACGAATCCTAGAAACTTGCCCGAGGAAACTCCGAACGCACATTTTAGAGGGTTCATCTTCAAGTTGTATTTTCGAAGGCGCTGAAACACGATCTTCAGATGCTCTAAATATTCGTCATATGATTTGCTTTTAACTACGAGGTCGTTGATATAGAATTCGATGAGTTCATGTACGAGGTCATCGACGACTTTCGTCATAGCCCTCTGATAGGTGGCACCGGCGTTCTTTAGATCGAAGGGCATCACCTTGTAGCAGAATATGCCCAAAGGAGTCTGGAAAGCAGTATGCTTCTGGTCTTCGGGATGCATCTTTATCTGATTGTATCCTGACGAGTCGTCCATGAAGGAGAAAACTTCGTGAGTGGACGCATTATCTATCATCAGCTCGGTAACCGGTACAGGAAAATCGTCCTTCGGGCAAGCTTTATTGAGGTCCCGAAAGTCCACGCATATGCGAACCGTCCCATTTTTCTTCATCACTGGGACGATGTTGGCAATCCAATCAGGATACTGAACCTCTTGGATAAATCCAGAGTCGATTAGCTTCTTGACCTCGGCATTGATGCTCATCTCAAGCTCGAGCCGCATTCTTCTCGGTGCTTGTTTGATCGGCTTGACGTCCGGAGATGTCGCCAATTTGTGTACGGCTATTTCTGGATCTAGTCCCGGCATCTCGGAGTAGTTCCATGTGAAACAATCTTTATACTGTATTAGCACGTCTTTCAGTGTAGCCACCCTTTCTTCAGACAACAGCTCACCGACGAATGTCGAACGCGGGTCACCTGCCGTCCCCAAGTCAATTTTCTTGAGATTATTTGCAGTAGTATGTATTCCATCTTCCAGCTCTTTTGATGCCGGTGGAAATTCTGAGATCACCTCGTCAAGATCAGCCATATCTTCACATGTTCCTTCTCCAGACATCGTTATCACGTGACAGGTGCGAGATCGCTTCCAAGACTGATGTTGATCAACACTCTCGTGGCTTTCGATTCATGCTTCTGCGGCGGGGTTACCCTCCAACTGCTGGATAGAGCGAACCTGCTTTATTGATACTGGTCTTCTACCCAGTCTTTGAATGTGAAGCAGCCTTCGAGGGGATGTCCTATTGCTCGGCGATAGGAGCAATAATCCGGGTGAGAGACCTCGCCTGCTTGCTCGGGATGCTTGGACTCCGGGAGGGTAATCATTTGATATTTTATGACAAGATCAAGTATCTTCCTTGTCTTGTCTTGGGAAAAAGAATACGCTCGACCCATCTTCTTTATAAGAGATGAATCTTGGTTGCTCGATTCTCGATCGTGTGGTTTCTTGATCCTGCTTTGTCGCTGTCGAACACTTTTTCCGTTCTTGGGTTTATTTCTGCCTCTGCGTCGGGTTTTTTGTATGACGGGTTGTCGACAAAGGGCATCGTCACTTTTTACAGCCTGCTGAAGGAGGCGCTGCATTCTGTCTTTCTCGTAGATGGCCATTTCGCGATTATGGTCGTCTCGAACTTTTTGACCCGCTTCCCTTATAAGCTTGTCCATTTGTTCTTCGAACGACGGGCTTGGCATTTTCACGACGGGGGCTCGTTTTGGTTTAGGGTTAGAATCTTCCCACAGAGCATCTCCTTCTTCATCAAAGTCATGTATGACGTAGCAGCCGCGGAATCGCTCCCGTTTTTGGGATTGAACATATCCAAGTCCGATCGTTTCCATTCTCCCGTTGGGCAATTTTCGCTGAGTTCCAGGAACGTTCCAGATCCTATCATAGAACTTAGCTTGTCGAGCAGTCTGCTTAAGGGGTACACCTTGATGCCTCAACAGTCTTTTTAATCCGTCTGTGTAGTATCTGGGCAAACAGATGGGCTGGAGTCTGTCAAGTGTAGAATCCGCACCGTGCCAGATTTCTTTTTCCACTTTGGTTTCTGCGGATCGATAAAATAGGATCGCCTTTTCACCTTTTCTCTTGGGAGGGACATAGAATGTTCGCAGTTCTTGCACACTATAAGTTTCAAGTGCATCGAGCTTTTTGTAATGTTCTTGCGAAACCATGGCAACTTGCAGATTCTGATCTTCATCAGCGAAGGCTTGTATCGATGGCCGAGCAGAGAATACGGTATTGAACTCATCTTCCGAGTCGTTGTCGAAGACCAGAATAGGGGTGGACGGTCCCGGCTTGTTACATTGGGGCGACCCTGAATAAACTATTTCTTCTTCCTCCTCGGTATCACTCCCGAAGACCGGAATAGTAGTGATAGCTTTTTTCTTCGGTTTGTGACATCTTTCCGTGTCTTCGAAATCTGGTAAGAAGTATTTTGCATCTTCGTACCTTCGGACTTCATTCACGGAGAATGGTTTCAATTCCCCTGTCACGGTATATTCAAGCCCATCTTTGAAGTATTTCATACACTGATGCTGTGTAGAAGGAATAATGTTGTATTCATGTAGCCAAGGCCTGCCGAGCAAGGCATTGTAATATGTCTTGGCATCAATGACTTGAAATTTGATGTCCGTGACGAGCAGCCCAAAGCGCAGCGTCAGTATCACAGATCCGAGCGTCCGTGATGACTGGGAGTCAAAACCGGAGATGGTGATCTTATCCCGAGCGAGGTGTTGAACGTTCATGCAGATTTTCTTCAACACTCTTACATTGAGGAGATTGACGGAGGACCCATTGTCAACCAGGATCTTGTCTATCTTAATATCATGACAGTATCCAGAGACATAAAGGGAACGGTTATGCTCGCACGTCCCGAGGAGGAGATCTTCATCGCCGAAGGTGATATCGGCTGTGTGCACTTCTTCCAGTTCGTCTTTCATCTTTTCTTCGGCGAGGAAAGCTTGGAATTGCTCGGGCTCTTGTAGTGCCTTGATCAAAGAATCTCTTGCCTCTTTAGATAGCAGAAGGGCGTCGAGAATGCTGAGCTGCGAGGTATCTTCCTCAGGTGTGCCAGAACGTTGTAATCCACCTTACTTTTCTTGGGCGGGTCCTTTGCTGCCAGTTCTTCGACGACTCGATCATCGAGGGCGATATCTTCAGGGATATTTTCTTTCCCCTTATCCTTTTTATTCGATCCCTTGTTCGTAGTTCCGAGATTCTTTTCAGGTAATGTGCGATTGCGCAGCAGAATGTTCTCACAGCTCTTCGGTTCTTCCTTTTTTCCCGAGGTGGATTCTTTGAAGAGAGGGCCAAGAGCTATCTCTTCATCAGAATCGCTCCCAAAGGTGAGAACTTGCGATCCCCCAACGTCGACCATATGACAGTTGCTGGTAGTACTTTTACGCTCCTCGGTCGTATTTCTTTGCTCCCGACGAATTTTACGTTTCATCCGCTTGAAATGCTGTCGGTGAGCAACATATCTCTGCCACCAATTTTTAAAAGCGTTGAACTCTTCGGTGGGGTGCGCAATCTTTCGATGATATAAGCAGTAGCTAGGATGTACATCCGCTTCATCAGGAGTGTTTCCTTCAGAGGGTGGCAGCTTCATTCCCATCGATATGGCTTTGGCGAACCTTTTCCTCTTCTTGAACCTGTTTTTATTTGCGGCGGATGTACTTTGACCTGGTGGGAGTATTTCGACCCTTTCGTCCAGTCGCCGGCGTTTGGCCTTTTCAAATATGGCCATCTCACGCTCCCGATCAGCTTTGCTTTTAAGAAGGGCTTCGTTCAGGAATGCATCAATCATTTTGTCTGATGGTCCTAGAAGTTCCGGCTCAGGATCTTCCCCCAGTTTCTTTGCGTAAGGAGCTTCTTCATCGTCTATTGACGAGTGAGAGATCATATGGCAGCTTGCCACATAATCTTCAGGCTTATCCGATGAGTCTTTTCCATTGTCATCATCTCCGTCCTTAAGGACGTAGCTGAGAAACTCTTGGAGTGTGACTGGGGTCCGCGCCTTCTAGTTATATTCTTCCAGCGCATCGATATATTTTTGCAGGTCCATATGCTCGTCACTACGTTTCACGGGCTTTTTTGTCTTCTTCTTCTTCGTCGAAGACTTTGACGGCTGGGTGTGAGCGCTTTGACTATCACCACAAATTCTTGGAGTTGGGCGCGGTTTCAGCATTCCCTCGATGATCTCGGGTTCCAATGGATTTTTCCATCTGATCGTTGGGCATGTTTGGAGCTCCTTCAGCATTCTTTTCGTCTTGGCTGAAAGAACGACCTCCCATGGAGCTTCTTCTAAAAAAGAGCATGATGCCCCCGGTGTGTCCGTCTTTTTGAGAGCATGCGGCTGTGACGGGCTTACTTTCCAGTTCTCGGACAGTGCGAATTTGCGTTGTTGGTATTGGTCTTCGATCCAGCCTTTAAAGAAGAAGCAATCTTCAATGGGACGGCTTACCGCTTGATGGTAGGGGCAATAATTGGGACTATTAGCCTCACCGGGTTGCAACGGGCGCTTTGGATTTGGCAAATTAATGAGCCTGTTGCATACCACTAGCTCGTACAATCTCCTCATTTTGTCCTGGGAAAACGAATAAGGGCGCTTTATTTTCTCATTATAGTATCTCCGTCTCTCGTCTAAGCGATCCGTTAATTTTGGACCACTGGGCTGCTGTTGAGCATTGGCGATGAAGGTCGCTTTCCCTTTCCCTTTTTCATTCTGCGGCTCCGGCTTCGAAGAGGAAGGCCTGTGACCTATCTAGTCCATTTGGGCCAGCTTATCAATCAAGGACTGGAAAGTGGTCGGTTTGAAAAACATCATGAATTGGGAGATGGTCGCTTGAGGGTCGAGAGTACCTACAAACATGCCTACTGCGGGCGCTTCTTCGATGCGCTGCTCGCACTTCGACCATAAGTTCCGCCACCGTATTGCATATTGAACCCATGTTTCGCCTGGCTTTACCCTGGCGTTAATCAATGCGGTGATCGGGGTGCGCTCGCTAGCGCTTGCTAATCTCTGTGTAAACAGTAGCTCCATCTCCGTAAATATCTTGACAGAGTCGTTGGGCAGCTCCGAATACCATTCAAAGGCCGTTTCCGCCAAGCTGCCGATGAACTAATGAAGTAGTAGCTTATCGTCACCTCCGGTGTTGCCACACAAGGCTCTGAATTGAGCGACGTGCTGATGCGGATTTCTCGTCCCCTTATATATGTGGAATTTGGGGATTGTATATCCCGGCGGGTATCTTATTTGGTCATACCATCCCGGATAGGGTCGTCCAGTCTTAACGATCTGCTCGGCCGTTTCACTAGCATGATGAGCTCGTATTTTCTGAACGTTGTAATCATCCTGAGCGGCCTTGGAGATGGTCTCCTTCTTGGCTGCTGAAAAAGTCGGAGGAGGGTTCGATGTCTCCCCTCTGTCGTCTTCAATAATAATCGGGGGGTCTTCAGCTGGAGGTTCCGGCTGTAACATCATCCCTACTATGTCTTGGAAGAGAAGCACCATTTGTTTTATATTGGCCGCTTGGTCCGCGGCTTATTTTTCTTTCCTCTCGAGCATTCTTCGGAGGAATTCAGCATCAGTTTCTTATTCCTGACGCTGCTCTGAGGTCTCTGGATTTTCTTTCGGCCCAGTGAGTGCGGCCATTGTAGTCAGCATCTCTTGAAGTTTTTGCTGCTGTTGCTCCTGAGCCTTTGTTATCGATCGGGTAAGCGGTCAATGACCCGTAGAAGCACGACTTTCCACTTTTCCGGAAGCCATATAAACGGTATGTGTTACCATGCTCCAAGACTTAGGACGTTTAGATTCAGCGTCCTTACGGTTCGCCGCGGTCACAGGGGTTTTCTCCGGCCTCCTTCTCTTGTGAGCGGTTCACGTTGAGGGAGCCGTTGCAGCAGGCACCCAGACGGATGACATCTTCCATGGTACCACGGGATGGCTCTTTTCTTGCCGAGCTTTAATCTTCTTTGGTCGGCGAGAGTAGTCCTGGTCAATCACCGACTCTTGAACCTGTCGCCAAACTTTGTAAATTTTGGAGGACAGCCGCTGGGGGGGCTGCTCCGGCTTCTTTTCCGTAGCATTCTCTACAGGTGGAGGAGATCATTTCAGTACGGTAGTTGGAGTGTTCTTGTGAACCCTCCTAAGCGGTTCGAAGCTGTTCCCAGTCGGAATAGCAACATCGATTTCCACCATGGGAGCTGGCGGAGTCAGTCCAGAAGGGGAGCTGGCCCCAGCCTTCCTTACTCGGCGCCAGTAATGACGGCGAGCATGTCGTGCGGATGGAGTTGGTTCAGCTATAGGGTGACTTCATCATGCCCCCTGTTTTGGCGAGAAGTTGTTGTTGTCAGCCTCTTGAAGACCGATGTCCGTTGAGAATCAGTGTCCAATCTGTCAAAGACAGACCTCTGGGCAGGGGAAGCAGCTTTGAAGACTTCGCCTGGAGCGGGAGCCGGAACAATCATTCTTGTGAAGACCAACCCTTTGGCACGAGAAGCCGCTTTGACGACTTCGGGAGCAGGAATGACTATCCTTTTTGGAATAACCCTTTCTGGTATTGCGGGCTTCTTCATGGGCCCGTTGGAGCTTTGGCCTAGTTTGTTAAAAACTGAGGCAGTGGAGTTGGACGACCCGTTGAGAGGGGCCGCAGCGGTGGTAAGTCGATCAAAGACCGACTTCTTTGGGGCTTCTTGCGACAACAGCGGGGCATTGAAGCTCATCGGTGGGATCATAGTCCCAAAGAACAGCCCAGTGGTGGCCTGAGTTACTTGCTCCACCGGCATCTTGAACAGGGAGGTCGCTTGGGGCCCGTAGGTTATACCTCCAGATGAAGCGAAACGGGAGTTGCAGTTGCAGCTGGAGCAGTTAGAGGCCATTGATGTTCTGTTTTCTGCATGGGAGCAAAACCAAATCTTAGTACCTCAAACCCAAGGGAAACCATATCAAACCGCGACTCGTTCGTGAAACACGACACACGAAGTGTGGAGTGGAAAGAGGAAAAGGTCCCACCGGGCGTGCCAGAATCTGTTCTCCTCCGAAACACAGAGACGCGACCGCATAGGTCCGTCTTGCCTGAATTTGGGGGCAGATGCTAATTGGTGCTATCTGTCTATCTCTCCGAAGATGCCAAGTTGATTTATGACACCATATATCGAAGGTTTAAACGGATGCGAACGATGTAGCAGACTTCATCAGATTGCCCCTCATTGAGGGGTTTTTGATTGTGGGGACGCTCTTCCCTGCAGGCGCAAGCCCCTGCAGTTAATTACGCTACTGCATCGTGGTAACCACTTTCTCCTTCTCCAGATGGTCACTTCGTGTGGTGGGTATTTGTTTTGTTTTTGGTTGCCCGTAGATTGTATACGGAGACTAATTTATGTTGTCGACTGTAGGGCGTGGATTAGTCTAAATCCGTATTTTCTTAGATTTGGATTTGGGGGTTGGGTTTAAGGATACATTAGTCTCATTTGAAACTAAGATCACCTTAAACGTATGTTAAGGATACGTTAGTCTAATTTTAGACCAAGATCAACTTAACAGGATCATATAGATTCAACAAAAGAGCATTTGGGCTCTATTGTTTAGTTTAGGGACATTGCGGTCGATAATTAGTTTAAGGACATTACGGTCCATTGTTAGTTTAAGGACATCTCGGTCCGATGTTAGTTTAAGGACATTACGGTCCAAGGTTAAGGACATCATAGTCCGTGGGTTTAAAGGGATCCCACAGTCCAGTTTAAGGACATCATAGTCCGTGGGTTTAAGGACCCCACAGTCCGAGGTTAAGGACATCATAGTCCGTGGGTTTAAAGGGACCCCACAGTCCGAGGTTAAGGACATCATAGTCCGTGGGTTTATGGACCCCACAGTCCAGTTTAAAGACGTCATAGTCTATGGAATGTATGGTTGTCGGGACCCGTCACCTCTCTGAAGACGTTGAAGAATTACAACATATATCAGAGAGGTTCAGAGATGTACCCTTTAACTAATGTTGATTGGGAAATCTGTAGTCCAATTTGGCACTAAGATTAATTAATTAGATTAGGAGCACTTGGGCTCAGTTAAATCTGAATTGAAGACTTATGGCCAGTCTTGGGCTAAGTCCAATCAAGTTAAAATGTTTAACATTTATTTTGGGCTGTTAAGCATTTGTTTGGGCTTGGCCCTTTTAACAATGCTGAGCATTGCTTTAGATTCTGACAATGTCTGTCTTTTATTGAATGCTGAGCATTCATCATAGCTCTGGACTCATTAAAGAACAATTTATCTTCTATCAGCGCACACGTGAGGAGCACGTGGTGCGCTTGGCGCTTTGCGCCAGTCAAAGAGCGCGGTGCGCTTCTGCCGAGTAGCGCATACGTGAGGGACACGTGTCGCGCTTGGCGCTAAGCGCCAGATGATGAGCGCAGTGCGCTAATTTATGAGCGCATTGCGCTATTAGTTCAGTGGTGCACACGTGAGTGACACGTGGTGCGCTTGGCGCTGAGTGCCAGTCCAAGGGCGCAGAAGCGCATTTGATCAATTTTACGATCTGGAAAATAAATTCTCCCTTAGAAGAGACTTTGTCTCAAGATCCTAAGAACAAAAGTTCTTATTTTATAGGAGATGTTTTCAATCTTTGATGAAAGGTTTTGCCTTTATGGATCTATGGTCCTTAAGATAATTGAATTATTCTCTCCCCCTTTATTTTATAATGAGATGTTCATGATCTCTTTTTGTAAATGACAATTTGTCTTATAGATTTAAGATCTGTGAGAAGAATTATGTTCTTCTTTTGTTTTATGATGAGATCTCTTGATCTCTTTTTAGAGGACCTTGGTCTTGTAGATCTATGATCTTTGAAGAAGTGAGTTCTTCTTTTCAATTATGAGATGATTTTATCTCTCTGCTCTTTTTACCTTGAAAAAAAAAGTTCTTCTATTGAGAGCTTGACTTTTCTTTCTGAGATTCTCTCAAAGCTTATAGGGGAGTTCCTCTCTATGCTTCTGTATCTCCCTCCCTGAGACTTGAAGTCTATAGGACTTTTTATAGAGCAAGCTGATCAGTTCAATCAGTTAAGGAGATCTTTTCTTCAGTTGATTTGGGGAATTTCCCATCGTTGGATCTTTTGATCCAAGGGCTTCCGATTTATAGAAGGCAATCTTCTTGTTTTTAACAAGATTGGGAAATCTTTCCATATAGAATTTAATCTGTACTTTGATGATTTTTAATCACCATTGGATCCTTGATCCAACGCTGCTATGATTTACAGAGCACAATCTTGTTGTTTGGAAAGATTTTGAAGAATCTTTCTTTAACAGAATTTAATTCTGATTAATTAATGATTTATCATCATTATTGGATCTTTGATCTAACGGTGGGGAGCTTTTAGTTCCAGCACTAGCGCATCCGTGCTTTGCAGGTGGTGCGCTGCTCAGAGCGCAGCGCACTTGGCGCTAGCGTACACGTGCTGCGCTGCTCAGAGCGCAGCGCAGTTGGCGCTAGCGCACACGTGCTTTGCACGTGCCGCGCTGCTCAGAGCGCAGCGCACTTAGCGCTAGCGCACACGTGCTTTGCACATGGTATGCTGCCTAGGGCGCAGCGCACTTGGCGTTGCCTATGAAGCGTTGCTTCATTTCAAAATTTGAATTTTGAATAGAGCCGTGCTCTAATTGGGGGAAACAGTCCCCTTCCTACCTGTTTATCTATTCTACCAGCCAACGGGGATAATTTTGAAATTAAACCCCACTACATTAACCTGTTGCCCAAATTTCACGGGCTCGAGTCTGAAGACGTGTACGTTTTCATCACTAAATTCGAAAATGTATGCGCAATAATGGGTACTTCACAACTGTCTGTGGATGCTATGCGCTTGCGTCTTCTCCCATTCACTTTGTGCGATTTGGCAGAAAAATGTCTTTATAATACTGCCGCACACTCTATTACCAATTGGGATGAATTCGTGATAGCATTCCTTAAGAAATTTTACCCAAATCATAAGACCGCCCGTGTTAGGAGCGAAATCAACCAGTTCACCCAGCTTCCCAATGAACCATTTTGGAAGTGCTTTGAACGTTTCAAGGATCTGCTTGTCCAATGTCCTCATCATGGAATACATCGATGGGATCTGTGCCGAATTATATATGAGGGCATTAATCCAGTGACAAAGCAGATGCTTGAAGCAATGTGTCAATGCAATTTCATGTCCAAAGACGATGGTGAAGCCTGGAAATATCAGGAAGATCTCGCTGAAAACACTTTGCAGTGGGAAAGCGTGAGACCACCTTCATCTAGGGGAGGTATTCATCAGCTCGATGTTTCCATCGCCGTAAAAGCCGAAATGGCAGCGATGCAAAAGAAACTCGACGCTATTGAAAACAAATTTTCATCACTCTCCCTAAATCAGGTCACGCTCCCCAAGACCGTGTGTGGTTGCTGTTCTGATCCATCACACTTGACGGAAGAATGTCCTATGAATGCACCGTTTCAAGATCACGAGAAAACTAATGCTACTTTCAGCAGCGACCTAGAAACGATCCTTATTCTTCCACGTACAATCAGGGATGGATGAGTCATTCTAATTTTGCTTGGAACCAAAACCACCCCAAAATCAAAACTAGTTCCAAAGCAATTATCGAAGACCTCCTCCACAACAACAACAACCACCACCACAGAGTCAGCACCCCTTTCAATCGCAACCTGTTCAAAACCCGGCCAATAATTCTTTCCAAACGACCGGTACCGATAACTCCTCTTCACTCGCACAAACTTTGATTTGTTTATAAAACATTCGATCCAAATGTCGGCTGATATGAGGTCTTCTATTGATTCCATAAAAAAAGACTCCGCCTCCCACGGTGAGAGTATTAAATCAATAGAAACCTAAATTGCACAGTTGAATGCCGTGATGAGTGCGAGAGAAAAAGGGAAACTCCCATCTCAACCCCTACCGAATCCTGGCCACTCACAACATTATAATGTGAGTACCGTTACTACGTTGAGATTAGGAAGAGTGCTGGATAACCGAGTGGGTGAACAAGTTGATGACGTTAGTGATACCAATGATACCCCGGCTTCTACTTCTTCCCCTAATTCGTCTAGTCTCCCACCTACTTCCGAGCCTATTCTACGTTTTTCCCAAGGCTCGAACACTTCACCCAATCTATCGAAGACGATTCCCATTATAATTCTGGGATCGAATCCTTCCCCACAATATTCTCCACAAATGTTGGACCTAAAACTCATTGATAAAGCTCCGTTTCTAAACAGATTAAGGGCCAACAGACCTAACCCATAAATGGAGAAGATTATGGAAATGTTTAAGCAAGTTAACATAAATATTTCTCTTCTAGATGCTATTCAACAAGTCCCATCTTATGCAAGAATCCTTAAAGACTTGTGCACTGGGAAGAGAAAAACTCAAGTGCAAAAAAAAAAATTTCATGACGAGTAATGTTAGCATAGCTTTTACCCAGCAATTACCAAAGAAACGTAAGGACCCTGGCTGTCCTACCATCTCTATTTCTATTGGGGGTAAAAATATTAATCGTGCTTTACTTGACCTTGGCGCTAGCATTAACTTGCTTCCATATTCCGTATATGAGCAGCTAGGTATAGGAGAGTTGAAACCTGCCCATTGTACTCTCCAGATGCCAGACCGATCAATCACCAAACCTAGGGGTGAACTAAAGGATGTGTTAATTAAAGTCGGGGAATTCATATTCCCTGTGGACTTTATTGTTTTGGATACACAGCCCGTGGCAAACCCACGTAACCAAATCCCGGTGATACTCGGTCGACCTTTCCTAGCAACTTCCAACGCTGTAATTAATTATAGTATCGGTTCTATGAACTTATCCTTCGGGAAGATGACAATTGAAATTAATATTTACAAGCTAGGAAGTCAACCATTTGAACCTTCTGCTCATATGCTTGATGTCTGTTCTATCCACAAGATAGCTCCCGAAAGCTGCATGGATGAGGAATTTTGCTTAGATGATCTCGACAACACTAGTGCGACATTGTTTGATTTGGAAAATTCTTATAATGAGGATATCTTCGATGAGTCCATCTCCAAGTTTGAATCCGTTGACTCGTCGCAAAAGTCAGTAGCACTTTCCGAGTCAATATCTTATGCAAGTTATGAACCTCTTAGGGAGTCCGAGCATCATTCCCTTACCCCACCTTCTATTGTCTTTCCGCCAATACTAGATCTCAAACCGCTACCTTCTCATCTTAAATATGCGTATTTAGGTGAGAATGAGTCTTTGCCCGTGATCATATCCGCTTCTCTAGCTGTAGAGCAAGAGAACGCACTTTTGGCGGTGTTGAGATCAAATCGGCAAGCATTTGGTTGGACAATGGTTGACATCAAAGGGATTAGTCCCTTAATTGTTAAACATTATATACATCTGATGGATGAAGCTAAGCCAACCCGAGACCCACAAAGACGGTTAAATCCCGTTATGAAGGAGGCAGTAAAGAAAGAAATTGTCAAGTGCCTTGATAGTGGTATAATTTACCCTATATCTGATAGCTAATGGGTAAGTCCTATTCACGTGGTCCCTAAAATGTCTGGCATCACGGTCATAACCAATGAGGCTAATGAGTTAATCCAAACACGCACCCAAACTGGATGGCGCATAGGTATTGATTACAGAAAACTCAATGCCGCAACGAGGAAAGATCACTTCCCTCTACCTTTCATTGACCAGATGTTAGAACGATTAGCTGGACACGAATACTATTGTTTCTTGGACGGATACTCTGGCTATAACCAAGTCCCCATCGCCAAAAAGGATCAAGATAAAACCACATTTACTTGTCCTTTCGGTACGTTTGCTTATAGACGCATGCCCTTTGGGTTATGCAATGCTCCCGCTACATTTCAGCGGTGTATGATGGGGATATTCTCAGACATGGTTGAGAATTTTCTAGAAATATTTATGGACGATTTCTCCATATTTGGGGACTTCTTTGAGGACTGTCTTCGTAATCTTGACGCGGTTCTTACCCGCTGTAAGGATAAGAACTTAACTTTGAATTGGGAAAAATGCCATTTTATGATCCAAGAAGGTATTGTCCTTGGACATATAATTTCACAAAAGGCATTGAGGTAGACAGAGCTAAAATAGTTGTCATCCATAACCTCCCTCGTCCCAAATCCGTCAAAGATATACGATCCTTCCTTGGTCATGCAGGACTTTATAGGAGATTCATTAAGGACTTTAGCAAAATTTCTAGACCCTTAACTCTTCTCTTGGCCAAGAATACTACATTTCACTTCGATTCGGATTGTGAGGCTGCTTTTGAGTCGCTTAAAAGAACTCTTACGACAGCCCCCGTTTTATCATCTCCGGATTGGAACCACCCTTTCAAGCTTATGTGTGATGCAACAGATTTTGCTATTGGTGCGGTCTTAGGACAGCACATGATAAGATGCCACATGTGATTTACTATGCAAGTAGGACCTTGAACGATGCACAAATTAATTACACAACCACCGAGAAAGAGCTCTTGGCAGTTGTATTTGCATTAGAAAAATTCAGGCCCTACTTAATTGGCTCGCCAATTGTGGTTTACACTGATCACTCCGCCCTACGACACCTTTTATCAAAGAAGGATGCTAAGGCCAGGCTAATACGTTGGATCCTGTTGTTACAAGAATTTGATCTTGTCATCCGAGACAACAGTGGATGTGAAAACGTAGTAGCTAACCATCTTTCATGCATCTCTTCTTCACCAACATTGACCGTGCCTATAAATGACTCATTTCCTGACGAACAGCTCTTGATCGTATCCTACGAACCATGGTTCGTGGATATTGTGAATTATCTAGCGACGAGACTTATTCCTTGCAATTGGTTGAAACAAGACAAACTTCGATTTCTATTCCAAGTAAAATACTTTTACTGGGATGAATCTTATTTGTTTAAGTATTGTTCTGATCAAATCATTCGCAGGTGTGTCCCTAACGATGAATTCAAGAATGTGTTATCATATTGTCATGATCAGGCATGCGGCGGTCACTTTGGACCTCGAAAAACGGTAGAGAAAGTTTTGCAATGTGGTTTTTATTGGCCAACACTATTTAAAGATGCATATGATCATTGCAAAACTTGCCCGCGGTGTCATCACTTGGGTTGGATTTAACGAAGAAATGAGATGCCGCTCCAACCTATCTTGGTAGTGGAAATATTCGATGTTTGGGGTATTGATTTTATGGGCCCTTTTCCCAACTCTTTTGGGAATTTATATATCTTGCTAGCGGTTGATTACGTCTCAAAATGGGTGGAAGCAATACCGTGTCGCACTAATGACAACAAAGTTGTCATTAAGTTCCTTAAAGAAAATATCTTTTCGCGATTTGGACACCCTCGCGCTATAATTAGCGACAACGGGACGCATTTTTATAATCGGTCTTTTGAGCCTTTGATGCGGAAATATGTCATCAACCACAAACTTTCTACGCCCTATCATCCCCAAACAAGCGGGCAAGCTGAGATCTCGAATAGGAAAATCAAACAAATTTTGGAGAAAACGGTTTCTAAAAACCGTAAAGATTGGTCAACCAAATTGATGGATGCTCTTTGGGCATTTTGCACCGCTTATAAGACCGATCTTGGTATCTCTCCATACCGCATTGTGTTTGGGAAGGCATGCCACCTTCCTGTCGAGATTGAACATAAGGCAATGTGGGCTATTAAAGAGCTAAAATTCGATTTTGATCAAGCTAGCAGTTATCGGAAACTGCAATTGAATGAGCTAAGCGAACTCCGCGATGAAGCTTACGATAATGCGGTGATAGTAAAGAACTGGACTAAAGTGTTCCACGATAAAAACCTTTTGAGAAAAACTTTCATATCGGGACAACAAGTCCTTCTTTACGATTCCCGTCTCCATCTTCATCTGGGTAAGCTTAAATCTCGTTGCAAAGGACCTTTTTTGGTGCGGTATGTACACCCGCACGGGGCAGTAGAAGTTGAAAATATAAAAAACGGTTCAATTTTAAAGTAAATGGGCATAGATTAAAACCATATTTTTCTGCTGTCCCAACGGAGGAGCTCCTGTTTTTACAGGAGCCGCTTTATCATAACTAAATTTCCTCCGCCTCACCTCCGTGTTTCGGTAACATTGTATCATCTTAAAGAATGGAGGGGAATGAAAAAGGAATTAACTGAATATCTGTGCGTGCCAAAGAACAAGTTTGGGGGTAGTCCTCATTTAACTACTATTTTACCCCTATTATTGTCTCTCCTCAAGTCTACAGGTCTATGCTATCAAAGGACAACATCAGTGAGGACACTGCTGAAATCAGGTTTGGGGGGGAGGTTTGTATTCACTGAATTATCGTTGGCACTGGGCATAAAAGTTTTTGATAATGAAAGTTAGAAAGTGAAAATTTACATATGAAAGATAGAAATAGTTCCAGAAAAGCAAGAAAGTTAGATGTTTTCTTAAACGAAACTAGTAATAAGTAGTTATAAGCTGTTGTCCCAAGAGTTAGTAAGATGAAGGAAATTACTAATCTGAGGATAAAAATAATTCTGAAAAATAGTCCCTATTCTTGAGGCCAAACATTTGAACGTTGATATCCTACTATACACACTTACACACATCTTGAAACTTGGGATAGTAGAGGATACCTTGAAATGCACTTGTCTAAAAACCTTAGTATAAAAAAAATTAATAAATAAATAAATATAAGTGGTGGTAAAAAAAAATGAACACTGGTTTTGTAATTACCAAGGCAGCATAAAAAAATATAGCGAGGGTGCTTTTTCACCTAGTGCCTTAGACCAACTGGTTTGGGAGCCACTGCTAAGCCTTAGGTGTTGCAAAACGAGGAATTACGCCTAAATGCGCGAGCACATTTTGTAATCGGTCGGTTAGTACCTCAAGAAGTATTAACGGTCGCATGAAGAATGTGTAAGCAATTCCATCTAAAATATTCACCAACTATAAAGTACTTTGGAGGATAGACAAGAGTATGATAACTTAAATTGAATTCTCTAAGTGTAGAGATATCTTTTACACACACGTAGGGGTATATGATCAATGTTTGGAAGACAGACAAGGAGGAAAACTAAAGGCGATGTTTTATTAAGGGATGATGTGATTTCTAACATTTTTTCATGACTATTAAGATAGGGCTCATGACAACCGAAAAACTGGTGTAGTTGAAAACTCTTATTTTCAAGTTCGTTCTTTTATAGTTCTTATCTTTGTATGTAACTTTCACTATCTTTTTTTTATTATAGGATTTTGTGGGTGTAATCCGCTGAAAACCCTCAAGAGAAAACACTCCTCATACTAGGGACACCTAGAGGTTTAACGGCTTATTGCACGTGCTCAGTGCAATCGTGTTGCCTACGAAAGTGTGCTTAGCTTTTTCTTCTTCTTTTTCTCCTTCTCTTGAATAACTGGTTTGCTCGGGACGATCAAAGATAAGTCTTGGGGTATTTGTTCAGTTGATAAAACTGCACTTTTAATATGACATTTTTCCTACTATTTTTATATAATAAAAGGTGTTTATTATAAACATGAAACATATGAGGGTTTATCTGCAAAATATCTATTATCATATGTTTCTATATTATAATTAAAATTATAAAGGAAAATGTAAGCATATAATATCCATGTATTATTTGGTCCATTTAAATATGCTTACCTTATTAAATACCTTTGACCAATTCTCTTAAAACTAAAGTATCATAACAAATGGTTAAAGATAATATCTCAATAAAAACAAATTCTACTAACATCATTTATTGAGATAATTGTGCAGGAATTATATCATGACTGAAATCAAGAAAATTCGAGTTGATAAGATCAAATTTGCCGAAATAGTAAAGTAAATTGAAGAAATCAATTCTGGCAGAGACGTAGAGAAGATTTTCAGATTCCAGATACCAAAATAGTCTACATGTGTCACCAGAAGAAGCCTCAAGAGAAACGAACCCACGATCCTCCTAATCCACCACGGATCCGCGGCCAAACCCACCATTACGCCGCGGTTCCACTGCACTTCTGAGGAGTTAGGGCCCTGGATTTTCTGGTTGGGATCCACAACTAGTTACCATATATGGAAAGTTACCATATATGGAAAGTCACCGTATTATGAAAGCTACCATATATGGAAAGTTACCATATATGGAAAGTCACAATATTAAGAAGTCACCATATATGGTAACTAGGTTTTCTTCTTTGAGGGCTATATAAAGGACCAAGGGCTAAAGTTAGAAGGCATCATACCGACGCGATCACGAAGTCCACGATGGCTCAAGAATCCTGGTTGATCATCAACAATTCATCTACCTCCTTAGAAGAGATCGAGAAGGAAACTAGCATTTTGTAATCATTTTCTAAGAGAACAAAGTGTAATTGATCTTGTTGATTAATAAAGGTAGTTTTATTCTATTGCATTTTATTTTCTTCATGATTTCTATCTTTTCTTTTCCCAACATGCACGAGTAATTTTTTGCTTGTTAGGGTTCGTAGGATTATGGTAGATTAATGGATGATGAAGATCCTTAAACTCTTTTTACGTCCTATAAAGTTTATAAACTTTATCAAAAGAATAGTTAACATCCTAATCGGGCGCTCTATCAATTCATTGATATTCATGACCACGATTAGAGATTAGATTAACAATTGTTTTGGTAAAGGCTAGACATGAACGGAGATCCATGTCAAGATAGGGGTTAAGAGTGGGAACCCTTTTCCCTCCAGAAACCTTAATCTACATGCATCACTGTCGATCTAGTTTTAAATCTATTAAAGGATAAAAAGAGTAATCTTTAATTAATCATCCATGACTACTAAATCTTAATGAACCCTACAAGCCCCCTTCTACTATAAAACCTACATCCGTAGTTAATCTTGATCTATATTCTGCATCCGTGTTTGACGTAGATCAAGAACCTACAACCATTCTTCACCATTCTTTATTCTTCCTCCTTTCTTTCTCAATATGTCTAAAGTAAGATTAAAAAATTCAACGTTTCCCTGAGGACGACCAGTACTCATCTCGGTCTAGCAACACGCGACACCGTTATTGATTGCGGTTACAACACAACTCTAAAATAAGATCAATCAGAGGTGCTGTCGAATTTCAAAATGTCATAGATGCTATTTAAACATAATTAGTTAAAATAAAATGGTTATTTTAAAATGATTCCATCTGATGACTATTTAAATCTTCACCTACAATGTTTTCAAAAAGAAAAGGGTTTAGATTCCGGGTTTTCGGCTTATTTGGACCGCGTCGACATCTTTAGATGTCACGTGATTTAAGTGCAGGTCACATGCTATATTTGGGTCGTGACAATGAGAGATGAGAGAGTGTGAGAATGAGAGAATTAAAGCCCCTTGAAGAGAGAATCAAGCATATCCAAATAGTTTTACTAAATCATTTTCCAATAAAATAATATATGCCCATTCCTCTCTACTATACTCCTTTCCACCTCGCCCCTCCATCTCATTTCTTTCTTTTTTTATAAAAAGAAAACCACAAAATGAGGTGTCCCTTTCTAGAAGTATTTTGTAAACATACAATATACAACCCTGATATATGTATCGTATACATATATGCGTATCCGTATAAAAATACGAATAGCCAAGAGAGAGAAATAGAAGTGAACAAAATATTAGAGTATGTGTGTGTGTGTGTATTATTAAATCAATACTTGATTTAATAACCTGGCTTAAATATAAGCCGGCTAGTATTATCAAACGTCCGATTAAAATCCATGTATCCCGTAGACTTATTTAATCGGGCTTCTGCTTGTATCAACATAAGTCCTCTACATTGTTTCACATGAACTGGAAAAACCTTCTGTGTGGGACACTAAATACTCGACAATACGCTGTTAGTGAGTTATTGGATAAAATTCATAACCACAAGTATGTCAGTAGCACAGGCTGTGCATAATGGCTATCCAGGTATCCATCGAAAAGGAGATTGATAATCAAGTCCGTCCGTACCTTACTGAGCCTATGAGTGACAATCTCAGTATAGTCTGGCCTTTTTGTCTGAGAGTGTCGCATACTGGGTCAGGGGGTGGATGGCGTCAGTCCCCTAATATCCGATAAGTCGTGCCGATGTCAGGCTCATGACCAACTGAGAAACTACTGATCCTATATCAGTAAATATCATCTGTCCTGGCCAGGGACTTATGGTGATGGTCAACTGTGCATAGCATGATATCAACTCCCTATAGCGTGAGAGATGAATCCATTATTATTGCTCACTGCCTTCATGTGGATCGAGACTGTACCAAACTAAAACCTGTTTTCATAACTCTTTAAAGCCGTGGTAGGGCAGTAATCAAAGTACAGTGGGAACTCACACAAGAATAATAAAGATATCAGGTCTACAGACTACCATGTACTCATATCACCAGAGAACTGCTATTTAATGACAAATATAATACCATCTAAGAGTTCTCGGCGAGTCCGTTCGATGTATTCATTCTTTAATGAGCACCTTTCAGTGTACTCATTTTTTAATGAGCACCTGTAAACTGTTGGTGAGTTGTGCTCACTGTACTTCAAAGTAGAGATGCGGAATGCACAAAAATTAAATTTTTAAGCAAGCACAACCGACTTAACCCAAGTGATCAAACCATAACTCTAAACTAGCAACTACTGGGAGTTTTATCTACCATGAAAGAAGAGTTATACCAGAAGATCCGTGTCCTTCGGGTCTTCACTCCTCTTCTTAAGCTCCTTGGGATCTCCTAGATCAAACTTGATGGCCAGCCTTCTTGGTCCTAGGTGATCCACCCGAGAGTTTGTGGTCTAAACTTAAATTTACTAATGAAGCAACTCAACAACCTAATTTGCTAATTTAGATTGCTAAGATGATATAGTGGGTGTTTAATAGTATTTTTTTTAATCTCAAATCCTTTGGTTCTTAACACATGAGAATGGTAAGGATTTGCATAAGAGAATGAACTCAAGAAGATGAGAGAGAAGGGCAAGTGAAGAATAAGTGTGTAGAATCACCAAGTGAAGAATGGCTAAGGACTTTTTTTTGTCATGAAGCATTTTTCTTTTCTTTAAAAAATACAACCATACTCCAATAGTATTTGCAATAAATACCATAGCCATGCTTCATCCATACTTCATGTCATCTCACCCTTTTCCACCTCATTTTCTATTTTCAACAAAAATAGAAAAATACATGATGAGGTGTCATCTTCTAGAAGGTATTTTATATAAATACAAAATACTTTCTATCATATATACATACCCATATTCGTACTAAAATACGAATACCCAAGAGATAAAATACTACTACTAATATAATACTAGTATTAAATCAATATCTGATTTAACAAACCGGCTTAATCCTAAACCCGCTAGTATTATCAACCATCCAATCGAAAACCTGGATAACAGTAGAATATACATATCGAAATATGTATATGTAAATTATTAAATCAATACCTGATTTAATAATCCGGTTTAATGGTAAGCCGGCTAGTTTTATCATTCGATCGGAACCCTGCTCGATAGAAAACCTGGATGACACTAGAATATACATATCGAAATGTGTATATGTAAATTATTAAATCAATACTTGATTTAATAATCCGGTTTAATCCTAAACTGGCTAGTATTATCATTCGATTGAAACTCTGCATGTATAAACATACGGCCACCACATCGTTTCACTTGAACCAGAGAAACCCTTTATGTGGGACTTTAAAGACTCGATAGTATGCTGGTAGTGGCTTTAACCACAACCTTGTCAGCGGCACTAGCTGTACGTAATGACTACCCAGGTACCTGTCGAAAAAGAAAGCCGACGAGCAAGGTCATCCAGACCCCTACTGAGCCGACGAGTAAGCTCATCCAGACCCCTCCCAAGCCTATCCGTGACAATCTCCGTATAGTCCGGTCTCTTCGTCTGAGAGTATTGCATATCGGGTCTAGAAGGGTGGTAAACGTCAGACCCCTACTGACCTGATATGTCGTGTCGATTTGGCTCAGGACCAATCCGAGAAACTACTGATCTAACCATCAGTAAATCTCAACTGCCTTGCCAAGGTCTTATAGTTCTGGCCAACCGGAAACAGTGCGATATCGACTCCCAATACCGGGAGAGACGAATCCCTAAAAATCACTCATTGCCTCTATGTGGCTCGGGTCTGTATCCAACCAAAACCCGTTTGCATGACTCAGTAGAGCCGTGGTAAGGTAGTGATCAAAGCACAATGGGAACTCACATGGGACAAATGATGATCTCAGGTCCAAAAACTAATCTGTACTCATGTCACTTAAGAACAGCTATTTGATGATAGGTATAATACCATATAGAGGTTCTCGGCGAGCCCGTCCAGTATACTCACCCCTAGTGAGCACCTATATACAATCTTAGGTGATCACACCAATGGTTGTAGGACCAACCACTGCCCCTCGTCGGGGTCTAGAAACGTGTACACAAGTCTACTATGGAGTATCGATGCCCGATCTCGGTACTCTTGTGACTTGGGACCTTTAAGGATGTGCTTATGGACTATCCAGCTTCTATAAGTATGATCGCCATCATAACGCTGGTAGTCAAGTAAGATCCTACGGGCTTTATCAATATGTATCCGCCATATGCAATATCGAGTATAACATATGCACATGTTGAGATAAAGTCAAATCATAATAATATACTACTGTATCGAGTCTTTATCAATATGTGTAAGCAATATAAAACAACAAGAGAAAGAAATACACATATTAAGACAGAGACATCCCAAATAATATACTATATACAACTGAGAAAGATTGTCCTGTACATACATATCTCTAGCATCCTATACAATACATGCCTCTAGAGCATACATATCCAACAATCTCCCACTTGCACTAAGGCCTGTAATTGGCATACTGAATACCCAACGTCTGCTCTACGGCCAGTTGTTGGTGTACCGCATACCTAATATTTCAAAAAGTCGCTCGAACTACGCTTGAGGGAGGGCCTTGGTAAATGGATCTGCCGTGTTGCCTTTCATATTTACTCCCCGGACCTCGATCTCCCGACAATCTACGATCTCTCTGATCAGGTGATATCGCCTTAAGATGTTTCTAAATTTCTGATGGGACCGTGGTTCCTTCGCTAAAGCTATAACCCCATTGTTATCACAATACAAAGGTATTGGATTAACAATGGACAGAACCACCTTAAGTTCAGTAATGAACTTCTTCATTCAGACTGCTTCTTTTGCGGCATCGTTGGCAGCAATGTATTCAGCCTCCATCGTCGAGTCTGCGACAGTGTCCTGTTTGGAGCTCTTCTGATACACCGTCCCTCCATTGAGGGTAAACACAAAACCCAAGACAGACCTGCTGTCATCCTTATCACTTTGGAAGCTTGAGTCGGTAAAGGACTCGACCTGAAGGTCTCTATTACCGTATATCAAGAACATTTCCTTAGTCCTTCTCATGTACTTGAGGATGTTCTTCACAGTTGTCCAATGATTCTCACCCGGGTCGACTGATACCAACTCACCACACTAAGCTCGTATGCTACATCTGGTCTGGTACACAGTATCACATATATTATAAATCTTATTGTCGAAGCGTAGGGTATAGTGCTCATGCGAACCCTCTCCCCATCAGTCTTGGAAGACATCTCTTTAGAGAGGGTGATTCTGTGCAATATGGGTTTATTACCGTGCTTGGAATCTTTCATATTAAATCTCTTTAGTATGGTCTCTATGTACCTGGACTGTGAAAGTCCCAACAATCTCTTCGATCTTTCTCTGTAGATTTTAATCCCCAGAATGTAGGAGGCATAACCCAGGTCTTTCATGGAGAACATTTATGATAAGAACAGCTTGATCGATTGCAGTATAGGAATGTCATTTCCTATCAAGAGAATGTCATCCACGTACAAGACGAGGAATACAATAGTTTTCTCTATAATTTTCATATAGATACATGGCTCATTTTCGTTTTTAATGAAGTCAAATTCCTTGACCGTCTTATCAAAATAGATATTCCAGCTCCGCGATGTCTGCTTTAATCCATAAATAGATTTAAGCAACCTACACACCTCCCGCTACTCCCACTGTCTACGAATCCCTCCGGATGATCCATATAAATGCATTCTTCTAAGCTTCCATTTAGAAAAGCTGTTTTTATATCCATTTGCCAGATATCGTAGTCATGGTAGGCAGCAATGGCTAGTAGGATCCGAATGTGTAACAACTCCAATTTTGTATACCAAAAATTTTCTTTAAATATAATGTATACTTGGAGTATTGATGTTGCTGGAAACAATTTAAGTATCTAATTCCATACAATAATTACAAGAAGGAGCTTGTAGCTCATTAGTAACACTTTGCACTGTTGAACCAAGCCACCAGAGTTCGAATCCCATGCAACACATATTTTTATATCATTTTGTTTTAATTTTTTTTGGGAAGTCAAACTGTCAAACAGCCATAACTCACAAATTAATGCAAATTATAAAAAATAAACTATACCAAAATCTCCCCCGGACCAAACCCCACCCACTGAGACCCGACTCGGCCCTGACTCGGCCGAATCGGCCGGCGACTCGGCCGGACTCGGCCGGTCGGCCGAGTCGTCAACACGAAAAATCTTCGTGTTGACTTGGTCTTCATCCCTGCATACTCCATTTTCTCTGTACTGTTACAAAATTCTCATTAAACCTCTTTTAATCCCAAAATTAATGAATTCTTAATGAATTTTACATTTTTTAAAATATTTTTTAATCCAAGCCCTAACCCTAGCCTAGCCCTATATAAAGACCCCTATCCTCTACCATTTCACCTCACAATTCTAAGTCCACTCTCCTAAATTCTCGAGAACTCGGTACGAAGAGCGAGAAGCGAAGCGCTGCCGAAACCGACGACGGATTCCGGCGACCGGATCAGAACCTTCGCGACGTTTTCGACGCATCGACAATCACCACCTTCTTTAGTCCCCTTAGCTTGTCAAAACCCGTAAGTCCCATCTCTTCTACCTCTCTTTTCCTTAATGTAAAAATACGACTTTTTGGAACCCGACGGAAATCGGACAAACCGATTTCCGATTCGGTTTTTCGATAAATTTCCACTTGTCACCTAATACATAACACCTACCTATATTCATGTTGACTATTAATCACCCATAAATCAATTTAATCAAACTTTCTCACATGAAATGATAGCTTCTTTGCAAAACCGTATTCTTTTCAAAAAAATACCATGAAGTTCATTTTTCTTCGTTTAATCAATTCCCTCACTCCTAAATATGTTTATCTTGATCACTAAACTTGTGGAAACCAATTTGAATAAATTTTCACACATGAAATGATAACGTTTTTGAATACCGTATTCTTGCGCTTTAATACCTTCAAGTTTAACATATCATGTTTAACCTCCAAACTTCATCAAAACTTAAAATAAGTCACGAGATAATGACCTACCTCTACACACACACAAATATAACCCTAACTGATAAATGTCAAAACATAGAATACGACATTACAGGACTTTTCACTAAAATACCATAATCTTTATAATCTTTATTGAAAGCTTTAAGTTGTAAACATTTCTAAATAAAATCTTTTATAAAATGAAAGCACGATAGGTCATGGACATCGATCGTTTATCTAAACTGTCTTGTGGTGTCTAGGCAAGTGTGTCTAAGGCTGGTGGTTTTTAATTAGGCCCACGACTGTGGTTCCTTCCCACTTACCTGGCACTTACCTGGCCGCAATTGACGGTGAAGAGGCGATTTGAGGCTTCTAATTACTCATCGTTTAGACCTTAAAAATAGGGTAGTTGGCTTAGGAAAGCCTAACAACTAAAATACGGAAAACTATACTCTTTTGCAAATAAATACCCTATATTTATAAAACCGTTTTCCTAAATGAAAAGTATTTATGAAACCTAAGCAAACTGCCACTACAACCCACCTTTGGGGAACCTGTTAGGGATAGTACGGTTCATCGTGCACCCGCAGGCTAGTAGTGCGAGATTCAGACCTCCGCAAGGAGCATTCGGTCTCGAAAGGTTTAAAATACGACATTTAAGAAAAATGAGATTTTTTTTGAAAATAAAATATTCATTTAAAAATTATTCATGTGTTTATATATATATAATTATCATTTAAACACCTATTTTATCATAAGATAAAGTGTCCACTTTTTCTAAAATTACAAGATTTAAAAGTTACATTAAAATACCATGAATTTCAGATAAATCCATTAATACTTTTATTAGGATATATTCACTAGAATAATACAAATAAAATTCACACTCATTATAACTATAAAGACGAATAATAAATACTTGAGGTGTATTTTGAAAACTATACAAAAGTACTTTTTACATAAAACCCCCTCAAGTTTTACAAATTATAATAAGGCCCCTAACTAATGTTGAACTTCAAATTACCTTTCTTTTAGTCTGACTCGGGTTAGAGTCTGACTATTTCTGACCTGAATATGATTCAAGTCAATCTATATTCTTTTATATTCCAACACAATTTGAATACATGAATCCCTAAATCCAGTTAACAATATATTCATTTTTGACTGAATCAAACCATGGATATTCATCCATTATCCTGATATTCCATTTACCTGATTATACAGTTACAACATGTTACTGATATCATGGTTTTGGTCAGTTACCCAACTTACATATTCCAATACCACAATACTGTTAAAACACTACGGGGTTTAAGGGGTAGATAGGTACAGAAGGTTTTAAAGGTGGCACGAGGTGGTCAGATTATGACACCTAACCTGAATTCTATTGCTGTTGTACCGTGGCATAACGGTTCCTTGTAATTTTCTTTTGCCCTGATCTCTAGCATATAGAGATCCCCCTCGTATACACTGGCATCCTTCTGTACCAAGCTACAAACAACAGCGTTAACACAATGTTCCATAATATTCAACAATGTAATACTTTAGAAAATACTGTTACTCTGTCATTCTCATTCTTCTTATTCTTTGGGACTTACCGAGCGATCTGTTCGCTGACGACATTCTATTTCCTTCTTCTTTGAATGTCATCAGGTGCGTTGGACCAAGCTGAGATTGAGCCTACCGGTGAAGATTTGGAGCAGTTCCAGGAAGATCCCGAGCTCTAGATATTGTACCTTGTTCTTTCCAGTATTTCCATCTATTGTTATGCCATTATTTAGGCATTGCTTTTCATTTCAGATGTATTTTCTTTTCATGTATTGTACGAAGAATGTTATTAATAAAAAGTTGCTGTTATTTCTATATCTTTTGTCTCTTGTGATTACTTTATATTGCTTAGCTACGCTTAGCGTATGTACTTCTGAGTACATACGTAGCGGACCTTATCGCGTTCACTTCGCCGTACACTGGGAAGCGGGGCGTGACAGGTTTTGTTGGTGGCCCATGCTGGTCAGAGCTGTATGAATCTCTGTCATGCAGTTCTGGTCTGCGTGAACAACCTAAGTAATGTTAGTTATGTATATGCCCTAGAGGCCATTGTTGTACATTTGATGTATATTATAATGGATGCTTAGATATATACAGAGAGGACTTTCTTGCTCGTCATGATAGTATGCTATTTGGTTTCACTTTATCTTAACATGTTGACTTGTATTGGTTTACTGTCTTTCTCTCACATGTTGATAAAGCCCTTAGGATATGTACTCGACTACTGGGATTATGATGAGATCATACTAGTGGGGCCATAGTAGTCGATGAGTACATCCTATAACTGTTCCTAGTCGAGGGTATATCGAGACAGGGCATCGATACACCAGTGTAGACTAGCGTATACGCATCTTGACCCATATGATGGGCGATGGATGATCCCATATCCATCGGTGTTTGACATCAAGGATGGTGTACGGGTGCTCAGTGGAGACTGGGTACACTGGACGGACTCGCCGAGAACTCCCAGTTGGTGATATACCACACGTCAGATGGCAGTTCTCCGGTGACACTGGTACAGGGTAGTCTGTAGACCCGATATCGTCATAGAGTCTTGTGTGATTCCCACTATGCTTTGATTTCCACCTTACCACGTCCACGAGGGCATGCAAAACGGTGGCTTTTGGGTACAGTCCCGAATCACATGGAGGCAATGAGCGATAGGAGGGGATTCGTCTCTCCCGGTATAGGGAGTTGATGTCGTGCTGTGTTCGATTGGCTATAACTGGAAGTCCCTGGCCAGGGCTGATATAGAGATTTACTGGTAAGTGTTACTAGTAGTTTCTCGACCTGTTATGAGCCTCACATCGACACGACTTATCGGTTACTGGGGTCTGACGTTTACCACCCCTAGACTTGATATGCGACATATCAGACGAACAGACCGGACTGTACGGGAGTGTTACTGATTGGATTCACAGGAGAACGAACATGCTAGCTTGTTGATCTTCTAATCGCTCAATATCTGGGTGGCTGTTACGTTTAGCTGACCGCTTGCAGCTTGTGGGTGTTTGATATGATCATTACCTGCTACCGGCGTATTGACGATTCTTTAGAGTTCTACACAGAGGTTTCTTGGCTCAGGCGAAACGGAGTAGAGGCACATATGAGATATGTGCAGGACCGAGGATAATACGATATGAGATACCGTATTATATTCTCGCGATATTTTGATATGAATCGGGACATCGGATCAAGTGTTGATTCGATGAATCGGTACATGATATATTAGCCGGTTATATTCGATATAGCCGGATCGTTGGATCAAGTGTTGATTCGATGATTTAATGTATAATAATATATATGATATATTGTATTACATTATCTAATATTGGCTCACTTTATTATTTCATTTTCTCACTGGATTAATACATTGATATATATGCGATATATGTTAAATGTATTATTTTCTTATGTTGCAAATATATAATATATATGTGATATATATTATTGTAACATGATATGATTTATTATTAAACATGTTTAAGGATGATAATGAGGGATTAGGGTTTGATTAGGGTTAGCTCTTTCAAGTTCATTCTAGAAGGATTCTATTTTGTCTTGGTTAAGATATTATGGTTGATCTTTATCTTTGACCTAACCTATCCCTAACCCTAGTTTATTCTCTACAACTTCTTAGCCTATCATCCTTGACCATGGTTGATATATCAATCATATAGATTACTTTTCTATTCATCACAAAAGGATTATCTTTTCTATTATCATCTTCTTCTCTCTTGAGTTCTAAAAGAAAATACTTACTAGTTAATTCTTTAGTGATGATTTCAAGTGAGAAAGTGAAATAAAAAGAAAGCATAAATACTACTCCCTCATCCTCATCTCATCTAGCCCATGAGATTAGGACGTTCATCTCTTTAGAGTGAGAAAGCTTGGGTTTTTGCAACTTCGACGTAGATCATCGGAGATTCGGAACACTTCAAGCTAGCATGGATCGTTCGAGTCGTGGAGCCTCTCTTGAGTCCGGGAGATCGTGGATCGCGGCGAAGGGACTTCTACTCGGAGCTTGTGAAGCGAAGGAGCGGACTACAAAGGTTGTAATCCCTCACACTTAGCTTTAAAGATATCATCTTGCATGCTAAACCCTAATAATCTAGCAAAGATCCCGTCTTTGGGTTGTTCGGCACGTCTAAAATTTTATCCGGGCATGTTTGATGCCTTATGAACCTTCACAAGAGTGCCTAGGAACCCTACAAGCAATATAACACAAGACGCAGCAACTAAGACATTCTTTACAATTCATATTCCTTGAATCTTGCAAATTTCCATTCCTTGAATCTTATCATTTCATGTATTTGAATCTGTCCTAACCCAAATTTTTCTTCAGGGTCATGGATTCCCCGAACAACACCAGCACCAATGTCAACAACACCCCTCCAGCACTACCTCTCACACCAGTTGTTCCGGCACCACCTACTGAGTAAACGATGCTATTTGAGGCGATCCGCAGCCTCCTCTACGGACAGCAACAACTTTTGAATTGTCCTGAAGCCGATGCACCGGGAGTAAAGCAATTCAGAGCTTTGCACCCAAAGCAGTTCTCTGGTAAGGGAAGCCCTCTTGAAGCGGAAGAATGGGCATAAAGTATCGAAGACGATCTGGCAGCAGCTCAAGTGCCAGACCACGCTTGGGTCCGTGTAGCGAAGCTACAGCTCACGGATAATGCTCGCAATTGGTGGAAGGCGGAAGAAACCCGTCTGGTACAGCCGATTGAATGGAAGACATTTCGCGAGAAGTTCGACGCGAAATATTTCCCTGTGACTGCCAGGTTTGCAATGGAGCAGCAGTTTATTCGTCTACCGTAAGGATCAATGTGGGACAAATCGGTACATGAATACGACGCTGAGTTCACCATGTTGAGCCGGTAAGATATGTCACAATAGTTCAATTTTTAAATATCACATACTACACAGCTAACACAATCTTTAAACAGATTTGCGGCACACCTGATACCGACGGACGAGATCAGAGCTCGTCGTTTTCAGCGAGATTTGGACACAGAGATCAAGGCTGCTCTAGCCACAGGAAAGTTTTTGACTCATGAGGAAGCCCTAGAAGCTGCCCACAGTTATGAGGCAGTAATAAAAGAGAGGGGCAGATCTCAGTCTGCAAGAGTCAAACGCCCTGCCAACCAGATGGAAGGTGGAGCCACGTCCAGACCCTCTTTCGTGCCAAGGCGACCCGGAGTACCAACCCATCGTCCTAGCCCAGCTTTTTGCACCTACTGCAAGAGAACTGGATATATGATGAAGGACTGCCGTCGAGCCAACCGCCTTTGCTTGATCTGCGGTTCAGCTACTCACGGTATTGGATCTTGTCCCCAAAGGCAGAACCCAGTTGCTGCATCCAGGCCAGCAAATACTTATCAGCAACGACCAGCTCTTCAGGCACCTGCTCCCAGACTTGCACTGCCAGCACCACCTAGGGGACCACAAGCTGCACCACCTCCTCGACAGTTCCATCAAGCTCAAAGGAACGTTCCGAGGAATGCTCCTCAGGCCTGGAGGAATGTGCCGAAGCGCCAGGCTTTCATGATGTCTGTGGAAGAAGCTGAGGCCACTGGCCAAGTCATTACTGGTAAACTTCCTTCTCAAACTTATCTTTTAGTCTTGTTTACCTACACACTTTCCCTATACCTAAAACCTATCCCATATACCTTAGGTACAATCCTAGTAGCTTCACTACCTGCACTTGCACTGTTTGATACTGGAGCATCCCACTACTTTATGTCGCAACGGTTTGTCCGAACCCATGTGATTCCAGTCTCACCGCTTGTATCCAGCTGGAACGTCAGTTCCGGAAATGGTGTTCTAAAGGCAATTATGGGATACAGCATGTGTCCAGTTTTCGTCTGCAGTCGAGAGTTTTACGCTGACTTCAAGGTACTGGACATACCAAATTTCGATGTGGTTCTAGGAATGGACTGGCTTGGAGCCTTTTATGCTACCATCGACTGTCGTCAAAGGAGGGTAGTATTCGAGATTCCTGACCATCCGATCTTTTACTTCAAGAGTGGAGATCGCACCCTGGAGCCAAGTACTTACAAAGCAAAGCCAAGAGAAGCAATAGTTGAAGCAGCTCAAGCAGAGGAAGAAGCAAGACCGGAGGTAGTTCGAGAGTTCGATGATGTATTCCCTGACGATATATCAGGTTTGCCTCCCGATCGAGCTCTTGAATTCAGTATTGACTTAGTACCAGGAGCACAACCAGTGATCAAAGCACCGTGTAGACTAAGTCCGGAAGGATTGAAGGAAGTACGAACACAGTTGGACGAATTACTGGCGAAAGGATGGATTCGTCCCAGCACTTCAAGTTGGGGAGCACCTGTACTATTGGTGAAGAAGAAGGAAGGTTCATACAGAATGTGCATCGATTATAGGGCCTTGAACGAAGTTACTATAAAGAACAAATATCCACTTCCGCGCATCGACGATTTATTCGATCAGCTAAGTGGATCTTGCGTTTTCTCTAAACTAGATCTTCGTTCAGGTTATCATCAAGTGAAGGTCAAGGAAGTTGATATTCACAAAACAGCTTTCAGAACTCGCTATGGGCATTACGAATTTCTAGTAATGCCATTTGGAGTGACCAATGCACCAGCAATCTTCATGAACCTTATGAATCAAGTTTTCCGGGAGTATTTAGACAGGTTCGTTGTCATCTTCATCGACGACATTCTGGTATATTCTAAGAACCGGAAAGAGCATGCGGAGCACTTACGAATTGTCCTGGAAACTCTTCGACAACATCAGCTTTATGCCAAGTACAGTAAGTGCGAGTTTTGGCTAAATCAAGTTGGTTTCCTTGGACACATCGTATCAGGAGAAGGAATTTCTGTAGATCCAGCAAAAGTTTCAGCAGTCAGCGAATGGCCTACACCAAAATCAGTGAAGGATATACGGAGTTTCTTGGGCTTAGCTGGATATTACAGAAGATTCATTGAAGGCTTTTCGAAGATAGCAACACCCCTGACCAAGCTCACACGAAAAGATGAAGAATTTGTGTGGTTAGAAGCATGCGAGCAAGCTTTCATAGAACTCAAGTCAAGACTGACATCTGCACCTATTCTCGTCATACCGGATCAATCTGGAGGATTCGAAGTACATTGTAATTCATCCGGTAAGGGATTAGGATATGTTCTACATCAGCACGGTAAGGTTGTGGCTTATGCTTCAAGACAACTGAAGACTCATGAGCGCAATTATCCGACGCATGATCTAGAGTTGGCAGCTGTTATTTTTGCTCTTAAGATTTGGCGCCACTACTTACTTGGTGAACGAGTGAATATCTACACAGATCACAAAAGTCTGAAGTATGTGTTTACTTAGAAGGAGTTGAATATGCGGCAGAGAAGATGGTTAGAACTTATGGCGGACTTTGACATCAATTTACAATATCATCCAGGAAAGGTGAACGTAGTACCTGATGCTCTTAATCGCCAACCATTAGCAATGAATCTCACCGCTCAATGGAAGCTTCAGCAAGACCTACATCAGATGGAGATTGAACTAGTCATGCCATGTGATGTTTCAAATTTGATGAATCTACAAGTTCAATCAACTATTGTCAATCAGATCAAAACAGCTCAAGCCAGCGATGCTAAGTTGCAAAAGATCAAAGAACAAGTAGAGAATGGACTCAGAACAGATTTCATCATCCATGAAGAAGGATCTTTGAGATACGGCAGCAGATTGTGTGTACCAAAGGGTCCTGTTCGGGAAGAGTTAATGAAAGAAGCTCATAGCTTTCCCTATTTAGTACATCCTGGAGGTACCAAAATGTACAAGGATCTACGTCAGAATTATTGGTGGCATGGAATGAAGCGTGAAGTAGCCAGAAGTGTCGCAAAATGTTTGGTGTGTCAGCAGGTAAAAGCTGAACATCACAGGACAGCTGGGCTACTTCAACCGTTACCAATCCTAGAATGGAAGTGGCAGCACATCACGATGGACTTTGTAACTGCTCTTCCTCGCAGCACAAAGGGTAACGATACGATTTGGGTCATTGTGGATCGACTCACAAAGTCAGCTCACTTCATTCCATTTCGAGTTGGCCAATCAACTGAGACATTAGCGAAGAAGTACATGGAGGTAATAATCTAATTTAGATTTAAAAACTCTTCATAATGTACTATTCCTGATACCCATGAACTCATACAGGAAATTGTGAGACTTCATGGAGTACCGGTCTGCATTGTCTCCGATCGTGACACCAGGTTCCGATCGCAATTTTGGCAAAGTCTGCAAGCTAGCTTGGGAACAAGTCTGAACTTCAGCACGGTTTATCATCCACAAACAGATGGTCATTCGGAACGAACTATTCAGATCTTGGAGGATATGCTCAGAGCATGTATGCTCGACTTCAAAGGATCGTCGGAAGATCACCTGCATCTTGTGGAGTTTGCGTACAACAACAGCTACCAAGCAAGCATAGGAATGGCACCTTTCGCAGCATTGTATGGAAGGAAGTGTCGATCGCCATTAAGTTAGGACGACATCGGAGATAGGGAACACCTTGGACCAGAGATGATAGTAGCGACCGTTGACGTGGTTCGTACTATCAGGGAAAGAATGCGCATAGCCCAAGATAGACAGAAACACTGGGCTGATGCGAAGAGACGACACTTGGAGTTCCAGCCAGGAGATCATGTATTCTTGAAAATATCTCCGAACCGCGGAGTGATCCGATTTGGAAGACGGGGAAAGTTGAGTCCAAGATACATTGGACCGTTCGATATACTCGAACGAGTCGGTGAAGTGGCATATCGTTTAGCGCTTCCACCTTCATTGGAAGGAGTGCATAATGTGTTCCACATATCTCAACTCAGAAGGTATGTGAGTGACCCCAGCCATGTACTTGATCATTCCGAGCTCACGATACAACCCGATTTGTCTTGTGAGCAGCAACCTGTGGAAATCCTGGATAGAAAAGTGAAGACACTTCGGAACAAGGAAGTTAATTTGGTACGGGTAATGTGGAGGAAAGACATTCCAGGAGAATCCACGTGGGAAAAGGAGGATGAGATGCGTGCAAGATATCCGCACCTTTTTTTAAACTAGTTCTTAAATAAAAGTTGTAAATTTCGAGGATGAAATTTTTGTAAGAAGGGTAGATTGTAAGAACTCCAATTTTGTATACCAAAAATTTGCTCTAAATATAGTGTATACTTGGAGTATTGATGTTGCTGGAAACAATTTAAGTATCTAATTCCTTACAATAATTACAAGAAGGAGCTTGTAGCTCATTGGTAACACCTTGCACTGCTGAACCAAGCCACCAGAGTTCGAATCCCATGCCCCACATATTTTTATATCATTTTGTTTTAATTTTTTTGGGGAAGTCAAATGGTCAAACAGCCATAACTCATAAATTAATGCAAATTATAAAAAATAAACTATACCAACATTTCCCCCAGACCAAACCCCACCCACCTAGACTCGACTCGGCCGAATCGGCCGGCCACTCGGCCGGACTCGGCCGGTCGGCCGAGTCGTCAACACAAAAAATCTTCGTGTTGACTTGGTCTTCATCCCTGCATACTCCATTTTCTCTGTACTGTTACAAAATTCTCATTAAACCTCTTTTAATCCCAAAATTAATGAATTTTTAATGAATTTTACATTTTTTAAAATATTTTTTAATCCAAACCCTAACCCTAGCCTAGCCCTATATAAAGACCCCTATTCTCTACCATTTCACCTCACAACTCTAAGTCCACTCTTCCAAATTCTTGAGAACTCGGTACGAAGAGCGAGAAGCGAAGCGCTGCCGAAACCGACGACGGATTCCGGCGACCGGATCAGAACCTTCGCGACGTTTTCGACGCATCGACAATCACCACCTTCTTTAGCCCCCTTAGCTTGTCAAAACCCGTAAGTCCCATCTCTTCTACCTCTCTTTTCCTTAATGTAAAAATAAGACTTTTTGGAACCCGACGGAAAACGGACAAACCGATTTCCGATTCGGTTTTTCTATATATTTCCACTTTTCACCTAATACATAACACCTACCTATATTCATGTTGACTATTAATCACCCATAAATCAATTTAATCAAACTTTCTCACATGAAATGATAGCTTCTTTGCAAAACCGTATTCTTTTCATAAAAATACCATGAAGTTCATTTTTCTTCGTTTAATCAATTCCCTCACTCCTAAATATGTTTATCTTGATCACTAAACTTGTGGAAACCAATTTGAATAAATTTTCACACATGAAATGATAACGTTTTTGAATACCGTATTCTTGCGCTTTAATACCTTCAAGTTTAACATATCATGTTTAACCTCCAAACTTCATCAAAACTTAAAATAAGTCACGAGGTAATGACCTACCTTTACACACACACAAATATAACCCTAACTGATAAATGTCAAAACATAGAATACGACATTACAGGACTTTTCACTAAAATACCATAATCTTTATAATCTTTATTGAAAGCTTTAAGTTGTAAACATTTCTAAATAAAATCTTTTATAAAATGAAAGCACGATAGGTCATGGACATCGATCGTTTATCTAAACTGTCTTGTGGTGTCTAGGCAAGTGTGTCTAAGGCTAGTGGTTTTTAATTAGGCCCACGACTGTGGTTCCTTCCCACTTACCTGGCACTTACCTGGCCGCAATTGACGGTGAAGAGGCGATTTGAGGCTTCTAATTACTCATCGTTTAGACCTTAAAAATAGGGTAGTTGGCTTAGGAAACCCTAACAACTAAAATACGGAAAACTATACTCTTTTGCAAATAAATACCCTATATTTATAAAACCGTTTTCCTAAATGAAAAGTATTTATGAAACCTAAGCAAACTGCCACTACAACCCACCTTTGGGGAACCTGTTAGGGATAGTACGGTTCATCGTGCACCCGCAGGCTAGTAGTGCGAGATTCAGACCTCCGCAAGGAGCATTCGGTCTCGAAAGGTTTAAAATACGACATTTAAGAAAAATAAGTTTTTTTTTTGAAAATAAAATATTCATCTAAAAATTATTCATGTGTTTATATATATATAATTATCATTTAAACACCTATTTTATCATAAGATAAAGTGTCCACTTTTTCTAAAATTACAAGATTTAAAAGTTACATTAAAATACCATGAATTTCAGATAAATCCATTAATACTTTTATTAGGATATATTCACTAGAATAATACAAATAAAATTCACACTCATTATAACTATAAAGACGAATAATAAATACTTGAGGTGTATTTTGAAAACTATACAAAAGTACTTTTTACATAAAACCCCCTCAAGTTTTACAAATTACAATAAGGGCCCTAACTAATGTTGAACTTCAAATTACCTTTCTTTTAGTCTGACTTGGGTTAGAGTCTGACTATTTCTGACCTGAATATGATTCAAGTCAATCTATATTCTTTTATATTCCAACACAATTTGAATATATGAATCCCTGAATCCAGTTAACAATATATTCATTTTTGACTGAATCAAACCATGGATATTCATCCATTATCCTGATATTCCATTTACCTGATTATACAGTTACAACATGTTACTGATATCATGGTTTTGGTCAGTCACCCAACTTACATATTCCAATACCACAATACTGTTAAAACACTACGGGGTTTAAGAGGTAGATTGGTACGGAAGGTGTTAAAAATGGCACGAGGTGGTCAGATTAAGATACCTAATCTGAATCCTATTGCTGTTGTACCGTGGCATAACGGTTCCTTGTACTTTCCTTTTGCCCTGATCTCTAGCATATAGAGATCCCCCTCGTATACACTGGCATCCTTCTGTACCAAGCTACAAACAACAACGTTAACATAATGTTCCATAATATTCAACAATGTAATACTTTAGAAAATACTGTTACTCTGTCATTCTCATTCTTCTTATTCTTTAGGACTTACCGAGCGATCTGTTCGCTGACGACATTCTATTTCCTTCTTCTTTAAATGTCGTCAGGTGCGTTGGACCAAGCTGAGATTGAGCCCACCGGTGAAGATTTGGAGCAGTTCCAGGAAGATCCCGAGCTCTAGATATTGTACCTTGTTCTTTCCAGTATTTCCATTTATTGTTATGCCATTGTTTAGGCATTGCTTTTCATTTCAGATGTATTTTCTTTTCATGTATTGTACAAAGAATGTTATTAATAAAAAGTTGTTGTTATTTCTATATCTTTTGTCTCTTGTGATTACTTTATATTGCTTAGCTACGCTTAGCGTATGTACTTCTGAGTACATACGTAGCGGACCTTGTCACGTTCACTTCGCCGTACACTGGGAAGCGGGGCATGACAGAATGGATTTCAACATAGCCACTAGAGAAAAAGTTTCGTCATAGTCCACCCTTAGTTTTTGACGAAAAGCTTTTGCAACAAGTCTAGCCTTATAGGTTGTTGGATATATGTATGCCCTAGAGGCCATTATTTGATAGTGGATATATATATATATATATATATATATATATATATATATATTTAAAGGACTTTCTTGCTCGACATGATAGTATGCTATCTGGTTACTCTTTATCTTAGCATGTTCATTTGATTGCGTATACTGTTCATTTGATACATGTTGATAAAGCCTTTAAGATATTTGCTTGACTACTGTGATTATGATGCAGATCATACTAGTGGGACATGTGTAGTTTATAAGCATATCCTTAAATGTCCCTAGTCGTGGGTGTATCGAGACAGGGTATCGATATTTCAGAGTAGACTAGCGTATACGTTTCTTGACCCATTTGATGGGCGATGGATGATCCCATATCCATTGGTGTTTGACATCAAAGATTGTATACGGGTGCTCAGTGGAGACTGGGTACACTGAACGGACTCGTCGAGAACTCCTATATGGTATTATATCTATCGTCAGATAGCAGTTCTCTGGTGACACTTATACATGTTAGTCTGTAGACCCGAGATCGTCATAGAGTCTTGTGTGTTCTCCTACTGTACTTTGATTTCCACCCTACCACGGCTCTAATGAGTCATGCAAATAGGTGGCTTTTGGGTACAGTCCCGAGACACATGGAGGCAATGAGCGATAGGAGGGGTTTCGTCTCTCCCGGTATTGGGGGTTGATGTTGCGCTGTGCTCGATTGGCTATAATAGGAAGTCTCTGGCCAGGGGTGATGAGATTTACTGATAAGTGTTATTAGTAGTTTTTCAATCTGTTATAGGCCAAACATCGGCATGACTAATTGAGTTATTGGGGTCGAAGATGCCATCCCTAGACTCAATATGCAGCATATCTGATGAAGAGATCGGATTGTACGGTAAGTGTTGCTGGTTGGCTCTACGGGAGTTTTGACATGTTCGCTTGTTGTTCTTCTGTTCGCTGAATACCTTGGAGCCGTTATGTGCAGCTAGTACCGCTGATGGTTTGTGGGTATCTGATATGATCACTACCTACTACTAGCGTATTGATGAGTCTTAGAGTCCCACAAAGGGGTTTCCGAGCTCAGGCGAAATGATGTAGGGCGCATATGGGGATATGCGTGGGAGCTTGATTAAATGCGCGTATATGATACCATATTTTAATCTGGCATTTTCTATTGGTCGGGTTGTATGTGATATGACCGGATTATTAAATCAAGTGCTGATTTAATATAATGTGACCATTAGCTCATTATTAAATCCTTTCTTTATTTGTATGCATGTATGTATGTATGTTTATATTGATATGTATGCACACATGCATGTATACATGTGTCATGGTTGATGATACATTGGAGATGGCTATGCTAGACTCACATGGAAACATTTATGATATTTTAATTATTGAGTTAATGGAAATTAGGAATAAATCAATGGTTGATATTTTATTTCTACACACTTCTTAAAATATCTTTTTGTAACCATAGTTCATTTCTAATCCTCCACTAACTCAACTACTAAAAATATCTAGATATTTTCATACCTTGGTTAAGAATGAGTGTGACTCTCTTATATTCTCATAATTATTCTTGTGCTTATCTTTTCTTAAGCTCAAGCTAAGCCATTTCCATCTCCTTCTTCCTCCAAGCCCTCTACCATTTTCTAGTGAGTAAAGAGAAAGACAAAGAAAGGGTTTTTAGTGAGATTAATACCCACTTCATCAATCTATACTAGTCTAGCCCAGTTGTATAGGTTGTTTGCATCACTTCCACTTAGGTCAAGTGAAGCAAGGAGCTTGAGTAAAGGAACTCCGTGGTGGATCATCGTGGACTTTGAAGGCTTCAAGCGGACGTGTTCAAACGTCGAGTGGAACCAAGGAGTCAAGGACATCTACACGGAGCTAAAGACAAGGAGGAATGGTCTACAAAGATTGTATTTCTTTTCTCTTAGTGTTAGACACTTACTTGTATGTGATACTTGTTAGCTTTACGCCTAATGCTCTAGTTCGATTCTAGGTTCGGGTTGGTTAGCACCCTAGATTTTTTAAAATTGCATGTTTGATACTTGTTAAAACTTAGTGAGGGTGCTAAGCAACCCCTATAGTGGTATCAAAGCCAAGCTAGAGTATTAGGCGTGACCTAGACGACGTTAAAGTGTTCGATCGAACATTAAAACCACTTCTTTACATGCTCTTTGGAAATTTTTCAAAAGTTGGAATTTTTGGGTTTAAAAATATGCAGAAAACGGTGCACGGTATTTTATGGACCCCCAAGAAAAACGACCCCCTAACTCGACTTAACGACCGCGGAACCGCGGCCAAAACATGCTTTTGGCAGTGGTTCCGCGGTGCCGTTGGTGAGGCCAGGGACGTGTCTTCTTGTGCTGGTCCGTATGTGCTAAAGACACTGTCTGGGTATTTTTGAATCTGACTCAAGTGTTGAGTCCTCTGAGAATTGTGGGTGTTTGATTGATCGATCGAAATGTTTAACATCGCCTAGTTTTTCTGAATATGATACAATATTTGGAATCTACAATAATTAGTTTTGAAAAAATTAATTGGTTGCTTGTAAATCTAACATTTTGGTCTCAGTCGGAATCGGGAATCTTGTTGAATTACCCGATTTTTTTTGAAAAGGTGTTTTCATTTTGAGACTTAAATGTAAGATCTACAGTGTTAGGCATGAAATCCGGGATATGGGATATTCGGGGTTTATGATATCTAAGGAAAGTGAGGATTCTAAATGTTATAGTTTGATATTTCTTTTCTGCGACTGTAAGTGTAATATATGGTGTATCGCCGGTTTCGTTACTATACGCCAACGACAATTGAGATATGCATATTTACTTACGTTGATGATCTGTGATGATTATTCTGTTGCGGTTATGATATGATGTATAGGATCGTCGTGATTGGATAGCTGGGGTTTTTTATGTGAGATGAGAGTTTTTCTTTTCATTCATGTAAAATTCATTGTATGTAATATTCTTTTATTGGGGAACTTCTGGGTTGAGGATGATGTCACCATTGATGTATATTATTTACTTTTCGTTATTAGGATAGACCCAAGGAAGGGAGCACAAGTAATCGGGTTCTAGGGTCCAGTGGGAGACCATCTCGACGAGTCGAGACCGGGTCTCCTAACTCTAGAATTGGTAGGGTTGCTTGCCGCTCTCGTAGGGGTCTAGGGGTGTGGGCTTGGATATTCGTCACGACCGTGGAATCTGTATTTTTTTTTATAATTGGCTTAATTTAAAATGCAGACTTCCTATTATATTTTATACATTCATATATCTGATTCTGCTGCGATGTTCTGTGATGAGATCATATTACTGCCTGAGACGAATGTTATTATATATATGATATATAATAAACGTTGCTTATATTTTGCATCCGCGCTAGTCCCACCCCGCTATGCCGTTAGTTAAGTAACCTAATGGTGCATAACGGGACACTGTGGTGAATGCGGATGGCATAAGCGTGCGTTCTATTTTCATTTCTTTGTGTGATGCTTAAGGACTTAAATGATGGGACTACATTAATGAGATTAATGTAAAGGAAAAGAAACCTAAAAGATGTTGTAGAATTGATTTTGAAACTCACTTGGCCTTTTTATGAAAAAGCAAGTTTCAAAATGCGGAGATTAAGCCACTCCTTTTTAAAAACTATTTAATTATGCAACGAGATCAAGTTCAAAGTGTTAAAGGTTTTCTTAAAAATCATCTGCTACCCTCCGTCATTTTAGGAAGTAGAGTACTTAGTATTCATGCTACGTTTGTTGACCATAGTTAAGGCGTAGTGTACGGTAGATAAGTGATGTTTTCCTATACAGCATATGATGCGATTAATTAGGACATTCATGTGACTTTGTTGACCATAATTAAGGGTCATGTGATTGGGCCTAGTTAATCATGAAATGACGGGTAGAACTTGAATAGTGCTTATGATTTGTTGACCATAGTTAAGGTCATAAGTGCCAGGGGTAAAACCTTATCGGGAGTTTCAAGAGTTGAAATTTGCAATGAGATTGCATACCTTCTGTGTGATAGTTGGATCCTGATCCCACTGTGAGTAAGAGTTACTCCCAGGAGAGTTTTGCACTTTACAATTAGCTAACCCATCAGGTGTCTAGAAAGGCGTCAATGGGGTTATGCCTCTGGAAAAATGTGGTTTACTTTAATTAGGTCCATACGAAAGCACGGGGAACCTCCCTCAAAATACCGACACTGGACTTTTCTCCAGTGGCTATGCTTAAGTCTATCCGGATCCTACTTGCCATCGCTGCATACCATGACTACGAAATCTGGCAGATGGACGTCAAGACCGCTTTTCTAAATGGTGATTTAGAAGAGAGCGTGTACATGACACAGCCAGAGGGTTTCGTAAACAGTGGGAGTAGCGGAAAGGTGTGCAAGCTGCTTAAATTAATCTATGGGTTAAAGCAGGCACCGCGGAGTTGGAACATATATTTTAATATGGCAGTCAAAGAGTTTGACTTCGTCAAAAACGTAGATGAATCTTGTATATATAAGAAGGTTGTAGAGAGTAAGATTATCTTCCTCGTATTGTACGTCGATGACATACTCTTGATAGAAAATGATGTTCCTATGCAGCACTCGGTCAAGCTCTTCTTATCACAATGGTTCTCTATGAAGGATTTGGGTGATGCCTCTTACATCCTGGGGAGAAACACTGGACAGCTGTGAAGAACATTCTTAAGTACTTGAGAAGCATTAAAGAAATGTTCTTGGTGTATGATAACGGTAAACTCCAGGTGGAGTCCTTTACCGATTTGAGCTTCCACAGTGATAAGGACGACAGTAAGTTAGTCTCGGGTTTTGTCTTTACCCTTAATGGAGGGGTGGTATGTTGGAAGAGTTCCAAGCTAGATACCGTAGCAGACTCGACGATGGAGGCTGAATACATCGCTACCAACGATGCTGCCAAAGAGGCTGTCTTGATAAACTTGTTCATGAGATGAACTTAGTGAGGTTCCTACCATTAAGCGTCCAATACTTGTGTATTGTGATGACAATGGAGTTGTGGCTTTAGGCTAGGAACCCCGGTCCCATTAGCGATCCAGACAAATTCTTAGACAGTATCGCCTGATCAGGGAGATAGTTGATCTCCGGGAGATCGAGGTCAGGAGAGTTGACACGAAGAATAACACGGCGGATCCACCCACGAATTCCTTTCCCTAGAGAGACTTTTTGGGATGTTGGGTATGAGATACTACAACAAATGGCCTTAGTGCAAGTGGGAGATTGTTAGTTGTATGTATGCCTTAGTGGCCATTATTTTACATGATTTTATATTATAATGGATGCTTGGACATATATAGGGAGGACTTTCTTACTAGACATGATAGTATGCTATCTGGTTAATCTTTATCTTAACATGTATACTTGTATCATGATACTGTCTCTCTGTTACATGTTGATAAAGCCCTTAGGATGTGTACTTGACTACCGGGACTATAATGCGGATCATACTAGTGGGGACAGGGTAGTCCATAAGTACATCCTTTAATTGTTCCTAGTCGAGAGAGTATTAAGGTGGGGCATCGATATTCCAGAGTAGACTAGTGTGTACATTTCTTGACCCTGTATGGGGCGATGGTTGATCCTGTTGGCTATAGTGCCCTCAAGGCAATTATTGTAATCACAGGCACGTGATTATGATGATTGAGGGAGGACCTATACAGATAGAACAGTCTTACTCGAGATGATAGTATGCTATCTGGTTTGTCTTTATCATCATGTACATATTGATAGAGCCCATAGGATTCTTGCTTGACTACCAGCAGTATGATGGCGATCATATACGTGGGAGCTGGGTGGTCTATAAGCACATCCATAAATGTCCCTAGTTGTAGGAGTATCGAGACTGGGAATTGATACTCCAGAGTAGACTAGTGTATACTGATCAAGACTCCGACGAGGGGCGGTGGCCAGGTCTCACAAGCCATTGATGTTAGTTTTTTCACTTAAGATAGTATATTGGTGCTCATTGGGTTATAAGTACACTGGACGGACTCACCGGGAACTTGCTAGTTGGTATTATACTTATTGTCAGATGGAAGTTCCCATATGACATGTGTACAGGTTAGTCTGTTGACCTGATGTCACGACCCGAAAGTACGGAACATGATCGGCACTTAGACTACGAAACGTCTCGAGGCGTACGTAATCTAAGTAAGCCGAAAACCCAGAAATCCATACCAAGAAAAGTAGTGGAATGTAGGAAAAACCAATTTAAATCAAATGGTTTGCAACACATGCCGAAATGTGCATTTTAAAATCACAAGTCTTTTCTAAAAATTTCGGTAGAGTTTCCTTTGTAAAACAGACCCCAAACGGGTACAAAACCTGATAAAGCATATATAATGAATAAAGGCATCTCCAAGCGGGAGCTAGCTCTTCATCAATCGACGGTCACAACCACGCAAGCAATATAATATACAACGCCGAAAGGCGAGGATCACAACAGAAAAGAAAACTCAAAATAGCATGAAATCCAAAGAAATATAACGCGCGACTCTAAGGTCGAAAGAATAAACATCACTGGTCTCTATCTCTGAAATAATACATGATTGGTTGATGGAACTTCTAGATACAGCAGAATAATAATATACAAGGTATAATGATGGTCACGATACAAGTGAACCCACCTACTAGCAAATCACTCGGAAATGAAAGTAGTGCCAGCAAAGCCGTAATGAAACCTGTACGGTAAAACCTGCAAGAAACTGTGGCACAACAGGGGTGAGTTGCCAACTCGTGAATAGAATACATCTACGAACAGGAATCACATGTATGACGCAATCCTAGGTCATACGATCAATATATATATCCTCAAAGTATAACATGCAGCCTATAACAATGGCTAGGGCAATACCTTTAACAACTGTAATATCAATGCTCGTGTCAGTGTCTCAGATAGCAATATATCATATGGATGATGTATGAATGCATGAAAACAGAATACATGTACTGAAGAAACTGCTTTCAAAACTCAGTAGATTTTCTGTATATTTAAAATGAGGTATCATAAATGAAATCGGCATAAACAGTGTCTAGCATCGACACAAAATATAAATCCCAATATCTCAGGCTCCGGCTATCCGGACTGGCCTGGATCATCAAAATCTCAGTACCTCAATATCTCAAAATCTCAATGTCTCAATCTCACTATCTAGGGCGCCGTCAGTCCAGACCGGCCCCTACTATCAATCTCAAGACCACGACGGTATCCTCCGGATATCCGACGCGTCGGGTAAAATCACCGGTTGGTAGTGCTCCCCTGCCAGGCTCAACGCCATCATTTGCGACCTTCTTGTTAGTTATGTATATGCCCTAGAGGCCATTGTTGTACATATGATGTATATTATAATGGATGCTTGGATATATATATAGAGAGAGAGGACTTTCTTGCTCATCATGATAGTATGCTATTTGGTTTCACTTTATCTTAACATGTTGACTTGTATTGGTTTACTGTCTTTCTCTCACATGTTGATAAAGCCCTTAGGATCTGTACTCGACTACTGGGACTATGATGAGATCATACTAGTAGGGCCACGGTAGTCGATGAGTACATCCTATAACTGTTCCTAGTCGAGGGTATATCGAGACAGGGCATCGATACACCAGAGTAGACTAGCGTATACGCTCCTCGACCCATGAGATGGGCGATGGATGATCCCATATCCATTGGTATTTGACAACAGAGATGGTGTACAGGTGCTCAGTGGAGACTGGGTACACTGGACGGACTCGCCGAGAACTCCCAGATGGTGATATACCATACGTCAGATGACAGTTCTCCGGTGACACCGGTACAGGGTAGTCTGTAGACCCGAGATCATCATAGAGTCTTGTGTGATTCCCACCATGCTTTGATTTCCACCTTACCACGTCCAAGAGGGCATGCACAACGGTGGCTTTTGGGTACAGTCCCGAATCACATGGAGGCAATGAGCGATAGGAGGGGATTCGTCTCTCCCGGTATAGGGAGTTGATGTTGTGCTGTGTTCGATTGGCTATAACTGGAAGTCCCTGGCCAGGGCTGATATAGAGATTTACTGGTCAGAGTTACTAGTAGTTTCTCGACCCGTTATGAGCCTCACATCGACACGACTTATCGGTTACTGGGGTCTGACGTATACCACCCCTAGACTTGATATGCGACATATCAGACGAACAGACCGGACTGTACGGGAGTGTTACTGATTGGATTCACAGGAGAACGTACAGGCTAGCTTGTTGATCTTCTGATCGCTCAATACCTGGGTGGCTGTTACGTTTAGTTGACCGCTTGCAGCTTGTGGGTGTTTGATATGATCATCACCTGCTACCGGCGTATTGACGATTCTTTAGAGTCCTTCACAGAGGTTTCTTGGCTCAGGCAAAACGGAGTAGAGGCACATATATGATATGCGCAGGACAGAGGATTATGCGATATGAGATACCGTATTATATTCTCGCGATATTTAGATATGAACCGGGACATCGGATCAAGTGTTGATTCGATGAATCGGTACATGATATATTAGTTGGTTATATTCGATATAGCCGGATTGTCGGATCAAGTGTTGATTCGATGATTTAATGTATAATAATATATATGATATATTGTATTACATTATCTAATATTGGCTCGCTTTATTATTTCATTTTCTCACCGGATAATATATTGATATATATGCGATATATGTTAATTGTATTATTTTCTTTAGTTACAAATATATAATATATATGTGATATATATTATTGTGACATGATATGATTAATAATGGAACATGTTTAGTGAAGATTAAACAAGGTTAGGGTTTTGATTAGGGTTAGCTCCTTCTTGCACATTCTAGAAGGAATTCCTTTTGTCTTGGTTAAGATATTATGGTTGATATTTATCCATGACTCATTCTTTAACCTAACCAAACCCTAGCTCTAGTTTATTCTCTACAAGGGTTATCCTTGTCATACTAAACTATGGTTACATTATTAATTCATATATACTTTTCATTATTCATCACAAAAGGTTTAACTCTTTTTCATCATCTTCTTCTCTCTTTAGCTTTGAGAAAGCTTACTAGTTATTCATTTTGTGATGATTTCTTGTGAGAAAATGACATAAAAAGATAGCATAAATACTACTCCATCATCCTCATCTAATCTAGCCCATTAGATTAGGGTGTTCACCTCATTAGAGTGAGAGAGCTTGAGTTATAGCAACTTCGACGTAGATCATCGGAGAAACGGAACACTACAAGCTAGCATGGATCGTTCGAGTCGTGGAGCCTCTCTTGAGTCCGGGAGATCGTGGATCGAGGCGAAGGAACTTCTACTCGGAGCTTATGAAGCAAAGGAGCGGACTACAAAGGTTGTAATCCCTCACACTTAGTAGTAAAGGTGTTTACTTGCATGTGAAACCCTAATTATCTAGCAAAGATCCCGGTTTTGGGTTGTTCGGCACGTCTAAATTTTTATTCGGGCATGTTTGATGCCTTATGAACCCTTACAAGAGTGCCTAGGAACCCTACAGTGGTATCAGAGCCTAGCTAGAGCATTAGGCGACGTGTATACGAAGTTAAAACTCCGATCGAACACCGAAACACAATTTTAGACCCCTCTCTGGATATTTTTCAAAAACTGTGATTTTTCTGAATTAAAAATACCTAAAAATAACAATAGGAAATTATAAGAATTATGGTGCAAAACGACAGGCTAATACGTACGGATCACCGCGGAACCGTGGCCAATCCTTGCTTGGGCCGCGGATCCGCGGCCGTACAGTGGTGTTTAACTTATCTTTTTGCATAGTAATATCTATTTCTGTTAGTTATAATTTCTGGGTATTTTTAAATTGACTCAAGTGTTGAGTGTTCTGGGGTTTATTTTGTAATCGTTGATTCGAGCGGAAAATTTAAATTCGTTATTATTTCCGGATATTTAGAAACTGTTAAAATGTTCGAACGGATATCATTAACTCACGTTTTCCCGGCACGTAAAACTTTCAAGTGTTGAATTTTTATCGGGTTTAAATCTTTCGGAAAAACGAACAAGTAACGCGGCGGTCCCTCTAGAAGAACACAAACCTTAACTCGATTATGTGACCGTCTTGAACTGCCTCTAAACCTTATAGGGTAGTATGGCGTGCCACATGTGAGGCGTTGGCTTGACCCTTCTACGGCTGGATCATCGGTACTGTGACAGTTTCTAGGATTATTTGAACTCCGCTCAAGTGTTGAGCTATTTAGGAAATTTTGGGTATTTGATTATCTGTTCGGAAAGTTTAATACTGTCTATTTATCTGGAATGTGATACAATATCTGTAATTCATATAGTTAAGCATGAAATGCGAAGTATGTGATATTTCGGATTTACGATGTCTAAAGTGATTGTAGATTCCAAATGTTGTAGTTTTACAATTTCTTTTCTGTGACCGTAAGTGTAGTATGTAGTTGCATTGCTGGTCTTCGTTGCTATACATCAACGACGATCGGTGTATGCATACTTACTTACGTTGATGATATGTGATATTATGTGTTGCTGTGATATGTTATATTGGATCATCGTGTTCTGAATAGCAGGGTTTTTTATGTGAGATGAGGGTTTTTATTTTCATTCATGTAAAATTCATTTGTATGTAATATTCTTTTATTGGGGCACTTCCGGGATGAGGTTGATGTCACCTGTGTATATTATTTACTTTTCCGCATTAGGTAGACCCAAGGAGGGGAGCACAAGTAACCGGGTTCTGGGGTCCAGTGGGAGGCCATCTCGAGGAGTCGAGACCGGGTCTCCTAACCCTAGAACTGGCAGTGTTACTTGCCGCTCTCATAGGGGTCTAGGGATGTGGGTTTGGCTATTCATCGCGACCGTGGAATACGTGTTTTATACCGGCTCGTATCAAAAACACGAACATCCTAGTATATCCAATATTTCATATATGTTCTTTTGCTACAATGTTCTGTGATTAGATTATATTACTGCCTAAGACGAATGCTTATACTATATATATATGCTGATATATAAATATTACTGCTTTCGTTTCTTCTGTGATGCTTAGGAAGCATAAGCTGATGGGATTTTATTAATGAGATTAATAAAAGGAAAAGAAACCTAAAAGATGTTGTAGAATCAAAACTTTATAAAAAGGGTAGCTACAGTTTTGCTTTGCATAGCGGTATATATGATATACCCTGCACCTTATTCGATGAGGAAAGAGCCGAGATCCCTTCACCGGGAGTGACCTCTTTAGCGAAACTGGCAGATTCTACAAACTCACGGTTTAATTTTTGACAGCTTCTATAGTTCTTGCTTTGCACAGCGGTATATATGATATACCCTGCACCTTATTCGATGAGGAAAGAGTCGAGATCCCTTCACCGGGAGTGACCTCTTTAGCGAAACTAGAAAAGCCTAAAAAACACTCCTTTTCAAAAACACTTAATTCTACGACGATATCAAGTTCATTACGCTCAGGGTTTTCTGAAAAACCTGCGTAGCCCTCCGTCATTTCAGATAAGTAATATTTAGTATTCGTGCTACGGTAGTTTAGCATGCGTCAAGGCGTAGTGTACGGTAGCTGATTATTACTTATCTATAGCATGAGATGAGATTAGATTAGGGTATTCGTACGGCGTTGTTTGGCATGCGTCAAGGGTCTTACGGGTAGGTTTAATTCAATCACGAAATATACGGGTTGAACTTGACTAGCGGACTATGGGTTGTTTGGCATGCGTCAAGGTCATAGCACGCTAGGGGTAAAAATATTATCGGGAATTTCAAGTGTTGAAATTTGCAATGAGATTGCGTACCTCCTATGAGATAGTTGGATCCCGATACCCACTGCGAGTAAGTGTTACTCCTGGGAGAGTTTTACACAGGACAATTAGCCGATCAAGTAGGTGTCTAGAAAAGTGTTAACGAGGTTACGCCTCTGGGAAAACGAGGTTTACTTTAATTAGGTCCGTGCGAAAGCACGGGGAACCTCCCTCAAGTACCGACACTGATCTGGCTGAAAGATTGACGAAATTGTAGGGTGTAATTAAATCCCGGCTAATCTTACCTTTTAGGGTTTGAAGGAAGATTTGATAAAAACAGTGGAAGACATCCTGATTAGATAAGAAAATAACCAATCTAATCTTGTAAGAGTATACGCTAAACTGTTTTCTTCTCTCTCTCTCCAGGTAGCGACCATGTCAGGCCATAATCAAGATAATAATATGGATGTATTGACTGAACCCGTCTATTATACTGAGCAGGGGAACGTTGGACCCGTTCTTTCTTATAAGAGTTATAAGACTGAACAGGAAACAGGAGAATATCTGGATTCTCACGCCGCCCAAAAGAACATGCATGCTGATGCATCTTCTTCGGGTGTGTTAGTTATTGAGAACTGTTTCTCAGTTCACCCTACGTCCTGGGTATTAGATACCGGATCAGGATCCCACATATGTAAATTGTTACATGGGCTACGTAAAGGTAGAGAACTGGGAAAAGGTGATCATTCCGTTCAAGTAGGGAATGGGGCAAATATTGCAGCCAAAGCAGTTGGCGAATATCACATAGTATTACCAAGTGGTAATACACTGATTCTGAATGAGTGCTATTATATACCGAACATGATGTGCAACATTATATCAGTTTCCTTATTAAGTAAAGAAGGATATAATTTTGTAGTACAGGATAATGTTATGAACATCTTCCTAAATCAAAAGTTGATTGTATCAGGCTCGTTACATAATGGCATATTCATTCTCAACCAAAATACAGTCCTCAATATACAAAACACACACAAGAGGAAAATTTCAGAAATGAATGAATCCTTCTTGTGGCATTGTAGACTTGGTCATATCAATGCGACACGACTGGCTAACTTACATAAGGATGGATATCTGAATCCGTTCGAATTATCATCTTATGATACTTGCCATTCATGTCTCAAAGGTAAAATGACCAAAGCTCCGTTTAGTGGACACGGAGAAAAAGTTACAGAACTCTTAGGACTGGTACATAGTGATGTATGCGGTCCCATGTCTACACACGCCAGGAACGGTTCTTCCTACTTTATTACATTCACTGATGATCTCTCAAGATTCGGATATGTGTTCCTGATGAAACACAAGTCTGAAGCTTTTGAGAAATTCAGAGAATATAAGCACGAAGTAGAGAACCAAACGGGCAAAAGTATTAAGATTCTTCGATCTGATCGAGGAGGAGAATACTTAAGCAATGAGTTCCTAGATTATCTAAAAGAGAATGGGATTCTCTCTCAGCTTACTCCTCCTTATACACCACAGCACAACGGTGTATCGGAACGGAGGAATCGCACCCTATTAGATATGGTGCGCTCGATAATGAGTACAGCTGAGTTACCTATTTCCTTCTGGGGGTATGCGCTTGAGACAGCCATAGACCTATTGAATAGAGTTCCTACAAAATCTGTGCCTACCACTCCATATGAGATATGGAAAGGGAAGAGACCACATCTTAATTACATTAAGATATGGGGTTGTCCGGCCTATGTCAAAAGGCAAAATCCGGACAAACTCGAGGCAAGATCTGTCTTATGTAAGTTTGTAGGATATCCCAAAAATTCACAAGGGTATATCTTCTACCACCCCGAGGAACAAAAGGTGTTTGTTTCTTGACATGCCACTTTCTTAGAAAAAGGTTTTCTTATGAAACAGAATAGTGGTATTGAGGTAGCGCTTGAGACGGCCATAGACCTATTGAATAGAGTTCCCACCAAATCTGTGCCTACCATTCCATATGAGATATGGAAAGGGAAGAGACCACATCTTAATTACATTAAGATATGGGGTTGTCCGGCCTATGTCAAAAGGCAAAATCCGGACAAACTCGAGGCAAGATCTGTCTTATGTAAGTTTGTAGGATATCCCAAAAATTCACAAGGGTATATCTTCTACCACCCCGAGGAACAAAAGGTGTTTGTTTCTCGACATGCCACTTTCTTAGAAAAAAGGTTTTCTTATGAAACAGAATAGTGGCATTGAGGTAGAACTGAAAGAGGTTCCAGCAACACAAACTATAACAGAAGACTTGGTAGAACCAGAGAATTCAGGAGTACCCGACGAACCCCAGCCTCTCCGCCGATCTAGTAGGGTTTTTCATCCACCTGAGAGATACTACGGTTTTCTCATTGATGGTGGGAGCGAGGATTGCATCATGGAAGATAATGACCCAACTAGTTTCGAGCAGGCCATCACGAGTGGTGACTCTGTGAAATGGCTGGATGCAATGCGATCTGAGATGGAATCCATGTACACCAACAAAGTATGGACTTTGGAAAATGCTCCTGAAGGGGTAAAACCAATTGGGAGCAAGTGGATCTTTAAAAAGAAATTTGGTGTAGATGGAAAAGTTGAGACTTTCAAAACTAGACTTATTGCAAAGGGTTTTCGTCAACGACCAGGTGTGGATTATGACGAAACCTTTTCTCCAGTGGCTATGCTTAAGTCCATCCGGATCTTACTTGCCATTGCTGCATACCATGACTACGAAATCTGGCAAATGGATGTTAAGACCGCCTTTCTAAACGGTGATTTAGAAGTGTGCGTGTACATGACTCAGCCAGAGGGCTTCGTAGATAGTAGGAGCAGCGGAAAGGTGTGCAAGCTGCTTAAATCCATTTATGGGTTAAAGCAAGCATCGCGGAGTTGGAACATCTGTTTTGATGTTGTAGTCAAAGAGTTTGACTTCATCAAAAATATAGATGAACCTTGTATCTATAGAAAGGTAGCAGAGAGTAAGGTTGTCTTCCTCGTATTGTACGTGGATGACATACTCTTGATAGGAAATGATATTCCTATGCTGCAATCAGTCAAGCTCTTCTTATCACAAAGATTCTCAATGAAAGATCTAGGTGATGCCTCCTGCATATTGGGAATCATGATCTATAGAGATAGATCTAAACGGATATTGGGATTGTCCCAATTCAGGTACATTGACACCATACTAAAGAGGTTTAGTATAGAAGAATCCAAGCGTGGGAACCAACCCACGATCTCTGGACTCACTCTCTCCAAAGAGATGTCTCCCAAGACAGATTTGGAGAGAGCTCGCATGCAAGGGATACCCTATGCTTCGGCAGTAGGCTCTATCATGTATGCGATGCTATGTACCAGACCCGATGTAGCATACTCACTAAGTGTAGTGAGTCGGTATCAAGCAGATCCTGGAGAGAGTCACTGGACAGCTGTGAAGAACATTCTCAAGTACTTGTGAAGGACTAGAGACATGTTCTTGGTGTATGGTAACGGAGAACTCAGGGTAGAGTCCTTTACCGATTCCAGCTTCCAAAGTGATAAGGAAGACTCTAAGTCGCACTCGGGTTTTGTCTTTACCCTCAATGGAGGCGGCATGTTGGAAGAGTTCCAAACAGGATACCGTTGTAGACTCGACGATGGAAGCTGAATACATCGCTGCCAACGATGCTGCCAAAGAGGCTGTCTGGATAAAGAAGTTTATTAGTGAACTTGGTGTGGTTCCATCCATTGAACATCCAATACCTCTGTATTCCGATAACAATGGAGCAGTGGCTTAGGCAAAGGAACCCATGTCCCATCAAAAGTCCAGACATATTCTGAGGCGGTATCACCTGATCAGGGAGATAGTTGATCGCCGGGGGATCGAGGTCAGGAGAGTAGATACGAAGGACAACACTGCGGATCTACTCATGAAGGCCATTCTCCAGATACAGTTTGAGAGATTATTCGGGATGCTAGGTATGAAATACTACAGCAGCTGGCCTTAGTGCAAGTGGGAGATTGTTAGTTATGTATATGCCCTAGAGGCCATTGTTGTACATATGATGTATATTATAATGGATGCTTAGATATATATATATATATATATATATATATATATATATATATATATATATATATATATATATATATATATATATAGGACTTTCTTGCTCGTCATGATAGTATGCTAATTGGTTTCACTTTATCTTAACATGTTGACTTGTATTGGTTTACTGTCTTTCTCTCACATGTTGTTAAAGCCCTTAGGATCTGTACTTGACTATTGGGACTATGATGAGATCATACTAGTGGGGCCACAGTAGTCGATGAGTACATCCTATAACTGTTCCTAGTCGAGGGTATATCGAGACAGGACATCGATACACCAGAATAGACTAGCGTATACGCTTCTCGACCCATGAGATGGGCGATGGATGATCCCATATCCATTGGTGTTTGACATCAGATATGGTGTACGGGTGCTCAGTGGAGACTGGGTACACTGGACGGACTCTCCGAGAACTCCCAGATGGTGATATACCACACGTCAGATGGCAGTTCTCCGGTGACACTGGTACAGGGTAGTCTGTAGACCCGAGATCGTCATAGAGCCTTGTGTGATTCCCACCGTGCTTTGATTTCCACCTTACCATGTCCAAGAGGGAGTGCACAACGGTGGCTTTTGGGTACAGTCCCGAATCACATGGAGGAAATGAGCGATAGGAAGGGATTCGTCTTTCCCGGTATAGGGAGTTGATGTTGTGCTGTGTTCGATAGGCTATAACTGGAAGTCTCTGGCCAGGGTTGATATAGAGATTTACTGGTAAGAGTTACTAGTAGTTTCTCGATCCGTTATGAGCCTCACATCGACACGACTTATCGGTTACTGGGGTCTGACGTATACCACCCCTAGACTTGATATGCGACATATCAGAAGAACAGACCGGACTGTACGGGAGTGTTACTGATTGGATTCACAGGAGAACGTACAGGCTAGCTTGTTGATCTTCTGATCGCTCAATACCTGGTTGGCTGTTACGTTTAGCTGACCGCTTGCAGCTTGTGGGTGTTTGATATGATCATCACCTGCTACCGGCGTATTGACGATTCTTTAGAGTCCTACACAGAGGTTTCTTGGCTCAGGAAAAACGGAGTAGAGGCATATATGTGATATGCACAGGACCAAGGATAATGTGATATGAGATACCGTATTATATTCTCGCGATATTTAGATATGAACCGGGACATCGGATCAAGTGTTGATTCGATGAATCGGAACATGATATATTAGTTGGTTATATTCGATATAGCCGGATTGTCGGATCAAGTGTTGATTCTATGATTTAATGTATAATAATATATATGATATATTGTATTACATTATCTAATATTGGCTCGCTTTATTATTTCATTTTCTCACCGGATAATACATTGATATATATGCGATATATGTTAATTGTATTATTTTCTTTAGTTACAAATATATAATATATATGTGATATATATTATTGTGACATGATATGATTAATAATGGAACATGTTTAATGAAGATTAAACAAGGTTAGGGTTTTGATTAGGGTTAGCTCCTTCTTGCACATTCGAGAAGGAATTCCTTTTGTCTTGGTTAAGATATTATGGTTGATATTTATCCATGACTCATTCTTTAACCTAACCAAACCCTAGCTCTAGTTTATTCTCTACAAGGGTTATCCTTGTCATACTAAACTATGGTTACATTATTAATTCATATATACTTTTCATTATTCATCACAAAAGGTTTAACTCTTTTTCATCATCTTCTTCTCTCTTTAGCTTTGAGAAAGCTTACTAGTTATTCATTTTGTGATGATTTCTTGTGAGAAAATGACATAAAAAGATAGCATAAATACTACTCCATCATCCTCATCTAATCTAGCCCATTAGATTAGGGTGTTCACCTCATTAGAGTGAGAGAGCTTGAGTTATAGCAAGTTCGACGTAGATCATCGGAGAAACGGAACACTACAAGCTAGCATGGATCGTTCGAGTCGTGGAGCCTCTCCTGAGTCCAGGAGATCGTGGATCGCGGCGAAGGGACTTCTACTCGGAGCTTATGAAGCAAAGGAGTGGACTACAAAGGTTGTAATCCCTCACACTTAGTAGTAAAGGTGTTTACTTGCATGTGAAACCCTAATTATCTAGCAAAGATCCCGGCTTTGGGTTGTTCGGCACGTCTAAATTTTTATTTGGGCATGTTTGATGCCTTATGAACCCTCACAAGAGTGCCTAGGAACCCTACACTTCTCGCCCCGGGGTACCGCACCGGGCCCACCATGTACCCGAAACGGTTCATCCAACTCCCCGAATCGGGTCTCAAAATCCATCAGCAAACTCATGGTGGACGACTCATACATCATGGGAAAACCGCACTTTTCAATTAAAAAGAGAGAGAAAAGAAGTCTATAAATGTTTTTGCGGTTTTCCCCTAAATCCAGGAAATCTCATGAAAACCCGAATCCAAATCATCAATAGCATGTAAACAGTGAACATAGTCATGAGAATCCATGAATGCGGCATAACAGTGAATAATAACATGCATGAAGTAGCAGGTAATAACTACAATGTCTAAACTAGCATATAAGGCAAGTACACTAATATAATGTCGAAACTATTAGCTAACAAGCTATGTCAATGCAATAGTATTTTCTAAGTGTACGTGACATGGCAATTACCGATGAGAATGTGTGTGAGCCGGCAAGTAAGTGTACGTGGAACATACACATCATCGGTAATGGTGCTGGTGTCCTAACAGTATGATATCAACAATGGAATATGAAATCACAATATAAGTATGCGATGCGGAATGAACAGCAATAATGTGCGGGAGCTGAATACTAGACACAACGATAACTGATCTGCATTTAATATAAATCTATTCTAACAACTACACTAAACTATAGGGCTGAGCTAACAGACTAACTAAAGGTAAGGAAACCGCCTAACATCTGAGTCGATATATATATATATATATATATATATATATATATATATATATATATATATATTAGTCGGTGATCCCGCCTCAATAATATCACATCCGATACCATATTCAATAATCAAACATTCCCAAGTCAAGAGTGCGGATCAATCATCAAATATCGGTACGGTCAATATCACATTCATCATATTATTCATCTGGTTTCCTCTTTATCAAAGATCATAATCCGGGTACTGATCTACGTCTAGTACAATACTAATATCATCAATATAATCATGATCTGACTACTGATCGACAGTCTCGTACAAACCGATATAATCAGCACCTATCATCATAAAGAAGTATACATCGCCCAATGCGACCCATTATAGCTATGTTAACATAGCATAACTCATATCATGATCACATGTCGGCCATTTCATTTATATCACTATTCACATGGTATCGTCGTCTAAAGATCCGCTATAACATCATGATGTATCTCAAATACGAATTCTACCATATCACCGATCTCACGGTCTCACATCAAATCTCATCGACTCATCTCAAATCTCAAATACTATCCTCAAATCCAGTATATGATCACATAGTCCCATACCCATATGAACACATAAATATAATCCCATATACGCACATATGAAAGAAGAATGTATGCAAGTATGGGTGTGTGTGTATGTATGGTGCAACCACTACTCTAGGGTTTCACAACACCAAACCAATCCAATCACGCCTAATATCCATCTTTTAACATCAATGATCTCAAACAATATATAATCAATAGATGTGTGTATACGTATTCGTATACATCGCCACGAACTGCGGGGGTGCTATACGCCATCCACCCGACTTCTCCCCGTAGATATAAATCTACTCACCTTGCTTCTTGTGTGCCGATGCCGATGTCGCCATCTTTATCTTCAACGCCTCATCACCACGTGGGGTACCTACAAGTATAACACAATCCCAAAAAGCATATGAAAATCATATCGGAAAACCAAAATGGCACACGCTACTCGCATAGGTAAAAACCTATAGTCTCGCATGCAAACACGACCAATAACCTTTGCCGTTGACGTTCAAACGCCACCCGACAGAAACGAATCATCAAATACTAAAATCCATGCTAAAACAAGTCGTAAACCATGCACCAACTCATGAAAATCATCCCAGATTCTACCCTAGGTGGAATCAGTCAAAATTGCATATACCAAAGGTCAAATTTACTGGAGATAGGGCCCTGAACCAAAAACGAGGGGGTTCCAACCTGCTCTGGCCGCAATTTGCGGCCAGAAGGGATAAATTGGCGGTGTGGGGAAGGAGATAGGGGCTGGGGCTTTGGGTGGTGGTTCCTAGGTGCCTGCACATCTCTCTGTCAAGTCAATTTTATTTTCAGGTGTCTCGGGTTAAAGAAGATTTCCAAAAACAGCCACAGAATTACAGTTTTTCTCGATATCGATTCACTAAATCCGTATTCTAGGTTTAAGCTTCAGGTTTGGGTCTCCAATCAACCACCACAGGGGTTCTAAGGTCACAACAAGCCTCAATTTCACTTTGATTTTAGATCAAACCCTAAACCCTAACTTGAAATTTCAAAAGTCCATCAAACGACACCATATCGACATAAAACTAGTATAGATGCACAAGGAATTGAAATACTATACTAAGGGTGCAGAAATTACCTCCTTTGGCAACTCAAGAAAATTCTTGAGTTGCTTAAAGTCCTCCAAATCCATTCTTTCTAGGTTCAATGTGTAGCTAGTGAGCTTGGGAACATTTTTTGTGAAATGGGAATAGGGTTTTGGGGTTGTTTCCATGGTGTTATGGGGGATTGAAGGTGGAGGAAGAAGAGGGAGAGGGGCAGCAGCAGCACTCATGGAGCGGGAGAGAGAAAAGGGTTGAGGAAATGATGGGGGATGCATGGTTCAAAAAGAAAGTTGACCCTCACTTTCTCTCTCATAATCATGATACCTTTTTCCTTTTCTTTTCCTTTTCTTTTCTTTTCCTTCTCACTCAATGGCAACCCTAGCCAACCATACACCCACAGCATGTAAGAAAATGCAACAAGTGTGGAAAAATGATATGTGCACATTTTTGCACAAAAATGCTAAAAAACCGATTAGCGATTTTTAATCGCGATTAGCACTAATTTAGCATATAACTAACCATAAAAAGTTAAAAATGGCAAAATTCCATAAAATGCCCAATTTTAGAATTTTCCATAATTTTTCCAAAATTTCCCCCCATTTATCGGTATTTAATTATACCGAAATATTAAAATATTCATTAAAAATTAATATTAAATTATAAAAATTCCCCAAAATAATATTTAATTTTTTCTGAAATGTTACAATCTTCCCCCCTTAAAGAAATTCGGTCCCCGAATTTAAATTTAACCCCAAATTCTAAAACATTTCAATAAAATGTCCAAGTCAACGGGGCTCGGAAATCATCAATACGTAAAACGCATCATAGAGCTATGCATGCGCATGAGTATTGAGCAGATAACTCAAAATCAAAACTTCGTCAAGCGTTCCGCAATCATCGGAGTCAAGGTAAAGACACGAATGCCAAATCTAAAGCAAAACCAACATGATATAAATCAAAACTATACATGTAAATATCAAATCTATACATGTAAATATCAGAAGGAAAGGCGTGCCAAATCTCTTAAAGTCGCTGTGCAATGCGCATAACACTGCACAGTGGCGGACGTCTATCATAAGAAAATAACCATATACGTATATACCTTTTGTTTAATGTATACGTTCCGCCGTTTTTGAAAACAATCTAGAAGGGTTTCCTTGTTTTAAACGTTTCGTGTCATATCAGAAACGTAGGTAAATACTGAGACTATAGCTCGCTTTTTTGAAATCCCTTCGATAACTATCAATGCATGCAAAATATACTCAGGTACTGTCCTTGGACTAGTCCTGCTCAGTACGAAAACATATAGAGAATATCATAAAAACGAACTGCTCCATGAGGAATCAATCCTAAAATGTGTATATGAATACTACGTGCGTCTGGTGCGCACGGAAATCAAAATCCATGAATGTGCCATACATGTGCACAGAAACAATATCAAGGTGCAACAGGTGTGCACACAACCTCAGGCATAGGCAACGTATGTGCCTGACAGCAAAAACAGGTGCATCTGACATGCACGAAAAATCTCGATTTAGTGCATCTGGTGTGTACTAAAATCGCAACTCATAACATGTGCCCAACATGCACAAAAATCTAAATCAGGTGCATCCATCGTGCACGAAATCATGAAATCCAATATCAAGCGCCGAACATGCGCAAAATCCAATCAGGTGCATAAGGTGCACAAAACAAATATCGAGCATCACCATCGAAATCGAAGTCCAGTGCAACTTTGGTGCACAAATACGTACCACTGCCCTACAAGCATATGTGAACTATACCGAGTGCAAAAACCAAATCGTGTGCGTACATATGCACAAAATTAACTCAACTGTATGAAACCCATAAAATCATAAACATGAGAAATCAAGACACGAAAACGATATCAAGTGCAACAACTGTGCAAAAATCGTAAATACTCCGTAGGTGCAACCATGGTGCATGGAAACAAATATCATGAAACTCAATTATCAAAATCAATCATGCGAATAGATCGCCCAAAATACCGAAATCAAATATGGCGGAATAGTTCCGATCAAGCACATCCTCCAAGAATCTCGGGCCAACTGTCGTGGTCACTCATAGCATGTCTTGTCGACGATCTTGAACTCTGGCCTGCTGGTGTGCGTAACATGACCACTCCTGGGTCCAAGTCTTCTCGTAATTTATTCCAGAAAGGTCCTGTCGAGGTCTCTCCCAAATCTCGTCTTTGTCGAACTGTCCGGAAGTCATCGTTATTTACTATATCTGTTTCTTGTTCCAGAACGGCTGCATACTCATTCCGACTCCTTCTGGAAGGTATATCCAAGTACAATGCTTCGGCATGCGTATCGCATCTCTGATGTCGGCGGAGTGGAACGTCATCTCATCAAGATCTCGTACGAACCTCTTACTCCACTTTTCTCTAATGTCGACTGCTTCGGACTCATCTCGTCGTGGCTGCATGGACTGAGCTCCAACGGCTATCCTCATATCTGGAGTCTCCCAAGAAGTGCATCTCACCACATAGCATCCGAAGGAAGTCGAACCATTTGATCGATTCGTCAAAACCTCATAATCCCCCAAGAGCTCAACATCTTGGGTACAGTTTAATGGTATCGAGTACGTACCACAGCATCGATGGTCCAGCCGTAGAAGGGCAAACCCAAGCCTCACTAATGGCGCCGCGGAACTGCCGCAAACCCTAAGGTTCATAGGCTTTCACACGGTCATTATGTCGAGTTAGGGTTTCATTCTTCTAGAGGGTCCATAGAATTTCCTGCATATCTTTCCGAATACTTTAAACTTGGAATAATAGGTTTTTGACATTCGATCGTCTCTATCGACTCTCAACGTATCCGCGTGAAGTCGTCTCTAGCTGGAATTAATCTATCTGATGACCTCGCATCGGGGTAGGCAAACGAACCGCATGTCATAGTCATTCATCCTCGGATGACTAGCGACCTTCTATCATCTCCTAGTATAACTCGTACTGCAATAGCTCCAACATCTGGGGCGATATCTCGTCGTTCGCAGCAACAACTGGCTCACTCGTTTGCACGCTGAACAGTGCCTCAATCATCATGAATAAGCGATACACCAACGGTCATCAAAATCTGGCTGGCCTCTATCAGTGGCTCGATCCTCTGGTGCCGATCTGCACATCCGAATAATCTCATACAACGATCCATCAAACGCTCGTGGCGCGAAAACACAATAAAAAGACACATCTCTGCAATCGTGTGTCGCCGGAATTACGCCCTGGTCAGTCCTCGTTCGTGACGAGCTCGTGTTGACCGCAACTCTAGCCGTAGCTCTCCCTGCTCGTAATCGTGGCAGCAAAACCATAACTGGTACCGATGAGGCTAGATCAGGAATGAATATAATACTGAGCAAAGAAATGTACGTCCTAAGGCTTCTTAAGTGGAGTAGCGTATCGTAAATATGCCGCGGAACATACGTACGGTACGTCACTCTACTCAAGCTACCAACTCCATCAACCAAGGGTCATCCTACGCTCCGAAGGTAAAATCTAACGCTCTGATACCAACTTTGTCACGACCCAAAAGTACGGAACATGACCGGCACTTAGACTACGAAACGTCTCGAGGCGTACGTAATCTAAGTAAGCCGAAAACCCAGAAATCCAAACCAAGAAAAGTAGTGGAATGTAGGAAAAACCAATTTAAATCAAATGGTTTGCAACACATGCCGAAATGTGCATTTTAAAATCACAAGTCTATTCTAAAAATTTCGGCAGAGTTTCCTTTGTAAAACTGACCCCAAACGGGTACAAAACCTGATAAAGCATATATAATGAATAAAGGCATCTCCAAGCGGGAGCTAGCTCTTCGTTAATCGACGGTCACAACCACACAAGCAATATAATATACAACGCTGAAAGCTGAGGATCACAACAGAAAAGAAAACTCAAAATAACATGAAATCCAAAGAAATATAACGCGCGACTCTAAGTCGAAAGAATAAACATCACTGGTCTCTATCTCTGAAATAATACATGATTGGTTGATGGAACTTCTAGATACAACAGAATAATAATATACAAGGTATAATGATGGTCACGATACAAGTGAACCCACCTACTAGAAAATCACCCGGAAATGGAAGTAGTGCCAGTAAAACCGTAATGAAACCTGTACGGCAAAATCTGCAAGAAACTGTGGCACAACGGGGGTGAGTTGCCAACTCGTGAATAGAATACATCTACGAATAGGAATCGCATGTATGACGCAATCCTAGGTCATACGATCAATATATATATCCTCAAAGTATAACATGCAGCCTATAACAATGGCTAGGGTAATACCTTTAACAACTGTAATATCAATGCTCGTGTCAGTGCCTTAGATAGCAATTTATCATATGGATGATGTATGAATGCATGAAAACAGAATACATGTACTGAAGAAACTGCTTTCAAAACTCAGTGAGATTTTTTGTATATTTAAAACGAGGTATCATAAATGAAATCGGCATAAACAATGTCTAGCATCGACACAAAACATAAATCCCAATATCTCAGGCTCTGGCTATCTGGACTGACCTGGATCATCAAAATCTCAATACCTCAAAATCTCAAAATCTCAATGTCTCAATCTCACTATCTAGGGCACCGTCAGTCCAGACCGGCCCCTACCATCAATCTCAAGACCACGTCGGATACCCTACCATCAATCTCAAGACCACGACGGTATCCTCCGGATATCCGACGCGTCGGGTAAAATCACCGGTCGGTAGTGCTCCCCTGCCAGGCTCAATGCCATCATCTGCGACCTTCTCGTCCCGGGGTACCGCACCGGGCCTTCCATGTACCCGAAACGGTTCATCCAACTCCTCGAATCGGGTCTCGAAATCCATCAGCAAACTTATGGTGGACGACTCATACATCATGGGAAAACCGCACTTTTCATTTAAAAAGAGAGAGAAAAGAAGTTTATAAATGTTTTTGCGGTTTTCCCCCAAATCCAGGAAATCTCATGAAAATCCGAATCCAAATCATCAATAGCATGTAAACAGTGAATATAGGCATGAGAATCCATGAATGCGACATAACAGTGAATAATAACATGCATGAAGTAGCAGGTAATAACTACAATGTCTAAACTAGCATATAAGGCAAGTACACTAATATCATGTCGAAACTATTAGCTAACAAGCTATGCCAATGCAATAGTATTTTCTAAGTGTACGTGATATGGCAATTACCGATGAGGATGTGTGTGAGCCGGCAAGTAAGTGTACGTGGAACATACGCATCATCGGTAATGGTGTTGGTGTCCTAACAACATGATATCAACAATGGAATATGAAATCACAATATAAGTATGCGATGCGGAGCGAACAGCAATAATGTGCGGGAGCTGAATACTAGACACAACGATAACTGATCTGCATTTAATATAAATCTATTCTAACACTACACTAAACTATAGGGCTGAGCTAACAGACTAACTGAAGGTAAGGAAACCGCCTAACATCTGAGTCGATATATATATATATATATATATATATATATATATATATATATATTAGTCGGTGATCCCGCCTCAATAATATCACATCCGATACCATATTCAATAATCAGACATTCCCAAGTCAAGAGTGCGGATCAATCATCAATATATAGCTCGTACGTAAATCCGTCGTACGTCATCCCAAATCTGGGTATGGTCAATATCACATTCATCATATTATTCATTTGGTATCCTCTTTATCAAAGATCATAATCCGGGTACTGATCTACGTCTAGTACAATACTAATATCATCAATATAATCATGATCTGACTACTGATCGACAGTCTCGTACAAACCGATATCATCAGCACCTATCATCATAAAGAAGTATACAACGCCCAATGCGACCCATTATAGCTATCTTAACATATCATAACTCATATCACGATCACATGTCGACCATTTCATTTATATCACTATTCATATGGTATCGTCGTCAAAAGATCCGCTATAACATCATGACGTATCTCAAATACGAATTCTACCATATCACCGATCTCACGGTCTCACATCAAATCTCATCGACTCACCTCAAATCCCAAATACTATCCTCAAATCCAGTATATGATCACATAGTCCCAGACCCATGTGAACACATAAATATAATCCCATATACGCACATATGAAAGAAGAATGTATGCAAGTATGGGTGTGTGTGTGTATGTATGGTGCAACCACTACTCTAGGGTTTCGCAACACTAAACCAATCCAATCACGCCTAATATCCATCTTTTAACATCAATGATCTCAAACAATATATAATCAATAGATGTGTGTATACGTATTCGTATACATCACCACGAACTGCGGGGGTGCTATACGCCATCCACCCGACTTCTTCCCGTAGATATAAATCTACTCACCTTGCTTCTTGTGTGCCGATGCCGATGTCGCCATCTTTATCTTCAACGCCTCGTCGCCACGTGGGTGCACCAACAAGTATAACACAATCCCAAAAGCATATAAAAATCACATCGGAAAACCAAAACGGCACACGCTACTCGCATAGGTAAAAACCTATAGTCTCGCATGCAAACACGACCAATAACCCTTTGCCGTTGACGTTCAAACGCCACCCGACAAAAACGAATCATCAAATACTAAAATCCATGCTAAAACAAGTCGTAAACCATGCGCCAACTGTAAGTGCACGGCGGCGCCCTGGCCGTCAATCCGTTGCCGGAATGCGGAAGCGATGATTTACTTTAACTTTTTGAACCGGCACCACCGCGCACTATAAACCCGGATCGGGCCATTAATCTAGTCCTAGCTATCTAAAGAGGGGTTAGAGAGATATACCGAGTGATCCGTGTACTCCGGTCTTCTCGTCGTCATCCCGTTCTCCCGCGGAATGTCCGGTCTCCACCTCGTCGCCGGAAGGGCATCACGTCGCTGGCTTCTTTTACGGGCTCCCACCTCTTGACCGAGGCAACTCGGGCACGAAGTTGGCGAGCCGACGTGCCCAAGGTTTGCTGTAGGTTATTTGTAGAACTCTTTGTCTCTTGGGGTTTGTATGGAGTTGCCATATGGTGGAGGAAAAGAACTTAGACTTTTTTGGAGATAAAACTTACGATTTTGTGAAGCCAAAAGACCAAAAATCCCACTTGCAAAATTTTGGACAGCCCCATCAAAGAATTGGCCGGCCATAACAAGAGAATGGAGTGAGAGAGAAAAGCCAAGGGGTGTGTGTATCAATCATGCAAGAGAGAGAGAAGGTGATCATGTAAAGAAATGATCACAAGACAAAACCAACACTCCACCAACCTCATCATCTCATCACAAAGTCAAGCTATCATGAACCATCATGAACAAAGGAAAGTCAAGGGTGGTAGAATCATCATGAAACAACAAGATACAAATAACACCCTCCACAAATGCTTATTTGCATAAATGCAAATAAGCCCTCCTCCACCAATCTTCGGCCAATGAAAGATACAAAGAAATATGGCCGAAACGGAAAGTAAACTGGCAACTCCAAAAAACCGATCCCGTAATAAATTACAGGAAAACCCTGCTACTGTGCATACACACCCGCATCTGTATTCCGACCGAATACAAATGCAATGAGACAAAATCTACACTGTACTATACTAGGATCCGGCTTAAACCAAAGCCCTCTAGTATAAACCCGTCCGATCATGATCCGTGCAATACCGCACGTATCTGATCGAACCCCGCCATATCTCCATATGGCCTCTACAGCGTTTCGCCCGAAAACTTGAGCAACTGAATGTGGGGGACTCTAAAGACTCGTCAATACTATGGCTGTGGATTTAACCACTAGCACGTCAGAGGTATTAACCATATGTGACGGGCCACCAGCTATTGACCAAAAGGGACGTCTGTGAGTGAACTCATCCTGACATCCTACTGAGCCTGTCAGTGACAATATCCGTACAGTCCGGTCCGTTCGTCTATGAGCATCGCATGGCGGACCTAGGGGTTGGTAAAAGTCAGACCCCCAAAAGCGGTACAAGTCGTGTCGGAGTGTAGCCCAGAACACCCTGAGATACTACGGGAATACCTACCAGTAAATCTCCTGCCTCGGCCGAGGGCTTCGTGTAATGGCTCTCCTAGACACAGCACGACCTCACCCCCATTACCGGGAGAGACGAACCCCTGAAGATCCGCTCACTGCCTCCATGTGGCTTGGGACTGTACCCAACTAAAACCTGTTTGCACGTCTCCTTTTAGCGTGGTAGGGTAGTAATCAAAGTACAGTGGGAACTCACACGAGACAAATGACGATCCTCAGGTCGATGAACTAACCTGTACACATGTCACCAGGGAACTGCTATCTGACGTCTGGTATAATCCCAACTAGCAGGTTCCCGGCGAGTCCTGTCCGGTGTACTCATAACCCAATGAGCACCTGTATACATCTTAGGTGAACCAACTGACACCAGTGGCTTGTGAGACTGGCCACCGCCCCTCGTCGGGGTCTTGACTGTATACACTAGTCTACTCTGGTGTATCGATGCCCTGTCTCGAAACTCCCACGACTAGGGACCTTTTAAGGATGTGCTTATAGACTACCAGCTCCCACGTATATGATCGCTCTCATACTGCTGGCAGTCAAGCAAGAATCCTAGGGGCTCTATCAACGTGTAATAGCGACATGTCAGGTCACCTAAAGCAGTACACGATGATAAAGATAAACAAGATAGCATACTATCATCTTGAGTAAGACTGTTGTACCGGGATAGGTCCTCCCTCAATCATTGCAATCACGTGCCTGTGATCCAATAATTGACTCTGAGGGCACTATCTCCAACTCCAACTCATGAAAATCATCCCAGATTCTACCCTAGGTGGAATCAGTCAAAATTGAACATACCAAAGGTCAAATTTACTGGAGATAGGGCCCTGAACCAAAAACGAGGGGGTTCCAACCTGCTCTGGCCGCAATTTGTGGCCAAAAGGGATAAATTGGCGGCCTGGGGAAGGAGATAGGGGCTGGGGCTTTGGGTGGTGGTTCCTAGGTGCCTGCACATCTCTCTGTCAAGTTAATTTTATTTTCAAGTGTCTCGGGTTAAAGCAGATTTCCAAAAACAGCCACAGAATTACAGTTTTTCTCGATATCGATTCACTAAATCCGTATTCTGGGTTTAAGCTTCTGGTTTGGGTCTCCAATCAACCACCACAGGGGTTCTAAGGTCACAACAAGCCTCAATTTCACTTTGATTTCAGATCAAACCCTAAACCCTAACTTGAAATTTCAAAAGTCCATCAAACGACACCATATCGACATGAAACTAGTATAGATGCACACGGAATTGAAATACTATACTAAGGGTGCAGAAATTAGCTCCTTTGGCAACTCAAGAAAATTCTTGAGTTGCTCAAAGTCCTCCAAATCCATTCTTTCTAGGTTTAATGTGTAGCTAGTGAGCTTGGGAACATTTTTTGTGAAATGGGAAAGGGTTTTGGGGTTGTTTCCATGGTGTTATGGGGGATTGAAGGTGGAGGAAGAAGAGGGAGAGGGGCAGCAGCAGCACTCATGGAGCGGGAGAAAGAAAAGGGTTGAGGAAATGATGGGGGAGGCATGGTTCAAAAAGAAAGTTGACCCTCACTTTCTCTCTCATAATCATGATACCTTTTTCCTTTTCTTTTCCTTTTCTTTTCTTTTCCTTCTCACTCAATGGCAACCTAGCCAACCATACACCCACAACATGTAAGAAAATGCAACAAGTGTGGAAAAATGATATGTGCAAATTTTTGCACAAAAATGCTAAAAAACCGATTAGCGATTTTTAATCGCGATTAGCACTAATTTAGCATATAACTAACCATAAAAACTTAAAAATGGCAAAATTCCATAAAATGCCCAATTTTAGAATTTTCCATAATTTTTCCAAAATTTCCCCCCATTTATCGGTATTTAATTATACCGAAATATTAAAATATTCATTAAAAATTAATATTAAATTATAAAAATTCCCAAAAATAATATTTAATTTTTTCTGAAATGTTACACCTGAGATCGTCATTTGTCTCGTGTGAGTTCCCACTATATTTTGATTACTACCCTACCATGGCTCAAATGAGTCGTGCAAATAGGTTTTTTTTGGGTACAATCCCAAGCCATATGGAGGCAGTGAGCGGATCGTCGGGGATTCGTCTCTTCCGGTATTGGGGGTTGATGTCGCGTTGTGCACGGGTGACCATCACCAGAATTCCTCGGCTGGGGTAGTCGAGAATTACTGATCTAGGATCAGTAGTTTCTCAGGTGGTTATGGGGTTTCATACCGACACTAAATGTCGTGTTGTTAGGGGTCTAACTTAATCCACCCCCTAGATACGATATGCGATACTTATAGACGAATGGACTGGACTGTACGGATATTGTCACTGTCAGGCTCAGTAGGGGTTCAGGATGAGTTTACTCGTCGGTCTCCCTTTCGCTCAATACCTGGGTAGCCGTTACGTACAGCTAGTGCAGCCGACGTGCTTGTGGTTAAACCCTTTGTCAGCATATTGATGAGTCTTTAGAGTCCTAAACAGAGGTTTTCCCTGTTTTGGGCGATGTGATGTAGAGGCCATATGGTTTTACGGCAGGGTTCAATCATATACGTGCACTTGTGCACGTATCATGATTTAGATGGATAATACTAGTGGCTTTGGTTTAAGCTGGATTCTAGTATTGTATTGTTGGATTATTTTTGTCTCATTGTATTCGTATTTTTCGGAATACGGATACGGGTATGTATATACGGATGATGGGTATTCTTCTAATTTCATTACAAGATGCTTCTAAAAGATGCCACCTCATTATTGTTTTAACCATTTGGATAAATGGTTAATGAGGTGGTGGATGAGTCATTGTTTGGTTTTAAATGAAGCATGGCTTTATGGTGACTCATGGGATGACTCATGGTGGCACTATTTGGGCATGCTTGATTTAGTTTGTATTGTGAGAATTTTCTTCACTTGATGCTTCTTGCTCTCATGCTCACAACACTTAGCCATTTTTCCGCACTTGAGTTTTTGCTTCACTCTCATCCTCTCATGGCTTCTTCTACCTCCACCCTACATGTCTCATGTGTTGAGAAACCTAGGGTGTATTGAGACAAACTAATCTTACACTCTCTACTTCATCTTGGCTATCTAGTGTAATGAACTAGGTACTCGAGTTACCTCGGTTGTGAGGTTGGAGCTCAATTCATAGACTCTCAGGTGGATCATCATCGATGGAGGGAGACCGGAGATCAAGCTTGATCAAGGAGCCCTTAGGAGCTTAGGATGATGGTTCAAGACCGAATGACACGGATCAACTCGTTTTAACCATCTAACTCTTAGTTTAGTTTGCTAGTTTAGGGTTAAGGGTAGATCCGGGCATCGGGTTGTAGTAGCGCCGGTTTTATAAAATTTTTGTTCCGCATTTGGTCACGGATTGATGGCCGGGGAACTGCCGTAACCCAACATGGTATCAAAGCCAACCCATTAACCCCATACTAGCTTGTTTAGGCGTTCTTAAAAGATCGATCGACGAAAGTTTCCGAAATCACGATTTCAATTTTGATGTTTCTGCCGATTTTCAAAAGTGGTCAAAAAATTATTTCCAGAGGCTTAAAAATACGTGCAGGCTTTTTTAAGAGCACACAAAAAATTTAGGTTCGTGATGACTCTAAAGAGCCGCGGAACCGCCGCATTTGACCCCTATTTGCGGCGGTCCGTTTATTAGCAACGGAGCACCAAATTTTCACTATAGCTCATATACATGGAATTGTGATTTTTGTGATATTTGGTTTTGGCCCAGGTTTCTGTTTGAGTGCTGGATTTGCATTTGGGGATAATTTTGGAAATTTAGTCGATCGAAATTTTAAGTGTGCGTTTAACAGTACATGTATTACTATCCGCGACCGTGAATGTCATTCAATCGGTATAACTCGTCTAATTGCTATATGTCTTTTAGATGGGTTTGCGAACGTGACATTCACGTTGATGTTCTGTGTTGTGTTGTGGTTGTAGTTGGATTGTCGTGGTGGATAGCCAGTGGTGCAATAGTAGTACAATTTAGATTCATTTCTATATTTGATATTGCGGGGTGAGCGTCCGACTTGTGGACTGCCTTCTTTGCCAGCTTGTATATTATTTGGTTGGGGCACGACCGGGTTGAGGTCGATGTCACCCTTGTATTATTTTCTTTTCTGTACTACGATTACCCCAAGGTGGAGTGCACGAATAGCCGGGTTCTAGAAGGCAACGGGTCCGCATCTCATGGCGTTGAGACGGAGGGGACCTTACTCTAGAATTGGCGGGCTATTCGCCGTACTCGTAGGGGGTATAGTTTGACCCATGGAGGGGTGCCCAAGTTACCGGATTTTGTGAAGTGCTGGGTGGCCCACTCACTTGGATGATTGAGGTTGCCTCACTTCTGGGATTGGCGGGTAACTTGCCGCGCTCCTAGGGGTCTAGGTTTTCATTGCACAGGCTATCCACACGACAGGGAACGTCGGGTCTCATTTGCGGTTCAAGTGAAACCCGGGGCTCCAGGATTATCCACCACTCTGTGTTGCTTGGCTGAGTTTCTGTGATGCTTCTGTGATGTTGCTTTATATCATGCCTGGGACGTATGTTATATATATTTATATATATAGTAGTAGATGTTGTATATGTTTTTCACTCGTGCTAGTCCAGTCCCCGCTCTGCCGTTAGTTAAGTAACCTAACGGGTGACGACGGGACCCAGTGGCGAACGCGGATGGCATATACGTACATTATATTTTCGTTCCTTTATCTAGTGTGATATGTATAATTGATGGGACTGCGTTGATTTTGATTAACGCAAGGATAAAACAAACCTATATGATGTTGTTGGAACCAAGTTTTTGAAAAACAGATATTACAGACGTTCTCTTTTGCTTTGCATAGAGGTATTCGATTGGGAATATCCTGGACCTCATTCCATGAGGAAAGAGCCGGGATCCCTTCACCGGGAGTGACCTCTTTAGAAAAAGTTTGCGTCAGCGTAATAACTTCAGTATAGTCATTTCCTTTTTCTTTGCATCGTGGTATTCGATTGGGAATATCCTGCACCTCATTCGACGAGGAAAGAGCCGAGATCCCTTCACAGGGAGTGACCTCTTTAGCAAAAGTTTGCGCCACTATATATTTGTAAAAACCACTTGGGTTTCTTCAACGATATCAAGTTCATTACGTTAAAAGGTTTTTGCTAAAATCCAGCCGTAGCCCTCCGTCATTTCAGATAAGAAGCAGTTAGTATTCGTGCTATGTACGTTGGTCTCTATCAAGGCATAGTGTGCGGTAGCCGATTCTTAATTATCTGTTGCATTTTTTAATGCGATTATTTAGGACAGTCGCATAGCCACTTTGGTCTCTATCAAGGACTTATGTAGGTGGGTCTAAGTTAATCCAGGATAATGATGGGTTGAACTTGACTTATGACTTATGGTACTTTGGTCTCTATCAAGACCATATGACGCATGGGGTAAAAATCACATCAGGAGTTTCAAATATACAGGAAATATGCCAGGCATGCGCATACCTTCTGGAGTGTGGTGACTTGAGTGGCTTCCATCAAGTTACCATGTGATGATAGTTGGATCTCAATTCTCACTGATGAGTAGGATTACTCCTCGGTTGATTTTAGATGATCCCGACTAATTCTCCTTTTGGGTTTGAAGGAGAATTCGAACAAACAGTGGGAGACATCTTGATTAGATAAAGTTGTTGGGTTATGCCAGCGCCCCGGCCATCGATTTGTGGCCAAATGCGAAACAAAAAACTTTAATAAACCGGCGGTAACAGAACCCGATTCCCGGATCGTACCATTAACCCTACACTAGCTATATGAAAAGGAGTTTAGAGAGGTTATACCGAATGATCCGTGTCCTTCGGTCTTCAACCTCTATCCCAAGCTCCTCACAGCTTCCTTGATCAAGTTTGATCTCCGGTCTCCCCCATCGAAGACGATCCACCTTGAGAGTATGTAATACGGGCTCCCGCCTCAAATCCGAGGCAACTCGAGTATCTAGTATGCTATCCTAGATAGCCAAGATGAAGTAGAGAGTGTGTAGGATTACTTTGTCTCAATATACCCTAGGTTTCTCAACACATGAGACATGTAGGGTGGAGGTAGAAGAAGATGCCATGGGTGAAGTGTGAAGCAAAGCTAGTGAGCAAATGAAGAAATGGCTAAGTTATTTTTTTGGTTTTTTATGAGTTATTTGTTGTGAGCTATATATATCAAGCATGCTAGCAAGTCAAGAAAACAACTCAAAAATAAAAATCTCATGGCTCACCACAAATATCTCACAATACAAACAAAACTTTCAACATGCCACCATGAGTCACTACATGACTCAACACCATGAGTCACCAAGTGCACATGCATGAATGAAGGAATAGAAAACAATGAGTCACACTTCCACCCAAATAAACATTTAAACTAAATGTTGAACAATAAAAAGAGATGACATCTACTAAAGTATTCTTGTAATAGAATTATAAGAATACGCCTCATCCGTATATACATACCTGCATCCGTATTCCAACTGAATACGAATACAACGAGACGAAAATAATCCAACAATATAATACTAGGATCCGGCTTAAACTACAGCCCACTAGTATTATCCATCCTAATCATAATCCATGCACAAGTGCACGTATATGCTCGAACCCTGCCATAAAACCATACGAGCTCTACAACGTTTTGCCCGAAGCAGGGAAACCCTCTGTGTGGGACTCTGAAGACTCGTCAATACGCTGGCAGTGGGTTTAACCACAAGCACGTCAGCGGTACTAGTTGTACTTAACGGCTACCTAGGTATTGAGTGAAAGGGAGGCCAACGAGCAAACTCATCTTGAAACCCCTACTGGGCCTGACAGTGACAATATCCGTACAGTTCGGTCCGTTCATCTATGAGTATCGCATATCGAGTCTAGGGGAGTTGATAGAGTCAGTCCCCTAATAACTTGACATTCAATGTCGGTATGTAACCCATCACCGCCTAAGAAACTACCGATTCTAGATCAGTAATACTCGACTACCTTGGCCAAGGATTCCTGGTGATGGCTACCCGTGCACAACGCGACATCAACCCCCAATACCGGGAGAGACGAATCCCCTGACGATCTGCTCACTGCCTCCATATGGCTCGGGATTGTACCCAACTAAAATCTGTTTGCACGACTCCTTTGAGCCGTCGTAGGGTAATAATCAAAGCACAGTGGGAACTCACACGAAACAAATGACGATCTCAGGTCGATAGACTAACCTGTACATATGTCACCAGGGAACTGCTATCTGACAATAGGTGTAATACCAACTAGCATGTTCTCGGCGAGTCCGTCAGGCGTACTCATAACCCAATGAGCACCTGTATACATCTTAGGTGAACAAACTGACACCAATGGCTTGTGAGACCGGCCACCGCCCCTCGTCGGGGTCTCGATCAGTATACACTACTCTACTCTGGAGTATCAATGCCCAGTCTCGAAACTCCCATAACTAGGGACTTTTAAGGATGTGCTTATAGACCCCAGCTCCCATGTATATGATCGCCATCATACCGCTCGTAGTCAAGCAAGAATCCTATGGGCTCTATAAACATGTAATAGTGATCTGTAAAGTCACCTAAAGCATGTACATGATGATAAAGACAAACCAGATAGCATATTATCATCTTGAGTAAGACTGTTCTACCCGTATAGGTCCTCCCTCAATCATTGCAATCACGTGCCTGCGATCCAATAATTGACTTGAGGGCACTATAGCCAACAATCTCCCACTTGCACTTAAGGCTTATTATTGCGGTGTCGCATACTCACATCTAGTGTGATACCGAACATCCAACTTCTCTACTAATCAGTTTCCCAAAGTTCTATTATGAAACTATTGCATTCGAGAAATAGCCTCAATGAGTGGATCCGCTCTAATGTTTCTTTCTATGTCTTTCTTTATCTCAAGTTCGCGGAGAAAGCCATCTCCCGAAATGAGCAATACTTGTCTTAGAATATGTCTGGATATCTGATGGGACCCAGTTCATAAATGAACTACAAATCCAGCAAAAATTCTTAGACTGTATCGTCCAATGAATTTAATCAGTATGATGCGCCATGCCTTCCTCAATATCCGTTTGGACCACATGTCCAAACTACTGCCCCTCAAAAGAGGGAAAACTATAACTCTGACAGTCGCTCTGTCATCCAGGTCACCTTGGAAGCCTGAAATGATAACCGTCTCCCAAAGGAGGCTGCTGTTACTATATCCCTAAAACATCCACTTATGTTCATAAACTGCTTCCGAACGTTTCTCTAGGAATAGATTAATATAAACTTAATGCATCTAGTGCAAATACAATATCTGGTGTGCTACTTGACACCTCATGATTTACTCAATTGCCTAAGCAAGTGATATGCTAATCATGCACATCCTTCTCCTCTTTAGTCTGTAAGACACCTTTAGAGAGGGTGACTCCATCATTTGCAGGTACACCACCATGCCAGGAGTCGTCCATTCTTAAACACCTTTAGAATACTGTCTAAGTACCCAGATTAGGAAACTACCCAAATCTAGATCTAAAATCATAAATCTAGTAACCAGAATGCCTGATATTATATCCATATCCTATGTGGAGAAACCACTGTGTGACAATCATAGTATAACCGATCGTTGTATAGGAATTTCACTTCCTATAAAGTGCATGTCATCCATATACCATGACATCACACCCTACTACCTTCTTAACAGATCCATCTCCTATTTTGACGAAGTCAAATCCTATGACTGTCACATCAAAAATAGATGATCTATCTCCGCCATACTTGCTTTATTCTATAAATAGACATAAGCGACTTGTCCACTATGCTTCTGCTACTCCCATTGACTACAACAACCCTCTGGCAGAGTTATATATATGTGCACTTCTAAAGCTAGTTTAGAACGACGCTATACTCATCCTCCTTCCGGGTCTCATAGTCTGGAACAACAGTAGTGTCAAGTTTGGGTAAATAAGAACCTCGCTGTCACCGTCGTTGAGGATACCGAAGTACCTCTCAGGTGACTGAGGTTACCTACTATATCTACGGAGTGGCTAATGGAATGTCAAATCCGATTGAATTTTTAGGTTCTATAATCGTCTGTGGTTCTGGAATCATTTCCAGTTCTACCATACTCCTACCACTGTTTTCTGAAAAAATCCATTTAACTAAAACTGTGGCGAGTCAAGAACAATATCACTATCGATCTTCCAGATGGTAGAAAGTTAACCCTCGTCATAGCCCGGGATAACCCACAAACTGCCATTACTGAAACGTACCTAGAGTTACCTAGAGTCTGGTTTTAAGCATAAGCCGGACAACTCCATATACCTTAACATTGTTAAGATATGAACCATTCTATATAGAATATAGAAACAGAGGCACTTATTTAATTGGAACCGGATTCAAATCATGCAGCTGTCTCAAGTGCATGTCAAGTAAATGGAAGGAGGCCGATCATCATTACTCAACTAGAAGTGCATCCAAATATGAGTAACCTGAAAGAGAAACGAGTTCTCAAAACCATTACTATCAACTGAATACCATACACAAGTATCTATATATTCGATCACCTTGAAGAATCCTGATACTTGCAACACATGGTTCTCTACTTTATTCTTGTACCTATAACTTCTCAAAACTTCGACCTTGTATTTCTATGAAATACTTGTCTAAAACTGGAGAAGTAACAAGTAAACAGAATATAGTACGAGCATCAGCCCCTCTGTCCTAATGGACACTGGACAATATACAATGTATTGTATACGTCCCCTAAGTTGAATAACTCAAACCCTATGCGTCGTAGTTTGAAAACTGTACTTATGGTTAAGAAGAATTACACCGCTGTTGAACGCTCCTTATCTAACCATCAACTGGTATAGGTAAATGTCATGGACATAATTTCAAAAAGTTATATATCAATTTATAAAATAAACGTAAAGATACATCAGTTTGAAATTTGTGCATAACAACGGATATTCAAAACCAAATATTTGCCGTCAGGCAAAAACCCAGGCGATTTCCTCAAATATCACCAATTACAACGAATTCCGATATAATGAGGATATGATCACCTAATTCCCAATAACTTACTCCCACTCATCATCTGTAAAACCATACAGATGTGAGAATAAAGTCTGGTAAATACATACCCAGGAGCAAGGATCTAATTGGGAAATCCGTTTTCAATTAACAACGGATATTGAAACTGAAACATGAAAATATTTCAAAGGGTATCCGGGTATTCCTAGTAATGCCTCTTCCATTATCCAGATTCATGACTATAACCTTATATTTCCTTGCCATCTCTCTAAATCCCTTTATTTGTCTTTACTCATTACCTTCTGTACCCCACCCTTAGGCTAAATGGTTTTCTTTTTTTCTTACCGTTCGGCACCAGCCTATGGTTTGGAAGAAGACTATCCAATAAGCGTAATAGGTGTACTCTCCTAATACAAGGAGCTCACTCCACCTGAGAGAAGGTAAAGGGGAAAAGATAGCCAGAATAATCCTTATTCTATTTCTCCTGAACCGGAGAAATGCAAAGGTGAAGTAGGAGTGGCGATGAAATACATGGCTTGGTCGTGAATGATAGCAGTCACAATTTACATTGCTATCTTTTTAATCCATTTATTTGTCTTTACTTATGTCACGACCCGAAGTTCGACTCGTGACCGGCACTTAACCACGTAACGTCTACAGGCGTAACGCGACTAAGTAAGCCGAAACCCAGAAATCAAAACCATTAAAAATAGTGAGTGTTGAAAATATTTGTTTAAAAACATTTGGAAAACTTAAGTAGTTTAATAACATTCTTTAAAGTTTAAGTTATTATCTTAAAAATTTTGGCAGCATTTCCTTTGTAAAACTAACCCCGAATCCGGGTACAAGACAAAATATGAGTAAAGATGATATATAATAAAATAAGGCATCCCAACGGGAGCAATCACGCCCAACGGCGGAAAAAAACACCACAAGAGTAATATACGACGCCGAAGCGAAGAAATGAGCAATAAGTGAAAAACATCACAGAATGATAAACTGCATAAGTAAAGTCGGCTCACACGAGCTCGACACCAGAATACAAATAATATACATCATCGTCCTCATACTGGTCTCTAAGTCAATACATAAATGTAGATGGAGAGTACTAGATACAAAAGTGTGTACAATGTAAATAACCAGATACCACAACCCACCTAACAGCAAACAGCTCACGCACCAACTGTAGTGGTATCTGTAGCCAAAAAGATGCAAAAGGCAGCTTGCCGCGACTACTCTGAGGGGCAACCTGCAAACACTGTGGCACAACGGGGGTGAGTTGCCAACTCGTGAATAGAAAATAACATATAAAGGTAATCGCGAGCTTGCACGTACTGCGCTACTCTATCATATGCCAGCAGATAATATCTATATGCGATAAGCAGTATGTGCAATAATCATGTAAGTGATCTATCAGGTAATATGACTACAGGATGAGATACAAAATAATGAATGCTGAGCATGAGAAATATAACATCTACACGGAATGTCAACATGGAAAATATAATCGGTGCCCATCAATGCACCCAGATCCTAATAAACTTAGGCACCGGCACTCTCATCGGCCCGCAAATCCTGTAAATCTCTGAGAATCACGAGTGCCCAACATCGGCACTCAAAATATCATGAAATAATCGTGTCCAGCATCGACACGCAAATCCTCATATATCGGGCTCTGTCAGTCCGGATCAGCCCACGGGCTCCGTCTGCGGTATCGGCCCTCGGCCCCGGCAGTATGAGTCGTCCCGTATCCATCTATCGACTCTGGTCAGTATCCTCCGGATAACCGCCAGGTCCAACCAATCACCGGTAGGTACTCGCCACCCTGCCAGGCTTATCGTCTACTCCACGAAAAAAACATTTCTCGCCCCGGGAAACCATACCGGGTCCACCACGAACCCGCAAACGGATCATCCAACTCCTCGAATCGGGTTTCAAGCACATGTCTCAGAGCCGAGAAAACGCGTGGTGGACGCACCAAAATATCATATCAAGAGGAACCGGGTTTTCAAATAGTGCATATTTTCTTAAACAACTCCACGGTCCTCAAAACCAGAAATCACATAAAATCCAAAACCAATGTGCAAGTCAATGCGATGTGACATGTGCATCAAGTCATACTATAAGTAAAAGGGAGAAACCGCTCTTTAAAATAGTTTCAGTTTTTCAAAAGGTATCATGCAGCTCCCAGTTTCTACCAAAATCAGCTTATCCAGGTAGGTACAGTTTGAATATGCATAAGTATGTAAATGAGTACGTGCACAAGTATGAATACGTGAGATGAACTACAGTATAATGATCATGGCAATTCTACAGTGTGAGTGTCATGGCAGTTACTAACGGTGTGTGTAACATGCAGATTAGTGCTCGTGCAACATGAACCGTTAGTAACAGTGCGGTGTTTTTAACAATTCTAAGTTCATATACATATAGCAAGGAATGCGGTATGCAACAAACAGTATTCATGAACAGTCAATGTATGTGAATGCAATATGCTGCTACAAGGTCCTATCAGCCCTGACGCATAACGCCATGCGGACGATTTCCCCGTAGATATTAAATCTACTCACCGTAGTCTCGCGCTAAGTGTAGCCGACGACTTGTTTCCCCTTCTTCGCGGCGTCCGTCGTACTCGCCTGCGAACCTAGAATTTCACAAAAATATCACATAAGCTCAAATCTACAAAAAACGCGACATTGAAGCCAAACTAGAAACCCGCGTCGCGAACCAAGCGTACATGTGCGCGATACGCTAAAACGTGTGATTACGCGCCTGAAGCTACCCCGACACGTCGCGATACGCAGAAACCCCCAAACCCACACACGTATCACACGTGTCGTGAAGGTTTAAAAATATGAGAAATAGGGTAATTGGCTCCAGATTTTTCTACACAAGGAATTAAACAAAATTGCATATACCACAAAACTTCAAATAGCAGCAGACACCTACAGAAAAGACCCCAGCACCCAGGTCCCCCATCTGGCCGCAAATTGCGGCTTGAATGAATATTCCGGCGGCCAGGGTAGGGAGTTGGGCTCCCGGGCTTCGTGTGTGTACTCTATACCTATTGTGCATGCTCCAGTAATTACAATTTTATTCTGAAGCCAACAGGGTACAAGCAGATTCAACAGAGCCCAAATTCTAGTTAAAATGGCTATTTTGACACTAAAACGATACATTCAGGTATTTTAGTGAAACCTGAAACAAACTCTAGGTTGAAACAACACTATAAGCACATAACTAAGCTAATCAAGTCATAAAAATACCATTTAACATAAACTTCACCATTTCCCCTTCAATATCACAAAAGCACTAAAAATACGGTTTTTAGCTATCAAAACTACAAGTTATGATCTAGGGTGTTAAGTGTGAGATTAATACCTTCCAAAGACCTTAGGGAAACCAAAAGTTCAGCTCTTTTCATCACAAGCACAGACTTGCAACAAAACTCCCCCAAAAAGCCATTAAACCAAGGTTTTTGTGAAGTAAAGAGGGGTTTTTGTGTAGGGTTTTGTGTAGGAATCAAAAGAGAAGCAAAATGAAAAGAGAAAGATGATGAAATGTTGATATTGCTGCTGCCTCTCTGCAGTTTTTTTTCCAGGAAATGAGAGGGAGAAGGAAAAGAGAGAGAATGGTCAAAAAAGTCAATCCCTTCACCTAACCACCATACCTCCCACTCCCTTCTTCCATTTTAAAATTAAAAAGGGTTTTTTAAAAAAATGATTTATGGGGGAAAAATAATAAACCATGCAAGAAAAGAAAATGGTCAATATGTTACACTTGCATAGGTTACAAAAGGATAAGTGTGCATGTGTACGCTAACTTAGCTTAAGAAAGAAATTAAGGAAATAAAAATTTAATTAAGGTGGACACAAGCAAAATTATAATTAATAAACCCCAAATATATATATATATATATACATATATATATATATACATATATATATATATACATATATATATATATATACATATATAAACACTTCTCATCACAATTAGCACTAGTTTAAAAGGAAAATAAGATTTTCGGTTTTTTTTTTGAAAAACACGCATCATTACTAATTAACGTGAAATTAACCTAAACGAATTTTCAAAGCGTTACAACTTATTACCTTCTGTACACCCAACTTAGGCTAATTGGTTTTCTTCCTTCCCCACCTTTCGGCACCTGCCTATGATTTGGAAGAAGACTATCCAATAAGTGCAATAGGTGTACCCTCTCCTAATACAAGGAGCCCTCACAACCTGAGAGAAGGTAAAAGGAAAAGACAACTGAAAAGTCAAATTCAATTTCTCCAGAACCGGAAACCATCCTCGAATCTGAAACAAGTTTTTTCGAGTTCGTATGTAACTATACGATGGTTATATCCAATAAAAGGGGATCTTCGTAGTAATACAGAATGTTCCGGAGAAATGCAAAGGGTAAAAGTAGGAGTGACAATGAAGTATGCATCTCTGACAATCCAAAAGCTTGTGTTTTAAGAAGATTCGGTTAACTTGGTTTATGAGTTCTAGTCTAGGGTCGGGACATGGTCGCTGCCAAAGAGAGAGAGAAAAGAAACACTCAGCGTGCACTCTAAGCTAGATCAAAATGGTTAATCACTTTATCTAATCAGGATGTCTCCCACCGTATCCTCAAATTCTAATCCAAACCCAAAGGAAGAATTAGTCGGGATCATCTAAAATCACCCGAGGAGTAAACCAACTCATCAGTGGGAATCGGGATCCAATTATCATCGCATGATAACCTGATGGAATCCACCCAAGTTATCACACTCTAGAAGTTATGCGCATGCCTGACAAGTTTCCTGTATGTTTGAAACTCCCGATGTGAATTTTTTACCCCATACCCTTATGACCTTGACGAAAGCCAACAAATCATAAGTCACATGTCAAGTTCTACCCGTCATTGTCCAGGTTAATTTGAACCCACCCGTACATACCCTTGACAAAGGCCAACAAAGTAGTACGACTGTCCCAAAACAACACAGCTATCTATGCAATAGAAAATTAACAAATAGCTACCATACACTATGCCTTGACGAAGGCCAACAAATAAAGCATGAATACTAAGTGCTACCCGTCTGAAATGACGGAGGGCTACGAATGGTTTTTAGAAAAAAACCTTTAACGAATGAACTTGATATTGTTGAAGGAACTGGATAGCTTTACAAATATATAGTGGTGAAAACTTTTGCTAAAGAGGTCACTCCCGGTGAAGGGATCTCGGCTCTTTCCTCTTAGAATGAGGTGCAGGATATTCCCAACTGAATACCTCGATGCAAAGAAAAAAAGTAATCGACCATACTGAAGTTATTACCCTGACGCAAACTTCTGCCTAAGAGGTCACTCCCGGTGAAGGGATCTCGGCTCTTGCCTCGTCGAATGAGGTGCTGGATATTCATAACCGAATACCTCCGTGTAAAACAAAAGAAAATGTCATTGTAATAACAACTTTTGAAAATTTGTTCCAAAAACATCAAATAGGTCTGTTTTATCTTGCATTGATCAAAATCAACGCAGTCCCATCAATTAATCACACCAGAAAAGAACAAAAATATGATGTACGTATATGCCATCCGCATTCACCACTGGGCCCCGTCATCACCCGTTAGGTTACTTAACTAACGATAGAGCGGGGGCTGGACTAGCGCGGGTGCAAAACATATACAACATCTACTAGTATATATTTAACAATATATAATAATCTTTCCAGGCATGATATATGCAACATCACAGATAAACGATAAGCATCATAGAACAATACTGATAATCTGGGAGCCCCGGGTTTCCTTTGAGCCACAAGTGAAACCCGACGTTCCCCTGGTCGTGTGGATAGCCTGTGCAATGAAAATCTAGACCCCTACGAGTGTGGCAAGTTACCCGCCAAAATTAGAAGTGAGGCAACCCCCTTCATCAAAGTGAATGGGCCACCCGACACTTCACGGGATCCGGTAACTTGAGCACCCCTCCTTGGGTCAAACTGTACCCCTTACGAGTGCGGCGAATAGCCCGCCAATTCTAGAGTGAGGCACCCTTCGTCTCAACGCCATGAGCAGCGGGCCCGTTGCCTTCTAGAACCCGGCTATCCGTGTACTCCACCACGGGGTAATCTTAGTACAGAAAAGAAAATAATATACAAGGGTGACATCGACCTCAACCCGGTCGTGCCCCAAAAATAATATACAAACTGGCAGTGACGGCAGTCCACATGTCGGATGCTTGCCTCGCAAAATCAAATGTACAAATAAATATAAACTGTACTAACATTGCACCCAAGCTATCTACCACGACGATCTCGCAACAATCACAACACAACACAGAACATCAATGTGAATGTCACGTTCGCAAAATCGTCTAAAAGAACAATAGCAATTAGACGAGTTGTACAGCTCTAATGACATTCACGGTCACAGATAGTAATGCAAGTACTGAAAAATACACATTTAAAATTTCAATCGACTAAACTTTTCCAAATTGGCCCCAAATGCAAATCCAGCACTCAAATAAATCTGGGCCAAAACCATATATCACAGAAATCATATTTCTATGAACTAGAGCCCCATAAAAAATTTAAGATACTATAGCCCAAAAAGCGCGGCGGAAGCGCCGCAAAATGTGACATTTTGCTTCGGTTCCCCGGCGGAATTTTGGAGTTAGGTCTCCAAATTTTTTCTGTAGCTCTAGTTTTGCCTGCAAATAATTTTAAGATACCCAAAAAAATTTTTGGAACAACTTTGAAATTCGACAGCAAGCACATGAACATAGATTCGTGATTCGAAAAAATTGGTCAATCGAGATTTTAACCTTGTGCAAATTAGCTAGTAGGGTTAATGGGTTGGCTCTGATACCATGTTGGGTTACGCCAGCGCCCTGGCCATCAATCCGTGGCCAAATGCGGAACAAAAAACTTTAATAAACCTGCGGTAACGGAACCCGATTCCCGGATCATACCATTAACCCTACACTAGCTATATGAAAAGGAGTTTAGAGAGGTTATACCGAATGATCCGTATCCTTCGGTCTTCAACCTCTATCCCAAGCTCCTTATGGCTTCCTTGATTAAATTTGATCTCCGGTCTCCTCCCATCGAAGACGATCCACCTTGAGAGTATGTAATAGGGCTCCCGTCTCAAATCCGAGGCAACTCGAGTATCTAGTATGCTATCCTAGATAGCCAAAATGAAGTAGAGAGTGTGTAGGATTACTTTGTCTCAATACACCCTAGGTTTCTCAACACATGAGACATGTAGGGTGGAGGTAGAAGAAGATGCCATGGGTGAAGTGTGAAGCAAAGCTAGTGAGCAAGTGAAGAAATGGTTATGTTTTTTTTTGTTGTTTTTTTATGAGTTATTTGTTGTGAGCTATATATATCAAACATGCTAGCAAGTCAAGAAAACAACTCAAGAATAAAAATCTCATGGCTCACCACAAATATCTCACAATACAAACAATACTTTCAACATGCCACCACGAGTCACTACATGACTCAACACCATAAGTCTCCAAGTGCACATGCATGAATGAAGGAAAAAAACAATGAGTCACACTTCCACCCAAATAAACATTTAAACTAAATGTTTAACAATAAAAAGAGACGGCATATACTAAAGTAATCTTGTAATAGAATTATAAGAATACCCCTCATCCATATATACATACCTGCATCCGTATTCCGACTGAATATGAATACAACGAGACGAAAATAATCCAACAATATAATACCAGGATCCGGTTTAAACCAAAGCCCACTAGTATTATCCATCCAAATCATGATCCATGCACAAGTGCACGTATATGCTCGAACCCTGCCATAAAACCATACGGCCTGTACAACGTTTTGCCCGAAGCAGGGAAACCCTCTGTGTGGGACTCTAAAGACTCGTCAATACGCTGGCAGTGAGTTTAACCACAAGCACGTCAGCGGTACTAGCTGTACGTAACGGCTACCCAGGTATTGAGCGAAAGGGTGGCCGTCGAGGAAACTCATATTGAAACCCCTACTGAGTCTGACAGTGAAAATATCCGTACAGTCCGGTCCGTTCGTCTATGAGTATCGCATATCGAGTCTCGGGGGGTTGATAAAGTTAGACCCCTAATAACTTGACATTCAGTGTCGGTATGTAACCCATCACCGCCTGAGAAACTACCGATCCTAGATCAGTAATTCTCGACTACCTTGGCCAAGGATTTCTGGTGATGGCCACCCATGCACAACGCGACATCAACCCCCAATACTAGGAGAGACGAATCCCCTAACGATCTGCTCACTGCCTCCATATGGCTCGGGATTGTACACAACTAAAACTTGTTTGCACGACTCCTTTAAGCCGTGGTAGGGTAGTAATCAAAGGACAGTGGGAACTCACACAAGATAAATGACGATCTCAGGTCGATAGACTAACCTGTACACATGTCACCAGGGAACTGCTATCTGACAATAGGTGTAACACCAGCTAGCATGTTCCCGGCGAGTCCGTCCGGTGTACTCATAACCCAATGAGCATCTGTATACATCTTAGGTGAACAAACTAACACCAATGGCTTGTGAGACCGGCCACCGCCCTTCATCGGGGTCTCGATCAGTATACACTAGTCTACTCTGGAGTATCGATGCCCAGTCTCGAAACTCCCACGACTATGGACTTTTTAAGGATATGCTTATAGACCCCAGCTCCCACGTATATGATTGCCATCATACTGCTGATACTCAAGAAAGAATCTTATGGGCTCTATCAATATGTAATAGTGATCTGTAAAGCCACCTAAAGCAAGTACATGATGATAAAGACAAACCGGATAGCATACTATCATCTTGAGTAAGACTGTTCTACCCGTATAGCTCCTCCCTCAATCATTGAAATCACGTTCTTGCGATCCAATAATTGACTTGAGGGCACTATTGCTAACAAAAGTGATTAACCATTCTGATCTAGGTTAGAGTGCACACTGAGTGTTTCTTTTCTCTCTCACTGACAGCGACCATGGCCCGACCTTAAACTAGAACTCAAGAACCAAGTTAACCAAACCTTCTTAAAAACACTTTGGCTTTTGGATTGTCAGAGTCGCATATATCATTGCTGTTAGTTGTATGTATGCCCCAGAGGCTATTATTGCACATGATTGTATATTATAGTGGATGTTTGGACATATATAAATAGGACTTTCTTACTCGACATGATAGTATGCTATCTGGTTACTCTTTATCTTAACATGTTGACCGGTATTCTTTACTGTATTTCTCTCACATGTTGGTAAAGCCTTTGGGATATGTACTTGACCACCAGGATTATGATGAAATCATACAAGTGGGGCTAGGGTGGTCCAAAAGTACATCCTTTAAATGTTCCTATTCGTGGGAGTATCGAGACAGGGCATCGATATTCCAGAGTAGACTAGCGTATACGTTTCTTGACCCATATGATGGGCGGTGGATGATCCCACATCCATTGGTGTTTGACATCAAAGATTGTATACGGGTGCTCAGTGGAGACTGGGTACACTGAACAGGACTCACCGAGAACTCCTAGATGGATATATACCTATCGTCAGATAGCAGTTCTCTGGTGACACTGGTACATGTTAGCCTGTAGACCCGAGATTGTCATAGAGTCTTGTGTGATTCCCACTGTGCTGTGATTTTCCCCCTACCACGTTCAAGAGGGCGTGCAAACAGGTGGTTTTTGGGTACAGTCCCGAGTCACATGGAGGCAATGAGCGATAGGAGGGGTTTCGTTCCCGGTATAGGGAGTTGATGTCATGCTATGCTTGATCGGCCATAACAACAAATCCCTGGCCCAGGTTGTGGAGATTTACTGATAAGAGTTATCAGTAGTTTCTCGAACTGTTATGAGCCATACATCAGCATGACTTATAAAGTTACTGGGGTCTGACGTTTACCACCCCTAGACTTCATATGCGACATATCAGACGAAGAGACCGAACTGTACGGTAGTGTTACTGATAGGCTTCATGGAGAGTGCAGACAAGCTTGCTTGTTGATCTTCATATCGTTCAATACCCGGGTGGCCGTTACGTGCATCTAGTACCGCTGACGGCTTGTGGGTGACTGATGTGATTATCACCTACTGCCGGCGTATTGACGAGTCTTCAGAGTCCCACACAGAAGTTTCCTGGTTCAAGCGAAACGGAGTAGGACACATATGTGATATGTGTGTAGGCCAGATTAAATACGTGTATGTGATTCCGTATTTTAATCTGGCATATATCTCTTATCAGTCAGGTTATATGTGATATAATCGGATTGTTGAATCAAGTGTTGATTTGATAATGTGATATACAGATAAATGATATTGGTCGGTTATATGTGATATAACCGGATTATTAAATCAAGTGTTGATTTAATCATGTGATATACATTATATGTGATATAATTATATCTTGACTAATATCATTAGCTCACTAATTAATCTTCATTATATATATATATATATTAATATATATGATATATTTATATATTATAATGAAGCATGCTTGATTTTCTATTTTTGTGAAAAATAGAAAATGAGGTGGAAAAGAGAAGAGATGGAGGGTATGGGTGAAGTATGGCTTATATTGTATTTTATACACTCTTGACTCACTATTCAAGCATGGCTCCATTTATTTATTGGAAACAAATGGATGCTTGAATAATTGAGGTCTTTTGTATAAGCCATTGTCATTTCATTCATTCAACACATAGCCATTTTTCTTGCATCCTGATTCTTGAGTTGCTCTTTCTCTCTTCTTCTTCTTTCATTGCTACTTCAAAAATCCAAACCCTCACATGTGATGTGAATCATGGATTTTTGAATACATTAGTGGGCAAATCAAATCCCCTACTTCACCATCCTACACTTGATTAGCGATCGAGGGTAGTGTATTTCTTACACTAAAGAGTTTAGTGTGGAGGTAGCTTGAATTGGAGTGGATTCGCATGGATCATCTTCGGCACGAAGGCCATCGAAGGAAGTTAGTCCAAACTCTCAAGTGGAGCCTTATGGAGTCGTGGGACTACTACATGGAGCTATTGAAGTGAAGGACCGGTCTACAAAGGTTGTATTCCTTTCTCACTTGTTATATGTAAAGATGTTTACATGCATGTATTGTCTAATTCTCTAGTTAAGATTCTAGTCTAGGGTTCTTTAGCATGGCAAATTTTTGAAAACGGCATGGTCGATGCCTCCTATAACCATGATGTCGTGCTAGGTAACCCTACAATTGCTACTTCTATATTACCCTTTACATTTCTCCGGAACAATCCGTATCACTACAAAGATCCATATTTATTGGTTGTGACCATCGTATAGTTACATACGAACTCGAGGAAACTTGTTTCAGATTCGAGGATGGTTTCCGGTTCTGGAGAAATAGAATATGACTATTCAGTTGTCTTTTCCCTTTACCTTCTCTCAGGTTGCGAGGGCTCCTGGTATTTAGGAGAGTACGCCTATTGTGCTTATTGGATAGTCTTCTTCTAAACCTCAGGCTGGTGCCGAAGGGCAGGGAAGAAAGAAAACCAATTAGACTAAGTGTGGTGTACAGAAAGTAATAAGTAAAGATATATAAAGGGATTAGAAAGAGGGCAAAGGAAACTGCGACTGCTATCATTCACGACGAAACCGCGTATATCATCGCCACTCTTACTTCACCTTTGCATTTCTCCGGAACACTCCGTATCACTACGAAGATCCACATTTATTAGATACGCCATCGTATAGTTACATATGAACTCGATGGAACTTGTTCCGGTTCGAGGATGGTTTCCGCTTTAGGAGAAATCGAATAGGATTATTCGGGTTGTCTTTAGTCTTTACCTTCTCTCAGGTTATGAGGACTCCTAGGATTAGGAGAGTACGCCTATTATACTTATTGGATAGTCTTCTTCCAAACCATAGGCTGGTGCCGAAAGGTATGGAAAGAAGAAAACCATTTTGCCTAAGGGTGGTATACAGAAGGTAAGAAGTAAAGTCAAATAAAGGGATTGGAGAGATGACAAGGAAATATACGGTTACAGTCATGAATCAGGATAGTGGAAGAGGCATTACTAGGAATACCAGGATACCCTTTCGAAACATTTTCATGTTTCATTTTTACTGTGCGATATTAATTGAAAACTATTTTCCCAATTAGATTCTGACTCCAGGGTATGTATTTACCAGTCTTGATTCTCACATTTGCATAGCGTTATAGATGATGAGTGGGAGTAGAATATTGGGAATTATATGATCATATCCTCATTATATCGGAATTCTTTGTAATTGGTGATATTTGAGGAAATCACCTGGGATTTGCCGGACGGCAAATATTTGGTTTTGAATATCCCTTGTTATGCACCAATTTCAAACTGATATATCTGTACGTTTATTTTTTAAAGTGAGATATAACCTTTTGATATTATGTCCATGACATTTACCTATATCAGTTGGTGATTAGGTAAGGTGCATTCAACAGCAGTGTAATTCTTCTTAACCATAGTACAGTTTTCAATCTACGACGCACAGGGTTTGAGTTATTAAACTCAGGGGACTTATACAAAGTATTGTATGTTGTCCAGTATCCATTAGGACAAAGGGGTTGGTACTCGTACTATATTCTGTTTACTTTTGAGTTCTCTAGTTTTAGACAAGTATTTCGTTGAAATGCAAAGGTCCAAATTTTGAGAAATTATAGGTATATGAATAAAGTATAGAACCATTTGTTGCAAAGTATCACAATTCTTCAAGGTGATTGAAGATGTAGATACTTATGCTAGGTATTCCGTTGATAGTAATGGTTTTGACAACTTGCTTCTTTTTCAGGTTACTCATAGGTGGATTCATTCCTTGACGAGTAATGCTGAATGGCCTCCTTCTATTTGGTTGATATGCATTAGAGACAGATGCATGTATATTGAATCTGCTTCCAATTAAATTAGTGCCTCTGTTTCTATATGGATATAGAATGGATCATACCTTAACGATGTTAAGGTATATGGAGTTTTTCAGCTTATGCTTAAAACCAAAAGCTGGATAAACTCAAGGCATGTTTTAGTAATGGCAGTTTGTGGGTTATCCCGGGCTTTGACGAGGGTTGGCTTTCCACCATCAGGAAGATAAATAGTTATATTGTTCTTAACTCGCCACCAGTTTTAGTAAAATGGATTATTTTCATAGAACAATAGTGGGAGTATTGTAGAACTAGATGTGATTCCAGAACCACAAATGATTACTGAAAATTTAATAGAACCTAGAGATTCAATTGGATTCGACATTTCATTAGCCACTCCGCAGATTTGGTGGGTAACCTCAGACACCCGAGAGGTACTTCGGTCTTCTCAGAGAAGGTGACAGAGAGGTTCTTGTTTACCCAGACTTGCCATTGCTGTTGTTCTAGACTATGAGACCCGGCAGGAGGATGAGTATAACATCGTTCTAAAATAGCTTTAGAAGCGCACGAGTATATGACTCTGCCAGAGGGTTGTTGTAGTCAGTGGGAGCAGCGGAAGCATAGTAGGCAAGTAGCTTATGTCTATTTATAGACTAAAGCAAGTATAGCGGAAGTAGATCATCTATTTTTGATGTGAAAGTCATAGAGTTTAACTTCGTCAAAATAAAAGATGGATATGGTAAGAAGGTAGTAGGAAGTGATGTCTAGGTATTTGGATGAGATGCACTTGATAGGAAGTGATATTCCTATACTACGATCGGTTATATACTGTGGTTGTCACAAAGTGTTTCTCCACATAGGATTTGGATATAATATCAGGGATTCCGTTTACTAGATCTATGGTTTTAGATCTAGATTTGGGAAGTGTCCCTATTTGGGTACTTTGACATTATTCTAAAGGTATTTTAGAATGGACGACTTCTGGCGAGGTGGTTGTACCCGCAGGACATGGAGTCACCCTCTCTAAAGGTTTTCTTATAGACTAAAGGGGAGATGGATTTGCATGATTGACATATCACTTGCTTACGTAATTGAGTCAATCATAAGATATCAAGTACAACACTAGATATCATTTTTCACTGGCTGCAATAAGTATATATATTAATCCAATCCTGGAGAAACGTTGGGAAGCAGTTTATGAACATAAGTGGTTGTTCTAAAGAAATGGTAACGGCAGCCTCTTTCGGGAGACGGTTACCATTTCAGGCTTCCAAGGTGACCTGGATAACATGATGGCTGTCAGAGTTATAGTTTTCTCTCTTTTGAGGGTCAGTATGTTGGACAGTTGGTCCAAGCGGATACTGAGAAAGGCATGGCACAAGATACTGATTAAATTCAGTGGTTGATATAGTCTAAAAAGTTTGTAGGATTTGTAGTTCATTTATGAACTGGGTCCCATCAAATATCCAGACAAATTCTGAGACAGGTATCACTCATTTCAGGAGATAGTCATTCTCCGCGAAGTTGAGATATAGAAAGAAACATTAGAGCGGATCCACTCACTGAGGCTATTTCTCGAACACAATAGTTTCGCGAATGAGCTTTGCGAAACTGATTAGTAGAGAAGTTGGGTGTTTGGTATCACACGGGCTGTGAGTATGCGACATCGCAATAATTAGCCTTATGTGTAAGTGGGAGATTGTTGGCTATAGTGCCCTCAAGGCAATTATTGTAATCACAGGCATGTGATTATGATGATTGAGGGAGGACCTATTCGGATAGAACAGTCTTACTCGAGATGATAGTATGCTATCTGGTTTGTCTTTATCATCATGTACATGTTGATAGAGCCCATAGGATTCTTGCTTGACTACCAGCAATATGATGGCGATCATATATGTAGGAGCTGGGTGGTCTATAAGCACATCCTTAAATGTCCCTAGTCGTAGGAGTATCGAGACTGGGCATTGATACTCCAGAGCAGACTAGTGTATACTGATCGAGACCCCGACGAGGGGCGGTGGCCAGGTCTCACAAGCCATTGGTGTTAGTTTGTTCACCGAAGATAGTATACAGGTTCTCATTGGGTTATGAGTACACTGGATGGACTCGCCGGGAACTTGCTAGTTGGTATTATACCTATTGTCAGATGGCAGTTCCCAGGTGACATGTGTACAGGTTAGTCTGTCGACCTGAGATAGTCATTTGTATCCTGTGAGTTCCCACTGTGCTTTGATTACTACCCTACCACGTCTCAAAGGAGTCATGCAAACAGATTTTAGTTGGGTACAGTCCGAGCCACATTGAGGCAGTGAGCGGATCATCGGGGATTCGTCTCTCTCGGTATTGGGGGTAGATGTCGCGTTGTGCACGGGTGACCATCACCAGAAATCCTCGGCCGGGGTAGTCGAGAATTACTGATCTAGGATCGGTAGTTTCTCAGGTGGTGATGGGGTTTCATATCGACACTAAATGTCGTGTTGTTAGGGGTCTGATTTTATCCACCCCTTAGACACGGTATACGATATTCATAGATGAATGGACCAGACTGTACGGATATTGTCACTCTTAGGCTCAGTAGGGGTTCAGGATGAGTTTGCTCGTCGGCCTCCCTTTCGCTCAATACCTGGGTAGCCGTTACGTACAGCTAGTGCCGCTGACGTGCTTGTGGTTAAACCCACTGCCAGCGTATTGATGAGTCTTTAGATTCCCATACAGAGGGTTTCCCTGGTTTGGGCGATGCAATGTAGAGGCCGTATGGTTTTACGGCAGGGTTCGATCATATACGTGCACTTGTGCACGTATCATGATTCGGACGGATAATACTAGTGGCTTTGGTTTAAGCCAGATTCTAGTATTGTATTGTTGGATTATTTTCGTCTCATTGTATTCGTATTTTTCGGAATACGGATACGGGTATGTATGTTGGATATATGTATGCCCTAGAGGCCATTATATGATAGTGGATGTATCGGTATGTGTATATATATATTCAAAGGACATTATTGTTCGATGACCAAACGCTTTTGGCATGTCGGAGTTCAAAGTTCTATAGTTATAACCGCGATCAAGACGGTGTCGCTTTGCAGCTAGCCGGTTGAGCACGGGTCGATTCGCAGGGAGATGGTTGTATGTCCGTTCGTGTTTTAGACGAGTCAATGAAGAATTGTATATATGTGTTCAATTCTATTCTAAGTGTTTGTATTTTATGTTCAAGTAAACTTGTTAAGGTTAAGGTCGGTTAGTAGAGTTAGGATTAGTCTTGAGCTTGTATTTTGCCATTCTTAAAACGATGTTGGGATAATCGAAGGTAGCGGGGATTAGGAGGACATAGGAATAGGATTTGCGAGTTTAAGCAAGCTTTCCAACGCTAAATCCATTCCTAGTGCCCCTTGTCCGTCCTCTAAATGCGCTTATTTCCAACCCCGGCCGAACACCCGCAACCATGTATCCAATTAAGTCACAACTACATGTCACGTTGTAGTGCGCTTAAAGGACTTCTCAACTTAGGTCGCGGCTACATGTCACGTATAGCGCGCCTAAGTGAGGGGTTGCGCTTGTTTGGTCGAGATTCGTTTCAAGATGTTTGGCGAAGAGAAGCACAAGGGATTTTTCTGTCCCTCATACCACCTTCCTTAGCTTAACAAGTGAGGAATTATCCACACATGGTAAATGGAAATAAAATAAAACAAGAAGGGAGAAAAGAGAGAAAAGGAAAATACGGTTTTGCAAATGGTGCAAGCTAACTCTTGGGTCCTCACCTTAGCAAGGAATTCCGTCGAGTATCATCGCATGAAAATAATACTGAAAAGAGAAAAGAAAAAGAGCAAGAAATAACAACAACTAGTTAATAACAAATAATAAAAGTTACACGAGAATTAAAATTACAATGCAAGAATTAAAAGATACAAAATAACAAACCCTCATCTTCATTTCATCATCCACTCAATGCTCTCACTACATTTTAATGGAAGAATACATGAAGAAGAAGAAGAAGCTAACCTAAACTAAATCCTAACAAAAAGAAGCCTCCTTGGCTTGGCACAAAACTGGGCTATTTATAGGCTGAGTGCTGAAACCTTAGGGCAAGATTCTCTGCCCAAATGAAGTTACCAAACTAACCCCAAAATCCGAGTTGACACTGAGTCAACTCGGCCGCGGATCCGCCGCCAAGTCGTCACTTAGGCCGCAGATCCGCGGTTCTTTGGTGGAATTGGCATGTCGTTTTTTCTGGGGTTTCCTGTGTTTCTTTCTTCAGTTGTTCTACATGTTCCAAATTACAAATTTCTTCCATAATTTCTTCAGATCTGCAACAGTCCAAAATGGCCTCAAAAATAATTCTTTTGACCTTATCTCCCTCGAGCTCCGCGTACCCATTGATTCTTTTGCTTCCCTTCTCGTGCTCTGTGCTTGTCCGAGACACGAATGACCACTGTCATTTGTCATGTCACATGAACTGGTACGTGGCACTGGACGGATACGGATGACCGGAACTCGGCTTTTATCTGTTGGCAACAGATGTTCTGCATTTTGGCGTAACAGTGGAGATTTTGTATCATTTGCGTTATTTTGGACTAGGAACCTGTAGCCTGTAAATATGTAATAAACACGGATTAAAATCACCTTCCTATAAACAAACGAGCATAAGAATGGGCGGTACTAAATGCAATATTCTGGTATGAACATTTGACATGATTGTATGCTATCTGGTTTTCTTTATCTTGACATGTTCATTTTATTATGCACTTTATTCATTTGGTACATATTGATAAAGCCCTTTGGATATTTGCTTGACTACTCTGATTATGATGCGGATCATACTAGTAGGACAAGTGTAGTTTATAAGCATATCCTTAAACTGTTCCTAGTCATGGGAGTATCGAGACGGGGCATCGATATTCCAGAGTAGACTAGCGTATACATTCTTGACCCATATGATGGGCGGTGGATGATCCCATATCTATTGATGTTAGACATCAAAGATTGTATACGGGTGCTCAGTGGAGACTGGGTACATTGAACGGACTCGCCGAGAAACCCTATATGGTATTATATCTATCGTCGGATAGCAGTTCTCAGGTAACACTAGTACAAGTTAGTCTGTAGACCCGAGATTGTCATAGAGTCTTGTGTGTGCTCCCATTATACTTTGATTGCCACCCTACCACGGCTCTACTGAGGCATGGAAACAGGTGGTTTTTGGGTACAGTCCCGAGGCACATGGAGGCAATGAGCGATAGGAGGGGTTTCGTCTCTCCCGGTATTGGGGGTTGATGTTGCGCTATGCTCGGTTGGCTATAACAGGAAGTCCCTGACCAGGGCTGTTGAGATTTACTGATAAGTGTTATACGCCATATATCGGCATGACTTATTGAGTTACTGGGGTCGACGATGCCATCCCTAGACTTGATATGCAGCATATCAGATGAAGAGACCGAAATGTACGGTAAGTGTTGCCAGTTGGCTCGACGAGAGTTTTGACAGGTTCGCTTGTTTTTCTTCTGATCGCTCAATACTTAGGAGCCGTTACGTACAACTAGTGTCGCTGACAGTTTATGGGTATATGATATGATCACTGCCTACTGCTAGCGTATTGACGAGTCTTAGAGTCCCACAGAGGAGTTTCCTAGCTCAGGCGAAAAGATGTGGGGTGCATATGAGATATGCGCGGGAGATTGATTAAATGCGTGTACATGATACCGTATTTTAATCGGGTATTTTCTATTGGTCGGGTCATATGTGATATGAACGGTTTATTAAATCAAGTGTTGATTTAATATTGACTTTTAGCTCATTTATTTAAACCTTTTCTATTTGGATGTATGCATGAATGTATATATGTATATATACATGTTGATGTGAATGCACACATACATGCATACATGTGTCATGGTTGTTGATACATTGGAGATGGCAATGCAAGACTCACATGGTATAAATATCTATCTATCTATCTATATATATATATATATATATATTTATTGAGAAAAAGAAAATGGGATTAAATCATGGTTGATTATTTCTACACTCTTCTTTACTTAACCTTGTAAATTACCGTGGTTTAATTTCTATTGTTCTTTAACTCACTAAACAAAATATCTAGATATTTATTGACCATGGTTGTATGCGAGTGTGACTCTCATATAAATATTTTCTTTTCTCATTTTATTTTGAGAATTATCACAATATTGAGCTAAAGCTTTGCCATCTCCTTCTTCTTCCTCCTTCATGCTCTCTTGCCTTTTCTAGTGAGTGAGGAGTACAAAAAAGGAAAGGTTTTAAAGTGAGAATACTAACCATATCACCAATCTATATTAGTCTAGCCCACTAGTGTAAGTTGTTTGCTTCACTTCTTCATAGATCAAGTGAAGCTAGGAGCTTGAGCCAATGGACTCCGTGGTGGATCGTCGTAGACTTGGAAGGATTCAAGCGAACCGGTTCAAACCCTAGTTGATCTAAGGAGTCACAAGAGGAGGTCTATAAAGGTTGTATTTCTCCCCACTTAGTGTTAGACACTTCTAAGTATGTGATACTTTGTGTTGTTACCCTAACTTTCTAGTTCGATTCCTAGGTTAGTTTGCTTAGCACCCATAAAATTTTATTATGGCATGTTTGATGCTTGCAAATCCTAGGCATGGTGCTAAGGAAACCCAACAGTGGTATCAGGGCCAAGATAGAGCTTTAGAGTAACCTAGATGACGTTAAAAACTTCGAACGAACGAAATCGACACCCAAGGTTTTGCTCTTTGGAAATTTTTCAAAAGTTGAAATTTTTCATATTAAAAATACTTAGAAAATCATGCAGGGTATTGTATGGGCCCTCAAGAAGAACGAAGCCCTAACTCGACCTAACGACCGTGGAACCGCGTCCAAAATGGTCTTTTAGCGGCGGTTTCGCGGCGTCGTTGGTGAGGCTTGGGCTGTGCCTTCTTGTGCTGGCCCGTATGTGCTAATGGAAGTCTCCGGTATATTTTAATACTGCTCATGTGTTGAGCTTTCTGAGAATTATTTGGGTGATCGATCGATCGATCGAATGTTTTAACCGCGCCTAGTTTATGAGAATGTGATACAATAATTGGAATCTACATATATTCGTTGCGTGTAAATCTAACATTTCGGTCTCGGGCGGAATCAGAAATCATGTTGAATTATCCGAATTCTTTTGAAAAGGCATTTTCATGGATGAGACCTAAATGTGAGACTTGCATTGTTAGGCATGAAATCCAGGATATGTGATATTCCGGGTTTATGATGTCTAAAGGCAGTAACGATTCCAATTGTTGTAGTTTTTCACTTTCTTTTCTGCGACCGTAAGTGTAGTATGTGGTGTATCACCGGTTTCATTGCTATACGTCAACGACAATTGGGGTACGCATACTTGCTTACGTTGATGACATGTGTTGTTATGTGTTGCTGAGATGTGATGTATAGGATCGTCGTGATTGAATGGCCGGGGGTTTTAAGTGAGATGAGAGTTTTTCTTTTCATTCATGTAAAATTCATTGTATGTAATATTCTTTTATTGGGGCACTTCCGGGTTGAGGATGATGTCACCATTGTTGTATACTATTTACTTTTCCACATTAGGATAGACCCAAGGTGGGGAGCACAAGTGACCGGGTTCTGGGGTCCAGTGGGAGACCATTTCGAGGAGTCGAGACCGAGTCTCCTAACTCCAGAATTGGTAGGGTCACTTGCCGCTCTCGCAGGGGTCTAGGGGTGTGGGATTGGCTATTCATCACGACCGTGGAATCCTTATTTTCTATTGTTGGCTAAATACAAAATAGGGACCTCCTAGTAAATCCTATATTTTCATATATGTACTTCTGCTATTTATATTCTGTGATGTGATCACTTGATATATTGGAACGAATCGAATATTATATATATGATATATAATAAACGTAATACACGTTACTTATGTTTTACATCCGCGCTAGTCCCGCCCCGCTATGCGGTTAGTTAAGTAACCTAACAGAGCATAACGGGACACTGTGGCGAATGCGGATGGCATAAGCATACGTTATATTTTCATTTTTTTCCTGTGATGGCTTAAGGAATTAAATGATGGGACTACATTAATGAGATTAATGTAAAGAAAAAGAAACCTAAAGGATTTTATAGAATCGGATTTGAAATCCACTCGTCTTTTTATGAAAAAGCAAAGTTTCAAAATTGCGGAGCTTAAGCCACTCCTTTTGAAAACCATTTGATTTTACAACGATATCAAGTTCAAACCGTTAAAGGTTTTCTTAAAAACCATCAGCAGCCTTTCATCATTTTAGGAAGTAGAGTACTTAGTATTCGTGCTACATATGTTGATTATAGTCAAGGCGTAGTGTACGGTAGCTAAGTGATGTCTTCCTACACAGCATATGATGCGATTAATTAGGACATCCATGTGATTATGTTGATTATAGTCAAGGGTCATGTGAGTAGGTCTAATTAATCATGAAATGACGAGTAGAACTTGACTAGTACTTATGATATGTTGACCATAGCCAAGGTCATAAGTTACTAGGGGTAAAAACCATATCGGGAGTTTCAAGAGTTGAAATTTGCAATAAGATTGCATACCTTGTATGTGATAGTTGGATCCCGATCCCACTGTGAGCAAGAGTTTCTCCCATGAGAGTTTTTCACTTAATAATTAGCTAACACATTAGGTGTCTAGAAAGGTGTCAACGGGGCTACGCCTCTGGGAAAACGAGGTTTACTTTAATTAGGTCCGTGCGAAAGCACGGGGAACCTCCCTCAAAGTACTGTGTTACACCTTAGCATGTGATTAGTGACTAATTATACTTTATTGTATGGTTTTTAATAAAAAGTTTACCAAAACGATCTTTAAATATTTTATCAAAATTAATGAATATTTTATTAGAATTTATTTAGGCTTGCACACACATGTGCATGTAAACTAGGGTTAAATTGGGGTTAGACCATGATTAGCAACCATGGTGGACTAATCATTTTGTTAAGCCCATTTGAAATTTTATTAAGTGTTTTGGTTATTTGTTTTTTTTTTTCAAATGAAAAATGATTTTGTTTTGGGTTGACTTGGAGAGAGAGAGAGGGCATCATAGCTTGAGCCATGCTCACATTTAATGAGGAGAGAGAGGGGGGTTGACTATCCCATGCTCTCATATCTCTCTCATTTCATTTTGCTTGGCCTCACTCATTTTTCCTCACATCTCTCACTCTCACTCACACACACACAACACCATCCACAGCAGCAGCAGAAGCCCCAGCAGCAGCAACAGCATCAGCACAAGCAGCAACAGCATCTGCACCAGCAGCATCAGGCAGCAGCAGCTCCAGGCAGCAACAGCAGTAGCAAGCAGCAGTAGCAACAAAAACACTTCTCTTCTTCTTCTTCTCCTCCTTCTCCTTGCACCTAGGGTCAAGTGAGGTATAAGTTCTGAACTCAACTTCCTTTTTGCTAAACTTATGTGTTAATTAGAATCGGTTAGTGTTAAATATGAGATTTAGTGCTAGAAATGGTGTTTTGTGTGGAGTTTTGGCCAAGTGGTGATTTTGATGGTTAGCCTAGTTTAACTAAGTGTTATTAGGCCCTTTAAACTGAGATTTAACCCCAGATTTCACTAAAATACCATAGGGTTTCATTTAGTGTAAAATCTATCGTTTTAAAGCAAAATTTGGCCTTTCTGTGATCTGCTGTAGACCCGTATGCTTCAGAAAAAATCTGGGATAACTGGAGCATACTTGTTAGATGTTGATCACACACCCAAAGAACGAGACCTCCTACCCACCATCAGGCCCCCAATTTAATCGTTCTGGCCGCAAATTTCAGCCAGATAGGGGAGTTAGGTGTTAGGGTTTGGTCTAGGGTAGTCTGCTGTATATTCTAGTGTTTTGGCATATGCCACTTTTTGAGTTTTCACCCGAGTCAAAATCTGGAGAAATATATCGTTTTTCCAATACGTTTAGTTTGCGTGATACATGAGTGGGTTTAGCGTTACTACGTGTCACGACGTGTTGGGATAGTTTCAAACGCGTATACACACGTTTCAATGTATCGGACACACGCGCGTTTAGTTCGCGACGCGAGTTTCTCGTTTGATTTCGATATCATGTTTTTGCAGGATTTTGCTTATGCGTATTCATTGTGTAAATTCTAGGTTCGCAGGCGGGTACGTCGGACGCCGCAAAGAAGGGGAAACAGGTGGTCGGCTACGCTTAGCACGAGACCGGGTGAGTAAATTTAACATCTACGGGGAAATCGCCCGTATGGCGTTAAGCGTCAGGGCGTGATAGGATATTCTAGTCGTATATATTCATATATACCATTGTAGCATACCCATTCCTTGTTGCATATAAAAATGGTAGTATATAGCACCGCATTGTCACTAACGGTTCAGCTTGCACGAGCACTATTTGTATGTTACACTCACACCGTTAGTGATTGCCATGAAACTCGCACTATAGGATTGCTACGAATCATACATTGATGATTAGACATGACTTTGTCGCATATTGGCATATATTTACATTGATATATTCATATTGGTGCATGCATACCCTGATATACCTATACTTGCGCACATGCACACTGTATATTCATATTAGTGCATACATTCATTGATATATCCCTACCTGCGCACATGCACACTGTATATTCACATCAGTGCATACCTTCATTGATATATCCCTACTTGCGCACATGCACACTGTATACTCATATTAGTGCATACATTCATTGATATATCCCTACATGCGCACATGCACACTGTATATTCATATCAGTGCATACATTCATTGATATATCCCTACCTGCGCACATGCATACTGTATATTCATATCAGTGCATACATTCATTGATATATCTCTACCTGCGCACATGCACACTGTATACTCATATTAGTGCATACATTCATTGATATATCCCTACCTGCGCACATGCATACTGTATATTCATATTAGTGCATACATTCATTGATAAATCCCTACTTGCACACATGCACGCTGTACATTCATAGTAGTGCTTACATAGATTGATATCTTCATACTCGCGCACAGGCACGCTGTATATTCATAGTAGTGCTTAAATACTTTGATGTCTTCATACTTGCGCACATGCACACTGTATATTCATGGTAGTGCTTACATACATTGATATCTTCATACTTGAGCACATGCACACTATATATCCATATTCGTACACATATACATTGGCACACTCATATTTGCGTATATATCTACATGCACATTCATACCTATATACATACATATGTTACATACATGGATGATATTGGCTTGAATTCTAGAAAATGGGGACCGCATGAGATATTTTCAAAACTGGATCCATTTTAAAAGAGCGGTTTCCCTCTTTTACTCTTAGTGTCATACGACACATTGCATGGATTTATGCATTGAGTTTTGGATTCGTGTGATTTCTGGATTTGAGAACCGAGGTATTATTTTAAGGAATTACACACTGTTTTAAAAATCCGGTTTCTCTTGATATGATATTTTAGTGCGTCCACCATGAGTTTTCTCGGTTCTTGAGAGCTTGTGTGATTATACCCGATTCGAGGAGTGGTAGGCACCGTCTACGGGTACATGGTGGATCCGGTATGGTACCCCGGGGTAAGAAGACTCGTATAGTTAGACGGTGAGCCCGGCGGAGGGACTACCACCTACCGGTGATTGGTGGGACCTGGCGGTTATCCGGAGGATACTGACCAGAGTTGAGAGATGGATACGGGCGGTTACTCGGAAAACTTTTCCAAATGTAGTCTTCCCATCCTCTACAAGGTGAGCTCCGGCGTAAAAACTTGCCGCATAGACACAATATAGCATGAAGAACGAAAATCCGAAACCGATACCACTAATCAATCCTTGCCTAATTCCTGTTTTCATCGATCCTTCGCATTTCTTCTTTTTCAATTCCATAACTTTTTCTTCAGCCGAGAAAGAAGCAACCGTTCTTATACTTCCCACTGCGTCGGTGGCCACTTAACTGGCCTCCTCGTACATCATCTGAAACCGATTTCAATATGCAAATATATATTATGACCTTGTCATATATATTTATGATCAAATGATAAGGTTATATAGACAAACCTTTGAATCAGCGCTAAACCCTGTCATGAACTTTGCTTGAATGAATCCGTTGAGGCCGATGAGGGGTAGCAAAGCCAAGATAATAAACGACAATTGCCAATTCGCAACAAAAGCAATCACCAAACCCACAACTAAAGTCGTACTATTCTCAACAATTAAAGAGAGTGTATCACCGACAAGACCCCTGACAGTTGCTGCATCTGCGGACAGCCCCTCAAAAGCCGACTAGCGCACAGAATGAAAGCCAAGAATCCCCAACATCCCCTCCTCAAAAGCCGACTAGCGCACAGAACAGAAATCAAACTGTGAGGGGCGGCACCACGGTCCCCCTGCACAACAAACACTGACTCGCCGGGAAAACAAAATTTAACTGTCTTCTCGCGGCAGTCCACGGACGCATGGCAAGTAGCTATCCAGTCTATGCCCAACAGAACGTCGAAGTCCAACATCTCAAGAAAGATCAAGTCGACGGGCAAAACTCTGTCTCCTAAACGGACAGCACACGACCGAAACACGTGTCGTGCAACAAACGACTCTCCCACAGGAGTAGCCACAACCAGCGGCTGATCTAGCCAACAAGACTCTCGGCCTAACCTCGATACGAAGTGCGTAGAAATATACGAATGCGTAAATCCCGGATAAAAAAGAACATGTGCATCATAAGAACATACAGAAAGGGTACCTGAAACCACAACATTTGATGCCTGAGCGTCCTGGTGAGTCAAGGCAAACACCCGAGCTTGCCCCTCTACCGGCAACTGGCTGACCTCCGTCTCTACCACCTCGCCCTCTCGGTACAAAACCACCACGACCCCGACCTCTCTGCACAAGAGTCTGACGCGGAACAACAACCAGCATAAGGGGCAACACCCTCTGAGGTGGAGAAGGTGGTAAGGTAACCTGTGGTACAGCTGCCTCGCTTACACGTGGCTCAGCACAATCTCGAACCCGATGACCCATACTCCCGCACCGGTAACATCCAGATACATACTGCGACCCTCCTGAGGGTAAGAGATAAAAAGCTAACCTCGTCCCAAACCTCCACTATCTGAATGGGAACTGTCACGATGTCTAAACGCCCTCCTCGCTGCCGGATCACCAATACGAACCCTCTTCGGTTCCGGAGCAACTGACGACTCAGAAAGACGCTCCTCTACCAATAGGGCTGCATCCACCGCTGCCGCGTATGTGTCGCAAATCTGAATGCTGATGGCTAGGAACAACTGGGTAAGCAGGTCTCGAACAAACCTCTTCACCCTCATCTCTACTGTCGCCATCAGGTACGGAGCATACACTGACAGCTCGGTAAACAATACATCATACTCCGACACCGTCATCCCTGGCGTCTGGCATAACGACTCAAATCTACGCGCTCGCGCATCCCTGATCCTCGGTGGAAAAAAACGGGCAAGAAACGACGTCACAAACTCAGCCCAGGTCATAGGAGCAAGACCCGCGGCCTTGCCCTTCTCCAAGGACTCACACCACTTCTGGGCCATACCCTCCAGACGAAAACTGGCAAACTCCACCCATCTCTCATCGGAGCATCGGAGTGAGCGATAAATCCTGGCCATCCGGTCGATGAATGACTGCGGATCCTCAGTAACACCTGTGCCAGTAAACACCGGAGGCCTCAGCCTAGTAAAATCAGTCAGCGACACAGCAATAACCTCCGGAGCTGTAACTGCGACTACCGGAACTGTAGGTACCATCGTGGTCCCCGCAACGGGTGGAACAACTGCCTGCCCCTGTGCTTGGATGGTCTCTACCAAAGTCCCCACTATCTGGCGCAGATTCTGTATACCAACTCTAATCATAGCAATGTGCTCCGGTACAACAGGCGTACCGCCCTGGTCAGTCATCGCATCAGACGGGTCAACTCTGACCTCGGCCCTCACGGCCGCTCTCTGTGCCCTCGTAGTCTTCGGCGACATATGGGCTGGAAATTGAAACAAGATTCGATAAGGAAACGGAAATCGAATCATAAAGATGTATATCAATCATGGAAGGAATATCAATCAATAAGTCCTAAGGTCACTTAGGCGGAGTACCGTGTCGTAAGTATGCCGCGGAACATACACATGCTACGTCACTCTGCTTAAGCTACCTACTCTATCATACCAAGGTCATCCTATACTCCGAAAGGTAAAACCTAACGCTCTGATACCAACTTTGTCACGACCCAAGTTTGGCCCGTAACCGGCACTTAAACTACGTAACGTCAACAGGCGTACGCAACTCATGTAAGCCGAAAACCCAGAAATCTAAACCACCCAAAACTGGATCAACGGATAAAACATAGTTTAAAACATTTAGAAAATCACGAGAAAAATCTCTAACTCTAGTTTTCTTTCTTGAAAATTTCGGCAGCACCTCCTTTGTAAAAACTAACCCCGAAAACGGGTACAACACAGATAATATATAAAGCATCCCAATTGGGAGCAAAATCACGCCCAACGGCGGAGACAATCACCAAAACAAGTATACGACGCCGAAGCGAAGAAATAACAAAGGAAACTGCATAAATAGGTAAAACTTTCCAACATAACCGGCTCCCACGAGCACGACACCCAAAGTCACCAAAATATACAACACAGAGTCCTCACAAGTCGTCTCTAAGACATATACAAACAGTGGTAGATGGAGAATACTAGATCCAACAAAAAGATATACAATATACAGACAGATAACCACAAACCTACCTGAAAGCAAAGGCCTCACTGCCTAATATAGCGGTATCCGCAAAAATAGAGATGATAAGACACCCTGCGCGACTACTCAGAGGGAACGTCGTGCAAAACACTGTGTCACAACGGGGGTGAGTTGCCAACTCGTGAATAGTAAATAACATCATACTGAAATCGCAAGTATGCACTAACAGCAATGATCAATAACCTGTAAGCTGGTAGCATGAGTATGACAATATGAATATGCAACTATCATGATCAGGGTACACCACCAGGGTATTATATCTACATGAATCAATGCATATCAAATGAATACTGAGTGCGGGATAGTAAATAATCTCATGCACAAATCGTAAGTATGGAAAACACAGTGTATCTCAAACAGCACCCCACATCCCAAATTACTCAGATCGGCCCTCAAATCCTGTACGTCTCATGAAACCTGAGTGTCCAACATCGACACTCTAAAACATCATGAAAACCAGTACCTAACATCGATACGTAAATACTCGTATCCATACGTTCCTCGAAACCCAAGTATCCCACTTCGACACTTGTATTCCACGTATCGGTCTTTCTGATATCCATACGTTCCTCGAAACCCAAGTATCCCACCTCGACACTTGTGATTCCACGTATCGGTCTTTCCAAATCCATATATCTCTCGGAATATAAGTGCCTAATATCGACACTTGAAATTCCCATATCGCATGAAAACATTTCTCAAATGCGTAAATCCATGTAAAATAGCATATGCAACATAAAATATTAATATGAGCATATCATGGAAAAAGTCCGCTATTTAAATGCATCAAGTCATTAAATATATCTCGCGGTTCCCAAAATCCAAAACCAAAACACATATATATACATCGTCCCATTCCACCGATATATATGTTATAAAACTGATCATGTAACAATAGCAAAGTATATGTGCGAGCATGTAAATATGGTATGGCATATGCATAGACATGTAGGTATACAGGTATGCTATATGTCATATGCACTATCGCACAAGTATAACTGTTTCAATGTCGCTAACTAATAGGATAGTATATCAATGAGCATTTGTGTTGTGCGTATCATAGCAATTACCGACAGTGTGTGTAGCATATCATTGGTGCTCGTGCAACATGGACTGTCAATAATAGTGCAGTGTACAAGGATACAGTATCAGGCACAACAAGTAACTATATGCAATGTGAATCATGCAATATCTCTATATAAGCACATAAACATACGGCTAGTATCATATCATATCTAGCCCCGACGCTTAGCGCCATACGGGCGATTTTCCCGTAGATGTTAAATCTACTCACCAATGGTCTCCAGCTATGAAAATCCGACCACCTGCTTCCCCTTGTTCGCAGCGTCCGAAGTCCCCGCTTGCGATGCTATAATTTCACAAACACAAGAAATAATGCGAACATCTCAGAATCGATCAATATAACGCAAAACTACGTATTAAATAACGCACCAACATTAAACTAACTCGCGAGTGCACGTCTAGTGGCTAACATGCGCAACGATACCTCAAAACCTAATTGAGTACAGCAGCAGCACAAGCTCACGACTCGTGTCGCAATACGTATCACGCGGACTCAAAACACTAGATTATAGGTAATCGATCCCAGATTTTGTATACTGCAATTACTAAAAATGTAAACAGTATCAAACACATCTAACCAACAGCAGACAACTACCCACAGAAGACCAACCCCAATCCTCTCCTACCTAGCCGGCGTCGCCGGATTTTGCCCTATGGTCGCCGGCCCCGGCCGGTGAGGTGGTCCCCATCTCTCAGGTGGTGTCTCAGGTTCACTAGTACATCTCTAAAATTTTGTTTGGTCAAACACTAAAATCTCCAGGTCATAGCTGGTATAGAATCTCTAAAAAGACACTAAAAACCCGATATTGCACTAATCGATATAAAAAGCGTTCTACGCTACAACCAACGAGCAAAACCACATAAAAACTCTAATTTAATAGTATAGGGGTTATACCTAATAACTTTTCTCACAAGCTCCTAGCTTTCCCTAGCTCCAAGTGATCCAAGAAGGCAAAAACAAGACTTTGTGGTGTTTTTGTGATATATTTGGAATTTTTGAGTTAAGATTGAAGAAAAATGAGAGAGAAAAGCTCAAGAGCAGTAGAGAATAAAGGGATTTCGGCCAAGAGGGATAAGGGAGAGTTTTTGTGAGGGTTTCCTAGCAATTTCCAACATTAAATGCAATTAATTGCATTCACACACACATAAATACATATGCATGCACCTCTTCTTTTCTTTTCTTTTCTTTTTCTTTTCTTTAATCCAATAACCCTAACCTCCACACAAATATCTAGATACATGTGGGTTTGGTTACTCAAGAATAATTGAAGAAAAGACCGCTTAAAGAGAAATTTCCCAAAATGTGAATACCGCATTAAAATATATTAAAATTGGGAAAAATTCAAATTGAACCAAAACGTCCCATAAACCCCCAAAGCTTGCGCACTAGCTTTATTTTAGCTAAACTAGATGCCGGCAAGTCTATATGGTCATCTGAATACAGTCGGGTTAAAACGGAAATTACCGACAATTTAACCCTAAAACGGACAAATTCGTATAACGATTTCTAAAACGTTACACCGCCGGCCGAGTTGGCCAATTTTCGGCCGAATCAGGCTGCCGGAAACCCCCCCCCCCCCGAGGTTCATCTAACCTCTGGTACAGTTACCTTTCAGGGTGTAGTGTGGTTTTTGTGAGATATGCATGTGTAAATCCTTGGTATTCTAAAGGTTCAAAATAAAACAATATTAAAAATAATGTAGGGTATGGGATTTGAACTCTGGAGGCTTGGTTCAGCAGTGCAAGGTATTACCAATGAGCCACAAGCTCCTTCTTGCTATTAATTAGCAAAACAAATATTTAACTTGTGCTCAGGCAAAAGTACCCCTTTTTTTAAATTTTGAAAAATTTGCACAGAAAGTTGTACAGGAAATTTGGGGTTGTTACAGCTCGCATGAGCATTATTCCCTATACTTCAGCCGTAGGATCTATAATGTATGCGATGTTGTGTACATGCCCTGATATAGATTATGCACTGAGTGTAGTAAGCAGGTATCAGTCAAACCCAGGAGAGAAACACTGGACAGCTGTGAAGAACATTCTTAAGTACTTGCGAAGGACTAAAGAATTGTTCTTGGTGTATGGTAACGGGGATCTCCAAATGGAGGCCTTTACCGATTCGAGCTTCCAGAGTGATAAGGATGACATCAAGTCTATCTCAGGGTTTGCATTTACCCTCAATGGAGGGGCGGTGAGTTGGAAGAGTTCCAAACAGGATACCGTTGCAGACTCTATGATGAAAGCTGAGTACATTGCTGCAAATGATGCTGCCAAGGAAGCCGTATGGATGAGGAAGTTCATCTCGAAGCTAGGAGTAGTTCCAACCATTATTGATCCAATACCATTTTATTGTGATAATAATGGGGCTGTGGCGTTGGCTAAAGAGCCCAGGTCCCATCAGAGATCCAGACACATCCTGAGGCGATATCATTTGATCCGGTAAATAGTTGATCGCCGCGAAATCGAAATTAGGAGAGTAGATACAAAGAATAACACTGGGGATCCACTCACCAAGGCCCTCCGTCGGCCACAGCATGAGCGACTTTTTGAGATGTTGGGTATGAGTTACGCCAATAATTGGTCTTAATGCAAGTGAGAGATAGTTGGATATATGTATGCCCTAGAGGCCATTATATGATAGTGGATGTATCGGTATGTGTATATATATATTCAGAGGACATTCTTTCTCGACATGATAGTATGCTATCTGGTTTTCTTTATCTTGACATGTTCATTTGATCATGCACTTTATTCATTTGGTACTTGTTGATAAAGCCCTTTGGATATTTACTTGACTACTCTGATTATGATGCGGATCATACTAGTAGGACAAGTGCAGTTTATAAGCATATCCTTAAACTGTTCCTAGTCGTGGGAGTATCGAGACGGGGCATCGATATTCCAGAGTAGACTAGCGTATACATTCTTGACCCATATGATGGGCGGTGGATGATCCCATTTCCATTGATGTTAGACATCAAAGATTGTATACGGGTGCTCAGTGGAGTCTGGGTACACTGAACGAACTCGCCGAGAACTCCTATATGGTATTATATCTATCGTCGGATAGCAGTTCTCAGGTGACACTGGTACAGGTTAGTCTGTAGACCCGAGATCGTCATAGAGTCTTGTGTGTGCTCCCACTGTACTTTGATTGCCACCCTACCACGGCTCTACTGAGTCGTGCAAACAGGTGGCTTTTGGGTACAGTCCCGAGGCACATGGAGGCAATGAGCGATAGGAGGGGTTTCGTCTCTCCCGGTATTAGGGGTTGATGTTGTGCTATGCTCGATTGGCTATAACAGGAAGTCCCTGACCAGGCCTGTTGAGATTTACTGATAAGTGTTATCAGTAGTTTCTCGATCTGTTGTACGCCATACATCGGCATGACTTATTGAGTTATTGGGGTCGACGATGCCATCCCTAGACTTGATATGCAGCATATCAGACGAAGAGACCGGACTGTACGGTATGTGTTGCGAGTTGGCTCGACGGGAGTTTTGACAGGTTCACTTGTTTTTCTTCTGATCGCTCAATACCTAGGAGCAGTTACGTACAACTAGTGCCACTGACGGTTTGTGGGTATGTGATATGATCACTGCCTACTGCTAGAGTATTGATGAGTCTTAGAGTCCCACAGAGGAGTTTTCTAGCTCAGGCGAAAAGATATGGGGTGCATATGAGATATGTGCGGGAGCTCGATTAAATGCGTGTATATGATACCGTATTTTAATCGGGTATTTTCTATTGGTCGGGTCATATGTGATATAACCGGTTTATTAAATCAAGTGTTGATTTAATATTGACTTTTAGCTCATTTATTTAAACCTTTTCTATTTGGATGTATGCATGAATGTATGTATGTATATATACATGTTGATGTGAATGCACCCATACATGCATACACGTGTCATGGTTGTTGATACATTGGAGATGGTAATGTAAGACTCACATGGTATAAATATCTATATATATATTTATTAAGAAAAAGAAAATGGGATTAAATCATGGTTGATTATTTCTACACTCTTCTTTACTTAACCTTGTAAATTACCATGGTTTAATTTCTATTTTTCTTTAACTCACTAAACAAAATATCTAGATATTTATTGACCATGGTTGTATGTGAGTGTGACTCTCATATAAGTATTTTCTTTTCTCATTTTATTTTGAGAATTATCACAATATTGAGCTAAAGCTTTGCCATCTCCTTTTTCTTCCTCCTTCATGCTCTCTTGCCTTTTCTAGTGAGTGAGGAATACAAAAAAGGAAATGTTTTTAAGTGAGAATACTAACCACATCACCAATCTATATTAGTCTAGCCCACTAGTGTAGGTTGTTTGCTCCACTTCTTCATAGATCAAGTGAAGCTAGGAGCTTGAGCCAAGGGACTCCGTGGTGGATCGTCGTGGACTTGGAAGGATTCAAGCGAACCGGTTCAAACCCTAGTTGATCCAAGAAGTCACAAGAAGAGGTCTTCAAAGGTTGTATTTCTCCCCACTTAGTGTTAGACACTTCTAAGTATGTGATACTTTGCGTTGTTACCCTAACTTTCTAGTTCGATTCCTAGGTTAGTTTGCTTAGCACCCCCTAAATTTTTAATATGGCATGTTTGATGCTTGCAAACCCTAGGCATGGTGCTAAGGAAACCCAACAATGTATATAGGATGAGGGGTATTCTTGTAATTTCATTACAAGATGCTTCTAGAAGATACCACCTCATTATTGTTTTAACCATTTGGATAAATGGTTAATGAGGTGGAGGATGAGTCATTGTTTGGCTTTAAATGAAGCATGGCTTTGTGGTGACTCATGGGATGACTCATGGAGTGACTCATGGTGGCACTATTTGGGCATGCTTGATTTAGTTTGTGTTGTGAGAATTTTCTTCACTTGATGCTTCTTGCTCTCATGCTCACAACACTTAGCCATTTTTCCTCACTTGAGTTTTTGCTTTACTCTCATCCTCTCATGGCTTCTTCTACCTCCACCCTCCATGTCTCATGTGTTGAGAAACCTAGGGTGTATTTAGACAAACTAATCCTACACTCTTTACTTCATCTTGGCTATCTAGTGTAGCGAACTAGGTACTCGAGTTACCTCGGTTATGGGGTTGGAGCTTGATTCATAGACTCTCAGGTGGATCATCATCGATGGAAGGTGACCAGAGATCAAGCTTGATCAAGGAGCCCCTAGGAGCTTGGGATGATGGTTCAAGACCAAAGGACACGGATCAAATCGGTATAACCATCTAACTCTTAGTTTAGGGTTAAGGATAGATCCGTTCAATGGGTTGTGGTTGCGCCGGTTTTATAAAATTTTTGTTCCGCATTTGATCACGGATTGATGGCCGGGGCGCTGCCGTAACCTAACAGATCCTACAGCCATTGGTGTTTGACATCAAAGATTGTACACAGGTGCTCATTGGAGAATGGGTACACTGAACAGAACTCGCCAAGAACTCTTAGATGGTATTATACCTGACGTCAGATAGCAGTTTGATTGATCTGAAGTTTTGTGTTTTGAAAATGTAATCACAACCAAAGAATTTATACCGCAATCAATAATGGTGTCGAAGTAGTTTCGTTAATGAGAACGGATCGTCCACTGAGATGCGAGTACTTATTCGATCTTGCTTTAGATGAGTCGAAATGAAAATATAAAAGGAAATTCAAGAAATTAATTCGAGATTTAATTGAGTTGTCATTTCAAGAAAATCAAGAATATATTCAAGAATTAGAAATCAAGAAAGTGTCCAATATCAATTTGAATTATCAAGAATATGAAGAATAGCTTGTAGGATTCGATTGAATTAGTAGCAATGATGAATCTAACAATGACTTATCTTATCTATTGATGAATTTTAGCTAGGACGATGATGATGAATGAAGATTAGGGGTCTATTGAAGAAACTAGGGTTTCTCCTCCTCTATCCCTTGTCTTTTCATTGATCATCATTCGGATCTAGCCTGTAGCAAAGAGAATCATCAATCATTTGATCCCTAATTTGCAACGAAATTAGCAAGAATGTGATCTCGCTCCAAATTAGGTCATTGATAATTCTTTTTCCTAAAGTGCACAAATCTCAAAAGACTTACGATTAGTATTAGGATTTTTTCATCACTTGATCTACCGATTCTCTCGAATTCTTTACAAGCAGAGATTTCACTCACGCATCATGAAAATTAAAGAATCAAGAACAAGAAATTTCATAATGCAAGAATGTAAAGAAAGCGAGAATTACAATTATCACCTTTATTAAATCTCTTTCAAATTACACCTCTCAATTTGAGTTTACAAGACTAGCTCTCGATCGCTTCTTTGAAAGGGAATTTGTCGTCGATCTTTGCTCGGCTCGATCTTCGTGAGTCATGGATCGGATGCGGATCTCTTGCTCTTGATGATGATCGGCGTTGCGATAAAGGATCTTCGATTGTCGCTTGATTTTGCTCTCAATGGATCTTGATTTGATTGGATTTGGATTGGATCTCAAATTGTACCACTCAACTTGAATTGAATTGTAATTGTGCAACTAATTGGCTAACCTCTTCAACAACCCCTCAACCTTAGATCTAGATCCCCTTTTATAAATCTCAAATTAAGCTTCTCTTATAAGCTAGGTTGTTACAAGGAGCCTTCTAGAATAAGTTTGTTACAAGGAGCCTTCTAGAATAAGGTAGGTTGTTACAAGGAGCCTTCTAGAATAATGTTGTTATAAGGAGCCTTCTAGAATAAGGTTGTTACAAGGAGACGTCCTCAGCAAGATAAGAAGTTGAGAAGAAACTTCTGGAGATTTCCCGACCCACCAAGCCCTTGACTCGGCCGTGGATCCGCAGCAACTCGTCCAACTCGGCCGCGGATCCGCGGTCAAGTAGTGAGATCACTGTATTGTTTTTCTGGGGTGTTCTTGTAATATTTCAGAAAAATAAAATATTATTTTTGGGATTTTTTATAATTAAATAATAATTTATTGAATATTTTAATAACGCGGTATAATTAAATACCGATAAATTGGGAAAAATTTGGAAAATTATGGAAATTACTGAAATGAGGGTGCTTTATATGATTCATGCAAATTATGAAAGTTTATGATTTATTCGACACTATTTTAGTGCTAATCACGATTAAATATCGCTACTCGGACTTTAAGCGTGTTTTGGGCACATGTCATTTTTTTAGCACTTGTTACATTTTCTTCATGGCCTTCTCTTCATTATTTTTAGCATGGTTGTTGAATTTAAATGAGAAGAGAAAAGAAATAGAAAATGTTGTATAGTGAATGGTATGGGCAAGAGAGAGAAGGAGAGGGGTTCCTTGACCTTTGACCATTGTCTTCTCTCTTCACTTCCTTCATCATCTTTATCTTTTGTTTTCCTCTCCTCAAGCCCATGGAAGCCCTCTCTCCTCCACCACCTTCACCCCCTCACTTCATCATCAAAAAACCCCAAAAATCCATCCCCACTTCACAAAAAATGTGCATGAGCTCACTAGCTACACTTTGGACCAAGAAAGCTTGCATTTTGGACACTTGGGCAACTCAAGAATTTTCTTGAGTTGCCAAATGAGGTAATCCCTTCACAAATAGCATAGTATTTCCTTTTCTTAAGCCTCTCTTCAAGTTTGAAATCGATTTGGAAAAGTTTAGTGAACTTTGATATTCCAAGTGGGAATTAGGGTTTGAATTGAATTGAGATAGTGTAATTGAGACTTAATATTGACCTTAAACCCCTGTAGTGATTGATTGGAGACCTAAACCTGATACTGAAGCCCCTATTAGCGAACTTAGAAATCCCCGATATCCGTATTTTTGTGGAATTCTGTAGGAAATATGAAATCTGCTATCACCCGGGACACCTGAAAAATATTTAGCGAAGACTGTGAGTCATGCAGGCAACCTAAAAGCTGTTCCCAAGACCCGAGACCATATCTCTTCATTTTGGCCGATTTTTTTCTCTTTTGGCCGCAATTTACGGCCATGGTATATTGGAATCATTCCGTGCTTGGTCCATGGCTTCATTTTAGTCAAATTAGACCTACCCCATATGCAGAATTGCCTAATTTCACCTGGAACAAAATCTGGAGCATGTTTTCTAAGTTTCTGAATTCGTTTTGTGGCTTTTAATGAATTTGTATTTGGTATTTGATATTGTGTTTCCGTCGTGTGGCGTTTGAACGTCAACGACTAGGGATCGTCTTTTGCATGCTAGGCTATGGGTTTTGACCTATGAACGATACGCGTGCCGATTTGGTTTTCGTGCGCTATTTCCATTTACGTTGTCTTGTGGTATACATGTAGGTACCCTCGAGTGGGTTCGGAGCAACAAGGAGGGGCATGGCGACATCGACATCGGCAAGCAAGAGCAGGTGAGTAGATATATATCTACGGGAGAAGTCAGGTGGATGGCGTATAGCACCCCCGCAGTTCGATATATAGTATGCTATATATATACTATATATATGATATCTTTTATGTGAGACATGGATATTCAAGATATGGTTATGTGTTCATGGTTTAGCTTAGGGTAGTTAGAAGTAACTTAGTTTAGCTTCTTAGTCGCGAACCCTAGAATAGTTGTTACACCCACACGCACACACATACTTGCATACATTTATTTTTACTTGTGCGTATATGGGGATATGTATATATACACACACATGGGTATGGGGCTATGTATATATATATATATACACACACACGTATACATATACACGAATGATGAGGATAGTACTTGGGATTGGAGATGAGTCGATGAGATTGGGCTTGAGGCCGTGAGATCGGTGATGTGACATGGTTCGTATTTGAGATACGCCATGATGTTTTAGCGGGTCCTTTGACGTGGTGTTTTCATACACACGCATGCTTACATATGTGGTATCAGTGTTGTACTAGACGTAGATCAGTACCCCGAACCATGATATTTGAATAAAGAGGATACCAATTGAATAATTTGATAGATGTGACATTTGACCCGTACCCAGATTTGGGAGGCCGTACGACGGATTTACCGTACGAGCTATATATTGATGATAGATCCGCACTCTTGACTTGAGGATGTCATATTATAGATATTGGATCGTATGGGATACTTTTGAGACGGGATCACCGACTGTTATATATATATATATATATATATATATATATATCGACTCAGATGTTAGGTGGTTTCCTTACCTTTCGATCAGCCTGTTTAGTTTAGTCCGGTAGTTTACTTGTAAGTGATAGATTAGATTCGAGTCATACCTATTTCAAAACTAACGAATCGTGAGTATTTTAAAGACAGGCCAAGAGATTCTACGGATATTTCAAAGGACGTAACTTTTCTTAAAAAACACCGTAGCCCTTATTTTCAAAACACCACGATTCGTGTTATTTCTAATGGAAAAACTATACGACTCATACTTAGAAATATGCAGATTCGTTATCATTATATTTGATATTCAGCTCCCGCATATTATTGCAGTTCGCATCGCATCGCATGCTTATATTGTGTTTTTCATGTGCCATTATCGAGATCATGCTGTCAGGACACCAGCACCATTACCGATGATGCGTATGTTCCACATACACTTACTTGCCGGCTCACACACATCATCATCGGTAATTACCATGCCACGTACACTTTAGAAAATACTTTTTCATTGACATAGCTTGATAGCTGATAGTCGCAATATGTTATAGCTTCCATATGCTAGTTTAAATATTGCATTCATTGCATGATATTAGGTGCATTCATATATTCATTGGTTATGGAGTATTATGGAGATTTATGCCGGTATTCACTGTTTATTGGTATCAGATTATTTTGATGATTTCGGATTTACATGAGATTTCTGGATTTGGGGGAAAACCGCAAGAATTTAATAAAAGCTTAGTATCATCATTTTAAAATGCAAATTGCGGTTTTCTCGTGATGTATGAGTCGTCCACCATGAGTTTTCAGGATTGCTGTTGGATTTCGAGGCCCGATTCGAGGAGTTGGATGAACCGTCTCGGGTACATGGTGGGCCCAGTATGGTACCCCGGGGCAAGAAGCTCGAGTTGTATTCGATGAGCCTGGCAGGGGAGCACTACCTACCGGTGATATTATTTGGACTCGTCGGTTATCCGGAGGATACCGGCCGGAGTCATGAGATGGATACAGGCTGATCCGTTCTGCCGGAGCCCGCGGGCCGATCCCGCAGATAATACGGATGCCTGAGATATTGATATTTGAGATTTGAGATTTGAGATATTGAGATTTGAGATTTGAGACACTGAGATATTGAAATTTGATTTGATAATACAGGTCAGTCCGGGCAGCCGGAGCCTGAGATATTAAGATATTTGGATTTATGTTTTGTGTCGATGCTTGACACGGATTTGTCAGTTGATTTCATTGACGTTACTTGATTTATATACATAAAGATATCTCATTAAAAATAGAAAAAAGTTGTCTCGCTCATTTCATTACGTTACATTCATACCTCATACATATGATATATTGCTACCTGAGGCTATGACACAAGCACTGCGATTACACTTATGTATAGACGTTTACCCTTGCCACATTTTTATGCTTCAGACTTATCATTTTGAGGTTATATTTACTTGATCGTATTGACCTAGGATTGTGTCATATATGCGATTTCTGCTCGGTGATGTTTTCTACTCACGAGTTGGCAACTCACCCCCGTTGTGCCACAGTTCCTTGCAGGTTTTGCCGTACAGGTTTCGTTGCGGCTTTGCTGGCACACAGTTCCTTCCGGGTGATTGCTTTGGTAGGTGGGTTCTTTTGCATCAGGACCAACATTTTTAATTTATTATTTCAGTTGTATCTAGAAACTCCATCAACCAGACTTGTATATTTGATAGAGATAGAATACCAGTGTTTATTCTTTCAACCTTGGAGTCGCGAGTTGTATTATTATGGTTTTAATGTTGATTTTGAGTTTCTTTTGAGTTTTGATCCTCTCCCGCTTGGGGATGTTAGTTGTATGTATGCCCTAGAGGCCAGTATTGTACAGATGATGTATATTATATTGGATGCTTGGACATATATAGAGATGACTTTCTTGCTCGATATGATAGTATGCTATCTGGTTGCTCTTTATCTTAACATGTATACTTGTCTCTTTATACTGTCTTATAGCTACATGTTGATAAAGCCCTTAGGATGTGTACTTGACTACCTGGACTGTGATGCAGATCATACTAGTGGGGCCATGGTAGTCCATAAGTACATCCTTTAATGTTCCTAGTCATGGGTGTATCGAGACAGGGCATCGATATACCAGAGTAGACTAGCGTATACGCTTCTCGACCCATGTGATGGGCGATAGATGATCCCATATCCATTGGTGTTTGACATCAGAGATGGTATACGGGTGCTCAGTGGAGACTGGGTACACTGGACGGACTCGTCGAGAACTCCCAGATGGTATTATACCTCACGTCAGATGGCAGTTCTCTGGTGACACTTGTGCAGGTTAGTCTGTAGACCCGAGATCGTCATAGAGTCTTGTGTGATTCCCACTGTGCTTTGATTTCCACCTTACCATGTCCATGAGGGCGTGCAAAACGGTGATTTTTGGATACAGTCCCGAGTCACATAGAGGCAATGAGCGATAGGAAGGGTTTCGTCTCTCCCGGTATTGGGGGTTGATGTTGCGCTGTGCTCGATTGGCCATAACAGGGAAGTCCCTGGTCAGGGCTCAGTTAGAGATTTACTGGTAAGTGTTACCAGTAGTTTCTCGACCCGTTATGAGCCTCACATCGGCATGACTTATCGATTATTAGGGTCTGACGTTTACCACCCCTAGACTTGATATGCGACATATCAGACGAGGAGACCGGACTGTACGGGAAGTGTTGCCGGCAGGCTTTTACAGGAGTTGGAGCATGCTTGCTTGCTGATCTTCTGATCGCTCAATACCCGGGTAGCCGTTACTTCCAGCTAGTACCGCTGACGGCTTGTGGGTGCTTGATGCGATCATCACCTACTGCCGGCGTATTGACAAGTCTTTAGAGTCCTACACAGAGATTTTGCTGGCACAGGCAAAACGAAATAGGAGCACGTATGTGATATGTGCGGGACCGAGAATAATCCATGTATGTGATACCGTATTCTATTCTCGTGACTTTTTGTATCGGTCGGTTATATATGATATAGCCGGGTTATCGAATCAAGTGTTGATTCGATAAGTCGATACAATGAATGTTAGTCGGTTATATGAGATATGACCGCATTATTAAGTCAAGTGTTGATTTAATAATTAAGTGTATAATTGTATATTAGATATACTAGTTTACATTTACTAACACTTGTTCACTTTAGCATTTTTCTCACATGAGCACAACTTTAATGTATATATGATATATATTAAAATTGTGTTTTCTTTTATTGTATCATGGTTGATGATACACTTGACTTGGGTGTATGAGACTTACACCATGCTATTTATTTATGTTGGATTTTAATATTCAAAGTAATTACAAAGTTAGTGGAGGATTAGCTAAATGCTTGAAGCTTGTGGAAGCTTGTGGAAGCATTGACTAATTCCACTAAATTTGTTTTTACTTTGGATATTTCTTAACCCAACCATAAAGCTTAGCCATGGGTTAAGTCTCTACAAGAGTTAGTATATGATACTCACTCACCATGGTTAGCTCACTCACTTGATCATTATCCTCATCTCTTTCTTTTGTTCATCTTCTTCATTGTTAAAAAGAAAAGCTTGCTAGGGTTTGATCAAAAGTGAGAAATAAAAATCCAAAGAGAACCCACTTCCTATTTCTCGATCCTGTACTAGACTAGCACTTTAGTTTAGGGTGTTTTCTTCACTAATTCTCAAGTTAGTGAAGTAGAAGCTTGAGTTGGCATCCCCTCGACGTAGATCATCTTCGGCCTCGAAGACTTCAAGCAAGGACGTGTCTTTCGCCTCGTGAAGCCATGCAAGGGTCCGGGAGTACCACGATCGCAGCGAAGGGACTTCAACAAGGAGCTAAAGAAGTGAAAGACCGATCTACAAAGTTTGTATTTCGTATTCACTTAGTCGTAAACCTAGTTTACTTGCATATGAAACCCTAATCTCTAGTATACGATCTTGCTTAGGGTTGTTCGGCACTTAAAAATTTAATTTTGGCATGGTCGATGCCTTGTAGAGCCTTGTTAGTGTGCCTAGTAACCTTACAGGGGATGCCTTTTTTTGATTTCGTATACTATTCATGTTGTATCCCGTTTGGGGCCAGTATTTACAAAGGAAACTCTGCCGAAATTTTCAGAAATGACTTGATGTTTTTAAAACGCATAATTCGGCTTATGCTATTAAAACTACTTGCTTTGAATTGGTTTTTCCTTCACTCTACTGCTTCTTTTGGTTTTGATTTCTGGGTTTTGGCTTACTTAGATTACGTACGCCTCGAGACGTTTCGTAATTTAAGTGCCAGTCACGTTCCGTACTTTTCGGGTCGTGATAGTTCTGGAGTTGGACTTGAGGTATTATTTTGATGTTTGTAATCTTCTAATGTTTTCTTGGTTGCTGCCGGTATTTGATTCTTTGGTTTCCTGTATTATATCGGCAGTTTTCTGATTCCAGTTATTTTGACCTGAATAATCTGGCACAAGATCTCAGTAAAGAATGTGAGAGATACAAAATATTATGCGTGAAGTAATAAACACACAATTTCCCTCCATAATGCTGGTTATAAAGTATAACACATGTTAAATGATCTTTTCCATACAAACTGCGAATATGTGTTATATTTATACCAAACACCTTTAGATGATTAGAAAGATTAAGGAAATTGTTGTGTTGAGAATGCAATATTTTCGAATGAAAAATTCCTCCAAACTTGATTTTGATCGTCTTGAGCAAACTTCTTTTATTCAGGTGAAGGAGAAAATTTATTAAGAAAAAGAAAAACTAACTAGCACATTTTCGTAGGCGAACACGATTGCACTGAGCATGTGCAACAAGCCTTTAAACCTCTAGGTGTCCCTAGTAGGAGGAGTGTTGTCTCCTGAGGGTTTTCAGCGGATTGCACCCACAAAATCCTATAATAAAAGAAAGACTGTGAATGTTACATATAAATATAAGAATTGTCAAAGAAAGACTTTGAAAATTAGAGTTTCCAATTATACTAGCTTTTCAATTGTCATGAGCCCTATCTTAATAGTCATGAAAAGATGTTAGAAATCATATCATCCCTCAATAAAACATCGTCTTTATTCTTCATTCTTACCTTTCTTCCAAACATTGATCATATACCCCTACGTGTGTGTAAAGGACATCCCTACACTCGGAGAATTCAATTCAAGCTATCATACTCTTGTCCATCACCACAGTACTTTTTAGTCGATGATTATTTAGGCTCACACATTTTTCATGCGACCATTAATATTTCTTGAGATACTAACCAACCGATTACTACATGTACTCACATATTAGATGAAATTAGTAATTTCCTCGTCTTGCAACACCTAAGTCTTAGCAATGACTCCCAAACCAGTTGGTCTAAGGCACTAGGTGATGAAGCACCCTCGCTATATTTTTTTTATGCTGCCTTGGTGATTACAAAACCAGTGTTCATTTTTCTACACCATTTTATATTTTATGCTTCATTTATTATTTTCTTCATACTTTGGCTTTTAGACATGAGTTTCAAGGTATCCTCTACTATCCCGAGTTTCAAGACGTATGTAAGTGCGTATAATAGGGTATCAACATTTAAGTGTTTGGTTTCCAGAATATAAACTATTTTTCAGACTTATTTTTATCCTCAGATTAGTGACTTCTTTCATCTTACTAACCCTTGGGACAACGGCTCATAACTACTTATTACTAGTTCCGTTTAAGAAAACTTCTAATTTTCATGGTTTTCTTAAATTTTTCCAATCTTTTAGATGTAATTTTTCACTTTATAATCTTTTATTATAAAAGATTAAATATTAAATATTTTTATTAATTTTTTTATATATGTTTTGTGTTTATGCAAAGTATGATGCAAAGTGATGCGTAAATAAGCACAAACCTCCCCCAAACCTGTTTACAACAGTTGCCTCACTGTTGTCATTTGTTAAATCTCAAAAACTGTAGGCTTGGGAGGAAAAGTTATTAACGGGGACAAGAATAAGTGAACGTGAAAATCCTCCCCCAAACTTATTTTTGGCTCACAATTTTGAGGACAACTTTTATTTTCAAGAGCCAACAATATACCCCCCAAACTTGAGTTAAACAATGTTAATCTTTTAAAATCATAAGGATGGGGGTAAAGTTATTGGTCAATGCCAAGCTTTACAAAGACCGAGAGTCAACACCAACCATTCGAAGATTTTATCAGTGTAGTGCACCGGTTGGTGGAAGAATATGTTGTATAGAGCCAGGAAAAAGTGGGGAAAAGATAAGTGGTGGTATGGAAAGGGTTTGCGTCTCAATCTGGAGAGATGACACAATGATTGTGATGATGGATTACTCGCATTCTCGTGATTGTCAAGAAGAAGGGATGGTGGTTCAACTTCTTTAGGTGGAGGTTGATTAATCGTAAAATCCGTGTCAGCTAAGAATGCGAGTTCATCAGCGAGGCTTTCATCGATATCCCGAAGAATAATGTCATTGGAAAGAACGGGATGATACTCAGATTCCATGAAAGGTTTAGAATAAGCGTTAGATATTGACCCGGACAACTCAAAAGAAGGGTCCATATGTGTATAATACATATCTGGGTCAAACAACAACGTATGAAAAGAGTCTAGATCAGTATCGTGAAGCTGTTCAAGTTCGCTGCTGTCGACATCTATTAATTCGACAGAACATACATGAGCATAGGGTTCAGAAGGTTCACTTCCCAACTCGAAAATGTTAAGTTCAATTGACCTATTCCCGAAGGATAGGTTCATAGAACCGTTTTGACAATTGATTACAGCGTTGGAAGTCGCAAGAAAAGGTCGACCTAGAATCATCGGAATTTGGTTCCGTGGATTTGCTACAGGTTGTGTATCTAGAATAATAAAGTCCATAGGGAAGATAAATTCCCCGACTTTTATTAACACATCCTCTAACATACCCCTTGGTTTGGTGATAGATCGATCTGCCATCTGTAAAGTGCATTGCGATGGTTTTAATTCTCTGATACCCAATTGCTCATACATAGAATATGGAAGCAAGTTCACACTAGCGCCTAAATCGAGTAAAGTACGATTGATATTTTTACCTCCAAAAGAAATAGAGATTGTAGGACAACCAGGGTCCTTACGTTTCTTGGGTAATTACTGTGTAAAAGCTGTGCTTACATTACTCGACATGAAATCTTTTTGCGGCACTTGGGTCTTCCTCTTCCTAGTGCATAAGTTCTTAAGGATTTTCGCATAAGCTGGAACTTGTTGTATAGAATCTAGGAGATGAATGTTTACGTTAACTTGCTTAAACATATCCACAATTTTCTCCATTTGTGCGTTAGGTTTGTTGGCCCTCAATCTGTTTGGAAATGGAGCTTTATCAATAAGTGTCGGGTCCAACATTTATGGAGAAGTTTGTGGGGGTGGGAAGGATGAAGTGGGTGGAGGGTTCGAGCCTTGGGGAAAACGGAGAATAGGCTCGGAAGAAGAAGGTAATCTAGACGAAATAGGGGTAGAAGCAGAAGTGGAAGTAGAAGAAGAAGTGGAAGCCGCGGTGTTAATGATCAATTCATCATTATCAATCTGTTCACCCACATGGTTATCCAGCACTCTTCCAGATCTCAACGTGGCCATAGCACTCACATGATGTGCATAGCCTGGATTAGGTAAGGGTTGAGATGAAAGTTTCCCTTTCTCTCTAGCACTCATCGCGGCATTCAACTGTGCAATTTGTGCTTCTATCGCTTTAATACTCTCACCGTGGGAGACAGTGTTTTGAAGTAATGTTTGGATAGAAGAAGTTAAAATATCATTCGTTTGCATGGAATGTTTAATGAACATGTCGAGTGCAGATGGTTTATCGGTACCGGCAGAAGATGGATCAAAGTTTTTGGCCGGATTTTGTAAAGGTTGCGGTTGAAAAGGGTGCTGACTCAGTTGTGGTGGTTGTTGTTGTTGTGGAGGGACCCTTTGAAAATTATTCTGGTTTGGAACCGTGTTTTGAGTTTGGTGTTGGTTCCAAGAAAAATCAGGATGATTTCTCCAACCTTGATTATATGTGGAAGAAGAAAGATCGTTTCTAGGTTGTTGCTGAAATGCAGCATTAGAGTGACCTTGAAACGGATAATTAAAAGGACATTCTTCCGTCAAATGTGATGGATCAGAACAGCATCCACACATGGTTTTGGGGAGTGTGTACTGATTTAGGGAGGCTGAAGAGATTCTATTTTCTATAGCATCGAGTTTCCTTTGTATTGCGGCCATTTCGGCTTTTATTATGATGGAAACATCCAGCTAATTGATATCTTCCCTAGACGATGAATGGTTAACACTTTCCCATTGTAAAGTGTTTTGGGCAAGATCTTCCAGGTATTTCCAAGCTTCACCATCATCTTTAGACAGAAATTGACATTGACACATGGTTTCAAGCATCTGTTTTGTTGTGAGATTAATACCCTCATAGATAATGCGACACAGATCCCATCTAGGGATTCCGTGATGTGGGCATTGGATAAGAAGATACTTGAACCGTTCAAAGCATTTCCAAAATGGTTCATTGGGAAGTTGGGTAAATTGGAAGATCTCACTTCGAATGCGGGCGGTCTTATGATTTGGATAAAATTTCTTAAGGAATGCTACAACGAATTCATCCCATGTTGAAATAGAATGTGGGGGTGTGTTATAAAGACACTTCTTGGCTAAATCGCATAAAGTGGACGGGAGAAGACGTAAACGCATAGCATCCACAGAAAGTTGCGAAGTATCCATCAAAGCACATACGTTTTCGAATTTGGTGATAAAAACGTATGAGTCTTCAAACTCGAGCCCGTGAAATTTGGGTAAAAGTTTGATGAAATGAGGTTTAATTTCAAAATTGTCCCCATTGGCTGGCGGTATAAAAAGACAGGTGGGAAGGGGACCACGTGTAAGGTAGCATCTCTCTTGGAGAGAAATGCACGGAGGATTCTGCGCACCCGCGGGCGGTGGCAGAGTGGTGTTATTGAAATTTGATGGATATCCGTCCATCTCGGTCATGGTGAGTGGTGGGAAAGAAGACGAAGAATTACCGACTCTGGGGTTGATAAAAGAAACGCGGACAAGACGGGCAATAGAATCCCATGTCCAGCCTAACATGTGCTAAACGATTGTAGCACAAGTGGCAGCGTTTGTGATAATTAGAGAAAAATGTTGGTTTGGTGTTTGTTTTTTTTTGGAAAAATACGGATTTTTGAAAAATCACACAACAATGCACAAGCAACCCTAGATCTAATGGTCACCTAGGTCAAGTCACTAGACCGCTCCTAGACTTCTAGAAGACAAATCACAGGATAAATCCTCTACTGCTTCTTTATCCCTTCTGTGGCCAGGTAAGTGCCAGGTAAGTGGGAGGTTCTCCGCTACGTAAGTAGAGGGTCTAATTAAGTAACTACTTGCTTTAGACATACTTGCCTTAGACACCACAAAAGAAACGCAGATAAGCAATAGATTACCCACGACCTTCTTCTGTCCTAATTGAGCACGACGGTCCTTAGAGTCTTGTCTAGATATTTTTTAGTTAATGAAGGGTGATGCGGATGCTAGTTTTGTGATTTTTGGGGCTTAGGAAGGGTAATGAAATACTACCTATTCTGAATTTAGTCTTTGCCTCTTAATTTCCGTATTAAAATATGCAAACAACCAATTTCAAGAAACGCAACATATTTTTTTTTGGCGGCGCTGTTTTTGCAAAGAATCCTGCATAAAATGGTTATTGGACAAGATTAAAGAGAAGAGGAGAGAACCGAGAATATACCACAGAAGTTTGGAACACTGAAACGCTTAAACGGCGGCGGAACCGCGGCAAAAACCTCAATATAGCCGCGGATCCGCGGTTCTATGGGGGAATTAGGGTTTCAAAATTTTCCTCTAGCTTCTTGTACTCCACTGGAATCTGTAGAACTTCTCGGAATCTTGATCTCATTGCTAAAATGATTCCAGATTCCCTCGCAAAAATTCAAACACTAATCGTTAAGCACTTGAAGCGATTCTTGAATTAAAATTTGATAGAATAATAATTTTTCAATTCAAATAGCAAGAAAGAACAAATTACGCACGCATCCCTGGCAACGGCGCCATTTGATTGATCTGAAGTTTTGTGTTTTGAAAATGTAATCACAACCAAAGAATTTATACCGCAATCAATAACGGTGTCGAAGTAGTTTCGTTAATGAGAACGGATCGTCCACTGAGATGCGAGTACTTATTCGATCTTGCTTTAGATGAGTAGAAATGAAAATATAAAAGAAAATTCAAGAAAGTAATTCGAGATTTAATTGAGTTGTCATTTCAAGAAAATCAAGAATATATTCAAGATTTAGAAATCAAGAAAGTGTTCAATATCAATTTGAATCATCAAGAATATGAAGAATAGCTTATAGGATTCGATTTAATTAGTAACAATGATGAATCTAACAATGACTTATCTTATCTATTGATGAATTGTAGCTAGGACGATGGTGATGAATGAAGATTAGGGATCTATTGAAGAAACTAGGGTTTCTCCTTCTCTATCCCTTGTCTTTTCATTGATCATCATTCGGATCTAGCCTGTAGCAAAGAGAATCATCAATCATTTGATCCCTAATTTGCAATGAAATTAGCAAGAATGTGATCTCTCTCCAAACTAGGTCATTGATGATTCTTTTTCCTAAAGTTCATAAATCTCATCAGACTTAAGATTAGTATTAGGATTTTTTCATCACTTGATCTACCGATTCTTTCGAATCCTTTACAAGCGGAGATTTCATTCACGCATCATGAAAATTAAAGAATCAAGAACAAGAAATTTCATAATGCAAGAATATAAAGAAAGCGAGAATTACAATTATCACTTTTATTAAATCTCCTTCAAATTACACCTTTCAATTTTAGTTTACAAGACTAGCTCTCGATCGCTCCTTTGAAAAGGAATTTGTCGTAGATCTTTGCTCGGCTCGATCTTCGTGAGTCGTGGATCGGATGCGGATCTCTTGCTCTTGATGATGATCGGCGTTGCGATAAAGGATCTTCGATTGTCACTTGATTTTGCTCTCAATGAATCTTGATTTGATTGGATTTGGATTAGATCTCAAGTTGTGTCACTCAACTTGAATTGAATTATAATTGTGTAACTATTTGGCTAACCTCTTCAACAACCCCTCAACCTTAGATATAGATCCCCTTGTATAGATCTCAAATTAAGCTTCCCTCATAAGCTAGGTTGTTACAAGGAACTTTCTAGAATAAGGTTCTTACAAGGAGCCTTCTAGAATAAGGTTGTTATAAGGAGCCTTCTAGAATAAGGTTGTTACAAGGAGGCGTCCTCAACAAGCTAAGAAGTTGAGAAGAAACTTCTGGAGATTTCCCGACCCACCAAGCCCTTGACTCGGCCGCGGATCCGCAGCCAAGTAGTGAGATCACTGTTTGGTTTTTCTGGGGTGTTCTGGAGTTGGACTTGAGGTATTCTTTTGATGTCTGGAATTTTCTAATGTTTGCTTGGTTGTTGCCGGTATTTGATTCTTTGGTTTCCTGTATTATATCGGCAGTTTTCTGATTCCACTTATTTTGACTTGAATAATCTGGCACAAGATCTCAGTAAAGAATGTGAGAGATACAAAATATTATGCATGAAGTAATAAACACACAATTTCCCTCCATAATGCCGGTTATAAAGTATAACACATGTTAAATGATCTTTTCCATACAAACTGCAAATATGTGTTATATTTGTACCTAACACCTTTAGATGATTAGAAAGATTAAGGAAATTGTCATGTTGAGAATGCAATATTTTCGACTGAAAACCGTTCTCTGGTGACACTGGTACAGGTTAGTCTGTAGACCCGAGATCGTCATAGAGTCTTGTTTGATTCCCACTGTGCTTTGATTTCCTCCCTACCACGTTCAAGAGAGCATGCAAACAGGTGGATTTTGGGTACAGTCCCGAGTAACATGGAGGCAATGAGCGATAGGAGAGGTTTCGTCTTTCCCGGTATTGGGGGTTGATGTTGCGCTGTGCTCGATTGGCTATAACAGAAAGTGCCTGGCCAGGGCTGATGATGAGATTTACTGGTAAATGTTATCAGTAGTTTCTCGACCCGTTATGAGCCTCACATCGGCATGACTTATCAAGTTATTGGGGTCTGACGTTTACCACCTCCAGACTAGATATGCGACATATCAGACGAAGAGACCGGACTGTACGGTAGTGTTACTTACTGGATTCACGGGAGTATGAGCAAGCTCGCTTGTTGATATTCTGATTGCTCAATACCTTGGTAGCCGTTACGTCCAGCTAGTACCGCTGACGGCTTGTGGATAACTGATATGATCATTACCTACTGCTGGCATATTGACGAGTCTTACACAGAGGTTTCCTGGCTCAAGCGAAACGAAGTAGGGCACATATATGGTACGTGCGGGACCGAGATTAAGACGTGTATGTGATACCGTATTCTAATCTCGCAATATATTATATCGGTTGGTTATATGAGATATAGCCGGGTTATTGAATTAAGTGTTGATTCGATAAGTTGATACAAATGATATTAGTCGGTTATATATGATATAGCCGGATTATTAAATCAAGAGTTGATTTAATAATTTAATATATAATTATATATTTGATATATTAATATATATTAACTAATATTAGCTCACTTAAGAATTTCTTTTCTATTAAATACATTTAAATATATGTGTGATATATATTAATGTATTTGTATTTTGTGTCATGCTAGATAATACATTGGACTTGGGTGTATGAGACTCATACCTAACTAAAGATAATTTTGGTGATTAATTATTAAGGGAAAAATCAAAATTAGGTGGAAATTTGTATGGCTAAAATGCTTGTGGAAGCATGTAGAAGTCTTGACTTAAGTCCACTAATTTTGTTTTACTCTAGATATTTATTAACCCAACTATTATCTTTAACCATGGTTAAGTCTCTATAAGTGATATATTAGATATTTTTCATACCATGGTTCATATCTTGAGCTTCTTCTTCATCTCATTTTTCTTCTCTTAATTTCTAGTGAGGTGAAAAAGACAAAGAAAAAAATGTTTCTAAAGTGAGCAAAATTCCTACTTCACCAATCTATACCAAACTAGCCATTTAGTATAGGTTGTTTCATTCACTAATTCTCAATTAGTGAAGAGGTAGCTTGAGTTAGAGATTTCTCGACGTAGATCATCTTCGGGCTCAAAGATCTTTAAGCAAGCTCGTTCCTTTCGCCTAGTGGAGCCTAACGAGAGTCCGGGAGACCACTACATGGAGCTAAGAGACTGCTACATGGAGCTTTAAAAGTGAAGGACCGATCTACAAAGGTTGTATTTCTTGTTCACTTAGAGTAAAGTTGTTTACTTGCATTGAAAACCCTAATTCTCTAGTTTGATTCTAGGTTAGCATTTCTTAGCACACTAAATTTTTTTAAATTGCATACTTGATGTCTTCTAAAACCTAGTAGTCGTGCTAAGGAATCCCAAAAGATTTATCCTCATCGTATCACGTACGGTATAATACATCGTACGGTATCAACAAATCAAAGTACGGATCTATGGTTACGTACATCATATTATCTCATATCATCATATATATCACCTCATATCATATCTTAGCATACATATATATACATGTACATACACACACACACACACACACACACACACATATATATATATACATACATATACATATACTTATATATATAATACATCGTACGGTATCAACAAATCAAAGTACGGATCTATGGTCACGTACATCATATTATCTCATATCATCATATATATCACCTCATATCATATATTGGCATACATACATATATATACATACATACATATATATATATATATGTATATATATATGTTGTATGTATGTATGTATATATATATATGTATATATGTATGTATGTATATGGATATGTCTATGTCTATGTATATGTATATGTATATGTCTATGTATATACATATGTATGTATATAGATACATATACAAGTATATAGATACATAGATACATATACATCTATATAGACACGCACACACACCGCTCAGCGCAGCGCGCGCGCACACACGCGCGCGCGCGCACACACACACACATATCGCCTCGCATCCTCATATAAAACATATCGACTCATGTCATCTTGTTTCATCATGTCCTCATCTCATCATATCATCTCGTAATTATCCTCATGGTTATATATGTATATATAAGCGTAAGTACCCAAGTCTCATGGACTAAGAAAACTATAACTAGGAACATACTTTCTTACATGTACACTCCTATGGTTATAGTATCACGGAACCTTATTAACTGGGTATACACATCTAAATATCTATATTTATACTATATCTCTGATCTCTTAGTACTATAGTTGCGGGGGTGCTGTACGCCATCAACCCGACATCCCCCGTAGATATACATCTAGTTACTTACTATCCTTACTCTAGCCGAAGTTGATGAACGCCTTGCTCGTCTTCATCATCCGGGAAGTCTATGTGAAGGTACCTACAATTCAATACATATCGTAATGAAATCAAAATCGAATCCAAAAATCGATACGGCAAGCGAAATGCACGTAGGTTAGAACCTATGGTCCACGCATGCAAGAACAACCAAACAACCCCCGTCGTTGACGTACAAACGTCAAACGACCGAGTCAAAACTCAAATATCAAAACCTAGTTTTCGAAAGTCGCAAAAAGAAATCAGCAACTTAGTAAAACACTCCCAGATCTTACATAGAGTGAAATTAGGATATTCTGCATACAAGGTAGAGACAGATATCATATGTTTGAGCTATGGACCAAGAACCAAACCGTAACTCTAAGATCAAGCCGCAATTTGCGGCCAAATAGAATATTCTGGCGGCCATGAAGGTAAGTTGGGGGCTCGGGTTTCTAGGATATCTTCCAAATTGCCTGCACATCTCACTGTATCTGCAATATATTTTTCAGAGTTCTCGAGTCATTGCAGATTCTATTTGATCACCACAATTCAACAAAAACAAGATATCGGAAAATTCTAAGTTCGTCGAATCCGAGAATTTCTCCACTATATCACCTTCACTTATCACTAATAGTCTTGTATACACTTCCTAAACCCTCCACTAAGCACTACTACAAGTTTTTCTCCCTAACTCTCACCCTAGAATTTTTCAAGATCACCAAAACTTAAACTTTTTAATTCTAAACTAACACTTGAGCCTAGGAATCTTAAAACTTGAAGGAATGTAAAGGTTTTACCTCATGGAGCAACTCAAGAAAATTTCTAGATGATCCAAAGTGTTCAAAACTCCAACTTAATCTCACCATGGTATGTAGGAGGAGGTGAGGATCAACTTTTATAAAGGAAACAAGGGAATTTGAGGTGGTTTTAGGTAGCGGTGCATGGTGGCAGTGAGGGTGGAGGAAGAGATGATGAAAAATAATGAGGAGAAGAGAAATGAGAAGATGATGAAGGAATGTGTGAAGGGTGCCCATGGTTGAAGGCAACCATACTCTCTCTCTCTCTCTCTCTCTCTCTCTCTCTTCATAAATCATGGTCACATCCATGTCCCCATCTTATAAATTCTTTTTCTTTTCTTTTCTTTTTCCTTCTTTTAAAACAAAACCATATTACAAAAATAAAATCTAAATAGAGCATGTCACAAAATATCATGCACACTCAAATACATGGTTAACAAAAATAGATTTTGCTTAACACATACTTAGTAATATACTAATCAAGTTTAATATAAACTTGTATGTAAATAATTATATAATAATTATAAAATCCCCACATCCAATAAATGCCTTCATAATTAATAATTCATATTAATATCCAATACTTTCCAAAATATAGGTATATAATTATACCATTCAACGAAAACTCAAATCCATACTCGATTAGATTTTGTGAAATTTATTATTTTATTATTTAAATTCCAAAAATATTATTTTATATTTTCTAAAATGTCACACACTTTGTACATGAGTAATGTGATATATTCTATGTTTCATTTTTATAAATCGTAATCTAATTATGTATTCTAACTCGTACATTTCAAAACTTGTTTTTATTTTTAATGATTTAGAACATGTTTTTAAACTTTTCATTTTGTATTGTTTCATTACATGCTTTTAGATATGGATTGAGTTTTATTTTCAAAATTCTCATTTTACTTATACTCGTATCAATTTCCTATTTCATATGTGCTTATGTTAACTTGAATATCCTTTCTTATTGTACACACCTTGCATGAGTACACTCCTTATTTTGCATATCATTGATTACTCGTGCTTGCCTCTACATGCCATTAGAACTTGTTTATTTTTAGCTCTTGTGGATATTTGTGCATGTATGCTTGCTTTACTTTTCATCTCTCTTATATACACGCCTTTGGATATAAGTTGACCTTCATTTTCAAAATTTGCATTTTACTTGTGCGCGTATCCATTTCCTAAGCATCTCCAAATCTCGATAGGAATCCCGTCAGGACCAACCGCTTTTCTTAAACTCATTCTGTTCAAAGCTTCTTTAACCTCAGGAAGTCTTATTTTACGCATGAAATCACGGTTTATATCTTGAGATTGAATGACAAGTCCATCCAAATTCTTAGTAAAGCTCTCATTGAACAATTTGTCAAAATAATCTCTCCATCTTTCCTTGATATCCTCGTCTCGAACTAAAACCTTCTGATTTTCATTTTTGACACATTTCACCGCACATAAGTCTCTAGTCTTCCTTTCCCGTATCCGAGCAATCCGGTATATATCATTTGCAACCTCTTTAGTGTCTAATTTCTCGTACACCTCCTTGTAGACCTTAGATTTAGCTTCCCGAACAGCTTTCTTAACCTCCTTTTTAGCCATTTTGTACTTCTCAAATCTCTCCACATCTCTACTTTTTTTCAAATCTTTATAAGAATCCCTTTTAATTTTAATAGCAGCCTTTACATCTTCATTCCACCATGATATGTCCTTAGATGGTGGAGCACCACCTCTCGACTCACCAAGTAGGTCTCTAGCTACCTTCTTGATACAACTAGCCATTTTGTTCCATGTTTTGTCTGGATCATCTTCTGACTGCCAATCCGCTTCTTATACTACACGATCTATAAAAGCCTTTTGGTTACCTTCTTTCAATCGCCACCATTTAATTTTAGGCTCTACCTTACGTCTAATCTTCCTAGGTTCTCTTCTAAATCGAAAATCTAGAACTAAAAGCCTATGTTGAGTGGTTACACTCTCACCTGGCACTACCTTACAGTCGATACAACAACCTCTATCTATTCTTCTCGTCAGAAAAAAGTCTATTTGACTAGCACTTGATCCGCTCCTAAAAGTGATAAGGTGGGACTCTCTTTTCCTAAACCAGGTGTTTGCTAAGATCAAGTCATAAGATAAAGCAAAATCTAGAATCGAGTCACCTGCTTCATTCCTTTGTCCGAAACCGAAACCTCCATAGATAGTATCAAACCCACTACGACTAGTACCTACATGTCCATTAAGATCACCACCAATAAATAACTTCTCTCCACTAGGTATACTTTGCACCACCTCGTCTAAATCCTCCCGGAATAGACGCTTACTAGCGTCATCAAGACCTATCTGTGGTGCATAAGCACTAATAACACTAAGGATCTCTCCACCTAGAATAAGCTTAACCAGTAAAATTCTATCACCTTTTCTCCTAATCTCAACTACATCCTCAAGCAACCGTCTATCTATGATTATGCCTACCCCATTACGATTTTTATCTTTACCCGTATACCAAAACTTATAACCCCAAGGCTCTATGACTCTACTCTTTTCACCTACCCACTTAGTTTCTTGCAAACACATAATACCAACTCTCCTCCTAATCATCACCTCCACTAATTCTATTAGTCTACCCGTAAGGGAACCCATGTTCCAGGAAACTAGACGGATCCTATGAAACCCTTGCTTATTTGTCCTTACACCCGGGGTCCGATGTAGCGCGCCGTCTCTGGACGACGACCCTTGCTTATTTGTCACTACACCCCTTGCCAAATGAATGGAGGAAAAGTATCCTTGTACCTATCTACAAGAACAAGGGTGACATTCAAAGTTGCTCAAACTACCGTGGAATAAAACTGATGTGTCACACCATGAAACTTTGGGAGAGAGTGATTCAACACAGGCTAAGAAAGGATATTAAGATAACAGAGAACCAGTTTGGGTTCATGCCTGGACGATCGACGACAGAAGCTATTCATTTGCTTCGTCAACTTGTCGAGCGTTTTCGAGAGAGGAGAAGAGATTTGCATATGATATTTATTGATTTAGAAAAAGCGTACGACAAGGTACCTAGAGAGGTATTATGGAGGATAATGATGAAGAAGGGGGTCCCCGTCAAGTATATTGACATAATCAAGGATATGTACGATGGAGTAGTGGCAAATGTCAGAACTTACGGCGGCTTAACGAGTGATTTTCCGATCACTATTGGTTTACATCAAGGATCTGCATTAAGTCCATTCTTGTTTACCATCGTGATGGATGAGCTTACTAGAACTATCCAAGATGAGGTACCTTGGTGTATGCTATTCGCTGATGATATTGTTCTAGTAAATGAGACGAAAGCAGGGGTTAATGCCAAATTGGAATTATGGAGGCAAACATTGGAATCTCGGGGATTCAGATTGAGCAGGTCCAAGACAGCATATATGCACTGCAAATTTAGTAGCCAGAGAAGTCAAAACCATATTGGTATAACATTGGAAGGGCAAGAGATATCACCGAGCGACCAGTTTAGATATCTAGGTTCCATCATCCAAAAGAATGGAGAGATCGATAGTGATGTTAATCAAAGGATCCAAGCTGGTTGGTTGAAATGGAGGAGTGCAACAGAGATTTTGTGTGATCGTAACTTTCCGTTAAAATTGAAAGGGAAGTTTTATCGGAGCGCTATTCGGCCTGCCTTATTATATGGTACAGAATGCTGGGCTCCTAAGAAGCATCATACACAGAAGATGCACGTAGCGGAGATGCGCATGCTTCGTTGGATGTGCGGTAACACTAGAAAAGATAAGGTGCGAAATGAGGATATTCGTGCAAAAGTTGGTGTAGCACCTGTGGAGGAGAAGATGCGGGAAAACCGGCTAAGATGGTTTGGTCATGTGCGACGCAGACCTATGGAAGCACCGGTTCGACGAATAGATACTCTCGATATAGGCAATGGCAAAAGGGCAAAAGGGAGACCGAAGAAAACATGGATGGAGGTGATACGAAACTATATGGTTGCCAAAGGACTCAATGAAAGTATATTGTTCGATAGAAGTGAGTGGAGACAGAGGATTCATGTAGCCTACCCCATATGCTTGGGATAAAAGGCTCAGTTGTTGTTGTTGTTGTTGTTTGCGTATCCATTTCCTAGTGTTCTCCTCTGCATACATTTAGGGGGAGTGATTCAAACATTTGATTCACTTTAAGTGTACGCATATGTTTAGGGGGAGTAGTTCAAAAGTTCTAAATTCCCTAAATACCATTTTTGATTATGTAAAAAAGGGGAAGAATAATAGGAGTGTTAGTATATCGATATCCTAGAATATGGTTTTCTTTGATATAGATATACTAGTTCCTATTCATGTTTTTCCATCATCAAAAAAGGGGAGAATGTTAGTTTATGGTTTTTGATGATATAGTTTATCCATTCTCGCTTTAGTTTTGATGATAGCTTAAATATGAATAGTTCGTTTAGTGTCACATACTTATCTTGCTTATCTTTTTGACACTAAACTTGTATAAACTTTTTGTTTACTTTGCATATCCTACATCTTGTGTATATCGAATAATATATCAATATCGACATGCTTTACTTGTGATATATTCTTTGATATTGATATATTATTATCATTCATAGTTTCAATTTTTCACAACACACATACACACATGTGTGTGTGCTCATTTATCTTAGTTTTCATATATCATGTATATATATAGTATATCAGTATCTCATGCTTTGAGTTTGTTTTATATCTTGATATTGATATACTATTCATGTTTGTGATATCGAAACATTGAATGTTCACATATTTCTTATATTTCATAACACTATATATGATATACTTGGTCGTTTTGAGATTGTTTTTAGGATATCAGATATCTCACAACACAAGCGTTTAATGGAGGATGGAGGAAATTAAGCCTAAACGGAATATCTAATGGAGGTTGGATGATACGGACGAGAATATCCCAAATTGCTATATCAAGCTTCGTAATGCTAAGTATCCAATGTTCAAGAGATTCAAGAGTTCAGGCTACGAATAGCCAAGAAGCTAGAAACCAAGTCCAAGTTTAAAGTGTCAAAGATCGAAGTCGAAGTGAAGTTGATTTGAAGATCAAATGTTGACTTCAAGACGCAAATGAGTGGAATGGCGTGTTCAAGTTTGAAACGTCAAGTGTCTACGCTAATTGAAGATCAATCGACCACCGCAAAGTTTAATCCAAACGCCAAAGTTTCAAGAGCTCGTGTCGAAGTGTCGAAGATTCAAGATTTCGAAGAAATGCGACATCGACATAGGGTTCTATGTAAGTACTCTAATGACTATGGTTATTATCAATTAGAGCTCTTAAATACTCACACACGCAAGCAAAAACGTTTTACATTGCATAAACTTTAGGTTTTATGGTTTCAAAGCTTTCATTTTTCAAAAAACCTAAATATCTGTATTTTGTGTTTGTCAGACATCTGCCTCGTTGAAGCTCAAACATCTGTGCACTTTTGATATCTGATATATCAAATATGTTTTCAAAACTAATATGAGATAGACATCTGAAGGTCAATGGACCAAACATCTGATGAAGGGTTTTAAAACGGCATTTTAAACTTCAAACGTCTTCCCATTTGAACTTCAGACGTCTAGTTTTAGCTCTGTGCTTTTCAGTGAGGAACAAGATGTCTGCAATTCATCGGGGTAGATGTCTGATATTATATTTTTGCCAAATCTTTTCTTGTTCAGATGACCGCCTATTTAAAGCTTCGGACGTCTTCTTAAGGGATTTTTTCAAGCTAAAAGTCTAGAGTTGAAATTGGTTTTGTTCTTCAGACGTCTGTCTCCATATCCTTCAAATGTCTGCCAAAAAGAACTACAGACGTCTGAAGGTAAAATAGAAACACATCTGCTGCTATATTGTTTTCTAAATTATAGCGGTTATATAACCATTGGGTCTTTAGCCTTTAGGGACAAACGTCTGTTCCGATGACCTTCAGACGTCTGTTGATACCGTTGATTTGTGATTTTGACCCAAAACGGCTGGTTTTTCTTTAGGGCTATAAAAAGTCTTTTGTTCTGGATTTGTGACACCATTCACTCACAGATTTTCACTTGCTTATTCTTGAGTGTTTTAAAAAAGAAAAATCTAATCTCTTGTGAGATTTGTATTGAGTTTTCATTTGCTTATCCTATTTCACTCTCGCACACAATCAAGAGCTCAAATTGATTATCCATACTATTGGATATAGTGCCCTTAAGGCAATTATTGTAATTGCAGGTAGGCGATTATGATAATTGAAGGAAGACCTATACAGGTAGAACAATCTTACTCGAGATGATAATATACTATTTAGTGTGTCTTTATCATTTTGTATATACGTTTTACTCATTATTAAGCGTCACTACTACATAATGATAAAGCCCGTAGGATCATTGCTTGACTACCATCATTATGATGGCGATCATATACGTGGGAATTGCGTAGTCCATAAGCACATCCTAAAATGTCTCTAGTCGTGGGAGTATCAAGACTGGGCATCGATATTCCAGAGTAGACTAGTGTATATATTTTTGGACCCTGACGAGGGGAGGTGGAAGGTCTCATAACCATTGGTGTAATGCACCTATGATTGTATACATGTGCTCACTGGAGGTGAGTACACTAGATGGACACGCCGAGAACTTTTATATGTACTATACCTATCGCCAGATAGCAGTTCTCAGGTGACATGAGTACAGGTAGTCTGTTGACCTGAGATCGTCATTTGTCTCATTTGAGTTCCCAATGTACTTAGATTACTACCCTACCATGACACTACTAGGTCATGCAAATGGGTTTTAGTTGGGCATAGTCCTGAGTTACATAGAGGCAATGAGCGATTGGAAGGGATTCGTCTCTCCTAGTATAGGGACTCGATATCATGCAGTGTTCGGTTAGTTATCACTATAAATCCTTAGACATGGTGGATGAGATTTACTTATAAGAGATCAGTAGTTTCTCAGTAGGTGATGAGCTTGACACCGACATGACTTATCCGGTTATTAGGGATCTGACGTTATCCACCCCCTAGACCAAGTATAAGATACTCTAAGACGAAGAGACCAGATTGTACAGTGAAAGTCACTTACAGGCTCAATAAGGATACGGATGAGTTGCTCGTTGACCTTCCTTTCGTTCATTACCTGGGTAGCCGTTACATACAGCTAGTGCTGCTAACATGCTTATGGTTAAACCCACTGCTAGCGTATTGTCGAGTGTTTAGAGTCTCATGCGGAGGGTTTCCCGATTCAGGCGAAAAGATATAGTGTGCGTATTTTGATATGTAAAGGAGTTCGATTAAATATGTGTATTTTATACACGTACTTTAATTAGGCATTTTGATAATACTAGCAGGTTTGAAAGATAGCCAGGTTGATCACATATGTGATATGTGAGCTAGTATTATATCTCTCATTTTCACTTTTTTATATTTGTATTTTTATACGAATACGGATATTTTTATGAAAACGGTATATTTGTATTTTGATACTAATACGGGTATTTGTATGAATATGGTATTTTTATCTTGATATGAATATGGGTATTTGTATGAATACGGGTGTATGTGTATTTGATACCGATACGGGTGTATGTATATATATTTATAAGTATGCATTCATATATATATTCTATCCTTTTCCCTTTTAGAAGCTTGGAGGTGTGTCTAGATGGGTGAGTCATTGGTGTGAGTCACCAATTCATTCCCCCTCTCCACAAAAGCAAAAGAGAGAGAGAAAGGGTATGCTAAGATTTATTCAACATATTATCTCTTCTCTCTCTCAGGCTTGGCTTCTAAAAAAAGAAAAGAGATAAAGAATGAGGGAATGCTTGAGAGTTTCTTCTCTACATCACTCTCACAACCAATCCTTAGCAAGCTTGGGTCGTGAGATTCTTCACTTGTTTATTTGGTGTGAAGCAAGAACTTGAATTCGGGTTCTCTCAGGTGAATCATCTTCGACGAGAAAGATCGATGACCAAGCTCGTTCCTGATGACATCGGAGCCGAGATAGAGTCTATAGAGCGATGCAGGGATCTTCTGCAATTGCTCGGACACGCTACAAAGGTAGATAGGCCCTTAACCTTTCATGTTATGATATCTAGTTTAGTATTTGGAATCGATTCTAGGGTTTTGATCGCTAGTGCTTGCTATAAATTTTTTGTTTTCTCTTCCGCCTTCGACATGAGTCTTGCGGCATGAAAACTAGGGACCTAACAGTGGTATCAGAGCCATGCCAAACATTTTAAATAATTGTAGACGATGCTCACATTTCAAAACTGAAATTTTAAATGTATTGTGTTTCTAAAAAACAAGTTTCTGTCCTTTTTGAAAATGGCTCTGAAATTTTTTAATGTATGCCAGTGGACCCATGTTATAAAAGGAAAACTTGGCACAAATTTCGAGAAAATTCTGCCGCTATTTGAACTCTACTTTTTCATTTTAGGTGGCCCAAAATTTTCTATAGGTCCCTGGGTTTTTGTAGGGGCTTGGTTGATTGGACACTTGATTTTTGGTGATATTTATTTTTGACTAGATTTCTGTTTGTGTTATTGTCACGACCCGAAATAGCTCGTAACTGGCTTGAATCATATGAAGCCTATAGGACCCCATCTATTTCAAGTAAGCCAAAAGCCCAGAAATCTAAAACCATTTTTTAAGGAGTAAATAAGAAACTAGTTTTTAAGAAGTAAGGAAAATATGTTTTAAAAACAAGGTTTTTAAATAAGTAAGCCGGATATGCATTTTTAAAATCTATAGTCTTTTCTGAAAATTTCGGCAGAATTTCCTTTGTAAATACTGGCCCCGAACGGGGTACAACAAGAATAATATATATGCAATGATAAAAGGCATCCCCAAGCGGGAGCTAGCTCTTTGTCAATCGACGGTCACAACCACGCAAGCAATATAACATACAACGCCAAAGGGCGAGGATCAAAACTAAAAAAGAACTCAAAATCAGTATGAAAAACCATAATACTACAACGCGCGACTCTAAGGTCGAAATAATACACAACTGGTTTTCTAAGTCTGAAACAATATACAAGTTTGGTTGATGGAATTACTAGATACAACTGATAAAATAAATACAAGGGTGTTCACGATGCGAGTGAACCCACCTACCAATGCAATCACTCAGAAAGGGGCGGTGTGCCAGAAAAGCCGCAATGAAACCTGTACGGCAAAACCTGCAAGAACTGTGGCACAACGGGGGTGTGTTGCCAACTCGTGAATAGAAAACATCACAGAGCAGAAATCGTATGTATGACACAATCCTAGGTCAATACGATCAGATATATATATAAACCTCAAATGAATAAGTCTGAAGCATGATAAGGTGGCAATGTAACATCTATACATGAGTGTAGTGCCAAGTGCTCGTACCAGTGCCTCAGGTAATAACATATCATAAATATGAGGTATGATCAATGTCGACTATATCATGAAGTCTATGAAAAAGTGGATGTCATCCAACTATGTAATCAATGTCATCAAGTATGTGGATCTCGTCCAACTATGTGATCAAAGTCATCAATGTCAACTATATGTATGTGGATATCGTCCACGTGTCACCCAATGACAATAAACATCATACATGTAAATATCATAAAACATATGCATGGAAGTATGATGATGTAAATCAACATGTGTCGCTCGCGACATACCAAAATCATGGAACCTGAGTGTCAAGCATCGACACTCGAAAACATCATGAAACCTGTGCCTAGCATCGGCACGTAAATCCTCATATATCGGGCTCCGTCAGTCTGGATCGGCCCATATCATCTATCAACTCCGGTCGGTATCCTCCGGATATCCGCCGAGCTCAAATTCATTCACCGGTAGGTAGTAGTCCCTCTGCCAGGCTCACCGTCTAGCAACACAGCAGATCCGTTCTCGCCCCGGGGTACCATACCGGGCCAATCATGTACCCGCAATCGGCTTCATCCGCTCCTCGAATCGGGTTTCACATGTCGCTCTCAGCACCGAGAAAACACATGGTGGACGCACTGAAATATCATATTAAAGGGTAACCCGGTTTTTAAAACAATTACATACTCTCTTTGGAAATATCCACGGTTCCCAAATCCAGAAATATCATGGAAACAACATATCTCAATGCGTATAATCAAAAGCATGATGTATGCGACATGTAAAAGAAATGTAAGCATATCAGTATATCATGCAATATGGAATAGTAATATGCACATATTGAGGGAAACCACTCTTTTAAAATGAACCAGTTTTAAAGAGTATCTTGCGGTTCCCAAATCTCTAATCAAGCCAGAATCATCTATGTATGTGCAAATACTTATGAATGTAAATATGGGTGTACAATGGGTATGTACACAAGTATGCCATGCAAGAGATCATATCTTGAATGCAACAGTACTACAGTGTAGTGACATGGCAATTATCGATGATGAAGTGTGTGAGCCGGCAAGCAGGTGTACGTGGAACATATGCATCATCGGTAATGGTGCTGGTGTCCTAACAGCATGAGTTTAATATAACAAAAACCATTTGCACATGCAATGCGAATAACAAGAATATGCAGGAATCGACTAATAAATGAAACGGTGACGCATCTGCATTGATATAAAAATGTCCCACAGTTTGCCTTTTGAAATAAGACGAATCAGGGTTTTTAGTAAAATAAGGGCTACGGTGTTTTTAAGAAAAGATGCGCCTTTTGAAAATATCCGTAGAATCCCTTGCCTGTCTTTAAAATACTCCCGATTCGTTAGTTTTTGAAATAGGTGTGACATCGGCCTAGCCTAACATCTACTAGCAAATCTATAGCTCTAACTAGTAAGTCAATCAGGAAGGGTATGGAAGCCACCTAAATCTGAGTCGATATAATATATATATGTAAATATACTAGTCGGTGATCCCGCCTCAAAGGTAGCACGTACGATACAATATCATATGACATTCTCAAGTCATGAGTGCGGATCTTATCATCAAATAAAGCTCGTACGGTAAATCATTGTACGGCATCCCAAATCTGGGTACGGGTCAATATCACATTCATCTCATTAATTATTTGGTAACCTTATCATCATATCTCATGATCTGGTGTACTGATCTAAGTCTAGTACAAATCGACACCATCTATATAAATGCGTGTGTAAACACACGTCCAAAAGCCCGCTAAAATCTCATGTCGTATCCCAAATACGAATCACAATATATCACCGATCTCAGGGCACTCTTCCCAATATCATCGACTCATCTCCAAACATCATACACTATCCTCGTCACCTAAGTATATGTATAACGAATATGCAGGTGTGTGCGTGTGGGTGTAAACCTATTCTAGGGTTCGCAACTAGGAACTATACTAGTTTACTTCTACGCCCTAATCTAACCATAGTACACCTAATCTCATCTCAAATATCCACGACACACAATAAGCTATCATATATATATAGTATATATAGTATACTAGACATCGAACTGCGGGGGTGCTATACGCCATCCACCCGACTTCCCCCGTAGATATAATCTACTCACCTGGATCTTGCTTGCCGATGTCGCCACCATCTCCTTCATCGTTTCGAATCATCATAGGGGTACCTACATATCACACGCATCATATCGCATTAAAACCAAATCGAAGACGAAACGACACACGAAAACCAAAACGACACGTGGAACTCACATAGGTCCAAACCTATGGTTTGCCCTCGCAACTTAACCAAATAACACCCGATAGAGACGTACAAACATCAAGTGATCGATGCTAAACACAAATACCAAAGCTTAAATCCATAAACATCACGAAACGTAAAGCAGCAACTAAGAAAACATGCTCCAGATTTTGATTAAGGTGAAAACAATGCTCCAAAACAACACTAGGGTGATATATAGGGTGTATGTGACCTACTGTAGCAATCTGGACCCATCCCCTCACTCCATGGCCGGCCACATACCCAGAGAATCCGGCCTCCTCAGTTTTGCTATGGTGGAATGGCCTCGTATTGGTAGGGTGGTCTCACATTGGTCCAAAAGTGTCTCAGGTATTTTTGCTTTTCAAGTTTTGGTCTCGGGTCACTCCAGATTCCTCTGCACACTAAAATACCTCACAAACCGACATTTACAGTTTCTGTTTTTCCTTACTTTGGGTTTCAGGTTTGGTATATGTGTATGTTCTGGGTTAATCACACCATGGGGGTTTAAGCTCACTCAAAACACTCAAGTTCACCACACAAACTCAACTTAAACCCTAACCCTCTCTAGAAATCTCCAAAGTTCACCTAATCGCACCAAATCACAACTTAACACATAAATGGTTTTAAGTGAATGAAAAACTACACTTAGGGTGAATGGATTACCTCATTTAGCACCCAAGAATCCTCTACAGCGCCAAAATCGAATTTTTCTTGGTCCAATGGGTAGCTTGAGGGCTTGTGCACATTTTTAGTGAAATGGGGATAGGGTTTTAAGGTGTTTAGCATGGAGTTTTTGGGGATATGAAGAGGGGAGAGAGGGGGAGCAGCAGCAGCAACAGGATGAAGAGGAGGGGAGAGAAATGAGTGAGGAATGAAGTGGAATGGCTAAGACTTGGGTCAAAATAAACCCTCACCTTCTCTCTCTTACCCATACCTATATGTAAGTGCACGGCGGCGCCCCGGCCGTCAATCCGACGGTCAAATGCGGAAGCGGTGATAAACTTAAATTTTGCGGACTTAGCAAACCGGCACCACCGCGCACTAAACACCCGGATCGAACCATTAACAAGTCTAAGCTAACTACAAGATAGGGAAGAGAAGTATACCGACAGATCCGAGTCCTCCGGTCTTCTCGTCGTCGTCCCGATCTCCTGCGGAATGTCCCGTCTCCTCCTCGTCGCCGGAAGTGCACCACATCGCCTACTTCTTTTACGGGCTCCCACCTCAATGCCGAGGCAACTCGGGCACGAAGCCGGCTACTCGACGTGCCCAAGATTTACTGTAGAATCTATAGTAGAGCTTGTGTCTCACTTTTGGAGTTGTGGAATTGCCTTTTGGTGGAGGTATGAAACATGAACTTTTGTGGAGGGATTAGTAGGAGTTTTGCAACATGATATCAACCAAAAACCCCACTCTCTCATTTTTGGACAGCCCCTCAATGGCTTTGGCCGGCCATACAATGGGAAGAGAGAGAATGTGAGGGTGAGAGAGTGTATATGAGAGTGTGGCCATCCAATAATACAATGGAGAGAGAGAGAAGGCTCTCATGCCAAAAAGGAAATGATCACAACAATAAACCCACACTCAACCAACCTCACCCCTCATCATCATCAACCATTATGCCCACTAAAAGTCAAGCCATCATGAGAAGGAGAAGTCAATGATGGTGCACATCATGAAAACCATCATGATGCTACAATAAGCAAAGACCCCCTCCACAAAAAGCCTATTTGCAACAATGCAAATAAACCCTCCTCCACCAAACGTCGGCCAATGAACGATCAAAGGAAAATTGGCCGAAACGGAAAACAAACTGGCAACTCCAAAAACTGGTCCCGTAATAAATTACAGGAAAACCCCGATACTGTGCATACACACCCGCATTTGTATTCCGACCGAAAAACAAATGCAATGAGACAAAGTCTACACTGTACTATACTAGGATCCGGCTTAAACCAAAGCCGGCTAGTAATATCTGTTCGATCCTGATCCGTGCAATACCGCACATATCTGATCGAACCCTGCCATATAACCATACGGCCTATAGTACAAACTGTCCGATCCTGATCCGTGCAATACCGCACGTATCTGATCGGACCTTGCCATATCTCCATACGGCCTCTACAACCTTTCGCCCGAAAGCTGAGTAACTGAATGTGGGGGACTCTAAAGACTCGTCAACACCTTGGTTGTGGATTTAACCACTAGCACGTTAGAGGTATAAGCCAATACATAACGGGCTACCAGGTATTGACTAAAAGGGACGTCCGTGAGCGAACTCAGCCTGACACCCTACTGAGCCTGTCAGTGACAATATCCGTACAGTCCGGTCCGTTCGTCTATGAGTATCGCATGGCGGGCCTAGGGGGTTGGTAAAAGTCAGACCCCCAAAAGCGGTACAAGTCGTGTCGGAGTGTAGCCCAGAACACCCTGAGATACTACTGGAATACCTACCAGTAAATCTCCTTGCCTTGGCCAAGGACTTTGTGTAATGGCTCTCCTAGACACAGCACGACCTCACCCCCAATACCGGGAGAGACGAACCCCTGAAGATACGCTCACTGCCTCCATGTGGCTCGGGACTGTACCCAACTAAAACCTGTTTGCACGACTCCTTTGAGCCGTGGTAGGGTAGTAATCAAAGTACAGTGGGAACTCACACGAGACAAATGACGATCCCCAGGTCGATGAACTAACCTGCACACATGTCACCAGGGAACTGCCATCTGACGTCTGGTATATGACCAACTAGCATGTTCCCGGCGAGTCCTGTCCGGTGTACTCATAACCCAATGAGCACCTGTATACATCTTAGGTGATCCAACTGACACCAGTGGCTTGTGAGACCGGCCACCGCCCCTCGTCGGGGTCTCGACTGTATACACTAGTCTACTATGGAGTATCGATGCCCTGTCTCGAAACTCACACGACTAGGGACCTTTTAAGGATATGCTTATAGACCCCCAGCTCCCACTTATATGATCGCCCCTCATACTGCTGGTGGTCAAGCAAGAATCCTAGGGGCTCTATCAACGTGTAATAGCGACGTGTCAGGTCACCTAAAGCAGTACACGATGATAAAGGTAAACCAGATAGCATACTATCATCTCGAGTAAGACTGTCCTACCGGGATAGGTCCTCCCTCAATCATTACAATCACGTACCTGTGACCTAATAATTGACTCTGAGGGCACTATCTCCAACAATCTCCCACTTGCACTCAAGGCTAATTATTGCGATGTCGCATACTCACAGCCCGTGTGATACCGAACATCCAACTCCTCTACTAGTCAGTCTCACAAAGCTCGTTTGCGGAACTATTGCGTTCGAGGAATAGCCTCAGTGAGTGGATCCGCTTAGTTGTTTCTTTCTATGTCTCTCTATATCTCAAGTTCGCGGAGAAAGCCATCTCCCGAAAAGAGCAATACCTGTCTCAGAATATGTCTGGATGTCTGATGGGACCTAGCTCATAAATGAACTCCAAATCCAAACTTCTTAGACTGTATCGTCAACTGAACTTAATCAGTATCCTGCGCGCCATGCCTCCCTCAGTATTGCCTTGGACCACCTGTCCAAAATACTGCCCCTTATCAGAAGGAAAACTATAACTCTGACAACCTCCTTGTCGTCCATGTCACCTTGGAAGCCTGGAATGATAACCGTCTCCTGAATGAGGCTGTCGTTATCATATCCCTAGAACATCCACTTATGTTCTAAAACTGCTTCCGACTGTTTCTTCAGGATTGGATTAATGTTAACTTATTGCATCTAGTGCAAGAACAACATCTGGTGTGGTACTTGACATCTCACGATTGACTCAATTTCCTGAGCAAGTGATCTGCCAATCATGCCCGTCCCTCTCCCCTTTAGTCTGTAAGACACCTTTGGAGAGGGTGACTCCATTACCTGCAGGTACACTACCGTGCCAGGAGTCGTCCATCCTAAATACTCTCAGAACGCTGTCAAGTACCCTGATTGGGAAACACACAAATCTAGATCTAAAACCATAGATCTAGTAACCAGTATGTCTGATATAAAATCCATTTCCTTTGTGGAGAAACAACTGTGTGACGACCAAAGTATAACCGATCGTAGTATAGGAGTTTCTTTTCCTACTCTGTGTATATCATCCAAATACCAGGATATCACACCCTACTACCTTCTCAACAGATCCATCCCCTATTCTGATGAAGTCAAACCCATGACTGTCACGTCAGAAATAGATGATCTATCTCCGCTACATCTGCTCTAGTCTATAAATAGACATAAGCAACCTGTCCACCAATGCTTCCGCTGCTCCCACTGACTACGACAACCCTCTGGCAGAGTCATATAGACGTACACTTCTAAAACTGGTTTAGAACGACGCTATACTCATCCTCCCGCCGGGTCTCGTAACCTGGAACAACAGCAATGGCAATTGTGGGTAAACAAGAACTTCACTGTCACCGTCCTTGAGGCTACCGTAGTGCCTCTCGGGTGCCTGAAGTTACCCACCTTATCTGCGGAGTGGCCAATGGAATGTCAATCCAGATTGAATCTTTAGGTTCCTTATCAAATCTTCAGTAATCGTTTGTGGTTCTGGAATCACTTCCAGTTCTACCATACTCCCACTACTGTTTTCTGAAAAAATCCATTTTTAATAAAACTGTGGCGAGTCTAGAACAATATCGCTATTGTTCATCCAGATGGTAGAAAGTCAACCCTCGTCATAGCCTGGGTCAACCCACAAACAGCCATTACAGAAACGTGCCTGGAGTTGTCTAGTGTCTGGTTTTAATCATAAACCGGACAACTCCCCGTACCTTAACATCGTTAAGATATGAACTGTTCTATATCCAATATAGAAACAGAGGCACTGATTTAATTGAACCAGATTCAAATCATGCAGCTGTCCCCAGCGCATGTCAACTAAATGGAAGGAGGCCGATCAGCGTTACTCAACTTAGGAATACTTCCAATTATGAGTAACCTGAAAGAGAAGCAAGATCTCTTTATCATTACTATCAACTGAATACCATACACAAGTATCTACATCTTCGATCTCTTTGAAGAATCCCGATACTTGCTATACCTGGTTCTCTACTCTATTCAAATACCTATAACTTCTCAAAATTTGGACCCTGTGTTTCCGCGAAACACCTGTCTAAAAACTAGAGAAGTCATAAGTAAACCGAATACAGTACGAGGACCAACCCCTCTGTCCTGATGGATCCTGGACAACATACAATCCTTTGTATAAGTCCCTTGAGTCTGATAACTCATTCACTGTGTGTCGTAGGTTGAAAACTGTACTTATGGTTAAGAAGAATTACACCGCTGTTTAATGCTCCTTACCTAACCATCCACTGATATAGGTAAATGTCGTAGACATAATTTCAGAAAGGTATATCTCACTCTATGAAAATAGACGTACAGATATATCAATTTGAAATTGGTGCATAACAGCGGATATTCAAAACCAAATATTTGCCGACCGGCAAACAGCCCAGGTGATTTCCTCAAGTATCACCGATTACAACGAATCCCGATATAATGAGGATAATCACCCAATTCCCAATAACTTACTCCCACTCATCATCTGTAAAACCATACAGATGTGAGAATCGTACCTGGTAAATACATACCCTGGAGTAAGTATCTAATCGGGAAATCAGTTTTCCTTTAACATTACACAGTGAAACTGAAACATTGAAATGTTCCGATGGGGTATTCTGGTATTCCTAGTAATGCCTCTTCCAGATTCACGACTGTAACCGTATAGTTCTTTGCCACCTCTCCAAATCCCTTCATATGTCTTTAGTCTTTACCTTCTGCACACCCTTTTAGGCCAAATGGTTTTCTTCCTTCCCTACCGTTCGGCACCAGCCTATGGTTTGGAAGAAGACTATCCAGTAAGCATAATGGGTGTACTGTCCCAATCCTAGGAACACTCGCAATGAGAGAGGGTGAAGATAAAAGACAACCGAATAAACCTTATTCCTATTTCTCCTGAACCAGAATCCATCCCCGAACTGGAACAAGTTCCATTCGAGTTCGTATATAACCATACGATGGAGTATCCAAATAAACTGTGGATCTTCGTAGTGATACGGAGTGTCCTGGAGAAATACAAAGGTGATTTAGGATTGGCGAAGAAATACTTGGTTTGGTCGTGAATATCTGTTGCAATTTACTTTGCCCTCTTACTAATCCCTTAATTTGTCTTAACTTAATACCTTTTGTACACCATCGTTAGGCTAATTGGTTTTCTTCATTCCCTACCGGTCGGCACCAGCCTAAGGTTTGGAAGAAGACTATCCAATTTGCGTAACAGGTGTACTATCTCCTAAACCAACGAGTACTCGCAATCTGAGAGAAGGTAAAAGGAAAAGACAACTGAATAATCCTATCCGTTTTCTCCAGAACCTGAAACCATCCTCGAATAAATTCTTTCGAGTTCGTATATAACCATACGATGGTTTTGTCCAATGGAAGTGGACGTTCGTAGTAATACGGGGTGTCCTGGAGAAAAGGGTAAAAGTAGGAGTGGCAATGAGGTTTGCAACTCTGACAATCCAAAAGCCGGTGTTTAAGAAGTTTCGGTCAACTTGGTCACTGAGTCAAAGTCTTAGGGTCGGGTCAATGGTCGCTGCCAAAGAGAGAGAGAAAAGAAACACTCAGCGTGCACTCTAACCTAGATCAGAATGGTCACCAATTTATCTAATCTGGAAACCTCCCACTGTACCTCAAATACTCCTCCAAACCTGAAAGAAGAATTAGTCGGGGTTACCCGAGGAGTAAACTAACTCATCAGAGGGAATCGGGATCCAACTATCATTGCATGATAACGTGACGGAATCCGCTCACGCTATCACACTCCAGAAGGTATGCGCATATCTGGCAAGTTTCAGTTCTTTTGAAACTCCCGATGTGATTTCTGCCCCATGCTCTTATGACCTTGACTTTGGCCAACATATCATAAGTCACATGTCAAGTTCTACCCGTCATTCTCCAGGTTAATTTGAATCCACCCGTACATACCCTTGACTTTGGCCAACATGGCAGTACGACTGTTCCAAACCAACGCATCTATCTATGCTGCATATGAATAACCAACAGCTACCAAACACTGTGCCTTGACTTTGGCCAACATATACAGCTTGAATACTATTGACTATCCATATGAAACGACGGAGGGCTACGAATGGTTTCTGGCGAAAACCTTTAACGTAATGAACTTGATATCGTTGAAGGAACGAATAGTTTTTTTTTATAAAAATATAGTGACGAAAACCTTTGCTAAAGAGGTCACTCCCGATGAAGGGATCTCGGCTCTTTCCCCGTAGAATGAGGTGCAGGATATTCCAACTGAATACCACGGTGCAAAGCAAAAGTAATCGGCTATAGTGAAGTTAATGCCCTGACGCAAACTTCTGTCCAAGGGGTCACTCCCGGTGAAGGGATCTCGGCCCTTGCCTCGTCGACTGAGGAGCAGGATATTCCAAATGAATACCGCGATGCAAAACAAAAGTGAACGTCCTTGCAATAACAGCTTTTTGAAAAATGTTCCAACAACATCAGATTAGGTTTGTTTTAACTTGCATTGATGCGAATCAATGCAGTCCCATCAATTGATCACACCACAAAGAACGAAAATATACTGATGTACGTATATGCCATCCGCATTCGCCACTGGGTCCCGTCATTACCCGTTAGGTTAGCTAACTAACGACAGAGCGGGGACTGGACTAGCGCGGATGTAAAACATATACAACATCTACTAATATATATACCAATATATTATATTCGCTCAAGGCGTGAATAGAATGCAACATCACAGAGAATGAACAGCATCACAGAAACAATACAGATATCTGGGATCCCCGGGTTTCACAGAGCCACTGCTGAAACCCGACGTTCCCCTGGTCGTGTGGATAGCCTGTGCAATGAAATCCTAGACCCCTACGGGTGCGGCAAGTCACCCGCCAAAACCTGAAGCGAGGCAGCCCCCTTCAGCGCCGTGAATGGACCACCCAGCACTTCACGGAATCCGGTAACTTGGGCACCCCTCCTGGGTCAACCTGTACCCCCTACGAGTGCGGCGAATATCTCGCCAATCCTAGAGTGAAGCCCCCTCCGTCTCAATGCCATGAGATGCGGGCTTGTTGCCCTCCAGAATCCGGCTATCCGTGCACCCCTCTGCGGGGTAATCCTAGTACAGAAAGTAAAATATACATACAACGGGTACATCGACCGCAACCAGGTCGTGCCCCAAAATAATAATACAAACTGGCAGTGACGGCAGTCCACAAGTCGGACGCTCGCCCCGCAATATCAAATGTACATAATACAACCACAACTGTACTAGCATTGCATCCAGGCTATCCCCCACGACCGATCCGCAACATCACAGTAAAAACAGAACATCAACGTGAAAGTCACGTTCGCAAATCCGTCTAACCGGGCTATAGCAGTTAGACCGGATTTACCGATCAAGTGACATTCACGGTCGCAGATATAATGTAAATACTGTGAAAAATGTGTTTAAAATATCCGATCGATCAAAAAATTAACAAGTGGGCCCCCAAGCAAAACTGTAGCAGTTACAGAAAATATGGGCCCAATTTTAATGTTCAAAAACCCCAAAAATAAGCCCAGAGGCCCACTGAAAAAATCCGGCCCACTGACTCCTCTACTCTGCGGCGGAACCGCGGCCACAAGTAGGTTTTGGCCGCGGTTCCGCGCTCCATCCAAAGGATCATGGTGTCGGATTTTTCCAGAAGTCTTAAGTCTTCCTGTACAGTGCTTTTATACAACCTGAAAAATTTTTGGGGACCAAAAAATTTCAACAGAAAACTGATGTGGGCAAATACGGGTTTTTGAACATTTCGATCGATCGGAACAGAAAAACACATTACACAAAGCTAGACTAAGTTAATGGGGAGGCTCTGATACCACTGTAAGTGCACGGCGGCGCCCCGGCCGTCAATCCGACGGCCAAATGCGGAAGCGGTGATAAACTTAAATTTTGCGGACTTAGCAAACCGGCACCACCGTGCACTAAACACCCGGATCGAACCATTAACAAGTCTAAGCTAACTACAAGATAGGGAAGAGAAGTATACCGACAGATCCGAGTCCTCCGGTCTTCTCGTCGTCGTCCCGATCTCCTGCGGAATGTCCCGTCTCCTCCTCGTCGCCGGAAGTGCACCACATCGCCTACTTCTTTTACGGGCTCCCACCTCAATGCCGAGGCAACTCGGGCACGAAGCCGGCTACTCGACGTGCCCAAGATTTACTGTAGAATCTATAGTAGAGCTTGTGTCTCACTTTTGGAGTTGTGGAATTGCCTTTTGGTGGAGGTATGAAACATGAACTTTTGTGGAGGGATTAGTAGGAGTTTTGCAACATGATATCAACCAAAAACCCCACTCTCTCATTTTTGGACAGCCCCTCAATGGCTTTGGCCGGCCATACAATGGGAAGAGAGAGAATGTGAGGGTGAGAGAGTGTATATGAGAGTGTGGCCATCCAATAATACAATGGAGAGAGAGAGAAGGCTCTCATGCCAAAAAGGAAATGATCACAACAATAAACCCACACTCAACCAACCTCACCCCTCATCATCATCAACCATTATGCCCACTAAAAGTCAAGCCATCATGAGAAGGAGAAGTCAATGATGGTGCACATCATGAAAACCATCATGATGCTACAATAAGCAAAGACCCCCTCCACAAAAAGCCTATTTGCAACAATGCAAATAAACCCTCCTCCACCAAACGTCGGCCAATGAACGATCAAAGGAAAATTGGCCGAAACGGAAAACAAACTGGCAACTCCAAAAACTGGTCCCGTAATAAATTACAGGAAAACCCCGATACTGTGCATACACACCCGCATTTGTATTCCGACCGAAAAACAAATGCAATGAGACAAAGTCTACACTGTACTATACTAGGATCCGGCTTAAACCAAAGCCGGCTAGTAATATCTGTTCGATCCTGATCCGTGCAATACCGCACATATCTGATCGAACCCTGCCATATAACCATACGGCCTATAGTACAAACTGTCCGATCCTGATCCGTGCAATACCGCACGTATCTGATCGGACCTTGCCATATCTCCATACGGCCTCTACAACCTTTCGCCCGAAAGCTGAGTAACTGAATGTGGGGGACTCTAAAGACTCGTCAACACCTTGGTTGTGGATTTAACCACTAGCACGTTAGAGGTATAAGCCAATACATAACGGGCTACCAGGTATTGACTAAAAGGGACGTCCGTGAGCGAACTCAGCCTGACACCCTACTGAGCCTGTCAGTGACAATATCCGTACAGTTCGGTCCGTTCGTCTATGAGTATCGCATGGCGGGCCTAGGGGGTTGGTAAAAGTCAGACCCCCAAAAGCGGTACAAGTCGTGTCGGAGTGTAGCCCAGAACACCCTGAGATACTACTGGAATACCTACCAGTAAATCTCCTTGCCTTGGCCAAGGACTTTGTGTAATGGCTCTCCTAGACACAGCACGACCTCACCCCCAATACCGGGAGAGACGAACCCCTGAAGATACGCTCACTGCCTCCATGTGGCTCGGGACTGTACCCAACTAAAACCTGTTTGCACGACTCCTTTGAGCCGTGGTAGGGTAGTAATCAAAGTACAGTGGGAACTCACACGAGACAAATGACGATCCCCAGGTCGATGAACTAACCTGCACACATGTCACCAGGGAACTGCCATCTGACGTCTGGTATATGACCAACTAGCATGTTCCCGGCGAGTCCTGTCCGGTGTACTCATAACCCAATGAGCACCTGTATACATCTTAGGTGATCCAACTGACACCAGTGGCTTGTGAGACCGGCCACCGCCCCTCGTCGGGGTCTCGACTGTATACACTAGTCTACTATGGAGTATCGATGCCCTGTCTCGAAACTCACACGACTAGGGACCTTTTAAGGATATGCTTATAGACCCCCAGCTCCCACTTATATGATCGCCCTCATACTGCTGGTGGTCAAGCAAGAATCCTAGGGGCTCTATCAACGTGTAATAGCGACGTGTCAGGTCACCTAAAGCAGTACACGATGATAAAGGTAAACCAGATAGCATACTATCATCTCGAGTAAGACTGTCCTACCGGGATAGGTCCTCCCTCAATCATTACAATCACGTACCTGTGACCTAATAATTGACTCTGAGGGCACTATCTCCAACACTATATATTTTATTCCCTTTTCTTTTTCTTTTATAATTCCCTTCTCACATCAATAGTAACCCCAAAATAACAAGCCATGCACCCAAAACATGTAGGAAAATGCAACAAGTGTAGAAAAAGAAATGGTGCATGTTTTGTACAAAACAAGCTTAAACGCGATTAGCGATTTTTAATCGCGATTAGCACTAAATTAGTGTCAAACTAATCATAAAAACTTAAAATTTGCATAATTCACATATAAACGCTCTTTTGTAATTTCTATAATTTTCCAATTTTTTTTCATTTATCGGTATTTAATTATACCGAAATATTAAAATATTCATTAAAAATAATATTAAATAATATATATTCCCAAAAATAATATTTTATCTTTTTGAAATGTTACAATCTTCCTCCCTTAAAGAAATTCGGTCCCCGAATTTAAATTTTAAACCCCTCAAATACTAGAACATTTCAGTAAAAAGTCCAAGTCGTCGGGGCTCCGAAATCATCAATACATGAAACACATCATAGCGCAATACATGCGCATGAGTAATGAGCAGATAACTGAAAAACAAAACTCCGTCAAGCATCCCGCAATCATCGGAGTTATAGTGAAGACACAAATGTCAAGCCCAAAATAAGACCAATATGATTTAAATCAGAACTATACATGTAGACATCAAATCTATACATATAAATAGCTGAAGTAAATGCATGCCAAATCTTTTTAAGTCGCTGTGCGATGCGCATACACTGCATAGTGGCGGACATCTATTATAATAAAATAACCATATACGTATATATCCTTTGTTTAATATGTACGTTCCGCCGTTTTGAAAACAATTTAGAAGGGTTTCCTGGTTTTAAACGTTTCGTGTCATATCGGACACGTAGGTATATACTGAGACTATAGCTCGCCCCCCCTTTTTTTGGATATCCCTTCAATAACTATCAATGCAAGAAAAGTATATCCAGGCAATGTCCTCTGACTAGTCCTGCTCAGTATGAAAACAAATAGCAAATATCATAAAAACGTACTGGTCCATAAGGAATAAATCCAAAAAATGTGCATATAAATGATACGTGCATCTGGTGCGCACGAAAATCAAAATCCATATATGTGTCATACATGTGCACAGAAACACCATCTAGGTGCAACGGGTATGCACGAAACATCTGTTGGAGATAGTGCCCTCAGAGTCAATTATTGGATCACAGGCACGTAATTGCAATGATTGAGGGATGACCTATACCGGTAGGACAATCTTACTCAAGATGATAGTATGCTATCTGGTTTATCTTTATCATCGTGTACTGCTTTAGGTGACCTTACAGGTCACTATTGCGCGTTGATAAAGCCCCTAGGATTCTTGCTTGACTGCCAGCAGTATGAGGGCGATCATATACGTGGGAGCTAGGGTCTATAAGCAAATCCTTAAAAGGTCTCTAATCGTAGGAGTTTCGAGACAGGGCATCGATACTCCAGAGTAGACTAGTGTATACAGTCGAGACCCCGTCGAGGGGCAGTGGCCGGTCTCACAAGCCACTGGTGTCAGTCGGTTCACCTAAGATGTATATAGGTGCTCATTAGGTTATGAGTACACCGGACAAGACTCGCTGGGAACATGCTAGTTGGTCTTATACCAGACGTCAGATAGCAGTTCCCTGGTGATATGTGTAAAGGTTAGTTCATCGACCTGAGATCGTCATTTGTCTCGTGTGAGTTCCCACTGTACTTTGATTACTACCTTACCACGCTCAAAGGAGACGTGCAAACAGGTTTTAGTTGGGTACAGTCCCGAACCACAGGGAGGCAGTGAGCGGATCTTCAGGGGTTCGTCTCTCCCGGTATTGGGGGTGAGGTCGCGCTGTGTCTAGGAGAGCCATTACACGAAGTCCTTGGCCAAGGCAGGAGATTTACTGGTAGGTATTCCAGTAGTATCTCAGGGTGTTCTGGGCTACACTCCGACACGACTTGTACCGCTTTTGGGGGTCAAACTTTTACCAACCCCCTAGGCCCGCCATGCGATGCTCATAGACGAACGGTCCGGACTGTACGGATATTGTCACTGACAGGCTCAGTAGGGTGTCAGGATGAGTTCGCTCATCGACGTCCCTTTTGGTCAATACCTGGTAGCCCGTTACGTATTGCCTAATACCTCTGACGTGCTAGTGGTTAAATCCACAACCAAAGTATTGACGAGTCTTTAGAGTCCCCCACAGACCGTTTTCTCAAGTTTCGAGCGAAACGCTGTAGAGGCCGTATGGAGATATGGCATGATTCGATCTGATACGTGCGGTATTATACGGATCATGATCGGACGGATAATACTAGCGGGCTTTGGTTTAAGCCGGATCCTAGTATTGTACAGTATAGATTTTGTCTCTTTGCATTTGTATTCAGTGGGAATACAAATGCGGGCATGTATATGAAGTCGCGGGGTTTTCCTGTAATTTATTACGGGATCGGTTTTCTGAAGTTGCCAGTTTGCATTCCGTTCCGGCCAGTTTTCCTTTGTTCCTTCACGGCCGGATTTTTCTGATGGAGGGGCTTATTTGCATTTTTGCAAATTGGCAATTGTGGAGGGGGTTTCTTGTAAATGAGGGATTATGATATGACTAGCATCATTTGATTCTCTTTGAATCAACTCTTTTGCATTTATGAGATAAGATGGGATTAGAAGTAGAAGTGACATTATTATCATCACATTGGTTATGGTCACCATTTGGCTTTTACTACACTCACCTCCCTTCATGATTTTGCTTTCTTTTTTCCCTCCTCATTCTTGATCAAGGGGCCGGTCACACAAAATGAGAGGGAGGGGTTCATTTTCTTTGTGTGGAAAAAAAATTTCATTTAGTGGAAAATGATTCACACTCATATGCTTGCTTAAAAAATCCCAAAGTTCATTTTCACATCTTCTTCTCCACCATCAAAGGCAACTTCAAAAACCCCAAGAGGCAATACATTCTACACTTCATCTACAGCATTTCTTGAGCACGTCGGCTTGCCAACTTCGTGCGCGAGTTGCCTCGGTCCAGAGGTGGGAGCCCGTAAAAGAACTCGGCGATGTGGTGCCCGTTTCGACGAGGAGATGAAGACCGGAGATTCCGCGAGAAGATCGGAGTGGAGGCTGAAGACCGAAGGACACGGATTGCTCGGTATAGCATTCTACCCCCTTCTCTAGTTTGCTAGGATTAGGTTAATGGCCCGATCCGGGATTTTAGTGCGTGGTGGTGCCGGTTTCTAGTTTTTAGAAAAGTTTCGTTTCCGCATTCCGGCGTCGGATTGACAGCCGGGGCGCCGCCGTGCACTTACACTGGTATCAGAGCCATGCCATTAACCTAGTCTAGCTTGCTCTAACATGTTTACAAGTTCAATCGAACGAAAATTCCGAAAACCCGCATTTTCTGGTCTAGTTTCTGTCGAATTTTTCCTGTGCTCTAAAAATTATTTGGTACATTATAAAAATACGAGCAGGGTTTTTTAAGCATTCTGTAAAAATTTGATGGCTTGATCGTACGGAAGAGCTACGGAACCGCGGCCATAACCGCCTTCCGGCCGCGGTTCCGCCGCCATTCTGGGCCTTCTCTGCACCAAAATTTTACAGAAGGCTTCTGACTTGAAAATGGGATTTTTGGTATATTCTGTTTGGGCCCAGAATTTCTTTGAGTGCTACAGTTGTTCTTGGGGCCCACTTCGGAAAATTTAGTCGATCGAAAATTTTAAACATGTTAGTTCACAGTATTTACATTATATCTGCGATCGTGAATGTCACTTGATCGGTAAATCCTGTCTATCTGCTATAGCCCTTTTAGACGGATTTGCGAATGTGACATTCACGTTGATATTCTGTGTTGTGCTGTGATGTTGCGGATTGTCGTGGGGATAGCCTGGATGCAGTGGTAGTACAGTTTTGGTATTATATGTATATTTGATATTGCGGGGCGAGCGTCCGACATATGGAATGCCGTCACTTCCTGTTTGTATATTATTCTTTTGGGGCACGACCGGGCTGAGGTCGATGTACCCGTTGTATGTATATTTTACTTTCTGTACTAGGATTACCCCGCGGAGGGGAGCACGGGTAGCCGGGTTCTAGAGGGCAACGGGCCCGCATCTCATGGCGTTGAGACGGAGGGGGCTTTACTATAGAATTGGCGAGCTATTCGTCGCACTCGTAGGGGGTACAGGTTGGCCCAAGAAGGGGTGCCCAAGTTACCGGATTCCGTGAAGTGCTGGGTGGTCCATTCACGTTGCTGAAGGGGGCTGCCTCGCTCCAGGTTTTGGCGGGTAACTTGCCGCGCCCGTAGGGGTCTAGGATTTCATTGCACAGGCTATCCACACGACCAGGGGAACGTCGGGTTTCAGTAGCGGCTCTGTGAAACCTGGGGATCCCTGATATCTGTATTGTTCTGTGATGCTTATTACATTTCTGTGATGTTGCATTTTATCACGCCTTGAGCGAATGTTATATATTGATATATATACTAGTAGATGTTATATATGTTTTGCATCCGCGCTAGTCTAGTCCCCGCTCTGTCGTTAGTTAAGTAACCTAACGGGTAATGACGGGACCCAGTGGCGAATGCGGATGGCATATACGTACATCATTATTTTCGTTCTTTTGTGGTGTGATCAATTGATGGGACTGCGTTGATTCAGATCAATGCAAGCTAAACAAACCTATTCTGATGTTGTTGGAACAATTTTCAAAAAGCTGTTAATGCAAGGACGTTCTCTTTTGTTTTGCACAGTGGTATTCAGTTGGAATATCCTGCTCCTCAGTCGACGAGGCAAGGGCCGAGATCCCTTCACCGGGAGTGACCCCTTGGACAGAAGTTTGCGTCAGGGCAATAACTTCACTACAGCCGATTACTTTTGCTTTGCATCGTGGTATTCAGTTGGAATATCCTGCACCTCATTCTACGGGGAAAGAGCCGAGATCCCTTCACCGGGAGTGACCTCATTAGCAAAGGTTTTCGTCACTATATTTTTAAAAAAGCTATCCGGTTCCTTCAACGATATCAAGTTCATTACGTTAAAGGTTTTTCGCCAGAAACCATTCGTAGCCCTCCGTCATTTCAGACGGGTAGCACGTAGTATTCATGCTATGTTTGTTGGCCTTAGTCAAGGCATAGTGTATGGTAGCTGCTTGTTACTTTCCTGTTGCATAGATAGATGCGTTGGTTTGGGACAGTCGTATAGCCTTGTTGGCCCTAGTCAAGGGCTTGTACGGGTGGGTTCAAATTAACCTGGAAAATGACGGGTAGAACTTGACATGTGACTTATGATTTGTTGGCCTTAGTCAAGGTCATAAGAGCATGGGGCAAAAAATCACATCGGGAGTTTCTAAAGAAACTGAAACTTGCCAGATATGCGCATACCTTCTGGAGTGTGATAAGGTGAGCGGATTCCGTCACGTTATCATACAATGATAGTTGGATCCCGATTCCCACTGATGAGTTGGTTTACTCCTCGGGTGATCCCGACTAATTCTTTTTTCAGGTTTGGGGAAGAATTTGACGTGACAGTGGGAGGTTTCCAGATTAGATAAAGTGATAACCATTCTGATCTAGGTTAGAGTGCACGCTGAGTGTTTCTTTTCTCTCTCTCTTTGGCAGCGACCATGGCCCGACCCTAGACTATGACTCAGTGACCAAGATTAACCGAACCTTCTTATAAGACTGGCTTTTGGATTGTCAGAGTTGCATACCTCATTGCCACTCCTACTTTTACCCTTTTCTCCAGAACACCCCGTATTACTACGAACGTCCACTTCCATTAGATAAAACCATCGTATGGTTATATACGAACTCGAAGGAATTTATTCGAGGATGGTTTCTGGTTCTGGAGAAAACGAATAGGACTATTCAGTTGTCTTTTCCTTTTACCTTCTCTCAGGTTGCGAGTGCTCCTTAGATTAGGACAGTACACCTATTACGCAAATTGGATAGTCTTCTTCCAAACCTTAGGCTGGTGCCGAATGGTGGGGAATGAAGAAAACCAATTAGCATAACGATGGTGTGCAGAAGGTATTATGTTAAGACAAATAAAGGGATTAGTAAGAGGGCAAAGTAAATTGCGACTGCCATTCATGACCAAAACCAAGTATTTCATTACCACTCCCACTTTACTTTTGTATTTCTCCAGGACACTCCGTATCACTACGAAGATCTACAGTTTATTGGATATTCCATCATATGGTTATATACGAACTCGAAAGGAACTTGTTCCAGTTCGGGAATGGATTCTGGTTCAGGAGAAATATGAATAAGGTTTATTCGGTTGTCTTTTATCTTCACCTTCTCTCGCATTGCGAGTGTTCCTAGGATTAGGACAGTACACCCATTATGCTTATTGGATAATCTTCTTCCAAACCATAGGCTGGTGCCGAAAGGTAGGGAAGGAAGAAAACTATTTAGCCTAAGAGAGTGTACAGAAGGTAATGACTAAAGACATATGAAGGGATTTGGAGAGATGGCAAAGAAATATACGGTTACAGTTGTGAATCTGGATAATGGAAGAGGCATTACTAGGAATACCCGGATACCCCAACGAAACATTTCAATATTTCAGTTTCACTGTGTATTGTTAAAAGAAAACTGATTTCCCAATTAGTCCTTACTCCAGGGTATGTATTTACCAGGTTTGATTCTCACATCTGTATAGTTTTACAGATGATGAGTGGGAGTAAGTTATTGGGAATTGGGTGATCATCCTCATTATATCGGAATTCGTTGTAATTGGTGATATTTGAGGAAATCACCTGGGAAGTTTGCCGGACGACAAATATTTGGTCTTGATTATCCACTGTTATGCACCAATTTCAGATTGATATATCTGTACATCTATTTTTATAGAGTGAGATATACCTTTTTGAAATTATGTCTATGATATTTACCTATATCAGTGGATGGTTAGGTAAGGAGCATTAAACAGCGGTGTAATTCTTCATAACCAAAGTACAGTTTTCAACCTACGGCACTCAGGGGACTTATACAGAGTATTGTATGTTGTCCAGTATCCATTAGGACAGAGGGGTTGGTCCTCGTACTATATTCTGTTTACTTGTGACTTCTCTAGTTCTTAGACATGTGTTTCGTAGAAACATAAGGTCCACGTTTTGAGAAGTTATAGGTATAAGAATAAAGTAGAGAACCAGGTGTTGCAACTATCGGGATTCTTCAAGGTGATCGAAAATGTAGATTCTTGTGTATGGTATTCAGTTGATAGTAATGATTAAGAGAACTTGGTTCTCTTTCAGGTTACTCATAATTGGAAGTATTCCTAAGTTGAGTAACGCTGATCGGCCTCTTTCCATTTAGTTGACATGCACCGGAGACAGCTGCATGATTTGAATCTGGTTCCAATTAAATCAGTACCTCTGTTTCTATATTGGATATAGAACAGTTCATATCTTAACGATGTTAAGGTACGGGGAGTTGTCCGGATTATGCTTAAAACCAGACTCCGGATAACTCAATGCACGTTTCTGTAATGGCTGTTTGCGGGTTGACCCAGGCTATAATGAGGGTTGATTTTCTACCATCTGGAAGATCAATAGTGATATTGTTCTTGACTCGCCACAGTTTTAATAAAAATGAATTTTTCAGAAAACAGTAGTGGGAGTATGGTAGAACTGGAAGTGATTCCAGAACCGCAAACGATTACTGAAGATTTGATAAGAACCTAAAGATTCAATATGGTTTGACATTCCATTAGCCACTCCGCAGATAGGGTGGGTAACCTCAGGCACTCGAGAGGTACTTCGGTATGCTTAAGGACGGTGACAGGGAGGTTCTTGTATACCCAGACTTGACACTACTGTTGTTCCAGGCTATGAGACCTGGCAGGAGGATGAGTATAGCGTCGTTCTAAACTAGCTTTAGAGGTGCACGTGTATATGACTCTGCCAGAGGGTTTTCGTAGTCAGTGGGAGCAGCGGAAGCATAGTGGACAAGTGGCTTATGTCTATTTATAGACTAAAGCAGATATAGCGGAGATAGATCATCTATTTCTGATGTGACAGTCATAGGTTTGACTTCATCAGAATAGGGGATGGATCTGTTAAGATGGTAGTAGGGTGTGATGTCCGGGTATTTGGATGACATACACAGAGTAGGAAGTGAAATTCCTATACTACGATCGGTTATACTTTGGTTGTCACTCAGTGGTTTCTCCAGATAGGATGTTAATCCAGTCCTGGAGAAACATTCGGAAGCAGTTTTAGAACATAAGTGGATGTTCTAGGGATATGATAACGTCAGCCTCTTTCGGGAGACAGTTATCATTCCAGGCTTCCAAGGTGACCTGGATGACAGAGTGACTGTCAAAGTTATAGTTTTCCCTCTGACGAGGGGCAGTATTTTGGACAGGAGGTCCAGGCGGATACTGAGGGAGGCATGGCGCAGGATACTGATTAAGTTCAGTTGATGATACAGTCTGAGAAGTTTGGATTTGGAGTTCATTTATGAACTAGGTCCCCTCAGATATCCAGACATACTCTAAGACAGGTATTACTCATTTCGGGAGATGGTTTTCTCCGCGAACATGAGATAAAGAGAGACATAGAAAGATACATTAGAGCGGATCCACTCACTGAGGCTATTCCTCGAACGCAATAGTTTCGCAAACGAGCTTTGCGAAACTGATTAGTAGAGGAGTTGGGTGTTCGGTATCACACGGGCTGTGAGGATGCGACATCGCAATAATTAGCCTTGAGTGCAAGCGGGGGATTGTTGGAGATAGTGCCCTCAGAGTCAATTATTGGATCACAGGCATGTGATTGCAATGATTGAGGGAGGACCTATACCGGTAGGACAATCTTACTCAAGATGATAGTATGCTACCTGGTTTATCTTTATCATCATGTACTGCTTTAGGTGACCATACAGGTCAATATTGCGCGTTAATAAAGCCCCTAGGATTCTTGCTTGACTGCCAGCAGTATGAGGGCGATCATATACGTCGGAGCTGGGGTCTATAAGCAAATCCTTAAAAGGTCCCTAGTCGTGGGAGTTTCGAGACAGGGCATCGATACTCCAGAGTAGACTAGTGTATACAGTCGAGACCCTGACGAGGGGTGGTGGCCGGTCTCACAAGCCACTGGTGTCAGTTGGTTCACCTAAGATGTATACAGGTGCTCATTGGGTTATGAGTACACCGGACAGGACTCGCCGGGAACATGCTAGTTGGCCTTATACCAGACGTCAGATAGCAGTTCCCTGGTGACATGTGTACAGGTTAGTTCATCGACCTGAGATCGTCATTTGTCTCGTGTGAGTTCCCACTGTACTTTGATTACTACCCTACCACGCTCAAAGGAGACATGCAAACAGGTTTTAGTTGGGTACAGTCCCGAGCCACATGGAGGCAGTGAGCGGATCTTCAGGGGTTCGTCTCTCCCGGTATTGGGGGTGAGGTCACGCTGTGTCTATGAGAGCCATTACACGAAGTCCTTGGCCAAGGCAGGAGGTTTACTGGTAGGTATTCCAGTAGTATCTCAGGGTGTTCTGGGCTACACTCCGACATGATTTGTACCGCTTTTGGGGGTCTGACTTTTACCAACCCCCTAGGCCCGCCATGCGATGCTCATAGACGAACGGATCGGACTGTACGGATATTGTCACTGACAGGCTCAGTAGGGTGTCAGGATGAGTTCGCTCATCGACGTCCCTTTTGGTCAATACCTGGTAGTCCGTTACGTATTGGCTAATACCTCTGACGTGCTAGTGGATAATCCACAACCAAAGTATTGACGAGTCTTTAGAGTCCCCCACAGACCGTTTTCTCAAGTTTTGGGCGAAACGCAGTAGAGGCCGTATGGAGATATGGTAGGGTTCGATCTGATACGTGCGGTATTGTACGGACGGATAATACTAGCGGGCTTTGGTTTAAGCCGGATCCTAGTATTGTACAGTGTAGATTTTGTCTCTTTGCATTTGTATTCAGTGGGAATACAAATGCGGGCATGTATATGCAGTCGCGGGGTTTTCCTATAATTTATTACGGGATCGGTTTTCTGAAGTTGCCAGTTTGCATTCCGTTCCGGCCAGTTTTCCTTTGTTCCTTCACGGCCGGATTTTTCTGATGGAGGGGCTAATTTGCATATTTGCAAATTAGCAATTGTGGAGGGGGTTTCTTGTAAATGAGGGATTATGATATGACTAGCATCATTTGATTCTCTTTGAATCAACTCTTTTGCATTTATGAGATAAGATAGGATTAGAAGTAAAAGTGACATTATTATCATCACATTGGTTATGGTCACCTTTTGGCTTTTACTACACTCACCTCCCTTCATGATTTTGCTTTCTTTTTTCCCTCCTCATTCTTGATCAAGGGGCCGGCCACAAAAAATGAGAGGGAGGGGTTCATTTTCTTTGTGTGGAAAAAAAATTTCATTTAGTGGAAAATGATTCACACTCATATGCTTGCTTCAAAAATCCCAAAGTTCATTTTCACATCTTCTTCTCCACCATCAAAGGCAACTTCAAAAACCCCAAGAGACAATACATTCTACCCTTCATCTACAGCATTTCTTAGGCACGTCGGCTTGCCAACTTCGTGCGCGAGTTGCCTCGGTCTAGAGGTGGGAGCCCGTAAAAGAACCCGGCGATGTGGTGCCCGTTCCAACGAGGAGATGAAGACCGGAGATTCCGCGAGGAGATCGGAGTGGAGGCCGAAGACCGAAGGACACGGATCGCTCGGTATAGCATTCTACCCCCTTCTCTAGTTTGCTAGGATTAGGTTAATGGCCCGATTCGGGATTTTAGTGCGCGGTGGTGCTGGTTTCTAGTTTTGAGAAAAGTTTCGTTTCCGCATTCCGGCATCGGATTGACGGCCGGGGCGCCGCCGTGCACTTACAACATCTTCCAAGGGCAACGGGCGTGCCTGACAGCAAAATCAGGTGCATCTGACATGCACAAGGAATCCCGATTTATTGCATCTGGTGTGCACCAAAATCGTATCTCAAAACATAGGCTCAACTCGCGCGAAAATCCAAATCAAATGCACGGAGTGCAAGAAATCAACCTCAATATCAGAATCAAAATCGACGGTATACTATACGGCTCAATCCAAATCAGGTATACCGCAGTGTATAAGCTCGCATTCATGTGCATCAGCATGCACAAATCAAATCAAAACACTAAAAGTGCATGAAAACTATGCTGGAAGCGTAAATCAAATCATCGGCATAAAATGGGCATGAAATCACAATCAATACCTCAAGCGTAATAACTATGCGTTAAATATAAATACCCAGTAGGTGTAACCATGGTGCACGAAAACAGAATCATGGAACTCAGCCATCAAGACTAAATCATGCGAGTAGGTCGCCCAAAATACCGAAATCCAAGATGACGGATACGTGATAATCGAATCACAAAATCACAACTCATAAATACCGTCGTCGATATGTCCTCCTTCAAAGTCGAGAAGGTGTCGGTGCATCCAATGCTAGCAGCGCAAGATATCTACTTGCCTCCTGTTCATGGTCTGGCGTCCTCTGTCTTTGGGTCCTTATCTTCTCTGCGGATTAATCAATCTCGCAATCCTTCGGCTCATCGGCCCTGTCAGGTGTGCTAACTGGGATGATTCCATTCTGGCACTTCTCTCGTCATCTGCGTCCTCAGCACAGCATATTCCTCAGAAACCGGTCGCATCCCAACGCCTCTATATGCGTGTCACATCTCTGATGTCAGCGGAGTAGAACGTCATCTCGTCGAGTTCTCGTGCGACCTCTTTACTCCACCTTGTTCCAATGTCGACTGATTCGGACTTATCTTCTCGTGGCTGCATGGACTGCGCTCCAACGGCTATACTCGTATCCGGAGTCTCCCAAGCAATGTATCCCACCACATGGCATCCGAAAGATGTCGAACCTCTTGATCGATTCGTCAAAACCTCATAATCCCCCAAGAGCTCAATATCTTGGGCACAGTTTAATAGTATCGAGTACATACCACATCGTCGGCGGTCCAGCCGTAGAAGGGCAAACCCAAGCCTTACTAATGGCGCCGCGGAACTGCCGCAAACCCTAAGGTTCAAAGGCTTTCACATTGTCATTATGTCGAGTTAGGATTTCATTCTTCTAGAGGGTCCATAGAATCGCTTGCATGTCTTTCCGAATACTTTAAACTTGGAATATGGGTTTCTGACATTCGATTACCTCCATCGACTACCAACGAACCTGCGTGAAGTCTTCTCTAACTGGAATCAATCAATCTGATGACCTCGCATCGGGGTAAGCGAACGAACCCCATGTCCTAGTCATTCATCCTCGGGTCTAGCGACCTTCTATCATATCTCTAAGTACAACTCGTACTGCAATATTTCCAATATCTGGGGCGATATCTCATCGTTCGCAGCAACAACTGGCTCATTCATCTGTACGCTGAACAGCGCCTCAATCATCATGAATAAGCGATACAGCAATGGTCATCACCTTCTGGCTGGCATCTAGCAGTAGCCTGATCCTCTGGTGCTGATCGGCACGTCCGAGAAATCTCGTAAAAGCGATCTGTCAAACGCTCATGGCGCGAAGACACACTAAAACGACGCCTCTCTATGCAATCGTACGTCCCTGGAATCACGCCCTGGTCAGTCCTTGTCCGTGACGAGCTCACGCTGACGCAACTCTAGCCGCAGCTCTCTCTGCCCGTGTAATCGTGGCAGCAAAATCATAACCAGTATCGATGAGGATAGATCATAGGAATGACTATAATACTGTGCAAGGAAATGTACATCCTAAGGCTCCTTAAGCGGAGTAGCGTATCGTAAATATGCCGCGGAACATACGTACGGTACGTCACTCTACTCAAGCCACCTACTCTATCAACCAAGGGTCATCCTACGCGATGAAAGTTCGGGTATAATACCCCCTCGACTAAGTCTAAGTTCCGTAAGGTCAATCCTAAGTTCCGTATATATATAAACGCTCTAGGCTCCACATAGTCAAACTTAGGCTCGAACCAAGATTAACCTAGCGCTCTGATACCAATTTTGTCACGACCGGAAATAGCCCGTGACTGGCACTTGAATCATATGAAGCCAATAGGACCTCATCTAATTCAAGTAAGCCAAAAGCCCAGAAATCTAAAACCATTTTAAGGAGTAAATAAGAAACTAGTTTTTAAGAAGTAAGGAAAACATGTTTTAAAAACAAGGTTTTCAAATAAGCAAGCCGGATATGCATTTTTAAAATCTATAGTCTTTTCTGAAAATTTCGGCAGAGTTTCCTTTGTAAATACTGGCCCCGAACGGGATACAACAAGAATAATATATATGCAATGATAAAAGGCATCCCCAAGCGGGAGCTAGCTCTTCGTCAATCGACGGTCACAACCACGCAAGCAATATAACATATAACGCCAAAGGGCGAGGATCAAAACTCAAAAAGAACTCAAAATCAGTATGAAAAACCATAATACTACAACGCGCGACTCTAAGATTGAAATAATACATAACTTGTTTTCGAAGTCTGAAACAATATACAAGTTTGGTTGATGGAATTACTAGGTACAACTGATAAAATAAATACAAGGGTGGTCACGATGCGAGTGAACCCACCTACCAATGCAATCACTCAGAAAGGGGCGGTGTGCCAGAAAAGCCGCAATGAAACCTGTACGGCAAAACCTGCAAGAACTGTGGCACAATGGGTGTGAGTGGCCAACTCGTGAATAGAAAACATCACAGAGCAGAAATCGTATGTATGACACAATCCTAGCTCAATACGATCAGATATATATATAAACCTCAAATGAATAAGTCTGAAGCATGATAAGGTGGCAATGTAACATCTATACATGAGTGTAGTGCCAAGTGCTCGTGCCAGTGCCTCAGGTAATAACATATCATAAATATGAGGTATGATCAATGTCGACTATATCATGAAGTCTATGAAAAAGTGGATGTCATCCAACTATGTAATCAATGTCATCTAGTATGTGGATCTCATCCAACTATGTGATCAAAGTCATCAATGTCAACTATATGTATGTGGATATCGTCCACGTGTCACCCAATGACAATAAACATCATGCATGTAAATATCATAAAACATATGCATGGAAGTATGAGGATGTAAATCAACATGTGTCGCTCGCAACATACCAAAATCATGGAACCTGAGTGTCAAGCATCGACACTGGAAAACATCATAAAACCTGTGCCGAGCATCGGCACGTAAATCCTCATATATCAGGCTCCGTCAGTCTGGATCGGCCCATATCATCTATCAACTCCGGTCGGTATCCTCCGGATATCCGCCGAGCTAAAATTCAATTACCGGTAGGTAGTAGTCCCTCTGCCAGGCTCACCGTCTAGCTACACAGCAGATCCGTTCTCGCCCCAGGGTACCATACCGGGACAATCATGTACCCGCAATCGGCCTCATCCGCTCCTCGAATCGGGTTTCACATGTCGCTCTCAGCACCGAGAAAACACATGGTGGACGCACTGAAATATCATATCAAGGGTAACCGGGTTTTTAAAACAATTACATACTCTCTTTGGAAATATCTACGGTTCCCAAATCCAGAAATATCATGGAAACAACATATCTCAATGCGTATAATCAAAAGCATGATGTATGCGACATGTAAAAGAAATGTAAGTATATCAGTATATCATGCAATATAGAATAGTAATATGCACATATTGAGGGAAACCGCTCTTTTAAAATGAACCAGTTTTAAAGAGTATCTTGCGGTTCCCAAATCTCTAATCAAGCCAGAATCATCTATGTATGTGCAAATACCTATGTATGTAAATATGGGTGTACAATGGTATGTACACAAGTATGCCATGCAAGAGATCATATCCTGAATGCAATAGTACTACAGTGTAGTGACATAGCAATTATCAATGATGAAGTGTGTGAGCCGGCAAGCAGGTGTACGTGGAACATATGCATCATCGATAATGGTGCTGGTGTCCTAACAGCATGAGTTTAATATAATAATAACCATTTGCACAGGCAATGCGAATAACAAGAATATGTAGGAATCGACTAATAAATGCAACGGTGACGCATCTGCATTGATATAAAAATGTCCCACAGTTTGCCTTTTGAAATAAGACGAATCGGGGTTTTTAGTAAAATAAGGGCTACGGTGTTTTTAAGAAAAGATGCCCCTTTTGAAAATATCCGTAGAATCCCTTTCCTGTCTTGAAAATACTCCCGATTCATTAGTTTTTGAAATAGGTGTGACATCGGCCTAGCCTAACATCTACTAGCAAATCTATAGCTCTAACTAGTAAGTCAATCAGGAGGGGTATGGAAGCCACCTAAATCTGAGTCGATATAATATATATATGTAAATATAATAGTCGGTGATCCCGCCTCAAAGGTACCGCATACGATACAATATCATATGACATCCTCGAGTCATGAGTGCGGATCTTATCATCAAATAAAGCTCGTACGGTAAATCATTGTATGGCTTCCCAAATCTGGGTACGGGTCAATATCACATTCATCTCATCAATTATTTGGTATCCTTATCATCATATCTCATGATCTGGGGTACTGATCTAAGTCTAGTATAAATCGACACCATCTATATAAATGTGTGTGTAAACACACGTCCAAAGGCCCGCTAAAATCTCATGTCGTATCCCAAATACGAATCACAATATATCACCGATCTCAGGGCACTCTGCCCAATATCATCGACTCATCTCCAAACATCATACACTATCCTCGTCACCTAAGTATATGTATAACGAATATGCAGGTGTGTGCGTGTGGGTGTAAACCTATTCTAGGGTTCGCAACTAGGAACTATACTAGTTTACTTCTACACCCTAATATAACCATAGTACACCTAATCTCATCTCAAATATCCATGACACACAATAAGCTATCATATATATATATATAGTATATATAGTATACTAGACATCGAACTGCGAGGGTGCTATACGCCATCCACCCGACTTCCCCCGTAGATATAATCTACTCACCTGGATCTTGCTTTCCGATGTCGCCACCATCTCCTTCATCGTCTAGAATCATCATGGGGGTACCTACATATCACACGCATCATATCGCATTAAAACCAAATCAAAAACGAAATGACACATGAAAACCAAAATGACACGCGGAACTCATATAGGTCCAAACCTATGGTTTGCCCTCGCAACTTAACCAAATAACACCCGATAGAGACGTAAAAACGTCAAGTGATCGATGCTAAACACAAATACCAAAACTTAAATCGATAAACATCACGAAACGTAAAGCAGCAACTAAGAAAACATGCTCCAGATTTTGATTAAGGTGAAAACAATGCTCCAAAACAACAGTAGGGTGATATATAGGGTGTATGTAACCTACTGTAGCAACCTGGACCCATCCCCTCACTCCATGGCCGGCCACATACCCAGAGAATCCGGCCTCCTCGGTTTTGCTATGGTGGAATGGCCTCGTATTGGTAGGGTGGTCTCACATTGGTTCAAAAGTGTCTCAGGTATTGTTTGCTTTTCAAGTTTTGGTCTCGGGTCACTCCAGATTCCTCTGCACACTAAAATACCTCACAAACCGACATTTACAGTTTCTGTTTTTCCGTATTTTTGGTTTCAGGTTTGGTATATGTGTATGTTCTGGGTTAATCACACCATGGGGGTTTAAGGTCACTCAAAACACTCAAGTTCACCACACAAACTCAACTTAAACCCTAACCCTCTTTTGAAATCTCCAAAGTTCACCAAATCGCACCGAATCACAACTTAACACATAAATGGTTTAAAGTGAATGAAAAACTACACTTAGGGTGAATGGATTACCTCATTTAGCACCCAAGAATCCTCTACAGCGCCAAAATCGAATTTTTCTTGGTCCAATGGGTAGCTTGAGGGCTTGTGCACATTTTTAGTGAAATGGGGATAGGGTTTTGAGGTGTTTAGCATGGAGTTTTTGGGGAGATGAAGAGGGGAGAGAGGGGCAGGAGCAGCAGCAGCAGCAGGATGAAGAGGAGGGGAGAGAAATGAGTGAGGAATGAAGACGAATGGCCAAGACTTAGGTCAAAGTAAACCCTCACCTTCTCTCTCTCACCCATACCTATATATTTTATTCCCTTTTCTTTTCTAATTCCCTTCTCACATCAATAATAACCCCAAAATAACAAGCCGTGCACCCAAAACATGTAGGAAAATGCTACAAGTGTAGAAAAAGAAATGGTGCATGTTTTGTACAAAACAACCTTAAACGCGATTAGCGATTTTTAATCGCGATTAGCACTAAATTAGTGTCAAACTAATCATAAAAACTTAAAATTTGCATAATTCACATAAAACACGCTCTTTTAGTAATTTCTATAATTTTCCAAATTTTTTTCATTTATCGGTATTTAATTATACCGAAATATTAAAATATTCATTAAAAATAATATTAAATTATAAAAATTCCCAAAATTAATATTTTATTTTTTTGAAATGTTACAGTTATCTATGTATTCGGGAAAGTTCGGGAAACTTTTCGGCCGAAACTAATGCATCGTTTATGATCCGTATCTTTGTATGCGTAGGATAACGTCGTATAGTTGCTATATGTTCGATTAGATAGGGTTGTACAATGGTTAATTGTGTTATTGGTTTGGATATATATCTTGTGTTGGTTTAGCCGGATTGTCATATTGGATAGCTCCTCGTGTGATTTGCTTGTATAGTTTTGATATTTGTATTCATTTATTCTGATGGGTTACGCTAGCGCCCCGGCCAACTCCCGTGGCCAAATGCGGAACAACAATTTTACTACGAATCGAACCTTGGCGCTAGAATAACACTAAACCCGGATCTTAACCATAAACCTAACTAGCAAAAGGAAGCTATCTACTATGAGAAGAGTTTATACCAAGAGGCTCAAGTCCTTTGGGTCTTCACTCCACTCCTTTAGTATGCTCCTTGTAGTGTCCATGATCATGCTTGAACTTCGGCCTCTTCGCGTTAATGATGATCCACCCGAGAGTGCCTACCAAGAGCTCCTACCTCCTAATTGTGGTAACTAGAATACTTAGCTTGCTAATTTAAGTAAACTATAGTGTGTAGAGAGTGATTATGGAATGCTTTGTCTCACTAACCCTAGATTTCTCAACTCATGAGACAATTAGGGTTAGTATTAGAAGAAGAGAGCAAGGAGAAGATGAGAGTGTAGAGTGAGCTAGAATCATATGAAGAATGGCTAAGTGAATGAGATTATAATGCAAGAAAAAATATCTCCACAAAATATCAACCATGGAAGAATAGTAAACCATGAGTCATGTAATGAGTCATTAATCTAGCCATGCTTCATTTAATGAAAATGTACACCTCATTTCTCCACCTCATTAATCCATTAACTAAAATGGTAAATCTAAATAATGAGGTGTGTTCTTCTAGAAGCATCTTGTACAATTACAAGAATGCCCCTCACCGTATATACATACCCGTATTCGTATTTCGAAAAATACGAATACAAAGAGACAAAATAATCCAAAAATATAATACTAGGATCCGGCTTAAACCACAGCCCGCTAGTATTATCCGCCCGAACATCATACGTGCACAAGTGTACGTATGTGATCGAACCCTGCCGTAAAACCATACGGACTCTACATCATTTCGCCCGAAGCAGGGAAACCCTCTGTGTGGGACTCTAAAGACTCGACAGTACGCTGGCAGTGGGTTTAACCACAAGCACGTCAGCGGAACTAGCTGTACGTAACGGCTACCCAGGTACCTGTCGAAAAGGAAGGCCGACGAGCAAACTCGTCCGAACTTCTATTGAGCCTAACCGTGACAATATCCGTACAGTCCGGTCTCTTCGTCTAAGAGTATCGCATACCGGGTCTAGGAGGTGGTATACGACAGACCCTAATAACCCAATAATTCGTGCTGATGTGGCTCAGGACCAATCCGGGAAACTATTGATCAACCTATCAGTAAACCCCAACTGCCTTGGCTAAGGTCTTATGGTCCTGACCAATCGATCAGTGTACGATATCAACTCCGAATACCGGGAGAGACAAATCCCTGACAATCACTCTCTGCCTCCATGTGGCTCGGGACTGTACCCAACCAAAACCTGTTTGTACGACTCAGTAGAGCCGTGGTAGGGTAGTGATCAAAGCACAGTGGGAACTCACACGAGAGAAATGACGATCTCAGGTCCAAAGACTAACCTGTATACATGTCACATGAGAACCACTATATAACGATATGTACAATACCATCTAGAGGTTCTCAGCGAGTCCGTCCAGTGTACTCACCCCCAGTGAGCACCCGCATACTACCTTAGGTGATCATACCAATGGTTATGGGACCAACTACCGCCCCTCGTCGGGGTCTCGAAACTTATACGCAAGTCTACTCTGGAGTATCAATGCCCGATCTCAATACTCCTGCAACTTGGGACTTTTAAGGATATGCTTATAGGCTACCCTGCTCCCACAAGTATGATCACCATCATAACGCTGGTAGTCAAGCAAGATCCTACGGGCTTTATCAACATGTGGTCGACATATATAACATATGCACATGTTAAGATAAAGGTAAACCATAATAGTATACTACTGCATCGAGTCTTTATCAATATGTGCAAGCTGGATATAACATCAATAGAAATAAACCCACATATCCTGACAAAGACAAGTTAAATAATATACTATATACTGAGCAAGATTGTCCTGTACATACATATCCCTAGCATCCATATGTATACATATACAATACTAGCCTCTAGGGCATATATATCCAACATATTCGGGACGAGCAGCCGGATTATGGTCGTCGTTGCTGCTTGATGTATACTCTTTTTGGGACACGTCCTAGTTGAGGTCGTTGTCGCGATTGTATATATTTCTTTTCTGTACTAGGAATAACCTGCGAAGAAGTGCTCGAGTAACCGGGTTCTATAGTGTTGAAGGTGGTCATCTCATGGTTATGAGTTCGAGCCACCTCACTCTAGAATTGACAGGTTGCTCACCACACATTTTGGGGTTTTGGATCGACCTACGGAGGAGTGCCCAAGTTACCGGATTCCAAGAAATGTTGAGTGGCCCACTCATGATATTGAGTGCGGGTTGCCTCACTTATAGAATTGGCGGGTAACTTGCCGCACACGTAGGGGTCTTAGTTCGAGTTTGTACGGGTTATCCACACGACCGGGGAATGTTGCATTTCTTTTGTGGATCAAACGAAACACGGGGCTGCTTACTTATCCGCTATTCCATCTTGTTTGTTGTTTATCGCATGCCTGTGATGTTTATTACTTGCCTGTGATATATATATATATATATATATATATATATATATATAATTAGATTCTTTTATATATTTTGCATCCGCGCTATTCCTGTCCCCGCCCTGCCGTAAGTTAAGTAAATTTATGGCGAAGAGCGAATGCTGATAGCCTATAAAAGCATATTATTTTAGATGTTTCTGTTGTGGCAAGAAACTTAAATGATGGGATCGCATTATATGTTTAATGCAAGAAAAACAAACCTAATTGATATTGTCGGAACCGATTTTTAAAAACCACTCGATTTTCTTCAAAACCACCGGTTTTAAAAGAGGGGCCTAAACCAATCCTTTTCAAAGCCACTTAAGTTCCTTCAACGATATTAAGTTCTTTACGTTAAAGTCTTTTCGTGAAAAACCATCCATAGTCCTCTTTCATTTCAGATGAGTAGCGCCTGCTATTCATGCTATGTATGTTGGCCTACGTCAAGGCATAGTGTACAGTAAATAGGTGTTGCTTGTATGTTGCATAGAGAGGTGATTATCTAGGACATTCATACAGTTATTTTGGCCTACATCAAGAACTTGTATGGGTGGATCTAAATTAATCCAGGACAATGACGGGTTGAACTTGACTAACAACTTATGATATGTTGGCCTACGTTAAGGTCATAAGTGTTATGGGTAAAAACCATATCGGAAGTTCCAAATATAAGGGAAACTTGCCAAGTATGCGCATACCTTCTGTAGTATGGTGACTTTGGTTGGCTTACATCAAGATTGTCATACAATGATAGTTGGGTCCCAATTCCCACTGAAGAGCAGGTATTACTCTCGGGAGATTTTCACTTCATAAATAGCTAACCCAGTAGGTGTATAGAAAGGTGTTAACGGAGTTATTCCTCTGTGAAAACGGGTTTATTTAATTAGGTCCGTGTGAAAGCATGGGGAGTCTCCCTCGGAGTACCAACACTGGCCTGGTTGAATGGTTAACGAACTTGTATGGTGTAAATGATCCCGACTAGTTCTCCTTTTAGGGATTGAAGGAGAATTTGAGGAAATAGTGGGAGCCATACTGATTAGATATATTAATTAACTAATCTAATCTTGATGGAGTACACGTTGGGTGTTTCTTTTCACTCTCTGGTAGCGACTATGACTGACCTATAACTAAAACTCATAAACCAAGTTAACCGAACCTTTTTTCATCTAGCTTTGGATTGTCGTGGTTCATGAAAAAGTTGCATATATCACTATGGAGATGCATATTGCTTGGAATGACCATCTCGTATAGTTACATACGAACTCGAAGAAGTTGCTTCAATCGAGGATGACCACGAGTTCTAAAGAATTTGAACTGTATAATTCGGTTGTCTCCCCTTCACTTTCTCTTAAATTGAGGGCTCTTTATATAAGGAGAGTACACCTGTTATGCTTGTTGGATAGTGCTCTTCCAAGCCTTAGGATGGTGCCGAATGGTAGGGAAGGTAGAAAACCAACTAGTCTAAGTTGGTGTATAAAAAGTAAGATGTAGAGACATAAAGGGATTGAAGTGAGGGTAAAGAAAATTGCAACTAGTATCATGATTCTGGGCATTGGAAAATACATTACTAGGATTACCCGGCCATCCCCTTGAAACATTTTATGTTTCAGTTTTTTCTGTATAGTTGTAATTGAAAAATGTTTCCCAATTAATTCTGACTCCAGGGTATGCGTATACCAAATTGGAATCTCACATTTGTATGTCATTATAGATATTGAGAAAGAGTAGAATATTAGAAAATTGGTGATTTGATCCTCAATATCGTAATTCATAGCAATTGGTGATATTGCATTAAATCACCTGGTTTGGCCTAACGACAAATATTTGGTTTTGAATAACTCTTGTTATGCACCAATTTTTAAAATGATATATCTATATCTTTATTTTATAAAGTGAGATATAATTTTTGAAAATTGTGTCCTAGACATTTACTTTTATCAGTTGAGGATTAGGTAAGGTGTGTTGAATAACGGTATAGACGTTCTTTACCAAAATACAGTTATCAACATACGACATACGGAGTTTGAGTTAGTATACTCTAAGGACTTATACATGGTAATATATATTGTACAGTGTCTTTATGAACTAGGGGTTAGTACTCTTATTTCATTTCGTTTTATCTATGATTTCTCTGGTTTTAGACACGCATTCGTTAAAATTCAAAGTCCAAAAAATTTGAGAAGTTCAAAGGTATAAGAATAAAGTAGAGAACCATGCGTTAGAAGTATCAAGGTTCTTCGAAGTGATCGAAGATGTAAATACTTATGCCAGGTATTCCGTCGTAGTAATATTAAGAACTTGATTCTCTTACAGGTTACTCATCCGTGGATACGCTCGTTGATGAGTAATATTGTATGGCCTTTTTCCATTTAGGTGATAGGCACGGGACACAGTTGAATAACTTTTGAATTTGGTTCCATCTAAATTAGTGCCTTTGATTCTATATGGACATAGAATGGTAGCATATCTTAAGGATATTAAGATATGGAGTTATCCGGTTTATGCTTAACAGCACAATCCGAACAAACTCAAGGCACGTTTCTATAATGGCGGTTTGTGGTTTATCCCAAGTTTTAGTAAGGGTTTAACTTCTACCATTTTCAAGATCAATAGTTGCATTGTTCTTGACTCGCAACCTTTTTATAAAAAGGACTTATTTGCAAAAGAAATTAGTGGAAGTATGGTAGAATTGGAAGTGATTCCAGAACCACAAACAATTACTGAAAATTTAGTAGGACCTACAGATTCAGTTGGACCGACAAACCATTAGCCGCTCCACAGATTTTGTAAGTGACCACTGTAGGGTTCCTAGGCACTCAAATGAGGTCTCACAAGGCATCAACCATGCCAATTTCAAATTTTTCCGGTGCCGAGAAACCCTAATACGGATCGTTAACTAGAATTTTAGGCGAAACAAGCAACTAGTTAACAACTTAACTAAGTGAACGGAAATACAACCTTTGTAGATCCGGTTCTCCACCTCCATAGCTCCATGATGAAGTCTCCTTGCTGTCCAAATCGAATCTCGGGCTCTAGCGTCGGCTTCATCGGAGAAATGGGCGGGCTAGGTCATCGACTACGATGCCGAAGATGATCTACGTCGAGGCATCACAAGATCAAGCTCCCACTTCACCAAGTCATGAAACTTGTGAAGAAAACACCCTTTACTACTTGGCAAGAGGTAGAGGATGAAGAAATAGGAGGTGGGTTCACTTTAGAATTGCATTTCTCACTCATTTCATCAAATCACCATTGATGGAATCAAGCTTCTTCATCTTGAAGAAGAAGAAGAAGAAGAAGATGATGTTATGATAAGAATAATAAAATAGAAAAGAAAATGAATTCTTATCATATACAAACCATGGTTAAGTGTAGAGAATGAATCATGGTTAAGTGGAATGGTTAGGGTTAAGCATGAGACAAAAGTGGTCAAACTTTCAACACTTCATGAAGCTTCATGAAAGATACAAAGAAAGCCACCATATCAATTTATCCTTTTAATTTCCAAAAAAGAATAAATAAATAAATGAATGAACAAGCAAAACCCTAATCATCAATTTAACCATGGTTTAGTTCTTTACACTTAACCAAATAAGCATGTATCATCAAACATGATACAATCATGTGCACAAAAGTATATCACATATACAACTTGCACAATTCAAGTGAGAAAATCCATTTAAAGTGAACCAATACTAGTTAATGCAAAGTAATATATCAAATATATAATTATACATTAAATCATTAAATCAACACTTGATTTAACGATCCGGTCATATCGCATATAACCGACTAGTATCCTATGTATCGGCTTACCGAATCAATCCTTGATTCGATAACCAGGTTATATCGCATACAACCTTTCGATACATTCATCGCGAGAATGGAATACGGTATCACATACACGCATTATTCTCGGTCCTGAACATATCTCATATGCGCTCCTATTTCGTTTCGCTTGAGCCAGGAAACCTCTGTGTAGGACTCTAAAGACTCGTCAATACGCCGGCAGCAGGTGATGATCATATCAATCACCCACAAGCCGCAAGCGGTCTGCTAAACATAACGGCCACCCGTGTATTGAGCGATCAGAAGATCGACGAGCAAGCCTGCTCACACTCCTGTGAATCCAACCAGTAACACTTACCGTACAGTCCGGTCTGATCGTCTGATATGTTGCATATCTCGCCTAGGGGTGGTAAACGTCAGACCCCAATAGCTCGATAAGTCATGTCGATATGAGGTCTATAACAGTTCGAGAAACTACAGGTAACACTTACCAGTAAATCTCAGCAACCCTGGCCAGGGATTTCCGGTTATAGCCAATCGAACACAGCGCAACATCAACTCCCTATACCGGGAGAGACGAATCTCCTCCTATCGCTCATTGCCTCCATGTAATTCGGGACTGTACCCAAAAACCACCATTTTGCATGCCCTCTTGGACGTGGTAAGGTGGAAATCAAAGCACAGTAGGAATCACACAAGACTCTATGACGATCTCGGGTCAACAGACTACTCTGTACCAGTGTCACCAGAGAACTGCCATCTGACGTAAGGTATAATACCATCTGGGAGTTCTCGGTGAGTCCGTCCAGTGTACCCAGTCTTCACAGAGCACCCGTATATCATCTCCGATATCAAACACCAATGGATATGGGATCATCCATCGCCCATCTGTATGGGTCGAGAAGGTATACGCTAGTCTACTCTGGTATATCGATGCCCCGTCTCGATACACCCACGACTAGGGACCTTGAAGGATGTACTTATGGACTACCATGTCCCCACTAGTATGAACCGCATCATAGTCCAGGTAGTCAAGTACACATCCTAAGGGCTTTGCCAACATGTAACAGAGAGAAAATCAGTATACACGTTAAGGTAAAGATCAACCAGATAGCATACTATCATGTCGAGCAAGAAAGTCCTCCCTATATATGTCCAAGCATCCACTACAATATACATCCTATGTATAGTTATGGCCTCTAGGGCATACATATAACTAACAATCTCCCACTTGCACTAGGGCCATCTGATAGCAGTGGTTGTAGTATCTCATACTCAACCATCCCATAAAACTCTCTCTCTAGGAAAAGGCCTTTGTGAGTGGATCCGCCGTGTTGTCCTCTGATTCAACTCTCCTAACCTTTATCACCCTGGAGATCAACCATCTCCATGATCAGGTGATACTGCCTTAGAATATGTCTGGATCACTGATGGGACGGACGTTCCTTGGCATATGCCACAACTCCATTGTCACACAATGGGAGGAACTAAGTTCATCTCATGAACAAATATACATCCAGACTGACTCTTTGGTAGCATCTTAAGTAGCGATGTATCGAGCCTTTATCGTCTAGTATGCCACGGTATCTAGCTTGGAACTCTTCCAACATACCGTCCCATTACTGAGGGTAAAGACAATGCCTGCGACTGATTTTCAGTCGTCCTTATCACCCTGGAACCCTTCCAGTGATTCTCCCCAGGATCGGTTGATACCATCTCACTACAACTAGTGAGAATCCTAACATCCAATTAGATCTATCTCATAGATCCAAAACCCAGGATTTAGGAGGTATCACTTTGATCCTATATGGAGAATCATTGTGATAAGCGGAGATTGACCGAGCGTAGCATAGGAAACTCCTTCCCTTTCAAGAGCATGTCATCCACGTACTCTACGAGGATCGTCACTATACTCCCTACTACCTTTTTGTTTATACAAGGTTCATCTATCATTTTGATGATGTCAAACTCTTTGACTAACACATCAAAACAGATGTTCCAACTCCGCGATACCTGCTTTATCCTATAAAGCATCTTGTACACGTTTCCGCTGCTCCCACTGTCTACGAAGCCCTCTGGCTGTGTACTTATAGACGTTCTCTTCTAAAACATCATTTAGAAAAGCAGTCATGGTACCCAAATGCCAGATATCGTAGTCATGGTATGCAGCCGTAGCAAGTAGGATCTGGATGGACTTAAGCATAGCCACTTGAAAAGGTTTCATCATTATCCACGCCTGGTCGATGACGAAAAGCTTTAACAAGTCTAGCTTTGAAAGTCTCAACTTTTCCATCTACACCAAGTAATCTTCTCAAGATGTACTTGCTCCTGATGGGGATTTAACCCTTCAGATATAGCAACCAAAGTCCATACTTTGTTGGTGTACATGGATTCCATCTCAGATCGCTAAGCATCCAGCCATTCTTACAGAGACCCACTCCTGATGGCCAGCTCGAAACCAGTTGGGTCATCATCTCATGATGCAATCCTTCCTCCTACTGTCATAGAGAAACAGTAGTATCTCTCAGGTAGGTGAGGAACCCTACTAGATCGGCGGAGAGGCTGAGGTTCGTTGGTAACTATTGAATCGTTTGGTTCTTTCAAATCATCAGCTGCAGTTTGTATAGCTGGAACCTTTCCAGTTCTATATTACAGACCTTGCCTCGAGGTTGTCCGGATTTTGCTTTTAGACATAGGCCGGTCAACCCCAAATCTTAACTAGCTTAAGACATGGGCTCTACCCTTTCCATATCACATATGAAGTGGTAGGCAACTGATTTGATTTGAACCCTATTCAGTAGGTATGCAGCTTCTCAAGTGCATAACTCCCAAAAGGAAATAGGTAACTCAGTAGTACTCATCATAGAGCACACCTTATCACATAGGGTGTTATTGCTCCGTCCCGATATACCATCGTGCTATGGTGTATACGGAGGAGTAATGCTGAGAGAGAATCTCATTCTCCTTTAGAATAGTCCAGGAATTCCGTACTCAAGTATTCTCCTCCTTAATCTCATCAAAGGACATAATACTTATACCCGTATTGGTTCTCTACTTCTAGCTTATATTCTGTGAATATCTCAAAAGGTTCGGACTTGTGTTTCAACAGGAACATATGTCTGAATCTTGAGAGATCATCAGAGAATGTAATGAAGTACAAAGAACCGGTCTTGGCATGTGTAGATAGGGGACCTTTATACATCAACATGTATCATCCCAAGAGTTCACTAACTCTTTCTCTGTTTCCAGTAAACAGAGCTATGGTCATCGTATCTTTGTGACATGACTGGCAAGTTTCATAAGATGTAAATTCAAACTTATTTAAATATGCATCTTTATGTAACTTCAGCTAGTCAGGTCGCATTGATATGACCTAGTCTACAATACCTGAAGAAAAAATTCGTTCATTTCTGAACTCATCCTCTTGTGTGTGTTCTGTATACTAAGAACTGTAGTTTGATTTAGAACATCAACGCTTTTAGATAACGTGCCTGAACCGATCAACTTTTGAAATAGGAAATGTTCAAAACATTATCCAACAATACAAAATTTTATCATTTCTTTACTGATAAAGAGACTGATATGATTTTGTATATCAGGTTTGGTATCTAATAACATTCGTTCAGAATCAATGTATTGGTAATACAGGGTGACAGTGACCAACAGACTTGGCTGCAACACTTGCCCCGTTTTCTGCCTCATGAAACTTATCATCCGTTCTCAGTTTTTCTACCTTTTTGCAGCCCTATGTAACAGATTACATATCTGGGATCCTGATCCGGTATCATATACCCAGGATGCGGAGGATACTGAGAAACAGTTCTATATATAATGAACACACCCGAAGATGATGCATCAGCATGCACTTACTTCGTTAGGGTGGCACGGGAATTCTGGTAATCTCCTATTTCCTGCTCTGTCTTATAACAATTATAAGTTGGAGCGGGACCAACGTTCCCCAGCTCAGTATAACAAGCGGGTTCGGTCAATTCATCCTATTATTATCTTGATTAAGGCGTGATATGGTCGCTACCTGGAGAGAGAGAGAAGAAAACACTCTGCGTGCGCTCTTGCAAGATCAGATTGGTTATATATTTTATCTAATCAGGATGGCTCCCACTGTTTTGATCAAATCTTCCTTCAAACCCTAAAAGGAAAGACTAGCCGGGATTAATTACACACTACAAGTTCGCCAATCTTTCAGCCAGGCCAGTGTCGGTACTTTGAGGGAGGTCCCCCGTGCTTTCGCACGAACCTAATTAATGTAAACCTCATTTTCCCAGAGGCGTAACCTCGTTAACACCTTTCTAGACACCTACTTGATCGGCTAATTGTAATGTGAAAAACTCTCCAAGAAGTAACTCTTACTCGCAGCGGGTATCGGGATCCAACTATCTCATAGAAGGTATGCAATCTCATTGCAAATTTCAACACTTGAAATTCCCGATAATATTTTGCCCCTAGCGTGCTATGACCTTGACGCATGCCAAACAACCCATAGTCCGCTAGTCAAGTTCAACCCGTACATTTCTTGATTGAATTAAACCCACCCGCACGACCCTTGACGCATGCCAAACAACGCCGTACGAATACCCTAATCCAATCGCATCGTATGCTAGCAGATAAGCACTAGTTAGCTACCGTACACTACGCCTTGACGCATGCCAAACAACCGCAGCACGAATACTAACTAGTACTTATCTAAAATGACGGAGGGATACGACAGGTTTTTCTGAAAACCTATTGCGTAATGAACTTGATATCGTTGTAGAATCAAATGATTTTAAAATGGAGTGCTTTTGAGGCTTTTCTAGTTTTGCTAAAGGAGTCACTCCCGGTGAAGGGATCGTCGGTCCTTTCCTCGTCGAATGAGGTGCGGGATATATCGCATATATCACTGTGCAAAGCAAAAACTCTTAAAAGCAATCAAAAGACAAACCGAGTGTGTAGCATCTGCCAGTTATTGCTAAAGGAGTCACTCCCGGTGAAGGGATCTCGGTCCTTTCCTCATCGAATAAGGTGCAGGATATATCATATATACCGCTATGCAAAGCAAGAACTGTAGCTACCTATTTTATTTTGAAATTCGATTCTACAACATCGTTAGGTTTCTTTTATTTCATTAATCACATTAATGAAGTCCCATCATTTAAATACCTAAACATCACAGATAAATACGACGTACACTTATGCCATCCGCATTCGCCTCGATGTCCCCTCGTGCACCGTTAGGTTAGGTAACTAATGACAGAGCGGGGCAGGGCTAGCGCGGGTATAAAACATAAGTAATATCTATATAATATATCATATATACTATATACAGTATCCATCACAGAACATCACATGATCACATCACAGATATCGCAGCAGAAGAAACATATGAAATATTGGATATACAAGGACGTCCCTGTTTTCAATACGAGCCAGTATAAAACACGGATTCCACGATCGCGATGAATAGCCAAACCCACACCCCTAGACCCCTACGAGAGCGGCAAGCAACCCTACCAATTCTAGAGTTAGGAGACCCGGACTCGACTCCTCGAGTTGGTCTCCCACTGGACTCCAGAACCCGGTTACTTGTGCCCTCCTCCTTGGGTCTATCCTAGTGCGGAAAAGTAAATAATATACAAAAGGTGACATCTTCCGCAATCTGGAAGTGCCCCAATAAAAGAATATTACATACAAGTTTTTACATGAATGAAAATGAAAACACTCATCTCACATAAAAAACCCCGGCTATTCGAACACGACGATCCAATATAACATATCCAGCAACACATAACATCACATGTCATCAACGTAAGTAAATATGCGCATCCCAATTGTCGTTGACATATAGCAACGAAACCGGCGATATCACATATTACACTTACGGTCACAGAAAAGAAAGTGTAAAACTACAACAGTTGGAATCCGCAACCGCTTTAGACATCGCATGCCTAATCAAATGAAATAATTAGACATCGCATGCCTAACAATTATAAACCCCGCATTTTAGTCTCAAAATCGAAAACACTTTTCAATATAAAGTCGAGTAATTCAACAAGATTCCCGACATCCTGATCGAATGCTCGTCGCAAACTTTAGTAGGCGGCCGCACCCCCGACGCCGTCGACGAAGTGCACCAAGGCGGAACACCGCTGCCGCGAGCACCCGAACGGATGCTTTCGGCGACGGGGTTTTCCTACAGTCACTTGGTCGGGGCAATGGGGCAAGGCCGTCTATTAAGTTTACCCGGCGAGTATCCGCGCACGCTACGTGATTGCGACGAACTTTTGATCACATCAAAATTCCGTGGCAACCGATCAAGTGAGACTAAAGTGCTGTGTTTATAACATTCATTCAGTTATCACATAACTTATTGCGAATTCCAATTATTGTATCACATTCCGAATAAGATAGAAATTGTTAAACTTTCCGATCGAACAATCGAACACCCAAGTTTTCCCGAAACCGCTCAACACATGAAATAAGTTCAAAGACATTCACTTCATGCCTCAGTACCAACGGTCCAGCCGTAGAAGGGTCAAGCCAATGCCTCACATGTGGCACGCCGTACTGCCCCAAACCCTAAGGTTCAAAGGGCAGTTCAAGATGGTCACATAATCGAGTTAAGGTTTGTTGTCTTCTAGAAGGACCATCGTGTTACTTGCACTACTTAGAACGTCCTTAAACCACAGAAAAATCCAACACTTGAAAATTTTCCGACAGGGGAAAAAGTGGGTATTTATATCCGGTCGAACTTTTTAACATATTCTAAAATATCCGGAAAGCCACATAGACAAAGTCTGATAATCCGATCGAATCTGCAAACACCCAAAACACCCCAGAAAACTCAACTCTTGAGTGATATTTAAAAATTCCCAGAAAATCCAGCACCAGAAAAGAGGAATTACTGTGCAAAAACGGGAAGCTGACGTCATCAGATGGCCGCGGAACCGCCGCAGAAGCCAGGCTTCTGCCGCGGTTCCGCCGCACTTTGGATGTATCTCTTGTCAAATTTTGCACCGTAATTCTTAGAATTCCCTGCTGAATTTTTTAAGGATTTTTAATCTGGAAAAAACCCAATTTTGTAAAAATGTCCAGAGAGGGTGAAATTTTTGGGTTTCGGGTTCGTTCGGGTTTCAAACTTCGTCTACACCTCGCCTAAGGCTCTAGCTAGGCTCTGATACCACTGTAGGGTTCCTAGGCACTCAAATAAGGTCTCACAAGGTATCAACCATGCCAATTTCAAATTTTTCCGGTGCCGAGAAACCCTAATACGGATCGTTAACTAGAATTTTAGGCGAAACAAGCAACTAGTTAACAACTTAACTAAGTGAACGGAAATACAACCTTTGTAGATCCGGTTCTCCACCTCCATAGCTCCATGATGAAGTCTCCTTGCTGTCCAAATCGAATCCCGGGCTCTAGCGTCGGCTTCATCGGAGAAATGGGCGGGCTAGGTCATCGACTACGATGCCGAAGATGATCTACGTCGAGGCATCACAAGATCAAGCTCCCACTTCACCAAGTCATGAAACTTGTGAAGAAAACACCCTTTACTACTTGGCAAGAGGTAGAGGATGAAGAAATAGGAGATGGGTTCATTTTAGAATTGGATTTCTCACTCATTTCATCAAATCACCATTGATGGAATCAAGCTTCTTCATCTTGAAGAAGAAGAAGAAGAAGAAGATGATGTTATGATAAGAATAATAAAATAGAAAAGAAAATGAATTCTTATCATATACAAACCATGGTTAAGTGTAGAGAATGAATCATGGTTAAGTGGAATGGTTAGGGTTAAGCATGAGACAAAAGTGGTCAAACTTTCAACACTTCATGAAGCTTCATGAAAGATACAAAGAAAGCCACCATATCAATTTATCCTTTTAATTTCTAAAAAAGAATAAATAAATAAATGAATGAACAAGAAAAACCCTAATCATCAATTTAACCATGGTTTAGTTCTTTACACTTAACCAAATAAGCATGTATCATCAAACATGATACAATCATGTGCACAAAAGTATATCACATATACAACTTGCACAATTCAAGTGAGAAAATCCATTTAAAGTGAACCAATACTAGTTAATGCAAAGTAATATATCAAATATATAATTATACATTAAATCATTAAATCAACACTTGATTTAACGATCCGGTCATATCGCATATAACCGACTAGTATCCTATGTATCGGCTTACCGAATCAATCCTTGATTCGATAACTAGGTTATATCGCATACAACCTTTCGATACATTCATCGCGAGAATGGAATACGGTATCACATACACGCATTATTCTCGGTCCTGAACATATCTCATATGCGCTCATATTTCGTTTCGCTTGAGCCAGGAAACCTCTGTGTAGGACTCTAAAGACTCATCAATACGCCGGCAGCAGGTGATGATCATATCAAACACCCACAAGCCGCAAGCGGTCTGCTAAACATAACGGCCACCCGGGTATTGAGCGATCAGAAGATCGACGAGCAAGCTCGCTCACACTCCTGTGAATCCAACCAGTAACACTTACCGTACAGTCCGGTCTGATCATCTGATATGTCGCATATCTCGCCTAGGGGTGGTAAACGTCAGACCCCAATAGCTCGATAGGTCGTGTCGATATGAGGTCTATAAAAGTTCGAGAAACTACAGGTAACACTTACCAGTAAATCTCAGCAACCCTGACCAGGGATTTCCGGTTATAGCCAATCGAACACAGCGCAACATCAACTCCCTATACCGGGAGAGACGAATCCCCTCCTATCGCTCATTGCCTCCATGTGATTCGGGACTGTACCCAAAAACCACCGTTTTGCACGCCCTCTTGGATGTGGTAAGGTGGAAATCAAAGCACAGTGGGAATCACACAAGACTCTATGACGATCTCGGGTCAACAGACTACTCTGTACCAGTGTCACCAGAGAGCTGCCATCTGACGTAAGGTATAATACCATCTGGGAGTTCTCGGCGAGTCCGTCCAGTGTACCCAGTCTTCACTGAGCACTCGTATATCATCTCCGATGTCAAACACCAATGGATATGGAATCATCCATCGCCCATCTGTATGGGTCGAGAAAGTATACGCTAGTCTACTCTGGTATATCGATGCCCCGTCTCGATACACCCACGACTAGGGACCTTGAAGGATGTACTTATGGACTACCATGTCCCCACTAGTATGAACCGCATCATAGTCCAGGTAGTCAAGTACACATCCTAAGGGCTTTACCAACATGTAACAGAGAGACAATCAGTATACACGTTAAGGTAAAGATCAACCAGATAGCATACTATCATGTCGAGCAAGAAAGTCCTCCCTATATATGTCCAAGCATCCACTACAATATACATCCTATGTATAGTAATGGTCTCTAGGGCATACATATAACTAACAACCACAATCACCCAAGAGATACTTCAGTTTCTTCGTAGACGGTGGCAGGGAGATCAGCGTTGTAAGTCGATGTCACACACCCCACGGGTTCGCGGGGAGGCGGAATATGTACAGAACGATTTTTACGGGCTTCGCAACACCGACTAAACTCCAGGATCGACCATAAACCCTATCTAGCAAACAAGTAAGAGGTTAACTACTATGATAGGAATTATACCTTACGCTTACAAGTCCTTCGGGTCTTCTTCGCTGTCGTCCTCTTCGTCAAGGGCTCCGAGGATCAAAACAGATCGGGCAACCTCGACGGCCTTCTCGAGTCAAAGACGATCCACTCGAGAGTCTATAGTCCGAGCTCCTACCTCAAATCTGAGATAACTACGGCTTCTAGTTCGCTAAACTAGAATGCATAGATGATATAGAGAGTGTAGATGGATTACTTGGTCTCTAATAGCCTTAGGTTTCTCAACTCATAAGACATGAAAGGCTATGAAGAAGAAGAACACTTGAGGACATGAGAGTGGAGAAAGAACTTGGATGAAGCTTGCTCATTTTTGATGAATAATGAACCATGTAGATATTTGATGAGATAAATATCTCACAAATATCAACCATGGTTCACAAATATCTATTTTTCCATGTGATGAGTCATGCCTCATCCAAGAAATATCTCCACCTCATTTTCTCCACTTCATTAACTTTAATCCCAAACAGAAATTAAAACCCTAATGAAGCATCTCCTTCTAGAAGCTTTCCTGAGAAATTACGAGAATGCCCCTTATCCATACATACATACCAGCATCCGCATTCCGAAGAATACGAATACAAAGAGACGAAAACAATCCATCAATATAATACTAGGATCCGGCTTATCCACCCGATCATCATACGTGCATAAGTACACGTAAGGGATCGAAGCCCTGCCGTAAAACCATACGGCTTCTACACCTTTTGCCCAGTGCAGGAAAACCCTCTATATGGGACTCTAAAGACTGGACACTACGCTGGCAGTGGGTTTAACCATAAGCTGCAAGCGGTACTAGCTGCGCGTAACGGCTACCCAGGTAACTGTCAATAAGAAGGTCGATGAGCTACTCATCCGAGCTCCTACAGAGCCTGTATATGACAATCTCCATACAGTCCGGTCTGTTCATCTAAGAGTATTGCATATCAGGCCTAGGGGGGCGATAATCGTCAGACCCCTAATAGCGCAATAAGTCGTGTCGGAGTATAGCCCAATACACCCAAAGAAACTACTGGAATATCTACCAGTAAATCTCGCTTGCTTTGGCTAAGGACTTTGTGTAATGGCCTTCCGAATACAGCGCGATATCAACCCCCAATACTGGGAGAGACAAATCCTATCTAACCGCCACTGCCTCTAAGTACTTCAAGACTGCACCCAACTACTACCTGTTTGCACGACTCCTTTGAGCCGTGGTAGGGTAGTAATCAAAGTATAGTGGGAACATACTCGAGGCGAAGTAGCAGTGTCAAGTCGACAGACTATACTGTATTCATGTCACCTGGGAACTGCTACCCGACGATAGGTATAATACCCACCAACAGTCCCTAATGAGTCCTATCTAGTGTACTCATAACCCAATGAGCACCTGCATACTATCTCCAGTACGACGTACTAATGGCTGTAGGATAGACCATCTCCCCTACTGGGATGAGAAGCGTATACACTAGTCTACTCTGGAGTATTGATGCCTTTCTTGATAATCATATGACTAGGGACCTGTATAGGATATGCTTATAGACTACCCAGCCTCACTAGTGTGATTGCCATCACAACGCTGGTAATCAAGCAAAGATCCTAAGGGCTCTACCAATATTTATAAGCGATATGCTAAGAAACACATGCACATATTGAGGTAGAAAAAAACCAGGTAGCACACTACCATTTTGAGCAAGAATGTTACTATTGTAGGGTTCTTAGGCACAACCACAAGATTTCACAAGGCATCAAACATGCTCTATTAAAAATTTAGTGTGCCAAACAACCCTAGCCAAGGATCTAACTAGAGTTTTAGGTGCTAAACAAGGAAGTAAACATCTTTACATCTAAGTGATAACGGAATACAACCTTTGTAGACCGGTTCTTCACTTCATTTGCTCCTTGTAATGGTCCCTTCGCTGCGATCATGGAACTCCCGGACTCTTGCATGGTTTCTCAAGGTGAAAGGAACGATCTTGCTTGAAGTCTTTGAGGCCGAAGATGATCTACGTCGAGGAGACACTAACTCAAGCTACTACTTCACTAATGAGACATTAGTGAAGCTAACAGCCTATACTAAAGTGCTAATCTAGTAGAGGATGACGAAGTAGGAAGTGGGCTCACTTTAGTTTTATTTTTCTCACAATATTTTCTCACTTTTGAAAAAGCTAGCAAGCTTTTTTTCAAGGATGAAGAAGATAAAGTAATGAACTAATGAGGTGAGAGAATCAACCATGGGTGAGTTTGTATCATATACTAACTCATGTAGAGACATAACCATGGCTAAGTTATAATGGTTAGGTTAATAAATACCTTTGGAAAAACAAAATTAGTGGACCAAGTCAATGCATCCATAAGCTTCTACAAGCTTCATGCATATGGCTAATTATCCACTAATTTGGATTTACTTTAAATATTTAAACCCTACATTATAATTAGTATGGTATAAGTCTTATACACCCATGTAGTGTGTATCATCAACCATGACACAAAATAAAAACACAATTAATATATATCACATATATAGTAAGTGTGCATATGTGAGAAAAATAAATTCTTAAGTGAGCTAATATTAGTTAATGTAAACTAGTATATCAAATATACAATTATACACTAAATTATCAAATTAACACTTGATTTAATAATCAGGCTATATTTCATATAACCGACTAATATTATATGTACCAACTTATCGAATCAACACTTGATTCGATAACCCAGCTATATCACATGTAACCGACCGATACAAACAATCGCGAGAATAGAATACGGTATCACATATTCGTATTAATCTCGGTCCCGTACATATCACATATGTGCTTCTACTTCGTTTTGCCTGAGCCAGTAAAACCTCTATGTAGGACTCTAAAGACTCGTCAATATGCCGACAGTAGGTGATGATCACATCAAACACCCACAAGCCGTCAGCGGTACTAGCTGGACGTAACGGTTACCCAGGTATTGAACGATCAGAAGATCAGCAAGCAAGCACGCTCTAGCTCCTGTAAAGCCTGTCAGTAACACTACCGTACAGTCCGGTCTCTTCGTCTGATATATCACATATCCAGTCTAGGAGTGGTAAAACGTCAGACCCCAGTAACCGATGAGTCGTGTCATTGTGAGGCTCATAACGGGACGAGAAACTACTGATAACACCTACCAGTAGATCTCCATATCAGCCCTGGCCAGGGACTTCCAGTTATAGCCAATCGAACACAGCGCAACATCAACCCCCAATACCGGGAGAGACGAAACCCCTCCTATCGCTCATTGCCTCCATATGATTCGAGACTGTACCCAAAAGCCACCGTTTTGCACGTTCTCTTGAACGTGGTAAGGTGGAAATCAAAGCATAGTGGGAATCACAAAAGACTCTATGACGATCTCGGGTCTACAGACTAACCTGTACCAGTGTCACCAGAGAGATGCTACCTGACGATATGTATAATACCATCTAGGAGTTCTCGGCGAGTCCGTTCAGTGTACCCAGTCTCCACTGAGCACCCGTACACCATCTTCGATATCAAACACCAATGGATATGGGATCATCCATCGCCCATCATATGGGTCAAGATGCGTATACGCTAGTCTACTCTGGACTATCGATGCCCTATCTCGATACACCCTCGACTAGGAACAATTATAGGATGTACTCATTGACTACCCTGGCCCCACTAGTATGATCTGCATCATAGTCCTAGTAGTCAAGTACATATCCCAAGGGCTTTATCAATATGAGAGAGTAAGACAGTAAACTAATATATGTCAACATGTTAAGACAAAGTGAAACCAGATAGCATACTATCATGTCGAGCAAGAAAGTCCTCTCTATATATATCCAAGCATCCACTATAATATACATCATATGTACAACAATGGACTCTAGGGCATATACATAACTAACAATCTCCCACTTGCACTAAGGCCAGCTGTTGTAATATCTCATACCCAAGATCCCGAAGAATCTTTCAAAATGTATCTGGGGTATGGCCTTCGTGAGTAGATCCGCAGTGTTGTCCTTCATGTCAACTCTCCTGACCTCGATCTCTCGGCGATCAACTATCTCCCGGATCAGGTGATACCGCCTCAGAATATGCCTGGATCTCTGATGGGACCTGGGTTCCTTGGCTAAAGCTACAGCTCCATTGTTATCACAATAAAAAGGTATTGGATGCTCAATGGACGGAATCACACCAAGTTCAGTGATGAACTTCTTCATCCAGACAGCCTCTTTGGTAGCATCGTTGGCAGCGATGTATTCGGCCTCCATCGTCGAGTCTGCCACGGTTTCTTGCTTGGAACTCTTCCAACAAACCGTCCCTCCATTGAGGGTAAAGACAAATCCCGATTGCGACTTAGAGTCGTCCTTATATTTTTGGAAGCTTGAATCGGTAAAGTACTCCACTTGGAGTTCTCCGTTACCATACACCAAGAACATCTCTTTAGTCCTTCTCAAGTACTTGAGAAGGTTCTTCACAGCTGTCCAGTGACTCTCTCCTGGATCTACTTGATACCTACTCACTACACTTAGTGAGTATGTTACATCGAGTCTGGTATATAGCATCGCGTACATGATAGAGCTTACTGCCGAAGCATAGGGTATCTCTTGCATGCAAGCTCTTTCCAAATCAGTCTTACAAGACATCTCTTTGGAGAGAGTGAGTCCAAATTGTAAGTGCACGGCGGCGCCCCGGCCGTCTGAACGAGGCCAAAATGCGGAAACGATACTTTTACAAAACTTTTGAACCGGCACTACCGCGTACTTTAAAACCCGGATCGGGCCATTAACCTACTCCTAGCAAACTAGAGAAGGGGTAAAGAGATATACCGAGCGATCCATGGCCTTCGGTCTTCTTGTCGTCGTCCCGATCTCCTCGCGGAATCTCCGGTCTTCATCTCCTCGTCGAATCTCCGGTCTTCATCTCCTCGTCGGAACGGGCACCACATCGCCGGGATCTTTTACGGGCTCCCACCTCTGGACCAAGGCAACTCGGGCACGAAGTTGGCGAGTCGACGTGCCCAAGAATACTGTAGATGAATTGTAGAATGTTTTGTCTCATTGGGGTTGAAGTTGCCATTTTAGATGTGGAAAGGAGATGTGAATTTTTGATGGCTTAGGGAATTTTTTAGCAAGCCAATGAGAAGCAAATCCCCTCCCATATTTTTGGACAGCCCCCTCCCTCTAATGGCCGGCCCCATACAAGAATGATAGGAGAGAGTGAGCAAAAATAATGCAAGAGAGAGAGAAAAATGATGATAAGAAGAAATGATCAAAAACCAAATCCAACACTCCATCAACCATCATAACTCCAAAAGTCAAGCAATCATGAAGTAAAGAAGTCAAATGAAGCAAGAACCATCATGAAGCAACAATATACAAAGACCACCCTCCACAATGCTAATTTGCACAATTGCAAATAAGCCCACCTCCACCAATTTTCAGCCAAGGAAAGAAACAAAGGAAAATGGCCGAAACGGAAAGCCTACCAGTAAATGGCAATTTCAGACCCCCAAAAGCGGTACAAGTCATGTCGGAGTGTAACCCAGAACACCCTGAGATATTACTGGAATACCTACCAGTAAATCTCCTGCCTTGGCCAAGGACTTCGTGTAATGGCTCTCCTAGACACAGCGCGACCTCACCCCCAATACCGGGAAAGACGAACCCCTGCAGATCCGCTCACTGCCTCCATGTGGCTCGGGACTGTACCCAACTAAAACCTGTTTGCACGTCTCCTTTGAGCGTGGTAGGGTAGTAATCAAAATACAGTTAGAACTTACACGAGACAAATGACGATCTCAGGTCGATGAACTAACCTGTACACATGTCACCAGGGAACTGCTATCTGACGTCTGGTATAAGACCAACTAGCATGTTCCCGGCGAGTCCTGTCCGGTGTACTCATAACCCAATGAGCACCTGTATACATCTTAGGTGAACCAACTGACACCAATGGCTTGTGAGACCGGCCACCGCCCCTCGTCGGGGTCTCGACTGTATACACTAGTCTACTCTGGAGTATCGATGCCCTGTCTCGAAAACTCCCACGACTAGGGACCTTTTAAGGATGTGCTTATAGACCCCATTTCCCACGTATATCCATCATACTGCTGGCTGTCAAGCAAGAATCCTAAGGGCTCTATCAACGCGCAATAGTGACCTGTAAGGTCACCTAAAACAGTACACGATGATAAAGATAAACTAGATTGTAGGGTTCCTAGGCACCCTAATGAGGTCTCACAAGGCATCAACCATGCCAATTTCAAATTTAAACGGTGCCGAGAAACCCTAGAACGGATCGTTGGCTAGATTTCTAGGCGAAACAATAAACTAGTTAACACTTAACTACAAGTAAACGGAAATACAACCTTTGTAGATCCGGTGCTCCACCTCCATAGCTCCGCAACGAAGTCCCCTCGCTGTCCAAATGAATTCCCGGGCTCTAGCGTCGGCTTCGTCGGAGAAATGGTGAGCTAGGTCGTCGATGTCCATGCCGAAGATGATCTACGTCGAGGCATCGCTAGATCAAGCTCCACCTTCACCAAGCCATGAAAACTTGTGAAGGAAACACCCTATACTACTTGGCAAGAGGTAGAGGATGAAGAAATAGGAAGTGGGTAGACTTTAGAATTGGATTTCTCACTCATTTTCATCAATCACCATTGATGAAGTGAAGGTTTCTTCATTGAAGAAGATGAAGAAGAAGATGATGATGATTATGATAAGTTAATAAAAATAGAAAAGAAATATAATACTTATCATAACTTTAACCATGGTAAAGTGTAGAGAATTAACTTTAGTTAGGTGGAATGGTTAGGGTTAGTGAAGAAGACAAGAATGGTTGCTTTGGTCAAAGTTGCATGAAGCTTGAAGAAGCTTCTAAGAAAGCAACCATTTGTTTTCTTTTCTCATTCTTTTCATCCAAAAAGAAATAGATAAATGAATGAATAAATAAATAAGCAAATAATAAACCCTAACCATTTCATTAACCAAGGTTTAATTCTTTATACTTAACCAATTTTACATGCACCATCAAACATGATACAAGCATGTGCACAAAATCATATCACATATATAATGCGCACATCCGAGCGAGAAAATCCATTTAAAGTGAACCGATACTAGTTAATGCAAAGTAATATATCAAGTATATAATTATGCATTAAATCATTAAATCAACACTTGATTTAACGATCCGGTCATATCGCATATAACCGACTAATATCCAATGTATCGATTTATCGAATCAATCTTCGATTCGATAACTAGGTTATATCGCATACAACCATTCGACACATTGTTCGCGAGAATGAAATACGGTATCACATACACGCATTATTCTCGGTCCCGCACATATCTCATATGCGCTCCTATTTCGTTTCGCTTAAGCCAGGAAACCTCTGTGTAAGACTCTAAAGACTCGTCAATACGCCGGCAGCAGATGATGATCATATCAAACATCCACAAGCCGCAAGCGGTCTGCTAAACGTAACGGCCACCCGGGTATTGAGCGATCAGAAGATCGACGAGCAAGCCCGCTCACACTCCAGTGAATCCAACCAGTAACACTACCGTACAGTCCGGTCTGATCGTCTGATATGTCGCATATCTCGCCTAGGGGTGGTAAACGTCAGACCCCAATAGCTCGATAAGTCGTGTCGATATTAGGTCTATAACAATTCCAGAAACTACTGGTAACACTTACCAGTAAATCTCAGCAACCCTGGCCAGGGATTTCCTGTTATAGCCAATCGAACACAGCACAACATCAACTCCCAATACCGGGAGAGACGAATCCCCTCCTATCGCTCATTGCCTCCATGTGACTCGGGACTGTACCCAAAAACCACCGTTTTGCACGCCCTCTTGGACGTGGTAAGATGGAAATCAAAGTACAGTGGGAACCACACAAGACTCTATGACGATCCCGGGTCAACAGACTACTCTGTACCAGTGTCACCAGAGAACTGCCATCTGACGTAAGGTATAATACCATCTGGGAGTTCTCGGCGAGTCCGTCCAGTATACCCAGTCTCCACTGAGCACCCGTATATCATCTCTGATATCAAACACCAATGGATATGGGATCATCCATCGCCCATCTGTATGGGTCGAGAAGGTATACGCTAGTCTACTCTGGTATATCGATGCCCCGTCTCGATACACCCACGACTAGGGACTTTGAAGGATGTACTTATGGACTACCATGTCCCCACTAGTATGATCCGCATCATAATCCAGGTAGTCAAGTACACATCCTAAGGGCTTTACCAACATGTAACAGGGAGACAATCAGTGTACACGTTAAGGTAAAGATCAACCAGATAGCATACTATCATGTCGAGCAAGAAAGTCCTCCCTATATATGTCCCAGCATCCACTACAATATACATCCTATGTATAGTAATGGCCTCTAGGGCATACATATAACTAACAATCTCCCACTTGCACTAGGGCCATCTGATAGCAGTGGTTGCAGTATCTCATACTCAACCATCCCATAAAAGTCTCTCTCTGGGAACAGGCCTTTGTGAGTGGATCCGCTGTGTTGTCCTCTGAGTCTACTCTCCTAACCTCGATCTCCCTGGAGATCAACCATCTCCATGATCAGGTGACACTGCCTTAGAATATGTCTGGATCACTGATGGGACCGGCGTTCCTTGGCATAAGCCACAACTCCATTGTCACACAATGGGAGGAACTAAGTTCATCTCATGAACAAATATACACCCAAACAGCCTCTTTGGTAGCATCTTAAGTAGCGATGTATTCAGCCTTTATCGTCTAGTATGTCACGGTATCTAGCTTGGAACTCTTCCAACATACCGTCCCTTTACTGAGGGTAAAGACAATGCCTGCGACTGACATTCAGTCGTCTTTATCAACCTGGAACCATTCCAGTGATTCTCCCCAGGGTCTATTGATACCTTCTCACTACAACTAGTGAGAATCCTAACATCCATTTAGATCTATCTCATAGATCCAAAGTCCAGGATTTTGTAGGTATCACTTTGATCCTATGTGGAGAATCATTGTGATAAACGGAGATTGATCGAGCGTAGCATAAGAAACTCCTTTCTTATCAAGAGTATGTCATCCACGTACTCTACGAGGATCATCACCATACTCCCTACTACACTTTTGTTTATACAAGGTTCATCTACCATTTTGATGATATCAAACTCTTTGACTACTTCATCAAAACAGATGTTCCAACTCCGCGATGCCTGCTTTATCCTATAAAGCATCTTGCACACGTTTCCGCTGCTCCCACTGTCTACGAAGCCCTCTGGCTGTGTACTTATAGACGCTCTCTTCCAAATCATCATTTAGAAAAGCAGTTAAGACACCCAACCACCAGATATCGTAGTCATGGTATGTAGCCGTGGCAAGTAGGATCTGGATGGACTTAAGCATAGATCCTTAGAAAAGGTTTCAACATAATCCACACCTGGTCAATGATGCAAACCTTTAACAAGTCTAGCTTTCAAAGTCTCAACTTTTCCATCTACACCAAGTAATCTTCTCAAGATATACTTGCTCCTGATGGGGATTTAACCCTTCAGATATAGCAACCAAAGTCCATATTTTGTTGGTGTATAAGGATTCCATCTCAGATCGCTAAGCATCCAGCCATTCTTACAGAGTCCCACTCCTGATGGCCAGCTCGAAACTAGTTGGGTCATCATCTCATGATGCAATCCTCGCTCCCACTGTCATAGAGAAACAAAGTATCTCTCAGGTGGGTGAGGAAGCCTACTAGATCGGCGGAGAGGCTGAGGTTCGTTGGAATCTACTGAATCCTTTGGTTCTACCAAATCATCTGCTGTTGTTTGTATAGCTGGAACCTTTCCAGTTCTACATTACAGACTTTGCCTCGAGCTTGTCCGGATTTTGCTTTCAGACATAGGCCGGTCAACCCCAAATCTTAACTAGCTTAAGACATGGGCTCTTCCCTTTCCATATCACATATGAAATGGTAGGCAACTGATTTGATTCGAACCCTATTCAATAGGTATGCAGCTTCTCAAGTGCATAACTCCCAAAAAGGAAATAGGTAACTCAGTAGTACTCATCATAGAGCACACCTTATCATATAGGGTGTTATTGCTCCGCCCCGATATACCATCGTGCTATGGTGTATACAGAGGAGTAATGCTGAGAGAGAATCTCATTCTCCTTTAGAATAATCCAGGATTTTCGTGCTCAAGTATTCTCCTCCTTGATCTCATCAAAGGACATAATACTTATACCCGTATTGGTTCTCTACTTCTAACTTATATTCTGTGAATATCTCAAAAGGTTCTGACTTGTGTTTCAACAGGAACATATATCTGAATCTTGAGAGACTATCAGAGAATGTAATGAAGTATAAAGAACCGGTCTTGGCAAGTGTAGACAGGGGACCTACATACATCAACATGTATCATCCCAAGAGTTCACTAACTCTTTCTCTGTTTCCAGTAAACGGAGCTATGGTCATCTTATCTCTGTGACATGACTGGAAAGTTTCATAAGATGTAAATTCAAACTGATTTAAATATGCATCTAATATGTAACTTCAGCCAGTCGGATCGCATTGATATGACCTAGTCTACAATGCCTGAAGAAGGATCCGTTCATTTCTGAACTCTTCTTCTTCTGTGTGTTCCGTATACAAAGAACTGTAGTTTGATTTAGAACATTAATGCTTTTAGATAACGTGCCTGAACCGATCAACTTTTGATATAGAAAATGTTCAAAACATTATCCAACAATACAAAATTTTATCATTTCTTTACGAATAAAGAGACTGATATGATTTTGTATATCAGGTTCGGTATCTAATAACATTCGTTCAGAATCAATGTATTACAATATAGGGTGACAGTGACCAACAGACTTGGCTGCAACTCTTGCCCCGTTTTCTGCCTCATGAAACTTATCACCCGTTCTCAGTCCTCTACCTTTCTGTAGCCCTATGTAACAGATTACATATCTGGGATCCTGATCTGGTATCACATACCCAGGACGTAAAGGATACTGAGAAACAGTTCTCTGTAATGAACACACCCGAAGATGATGCATCAGCATGCACTCTCTTCGTTTGGGCGGCACGGGAATTCTGGTAATCCCCAATTTCCTGCTCTGTCTTATAACAATTATAAGTTGGAGTGGGACCAACGTTCCCCAGCTCAGTATAACAAGCGGGTTCGGTCAATTATTCCGTATTTTTATCTTGATTAAGGAGTGATATGGTCGCTACCTGGAGAGAGAGAGAAGAAAACACTCAGCGTGCGCTCTTGCAAGAATAGATTGGTTATTATTTTATCTAATCAGGATGGCTCCCACTGCTTTTTATCAAATTTTCCTTCAAACCCTAAAAGGAAAGACTAGCCGGGATTAATTACACATTACAATTTCGCCAATCTTTCAGCCAGGCCAGTGTCGGTACTTTGAGGGAGGTCCCCCGTGCTTTCGCACGAACCTAATTAATGTAAACCTCGTTTTCCCAGAGGCGTAACCCCGTTGACACCTTTCTAGACACCTACTTGATCGGCTAATTGTAATGCGTAAAACTCTCCCAGGAGTAACTCTTACTCGCAATGGGTATCGGATCCAACTATCTCATAGAAGGTATGCAATCTCATTGCAAATTTCAACACTTGAAATTCCCGATAATATTTTGCCCCTAGCGTCCTATGACCTTGACGGAGGCCAAACGACCCATAGTCCGCTAGTCAAGTTCAACCCGTCATTTCCTGATTGAATTAAACCCACCCGCACGACCCTTGACGGAGGCCAAACAACGCCGTACGAATACCCTAATCCAATCGCATCATATGCTAGCAGATAAGCACTAGTTAGCTACCGTACACTACGCCTTGACGGAGGCCAAACAACCGCAGCACGAATACTAACTAGTACGTATCTGAAATGACGGAAAGCTATGACAGGTTTTTCTGAAAACCTATTGCGTAATGAACTTGATATCGTTGTAGAATCAAATGAATTTTGAAAATGGAGTGGTTTTTGAGGCTTTTCTAGTTTTGCTAAAGGAGTCACTCCGGTGAAGGGATCGTCGGTCCTTTCCTCGTCGAATGAGGTGCGGGATATATCATATATATCGCTGTGCAAAGCAAAAACACTTAAAAGCGATCAAAAGACAAACCGAGTGTGTAGCATCTGCCAGTTATTGCTAAACGAGTCACTCCCGGTGAAGGGATCTCGGTCCTTTCCTCATCGAATAAGGTGCAGGATATATCATATATACCTCTGTGCAAAGCAAGAACTGTAGCTACCCTTTTTTATTTTGAAATTCAATTCTAAAACATCTTAGGTTTCTTTTCTTTCATTAATCTCATTAATGAAGTCCCATCATTTAAATTACCTAAACTTCGCAGATAAATACGACGTACACTTATGCCATCCGCATTCGCCTCGATGTCCCCTCGTGCACCGTTAGGTTAGGTAACTAACGGCAGAGCAGGGCAGGGCTACGCGGGTGTAAAACATAAGTAACGTCTATATAATATATCATATATACTATATACTGTATCTATCACAGAACATCATATGATCACATCACAGATATCGCAGCAGAAGAAACATATGAAATATTGGATATACTAGGATGTCCGTGTTTTCAATACGAGCCGGTATAAAACACGGATTCCACGGTCGCGATGAATAGCCAAACCCACACCTCTAGACCCCTACGAGAGCGGCAAGCAACCCTACCAATTCTAGAGTTAGGAGACCCAGACTCGACTCCTCGAGTTGGTCTCCCACTGGACTCCAGAACCCGGTTACTTGTGCTCCCCTCCTTGGGTCTATCCTAGTGCGGAAAAGTAAATAATATACAAAGGGTGACAACTTCCGCAACCTGGAAGTGCCCCAAATAAAAGAATATTACATACAGATTTTTACATGAATGAAAATGAAAAACACTCATCTCACATAAAAACCCCCGGCTATTCAAACACGACGATCCAATATAACATATCCAGCAACACATAACATCACATGTCATCAACGTAAGTAAATATGTCCATCCCAATTGTCGTTGACATATAGCAACGAAACCGGCGATATCACATATTACACTTACGGTCACAGAAAAGAAAGTGTAAAACTACAACAGTTGGAATCCGCAACCTCCTCAGACATCGCATGCCTGACCAAATGAATTCCTTAGACATCACATGCCTAACAATTATAAACCCCGCATTTTAGTCTCATTATCGAAAACACTTTTCAATATCAAGTCGGGAAATTCAACAAGATTCCCGACATCCTGATCGAATGCTCGTCGCAAACTTCAATAGACGGCTGCACCCCCGATACCGTCGACGAAGTGCACCAAGGCGGAACACCGCTACCGCGAGCACCCGAACGGATGCTTTCGGCGACGGGGTTCTCCTACAGTCACTTGGTCGGGGCTATGGAGTGAGGCTGTCTATTAAGTTTACCCGGCGAGTATCCGCGTACGCTACGTGATTGCGACGGACTTTTGATCACATCAAAATTCCGTGGCAACCGATCAAGTGAGACTAAACTGCTATGTTTATAACATTCATTCAGTTATCTCATAACTTCTTGTGAATTCCAATTATTGTATCCCATTCCAGATAATTAGAAAATGTTAAACTTTCCGATTGAACATTCGAACTCCCAAGTTTTCCCGATACAGATCAACACATGAAACAAGTCTAAAAACATTCAGTTCGTGCCTCAGTACCAACGGTCCAGCCGTAGAAGGGTCAAGCCAACGCCTCACATGTGGCACGCCGTACTGCCCCAAACCCGAAGGTTCAAAGGGCAGTTCAAGACGGTCACATAATCGAGTTAAGGTTTGTTGTCTTCTAGAGGGACCATCGCGTTACTTGCACTACTTAGAACGTCTTTAAACCTCGGAAAAATCCAACACTTGGAAATTTCCTGACAGGGGAAAAATTGGGTATTTATATCCAGTCGAACTTTTTAACATATTCAAAAATTATCCGGAAAGCCACATAGACAAAATCTGATACTCCGATCGAAACGCCGAATCCCCAAAACAACCCAGAAAATAAAACTCTGGAATAAATATTAAAATATTCCCAGGAAAACCAGCACTGATTATTATTGATTATGGTGCAAATTTCGATGAGCAATACGACAAAACGGCCGCGGATCCGCCGCACAAGCCATGCTCGTGCCGCGGATCCGCGGCGTAATAATGGAATTACGTCATCAAAATTCACCGTAACTCTTAGATATCCCTGCTGATTTTTCTGCATATTTTTAATGTTGAAAAATCCCAGATTTTAGAAAAATGACAGAGAGCATGTTTGGAATTGGGTTTCGGGTTCGTTCGGACTTCAAATTGCGTCTAGACTTCGCCTAAGGCTCTAGCTAGGCTCTGATACCACTTTAGGGTTCCTAGGCACCCTAATGAGGTCTCACAAGGCATCAACCATGCCAATTTCAAATTTAAACGGTGCCGAGAAACCCTAGAACGGATCGTTGGCTAGATTTCTAGGCGAAACAATAAACTAGTTAACACTTAACTACAAGTAAACGGAAATACAACCTTTGTAAATCCGGTGCTCCACCTCCATAGCTCCGCAACGAAGTCCCCTCGCTGTCCAAATGAATTCCCGGGCTCTAGCGTCGGCTTCGTCGGAGAAATGGTGAGCTAGGTCGTCGATGTCCATGCCGAAGATGATCTACGTCGAGGCATCGCTAGATCAAGCTCCACCTTCACCAAGCCATGAAAACTTGTGAAGGAAACACCCTATACTACTTGGCAAGAGGTAGAGGATGAAGAAATAGGAAGTGGGTAGACTTTAGAATTGGATTTCTCACTCATTTTCATCAATCACCATTGATGAAGTGAAGGTTTCTTCATTGAAGAAGATGAAGAAGAAGATGATGATGATTATGATAAGTTAATAAAAATAGAAAAGAAATATAATACTTATCATAACTTTAACCATGGTAAAGTGTAGAGAATTAACTTTAGTTAGTTAGAATGGTTAGGGTTAGAGAAGAAGACAAGAATGGTTGCTTTGGTCAAAGTTGCATGAAGCTTGAAGAAGCTTCTAAGAAAGCAACCATTTGTTTTCTTTTCTCATTCTTTTCATCCAAAAAGAAATAGATAAATGAATGAATAAATAAAGAAGCAAATAATAAACCCTAACCATTTCATTAACCAAGGTTTAATTCTTTATACTTAACCAATTTTACATGCACCATCAAACATGATACAAGCATGTGCACAAAATCATATCACATATATAATGCGCACATCCGAGCGAAAAAATCCATTTAAAGTGAACCGATACTAGTTAATGCAAAGTAATATATCAAGTATATAATTATGCATTAAATCATTAAATCAATACTTGATTTAACGATCCGGTCATATCGCATATAACCGACTAATATCCAATGTATCGATTTATCGAATCAATCTTCGATTCGATAACTAGGTTATATCGCATACAACCATTCGACACATTGTTCGCGAGAATGAAATACGGTATCACATACACGCATTATTCTCGGTCCCGCACATATCTCATATGCGCTCCTATTTCGTTTCGCTTAAGCCAGGAAACCTCTGTGTAGGACTCTAAAGACTCGTCAATACGCCGGCAGCAGATGATGATTATATCAAACATCCACAAGCCGCAAGCGGTCTGCTAAACGTAACGGCCACCCGGGTATTGAGCGATCAGAAGATCGACGAGCAAGCCCGCTCACACTCCAGTGAATCCAACCAGTAACACTACCGTACAGTCCGGTCTGATCGTCTGATATGTCGCATATCTCGCCTAGGGGTGGTAAACGTCAGACCCCAATAGCTCGATAAGTCGTGTCGATATTAGGTCTATAACAATTCGAGAAACTACTGGTAACACTTACCAGTAAATCTCAGCAACCCTGGCCAGGGATTTCCTGTTATAGCCAATCGAACACAGCACAACATCAACTCCCTATACCGGGAGAGACGAATCCCCTCCTATCGCTCATTGCTTCCATGTGACTCGGGACTGTACCCAAAAACCACCGTTTTGCACGCCCTCTTGGACGTGGTAAGTTGGAAATCAAAGCACAGTGGGAACCACACAAGACTCTATGACGATCTCGGGTCAACAGACTACTCTGTACCAGTGTCACCAGAGAACTGCCATCTGACGTAAGGTATAATACCATCTGGGAGTTCTCGGCGAGTCTGTCCAGTGTACCCAGTCTCCACTGAGCACCCGTATATCATCTCTGATGTCAAACACCAATGGATATGGGATCATCCATCGCCCATCTGTATGGGTCGAGAAGGTATACGCTAGTCTACTCTGGTATATCGATGCCCCGTCTCGATACACCCACGACTAGGGACTTTGAAGGATGTACTTATGGACTACCATGTCCCCACTAGTATGATCCGCATCATAATCCAGGTAGTCAAGTACACATCCTAAGGGCTTTACCAACATGTAACAGGGAGACAATCAGTGTACACGTTATGGTAAAGATCAACCAGATAGCATACAATCATGTCGAGCAAGAAAGTCCTCCCTATATATGTCCCAGCATCCACTACAATATACATCCTATGTATAGTAATGGCCTCTAGGGCATACATATAACTAACACAGATAGCATACTATCATTTTGAGTAAGACTGTTCTAACGGTATTGGTCCTCTCTCAATCATTGCAATCACGTCCCTGTGATCCAATAATTGACTCTGAGGGCACTATCTCCAACACAGATATCGTTGGTAAATTCCCACGCTTGGATTCTTCCCTACTAAACCTCTTTAGTATGGTGTTAATGTACCTGGATTGGGACAATCCTAGTATCCTCTTTGATCTATCTCTATAGATCTTTATCTCCAAAATGCAGGAGGCATCACCTAGATCTTTCATTGAGAATCTATGTGATAAGAAGAGCTTGACCGAGTGCAGCATAGGAACATCATTTCCTATCAAGAGTATGTCATTCACGTACAACACGAGGAAGACAACCTTACTCTCTGCCACCTTCTTATAAATACAAGGTTCATCTATGTTCTTGATGAAGTCAAACTCTTTGACTACAACATCAAAACAGATCTTCCAACTCCGCGATTCCTGTTTTAACCCGTAGATCGATTTAAGCAGCTTGCACACCTTTCCGCTGCTCCCACTGTTTATAAAGCCCTCTGGCTGAGTCATGTACACGCACTCCTCTAAATCACCATTTAGAAAGGCGGTCTTAACATTCATTTGCCAGATTTCGTAGTCATGGTATGCAGCAATGGCAAGTAGGATCCGGATGGACTTAAGCATAGCCACTGGAGAAAAGGTTTCGTCGTAATCCATACCTGGTCGTTGACGAAAACCCTTTGCAACAAGTCTAGCTTTGAAAGTCTCAACTTTTCAATCTACGCCAAGTTTCTTCTTAAAGATCCATTTGCTTCCAATGGGTTTTACCCCTGCAGGAGCAACTTCCAAAGTCCATACTTTGTTGGTGTACATGGATTCCATCTCAGATCGCATTGCATCCAGCCATTTCACAGAGTCCCCACTCATGATGGCCTGCTCGAAGCTAGCCGGGTCATCATCTTCCATGATGCAGTTCTCGCTCCTACTATCTATGAGAAAACCGTAGTATCACTCAGGTGGATGAGGAACCCTACTAGATCGGCGGAGCGACTGAGGTTCGTCGGGAACTACCGAATCCTATGGTTCTAATAAATCATCAGTTGTAGTTTGTGCTGCTGGAACTTCTTCCAGCTCTACCTCTTCTCCACTAATTTCTTTTGCAAGAAATTCCTTTTCTAAAAAGGTGGCATATTGAGAAATAAACACTTTTTGCTCCTTATCGCGGTAGAAAATATATCCTTAAGAATTCTTTGGATATCCCAAAAACTTGCAAAGAACTGATCGTGCCTCAAGCTTGTCCAGATTTTGGCTTTTGACATAGGCCAGACAACTCCATATCTGAACTCGTTTAAAATATGGTCTCTTCCCACTCCATATCTCATATGGTGTGGTAGGTACAGATTTAGATGAAACTTGATTCAATAGGTATATGACTGTCTCAAGCGCATACCCCCAAAAGGAAATAGGCAACTCAGCAGTGATCATCATAGAGCGCACCATATCTAATAGGGTGTGATTCCTCCGTTCCGATACACCGTTGTGCGGTGTATAAGGAGGAGTAAGCTGAGAGAGAATCCCATTCTCTTTTAGATAATCCAGGAACTCATTGCTCAAGTATTCCCCTCCTCGATCAGATCGAAGGATCTTAATACTTTTACCCGTTTGGTTCTCGACTTCGTGGTTATATTCTTTGAATTTCTCAAAAACTTCAGACTTGTGTTTTATCAGGAACACATGTCCGTATCTTGAGAGATCATCAGTGATTGTAATGAAGTACGAGGAACCATTCCTGGCATGTGTAGACATGGGACCGCATACATCACTATGTATCAGTCCCAAGAGTTCCGTAACTCTTTCTCCGTGTCCACTAAATAGAGTTTTAGTCATCTTGCCTTTGAGACATGACTGACAAGTGTCATAAGATGAAAATTAGAACGAATTCAAATATCCATCCTTATGCAACTTAAATAGTCGTGTCGCATTGATATGACCTAGTCTACAATGCCACAAGAAAGATTCGTTCATTTCTGAACTTTTCCTCTTGTGTGTGTTTTGTAAATTAAGAACTGTTGTTTGATTTAGAACGTATATACCATTATTTAACGAGCCTGATCCAATCAACTTTTGATTCAGGAAGATGTTCATAACATTATCCTCTACTATAAAATTATATCCTTCTTTACTTAATAAAGAAACTGATATAATATTGCATATCAGGGTCGGAATGTAATAACATTCGTTCAGAATCAATGTATTACCATTTGGTAATACAAGGTGATATTCGCCGACTGCTTTGGCTGCAACATTTGCACGATTCCCTACTCTTATGGAATGATCACCCTCTCCCAGTTTTCTACCTCTCCGTAGCCCATGTAACGCATTACATATGTGGGATCCCGATCCGGTATCTAATACCCAGGACATAGAGTGAACTGAGAAACAGTTCTCGATAACAAACACACCCGAAGAAGATGCATCAACATGCTTATTCTTCGTTTGGGCGGCGTAAGAATCTGGATATGTCACTATTCCCTGCTCAGTCTTATAACATTTATAAGAAAGAATGGGACCAACGTTCCCCTGCTCAGTATAATAAGCGGGTTCGGTCAATACATCCATATTATTATCTTGATTAAGGCCTGACATGGTCACTACTTGGAGAGAGAGAAGAAAAACACTTTAGCGTACGCTCCTGCAAGATTAGATTGGTTATTATCTTATCTAATCAGGATGGCTTCCACTGCTCTTTATCAAATCTTCCTTCAAACCCTAAAAGGAAAGACTAGCCGGGATTAATTACACTTTACAAGTTCGCCAATATTTCGGCCAGGCCAGTGTTAGAACTTTAAGGGAGGTTCCCCGTGCCTTTCGCACAGACCTAATTAAAATAAACCTCATTTTCCCAGAGTCATAACCCCATTAATACCTTTCTAGACACCTACTTGATTGGCTAATTGTGATGTGTAAAACTCTCCCAGGAGTAACTCTTACTCGCGGTAGGTATCGGGATCCAACTATCTCATAGAAGGTATGCAATCTCATTGCAAATTTCAACACTTGAAATTCCCGATAATGCTTTTGCCCCTAGTGACTAATAACCTTAACATAGTCAACAAATCATAATCGCTAGCCAAGTTCAACCCGTCATTTCCCGATTGAATTAAACCCACCCGCACGATCCTTAATATAGTCAACAAAGTTGTACGACTACCCTAATCCAATCGCATCTCATGCTTTTAGCAGATAAACACTATTTAGCTACCGCACACTACGCCTTAACATAGTCAATAAACGTAGCACGAATACTAAGTAGGACTTATCTGAAATGACGGAGGGCTATGCAGGTTTTTCAGAAAACCATGAGCGTAATGAACTTGATATCGTTGTAGAAACGAGTGATTTTTGAAAAGGAGTGTTTTTTAGGCTTTTTCTAGTTTTGCTAAAAAGGTCACTCCCGGTGAAGAGGTCTCCGTTCTTTCCTTATCGAATAAGGTGCTGGATATTCTATAAGGAATACCGCTATGCAAAGCAAGAACTATAGAAGCAATCAAAAACAAAACCGAGTGAGTTGTAGCATCTGCTAGTATCACTAAAGAGGTCACTCCCGGTGAAGGGATCTCAGCTCTTTTCTTATCGAATAAGGTGCTAGATATTCTACAAGGAATACCACTACGCAAAGCAAAAACGAGAGCTACCCTTTTTAAAAATTTGATTCTACAACATTTTTTAGGTTTCTTTTTCATTCATTAATCTCATTAATGAATCCCATCATTTAAGCTTCCTAAGCATCACAGAAGAAACAAAAATACAACGTACGCTTATGCCATCCGCATTCGCCACAGTGTTCCGTTATGCACCGTTAGGTTACTTAACTAACGGCATACTAGGACGGGACTAGCGCGGGTGCAAAACATAAGCAACGTTTATTATATATCATATATACAATAATAAAGCATTCGTATCACACATATAAAATGATCACATCACAGAATATTAGCAGCATAAGATAACATAAGAATTATTGGATATATTAGGAGGTCCGTGTTTTATTTTGAGCCTGTATAAAACACAGATTCCATGGTCACGATGAATAGGCAAACCCACATCCCTAGACCCCTACGAGAGAGGCAAGTAACCCTCCCAATTCTAGGGTTAGGAGACCCGGTCTCGACTCCTCGAGATGGCCTCCCACTGGACCCTAGAACCCGGTTACTTGTGCTCCCCTCCTTGGGTCTATCCTAATGTGGAAAAGTAAATAATATACTATGGTGACATCATCCTCAACCCGAAAGTGCCCCAATAAAAGAATATAATATACAATGAATTTTACATGAATGAAAATAAAAACCCTCATCTCACATAAAACCCCCGGCTATTCAAAAACGCGGCGATCCAACATAACATATTATAGCAACACATAACATCACATGTCATCAACGTAAGTAAATATGCGTATCCCAATTGTCGTTGACCTATAGCAACGAAACTGGCGATACTGCGCATATTACACTTATGGTCGCAGAAAAGAAAGTGAAAAACTACAACAATTGAAATCGTAACTGCCCTCAGACAACACAAACCCAGGATATCACATATCCAAGATTTCATGCCTAACAATGTGAAGCTCGCATTTAGGTCTCACCCATGAAAACACTTTTTCCAAATAAATCGGATAATTCAACAAGATTTCCGATTACAGCCGAGACCGAAATGTTAGATTTATACGCAACAAATATATTTGTGGATTACAATTATTGTATCTCATTACAGAAAGCTAGATAACGTTAAACAATTCGATCGAATCAACGAATTCCCAAAATTCCCAGAGAGCTCAACACTTAAGCATAATTAAAAATTCCCAGAAGTATGCCCCAGTACCTACGGAACTACAGCTGAAGGCCCGACCCAAGCCTCTTAAGTGGCGCCGCGGATCCGCCGCCAAAACCATGTTTTAGCCGCGGATCCGCAGTCACTTAGACGAGTTAGGGTTTCGTTCTTCAGGTGTGTCCATAGAATTACCTGCATGATTTTCTGAATATTTTTAACATGAAAAATTTTAACTTTTGAAAAAATTTCCAGAAAGTGGGAAAAATCGGTTATTCGGAGTTCGTTCGGACTTTTAATTTCTCCTACGCAATGCCTAATGCTCTAGCTAAGCTCTGATACCACTGTAGGGTTCTTAGGCACAACCACAAGGTTTCACAAGGCATCAAACATGCTCTATTAAAAATTTAGTGTGCCAAACAACCCTAACCAAGGATCTAACTAGAGTTTTAGGAGCAAAACAAGAGAGTAAACATCTTTACATCTAAGTGATAACGGAATACAACCTTTATAGACCGGTCCTTCACTTCATTTGCTCCTTGTAGTGGTCCTTTCGCTGCGATCATAGAACTCCCGGACTCTTGCATGGCTTCTCAAGGTGAAAGAAATGATCTTGCTTGAAGTCTTCGAGGCCGAAAATGATTTACGTCGAGGATACACTAACTCAAGCTACTACTTCACTAATGAGAGATTAGTGAAGCTAACACCCTATACTAAAGTACTAATCTAGTAGAGGATGATGAAGTAGGAAGTGGGCTCGCTTTAGTTTTATTTTTCTCACAATATTTTCTCACTTTTGAAAAAGCTAGCATGCTTTTTTCTCAAGGATGAAGAAGATAAAGTAATGAACTAATGAGGTGAGAGAATCAACCATGGGTGAGTTAGTATCATATACTAACTCATGTAGATACATAACCATAGCTAGGTTATAATGGTTAGGTTAATAAATATCTTTAGTAAAACAAAATTAATGGACCGAGTCAATGCATACATAAACTTCTACAAGCTTCATGCATATGGCTAATTATCCACTAATTTGGATTTACTTTAAATATTTAAACCCTACATTATAATTAGTATGGTGTAAGTCTCATACACCCATGTAGTGTGTATCATCAACCATGACACAAAATAAAAACACAATTAATATATATCACATATATATTAAGTGTGCACATGTGAGAAAAATAAATGCTTAAGTGAGCTAATATTAGTTGATGTAAACTAGTATATCAAATATACAATTATACACTAAATTATCAAATCAACACTTGATTTAATAATCCGGCTATATTTCATATAACCGACTAATATTATATGTACCAACTTATCGAATCAACCCTTGATTCGATAACCCGGCTATATCACGTATAACCGACCGATACAAATAATCGCGAGAATAGAATACGGTATCACATACTCGTATTAATCACGGTCCCGCACATATCGCATATGTGCCTCTACTTTGTTTTTCCTGAGCCAGTAAAACCTCTATGTAGGACTCTAAAGACTCGTCAATACGCCGGCAGTAGGTGATGATCACATCAAGCACCCACAAGCCGTCAGCGCTACTAGCTGGACGTAACGGCTACCCGGGTATTGAACGATCAGAAGATCAGCAAGCAAGCCCGCTCTAGCTCCTATAAAGCCTATCAGTAACACTACCGTACAGTCCGGTCTTTTCGTCTGATATGTCGCATATCTAGTCTAGGGGTGGTAAAACGTCAGACCCCAGTAACCGATGAGTCGTGTCGATGTGAGGCTCATAACGGGTCAAGAAACTACTGATAACACTTACCAGTAGATCTCCATATCATCCCTGGCCAGGGACTTCCAGTTATAGCCAATCGAACACAGCGCAACATCAACCCCCAATACCGTGAGAGACAAAACCCCTCCTATCGCTCATTACCTCCATGTGATTCGGGACTATACCCAAAAGCCACCGTTTTGCACGTTCTCTTGAACGTGGTAAGGTGGAAATCAAAGCATAGTGGGAATCACACAAGACTCTATGACGATCTCGGGTCTACAGACTAACCTGTACCAGTGTCACCAGAGAACTGCTACCTGACGATATGTATAATACCATCTAGGAGTTCTCGGCGAGTCCGTTCAGTGTACCCAGTCTCTACTGAGCACCCGTACACCATCTTCGATGTTAAACACCAATGGATATGGGGTCATCCATCGCCCATCATATGGGTCAAGATGCGTATACGCTAGTCTACTCTGGAGTATCGATGCCCTGTCTCGATACACCCTCGACTAGGAACAATTATAGGATGTACTCGTTGACTACCCTGGCCCTACTAGTATGATCTGCATCATGGTCCTAGTAGTCAAGTACATATCCCAAGGGCTTTATCAACATGAAAGAGTAAGACAGTAAACCAATACATGTCAACATGTTAAGACAAAGTGAAACCAGATAGCATACTATCATGTCGAGCAAGAAAGTTCTCTCTATATACATCTAAGAATCCACTATAATATACATCATATTACAACAATGGCCTCTAGGGCATATACATAACTAACAACTATATCCGTGTATATCCCAAACTTCCATTAAGTAATATACAATCCAGTATGATACAATAATGGCCTTTAGGGCATATATCACAAACAATCTCCTACTTGCACTAAGGCCATATATTGGCATATCGCAGACCTAAGATCTCGAATAGCCTCTCAAACTGTGTCTGAGGGATGGCCTCTGTGAGTGGATCTGTAGTGTTGTTCTCCATATCCACTCTCCTTACATCGATCTCCCTGATCAGGTGGTACCGTCTCAAGATATTCTGGATCTCTGATGGGACTTGGGTTCCTTCCCTAAAGCTATAGCACCGTTGTTGTCGCAATACTAAAGTATTGGATCAACAATGGAAGGAACCACCTGAAATTCAGTTAAGAACTTCTATATCCAGACTACTTCTTTCGCGGTGTCACATGCAGCGATATACTCCGTTTCCATCGTTGAGTCTGCAACGGTGTCTTGCTTGGAGCTCTTCCAACAGACCGCCCCTTCACTGAGGGTAAAAATATAACCCGGCATGGACTTGGAGTCATTCTTGTCACTTTGGAAGCTGGAGTCAGCAAAGTCCTCGATCTGGAGGTCTTTTTCCGCCATACTCTAAGAATATCTCCTTAGTCCTTCTAAGGTACTTGAGAATGTTCTTTTCTTCTATCCAGTGCTTCTCCTCTGGGTTTGACTGATACCGTCTTATCACGCTAAGTGCGTAAGCAACATCTGGTCTGGTACACAACATCGCATACATTATAGAGCCTATCGCAGAAGCGTAGGGTATAATCGACATGCGAGCCCTTTCCAAATCAGTCTTGGGAGACATCACTTTGGATAGGGTGATTCTGTGACAAGAAGGTAGACTACCATGCTTTGAATCGTCTATACTAAATTTTTTCAGTACGGTGTTGATGTACCTTGACTGTGAAAGTCCCACTATCCTTTTAGATCTCTCATGATAGATCTGGATCCCCAGAATGTAGTTGGCATCACCCAGGTCTTTCATGGAGAACCTCTATGACAAGAATCCTTTGACTGATTATAACATAGGAATGTCATTTCCTATCAAGAGAATGTCATCCACGTATAAGACGAGGAATACCACAGTTCTCGCTACAATCTTACTATATATAAATGGTTCATCTGGATTTTTGATAAAGTCGAATTCTCTGACCGTCTCATCAAAACAGATGTTCCAACTCCGCGATGCCTGCTTTAGTCCATGAATGGACTTAAGCAAATTACACACTTTCCCGATGCTTCCACTCTGAATGAAACTCTCTGGATGATCGATATAGATGCACTCTTCCAAATTACCATATAGAAAATCCGTCTTTATATCCATCTGCCGATCTCATAATTGTGGAGGCCAGCAATGGCAAGAAGGATCCGAATGGATTTGAGAATAGCCACTGGAGAAAATGTTTCATCTGTAAGTCCACGTTGCCTACCCCGGTTCTTACGGGGAGGCGGAAACGGTAAAAAACGATTTTTTGACACAAGGCAACATGGACTAGAAATGAAGATCTTTGCTAAACAAAAACCTAGCAAACTAACTAGAAGTTTAACTACTATGTTAGAGGGTTATACCTAGGTCTTGAACTCCTTCTCTTCTTGCTCCTTGGGATGGTTTGAACGGCTCCTACCTCATAGTCTCCTCTTTGTCGAAGAAGGATCCACCCGAAAGCTTCTACCTTGAGCTCCTACCTCAACCGAGAGGCAACTAAAGCTTGGCTTGCTAAACCTAGAACTCTAGAGTGAGTAGAGAAGAGTTTTGAGGGTTTTATCTCAATAGCTCATGCTTCTCAACACATGAGACATGAGATCTTTGAGAGAGAGGAAGAGGATGAGCTTTGGATGAGAGAGAATGAGCAAGTGAGAATGAGAGAATAATTTACAACCATGCTCTCAAAAGTAAGAATAATGATGATAATAATAATAATTAAGAATTGTGATGGTTAGTTTTAATGCCCATTATCATTTCATGCATTTAATGCAATTTGTAAAGAACAACAAGTCAACAAAAGTCATTGAAATGAAATGATGATGGTCAACAAGTCCACAATGGTCCACCGGTCAACAAAGTCAACAAGTCAACAAAAGTCAAATGTTCAACTCAACCATGGCACAATAACCTTAATTAATATTATTAATCATATTTCTTATTCTCATTAGGGTTTTGAAAAAGTCAACGGTCAACAACACCAATGAGAATCCTCTGCCTCTGCCTCTGCCAACTGTGCATACACACCCGCACCCGTGTTCTGAGGAATACGAATACAATGAGATAAAACCAATCCCAAAACATATACTAGGATCTGGCTTAAACCAAAGCCCGCTAGTAATGACTGCCCGGACACCAAACGTGCACAAGTGCGCGGATGTGAACGAACCCTGTCGCAAAACCGTGTGACCTCTACTCTGTTTTGCCCAAAGGCGCCCTCTGTGTGGGACTCTAAAGACTCGACACTACGCTGGCAGTGGGTTTAACCACAGGCCGCAAGCGGTACTAGCTGTACGTAACGGTCCCCAGGTAGATGCCGATAAGAAGACTGATGAGGTGAACCCATCCGAACTCCTACTGAGCCTGAATGTGACAATCTCCGTACAGTCCGGTCTGTTCGTCTGAGAGTATCGCATGTCGGGCCTAGGGGGCAGTAAACGTCAGTCCCCTAATAGCGGTACAAGTCATGTCGGAGTGTAGCCCAGAACACCCTGAGATAACACTGGAAACGCTACCAGTATATCTCGCTTGCCCTGGCCAGGAACTTTGTGTAATGGCTCTCCTAGACACAGCGCGATATCAACCCCCAATACCGGGAGAGACGAATCCTGTCTAACCGTCTCTGCATCCAAGTGCTTCGGGACTGCACCCAACTACTACCTGTTTGCACGACTCATTTGAGCCGTGGTAGGGTAGTAATCTAAGAACAGTGGGAACACACTCGAGGCGAAGTGACAGTGTCAAGTCAACGGACTATGCTGTACTCATGTCACCTGGGAACGGATAACTGACGATAGGTATACTACTAAACCAATAGTTCCTAGTGAGTCCTGTCCAGTGTACTCGTAACCTAACGAGCACCTGCATACTATCTCCAGTACGACGTACTGATGGCTGTGGGATAGACCATCTCCCCTCCTGGGATGAGAAGCGTATACACTAGTCTACTCTGGAGTATCGATGCCCTGTATCGATAATCCTACGACTAGGGACCTGTATAAGGATGTGCTTGTAGATTACCCAGCCCCCACTAGTGTGACTGCCATCACAACGCTGGTAATCAAGCAAAGATCCTAAGGGCTCCACTAATGTGTATAGGAGATATACTAAAAGAAACACATGCACACATTAAAGTAGAAACAAACCAAGTAGCATACTACTATTTCGAGCAAGATTGTCTCTACAACTGTGAATATCCCAAGCTTCCATTAAGTAATATACAAACTAGTATGATACAGTAATGGCCTCTAGGGCAAATACACTAATAATCTGTAAGTCGATGTACAACACCCCACGACTTGCGGGGAGGCGGAAAATATGAAAAACGATCTTGTTCATTGCTTAAACATCGACTAACCGCAAGAATCGAAGCTAAACGATAACTAACAAGAAACATAGAAGTTCTATACTACTATGTTTAGGGATTATACCTAACGAATCGTGTCCTTCGTCTTTGTGAACTCCTCCTCCTCCTCCTCGGCCTTCTCAAAGTAGTAGACGATCCACCCGAGAGCTTTACTCCAAGCTTAGCCTCTAAACTTGAGGCAACTAACCTTCTTTAAGTGCTAATCAAAGAAGCTAGGTGATATAGAGTGAGGGTTATGGTTTAATTAGTCTAACTAATCCTTGTACTCAACACATGAGAGGGGAGGATTAGGGTTTGAAGAGGGAGAGCTTGAGGAGAGAGAAGATGAAGATAATAGTGAAGTGAGAAGAATGAGTTATCATAATATATATCAAGCATTTCTTTTTATCAAGAAAAGAAAAGAAATCATTTTACAACCATGCTTGATAAATATCTTGTGGTGATTCATCTCCATGAGTCATTAAGCAATTATGAAGCATTAATGACATGGATGAATCATCCATATGACTCACTAATCTCATTCAATGTATATGCCACCTAAACCTCCTTAGTCACCATCTTCTAGAAGCTTCTCGCGCAATTCCGAGAACGCCCCTCCTTTCCGCAAAAATACGGAAAAACTTTAGACTGTATAAATCCAATAACCGGATACCAGTAACTGGCTTAAACCAAAGCCGACTGGTAAAAACTGTCCGAAAGTCATACGTGCGTAAACACACGTATGCGTCCGAACCCTTGTCGTAAAACCATACGACCTCTATATCGTTTCGCCTGGAGTAGGGAAACTCTCTGTGTGGGACTCTAGAGACTCGACTACTACGCTGGCAGTGGGTTTAACCACAGACCGCAAGCGGCACTAGCTGTACGTAACGGTCCCCAGGTAGATGTCGATAAGAAGGCCGATGAGGAAACCCATCCGAACTCCTACTCAGCCTGCTGTGACAATCTCCGTACAGTCCGGTCCGTTCGTCTAAGACTATCGCATATCGGGCCTAGGGGGCGGCAAGCATCAGTCCCCTAATAGCGGTATAAGTCGTGTCGGAGGGAAGCCCATTACACCCTGAGAAACTACTGGAACCTACCAGCAAATCTCGCTTGCCCTGGCCAGGGACTTTGCGTAATGGCTCTCTGACACAGCGCGATATCAACCCCCAATACCGGGAGAGACGAATCCTGTCTAACCGCCACTGCCTCCAAGTGCTCGGGAGTGCACCCAACTGCTACCTGTTTGCACGACTCCTTTGAGCCGTGGTAGGGTAGCAATCTAAGAACAGTAGGACACACTCGAGGCGAAGTAGCAGTGTCAAGTCTGCGGACTATGCTGTACTCATGTCACCTGGGAACTGTTCACTGACGACTGGTATAAAACCAACCAACACTTCCCTGTGAGTCCTGTCCGGTGTACCCGTAACCTAACGAGCACCTGCATACTATCTCCAGTACGACGTACTGACGGCTGTGGGACAGACCATCTCCCCAACTGGGATGAGAAGCGTACACACTAGTCTACTCCGGAGTATCGATGCTCTGTCTCGATAATCCAACGACCAGGGACCTGAATAAGGATGTGCTTGTAGACTACCCAGTCCCCACTAGTGTGACTGCCATCACAACGCTGGTAGTCAAGCAAGATCCTAAGAGCTCTATCAATACGTATACTCACATATTAAGATAGAAAAACCAAGTAGCATACTACCATGTTTAGCAAGACTGTTATATACATGTGAATATCCCAAGCTTCCATTAAGTAATATACAAACTAGTATGATACAGTAATGGCCTTCTAGGGCATAAACACTAACAATCTCCCACTTGCACTAGGGCCATGTACTGGCGTATCGAAGACCGATGATCTCGAGTAGCCTCTCGAACTGAATCTGAGGTAGGGCCTTCGTGAATGGATCAGCAATGTTCTCTTCAGAAGCAACTCTCCGAACCTTGATCTCCTGACGATCAATGATCTCCCTGATCAGGTGATACCGCCTTAAGATGTGTCTGGACTTCTGATGGGACCTTGGTTCCTTCGCTAAAGCTATAGCTCCGTTGTTGTCGCAATACAGAGGTATTGGATCAACTATGGTAGGAACCACCTGAAGTTCTGTTAGGAACTTCTTCATCCAGACTGCTTCTTTTGCGGCATCGCAAGCAGCTATATACTCCGCTTCCATCGTCGAGTCAGCAACGGTGTCCTGCTTGGAGCTCTTCCAGCACACCGCCCCTCCATTGAGGGTAAAGACATATCCCGACATGGACTTGGAATCGTCCTTATCACTCTGGAAGCCGGAATCAGCAAAGGCCTCCAACCTGAGGTCTTTTCCGCCGTAAACTAAGAACATCTCCTTAGTCCTTCTTAGGTACTTGAGAATGTTCTTTACTGCTCTCCAGTGCATCTCCCCTGGGTCTGACTGATACCGGCTTACCACGCTCAGTGCGTAAGCTACATCTGGTCTGGTGCACAACATCGCATACATTATAGAGCCTACCGCAGAAGCGTAGGGTATAATAGACATTCGTTCCCTTTCCAAATCAGTCTTGGGAGACATCTCTTTGGAGAGGGTGATTCCGTGACAAGCCGGTAGATTACCGCGCTTAGAATCTTCCATACTGAATCTTTTCAGTACAGTGTCGATATACCTGGACTGCGAAAGTCCCAACATCCTCTTGGATCTATCACGATAGATCCGGATCCCCAGAATGTAAGAAGCATCCCCCAGGTCTTTCATGGAGAATCTGTGTGATAAGAATCCTTTGACAGATTGTGGCATAGGAATGTCATTTCCTATCAATAGAATGTCATCCACGTACAAGACGAGGAATACCACACTTCTGGTTACAACTTTACTATATATGCACGGTTCATCTGGATTTTTGATAAAGTCATATTCTTTGACTGTCTCATCAAAACAGATGTTCCAACTCCGCGATGCCTGTTTTAGTCCATAAATGGACTTAAGCAGCTTGCATACTTTCCCGCTGCTCCCACTCTGATTGAAACCCTCTGGCTGATCCATATAGACGCACTCTTCTAAATTTCCATTTAGAAAAGCCGTCTTTACGTCCATCTGCCAGATTTCATAATCATGGAAGGCGGCAATAGCAAGAAGGACCCGAATGGATTTGAGCATAGCCACTGGAGAAAAAGTTTCGTCATAGTCCAAACCAGGTCTTTGACGAAAACCCTTTGCAACAAGTCTAGCCTTATAGGTTTCCACCTGTCCATCTACACCAATCTTTTTCTTGAAGATCCATTTGCATCCTATGGGTTTTACCCCATCTGGAGCAAAGTCCAAAGTCCATACTTTGTTGGTGTACATGGACTCCATTTCGGTCCGCATTGCATCTAGCCATCGTACCGAGTCGCCGCTCTGGATGGCCTGCTGGAAGTCAGTAGGTTCATCATCATCTATGATGAAATCCTCTCTATCCCCATCTATGAGAAAACCGTAGTATCTCTCAGGCGGATGAGACGGCCTACTACTCCTGCGGAGGGGTGCGGGAATATCCTATTCTTCTTGAACTACCGGTTCTACCGAACTTTCAGTATTAGTTTGTGGTTCTGGAATTTCTTCCAGTTCTATTTCGCTCCCACTTGATTTCTTTTCTAAAAACTGATGTTCTAGAAAATGGGCATTACGAGAAACAAATACCTTTTGTTCCTCTGCGTAATAGAATAGATATCCCCTGGAGTTCTTTGGATATCCCACAAACTTACACTTTACTGATCGTGCCTCGAGCTTGTCCACATGCTGCTTTTTAACAAAAGCTGGACATCCCCAAATCTTTATATACTGTAGATGGGGTTTCTTCCCGCTCCACATCTGATATGGAGTGGTAGGCACAGTCTTGGTAGGAACCATGTTCAAAAGATATGCCGCTGATTCTAGCGCATAACCCCAAAAAGATCACGGTAACTCAGCATTACTCATCATGGATCGTACCATATCCAATAGGGTTTGATTCCGTCTCTCCGATACACCGTTATGCTGTGGAGTGTATGGAGGAGTAAGCTGAGAGAGAATTCCTTTCTCTTTTAGGTAACCTAGGAACTCGGTACTCAAGTATTCACCACCTCGATCAGATCTAAGTGTCTTGATACTTTTGCCGGTTTGGTTTTCTACTTTATTCTTATACTCTCGGAATTTCTCAAAAGCCTCGGATTTATGTTTCATCAGATAAATGAATCCTTATCTTGAGTAATCATCCGTGAAAGTAATGAAATAGGAAAAACCACCTCTTGCATGTGTAGACATTGGACCGCATACATCGCTGTGTATGAGTCCTAAGAGCTCGCTCGCTCTTACTCCATGTCCAGTAAATGGAGTCTTTGTCATCTTTCCTTTGAGACAAGATTGGCAAGTGTCATAAGTTTGATATTCGAACGAGTCCAAATATCCTTCTCTATGCAACTTAGTCAACCTTCTCTCATTGATGTGACCCAGTCTACAATGCCATAAGAAAGCTTTATTTAAATCTGGAGACTTTCCTTTTAGTGTGTTCTGGACATTGAAAATTTGGAGTTGGTTTAAAACATATATACCGTTATTTAGGGTACCGGACCAAATCAAACCATGATTAAGGTGGATGTTAACAACATCTCTTACAAACGTGAAATCATAACCTTTATTTGATAACAAGGAAACTGATATGATATTACACGTTAAGCTTGGTACAAAATAACAGTTATGTAAAACCAAAATATGTCCACTCGTCAATCCTAGGTGATAATCCCCGACGGACGCAGCTCCCACGCTAGCTCCGTTAGCAACCTTTAGGGTCATATCACCTTCCTTCAGCACTCTACGGTTTCTCAGTGCCTGCAATGAATTGCAAATATGAGATCCTGATCCGGTATCCAATACCCAGGAAGTAGAGTTGATCGACAGACAATTCTCAATTACAAACACACCTGAAGTCGAAGCCACAGCTTGCTTCGGTTCCTGGTTCTTGGCGTTCCACGCCTTGCAATCCTTCTTCCAGTGCCCTTTCCTGTGACAATGGAAGCACTCATCCTGGCCAACTACCGGTACCGCAAACTTTTTCTTTCCCTTCCCTCCCACCTTACTAACACCTCCTCTAGGTTTGTTGGCGGCCTTCTTCTTCCTTCCTTTGGCCCTAGCCTTGGACCCGGAAGAAGATGCACCGCTAACAAACATAGCGGGTGTTTCCCTTGCTTTCTGCAAGGTGCCCTCTACACTCCTTAACATGTTCAGGAGTTCCGGAAGTTCAACTTCTTTTCTTTGAAGGTTGAAGTTCAGGATAAACTGGGCGTAGGTGGGAGGAAGGGACTGGAGAATAAGGTCTGTATAGAGCTCATTATCCAAAGTCGTCCCAAGGTCTGCGAGCTCTTCAATATAGCCGATCATCTTTAGGACATGTTCTCCTACCGATGACCCGACAGCCAACCTCGCTCGAAACAAGTTCTTAGAGGTCTCGTATCTTGCTATACGAGATTGCTCTCCATAAAGTTCCTTTGTATGGAGAAATATGCCATCAAGGCCCATATCCTCGTGCCTCCTCTGATGTTCATTGTTCATTGAGGCAAGCACGATGCACTTGGCTTTCACGCAATCTAAATCCCAGGTTTTGCGGATTTCCTTATCCGCATTGCTGGATTTGGGACCAGGGACAGCAGGTGCCGTAGCGGTGAGGACGTACCCCAATTTGTCATAGGTCAAAGCCATTTTGACATTCCGCAGCCAATCTTTATAGTTTGGCCCTGTCAGTATATTTTTCTCTAAAAGTAACTTAAGTCCAGTCATTTTCAGGGTCGCTGCAATTAGGAGAGAGAGAAGAAAACTCTTTAGCATGATGCTCTTGCAAGTTTAGAGTGGTTTTTAGTTTATCTAAACAGGATGGCTCCCACTGTTTCTCGAATCCTTCCTCAAACCATAAAAGAAGAATTAGCCAGGACTATTCTCACCGTACAATACTTGCTTAACCGTTCAGCCAGGCCAGTGTCGATACTTCGAGGGAGGTTTTCCAACGCTTTCGCGAAGTTCCTTAATTAAATAACCTCTTTTCTCTGGGGGCGTAACCCCGCTGACACCTTTTTGGACACCTACTTGGTTTATAGCATTGATCGTTAAGTGACGAATCTCCTGATAAGTAGCATATACTCACAGTAGGATCGGGATCCAAATATCATCGTATGATAATGTTGAAGGAATCCTACCAACATTCATCAAACTCCAAATGGTATGCAACTCTTTGCAAATTTCAGTTTCTTTAGAAATTCCCGATATTTATTTTTGCCCCATGCTCTTATGACCTTGGCGTTAGGTCAAAATGTCATAAGTCACATGTCAAGTTCTACCCATCATTATCTTGTCAATTTGAACCCATCCGTATATATCCTTGACGTTCGGCCAAAATGATAATACGACTGTCCCAAACTAACTCATCTATCTATGCAACAAATGAATACCCAGTAGCTACCAAACACTGTGCCTTGGCGTTAGGTCAAAATACATAGCTTGAATACTACTGAATACCCAGATGAAATGACGGAGGGCTACGAATGGTTTTGGCGAAACCGTGAACGTAGTGAACTTGATATAACCGAAGGAACCTGATAGCTTTTAAAAGGAGTGGTTAAAGCTCCGCATTTAAAAATATCTGTTTTTAAAATTAACCGAGTGGTTTCTTTTAAATTGTTCCAACGATTAAACTTTTTTGGTTTATTTTCTTTGCATTATAAATAATGCGTCCCATCATTAACCTATCATTGCAGAAAACAACGAAAATACAACGTCCTCTTATGCCATCCGCATTCGCCACGGGGTCCCGTCATCACCCGTTAGGTTACTTAACTAACGACAGAGCGGGGGCTGGGCTAGCGCGGGTGTAAAACATAAGTGACGTCTAAATAGCTATCATATATAGATATTGTACATTCGTCAGACGCAATAATAGGCATTCCAGATCACAGATGAACTTTATTGGATTTGCAAGTAATCCGTGTTTGTTTTGAGCCTGCAACAAAAGACGGATTACACAGTTGTGATGAATAGCCATTACCCCACACAAGACCCCAACGGGTACGGCAAACTACCCGCCCGGCAGTTTGTGCACCCCACCTTGGGTCTGTCCTAGGAGCAAAAACAGTAAAATGAAATAATACAACGGTGGCTACAACCGCAACCTGGATGTGCCCCGCAAAAATAATATTACAACAAATTATATTTACATCAAATGAATTAAATGATAACCCATCACATAACCCCGGCTATACATCACAACAGTCCAACACAGTTCATATCCACAAACAGTAAAAACCATTACAGAAATGTGCAACCCCCTGCCAACCGACATACTAGCAGTTAGGGGAGGTTTACGAACACATTATACAAACACAGATATAATCCAACAAGCAAATACTGTATAATTTCGATCGATTAAACAGTTTTAATTTTGCTCCAATACTGCTCTGCAAATCTGAAACCTGAGCAAAAATTAAATATTCCAGAAAATACCAAATCACACAGAGGACCCACACAAGAAATTTGGGTTCATGACTCACCAACTCGGCGGCGGAATCGCGGCGGATCGGTGGGATCCGCCGCGGTTCCGCGGCGCGTTGGTCGATTCATGACCCCAAATTTTTTGGGTGTTCTTCTACTGTCTTTTTAAGCTTTCTGAACCTCCCTGAAAAATTTTTGGACTTCATTTAAAAATCGACAGAAACTTGTGATTTCGGGTTTCTCCGGTTTCGTTTTTTCCGTTCGAAATTCATACAAATTTGCAAGTAAGTTGTTTATTGTTTAGCGAGGCTCTGATACCACTACAGGTCAGGCAGCCACCCCATCCAATGGGGTCGCCGTGGCACCAACGGGTCCCTCAGCCGCTACTTTTTACGCATGCCCCCTCGCGAAGACTACAACCCGCCGGAACACCTTCCGGTCTCGGGACACCCTGGGGGTAAGAGCCTATGCTTCGCCATACTGTCACACAGTGAGAACCCCCCATAGGTCGACATCCAATGCCTAGTAGCTCTGATACCACTGTAAGTCGATGTACAACACCCCACGACTTGCGGGGAGGCGGAAAATATGAAAAACGATCTTGTTCATTGCTTAAACATCGACTAACCGCAAGAATCGAAGCTAAACGTTAACTAACAAGAAACATAGAAGTTCTATACTACTATGTTTAGGAATTATACCTAACGAATCGTGTCCTTCGTCTTTGTGAACTCCTCCTCCTCCTCGGCCTTCTCGAAGTAGTAGACGATCCACCCGAGAGCTTTACTCCAAGCTTAGCCTCTAAACTTGAGGCAACTAACCTTCTTTAAGTGCTAATCAAAGAAGCTAGGTGATATAGAGTGAGGGTTATGGTTTAATTAGTCTAACTAATCCTTGTACTCAACACATGAGAGGGGAGGATTAGGGTTTGAAGAGGGAGAGCTTGAGGAGAGAGAAGATGAAGATAATAGTGAAGTGAGAAGAATGAGTTATCATAATATATATCAAGCATTTCTTTTTATCAAGAAAAGAAAAGAAATCATTTTACAACCATGCTTGATAAATATCTTGTGGTGATTCATCTCCATGAGTCATTAAGCAATTATGAAGCATTAATGACATGGATGAATCATCCATATGACTCACTAATCTCATTCAATGTATATGCCACCTAAACCTCCTTAGTCACCATCTTCTAGAAGCTTCTCGCGCAATTACGAGAACGCCCCTCCTTTCCGCAAAAATACGGAAAAACTTTAGACTGTATAAATCCAATAACCGGATACCAGTAACTGGCTTAAACCAAAGCCGACTGGTAAAAACTGTCCGAAAGTCATACGTGCGTAAACACACGTATGCGTCCGAACCCTTGTCGTAAAACCATACGACCTCTATATCGTTTCGCCTGGAGTAGGGAAACTCTCTGTGTGGGACTCTAGAGACTCGACTACTACGCTGGCAGTGGGTTTAACCACAGACCGCAAGCGGCACTAGCTGTACGTAACGGTCCCCAGGTAGATGTCGATAAGAAGGCCGATGAGGAAACCCATCCGAACTCCTACTGAGCCTGCTGTGACAATCTCCGTACAGTCCGGTCCGTTCGTCTAAGACTATCGCATATCGGGCCTAGGGAGCGGCAAGCGTCAGTCCCCTAATAGCGGTATAAGTCGTGTCGGAGGGAAGCCCATTACACCATGAGAAACTACTGGAACCTACCAGCAAATCTCGCTTGCCCTGGCCAGGGACTTTGCGTAATGGCTCTCTGACACAGCGCGATATCAACCCCCAATACCGGGAGAGACGAATCCTGTCTAACCGCCACTGCCTCCAAGTGCTCGGGACTGCACCCAACTGCTACTTGTTTGCACGACTCCTTTGAGCCGTGGTAGGGTAGCAATCTAAGAACAGTAGGACACACTCGAGGAGAAGTAGCAGTGTCAAGTCTGCGGACTATGCTGTACTCATGTCACCTGAGAACTGTTCACTGACGACTGGTATAAAACCAACCAACAGTTCCCTGTGAGTCCTGTCCGGTGTACCCGTAACCTAACGAGCACCTGCATACTATCTCCAGTACGACGTACTGACGGCTGTGGGACAGACCATCTCCCCAACTGGGATGAGAAGCGTACACACTAGTCTACTCCGGAGTATCGATGCTCTGTCTCGATAATCCAACGACCAGGGACCTGAATAAGGATGTGCTTGTAGACTACCCAGCCCCCACTAGTGTGACTGCCATCACAACGCTGGTAGTCAAGTAAGATCCTAAGAGCTCTATCAATACGTATACTCACATATTAAGATAGAAAAACCAAGTAGCATACTACCATGTTTAGCAAGACTGTTATATACATGTGAATATCCCAAGCTTCCATTAAGTAATATACAAACTAGTATGATACAGTAATGGCCTTCTAGGGCATAAACACTAACATAATCTCCCACTTGCACTAAGGCCATATACTGGCGTATCGAAGACCTATCATCTCGATCAGCCGCTCGAACTGAGTCTGGGGTATGGCCTTCGTGAATAGATCTGCAGTGTTATCTTCTGTAGCAACCCTCCGAACCTTGATCTCCCAGCGATCTATGATCTCCCTGATCAGGTGATACCGCCTCAAGATGTGTCTGGACTTCTGATGGGACCTGGGTTCCTTCGCTAAAGCTATAGCCCCGTTGTTGTCACAATACAGAGGTATTGGATCAACAATGGACGGAACCACCTGAAGTTCTGTTAAGAACTTCTTCATCCAGACTGCTTCTTTTGCGGCATCATATGCAGCGATATATTCCGCTTCCATCGTCGAGTCAGCAACGGTTTCCTGTTTGGAACTCTTCCAACACACCGCCCCTCCATTGAGGGTAAAGACATAACCCGACATGGATTTGGTGTCATCCTTGTCACTCTGGAAGCTGGAGTCAGCAAGGCCTCCATCTAGAGGTCTTTTCCGCCGTAAACCAAAAACATGTCCTCAGTCCTTCTCAGATACTTCAGAATGTTCTTTACCGCTATCCAGTGTTTCTCCCAAGGGTTTGACCGATACCGGCTGCATAAGCTACATCTGGTCTGGTACACAACATCGCATACATTATAGAGCCTACCGCAGATGCGTAGGGTATAATAGACATGCGATCCCTTTCTAAATCAGTCTTGGGAGACATCTCTTTGGAGAGGGTGATCCCGTGACAAGCCGGTAGATTACCGCGCTTGGAATCTTTCATACTGAACCTCTTCAGTATGGTGTCGATGTACCTGGACTGTGAAAGTCCTAATATCCTCTTGGACCTATCACGATGGATCCGCATCCCCAGAATGTAAGAGGCATCACCCAGGTCTTTCATGGAGAACTGTGTGACAAGAACCCTTTGACAGATTGTAGCATAGGAATGTCATTTCCTACCAAGAGAATGTCATCCACATATAAAACGAGGAATACGACAGTTCGTGCTACAACATTACTATAAATGCATGGTTCATCTGGATTTTTGATAAAGCCAAATTCTTTGACCGTCTCATCAAAACAGATGTTCCAACTCTGCGATGCCTGCTTTAGTCCATAAATGGACTTAAGCAACTTGCACACTTTCCCGCTGCTCCCACTCTGAATGAAACCCTCTGGCTGGTCCATATAGACACACTCCTCTAAATTTCCATTTAGAAAAGCGGTCTTTACGTCCATCTGCCAAATCTCATAATCGTGGAAGGCAGCAATGGCAAGAAGGATCCGAATGGATTTGAGCATAGCCACTGGAGAAAAGGTTTCGTTATAGTCCAAACCAGGTCTTTGACGAAAACCCTTTGCAACAAATCTAGCCTTATAGGTTTCAACCTGTCCATCTACACCAATCTTCCTTTTGAAGATCCATTTGCAACCTACGGGTTTTACCCCTTCTGGAGCAACGTCCAAAGTCTATACTTTGTTGGTGTACATGGACCCCATCTTGGTCCGCATTGCATCCAGCCATTTTACCGAGTCAGTGCTCTAAATGGCCTACTGGAAGTTAGTCGGCTCATCATTATCAATGATGCAATCCTCTCTATCCCCGTCTATGAGAAAACCGTAGTATCTCTCGGGCGGATGAGACTGCCTATTGCTCCTGCAGAGCGGCGCAGGAATGTCCTGTTCTTTCGAACCTTCTTGTTCTACTAAGTTTTCAGTAATAGCTTGTGATTCTAGAATTTCTTCCAGTTCTATTGCGCTCCCACTTATCTGATTTTCCAAAAATTCAGTTTCCAAGAAGCAGGCATGACGAGAAACAAAAACCTTTTGTTCCTCTGCACAATAGAAGAAATATCCCTTGGAGTTCTTTGGATATCCCACAAACTTGCACTGTACTGAGTGTGCCTTGAGTTTGTCCGCATGCTGCTTTTTGACAAAAGCTGGACACCCCCATGTCTTAATGTGCTTAAGATAGGGTTTCTTCCCACTCCACATCTGATATAGTGTGGTAGGCACTGTCTTAGTTGGAACTCGGTTCAAAAGGTATGCAGCTGATTCTAGTGCATATCCCCAGAATGATCGCGGCAACTCAGCGTTACTCATCATGGAATGTACCATATCCAATAAGGTTCGGTTCCGTCTCTCCGATACACCATTATGTTGTGGGGTGTATGGAGGAGTAAGTTGAGAGAGAATTCCATTCTCTTTTAAGTAATCCAGGAACTCGGCACTCAAGTATTCACCACCTCGATCAGATCTCGGTGTCTTGATACTTTTTCCAGTTTGTTTTTCTACTTCATTCTTGTATTCCTGGAATTTTTCAAAGGCTTCAGATTTATGTTTCATCAAGAAGACATATCCGTACCTTGAAAAATCATCCGTAAAAGTAATGAAGTAAGAATAACTACTTCGTGCATGTGTAGACATTGGACCGCATACATCGCTGTGTACGAGTCCCAAGAGCTCGCTCGCTCTTACTCCATGTCCAGTAAACGGAGTCTTTGTCATCTTTCCTTTGTGACATGATTGACAAGTTGCATATGATTGATATTCGAACGGATCCAAATATCCTTCTTTATGTAACTTAGTCAACCTTCTCTCATTGATGTGACCCAGTGTACAATGCCATAAGAAAGCATGATTTATTTCTGGAGACTTTCTTTTGTATGTATTCTGGACATTGAAAATCTATGGTTGGTTCAATACGTATATACCGTTGCTTAATGTACCCGACCCAATCAGAACATGATTAAGGTGAATGTTTACAACATTGCTTACAAATGCAAAATCATAACCTTCTTTAGACATTAAAGATACAGATATGATATTACAAGTTGCACTGGGTACAAAATAACAATCACGTAAAATCAAAACATGTCCATCTGACAATCCCAAGTGATAGTCCCCCACGGACTCAGCATCCATGCCAGCTCCATTTGCAACTCTGAGGGTCATATCACCTGCCTTCAAAACCCTATGCTTTCTCAGTGCCTGCAAAGAATTATAGATATGAGATCCTGATCCGGTATCCAATACCCAGGAAGTAGAGTTTACTGATAGACAGTTTTCAATAACATACACACCTGAAGCCGAAGCCACAGCTTGCTTCGGGTCCTGGTTCTTGGCCTTCCAAGCCCTGCAATCTTTCTTCCAGTGTCCTTTCTTATGACAATAAAAGCACTCTTCTTTCCCCACAAGCTGTCCCGCTACCTTTGCCATTTTTGCCTTTCCCTTGGCTTCCACTTTACTAACACCGTCCCTTGGTTTGGTGGGGGCTTTCTTCTTCTTTCCTTTGGCTTTCGCCCTGGACCTAGAAGAAGAAGGTCCTCCAACAGACAAAGCGGGTATTTCCCTTACTTTCTTCAGGGTGCCCTCTGCACTCCTCAACATGTTAATGATTTCTGGAAGTTCAACTTCCTTTCCTTGCATGCTGAAGTTCAGGATAAACTGGGCGTAAGTGGAAGGAAGGGACTGGAGAATCAAGTCAGTGTAGAGCTCATTCTCTAACGTGGTCCCAAGGTCCGCGAGCTCTTCAATGTAGCCAATCATCTGAAGCACATGTTCCGCTACAGATGATTCGACGGCCAATCTCGCCGAAAACAACTTTTTCGAGACTTCGTATCTGGCGATACGGGATTGCTCTCCATACAGATCTTTTGTATGGAGAAATATGGATTCTAGGTCCATATCCTCGTGCCTCCTCTGATGTTCATTGTCCATAGAGGCACGCATGATGCACTTGGCCCTCGAGCAATCAATCTCCCAGGTCTTACGGATTTCCTTATCCGCGACGCTGGTTGAGGACCTGGGACAGGGGGAGCTTTGGTGGTAAGAAGATACCCTAACTTGTCATAAGTGATTGCCATTTTGACATTCCTGAGCCAATCTTTGTAGTTTGGCCCTGTCAATGTATTTTTTTCTAGCAGTAACTTAAGTCCGGTCATGATGTTTGGTCGCTGCAATTAGGAGAGAGAGAAGAAACACTTTAGCATGATGCTCTTGTAAGTTTAGAGTGGTTTTTAATTTGTTTAAACAGGATGGCTCCCACTGTTTCTCGAATACTTCCTCAAACCAAAAAAAGAAGAATTAGTCGGGATCAATCTCACCGTACAATACTTGCTTAACCGTTCAGCCATGCCAGTGTTGGTACTTCGAGGGAGGTTTTACGACGCTTTCGCGAAGTTCCTTAATTAAATAACCTCTTTTCCCTGTGGGTGTAGCTCCGCTAACACCTTTCTAGACACCTACTTGGTTTGTAGCATTGATCGTTAAGTGAGAAAGCTTCCCGAGGAGTAGCATATACTCACAGTAGGATCGGGATCCAAATATCATCGTGTGATAAAACTGAAGGAATCCTACCAGAATCATCACACTCCAAATGGTATGCAGCACTAGCAAATTTCAGTTTCTTTAGAAACCCCCGATGTGGATTTTTGCCCCATGCTCTTATGACCTTGAATTTGGCCAAAAAATCATAAGTCACGCGTCAAGTTCTACCTATCATTTTCCAGGTTAATTTGAACCCACCCGTACCTACCCTTGACTTTGGCCAACAAGGCAGTACGACTGTCCCAAACCAACGCATCTATCTATGCTACATATGAATATCCAATAGCTACCAATCACTATGCCTTGACTTTGGCCAACAAATACAGCTTGAATACTATTGGCTATCCATATGAAATGACGGAGGGCTACGAATGGTTTTGGCGAAACCGTAAACGTAGTGAACTTGATTTAATCGAAGGAACGTGATAGCTTTTAAAAGGAGTGGTTCAAGCTCCGCGTTTTAAAAGTTTTTCTGTTTTGAAAAGAAACCGAGTGGTTTTGAAATTGTTCCAACGACTTTACTTTGGTTTATTTTCTTGCATTAATTTAATGCGTCCCATCATTTAATCCTACCATTGCAGAAAACAATGAAAATATGACGTGCGCTTATGCCATCCGCATTCGCCACGGGGCCCCGTCATTACCCGTTAGGTTACTTAACTAACGACAGAGCGGGGGCTGGACTAGCGCGGATGCAAAACATAAGCAACGCCTACTAGATATCATATATAGATATATACATTCGTCAGATGCAATGATAGCCATTCCAGATCACAGATGAACACATTAGATATACTAGAAATCCGCGTTTCGTTCGAGCCTACAATGAAAGACGGATTACACGGTCGCGATGAATAGCCAAACCCCATCCCAGACCCCTACGGGTGCGGCAAACTACCCGCCAAGTACCTGAAGTGAAGCAACCTCCCTCAACAACGTGAGTAGGCCACTCGGCACTTCGAGCTACCCGGTAGTTTATGCACCCCATCTTGGGTCTATCCTAGGAGCAAAAACAGTAAAAGAAATAATATACAGTAGCGGCTACAACCTCATCCCGGATGTGCGGCCATAAAATAATATTACATCAATTTACATATTACATCAAATGAAAGATAAAGAAAACTCTCATCTCACAACCCCCGGCTATTCATCCGCGACAATCCAACGAGTTCATATACACAATCCAACAACATTACAGATCACAGATATGCACAACCCCCACTAATCGACGTATAACGATTAGTTGACGTTCAGTGCATATATCACATCACAGATATAACCCATTAGCTAAAGTCTACAGATCTTCGATCAAAAATACGGATTTGTAACTACCCCAAACACAACTTTGTTCTCTGGAAAATCTGGGCAGAAACAAAATATCCTAAAATCCCAAAACAGAACAATGAGCAAACTGCAGCAAAGACGAGTCACGGCCGAGTCAACTCGGCCGCGGATCCGCGGCGAGACGCATGTTCTCACCGCGGTTCCGCGGCGTGTTGACCGAGTCAGTGGCTCGTTTTTGCTGTATGTTCTTACAAAATTCTGAGCCGATTTTTAAGATATGTGGAATTATTTTTTGAGCAGTTTAAAATCGGCAGAAAGTTCAGTTTTCGGACGTGTTTTGCGATTTTTTCTTGGATCGAAATTCTAAATACTTTGCTAACATGCTAGTTGTTTTTTAGCTAGACTCTCATACCACTGTAAGTCCACGTTGCCCATCCCGGTTCTTACGGGGAGACGGAAACGGTAAAAAACGATTTTTTGACACAAGGCAACATGGACTAGAAATGAGGATCTTTGCTAAACAAAAACCTAGCAAACTAACTAGAAGTTTAACTACTATGTTAGAGGGTTATACCTAGGTCTTGAACTCCTTCTCTTCTTGCTCCTTGGGATGGTTTGAACGGCTCCTACTCGTAGTCTCCTCTTTGTCGAAGAAGGATCCACCCGAAAGCTTCTACCTTGAGCTCCTACCTCAACCGAGAGGCAACTAAAGTGCTTGGCTTGCTAAACCTAGAACTCTATAGTGAGTAGAGAAGAGTTTTGAGGGTTTTATCTCAATAGCTCATGCTTCTCAACACATGAGACATGGAAGCTTTGAGAGAGAGGAAGAGGATGAGCTTTGGATGAGAGAGAATGAGCAAGTGAGAATGAGAGAATAATTTACAACCATGCTCTCAAAAGTAAGAATAATGATAATAATAATAATAATTAAGAATTGTGATGATTATTTTCAATGACCATTATCATTTCATGCATTTAATGCATTTTGTAAAGAACAACAAGTCAACAAAAGTCATTGAAATGAAATGATGATGGTCAACAAGTCCACAATGGTCAACAGGTCAACAAAGTCAACAAAAGTCATTGAAATGAAATGATGATGGTCAACAAGTCCACAATGGTCAACAGGTCAACAAAGTCAACAAAAGTCAAATGTTCAACTCAACCATGGCACAATAACCTTAATTAATATTATTAATCATATTTTTTATTCTCATTAGGGTTTTGAAAAAGTCAACGGTCAACAATCCCAATGAGAATCCTCTGCCTCTGCCTCTGCCAACTGTGCATACACATCCGCACCCGTGTTCCGAGGAACACGAATACAATGAGATAAAACCAATCCGAAAACATCTACTAGGATCTGGCTTAAACCAAAGCCCGCTAGTAATAACTGCCCGGACACCAAACTTGCACAAGTGCGTGGATGTGAACGAACCCTGTCGCAAAACCGTGCGACCTCTACTCTGTTTTGCCCAAAGGCGAATAGCCCTCTGTGTGGGACTCTAAAGACTCGACACTACGCTGGCAGTGGGTTTAATCACAGGCCGCAAGCGGTACTAGCTGTACGTAACGGTCCCCAGGTAGATGCCGATAAGAAGACTGATGAGGTGAACCCATCCAAACTCCTACTGAGCCTGAATATGACAATCTCCGTACAGTCTGGTCTGTTCGTCTGAGAGTATCACATGTCGGGCCTAGGGGGCGGTAAACGTTAGTCCCCTAATAGCGGTACAAGTCGTGTCGGAGTGTAGCCCAAAACACCCTGAGATAACACTGGAAACGCTACCACTATATCTCGCTTGCCCTGGCCAGGGACTTTGTGTAATGGCTCTCCTAGACACAGCGCGATATCAACCCTCAATACCGGGAGAGACGAATCCTGTCTAACCGTCTCTGCCTCCAAGTGCTTCGGGACTGCACCCAACTACTACCTGTTTGCACGCCTCATTTGAGCCGTGGTAGGGTAGTAATCTAAAAACAGTGGGAACACACTCGAGGCGAAGTGACAGTGTCAAGTCAACGGACTATGCTGTACTCATGTCACCTGGGAACTGATAACTGACGATAGGTATACTACCAAACCAATAGTTTCCAGTGAGTCCTGTCCAGTGTACTCGTAACCTAACGAGCACCTGCATACTATCTCCAGTACGACGTACTGATGGCTGTGGGACAAACCATCTCCCCTCCTGGGATGAGAAGCGTATACACTAGTCTACTCTGGAGTATCGATGCCCTGTATCGATAATCCTACGACTAGGGACCTGTATAAGGATGTGCTTGTAGATTACCCAGCCCCCACTAGTGTGACTGCCATCACAACGCTGGTAATCAAGCAAAGATCCTAAGGGCTCCACTAATGTGTATAGGTGATATGCTAAAAGAAACACATGCACACATTAAAGTAGAAACAAACCAAGTAGCATACTACTATTTCGAGCAAGATTGTCTCTATAATTGTGAATATCCCAAGCTTCCATTAAGTAATATACAAACTAGTATGATACAGTAATGGCCTCTAGGGCATATACACTAACATCATCATAGTCCAAACTAGGTCTTTGACGCAAACCTTTTGCAACAAGTCTAGCCTTATAGGTTTCAACCTATCCATACACCAATCTTCTTTCTAAAGATCCATTTGCAGCCTACGGGTTTTACCCCTTCCGGAGCAAAGTCCAAAGTTCATACTTTGTTGGTGTATATGGACTCTATCTCGGTCCGCATTGCATCCAGCTATTTTACCGAGTCGCCGCTCTAAATAGCTTGCTGGAAACTAGTTGGCACATCATTGTCAATGATGCAATCCTCTCTATCCCCGTCTATGAGAAAACCGTAGTATCTCATTGGCTGATGAGACTTCCTACTTGTTCTGCGGAGTGGCGTGGGAATGTCCTGTTCTTTTGAAACATCTGGTTCCACCACGATTTCAGTAATAGCTTGTGGTTCTCGAATTTCTTCCAGTTCTATTGCGCTCCCACTAGTTTTTTCCAAAAAATTGATTTTCCAAAAAGTGGGCATGACGAGAAACAAAAACCTTTTGTTCCTCTGCATAACAGAAAAGATACCCCTTGGAGTTCTTTGGGTATCCCACAAACTTACATAGTACTGAGCGTGCCTCGAGCTTGTCCGCATACTGCTTTTTGACAAAAGCTGGACATTCCCATATCTTCAGATACTGAAGATAGGGTTTCTTCCCACTCCACATATGATATGGTGTGGTAGGCACAGTCTTGGTAGAAACCTTATTCAAAAGTTATGCAGCTGATTTTAGTGCATAACACCAGAAGGATCACGGTAACTCAGCATTACTCATTATGGAACGTACCATATCTCATAGGGTTCTATTCTGCCTTTCCGATACACCGTTATGTTGTGGTGTGTATGGAGGAGTAAGGCGAGAGAGAATTCCATTCTCTTTTAGGTAATCTAGGAACTCGACACTTAAGTATTCACCACCTCGATCAGATCTCAGTGTCTTGATACTTTTGCCGGTTTGTTTTTCCACACCATTCTTATATTCTGGAATTTCTTAAAGGCCTTAGATTTATGTCCATACCTAGAGAAATCATCCGTAAAAGTAATGTAATAGGAATAACCACTTCGTGCATGTATAGAAATTGGACCACACACGTCACTGTGTATGAGTCCTAAGAGTTCGCTCGCTCTTACTCCGTGTCCAGTGAACGGGGTCTTTGTCATCTTTCCTATAAGACATGATTGACAAGTTGCATAAGACTGATATTCGAACGGATCCAAATATCCCTCTCTATGTAACTTCGACAAACATGTTTCATTGATGTGACCCAGTCTACAATGCCATAAGAAAGCCTTATTTAATACTGGAGACTTTCTTTTAAGTGTGTTCTGGATGTTGAAAACCTGAGCTTGATGTAACACGTATATTCCATCCTTTAGTGTACCTGACCCAATCAAACTTTGATTTAGGTGGATGTGGAACACAACGTTTACATATGTAAAATCATATCCTTCCTTAGAAAGTAAGGATACAGATATGATATTACATGCTAGACTAGGTACACATAAACAGTTACGTAAAATCAATGTCTGCCCACTTGTCAATCCTAAGTGTTCCCTACAGATACAGCGTCCATGCTCATTCCGTTAGCAATCCTGAGAGTTATATCACCTGCCCTGATAACTCTATGGTTTCTCAAAGACTGTAATGAATTACAGATATGAGATCCTGATCCGGTATCTAGCACCCAGGAAGTAGAGTTAATTGACAGACAATTTTCAATCACAAACACATCCGAAGTCGAAGCCACAACGTGCTTCGGATCCTGGATTCTGGCTTTCCAAGCCCTGCATCCCTTCTGCTAATGCCTTTTCCTGTGACAATAGGAACAACCCTCCTTCCCTACTGTTAGCCCCAAAAATTTTGCCCTGCCCTTTCATTCTACCTTACTAACACCGGCTATCGGCTTGGTGGACGTCTTCTTCTTCTCACCCTTGGTTTTCACCTTAGATCCAGAAGAGGAAGATTCCCCAATAAGCAGAACGGGTGTCTCCCTAGTTTCTTTCAGGGTGTAAGAAGAAGGTAGGGACTGTAGAATCAAGTCAGTACATGACTCGTTCTCCAAAGTGGTCTCCAGGTCCATGAGCTTTCTAATATAGCTAGTCATTGTAAGGACGTCGTCCCTTATAGATGACCCGATAGCCAACCTCGCTTGAAGCAATTCCTTCGAGGTCTCATATCTTGTGATACAAGATTCCTCTCTCTATAAATCTTTGTTATGGAGGAAGATAGAAACTAAGTCCATCTTTTCGTGCTGCCTTTGGTTTTCACCATCTACTGAGGCCGACACGAGGCACTTGGCATTCGTACAGTCTTTTATCCTTGTCTTACGGATATCCATATCCATGATGGTGGAAACAGGACCTGGGACAGTGGGGGCATAAGTAGTAAGGAGGTGGTCCAGCTTGTCATAGATAATGGACATCTAGACAAACCTTTGCCATTCAATATAGTATAACACAGTCAAATTATTATCTAATTGTAACCTATGTCTGGTCACTTGGTCGCTGCAATTAGGAGAGAGAGAAGAAACACTCAGCATGACGCTCTTGCAAGTTTAGATTGGTTTTTAGTTTATCTAAACAGGATGGCTCCCACTGTATCTCGAATCCTTTCTCAAATCATAAAAGAAGAATTAGTCAAGATTAATCTCACCCTACAATACTTCCTTAACTTTTCAGCCAGGCTGGTGTTGGTACTTCGAGAGAGGTTTTCCAACGCTTTCGCGAAGTTCATTAATTACATAACCTCTTTTGCCTAGAGGCGTAGCCCCGCTAACACCGTTCTAGACACCTACTTGGTTTATAGCATTGATTGTGTTTAGTGAAAAATCTCCCGAGGAGTAGCATATTTCACAGTAGGATCGGGATCCAAAATTCATTGTGTGATAATCCTGAAGGAATCCTACCAATATTATCACACTCCAAATGGTATGCAGCACCAGCAAGTTTCAGTTTCTTTAGAAACTCATGATGTGGATTGTTGCCCCATGCTCTTATGACCTTGACGAAGGCCAATATATCATAAGTCACATGTCAAGTTCTACCCGTCATTGTCCATGTTAATTTGAATCCATCCATACATACCCTTGACGAAAGCCAAAATAGTAGTACGACTGTCCCAAACCAACGCATCTATCTATGCTACAGATGAATATTCAACAACTACCAATCACTATACCTTAGCGAAGGTCAAAATACATAGCTTGAATACTACTGAATACCCAACTGAAATGATGGAGGGCCACAAATGGTTTTGGTGAAACCGTGAACGTAGTGAACTTGATATAATCGAAGGAACCTGATAGCTTTTAATGGAGTGGCTTAAGCTCCTCATTTTAAAGTTTCTGTTTTGAAAAACCGAGTGGTTTTGAAATTGATCCAATGATTCAGCTTTGGTTTGTTTGCTTTGCATTAATCTAATGCAGTCCCATCATTTACACTTATCATCATAGAGAGAATCGAAAATATGACGTATGCTTATGCCATTCATATTCGCCACTGGGCCCCGTATAACACTGTTAGGTTACTTAACTAACGCTAGAGCGGGGGCTGGACTAGCGCATGTGTAAAACATAAGCAACGTCTATTATACAGCATATATATAATAACCATTCGTCTCACGCAATAATAGGCATTCCAGATCACAGATGAACATATTGGATATAATAGGAATTCCGCGTTTCGTTTAAGCCTGTAACGAAAGACGGATTCCACGGTCGTGATGAATAGCCAAACCCCACCCCAGACCCCTATGGGTGCGGCAAACTACCCGCCAAATACCCGAAGTGAAGCAACCTCTCTCAGTAAAATGAGTAGGCCACTCGGCACTTAAAAGTACTCGGTAGTTTGTGCACCCCACCTTGGGTCTATCCTAGGAGCAGAAAACATTAAAAGAAATAATACAATGGTGGCTACAATCTCAACCCGGATGTGCCCCAAGGAAAAATATTACATCAAATAACAATGAATGAAAGAAACTCTCATCTCACATCCCCGGCTATTCATCACGACGATCCAACAAGTTCATATACACAAACTAATCATCACAGATATGTGCAACCCCGACTAATCGACGTATAGCAATTAGTAAACGTTTCCAAACACATATACACATCAAAAAACTTGTAAAGTAATTGCGACATTAGAATTTCGCACGCAATTAGCAAACTTAACCAATTTTCCAAAACTTGAAAAAACCAGTGAGCTAAAGTTCCAAAAACGACCGTTTTAAGCCAATCCGAGAGTCGAAACGAACTTGAAACCCGCCCGAATCTTCATGGAGGCAAAGATACCAAATTAACTGTCGAATGGGGGGCCTTGGAGGGATACCCACCCCCGGAGGCCACCACGAAGTGTCCCCTAGGGGAAGGCATACCAGAGAGCACCCTATTGGGGTGCTCTCGGGTCACCCACCCCCAAGGCCACCTTATGGTGGTTTTGAGGTGTGGGCCTGGCCTTTGGTCCCCCCAGGGTGTCCCCATGGTGTGCACGCTCCACCTCGCGGATTCTCGGTTCAAAACGTGAGCCCGCGGGCATCATTTTTGGAAACTGTTTTTGTCGGCAGTTTTTGCGCGACAAAAATGGTGGATTTCTAATGTCGCTACAAGCTATCTAAGGTTTATAAGAGGCTTTGAAACCACTTTAAGTCGATGTCATACACCCCACAGGTTCGCAGGGGGGTGGAATATGTAAAAAGCGATTTTTACGGGCTTCACAACACCGACTAAACTCCAGGATCGACCATAAACCCTAGCTAGCAAACAAGTATGAGGTTAACTACTATGATAAGAATTATACCTCACGCTTACAAGTCCTTCGGGTCTTCTTCGCTGTCCTCCTCCTCATCTTGAGCTCCGAGGATCGAAACGGATCGGGCAACCTCGACGGTCTTCTCGAGTCAAAGACGATCCACCCGAGAGTCTATAGTCCGAGCTCCTACCTCAAATCTGAGATAATTACGGCTTCTAGTTCGCTAAACTAGAAGGCATAGATGATGTAGAGAGTGTAGATGGATTACTTGGTCTCTAATAGCCTTAGGTTTCTCAACTCCTTAGACATGAAAGGCTATGAGGAAGAAGAAGAAAACTTATGGAAATGAGAGTAGAGAAAGAACTTAGATGAAGCTTGCTCATTTTTGATGAATAATGAACCATGTAGATATTTGATGAGATAAATATCTCACAAATATCAACCATGGTTCACAAATATCTATTTTGTCCATGTGATGAGTCATGCCTCATCCAAGAAATATCTCCATCTCATTTTCTCCACTTCATTAACTTTAATCCCAAAAAGAAATAAAAACCCTAATGAAGCATCTCCTTCTAGAAGCTTTCCTGAGAAATTACGAGAATGCCCCTCATTCGTATATACATACCCGCATCCGCATTTCGAAGAATACGAATACAAAGAGATGAAAATAATCCATCAATATAATACTAGGATCCGGGTTAAACCAAAGCCCACTAGTATTATCCTCCCGATCATCACACGTGCACAAGTACACGTAAGTGATCGAAGCCCTGCCATAAAACCATACGGACTCTACACCTTTTTCCCGGTGCAGGAAAACCCTCTGTGTGGGACTCTAAAGACTTGACACTACGCTGGCAGTGGGTTTAACCACAAGCCGCAAGCGGTACTAGCTGCACATAACGGCTACTCAGGTAACTGTCGATAAGAAGGCCGATGAGCTAACTCATCCGAACACCTACTGAGCTTGTATGTGACAATCTCCGTACAGTCCAGTCTGTTCGTATAAGAGTATCGCATATCGGGCCTAGGGAGGCGGTAATCATCAGACCCTTAATAGCGCAATAAGTCGTGTCGGAGTATAGCCCAATACTCCCTTAGAAACTAATAGAATACCTACCAGTAAATCTCGCTTGCCTTGGTCAAGGATTTTGTATAATGGGCTTCCGAACACAGCGCGATATCAGCCCCCAATACCGGGAGAGACGAATCCTATCTAACCGCCACTGCCTCCAAGTGCTTCGGGACTGCACCTACCTACTACCTGTTTACACGAATCCTTTGAGCCATGATAGGTTAGTAATCAAAGTACAGTGGGAACACACTTGAAGCGAAGTACCAGTGTCAAGTCGACGGACTATGCTGTACTCATGTCACTTAGGAACTGCTACCCGACGATAGGTATAATACCCACCAACCCAACGTCCTATCCAGTGTACTCATAACCCAATGAGCACTTGCATACTATCTCCAGTACGACGTACTAATGTCTGTAGGACAGACCATCTCCCATGCTGGGATGCGAAGCGTATACACTAGTCTACTTTGGAGTTTCGATGTCCCGTCTCGATAATCCTACAACTAGAGACCTGTATAGGATGTGCTTATAGACTATCCAGCCCCCACTAGTGTGATTGCCATCACAACGCTGGTAATCAAGTAAAGATCCTAAAGACTCTACCAATATGTATAAGCGATATGCTAAGAATCACATGCACATATTGAGGTAGAAACAAACCAGGTAGCATACTACCATTTCGAGCAAGACTGTTACTATATCCATGTATATCCCAAGCTTCCATTAAGTAATATATAATCCAGTATGATACTATAATGGCCTCTAGGGCATATATCACTAACAAGTGTTATAGTGATGATGACCATACTTACCACTGCTGCTATTCATGATTATGAGATCTGACAAGTGGATGACTATAACTTCTTTCTAAATGTGGATTAAGAAGAACTCGTGTATATGACTCTGTCAGAGGGTTTTCATATTCAATGGGAGCATCGGAAGGTGTGAAAGTTTCTAATATCTATTTATAGACTAAATCAGGCATAGTGAAATTAGATCATCTATTTTTGATGTAAGAGTCAAGTTGTTTGACTTCATCAAAATAAAAAATGAACCTGGTAAGAAAGATGTAGGGAGTGTTAGTTGTATGTATGCCGTAGAGGCCATTATTGTACATTATTGTATATTATAGTGGATGCTTGGACATATATAGAGAGGACTGTTTACTGCAGAAAACCAGGGATGAAACCGCGTAGGTCGTCTTGCCTGAATTTGGGGGCAGATGCTATTTGGTTTTATCCGTCCACCTCTCCGAAGATGCCAAGTTGATTTATGGAATCAAGTATTTGAGATTTGGACAGATGCGGCCGTTGTAGCAAACTTCGTCAGATTCCCCCTCATTGTGAAGGGTTTTTGATTATGGGGACGCTCTTCCCTGCAGTTAATTACGTTGCCGCATCACGGTAACCACTTTCTCCTGCTCTAGAAGGTCACTTCGTGTCGTGTCGTGTTTGTTTTATTATTTTTGGTTTCCCGTGGATTGTATACGGAGACTAATTTATGTTGCCGCCCGTAGGGCGGGGATTAGTCCAAATCCGTATTTTCTTAGATTTGGGTTTGGTGGATTTAAGGCTAGTTAAGCTCGTTTGAGATTAAGATCAACTTAAACGTTTGTTGAGGATACGTTAGTCTAATTTTTGACTAAGATCTACTCAACAGGGGGTCAGGATCATTTAGATCCAACGAAAGAGTATTGGGCTCCATCGTCTTCGTTAAGGGACGTTGCAGTCCATTGGGTTTAAGGACATCATAGTCCATGTGAGTTTAAAGACAAAATAGTCTGTAGGGTTTAAAGATATCATAGTCTGGTTTAAAGACATCATAGTCTGTAGGGTTTAAAGACATCATAATCTGGTTTAAAAGCATCATAGTCTGTAAGGTTTAAAGACATCATAGTCTATAGGGTTTAAAGACATCATAGTCTGTAAGTTATTTGGTTTAACCGTTCAGGGATGCACCAAAAGTTATTGGTTATTGGGACCCTCCATCTCTCTGAAGAAGTTGAAGAATTACAACGACATGTATCAGAGGTATAAAGAGATATACCCTTGAACCAATGTTGGTTGGGAGATCTATAGTCAGGTTTGGGACTAAGACCAATTAGAGAAATTATGAGCACATAGGCTTGGTTAATCTGAATTGGGGACTTATGGCTAACTTGGGCTCAGCCCGCTCAGTTTTGAATAAAATGTTGAAAATTTGTTTTGGCTCAGTCCCTTTTATTCAACAATACTGAGCATTGATTTGGGTTCTGACACCCATTTTTCTTTTTGTCTTTTATTCAGTGTTGAACACTTTTTTATGGCGCTGGGGCTTTATTTACAGAGCACTTTATTTTTCCTCAGCGCCCACGTGAGGAGCACGTGGAGCGCTTGGCGCTGAGCGCCAGGCTTGGAGCGCTAAAGTGCTTCTTATAAAATAGGACCCACATGAGGAGCACGTGGAGCGCTTGACGCTCTGCGCCAAACTTAGAGCGCTAAAGCGCTTCTTATAAAATAGCGCCCATGTGAAGAGCACGTGGAGCGCTTGGCGCTGAGCGCCAGACTTAGAGCGCTAAGGCGTTTCTTATAAAATAGCGCCCACGTGAGGAGTACGTGGAGTGCTTGGCACTGAGCGCCAGTCTTGGAGCGCTAAAGCGCTTCTTTGGAAGCACTGATCAATTCTGTGCTCTGAGAATTAAATTCTCGGTATATAAGAGACTTTGTCTCATGGATCTAAGAACTAAGTTCTTCTTTTATGAGGAGATGCTATGATCTCTTTTGTTTTTGTGAAAGACTTTGTCTTATAGGTCTGTAATCTAGAAAAAGAACTAAGTTCTTCTGATATGAGAGTTAAACTCTTAAATATGGAGGAGTTGTTATGATCTCTCTTCTTTTTATTTACCTTGAGGAAGGTTCTTCTTCTTAGAGCTTGCTCTTCTCTTTTTCTTTTCTGAGAACTTGAAACTTATTGGGAGGTTTTTCTCTCATTTTTAGACTTGAAGTCTTAGGTCCTTTATATATGGGAGGCTGATTTGTTGAATCAGTTAAGGAAATCTCTCATTGAGAGATTTCTAATTGATTTGGGGATGTTTCCCACCATTGGATCTTTGATCAATGGCTTCTGTTTTACAGAATATTTCCCTCTTGTTATTAACAAGGTTGGGAAAATATTTTCCGATTCAGAGATTATTCTGTATCTTAGTGATTTTTAATCACCATTGGATCTTTGACCCAACGGTGCTATGATTTACAGAGCACAATCTTTCTTGTTTTAGAAAGATTCGAGAAATATTTCCTCAACAGAATTTAATTTTGTAATTTGATGATTTATTATATTCGTTGGATCTTTGATCCAAGGGTGAAGAACATTTAGTTCTAGCACTGGCGCTCTCGTGCTTTGCACGTGAGGCGCTGCCTCAGAGTCTTTGACTCTTGGCGCTGGCGCTCTTGGCGCTGGCGCTCTCGTGCTTTGCATGTAAGGCGCTGCTTCAGAGTCTTTGACTCTTAGTGCTTGGCGCTCCCGTGCTTTGCACATGAGGCGCTGCCTCAGAGTCTTTGACTCTTAGCGCTTGGCTCTCTTGGCGCTAGCGCTCTCGTGCTTTGCACGTGAGGCGCTGCCTCAGAGTCTTTGACTCTTAGCGCTAGCGCTCTCGTGCTTTGCATGTGAGGCGCTACCTCATTTCAAATTTCAAATTTTGAACAGAGCTTTGCTCTCTGATTGGGGGAAACAAATGCTCCCCCACTGCTGCGCTCACGTGGCTCACACGTGAGTGCAGCGGTGGCAGCCTTTCTACCGTTGGATTGTCTTAGAATTCGGATCGACTTCCAACAACTATAAATAGGGCCTTTGGCCCTTGAGATGACTTCCGTTCATCTTCTCCCTTTTTTGTTTTTCTGAGAATTGAATTCTCTCTTCAGAGCATAGATCTCTGCCCCAAAAACTTTCTTTAAGTTAGAAATTTGTTCAAATATTTGGTAAGAATCATGCTCGACCCTATTAAATAGAGCTTTGCTCTTACTAGAACATAGATCTAAAAAACGGATTTTTAGGGTTTCTTAACAGAGCTTTGCTCTTCTTAGGTCATAGATCTAAAGATATCTTTTTTAGGGTTTCCTAAACTATTAATGAAGAACTCTTAGAGTTCGTTTTGCAGATCTTAGAGATCTCGGAGTTTTTAACTCAGTAAAGCTTTCCTTTTTAGGGTTTTTGATGGATTACTCCATCATTTTCACAGAGCATAGCTCTTTAGAATTTTTGGGGGAATTTTTATTCCTTTCATCATTAATTTTGACAGATGTCATTTCTGTTGCAGGGCGCTGCTCTCGAGGGAGTTTACTCCTTGGCCCAATGAGCCTCTCATTAAATGAGAATCTTCTTTTAGGATTTCTTCTCTGATGAGTAACTGTCTCATCAATGATGAGCCGTCATCTTGATTTTGTGGGTCCCCTTTGGTCCCTTTCCACTGCATTGCAGTGTGGTACAAATTTTAAGTACCATGTTTTAGAATTTGGACTGTAGCATTGACAGCTAACCCTTGTTCTTTTTTGTCCAGGTACTATGTCTTTCGACACTTCTTTCCCCTTCGTTCGTCCGGAGAGCGCATTTGCTGACGTGCCCGTAGACCGGGAAGTTGATCAAAGATCACGACCCGGAGCAGAAGTCTCTTCATTTATGGGGGTTGTGGTACAACCAAATCATTTAGGGTCGACGCAACTTCTCTTGTGTGATGCTTTCAGAGCCGATTTTCACTATTCACTACGCCGACTCACCCCAAGTGAACTATGCCGTAGAGGAGGTTAACTGGAGCTCGGAGGGTCATCTCCAGCTTTTTATAGCCACAATACCCGTACAGCCTCCGATGGCTTTGGATATCTTGGGGCGACGCATATGTCAAGGCGAGTCGCGCCCTTAGGGACAAGCGTACATGATTGGATTGACTCCCCGCTATTCAGCCGGATATCTGCAGTGGGCTCGATACATCTTGTCGGCCAAGAAATCGCTGCTACTGAAGCTCGGGTTGTACCCCGCGATTTATGCTTCTCTCTTCCAGTATTCCACGCCCCTTGTATGGTGGGTCAAAGCTTTTTTGGAACAATAGAACGTCCCGACTCATACCTTTCTTCTATCAGATCGGGAAGTTCCAATCTCTTTGGAGGAATTCGCGAAGATCTCCGGCTTACCTGTCAGAGGGGAACATTACGAGGAGATATTACCCCCTAACGAGTACGTCTTTGCCACCAAATCGGTAGTGATGGGCCTTACTCCGGAGAATGCTATTCAACATCGATTCCCAAGTCTGATCAAGGTGTTGAATATTTACGAGAGTCTATTTCTCGATCCGGAAGCCACGGGGTTAGCTTCACAGATTTCATCGCCCGGAAGTCTTGTCGAAACAAGGTGCGGAGTTCGCCAAGCTTGACGATCCTTTCGGTTTTGGCTTGGACGGCCAGCCGGCACCGGAAGCAGATCGAAAGAATTTCTTCATCCCAAATGCCGCGGTCGTCCCCTTTGCGGAACTCGCAGCCCCAGACATCGACGAAGAGGTGTTCTTTTTGGGGTTCCTTGGCCTATGGTTAAGCTGGTTTGTGCTCCCCATCCACCCTCGCTACATGAGGCCATCCGTTTTCTACCCGGCTCACCGAATGGTTGAAGGGATACGGGTTGCCTTCGGGATTGCTGGGCTGGCTCATTTGTATCACGGCCTGAGCTTAGTGGCAGACACGACTCAACCGGGGGTACGGCCTGTAAATCTCCCACCGCATTATTTCACGTCGTGGATCGACCTGCATGTGCTCGGCGCTTTTGGTGTCCATAAATGGCCTCGTTTCTACGACAGTTATAATTTCCCTCGGGTCATGTCCCTAGTTGACGCTTCTGCTTTAGATCCGTCACAGCGAGAGGCTCGGGGCTTGTTCCTTCGCTCGCGTATAGTCGGGGATGGCATGACCTTTGTCGATAGGGTCCTGACTATCGGCAAGGAGTACGCTGAGGTGGTGCAACCGCTGCAGGACACCTTTAAAGACGGGGCTCCCACGTTGAAGGCTCTGGAGATCTTGCATTTGTACTCGATCAGGCCGGGCTACTTGGTGTTCAGGAAAAATGACTCAGAGCTTTTCATGAGGTACAACCCGCACCGTTTTTCCCAACAGTCGGGTTACAATCAGGGTGTTCCCCTCGAGGCCTTCTTGGCAGAACTGGTTGCTACTGAAGAGGGTATCCGAAGCGCGTTGCACCACTTCATGCACCCAAACACCGGGTCCATCTTTTTGATCAGTGAGCCGAGCTGCGTTCCAAAAGCCTTGAACGCATACGTGGCATGGTACCAGCATGTGACGGACGCTGTCATTAGGGAAGAAAAGCGGTTGCCGCTCGATCACAAGGGTGCAGCCCCTGCTCGTAATCCAGTCGTTCCCTTGAAGCGACGGACCATCGTTCGTCCTCCCTTAAGACAAGTTGTTGCGGTTGCGGTCCAGCGCGCTCTTCTTGAGAAGCCTCTACCCCGTGTTTCTGTAGAAGCGGTAGCTGCAGCGTCTCCTGAGTCTGGCGTGGGTACGGAGATCGGGACTCGTCGTCCAAAATTGCCCGCCAAGCGCAAGCTCCTATTGCCGGCTGCCGGCATCCGCTCACAGAAAAAGAAGAAGTCATTCTTTTCTGCTGACGTTGTACTCGGTCAGGAGCCCCATGCTCCCTACAGCGAAGGCTTGTGCGAGTACGGGACCAATGAGGGTCTATTTATCGTGCCTGCGGATGATACTGATCTTCAAGCTGCCCTTGTGGCTTATGAGCGACTGGCTCTTGATGAAGCAGCACTGATCACTATTGCACAGTCAGGTAGACTTCAGTCGTATCTTTCAGCGGTTATCTTTTTTTTTATTATGCTTTTACTGACGCTTTCTTCTTCAACAGGTATCTCTGCCGAAGAGGCTCTCGCGACTTCCCTCAAAACATTTGAAGAGGAAGAGAGGCTTCGTGCTTCTTTGGGCCTTTGTATACTTCGGCTCATTATGCCTTCATTCCCTTTTTCTTTATTCGTGATTTGACCCTCTCTTTTATTTTGTTGCAGGGACTACCTTGATTCGGATTATTCCAAGTGCGGTACCTATCCCGAGCGGTGATGCAGCGATGCTTCCAGAGCTGGCTATTGCTGCCCCAGCTCCCCCGACAGTACCGCGGGAGGTTTCACTTAAGCAGCCGATGACGGACGCCGTAACGGCTCCAGAGGCAGAGCTTGGTTCGGATGATAACGTCCCTTTGACGGAGGTCTTGAGGAGATCGCTTCTCACCGGTTAGACCGAAAAGAAGCGTAGGAAGCATGTCACGAGGGAACGCGATGCCAGCTTGGCTGCGGGTGCAGGTTCAAGCACTACCACATCTGTCGCTTTCCTCTAGAGGATGCTCCAGCTGCCCTGTCTACCGCCCATAAACAGGTTGCGCGTGCGGCTCGGGAAGAAACCGAAAAGCTGTCCGAAGGTAACGTAACGCTGAGTCTTTTATTAGAACTTAATCTTCAAATTATTATATACCATATCCTGCAGGGCCAAGTCCTGGCGATGAGATGGCAGGTGAGATGACGGCGACCACAGAGGCCGAAACGGTTACTCTCTCTCGGGAGTCCGGGAATGCCCAAATCGCCGCTCTTTCCCCTTGTGGTTCCCTGCTATCAGCGAGCATCGCGAGTGTCATGACGGCCCTCGTCGAATCAGGGGACGAAGCCACGGGCGCCGAAACTATTCCACTGAAGGAGAGCGAAGAAGCCGCTGTGCCTGGTGATGCTTCCGTCACGGTTTTGGCTGATGACCCATCAGGTAGGTCTTGGGTCGCTGTTTACATTTTATTTTGCAATCCCTTTCAACCCACTATGATGACATTTTGTTCATTTTGAGTGTAGGTGTGGTGAACGCTGAGGTCGTGCCACACGAAGAAGCGTCACCAGTTGCTGCTCTGATGGTTGCCGTCCCTTCGCCTTCTCTCGTGTCCTCTCAAATGCTGGAAGGTATGGGTTTGTGATTTATTTAATTTAAATTTTTGATACCATCTTCCTTGTATTGACAGTATATTTTCGCAATTCTGCAGGAATCCTTTTTGACCATCTGTATCAGGTGTTGAATCCACATTTCTCCTTCCAGTCAGAAATCGTCCTGCCTGCTGGTGTCGGTGAGTATAGTTTTTAACCGACATCCTTTCTTTTCTTTTACAAGCAACCATGTCGTTGTTAATTCTTCTTTGAATTGATTGCAGCGTTACAGATTGGAGGAGGGGACGAGAGAACAGCCACGCCTCCGGTACTCCCAACTTTGCCACCTGTCGCAGCTGGTATAGTAGACTCCATCGCTCGTGTATTTTCTTTACCACCCAAGTTGACATCTGACCATAATTTGTTTTGCAGCAATCGCACAGACTCCAGCTCCCTCTGAGTCTCGAATCCCAATGCCGGCAGGGCCCTTTGCTAAACGCTTGTCTTCCAGGGGTGCTGCGACGAGCCTACGAATGTTGAGCGAGTTCGTCGAGGATCATGATGCCGAGGCCCTAGCATCTGCTGCAGACTTTGCTGCCGAGGTTCATCCCATGCTGGCAACGCTCGTGAACTTTCATGATGAAGGCGTTGTCGAGTCTTGGGTTAATTACTGCAGGAAGATCGAGGCCTGCCAGCATGAGATTGAGCTCAAGCGTCTCGCTCCTGAAGTATTAGCTCTGAACTCCCAGCGAGCTGCATGGGTTGAGCAGAGTGTTCCTTTCCTTCGCCATTTTGAACAAGAGGCGACCCTAAGGCAAAAGGAACGTGAAGCGACTTCCACCGAGTCTGTACAATTGCATGCCTAGATCGAAGCGAACACTGCACAGCTGAAAGTTATTTTTGAAAACCTCCAACGATGTATTTCCAACGGGCTGGTGCTGAGGAAAAAGCTTGACTTCACTGAGCAGGTTACTCAGAGTCATGAAGCCGCTCAACAGGAAATCGATGAGAAGGTTTCATCCTGTTTGCAGCAATGGGCTCGAATTGAAGCGGAGTTGGCCGTGGCGGCTGATCATGAAAAGGAGTTGAGAGGAGTGCGCGAACGGCTTGCTGATTTATTAAAAACACCTCCTTCTCAGTAGTTATCTTTGTATCAACCGAAATTTGTAATCTATGAATAACATGCATTCATTCATTTTTAATTCTTTTATATGATGTATCTTGTATTCAATTGAATTCATGAATAAAAGACACGTTTTTTTATCTCCTATTATCGCTTTCTTTTCCCTGCTGTGTTGTTATCATGTTACTCTAGCAAGTGTAGCTTGTAGATGATAGACAACAATTCATCTTGAACTCTTTGTAGGGTAGCGATGGCTTAGGAAACAGGTTCGGGTCTGCTGCCTAAGACTTTTCAACTTTATGAGCCATGAGGGCCTCATAAAGATTTTTCTCCCTACGAGTCGAGAGGATCTCGTAGGTGTATTTTCTCCTTAGGAATCGTAAGGATTCCTAAGTGCGTTTTCTCTTGAGAGTCGTAAGGATCTCACAAGAGAATTTTCTCCCTAACAAGTCGAGAGGACTCATAAGTGGTTGGTGAGTTGACTTGTCTCCGAGTCGAAGCATTGCTCTGACAGGGAGGTTATTGGCTGACGTGTTTCCGAGACGGAGGTCATTTGCCGATGTGTTTCCGAGACGGAGGTCATTTGCCGACGTATTTCCGAGGCGGAGGTCATTGGCTGACGTATTTTCGAGACGGAGGTTGTTGGCTAACGTATTTCCGAGACGGAGGTCATTTGGTGACGTGTTTCCGAGATGGAGGTCATTTGCTGACGTGTTTCCGGGACGGAGGTCATTTGCTGATGTGTTTCCGGGACGGAGGTCATTGGCTGACGTGTTTCCGGGACGGAGGTCATTGGCTGACGTGTTTCCGAGACGGAGGTCATTTGCTGACGTGTTTCCGAGACGGAGGTCAATTGCTGACGTGTTTCCGAGACGGAGATCATTTGCTGACGTATTTCCGAGACGGAGGTCACTGGCTGACGTATTTCCGAGACGGAGGTCATTTGCTGACGTATTTCCGAGACGGAGGTCATTGGCTGACGTGTTTCCGAGGCGGAGGTCATTGGCTGACGCCTTTCCAAAACGGAGGTCATTGGTTGACGTGTTTTCGAGACGGAGGTCCCTGGCTGACGTATTTCCGAGACGGAGGTCTTTGGATGACGTATTTCCGAGATGGAGGTCAGTTGCTGACGTGTTTCCGGGACGGAGGTCATTTGCTGACGTGTTTCCAGGACGAAGGTCATTGGCTGACGTGTTTCTGAGACGGAGGTCATTGGCTGACTTGCTCCGCTTTCTGCGGTATCGGGGTTGACTCTAGGTTGTATATGAATCGTAGAATCTTAGAACTGGGGACTTTGCCATGGCTCCGATTGGTGGTGTCGCGTCCGTACCTTGCTGGCATGAGGAGGACCTTCGTTGTTGGTCTTCTGGGATGCAGATGTTGCCGTTGAGATCTGACTCTCTCTTTGACAGAGTCTATCGGGAAATGTGGTTTCTTCTTCGTTTATGCCCATGGATTGTATAAAGGGGTCAGTATGGACTCGCCTGTAGGGCGAAAAGTTTCATTTCATTTTTTTTATTTCTTTTCCGCGATGCTCTATCATTTCAGCTTTTTTATATCGCGAAAGTCGCGATTGCCCAATCATTTCGGCTGTTTTTCACGGTGCCCAATCATTTCGGCTATTTTTCTTTTTACTCGCTGCTTTTTATTGCGAGTTGCCCAATCATTTCGGCTATTTTTGTATGTATTTTTGGCTCGCTAACTTTTTACTGCGAGTATGGAACTTGGGTTCTGATACCAATCTTAGCATCAGCATTGCTGCGATTGGAATGTTGCCAGGAGCGACTCATCACTTGTCGTGAAAGGACTTGTAATTTGATACCGATTTGGGCATCAGCATCGCTACCACTGGGACATTGCCAGGAGCGAATCATCATTTGCCTCTGTCGATGTCGAGCAAAGGTGGCTTAGCAAACAGGGTCAGGATCCTGTTGATTAAGGCTTTTGACTTCATGAGCCGTAAAGGTCTCATCAAGATGTTTCTCTTTATGAGTTGTGAGGATCTCGTAGGTGCGTTTTCTCTTAGAAGTCGTAAGGATCTCATAAGAATATTTTCTCCTTATAAGTTGAAAGGACTTACAAGTGTCTGTTCACCAAACAGGGGGATTTCACGCCATTGGCGGAACTTGGTGGGGGAGACGTTTATTTGTCCCCGTGGATTGTATACAAGGGTCACTACTGAACCGTTTATAGGGCAGTCTGGGAAATATGATGGCTTAAGAACAGGTTCAGATCCCTGTAGCTTAAGGCTTTTGAATCTTATGAGCCGTGAGGGTCTCATAAGGGGATTCTCCTTACGAGTCGTAAGGATCTCGTAAGTGTAATTTCTCCTTAGGAATCGTGGGGACTCTTAAGTGTGTTGCTCTCTTGTGAGTCGTAAGGATCTCACACAGGTATTTTCTCCTTACAAGGTCGAGAGAACCTTGCAAGTGTGCATGAATTTCCTTTACGAGTCTGTGCCCTTTCGGATTTTCACAAACTCGCCGGTAACCCTGCTGTTTTTGTTAATTATATGTAAGCCCTAGAGGCCATTACTGTACATGCGATGTATATTGTAGTGGATGCTTGGATATATATAGGAAGGAATTTCTTGCTCGACATGATAGTATGCTATCTGGTTGCACTTTATCTTAACATGTACACTTATTGTCTCTCTATTACATGTTGATAAAGCCCTTAGGATGAGTACTTAGCTACCAGGATAATGATGCAAATCATACTAGTGGGGACACGGTAGTCGGTAAATACATCCTTCAAATGTTCCTAGTCATGGGAGTATCGAGACAGGGCATCGATACTCCAGAGTAGACTAGCGTATACGCTTCTCGACCCATATGATGGGCGATGGATGATCCCACATCCATTGGTGTTTGACATCAGAGAAGGTATACGGGTGCTCAGTGGAGACTGGGTACACTAAACGGATTCGCCGAGAAATCCTAAATGGTATTATACTTATCGTCGGATAGCAGTTCTTTGGTGACACTGGTACAGGTTAGTATGTAGACCCGAGATCGTCATAGAGTCTTGTGTGATTCCCACTATGGTTTGATTTCCACCATACCAAGGTCAAGAGATCATGCAAAAAGGTGGTTTTTTGGTACAGTCCCGAGGCACATGGAGGCAATGAGCGATAGGAGGGGTTTCGTCTCTCCCGGTATTGGGAGTTTATGTTGCGCTATGCTTGATTGGCCATAACAGGAAATCCCTGGCCAGGGATGCTGAGATTTACTGGTAAGTGTTAGCAGTAGTTTCTCGAACCGTTATGGACCTTGCATCGGCATGACTTATCAGGCTATTGGGGTCTGACGTTATACCACCCCGGGCTGTTGATATGCGACATATCAGACGAAGAGACCGGACTGTACGGTAGTGTTACTGATTGGATTCGCAGGAGTATGAGCAGGCTTGCTTGTTGATCTTCTGATCGCTCAATACCCGGGTGGCCGTTACGTTTAGCAGACCGCTTGCGGCTTGTGGGTGTTTGATATGATCATCACCTACTGCAGGCGTATTGACGAGTCTTTAGAGTCCTACACAGAGGTTTCCTGGCTCAAGCGAAACGGAGTAGGAGCACATATGTGATATGTGCGGGACCGAGATTAATGCATGCATGTGATACCGCATTCTATTCTCGCGATTTGTGACATTGTCGGTTATATGTGATATAGCCAAGTTATCGGATCAAGTGTTGATTCGATAAGTTGTTACATTAGATATTAGTCGGTTATATATAATATAGCCGGATTATTAAATCAAATGTTGATTTAATAATTTAATGTATAATTATATATTTTATATATTAAATTACGTTAACTAATATTAGCGCACTTAAGTATTCATTTTTCACACAAAATATATATGTGATATATGTTAAATATATTGTTTCTTTTTTGCACACAAAATATATATGTGATATATTGTTGTGTCGTGCTAGGTTACACATGCAACATGTATGTATGAGACTTATACCATGCTAGGGTTAAAGTTAGGGTTTTATTTGTTTTAAGTAATTCAAATAATTGGATTTTGTCATGGCTTGTGGAAACATGTAAAACATTGATATAGTCAACTTGTTTGTCTTGCTTAAGATACTTGTTAACCCAACATTAACCATACACCTTGGTTGATTCTCTACATGAGTTAGGCATGAGATATTAACTCACCTTGGTTGCATTTCTAACCTCATGAATTCATTCATCACTTCATCACTTGATCATCTTCTTCTTCCTCTCATTGAAGCTTTCTAGCTTCATGAAAAGTGATGAAACCTTGTGAGAAAAATAAATCTAAAATGTCCAAAATTCCTACTTCATCATCCTCTACTACTATCTATTTAGTATAGGGTGTTTGCTTCACTAATTCCAAAATTAGTGAAGGGGTGGCTTGGGTTAGTGTCTCCTCGACGTAGATCATCTTCGTCTTCGAAGACTTCGATGTAAGCTTGTTCATTTCTTCATGGGAGCCTCTCTAGAGTCCGGGAGTTCATGATCGCAGCGAAGGGACTACTACACGGAGCTAATAAAGTGAAGGACCGGTCTACAAACGTTGTATTCCTTGTTCACTTTAGTTGCAAAGTTGTTTGCATTAGTTTCGTCAGATTTTCTAGTTTCGATTCTAGGGTTAGGGTTAGCTAGAACGGCAAAAATTTAAATATGGCATGGATGATGCCTCCAGAAACCTTGTTGCCGCGCTAGGCAACCCTACAGTTTTTAATCACGGAGCCCTTTCGGGTTTTCATCCATGCCCATCTTGCTTATGAACGTACCGTCTTTTTTTTGCGTCAGCCCTAGGATGCTGCGGTTTGTAATAGTTTAAAGACGTTTCGGTCCGTATCTAGTTTCAGGACATTGCGGTCCATTGTTAGTTTAAGGACGTTTCGGTCAGGTAGCAATTTGGAGGCAAGGTTTCACTGGATACTACTTATAGAGTTTGGGCTTTGGAAGATAGCGAGCAGACATAGGCGTCGTCATCTATCGTTGACCTAGGTCGTGACTCGCCAGGCGTAGTATTTTTTCAGGAACCGGTCGTTTATTGGCGTGAAGGGTCTTTCGCCGTGCATATCCATGAGCAAATAAGCCCCACCTTGGTAGACTTTGTCTATGATGTATGGGCCCTCATAGTTCGGCTCGAATTTACCCCGTTTGGCACGATTAGGGATCATAGGTCTCTTGACCACTAGCACGAGTTCTCCTTGGCGAAACGTTCTCGGCCTAGTCAATCTCTCGTATGAGCGCGTCATCTTTTCTTTTTAATCCTCTAAGTTTTGTTGTGCCATGAGACGAGTTTCATCGAGGGCGTCGAGCTCCTCAAGCCGAAGATGAGCATTCTCTTCGTCTGTTAGCTCATAATGAACCGCCACCCTTAGAGAGGGTAACTCTATCTCCAAGGGGAGTACCACTTCCGTGCCGAATACCAATGCGAATGGCATTGTACTCGTAGCCGTTTTGAAAGTAGTCCGATACGCCTAGAGAGCTTCGTGCAGTCTCTCGTGCCAGTCCTTTTTATTTTTGGACACTGTCATCTTTATGATCTTCGTCAAGGTTTTATTGAAAGTCTCAGCTAGACCGTTAGCTTGGGGATTATAGACCGAAGAGTATCTCCAGTCTATATTATGCAGCTGTGCGAAGCGGCTGATTTTGTGACTTCTGTAGGCCGGTCCGTTATCGGAGATAATCCGTCGCGGAGTGCCGAACTGATAAATGACGTATGTCTTGAAGAAATGGAGAATATTCTCCGTCTTCATTTCTCTTAGCGGTACTGCTTCTGCCCACTTAGAGAAGTAGTCGGTTGTCGCCAATATGAACCAATGTCCTTTGGTTGACGCTGGTTCGATGGGCCCGATTATGTCGGTTCCCCACATTTCGAACGGCCAGCTAGCCACCGTTGGGTGTAGCGGGTTTGGATGCTGGTGGATGAAGTCTCCATGAATTTGGCATGAGTGGCACTGCTTCGCGTATTCGAGGGAGTCTTGAATTATCGTGGGTCAATAGTAGCCTATTCTTTTGATCTTCAGCTTCATCTTTGGCCCAGCTTGATGAGAACCGCAGAGTCCGTCGTGAGTTTCATGGACGACTTTCCTTGCTTCTTCCTGTCCCAGGCATCTTAGCCACAGAGTCGAACGATCTCTTATACAGAGTATCATTGACGAATGCGAAAGACAGCTTGTTTTATAAGCTGATATCTTGAGGATGCATCTTTAGGTGTTCGATGGAATTTGAAGTAGTCTATAAAGACTTCTCTCCAATCCTTAGCCTTTTCCTGGTCCTCTATTTGTAGGGCTGTTTGCTTGGTCGCTTCCTTTTCTTCAGCCGACTCCGGTGATATTTCTGCTGGTGCAAGGACCCGACGGCTTTGTACAACGATCCTTACGTCATCGAGGTTTTCGTCAGCCAGTTCCTTAGCAAGCTTGGCTAACGCATCTGCTTTACTATTTTCCGCACGCGGTATGCTTTCCAGGGCGTAGGAAGGGATTTGAGTCAGCAATTGTTGCACTCTCTCGCCGTACTTTACCAACTCCGGTTTGCACGTTTGATAGTCGCCGTTTACTTGATTAACGACCAGCTGTGAGTCTTCGTATATGAGAAGGTTTTCGATTCCCCTGTCGACAGCGATCTCAAGACCTGCTATCAAAGCTTCATATTCTGCTTCATTGTTTGTCCTCGGCTCTGTCAAGGATAAGGCAAAGTGCATTATCCTTCCTTGTGGAGTTACGAAGATGAGGCCTACCCCAGATTTGATCATGGGGGAGCTGTGCTTTCTCTTCTTCAGGGAAGATGCCCCATCGAAGTAGAGTTCCCATCGGGTATCACTCCCTCCTCTCTCCCTGTCGATCGTGTCAAACGCATGCTCGTCTGGCAATTCGCAATTTAGAGGTGAATCGGCAGGTATCGGATGCTGATTGGTTGAGTTTTTGCGTACATGCGTTTTGAAATCAAAGATTAGAATATACCGCAATCAATAACGGTGTCGCAAGGTAGCTAGCCGGTTGTGTACGGGTCGGTCCACAGGGAGATGGATTCCTATTCTTTATGTTCTAACGAGTTAATCCGATCAAGTTGGGTTTTGTTTTAAGATCTAAGAATGAGAATAAATCAATTTAAAGGCTTGCTTGGGTTAGGATTAGGTTAGTTTGGAATAAGGATTCTACTCACTGCTTTCAATGCCCTAGTTAAGAATATAGGTGTTAGGGTAATAGTCAACAAAGGGGATTAACACGACTAGGAAGAAACTTAGTTTCTTCCTTTTGGTCCTTGTCCGTCCTTTCTTAACTCTTAGCCCTAACCTCTGTTTAAATCAATCACAACCGGTCTAATTAGGGAATCACCGCTATCTCGTAGGATAGGGTGCCGTAGTGAGCGGTGTGTGCTTAATTTAAACAGAGTCCTATTATAAAAATTATATGGGCAAAGAAAGGAGAGAGAGAGATTTACTTCTCTCAAACCTTCCCAATCCTAACCCTAACAAGTGAGGAATTACTCACTCATTAGGGAATTTCTGATGAGATTCATCTTTATAATTTTAAAAGACTATCTAAGTTGCAGATAATAGAAGACAGATAAAAAATTCAGGAATTAAATTCAGATAAAAGAGTGCACGATAAAAAAATACCTTTATTGATGACATCTTGACGATTACAAGGAAATTAAAAAGAGGCATCTCAAAAAAGGCACCCAAAAGAGACACTTTATTTGGATTTGAGCCCTCCTATTTATAGATAGGAAAAACTCTAAGGTTTACATCTGATCCATATCTGAATTTATAATACTACCCTATGAAAGCCGGGTCAAAGCATCGACACCCACCGATACACGCACCAACATGTGCACTATACGGCCGTGGAACCACGGTAAGAAGGCATGTTTGGTCGCGGTTCTGCGGCCAAATGGTGGGCTCTTGGGCTCGTTTTCTCAGGTTTGCTTGTTGTTGCATTTTTCTTCTGTTTTCTTCACTTGGTTCCTCAGAATCTTTTCTACTTTCTTCCAGATTTCCAACAGTGAAAAATTTGTGGACTTTTACCGTTAGCTTCGCGTTGAAGTCTTGAATCTTGTGCTGCCTTCATACTTTGTGCATTGAACTGTTCATTGATCGTTGTTTGTTCCTTAAACTGGTAGGCGACATCATACAAATTCATCTATTTGTAGGTCGTAGTCTCACATTTGTGGCGTCCTTTCATGAATTTCACTGTATTGTTCTGAGAACCTGTAACCTGCAACTATTTAGCAGACATAGATCAAAAGCACCTATTTATTTGTAATATGATTAAGATTGGGGAATATAATAATGCAAAATTCTGATATGAACAAATACCCCCAAACTTATCTTTTGCTCGTCCCGAGCAAAACCAATTTTATTCTTGAAAAAATCCTAACCTCACTTTCGCAGGGAATCGCGATTGCCCTGAGCTCGTGCAACAAGCCGTTAAACCTCTAGGTGTCCCTAGTTGGAGGAGTGTTGTCTCCTGAGGGTTTTCAGCGGATACTACCTACAAAATCCAATCAATTTAGCCTATTGACTTTCATTCTTCCATTCAGTGTTCTAGCAAAAAATTCTATTATCTTTAACTTTAGAAATCATCTACCCGTATTTTTCATACTCACTTATCATTTAACTTAAGATCGTATATGTTCTGTAAATTTATTTAGTTTTTAGCATCTTTTGAATTTTCCTTCTAAGGTTCCATCTCAACTTAGGAATTTTTATCATCTCTACTGAAGATATAAGTCATATTTTTCATTCCTATCTCTCATCTAAACCCCAATCATATACCCCTACGTGTGTGTATGTATCACCCCTACACTTGAAAATTCAATTCAAGTTATCATACTCTTGTCCATCGTTCAAAGTACTTTTAGTTGGTGAATTTTAGATGAGATTGCTCACACATCCTTCATGCGACCGTTAATACTTCTTGAGGTACTAACGACCGATTACAAAATGTGTTCGCGCATTAAGTCGTAATTCCTCGTCTTGTAATACCTAAGGCTTCAGCAGTGACTCCCAAACCAGTTGGTCTAAGGCACTAGGTGATAAAGCACCCTCGCTATATATATATATATATATATATATATATATATATATATATATATATATATATATATATATATATATATATATATATATATATATATATATATATGAGAATAATGGAGAAAAGAGGCCATAGGAGGGGATTTCCTCCTATGGCGTCGAAAAAATACAACCCCCATCATTTTTTTCGACGATCGGTATCCATCATCATCATCGTTATCATTTAAGATGTGTATACACCAAATTTCATGTGCTTCCACTAAATTTTCACCGTTGAATTAGCAATGTAAAAAGTTCTATTGTCGGTAAACCATTAATTTTGCACCAACTAAATCAATGGTGAGAAAATGAGATAATCATTTGAAATTTGGTGTATCCACATCTTAGATGATAAAGATGGATGTGATGTATGCCGATCGCCGAAAAAAAATCACGGAGGATGCATTTTTCCGACGCCATAAGAGGAAATCCCCTCCTATGGCACCTTACCTCCATTAATCTCTCTCTCTCTATCTATATATATATATATATATATATATATATATATATATATATATATATATATATATTATTTATGCAGCCTCAAGTAATTACAAAACCAGTGTTCATTTTTTTTATATCTCTTTATTCACACTTGTACTTTTATTTTATTTTCATACTAAGGATTTTAGACAAGAGCATTTCAAGGTATCCTCTACTATCCCAAGTTTCAAGATGCGTGTATGTGCTAGTTGTAGGGTATATATTTTCAGAATTTACACATAAGGTTCAGAATTATTTTTCAGACTTACGCTTTAAATAAAAATTCAATACTCTTCCCTTATTTTGACTTAGCCCAAAAACTAAACTCAAAATTTACCTATTTCTAAATAAACTGCAAGGATGTATATTTTCTACAGTTAAACTTTAAGAAAGCTTATTTTTAGGGTTTTTAATTTACTAAGTTTAGGATCTAGTTTTTCCTAACTAGTCAACCGTCATGTTGAACTTAGGTCAAATATGCCAAAATTGAACTTTTCAATTTTTATAATTTTAAATTTTTTTTTTGATTTTTATGGGTTTTTAAATAAGTATGCAAATGCAAAAATATACATATGAATGCGAAAGAAGAAAGCTTACCGAGCATACCCCCAAACTTAAACTTGACAGGGCCCTCACTGTCAGGCTACACCAAGAGGGTTAAAATTGCCGGTACTCCCCTGTTTATTTATTTTTGGTTTTTTTATATATTTTTTTATTAGAAGAAGAAAACAAAATATACATACAAAAAAAGGTTCCCCCCAAACTTAAGTGAAACAGTGTTTCCACTGTTTAAGCGTTAAAGTTCAGAGTTAGGGTGGAGAAAAAACACGGTATCAAGCTATACAAGGCCTTACACAGGCCAAAAGTTAGCACCAATCATTCAAAAATTTTATCGTTATAATGGTGTGGTTGGTGAAAGAACATGTTGTATGGAGTCAGGAAGAAGTGGGGAAGAGATAAGTGGTGGTATGGAAAGGGTTTGCGTGAACGTGAATGTGAGGAGATAAGAGGTGATGATAAATAAACACGAGAATGTAAATGATCAGAAATGGGTGGAATATTGGCATTCTCGTATTTTATAAGAAGAAAGGGTGGTAGTTCAACTTCTATAGGTGGAGGTTGATTAATCACAAAATCCATGTTGTTTAGGAATGCAAGTTCGTCAGCGAAAAGTTCTTCAAAACTCTCATCGATGTAATCGCACATTTTGCTGTCGGTAAGTTTTGTGCCAGAATTTATCATACTTGATTTGTCAAAAATTATGGAGGTAGGAGACTCGAAAAACCCATCAACCTTATTTTCAAAAGTATCCAAATCAAGTTGGATTTTTGGAATGATCAAACTTGAATTATCGGATTGTGATTCATCAACACTCACTATCATTAAAGGAAGATTAGAAGAAGAACCAGAGAAAATGGAAGAAAGAAGTGGAATACGAAATTGAGGGTGGAAATGGAGTGTATAACTTAGCACAATTTGTAATGACCGATGTGTAAAAAGCGATTGTGCTAATCTATCAACCACTGAGAAATAAGGTCAAATCCCTCAAGATTCGTGAGAAAACATGGGTATGTCGAACTTGGTAAACCAGACATTGAAAATGAATCTGTAACGGTTTCTTGCAAGGTCGAAACGAGGATGGAGGGAAGTGAGTGAGGAAGGGTATCGGTTAAAGATTCAGGAGGGTGTACAGTCAGTGGAAGGGACATGATGAATTGGAAAATCCGACTCATCAAACAAAACTAGTTCGTCCTCAATACTATCCTCATAATTCTCCTCAAAAGTTATCTCATCTATGCAATTATCATCAAAATCAAGACGCATATGAAGTTCGGTAGAAACATTTAATGACTCGGGATGATGAATTGGAGAGAAAAATCCAGTCAAATATGCAGGTTCATCATCCAAAATATTCCCAGCGTCAATATCCTTGATCAAGTGAAAATTAATTTTCTCAGACACCTCATCAAAAGCATGGATATCAATCAATTCAGGTTCTAGAGTGGAGGTGTAGAGGTCAAAAGGATTGGTGATGGTTTCACTCGAAAAGGGCTCTTCACAATCAGGTAAATCAAACACTACAATGTGGCACAACTCATTATACGTTTTATTTTCAACTGGTGAATCATTTGGGATACTTGATAGACATTCAAAACCGGAGTTGTGGGATTCAATTGGGTATGGGTAGGTTTTATTTGGAAGGATGTACAGCTCACTCTCACCATTTAAATTCTCAATCTGTCCAACCGCCTCATCATACATTGGAAAATTTGGAGCTAGTTGGAAACTAGCTACCGGGTCACTAGGTTGTATAAGGGCAGCCATGGACGCATTCAAATCCCTCATATTTTGGCATGACACTACCATAAAGTCTTCCAACGACTGTTCCAGACTAGACATGGGTTGTGACGGTGTTTCAGTAAAAGATTCAAAGTTGTTTGGATACTGGAAACTCCCAAATGGCTGTGTAGAAGCAATGTCTAGGGAATGTGCAAAAGTTAGGTATGATTGGTAGGAATTGAATGGTTGGACATGAGTAGGATCAACAATTGGATAAAAAGGTGAATGGAATTGTTGATCCAAAGAATTCGCAGTGGTGAAAGGAGTGAAAGATCGGTTGCGGGATTGTTCAATATGTTCAGCAATAGACATGGGTTTCGGAGTTACAACAGAACTCGAAAAAGGAGTATCAATGTAAGAAGTTGGTGAAGGTTGAAATGGTTGATACAAGGTGGATTACGGAGTCCAACTGGATGCTCTAGACGCGTCTATTCGATCTTTCAAAGAAATTTTGGGCATGGAGGGGTCGTCCGAAATTCGAACAAAACAATGAGCGTAGGAAGTAATGTCTGGTTGAGGATACCAAAGTTCGGCAACAGTTTTGCGAGGTAGGGTACCCATGATGTGAGGAAAGAAAGGAAAAGAATGTGAATTTTTTTTTATTATTATTTTTTATATATTTTTTTTAAAATTGTTTGTTTTTGGAGTTTTAAATTTTTTTTTTGAAAGTGTTAAAAGAATTTTTGCAAAAATTTGTACAGAGCTACTGCACAATTTCAAACAACCACAGTTTAAACATGCACAATCAAACCTAGAGCTAGGGTCTCCTAAGTCAACTAGACTGCTCCTAACTGTTCCAAAGTGACAAGTTGTGAGATATCTTTCAAATCGTCTCTTCACCGCCAATTGTGGCCAGGTAAGCACAAGTGAAGAAAGGAGGGTTCCGCTCACGAATCACCGTGAGACGGGCCTTTTAAAGTTACCTCTCTCACTTGTCTGGTCTAGGCACCACAAAGTCAGGTTTAGATAAACGACTGATTGCCCACAACCTTCCTCTGTCCTAATGAGCGCGACAGTCCTTAATTGGCTTAGTCTAGATATTTTTTAATTAGCTCAATGGTTGATGCATATGCTTTTTAGTGATTTTTGGAGTCTTAGGAAGGGTAATGAAATCCCCACCCAATCTGGATTGGTGTTATAGCCCCTTAAAAGTCCGTTTTAAAAATGCAAAGCAGTAAACACAAAAGAAATCTAAAACACTTGCAAATTTTTTTTTATTTAGCAGCGCAAAGAATCCTGCACAAAAACAATTTATTGGAGAGGGAGAAGAATTTTGCGCAAAGAACTCTGCAGGAAAATTTTTCAGTGGAGTTCAGAGGGTAGAAGAGAGGACAAAAATACTTACAGAGAATTTTGGGATGCTGACGTCACTGGTTGACCGCGGTTCCGCTGTCAACTGCATATATCCGCCGCGGTTCCGCGGTGGTTCTGTTAGTTTGGATCTCCAAAAATTTTCTGTTTGTTGTTATGATTCTCCTCTGTCTGTTCAGATCTTCTGTTTATTGATTTGTTCACTGGGTTTTTTTTCCAGATCTGAATCTGTCCGTCTTCTTTTCCTGCACACTTGCACAAAAACCTTTCAAAAAGAACAAGATGATTTTTATTTTTATTTTATTTTATTTTTGTTTTAAAATTTTTTAATTTTTAAAATTTTTTTAATAATTTTTTTAACCCGAAATTACACAAAGAAAGAGACTACCGTCTCCCCGGCAACGGCGCCATTTGATTGGTTAGAGTTTTCGCGTATGCGTGCATTTTGAAATCAAAGATTAGAATATTCCGCAATCAATAACGGTGTCGCTTGGTAGCTAGCCGGTTGAGTATGGGTCGGTCCACAAGAAGATGGATTCCTATTCTTTATGTTCTAACGAGTTAATCCGATCAAGTCGGGTTTTGTTTTAAGATCTAAGAATGAGATTAAATCAATTTGAAGGCTTGCTAGGGTTAGGATTAGGTTAGTTTGGAATAAGGATTCTACTCACTGCTTTCAATGCCCTAATTAAGAATATAGGTGTTAGGGTAATAGTCAACAAAGGGGATTAGCACGAATAGGAAGAAACTTAGTTTCTTCCTTTTGGTCCTTGGCCGTACCTTCTTAACTCTTAGCCCTAACCTCTATTTAAATCAATCACAACCGGTATAACTAGGGAATCACCGCTATCTCGTAGGATAGGGTGTCGTAGTGAGCGGTGTGTGGTTAATTTAAATAGAGTCCTATTATAAAAATTATATGGGTAAAGAAAAGAGAGGGAGAGAGATTTACTTCTCTCAAACCTTCCCAACCCTAACCCTAACAAGTGAGGAATTACTCACTCATTAGGGAATTTATGATGAGATTCATTTTTATAATTTTAAAAGACTATCTAAGTTGCAGATAATAAAAGACAGATAAAAAATTCTGGAATTAAATTCAGATAAAAGAATGCACGATAAAAAAATACCTTTATTGATGACCTCTTGACGATTACAAGGAAATTAAAATTTAATCTAGAAATTAAAAAGAGGCATCTCAAAAGAGGTACCCAAAAGAGGCACACTTTATTTGGCTTTGAGCCCTCCTAATTATAGATAGGAAAACCCTAAGGTTTACATCTGATCCACATCTGAATTTACAATACTACCCTAAGAATGCCGGGTCAAAGCACTCACACCCACCGACATACGCACCGACACATGCACTATATGGCCGCGGAACTGCGGCAAGAAGGCATGTTTGGCCGCGGTTTCGCGGCCAAATGGTGGGCTCTTGGGCTCGTTTTCTCAGGTTTGCCTCATGTTGCATTTTTCTTCTGTTTTCTTCACTTGGTTCTTCAGAATCTTTTCTACTTTCTTCCAGATTTCCAACAGTGAAAAATTTGTGGACTTTTACCGTTAGCTTCGCGTTGAAGTCTTGAATCTTGTGCTGCCCTCGTACTTTGTGCATTGAACTGTTCATTGATCATTGTTTGTTCCTTAAATTGGTAGGCGACATCATACAGATTCATCTGTTTGTTTGTCGTAGTCTCACATTTGTGGCGTCTTTTTATGAATTTCACTGTATTGTTCTGAGAACATGTAACCTGCAACTATTTAGCAGACATGGATCAAAAGCACCTATTTATTTGTAATATGATTAAGATTGGGGAATATAATAATGCAAAATTATGATATGAACAGATGCTCAGCGAGGAAGTCGGCGATGGCCTGGCCTTTCACTTCCTTGAGAGGTCGGTTTGTTATCGAGAATTCCATTGAGAGTAGGGCCCATTTAGCGAGCCATCCAGTTAGTATGGCTCTTGACATCAAGTACTTGAGAAGATCCACTTTTGATATGAGATGGACCTAATGCGCCAACGCATAGTGTCTGAGCTTCGTTATCGCGAAGATTAACGCCAGGCAGTGTTTTTCGATGGGGGGTATTTTTTTTTGCCCCCAGGAGAACTCGACTCAAATAGTAGAGGGCTCTCTCTTTCCTTTGGTCGTTCTCCTGTGCCCATAGCGTGCCTAAAGAACCTTTAAGGGCTTTTGTTTACAGGTTGAGCGGGTTTCTCTTGACTGGAGAGGTCATCACCAGCGGATTCTGCAGGTATTGCTTGATTTCATCCAGTGCACTCTGGCATTTACGATCCCAAATGAACGGAGTTCCTTTCTTCATTAAATGACTGTAGGGACGACATTTGCCGGAGATGTTGGCTATGAACCGTCGGATATACACGAGCTTCCGTTGGAGAGACCGCAGTTGCTTGAGAGTTCTTGGCGGAGGCATTTCCATAATCGCCTTGATCTTTGACGGGTCTTTTTCGATGCCCCGGTATCATACGATGATCCTAGGAATTTTCCCGAGGAAACTCCGAACGCGCATTTGAGAGGGTTCAACTTCAGGTTGTATTTCCGAAGACGTTGGAACACTATCTTCAGATGCTCACAATACTCCTCGTGCGATTTGCTTTTCACCACGAGGTTGTCAATATAGCATTCGACGATTTCTTGTATGAGATCATCGAAAATCTTTGTCATGGCCCTCTGATCGGTGGCACCGGCCTTCTTGAGATCGAAAGGCATCACTATGTAGCAGAATATGCCCAGAGGAGTCTGGAAAGCGGTATGCTTCTGGTCTTCGGGATGCATCTTTATTTGATTGTACCCTGATGATCCGTCCATGAAGGAGAAGACTTCATGAGTGGACGTGTTATCTATCATCAGCTCGGTAACCGGTACGGAAAAGTCATCCTTCGGACATGCTTTGTTGAGGTCCCGAAAGTCCACGCAGATGCGCACCGTCCCATTTTTCTTCATCATTGAGACAATGTTGGCGATCCAATCAGGGTACTGAACTTCTTGGATGAAACCGGAGTCGATTAGCTTCTTGACTTCGGCGTTGATACTCATTTCAAGTTCGAGCTGCATTCTTCTTGGTGCTTGTTTGACTGGCTTGACGTCTGGAGATATATGCACCGCTATTTCTGGATCTAGCCCCGGCATCACGGTATAGTTTCATGCGAAGCAGTCTTTATACTGCATGAGCACGTCTTTTAGCGTAGCCACCTGTTCTTTAGACAGCAGCTCACTGACGAACATTGGTCACGGGTTGTTTGCCATACCCATGTCGATTTTCCTTAGGTTGTCCGCAGTAGTATGTATTCCATCTTCCAATTCTTTTAGCGCCGGTGGAAATTCTGAGATCAACTCATCTTTATCCTCATTTTCGAAGCACCAGGAGAGGTCATCTATATTCTCGGGCACTCCCTCTTCTGACAGCGTTATCACGTGACAGGAACACGGTCATTTCCAAGACCGATGTTGATCTGGTTCTACTCTCGCCATATACGTTGCTTTTGGCACATGCTTTTACGGTGGGGCTGCCCTCCAACTGTTGGATAGAGCGAACCTGCCGAGTTGATATTAGTCTTCGACCCAGTTTTTGAAAATGAAACAGTCTTCAAGAGGATGTCTGATCACTTGATGATAGGAGCAATAATCCGGGTGATGAACCTCGTTTGCTTGATCGGGGTGCCGAGACTCCGGGAGTGTCATCATCTGGTGCTTCATGACAAGGTCAAAGATTTTCTTTATCTTGTCTTAAGGGAAAGAGTATGCTTGACCCATCTTTTTCATAAGAGACGGATTCCGGCTGACCCTATCTCGATCGCGTGGCTTCTTGGATCCGCTTTGCCGTTGTCGAACGTTTTTCTCGTTCTTTAACTTGTGTTTGCCTCCGCGTCGGGCCTTTTTCTTGTCTTGGGAATGCATGGCGGGCTGACGGTGGAGGGCATTGTCCTCCTCCGTAGCCTGTTGAAGGAGACGTTGTGTCTTGGCTTTCTCATAAATGGACATTTCGCGGCTGTGGTCATTACGAACCTTTTGACTCGCTTCCCGTACTAGCTTATCCATCCGTTCTTCAAACAACGGACTCGACATTTTTATTGCAGGACCGCGTTCTGGTTCAGTGTCAACGTCTTTTAAAAGCGCATCCTCTTCTTCATCAAGGTCCATTATGACATGGCAGCCATGGAACTGCTCCCGTTTCTTCGACTGGACATATCCAAGCCCGATTGTTTCCATTTTTCCATTAGGCAATTTTCGCTGAGTTCCGGGGACGCTCCAGATCCTGTTGTAGAATTGGGCCTGTCGCGCGGTTTTCTTAAAGGGTACGCCTTGGCATCTCAATAACCTTTTCAAACCTTCTGCGTAGTATCTTGGCAAAAGGATTGGTTGGAGCCTGTCGAGCGCAAAATCGGCATCATGCCAGACTTCTCTTTCGACTTTAGTCTCCGTGGATTAGTAGAATAGGATCGCCTTTTCACCTCTTCGTCTGGGAAGGACGTAGAATGTCCGTAGCTCTTGCACACTATCTGTCTCAAGCGCATCAAGCTCTCTGTAGTGCTGCAGCGGAACCATGGAGATTTGCAAACGCTGATTATCTCCAGTGAGGGCCTGCATTGATGGGCGGACCGAGAACACTGCGTTGACTTCGTCTTCAGAGTCACTGCCAAAGACCATAATAGGGGTAGATGATCTCGGCTTGTTGCATTGGGGTGGCCCTGAATAGACTATCTCTTCCTCCTCCTCGGTATCGCTCCCAAAGACCGGAATAGTGGTGATAGCTTTCTGCTTATTCTCCGACTTACGGCATCTTTCCATGTCATCAAAGTCTGGTAAGAAATACTTTGCATCTTCGTACTTTCGGAGTTCATTCATGGAGAATGGGTTTAGTTCCCCCGTCACGGTATACTCGAGACCATCTTTGAAGTATTTCATACACTGATGTTGTGTAGAAGGGATGATGTTGAACTCGTGTAACCAAGGCCTGCCGAGCAAAGCGTTGTAGCAAGTCTTGGCGTCAATGACATGAAATTTGATGTCAGTGACGAGCAGCCCAAAGCGTAACGTCAGTATCATAGACCTGAGCGTCCATGATGACTGGGAGTCGAACCCGGAGATCATGATTTTATCCCGAGCGAGGTGTTGAACGCTCATGCAGATTTCTTTTAGAACCCTCACATTCAGGAGATTGACAGAGGACCCGTTGTCAACTAAGATTTTCCTTATCTTGATATCATGGCAGTAGCCGATGACATACAGGGGACGGTTATGCTCGCATGTTCCGAGGAGGAGATCTTCGTCGCCGAAAGTGATGTCAGCTGTATGCACTTCTTCCAGCTCGTCCTTCATCTTTTCTTCGGCAAGGAAAGCTTGGAACTGCTCGGGCTCTTGTAATGCCTTAATCAGGGAATCTCGTGCTTCTTTAGACAGGAGAAAGGCATCCAAGATACTCAATTATGAGGGTATCTTCCTCAGGTGTGCCAGAACATTGTAATCCACATTGTTTTTCTTGGGCGGGTCCTTGGCTGCCAGCTCATCGACAACTCGATCATTGAGGGCGATATCCTCAGGGAATTTTTCCTTCCCTTTATCTTTTTTGTTCGATCCCCTGTTTGCAGATCCAAGATTCTTTTTGGGTAACGTATGGTTGCGCAGCTGAATATTCTCACAATTCTTTACCTCTTCCTCTTTTCCCGAGGTAGATTCATTGAAGAGAGGGCCGAGGGCTATTTCTTCATCAGAATCGCTTCCGAAGGTGAGAACTTGCGATCCCCCTGAATTAACCATGTGACATTTTCCGGCAGTTCTTTTGTGCTCATCTGTCGTACTTCTCTGCTCCCGACGAGCCTGGCGCTTCGATCGCTTGAAGTGTTGTCGGTGGACGACATATCCCTGCCGCCAGTTTTTAATGGCATTGCACTCTTCGGTAGGGTGTGTGACCCTTCGATGGTACGCGCAGTAGTTAGGATGTACATCCGCTTCGTCAAGGCGTATACTGCCAAGAGTATTTCCTTTGGGAGATGGCAGCTTCATTTCCATTGACAGGGCTTTAGCGAATCGTTTCCTTGTCTTAAGCCTGCTTTTGCCTGCCGCAGGCGTGCTTCGGTCTGGTTGGAGCACTTTGCGACGCATCCCTACCATGACTTCTTCAGCTTGATGCCGACGCCCGGCTCTTTCGAATATGGCCATTTCACACTCTTGATCAGCTTTGCTCTTCTAACGGGCTTCGTTCAGTAGCATGTCGATCATCTCGTCTGACGGTTCCAAGGGTTTTGGCACCGATCCTGCCCCCAGCCCCTCTTTGTTATCTTTTAGCGCCGAATGAGCTTCTTCGTTATTTAGCGATGAATGAGAGATCATGTGGCAACTTGCCACATAATCTTTGGGTTCCTCTGACGAGTCGTCTCCCTCATCATTGTCGTTATCTCCATTTTTAAGGATATGGTTGAGAAACGCTTAGAGCGTGACTGGGGTTCGCGCCTTCTGGTTGTATTCCTTCAGCGTGCTAATATGCTTTGGCAAATCCGTGCGTTTATCATCAGACTGTGCGGGATTTTTGTTCTTCTTCTTTTTCTTCGAAAACTTTGATGGCTGGGCCGGGTGTTTTGCCTTTCGCTACCAACTCCCGATGTTGGGCATGGTTTCAGCGTCCCCTCAATAATCTCTGGCTCTAGCGGGATTTTCCACCTAATCGCCCGACATGTTTGAAGATCTTTCAACATTCTTTTAGTTTTTGCTGAAAGAACAACTTCCCATGGAGGTTCCTCTATAAATGAGCATGATGCCCCGTCGCTTTCCTCTTTTCCGGAAGCCATGTAGACGGTGTGCGCTCCCATGCCCCCAGACTTGGGGTGTTTGGATTCAGCGCCTTTGAGATTTGTCGCGGACACGGGGATCTTCTCCGGCCTTCTCTTTTTATGAACGGTCGAGGCTGAGGGGGCTATTGCAGCTAATGCTTTCCGTGGTATGACGGCGGTGAGATGGTCCTCCTCTTGCCAAACCTTCATTTTCTTCTGTCGGCAGGAGTAGTCTTTGTCGATTACAGAGTCTTGGACTCTTTGCCAGACCCTATGGATTTTGGAGGACAGCCGCTGAGGAGGCTGCTCCGGCTTTGCCTTAATAACATTTTCAGCGGGTGGAGGAGACCTTTTCAACATGGCAGTCAGAGAATTCTTGCGCACCCTCCTGAGCGGCTCAAAGCTGTTCCCAGTTAGAACAGCAGCATCGACTCCCACCATCGGAGCTGATGGAGTCAGTCCAGACGGAGAATTGCCCCCATCTTTTCTCACTCGGCGCCAGTGGCGACGTCGAGCATGTCTTGCAGATGGTACCTACTCAGTTATGGGGGTGGCTTCATCATGCCCCCCGTCCTGGTGAAGGGTTAATGTTGGTGCCAGCCTATCGAAGACTGGCGTTCGTTGAGAGGGAATGGTCAATCTTACAAAGGCTGACTTTTTGGCAGGGGAAGCATTTTTAACGACCTCGCCTGCAGCAGGAGTTGGAACAGCCAGTCTTGCGAAGACTGATCTCTTAACAGAAGAAGCCCCTTTGACGACTTCTTCCGTCGGAGTTGGAATGGCTATCCGCTTCGGGATAACTCCTTCAGGTATTGAAGGCTTCTTTACAGGCCCACTGAAGCTCAGGCTCAGTCTGTCGAAGACTGACGCAGCAGACTTGGAATTGGATGACCCGTTGAGAGGGGCCGTGGTAGTTGTAAGCCGATCAAAGACCGGCTTCTTTGGAGACTCTGATGATGGCATTAGAGTGTTGAAGCTCATTGGCGGGAGCATAGTCCCGAAGAATAACCCAGTGGTGGCCTGTGTCACCTGTTCCACCGGCATTACGAAGATGGAGGCCGCTTGGGGCCCATAGGTCACTCCTCCAGCGAGGAAGGAGTGGGAGTTGCTGTTACAGTTGGTGCAGCTGGAGGCTATTGCTCTTCTCTTCTCTGCACGGGAGCAAGACATTAAATCTTAGTATCTCGAATCCACAGGCAACCATAACAGACCGCGATTTGTTCACGAAACAAGACACACGAAGTGTGGAGTGGAAAGAGGAAAAGGTCCCATCGGGCTTGCCAGAATCTGTTTACCGCCGAAAACGAGAGACGAAACTGCGTAGGTCGTCTTGCCTGAATTTGGGGGCATATGCTATTTGGTTTTATCTGTCCAAACCTCCGATAATTGATGCCATAAATCAACTTGGCATCTTTGGAGAGGTGGACGGATAAAACCAAATAGCATCTGCCCCTAAATTCAGGCAAGACGACCTACGCGGTTTCGTCTCCCTTTTTCGGCGGTAAACAGATTCTGGCAGATGCTATTTGGTTTTATCCGTCCACCTCTCCGAATATGCTAAGTTGATTTATGGCATCAAGTATCGGAGGTTTGGATAGATGCGGCCGTTGTAGCAAACTTCGTCAGATTCCCCCTCATTGTGAGGGGTTTTTGATTGTAGGGACGCTCTTCCCTGCAGGCACAAGCCCCTGCAGTTAATTACGTTACTGCATCACGGTAACCACTTTCTCCTGCTCCAGAAGATCACTTCGTGTCATGTGTTTTTATTTTATATTTTTTGGTTGCCCGTAGATTGTATACGGAGACTAATTTATGTTGTCGCCCATAGGGCGGGGATTAGTCTAAATCTGTATTTTCTTAGATTTGGGTTTGGTGGATTTAAGGCTCATTAACCTCGTTTGAGATTAAGATCAACTTAAACGTTTGTTGAGGATACGTTAGTTTAATTTTAGACTTAGATCTACTCAACGGGGGGTCAGGATCATTTAGATCTAACGAAAGAGTATTGGGCTCCATCGTCTTAGTTTAGGAACGTTGCGGTCCATTGGGTTTAAGGACATCATAGTCCATGTGAGTTTAAAGACATCATAGTCTGTAGGGTTTAAAGACAACATAGTCTGGTTTAAAGACATCATAGTCTGTAAGGTTTAAAGACATCATAGTCTGGTTTAAAGACATCATAGTCTGTAAGGTTTAAAGACATCATAGTCTATAGGGTTTAAAGACATCATAGTCTGTAAGTTATTTGGTTTAACCGTTTGGGGATGCACTAAAAGTTATTGGTTATTGGGACCCTCCATCTCTCTGAAGACGTTGAAGAATTACAACGACATGTATCGGAGGTATGAAGAGATGTACCCTTGAACCAATGTTGGTTGGGAGATCTACAGTCTGGTTTGGGACTAATACCAATTAGAGAAATTGTGAGCACATGGGATTGGTTAATCTGAATTGGGGACTTATAGCCAACTTGGGCTCAGCCCGCTCAGTTTTGAATAAAATGTTGAACATTTGTTTGTGCTCAGTCCCTTTTTATTCAACAATGCTGAGCATTGATTTGGGTTCTGACACCCCTTTTTCTTTTTGTCTTTTATTGAGTGTTGAACACTTTTTTATGGCGCTGGGGCTTTATTTATAGAGCACTTTATGTTTCCTCAGCGCCCACGTGAGGAGCACGTGGAGCGCTTGGCGCTGAGCGCCAGGCTTGGAGCTCTAAAGCGCTTCTTATAAAATAGCGCCCACGTGAGGAGCACGTGGAGCGCTTGGCGCTAAGCGCCAGGCTTGGAGCGCTAAAGCGCTTCTTATAAAATTGCGTCCATGTGAGGAGCACGTGGAGCGCTTGGCGCTGAGCGCCAGACTTGGAAGCGCTTCTTATAAAATAGCGCCCACATGAGGAGCACGTGGAGCGCTTGGCGCTGTGCGCCAGACTTGGAGCGCTAAGGCGCTTCTTATAAAATAGGGCCCACGTGAGGAGCAAGTGGAGTGCTTGGTGCTGAGCGGCAGTCTTGGAGCGCTAAAGCGCTTCTTTGGCAGCTCTGATAAATTCTGTGCTCTGAGAATTAAATTCTTGGTATATAAGAGACTTTGTCTTATGGATCAAAGAAATAAGTTCTTCTTTTATGAGGAGATGCTTTGATCTCTTTTGTTTTTGTGAAAGACTTTGTCTTATAGATCTATGATCTAGAAAAAGAACTAAGTTCTTTTGATGTGAGAGTTAAACTCTCAAATATGGAGGAGATGTTATGATCTCTCTTCTTTTTATTTATCTTCAACAAGGTTCTTCTTCTTAGAGCTTGCTCTTCTCGTTTTCTTTTCTGAGAACTTGAAACTTATAGGGAGGTTTTTCTCTCTTTTTTAGACTTGAAGTCTTGGGTCTTTTATATAGGGGAGGCTGATTTGTTGAATCAGTTAAGGAAATCTCTCATTGAGAGATTTCTAATTGATTTGGGGATGATTCCCACCATTGGATCTTTGATCCAAGGGCTTCTGTTTTACAGAAGATTTTCCTCTTGTTATTAACAAGGTTGGGAAAATATTCTCCCATTCAAAGATTATTCTGTATCTTAGTGATTTTTAATCACCATTGGATCTTTGATTCAACGGTGCTCTGATTTACAGAGCACAATCTATTGTTTTAGAAAGATTCGAGGAATATTTCCTCAACAGAATTTAATTCTGTAATTTTATGATTTATTATCTTCGTTGGACCTTTGATCCAAGGGTGGAGAACATTTAGTTCTAGCGCTGGCGCTCTCGTGCTTTGCACGTGAAGCCCTGTCTCAGAGTCTTTGACTCTTGGCGCTGGCGCTCTTGGCGCGAGCGCTCTCGTGCTTTGCACGTGAGGCGCTGCTTCAGAGTCTTTGACTCTTAGCGCTTAGCGCCGGTGCTCTTGGCGCGAGCGCTCTCGTGCTTTGCACGTGAGGCGCTGCCTTAGTTAAAATTTCAAATTTTGAACAGAGATTTGCTCTCTGATAGGGGGAAACAAGGACTTTCTTGCTCGACATGATAGTATGCTATCTGGTTACTCTTTATCTTAACATGTACACTTATGTATCTATATACTGTCTCTCTATTACATGTTGATAAAGCCCTTAGGATGTGGACTTGACTACCTGGACTATGATGGAGATCATACTAGTGGGGCCAGGGTAGTCCATAAGTACATCCTTTAATTGTTCCTAGTCGAGAGAGTATCGAGACGGGGCATCGATATTCCAGAGTAGGCTAGTGTGTACGATTCTTGACCCTGTACGGGGCGATGGTTGATCCCACAACCATTGATGTTTGACCTCAGAGAATGTGCATAGGTGCTCATTGGAGAATGGGTATACCGAACAGGACTTGCCGAGAACTCCTTGATGGTATTATACCTGACGTCAGATAGTATTTCTTTGGTGACACTGGTACAGGTTAGTCTGTAGACCCGAGATCGTCATAGAGTCTTGCGTGATTCCCACTATGCTTTGATTTCCACCCTACCATGCTCAAGAGGAGTTGAGCAAACAGGTGGTTTTTAGGTACAGTCCCAAATCACATGGAGGCAATGAGCGATAGGAGGGGTTTCGTCTCTCCCGGTATTGGGGGTTGATGTTGCGCTATCCTCGATTGGCTATAATAGGAAGTCCCTGGCCAGGGCTGATGATAAGATTTACTGGTAAGTGTTATCAGTAGTTTCTCGACCCGTTATGAGCCTCACATCTGCATGACTTATCATGTTTCTGGGGTCTGACGTTTACCACCCCTAGACTAGATATGCGACATATCGGACGAAGAGACCGGACTGTAAGGTAGTATTACTGGTAGGCTTTGCAGGAGTTTGGACAAGCTTGCTTGCTGATCTTCTGATCACTCAATACCCGAGTAGCCGTTACGTCCAGCTAGTACCGCTGACGGTTTGTGGGTGAAGGATATGATCATCACCTACTGCTGGCGTATTGAGGAGTCTTTAGAGTCCTACACAGATATTTCCTGGCTTAAGCAAAACGAAGTAGGGCACATATGTGATATGTGCGGGACAGAGATGAATACGTGTAGATGATACCGTATTCTAATCTCGCGATATAGGTTATATATGATATAACTGGATGTCACGGCCCACCCCCAAACACAGATGGTATTATCCGCTCTGGCCGAAATCGCATGGTTTTTTCCCTTTGAATGAACCGAACTCAAGAAGGGTGCTACTTCCCAGTATGTCACCCATCCCAGAATTTCCCTGGCTCAAGCACGCTTAAATATGGAGTTTTTCAAACTCCGGAGTTCCGATTCATCCAAAAGGCGCCTCCGTGTTATAGGAGCGGTATCATTCCATTTATAGTTCTGATCGTGCCCTCTTTCAGAATGGAATTCGATACTCCCCATTGTTCTATAGTGGGTCCCCGTGTGTATCCGTTTCGGTTACATCCCCACCTCGATACCGGATAACATCTCACTTCTTACGGGGTAGGTGGTATTCATCCCCAACTCCACCTAGGGTATTACATTCCCCCTACTTAGAACAATGGTTCATCTTCGAACCACATACCTACTTTTGAGGGACCGGATCTGATACCATATTTGTCACGGCCCACCCCCAAACATCGATGGTATTGTCCGCTCTGGCCGAAACCGCACGGTTTTGTCCTTTTGAATGAACCGAACTCAAGAAGGGGGCTACTTCCCAGTAGGTCACCCATCCCAAAATTTCCCTGGCTCAAGCATGCTTAACTACGGAGTTTTTCAAACTCCGGAGTACCGATTCATCCAAAAGGCGCCTCCGTGTTATAGGAGTGGTATCATTCCATTTATAGTTCTGATCGAGCCCTCTTTCGGAATGAAATTCGATACTCCCCATTGTTATATAGTGGGTCCCCGAGTGTATCCGTATCGGTTACATCCCCACCTCGATACCGGATAACATCTCACTTCTCATGGGGTAGGTTGTATTCATCCCCAACTCCACATAGGGTATTACACCGGATTATTGAATCAAGTGTTGCTTCAATGATTTGATATTAGTCGGTTATATATGATATAACTGGATTATTAAATCAAGTGTTGATTTAATGATTTAATATATAATTATATATTTTATATATTAACATATATTAACTAATATTAGCTCACTTAAGAATTTCTTTTCTAAAAATACATTAAACATATATATATGTGATATATATATAAATGTATTTATTTTTTTCATTTGTATCATGCTAGATGATACATTGGACAAGGGTGTATGAGACTTATACCATAGTTAAGATAATTGTGAGGATTTATTTATTTAAGTAAAACCAAAAATAGGTGGAATTTATCATGGCTAAAGATGCTTTGGAAGCATGTAGATGTCTTGACCTAATTCCACTAACTTTTGTTTTACTCTAGATATTTGTTAACCTAACCATTATCTTAGCCCTTGGTTAAGTCTCTACAAAAGAGTATGAGATATTCTTTCACCCATAGTTCACAACAAGTTCATCTTCTTCATCTCTCATTTACTCTCTTGATTTCTTGAGGTTTAAAAGAAAAAATAAAAGGAAAAATTCTACAGTAAGCAAAAATCCTACTTCATCAATTTATACTATATTAGCCATTTAGTATAGGTTGTTAGCTTCACTAATTTATTAATTAGTGAAGAGTTAGCTTGAGTTAGAGTCTCCTCAACGTAGATCATCTTCAGCCTCGAAGATCTTTGAGCAAGTTCCTTCTTTTTGCCTAGTGGAGCGAAAGGAGAGTCTGGGACACCACTACTTGGAGCGAAGGGACTTCTACACGGAGCTTTAGAAGTGAAGGACCGGTCTACAAAGCTTGTATTCCTTGTTCACTTTATGTAATGTTTGATTACATGCTACAAAACCCTAATTCACTAGTTCGATTCTAGGTTTGAGTTCATTAGCACACTAAATTTTTTAAATTGTATACTCGATGCATCTTTAAACCCTAGTAGTCATGCTAAGGAAGTCCAATATGGTATCAGAGCTAAACTAGAGAATTAGGAGTGGTCTAGACGACGTTAAAGTGTTCGAACGAACTTCGAAACCTCTCTCTAGAAATTTTTCAAAATGTTGGAATTTTTCATATTAAAAATTACCAGAAAATTGTGCAGGATTTTCAATGGATCCCCAAGAAAAACGACGGCCCAACTCGACCGTACGACCGTGGAACCGCGGCCAAACCCCTAGGGTTTGTGGCGGTTCCGCGGCGCCGTGGGTGAGGCAGAGAGCGTGCGTTTCTTGTGATGATCCGTTGGTACTAGATGCATTCTCTGGGAATTTTAGGAATTCGTTGATTTGATCGAAATGTTTAACATCGTCTAGCTATCTGTGATTTGTGATACAATATTTGGAATCCAAAATAAACAGTTTTGTGAAAACTAGTTTATATCTTATAAATCTAGCAATTTAGTCTCAAATGATCGGTTGCCACGGAGTTTCGATTTGGATCAAAACTCTGTCGCAATCGCGTAGTGTACGCGGATACTCGCTGGGTAACATTACTAGATAGCCTCTCCCCATAGCCCCGACCAAGTGACTGTAGGAGAACCCCGTTGCCAAAAGCATCCCCTCGGGTGCTCACGGCTGTGGTGTTCTGCCTAAGTACACTTCATCGACGGAATCGGGGGTGTGGCCATCTACTAAAGTTTCCGACACGCATTCGATTAAGTTGTCGGGAATCTTGTTGAATTACCTAACTGGTTATTGGAAAGTGTTTTCAATATTGAGACTAAAATGCGAGGTTTATAATGTGAGGCATGAAATTCGGAATATAAAATATTCCGAGTTTATGATGTCTAAGGAGTTAACTTGGTTAGGCATGAAATCCGAATTATGAAATATTTCGGGTTTATGATGTCTAAGGATGTTGCGGATTCTAATTATTGTAGTTCACATTTCTATCATATCGCTAGTTTCGTTGCTATATGTCAACGACAATTGGGATATGCATATTTACTTACGTTGATGACATGTGATGTTATGTGTTGCTGTGATATGTTATATTGGATCATCGTGTTTGAATAGCCGGGTTTTTTTTTGCGTGAGATGAGAGTTTTTCATTTTCATTCATATAAAAACTGTATATAATATTCTTTAATTGGGGCACTTCCGGGTTGAGGATGATATCACCATTGATGTATATTATTTACTTTTCCGCATTATGATAGACCCAAGGAGGGGAGCACAAGTAACCGGGTTTTAGGGTCCAGTGGGAGACCATCTCAAGGAGTCGAGACCGGGTCTCCTAACTCTAGAATTGGCAGGGTTGCTTTCCGCTCTCGTAGAGGTCTAGGGATGTGGGTTTGGCTATTCATCACGACCGTGGAATCCGTGGTTTTTACTGGCTTAATTTAAAACACGGACTTCCTAGTATATCCAATATTTCATATGTTGACTTCTGCTGCATTGTTCTTTGATGAGATCATATAACTGCTTGAGATGAATGCTTATTATTATATATATGATATATACTAGGCGTTGCTTATGTTTTGCACCGGATCTAGTCCCGCCTCCGCTCTGCCGGTAGTTAAGTAACCTAACGGTGAATACGGGGCCCAGTGGCGAATGCGGATGGCATAAGCGTATGTTGTATTTTCATTTCTTTATCTGTGATGCTTAGGAAGCATAAATGATGGGATTTCATTAATGAGATTAATGAAAAGGAAAGAAACCTAATGATGTTGTAGAATCAAATTTATAAAAAAAAAAAGGCAGCTCTAGTTCTTGCTTTGCATAGTGGTATTCCTTGTAGAATATCCAGCACCTTATTCGATAAGGAAAGAGCCTAGATCTCTTCACCGGGAGCGACCTCTTTAGAAGAAGCTAGCAGATGCTACACCCATTCGGTTTATTTTGAAAAGCTCGATTTTAAATGTGGTGCTTAAATCACTCCTTTTCAAATCACTCGATTCTACAACGATATCAAGTTCATTACGCAAAATGTTTTCTTAAAAATCTGCCATAGCCCTCTGTCTTTTCAGATAAGTACTATTTAGTATTCGTGCTACGTTTGTTGACCATAGCCAAGACATAGTATGCGGTAGCTATTTATTGCTTATCTGCAAGCATGTGATGTGATTGGATTAGGGTAGTCGTACGGCTTTGTTGATCATAGCCAAGGGTCATATGGGTCGGTTTAATTCAATCACGAAATGACGGGTTAAACTTGACTAGCGCTTATGATTTGTTGACCATAGCCAAGCTCATGAGTTGCTAGGGGCAAAATATTATTGGGAATTTCAAGTGTTGAAATTTTTAATAAGATTGCATCCTTTTTATGAGATAGTTGGATCCCGATACCCGCTGCGGGTAAGTGTTACTTATGGGAGAGTTTTGCACTTTACAATTAGCTAACCCATTAGGTGTCTAGAAAGGTGTCAATGGGATTATGCCTATGGGAAAACGAGGTTTACTTTAATTAGGTCCCTGTGAAAGCACGGGGAACCTCCCTTAAAGTACCGACACTGGCCTGACTAACCGGTTAGCGAACATGTAGAGTGTAATTAATCCCGGTTAGTCTTACCTTTTAGGGTTTGAAGGAATATTTGATAAAAAGCAGTGAGAGCCATCCTGATTAGATAAGATAATAACCAATCTAAACTTCCATGAGCATACGCTAAAGTGTTTTCTTCTCTCTCTCCAGGTAGCGACCATGTCATGCTTTAATCAAGATAATAATATGGATATATTGACCGATCTTGTTTGTTATACTGAGCTGGGGAACGTTGGTTCCGCTCTTCCTTATAACTGTTATAAGACTAAGCAGGAAATAGGGGATTACCAGGATTCCCATGCCACCCAAACGAGGAATAAGCATATTGATGCATCTTCTTCGGGTGTGTTCGTAAAAGAGAACTGTTTCTCAGTACACTCTACGTCCTGGGTATTTGATACCAGATCAGGATCCACATATGTAATGTGTTACAAGGGCTTAGACGAGGTAGAGAACTGGGTAAAGGTGAACATTCTCTAAAAGTAGGGAATGGTGCAGCTGTTGCAGCCAAAGCAGTTGGCGAATATCACCTTGTATTACCGAACGGCAATACACTGATCTTGAACAACTGTTTTTACGTACCATCTATGATGTGCAATTTAATATCAATTTCTTTATTAGATAAAGAAAGATATAATTTTGTAGTAAAGAAAAATGTTATGGACATTTTGCTAAATCAAGTGTTGATTAGGTTTGGTGCGTTATGTAACGGTTTATACGTTCTAAATCAGACTATAGTTCTTAATGTATAGAACACACATAAGAGGAAGAGTTAAGAAATGAACGAATTCTTCTTGTGGTATTGTAGACTAGGTCATATCAATGCGACACGGCTAACTATACATAAGGATAGATATTTAAATTCGTTTGAACTTTCATCTTATGAAACTTGCCAGTCATGTCTCAAAGGTAAAATGACCAAAACTCTGTTTACTGGACACGGAAAAAGAGCTAGTGAACTCTTAGGACTGATACATAGTGATGTATGCGGTCCTATATCTACACGTGCCAGGAATGGTTCCTCATACTTTATTGCATTCACTGATGATCTCTCAAAATTTGGACATGTGTTCCTGATGAAACACAAGTCTGAAGCTTTTGAGAAATTTAAAGAATATAAAAGTGAAGTTGAGAACCAAACGGGTAAAAATATTAAAATCCTTCGATCTGATCGGGGAGGAGAATACTTGAGCACAGAATTCCTGGATTATCTAAAAGAAAATGGGATTCTCTCTCAGCTTACTCCTCCGTATACACCATAACACAACGATGTATCGGAGCAGAAGAATCACACCCTATTAGATATGGTGCACTCTATGATAAGTACTGCTGAGTTGCCTATTTTCTTTTGGGGTTATGCGCTTGAGACAACAACATACCTATTGAATAGAGTTCCAATCAAATCAGTGCCTACCACTCCATATGAGATATGGAATGGGAAAAGACCATCTCTTAAACGAGTTAAGATATGGGGTTGTCCGGCCTATGTCAAAAGGCAAAATCCAGACAAACTCGAGGCACGATCAGTTCTTTGCAAGTTTGAGGGATATCCAATGAATTCATATGGATATCTATTCTACCACACTGAGGAACAAAAGGTGTTTGTTGCTCAACATGCCACCTTTTTAGAAAAGGAATTTCTTGTAAAAGAAATTAGTGGTCATGAGGTAGAACTGGAAGAAGTTCAAGCTACACAAACCACAACAGAAGATTTGGTAGAACCGGAGGATTCAATAGTCCCCGACGAACCTCAGCCTCTCCGCCGATCTAGTAGGGTTCCTTATCCACCTGAGAGATACTACAGTTTTCTCATTAATGGTGGGAGAGAGGATTGCATCATGGAAGATGATGACCCAACTAGCTTCGAGCAGGCCATCACGAGTGGGGACTCTGTGAAATAGCTGGATGCAATGTGATCTGAGATGGAATCCATGTACACCAACAAAGTATGGACTTTGGAAGATGCTTCTGAAGGGGTAAAACCCATCAGGAGCAAGTGGATCTTCAAGAAAAAACTTGGTGTAGATGGAAGAGTTGTGACTTTCAAAGCTAGACTGATAGTAAAAGGTTTTCGTCAACGACCAGGTGTGGATTATAATGAAATCTTTTCTCCAGTGGCTATGCTTAAGTCCATCCGAATCCTACTTGCCATCTCTGTCTGGCAGATGGATGTCAAGACCACTTTTCTAAATGGAGATTTAGAAGAGAGCGTGTACATGATGTTAGTTGTATGTATGCCCTAGAGGCCATTATTGTACATATGATGTATATTATAGTGGATGCTGGGACATATATAGGGAGGACCTTCTTGCTCGACATGATAATATGCTATCTGGTTACTCTTTATCTTAACTTGTATAATTGTACTGTCTCTCTGTTACATGTTGATAAATCCCTTAGGATGTGTACTTGAATACCAAGATTATGTTGGAGATCATACTAGTGGAGCCAGGGTAGTCCATAAGCACATCCTTTAATTGTTCATAGTTGTGGGAGCATCGAGACGGGGCATCGATATTCCAGAGTAGACTAGCGTATATATTTCTTGGCTCATATTATGGGCGATGGATGATCCCATATCCATTGGTGTTTGACATCAAAGATTGTATACGGGTGCTCAGTGGAGACTGGGTACACTGAACAGGACTCGCCGAGAACTCCCAGATGGTATTATACCTCATGTCAGATAGCAGTTCTCTGGTGACACTGGTACAGGTTAGTCTGTTGTAACATTTCAGAAATATAAAATATTATTTTTTGAAATTTAATATTAAAATAATATATTTCGCGAAAACTGTACGATTTGCGAATAGGGATTTTTCGTAAAATGGTATAAGTATATACCAATATTTCGAAATTTATAGGAGATTAAAATGATTTATTTATTATAATGATATTTATCGGATTTTGGTCAAATCCGTGTTTTTACATTTTTTTCATGGCTAGTGCACCATGTCATGTGCATGTATTACATTGTGTTTGTGAGTTTTGCAAAGAAAGGATAAGAGAAAGAGAAAAGAAAAGAAAAGCAAAGAAAAAAAGAGTTTGAGTGTGAAAAGAGTTATGGATAAGAAACAAAATTGATATTTTGTGAGAGAGTGAATGTAGGGGGAGATATTTAGTGTGAGAGAGTGAGAATAAGAGAGAGATGGTTAGACTTGGCTGCCCCTTTCCTTCATCCTCCCCATTATTTCTTCAACTCAACTCCTTCATGTTCCTTCACCTCACTACCTCCATGCACCATCTCAAATTCTTTGCCAAAACGTCATGCACCTTCACATAAAACATACACAAGCTCATTCTAAACCCTTAGAACATATAAGTTTGGATTTTTAAAACTTTGGGCAACTCAAGAATTTTCTTTAGTTTCTAATAAGGTATATCTTTTCACTTTTCGATTAGTAATCGTGTTATATATCGTAGTTTAGTTTAGAATTTGAGTTAAATAGGTTTGTGTTCTTGGAAAATTACAAGTTGCTGTTAAATGGTTAATTGAGGTGTAGTGAGTGTTTTCAAGACCTTAGAGATTGATTTCCTGACCTTGAAATGAGATTAGAACCCAATACACGAAGTTAGAATTATTCCGTGTCGGTTTTGTGAAACTTAAGGGCCTACAGGGTATCTGGAGTTATCTGGGGTAATTGTAAGAAAATCAAGCGAGTCCATTAAGCTAGATAGACCACTAGAAGACCACCACAAAAATACGAACCCAAAAATCCTCTATATGGCCGGCGTGATCGGATTTAGTGGCTATGTCGCCGGACCTTCTTTTGTCTTTGGTGATGTAGTTTTGACTGTAGCTCACTTACCCTATAACCTATCCCCTGTATTTGCTTGTTTAGTCCCAATTGACCTGAGATAAAATCTGGGAGTGATTTCTCATGTTGCTGATTTAGTGTTATATGATATTTAAATTCTTAGTTTTTAGATTTGGTTTGGATTGCGTCGTTGGACGTTTGTACGTCAACAGACGAGGGTTGTTTGGTTGTTTTTGCATGCGTAGGCTATAGGTTCTAACCTATAAGCAATCCGTGTGCCGTATCGGTTTTCGGATATTGATTGTGTTTGCATTTCGATTGTGTATTGATTGTAGGTACTTTGCGTGGACTTCCGAGACGACGAAGCACATCGACTTTGGTTAAGCGAGGAGTTTAGCAGGTAAGTAGATTTATATCTACGGGGAAAGTCGGGTGGATGGCGTATAGCACCCCCGCAATTATAAAATGGAAACCGATATACATATTATGTTTGGAGAAAACCTATGTAGAATTCACGGATATGATAGCTAAGGATGATTTGGATAGATATATGATGATTGATATGAGAAATTGAATCATGATAAGTATTAATTGAAAGAGAACAAGTATGAGTTGATAGTGGTTTGATATGAAATCGAGATCGATACGACTTGAGATATATAAGATATGACGTATATGCAAGGTATCATTATATGAGATTGATAGAAACATGAATTGATATATATGTATATGATATATCTATATTTGTGAGAATCAAGAGTGATATGCCGTACGAGTCTTTAAATCCGTACCCTCATTGTTGTATAAGATGATATATTCCCTATTCTGTTTAAGTTACCGTACGATGGATTACCGTACGAGATGTGTTTTTCCGGATGATTGATCCGTGCTGGTGATTTGAGAATGATGATCGAGGATTATTGTCATATCGGATGTTATGAGGCGGGATCGCCGATGTAAAGATACCACCTAAACCGGACCTATTTCCAAAACTGACGAATCGTATGCATCTTTTAAATGAAAACCTCAAGGGACGTTACGGATTTTCAAACGATGTCTTTTATTAAAACATCGTAGCCCCCACTTTCAAAACTACGATTTGTATCTTTAAAAGTGACCGTATAGTTCATATATAAATAGATATACTATTGATTGTTCATGTTATGCAGGATATTACCCCTAGTGATATATATACCATGTTCCAGTATTTAATGCTATATGATATCATTTGCTAGTACACTGCACAATTACCGTTGATGCGCATGTTACACTTACACAGATTGCCGGCTCACACACATTCTTCATCGGTTATTGCCATGTCACTTACACAGTAGAATTGACATGCCACTTATACAGTAGAATTGGCGTGTCATTTACACAGGAGAACTTCCCTATCATGATATTAATCTTAAAAGTAAAAGTACATTCATTGTTCAATACTATCACTTGACATGCTTGCATGATATACCCGATATGCTCATATTACTACTCTATGTTGCATACATCGTAATTTATGGTTATATGCTTTGAGATGTTGTTTTTATGAGATCTCTGGATTTGAGAACCGCAGTTTAATTTCAAAGGAAATTGTGTATTGTTTTAAAAACGCGGTTTCTCTTGATATGATATTTCGATGTGTCCACCATGAGTTTTCTCTGTTCTGAGCAGTGAGTATACCCGATTCAGGGAGTGGTAGGCACCGTCTGCGGGTACATGGTGGACCCGGTGAGGTACCCCGGAACAAGAAAACTCGTATTGTTAGGCGGTGAGCCTGGCAGGGGAGTACTACCTACCGATGATAGTTTTAGGCTCGGCGGATATCTGAGGATACCGACCGGAGTCGTGAGATGGATATGAGGGCCGATCTGAGTATGCGTCGCCGGAGATGAGATATATATGAGGGCCGATTTGAGTATGCGGTGCCTGAGGTATGAGGATTTACGTGTCGATGCTAGACACGGGTTTTTATGATGTTTCGAGTGTCGATGTTGGATACTCAGGTTCCATGATATTTGATGTGTCGTTGATGGACACACGTGGTTGATATCCTCATACATACATACATATGTTTTTATGATATTTCGAGTGTCGGTGTTGGACACTCAGGTTCCATGATATTGAGTTGTGTCGTTTATGGACACATGGATGATATCCACATGTATACAGGCATATGATGTCGGATGTTTATTTATATATGCTATGGGCATTGACTCGATTGTTGACATATATGCATTTGTGGTCACCCTAGATATCATAGTATTACCTTCAGGATATAGTGACCTAGGAAATCGTTGTTTTATTAGATTTTCACCTGCTGCTGTTTTCTACACACGAGTTGACAACTCACCCCCGTTGTGTCACAGTTCTTGCAGGTTTGGCCGCTTGGGATCAGTAGGGGTATTGCTGGCATGCAGCTTCCTCCGGGGTGTTTTGCTTTGGTAGGTGGGACACATATTGAATCGTGCCCACTCTTGTACTTACTTTTCTGTTGTATCTAGATAAACTCCATCAGATAAGAATTTAGATTTTGTATATTGGAAGACTTAGACAGACTTGTTTGCGAGACTTTGAGCGATGAGTATATGTTCGCTTTCTTTGAGGTTTTTATATCTTGCTTCTTTATTTGTTCTTTCTAGGTTGTTTCTTCGCCGTTGGGCGTCGTATATATGTTGTTTCATGGTTGTGTTTCCGCCATTTAGCGAATAGCTAGCTCCCACTTAGGGATGTCTATATATTGTTGTATATATGTTTTTGGATCAAAATATACATTGGAGGTGCTGCCCAAATTTTTAAAGACAAACATGATTTATTATACCTTCATTTCAAAACCGCACCCCTACTATTTTCCACAAAAAGGTTTAGATTTTCTGGGATTCGGCTTACTTGATTTACGTTACGCCTTTTGACGTTGCGTGATTTAAGTGCCGGTCACGTTCTGCATTACGGGTCGTGACAAAGTTGGTATCAGAGCGTTAGGTTTAACCTTGTTTTGAGTCTGGGTTTGACTATGCGGAGTCTGGGGTGTATATATTTCGGAATCTAGGCTTGACCTTACGGAACTTAGACTTGACGAGGGGGTATTAGACCCGAACTTTCGTTTCATAGGTTGACCATGATTGATGGAGTAGGTAGCTTGAGTAGAGTGACGTACCATACGTATATTCCGCGGCATATTTACGATACGATACTCCACTTAAGTAACCTTAGGATGTGCATTATCTTGAAATTTGTGATTCTATTCTTTCCTATGATCATATATAATCATTTGGGATATGATGATTTCTTTTGTTCATGTGATTTATCTTCTTCAATACCTGCTTGAGATCCCTGTCACAATGGTTTGAGCGCAGAGAGAGCTGCTGCTAGGGATGCGGTCAGGGAGAGCTTGTCATGGACGAGGACTGACCATGATGTTTCCTGGTGACATGGGGATGTGTAGGTATAGTGTTGGTGTTGTGACCTCTCGATTGAGGCGAGTGTTCGGTTTTGCACTAAATGATTGGGTTGTTGATAAAGGCTACCGGATTAAGAGGACTGTTGATGTACAGCCTACCCTGAGGTCGTGATATTGTCTACTGTGCAGACAGATGACCCAGCTGTTGCTGAGATTGATGTGATGTCGCTTCCAGAATTATGAGCTGAAACCACTGGAGCTTTCAGGATGAGATGTGGCACGAGATAGCTAGTCTATCTCGAGTTGAGCGACTAATAAGTTTCATCTGATTTGATGTGCCGACGCAGGCTCAGTTGAGTCGAAGAATTCCAGTTGAAGGATCTTACTTGGATCTAGAGTAGATCGATCAAGAGAAGACGTGGATCGTCGAATGCTCCGATGTGAGTGTTGGAGATAATGCCCTCAGAGTCAATTATTGGATCACAGGCACGTGATTGCAATGATTGGGGAGGACCTATCCCAGTAGGACAGTCTTACTCAAGATAATAGTATGCTATCTGGTTTATCTTTATCATCATGTACTGCTTTAGGTGACCTTACGAGTCGCTATTACACGTTGAAAGAGCCCCTAGGATTCTTGCTTGACTACCAGCAGTATGAGGGTGATCATATACGTGAGAGCTGGAGTCTATAAGAACATCCTTAAAAGGTCCCCAGTCATGGGAGTTTCGAGACTGGACATCGATACTCCATTAGTAGACTAATGTATACAGTCGAGACCCCGACGAGGGGCGGTGGCCGGTCTCACAAGCCATTGGTGTCAGTTGGTTCACCTAAGATGTATACAGGTGCTCATTGGGTTATGAGTACACCGGACAGGACTCGCCGGGAACCTGCTAGTTGGGATTATACCAGACGTCAGATAGCAGTTCCCTGGTGACATGTGTACAGGTTAGTTCATCGACCTGAGATCGTCATTTGTCTCGTGTGAGTTCCCACTGTGCTTTGATTACTACCCTACCACGGCTCAAAGGAGTCGTGCAAACAGGTTTTAGTTGGGTACAGTCCCGAGCCACATGAAGGCAGTGAGCGGATCTGCAGGGGTTCGTCTCTCCCGGTATTGGGGGTGAGGTCGCGCTGTGTCTAGGAGAGCCATTACACAAAGCTCTCGGCCGAGGCAGGAGATTTACTGGTAGGTATTCCAGTAGTATCTCAGGGTGTTCTGGGTTTCACTCCGACACAACTTGTACCGCTTTTGGGGGTCTGACTTTTACCAACCCCTTAGGCCCGCCATGCGATACTCATAGACGAACGGACCGGACTGTACGGATATTGTCACTGATAGGCTCAGTAGGGTGTCAGGATGAGTTCGCTCATCGACGTCCCTTTTGGTCAATAGCTGGTGGCCCGTCACGTATGGCTAATACCTCTGACGTGCTAGTGGTTAAATCCACAGCCATAGTATTGACGAGTTTTTAGAGTCCACCACACTCAGTTACTCAAGTTTCGGGCGAAATGCTGTAGAGGCCGTATGGAGATATGGCAGGGTTCGATCAGATACGTGCGGTATTGCACAGATCGTGATCGGACGGTTTTTACTAACCGGCTTTGGTTTAAGCCGGATCCTAGTATTTGACAGTGTAGATTTTGTCTCGTTGCATTTGTATTCAGTGGGAATACAAATGCAGGCATGTATATGCAGTAGCGGGGTTTTCCTGTAATTTATTATGGGATCAGTTTTCTGAAGTTGCCAGTTTGCATTCCGTTCCGGCTTTCCTTTGTTCCTTCGCGGCTGGACTTTCCGATGGAGGGGGTTATTTGCAAGTTTGCAAATAACTTATTGTGGAGAGGTTTCTTGCTTTTGTGGCATTATGAAAGGTTAAGCATCTTTGCTTTTTCATGATGGCTTGCTTTATTGAGATTAGAAAGGATTAGGATGGATTTGATGTTGATATGATATTGTTATCATAACCTTTTGCTTATGGTCACCCATTCTCTTTTCCTACACTCACCTTCCTTCATGTTTTGAGATTCCCTCCACCATTTGGAGATATGGGGGGCCGGCCATATATTGGGGAGAGGATGAGAGAGTTGTTTTTCTTGTGGTGGGATTTATTCATCTCATTCTTGTTGCTTTCAAAATGATACACCTTCATCCTCTCCAAAGTTCTTTCTCTCCTCCATCATCCTTATGGAAACTACATAAACCCCTTCAGACAAAGTTTTTCTACACTTGCCTACAGCAAATCTTGGACGCGTCGGCTAGCCAACTTCGCGCCCGAATTGCCTCGGTCCAGAGGTGAGAGCCCGTAAAAGATATCGGCTACGTGGTGCCCTTTACGACGAGGAGGTGACGGACGGAGATTCCGCGGGAGATCGGAGTGGAGACGAAGACCGGAGGACACGGATCGCTCGGTATAGCTTCTCACCCCTTCTCTTGTTAGCTAGCATTAGGTTAATGGTCTCGATCCGGGTATATTGTCCGTGGTAGCGCCGGTTAAAGTTAAGAAAATTTTTGATTCCGCATTTTGGCCTCGAGTAGACGGCCGGGGCGCTGCCGTGGCGCAACAGTGAGATCGGTAAGTTAACCAGTTTCAGATAGAATGATCTCACCCTGATGCGTTGTGAGTTGATCGAGAACGGACGAATAAATTGTATTCCTCCGATAAATTGGACGAGTTCCCGAGGATGTGTTCGGGTAGATATCTTCTACGGAGTGGTGAAGATACCGAGTTCGTATTTCGAGTCCGTGTGAGAGACTCCGGATTGACTGTAGCCGAGAATGAATTGCAATTTGCAGATAGCAAGAGATGACGTCGAAGTGGACGATAATAAAGACGAGTGGAACAAGAGGTTCATGCGAGATATTAACGAGCGGTTGTTACACTTCGTTGATTCCATAGGATAGTTTTGTGTGCAGAGGCGTTAGATACAGCCAAATTTCAGAGGAAAGCCGTGCTGAGGACACAGCTGTCCGGTTATGAGAAAGGAGTTACGCAAGAGTGCCAACCTTTGTATAGTTCAGCATAGGTGAGATCGGAAGAAGCCACGAGCAGGTTCTTTCCATGACACCACAGCGATAAGGACTTGCACCCAGGATCAGTTATATCGTGCGTATTCAGAGGGCCAAATGCTGTCGTCAGTTTTGTGCCGTTGAGAGTGGTCATGTTGGTTGGTCTAACGGTGATCAGAGGAGTTCAAGAGCGGGACTGTTCCGTTTGTTAGTTATATGTATGCCCTAGAGGCCATTACTATACATAGGATGTATATTGTAGTGGATGCTTGGACATATATAGAGAGGACTTTCTTGCTCGATATGATAGTATGCTATCTGGTTACTCTTTACCTTAACGTGTACACTGATTGTCTCTATGTTACATGTTGGTAAAGCCCTTAGGATGTGTACTTGACTACCTGGACTATGATGCGGATCATACTAGTGGGGACATGGTAGTCCATAAGTACATCCTTCCAAATCCTTAGTCATGGGTGTATCGAGACAGGGAATCGATATACCAGAGTAGACTAGCGTATACCTTCTCGACCCATACAGATGGGCGATGGATGATCCGATATCCATTGGTGTTTGACATCAAAGATGATATACGGGTGCTCAGTAGAGACTGGATACACTGGACGGACTCGCCGAGAACTCCCAGATGGTATTATACCTTACGTCAGATGGCGGTTCTCTGGTAACACTGGTGCAGGTTAGTCTGTAGACCCGAGATCGTCATAGAGTCTTGTGTGATTCCCACTGTGCTTTGATTTCCATCATACCACGTCCAAGAGGGCGTGCAAAAAGGTGGCTTTTGGGTACAGTCCCGAATCACATGGAGGCAATGAGCGATAGGAGGGGTTTCGTCTCCCCCGGTATAGAGAGTTGATGTTGCGCAGTGTTCGATTGGCTATAACAGGAAGTTCTTGGCCAAGGCTGTTTTAGGGATGTACTTGTAAGTGTTACCAGTAGTTTCTCGACCCGTTATGAGCCTCATATCGACACGACTTATCGAGTTATTGGGGTCTGACGTTTACCACGCCTAGACGAGATATGCGACATATCAGACGAACAGACCGGACTGTACGGTAGTGTTACTCGTTGGATTCACAGGAGTGTGAGCGGGCTTGCTAGTTGATCTTCTGATCGCTCAATACCCGGGTGGCCGTTATGTTTAGCAGACCGCTTTCGGCTTGTGGGTGTTTGATATGATCATCACCTACTGCCGGCGTATTGACGAGTCTTTAGAGTCCTACACAGGTGTTTCCTGGCTCAAGTGAAACGAAATAGGAGCGCATATGAGATATGTGCGGGACCGAGAATAATACCAGTATGTGATACTGTATTCTATTCTCGCGATTTGTGACATTGATCGGTTGTATGCGATATAGCCGGGTTATCGGATCAAGTGTTGATTCGATAAGTTGTTACTATTGATATTAGTCGGTTATATGCGATATGACCGGATCGTTAAATCAAGTGTTGATTTAATGATTTAATGTATAATTATATATTTGATATATTACTTTACATTAACTAGTATTGGTTCACTTAAGATTGATTTTCTCACTTGAATGTGCACATTGTTTATATGTGATATATGCAAGTGTACATGTTTGTATCATGCTTGATGATACAAACAAGTTGTGTGTATGAGATTTGAACCAAGTCAAGGTTAGATTAGGGTTTACTATTTTCCTAAGCATATAACAAAAGAGTGTGACTTTGGTCAAAGTTATCAAGCTTCATGAAACTTGATAAACATTGACAAAGTCAACTCTTTTGTCATATGTTTAAAGATATTAGTTAACCCAACCTTTAACCCTATGGTATGGTTAAATCTCTACATGAGTTAAGCATGAGGGCTTAACTCAACCATGGTGCCATAATTAAAAGGATAAGTATTGATATTATTCCTTTAATTGATATGATTCCTTTCTTCTTCTTGATCTTCATCAAGCTCACAAAAGCTTGAGAGCTCCAATGGTGCCATGAGAAAAAGAGTGAGAAATTCAATTCTAAAGTGAACCCACTTCCTATTTTTTCATCCTCTACCACTTGCCATATAGTATAGGGTGTTCTCTTCACAAATTTTTCGACCGAGTGAAGGAATAGCTTGAGTTTGAGTCTCCCCGACGTAGATCATTTTCGGCCTCGAAGTCAATGACCTAGCCCGATCATTTCTCCGACGAAACCATTTCTAGAGTCCGGGATCCGATGATCGCAGCGGAAGGACGTCAACATGGAGCTAAAGAAGTGGTGGACCGGATCTACAAAGGTTGTAATCCCTTTCACTTAGTAGCAAAGTCATTTGCTAGCTTTTCTTTTCGCCTAATCTCTAGTTAACGATCTAGTTTAGGGTTTCTCGGCACCGTAAAAATTTTGTTTGGCATGGTTGATGCCTTGTGGAACCTCTTGAGTGTGCCTAGGAACCCTACAGTGGTATCAGAGCCTTGCTAGAGCCTTAGGCGAAGTGTAGACGATATTAGAAACCCGATCGAACCCCGAAACCCTAATTCTAAGCCTTCTTTGTACATTTTTCAAAACTGTGCATTTTTCAAAATTAAAAATATGTAGAAAAATCAGCAGGGTTTTCTAGGAGTTACTGTGCAAAATGAGAGCCTAAATCGATCAAAGCGCCGCGGAACCGCGGCGGTTCCGCGGCCGTACGGTCGCCTCTTTCATAGATTTTTGCACAGTAATTCCTATGTTGTAGTGCTGTTTTTTCTGGAAATTTTTAATCTGTACTCAAGAGTTGAGTTTTCTGGGTTGTATTGGGGACTCGGTGTTCCGATCGGGAAGTTTAACTTCGTCCGTGTTTTTCCGGATAATTTTTGAAAATGTTGAAAAGTTCGACTGGATATAAATACCCACTTTTTCCCCTGCCGGGAAATTTCCAAGTGTTGGATTTTTCCGTAGTTTGAAAATGTTCTAAGTAGTGCAAGTAACGCGATGGACCCTCTAGAAGACAACAAACCTTAACTCGATTATGTGACCATCTTGAACTGCCCTTTGAACCTTCGGGTTTGGGGCAGTACGGCGTGCCACATGTGAGGCGTTGGCTTGACCCTTCTACGGCTGGACCGTTGGTACTGTGGCATGAAGTGAATATTTTTAAACTTATTTCAAGTGTTGAGGTGTTTTGGGAAAACTTGGGTGTTTGATTGTTCGATCGGAAAGTTTAACATTTTCTATTTATCTGGAATGTGATACAATATTTGGAATCCACAAGAAGTTATGAGATAACTGATTTAGATGTTATAAACATAGCAGTTTAGTCTCACTTGATCGGTTGCCACGGAATTTTGATGCGATCAAAAGTCCGTCGCAATCACGTAGCGTACGCGGATATTCGCCGGTAAACTTAATAGACAGCCATGCCCCATAGCCCCGACCAAGTGACTGTAGGAGAACCCCGTCGCCGAAAGCATCCGTTCGGGTGCTCGCGGCAGCGGTGTTCCGCCTTAGTGCACTTCGTCGATGGTATCGGGGGTGCGGCCGTCTACTAAAGTTTGCGACGAGCATTCGATCAGAATGTCGGGAATCTTGTTGAATTACCTGACTTTATATTGAAAAGAGTTTTCGATAATGAGACTAAAATGCGGGGTTTATAATTGTTAGGCATGCGATGTCTAAGGAATTCATTTGGTTAGGCATGCGATGTCTAAGAAGGTTGCGGATTCCAACTGTTGTAGTTTTACACTTTCTTTTCTGTGACCGTAAGTGTAATATGTGATATCGCCAGTTTCGTTGCTATATGTCAACGACAATTGGGATACGCATGTTTACTTACGTTGATGACATGTGATGTGATGTTTTGCTAGATATGTTATATTGGATCGTCGTGTTTGAATAGCCGGGGGGTTTTATGTGAGATGAGTGTTTTTCATTTTCATTCATGTAAAAAACTTGTATGTAATATTCTTTTATTGGGGCACTTCCAGGTTGCGGAAGATGTCACCATTTGTATATTATTTACTTTTCCGCACTAGGATAGACCCAAGGAGGAGGGCACAAGTAACCGGGTTCTGGAGTCCAGTGGGAGACCAACTCGAGGAGTCGGGTCCGGGTCTCCTAACTCTAGAATTGGTAGGGTTGCTTGCCGCTCTCGTAGGGGTCTAGGGGTGTGGGTTTGGCTATTCATCGCGACCGTGGAATCCGTGTTTTATACTGGCTCGTATTGAAAAAACGGACATCCTAGTATATCCAATATTTCATATGTTCCTTCTGCTGCGATATCTATGATGTGATCATTTGATATGTTATGATAGATACTGCATATGATATATGTAATATATTATATAGACGTTACTTATGTTTTACACTCGTGCTAGCCCTGCCCCGCTCTGTCGTTAGTTACCTAACCTAACGGTGCACGAGAGAACATCGAGGCGAATGTGGATGGCATAAGTGTACGTCGTATTTATCTGTGATGTTTAGGTGGACTTAAATGATGGGACATTCATTGATGAGATTAATGAAAGAAAATAAACCTAAAAGATGTTGTGGAATCGAATTTCAAAATAAAACAGGTAGCTACAGTTCTTGCTTTGCATCGTGGTGTTCCTTGTAGTACATCCTGCACCTTATTCGATAAGGAAAGGACCGAGATCCCTTCACCGGGAGTGACTCCTTTAGCAATAACTGGCAGATGCTACAACCCTCGGTTTGTCTTTTGATTGCTTCTATAGTTTCTGCTTTGCACAGTGGTATATATGATATATCCTGCACCTTATTCGATGAGGAAAGGGCCGACGATCCCTTCACCGGGAGTGACCCCTTTAGCAAAACTAGAAAAGCCTCAAAAACACTCCATTTAAAAACCATTTAATTCCGCAACGAGATCAAGTTCAAAGCGTTAAAGGTTTTCATAAAAACCATTCGCAACCCTCTGTCATTTTAGGAAGTAGAGTACTTAGTATTCGTGCTACGTTTGTCGACCATAGCCGAGGCGTAGTGTACGGTAACTAAGTGATATCTTCCTACACCGCATATGATGCGATTAGTTAGGACAGTCATGTGGCTTTGTTGACCTTAGCCAAGGGTCATGTGGGTGGGTCTAATTAATCACGAAATAACGGGTAGAACTTGACTAGTGCTTATGATTTGTTGACCTTAGCCAAGGTCATAGGTGCTAGGGGTAAAAACCTTTATCGGGAGTTTCAAGTGTTGAAATTTGCAATGAGATTGCATACCTTCTATGTGATAGTTGGATCCCGATACCCACTGCGAGTAATTGTTACTCCTGGGAGAGTTTTGCACTTTACAATTAGCCGATCAAGCAGGTGTCTAGAAAGGTGTCAACGGGGTTACGCCTCTGGGAAAACGAGGTTTACATTAATTAGGTTCGTGCGAAAGCACGGGGGACCTCCCTCAAAGTGCCGACACTGGCCTGGCTGAAAGATTGGCGAACTTGTAGCGTGTAATTAATCCCGGCTAGTCTTTCCTTTTAGGGTTTGAAGGAAGATTTGATAAAAACAGTGGGAGCCATCCTGATTAGATAAAATATTAACCAATCTGATCTTGCAAGAGCGCACGCAGAGTGTTTTCTTCTCTCTCTCTCCTGGTAGCGACCATGTCACGCCTTAATCAAGATAATAATACGGAAGTATTGACCGAACCCGCTTGTTATACTGAGCTGGAGAACGTTGGTCCCGCTCCAACTTATAATTGTTATAAGACAGAGAAGGAAATTGGGGATTACCAGAATTCCTGTGCCGCCCAAACGAAGAAAGTACATATGATGCATTATTTTCGGGTGTGTTCGTTACACAGAACTGTTTCTCAGTATCCTTTACGTCCTGGGTATGTGATACCAGATCAGGATCCCGCATATGTAATTTGTTACATGGGCTACAGAAAGGTAGAGAAATGAGAACGGGTGATAAGTTTCATGAGGCAGAAAACGGTGCAAGTGTTGCAGCCAAGTCTGTTGGTCACTGTCACCCTGTATTACCAGAATACATTGATTCTAAACAAATGTTATTAGATACCGAACCTGATATACAAAATCATATCAGTCTCTTTATTTAGATAAAGAAGGATATAATTTTGTATTGTTGGATAATGTTTTGAACATTTCCTAAATCAAGAGTTGATCGATTCAGGCACGTTATCTAAAAGCATTAACGTTCTAAATCAAACTACAGTTCCTAGTATACAGAACACACACAAGAGGAAGAGTTCAGATATTAACAAATCCTTCTTGAGGTATTGTAGACTAGGTCATATCAATGCGACCCGACTAGCTGAAGTTACATTAAGATGCATATTTAAATTAGTTTGAATTTACATCTTGTGAAACTTACCAGTCATGTCACAGAGATAAGATGACCATAGCTCTGTTTATTGGAAACAGAGAAAGAGTTAGTGAACTCTTGGGATTGATACATGCTGATGTATGAAGGTCCCCTGTCTACACATGCCAAGACCGGTTCTTTGTACTTCATTACATTCTCTGATAATCTCTCAAGATTCAGATATATGTTCCTGTTGAAACACAAGTCCGAACCTTTTGAGATATTCATAGAATATAAGTTAGAAGTAGAGAACCAAAATACGGGTAAAAGTATTATGTCCTTAGATGTGATCAAGGAGGAGAATACTTGAGTATGGAATTCCTGGATTATTCGAAAGGAGAATGAGATTCTCTCTCAGCATTACTCCTCCGTATACACCATAGCACGATTGTATATCGGGGTGGAGCGATAGCACCCTATGAAATATGGTGTGCTCTTTGATGAGTACTACTGAGTTTCCTATTTCCTTTTTGGGAGTTATGCACTTATGAAGTTGCATACCTATTGAATAGGGTTCCGATCAAATCAGTTGCCTACCATTTCATATGAGATATGGAAAGGGAAGAGCCCATATCTTAAGTTTGTTAAGATTTGGGGTTGTCCGGCCTATGTCTAAAAGAAAAATCCGGACAAACTCGAGGCAAAGTCAGATCTGTAGAAGTTTGTTGGATATCCCAAGCATACGCAAGGGAATATCTTCTACCTAACCGAGGAACAAAAATGTTTTGTTACTCAGCATGCCACCTTTGTGAAAGGGAATTTCTTGTGAAGAAATTAGTGGACATGAGGTAGAACTGGAAAGAGTTCCAGCTATACAAACTGCAGCTGCTGATTTGGTAGAACCAAAGGATTCAATAGCAACCAACGAACCTCAGCCTCTCCGCCGATCTAGTAGGGTTCCTCACCCACCTGAGAGATACTTCGGTTTCTCTATGACAGTGGGAGCGAGGATTGCATCATGAGATGATGACCCAACTAGTTTCGGGCTGGCCATCAGGAGTAGGACTCTGTAAGAATGGCTGGATGCTTATCGATCTGAGATGGAATCCTTATACACCAACAAAGTATGGACTTTGGTTGCTTTATCTGAAGGGTTAAATCCCCATCAGGAGCAAGTATATCTTGAGAAGATTACTTGGTGTACATGGAAAAGTTGAGACTTTCAAAGCTAGACTCGTTAAAGGTTTGCATCATAGACTAGTTGTGTCTAATGATGAAACCTTTTCTACGGCCTATACTTAAGTCCATCCAGATCCTACTTGCCATGGCTACATACCACGACTATGATATCTGGCGGTTGGGTGTCATGACTGCTTTTCTAAATAATGATTTAGAAGACAGAGTCTATAAGTACACAGTCAGAGGGCTTCGTAGACAGTGGGAGCAGCGGAAACGTGTGCATGATGTTTTATGTGATAAAGTAGGCATCGCGGAGTTGGAACGTCTGTTTTGATGTGGTAGTCAAAGAGTTTGACTTCATCAAAATGGTAGATGAACCTTGTATATACAAAAAGGTAGTAGGGAGTATGGTGGTGATCCCCGTAGAGTACGTGGATGACATACTCTTGATAGGGAAGGAGTTTCCTATGCTACGCTTGGTCAATCTCCGCTTATCACAAGGATTCTCCATATAGGATCAAAGTGATACCTCCTAAAATCCTAAGTTTTGATCTATGAGCTAGGTCTAATTGGATATTAGGATACTCACTAGTTGTAGTGAGATGGTGTCAATTGATCCTGGGGAGAATCATAGGAAAGGTTCCAAAGTGATAAGGACGACTGAAAGTCAGTCACAGGCATTGCCTTTACCCTCAGTAAAAGGACGGTATGTTGGAAGAGTTCCAAGCTAGATACCGTGGCATACTAGACGATAAAAGCTGGATACATCGCTACCAAAGATGCTACCAAAGAGGAAGTCTGGGTGTATATTAGTTCATGAGATGAACTTCGTTCCACCCATTGTGTGACAATGGAGTTATGGCTTATGCCAAGGAACACCCGTCCCATCAGTGATCCAGACATATTCTAAGGCAGTGTCACCTGATCGTGGAGATAGTTGATCTCCAGGGGATCGAGGTTAGGAGAGTAGACTCAGAGGACAACACGGCGGATCCACTCACAAAAGGCATTTTCCCAGAGAGAGACTTTTATGGGATGGTTGAGTATGAGATACTACAACCACTGCTATCAGATGGCCCTAGTGCAAGTGGGAGATTGTTAGTTATATGTATGCCCTAGAGGCCATTACTATACATATGATGTATATTGTAGTGGATGCTTGGACATATATAGGGAGGACTTTCTTGCTCGATATGATAGTATGCTATCTAGTTACTCTTTACCTTAAAGTGTACACTGATTGTCTCTCTGTTACATGTTGGTAAAGCCCTTAGGATATGTACTTGACTACATGGACTATGATGCGGATCATACTAGTGGGGACATGGTAGTCCATAAGTACATTCTTCAAGATCCCTAGTCGTGGGTGTATCGAGACAGGGCATCGATATACCAGAGTAGACTAGCGTATACCTTCTCGACCCATACAGATGGGCGATGGATGATCCCATATCCATTGGTGTTTGACATCAGAGATGATATACGGGTGCTCAGTAGAGACTGGGTACACTGGACGGACTCGCCGAGAACTCCCAGATGGTATTATACCTTACGTCAGATGGCAGATTCTTTGGTGACACTGGTGCAGGTTAGTCTGTAGACCCGAGATCGTCATAGAGTCTTGTGTGATTCCCACTGTGCTTTGATTTCCATCATACCACGTCCAAGAGGGCGTGCAAAAAGGTGGCTTTTGGGTACAGTCCTGAATCACATGGAGGCAATGAGCGATAGGAGGGGTTTCGTCTCTCCCGGTATAGAGAGTTGATGTTGCGCAGTGTTCGATTGGCTATAACAGGAACTCCTTGGCCAAGGCTATTTTAGGGATGTACTGGTAAGTGTTACCAGTAGTTTCTCGACCCGTTATGTGCCTCATATTGACACGACTTATCGAGTTATTGGGGTCTGACGTTTACCACCCCTAGACGAGATATGCGACATATCAGACGAACAGAACGAACTGTACGGTAGTGTTACTCGTTGGATTCACAGGAGTGTGAGCGGGCTTGCTCGTTGATCTTATGATCGCTCAATACCCGGATGGCCGTTACGTTTAGCAGACCGCTTGCGGCTTGTGGGTGTTTGATATGATCATCACCTACTGCCGGCGTATTGACGAGTCTTTAGAGTCCTACACAGGGGTTTCCTGGCTCAACCGAAACGAAATAGGAGCGCATATGAGATGTGTGCGGGACCGAGAATAATACCAGTATGTGATACTGTATTCTATTCTCACGATTTGTGACATTGATCGGTTGTATGCGATATAGCCGGGTCATCGGATTAAGTGTTGATTCGATAAGTTGTTACTATTGATATTAGTCGGTTATATGCGATATGACCGGATCGTTAAATCAAGTGTTGATTTTATGATTTAATGTATAATTATATATTTGATATATTACTTTACATTAACTAGTATTGGTTCACTTAAGATTGATTTTCTCACTTGAATGTGCACATTGTTTATATGTGATATATGCAAGTGTACATGTTTGTATCATGCTTGATGATACAAACAAGTTGTGTGTATGAGATTTGAACCAAGTCAAGGTTAGATTAGGGTTTACTATTTTCCTAAGCATATAACAAAAGAGTGTGATTTTGGTCAAAGTTATCAAGCTTCATGAAGCTTGATAAACATTGACAAAGTCAACTCTTTTGTCATATGTTTAAAGATATTAGTTAACCCAACCTTTAACCTAATGGTTTGGTTAAATCTCTATATGAGTTAAGCATGAGGGCTTAACTCAACCATGGTGCCATGATTAAAAGGATAAGTATTGATATTATTCTTTTAATTGATATGATTCCTTTCTTCTTCTTGATCTTCATCAAGCTCACAAAAGCTTGAGAGCTCCAATGGTGCCATGAGAAAAAGAGTGAGAAATTCAATTCTAAAGTGAACCCACTTCCTATTTCTTCATCCTCTACCACTTGCCATGTAGTATAGGGTGTTCTCTTCACAAAGTTTTCGACCGAGTGAAGGAATAGCTTGAGTTTGAGTCTTCCCGACGTAGATCATCTTCGGCCTCGAAGTCAATGACCTAGCCCGATCATTTCTCCGACGAAACCATTTCTAGAGTCCGGGATCCGATGATCGCAGCGGAGGGATGTCAACACGGAGCTAAAGAAGTGGTGGACCGGATCTACAAAGGTTGTAATCCCTTTCACTTAGTAGCAAAGTCATTTGCTAGCTTTTCTTTTCGCCTAATCTCTAGTTAACGATCTAGTTTAGGGTTTCTCGGCATCGTAAAATTTTTGTTTGGCATGGTTGATGCCTTGTGGAACCTCTTGAGTGTGCCTAGGAACCCTACACCGTTAGTACACCTGACCGGGCCGACGAGCGGGAGGATCGTGAGATTGGCAATCCAGAGAGAAACAGAGAACTCAGAGACCGGAGATGCCAGACCGTGAGCAGGAGGCAAGTAGATGATCTTGCTCTGCCGAGTTTGGGCGCACCGATATATTTTTGACATTGTAGGAGGTGTACCTCAATGTCAATTATTTCTATTTGTGTTTTGTGATCCGAGTATCACACTTTTATCGCTTGGATTTGAGTTTCGATGATTGGGTTTCATGATTTATATTTTTGTGCGTCATGGTTGCACCTATTAGAGATTTATATTTTGTACACAGTCATTGCACTTGATTTATGTTTTATACACCGCTATATTGTGTTATTTTACGATTTGTGCATATCTATTGCACTTGATATCGATTTTGTGTCTTGGTTGCACGTACTTATGATTTTGTGGATTTCGAGACTGTCGATTTGATTTTTGTGCATGTGGTATGCACTCGATTTGAATTTTTGCACTCGGTATAGCTTATATGTGCTTGCAGTGCATTGATTCATGTTTTGTGCACACGGTTGCACACGTTCATGATTCTATACACCTTGGTATACTCGGTGTTGTTTTTTGAGTATTTGAGATATTGATGAGTTTTCGTGCATTGTTGCACCAGATTGTATTTTGTGCATTGATTGCACCTGATTTGTATTTTGTGCATTTGTTTCACCAGAGTTATGTTTCATGCGCGTCTACACTTGACGTTCGTTATCATGCATACTATTACACTGGATGTTTTATACGGACTAGACGCACTTGATTTGGATTTTCACGCACATTGAGCGCATGATATGAGATTTTGTGCACACATGATGCACTTGATTGAGATTTTTTTATTCGCACATGTTGGATGCACTTGATGGAGACTTCATTCGTGCATGGTTGTTGCGCTTGATTTAGATTTTCATGCACTATAGATGCATTTGATATGGTTGTCATGCACATCCATTACACTGGACAGATGTTTTCGTGCACACCCGTTGCACTTAGTTTTTCTTTTGAGCATATTTGTGACACTTGTATTGGATTTGGTTTTCCGTATGCACCAGACGCACATGATGTTGGATACGCCTTTTGAGGATGATTTTATTTAAGAGTTTTGCGTTTTGATGATAGATACTATATTGCATAGTAGCCAAGCAGGACTGATCTGAGGACAGTACCTGAGTATTTTTTTCATGCATAAAAAGTTACCAAAGGTTTTCAAAAAAAGAGCTATAGTCTCACTATTTCGTACGTGTCCGAGAGTGACACAAAATTTTTACAAGGAAAACCTTTAGGGATATTTCAAAAAGGAAGGACGTATAATTCGAGCAAAACATATATAAGTATACATTTACTACTTTACAAATGATCATCCGACACTTGTGCCGTGAGCTACGCATAGCACGGCAATTTGGAAAAGATTTTGCATGTGTTTTATTCAGCTTTTAAAATGGTTTTGCGAGGATGCGTGCTATATATGTATTATGATTTGACTATAGTGCATTTGGATTCCAGTAATGGAATTCGATATTCGTATTTCTTTTTACTCCGATGATTGCGTGATACTTGACGGAGTTTGATTTTGAGTTTCACACTCGTTTTCAGGCGCACAGGATGCACTGTGATATTTCTGTATCTTCCATGATTTCGGAACTCCGTTGATTTGAGCTGATTATTGAAATGTTTTAGCATTTGGGGATTTAAATTTAAATTCGGGGACAGAATTTATTTAAGGGGGGAAAACTGTAACATTTCAGAATTATAAAATATTATTTTTGGAAATTTAATATTAAAATAATATATTTCGCGAAAACTATTCGATTTGCGAATAGGGATTTTTCGTAAAATGGTATAATTAAATACCAATATTTGGAAATTTATCGGAGATTAAAATGATTTATTTATTATAATAATATTTATCGGATTTTGGTCAAATCCGTGTTTTTACATTTTTTTCATGGCTAGTGCACCATGTCATGTGCATGTATTACATTGTATTTGTGTTTGTGTTTGTGAGTTTAGCAAAGAAAGGATAAGAGAATGATAAAAGAAAAGAAAAGAAAAGAAAGAAAGAGTTTGAGTGTGAAAAGAGTTATGGATAAGAAACAAAATTGATATTTTGTGAGAGAGTGAATGTAGGGGGAGATATTTAGTTTGAGAGAGTGAGAATAAGAGAGAGAAGGCTAGACTTGGCTGCCCCTTTCCTTCATCCTCCCTATTATTTCTTCAACTCAACTCCTTCATTTTCCTTCACCTTACTACCTCCATGCACCATCTCAAATTCTTTGCCAAAACATCATGCATCTTCACATAAAATATACATAACCACATTCTAAACCCTTAGAACCATTCAAGTTTGGATTTTGAAGACTTTGGGCAACTCAAGAATTTTCTTTAGTTGCTAATGAGGTATATCTCTTCACTTTTAGATTAGTAATCGTGTTATATATCGTAGTTTAGTTTAGAATTTGAGTTAGATAGGTTTGTGATCTTGGAAAATTACAAGTTGCTGTTAAGTGGTTAATTGAGGTGTGGTGAGTGTTTTCAAGACTATAGAGATTGATTTCTTGACCTGGATATGAGATTAGAACCCAATACACGAAATTAGAATTATTCCATGTCTGTTTTGTGAAACTTAACGGCCTACAAGGTATCTGGAGCTATCTAGGGTAATTGTAAGAAAATCAAGCGAGTCCATTAACCTAGATAGACCACTAGAAGACCACCACAAAAATACGAACCCAAAAATCCTCTATATGGCCGGCGAGATCGGATTTAGTGGCTATGTCGCCGGACCCCCTATTGTCTTTGATGATGTGGTTTTGCCTGTAGCTCACTTACCCTATAACATATCCTCTGTATTTTCTTGTTTAGTCCCAATTGACCTAAGATAAAATCTGGGAGTGATTTCTCATGTTGCTGAATTAGTGTTATATGATATTTGAATTCTTGGTTTTTAGATTTGATTTGGATTGCGTCGTTGGACGTTTGTACGTCAACGGACGTGGGTTGTTTGGTTGTTTTTGCATGCGTAGGCTATAAGTTCTAACCTATAAGCAATCCGTGTGCCGTATCGGTTTTCGGATATTGATTGTGTTTGCATTTCGATTGTGTATTGATTGTAGGTACTTCACGTGGACTTCCGAGACGACGAAGCACATCGACTTTGGCTAAGCGAGAAGTTTAGCTGGTGAGTAGATTTATATCTACGGGGAAAGTCGGGTGGATGGCATATAGCACCCCCGCAATTATAAAATGGAAACCGATATACATATTATGTTTGGAGAAAACCTATGTAGAATTCACGGATATGATAGCTAGGGATGATTTGGATAGATATATGATGATTGATTTGAGAAAGTGAATCATAATAAGTATGAATTGAAAGAGAACAAGTATGAGTTGATAGTGGCTTGATATGAAATCGAGATCGATACGACTTGAGATTTATAAGATATGACGTATATGCAAGGTATCATTATATGAGATTGATACAAATGTGAATTGAGATATATGTATATGATTTATCTATATTTGTGAGAATCATGAGTGTTATGCCATAAGAGACTTTAGATCTGTACCCTCATTGTTGTATAGGATGATAGATTCCCTATTCTGTTTAAGTTACCATACGATGGATTACCGTACGCGATGTGTTTTACCGGATGATTGATCTGTGCTGGTGATTTGAGAATGATGATCGAGGATTATTGTCATATCGGATGTTATGAGGCGGGATCGCCGATGTAAAGATACCACCTAAACCAGACCTATTTCCAAAACTGACAAATCGTATGCATCTTTTAAATGAAAACCTCAAGGGACATTACGGATTTTCAAACGATGTCTTTTATTAAAACACCGTAGCCCCCACTTTCAAAACTACGATTTGTATCTTTAAAAGTGGCCGTAAAGTTCATATGTAGATAGATATACCATTGATTGTTCATGTTATATAGGATATTACCCCTAGTGATGTATATACCATGTTCCAGTATTTAATGCTATATGATATCATTTGCTAGTACACTACACAATTACCGTTGATGCGCATGTTACACTTACACAGATTACCGGCTCACACACATTCTTCATCGGTAATTGCCATGTCACTTACACAGTAGAATTGCCATGCCACTTATACAGTAGAATTGTCGTGCCATTTACACAGGAGAACTGCCCTATCATGATATTAATTTTAAAAGTAAAAGTACATTCATTGTTCAGTACTATCACTTGACATGCTTGCATGATATACCCGATATGCTCATATTACTACTCTATGTTGCATACATCATACTTTATGGTTATATGCTTTGAGATGCTGTTTTTATGAGATCTCTGGATTTGAGAACCGCGGTTTAATTTCAAAGGAAATTGTGTATTGTTTTAAATACGCGGTTTCTCTTGATATGATATTTCGATGTGTCCACCATGAGTTTTCTCGGTTCTGAGTAGTGAGTATACCCGATTCGAGGAGCAGTAGGCACCATCAGTGGGTACATGATGGACCCGGTGAGGTACCCCGGGGCAAGAAAACTCGTATTGTTAGACGGTGAGCCAGGCAGGGGAGTACTACCTACTGGTGATAGTTTTGGGCTCGGCGGATATCTGGAGGATACCGACCGGAGTTGTGAGATGGATATGAGGGTTGATCTGAGTATGCGGTGCCTGAGATGAGATATATATGAAGGCCGATCTGAGTATGTGGTACCTGAGGTATGAGGATTTACGTGTCGATGCTGGATACGGGTTTTCATGATGTTTCGAGTGTCGGTGTTGGACACTCAGGTTCCATGATATTTGATGTGTCATTGATGAACACACGTGGTTGATATCCTCATACATACATACATATGTTTTCATAATGTTTCGAGTGTCGGTGTTGGACACTCAAGTTCCATGATATTGAGTTGTGTCGTTGATGGACACGTGGATGATATCCACATGTATACAGGCATATGTTGTCGAATGTTTATTTATATATGCTATGGGCATTGACTCGATTGTTGAGATATATGCATTTGTGGTCACCCTAGATATCATAGTATTACCTTCAGGATATAGTAACCTAGGAAATCATTATTTTATTCGATTTTCTACCTGCTGATGTTTTCTACTCACGAGTTAGCAACTCACCCCCGTTGTGTCACAGTTCTTGTAGGTTTGGCCACTTGGGATCAGTAGCGGTATTGCTGGCATACAGCTTCCTCCGGGGTGTTTTGCTTTAGTAGGTGGGACAGATATTGGATCGTGCCCACTCTCAAACATACTTTTCTGTTGTATCTAGATAAACACCATCAGATCGGAATTTAGACTTTGTATATTGGTAGACTTAGACAGACTTGTTTGCGAAACTTTGAGCGATGAGTATATGTTCTCTTTCTTTGAGGTTTTGATACCTTGCTTCTTTATTTGTTCTTTCTGGGTTGTTTCTTCGCCGTTGGGCGTCGTATATATGTTGTTTCATGGTTGTGTTTCCGCCATTTGGCGAAGAGCTAGCTCCCGCTTGGGGATGCCTATATATTGTTGTATATATGTTTTTGGATCAAAATATACAAGGGAGGTGCTGCCCAAATTTTTAAAGATAAACATGACTTATTATACCTTCATTTCAAAATTGCACCCCCCACTATTTTCCGCAAAAAGATTTAGATTTTCTCTGCTTCGGCTTACTTGATTTACGTTATGCGTTTTTATGTTGCGTGATTTAAGTGCCGGTCACGTGCTGCATTACGGGTCGTGACATCTGTAGACCCGAGATAATCATAGAGTCTTGTGTGATTCCCACTGTGCTTTGATTTCGACCTTACCACGTTCAAGAGAACATGCAAAACGGTGGTTTTTGGGTACAGTCCCGAGTCACATGGAGGCAATGAGCGATAGGAGGGGATTTCGTCTCTCCGTTATTGGGGGTTGATGTTGCGCTGTGCTCGATTGGCTATAATAGAAGTCCCTGGCCAGGGCTGATTATGAGATTTACTGGTAAGTGTTATCAGTAGATTCTCGACCCGTTATGAGCCTCATATCGGCATGACTTATCAAGCTATTGGGGTCTGACGTTTACCACTCTCAGGCAAGATATGCGACATATCAGATGAAGAGACCGGACTATACGGTAGTGTTACTTATTGGATTCACGGGAGTATGAACAAGCTTGCTTGTTGATCTTTTGATCGCTCAATACCCGGGTAGCCGTTACGTCCAGCTAGTACCGCTGACGGCTTGTGGGTGACTGTTATGATCATCACCTACTGCCAGCGTAATTACGAGTCTTTAGAGTCGTACACAGAGGTTTCCTGGCTCAGGCAAAACTGTAAGTGCACGGCAGCGCCCCGGCCGTCATTTCGAGGCCAAAATGCGGAAACAAAACTTTTCTTTAAACTTTTAAACCGGCGCTACCGCGGACTATAAACCCAGATCGGGCCATTAACCTAATGCTAGCAAAAAAGAGAAAGGGTAGAGAGCTATACCGAGCGATCCGTGTCCTTCAGTGTTAGTTATATGTATGCCCTAGAGGCCATTACTGTACATATGATGTAAGTAATGGATGCTTGGACATATATAGGGAGGACTTTCTTGCTCGACATGATAGTATGCTATCTGGTTGTACTTTATCTTAACATGTACTCTGATTGTCTCTATGTTACATGTTGATAAAGCCCTTAGGATTTGTACTCGACTACTGGGACTATGATGAGATCATACTAGTGGGGCCACGGTAGTCGACGAGTACATCCTATAACTGTTCCTAGTCGAGGATATATCGAGACAGGGCATCGATACACCAGAGTAGACTAGCGTATACGCATCTTGACCCATATGATGGGCGATAGATGATCCCATATCCATCGGTGTTTGACATCAAGGATGGTGTACGGGTGCTCAGTAGAGACTGGGTACACTGGACGGACTCGCCGAGAACTCCCAGATGGTATTATACCTTACGTCAGATGGCAGTTCTCCGGTGACACTGGTACAGAGTAGTCTGTTGACCCGAGATCGTCATAGAGTCTTGTGTGATTCCCACTGTGCTTTGATTTCCATCATACCACGTCCAAGAGGGCGTGCAAAAAGGTGGCTTTTGGGTACAGTCCCGAATCACATGGAGGCAATGAGCGATAGGAGGTGATTCTTCTCTCCCGGTATAGGGAGTTGATGTTGTGCTGTGTTTGATTGGCTATAACTGGAAATCCCTGGCCAGGGTTGCTGAGATTTACTGGTAAGTGTAATCAGTAGTTTCTCAAACTGTTATAGACCTAAAATCGACACGACTTATCGAGCTACTGGCGTCTGACGTTTACCACCCCTAGACGAGATATGCGACATATCAGACGACGAGACCGGACTGTACGGGAGTGTTACTGATTGGATTCACAGGAGAATATACAGGCTTGATTGTTGATCTTCTGAGCGTTCAATACCTGGGTGGCTGTTACGTTTAGCTGACTGCTTGCAGCTTGTGGGTGTTTGATATGATCATCACCTACTGCCGGCGTATTGACGATTCTTTAGAGTCCTACACAGAGGTTTCTTGACTCAGGCAAAACGGAGTAGGAGCATATATGTGATATGTGCGGGACCGAGGATAATGCGGTATGTGATACCGTATTGGATTCTCGCGATATGAGATATCGGCCAGGTATATGTGATATAGCCGGGTCATCGTATTAGTCGGTTATATGCGATATAGCCGGATTGTCGGATCAAGTGTTGATTCGATAATTTAATGTATAATAATATATATGATATATTAAATTACATTAACTATTATTAGCTTACTAAAAGATTTTTTTTCTCACTCGGGTAATACATTGATATATATGCGATATATGTTAATTATATTATTTTATTTTGTTACAATAAATATTATATATGTGATATATAATATTGTAACATGATATGATTATTAATGCAACATGATTAGTGGAGTTTAAACATGGTTAGGGTTTGGATTAGGGTTATGACTTCTAGTAGATTCTAGAAGGTTTTCTTTTTTGTTTTGGAAAAGATATTTTCAAGTGACTCATTCTTAACCTAACCCAAACCCTAGCCTTGGTTAATTCTCTACAAAGGTTTATTCAACCATGGTTGCATTTCTAACCTTATGAAGTCTATCATTATTAATCACAAAAGAAATGATTCATTATTATTCATCTTCTTCTTCCTTTTTTCTTTCATGGAAAAAGCTTTCTAGCTTTTTTCCAAGTGATGAAAATGAGTGAGAATAATGAAAACAAAAGAGAGCAAAAATCCTACTTCATCATCCTCATCTATCCTTACCATTTAGATGAGGGTGTTCACTTCATTTAGTGAGTGTTAGCTTGTGTTAATGAAACTTCAAGGTAGATCATCTATGTTATCGAAGATCGGAAGCAAGACTGCATCTTTCTCTTCGTGGAGCCTCTCGAGAGTCCAGAACACGATGATCGCAGCGAAGGGACCTCAACACGGAGCTTAAGAAGTGAAGGACCGGATCTACAAAGGTTGTAATCCCTCTCACTTAGTGTTAAAGTGTTTAACATGCTTGTTTTCGCCTAATCTCTAGTATAAAGATCCGGGTTTGGGTTGTTCAGCACGGATAATTTTTTAACCGGGCATGGTTGATGCCTCGTAGACCCTTGTGCGTGTGCCTAGCAACCCTACATTCGGTCTTCGGCTTCCATCCCGATCTCCTCGCGAAATCTCCGGTCTTCATCTCCTCGTCGGAAAGGGCACCACATCGTCGGGTCTTTTTACGGGCTCCCACCTCTAGACCGAGGCAACTCGGGCACGAAGTTGGCGAGCCGACGTGTCCAAGAATGCTGTAGGCTAAGTGTAGAACTCTATGTCTCATGGGGTTATAAGAAGTTGCCATTTGGAAGTGGAGGAGAAATGAACTTTGGAGAGGGGTTAAAGAATTTAGTTGCAAGCAAAATGAGATCAACAACTTCCCACCAAAAATGAATCCCCTCACCTCAACAATAGTGGCTGGCCCCTTGTTGTTAAGGGAGAGAGAGGGGAAAAAAAAGCAAGGAAGAAAAGAGTGATCATTAGGAACAATGATCACAACCAAGTCAAATCAAAAACCCATCACCTCTCAAATCAAGTCATGATGAACAAATGGAAGTCAAAGGATTGTAGAATCATCATGAAACAACTATTTACAAAAACCACCCTCCACTTTGCTAATTTGCACATTTGCAAATAACCCCCTCCACACCAATTTTCAGCCAAAGAAAGATAGAAAGGAAAATGGCCGAAACAGAATGCAAACTGGCAACTTCAAAAAAACAATCCCGTAAAAAATTACAGGAAAACCCCGCGACTGTATATACATACCCGCATTTGTATTCCGACCGAATATAAATGCAATGAGACAAAATCTACACAGTAAAATACTAGGATCCGGCTTAAACCAAAGCCCGCTAGTATTATCCGTCCGATCATGATCTGTGCAATACCGCACGTATATGATCGAACCCTTCCATATATCCATACGGCCTCTACAGCGTTTTGCCCGAAACTTGAGAAACTGTCTGTGGGGGACTCTAAAGACTCGTCAATACTTTGGCTATGGATTTAACCACTAGCACGTTAGAGGTATTAGCCGTACATAACGAGCTATCAGGTATTGACCAAAAAGGAGGTCGATGAGCGAACTCATCCTGACACCCTACTGAGCCTGTCAGTGACAATATCCGCACAGTCCGGTCCGTTCGTCTATGAGTATCGCATGGCGGGCCTAGAGGGTTGGTAAAAGTCAGACCCCCAAAAGCGGTACAAGTCGTGTCAGAGTGTAGCCCAGAACACCCTGAGATACTACTGGAATACCTACCAGTAAATCTCCTGTCTTGGCCAAGGACTTCGTGTAATGGCTCTCCCAGACACAGTGCGACCTCACCCCCAATACCGGGAGAGACGAACCCCTGCAGATCCGCTCACTGCTTCCATGTGGCTCGGGACTGTACCCAACTAAAACCTGTTTGCATGACTCCTTTGAGCCATAGTAGGGTAGTAATCAAAGTACAGTGGGAACTCACACGAGACAAATGACGATCTCAGGTCGATGAACTAACCTGTACACATGTCACCAGGGAACTGCTATCTGATGTCAGGTATAATACCAACTAGCATGTTCCCTGCGAGTCCTGTCCGGTGTACTCATAACCCAATGAGTGTTGGAGATAGTGCCCTCAGAGTCAATTATTGGATCACAGGCACGTGATTGCAATGATTGAGGGAGGACCTATTCCGGTAGGACAGTCTTACTCAAGATGATAGTATGCTATCTGGTTTATCTTTATCATCGTGTACTGCTTTAGGTGACCTGACAGGTCGCTATTACACGTTGATAGAGCCCCTAAGATTCTTGCTTGACTGCCAGCAGTATGAGGGCGATCATATACGTGGGAGCTGGTAGTCTATAAGCACATCCTTAAAAGGTCCCTAGTCGTGGGAGTTTCGAGACAGGGCATCGATACTCCAGAGTAGACTAGTGTATACAGTCGAGACCCCGACGAGGGGTGGTGGCCGGTCTCACAAGCCACTGGTGTCAGTTGGTTCACCTAAGATGTATACAGGTGCTCATTGGGTTATGAGTACACCGGACAGGACTCGCCGGGAACATGCTAGTTGGTCTTATACCTGACGTCAGATAGCAGTTCCCTGGTGACATGTGTACAGGTTAGTTCATCGACCTGAGGATCGTCAGTTGTCTCGTGTGAGTTCCCACTGTACTTTGATTACTACCCTACCACGCTCAAAGGAGACGTACAAACAGGTTTTAGTTGGGTACAGTCCCGAGCCACATGGAGGCAGTGAGCAGATCTTCAGGGGTTCGTCTCTTCCGGTATTGGGGGTGAGGTCGCGCTGTGTCTAGGAGAGCCAGTACATGAAAGTCCTTGGCCAAGGCAGGAGATTTACTGGTAGGTATTCCAGTAGTATCTCAGGGTGTTCTGGGCTACACTCCGACACAACTTGTACCGCTTTTGGGGGTCTGACTTTTACCAACCCCCTAGGCCCGCCATGCGATGCTCATAGACGAACGGACCGGACTGTATGGATATTGTCACTGACAGGCTCAGTAGGGTGTCAGGCTGAGTTCGTTCACAGACGTCCCTTTTGGTCAATACCTGGTAGCCCGTTACGTATAGGCTAATACCTCTGACGTGCTAGTGGTTAAATCCACAACCACTGTATTGACGAGTTTTTAGAGTCCCCCACATTTAGTTGCTCAAGTTTTCGGGTGAAACGCTGTAGAGGCCGTATGGAGATATGGCAGGGTTCGATCAGATACGTGCGGTATTGCACGAATCATGATCGGACGGTTAATACTAGAGGGCTTTGGTTTAAACCGGATCCTAGTATTGTACAGTGTAGATTCTGTCTCATTGCATTTGTATTCGGTCGGAATACAAATGCGGGTATGTATATACAGCAGCGGGGTTTTTCCTATAATTTATTACGGGATCAGTTTTTTGGAGTTGCCAGTTTGTTTTCCGTTTCGGCCATTTTTTTTGTATCTATCATTGGCCGAAGATTGGTGGAGGACGGCTAATTTGCATTTGTGCAAATAAGCATTTTGGAGGGTTGTCTTTGCATACTTTTGTATCATGATGGTGCACCATCCCTTGACTTTCCATGGCTCATGATGGCTTGACCTTTGTTGTATCATGATGACTTAGCCTCCATTGACTTCTTGGATCATGATTGTTCATGATTGCTTGTGTAATCATGGTTGTTGATTTGTTGATGGAGTGTGAATTTGTTGGTGATCATTTTTTTCTTTTCATGATCACATTTTTGATTCCTCTCCCTTGTATGATTGTGAGGCTCCCCTCATTTTTTTACACTCTCCCATTCTTGAGGGAGTCATGGCCGGCCAAGCTCTTAGGGGCTGTCCAAATTGTGGGTGTGGGATTTTTGTTCTTTTGGCTTTGCGAAAAATCCCCAAAGTTCCATCTCCATTAGCTTATATCATTTCCTCCACCATATGGCAACTCCCTCAACCCCTAGAGACACATATAGCACTACACCATTCTATAGCAACCCTTGGGCACGTCGACTCGCCAACTTCGTACCCGAGTTGCCTCGGTCCAGAGGTGGGAGCCCGTAAAAGAAGCCGGCGATGTGGTGCCCTTCCGGCAAGGAGGCGACGACCGGAGATTCCGCGGGAGATCGGGACGACGACGAGAAGACCGGAGGACACGGATCACTCGGTATATCTCTCTACCCTTCTTGTTAGCTAGGACTAGTTTAATGGCACGATCCTGGTTTTTATTGCGCGGTGGTGCCAGTTCAAAAAGTTAAAGTAAATCATCACTTCCGCATTCCGGCGTCGGATTGACGGCTGGGGCGCCGCCGTGCACTTACAGTGGTATCAGAGCCTCGCCATTAACCTAGTCTAGCTTTGTCTAGTGTGTTTAAATTTCCGATCAAACAAAATTCCAAAAACCGCGTTTTCATATGCATCAGTTTCTGTCGAAATATTTTTGGGTCCAAAAATTTTTCAGTGTGTTGTAGAAGTATGTACAGGGAATTTTAAGCATACTGTGAAAATTTGATGCATTGATTCCCTAGAAGGACCGCAGAACCGCGGCCAAACTCCTGTTTGGGCTGCGGTTCCGCGGCAATAAAATGGAATCATTGCACCAATTTTTTACAGAGGCCTCCTGACTTGAAAATAGGGTTTTTGGAACGTTCTTTTTGGGCCCAGATTTTCTTTAACTGCTACAGTAGTGCTTTGGGGCCCACTTGGTAAATTTGATCGATCGAATATTTTAAACATGTTAGTTCACAGTATTTACATTATATCTGCGACCGTGAATGTCACTTGATCGGTAAATCCTGTCTAACTGCTATAGCCCGGTTAGACGGATTTGCGAACGTGACATTTACGTTGATGTTCTGTGATTGTGCTGTGATGTTGCGGATTGGTCGTGGGGGATAGCCTGGATGCAATGCTAGTACAGTTTTTTGTTGTATTATGTACATTTGATATTGCGGGGCGAGCGTCCGACATGTGGACTGCCGTCACTGCCTGTTTGTATATTATTCTTTTGGGGCACGACCAGGTTGCGGTCGATATACCCGTTATATGTATATTTTACTTTCTGTACTAGGATTGCCCCGCGGAGGGGTGCACGGATAGCCGGGTTCTAGACAGCAACGGGCCCTTATCTCATGGCATTGAGACGGAGGGGGCTTCACTCTAGAATTGGCGGGCTATTCGCCGCACTCGTAGGGGGTACAGGTCGACCCAGGAGGGGTGCCCAAGTTACCGGATTCCGTGAAGTGCTGGGTGGTCCATTCACGTTGATGAAGGGGGCTGCCTCGCTTCAGGTTTTGGCGGGTAACTTACCGCGCCCGTAGGGGTCTAGGATTTCATTGCACAGGCTATCCACACGACCAGGGGAACGTCGGGTTTCAGCGGCTCTGTGAAACCCGGGGATCCCAGATATCTGTATTGTTCTGTGATGCTGTACATTTCTGTGAAGTTGCATTTTTTTCACGCCTTGAGCGAAATATTATATATTGATATATATACTAGTAGATGTTGTATATGTTTTGCATCCGCGCTAGTCCAGTCCCCGCTCTGTCGTTAGTTAGCTAACCTAACGGGTAATGACGGGACCCAGTAGCGAATGCGGATGGCATATACGTACGTCATTATTTTCGTTCTTTATTGGTGTGATCAATTGATGGGACTGCATTGATTCGGATCAATGTAAGTTAAACAAACCTAATCTGATGTTGTTAGAACATTTTTCAAAAAGCTGTTATTGCAAGGACGTTCACTTTTGTTTAGCACAGTGGTATTCAATTGGAATATCCTGCTCCTCAATCGACGAGGCAAGGGCCGAGATCCCTTCACCGGGAGTGACCCCTTGGACAGAAGTTTGCGTCAGGGCAATAACTTCACTATAGCCGATTACTTTTGCTTTACATTGTGGTATTCGGTTGGAATATCCTGCACCTCATTCTACGAGGAAAGAGCCGAGATCCCTTCACCGGGAGTGACCTCTTTAGCAAAGGTTTTCGTCACTATATTTTTATATAAAGCTATCCGGTTCCTTCAACGATATCAAGTTTATTACGTTAAAGGTTTTCGCCAGAAACCATTCGTAGCCCTCCGTCGTTTCATATGGATAGTCAATAGTATTCAAGCTGTGTTTGTTGGCCAAAGTCAAGGCACAGTGTTTGGTAGCTATTGGTTATTCATATGCAGCATAGATAGATGCGTTAGTTTGGGACAGTCGTATAGCCTTGTTGGCCAAAGTCAAGGGCTTGTACGGGTGGGTTCAAATTAACCTGGAGAATGACGGGTAGAACTTGACATGTGACTTATGATTTGTTGGCCAAAGTCAAGGTCATAAAAGCATGGGGCAAAAATCACATCGGGAGTTTCTAAAGAAACTGAAACTTGCCAGATATGCGCATACCTTCTAGAGTGTGATGACATGAGCGGATTCCGTCACGTTATCATGCGATGATAGTTGGATCCCGATTCCCACTGATGAGTTGGTTTACTCCTCGGGTGATCCCGACTAATTCTTCTTTCAGGTTTGGAGAAGAATTTGACGGTACAGTGGGAGGTTTCCAGATTAGATAAATTGGTAACCATTCTGATCTAGGTTAGAGTGCACACTGAGTATTTCTTTTCTCTCTCTCTTTGGCAGCGACCATTGACCCGACCCTAGACTATGACTCAGAGACCAAGTTGACCGAACCTTCTTATAAGACTGGCTTTTGGATTGTCAGAGTTGCAAACCTCATTGCCACTCTTACTTTTACCCTTTTCTCCAGGACACCCCATGTTACTACGAACGTCCACTTCCATTGGACATAACCATCGTATGGTTATATACGAACTTGAAGGGATTTATTCGAGGATGGATTCCGGTTCTGGAGAAAACGAATAGGACTATTCAGTTTTCTTTTCCTTTTACCTTCTCTCAGGTTGCGAGTACTCCTTGGTTTAGGAGATAGTACACCTATTACGCAAATTGGATAGTCTTCTTCCAAACCTTAGGCTGGTGCCGAACGGTAGGGAATGAAGAAAACCAATTAGCCTAACGATGGTGTACAGAAGTGTTAGTTATATGTATGCCCTAGAGGCCATTACTGTACATATGATGTATATTGTAGTGGATGCTAGGACGTATATAGGGAGGACTTTCTTGCTCGACATGATAGTATGCTATCTGGTTACACTTTACCTTAACGAGTATACTGATTGTCTCTCTGTTATATGTTGGTAAAGCCCTTAGGATGTGTACTTGACTACCTGGACTATGATACGGATCATACAAGTGGGGACATGGTAGTCCATAAGTACATCCTTCAAAGTCCCTAGTCGTGGGTGTATCGAGACAGGGCATCGATATACCAGAGTAGACTAGCGTATACCTTCTCGACCCATACAGATGGGTGATGGATGATCCCATATCCATTGGTGTTTGACATCAGAGATGATATACGGGTGCTCAGTAGAGACTGGGTACACTGGACGGACTCGCCGAGAACTCCCAGATGGTATTATACCTCACGTCAGATGGCAGTTCTCTGGTGACACTGGTACAGAGTAGTCTGTTGACCCGAGATCGTCATAGAGTCTTGTGTGGTTCCCACTGTGCTTTGATTTCCATCTTACCACGTCCAAGAGGGCGTGCAAAACGGTGGTTTTTGGGTACAGTCCCGAGTCACATGGAGGCAATGAGCGATAGGAGGGGATTCGTCTCTCCCGGTATAGGGGGTTGATGTTGCGCTGTGTTCGATTGGCTATAACAGGAAATCCCTGGCCAGGGTTGCTGAGATTTACTGGTAAGTGTTACCAGTAGTTTCTCGAACAGTTATAGACCTCATATCGACACGACTTATCGAGCTATTGGGGTCTGACGTTTACCGCCCCTAGGCGAGATATGCGACATATCAGACGATCAGACCGGACTGTACGGTAGTGTTACTGGTCGGATTCACTGGAGTGTGAGCGGGCTTGCTCGTCGATCTTCAGATCGCTCAATACCCGGGTGGCCGTTACGTTTAGCAGACCGCTTGCGGCTTGTGGATGCTTGATATGATCATCATCTGCTGCCGGCGTATTGACGAGTCTTTAGAGTCCTACACAGAGGTTTCCTGGCTCAAGCGAAACGAAATAGGAGCGCATATGAGATATGTGCGGGACCGAGAATAATGCGTGTATGTGATACCGTATTTCATTCTCGCGATGAATGTATCGATTAGGTTATATGCGATATACCCTAGTTATCGAATCAAGGGTTGATTCGATAAACCGATGCATTGCATGCTAGTCGGTTATATACGATATGACCGGATCGTTAAATCAAGTGTTGATTTAATGATTTGATGCATAATTATATATTTGATATATTACTTTGCGTTAACTAGTATCGGTTCACTTTAAATGGATTTTCTCGCTCGGATGTGCGCATTAAATATGCGATATGATTTTGTGCACATGTTTGTATCATGTTTGATGATACATGGTTTTTGGTTAAGTGTATAGAATTAAACAAAGGTTAAGATGATGGTTAGGGTTTATTATTTGTTATTCATTATCTTATTTAATTATCCTTTTATTTTTGATAAATGAATAAAAGAAAAGAGAAAAGAATGGTGGCTAATTTTGTTCTTTAGTTGAAGCTTCATGAAGCTTTGATCAAGTCAACCATTCTTATCTCATTCTTAACCCTAACCATTCCCACTAACCATGATTCATTCTCTACACTTGACTAGAGTTAATATTATGATAAGTATTGTTTTTCTATTGATTTTTAATTAACTTATCATATATCATCTTCTTCTTCTTCCATTTTCTTCAAGTGAAGAAAGCTTGCCCCATCAATGGCAAGTGATGGAAATGAGTGAGAAATCCAAAAATAAAGTCTACCCACTTCCTATTTCTTCATCCTCTACCTCTTGCCAAGTAGTAGAGTGTGTTTCCTTCATAAGTTTTCACGGCTTGGTGAAGGTGGAGCTTGATCTTGCGATGCTTCGACGTAGATCATCTTCGGCATGGACATCGACGACCTAGCTCGCTTATTCTTCGACGAAGCCGACGCTAGAGCCCGGGAGTTTACTTGGACAGCGAAGGCACTTCGTTGCGGAGCTATGGAGGTGGACAAACGGATCTACAAAGGTTGTATTTCCGTATCTTGTAGTTAAGTGTTAACTAGTTAGCTTTTTCGCCTAGATTTCTTGCAAACGATCCGTAGTCGGGTCTCTCGGCACCGTTAAAATTTTAATTTGCCATGGTTGATGGCTTGTGAGACCTCACTAGTGTGCCTAGGAACCCTACAGTGGTATCAGAGCCTAGCTAGAGCCTTAGGCGAAGTCTAGACGGAATTAGAACTCCGATCGACCCGAAACCCCGACAAGAAAATGCTCTCTGGACATTTCTGTAAAACGTGGTTTTTTGTCAATTAAAAATGCTTAAAAAATTCAGCAATGAAATACAAGAATTACTGTGCAAAACGTTTCCCATGAACAGTGCAAACAGCCGCGGAAACGCGGCAGAAGCCTGGCTTCTGCGGCGCTTCCGCGGCAAGTTGGTGACGTCAGCCCTTGGTTTTTCCATAGTAATTCCTGATAAATTCTTCTGAGTTTTCTGGGAATTTTAAATTGATTCCAGAGTTTTATTTTCTGGGTTGGATTGGGGACTCGATGAATCGATCGGATTTTTAACTTTGTCTATGTGACTTTCCGGATAAATTTTAAAATATGTTAAAAAGTTCGACCGGATATAAATGCCCAATTTTTCCCCTGTCGGGAAATTTCCAAGTGTTGGATTTTTCCGAAGTTTAACGACGTTCTAAGTAGTGCAAGTAACACGATGGACCCTCTAGAAGACAACAAACCTTAACTCGATTATGTGACCGTCTTGAACTGCCCTTTGAACCTTCGGGTTTGGGGCAGTACGGCGTGCCACATGTGAGGCGTTGGCTTGACCCTTCTACGGCTGGACCGTTGGTACTGAGGCACGAACTGAATGTTGTTAGATTTATTTCATGTGTTGATCTGTATTGGGAAAACTTGGGTGTTCGATTGTTCGATCGAAAAGTTTAGCATTTTCTATTTATCTGGAATGTGATACAATAATTGGAATTCACAAGTAATTATGAGATAACTAAATGAATGTTATAAACATAGCAGTTTAGTCTCACTTGATCGGTTGCCACGGAATTTTGATGTGATCAAAAGTCCATCGCAATCACGTAGTGTACGCGGATACTCGCCGGGTAAACTTAATAGACAGCCTCACTCCATAGCCCCGACCAAGTGACTGTAGGAGAACCCCGTCGCCGAAAGCATCCGTTCGGGTGCTCCCGGTAGCGGTGTTCCGCCTTGGTGCACTTCGTCGACGGCGTCGGGGGTGCGGCCGCCTACTAAAGTTTGCGACGAGCATTCGATCAGAATGTCGGGAATCTTGTTGAATTGCCCGACTTGATATTGAAAAGTGTTTTCGATAATGAGACTAAAATGCGGGGTTTATAATTGTTAGGCATGCGATGTCTAAGTAATTCATTTGGTCAGGCATGCGATGTCTGAGGAGGTTGTGGATTCCAACTGTTGTAGTTTTACACTTTCTTTTCTGTGACCGTAAGTGTAATATGTGATATCGCCGGTTTCGTTGCTATATGTCAACGACAATTGGGATGGACATATTTACTTACGTTGATGACATGTGATGTTATGTGTTGCTGGATATGTTATATTGGATCGTCGTGTTTGAATAGCCGGGGTTTTTTATGTGAGATGAGTGTTTTTCATTTTCATTCATGTAAAAACTTGTATGTAATATTCTTTTAATTGGGGCGCTTCCAGGTTGCGGAAATTGTCACCCTTTGTATATTATTTACTTTTCCGCACTAGGATAGACCCAAGGAGGGGAGCACAAGTAACCGGGTTCTGGAGTCCAGTGGGAGACCAACTCGAGGAGTCGAGTCCGGGTCTCCTAACTCTAGAATTGGTAGGGTTACTTGCCGCTCTCGTAGGGGTCTAGGGGTGTGGGTTTGGCTATTCATCACGACCGTGGAATCCGTGTTTTATACTGGCTCGTATTGAAAACACGGACGTCCTAGTATATCCAATATTTCATATGATTCTTCTGCTGCGATATCTGTGATGTGATCATGTGATGTTCTGTGATAGATACAGTATATAGTATATATGATATATTATATAGTCGTTACTTATGTTTTACACCCGCGCTAGCCCTACCCCGCTCTGCCGTTAGTTACCTAACCTAACGGTGCACGAGGGGACATCGAGCCGAATGCGGATGGCATAAGTGTACGTCGTATTTATCTGTGATGTTTAGGTACTTAAATGATGGGACTTCATTAATGTGATTAATGAAATAAAAGAAACCTAAGATGTTGTAGAATCGAATTTCAAAATAAAACAGGTAGCTACAGTTGTTGCTTTGCACAGCGGTATATGTGATATATCTTGCACCTTATTCGATGAGGAAAGGACCGAGATCCCTTCACCGGGAGTGACTCCTTTAGCAATAACTGGCAGATGCTACACACTCGGTTTGTCTTTTGATTGCTTTTAAGTGTTTTTGCTTTGCACAGCGATATATACGATATATCCCGCACCTCATTCGACGAGGAAAGGACCGACGATCCCTTCACCGGGAGTGACTCCTTTAGCAAAACTAGAAAAGCCTCAAAAGCACTCCATTTCAAAATCATTCGATCCTACAACGATATCAAGTTCATTACGCAATAGGTTTTCAGAAAAACCTGTCGTAGCCCTCCGTCATTTCAGATAAGTACTAGTTAGTATTCGTGCTGCGGTTGTTTGGCATGCGTCAAGGCGTAGTGTACGGTAGCTAACTAGTGCTTATCTGCTAGCATATGATGCGATTGGATTAGGGTATTCGTACGGCGTTGTTTGGCATGCGTCAAGGGTCGTGCGGGTGGGTTTAATTCAATCAAGAAATGTACGGGTTGAACTTGACTAGCAGACTATGGGTTGTTTGGCATGCGTCAAGGTCATAGCGAGCTAGGGGCAAAATATTATCGGGAATTTCAAGTGTTGAAATTTGCAATGAGATTGCATACCTTCTATGAGATAGTTGGATCTCGATACCCGCTGCGAGTAAGAGTTACTCCTGGGAGAGTTTTATACATTACAATTAGCCGATCAAGTAGGTGTCTAGAAAGGTGTCAACGGGGTTACGCCTCTGGGAAAACGAGGTTTACATTAATTAGGTTCGTGCGAAAGCACGGGGGACCTCCCTCAAAGTACCGACACTGGCCTGGCTGAAAGATTGGCGAACTTGTAGTGTGTAATTAATCCCGGCTAGTCTTTCCTTTTAGGGTTTGAAGGAAGATTTGATAAAAAGCAGTGGGAGCCATCCTGATTAGATAAAATAATAACCAATCTATTCTTGACAGAGCGCACGCTGAGTGTTTTCTTCTCTCTCTCTCCAGGTAGCGACCATATCACGCCTTAATCAAGATAATAATACGGATTATTGACCGAACCCGCTTGTTATACTGAGCTGGGGAACGTTGGTCCCGCTCCCACTTATAAATGTTATAAGACAGAGCAGGAAATTGGGGAATACCAGATTTCCCGTGCCGCCCAAACGAAGTGAGTGCATGCTGATGCATCATCTTCGGGTATGTTCATTATACAGAACTGTTTCTCAGTATCCTCCGCACCCTTGGTATATGATACCGGATCAGGATCCCAATTATGTAATCTGTTACATAGGGCTACGAAAAGGTAGAAAAACTGAGAACGGGTGATAAGTTTCATGAGACAGAAAACGGGGCAAGAGTTGCAGCCAAGTCTGTTGGTCACTGTCACCCTGTATTACCAGAATACATTGATTCTGAACGTATGTTATTAGATACCGAACCTGATATACAAAATCATATCACTCTCTTTATTAGTAAAGAAATGATAAAATTTTGTATTGTTGGATAATGTTTTGAACATTTCCTATATCAAAAGTTGATCGGTTCAGGCACGTTATCTAAAAGCATTGATGTTCTAAATCAAACTACAGTTCTTAGTATACTGAACACACACAAGAGGAAGAGTTCAAAAATGAACGAATTCTTCTTGAGGTATTGTAGACTAGGTCAGATCAATGTGACCCGACTAGCTAGAGTTACATAAAGATGCATATTTAAATTAGTTTGAATTTGCATCTTGTGAAACTCGCCAGTCATGTCACAAAGATAAGATGACCACAACTCCGTTTACTGAAAACAGAGAAAGAGTTAGTGAACTCTTGGGATGATACATGTTGATGTATGTAGGTCCCCTGTCTACACATGCCAGGACTGGTTCTTTGTACTTCGTTACATTCTCTGATAATCTCTCAAGATTCAGACCTATGTTCCTGTTGAAACACAAGTCCGAACCTTTTGAGATATTCACAGAATATAAGCGAGAAGTTCAGAACCAAAATACGGGTATAAGTATTATGTCCTATGATGAGATCAGGGAGGAGAATACTTGTGCATGGAATTCCTGGACTATTCTAAAGGAGAATGAGATTCTCTCTCAGAATTACTCCTCCGTATACACCATAGCACGATGGTATATCGGGGCGGAGCAGATACACCCTATTGGATATGGTGTGCTCTATGATGAGTACTACTGAGTTACCTTTTTCCTATTGGGTGTTATGCACTTGAGAAGTTGCATACCTATTGAATAGGGTTCGAATCAAATCAGTTGCCTACCACTTCATATGTGATATAGAAAGGGAAGAGCCCATATCTTAAGTTGGTTAAGATTTGGGGTTGTCCGGACTATGTCTAAAACCATAATCCGGACAAGTTCGAGGCAAGATCTGTTATGTAGAACTGGAATAGTTCCAGCTATACAAGCTACAGCAGATGATTTGGTAGAACCAAAGGATTCAGTAGATTCCAACGAACCTCGGCCTCTCCGCCGATCTAGAAGGGTTCCTCACCCACCTGAGAGATACTTCGTTTTCTCTATGACAGTGGGAGCGAGGATTGCATCATGAGATGATGACCCAACTAGTTTCAACCTGGCCATCAGGAGTGGGACTCTGTAAGAATGGCTGGATGCTTAGCGATCTGAGATGGAATCCTTATACACCGACAAAGTATGGACTTTGGTTGCTATATCTGAAGGGTTAAATCCCTACCAGGAGCAAGTATATCTTGAGAAGATTACTTGGTGTATATCGAAAAGTTGAGACTTTCAAAGCTAGACTTGTTAAAAGTGTGCATCATAGACCAGGTGTGGATAATGATGAAACCTTTTTCAAGTAGCTATGCTTAAGTCCATCCAGATCCTACTTGTCACGGCTACATACCATGACTACGATATCTGGTGGTTGGGTGTCATGACTGCTTTTCTAAATGATGTTTTAGAAGAGTGTGTCTATAAGTACACAGCCAGAGGGCTTCGTAAACAGTGGGAGCAGCGGAAACGTGTACAAGATGCTTTATTTGATAAAGCAGGCATCGCGGAGTTGGAACATCTGTTTTGATGAAGTAGTCAAAGAGTTTGACATCATCAAAATGGTAGATGAACCTTGTATATACAAAAAGGTAGTAGGGAGAATGGTGACGATCCTCGTAGAGTACTTGGATGACATACTCTTGATAAGGAAAGAGTTTCCTATGCTACGCTCAGTCAATCTCTGCTTGTCACAAAGATTCTCCATATAGGATCAAAGTGATACCTCCTAAATTCTGAGTTCTCATCTATGAGATAGATGTAATTGGATGTTAGGATACTCACTAGATGTAGTGAGATGGTATCAACCGATCCTGGGGAGAATCACTGGAAGGGTTCCAGGGTGATAAAGACGACTGAATGTCAGTCACAGGCATTGTCTTTACCCTCAGTGAAGGGACGGTATATTGGAAGAGTTCCAAGCTAGATACCGTGGCATACTAGACGATAAAGGCAGGATACATTGCTGCTTAAGATGCTACCAAAGAGGCAGTCTGGGTGTATATTAGTTCATAAGATGAACTTTGTTCCTCCCATTGTGTGACAATGGAGTTTTGGCTTATGCCAAGGAACGCCGGTCCCATCAGTGATCCAGACATATTCTATGGCAGTATCACTTGATCATGGAGATGGTTGATCTCTAGGGAGATCGAGGTTAGAAGAGTAGACTCAGAGGACAACACAGCGGATCCACTCACAAAGGCCTGTTCCCAGAGAGAGACTTTTATGGGATGGTTGAGTATGAGATACTACAACCACTGCTACAGATGGCCCTAGTGCAAGTGGGAGATTGTTAGTTATATGTATGCCCTAGAGGCCATTACTTTACATATGATGTATATTGTAGTGGATGCTAGGACGTATATAGGGAGGACTTTCTTGCTCGACATGATAGTATGCTATCTGGTTACACTTTACCTTAACGAGTATACTGATTGTCTCTCTGTTACATGTTGGTAAAGCCCTTAGGATGTGTACTTGACTACCTGGACTATGATGCGGATCATACTAGTGGGGACATGGTAGTCCATAAGTACATCCTTCAAAGTCCCTAGTCGTGGGTGTATCGAGACAGGGCATCGATATACCAGAGTAGACTAGCGTATACCTTCTCGACCCATACAGATGGGCGATGGATGATCCCATATCCATTGGTGTTTGACATCAGAGATGATATACGGGTGCTCAGTAGAGACTGGGTACACTGGACGGACTCGCCGAGAACTCCCAGATGGTATTATACCTCACGTCAGATGGCAGTTCTCTGGTGACACTGGTACAGAGTAGTCTGTTGACCCGAGATCGTTATAGAGTCTTGTGTGGTTCCCACTGTGCTTTGATTTCCATCTTACCACGTCCAAGAGGACGTGCAAAACGGTGGTTTTTGGGTACAGTCCCGAGTCACATGGAGGCAATGAGCGATAGGAGGGGATTCGTCTCTCCCGGTATAGGGGGTTGATGTTGCGCTGTGTTCGATTGGCTATAACAGGAAATCCCTGGCCAGGGTTGCTCAGATTTACTGGTAAGTGTTACCAGTAGTTTCTCGAACAGTTATAGACCTCATATCGACACGACTTATCGAGCTATTGGGGTCTGACGTTTATCGCCCCTAGACGAGATATGCGACATATCAGACGATCAGACCGGACTGTACGGTAGTGTTACTGGTCGGATTCACTAGAGTGTGAGCGGGCTTGCTCGTCGATCTTCAGATCGCTCAATACCCGGGTGGCCGTTACGTTTAGCAGACCGCTTGCGGCTTGTGGATGCTTGATATGATCATCATCTGCTGCCGGCGTATTGACGAGTCTTTAGAGTCCTACACAGAGGTTTCCTGGCTCAAGCGAAACGAAATAGGAGCGCATATGAGATATGTGCGGGACCGAGAATAATGCGTGTATGTGATACCGTATTTCATTCTCGCGATGAATGTATCGATTAGGTTATATGCGATATACCCTAGTTATCGAATCAAGGGTTGATTCGATAAACCGATGCATTGCATGCTAGTCGGTTATATACGATATGACCGGATCGTTAAATCAAGTGTTGATTTAATGATTTGATGCATAATTATATATTTGATATATTACTTTGCGTTAACTAGTATCGGTTCACTTTAAATGGATTTTCTCGCTCGGATGTGCGCATTAAATATGCGATATGATTTTATGCACATGTTTGTATCATGTTTGATGATACATGGTTTTTGGTTAAGTGTATAGAATTAAACAAAGGTTAAGATGATGGTTAGGGTTTATTATTTGTTATTCATTTATCTTATTTAATTATCCTTTTATTTTTGATAAATGAATAAAAGAAAAGAGAAAAGAATGGTGGCTAATTTTGTTCTTTAGTTGAAGCTTCATGAAGCTTTGATCAAGTCAACCATTCTTATCTCATTCTTAACCCTAACCATTCCCACTAACCATGATTCATTCTCTACACTTGACTAGAGTTAATATTATGATAAGTATTGTTTTTCTATTGATTTTTAATTAACTTATCATATATCATCTTCTTCTTCTTCCATTTTCTTCAAGTGAAGAAAGCTTGCCCCATCAATGGCAAGTGATGGAAATGAGTGAGAAATCCAAAACTAAAGTCTACCCACTTCCTATTTCTTCATCCTCTACCTCTTGCCAAGTAGTAGAGTGTGTTTCCTTCACAAGTTTTCACGGCTTGGTGAAGGTGGAGCTTGATCTTGCGATGCTTCGACGTAGATCATCTTCGGCATGGACATCGACGACCTAGCTCGCTTATTCTTCGACGAAGCCGACGCTAGAGCCCGGGAGTTTACTTGGACAGCGAAGGCACTTCGTTGCGGAGCTATGGAGGTGGACAAACGGATCTACAAAGGTTATATTTCCGTATCTTGTAATTAAGTGTTAACTAGTTAGCTTTTTCGCCTAGATTTCTAGCAAACGATCCGTAGTCGGGTCTCTCGGCACCGTTAAAATTTTAATTTGCCATGGTTGATGGCTTGTCAGACCTCACTAGTGTGCCTAGGAACCCTACAAGAAGGTATTATGTAAAGACAAAGAAAGGGATTAGAAGGAGGGCAAAGTAAATTGCGACTGCTATTCACGACCAAACCAAGTATTTCATTACCACTCCCACTTCACCTTTGTATTTCTCCAGGACACTCCGTATCACTACGAAGATCCACAGTTTATTGGATATTCCATCGTATGGTTATATACGAACTCGAAAGGAACTTGTTCCAGTTCGGGGATGGATTCTGGTTCAGGAGAAATAGGAATAAGGTTTATTCAGGTGTCTTTTATCTTCACCTTCCCTCGCATTGCGAGTGTTCCTAGGATTGGGACAGTACACCCATTATGCTTATTGGATAGTCTTCTTCCAAACCATAGGCTGGTGCCGAACGGTAGGGAAGGAAGAAAACCATTTGGCCTAAAGGGGTGTACAGAAGGTAATGACTAAAGACATATGAAGTGATTTGGAGAGGTGGCAGAGATTTATACGGTTACAGTTGTGAATTTGGAAGAGGTATTACTAGGAATACCAGGATACCCCCCGAAACATTTCAATGTTTCAGTTTCACTGTGTACTGTTAAAGGAAAACTGATTTCCCGATTAGATACTTACTCCAGGGTATGTATTTACCAGGTATGATTCTCACATCTGTATGGATTTACAGATGATGAGTGGGAGTAAGTTATTGGGAATTAGGTGATCGTCCTCATTATATCGGAATTCGTTGTAATTGGTGATATTTGAGGAAATCGCCTGGGCTGTTTGCCGGACGGCAAATATTTGGTTTTGAATATCCGTTCTAATGCACCAATTTCAAATTGATATATCTGTACGTCTATTTTATATAGTGAGATATACCTTTTTGAAATTATGTCTATGACATTTACCTATATCAGTGGATGGTTAGGTAAGGAGCATTAAACAGCGGTATAATTCTTCTTAACCATAAGTACAGTTTTCAACTTACGACACACGGGGATTGAGTTATTAGACTCAAGGGACTTGTACAGAGTATTGTATAATGTCCAGTGTCTATCAGGACAGAGGGGATGGTCCTCGTACTATATTCAGTTTACTTATGACTTCTCTAGTTCTAGACAGGTGTTTCGTAGAAACACAAGGTCTAAGTTTTGAGAAGTTATAGGTATATGAATAAAGTAGAGAACCAGGTGTTGCAAGTATCGGGATTCTTCAAGGTGATCGAAGATGTAGATACTTGTGTGTGGTATTCAGTTGATAGTAATGATTAATAAAACTTGCTTCTCTTTCAGGTTACTCATAATTGGAAGCATTCCTAAGTTGAGTAACGCTGATCGGCCTCCTTCCATTTAGTTGACATGCACTGGAGACAGCTGCATGATTTGAATCTGGTTCAATTAAATCAGTGCCCCTGTTTCTATATTGGATATAGAACAGTTCATATCTTAACGATGTTAAGGTACGGGGAGTTGTCCGGCTTATGCTTAAAACCAGACTCTGGATAACTCAAGGCACGTTTCTGTAATGGCTGTTTGTGGGTTGACCAGGGTTATGACGAGGGTTGACTTTCTACCATCTCGAAGATCAACAGTGATATTGTTCTTGACTCGCCACAGTTTTAACAAAAATGGATTTTTTCAGAAAACAGTAGTGGGAGTATGGTAGAACTGGAAGTGATTCCAGAACCGCAAATGATTACTGAAAGTTTGATAGGAACCTAAAGATTCAATCTGGCTTGACATTCCATTGGCCACTCCACAGATAATGTGAGTAACCTCAGGCACCCGAGAGATACTCCGATAGCCTCAAGGACGGTGACAGGGAGGTTCTTGTTTACCCAGACTTGCCATTGCTGTTGTTCCAGACCGTGAGACCCGGCAGGAGGATGAGTATAGCGTCGTTCTAAACTTGTCATGCCCCGCAGGGTACGGAACATGACCGGCACTTAAGTTACGAAACGTCTCAAGACATCCGTAAAATAAGTAAGCCAAAGCCCAGAAAACAAAACCAATTAAGCGAAAGAGTGAAGAAAACCCAATCAATTGAAAGCGAGTTTATCAAATAAGTCATGTAAAACCCTTTTTTAAAACAATACCAATTTTTCCGAAAATTTCGGCAGAGTCTCCTTTGTAAATACTGGCCCCCAAAATGGGTACAACAAGAATATATATGAATCCAACAAAATAGGGCATCCCCAAGCGGGAGCTAGCTCTTCGCCACAAGGCGGTCACAAATCCCACGCAATATAAAACGACAACATGCAAAATAATCATAAAGAAGCATAAGAAAAAACAATATGTCGACTCAAGTGAGCTCGACCCCAAAATACGGCATAAAAGTCCACAAATCTCACAGTCTCATCTCTAGGTCAATATACAATAATGCTGGTAGATACAGTAGATGGAGTGCACTAGATACAAAGAATATACAAGGTGGTACAAAAATAATGATATAACCCACCTAAGAGCAAAACCTCGAGTCCAGGCAAAGGAGGCAAAAGAACAAGTGCGCCCGCCGCTACTGTACTAACGGAGCGGACCTGCAAAAGGCTGTGGCACAACGGGGGTGAGTTGCCAACTCGTGAGTAATAAATAACATCTACAAAGGCTATCGTATGCATGCACACAAGCATCCTAGCATCTAAAATACAGGTATGACTGGATGCACTAGCAGGTGTGTATACAACATCAGTGTACTAATATGTATGCAACATGAATATCTGAGGTCTCAATAGGTATATATAAGAAACATTTTATCTCTTTTTGTTTTTGAAACTCTTTTAGAATGCCAGCATAATACTCAAAGAATCGACGAGAACCGGTGTCCAGCAACGACACCTAAAAGCTATCTCAAATCTCATAAATCCTTGTCATAGTGTCTCTGGCCTCAGCCATCCGGCTGACCCATCTCAATATCAATATCTCATCCTCTCGCGGCCCCGGTCGGTATCCTCTGGATATCCGCCGTGCCCAATGAAGTCACCGGTAAGTAATCCGTCCCCTGCCAGGCTCATCGTCAGCACCACGAGCTTCTTGCCCCGGGGTACCCTACCGGGCCCACCATGTACCCGAGACGGTTCATCCAACTCCTCGAAACGGGTCTCGAAAACCACAGCACACTCATGGTGGACGACACTTACATCACTAGAAAACCGCAATTTACATATTTTAAAAATATAATAAGTTTAGAAATTTTGCGGTTTTTCCCCGAAATCCAAAAATATCATGAAATCTCAAGAATTCCTCATAAGTGCATATGTCAATGATAATGAATGCATATGGTATCAATAATCAAGTTGCGATGTGTGATTAATAGATTAGGCATGAACAAATAATATGATGAAGTACATGCACATGAATAGCAATCCTACGATTTCATTTTAAGGAATTAAAGGCAATAGCACAAGTTTAAGTATCAATTAGTAAAAGGTTTCAATTTAAAGGTTATCTAGTGTGGTGGCATGGCAATTACCAGGGTGTGTGTGTAAGCATGAATAGTGCTCGTGCTGCATATAAAAATCCTGGCAATGGTGCAGGTGTCCTATAAAATGGTTTCGTATAGGTATGTCAATATAGGGCATGAATGTAGCAAATAATCATACAAGTATTACACCCCTAATTACTAACATTACTAGGAATCTTTTAAGTTACTAAAACTATCGGGCGGCTTGCGCCATCCAACGATAGTCCCCCGTAGATGTTACATCTACTCACCGGAATCCCTAGCTAGCTGTGTCCAATCACCGCTTTCCCCTTTCGTGCCGCGTCTGACGTCTCCGCGACCGAACCTTGAATTTACATCAATACCAAACATAAGGTTACCTATCAAGACTGACGAAAAACCCAAACGAAAATACTAATGTTCACTAGCTAGGTGCAACGTGCACAAAGTCCGCGGAACACACGCGAAAATCGCAAAAACTGCGAAAATCGCCGACTTGGTCGCCCGGCAAACTAAAACCCGACTACTCAAAAATCCGCACTCACGCATCCTAAAAGTCATAGGACAAGACATTACAACCATCAAGATATCAAAAATAATTCATCACATAAATTTATAACAAAACTAGTAAGCATTTGCATTCAAAAATCGGTGCAAAAATCGCCGATTTGCCACAAAACGACTACAATCTAGCATAATCACCCAAGTCACACCATTAGATAGCCACTACACAAAATTTCAACACATTAACCATGCTCCAAAACCTAAATTCCACAACCAACCCTTTCTTGATTTTTATCAATAGCAATTGCAAATCAAAATCCATACTAGAAAAACTTAACTAACACTAATTTCAAACCCAATAGCAAGTTCACCTCTTAGATTTAGGTTATCAAAACACTAGATAGCAAAGTAAATTAATTAACCTAATAATGGATTTCTAAACCCTAATTACAACTCAAGCCATGAACTATAAAAAAAAACTAGACTAGAATTTAGCACAAATTTAACACTTTCAAGTTCTAATTTAGCAAGTTTAGCTACAAATTAACAATTAGATTAGAATTTTCACCTCACATGTTTTGAACCTCTTGCCCTTAGCCTCCAAAGTTGCCACTTTTCTCCAAAGTTTAAACCAATTTGGGCTTGAGAAGGGATAGAATAGGGTTTTGTGTTGAATTTGTGAAGAAATTGATGGATTTTTGTTGAATTTTGATGGAATTGTGATGAATTTGGAAGAAAAAAGAGAAAGGGAAATTAGGGACAGCAGTGGGAGGCTCTCGGCCAGAGGATAGGAATGGGAGAAAGTGAGGTGGTGTGGAAAAAATTTCAAAGTCAAACATCTCATATCAATCACCTAAAATCCAAACTCTAATTAATATATAATAATACATTCTTCACATTCATTCACATAGAAGAAGTCAAAAAGAAAAAAAGGGCTAAAAAACATGGGCAGCAGCTGAGGTGGGGCCGGCCTAGGGAAGTGGGGGGATGAGTGGGAGTGGATACAAAAGGGTTTTATGCAAAAAGACCCCCCACAAGTTCATATTTGCAAGTTTTAGTTCAAAAAATATATATTTTTGTTTTCCATCATAAAAACTAGTTAAAACTTGAAATAAAATAATAAAAATTTATGTTACAACTAGATTTTAATTAACATGATTTTAAAGCTTAAATTTAGCCCATTTAAATTTGTATTTATCGCTAATTTAATGTATTTTCTTACCGGCTTAAAATAATATTAAAAATTGAAAAATTAGGGAAAATTTTTAAACGACCAGAATTTCATAAGTAACTCATTAGTTACTAAAAACTAGAAATTACCTATCCAAATTAGTTATAATTAGGCCTAAACTGTAAAATAGCAAAAAAGACGATTTACGGAATATACCAAATTTTCACCGTTTTTGGGAAAACTCCAAAACGACTTTTCAAGGCGCTACAATCTTCCCCCCTTAAAGAAATTCGGTTCCCGAATTTAAAAATATAACTACGCGTACCTTCGAAGAGATGGGGATATTTCTTCCTCATCTCGCCCTCGGTCTCCCAGGTAACCTCCTCGCTGCTCGGGCTACGCCAAAGGACCTTGACGGTTGGTATAATCTTCGATCTCAACTTCTTCACCTGCCGATCCAGGATGGCCACCGGCTGCTCTGCAAAAGAAAGGTCGCGCTCTAGCTGGACTGTCGGGTGCTGAATCGCATGCGAAGGGTCGTGAAGGTACTTGCGGAGCATCGAAACATGGAAGACGGGGTGAACATCGGCAAAGCTGGGAGGAAGAGCCAAACGATATGCAACAGCGCCGACACGCTCGAGGATCTCGAAGGGACCTACGAATCTAGGGCTAAGCTTCCCCTTTCGTCCAAAACGCATCACGCCCTTCATCGGAGAGACTCTCAGAAAAACATGGTCGCCAATTGCGAACTCTAATCTGCGACGGCGCCTGTCTGCATAGGATTTCTGTCTGCTCTGAGCTGCCCTCATCCGGTCTTGAATCAGCTGTATCTTCGCTGTCGTCTCCTCAACAAGCTGCGGCCCCAAAATACTGCTCTCGCTGAGCTCTGTCCAACAGACGGGCGATCTGCATCTCCTCCCATACAATGCCTCGAAAGGTGCCATCTGAATAGTATCCTGGAAGCTGTTGTTGTAGGAGAACTCCACTAGAGGTAAATGACGATCCCAGCTACCACCAAAGTCTAAAACGCACGCTCTGAGCATGTCCTCGAGAGTCTGAATGGTCCGCTCTGACTGTCCGTCGGTCTGCGGATGAAATGCTGTGCTGAAGCTCAAACGAGTGCCCAAAGCCTCCTGGAGTCTCTGCCATAGTCGGCTGGTAAACTGAGTGCCTCGATCTGACACGATACAAGTCGGTACGCCATGTAGTCGCACGATCTCGTCAATATAGAGCTGAGCATACTGAGCGAAGCTGAAAGTGGTCTTCACTGGTAGGAAGTGAGCCGCTTTCGTCAATCTATCCACGATCACCCAGATGGAGTCGTACCATCGACTGGTCCTGGGTAGACCCACAACGAAGTCCATCGAAATCTGCTCCCATTTCCACTCTGGAATGGGTAACGGCTGTAGCTCTCCTGCGGGCCTCTGGTGCTCGGCCTTGACTTGCTGACAAGTCAGGCATCTCGAAACGAACTTCGCAATGTCCCTCTTCATCCCGTCCCACCAGTAGGTCTCTCTCATATCATGGTACATCTTGGTGGAACCAGGGTGGACACTATACACTGATCGGTGTGCCTCCTCAAGAATGTCGCGCCGCAATCCATCAGCATCTGGTACGCACAGTCTAGATCCATATCGTAAAATCCCCTGATCGTCAATCACGAACTCGGAAAATCTGCCCTGTCCCATCTGTGCCATGATCTCTAAGCAACGGTCGTCACTACGCTGTGCCTCATATATACGGTCAAGCAACTGTGGGCGTGCACGAACATGCGCGAGCTGTCCCCCTGTCTGAGTGAACTCGAACTCAACTCGGCTGTCGCATAACATCTGCCAATCTGCTGACGACTGCCTCTGCACTGCGCGCAAAAAGGATAGACTACCCCCGGGCCTCCTACTCAACGCATCTGCCACCACATTCGCCTTGCCTGGGTGATAGAAGATCTCGCAGTCGTAGTCTTTCACCAACTCCATCCAACGACGCTGTCTGAGGTTCAGGTCTCGCGCTGAAATATGTACTTTAAGCTCTTGTGATCGGTGAATATCTGACACGACTCGCCGTATAGGTAATGTCGCCAAATCTTCAGTGCAAAGACCACTGCAGCCATCTCCAAATCATGAGTGGGGTAGTTCTGTTCATGCTTCTTCAACTGCCGAGAAGCATAAGCGATCACCCGGCCATGCTGCATCAATACGCATCCTAATCCCACTTGCGAAGCATCACAGTAGACCACAAATCCGCCTGATCCCGAAGGCAAAGATAATACCGGCGCCGTAGTCAAACAAGTCCGTAGCTGCTGAAAACTGTGCTCGCACTCCTCTGTCCAAACGAAAGGAACTCCCTTCCGGGTCAAACCGGTCAAAGGTGCAGCTATACGGGAGAAGTCCTGAACAAAACTCCTGTAGTAGCCTGCCAGGCCTAGAAAATTACGGATCTCAGTAACCGATGTAGGTCGGGGCCACTGCTGAACAGCCTCAACCTTCTTCGGGTCCACACAAATGCCGTCTCTCGTAACCACGTGACCCAAGAATCCGACGCTGTCCAGCCAGAATGCACACTTGGAGAACTTTGCGAACAGCTGGTGCTCCCTCAGAGTCTGTAACGTAATCCGCAAGTGCTGCTCGTGCTACTCTCTGCTCCGGGAGTACACCAAGATATCGTCGATAAACACGATGATGAACAAGTCAAGATACGGCCTGAACGTACGGTTCATCAAATCCATGAATGCTGCTGGGGCGTTGGTGAGTCCGAACGACATCACCAAAAACTCGTAGTGTCCATAGCGCGTGCGGAAAGCTGTCCTCGGTATATCCTCCTGTCGAACCCGCAGCTGATGGTATCCTGATCGCAAGTCGATCCTCGAAAAATACCCCGCACCCTGAAGCTCGTCGAACAAATTATCAATGCGCGGCAACGGATACCTGTTCCGAACGGTAACTTTGTTCAGCTGGCGGTAGTCGATACATAAGCGCAAACTTCCATCCTTCTTCTTGACAAATAGGACCGGAGCACCCCACGGAGAAACACTAGGTCGAATAAGCCCCTTATCTAACAAATCCTGCAACTGATCCTTCAGCTCTCGAAGCTCTGCCGGGGCCATCCGATAAGGCGGTATAGAAATAGGCCCCGAGCCGGGAATCAAATCAATGCAGAACTCCACATCGCGCTCAGGCGGTAACCCAGGTAGCTCATCAGGGAAAACATCAGGGAACTCACAAACTACCGGGACCCGGTCCAACGGAACCTCTGCAGCTCGAGTATCATAAATATACGCTAAGAATCCCTGACACCCCTTCCGCAAGAGCTGACCAGCGCGAAGAGACGAAATTAAGCTGGGAAGGGTGACACTGCGGTCTCCCCGAATAACAAGGACTGGCTCTCCCGGAAAGCTAAATATGACTGCCTTCTCACGGCAATCCACCGAAGCATAACAAGTGGCTAACCAATCCATGCCCAGAAGCACATCAAAGTCCAACATATCGAGGAGAATCAAATCAACCGATGAATCCCTCTCCCCGATACGAACGAAACACAAACGAAATACAAAACGAGCGACAAACGACTCGCCTACCGGAGTAACAACAACAAGCGGATGATCTAACGACGACGACTCACGGCCCAACATCGGTGCAAAGTGTGTAGAGACGTACGAATGTGTGGAACCTGGGTTAAATAATACCCAGGCGTCGAAAGAACAAACTGGCAAGGTACCTGTCACAACGGCATTGGATGCCTGCGCATCCTGCGGCGTCAAAGCAAATACTCAGGCCTGTCCTCCACCGATAGCGGGCTGACCTCGACCTCGGCCTCTGCCTCCTCGTCCTCTCTGAACAGGACCGCCGCGTCCACGGCCTCTGGGTGCACCTAACTGGCGTGGAGCATCGCTGGTGGTAGGAAGTAGGGCTCTCTGAGGAGGGGGTGGTGATGGTGGTAGGGTCACATGCGGAACTGTCGCTGCTCCCTGTCGTCTCGCCGGACAGTCTCTGACAAGATGGTGCAAACTCCCGCACCCAAAACACCCTGGCGACGGCTGCTGCCCCTGGGGATAAGAACCATATAACTGTCCCCGCCCAAATCCTCTGCCAGGCCTATCTCTCGGAAAGAATATGGCGCGCTGCCTCTGAGACAGTACATCGGTGCGAATCCTCTTCGGCCCAGAAACGGCCGAAGTCTGTGATATGCGTGCCTCCATCCGCAATGCCGTATCCATAGCAGCTGAATAAGTTTCGTAGTGCTGGGCGCCAATGGCAAGATATAGCTGGGCATCAAGTCCCTGTACGAACCTCTTCACCATCTTCTCCTCGGTATCCACCAAATACTGAGCATATCGGGATAACTGTGTAAACTGGATGTCATACTCAGACACCGTCATCCCAGGTGTCTTGACTAAGGCCTCGAAGCTACGAGCTCTGGCGTCACGAACGCTCTCTGGAAGGAAACGGGCTAGAAAGACCGCTGTAAAGTCGACCCAAGTCATAGGCGGCAGACCTGCAGCTCGACCTCTCAAGACTGACTCCCACCATGTCTGCGCGAGACCCTCTAGTCGGAAACTCGCAAGCTCTACCCATCGATCATCCGAACATCTCAGCGAACGGCAGATCCTGGCTAAACTGTCAAGGAACGTCTGTGGGTCCTCCGCTGCCTCGGTGCCGGTGAATACTGGAGGTCTCAGCCTCATGAAATCCTGTAGCGAAACCGGAATGGCCACGGTGGTAGTAGTAGGAGCAGGTATCATGGTCGTTTGTGATATAGTAGGTACGTCATCCGGCCTCGGTGTACGACTGGCTGCAACTAGGGATCCTACCATCTGACGTAACTCCTGCATGCCCCCCATCATCTGTCGCAACTCCTCCATACCAGTCTCGAGCCTATCCATACGGCCTGGGGAAGGTGGATCGGTCTGTTCCTGCGGCGTAGGCATACCCCCCTGCTCAGTCCTAGTCTCGGACGAGCCAGCTCGAATCTCGTCTCTGGCGGCAGCCCTCTGTGCCCTCGTAGCCTTCGGCGGCATAGTGGCTGTTACAGGATAATAAGAACAGTGCAATAGAATCATAGGATACACGGAATTGAAGAAGGAATTTCAAGCAAGTATCCTAAAGTCACTTAGGCGGAGTACCGTATCGCAAGTATGCCGCGGACATACGCACGCTACGTTACCCTGCTTAAGTCACTTACTTCATCTACCAAGGGTCATCCTACACTCAAAAAGGTAAAACCTATCGCTCTGATACCAACTTTGTCATGCCCCGCAGGGTACGGAACATGACCGGCACTTAAGTTACGAAACGTCTCAAGACATCCGTAAAATAAGTAAGCCAAAGCCCAGAAAACAAAACCAATTAAGCGAAAGAGTGAAGAAAACCCAATCAATTGAAAGCGAGTTTATCAAATAAGTCATGTAAAACCCTTTTTAAAATCAATACCAATTTTTCCGAAAATTTCGGCAGAGTCTCCTTTGTAAATACTGGCCCCCAAAATGGGTACAACAAGAATATATATGAATCCAACAAAATAGGGCATCCCCAAGCGGGAGCTAGCTCTTCGCCACAAGGCGGTCATAAATCCCACGCAATATAAAACGACAACATGCAAAATAATCATAAAGAAGCATAAGAAAAAACAACATGTCGACTCAAGTGAGCTCGACCCCAAAATACGGCATAAAAGTCCACAAATCTCACAGTCTCATCTCTAGGTCAATATACAATAATGCTGGTAGATACAGTAGATGGAGTGCACTAGATACAAAGAATATACAAGGTGGTACAAAAATAATGATATAACCCACCTAAGAGCAAAACCTCGAGTCCAGGCAAAGGAGGCAAAAGAACAAGTGCGACTGCCGCTACTGTACTAACGGAGCGGACCTGCAAAAGGCTGTGGCACAACGGGGGTGAGTTGCCACTCGTGAGTAATAAATAACATCTACAAAGGCTATCGTATGCATGCACACAAGCATCCTAGCATCTAAAATACAGGTATGACTGGATGCACTAGCAGGTGTGTATACAACATCAGTGTACTAATATGTATGCAACATGAATATCTGAGGTCTCAATAGGTATATATAAGAAACATTTTATCTCTTTTTGTTTTTGAAACTCTTTTAGAATGCCAGCATAATACTCAAAGAATCGACGAGAACCGGTGTCCAGCAACGACACCTAAAGCTATCTCAAATCTCATAAATCCATGTCATAGTGTCTCTGGCCTCAGCCATCCGGCTGACCCATCTCAATATCAATATCTCATCCTCTGGCGGCCCCGGTCGGTATCCTCTGGATATCCGCCGTGCCCAATGAAGTCACCGGTAAGTAATCCGTCCCCTGCCAGGCTCATCGTCAGCACCATGAGCTTCTTGCCCCGGGATACCCTACCGGGCACACCATGTACCCGAGACGGTTCATCCAACTCCTCGAAACGGGTCTCGAAAACCACAGCAAACTCATGGTGGACGACACTTACATCACTAGAAAACCGCAATTTACATATTTTAAAAATATAATAAGTTTAGAAATTTTGCGGTTTTTCCCCGAAATCCAAAAATATCATGAAATCTCAAGAATTCCTCATAAGTGCATATGTCAATGATAATGAATGCATATGGTATCAATAATCAAGTTGCGATGTGTGATTAATAGATTAGGCATGAACAAATAATATGATGAAGTACATGCACATGAATAGCAATCCTACGATTTCATTTTAAGGAATTAAAGGCAATAGCACAAGTTTAAGTATCAATTAGTAAAAGGTTTCAATTTAAAGGTTATCTAGTGTGGTGGCATGGCAATTACCAGGGTGTGTGTGTAAGCATGAATAGTGCTCGTGCTGCATATAAAAACCCTGGCAATGGTGCAGGTGTCCTATAAAATGGTTTCGTATAGGTATGTCAATATAGGGCATGAATGTAGCAAATAATCATACAAGTATTACACCCCTAATTACTAACATTACTAGGAATATTTTAAGTTACTAAAACTATCGGGCGGCTTGCGCCATCCAACGATAGTCCCCCGTAGATGTTACATCTACTCACCGGAATCCCTAGCTAGCTGTGTCCAATCACCGCTTTCCCCTTTCGTGCCGCGTCTGACGTCTCCGCGACCGAACCTGGAATTTACATCAATATCAAACATAAGGTTACCTATCAAGACTGACGAAAAACCCAAACGAAAATACTAATGTTCACTAGCTAGGTACAATGTGCACAAAGTCCGCGGAACACACGCGAAAATCGCAAAAACTGCGAAAATCGCCGACTTGGTCGCCCGGCAAACTAAAACCCGACTACTCAAAAATCCGCACTCACGCATCCTAAAAGTCGTAGGACAAGACATTACAACCATCAAGATATCAAAAATAATTCATCACATAAATTTATAACAAAACTAGTAAGCATTTGCATTCCAAAATCGGTGCAAAAATCGCCGATTTGCGACAAAACGACTACAATCTAGCATAATCACCCAAGTCACACCATTAGATAGCCACTACACAAAATTTCAACACATTAACCATGCTCCAAAACTTAAATTCCACAACCAACCCTTTCTTGATTTTTATCAATAGCAATTGCAAATCAAAATCCATACTAGAAAAACTTAACTAACACTAATTTCAAACCCAATAGCAAGTTCACCTCTTAGATTTAGGTTAGCAAAACACTAGATAACAAAGTAAATTAATTAACCTAATAATGGATTTCTAAACCCTAATTACAACTCAAGCCATGAACTATAAAAAAAAAACTAGACTAGAATTTAGCACAAAATTAACACTTTCAAGTTCTAATTTAGCAAGTTTAGCTACAAATTAACAATTAGATTAGAATTTTCACCTCACATGTTTTGAACCTCTTGCCCTTAGCCTCCAAAGTTGCCACTTTTCTCCAAAGTTTAAACCAATTTGGGCTTGAGAAGGGATAGAATAGGGTTTTGTGTTGAATTTGTGAAGAAATTGATGGATTTTTGTTGAATTTTGATGGAATTGTGATGAATTTGGAAGAAAAAAGAGAAAGGGAAATTGGGGACAGCAGTGGGAGGCTCTCGGCCAGAGGATAGGAATAGGAGAAAGTGAGGTGGTGTGGAAAAAATTTCAAAGTCAAACATCTCATATCAATCACCTAAAATCCAAACTCTAATTAATATATAATAATACATTCTTCACATTCATTCACATAGAAGAAGTCAAAAAGAAAAAAAGGGCTGAAAAACATGGGCAGCAGCTGAGGTGGGGCCGGCCTAGGGAAGTGGGGGGTGAGTGGGAGTGGATACAAAAGGGTTTTATGCAAAAAGACCCCCCACAAGTTCATATTTGCAAGTTTTAGTTCAAAAAATATATATTTTTGTTTTCCATCATAAAAACTAGTTAAAACTTGAAATAAAATAATAAAAATTTATGTTACAACTAGATTTTAATTAACATGATTTTAAAGCTTAAATTTAGCCCATTTAAATTTGTATTTATCGCTAATTTAATATATTTTCTTACCGGCTTAAAATAATATTAAAAATTGAAAAATTAGGGAAAATTTTTAAACGACCAGAATTTTATAAGTAACTCATTAGCTACTAAAAACTAGAAATTACCTATCCAAATTAGTTATAATTAGGCCTAAACTGCAAAATAGCAAAAAAGGCGATTTACGGAATATACCAAATTTTCACCGTTTTTGGGAAAACTCCAAAACGACTTTTCAAGGCGCTACAAAACTAGCTTTAGAAGTGTACGTCTATATGACTCTGCCAGAGGGTTGTCGTGGTCAGTGGGAGCAGCGGAAGCATTGGTGGACAGGTGGCTTATGTCTATTTATAGACTAAAGCGGATATAGCGGAGATAGATCATGTATTTCTGATGCGGCAGTCATAGGTTTGATTTCATCAGAATAGGGGATGGATCTGTTAAGAAGGTAGTAATGTGTGACGTCCTGGTATTTGGATGACATACACAGAATAGGAAGTGATATTCCTATACTACGATCGGTTATACTTTGGTTGTCACACAGTGGTTTCTCCACATGGGACTTGGACATTATATCAGACATACTGGTTACTAGATCTATGGTTTTAGATCTAGATTTGGGTGGTTTCCCAATCAGGGTACTTAGACAGCATTCTAAGAGTATTTAGAATGGACGACTCCTGGCACGGTAGTGTACCTGCAGGTGATGGAGTCACCCTCTCTAAAGCTGTCTTACAGACTAAAGGGGAGAGGGATGTGCATGATTGGCAGATCACTTGCTTAGCCAATTGAGACGATCATGAGATGTCGGGTACCACACCAGATGTTGTTTTTGCAGTAGATGCAATATATTGGCATTGATCCAATCCTGGAGAAACAGTCGGAAGCAGTTTTAGAACATAAGCGCATGTTCTAGAGATATGATAACGACAGCCTCATTCGGGAGACAGTTATCATTCCAAGCTTCCAAGGTGACCTGGACGACAAGGAGGTTGTCAGAGTTATAGTTTTCCTTCTGACGAGGGGCAGTATTTTGGACAGGTGGTCCAAGGAAATACTGAGGGAGGTATGGCGCAGGATACTGATTAAGTTCAGTTGACGATACAGTCTAAGAAGTTTGGATTTGGAGTTCATTTATGAGCTAGGTCCCATCAAACATCCAGACACATTCTAAGACAGGTATTGCTCATTTCGGGAGATGGGTTTCTCCGCGAACTTGAGATATAGAGAGACATAGAAAGAAACTTCACAGCGGATCCACTCACTGAGGCTTTTCCTCGAACGCAATAGTTTCGCAAACGAGCTTTGTGAGACTGACTAGTAGGGGAGTTGGGTGTTAGGTATCACACGAGCTGTGAGTATGCGACATCGCAATAATTAGCCTTGAATGCAAGTGGGAGATTGTTGGAGATAATGCCCTCAGAGTCAATTATTGGATCACAGGCACGTGATTGCAATGATTGAGGGAGGACCTATTCCGGTAGGACAGTCTTACTCAAGATGATAGTATGCTATCTGGTTTATCTTTATCATCGTGTACTGCTTTAGGTGACCTGACAGGTCACTATTACACGTTGATAGAGCCCCTAGGATTCTTGCTTGACTGCCAGCAGTATGAGGGCGATCATATACGTGGGAGCTGGTAGTCTATAAGCACATCCTTAAAAGGTCCCTAGTCGTGGGAGTTTCGAGACAGGGCATCGATACTCCAGAGTAGACTAGTGTATACAGTCGAGACCCCGACGAGGGGCGGTGGACGGTCTCACAAGCCACTGGTGTCAGTTGGTTCACCTAAGATGTATACAGGTGCTCATTGGGTTATGAGTACACCGGACAGGACTCGCCGGGAACATGCTAGTTGGTCTTATACCTGACGTCAGATAGCAGTTCCCTGGTGACATGTGTACAGGTTAGTTCATCGACCTGAGGATCGTCATTTGTCTCGTGTGAGTTCCCACTGTACTTTGATTACTACCCAACCACGCTCAAAGGAGACGTGCAAACAGGTTTTAGTTGGGTACAGTCCCGAGCCACATGGAGGCAGTGAGCGGATCTTCAGGGGTTCGTCTCTCCCGATATTGGGGGTGAGGTCGCGCTGTGTCTAGGAGAGCCAGTACATGAAAGTCCTTGGCCAAGGCAGGAGATTTACTGGTAGGTATTCCAGTAGTATCTCAGGGTGTTCTGGGCTACACTCCGACACGACTTGTACCGCTTTTAGGGATCTGACTTTTACCAACCCCCTAGGCCCGCCATGCGATGCTCATAGACAAACGGACCAGACTGTATGGATATTGTCACTGACAGGCTCAGTAGGGTGTCAGGCTGAGTTCGCTCACAGACGTCCCTTTTGGTCAATACCTGGTAGCCCGTTACGTATAGGCTAATACCTCTAACGTGCTAGTGGTTAAATCCACAACCAATGTATTGACGAGTCTTTAGAGTCCCCCACATTCAGTTGCTCAAGTTTTCGGGCGAAACGCTGTAGAGGCCGTATGGAGATATGGCAGGGTTCGATCAGATACGTGCGGTATTGCACGGATCATGATCGGACGGTTAATACTAGAGGGCTTTGGTTTAAGCCGGATCCTAATATTGTACAGTGTAGATTCTGTCTCATTGCATTTGTATTCGGTCGGAATACAGATGCGGGTATGTATATATAGCAGCGGGGTTTTTCCTGTAATTTATTACGGGATCAGTTTTTTGGAGTTGCCAGTTTGTTTTCCGTTTCGGCCATATTTCTTTGTATCTATCATTGGCCGAAGATTGGTGGAGGAGGGCTTATTTGCATTTGTCCAAATAAGCATTTTGAAGGGTTGTCTTTGCATACTTTTGTATCATGATGGTACACCATCCCTTGACTTTCTATGGCTCATGATGGCTTGACCTTTGTTGTATCATGATGACTTAGCCTCCATTGACTTCTTGGATCATGATTGTTCAAGATTGCTTGTGTAATCATGGTTGTTGATTTGTTGATGGAGAGTGGATTTGTTGGTGATCATTTTTTTCTTTTCATGATCACATTTTTTATTCCTCTCCCTTGTATGATTGTGAGGCTCCCCTCATTTTTTTACACTCTCCCATTCTTGAGGGAGTCATGGCCGGCCAAGCTCTTAGGGGCTGTCCAAATTATGGGTGTGGGATTTTTGTTCTTTTGGCTTTGCTAAAAATCCCCAAAGTTCCATCTCCATTAGCTTATATCATTTCCTCCACCATATGGCAACTCTCTCAACCCCTAGAGACACATATAGCACTACACCATTCTACAGCAACCCTTGGGCACGTCGACTCGCCAACTTCATGCCCGAGTTGTCTCGGTCCAGAGGTGGGAGCCCGTAAAAGAAGCCGGCTATGTGGTGCCCTCCCGGCAAGGTGGCGACGACCGGAGATTCCGCAGGAGATCGGGACGACGACGAGAAGACCGGAGGACACGGATCACTCGGTATATCTCTCTACCCCTTCTTGTTAGCTAGGACTAGTTTAATGGCACGATCCGGGTTTTTAGTGCGCGGTGGTGCCGGTTCAAAAAGTTAAAGTAAATTATCGTTTCCGCATTCCGGCGTCGGATTGACGGCCGGGACGCCGCCATGCACTTATAATGAGCACCTGTATACATCTTAGGTGAACCAGCTGACACCAGTGGCTTGTGAGACCGACCACCGCCCCTCATCGGGGTCTCGACTGTATACACTAGTCTACTCCGGAGTATCGATACCCTGTCTCGAAAACTCCCACGACTAGGGACCACTTTAAGGATATGCTTATAGACCCCAGCTCCCACGTATATGATCGCCATCATACTGCTGGCTGTCAAGCAAGAATCCTAAGGGCTCTACCAACGTGCAATAGTGATCTGTAATGTCATCTAAAGCAGTACACGATAATAAAGATAAACCAGATAGCATACTATCATCTTGAGTAAGACTGTCCTACCGGCATAGGTCCTCCCTCAATCATTGCAATCACGTGCCTGTGATCCAATAATTGACTCCGAGGGCACCATCTCCAACAATCTCCCACTTGCACTCAAGGCTTATTATTGCGATGTCGCATACCCACAGCCCGTGTGATACCGAACACCCAACTCCTCTACCAATCAGTCTCACAAAGCCTGTTTGCGAAACTATTGCGTTCGAGGAATAGCCTCAGTGAGTGGATCTGCTCTGATGTTTCTTTCTATGTCCCTCTTTATCTCAAGTTCGCGGAGAAAACCATCTCCCGAAATGAGCAATACCTGTCTTAGAATATGTCTGGATATCTGATGGGACCTAGCTCATAAATGAACTCCAAATCCAAACTTCTTAGACTGTATCGTTAACTGAACTTAATCAGTATCCTGCGCCATGCCTCCCTCAGTATCCCCTTGGACCACCTGTCCAAACTGCTGCCCCTCGTCGGAGGGAAAACTATAACTCTGACAGCCACTCTGTCATCCAGGTCACCTTGGAAGCCTGGAATGATAACCGTCTCCTGATAGAGGCTGCCGTTATCAGATCCCTAGAATATCCACTTATGATCTAAAACTGCTTCCGATCTTTTCTCCAGGATTGGATCAATATCAACTTATTGCATTTCGTGCAAAAACAATATCTGGTGTGGTACTTGACATCTCATGATTGACTCAATTGCCAAAGCAAGTGATCTGCCAATCATGCACATCCCTCTCCCCTTTAGTCTGTAAGACACCTTTAGAGAGGGTGACTCCATCACCTGCAGGTACACTACAGTGCCAGGAGTCGTCCATCCTAAAACACCTTTAGAATGCTGTCTAAGTACCCAGATTGGGACACTTCCCAAATCTAGATCTAAAACCATAGATCTAGTAACCAGAATGTCTGATATAATATCCAACTCCTTATGTGGAGAAACCACTGTGTGACAACCAAAGCATAACCGATCGTAGTATAGGAACTTCACTTCCTACTCTGTGTATGCCATCCACAAATCAGGACATCACACCCTACTACCTTCTTAATAGATCCATCCCCTATTCTGATGAAGTCAAACCTATGACTGTCACATCAGAAATAGATGATCTATCTCCGCTATTTCTGCTTTAGTCTATAAATAGACATAAGCCACTTGTCCACTATGCTTCTGCTGCTCCCACTGACTACGACAACCCTTTGGCTGAGTCATATACACGTACACTTCTAAAGCTAGTCTAGAACGACGCTATACTCATCCTCCTGCAGGGTTTTACAGTCAGGAACATCAGCAATGGTAAGTCTGGGTAAACAAGAACCTCCCTGTCACCGTCTTTGAGCATACCGAATTACCTCTCGAGTGCCTGAGGTTACCCACCTTATCTGCGGAGTGGCCAATGGAATGTCAAACCAGATTGAATCTTTAGGTTCTTATCAAATTTTCAGTAATCGTTTGCGGTTCTGGAATCACTTCCAGTTCTACCATACTCCCACTTCTGTTTTCTGAAAAAAATCTATTTTACTTAAAACTGTGGTGAGTCTAGAACAATATCACTATTGATCTTCCAGATGGTAGAAAGTCAACCATCGTCATAGCCCTGGTCAACCCACAAACAGCCATTACAGAAACGTGCCTTGAGTCATCCAGAGTCTGGTTTTAAGCATAAGCCGGAAAACTCCTCGTACCTTAACATCGTTAAGATATGAACCGTTCTATATCCAATATAGAAACAGAGGCACTGATTTAATTGGAACCAGATTCAAATCATGCAGCTGTCTCCAGTGCATGTCAACTAAATGGAAGGAGGCTGATCAGCGTTACTCAACTTAGGAATGCTTTCAATTATGAGTGACCTGAAAGAGAAGCAAGTTCTCTTAAACATTACTACCAACTGAATACAATACACAAGTATCTATATCTTCGATCACCTTGAAAAATCCCGATACTTGCAACACCTGGTTCTCTACTTTATTCATATACCTATAACTTCTCAAAACTTGGACCTTGCATTTCTACGAAACACATGTCTAAGAACTAGAGAAGTCACAAGTAAACAGAATATAGTACGAGTACCAACCCCTGTGTCATAATGGACACAGGACAACATAAAATACTCTGTATAAGTCCCCTGAGTCTAATAACTCATTCCATGTGCGTCGTAGGTTGAAAACTGTACTTATGGTTAAGAAGAATTACACCGCTGTTTAATGCTCCTTACCTAACCATCAACTGATATAGGTAAATATCATAGACATAATTTCAAAAAGTTATATCTCACTTTATAAAAATAAACGTACAGATATATCAATTTGAAATTTGTGCATTACAACGGATATTCAAAACCAAATATTTGCCGTCCGGCAAACAACCCAGGTGATTACCTCAAATATCACCAATTACAACGAATTCCGATATAGTGAGGATGATCACCTAATTCCCAATAACTTACTCCCACTCATCATCTGTAAAACCATACAGATGTGAGAATCAAACCTGGTAAATACATACCCTGGAGCAAGGGCTAATTGGGAAATCAGTTTTCTCTTAACAGTACATAGTGAAACTGAAACATTGAAATGTTTCGTAGGGGTATCCGGGTATTCGTAGTAATGCCTCTTCCATTATCCAGATTCACAACTGTAACCGTATATTTCTTTGCCATCTTTCCAAATCCCTTTATATGTCTTTAGTCATTACCTTCTGTACACCCCCTTTAGGCTTAAATGGTTTTCTTCCTTCCCTACCTTTCGGCACCGGCCTATGGTTCGGAAGAAGACTATCCAATAAGCATAATGGGTGTACTGTCCTAATCCTAGGAGCACTCGCAACGCGAGAGAAGGTGAAGATAAAAGACAACTGAATAAACCTTATTCCTATTTCTCCTGAACCAGAATCCATCCCCGAACTGGAACAAGCTCCTTTCGAGTCCGTTTATAACCATAAGATGGAATATCCAAATAACTGTGGATTTTCGTAGTGATACGGAGTGTTCTGGAGAAATACAAAGGTGAAGTGGGAGTGCTAATGAAATACTTGGTTTGGTCGTGAATAGCAGTCGCAATTTACTTTGCCTTCTTACTAATCCCTTTATTTGTCTTTACATAATACCTTCTGTACACCATTGTTAGGCTAATTGGTTTTCTTCATTCCCTACCGGTCGGCACTTGCCTATGGTTTGGAAGAAGACTATCCAATTTGCGTAATAGGTGTACCATCCTAATCTAAGGAACACTCGCAACCTGAGAGAAGGTAAAAAGGAAAAGACAACTGAATAGTCATATTCGTTTTCTCCAGAACCGGAAACCATCCTCGAATAAATTCCTTCGAGTTCGTATATAACCATACGATGGTTTTATCCAATGGAAGTGGACGTTCGTAGTAATACGGGGTGTCCTGGAGAAAAGGGTAAAAATAGGAGTAGCAATGAGGTATGCAACTCTGACAATCCAAAAGCCAGTGTTTAAGAAGGTTCGGTCAACTTGGTCACTGAGTCATAGTCAAGGGTCGGGCCATGGTCGCTGCCAAAAAGAGAGAGAAAAGAAACACTCAGCGTGCACTCTAATCTAGATCAGAATGGTTATCACTTTATCTAATCAGGAAACCTCCCACTGTATCGTCAAATTCTCCTCCAAACCTGAAAGAAGAATTAGTCGGGATCACCCGAGGAATAAACCAACTCATCAGTATGAATCGGGATCCAACTATCATCGCATGATAATGTGATGGAATCCACTCACGTTATCACACTCCAGAAGGTATGCTCATATCTGGTAAGTTCCTATTTCTTTAGAAACTCTCGATGTGATTTTTACCCCATTCTCTTATGACCTTGACTAAGGCCAACAAATCATAAGTCACATGTCAAGTTCTACCCGTCATTGTCCAGGTTAATTTGAACCCACCCGTATAAGCCCTTGACTAGGGCCAACAAAGCTGTACGACTGTCCCAACCCAACGCATCTATCTATGCTGCAGAAAAGTAACAAATAGCTACCATAAACTATGCCTTGACTAAGGCCAACAAACATAGCATGAATACTAAGTGCTACCCGTCTGAAATGACGGAGGGCTACGAATGGTTTTTGGCGAAGAACCTTTAACGTAATGAACTTGATATCGTTGAAGGAACCGGATAGCTTTTTATAAAAATATAGTGGCGAAAACCTTTGCTAAAGAGGTCACTCCCGGTGAAGGGATCTCGGCTCTTTCCCCGTAGAATGAGGTGCAGGATATTCCAACTGAATACCACGATGCAAAGCAAAAGTAATCGACTATAGTGAAGTTATTGCCCTGACGCAAACTTCTGTCCAAGGGGTCACTCCCGGTGAAGGGATCTCGGCCCTTGCCTCGTCGACTGAGGTGCTGGATATTCATAACCGAATACCACTGTGCAAAACAAAAAAGAATGTCCTTGCAATAACAGCTTTTTGAAAAATGTTCCAACAACATCAGAATAGGTTTGTTTAGCTTGCATTGATCCGAATCAATGCAGTCCCATCAATTGATCACACCAATAAAGAACGAAAATACGATGTACGTATATGCCATCCGCATTCGCTACTGGGTCCCGTCATCACCCGTTAGGTTACTTAACTAACGACAGAGCGGGGACTGGACTAGCACGGATGCAAAACATATACAACATCTACTAGTATATATATCAATATATAATATTCGCTCAAGGCGTGATAAAATGCAACATCACAGAAATGTAATAAGCATCACAGAACAATACAGATATCTGGGATCCCCGGGTTTCATAGAGTCGCTACTGAAACCCGACGTCCCCCTGGTCATGTGGATAGCCTGTGCAATGAAATCCTAAACCCCTACGGGCGCGGCAAGTTACCCGCCAAAACCTGAAGCAAGGCAGCCCCCTTCAGCAACGTGAATGGACCACCCGGCACTTCACGGAATCCGGTAACTTGGGCACCCATCCCTGGGTCAACCTGTACCCCCTATGAGTACGGCGAATAGCCCTCCAATTCTAGAGTGAAGCCCCCTCCGTCTCAACGCCATGAGATGCGGGCCTGTTGCCCTCTAGAACCCGGCTATCCGTGCACCCCACCGCGGGGTAATCCTAGTACAGAAAGTAAAATATACAACGGGTACATCGACTTCAGCCCGGTCGTGCCCAAAAAAAATAATATACAAACAGGCAGTGACGGCAGTCCACATGTCGGACGCTCGCTCCGCAATATCAAATGTACATAATAATACCAAAACTGTACTACCATTGCATCCAGGCTATCCACGACGACAAATCCGCAACATCACAGCACAACACAGAATATCAACGTGAATGTCACGTTCGCAAATCTGTCTAAGAGGGCTATAGCAGTTATGAAGGGTCCCGGCAGCGCCCCGGCCGTCGAAACGTGGCCAAAATGCGGAACAAAATTTTTCTAAACAGGCGCTGCCACTACCCGAATCCCGTATCGACCTTACCCTATTCTAGCAAGCTAACTAAGAGTTAGAATCGTTATACCGAATTGATCCGTGTCCTTCGGTCTTCATTCCGGGCTCCTAGCGGTCCTTTGACGATGTTTGGTTGCCGGTCTTCCTTTGTCTCCGATGATCCACCCGAGGGAAACGGCGCAAGCTCCAACCTCGACAAACGAGGTAACCGACGCTCCAACGTCGCTAGTGATGGAGAGTGGGGGTGTATGAGTGTGTCACCATAATTTTCTCTCAACACAAAACACAAATGAGCAATCATAAAAGATGAATGGAGGTGATGTAGCTTTGGCATGAGCAAAAGTTTGCTAAGTCTTTTGTGTGAATGAGAGAGAGGGAGAAATGCAAGTATCAATCAAATAAAAAATAATAGCCCCCCCAAATCATGGCCGCCCCCCTTCTCTCCTCCACACAAAAATCTCATTTTCTTTTTCCAACATTTTTGCATTAAACAAATGAAACCATACCATGCTACATGCACAAAACCCATGCCACAAATCACATCACCTTTTCCACCCTCTACCTCATTATTAAATCATAATGAATTTCCATAAATGGAAAATCAAATAATGAGGTGGCAAAGCTTCTAGAAGCTATTCCGTATAAAATACGGAATCCCGGTACATGTATCGAAATACATATACGCGTATTCGTACAAAAATACGAATAGCCAAGAGAGAAAACTAATAGTGAACAATGATACTAGAATACGTATATATAAATACATATATCAATTATTAAATCAAAACCTGATTTAATAAACTGGCTTAATCCTAAGTCGCTAGTATTATCAACCGTCCAATTAAAGTCTGTGCAGCAAGTGCACATATTTAATCGGACAACCGTATGTATCAACATACCTCATGTACACCATATCGCCTGAACCGTGAAAATCCTCTGTGTGGGACTCTAAAGACTCGTCAATACGTTGGCAGTGGGTTTAACCACAAGCACGTCAGCGGCACTAGCTGTACGTAACGACTACCCAGGTATGGAGCGAAAGGGAGGCCGACGAGCAAACTCATCCTGAACCCCTACTGAGCCTGTCAGTGACAATATCCGTACAGTCCGGTCTGTTCATCTAAGAGTATCGCATATCGAGTCTAGGGGGTGGATGAAGTCAGACCCCCAACAACGCGACATTTAGTGTCCGTATGAAACCCATCACCACCTGAGAAACTATCGATCCTGGATCGGTAATTCTCGTCCACCGTGGCCACGGATTTTTGGTGATGGCCATCCGTACACAATGCGACATCAACCCCCAATACCGGGAGAGACGAATCCCCGACGATCTGATCACTGCCTCCATGTGGCTCGGGACTGTACCCAACTAAAACCTGTTTGTACGACTCTTTTGAGCCGTGGTAGGGTAGTAATCAAAGTATAGTGGGAACTCACACGAGACAAATGATGATCTCGGGTCGACAGACTAACCTGTACACATGTCACCTGGGAACTGCTATCTGACTGTAGGTATAATACCAACTAGCAGGTTCCCGGCCAGTCCGTCCAGTGTACTCATAACCCAATGAGCACCTGCATACTATCTCAGGTGAACAGACTAACACCAATAGCTTGTGAGACCTGGCCACCGCTCCTCGTCGAGGTCTCGATCAGTATACACTAGTCTACATTGGAGTATCGATGCCCGGTCTCGATACTCCTATGACTAGGGACATTTAAGGATATGCTTATAAACCCCCAGCTCCCACGTATGTGATCGCCATCACAATGCTGGCAGTCAAGCAAGAATCCTATGGGCTCTATCAACATGTATATGATGATAAAGACAAACCAGATAGCATACTATCATCTTGAGTAAGACTGTTTCATCGGTATAGGTCCTGCCTCAATCATCATAATCACAAGTCTGCGACTATGATAATTGCCTTGAGGGCACTATAGCCAACAATCTCCCACTTGCACTTAAGGCCAATTATTGCGATGTCGCATACTCACAGCCCGTGTGATACCGAACACCCAACTTCTCTACTAATCAGTTTCGCAAAGCCTGTTTGCGAAAATGATTGCGTTCAAGAAATAGCCTCAGTGAGTGGATCCGCTCCAATGTTTCTTTCTGTATCTCTCTTAATCTCAACTTCGCGGAGAAAACTATCTCCCGAAATGAGCAATACTTGTCTTAGAATTTGTCTGGATATCTGATGGGACCCAGTTCATAAATGAACTCCAAATCCCGCAAACTACTTAGACTGTATCGTCCACTGAATTTAATCAGTATTCTGCGCCTTGCCTTTCCTCAGTATCTGCTTGGACCACCTGTCCAGCATACTGTCCCTCAAAAGAGGGAAAACTATAACTCTGACAGTCACTCTGTCATCCAGGTCACCTTAGAAGCCTGAAATGATAATCGTCTCCCGAAGGAGGCTGCCTTAATCATTTCCCTAGAACATTCACTAATGTTCAATAACTGCTTCCCAATGTTTCTCCAGGACTAGAATAATATATCTTCTTGTTGCATCTAGTACAAAAACAATATCTGGTGTGGTACTTGACATTTCATGATTAACTCAATTGCCTAAGCAAGTGATATGCTAATCATGCAGATCCCTCTCCTCTTTAGTCTGTAAGACACCTTTAGAGAGGGTGACTCCATCACCTGCAGGTACATCACCATGCCAGGAGTCGTCCATTTAATGTCAAAGTACCCAAATTGGGATACTTCCCAAATCTAGATCTAAAAACATAGATCTAGTAACCAGGAAACTTGATATTATTTCTATATCCTATGTGAAGAAACAACTTTGTGACAACCACAGTATAACCGATCGTAGTATAGGTATATCTCTTCCTATCAATTGCATGTCATCCAAATACCTCGACATCACTCCCTACTACCTTCTTAACAGATCATCTCCTATTATGATGAAGTCAAAGTCTATGACTGTCACATCAAAATATAGATGGTCTATTTCCGCTATGCCTGCTTTAGTCTACAAATAGACATAAGCTACTTGCCCACTATACTTCCGCTGCTCCCACTGACTACAACAACCCTCTGGCAGAGTCATATACACGTGCACTTCCAAAGCTAGTTTAGAACGACGCTATACTCATCCTCCTGCCGGGTCTTATAGTCTAGAACAGTAGCAATGGCAAGTCTGGGTAAACAAGAACCTCCCTGTCACCGTCTCTGAGAAGACCGAAGTATCTCTCGGGTGCCTGAGGTTACCCACCAAATCTGCGGAGTGGCTAATGGAACGTCGAAAACAATTGAATCCTCAGGTCCTATTAAATCTTCAGTAATCGTTTGTGGTTCTGAAATCACTTCCAGTTCTACCATACTCCCACTTCTGTTTTCTGAAAAAATCCATTTTACTAAAAACTGTGGCGAGTCAAGAATAATATAAATATTGATCTTCGTGATGGTAGAAAGTTAACCCTCGTGAAAGCCCAGGATAACCCACAAACTGCCATTACTGAAACGTGCCTTGAGTTTATCCGGATTCTGGTTTTAAGCATCAGCCGGACAACTCCCTATATCTTAACATCGTTAAGATATAAATTGATTCTATATAAATCTAATATAGAAACAAAAGCACTAATCTAATTTGAACCAGATTCAAAATCATGCAGCTGTCTCCAGTGCATATCAACCAAATGGAAAAGAGGACAATCGGCATTACTCATCTAGGAGTGCATCCATATATGAGTAACTCGAAAGAGAAGCAAGTTCTCAAAACCATTACTTTCAGCGGAATACCAAACACAAGTATCTACATCTTCGACTTCATCGAAGAATCCTGATACTTCCAACAAATGGTTCTCTACTTCATTCTTATACCTATAACTTCTCAATATCTGGACTTTGCATTTCAACGAAATACTTGTCCAGAACTGGAGAAGTTACAAGTAAATAGAATATAGTACGAGTACCAAACCCATTGTCCTAACGGACACTGGACAACATACAATACTTTGTATAAGTCCCCTGAGTCCAATAACTCAAACTCTGTGCGTCGTAGGTTGAAAAACTGTACTTTGGTTAAGAAGAATTACACCGCTTTTGAATGCACCTTACCTAATCACCAACTGATATAGGTAAATGTCACATACATAATTTCAAAAGGTTATATCTCACTTTATAAAATAAACGTACAGATATATCAGTTTGAAATTGGTGCATAACAACGGATATTCAAAACCAAATATTTGCCATCTGGCAAAATCCAGATGATTTCCTCAAATATCATCAATTACAACGAATTCCGATATAATGAGGATTTAATCACCCAATTCCCAATATCTTACTCCCACTCGCCATCCGTAATAATATGCAGATGTGAGAAACTGATCTGGTAAATACATACCCTGGATTTAGATTCCAATTGGGAAAACAGTTTTCAATTAACATTGCACAGTGAAACTGAAATATGAAAATGTTTCAAAAGGGTTAACTGGTATTCCTAGTAACACCTCTTCTATTATGCTGAATCATGACAGTAACCATATACTTACCTGCCCTCACTACAATCCCTTTATTATGTCTTTACTTATTACCTTCTGTACACCTTCTTTATGCTAATTGGTTTTCTTCATTCCCTACCCTTCGGCACCAGCCTAAGGTTTGGAAGAAGACTAACCAATAAGCGCAATAGGTGTACTCTCCTAATCCTAGAAGCCCTCGCAACCTGAGAGAAGGTAATGGGAAAAGACATCTGAATAATCCTATTCTTTTTCTCCTGGACCAGAATCCATCCTCGAAAAAGTTCCTTCGAGTTCGTATGTAACTATACGATGGATTTATCTAATGGAAGTGGATGTTCGTAGTGATACGAGGCGTTCTGGAGAAATGTAAAGTGAATGTAGGAGTGGCAGGGGTATACACGGTCTTTGTCGTGAATGATGGTGGTCGCAATTTCCTTTTCCATTATTCTAATCCCTTTATATGTCTTTACTTATTACCTTCTGTACACCACACTTAAGCTTAATTGGTTTTCTTCCTTCCCTACCGTTCAGCACCTGCCTATGGTTTGGAAGAAGACTATCCAATAAGCTCAATAGGTGTACCCTCTCCTAATCCTAGAAGCCCTCACAACCTGAGAGAAGGTAAAGAGAAAAGACAACCGAATAATCCTATTCAATCTCTCCAGAACCAGAATCCATCCTCGAAACAGATCCTTCGAGTTCGTATATAACCATACGATGGATTTATCCAATGGAAGTGGATGTTCGTAGTAATACGGGGTGTTCTGGAGAAATGAAAAGGTGATATAGAAGTGGCAATGATGTATGCGACACCGTGACATTCCAAAAGCCAAAGTGTTTTAAGAAGGTTCGGTCAACTTGGTTTCATGAGTTTTAGTCAAAGGTTGGGTCATAGTCGCAGTCAGAGAGAGAGAGAGAGAAGAAACATTCAGCGTGCACTCTAACCTAGATCAGAATGGTCAATCATATTATCTAATCATGACGGCTCCCACTGTTTCCTCGAATTCTCCTCCAAACCTAAAAGGAGAATTAGTCGGAATCACCCGAGGAGTAATCCTACACATCAGTGGGAATCGGGATCCAACTATCATCGCACGATAACTTGATGGAAGCCACTCAAGTCACCACACTCCAGAAGGTATGCGCAAACCTGGCAAGTTTCCTGTATGTTTGAAACTCCCGATATGATTTTTACCCCTAATGACCTATAACCTTGACGCTTGCCAACAAATTATAGGTCACTAGTCAAGTTCAACCCGTCATTGTCCTGGATTAACTCGAACCAACCCGCACAAGCCCTTGACGCTTGCCAACAAAGTTGTACGACTCTCCCGATCAATCGCATATCCATGCTACAAATAAGTATTATTCAGCTACCGCACACTATGCCTTGACGCTTGCCAACAAACATAGCACGAATACTAAATAGTACTTATAAGAAATGACGGAGGGCTACGGCTGGTTTTGGAGAAAAACCTTTAACGTAATGAACTTGATCTCGTTGAAGGAATCCAAGTGGTTTTATAAATATATAGTGGCGAAAACTTTTGCTAAAGAGGTCACTCCCGGTGAAGGGATCTCGGCTCTTTCCCCGTCGAATGGGGTGCAGGATATCCCAAATGAATACCACGATGCAAAGCAAAAGGAAATGACTATAGTAAAGTTATTACGTTGACGCAAACTTTTACTCAAGGGGTCACTCCCGATGAAGGGATCTCGGTCCTTGCCTGGTCGAATGAGGTGCAGGATATTCCAAAATGAATACCACGATGCAAAGCAAAAGTGTACGTCTGTAATGTCAGTTTTTTAAAAACTTGGTTCCAACAACATCATATATAGGTTTGTTTTATCCTTGCATTGATAAGAATCTATGCAGTCCCATCAATTAATCACACCAGAAAAGAACGAAAATAAAATGTACGTATATGCCATCCGCATTCGCCACTGGGTCCGTCATCACCCGTTAGGTTACTTAACTAACGACAGAGCGGGGACTGGGCTAGCGCGGGTGCAAAACATATACAACATCTACTAGTATATATAAATGTATATATTACATTCGTCCCAGGCATGATATAAAGCAACATCACAGAAACATCACAGAAGCAACACAGAATGGTGGATAATCAGAAGCCCCGGGTTTCACTTGAGCCGCAAGTGAGTGTTAGTTATATGTATGCCCTAGAGGCCATTACTGTACATATGATGTATATTGTAATGGATGCTTGGACATATATAGGGAGGACTTTCTTGCTCGACATGATAGTATGCTATCTGGTTGTACTTTATCTTAACATGTACTCTGATTGTCTCTATATTACATATTGAAAAAGCCCTTAGGATATGTACTCGACTACTGGGACTATGATGAGATCATACTAGTGAGGCCACGGTAGTCGACGAGTACATCCTATAACTGTTCCTAGTCGAGGGTGTATCAAGACAGGGCATCGATGCACCAGAGTAGACTAGCGTATACGCATCTTGACCCATATGATGGGCGATGGATGATCCCATATCCATTGGTGTTTGACATCAAGGATGGTGTACGGGTGCTCAGTGGAGACTGGGTACACTGGACGGACTCGCCGAGAACTCCCAGATGGTATTATACCTCATGTCAGATGGAAGTTCTCCGGTGAAACTGGTACAGAGTAGTCTGTTGACCCGAGATCATCATAGAGTCTTGTGTGATTCCCACTGTGCTTTGATTTCCATCATACCACGTCCAAGAGGGCATGCAAAAAGGTGGCTTTTGGGTACAGTCCCGAATCACATGGAGGCAATGAGCGATAGGAAGGGATTCGTCTCTCCCGGTATAGGGAATTGATATTGTGCTGTGGTCGATTGGCTATAACCGGAAATCCCTGGCCAGGGTTGCTGAGATTTACTGGTAAGTGTTATTAGTAGTTTCTCGAACTGTTATAGACCTCATATCGACACGACTTATCGAGCTACTGGGGTCTGACGTTTACCACCCCTAGGCGAGATATGCGACATATCAGAAGTCGAGACCGGACTGTACGGGAGTTTTACTGATTGGATTCACAGGAGAATGTACAGGCTTGCTTGTTAATCTTCTGAGCGCTCAATACCTGGGTGGCTGTTACGTTTAGCTGACCACTTGCAGCTTGTGGGTGTTTGATATGATCATCACCTACTGCCGGCGTATTGACAATTCTTTAGAGTCCTACACAGAGGTTTCTTGACTCAGGAAAAACGGAGTAGGGGCACATATGTGATATGTGCTGGACCGAGGATAATGCGATATGAGATATCGTATTCTATTGTCGCGATATATGATATCAGCCGGGTCATCGGATCAAGTGTTGATTCGATGAATCGGTAAATGAGATATTAGTCGGTTTTATGCGATATAGCCGGATTGTCGGATCAAGTGTTGATTCGATAATTTAATGTATAATAATATATATGATATATTAAATTACATTAACTAATATTAGCTCACTAAAATATTCTTTTTCTCACTCGGGTAATACATTGATATATATGCGATATATGTTAATTGTATTATTTTCTTTCGTTACAATAAATATTATATATGTGATATATAATATTGTAACATGATATGATAACTAATGCAACATGTTTAGTAGAGATTAAACAAGATTAGGGTTTGATTTGGATTAATGCTTTCTAGATGTTTCTAGAAGGTTTTCTTTTGTTTTGGAAAAAATATTTTCAAGTGACTCATTCTTAACCTAACCCAAACCCTAACCTTGGTAAATTCTCTACAATGGTTTAGTCAACCATGGTTGCATTATTGATCATCTTTATCCTTTCATTATTCATCACAAAAGGATTCTAATTGATTCATTCATCTTCTTCCTTCTTTCTTTTCATGGAAAAAGCTTTCTAGCTTTTTCTAAGTGATGAAAAATGAGTGAGAATAAGAAAACAAATGAGAGCAATAATCCTACTTCATCATCCTCATCTATCATTGCCATTTAGATGAGGGTGTTCACATCATTTCATGAGTGATAGCTTGTGTTAACGAAACATCAAGGTAGATCATCTTTGTTATCGAAGATCGGAAGCAAGACTGCATCTTTCTCTTCGTGGAGCCTCTTGAGAGTCCGGAACACAATGAACGCAGCAAAGGGACCTCAACACGGAGCTTAAGAAGTGAAGAACCGGATCTACAAAGGTTGTAATCCCTCTCACTTAGTGTTAAAGTGTTTAACATGCTTGTTTTCACCTAAACTCTAGTTTAAAGATCCGGCTTTGGGTTGTTCGGCACGGCTAAATTTTTAGTCGGGCATAGTTGATGCCTCGTAGAACCTTGTGAGCATGCCTAGAAACCCTACAGTGGTATCAGAGCCAAGCTAGAGCTTTAGACGAAGTCTAGACGAAGTTTAAAGTCCGATCGAACACCGAAACCCTAATTTGAACCCCTCTCTAGATATTTTTCGAAAATGTGATTTTTTATGAATTAAAAATGCTCAGAAAATTAAGCAGGAAAAACTAAGAATTACTGTGAAGTACGGACCTGTAATGCGCTGATTTGACCGTGGAACCGCGTCCAAACCAAGGGTTTGGCGGCGGTTCCGCGTCCAAAATTTTGAATTAGTCCCTGGAACTTCATATATTTATTCTTAGGTCCTTTATGGTCATTTTTTTCTGGGAATTTTTTAATTCCACTTAAATGTTGAGTTTTCTAGGGTTGTATTGGGGACTCGTTGATTCGATCGGATAATTTAACTTTGTTTAGTTTGTCCGGGTAATTTTTAGAACGTGTTAAAAAGTTCGAACAGATATCAATAACTCACTTTTTCCCCTGCCGGAAAATTTCCAAGTGTTGGATTTTTTCGTAGTTTAAGAACGTTCTAAGTCGTGCAAGTAACGCGGTGGACCCTCTAGAAGACAACAAACCTTAATTCGATTATGTGCCCGTCTTGAACTGCCTCTAAACCTTAGGGTTTGTGGCAGTACAGCGTGCCACATGTGAGGCGTTGGCTTGACCCTTCTACGGCAGGACCATTGGTACTGTGGCATGTGATGGATGTTTTTAAACTGATTTCAAGTGTTGAGATATATTGGGAAAATCTTGGGTGTTTGATTATTCGATCGGAAAGTTTAACACTGTCTTTTTATCTGGAATGTGATACAATATTTGGAATCCACATGTAGTTATGAGATAACTAATTTGAATGTTATAAATCTAGCAGTTTAGTCTCAGATGATCGGTTGCCACGGGATTTTGATGCGATCAAAAGTCCGTCGCAATCACGTAGCGTACGCGGATACTCGCCGGGTAAACTTAATAGACAGCCACGCCCTAAAGCCCCGACCAAGTGACTGTAGGAGAACCCCGTCGCCAAAAGCATCCGTTCTAGTGCTCGCAACAGCGATGTTCCGCCTTAGTGCACTTCGTCGACGGCATCCGGGGGTGCATCCGTCTACTAAAGTTTGCGACGAGCATTCGATCAGGATGTCGGGAATCTTGTTGAATTGCCCGACTTGATATTGAAAAGTGTTTTCGATAATGAGACTAAAATGCGGGGTTTGTAATTGTTAGGCATGCGATGTCTAAGGAATTCATTTGGTTAGGCATGCGATGTCTAAGGAGGTTGCGGATTCCAACTGTTGTAGTTTTACACTTTCTTTTCTGTGACCGTAAGCGTAGTATGTGGTGTATCGCCGGCTTCGTTGCTATATATCAACGACAATCGGGATACACATACTTGCTTACGTTGATGATATGAGAATTATGTGTTGCTGTGATATGTTATATTGGATCGTCGCGTTTTGAATAGCCTGGGGTTTTATGTGAGATGAGAGTTTTTTTCTTTTTCATTCATGTAAAATTCATTTGTATGTAATATTCTTTTATTGGGGCACTTCCGGGCTGAGGATGATGTCACCATTGTATATTATTTACTTTTCTGCATTAGGTAGGGAGCACAAGTAACCGGGTTCCAGGGTCCAGTAAGAGACCATCTCAAGGAGTCGAGGCCGGGTCTCCTAACCCTAGAATTGGCAGAATTACTTGCCACTCTTGTAGGGGTCTAGGGATGTGGGTTTGGCTATTCATCGCGACCGTGGAATCCGTGTTTTATACAGGCTCGTATTAAAACACGGATGTCCTAGTATATCCAATATTTCATATATGTTCTTCTGCTGCAATGTTCTATGATGAGATCATATTACTGCCTGAGACGAATGTTTATATTATATATATGAGATATATGTTATATTGCAGATTTCGTTTTAAATGTGATGCTTGTGAAGCATAATAAAATGGGACTTCATTAATGAGATTAATGGAACTAAAAGAAACCTAAAGATGTTGTAGAAACTTGTTTAAAAACTGGTAGCTCTAGTTCTTGCTTTGCATAGCGGTGTTCCTTATAGAACATCCAGCACCTTATTCGATAAGGAAAGGGTCGAGATCATTTCACTGGGAGTGACCTCTTTAGTGAAACTAGCAGATGCTACAAACTCGGTCTGTCTTTTGATTGCTTCTATAGTTCTTGCTTTGCATAGTAATATTTGTGAAATATCCTGCACCTTATTCGATGAGGAAAGGGCCGACGATCCCTTCACCGGGAGTGACCCCTTTAGCAAAACTAGAAAAGCCTCAAAAACACTCCATTTAAAATCACTCGATTCTACAACGATATCAAGTTCATTACGCAAAAGGTTTTCTTAAAAACCTGTCGTAGCCTTCCGTCATTTCAGATATATACTTCTTAGTATTCGTGCTGCGTTTGTTGACCTTAGCCAAGGCGTAGTGTGCGGTAGCTAATTAGTGCTTATCTGTATAAGCATATGATGCGATTGAGTTAGGGTAGTCGTGCGACTTTGTTGACCTTAGCCAAGGGTCGTGCGGGTGGGTTTAATTCAATCGGGAAATGACGGGTTGAACTTGGCTAGCACTTATGATTTGTTGACCTTAGCCAAGGTCATAAGTCGCTAGGGGCAAAATTATCGGGAATTTCAAGTGTTGAAATTTGCAATGAGATTGCATACCTTCTATGAGATAGTTGGATCCCGATACCCGCTGCGAGTAAGAGTTACTCCTGGGAGAGTTTTACACATTACAATTAGTCGATCAAGTAGGTGTCTAGAAAGGTGTTAACGGGGTTATGTCTCTGGGAAAATGAGGTTTACTTTAATTAGGTTCGTGTGAAAGCACGGGGGACCTCCCTCAAAGTACCGACACTGGCCTGGTTGAAAGATTGGCGAACTTGTAGCGTGTAATTAATCCCGGCTAGTCTTTCTTTTTAGGGTTTGAAGGAAGATTTGATTAAAACAGTGGGAGACATCCTGATTAGATATATTATATAACCAATCTAATCTTGCAAGAGCATACGCTGAGTGTTTTCTTCTCTCTCTCTTCAGGTAGAGACCATATCACGCCTTAATCAAGATAATAATACAGATATATTGACCGAATCCGCTTGTTATACTGAGATGGGAAACGTTGGTCCCGCTCCAACTTATAATTGTTATAAGACAGAGCAGGAAATTGGGGAATACCAGATTTCCCGTGCCGGCTAAACGAAGAAAGTGCATGTTGATGCATCATCTTCGGGTGTGTTCATTACAGAGAACTGTTTCTCAGTGTCCTTTACGTCCTGGGTATGTGATACCGGATCAGGATCCCGCATATGTAATCTGTTACATGGGCTACAGATAGGTAGAGAACTGAGAACGGGTGATAAGTTTCATGAGATAGAAACGGTGAAAGTGTTGCAGCCAAGTCTGTTGGTCACTATCACCCTGTATTACCAGAATACATTGATTCTGAACAAATGTTATTAGATACCGAACCTGATATACAACATCATATCAGTCTCTTTATTAGTAAAGAAGGATATAATTTTGTATTGTTGGATAATTTTTTGAACATTTTCTATATCAAGAGTTGATCGGTTCAGGCACGTTATCTAAAAGCATTGACGTTCTAAATCAAACTACAGTTCTTAGTATACAGAACACACACAAGAGGAAGAGTTCAGAAATGAACGGATCCTTCTTGAGGCATTGTAGACTAGGTCATATCAATACGACCCGACTAGCAAAGTTACATTTAGATGCATATTTAAATTTTTTTGAATTTACATCTTGTGAAACTTGTCGGTCATGTCACAAAGATAAGATGACCACAGCTCTGTTTATTGGAAACAGAGAAAGAGTTAGTGAACTCTTGGGATTGATACATGCTGATGTATGAAAGTCCCCTGTCTACACATGCCAAGACCGGTTTTTTGTACTTCATTACATTCTCTGATAGTCTCTCAAGATTCAGACATGTGTTCCTGTTGAAACATAAGTCCGAAGCTTTTGAGATATTCACAGAATATAAGTTAGAAGTAGAGAACCAAATACGGGTATAAGTATTATGTCCTTTGATGAGATCAAGGAGGAGAATACTTAAGCACGTAGATTCCTGGACTATTTTAAAGGAGAATGAGATTCTCTCTCAGCATTACTCCTTCGTATACACCATAGCACGATGGTATATCGGGGTGGAGTAATAGCACCCTATGTGATATGGTGTGCTTTATGATGAGTACTACTGAGTTTCCTATTTCCTTTTGGGAGTTATGCACTTGAGAAGTTGCATACCTATTGAATAGGGTTCAAATCAAATCAGTTGCCTACCACTTCATATGTGATATGGAAAGGGAAGAGCCCATATCTTCAGTTTGTTAAGATTTGGGGTTGTCCGGCCTATGTCTAAAAGCAAAATCCGGACAAGCTCGAGGCAAGGTCAACTCTGTAAAACTGGAAGTAGTTCCAGCTATACAAACTGCAGCTGATGATTTGGTAGAACCAAAGGATTCAGCAGTTTCCAACGAACCTCAGCCTCTCCGCCGATCTAGTAGGGTTCCTCACCCACCTGAGAGATACTTCAGTTTCTCTATGACAGTGGGAACGAGGATTACATCATGAGATGATGAACCAACTAGTTTCGAGCTGGCCATCAGGAGTAGGACTCTGTAAGAATGGCTGGATGCTTAGTGATCTGAGATGGATCCTTATACACCAACAAAGTATGGACTTTGGTTGCTTTATATGAAGGGTTAAATCCCCATCAGGAGCAAGTATATCTTGAGAAGATTACTTGGTGTACATGGAAAAGTTGAGACTTTTAAAGCTATGCTTAAGTCCATCCAGATCCTACTTGCCACGGCTACATACCATGACTACGATATCTGGTGGTTGGGTGTCATGACTGCTTTTCTAAATGATGTTTTAGAAGAGAGCGTCTATAAGTACACAGCCAAAGGGGTTTATAGACAGTGGGAGCAGTGGAAATATGTGCAAGATGTTTTATATGATAAAATAGGCATCGCGGAGTTGGAATATCTGTTTTGATGTGGTAGTCAAAGAGTTTGACTTCATCAAAATGGTAGATGAACCTTGTATATACAAAAAGGTAGTAGAGAGTATGGTGGTGATCCTCATAGAGTACGTGGATGACATACTCTTGATAGGGAAGGAGTTTCCTATGCTACGCTCGGTCAATCTCTGCTTATCACAAGGATTCTCCATATAGGATCAAAGTGATACCTCCTAAATCCTGGGTTATGGATCTATGAGATAGATCTATTTGGATATTAGGATTCTCACTAAGAGTAGTGAGATGGTATCAATTGCCTGGCGAGAATCATTGGAAAGGTTCCAGGGTGATAAGGACGACTGCATGTCAGTCGCAGGCATTGTCTTTACCCTCAGTGGAGGGACGGTATGTTGGAAGAGTTCCAAGCTAGATACCGTGACTTACTAGACGATTAAAGACAAGATACATCATTACCAATGATGCTACCAAAGAGGCAGTCTGGATATATATAAGTTCATGAGATGAACTTCGTTCCTACCATTGTGTGACAATGGAGTTGTGGCTTTTGCCAGGGAACCCCCGTCCCATCAGAAATCCAGATATAATTCTTAGGCAGTATCACATGATCATGGAGATGGTTGATCTCCAGGGAGATCGAGGTTAGGAGAGTAGATACAGAGGACAACAGCACGGATCCACTCACAAAGGCCTTTTTCCCAGTAGAGACTTTTATGGGATGGTTGAGTATGAGATACTTCAACCACAGCTAATTGTTGGGTATGCGATACCACAACAGATGGCCCTAGTGCAAGTGGGAGATTGTTAGTTATATGTATGCCCTAGAGGCCATTACTGTACATATGATGTATATTGTAATGGATGCTTGGACATATATAGGAGGACTTTCTTGCTCGACATTATAGTATGCTATCTGGTTGTACTTTATCTTAACATGTACTCTGATTGTCTCTATGTTACATGTTGATAAAGCCCTTAGGATATGTACTCGACTACTGGGACTATGATGAGATCATACTAGTTGGGCCACGGTAGTCGACGAGTACATCCTATAACTGTTCCTAGTCGAGAGTGTATCGAGACAGGGCATCGATGCACCAGAGTAGACTAGCGTATACGCATCTTGACCCATATGATGGGCGATGGATGATCCCATATCCATTGGTGTTTGACATCAAGGATGGTGTACGGGTGCTCAATGGAGACTGGGTATACTGGACGGACTCGCCGAGAACTCCCAGATGGTATTATGAGCCGCGGACATCATTTACTAATCCTTTTAGTGATAATTTTATGATGGCTAATTGCATTGACCATTTGACCACCATGACCTCTCTTGACTTTGTTGACCGGTTGTCCATGTTGACAATTGACTTTCAAGAGGGATCTACACTCTTCTTTTCTTTTTCTTTTTCTATTTTGATTATGATAATGTTCATTTCAATGTAGCCATCAAACTTTATCTTGATGGGATTAGTAATAATATTGTTTTTGCATTATTGAACCATGGTTCATTTTCTTATGCTCATTTTTCTTTTCTCACTCTCTCTCTTGTTTTTTGATGAGAAGAAAAGAAATGCACCATGGTTGCTTGCTCCTCCTTCTTCCTCCTCTTGATTCATCTTTTGATCTCATGTGTTGAGAGATAAAGATCCCACAAAGACAAAACCATCCCTCTACCATTTCTACACAACCTAAGGCTTCTAGATTAGCAATCTCTTTGCCCTAGTTACCTCGGCTCGAGGTGGAGCTCGGTGTACATCTCTTAGGTGGATCGTCTTCGACTCAAGGAGGCCGCGGAGGTGACCAAAGTCCGGATCAATCCTCGAAGCAAGCAAGGAGAAGAACAACAAGAAGAGAAGGAGTTCAAGTTGAGGTATAACCCTAACCGAGTAGACAAATCTCTAGTTAGGATGCTAGAGTGTTATTTAGCAAAGATCCGGCTTTTACGGTCCATGTTACCAAGTCTAGAAAATTTTTGTTTTACCGTTTCCGCAACCCCGAAAGTACCGGGAGAGGTAACGTGGACCTAACAGTGGTATCAGAGCCTAACTAAACACACCCTAGCATGTTAGCAAAGTATTTAGAATTTCGACCGGACGAAAAACCGCAAAACACCCCGGATATTTCAAGTTTCTGCCGATTTTCAGATCTGTTCCAAAATTAATAAATCATGCACTAAAAATCAGCTCAGGCTTTTGTTAGAAAGCTGGAGAAATTTGATCCCCCAACTCTGTAAGTGCAAGGCGGCGCCCCGGTCGTCAATCCGACGGCCAAATGCGGAAGCGGTGATAAACTTTAATTTTGCGAACTTAGCAAACCGGCACCACCGCGTACTAAACCCCGGATCGGGCCATTAAACTAGTTCTAGCTAACTACAAGACGGGTTAGAGATATACCGAATGATCCGAGTCCTCCGGTCTTCTCGTCGTCGTCCCGATCTCCTGCGGAAACTCCGGTCGTCGCCTCCTCGCCGGAAGGGCACCACATCGCCTGCATCTTTTACGGGCTCCCACCTCAATACCGAGGTAACTCGGGCGCGAAGTTGGCTGGCCGACGCGTCCAAGATTTGCTGTAGAATGTGTAGGGTTGAGGATATGTCTCATTTGGGGTTTTGTTGCCTTTGAAGATGATGGAGGAATCAAGATAAGAAAAATGGTGCTTGCATTTTTCTTAACATGAAAAGAGATCAAAATGCTACACTCTCAAAAATGAAGCTCTCATCTTCTTCTCTCAAAAATGTGTTCAACCTTATCATATGAGAATGGTGGAGGAAAGAATACATAAGCAAGAGGGAGGTGAGTGTAGGAAAAGAGAGAGGGTGACCATATCCAAACATCATCATAACTAACTCACATCAACTACTAATCACCTCAAATCAACAAAAAGCAAGTGATGATGATAGATAAGAATGGTATCAAAAGATGCTTTCATAATTAATACATTTGCAAGAAACTCCCTCCACAAATGTTATTTGCAAACTTGCAAATAACCCCCTCCATTGGAAAAGTCCGGCCGGGAAAGAACAAAGAAAAACCGGCCGGAACGGAATGCAAACTGGCAACTCCAGAAAGCTGGTCCCGTAATAAATTACAGGAAAACCCCGATACTGTGCATACACACCCGCATCTGTATTCCGACCGGATACAAATGCAATGAGACAAAATCTACACTGTACTATACTAGGATCCGGCTTAAACTAAAGCCGGCTAGTAATATCCGTTCGATCCTGATCCGTGCAATACCGCACGTATCCGATCGAACCTTGCCATATACCTATACGGCCTCTAGTACTAACTGTCCGATCCTGATCCGTGCAATACCGCACGTATCTGATCGGACCCTGCCATATCTCCATACGGCCTCTACAGCGTTTCGCCCGAAAGCTGAGTAACTGAAAGTGTGGTGGACTCTAAAGACTCGTCAATACTATGGCTGTGGATTTAACCACTAACACGTCAGAGGTATAAGCCAATACGTAACGGGCCACCAGCTATTGACCAAAAGGGACGTCGATGAGTGAGCTCATCCTGACACCCTACTGAGCCTGTCAGTGACAATATCCGTACAGTCCGGTCCGTTCGTCTATGAGCATCGCATGTCGGGCCTAGGGGGTTGGTAAAAGTCAGACCCCCAAAAGCGGTACAAGTCGTGTCGGAGTGTAGCCCAGAACACCCTGAGATACTACTGGAATACCTACCAGTAAATCTCCTGCCTTGGCCAAGGACTTCGTGTAATGGCTCTCCTAGACACAGCGCGACCTCACCCCCAATACCGGGAGAGACGAACCCCCGAAGATCCGCTCACTGCCTCCATGTGGCTCGGGACTGTACCCAACTAAAACCTGTTTGCACGACTCCTTTGAGCCGTGGTAGGATAGTAATCAAAGCACAGTGGGAACTCACACGAGACAAATGACGATCCCCAGGTCGATGAACTAACCTGTACACATGTCATCTGGGAACTGCTATCTGACGTCAGGTATAAGACCAACTAGCATGTTCCCGGCGAGTCCTGTCCGGTGTACTCATAACCCAATGAGCACCTGTATACATCTTAGGTGAACCAACTGACACCAGTGGCCTGTGAGACCGGCCACCGCCCCTCGTCGGGGTCTCGACTGTATACACTAGTCTACTCTGGAGAATCGATGCCCTGTCTCGAAACTCCCACGACTATGGACCATTTAAGGATGTGCTTATAGACTACATCTCTCACTTATATGATCGCCCTCATACTGCTGGCAGTCAAGCAAGAATCCTAGGGGCTCTATCAACGTGCAATAGCGACCTGTTAGGTCACCTAAAGCAGTATACGATGATAAAGGTAAACCAGATAGCATACTATCATCTCGAGTAAGACTGTCGTCCCGGGATAGGTCCTCCCTCAATCATTGCAATCACGTGCCTGTGATCCAATAATTGACTCTGAGGGCACTATCTCCAACAATCTCCCACTTGCACTCAAGGCTAATTATTGCGATGTCGCATACTCACAGCCCGTGTGATACCGAACACCCAACTCCTTTACTAGTCAGTCTCACAAAGCCTGTTTGCGAAACTCTTGCGATCGAGGAATAGCCTCAGTGAGTGGATCCGCCTAGATGTTTCTTTCTATGTCTCTCTATATCTCAAGTTCGCGGAGAAAGCCATCTCCCGAAATGAGCAATACCTGTCTTGGAATGTCTGGATGTCTGATGGGACCTAGCTCATAAATGAACTCCAAATCCAAACTTCTTCGACTGTATCGTCAACTGAACTTAATCAGTATCCTGCGCCATGCCACCCTCAGTATTGCCTTGGACCACCTGTCCAAAATACTGCCCCTCGTTAGAAGGAAAAATATAACTCTGACAACCTCCTTGTCGTCCAGGTCACCTTGGAAGCCTGGAATGATAACTGTCCCCCGAATGAGGCTGTCGTTATCATATCCCTAGAACATTCACTTATGTTCTAAAACTGCTTCCGACTGTTTCCCCAGGATTGGATCAATATCAACTTATTGCACCTACTGCAAGAACAACATCTGGTGTGGTACTTGACATCTCATGATTGACTCAATTGCCTGAGCAAGTGATCTGCCAATCATGCGCATCCCTCTCTACTTTAGTCTATAAGACACCTTTAGAGAGGGTGACTCCATCATCTGCAGGTATACTGCCGTGCCAAGAGTCGTCCATTCTAAATACTCTTAGAATGCTATCAAAGTACCCTGATTGGGAAACCACCCAAATCTAGATCTAAAACCATAGATCTAGTAACCAGTATGTCTGATATAATGTCCAAGTCCCATGTGGAGAAAACACTGTGTGACGACCAAAGTATAACCGATCGTAGTATAGGAATATCACTTCCTACTACCTTCTCAACAGATCCATCCCCTATTCTGATGACGTCAAACCTATGACTGTCACATCAGAAACAGATGATCTATCTCCGCTATATCTGTTTTAGTCTATAAATAGACATAAGCCTGATATCCACCAATGCTTCCGCTGCTCCCACTGACTACGACAACCCTCTGGCAGAGTCATATAGACGTGCACTTCTAAAGCTAGTTTAGAACGATGCTATATTCATCCTCCTGCAGGGTCTCGCAGCCTGGAACAACAGCAATGGCAAGTGTGGGTAAACAAGAACTTCCCTGTCACCGTCCTTGAGGCTACCGGAGTACCTCTCGGGTGCCTGAAGTTACCCACCGTATCTGCGGAGTGGTCAATGGAATGTCAAATCAGATTGAATCTTTAGGTTCCTTATCAAATCTTCAGTAATCGTTTGCGGTTCTGGAATCACTTCCAGTTCTACCATACTCCCACTACTGTTTTTGAAAAAATCCATTTTTATTAAAACTGTGGCGAGTCTAGAACAATATTACTATTGATCTCCCAGATGGTAGAAAATCAACCCTCGTCATAGCCTGGGTCAACCCACAAACAGTCATTACAGAAACGTGCCTTGAGTTATCCAGAGTCTGGTTTTAATCATAAACCGGACAACTCCCCGTACCTTAACAATGTTAAGATATGAACTGTACTATATCCAATATAGAACCAGAGGCACTGATTTAATTGAACCAGATTCAAATCATGCAGCTATCTCCAGTGCATGTCAACTAAATGGAGAGAGGCCGATCAGCGTTACTCAACTTAGGAATGCATCCAATTATGAGTAACCTGAAAAGAGAAGCAATTTCTCTTTATCATTACTATCAACTGAATGCCATACACAAGTATCTACATCTTCGATCACTTTGAAGAATCCCGATACTTGCTACACCTGGTTCTCTACTCTATTCAAATACCTATAACTCCTCAAAACTTAGACCCTGTGTTTCTACGAAACACATGTCTAAGAACTAGAGAAGTTAAAAGTAAACAGAATATAGTATGAGGACCAACCCCTCTGTCCTAATGGACACTGGACAATATACAATACTCTGTATAAGTCCGCTGAGTCTGACAACTCTTTCACTGTGTGTCGTAGGTTGAAAACTGTACTTATGGTTAAGAAGAATTACACCGCTGTTTAATGCTCCTTACCTAACCATCCACTGATATAGGTAAATGTCATCGACATAATATCAAAAGGTATATCTCACTCTATGAAAATAGACGTACAGATATATCAATTTGAAATTGGTGCACAACAGCGGATATTCAAAACCAAACATTTGCCGACCGGCAAACAGCCCAGGTGATCTCCTCAAATATCACCGATTACAACGAATCCCGATATAATGAGGATGATCACCCTATTCCCAACAACTTACTCCCACTCATCATCTGTAAAACCATACAGATGTGAGAATCAAACCTGGTAAATACATACCCTGGAGCAAGTGTCTAATCGGGAAATCAGTTTTCTTTTAACAGTACACAGTTGAACTGAAACATTGAAATGTTTCGATGGGGTATCCTGGTATTCCTAGTAATGCCTCTACCATTATCCAGATTCACAACTATAACCGTATAATTCTTTGCCACCTCTCCAAATCCCTTTATATGTCTTTAGTCATTACCTTCTGCACACCCCTTAGGCCAAATGGTTTTCTTCCTTCCCTACCGTTCGGCACCAGCCTATGGTTTGGAAGAAGACTATCCAATAATCATAATGGGTGTACTGTCCTAGTCCTAGGAGCACTCGCAATGCGAGAGAAGGTGACGATAAAAGACAACCGAATAAACCTTATTCCTATTTCTCCTGGACCAGAATCCATCCCCGAACTGGAACAAGTTCCTTTCGAGTTCGTATATAACCATACGATGGAGTATCCAATAAACTGTGGATCTTCGTAGTGATACGGAGTGTCCTGGAGAAATACAAAGGTGATTTAGGATTGGCGAAGTAATACTTGGTTTGGTCGTGAATATCAGTCGCATTTTACTTTGCCCTCTTACTAATCCCTTGCTTTGTCTTAATCTTAATACCTTCTGCACACCATCATTATGCTAATTGGTTTTCTTCATTCCCCACTGTTCGGCACCAGCCTAAGGTTTGGAAGAAGACTATCCAATTTGCGTAATAGGTGTACTATCTCCTAAACTAAGGAGTACTCACAACTTGAGAGAAGGTAAAAGGGAAAAGACAACTGAATAATCCCATCCGTTTTCTCCAGAACCGGAAACCATCCTCGAATTCCTTCGAGTTCGTATCTAACCATACGATGGCTTTGTCCAATGGAAGTGGACGTTCGTAGTAATACGGGGTGTCCTGGAGAAAAGGGTAAAAGTAGGAGTGGCAATGAGGTCTGCAACTCTGACAATCCAAAAGCCAGTGTTAAGAAGGTTCGGTCAACTTGGTTACTGAGTCATAGTCTTAGGGTCGGGTCAATGGTCGCTGCCAGAGAGAGAGAAAAGAAACACTCAACGTGCACTCTAACCAAGATCAGAATGGTTATCACTTAATATAATCTGGAAACCTCCCACTGTACCTCAAATTCTCCTCCAAACCTGAAAGAAGAATTAGTCGGGGTCACCCGAGGAGTAAACTAACTCATCAGTGGGAATCGGGATCCAACTATCATCGCATGACAACGTGACGGAATCCGCTCACGGTATCACACTCCAGAAGGTATGCGCATATCTGGCAAGTTTCAGTTCTTTTGAAACTCCCGATGTGAATTTTTACCCCATGCTCTTATGACCTTGGCGTGAGGTCAAAATATCATAAGTCACATGTCAAGTTCTACCCATCATTGTCCAGGTTAATTTGAACCCACCCGTACATACCCTTGACGTAGGCCAAAATAGCAGTACGACTGTCCCAAACCAACGCATCTATCTATGCAACAGATAAATACCCGGCAACTACCAAACACTATGCCTTGGCGTGAGGTCAAAATACATAGCTTGAATACTACCGAATATTTAACTGAAATGATGGAGGGCTACGAATGGTTTCTGGCGAAAACCTTTAACGTAATGAACTTGATATCGTTGAAGGAACGGATAGCTTTTTAGAAAATATAGTGACGAAAACCTTTACTAAAGAGGTCACTCCCGGTGAAGGGATCTCGGCTCTTTCCCCGTAGAATGGGGTGCAGGATATTCCAAATGAATACCACGATGCAAAGCAAAAGTAATTGGCTATAGTGAAGTTAATGCCCTGACGCAAACTTCTGTCCAAGGGGTCACTCCCGGTGAAGGGATCTCGGCCCTTGCCTCGTCGACTGAGGAGCAGGATATTCCAAATGATTACCACGATGCAAAACAAAAGTGAACGTCCTTGCAATAACAGCTTTTTGAAAAGTGTTCCAACAACATCAGAATAGGTTTGTTTATCTTGCATTAATCCGAATCAATGCAGTCCCATCAATTGATCACACCACAAAGAACGAAAATATACTGACGTACGTATATGCCATCCGCATTCACCACTGGGTCCCGTCATCACCCGTTAGGTTAGCTAACTAACGGCAGAGCGGGGACTGGACTAGCGCGGATGAAAAACATATACAACATCTACTAATATATACACCAATATATTATATTTCGCTCAAGGCGTGAATAAAATGCAACATCACAGAAATGTACAGCATCACAGAACAATACAGATATCTGGGATCCCCGGGTTTCACAGAGCCACTACTGAAACCCGACGTTCCCCTGTCGTGTGGATAGCATGTGCAAAGAAATCCTAGACCCCTACGGGCGCGGCAAGTTACCCGCCAAAACCTGAAGCGAGGCAGCCCCCTTCAGCGCCGTGAATGGACCACCCAGCACTTCACGGAATCCGGTAACTTGGGCACCCTTCCTGGGTCAACCTGTACCCCCTACGAGTGCGGTGAATAGCCCGCCAATTCTAGAGCGAAGCCCCCTCCGTCCCAATGCCATGAGATGCGGGCTTGTTGCCCTCCAGAACCCGGCTATCCGTGCACCCCACCGCGGGGCAATCCTAGTACAGAAAGTAAAATATACAAACAATGGGTACATCGACCGCAACCAGGTCGTGCCCCAAAAGAATAATACAAACAGGCAGTGACGGCAGTCCACATGTCGGACGCTCGCCCCGCAATATCAAATGTACATAATACAACAAAACTGTACTAGCATTGCATCCAGGCTATCCCCCACGACCGATCCGCAACATCACAGCAAAAACACAGAACATCAACGTGAAAGTCACGTTCGCAAATCCGTCTAACCGGGCTATAGCAGTTAGACTGGATTTACCGATCGAGTGACATTCACGGTCGCAGCTATAATGTAAATACTATGAAAAATGTGTTTAAAATATCCGATCGATCAAAAATTAACAAGTGGGCCCCCAAGCAATACTGTAGCACTCACAGAAAATCTGGGCCCAATATTAATATTCCAAAACCCCTAAAATAAGCCCAGAAGCCCACTGGAAAAAAAATGATACAGTGACGACACCAAAGTGCGGCGGAACCGCGGCCCAAGGGGGGTTTGGCCGCGGTTCCACGCTTCAGTGATCGAGTCACTGCGTCGAATTTTTACAGCAGTCTTAGAACTCCCTGCACATCATTCTGAGACAACCTGAAAAATTTTTGGACATCAAAAAAATTTGACAGAAAACTGATGTGAGGAAAAACGGGAGTTTTTGGAATTTTGGTCGATCGGAAATGCAAACACATCAAACAAAGCTAGACAAAGTTAATGGCGAGGTTCTGATACCACTGTAAGTGCACGGCGGCGCCCCGGTCGTCAATCCGACGGCCAAATGCGGAAGCGGTGATAAACTTTAATTTTGCGAGCTTAACAAACCGGCACCACCGCGCACTAAACCCCGGATCGGGCCATTAAACTAGTTCTAGCTAACTACAAGACGGGTTAGAGATATACCGAATGATCCGAGTCCTCCGGTCTTCTCGTCGTCGTCCCGATCTCCTGCGGAAACTCCGGTCGTCGCCTCCTCGCCGGAAGGGCACCACATCGCCTGCATCTTTTACGGGCTCCCACCTCAATACCGAGGTAACTCGGGCGCGAAGTTGGCTGGCCGACGCGTCCAAGATTTGCTGTAGAATGTGTAGGGTTGAGGCTATGTCTCATTTGGGGTTTTGTTGCCTTTGAAGATGATGGAGGAATCAAGATAAGAAAAATGGTGCTTGCATTTTTCTTAACATGAAAAGAGATCAAAATGCTACACTCTCAAAAATGAAGCTCTCATCTTCTTCTCTCAAAAATGTGTTCAACCTTATCATATGAGAATGGTGGAGGAAAGAATACATAAGCAAGAGGGAGGTGAGTGTAGGAAAAGAGAGAGGGTGACCATATCCAAACATCATCATAACTAACTCACATCAACTACTAATCACCTCAAATCAACAAAAAGCAAGTGATGATGATAGATAAGAATGGTATCAAAAGATGCTTTCATAATTAATACATTTGCAAGAAACTCCCTCCACAAATGTTATTTGCAAACTTGCAAATAACCCCCTCTATTGGAAAAGTCCGGCCGGGAAAGAACAAAGAAAAACCGGCCGGAACGGAATGCAAACTGGCAACTCCAGAAAGCTGGTCCCGTAATAAATTACAGGAAAACCCCGATACTGTGCATACACACCCGCATCTGTATTCCGACCGGATACAAATGCAATGAGACAAAATCTACACTGTACTATACTAGGATCCGGTTTAAACCAAAGCCGGCTAGTAATATCCGTTCGATCCTGATCCGTGCAATACCGCACGTATCCGATCGAACCTTGCCATATACCTATACGGCCTCTAGTACTAACTGTCCGATCCTGATCCGTGCAATACCGCACGTATCTGATCGGACCCTGCCATATCTCCATACGGCCTCTACAGCGTTTCGCCCGAAAGATGAGTAACTGAAAGTGTGGTGGACTCTAAAGACTCGTCAATACTATGGCTGTGGATTTAACCACTAGCACGTCAGAGGTATAAGCCAATACGTAACGGGCCACCAGCTATTGACCAAAAGGGATGTCGATGAGCGAGCTCATCCTGACACCCTACTGAGCCTGTCAGTGACAATATCCGTACAGTCCGGTCCGTTCGTCTATGAGCATCGCATGTCGGGCCTAGGGGGTTGGTAAAAGTCAGACCCCCAAAAGCGGTACAAGTCGTGTCGGAGTATAGCCCAGAACACCCTGAGATACTACTGGAATACCTACCAGTAAATCTCCTGCCTTGGCCAAGGACTTCGTGTAATGGCTCTCCTAGACACAGCGCGACCTCACCCCCAATACCGGGAGAGACGAACCCCCGAAGATCCGCTCACCGCCTCCATGTGGCTCGGGACTGTACCCAACTAAAACCTGTTTGCACGACTCCTTTGAGCCGTGGTAGGGTAGTAATCAAAGCACAGTGGGAACTCACACGAGACAAATGACGATCCCCAGGTCGATGAACTAACCTGTACACATGTCACCTGGGAACTGCTATCTGACGTCAGGTATAAGACCAACTAGCATGTTCCCGGCGAGTCCTGTCCGGTGTACTCATAACCTAATGAGCACCTGTATACATCTTAGGTGAACCAACTGACACCAGTGGCCTGTGAGACCGGCCACCGCCCCTCGTCGGGGTCTCGACTGTATACACTAGTCTACTCTGTGTTGGAGATAGTGCCCTCAGAGTCAATTATTGGATCACAGGCACGTGATTGCAATGATTGAGGGAGGACCTATCCCGGTAGGACAGTCTTACTCGAGATGATAGTATGCTATCTGGTTTATCTTTATCATCGTGTACTGCTTTAGGTGACCTGACATGTCGCTATTACACGTTGATAGAGCCCCTAGGATTCTTGCTTGACGACCAGCAGTATGATGGCGATCATATACGTGGGAGCTGGTAGTCTATAAGCACATCCTTAAAAGGTCCCTAGTCGTGGGAGTTTCGAGACTGGGCATCGATACTCCATTAGTAGACTAGTGTATACAGTCGAGACCCCGACGAGGGGCGGTGGCCGGTCTCACAAGCCACTTGTGTCAGTTGGTTCACCTAAGATGTATACAGGTGCTCATTGGGTTATGAGTACACCGGACAGGACTCGCCGGGAACCTGCTAGTTGGGCTTATACCTGACGTCAGATAGCAGTTCCCAGGTGACATGTGTACAGGTTAGTTCATCGACCTGAGGATCGTCATTTGTCTCGTGTGAGTTCCCACTGTGCTTTGATTACTACCCTACCACGGCTCAAAGGAGTCGTGCAAACAGGTTTTAGTTGGGCACAGTCCCGAGCCACATGGAGGCAGTGAGCGGATCTTCAGGGCTTCGTCTCTCCCGGTATTGGGGGTGAGGTCGCGCTGTGTCTAGGAGAGCCATTACGCAAAGCCCTCGGCCGAGGCAGGAGATTTACTGGTAGGTATTCCAGTAGTATCTCAGGGCGTTCTGGGCTACACTCCGACACGACTTGTACCGCTTTTGGGGGTCTAACTTTTACCAACCCCCTAGGCCCGCCATGCGATACTCATAGACGAACGGACCGGACTGTACGGATATTGTCACTGACAGGCTCAGTTGGGTGTCGGGGTGAGCTTCCTCATCGACGTCCCTTTTGGTCAATAGCTGGTGGCCCGTCACGTATTGGCTTATACCTCTGACGTGCCAGTGGTTAAATCCACAGCCATAGTATTGACGAGTCTTTAGAGTCCACCACACTTATAGTTACTCAAGCTTTCGGGCGAAACGCTGTAGAGACCGTATGGAGATATGGCAGGGTCCGATCAGATACGTGCGGTATTGCACGCATCAGGATCGGACAGTTTTGTACTAGTGGCTGTATAGTTATATGGCAGGGTTCGATCAGATACGTGCGGTATTGCACGGATCAGGATCGAACGGATTTTACTAGCCGGCTTTAGCTTAAGCCGGTCCTAGTCTAGTACAGTGTAGATTTTGTCTCTTTGCATTTGTATCCGGACGGAATACAGATGCGGGTGTGTATGCACAGTATAGGGGTTTTCCTGTAATTTATTACGGGACCAGTTTTCTGGAGTTGCCGGTTTGCATTCCGTTCCGGCCGGTTTTCCTTTGTTCTTTCCCGGCCGGACTTTTCCGATGGAGGGGGTTATTTGCAGTTTTGCAAATAACACTTTGTGGAGGGTTTTTATTGCATATTGTATTGATTATGATGGCTTTCATATCTTGCACCATAACTTGCTTTATTGTGATTAGATGGAGGGGTATGGGTTTGTAAGAGAAAGCATGGTTGTATGTTTTCTTGTCTTGGATATGGTCACCTTTCTTTTGCTCCTACACTCACCTCCCTTTGCATTATGTTTCATTGCTCCACCATCTTCTTCTCACTTGATGAAGATAGAAAAAGAAGAGAGAAAAAGAAAATGAGAGCTTCATCTTGAGAGTTTCTTCTTGATCTCATTTTCTTGCTAGAAAAATGCAAGCACCATTTTTCTATTCTTTGATTCCTCCATCATGGCAACAACAAACCCCAAAGAGACATACCCTCTACACTACACATTCTACAGCACATCTTGAGCATGTCGAGTTGCCGGTTTCATGCGCGAGTTGCCTCGGTATTGAGGCGGGAGCCCGTAAAAGACGAAGGCGATGTGGTGCCCTTTCCGGCGAGGAGGCGACGATATGGAGACTACACTTTTCGCGGGAGATCGGGGCGATGATGAGAAGACCGGAGGACTCGGATCTCTTGGTATACTTCTCACCCTATCTCTTGATTGCTAGCGTAGGTTAATGGTTAACGATCCGGGTTTTCTTTGTCCGCGGTAGCGCCGGTTTCCGAGTAAGGAAAATTTTTGATTCCGCAATTTGGCCTCGAGTAAGACGGCCGGGGCGCTGCCGTGGCGCAACACTCTGGAGAATCGATGCCCTGTCTCGAAACTCCCACGACTATGGACCATTTAAGGATGTGCTTATAGACTACAGCTCTCACTTATATGATCGCCCTCATACTGCTGGCAGTCAAGCAAGAATCCTAGGGGCTCTATCAACGTGCAATAGCGACCTGTCAGGTCACCTAAAGCAGTACACGATGATAAAGGTAAACCAGATAGCATACTATCATCTCGAGTAAGACTGTCGTCCCGGGATAGGTCCTCCCTCAATCATTGCAATCACGTGCCTGTGATCCAATAATTGACTCTGAGGGCACTATCTCCAACAAACTCGACTAAAGCACCGTGGTTCCGCGGCATAAGCTTGCTTATGCCGCGGAACCGGGGCCGATTTAGCCCAGTTGGGGGATCTGCTTCCTGCAGTTTTCTTAGATAGGTATTTTGGGATTTTTACAATATGACTTTTTTGCCCAGATTTTCCAGAAAGCAAAATTTGTTTTTGGGGCTTAAAAATCCGTATTTTTGGTCGATGTTCTGTAGACTTTGGCTAATGGTTATATCTGTAATGTTATATGTGTATTGAACGTCTACTAATCGCTATATGTCGATTAGTGGGGGTTATACATATCTGTGATCTGTGTTGTTGATGGTTTGTGTATATGAACTCGTTGGATTGTCGCGGATGAATAGCCGGGGTGGATGTGAGATGAGAGTTTCTTTTTCTTTCATTCATGTAATAAATTTGTAAATTGATGTAATATTATTTGTATGGCCGCACAACCGGGTCGGGGTTGTAGCCGTCATTGTATAATTCTTTTTACTGTTTTTGCTCCTAGGATAGACCCATGGAGGGGGTGCATAAACTACCGGGTATCTCGAAGTGCCGAGTGGCCTACTCACGGCGTTGAGGGAGGTTGCTTCGCTTCGGGTACTTGGCGGGTAGTTTGCCGCACCCGTAGGGGTCTTGGGTGGGGTATTGGCTATTCATCGCGACCGTGTAATCCGCTTTTCGTTGCAGGCTCGAACGAATCGCGGGTTCCTAGTATATCCAAAGTGTTCATCTGTGATCTGGATTGGCTATCATTGCTATATATCTATATATAATAACTATTTAGGCGTTGCTTATATTTTTCAGCCGCGCTAGCCCAGCCCCCGCTCTGTTGTTAGTTAAGTAACCTAACGGGTGATGACGGGGCCCAGTGGCGAATGCGAATGGCATAAGCGTACGTCATATTTTGGTTATTTTCTGCAATGGTAGGATTTAAATGATGGGACGCATTAAAAGAACTAATGCAAGAAAATAAACCTAAAAGACGTTGTTGGAACAATTTTTCAAAAAAAGCTGTTATTGCAAGGACGTTCACTTTTGTTTTGCATCGAGGTATTCGGTTATGAATGCCCAGCACCTAATTCGACGAGGCAAGGGCTGAGATCCCCTCATCGGGAGTGACCCCTTGGACAAAAGTTTGCGTCAGGGTAATAACTTCACTATAGTCGATTAATTCTTGCTTTGCATCGAGGTATTCAGCTTGGAATATCCTGCACCTCATTCGACGAGGAAAGAGCCGAGATCCCTTCACAGGGAGTGACCTCTTTAGCAAAAGTTTTTCGCCACTATATTTTCAAAATGTGTATCACGTTCCTTCAACGATATCAAGTTCATTATGTTAACGGGTTTTCGCCAAAACCCAGCCGTAGCCCTCCGTCATTTCTTATAAGTTATACTTAGTATTCGTGCTGCGTTTGTTGACTGTGTCAAGGCGCAGTGAACGGTAGCTGAGTATTGCTTATCTGCTGGATACAATGTGATTGGTTAGGACAGTCGTGTAACCTTGTTGACTGTGTCAAGGGTTATACTGGTGGGTTTAATGCAATCAAGATAATGACGGGTTGAACTTGAGTAGGACCCTTTGATTTATTGACTGTGTCAAGGTCACTTGGGTCCTAGGGGCAAAAACCACATCGGGAGTTTCAAAAGTACTGAAACTTGCTAGTGTTGCATACCATTTGGAGTGTGATGATTCTGGTAGGATTCCTTCAGTTTTGTCACGCGATGATATTTGGATCCCGATCCTACTGTGAGTATATGCTACTCCTCGGGAACTTTCTCGCTTAACGATCAATGCTATAAACTAAGTAGGTGTCTAGAAAGGTGTTAGCGGGGCTACGCCCACAGGGAAAAGAGGTTACTTAATTAAAGAACTTCGCGAAAGCGTTGGAAAATCTCCCTCGAAGTACCGACACTGGCCTGGCTGAACGGTTAAGCAAGTATTGTACGGTGAGATTGATCCCGACTAATTCTTCCTTTATGGTTTGAGGAGGGATTCGAGAGACAGTGGGAGCCATCCTGTTTAGATAAATTAAAAACCAATCTAAACTTGCAAGAGCGCACGCTAAGTGTTTCTTTTCTCTCTCTCCAGGTAGCAACCATTTCACGCCCTAATCAAGATAATAAAATGTATCGCTTGACCGATCCAAATTCTTATTCGGGGCTGGGGAACGTTGGTTCAGCTCTAACTTGTGACAACAGTCATGAGTATGAACAAGGGAAAGGGGATTGTATGGATTTCCAGATACCCAGTTGAAGAAGAAGCATGGTTTTGCATCTACTTCAGGTGTTCTTGTAATTGAGAACTGTTTTACGGTCAGCCCTACCTCCTGGGTACTTGATACCAGATCAGGATCTCATATCTGTAATTTATTACAGGGACTGAGAAAAAGTAGGAAAGTTGCACCGGGTGATATGTCGCTCAGAGAAGCGAACGGAGCACAAGTTAATGCGGCAGCCATCGGTGAATATCACCTAGTATTGCCAAATGGCAAGACTATGATTTTGAACGATTGCTACTATGTACCCTCCATGGTTTGCAACATCATATCAGTTTCTTTACTCGATAAAGATGGATATAACTTTGTTCTTGATAGAAATATCATGAACATTTACCTTCATAAGGTACTGGTTGCAGAGGGTACACTGTGTAATGGTATCTACGTTCTAAATCAGAATACAGTTCTCAATATACAAAACACACGTAAGAGGAAGAATTCAGATACGAATGAATCCTACTTGTGGCATTGTAGACTTGGTCATATCGGAGAGAAAAGACTGAGTAAGTTCCATAAAGATAGACTCTTGAATACGTTCGAGTTTTCATCCTATGAAACTTGTCAGTCTTGTCTCAAAGGGAAGATGACCAAATCTCCGTTCACCGAACATGGAGAAAGGGCAGCAGAGCTCTTGGGACTCATACACAGTGATGTATGTGGTCCGATGTCTATACATGCAAAGGGTGGGTTCTCGTACTTCATCACATTCACTGACGATCTCTCTAGGTTCGGATATGTGTATCTTATGAAACACAAATCTGAAGCTTTTGAGAAATTCAAGGAATTTAGAAACGAAGTAGAGAACCAGACTGGCAAAAGTATCAAGATCCTCCGGTCTGACAGGGGAGGGGAGTACTTAAGCACGGAATTCCTAGATTACTTAAAAGAGAATGGCATTCTCTCTCAGCTTACTCCTCCTTATACACCACAGCACAACGGTGTTTCGGAGCGGAGGAATCGTACCCTATTGGATATGGTTCGCTCCATGATGAGTAGTGCTGAGTTGCCTCTTTCATTCTGGGGATATGCACTTCAAACTGCAGCACATCTATTGAATCAAGTTCCATCCAAATCCGTGCCTAAGACTCCGTATGATATACGGAGTGGTAAGAGTTTGTATCTTAAACGTATTAAGATTTGGGGTTGCCCAGCTTATGTCAAAAAGCAGAACCCAGACAAACTTGAGGCACGGGCAGTTTTGTGTAAGTTTGTGGGATACCCAAAAGATTCAAGTGGGTATCTATTCTACCTTGCAGAGGAACAGAAGATAATTGTTTCAAGAAATGCCACATTTTTAGAAAAAGAATTTCTTGTTAAAAATATTAGTGGCGGCACGGTAGAACTGGATGAAATTCCAGAAACACAAGCTTTAACAAAAGATTTGGTGGAACCGCTAGATTCAGTTACAACCAACGAACCTCAGCCACTCCGCAGATCTGGTAGGATTTCTCGTCCGCCCGAGAGATACTACGGTTTTCTCATAGACGGGGATCGAGAGGATTGCATCTTGGAAGAAGATGACCCTACCAGTTTCAGGCAGGCCATTATCAGTAGGGACTCTGATAAGTGGCAGGAAGCAATGCAATCCGAAATGGAGTCCATGTACGCTAATAAAGTGTGGACCTTGGATATTGCTCCACCTGGGGTAAAACCCGTTGGATGCAAATGGATCTACAAAAGGAAACTTGGTGTAGATGGGCAGGTGGAAACCTATAAGGCTAGACTCGTTGCAAAAGGTTTTCTTCAAAGACCTGGTTTGGACTATGACGAAACTTTTTCTCCGGTGGCTATGCTCAAATCCATTCGGATCCTACTTGCCATTGCTGCCTTCCATGACTATGAAATCTGGCAGATGGATGTTAAAACGGCTTTCCTAAACGGTTCTTTGGAAGAGTGCGTTTACATGGATCAGCCAGAAGGTTTCGTAGACAGTGGGAGCAGCGGGAAGGTGTGCAAGTTGCTTAAATCCATTTATGGATTAAAGCAGGCATCGCGGAGCTGGAACATCTGTTTTGATGAGACAATCAAGGAATTTGATTCATCAAGAACGAAGATGAACCCTGTGTCTATAAGAAGATTGTAGGACGAACTGTCGTATTCCTAGTCTTGTACGTGGACGACATTCTTTTGATAGGAAATGACATTCCTATGCTACAATCGGTCAAGCTATTTTTGTCACAACGGTTCTCCATGAAGGACCTGGGTGATGCCTCGTACATTCTGGGGATCAAGATCTATAGAGATAGATCCAAGAGACTATTGGGACTTTCGCAGTCCAGGTACATAGAGACCGTACTAAAGAGATTTAGTATGGAGGATTCCAAGCGCAGTAGCATACCCGCATTGCACGGAATTACCCTCTCTAAGAAGATGTCTCCTAAGACTGACGAGGAGAGGGTTCGCATGAGCATTATACCATACGCTTCGGCGGTAGGATCTATAATGTATGCGATGCTATGTACAAGACCAGATGTAGCTTACGCGCTGAGCGCGGTAAGCCGGTATCAGTCAGACCCAGGTGAGGACCACTGGACAGCAGTGAAGAACATTCTCAAGTACCTGAGAAGGACTAAGGAGATGTTCCTGGTTTACGGTAATGGAGACCTCAGGGTCGAGTCCTTTACCGATTCAAGCTTCCAGAGTGACAAAGATGACAGTAAGTCTGTCTCAGGTTTTGTGTTTACCCTCAACGGAGGGGCGGTATGTTGGAGGAGTTCCAAACAGGATACCGTCGCAGACTCGACGATGGAGGCTGAATACATTGCTGCAAGCGATGCCGCAAAAGAGGCGGTCTGGATGAAGAAGTTCATTAGTGAACTTCAGGTGGTTCCGTCCATTGTTGACCCAATACCTTTGTATTGCGATAACAATGGGGCTATAGCTTTAGCGAAGGAACCAAGGTCCCATCAGAAATCCAGGCACATCTTAAGGCGGTATCACCGGATCAGAGAGATCATTGATCGCCAGGAGATCGAGGTGCGGAGAGTGGACACAAAAGAAAACACGGCGGATCCATTCACGAAGGCCTTACCCCAGACTCTGTTCGAGCGGCAGATCGAGATGATAGGTCTTCGATACGCCAGTACATGGCCTTAGTGCAAGTGGGAGATTGTTAGTGTATATGCCCTATAGGCCATTACTGTATCATACTAGTATGTATATTACTTGATGGAAGCTTGGGATATTCACAGTTGTATAGACAATCTTGCTCAATATAGTAGTATGCTACTTGGTTTGTCTCTGCTTTAATGTGTACATGAGTGTTTCTTTATTATATCACATATACGCATTAGTGGAGCCCTTAGGATCTTTGCTTGATTACCGGCGTTGTGATGGCGATCACACTCGTGGGGGCTGGGTAATCCACAAGCACATCCTTATACACGTCCCTAGTCGTGGGATTATCGAGACAGGGCATCGATACTCCGAAGTAGTCTAGCATATACGCTTCTCATCCCAGCACGGGAGACGGTCTGTCCCACAGCCGTCAGTACGTCGTACTTGAGATAGTATGCAGGTGCTCGTTAGGTTACGAGTACACTGGACAGGACTCGTCGGGAACTGATGGTTGGTATTATACCTATCGTCAGTTATCAGTTCCCAGGTCACATGAGTACAGCTTAGTCCGCTGACTTGACACTGTCACTTCGCCTCGAGTGTGTTCCCACTGTTCTTTGATTACTACCCTACCACGGCTCTACTGAGTCGTGCAAACAGGTAGTAGTTGGGTGCAGTCCCGAAGCACTTGGAGGCGGTGACGGTTAGACAGGATTCGTCTCTCCCGGTATTGGGGGTTGACATCGCGCTGTGTCTAGGAGAGCCATTACATGAGTAGTCCCTGGCCAGGGCAATCGAGATATACTGGTAGGTTTCCAGTGTTATCTCAGGGTGTAATGGGCTTCACTCCGACAAGACTTGTACCGCTATTAGGGGACTGACGTTTACCGCCCCCTAGGCCCGCCATGCGATGTATCAGACGAACAGACCGGACTGTATGGAGATTGTCACATACAGGCTCAGTAAGAGTTCGGATGGGTTTACCTCATCGGCCTTCTTATCGACATCTACCTGGGGACCGTTACGTACAGCTAGTGCCGCTTGCGGTCTGTGGTTAAACCCACTGCCAGCGTAGTGTCGAGTCTTTAGAGTCCCATACAGAGAGTTTCCCTGCACTGAGCGAAACGTGTAGAGACCGTATGGTTTTACGACAGGGCTGCGATCACTTACGTACACTTGTGTGCGTGTGGTATTCGGGCAGGCAGTACTAGTGGGCTTTGTTTTAAGCCGGATCCTAGTATTGCACAGATGGATTTGTTTTGTCTTCTGCGCATCCGCATTCTACGGAATACGGATGCAGGTGTGTATGCACAGTTTTCCGGAGCGATGAAGGAGGAGGTGCCTCATCAGGGTTTTGGCAGTTGGTTCGGCCAAAACCGTTATGTGGCAGGCTCATTAGGGTTTTGACAGTTGATTCGGACCCATTAGGATTTTGGCAGTTCGTTTGGTCAAAACCATTATGAGCCGCGGACATCATTTACTAATCCTTTTAGTGATAATTTTATGATGGCTAATTGCATTGACCATTTGACCACCATGACCTCTCTTGACTTTGTTGACCGGTTGTCCATGTTGACCATTGACTTTCAAGAGAGATCTACACTCTTCTTTTCTTTTTCTTTTTCTATTTTGATTATGATAATGGTCATTTCAATGTAGCCATCAAACTTTATCTTGATGGGATTAGTAATGATATTGTTTTTGCATTATTGAACCATGGTTCATTTTCTTATGCTCATTTTTCTTTTCTCACTCTCTCTCTTGTTTTTTGATGAGAAGAAAAGAAATGCACCATGGTTGCTAGCTCCTCCTTTTTCCTCCTCTTGATTCATCTTTTGATCTCATGTGTTGAGAGATAAAGATCCCACAAAGACAAAACCATCCCTCTACCACTTCTACACAACCTAAGGCTTCTAGATTAGCAATCTCTTTGCCCTAGTTACCTCGGCTCGAGGTGGAGCTCGGTGTACATCTCTCGGGTGGATCGTCTTCGACTCAAGGAGGCCGCGGAGGTGACCAAAGTCCGGATCAACCCTCGAAGCAAGCAAGGAGAAGAACAACAAGAAGATAAGGAGTTCAAGTTGAGGTATAACCCCTAACCGAGTAGACAAATCTCTAGTTAGGATGCTAGAGTGTTGTTTAGCAAAGATCCGGCTTTTACGGTCCATGTTACCAAGTCTAGAAAATTTTTGTTTTACCGTTTCCGCAACCCCGAAAGTACCGGGAGAGGTAACGTGGACCTAACAGTCCCTAATCACATGGAGGCAATGAGCGATAGGACGGGACTCGTCTCTCCCGGTATAGGGAGTTGTGTTGTGCTGTGTTCGATTGGCTATAACCGGAAATCCCTGGCCTCATATCGACACGACTTATCGTGCTACTGGGGTCTGACGTTTACCACCCGTAGGCGAGATATGCGACATATCAGACGACGAGACCGGACTGTACGAGAGTGTTACTGATTGGATTCACAGGAGAATGTACAGGCTTGGTTGTTGATCTTCTGAGTGCTCAATACCTGGGTGGCTGTTACGTTTACCTGACCGCTTGCAGCTTGTGGGTGTTTGATATGATCATCACCTACTGCCGGCGTATTGACGATTCTTTAGAGTCCTACACAGAGGTTTCTTAACTCAGGCAAAACGGAGTAGGGGCACATATGTGATATGTGCAGAACCGAGGATAATGCGATATGAGATATCGTATTCTATTCTCGTGATATATGATATCAGCCGGGTCATCGGATCAAGTGTTGATTTGATGAATCGGTAAATGAGATATTAGTCGGTTATATGCGATATAGCCGGATTGTCGGATCAAGTGTTGATTCGATAATTTAATGTATAATAATATATATGATATATTAAATTACATTAACTAATATTAGCTCACTAAAAGATTCTTTTTCTCACTCGGGTAATACATTGATATATATACGATATATGTTAATTGTATTATTTTCTTTCGTTACAATAAATATTATATATGTGATATATAATATTGTAACATGATATGATAACTAATGCAACATATTTAGTAGAGATTAAACAAGATTAGGGTTTGATTTGGGTTAATGCTTTCTAGATGTTTCTAGAAGGTTTTCTTTTGTTTTGGAAAAGATATTTTCAAGTGACTCATTCTTAACCTAACCCAAACCCTAGCCTTGGTTAATTCTCTACAATGGTTTAGTCAACCATGGTTGCATTATTGATCATCTTTATCCTTTCATTATTCATCACAAAAGGATTCTAATTGATTCATTCATCTTCTTCCTTCTTTCTTTTCATGGAAAAAGCTTTCTAGCTTTTTCTAAGTGATGAAAAATGAGTGAGAATAAGAAAACAAATGAGAGCAATAATCCTACTTCATCATCCTCATCTATCCTTGCCATTTAGATGAGGGTGTTCACATCATTTCATGAGTGATAGCTTGTGTTAACAAAACTTCAAGGTAGATCATTTTTGTTATCGAAGATCGGAAGCAAGGCTGCATCTTTCTCTTCGTGGAGCCTCTCGAGAGTCCGGAACACGATGATCGTAGCGAAGGGACCTCAATACGAAGCTTAAGAAGTGAAGGACCCGATCTACAAAGGTTGTAATCCCTCTCACTTAGTGTTAAAGTGTTTAACATGCTTGTTTTCGCCTAAACTCTAGTTTAAAGATCCGGCTTTGGGTTGTTCGGCACGGCTAAATTTTTAGTCGGGCATGGTTGATGCCTCGTAGAACCTTGTGAGCGTGCCTAGCAACCCTACAATGAGACCCGACGTTCCCTGTCGTGTGGATAGCCTATGCAATGAAACCTAGACCCCTACGAGCGCAGCAAGTTACCCTCCAAAACCAGAAGTGATGCAGCCCCCTTCCGCAACGTGAATGGACCACCCAGCACTTCACGGAATTCGGTAACTTGAGCACCCCTCCTGGGTCACCTATACCCCCTACGAGTGCAGTGAATAGCCCACCAATTCTAGAGTAAAGTCCTCTCCGTCCCAACGCTATGAGATGCGGATCAGTTGCCCTCTAGAATCCGGTTATTCGTGCACCCCACCGCGGGGTAATCCTAGTACAGAAAAGAAAATAATATACAAGGGTGACATCGACCTCAGCCCGGTCGTGCCCCAAAAGAATAATATACAAATTGGCAGTGACGGCAGTCCACATGTCAGACGCTCGCCCCGCAATATCAAATGTACAAATAAAATAAAACTGTACTATCATTGCACCATTGCTATCCACCGCGACGATCCAACCAACATCACAGCACATCACAGAACATCAACGTGAATGTCACGTTCGCAAACCCGTCAAAAAGACATATAGCAATTAGACGAGTTTACCGATCAAATGACATTCACGGTCGCAGAATATAATGTATGTACTGTCAAACGCACGGTTAAAATATCGATCGACTAAGTTCCAAATTGGCCCCAATAGCAAAACAACACTTCACTGAAACCTGGGCCAAAACAGAATATGAAAAAATTCACAATTCCAAGTCTCTGTGCTACAGTAAAAATTTGAAGGCCCGTCGCTAATAAGTGGACGCGGATCCGCCGCCAAAAGGGGGTTAGCGCGGCGGTTCCGCGGCAACTTGGAGGCATCACAAGATCAAATTTTTTCTATACCCTTATATTCGCCTGCACGGATTTTTAAGATGCCTCAAATAATTTTTTGACCGCGTTTGAAAATCGACAGCAAACAGAATAATGGAATCGTGTTTTCGGTAAAATCCGTCGATCGATCTTTTAAGCACATTCTAACAAGCTAGTAGGGGGTTTAAAGGGTGGCTCTGATACCATGTAGGGTCCCGGCAGCGCCCCGGCCGTAGAAACGCGGCCAAAATGCGGAACAAAATTTTTCTAAACAGGCGCTACCGCTACCCGAATCACAGATCGACCTTAAACCCTATTCTAGCAAGCTAACTAAGAGTTAGAATCGTTATACCGAATTGATCCGAGCCCTTCGGTCTTCATTCCGAGCTCCTAGCGGTCCTTTGACGATGTTTGGTTGCCGGTCTTCCTTTGTCTCCGATGATCCACCCGAGGGAAACGGCACAAGCTCCAACCTCGACAAACGAGGTAACCGACGCTCCAACGTCGCTAGCGATGGAGAGTGGTGGTGTATGAGTGTGTCACCATAATTTTCTCTCAACACAAAACTCAAATGAGCAATCATAGAAGATGAATGGAGGTGATGTAGCTTTGGCATGAGAAAAAGTTTGCTAAGTCTTCTGTGTGAATGAGAGAGAGGGAGAAATGCAAGTATCAATCAAATGAAAAATAATAGCCCCCCCCCAAATCATGGCCGGCCCCCTTCTCTCCTCCACACAAAAATCTCATTTTCTTTTCCAACATTTTTGCATTAAACAAATGAAACCATACCATGCTACATGCACAAAACCCATGCCACAAATCACATCACCTTTTCCACCCTCCACCTCATTATTAAATCATAATGAATTTCCATAAATGGAAAATCAAATAATGAGGTGGCAAAGCTTCTAGAAGCTATTCCTATAAAATACGGAATCCCGGTACATGTATCGAAATACATATACGCGTATTCGTACAAAAATACGAATAGCCAAGAGAGAAAACTAATAGTGAACAATAATACTAGAATACGTATATATAAATACATATATCAATTATTAAATCAAAACCTGATTTAATAAACTGGCTTAATCCTAAGCCGCTAGTATTATCAACCGTCCAATTAAAGTCTGTGCAGCAAGTGCACATATTTAATCGGACATCTGTATGTATCAACATACTTCATGTACACCATATCGCCTGAACCGTGAAAACCCTCTGTGTGGGACTCTAAAGACTCGTCAATACGCTGGCAGTGGGTTTAACCACAAGCACATCAGCGGAACTAGCTGTACGTAACGGCTACCCAGGTATGGAGCGAAAGGGAGGCCGACGAGCAAACTCATCCTGAACCCCTACTGAGCCTGTCAGTGACAATATCCGTACAGTCCGATCTGTTCGTCTAAGAGTATCGCATATCGAGTCTAGGGGGGTGGATAAAGTCAGACCCCCAACAACGCGACATTTAGTGTCGGAATGAAACCCTTTACCACCTGAGAAACTATCGATCCTGGATCGGTAATTCTCGTCCACCGTAGCCATGGATTTTTGGTGATGGCCATCCGTACACAACGCGACATCAACCCCCAATACCGGGAGAGACGAATCCCCAACGATCTGATCACTGCCTCCATGTGGCTCGGGACTGTACCCAACTAAAACCTGTTGCACGACTCCTTTGAGCCGTGGTAGGGTAGTAATCAAAGCACAGTGGGAACTCACACGAGACAAATGATGATCTCAGGTCGATAGACTAACCTGTACACATGTCACCTGGGAACTGCTATCTGACAGTAGGTATAATACCAACTAGCAGGTTCCTGGCCAGTCCATCCAGTGTACTCATAACCCAATGAGCACCTGCATACTATCTCAGGTGAACAAACTAACACCAATAGCTTGTGAGACCTGGCCACCGCCCCTCGTCGGGATCTCGATCAGTATACACTAGTCTACACTGGAGTATCGATGCCCGGTCTCGATACTCCTACGACTAGGGACATTTAAGGATGTGCTTATAAACCCCCAGCTCCCACGTATGTGATCGCCATCACAATGCTGGCAGTCAAGCAAGAATCCTATGGGCTCTATCAACATGTATATGATGATAAAGACAAATCAAATAACTTACTATCGTCTTGAGTAAAAATGTTTCATCGGTATAGGTCCTGCCTCAATCATCATAATCACAAGTCCGCGACTATGATAATTGCCTTGATGGCACTATAGCCAACAAGTTAGATAGGATTTACCGATCAAATGACATTCACGTTCGTAGATATAATGTAAATACTGTGAACTAATATGTTTAAAATTTTCGATCGACTAAATTTTCCGAAGTGGGCCCCAAGCACAACTGTAGCACTCAAAATAAATCTGGGCCCAAAAAGAATATACCAAAAATCCCAATTTCAACTCAGAAAGCCACTGTAGAAATTTGGTACGGCGTTGACCTTTTTCAGCCGCGGAACCGCGGCCAGAACAGGGGTTTAGCCGCGTTTCCGTGGTCGTACTGTAGCATCACCTAACCAAATTTTTACAGAATGCTTAAAATTGCCTGCACGAATTTCTGCAACACTCAAATTAATTTTTCGAGCACAAAAAATTTCGACAGAAAAATGGACTTGAAAATGGGGTTTTTGGAAAATCCGTTCGATCAAACTTGTAAACACGTTAGAGTAAGCTAGACTAGGTTAATGGCGTGGCTCTGATACCAGTGTAAGTGCACGGCAGCACCCCGGCCGTCATTCCGAGGCCAAAATGCGGAAATGAAACTTTTCTTTAAACTTTTAAACCGGCGCTACCGCGGACTATAAACCCGGATCGGGCCATTAACCTAATGCTAGCTAACAAGAGAAAGGGTAGAGAACTATACCGAGCGATCCGTGTCCATCGGTCTTCGGCCTCCATCCCGATCTCCTCGCGGAATCTCCGGTCTTCATCTCCTCGTCGGAAATGGCACCACATCGCCGGGTCTTTTTACGGGCTCCCACCTCTAGACTGAGACAACTCGGGCACGAAGTTGGCGAGCCGACATGTCCAAGAATATTGTAGGCTAAGTGTAGAACTCTATGTCTCATGGGGTTATAAGAAGTTGCCATTTGGAAGTGGAGGAGAAATGAACTTTGGAGAGGGGTTAAAGAATTTAGTTGCAAGCAAAATGAGATCAACAACTTCCCACCAAAAATGAATCCCCTCACCTCAACAATAGTGGCCGGCCCCTTGTTGTTAAGGGAGAGAGAGGGAAAAAAAAAAAGCAAGGAAGAAAAGAGTGATCATTAGGAACAATGATCACAACCAAGTCAAATCAAAAACCCATCACCTCTCAAATCAAGTCATGATGTACAAATGGAAGTCAAAGGATGGTAGAATCATCATGAAACAACTACTTACAAAATCCACCCTCCACTTTGCTAATTTGTACATTTGCCAATAACCCCCTCCACACCAATTTTCAGCCAAAGAAAGATAGAAAGGAAAATGGCCGAAACGGAACGCAAACTGGCAACTTCAAAAAAACGATCCCGTAATAAATTACAGAAAAACCCCGTGACTGTATATACATACCCGCATTTGTATTCCGACCGAATACAAATGCAATGAGACAAAATCTACACAGTAAAATACTAGGATCCGGTTTAAACCAAAGCCCACTAGTATTATCCGTCCGATCATGATCCGTGCAATACCGCACGTATATGATCGAACCCTGCCATATATCCATACGGCCTCTACAGCGTTTCGTCCGAAACTTGAGAAACTGTCTGTGGGGGACTCTAAAGACTCGTCAATATTTTGGCTGTGGATTTAACCACTACTACGTCAGAGGTATTAGCCGTACGTAACGAGCTACCAGGTATTGACCAAAAGGGAGGTCGATGAGCGAACTCATCCTGACACCCTACTGAGCCTGTCAGTGACAATATTCGTACAGTCCGGTCCGTTCATTTATGAGTATCGCATGGCGGGCCTAAGGGGTTGGTAAAAGTCAGACCCCTAAAAGCGGTACAAGTCGTATCGGAGTGTAGCCCAGAACACCCTGAGATACTACTGGAATACCTACCAGTAAATCTCCTGCCTTGGCCAAGGACTTCGTGTAATGGCTCTCCCAGACACAGCGCGACCTCACCCCCAATACCGAGAGAGACGAACCCCTGCAGATCCGCTCACTGCCTCCATGTGGCTCGGAACTGTACCCTGTAGGGTTTCTAGGCACTCCCAAGAGGTCTCACAAGGCATCAACCATGCCAATTTAAAAATTTACGGTGCCGAGAAACCCTAAACTACGGATCGTTGGCTAGATGTCTAGGCGAAAAGCAAACTAGTTAACACTTAACTAAGAGAATACGGAAATACAACCTTTGTAGATCCGGTGCTCCACCTCCATAGCTCCGCAACGAAGTCCCCTCGCTGTCCAAATGAATTCCCGGGCTCTAGCGTCGGCTTCGTCGGAGAAATGGCGAGCTAGGTCGTCGATGTCCATGCCGAAGATGATCTACGTCGAGGCATCGCTAGATCAAGCTCTCACTTCACCAAGTCAAGAAACTTGTGAAGAAAACACACTCTACTACTTGGCAAGAGGTAGAGGATGAAGAAATCGGAAGTGGGTAGACTTTAGAATTGGATTTCTCACTTGTTTTCATCAATCACCATTGATGAAGCAAGCTTCTTCAAGGAAGAAGAAGATCAAAAAGATGAATATTGTTATGATAAGTTATTAGAAAATATAAAATAAAAGAATACTTATCATAATCTTAACCTTAGTTAAGTGTAGAGAATTGACTAAGGTTGGGTTGAATGGTTAGGGTTAAGGATGAGAACAAAAAAGTCATCAAGTCAAAGCTTCATGAAGCTTCAACAAAAAACAAATGAAGCCACCATTCATTTATCTTTTAATTTATTCATAATGAATAAATAAATAAGATAAGTGAATAAGTAAAACCCTAATCAACAACTTAATCTTGGTTTAATTCCTTACACTTAACCAAAAAGCATGTATCATCAAACATGATACAATCAAGTGCACAAAAGTATATCACATATACAACTTATGAACTTCAAGTGAGAAAATCCATTTAAAGTGAACCATTACTAGTTAATGCAAAGTAATATATCAAATATATAATTATGCATTAAATCATTAAATCAACACTTGATTTAACGATCCGGTCATATCGCATATAACCGACTAGTAACCTATGTATCGGCTTATCGAATCAATACTTGATTCGATAACTAGGTTATATCACATACAACCATTCGACACATTCATCGCGAGAATAAAATACGGTATCACATACACGCATTATTCTCAGTCCCGCACATATCTCATATGCGCTCCTATTTCGTTTCGCTTGAGCCAGGAAACCTCTGTGTAGGACTCTAAAGACTCGTCAATACGCCGGCAGCAGATGATGATCATATCAAACACCCACAAGCCGCAAGCGGTCTGCTAAACGTAACGGCCACCCGGGTATTGAGCGATCTAAAGATCGACGAGCAAGCCCGCTCACACTCCAGTGAATCCAACCAGTAACACTACCGTACAGTCCGGTCTGATCGTCTGATATGTCGCATATCTCGCCTAGGGATGGTAAACGTCAGACCCCAATAGCTCGATAAGTCGTGTCGATATGAGGTCTATAACTGTTCGAGAAACTACTGGTAACACTTACCAGTAAATCTCAGCAACCCTGGCAAGGGATTTCCTGTTATAGCCAATCGAACACAGCGCAACATCAACTCCCTATACCGGGAGAGACGAATCCCCTCCTATCGCTTATTGCTTCCATGTGACTCGGGACTGTACCCAAAAACCACCGTTTTGCACGCCCTCTTGGACGTGGTAAGATGGAAATCAAAGCACAGTGGGAACCACACAAGACTCTATGACGATCTCGGTTCAACAGACTACTCTGTACCAGTGTCACCAGAGAACTGCCATCTGACGTGAGGTATAATACCATCTGGGAGTTCTCGGCGAGTCCGTCCAGTGTACCCAGTCTCTACTGAGCACCCGTATATCATCTCTGATGTCAAACACCAATGGATATGGGATCATCCATCGCCCATCTGTATGGGTCGAGAAGGTACACGCTAGTCTACTCTGGTATATCGATGCCCTGTCTCGATACACCCACGACTAGGGACTTTGAAGGATGTACTTGTGGACTACCATGTCCCCACTAGTATGATCCGCATCATAGTCCAGGTAGTCAAGTACACATCCTAAGGGCTTTACCAACATGTAACAGAGAGACAATCAGTGTACACGTTAAGGTAAAGGTCAACCAGATAGCATACTATCATGTCGAGCAAGAAAGTCCTCCCTATATATGTCCCAGCATCCACTACAATATACATCCTATGTATAGCAATGGCCTCTAGGGCATACATATAACTAACATACCCAACTAAAACCTGTTTGCACGACTCCTTTGAGCCGTGGTAGGGTAGTAATCAAAGTACAGTGGGAACTCACACGAGACAAATGACGATCTCAGGTCGATGAACTAACCTGTACACATGTCGCCAGGGAACTGCTATCTGACGTCAGGTATAATACCAACTAGCATGTTCCCGGCGAGTCCTGTCCGGTGTACTCATAACCCAATGAGCACCTGTATAAATCTTAGGTGAACCAACTGACACCAGTGGCTTGTGAGACCGGCCACCGCTCCTCGTCGGGGTCTCGACTGTATACACTAGTCTACTCCGGAGTATCGATTCCCTGTCTCGAAAACTCCCACGACTAGGGACCACTTTAAGGATGTGCTTATAGACCCCAGCTCCCACGTATATGATCGCCATCATACTGCTGGCCGTCAAGCAAGAATCCTAAGGGCTCTACCAACGTGCAATAGTGATCTGTAATGTCACCTAAAGTAGTACACGATGATAAAGATAAACAAGATAGCATACTATCATCTTAAGTAAGATTGTCCTACCGGCATAGGTCCTCCCTCAATCATTGCAATCACGTGCCTGTGATCCAATAATTGACTCTGAGGGCACTATCTCTAACAAAAACGAAGTAGGAGCACATATGTGATATGTGCGGGACCGAGATTAATACGTGTATGTGATACCGTATTCTAATATCGTGATATGTGATATCGGTCGGTTATATGTAATATAGCCGGGTTATCGGATCAAGTGTTTATTCGATAAGTTGATACAAATAATATTAGTCGGTTATATGTGATATAGCCGGATTATTAAATCAAGTGTTGATTTAATAATTTAATGTATGATTATATATTTAATATATTAGAATACATTAACTAATATTAGCTCACTTAAGAATTTCTTTTTATCACTTGCACATTTAATATATATGTGATATATATTGTATTTATTACTTTGCGTCGTGCTTGATGATACATTGTACATGGGTGTATGAGACTCACACCATTCCATAGATAATTAAGGGTATTTAATTATTTAAGGAAAATCAAAATTATGTGGAAAATTGCCATGGCTAAGATGCTTTTGGAAGCATATGGAAGCATATGGAAGCATTGACTTAGTCCACGAATTTTGTTTTACCTTAGATATTTATTAACCCAGCCATTATCTTTAGCCTTGGTTAAGTCTCTACAAGAGTTCATATATGATATTTTCTCACCCATGGTTGTCGTTCCATTGATTTTTTCTACACTTCATCTTCTTCTTCATCTCCTTGAGCTCTCTTGCTTTTCTTGAGGTGAAGAAAGTGAGTGAGGAAAAGTATTCTAAAGTGAGCAAAATTCGTACTTCATCAACCTATACTAGACTAGCCATTTAGTGTAGGTTGTTTGCTTCACTAATTCCTAATTAGTGAAGAGGTAGCTTGAGTTGGAGATTCCTCGACGTAGATCATCTTCGGCCTCGAAGACTTCAAGCAAGCTTGTTCCTTTCGCCTAGTGGAGCCTAACGAGAGTCCGGAAGACCACTACTTGGAGCAAAGGGACTACTACATGGAGCTTTTAAAGTGAAGAACCGGTCTACAAAGGTTGTATTCCTCATTCACTTAGTGTAAAGTTATTTACATGTTTGATAACCCTAATTCTCTAGTTAAGATCTTCGGTTAGGATTCATTAGCACACTAAAAATTTATAAAATGGCATGGTTGATGCCTTCCGAAACCTAGTAGTAGTGCTAAGGAAACTTTCACTGGTATCAGAGACAAGCTAGAGAATTAGGAGTTGTCTAGGCGAAGTTAAAAGTTTGAACGAACTCCGAAAACCCGACTTTTACCCCTCTCTAGAAATTTTTCCAAATGTTGGATTTTTCCAAGTTAAAAATATTCAAAAAATCATGCAGGTAATTCTATGGATCCCTGAGAAGAACGAAACCCTAACTCGATCGAATGACCGCGGAACCGCGGCCAAACCATGGATTTGGCGGCGGTTCCGCGGCGCCATTTGTGAGGAATGGGTTGATACTTTAAGGGTTGGTCCGTAGGTACTGTTGACATGTTCTGGATATTTTTAAAACTGCTCAAGTATTGAGCTCTCTGGGAAATGTGGGTGTTTGTTGATTCGATCGAAATGTTTAACATCGCCTAGCTATCTGTGATATGTGATACAATATTTGGAATCCATAATAATCGGTTTTGTGAAAACTGGTTTGAATTTTATAAATCTAGCAATTTAATCTCATTTGATCGATTGCCGCGGGGGTTTGATTCGGATGAAAACTCCATCGCAATCACGAAGTGTACGCGGATACTCACAGGGTAACGTTACTAGGAATCCACACCCCATAGCCCCGACCAAGTGACTGTAGGAGAACCCCGTTGCCAAAAGCATCCGTCCGGGTGCTCGCGGCCACGGTGTTCCGTCTAAGTGCACTTCGTCGACGGCATCGGGGGTGCGGCCGTCTACTAAAGTTTCCGACGAGCATTCGATCAGGTTGTCGGGAATCTTGTTGAATTTCCCGACTTGTTATTGAAAAGTGTTTTCAATATCGAGACTAAAATATGGGGTTTATAATTGTTAGGCATGAAATTCGGAATATGAGATATTCCGGGTTTATGATGTCTAAGGCATTCATTTGGTTAGGCATGAAATCCGAAGTATGTGATATTTCGGGTTTATGATGTCTAAGGATGTTGCGGATCCCAATTGTTGTAGTTTTCATTTTCTTTTCTGCGACCGTAAGTGTAATATGCAGGGTATCGCCGGTTTCGTTTCTATATGTCAACGACAATTGGGATACGCATATTTACTTATGTTGATGACATGTGATGTTATGTGTAGCTGTGATATGTTATATTGGATTGTCGTGTTTAAATAGATGGGGGGTTTTATGTGATATGAGAGTTTTTCATTTTCATTCATATAAAAACTTGTATGTAATATTCTTTTATTAGGACACTTCCGGGTTGAGGATGATGTCACCATTGATGTATATTATTTTCTTTTGCGCATTAGGATAGACCCAAGGAAGGGAGCACAAATAACCGGGTTCTAGAATCCAGTGGGAGACCATCTCGAGGAGTCGAGACCGGGTCTTCTAACTCTAGAATTGGCAGGGTTGCTTGCCGCTCTCGTAGGGGTCTAGGGATGTGGGTATGGCTATTCATCACGACCGTTGAATACGTGTTTTTTACTGGCTTAATTTAAAACACGGAACTCCTAATATATCCAATATTTCATATGTTGTTTTCTGCTGCTGATATTCTGTGATGTGATCACTTTATATGATGAAACGAATGGTATATTATATATATGATATATAATAAACGTTGCTTATGTTTTGCATCCGTGCTAGTCCCGCCCCGCTATGCCGTTAGTTAAGTAACCTAACAGTGCATAACGGGACACTATGGCGAATGCGGATGGCATAAGCATACGTTCAATTTTCGTTTATCTGTAATACTTAGGAAGCATAAATGATGGGACTTCATTAATGTGATTAATGAAAAGAAAGAAACCTAATGATGTTGTGGAATCAAATTTTCAAAAAGAGTAGCTCCAGTTCTTGCTTTGCATAGTGGTATTCCTTGAAGAATATCCAGGACCTTATTCGATAAGGAAAGAGCCGAGATCCCTTCACCGGGAGTGACCTCTTTAGCAGAAGCTAGCAGATGCTACAACCTGTTAGTTATATGTATGCCCTAGAGGCCATTGCTATACATAGGATGTATATTGCAGTGGATGCTGGGACATATATAGGGAGGACTTTCTTGCTCGACATGATAGTACGCTATCTGGTTACTCTTTGCCTTAACGTGTATACTGTTTGTCTCCCTGTTACATGTTGGTAAAGCCCTTAGGATGTGTACTTGACTACCTGGACTATGATGCGGATCATACTAGTGGGGACATGGTAGTCCATAAGTACATCTTTCAAAGTCCCTAGTCGTGGGTGTATCGAGACGGGGCATCGATATACCAGAGTAGACTAGCGTATACCTTCTCGACCCATACAGATGGGCGATGGATGATCCCATATCCATTGGTGTTTGACGTCAGAGATGATATACGGGTGCTCATTGGAGACTGGGTACACTGGACGGACTCGCCGAGAACTCCTAGATGGTATTATACCTTACGTCAGATGGCAGTTCTCTGGTAACACTGGTACAGAGTAGTCTGTTGACCCGAGATCGTCATAGAGTCTTGTGTGGTTCCCACTGTGCTTTGATTTCCATCTTACCACGTCCAAGAGGGCGTGCAAAACGGTGGTTTTTGGGTACAGTCCCGAGTCACATGGAGACAATGAGCGATAGGAGGGGATTCGTCTCTCCCGGTATAGGGAGTTGATGTTGCGCTGTGTTCGATTGGCTATAACCGGAAATCGCTGGCCAGGGTTGCTGAGATTTACTGGTAAGTGTTACCGGTAGTTTCTCGAACTGTTATAGACCTCATATCGACATGACTTATCGAGCTATTGGGGTCTGACGTTTACCACCCCTAGGCACGATATGCGACATATCAGACGATCAGACCGGACTGTACGGTAGTGTTACTGGTTGGATTCACTGGAGTGTGAGCGGGCTTGCTCGTCGATCTTCTGATCGCTCAATACCCGGGTGGCCGTTACGTTTAGCATACCACTTGCGGCTTGTGGGTGTTTGATATGATCATCATCTGCTGCCGGCGTATTGACGAGTCTTTAGAGTCCTACACAGAGGTTTCCTGGCTCAAGCGAAACGAAATAGGAGCGCATATGAGATATGTGCGGGACCGAGAATAATGCGTGTATGTGATACCGTATTCCATTCTCGCGATAAATGTATCGATTGGTTGTATGCGATATAACCTAGTTATCGATTCAAGGATTGATTCGATAGGCCGATACATTGGATACTAGTCAGTTATGTGCGACATGACCGGATCATTGAATCAAGTGTTGATTTAATGATTTAATGTATAATTATATATTTGATATATTACTTTGCATTAACTAGTATTGGTTCACTTTAAATGGATTTTCTCACTTGAAGTTCACATGTTGTATATGTGATATACTTTTGTGCACTTGATTGTATCATGTTTGATGATACATGTTTACTTGAGTTTGTGTAAAGATTAAACCATGGTTATTTAAATGGTTAGGGTTTTGTTTTTCATATCTATTTATTCATTTATTTATTTATTTTCTTTTTGGAAAAAGAAATGAGAAGAATGGTGGCTTTCTTTGTTTGTAGTTGAAGATTCATGAAGCTTTGACTTTGTCCACCATTCTTATCTCATGCTTAACCCTAACCATTTGATTTAACCCTAGTTTATTCTCTACACTTGACCATGGTTGTATGATGATAAGTTTGGAATTTCTTTTCTTTTTAAATAAGAACTTATCATATTCAACCTCTTCTTCTTCTTCATCTTCATGAAGAAAAACTTTCCTCCATCAATGGCAACTCTTGAAAAAGAGTGAGAAATCCAATTCTAAAGTGAACCCACTTCCTATTTCTTCATCCTCTACCTCTTGCCAAGTAGTAGAGTGTGTTTCCTTCACAAGTTTTCTTGACTTGGTGAAGTTGGAGCTCGATCTAGCGATGCCTCGACGTAGATCATCTTCGGCACGTCGTCGATGACCTAGCCCGCTCTTTCTCCGATGAAGCCGACGCTAGAGCCCGGGATTTGATTTGGACAGCGGAGAGGACTTCATCACGGAGCCGTGGAGGTGGAGGACCGGATCTACAAAGGTTGTATTTCCGTATTCTCTTAGTTAAGTGTTAACTAGTTTCTTTTGTCGCCTAGAAATCTAGCCAACGATCCGTTCTAGGGTTTCTCGGCACCGTTTAAATTTGAAATTGGCATGGTTGATGCCTTGTGAGACCTCATTAGGATGCCTAGGAACCCTACAGTGGTATCAGAGCCAAGCTAGAGCCTTAGGCGAAGTCTAGACGACCTTTGAGATCCGAACGAACCCGAAAACCCATTTCCAACATGCTCTCTGTCCTTTTTCTAAAATCTGGGATTTTTCAACATTAAAAATATGCAGAAAAATCAGCAGGGATATCTAAGAGTTACGGTGAATTTTGATGACCTAATTCCATCATTACGCCGCGGATCCGCGGCACGAGCATGGCTTGTGCGGCGGATCCGCGGCCGTTTTGTCGTATTGTTCATCGAAATTTGCACCATAATCAATAATAGTCAGTGCTGGTTTTCCTGGGAATATTTTAATATTTATTCCAGAGTTTTATTTTCTGGGTTGATTTGGGGATTCGGTGTTTCGATCGGAGTATCAAATTTTGTCTGTGTGGCTTTCCGAATAATTTTTAGAATATGTTAAAAAGTTCGACCGGATATAAATACCCAATTTTTCCCCTGTCGGGAAATTTCCAAGTGTTGGATTTTTCCGTAGTTTAACGACGTTCTAAGTAGTGCAAGTAACTCGATGGACCCTCTAGAAGACAACAAACCTTAACTCGATTATGTGACCGTCTTGAACTGCCCTTTGAACCTTCGGGTTTGGGGCAGTACGGCGTGCCACATGTGAGGCGTTGGCTTGACCCTTCTACGGCTGGACCGTTGGTACTGAGGCACGAACTGAATTTTGTTAGACTTATTTCATGTGTTGATCTGTATCGGGAAAACTTGGGTGTTTGACTGTTCGATCGGAAAGTTTAACATTTTCTAATTATCTGGAATGGGATACAATAATTGGAATTCACAAGTGGTTATGAGATAACTGAATGAATGTTATAAACATAGCAGTTTAGTCTCACTTGATCGGTTGCCACGGAATTTTGATGTGATCAAAAGTCCGTCGCAATCACGTAGCGTACGCGGATACTCGCCGGGTAAACTTAATAGACAGCCTCACTCCATAGCCCCGACCAAGTGACTGTAGGAGAATCCCGTTGCCGAAAGCATCCGTTCGGGTGCTCGTGGTAGCGGTGTTCCGCCTTGGTGCACTTCGTCGACGGTATCGGGGGTGCAGCCGTCTACTGAAGTTTGCGACGAGCATTCGATCAGGATGTCAGGAATCTTGTTGAATTATCCGACTTAATATTGAAAAGTGTTTTCAATGATGAGACTAAAATGCGGGGTTTATAATTGTTAGGCATACGATGTCTAAGCAATTCATTTGGTCAGGCATGCGATGTCTGAGGAGGTTGCGGATTCCAACTGTTGTAGTTTTACACTTTCTTTTCTGTGACCGTAAGTGTAATATGTGATATCGCCGGTTTCGTTGCTATATGTCAACGACAATTGGGATGGACATATTTACTTACGTTGATGACATGTGATGTTATGTGTTGCTGGATATGTTATATTGGATCGTCGTGTTTGAATAGCCGGGGGTTTTTATGTGAGATGAGTGTTTTTCATTTTCATTCATGTAAAAACTTGTATGTAATATTCTTTTATTGGGGCACTTCTAGGTTGCGGAAGATGTCACCTTTTGTATATTATTTACTTTTCCGCACTAGGATAGACCCAAGGAGGAGGGCACAAGTAACCGGGTTCTGGAGTCCAGTGGGAGACCAACTCGAGGAGTCGAGTCCGGGTCTCCTAACTCTAGAATTGGTAGGGTTGCTTGCCGCTCTCGTAGGGGTCTAGGGGTGTGGGTTTGGCTATTCATCGCGACCGTGGAATCCGTGTTTTATACTGGCTCGTATTGAAAACACGGACGTCCTAGTATATCCAATATTTCATATGATTCTTCTGCTGCGATATCTGTGATATGATCATGTGATGTTCTGTGATAGATACAGTATATAGTATATATGATATATTATATAGATGTTACTTATGTTTTATACCCGCGCTAGCCCTGCCCTGCTCTGCCGTTAGTTACCTAACCTAACGGTGCACGAGGGGACATCGAGGCGAATGCGGATGGCATAAGTGTACGTCGTATTTATCTGTAATGTTTAGGTAACTTAAATGATGGGACTTCATTAATGTGATTAATGAAATAAAAGAAACCTAAGATGTTGTAGAATCGAATTTCAAAATAAAACAGGTAGCTACAATTTTTGCTTTGCACAGCGGTATATGTGATATATCCTGCACCTTATTCGATAAGGAAAGGACCGAGATCCCTTCACCGGGAGTGACTCCTTTAGCAATAACTGGCAGATGCTACACACTCGGTTTGTCTTTTGATTGCTTTTAAGAGTTTTTGCTTTGCACAGTGATATATGTGATATATCCCGCACCTCATTCGACGAGGAAAGGACCGACGATCCCTTCACCGGGAGTGACTCCTTTAGCAAAACTAGAAAAGCCTCAAAAACACTCCATTTCAAAATTCATTCGATCCTACAACGATATCAAGTTCATTACGCGATAGGTTTTCAGAAAAACCTGTCGTAGCCCTCCGTCATTTCAGATAAGTACTAGTTAGTATTCGTGCTGCGGTTGTTTGGCATGCGTCAAGGCGTAGTGTACGGTAGCTAACTAGTGCTTATCTGCTAGCATACGATGCGATTGGATTAGGGTATTCGTACGGCGTTGTTTGGCATGCGTCAAGGGTCGTGCGGGTGGGTTTAATTCAATCAAGAAATGTACGGGTTGAACTTGACTAGCAGACTATGGGTTGTTTGGCATGCGTCAAGGTCATAGCGAGCTAGGGGCAAAATATTATCGGGAATTTCAAGTGTTGAAATTTGCAATGAGATTGCATACCTTCTATGAGATAGTTGGATCCCGATACCCGCTGCGAGTAAGAGTTACTCCTGGGAGAGTTTTATACATTACAATTAGCCGATCAAGTAGGTGTCTAGAAAGGTGTCAACGGGGTTACGCCTCTGGAAAAACGAGGTTTATATTAATTAGGTTCGTGCGAAAGCACGGGGGACCTCCCTCAAAGTACCGACACTGTCCTGGCTGAAAGATTGGCGAACTTGTAGTGTGTAATTAATCCCGGCTAGTCTTTCCTTTTAGGGTTTGAAGGAAGATTTGATAAAAAGCAGTGGGAGCCATCCTGATTAGATAAAATAATAACCAATCTATTCTTGCAAGAGCGCACGCTGAGTGTTTTCTTCTCTCTCTCTCCTGGTAGCGACCATATCACGCCTTAATCAAGATAATAATACGGATTATTGACCGAACCCGCTTGTTATACTGAGCTGGGGAACGTTGGTCCCTCTCCAACTTATAATTGTTATAAGACAGAGCAGGAAATTGGGGATTACCAGAATTCCCGTGCCACCCAAACGAAGAGAGTGCATGCTGATGCATCATCTTCGGGTGTGTTCATTACAAAGAACTGTTTCTTTGTAACCTCTACATCCTGGGTATGTGATACCAGATCAGGATCCCAGATATGTAATCTGTTACATAGGGCTACAGAAAGGTAGAGAACTGAGAACGGGTGATAAGTTTCATGAGGCAGAAAACGGGGCAAGTGTTGCAGCCAAGTCTGTTGGTCACTGTCACCCTGTATTACCAATACATTGATTCTGAACGAATGTTATTAGATACCGAACCTGATATACAAAATCATATCAGTCTCTTTATCAGTAAAGAAATGATAAAATTTTGTATTGTTGGATAATGTTTTGAACATTTCCTATATCAAAAGTTGATCGGTTCAGGCACGTTATCTAAAAGCATTGTTGTTCTAAATCAAACTACAGTTCTTAGTATATGGAACACACATAAGAGGAAGAGTTCAGAAATGAACGGATTCTTCTTAAGGCATTGTAGACAAGGTCATATCTATGCGACCCGACTGGCTGTAGTTACATGTAGATGCATATTTAAATAAGTTTGAATTTACATCTTGTGAAACTCGCTAGTCATGTCACAAAGATATAATGACACCAGCTCTGTTTATTGGAAACAGAGAAAGAGTTAATGAACTCTTGGGACTGATACATGATGATGTATGTAAGGTCTCCTGTCTACACATGCCAGGACTGGTTCTTTATACTTCATTACATTCTCTGATGATCTTTCGAGTTTCAGACCTATGTTCCTGTTGAAACACAAGTCCAAACCTTTTGAGATATTCACAGAATATAAGTTAGAAGTAGAGAACCAAAATACGGGTATAAGTATTATGTCCTATGATGAGATTAAGGAGGAGAATACTTGAGCACGGAAATCCTGGACTATTCTAAAGGAGAATGAGATTCTCTCTCGGCATTACTCCTCCGTATACACCATAGCACGTTGGTGTATCGGGGCGAAGCAATCACACCCTATATGATAAGGTGTGCTCTATGATGAGTACTACTGAGTTACCTATTTCCTTTTTGGGAGTTAATGCGCTTGAGAAGCTGCATACCTATTGAATAGGGTTCGAATCAAATCAGTGCCTACCACTTCATATGTGATATGGAAAGGGAAGAGCCCATTTCTTAAGTTAGTTAAGATTTGGGGTTGTCCGGGCTATGTCTGAAAACCAAAATCCGGCCAAGCTCGAGGCAAGGTCTGTTATGTAGAACTGGAAAGGTTCCAGCTATACAAAATTGCAGCTGATGATTTGACAGAACCAAAGGATTCAATAGTTACCAACGAACCTCAGCCTCTCCGCCGATCTAGTAGGGTTCCTCACCCACCTGAGAGCTACTTCGGTTTCTCTATGACAGTGGGAGCGAGGATTGCATCATAAGATGATGACCCAACTAGCTTCGAGCTGGCCATCGAGAGTAAGACTCTGTAAGAATGGCTGGATGTTTATCGATCTGAGATGGAATCCTTATACACCAACAAAGTATGGACTTTGGTTGCTATATCTGAAGGGTTAAATCCCCATCAGGAGCAAGTATATCTTGAGAAGATTACTTGGTGTAGATGGAAAAGTTAAGACTTTCAAAGCTAGACTTGTTAAAGGTTTTCATCATTGACCAGGCGTGGATAATGATGAAACCTTTTTCCAGTATCTATGCTTAAGTCCATCCAGATCCTACTTGCCACGGCTACATACCATGACTACGATATCTGGTGGTTGGGTGTCATGACTGCTTTTCTAAATGATGTTTTAGAAGAATGCGTCTATAAGTACACAGCCAGAGGGCCTCGTAGACAGTGGGAGCAGGGGAAACGTGTGCAAGCTGCTTTATAGGATAAAGCAGGCATCGCGGAGTTGGAACGTCTGTTTTGATGAAGTAGTCAAAGAAGTTGACATCATCAAAATGGTAGATGAACCTTGTATAAACAAAAAGGGAGTAGGGAGTATGGTGACGATCCTCGTAGAGTACGTGGATGACATACTCTTGATAGGGAAGGAGTTTCCTATGCTATGCTCGTTCAATCTCCGCTTATCACAATGATTCTCCATATAGGATCAAAATGATACCTCCTAAATCCTGAGTTTTAGATCTATGAGATAGATTTAATTGGATGTTAGGATTCTCACTAGTTGTAGTGAGATGATATCAAACGATTCTGGGGAAAATCACTGGAAAGGTTCCAGGGTGATAAAGAAGACTGAATGTCAGTGGCAGGCATTGTCTTTACCCTCAGTGAAGGGACGGTATGTTGGAAGAGTTCCAAGCTACATACCGTGACATACTAGACGATAAAGGCAGGATACATCGCTACTTAAGATGCTACCAAAGAGGCTGTTTGGGTGTATATTGGTTCATGAGATGAACTATGTTCCTCCCATTGTGTGACAATGGAGTTGTGGCTTATGCCAAGGAACGCAGGTCCCATCAGTGATCCAGACATATTCTAAGGCAGTATCACTTGATCATGGAGATGGTTGATCTCTAAGGGATCGAGGTTAGGAGAGTAGACTCAGAGGACAACACGGCGGATCCACTCACGAAGGCCTATTCTCAGAGAGAGACTTTTATGGGATGGTTGAGTATGAGATACTACAACCACTGCTACAGATGGCCCTAGTGCAAGTGGGAGATTGTTAGTTATATGTATGCCCTAGAGGCCATTGCTATACATAGGATGTATATTGCAGTGGATGCTGGGACATATATAGGGAGGACTTTCTTGCTCGACATGATAGTAAGCTATCTGGTTACTCTTTGCCTTAACGTGTATACTGTTTGTCTCCCTGTTACATGTTGGTAAAGCCCTTAGGATATGTACTTGACTACCTGGACTATGATACGGATCATACTAGTGGGGACATGGTAGTCCATAAGTACATCCTTCAAAGTCCCTAGTCGTGGGTGTATCGAGACGGGGCATCGATATACCAGAGTAGACTAGTGTATACCTTCTCGACCCATACAGATGGGCGATGGATGATCCCATATCCATTGGTGTTTGACGTCAGAGATGATATACGGGTGCTCAGTGGAGACTGGGTACACTGGACGGACTCGCCGAGAACTCCCAGATGGTATTATACCTTACGTCAGATGGCAGTTCTCTGGTGACACTGGTACAGAGTAGTCTGTTGACCCGAGATCGTCATAGAGTCTTGTGTGGTTCCCACTGTGCTTTGATTTCCATCTTACCACGTCCAAGAGGGCGTGCAAAATGGTGGTTTTTGGGTACAGTCCCGAGTCACATGGAGACAATGAGCGATAGGAGGGGATTCGTCTCTCCCGGTATAGGGAGTTGATGTTGCGCTGTGCTCGATTGGCTATAACCGGAAATCGCTGGCCAGGGTTGCTGAGATTTACTGGTAAGTGTTACCAGTAGTTTCTCGAACTGTTATAGACCTCATATCGACACGACATATTGAGCTATTGGGGTCTGACGTTTACCACCCCTAGGCAAGATATGCGACATATCAGACAATCAGACCGGACTGTACGGTAGTGTTACTGGTTGGATTCACTGGAGTGTGAGCGGGCTTGCTCGTCGATCTTCTGATCGCTCAATACCCGGGTGGCCGTTAAGTTTAGCAGACCGCTTGCGGCTTGTGGGTGTTTGATATGATCATCATCTGCTGCCGGCATATTGACGAGTCTTTAGAGTCCTACACAGAGGTTTCCTGGCTCAAGCGAAACGAAATAGGAGCGCATATGAGATATGTGCGGGACCGAGAATAATGCGTGTATGTGATACCGTATTCCATTCTTGCGATAAATGTATCGATTGGTTGTATGCTATATAACCTAGTTATCGATTCAAGGATTGATTCGATAAGCCGATACATTGGATACTAGTCGGTTATGTACGACATGACCGGATCATTGAATCAAGTGTTGATTTAATGATTTAATATATAATTATATATTTGATATATTACTTTGCATTAACTAGTATTGGTTCATTTTAAATGGATTTTCTCACTTGAAGTTCACATGTTGTATATGTGATATACTTTTGTGCACTTGATTGTATCATGTTTGATGATACATGTTTACTTGAGTTTGTGTAAAGATTAAACCATGGTTATTTAAATGGTTAGGGTTTTGTTTTTCATATCTATTTATTCATTTATTTATTTATTTTCTTTTTGGAAAAAGAAATGAGAAGAATGGTGGCTTTCTTTGTTTGTAGTTGAAGATTCATGAAGCTTTGACTTTGTCCACCATTCTTATCTCATGCTTAACCCTAACCATTTGATTTAACCCTAGTTTATTCTCTACACTTGACCATGGTTGTATGATGATAAGTTTGGAATTTCTTTTCTTTTTAAATAAGAACTTATCATATTCAACCTCTTCTTCTTCTTCATCTTCATGAAGAAAAACCTTCCTCCATCAATGGCAACTCTTGAAAAAGAGTGAGAAATCCAATTCTAAAGTGAACCCACTTCCTATTTCTTCATCCTCTACCTCTTGCCAAGTAGTAGAGTGTGTTTCCTTCATAAGTTTTCTTGACTTGGTGAAGTTGGAGCTCGATCTAGCGATGCCTCGACGTAGATCATCTTCGGCACGTCGTCGATGACCTAGCCCGCTCTTTCTCCGATGAAGCCGACGCTAGAGCCCGGGATTTGATTTGGACAGCGGAGAGGACTTCATCACGGAGCCGTGGAGGTGGAGGACCGGATCTACAAAGGTTGTATTTCCGTATTCTCTTAGTTAAGTGTTAACTAGTTTCTTTTGTCGCCTAGAAATCTAGCCAACGATCCGTTCTAGGGTTTCTCGGCACCGTTTAAATTTGAAATTGGCATGGTTGATGCCTTGTGAGACCTCATTAGGGTGCCTAGGAACCCTACAGAACCCACTCGGTTTTTCTTTTGATTGCTTCTCTAGTTCTTGCTTTGCATAGTGATATTCCTTGATGAATATCCAGCACCTCATTCGATGAGAAAAGAACCGAGATCCCTTTACCGGGAGTGACCTCTTTAGCGAAACTAGTAAAAGACTCAAAAACACTCCTTTTCAAAATCACTCGATTCTGCAACGATATCAAGTTCATTACGCAAAAGATTTTCTTAAAAACCTGTCGTAGCCCTCCATCATTTCAGATAAGGACTATTTAGTATTCGTACTGCGTTTGTTGGCCTTTGTCAAGGTGTACTGTACGGTAGCTGATTAGTACTTATCTGCTAAAGCATGTAATGCGATTGGATTAGGATAGTCGTGCTACCTTGTTGGCCTTTGCTGGTGGGTTTAATTCAACCATGAAATGACGGGTTGAATTTGACTATCGCCCTATCGTTTGTTGGCCTTTGTCAGGTCATAGGATGCTTGGGGAAAATATTATCGGGCATTTCAAGTGTTGAAATTTGTAATAAGATTGCATACCTTCTATGAGATAGTTGGATCCCGATACCCACTGCGAGTAAGTGTTACTCCTAGGAGAGTTTTGCACTTTACCATTAGCTAACCCATTAGGTGTCTAGAAAGTATAGGGTTCCCTAGCACGACAACGGGGTTTCGGAAGGCATCTACCATGAAATTTTTACAAAAAACAGCGTGCTAAGAAACCCTAACTCAAGATCTTAACTAGAGAATTAGGGTTATACTAGAATGTAAACAACTTTACATAGAGCGAACAAGGAATACAACCTTTGTATACCGTGTAAGTCGATGTCGCGCACCCCACGTGTTCACGGGGAGGCGGAAATTGCAAAAAAATGATTTTTACGGGCTTCACAACACCGACTAGAACCAAGGATCGAACTTAAACCATAGCTAGCAAACTACATGAGGTTTAACAACTCGGATTCGAAATTATACCTCACGATACAAGTCCTTCGGGTCTTCATCGCCATCCTCCACTCGTCGTCGGCTCCAAGGATTGTAACGGATCGTAGTAACCTCAACGGCCTCCTCGAGTCAAAGACGATCCACCCGAGAGTCTATAGTCTGAGCTCCTACCTCAAATCCGAGGTAACTACGGCTTCTAGTTCGCTAAACTAGAAGTCCTAGGTTGTGTAGAGTGAGAAGATGGAGAGATTTGTCTCTTAGAACCCTAGGTTTCTCAACTCATGAGAGGTCTAGGGTTTGTGATGAAGAGAAGGGGCTTGAGGAAATGAGAAAGGTGAAGTGAACCTTGAGAGAGAGAGCTTGGCTGCCCAAAAATAAAGCATGAAGCAAATATGATATTTTGGAGATAAATATCTCACAAAAAATATCTCACAAGCTTCACAAAATATCTATTTTTGTCAAGAGTGAGTCATGGGCCTGAGTCATCTAGTAGCCATGCTAGATTCAATGTCCAAAATCCACCTAATTTTCCACCCATTTGTTTTAATCCATAATAGAATTAAAACCCTAATAGGTGTCCCCTTCTAGAAGATTTCCCGAACTAATTACGAGAATGACCTTCATCCGTATATACATACCCGCATCCGCATTCCGAAGAATACGAATACAAAGAGACGAAACAATCCATCAATATAATACTAGGATCCGACTTAAACCAAAACCCACTAGTATCATCCGCTTGATCATCATACGTGCACAAGTACACATAAGTGATCGAAGCCCTGCCGTAAAACCATATGGCCTCTACACCTTTTGCCCGGTGTAGGGAAACTCTCTATGTGGGACTTTAAAGACTCGACACTACGCTGGCAGTGGGTTTAACCACAAGCCGCAAGCGGTACTAGCTGCACGTAACGGCTGCCCAAGTATGTATCGATAAGAAGGCCGATGAGCTAACTCATCCGAACTCCTACTGAGCCTGATTGTGACAGTCTTTGTACAGTCCGGTCTGTTCGTTTAAGAGTACCGCATATCGGGCATAGGGGGCGTTAATCGTCAGACCCCTAATAGCTCAATAAGTCGTGTCGGAGAGTAGCCCAAAACACCCTGAGAAACAACTGGAATACCTACCATTAAATCTCGCTTTCCTTGGCTAAGGAATTTGTGTAATGGCCTTCCGAACACAGCGCGATATCAACCCCCAATACCGAGAGAGACGAATCCTATCTAACCGCCACTGCCTCCAAGTGCTTCGGGACTGCACCCAACTACAACCTGTTTGCACGACTCCTTTGTGCCGTGGTATGGTAGTAATCAAAGTACAGTGGGAACACACTCGAGGCGAAGTAGCAGTGTCAAATCGACGGACTAAGCTGTACTCATGTCACCTGGGAACTGCTACCCAACGATAGGTATAATGCCCACCAACAGTCCCCAATGAGTCTTGTCCAGTGTACTCATAACCTAATGAGCACCTGCATACTATCTCCAGTACGACATACTAATAGCTGTGGGACAGACTATCTCCCCTGCTAGGATGAGAAACGTATACACTAGTCTACTGTGGAGTATCGATGCCCCGTCTCGATAATCCTACGACTAGGGACCTGTATAGGATATGCTTATAGACTACCTAGCCCCCACTAGTGTGACTGCCATCACAACGCTGGTAATGAAGCATAGATCATAAGGGCTTTACCTATATGTATAAGCGATATGCTAGAAGAAACACATGCACATATTGAGGTAGAAACAAACCAGGTATCATACTACCATTTCGAGCAAGACTATTACTATATCTGTTTATATCCCAAGCTCCCATTAAGTAATATACAATCCAGTATGATACAATAATGGCCACTAGGGCATATATCACTAACAATCCCCCACTTGCACTAAGGCCATATACTGGCATATCGCAGACCGAAGATCTCGAATAGCCTCTCGAACACTTTCTAAGGGATGGCCTCTGTGAGTAGATCTACAGTGTTGTTCTCCGTATATACTCTCCTCACCTCGATCACCTGGGGATCAACGATCTCCCTGATCAGGTGGTACCGCCTCAAGATATGTCTGGATCTCTGATGGGACCTAGGTTCCTTCCCTAAAGCAATAGCGCCGTTTGTTGTCACAATACTAAAGTATTGGACCAACAAATGGAAGGAACCACTTGAAGTTCAGTTAAGAACTTCTATATCCACACTGCTTATTTTGCGGCGTTTCATGCAGCAGTATGCTCCGCTTCCATCGTCGAGTTAGAAACAGTGTCCTTCTTCCCTCCACTGAGGGTTAAGACATAACCCGACATGGACTTGGAGTCATCTTTGTCACTCTGGAAGCTGGAGTCAGCTAATGCCTCGATCTGGAGGTCCTTTTTTGCTATACACCAAGAACATCTCCTTAGTCCTTCTCAGGCACTTGAGAATATTTTTTACTGCTATCCAGTGCTTCTCCCATGGGTTTGACTGATACCGGCTTACCACTCTAGTGCGTAAGAAACATCTGGTCTTGTACACAACATCACATACATTATATATCCTACCAGAGAAGTGTAGGGTATAGATATGATGCGAGCTTTTTCCAAATCGGTCTTTAGAGACATTTCTTTAGAGAGGGTGATTCCGTGACATGCCAGTAGACTACCGTGCTTAGAATCATCCATACTAAATTTTTTCAGTATGGTGTTGTTGTACCTTGACTGTGAAAGTCCCACCATCCTCTTTTATCTATCACGATAAATCTGGATTTCTAGAATGTGTTGGATATAGTGCCCTCAAAGTCAATTATTGGATCGCAGGTACGTGATTGCAATGATTGAGGGAGAACCTATACCGATATGACAGTCTTGCTCGAGATGATAGTATGCTATCTGGTTTGTCTTTATCATAGTGTACATGCTTTAGTTCGCTATTGCATGTTGATAGAGCCCATAGGATTCTTTCTTGACTACCAGCAGTATGATGGCGATCATATACGTGGGAGCTGGGGTCTATAAGCACATCCTTAAAGTGTCCCTAGTCGTGGGAGTTTCGAAACAGGGCATCGATACTCCAGACTAGACTAGTGTATACAGTCGAGACCCCGACGAGAGGCGGTGGCCGGTCTCACAAGTCATTGGTGTCAGTTAGTTCACCTAAGATGTATACAAGTGCTCATTGGGTTATGAGTATACCGGGCAGGACTCGCCGGGAACATGCTAGTTGGTATCATACATATCGTCAGATAGCAGTTCCCAGGTGACATGTGTACAGGTTAGTCTGTCGACCTGAGATCGTCATTTGTCTCGTGTGAGTTCCCACTGTGCTTTGATTACTACCCTACCACGTCTCAAAGGAGTCGTGCAAACAGGTTTTAGTTGGGTACAGTCCCGAGCCATATGGAGGCAGTGAGCGGATCGTTAGGGATTCGTCTCTCCCGGTATTGGGGGTGAGATCGCGCTGTGTTTAGGAGAGCCATTACACGAAATCCCTGGCCAGGGTAATCGAGATTTACTGGTAGATATTCCAGTAGTATCTCAGGGTGTTCTGGGCTACTCTTCGACACGACTTATACCGCTATTGGGGGTCTGACGTTTATCAGCCCCCTAGGCCCTATATGCGATACTCATAGACGAACGGACCGGACTGTACGGATATTGTCACTGTCAGGCTCAGTAGGGTTTCTGGATGAGTTCACTCGTCAGCTTCCCTTCCGATCAATACATCGGCAACCGTTACGTACAGCTAGTACCTCTGACGTGCTAGTGGTTATACCCAGTGCCAGTGTATTGATGAGTCATTAGAGTCCCCCACAGACAGTTTTCCAAGTTCGGGCGAAACGTTGTAGAGGCCGTATGGATATATGGCGGGGTTCGATCATATCCGTGCACTTAGGCACGGATCAGGATCGGACGGACAATACTAGCGGGATTTGGTTTGAGCCAGATGCCAGTATTATAGTGTAGGAATATTTTTGTCACATTACATTTGTATTCGGTCTGAATACAAATGCAGGTATGAATTTACAGTTGAGATGTAATCCAGCAATTCGTTACTGGATTATTTTTGGAGTTGTCATTTTTCTTTATCCGTCCTTTACACCACCCTCTTTGTTTAATTCATGCGAGCCTATATTTTTTCCTTGACCATTTTTCTTTGCCCATTTCGAGCACTGTTGTGGGCATGGGCTGCTTGGGTGATTGGCATGGGCTTGAGTGGACAGGGAAAGCATGGGTGCCTGTGAGGTGTCTGATCTTGGTGTCTGGGGTGGTATTTGCAATTGGCCAAGTTTTGTTGCGCAGGGTTTTTTCTGAGGTGGGAACATATGCCTTTGTGTTGGCTGATTTTTTTATAATGGGTGGGCCTGGTCGCAAATTGGCCAGGATTCTAAAGTGGTGGAGGTCTGTGAGTGGGGGAGGGTGAGGTTTAATATGAGGGGCTTGTTTTAATTCATCCATTCATTGATTTTCCAAAAAAGATTACACACCCTCTTTCGTGCAAGAAATTCCCAGAGAGCTTTCTATCATCTATGTGTGGCAGAGCACATTTATTGAAGGGCTGAATTTTTCTTCTCATTGCTAAGAAAATTCTTCGCTCACAAAATCTTTCTAGTGGCAACTCCAATTTATCTCCACCCGATTCGTCGGGTGTCTTGAGACAAACGATCCTACACTCTCTCTACATCTATCTTGGATATGTCGGCTAGCAAACTTCATGTCCGAGTTGCCTCGGTCTTGAGGCGGGAGCCCGTATAAAGATTCGTTGATGTGGTGCCCTTCCGACGAGGAGATCGGAGAGCGGATTTCACCGGGACAGCCGCAACAAGCTATGGGAGCGGATTGAAGATCGAAGGACACGGATCGATCGGTATAATCTTTTAACTCTTTTAAATATTGCTAGTTTACGGTTGATGGAACGATCCAGGTATTTAGGCTGCGGTGGCGCCGGATTTGTAAAAAGTTTTTATTCCGCATTTGGCGTCGGTTTGACGGCCGGGACGCCGCCGTGGCCCAACATGGTATCAGAGCCATCCATTAACCGTTAATTAGCTTGTTCTAACATGTTTAAATGCTCGATCGGGCAAAATTTCCAAAACCGCATTTTCAAGTTCAATGTTTCTGTCGAATTTTTTTATGGTCTAAAAATTGTTTTTGGTACGTCAGAAAAACAGGCAGGCCTTTATAAGACAACTGTAAAAATTTTGTTACATGATTCCTCTGTTACGCCGCGGAACCGCGGCCGTAACGACCTTTTGGCCACGGTTCCGCCGCAATGTTGGGGATTCAGTGCAATAAATTTTTTCTTTGGGTCTTTAACTTGGAACTGTTGTTTCTGGAAAATTTAGTTTTGGCCCAGATTATTTTGAGTACTAGATTTATGCTTGGGGCCCACTTCGGAAATTTTTGTCGATCGAAATTTTAAATATATTAGTTTACAGTGCTTTACATTACTATCTGTGACCGTGAATGTCATTTGATCGGTAAAACTTGTCTGATTGCTATAGTTCTTTTAGACGGGTTTTGCGAACGTGACATTCACGTTGATGTTCTGTGTTGTGCTGTGATGTTGCGGATTTGTCGTGGTGGATAATTCCTGTGCAATGGTAGTGCAGTTTGGATTTATTTGTACATTTGATATTGCGGGGCGAGCGTCCGACTTATGGACTGCCGTCACTGCCGATTTGTATATTATTCTTTTGGGGCACGACCAGGATGAGCTCGATGTACCCGTTGTATATTTTATTTTTTGTACTAGGATTATCCCGCGGTGGGGTGCATGGATAGCCGGGTTCTAGAGGGCAACGGGCCCGCATCTCATGGCGTTGAGACGGAGGGGGCTTCACTCTAGAATTGGCGGGCTATTCGCCGCACTCGTAGGGGGTATAGGTTGACCCAAAGAGGGGTGCTCAAGTTACCGGATTCCATGAAGTGTTGGGTGGTCCATTCACGTTGTTGAAGGGGGCTGCCTCGCTTCAGGTTTTGGCGGGTAACTTGCCGCGCTCGTAGGGGTCTAGTTTTCATTGCACAGGATATCCACACGATCAGGGGAACGTCGGGTTTCATTTGCAGCTCTGTGAAACCCGGGGCTATCAGATTATCTGTATTGTTCTGTGATACTTATTACTTTTCTGTGATGTTGCATTTATCATACCTGGAGCGATTATTATATATTGATATATATATATATATATATATACTAGTAGATGTTGTATATGTTTTGCACCCGCGCTAGTCCAGTCCCCGCTCTGTCGTTAGTTAAGTAACCTAACGGGTGATGACGGGACCCAGTGGCGAATGCGGATGGCATATACGTACATCATATTTTCGTTCTTTTCTGGTGTGATCAATTGATGGGACTGCATTGATTCTGATCAATGCAAGGAAAACAAATCTATATTTGATGTTGTTGGAACCAAATTTTCAAAAAACTGTTATTGCAAGGACGTTCTCTTTTGTTTTGCACAGTGGTATTCGGTTATGAATATCCAGCACCTCATTCGACGAGGTAAGGGCCGAGATCCCTTCATCGGGAGTGACCCCTTGGACAGAGGTTTGCGTCAGGGTAATAACTTCACTATAGTCGATTACTTTTTGCTTTGCATCGTGATATTCAGTTTGGAATATCTTGCACCTCATTCGACGAGGAAAGAGCCGAGATCCCTTCACCGGGAGAGACCTCTTTAGCAAAGGTTTTCGCTACTATATTTTTATAAAACCACTTGGATTCTTTCAACGATATCAAGTTCATTACGCTAAAGGTTTTTCGCCAAAAACCAGCCGTAGCCCTCCATCATTTCAAATTAGTATTGCTTAGTATTCGTGCTGCGTTTGTTGATGTTGTCAAGGCGTAGTGAGCGGTAGCTCTATAATACTTTTCTGTCGCAAGCAAATGTTGATTGGTTAGGACAGTCGTTCGACCTTGTTGACCTTTTCAAGGGTCTGTGCGGGTGGGTCTAATGCAATCAAGAAAATGACGGGTTGAACTTGACTAGGACCCTTTGACTTGTTGACCTTGTCAAGGTCACTTGGATCCTAGGGGTAAAATCTTATCTGGAGTTTCAAACATACAGGAAACTTGCCAGGCTTGCGCATACCTTCTGGAGTGTGATGACGTGAGTGGCTTCCATCACGTTATCATGCGATGATAGTTGGATCCTGATTCCCACTGATGAGTTGGTTTACTCCTCGGATGACCCCGACTAATTCTTCTTTCAGGTTTGGAAGAGAATTTGAGATAACAGTGGGAGGTTTCCTGATTCGATAAAGTGATTAACCATTCTGATCTAGGTTTGAGTGCACGCAGAGTGTTTCTTCTCTCTCTTTCTTTGACTGCGACCATGACACGACCCTAGACAATAACTCAGTAACCAAGTTAAACGAACTTTCTTATAACACTGGCTTTTGGATTGTCTGAGTTGCATACATCATTGTCACTCCTTCTTTTACCCTTTGAGTTTCTCTAGAACACCCCGTATTATTACGAACATCCACTTCCATTGGATAAATCCATCGTATGGTTATATACGAACTCGGAGGAACTTCTTCGAGGATGGATTCAGGTTCTAGAGAGATTGAATAGGACTATTCAGTTGTCTTATCCTTTTACCTTTTCTCAGGTTGTGAGGGCTCCTAGGATTAGGAGAGAGTACACCTATTACGCTTATTGGATAGTCTTCTTCCAAACCATAGGCAGGTGCCGAAAGGTAGGGAATGAAGAAAACCAATTAGCCTAAGTTGGGTGTACAGAAGGTAATAAGTAAAGACAAATAAAGGGATCAGAAAGAGGGCAAAGTAAATTACGACTGTTAACATTCACGACCAAACCACGTATTTTATCGCCACTCCTAATTCACCTTTGTATTTCTCCAGAACACCCCGTATCACTATGAACATCCAATTCCATTGGATAAATCCATCGTATGGTTATATACGAACTTGAAGGAACTTTTTCGAGGATGGATTCTGGTTCAGGAGAAATAGGAATAAGGTTTATTCAGTTGTCTTTTATCTTTACCTTCTCTCAGGTTGCGAGTGCTCCTAGGATTATGAGAGTACACCTATTATGCTTATTGGATAGTCTTCTTCCAAACCATAGGCTGGTGCCAAACTGTAGGGAAGGAAGAAAACCATTAAGCCTAACGATGATGTACGGAAGGTAACGACTAAAGACAAATAAAGGGAATTGGAGAGATGGCAAGAAAATATACGGTTACAGTCATGAATCTGATAATGGAAGAGGCATTACTAGGAATACCCGGATACCCTTTTGAAACATTTTTATGTTTCAGTTTCACTGTGCATTGTTAATTGAAAGTTGATTTCCCAATTAGACACTTGCTCCAGGGTATGTATTTACCAGGTATGATTCTCACATTTGTATGGTTTTACAGTTGATGAGTGGGAGTAAGTTATTGGGAATTAGGTGATCATCCTCTTTATATCGGAATTCGTTGTAATTGGTAATATTTGAGGAAATCGCCTGGGTACAGTTTTCAACCTACGATGCACAGAGTTTGAGTTATTCAACTCAGGAGACTTATACAAAGTATTGTATATTGCCCGGTGTCCATTAGGACAAAGGGGTTGGTCCTCGTACTGTATTCTGTTTACTTGTGACTTCTCAAATTTTAGACAAGTGTTTCGTAGAAATACAGGGTCCAAGTTTGAGAAGTTATAGGTACAGAAATAAAGTAAAGAACCATGTGTTGCAAGTATCAGGATTCTTCAAGATGATCGAAGATGTAGATACTTGTTGTTGGTATTCAGTTGATAGTAATGGTTTTTGAGAACTTGTTTCTCTTTCAGGTTACTCATAATTGGATGCACTCCTAAGTTGAGTAATGCTGATCGTCCTCTCTCCATTTAGTTGACATGCGCTGGAGACAGCTGCATAATTTGAATCTGGTTCCAATTAAATCAGTGCATCTATTTCTATATTGCATATAGAATGGTTCGTATCTTAGCGATATTAAGGTACGGGGAGTTGTCCGGTTTTTGCTTAAAACCAGACTCTGGATAACTCAAGGCACGTTTCTGTAATGGCAGTTTGTGGGTTAACCCGGGTTTTGACGAGGGTCAATTTTCTACCATCTGAAAGATCAATAGTGATATTGTTCTTGACTCACCACAGTTTTAGTAAAATGCATTTTTTCAGAAAAACAGCAGTGGGAGTATGGTAGAACTGGAAGGGATTCCAGAACCGCAAACGATTACGGAAAATTTAATAGGGCCTAAAGATTCAATCAGGATTGCCATTCCATTAGCCACTCCGCAGATATGGTGGGTAACCTCAGACGCCCGAGAGGTACTCCAGTATCCTCAAGGACGGTAACAAGGAGGTTCTTGTTTACCCAGACTTGACACTACTGTTGTTCCAGACTATGAGACCCGGCAGGAGGATGAGTATAGCGCCGTTCTAAACTAGCTTTAGAAGTGTACATGTATATGATTCTGCCAGAGGGTTGTTGTAGTCAGTGGGAGCAGCGGAAGTATAGTGGATAAGTAGCTTATGTCTATTTATAGACTAAAGCAGATATAGTGGAGATAGATCATCTACTTTTGATATGACAGTCATGGGCTTTGACTTCATCAGAATAGGAGATGGATCTGTTAAGAAGGTAGTAGGGTGTGATGTCCTGGTACTTGGATGACATACACATAGTAGAAAGTGAAATTCCTACACTACGATCAGTTATACCGTGGTTGTCACACAGTAGTTTCTCCATATAGGATATGGATATAATATCATATGTTGTTTTTTGCACTAGATGCAATAGGTTGATATATTATTCCAATCCTGGAGAAATGATCGAAAGCAGTTTTAGAACATAAGTGGTTGTTCTAGGGATTTGATAACGACAGCCTCCTTCGGGAGACAATTATCATTCCAGGCTTCCAAGGTGACCCGAATGACAGAGTGACTATTAGAGTTATAGTTTTCCCTCTGATGAGGGGCAGTAGTTTAGACAGGTGGTCCAAGAGGATACTGAGGGAGGCATGGTGCTGGATACTGATTAAATTCAGTTGACGATACAGTCTAAGAAGTTTGCTGGATTTGGAGTTCATTTATGAACTGGGTCCCATCTGAAATCCAGACATATTCTAAGACAGGTATTGCTCATTTCGGGAGATGGCTTTCTCCGTGAACTTGAGAAAAAGAGAGACATGTAAAGAAACATCAGGACGGATCCACTCACTGAGGCTATTTCTCGAACACAATAGTTTACAAACGAGCTTTGTGAAACTGATTAGTAGAGGAGTTGGATGTTTGGTATCACACGAGCTGTGAGTACGCGACATCGCAATAATTAGCCTTAAGTGCAAGTGGGAGATTGTTGGATATAGTGCCCTCAAAGTCAATTATTGGATCGCAGGTACGTGATTGCAATGATTGAGGGAGGACCTATACCGATATGACAGTCTTGCTCGAGATGATAGTATGCTATCTGGTTTGTCTTTATCATAGTGTACATACTTTAGTTCACTATTGCATGTTGATAGAGCCCATAGGATTCTTGCTTGACTACCAGCAGTATGATGGCGATCATATACGTGGGAGCTGGGGTCTATAAGCACATCCTTAAAGTGTCCCTAGTCGTGGGAGTTTCGAAACAGGGTATCGATACTCCAGAATAGACTAATGTATACAGTTGAGACCTCGATGAGGGGCGGTGGCCAGTCTCACAAGCCATTGGTGTTAGTTGGTTCACCTAAGATGTATACAGGTGCTCATTGGGTTATGAGTACATCGGACAGGACTCGCCGGGAACATGCTAGTTGGTATTATACATATCGTCAGATAGCAGTTCCCAGGTGACATGTGTACAGGTTAGTATGTCGACCTGAGATCGTCATTTGTCTCGTGTGAGTTCCCACTGTGCTTTGATTACTATCCTACCACGTCTCAAAGGAGTCGTGCAAATAGATTTTAGTTGGGTACAGTCCCGAGCCACATGGAGGCAGTGAGAGGATCGTCAGGGATTCGTCTCTCCCGGTATTAGGGGGAGATCGCGCTGTGTTTAGGAGAGCCATTACACGAAATCCCTGGTCAGAGTAATCGAAATTTACTGGTAGATATTCCAGTAGTATCTCAGGGTGTTCTGAGCTACTCTCCGACACGACTTATACCGCTATTGGGGGTCTGACGTTTACCAGCCCCCTAGGCCCTATATGCGATACTCATAGACGAACGGACCGGACTGTACGGATATTGTCACTGTCAGGCTCAGTAGGGTTTCTGGATGAGTTCACTCGTCAGCTTCCCTTCCGATCAATACATCGGCAACCGTTACGTACAGCTAGTACTTCTGACGTGCTAGTGGTTATACCCAGTGCCAGTGTATTGATGAGTCATTAGAGTCCCCCACAGACAGTTTCTCAAGTTCGGACGAAACGTTGTAGAGGCCGTATGGATATATGGCGGGATTCGATCATATCCGTGCACTTGGGCACGGATCAGGATCGGACGGACAATACTAACGGGATTTGGTTTGAACCAGATGCCAGTATTATAGTGTAGGAATATTTTTGTCTCATTACGTATTCGGTCGGAATACAAATGCAGGTTTGCATTTGCAGTTGAGGTGTAATCCCGCAATTCGTTACGGAATTATTTTGGGAGTTGCCATTTTTCTTTATCCGTCTTTTACACCACCCTCTTTGTTTAATTTATGCGAGCCTATATTTTTTCCTTGACCATTTTTCTTTTCCCATTTCGAGCACTATTGTGGGCATGGGCTGCTTGGGTGATTGGCATGGGCTTGAGTGGACAGGGAAAGCATGGGTGCCTGTGAGGTGTCTGATTTTGGTGTCTGCGGGGTATTTGCAATTGGCCAAGTTTTGTTCTGCAGGGTTTTTTCTGAGGTGGGAACATATGCCTTTGTGTTGGCTGATTTTTTTTATAATGGGTGGGCCTGGTCGCAAATTGGCCAGGATTCTAAAGTGGTGGGGGTCTGTGAGTGGAGGAGGGTGAGGTTTTAATATGAGGGGCTTGTTTTAATTCATCCATTCATTGATTTTGCCAAAAAGATTACACACCCTCTCTCTTGCAAGAAATTCCCAGAGAGCTTTCTATCATCCATGTGTGGCCGAGCACATTTATTGAAGGGCTGAATTTTTCTTCTCATTGCTAAGAAAATTCTTTGCTCACAAAATCATTCTAGTGGCAACTCCAATTTACCTCCATCCGATTCGTCGGGTGTCTTGAGACAAAAGATCCTACACTCTCTCTACATCCATCTTGGACATGTCGGCTAGCAAACTTCATGTCCGAATTGCCTCGGTCTTGAGGCGGGAGTCCGTATAAAGATTCGTTGATGTGGTGCCCTTCCGACGAGGAGATCGGAGAGCGGATTTCACCGGGACAGCCGCAACAAGCTATGGGAGCGGATTGAAGACCGAAGGACACGGATCGATCGGTATAATCTTTTAACTCTTTTAAATATTTCTAGTTTACGGTTAATGGAACGATCCGGGTATTTGGGCTGCGGTGGCGCCGGATTTGTAAAAAGTTTTTGTTCCGCATTTGGCGTCGGTTTGACGGCCAGGACGCCGCCGTGGCCCTACAGAATGCAGTTGGCATCACCCAGGTCTTGCATGGAAAACCTTAGTGACAAGAATCTTTTGACTGATTGTAGCATACGAATGTCATTTCCTATCATGAGTATGTCATCCACGTACTCAACGAGGAATTCCACAGTTCTTGCTAAAATTTTACTATAAATGCATGGTTTATCTGGATTTTTGATAAAGTCGAATTCTTGGACTGTCTCAATAAAAACAGATGTTCTAACTTCGCGATGCCTTCTTTAGTCCATAAATGAACTTAAGCAACTTGTATACTATCCTGCTGCTCCCACTCTGATTGAAACCCTCTGGCTGATTTATATAGACGCACTCTTCCAAATCATCATTTAGAAAAGCCGTCTCTACGTCCATCTGCCGGATCTCAAAATCTTTGAAGGCAGCATTGGTAAGAAGGATCCGAAAGGATTTGAGCATAGACACCGGAGAAAAGGTTTCATCATGGTCCATACCGGGTCTTTGATGAAAAACATTTTGCAATAAGTCTAGCCTTATACGTTTCAACCTATCCATCTACACCAATATTCTTTCTGAAGATCCATTTGCAGCCTACAACTTTTACCCCTTTTTGAGCAATGTTCAAAGTGCATACTTTGTTGGTGTACATGGACTCTATTTCAGTTCGTATTGCATTCAGCCATTTTACCGAGTCGCCGCTCTGAATGGCTTACTGGAAGCTAGTTGGCTCATCATTATCAATGATGCAATCCTCTCGATCCTGTCAATGAGAAAACCGTAGTATCTCTCGGGCGGATGAGACTGCCTACTAGTCCTGTGGATTGGTATAGGGATGTCCGGTTCTTTTGAAACCTCTGGTTCTAGCATACTTTCAGTAATAGTTTGTGGAACTAGAATTTCTTTCAGTTCTATTATGCTCACACTATTTCCTTTTACAAAAAATTGATTTTCTAAAAAGTGGGCATGACGAGGAACAAAAACCTTTTGTTCCTCTGCATAATAGGAAAGATACCCCCTGGAGTTCTTTGGGTATCCCACAAACCTATACAGTACTGAGCGTGCCTCGAGCTTGTCCACATACTGCTTTTTGAAAAAAGCTGGACATCCCTATAACTTCAGATACTGAAGATAGGGTTTCTTCCTGTTGGGAATTTACCCGCGCGCGCAAACGTTCATATTTCGAAATAGAGATTGTTTTTAAGAATTATTGAGCACGCGAGCTCCGTCTCGTTTTAAAATTTATAAACCGCAAGTCCACGGCGCGTTGTAGCGAGCCGGCAAGTACGGGTCGATCCACAGGGAATTGTGATTAGGTATTGCGATTTAAGGTTCAAAAAATTAATGAATTTGGTTTTGTCACAAAAAAATAGAAAATACGCAAGCAATGAAACAATGAAAACAAACAAATAGGTTAAGGAAGAAGTTGGCCGTGGCTTTGGTTCGGAAGTTCGAATCGCGACGTTTACCTCTACACTCCCTTGATCATGAGTTGTCCGGCCTTATCTTGATCCCGGCATGAAGCACGAATTGTCAACGTGGTTGCGGAGCACAAACCGTCAAATTCCGATATTCGCCGTAAGGCACAAAACGAGTCCGTTTTGATCACTTACCGTTTGTATGTCCGCGCTTAAGGTATCAATACTAAGTACAAGTCTTAACAAGCATACGTCAACAACAAAAACACAAAGTGTGGTTAGTGAGAGCAAATAGTATTGGTGTTAACTTTGCTAAGGGTTTGTGATGGTATACAGTTGGCTATAGTGCCCTCAAGGCAATTATCATAGTCGCGGACTTGTGATTATGATGATTGAAGCATGACCTATACCGATGAAACAGTTTTACTCAAGATGATAGTATGCTATCTGGTTTGTCTTTATCATCATATACATGTTGATAGAGCCCATAGGATTCTTGCTTGACTGCCAGCATTATTATGGCGATCATATATGTGGGAGCCGAGGTCTATAAGCGCATCCTTAAATGTCCCTAGTCGTAGGAGTATTGAGACCGGGCATCGATACTCCAGTGTAGACTAGTGTATACTGATCGAGACCCCGACGAGGGGCGGTGGCCAGGTCTCACAAGACATTGGTGTTAGTTTGTTCACCTAAGATAGTATGCAGGTGCTCATTGGGTTATGAGTACACTGGACGGACTCGCCGGGAACCTGCTAGTTGGTATTATACCTATTGTCATATAGCAGTTCCCAGGTGACATGTGTACAGGTTAGTCTGTCGACCTGAGATCGTCATTTGTCTCGTGTGAGTTCCCACCGTGCTTTGATTACTACCCTACCACGGCTCAAAGGAGTCGTGCAAACAGGTTTTAGTTCGGTACAGTCCCGAGCCATATGGAGGTAGTGATCGGATCGTCGGGGATTCGTCTCTCCCGGTATTGGGGGTTGATGTCGCATTGTGTACGGGTGGCCATCACCGCAAATCCATGGCCATGGTAGACGAGGATTACCGATCCAGGATCTATAGTTTCTCAGGAGGTGATGGGTTACATGCCGACACTAAATATCGCGTTGTTAGGGGCCTGACTTTATCCACCCCCTAGACTCGATATGCGATACTCTTAGACGAACAGACCAGACTGTACGGATATTGTCACTGACAGGCTCAGTAGGAGTTCAGGATGAGTTTGCTCGTCGGCCTCCCTTTCGCTCAATACCTGGGTAGCCGTTACGTACAGGTAGTGCCGCTGACGTGCTTGTGGTTAAACCCACTGCCAGCGTATTGACGAGTCTTTAGAGTCCCATACAGAGGGTTTTCACGGTTCAGGCGATATGGTGTACATGAGATATGTTGATACATACAGGTGTCCGATTAAATATGTGCACTTGCTGCGCAGACTTTAATCGGACGGTTGATAATACTAGCGGCTTAGGATTAAGCCAGTTTATTAAATCAGGTTTTGATTTAATAATTTATATATGTATTTGAATATACGTATTCTAGTATTATTGTTCACTATTCGTTTTTCTCTCTCGGCTATTCGTATTTTGGTACGAATACGCGTATATGTATTTCGGTACATGTACCGGGAAGTATTCCGTATTTTGTACGGAATAGCTTCTAAAAGTTTTGCCACCTCATTATTTGATTTTCCATTTATGGAATTCATTTTGTTTAATAATGAGGTGGAGGGTGTGAGGTGGCACTTGCATAGTGTTATGCATGTTCATGGCATGGGCTTTAGGGATGGTGTTTATTTGTTTAATTGAAAAAGTAATTTGGAAATTATTTCTTTAATGGAAATGAGAGAGGGAGAGGGACCGGCCATTATTGGGGGGGGGATTGATTTCATTTGGGTTTTTTTTACATGAAACATTATGCTAGCTCTCACTCACTCTCTCATGCTCCAAAAACACTTAGCCAAATTCCTTAGCTCATGCCATAGTTTGCTCACTCCTTCTTCATCTTTCTTGAGTTTCACATTGAGCTCATATGTTGAGAGAAAAATATAGTGACACACTACTACACCTCGACTCTCCATCGTTAGCAACTTTGGAGCGCCGGTTGTCTCGTTCGTCGAGCTGGAGCTTGCACCGTTTCCCTCGAGTGGATCATCGGAGATGGAGGAAGACCGGCAACCAAACTTCGTCAAAGAACCGCTAGGAGCTTGGAATGAAGACCGAAGGACTTGGATCATCTCGGTATAACAATTCTAACTCTTAGTTTAATTTGCTAGTTTAGGATTTAAGGTCGATACGGAAATCGGGTAGCGGTAGCATCAGTTTTAGAAATTTTTGTTCCGCATTTTGGCCGCGTTTCGACTGCCGGGGCGCTGCCGGGGCCCTACATGGTATCAGAGCCACCCTTTAAACCCCTTACTAGCTTGTTTAAACGTGCTTAAAAGATCGATCGACGGAAATTACCGAAATCACAATTCCAATTATCAGTTTGCTGTCGATTTTTAAATGTGGTCAAAAAATTATTTCACACATCTCAAAAATCCATGCATGCAGTTTTAAGGATACTGGAAAAATTTGATCTCGTCGTACCACTAAAGTGCCGCGGATCCGCCGCTCTAACCCTCTATTGGCGGCGGTTCCGTGGCTATTTAGTGGCGACGGGTCTTCAAATTTTCACTGTAACCCCCTGATGTGAAATTGTGGTTTTTGTGATATTCTGTTTTGGCCCAGGTTTCTGTGCAGCATTGTTTTTGCTGTTGGGGCCAATTTGGAACTTAGTCGATTGATATTTTAAGCGTGCGTTTGACAGTACATACATTATATTCTGCGACCGTGAATGTCATTTGATCGGTAAACCCGTCTAACTGCTATATGTTTTTTAGACGGGTTTGCGAACGTAACATTCACGTTGATGTTCTGTGTTGTGCTGTGATGTTGGTTGGATCGTCGTGGTGGATAGCTGTGGTGCAATGTTAGTACAGTTTTATTTTATTTGTACATTTGATATTGCGGGGCGAGCGTCCGACATGTGGACTGCCGTCACTGCCATTTTGTATATTATTCTTTTGGGGCACGACCGGGCTGAGGTCGATGTCACCCTCGTATATTATTTTCTTTTCTGTACTAGGATTACCTCGCTGTGGGGTGCACGAATAGCCGGATTCTAGGGGGCAACTGGTTCGCATCACATGGCATTGGGACGAAGCGGACCTTACTCTAGAATTGGCGGGCTATTCGCCACACTCGTAGGGGGTATAGATTGACCCAGGAGGGGTGCTCAAGTTAGCGGATTCCGTGAAGTGTTGGGTGGTCCATTCACGTTGCTGAAGGGGGCTGCCTCGCTTCTAGTTTTGCGGGTAACTTGCCGCGCTCGTAGGGGTCTAGGTTTTCATTGTACATGCTATCCACACGACAGGGAACGTCGGGTCTCACTTGCGGCTCAAGTGAAACCCGGGGCTCCAGATTATCCACCATTCTGTATTGCTTCTGTGATGTTTCTGTGATGTTGCTTTTTATTATGCCTGGGACGAATGTTATATATATATTTATATATACTAGTAGATGTTGTATATGTTTTGCACCCACGCTAGCCCAGTCCCCGCTCTGTCGTTAGTTAAGTAACCTAACGGGTGATGATGGGACCCAGTGGCGAATGCGGATGGCATATACGTACATTTTATTTTCGTTCTTTTCTGGTGTGATTAATTGATGGGACTGCATAGATTCTTATCGATGCAAGAATAAAACAAACCTATACATGATGTTGTTGGAACCAAGTTTTTTTAAAAACTGACATTACAGGCGTACACTTTTTCTTCGCATCGTGGTATTCATTTGGAATATCCTGCACCTCATTCGACGAGGCAAGGGCCGAGATCCCTTCATCGGGAGCGACCCCTTGAGTAAAAGTTTGCATCAACGTAATAACTTCACTGTAGTAGATTACTTTTGCTTTGCATCGTGGTATTCAGTTTGGGATATCCTGCACCCCATTCGACGGGGAAAGAGCCGAGATCCCTTCACCGGGAGTGACCTCTTTAGCAAATGTTTTCGCCACTATATATTTATAAAAACCACTTGGATTCCTTCAACGAGATCAAGTTCATTACCTTAAAGGTTTTTCGTCAAAAACCAGCCGTAGCCCTCCGTCACTTCAGATTTGTATTGCTTAGTATTCGTGCTACGTATGTCGTGTTTAGCCGAGGCGTAGTGTTCGGTAGCTATGTAGTGCTTTTCTGTTGCATGGATATGCGATTGGTTAGGACAGTCGTACGGTCATTTTGGCTCAGTCAAGGACTCGTGCGGGTGGGTCTAATGCAATCAAGATAGTGACGGGTTGAACTTGACTAGGATCCTTTGATATGTTGGCTCAGTCAAGGTCACTTGGGTCCTAGGGGTAAAAATCTCATCGGGAGTTTCAAACATACAGGAAACTTGCCAGGCTTGCGCATACCTTCTGGAGTGTGTTAACTTGAGTGGCTTCCATCAAGTTATCATGCGATGATAGTTGGATCCCGATTCCCACTGATGAGTAGGATTACTCCTCGGCTGATTCCGACTAATTCTCCTTTTAGGTTTGGAGGAGAATTCGAGGAAACAGTGGGAGACATCCAGATTAGATAAAATGATTAACCATTCTGATCTAGGTTAGAGTGCACGCTGAGTGTTTCTTCTCTCTCTCTCTCTGGCTGTGACTATTACCCGACCCTTGACTAAAACTCATGAAACCAAGTTAACCGAACCTTCCTAAAACACTATGGATTTTGGAATGTCACGGTGTCGCATATATCATTGCCACTTCTGTATTACCTTTGCATTTCTCCAGAACACTCCGTATCACTACGAACATCCACTTCCATTGGATAAATCCATCGTATGGTTATATACGAACTCGAAGGATCTTTTTCAAGGATGGATTCTGGTTCCGAAGAGATTGAATAGGATTATTCGGTTGTCTTTTCTCTTTACCTTCTCTCAGGTTGTGAGGGCTCCTAGGATTAGGAGAGGGTACACCTATTGAGCTTATTGGATAGTCTTCCTCCAGACCATAGGCAGGTGCCGAACGGTAGGGAAGGAAGAAAACCAACAAGCTTAACTGTGGTGTACAGAAGGTAATAAGTAAAGACATATAAAGGGATTAGAATAATGGCAAAGAAAATTATGATCACCATCATTCACGACAAAGATCGGGTATACCCCTGCCACTCCTATATCACTTTTGCATTTCTCCAGAACACCCCGTATTATTACGAACGTCCACTTCCATTGGATAAATCCATCGTATGGTTATATACGAACTCGAAGGAACTTTTTCGAGGATGGATTCTGGTTCTGGAGGGATTGAATATGATTATTCAGATGTCTTTTCCCATTACCTTCTCTCAGATTGCGAGGGCTCCTAGGATTAGGAGAGTACACCTATTATGCTTATTGGATAGTCTTCTTCCAAACCTTAGGCTGGTGCTGAAGGGTAGGGAAAGAAGAAAACCGGTTAGCCTAAAGAAGGTGTACAAAAGGTAATAAGTAAAGACATAATAAAGGGATTGTAGTGAGGGCAGGTATAGTATATGGTTACTGTCGTGAATCAAGATAATAGAAGAGGTGTTAGTAGGAATACCAGTTAATCCCTTCGAAACATTTTCATGTTTCAGTTTCACTGTGCGATATTAATTGATAACTGTTTTCCCAGTTGGAATCTAACTCCAGGGTATGTATTTACCAGATCAGTTTCTTACATTTGAATGTTATTACAGATGGTGAGTGGGAGTAAGATATTGGGAATTGGGTGATTAGATCCTCATTATATCGGAATTCGTTGTAATTGGTAATATTTGAGGAAATCATCTGGATTTTGCCGGATGGCAAATATATGGATTTGAATATCCGTTGTTATGCACCAATTTCAAACTGATATATCTTTATGTTTATTTTTATAAAGTGAGATATATCTTTTTGATATTATGTCTGTGACACTTACCTATATCGGTTGGTGATTAGGTAAGGTGCATTCAATAGCGGTGTAATTCATCTTAACCATACTACAGTTTTTCAACCTACGACGCACAGGGTTTGAGTTATTGAACTCAGGGGACTTATACAAAGTATTGTATGTTGTCCAGTGTCCATTAGGACAAAGAGGTTGGTACTCATACTATATTCTGTTTACTTATGACTTCTCCAGTTCTGGACATGTATTTCGTTGAAATGCAAGGTCCAGATATTCAAAAGTTATAGGTATAAGAATAAAGTAGAGAACCATTTGTTGGAAGTATCAGGATTCCTCGATGAAGTCGAAAATGTAGATATTTGTGTTTGGTATTCCGCTGATAATAATGGCTTTGAGAACTAGCTTCTCTTTCGGGTTACTCATATGTGGATGCACTCCTAGATGAGTAATACTGATTGTCCTTTTTCCATTTGGTTGATATGCACTGGAGACAGATGCATGTTTTTGAATCTGGTTCAAATTAAATTAGTGCTTTTGTTTCTATATTAGATATATAGAATCAATTTATATCTTGACGATGTTAAGGTATAGGGAGTTGTCCGGCTGATGCTTAAAACCAGAATCCGGATAAACTCAAGGCACGTTTCAGTAATGGCTGTTTGTGGGTTATCCCGGGCTTTGACGAGGGTTAATTTCCTACCATCAGGAAGATCAATATTTATATTGTTCTTGACTCGCCACAGTTTTAATAAAATGGATTTTTTCAGAAAACAAAAGTGGGAGTATGGTAGAACTGGAAGTTATTCCAGAACCACAAACGATTACTAGAAATTTAATAGAACCTAAGAATTCAATTGGATTTTTTGTTCCATTAGCCACTCCGCAGATTTTGGTGAGTAACCTCAGGCACCCGAGAGGTACTTCGGTCTTCTCAGAGACGGTGACAGGGAGGTTCTTGTTTACCTAGACTTGCCATTGCTACTGTTCTAGGCTATAAGACCCGTCAGGAGGATGAGTATAGCGTCGTTCTAAACTAGTTTTAGATGTGCACGTCTATATGACTCTACCAGAGGGTTGTTGAAGTCGGTGGGAGCAGCGGAAGCATAGTGGGCAAGTTGCTTATGTCTATTTATAGACTAAAGCAGGTATAGCGGAAATAGATCATCTAATTTTGATTTGACAGTCATACGTCTTGACTTCATCAGAATGAGAGAAGGATCTGGTAAGAAGGTAGTAGAGAGTGATGTCCAGGTATTGGGATGACATGCACTTGATAGGAAGGGATATTCCTATACTACGATTGGATATATTTTGGTTGTCACAATGTTGTTTCTCCACATAGGATATGGATATAATATCAGGTTTTCTGGTTACTAGATCTATGGTTTTAGATCTAGATTTGGGAAGTATCCTAATCTGGGTACTTTGACATTAAATGGACGACTCCTGGCATGGTGTACCTGCAGGTGATGGAGTCAACCTCTCTAAAGGTGTCTTGCAGACTAAAGGGGAGAGGGACCTGCATGATTAGCATATCAATTGCTTAGGCAATTGAGTTAATCATGAAATGTCAAGTACCACATCAGATATTGCTTTTGCACTAGATGCAATAAGCAGATATATTAATCCAATCCTGGAGAAACATTGGGAAGCAGTTATTGAACATAAGTGAATGTTCTTGGGAAATGATTATAGCAGCCTCCTTCGGGAGACGGTTATCATTTCAGGTTCCCAAGGTGACCTGGATGACAGAGTGACTGTCTGAGTTATAGTTTTTTCCCTCTTTTGAGGGACAGTATGTTGGACAGGTGGTCTAAGCAGATACTGAGGAAAGGCATGGCGCAGGATACTGATTAAATTTAGTGGACGATACAGTATAAGTAGTTTGCTGGATTTGGAGTTCATTTATGAACTGGATCCCATCAGACATCCAGACAAATTCTAAGATTACTCATTTTGGGAGATAGTTTTCTCCGCGAAGTTGAGATATAGAGAGATACAGAGAGAAACATTGGAGCGGATCCACTCACTGAGGCTATTTCTCGAACGCAATCATTTTCGCAAACAGGCTTTGCGAAACTGATTAGTAGACAAGTTGGGTGTTCGGTATCACACGGGCTGTGAGTATGCGACATCGCAATAATTGGCCTTAAGTGCAAGTGGGAGATTGTTGGCTATAGTGCCCTCAAGGCAATTATCATAGTCGCGGACTTGTGATTATGATGATTGAGGCAGGACCTATACCGATAAAACAGTCTTACTCAAGATGATAGTATGCTATCTGGTTTGTCTTTATCATCATATACATGTTGATAGAGCCCATATGATTCTTGCTTGACTGCCAGCATTATGATGGCGATCATATATGTGGGAGCCGGGGTCTATAAGCACATCCTTAAATGTCCCTAGTCATAGGAATATCGAGACCGGGCATCGATACTCTAGTGTAGACTAGTGTATACTGATCAAGACCCCGACGAGGGGCGGTGGCCAGGTCTCACATGCCATTGGTGTTAGTTTGTTCACCTAAGATAGTATGCAGGTGCTCATTGGGTTATGAGTACACTGGACGGACTCGCCGGGAACCTGCTTGTTGGTATTATACCTATTGTCAGATAGCAGTTCCCAGGTGACATGTGTACAGGTTAGTCTGTCGACCTGAGATCGTCATTTGTCTCGTGTGAGTTCCCACTGTGCTTTGATTACTACCCTACCACGGCTCAAAGGAGTCGTGCAAACAGGTTTTAGTTGGGTACAGTCCCGAGCCACATGGAGGCAGTGATCGGATCGTCGGGGATTCGTCTCTCCCGGTATTGAGGGTTGATGTCGCATTGTGTACGGGTGGCCATCACCGCAAATCCATGGCCATGGTAGACGAGGATTACCAATCCAGGATCGATAGTTTCTCAGGAGGTGATGGGTTACATGCCGACACTAAATATCGCGTTGTTAGGGGCCTGACTTTATCTACCCCCTAGACTCGATATGCGATACTCTTAGACGAACAGACCGGACTGAACGGATATTGTCACTGACAGGCTCAGTAGGGGTTCAGGATGAGTTTGCTCGTCGGCCTCCCTTTCTCTCAATACCTGGGTAGACGTTACGTACAGCTAGTGCCGCTGACGTGCTTGTGGTTAAACCCACTGCCAGCGTATTGACGAGTCTTTAGAGTCCCACACAGAGGGTTTTCACGGTTCAGGCGATATGGTGTACATGAGGTATGTTGATACATACAGGTGTCCGATTAAATATGTGCACTTGCTGCGCAGAATTTAATCGGACGGTTGATAATACTAGCGGCTTAGGATTAAGCCAGTTTATTAAATCAGGTTTTGATTTAATAATTTATATATGTATTTGAATATACGTATTCTAGTATTATTGTTCACTATTCGTTTTTCTCTCTCGGCTATTCGTATTTTGGTACGAATACGCGTATATGTATTTCGGTACATGTACCGGGAAGTATTCCGTATTTTGTACGAAATAGCTTCTAGAAGATTTGCCACCTCATTATTTGATTTTCCATTTATGGAAATTCATTTTGTTTAAAAATGAGTTGGAGGGTGTGACGTGGCACTTGCATAGTGTTATGCATGTTCATGGCATGGGCTTTAGGGATGGTGTTTATTTGTTTAATTGAAAAAGTAATTTGGAAATTATTTTTTTAATGGAAATGAGAGAGGGAGAGGGGCCGGCCATTATTGGGGGGATTGATTTCATTTGGGTTTTTTTTACATGAAACATTATGCTAGCTCTCACTCACTCTCTCATGCTCCAAAAACACTTAGCCAAATTCCTTAGCTCATGCCATAGTTTGCTCACTCCTTCATCTTTCTTGAGTTTTACATTGAGCTCATATATTGAGAGAAAAATATAGTGACACACTACTACAACTCGACTCTCCATCGTTAGCAACTTTGGAGCGTCGGTTGTCTCGTTCGTCGAGCTGGAGCTTGCACCGTTTCCCTCGGGTGGATCATCGGAGATAGAGGAAGACCGGCAACCAAACTTCGTTAAAGAACCTCTAGGAGCTTGGAATGAAGAAAGAAAGACTTGGATCATCTCGGTATAACAATTCTAACTCTTAGTTTAATTTGCTAGTTTAGGGTTTAAGGTCGATCCGGAAATCGGGTAGCGGTAGCGCTAGTTTTAAAAAATTTTGTTCCACATTTTGGCCGCGTTTCGACGGCCGGGGCGCTGCCGGGACCCTACATATATGGTATATGAAAACCGAGGGTTTGTCAAGCACTCGGGCACAAAATACCGTATCCAAACTTAGCAAACTTAACACCAACTTAATTATACCTTAAACATTGTTATATAGGGAAGGGGAGTGAATAGAGTATATGAAGAGGTTACAAGTAACCGTGGTTTCAAAATACCATAACACATCAATATATAAATCAATCTTTAAGTGAGAATCATAAAGTTAAGCATATTAAACAATCACAAGAGGTGGAGGAAGGCAAAGCAATTCATCTCACATTCTCACCATCACCACAACCAATAAAAACTACTCACACATTACAAAATAGAACAAGAAACAAAAAGAAAGACAACATAAAAAACACAAGAACAAGAAGTTTAAACCAAAAGAAAGTGCAAGTCTTTATTAACAAAATGGATGGATTAGAGCTACAAGTTAGATAACAAGCTCAACCTCCTTAATGGAGCTCTCAAATGAGAGCTCAAAGAGAGAAGAAGAGAAAGCTATCAAATGTTACAAACTGTTTTCTCACTCAAAAAAACTCCTCGAACTATATCTGTGATCTGCTATTTATAGGCAACCCAAAATTAGAAGTTGCATATGACACTGGACTTACATGACCATCAGGGACCCACACAAAGAGCACGAGTCAAAATGGAGCCAACATGGCCGCAAATTGCGGCCAAGATGAATTTATTTGCGGCCTTGAAATGGAGGATGGGGCCCATCTTGCTTCAGTAGTCTTCTGGTCACTTGGGCATCTCTCTGTAGCTGCAATTTCTTATAATTCATATCTGAGTGTATTCTAGAGTAATGTACAGAGAATGATCAAATGGGTGTATGTGTGTTCACACTTCAAATCATTGCTTTTCCAAATACATTGAACCATACCCACTTATTTGCACCACTTGCAAGACACCATGATGGTGTTTGCAACTTGATGCCTCATGATAGCTCATGCCTACTTGATACATGATGGTTCAAACATGAGATTTGATATTGTATCATGTTGGACCAAAACTAAATATTTATTTGCACACAACATTATTTTGTTTGCAAAACTTAATGTCATGATCTGTTATCTGTCCCGTTTGCAGTTCCGGCTAAAAATCGTCGTTTCTGTTCGTGTTGTGTACTATCTCCAGTGTTTTTGCCTGTGTACCTGTATTCTGTACTAATGAGCAGAAAGAGATAAAATATCACTGTTTATTGACAAAATGATAGGAAATGAGCAGTACTAAAATGTTATAAATCGTGCCGAACAAATACCCCCAAACCTATATTTTGCTCGTCCCGAGCAAAACAAAATCCTAACCTCACTTTCGCAGGGAACTCGATTGCACTGAGCCCGTGCAACAAGCCGTTAAACCTCTAGTTGTCCCTAGTAGGAGGAGTGCTGTCTCATGAGGGTTTTCAGCGGATTACACCCAAAAAATCCAGTCAAGTTAGCGTCGTGCAAAAATTGTTGATTCTAATCTTAAGGTTAGAGATCAAAGTTAGAAGTTCTATTACCCAAGTCAGAAACGTTCGACCCTATTTTTCACTCCTCACAATTTGCTTAACATAAGCCCATACGCGTCTTTTTGTGATTGTACGGATAGTGTCCATAAGTTTTTAAGAAAATTGATTAGGGTCATCATGTCATAAATACAGACCAGGATAGACTTCTAAACGATCGCACGAGTTTGAAAGGAGTTAAGATTTTCTCAAGTTTTATTCTCCGGTTAGGTTTCAAGTCAGAATAAATATCAATTTTAACAGAGAACCTAAGTCTTATTTTTCACTCCTACCTTTCACCTGTTGTCGGTCATACATACCTTCGTGATTGCGTACAATGTCTTTATAAAATGTAAACCTTCATATCTCCACGAAAAAAACTGTTTTATAATTGAAAACTTGTCTGCGCCAAGATTATTCTCCCACGAAAAACCGTCAGGACTTTTAACTTGGAGAGAACACTTGCTTAGCTTGTTTTATTTGACGTTTGAAAACTTAGCGAGTTTTGGGTCGATGACTCCCAAACCAGATGGTTTTAGGGCATTAGTTGTGGAGACACCCCAAGGACTTAATTACCCAAGTTACCAAGGCCACAAAACAAAAGACTCATTTGCGTTTAAAGTATTCTAAAAGCAATAAGAATGGAGATATAGCCAGCTTTTCCTTTTTAAATCCAAAAGACGTGATTTATGAATAAGGTATGTAATTACTCCAACAAGGTTTCAGATGGGTTATTTTTCAGACTTATAGCTTCTGTTAAAACTTCAATAATATTCTTCATATTCACCTTACTTTATGAACTATTCCTGATATTACTTAACTCAGAACAAATCTATTTGATCCTAAAGATGTTTATCAATTTTAAAAGTTTACAGACATGTCAGACATTTATCAAATTCTCAAAAACATACGACACAAAGGAGGGTTATTTTTCGGGTCGTCGGTCTCACAAAAAGGGTTTAGTTGCTTCTAACTCATCAACCGAACCATCAGACTTTGAGACTAAGTTCCCCCACTAGCTAACATGAAAAGTGATATAAAAACGCATATTAGCTATGGTTAAACACAAATGAGGGTTATTTTCCGGGTCGTCGGTCTCACAAAAAGGGTTTAGTTGCTTCTAACTCATCAACCAAACCGTCAGACTTTGAGTCTAAGTTCCCCCACTAGCTAACATGAATTTTTTATATATATTTTTCGGAAATTTTTTCAATTTTTATGGGTTTTTTAATATGTATGCAATGCAGAATATACACATGATGCAGTGCTCACCCCCAAACCCGAGTTTTACGATGTCCTCATTGTTTCCCCCGTCTCTGGTATCTAGACTTAGACATCAGGATGAGAATTTTATTAAAAGAAAAAGAAAAAGAAAACCTAAGACTAATTACAACATGTACAAGTTAAAAGATTGGGTTAGTGCAGAAATTAATACCAGCCATTCAAAATTTTTGTCGATATAGTGCCATGGCTGGCAAAAGAATAGGTATAATAAAAAGAAAAAGAGAATATACAAAAAATGGTTAGATGTTAGTAAAAGGCATGGGTGTGTGAAGGTAGGGATCGGAAGACGCTGAAGGTGAAGACGAAGTTTTGAAGAGGAAAAAGAATTGTTTTCTGAATGAATTGAATGTTCAATAAGCACATGTTTAGTTATGAAGTCAAGTTCGTGTAAAAACTGGAGGTCATTCGCAAAAAGCTCAGCAAAAGAAAGGTTTCTCGGATGTTCCCAAATTGGTTCTGATTCAAACTCACCAAGAATATCAAGTTCATCAGCAAAAATTTCCTCAAAACTCGACAAGAAAGAATAATGTTCAGTGCTGTCTTCTTCCTTATTATTTTTCGCAATCCTACTCCTATTATTCACAAACTCTCCCAAAACGATTTCTTCGTCATCACATTCACCAATGGGTAGGTTCATATCATCTAAAAAAGTAGGTTCCCACCCTAATGTTTCTTCCGAAACAATATCACTAGGTGATACAAAAATTGTGGGTTCCTTATCATTGATCTTTTCTAACGATCTATCCCAACCATACCCGCCAAATTGACAAGCTCCCTCATCTAAAATTGGAAAGCAAAAGTCGGCCGGTTCAAGAATTTACTCTTCAAGTATAATTTCGGTTAAATCAATCTCTAAGTCACAAGCGACAAGAGGTTCAGTGGATACCTGAAGGCTAATGGTGGACTGACGTAGAGGGTTTGCTTGTGTGTCCTGGCAACACTCAGTCAATTCAATCGTATCATCATCTATGAAATCATCAAAATTTGGTTGATCGTTTAACTCTCTCGGGTGACTTCCTAATATTGACATTATTTGAATCCGATTGATTGTGTTCACTCCCTAGTGTAAGTCCATATTGCGACCCCCGGTGCTTACGGGGAGGCGGAAACGGTATAAAAACAAATTTTAAACGCAAGAGGCAACATGGACTTAACTAGGTCGGGATCGTTACCTAAACTAAAACTAGCAAATACGCTAAAAGAAGTTAGCTACTCGGATGAAGATGGTTATACCTAAACTTGAACTCCTTCTTCTTCAAACTTTGTAGATGTTGATGGTTCTTTTTCGTCGCCTTCTTCCGTCGAAGATGGATCCACCTCGAGGGTTCGACCTTGGGCTCTTTCTCGGACTTGGAGTGAACTAGAATCTCCGGCTTGCTAATCCTTTGATCCTAGAGTGAGTAGAGAGTGACTAGGATTTGCTTTTCTTTTTAAAGAGAAGGATTCTCAACACATTAGAAGGTTTCTCTTTGCTAGAGGAAGAAGAAGATGAAGAGAGGAGAGAGAATGAATATGATAGAATGAGCTATTTTATTCTCTCTTGCAACCATAATGCAAAAGAAAAGAATTATCTAATAATAATAATTGAAAATGAGAATAGTTGATGGTAATTTGGAATGACCACTACCATGCTTCATTTAAAAATGTAAGCATAAATCAAGGAAGACTTTTTAAAGCATGATGGTGGTCAACATTCAACCATGGTCAACAAGTCAACCATGGTCAACAAGTCAACAAAATCAACCATAACAAAATTCTCATTTAATTACTATTATAAATAGATAATCCATAAATCTATTAGGGTTTGGAAAATGATAACTGTCAACTGTGCATACGCACCCGTTCCGAAACCCTAATGGAAAAAACTCATCCTCCGCCTCAAGCAACTGTGCATACACACCTGCATTCTCGTTCCGAGGAACAAGAATACCGAGATATAAAAGCAACCCCAAAACATATATACCAGTATCAGGCTCAAACCAGAGCCTGCCAGTATAATCCGTCCGGACTCCAAACGTGCACAAGTGCGCGGATGAGAACGAACCCTGTCGCAAAACCATGCGAACTCTACTCTGTTTTGCCCAGAGGCGAATACCCTCTGTGTGGGACTCTAAAGACCCGACACTACGCTGGCAGTGGGTTTAACCACAGACCGCAAGCGGCACTAGCTGTGCGTAACGGTCCCCAGGTAGATGTCGACAAGAAGGCTGACGAGGTGAAACCCCATCTGTACTCCTACTGAGTCTGAATGTGACAGTCTCCGTACAGTCTGGTCTGTTCGTCTGATACATCGCATGGCGGGCCTAGGGGGTGGTAAACGTCAGTCCCCCAATAGCGGTACAAGTCGTGCCGGAGCGAAGCCCAAAACACCCTGAGATAACACTGGAAACCTACCAGTATATCTCGTTTGCCCTGGCCAGGGACTACTCGTGTAATGGCTCTCCTAGACACAGCGCGATGTCAACCCCCAATACCGGGAGAGACGAATCCTGTCTAACCGTCACTGCCTCCAAGTGCTTCGGGACTGCACCCAACCACCACCTGTTTGCACGACTCCTTTGAGCCGTGGTAGGGTAGTGATCAAAATGCAGTGGGAACACACTTGAGGCGAAGTGCCAGTGTCAAGTCAGCGGACTAAGCTGTACTCATGTCACCTGGGAACTGATAACTGACGATAGGTATAATACCAACCTGTCAGTTCCCGACGAGTCCTGTCCAGTGTACTCGTAACCCAACGAGCACCCGTATACTATCTCCAGTACGACGTACTGATGGCTGTGGGACAGACCATCTCCCACACTGGGATGAGAAGCGCATACGCTAGTCTACTCCGGAGTATCGATGCCCTGTCTCGATAGTCCTGCGACTAGGGACCTGTATAAGGATGTGCTTATAGATTACCCATCCCCCACTAGTGTGACTGCCATCACAACGCTGGTAATCAAGCAAAGATCCTAAGGGCTCCACTAATGCGTATAAGTGATATACTGAAATAAACACAAGTACACATTGAAGTAGAAACAAACCAAGTAGCATACTACTATTTTGAGCAAGATTGTATATACAAGGTGAATATCCCAAGCTTCCATTAAGTAATATACAAACTAGTATGATACAGTAATGGCCTCTAGGGCATATACACTAACAATCTCCCACTTGCACTAAGGCCATGTACTGGCGTATCGAAGACCTATCATCTCGATCAGCCGCTCGAACTGAGTCTGGGGTAGGGCCTTGGTGAATGGATCTGCAGTGTTCTCTTCTGAAGCAACCCTCCGAACCTCGATCTCCTTGCGATCCACGATCTCCCTGATCAGGTGATACCGCCTCAAGATGTGCCTGGATCTCTGATGGGACCTGGGTTCCTTCGCTAAAGCTATAGCCCCGTTGTTGTCGCAATACAGAGGTATTGGGTCAACAATGGACGGAACCACCTGAAGTTCTTTCAAGAACTTCCTCATCCAGACAGCTTCTTTTGCGGCATCAGATGCAGCGATGTATTCCGCTTCCATCGTCGAGTCTGCAACGGTTTCCTGTTTGGAACTCTTCCAACACACCGCCCCTCCATTGAGGGTGAAGACAAAACCCGACATGGACTTGGAATCATCCTTGTCACTCTGGAAGCTGGAGTCAGCAAAGGCCTCGATCTGGAGGTCTTTTCCGCCATACACCAAGAACATCTCCTTAGTCCTTCTCAGGTACTTGAGAATGTTCTTTACTGCTATCCAGTGTTTCTCCCCAGGGTTAGACTGATACCGGCTTACCACACTTAGTGCATAAGCTACATCCGGTCTGGTACACAACATCGCATACATTATAGAGCCTACCGCAGAAGCGTAGGGTATAATAGACATGCGATCCCTCTCCAAATCAGTCTTGGGAGACATCTCTTTAGAGAGGGTGATCCCGTGACAAGCCGGTAGGTTACCGCGCTTGGAATCTTCCATACTGAATCTCTTCACTATGGTGTCGATGTACCTGGACTGAGAAAGTCCCAATATCCTCTTGGATCTATCACGATGGATCCGGATCCCCAGGATGTATGAGGCATCACCCAGGTCTTTCATGGAGAACCTTTGTGACAAGAACCCCTTGACAGATTGTAGCATAGGAATGTCATTTCCTATTAAGAGAATGTCATCCACGTATAAAACAAGGAATACTACAGTTCTCGCTACAAATCTACTATAGATGCATGGTTCATCTGGATTTTTGATAAAGTCAAATTCCTTGACCGTCTCATCAAAACAGATGTTCCAACTCCGCGATGCCTGCTTTAGTCCATAGATGGACTTAAGTAACTTGCACACCTTTCCGCTGCTCCCACTTTGAATGAAACCCTCTGGCTGGTCCATATAGACACACTCCTCTAAATTTCCATTTAGAAAAGCTGTCTTTACGTCCATTTGCCAGATCTCATAATCGTGGAAGGCAGCAATGGCAAGAAGGATCCGAATGGATTTCAGCATGGCTACTGGAGAAAAGGTTTCGTCGTAGTCCAAGCCAGGTCTTTGACGAAAACCCTTTGCTACCAGCCTAGCTTTATAGGTCTCAACCTGTCCATCTACACCAATCTTCCTTTTGAAGATCCACTTGCATCCTACGGGTTTTACCCCGTCTGGAGCAATGTCCAACGTCCATACCTTGTTGGTGTACATGGACTCCATTTCGGTCCGCATTGCATCCAGCCATTTCACTGAGTCAACGCTCTGAACGGCCTGCTGGAAGCTAGTAGGCTCATCATAATCTATGATGCAATCCTCTCTATCCCCGTCTATGAGAAAACCGCAGTATCTCTCGGGCGGATGAGACTGCCTACTACTCCTGCGGAGCGGCGTAGGAATGTCCTGTTCTGTTGAACCCTCTGGTTCCACTAAGCTTTCAGTAACAGTCTGTGGTTCTGGAATTTCTTCCAGTTCTATTGTGTTCCCACTTATCTGAGTTTCCAAAAACTCAGTTTCCAAGAAGCGGGCATGCTGAGAAACAAAAACCTTTTGTTCCTCAGCGGAATAGAAAAGATACCCCCTGGAGTTCCTTGGGTATCCCACAAACTTACACTGTACTGAACGTGCCTCAAGCTTGTCCGCATGCTGCTTTTTTACAAAAGCTGGACATCCCCATACCTTGAGATAATTAAGACAGGGTTTCTTCCCAGTCCACATCTCATATGGGGTGGTGGGCACAGTCTTGGTAGGAGCCTTGTTCAAGAGATACGCAGCTGCTTCTAGTGCATATCCCCAGAATGATCGCGGTAACTCAGCGTTACTCATCATGGACCGCACCATATCCAATAGGGTGCGGTTCCGTCTCTCCGATACACCGTTATGTTGCGGGGTGTATGGAGGAGTAAGCTGAGAGAGAATTCCGTTCTCTTTTAAATAGTCCAGGAACTCGGCACTTAAGTATTCTCCACCTCGATCCGATCTTAGAATCTTAATACTTTTGCCGGTCTGTTTCTCTACTTCATTCTTATACTCCTGGAATTTTCCAAAAGCCTCGGACTTATGTTTCATTAAGAAGACATAACCGTACCTTGAGAAGTCATCCGTAAAAGTAATGAAGTAAGAATGTCCGCTTCGGGCATGTGTAGACATTGGACCGCACACGTCACTGTGTACGAGTCCTAAGAGCTCGCTCGCTCTTACTCCATGTCCAGTAAACGGAGTCTTTGTCATCTTTCCTTTGAGACAAGATTGACAAGTGGCATATGATTGATATTCGAACGCATTCAAATATCCTTCTGTATGCAACTTAGTCAACCTTCTCTCATTGATGTGACCCAATCTACAATGCCATAAGAAAGTCTGATTTATTTCTGGAGACTTTCTTTTGTGTGTATTCTGGACATTAAAAATCTGTGGTTGGTTTAACACGTATATACCATTACTCAATGTACCTGACCCAATCAGAACTTGATTAAGGTGAATGTTTACAACATTACTTACAAACGCAAATTCATAACCTTCTTTAGAAACTAAAGATACAGAAATGATATTACAAGTTGCGTTGGGTACAAAAAAGCAATTACGCAAAACCAAAACATGTCCATCTGACATTCCCAGGTGATAGTCCCCCACGGCTTTAGCATCCATGCTAGCTCCGTTCGCAACTCTGAGGGTCATGTCACCTGCCTTCAAATCCCTACGGTTTCTCAACGCCTGCAAAGAATTACAGATATGAGATCCTGATCCGGTATCCAATACCCAGGAAGTAGAGTTTATTGAAAGACAGTTTTCAATAACATACACACCTGAAGCTGAAGCTGCAACCTGCTTCAATTCCTGTGTTCTGGCCTTCCAGGCCCTGCAATCATTCTTCCAGTGTCCTTTCTTATGACAAAAGAAGCATTCTTCCTTATCCACAAGCTTCCCCGCTATCTTTGTTGCTTTACCTTTTCCCTTCGTATCCACTTTACTAACACCGCCCCTTGGTTTGGCGGGGGCTTTCTTCTTCTTTCCCTTGGCTTTCGCCTTGGACCTAGAAGAAGATGATCCTCCTACAAACAAAGTGGATGTTTCCCTACCTTTCTGTAGGGTGCCCTCTGCGCTCCTCAGCATGTTGAGGAGCTCTGATAGTTCAACCTCTTTTTCTTGTAGGTTGAAGTTCAGTATAAACTGGGCGTAAGTGGAAGGAAGGGACTGGAGAACTATATCCGTATATAGCTCACTCTCCAATGTGATCCCTAGGTCAGCGAGCTCCTCAATGTAGCCGATCATCTTTAGCACGTGCTCGGCTACTGATGATCCGACGGCCATTCTTGTCGAAAACAACTTTTTCGACGCTTCGTATCTTGCGATACGTGATTGCTCTCCATACAGTTCTTTTGTATGGAGCAATATGGACTCCATGTCCATATTCTCATGCCTCCTCTGATGTTCGTTGTCCATCGAGGCAAGCAGGAGGCACTTGGCCTTCGCGCTATCAATCTCCCAAGTCTTGCGGATTTCCTTATCCGCGACACTGGAAGTTGGACCAGGGACAGGGGGAGCTTTGGTGGTAAGAAGATACCCCAGCTTGTCATAAGTGATTGCTATCTTGACATTCCTGAGCCAATCTTTGTAGTTTGGCCCTGTCAGTTTGTTTTTATCTAGGAGTAACTTAAGTCCAGTCATGTTGATTGGTCGCTGCAATTAGGAGAGAGAAGAAGAAACACTCAGCATGATGCTCTTGCAAGTTTAGAGTGGTTTTTAGTTTGTCTAAACAGGATGGCTCCCACTGTTTCTCGAATCCCTCCTCAAACCATAAAGGAAGAATTAGTCAGGATCAATCCCACCGTACAATACTTGCTTAACCGTTCAGCCAGGCCAGTGTCGGTACTTCGAGGGAGGTTTTCCAACGCTTTCGCGAAGTTCCTTAATTAAATAACCTCTTTTCCCTGGGGGCGTAACCCCGCTAACACCTTTCTAGGCACCTACTAGGTTTATAGCATTGATCGTTTAGTGAGAAATTTCCCGAGGAGTAGCATATACTCACAGTAGGATCGGGATCCAAATATCATCGCGTGACGAAACTGAAGGAATCCTACCAGAATCATCACACTCCAAATGGTATGCAAATCTAGCAAGTTTCAGTACTTATGAAACTCCCGATGTGGATTTTTGCCCCATGCTCTTATGACCTTGACGAAGGTCAACAAATCATAAGTCACATGTCAAGTTCTGCCCGTCATTATCCAGGTTAATTTGAATCCACCCGTATATACCCTTGACGAAGGTCAACAAGGTAATGCGAGTGTCCCAAACCAACGCATCTATCTATGCTACATATGAACACCCAATAGCTACCAATCACTATGCCTTGACGAAGGTCAACAAACACAGCTTGAATACTATTGAATATTCATACGAAACGACGGAGGGCTACGAATGGTTTTGGCAAAACCGTGAACGTAGTGAACTTGATTTGGTCGATGGAACGAGATAGCTTTTAAAAGGAGTGGCTCAAGCTCCGCATTTAAAAGTTGTTTTTGAAAAGAACCGAGTGGTTTTTCGAAAGTGTTCCAACGACTTTAACTTGGTTTATTATCTTGCATTAGTTCTTTTAATGCGTGATATTCTTGCATTAGTACTTTTAATGCGTCCCATCATTTAATCCTACCATTGCAGAAAACAACCAAAATATGACATACGCTTATGCCATTCGCATTCGCCACGGGGCCCCGTCATTACCCGTTAGGTTACTTAACTAACGACAGAGCGGGGGCTGGGCTAGCGCGGCTGTAAAACATAAACAACGCCTAAATAGAAAGCAATGATAGACATTACAGATCACAGATGAATACATTGGATATACTAGCAATCCGCAATCCTTTCGAGCCTGAAACGAAAAGCGGATAACACGGTCGCGGTGAATAGCCAAATACCCCACCCAAGACCCCTACGGGTGCGGCAAACTACCCGCCAAGTACTCGGTAGTTTGTGCACCCCTCCATGGGTCTATCCTAGGAGCAAAAACAGTAAAAAGAATTATACAATGACGGCTACAACCCCGACCCGGTTGTGCGGCCAAACAAATAATATTATTACATCAATTTACATTTACAATGAATGAAAGAAAAACAAAAGCTCATCTCACATCCACCCCGGCTATTCACCCGCGACAGTCCAACAGATTCATATACACATTCCAGCACATTACAGATCATGTATAACCCCGACTAATCGACTTATAGCGATTAGCCGACGTTAAATACATGCAAACAACACAGATATAACCAACATAGCCAAAGTGCAGTGAAGTTCGGAAAAAATACGGAATTATAGGACCCCAAAAGTGAATTTCAGTTCTGGAAAATCTGGGTACATATAATATATCTTAAAAATCCCAAAACCAACACAGAAGAACACTGCACAAAAAACTATGCAGAGATGACACCAAACAGCGGCGGTTCCGCGGCCAGATGAAGAGGTGAGGCCGCGGAAGGGCGGCGCTTTGGAGGAATCATGCTATAGTTTTTGGTGGGTGTTCTTAGAAAACCCTGAGACGAATTTACAAGTATAAAGTTTTTCATTTTGAGCAGAAAAAATTTCAACAGAAACTTAGGGTTTTGGTTTTCCGGTTTTGCGATTTTTTCGGTTCCGAACTTCGTTACACTTCACTACCAAGCTAGTTTAAGTTTAGTTAGGCTCTGATACCACTGTAAGTCCATATTGCGACCCCCGGTGCTTACGGGGAGGCGGAAACGGTATAAAAACAAATTTTAAACGCAAGAGGCAACATGGACTTAACTAGGTCGGGATCGTTACCTAAACTAAAACTAGCAAATACGCTAAAAGAAGTTAGCTACTCGGATGAAGATGGTTATACCTAAACTTGAACTCCTTCTTCTTCAAACTTTGTAGAGGTTGATGGTTCTTTTTCGTCGCCTTCTTCCGTCGAAGATGGATCCACCTCGAGGGTTCGACCTTGGGCTCTTTCTCGGACTTGGAGTGAACTAGAATCTCCGGCTTGCTAATCCTTTGATCCTAGAGTGAGTAGAGAGTGACTAGGGTTTGCTTTTCTTTTTAAAGAGAAGGATTCTCAACACATGAGAAGGTTTCTCTTTGCTAGAAGAAGAAGAAGATGAAGAGAAGAGAGAGAATGAATATGATAGAATGAGCTATTCTATTCTCTCTTGCAACCATAATGCAAAAGAAAAGAATTATCTAATAATAATAATTGAAAATGAGAATAGTTGATGGTAATTTGGAATGACCACTACCATGCTTCATTTAAAAATGTAAGCATAAATCAAGGAAGACTTTTTAAAGCATGATGGTGGTCAACATTCAACCATGGTCAACAAGTCAACCATGGTCAACAAGTCAACAAAATCAACCATAACAAAATTCTCATTTAATTACTATTATAAATAGATAATCCATAAATCTATTAGGGTTTGGAAAATGATAACTGTCAACTGTGCATACGCACCCGTTCCGAAACCCTAATGGAAAAAACTCATCCTCCGCCTCAAGCAACTGTGCATACACACCTGCATTCTCGTTCCGAGGAACAAGAATACCGAGATATAAAAGCAACCCCAAAACATATATACCAGTATCAGGCTCAAACCAGAGCCTGCCAGTATAATCCGTCCGGACTCCAAACGTGCACAAGTGCGCGGATGAGAACGAACCCTGTCGCAAAACCATGCGACCTCTACTCTGTTTTGCCCAGAGGCGAATACCCTCTGTGTGGGACTCTAAAGACTCGACACTACGCTGGCAGTGGGTTTAACCACAGACCGCAAGCGGCACTAGCTGTGCGTAACGGTCCCCAGGTAGATGTCGACAAGAAGGCTGACGAGGTGAAACCCCATCTGTACTCCTACTGAGTCTGAATGTGACAGTCTCCGTACAGTCTGGTCTGTTCGTCTGATACATCGCATGGCGGGCCTAGGGGGTGGTAAACGTCAGTCCCCCAATAGCGGTACAAGTCGTGCCGGAGCGAAGCCCAAAACACCCTGAGATAACACTGGAAACCTACCAGTATATCTCGTTTGCCCTGGCCAGGGACTACTCGTGTAATGGCTCTCCTAGACACAGCGCGATGTCAACCCCCAATACCGGGAGAGACGAATCCTGTCTAACCGTCACTGCCTCCAAGTGCTTCGGGACTGCACCCAACCACCACCTGTTTGCACGACTCCTTTGAGCCGTGGTAGGGTAGTGATCAAAATGCAGTGGGAACACACTTGAGGCGAAGTGCCAGTGTCAAGTCAGCGGACTAAGCTGTACTCATGTCACCTGGGAACTGATAACTGACGATAGGTATAATACCAACCTGTCAGTTCCCGACGAGTCCTGTCCAGTGTACTCGTAACCCAACGAGCACCCGTATACTATCTCCAGTACGACGTACTGATGGCTGTGGGACAGACCATCTCCCACACTGGGATGAGAAGCGCATACGCTAGTCTACTCCGGAGTATCGATGCCCTGTCTCGATAGTCCTGCGACTAGGGACCTGTATAAGGATGTGCTTATAGATTACCCAGCCCCCACTAGTGTGACTGCCATCACAACGCTGGTAATCAAGCAAAGATCCTAAGGGCTCCACTAATGCGTATAAGTGATATACTGAAATAAACACAAGTACACATTGAAGTAGAAACAAACCAAGTAGCATACTACTATTTTGAGCAAGATTGTATATACAAGGTGAATATCCCAAGCTTCCATTAAGTAATATACAAACTAGTATGATACAGTAATGGCCTCTAGGGCATATACACTAACACCTAGAATCCTCTTAGTTAAATGTTTCACTTGTTCCTCTATGTTAGCCAAAGATTAGGCCTGAGCAAGAAATAATTGCTCAGACTGCTGTATGAACAGGGCTAACGTAGAAGCTGTTTGATTCTCGACCGCAGTCATCACTTCAATATCTTTTTCTAGAGCGGTCAACCTAGCATCCATCTCACCATCATACCCTAAAGATGGTTCAACAGTTTTGGGTTGGAGGGGTTGTGATGGTGGTGATGCTAAAGCAATCATTATGTCGACCTCTTTCTCTAAAATTTCAATCATCTGGTCTATAGATGAAGTAAGACCGGGTTCAGGAGTGTTAGGTGGGTGACCTTTATCAAAAATTTGAGACGGTTGGTCACCCCTAGAAAAGGACAATTATCATGAATGTGGGAAGAATCATTGCAATTTGAACAAATGGATTGGGACTGAGTATAAACAAAAGAATAAGAATCGTGAAAAAATGAATCAAGTCGTGTATCACCCATATTAACAAGAATGCACAGAAATCACAAAAATAACGAATATCACACCCCTAGCAGTCTATGTTATTCTAAGTCAACTAGACCTGCTCAAGAACCTGATTGACGAAGTAAAACTGTATCGAGAAATAGGCTCAAGATATACTGATCACGAAGCCAGGTAAGTGCAAGAGAGAAGGGGAGGTTTTCCAACGCTTTCGCGAAGGTCCTTAATTAAATAACCCTTTCTCTTGAACACTTGCCTAGACACCCTGTAAACGATATACCGTTAAGCAAAGTTCTAAATATAGTTAAATTCTCCTAATGAGCGCGAAGTCCTTAGAGTCAAAGTTCTAATTGATTTTAAAATTACTGGGGGTATACAAGAATGCGGTTTTGTGATTTGTGGGCTACGGAGAAAAGGTGATGAAATCCTTTACCGTATCTTGTTTGGTCATTTATGCCCTTAAAATCCGTATTAATGTGAAATACGCAATCAATAAAAGAATTTAAGAAAATCAATCAATTAAAGCAATTCTTTTTCAATTTTTGTTAAGCGCTGCAAAAAATACGGTCAGTTCTCTGTACAATTGGCGGCAAGCTTGTGCTATGAATCCTGCATAAGATAGAGATATTGGAATGCGTCGGATTCGAGAAGAATGTGTTAGAAAAAGCGTATCAATGTGTATTGGGTCAAGAAAACCCCTTTTGAAGTGATTACGAGTGTTTGAATGTTCGCTTGCGCGGGTCAAACTACCCGGATCTTTGGCACTGTACTTCACTAACGTCTCGCAATTTAATTTGAACCTTGCTCCGCACGATTGCTCCTCATAGTTCCGTTAAAATATGAAAATGTCGGAAAATATGATATTTAATGCAAAAAGTGATATATCTGGCCAATTAGCAGCGCACACAAAATTATGAAATTTTTCATATAAAAATGGATCAAAAATAGGTCAAAGAAACAAACCCCGAAAATTTGGAGCAAACAGGTGAAAACTGGCCGCAATTTGCGGCCAATCTTAATATTTCGGCGGCCAACTCTATGAGATGGTGCTCCAAACTTTTATAGTGTGTTTATAGTCCTATTAGAGTCCCAATGTTATATGCAAAATTTTATACTTAAACTCAGAGTGACAGCAGATCAAAAAGACAGAGAACAAAAAGAGAAGAATTTGTGTTATGTTTTTTAAAAAAAAATTGTGTTAAAAGTTAGTATTGTTAGTAAGAACCAGAAATTACAATTCCTAATGACTACAACTCCCCGGCAGCGGCGCCAAAAACTTGTTGGGACTTTACCCGCGCGTGCAAACGTGCAAAAGTTTTGAAATAGAGATTGTTTTTAAGAATTATTGCGCACGCGAGTTCGGTCTCGTTTTAAAATTTATAAACCGCAAGTGCACGGCACGTTGTAGCGAGCCGGCAAGTACGGGTCGATCCACAGAGAATTGTAATTAGGTATTGCGATTTAAGGTTCAAAAAATTAATGAATTTAGTTTTGTCACAAAAAAATAGAAAATATGCAAGCAAGGAAACAAAGAAAACAAAAAAATACGTTAAGGAAGAAGTTGGCCGTGGCTTTGGTTTGGAAGTTCGAATCGCGACGTTTATCTCTACACTCCTTTGATCATGAGTTGTCCGGCCTTACCTTGATTCCGGCACGAAGCACGACTTGTCAACGTGGTTGCGGAGCACAAACCGTCAAATTCCGATATTCGCCGTAAGGCACAAAACGAGTCCGTTTTGATCACATACCATTTGTATCTCCGCGCTTGAGGTATCAATGCTAAGTACAAGTCTTAACAAGCATACGTCAACAACAAAAACACAAAGTGGTTAGTGAGAGCAAATAGTATTGGTGTTAACTTTGCTAAGGGTTTTTGATGGTATACGGTATATGAAAACCGAGGGTTTGTCAAGCACTCGGGCACAAAATACCGTATCCAAACTTAACACCAACTTGATTCTATCTTAAACATTGTTATATAGGGAAGGGGAGTGAATAGGGTATATGAAGAGGTTACAAGTAACCATGGTTTCAAAATACTATAACACATCAACATAAAAATCAATCTTTAAGTTAGAATCATAATGTTAAGCATATTAAACAATCACAAGAGGAGGAGGAAGGCAAAGCCATTCATCTCACATCCTCACCATCACCACAACCAATAAAAACTACTCACACATTACAAAATAGAACAAGAAACAAAAAGAAAGACAACATAAAAAACACAAGAACAAGAAGTTTAAACCAAAAGAAAGTGCAAGTCTTTATTAACAAAATGGATGGATTGGAGCTACAAGTTAGATAACAAGCTCAACTTCTTAATGGATCTCTCAAATGAGAGCTCAAAGAGGGAAGAAGAGGAAGCTATCAAATGTTACAAACTGTTTTCTGACTCAAAAAAACTCCTCGAACTATATCTGTGATCTGCTATTTATAGGCAACCCAAAATCAGAAGTTGCATATGACACTGGACTTACATGACCATCAGGGACCCACACAAAGAGCATGAGTCAAAATGGAGCCAACTTGGCCGCAAATTGCGGCCAAGATGAATTTATTTGCGGCCTTGAAATGGAGGATGGGGCCCACCTTACTTCAGTAGTCTTCTGGTCACTTGGGCATCTCTCTGTAGTTGCAATTTCTTCTAATTCATATCTGAGTGTAATCTAGAGTAATGTACAGAGAAGGATCAAATGGGTGTATGTGTGTTCACACTTCAAACCATTGCTTTTCCAAATACATTAAACCATACCCACTTGCTTGCACCACTTGCAAGACACCATGATGGTGTTTGCAACTTGATGCCTCATGATAGCTCATGCCCACTTGATACATGATGGTTCAAACATGAGATTTGATATTGTATCATGTTGGACCAAAACTAAATATTTATTTTTACACAACATTATTTTGTTTGCAAAACTTAATGTCATGATCTGTTATCTGTCCCGTTTGCAGTTCCGGCTAAAAATCGTCATTTCTGTTCGTGTTGTGTACTATCTCCAGTGTATTTGCCTGTGTACCTGTATTCTGTACTAATGAGCAAACAGAGATAAAATATCACTGTTTATTGACAAAATGATAGGAAATGAGCGGTACTGAAATGTAATAAATCGTGCCTAACACTTCCCACTCCACATCTGATATGGTGTGGTAGGCACAGTCTTGGTATGAACCTTATTCAAAAGATATGCAGCTTATTCTAGTGCATAACTTCAGAAGGATTGCGGTAACTTAGCATTACTCATTATGGAACGAACTATATCTAATAGGGTTCTGTTCTGTCTTTCCTATACACCGTTGTGTTGTGGTGTGTATGGAGGAGTAAGCTGAGAGAGAATTCCATTTTCTTTTGAGTAATCCAGAAACTCGGCAATTATGTATTCACCACATCGATCAGATCTCAGTGTTTTGATACTTTTGCCTGTTTGTTTTTCCACTTCAAACTTAAATTCTCGGAATACCTCAAAAGGCCTTGGATTTATGCTTCAGCAAGAAGACATGTCCTTACCTAGAGAAATCATCCGTAAAAGTAATGAAATAGGAATAAGCACTTCGTGCATCTGTAGATATTGGACCACATACGTTGCTGTGTATGAGTTCTAAGAGCTCGCACGCTCTTACTCCGTGTCCTGTGAACGGAGTTTTTGTCATCTTTCCTATGAGACAAGATTGACAGGTTGCATAAGACTGATATTCGAACGGATCCAAATATCCCTCTCTATGTAACTTCATCAACCGTGTTTCATTGATGTGACCCAGTCTACAATGCCATAAGAAAGTCCTATTTGATTCTGGAGACTTTCTTTTAAGTGTGTTTTGGACGTTTGAAAACCTGAGCTTGATTCAATATTTACTGTCCTCTAGTCTACCTAACCCAATCAAACATTGATTTAGGTAGATGTGAACCACATCGATTACATACTAGACTTGGTACACACAAACAGTTACGCAGAATCAATATCTGCCTACTTGTTAATTCTAGATGATATACCTTACGGATATAGCGTCCACGCTCATTCCGTTAGCAACCCTGAGAGTTATATCACCTGCCTTTATAACTCTACGGTTTCTCAAAGCCTGTAATGAATTACAGATATGAGATCCTGATCCGGTATCTTGTACCCAGGAAGTAGAGTTAATTGACAGACTGTTTTCAATCACAAACACGCCCGAAGTCGAAGCCACAACGTGCTTCAGATCCTGGATTCTGGCTTTCCAAGCCCTGCATCCCTTCTGCCAATGCCCTTTCCTGTAACAACAGGAACATCCATCCATCCCTACTGTTAACCCCCGAAACTTTTGCCCTACCCTTTCCATCTACCTTACTGACACCGCCTATCAGCTTTGTGGAGGTCTTCTCCTTCTCACCCTTGGCATCCGCCTTAGATCCAGAAGAGGAAAATTCCCCAATAAGCAGAGCGGGTGTCTCCCTGGTTTCCTTCACGGTGCCCTCAACTGGAAGTATAACCTTCTTCCCCTAAGCGCAAGTAGAAGGTAGGGACTGTAGAATCAAGTCAGTTCATGACTCGTTTTCCAACGTGGTCTCCAGGTCCGTGAGCTATTTAATATAGTTAATCATTATAGGGACGTGGTCCCCTACAGATGACCCGACAACCAATCTCGCTTGAAGCAATTCTTTCGAGGTAATATACCTGCGATACGAGATTGCTCTCCATCTAAAACTTTGTTATGGAGGAAGATGGAAACTAAGTCCATCTTCTCGTGCTGCCTCTGGTATACACCATCAACTGAAGCCAACACAAGGCACTTGGCATTCGCACTGTCCTTTTCCCTTATCTTACGGATATCCTTATCCGTGATGGTGGAAACTGGACCTGGGACGGAGGGGGCTTGAGTAGTAATGAGGTGGTCCAGCTTGTCATAGGTAATTGACATCTGGACAAACCTTTGTCAGTCAATATAGTATAACTCAATCATTTTATTATCTATCTGTAACCTAATCTGGTCACCTAGTCGCTGCAATTAGAAGAGAGAGAAGAAAACACTCATCATGATGCTCTTGCAAGTTTAGATTGGTTTTTAATTTATCTAAACAGGATAGCTCCCACTGTTTCTTGAATCCTTCCTCAAACCATAAAAGAAGAATTCGTCAGGATTAATCTCACCGTACAATACATGCTTAACCGTTAGGCCAGGTTAGTGTCGGTACATCGAAGGAGGTTTTACGACGCATTCGTGAAGTTCTTTAATTAAATAACCTCTTTTCCCTGGAGGCGTAGCCCCGCTAACACTGTTCTAGACACCTACTTAGTTTATAGCATTGATCGTTAAGTGAAGAATCTCCCGAAGATTAGCGGATACTCACAGTAGGATCGGGATCCAAATATCATTGTGTGATAATCCTGAAGGAATCTTACCAACATTATCACACTCCAAATGGTATGCAGCACTAGCAAGTTTTAGTTTCCTTAGAAACTCCTGATGTGGATTTTTGCCCCATGGTCTTATGACCTTGACGAAGGCCAACATATTATAAGTCACATGTCAAGTTATACCCGTCATTGTCCAGGTTAATTTGAACCCACCCGTACATACTCTTGACGAAGGCCAAAATAGTAGTACGACTGTCCTAAATCAACACATCTATCTATGCTACAGATGAATATCCAGCAGCTACCAAACACTATGCTTTGGCGAAGGTCAAAATACATAGCTTGAATACTACTGAATATTCAACTGAAATGACGGAGGGATACGAATGGTTTTGGCGAAACCGTGAACATAATGAACTTGATATAATTGAAGAAATATGATAGCTTTTAAAAGGAGTGGTTTAAGCTCCGCATTTAAAAGTCTCCTGTTTTAAAATAACCGAGTGGTTTTAAAATTTGTTCCAACGATTCAGCTTTGGTTTGTTTGCTTTGCATTAATGTAATGCAGTACCATCATATACACCTATCATCACAGAAAAAGACGAAAATATAACGTCCACTTATGCCATCCGCATTCGCCACTGGGCCCCGTCATCACCCGTTGGTTACTTAACTAACGACAGAGCGGGGGCTGGACTAGCACAGATGAAAAACATAAACAACGTCTACTAGATATCATATATAGACATATACATTCATCTCATGCAATAATAGGCATTCCAGATCACAGATGAACATATAGGATGTACTAGGAATTCCGCGTTTCGTTTGAGCCTGTAATGAAAGACAGATTCCACGGTCATGATGAATAGCCAAACCCCACCCTAGACCCCTACGGGTGTGGAAAACTACCCTCCAAATACCCGAAGTGAAGCAACCTCCCTCAGCAAAGTGAGTAGTCCACTCGGCATTTCAAGGTACTCGGTAGTTTGTGCACCCATCTTGGGTCTATCCTGCGAGCAAAAACAGTAAAAGAAATAATACAACGGTGGCTACAACCTTAACCCGGATGTGCCCCGCAAAATAATATTACATAACTTTACAAATTTTACATCGAATGAAAGAATGAAAACTCTCATCTCACATTCCCGGCTATTCATCCACGATGATCCAACAAGTTCATATACACAAACCAACACAACATCATCACAGATATGTGCAACCCCGACTAATCGACGTAAAGCAATTAGTCGATGTTTCTAAACACATATACACATCACAAAGCTTGTAAAGTAACCGTGACATTAGAATTCCGCACGCAATTAGCAAACTAAACCAATTTTTCCAAAACACGAAAAATCCAGTGAGCTAATGTTCCAAAACCGACCGTTTAAAGCCAATCCGGGAGTCGAAACGAAATCAAAACCCGCCCGAATCTTCACGAAGAGTTAGAGCATGAAATTAACTTTAAGTTGGGGGCCTAGAGGGGGTACCCCATCCCTGAGGCCACCACGAGGTGGACAGGGGGTGAGGCAGTTTCGGGTCCCCACCGCCAAGACCACCTTATGGTGGTCTTGGGGAGTAGGCCTAGCCGTTCGGTCAACCCCAAAGGGTCCCCGGGGTGCGCACGCTCCACCACGCGGCTTCTCGATTCAAATCGTAAGCCCGCGGGGTATGCAAACAACTCAAAACTTCAATTTTGGAAACTGTTTTTGTCGGTAGTTTTTGCGCAACAAAAACGGCAGATTTCTAACATCGCTACAAGCTATCTAAGATTTATGAGAGGCCCTGATACCAATGTAAATCGATGTCACGCACCTTACGTGTTCGCGGGGAGGTGGAAATTGCAAAAAAATGATTTTTACGGGCTTCACAACACCGACTAGAACCAAGGATCGAACATAAACCATAGCTAGCAAACTACATGAGGTTTAACTACTCGGATTAGAAGTTATACCTCACAATACAAGTCCTTCGGTCTTCATCGCCATCCTCCACTTGTTGTCGGCTCCAAGGATCGTAACGGATCGTAGCAAGCTCGATGGCCACCTTGAGTCAAAGACGATCCACCCGAGAGTCTATAGTCCGAGCTCCTACCTCAAATCCGAGATAACTACGACTTCTATTTCTCTAAACAAGAAGTCCTAAGTTATGTAGAGTGATAAGATGGAGAGATTTGTCTCTTGTAACCCTAGGTTTCTCAACTGATGAGAGGTCTAGGGTTTGTGATGAAGAGAAGATGCTTGAGGAAATGAGAAAGGAGAAGTGAACCTTGAGAGAGAGCTTGGCTGCCCAAAAAATAAAGCATGAAGCAAATATGATATTTTGGAGATAAATATCTCACAAAAAAAATATCTCACAAGCTTCACAAAATATCTATTTTTTTCCAGAGTGAGTCATGAGCATGAGTCATCTAGTAGCCATGCTAGATTCAATGTCTAAAATCCACCTCATTTCTCCACCCATTTATTTTAATCCATAATAGAATTAAAACCCTAATAGGTGTCCCCTTCTAGAAGCTTTCCCGAACTAATTACGAGAATTCCCCTCATCCGTATATACATTCCCGCATCCGCATTCCGAAGAATACGAATACAAAGAGACGAATCAATCCATCAATATAATACTAGGATCCGACATAAACCAAAGCCCAGTAGTATCATCCGCCCGATCATCATACATGCACAAGTACACGTAAGTGATCGAAGCCCTGCCGTAAAACCATACGGCCTCTGCAAATTTCTCCCAGTGCAGGGAAACTTTATAAGTGGGACTCTAAAGACTCGACACTATGGTGACAGTGGGTTTAACCACAAACCGCAAGCGGTACTAGCTGCACGTAACGGCTGCTCAGGTATGTATCGATATGAAGGCCGATGAGCTAACTCATTCGAACTCCTACTGAGCCAGAATGTGACAATCTTTGTACAGTCCGGTCTGTTCGTCTAAGAGTATCGCATATCGGGCCTAGGGGCGGTAATCGTCAGACCCCTAATAGCGTAATAAGTTGTGTCGGAGAGTAGCCCAAAACACCCTGAGAAACTACTGGAATACCAACCAGTAATTATCGCTTGCCTTGGCCAAGGGCTTTGTGTAATGGCCTTCCAAACACAACGCAATATCAACCCCCAATGCCGTGAGAGACGGATCCATCTAACCGCCACTGCCTCCAAGTGCTTCGGGACTGCACCCAACTACTACATATTTGGACGACCCCTTTGAGCCGTGGTAGGGTAGTAATCAAAGTACGGTGGGAACACACTCGAGGCGAACCAGCAGTGTCAAGTCGACGGACTAAGCTGTACTCATGTCACATTGGAACTGCTACCCTGCGATAGGTATAATGCACACCAACAGTTCCCAATGAGTCATGTCCAGTGTACTCATAACTTAATGAACACCTGCATACTATCTTCAGTACGGCGTACTAATGGCTGTGGGACAGACCATCTCCCTTGCTGGGATGAGAAGCGTATACACTAGTCTACTGTGGAGTATCGATGCCCCGTCTCGATAATCCTACGACTAGGGACCTGTATAGGATGTGCTTATAGACTACCCAGTCCACACTAGTGTGACCGCCATCACAATGCTGGTAATGAATCATAGATCCTAAGGGCTCTACCAATATGTGTTAGTTATATGTATGCCCTAGAGGCCATTGCTATACATAGGATGTATATTGTAGTGGATGCTTGGACATATATAGGGAGGACTTTCTTGTTCGACATGATAGTATGCTATCTGGTTGCTCTTTACCTTAATGTGTACACTGATTGTCTCTCTGTTACATATTGGTAAAGCCCTTAGGATGTGTACTTGACTATCTGGACTATGATGCGGATCATACTAGTGGGGACATGGTAGTCCATAAGTACATCCTTCAAGGTCCCTAGTCATGGGTGTATCGAGATGGGGCATCGATATACCAGAGTAGACTAGCGTATACCTTCTCGACCCATACAGATGGGCGATGGATGATCCCATATCCATTGGTGTTTGACATCAGAGATGATATACGGGTGCTCAGTGGAGACTGGGTACACTGGACGGACTCGCCGAGAACTCCCAGATGGTATTATACCTTACGTCAGATGGCAGTTCTCTGGTGACATTGGTACAGAGTAGTCTGTTGACCCGAGATCGTCATAGAGTCTTGTATGATTCCCACTGTGCTTTGATTTCCACATTACCACATCCAAGAGGGCGCGCAAAACGGTGGTTTTTGGGTACAATCCCGAATCACATGGAGGCAGTGAGCGATAGGAGGGGATTCGTCTCTCCCGGTATAGGGAGTTGATGTTGCGCTGTGTTCGATTGGCTATAACCGGAAATCCCTGGCCAGGGTTGCTGAGATTTACTGGTAAGTGTTACCAGTAGTTTCTCGAATTGTTATAGACCTCATATCGACACGACTTATCGAGCTATTGGGGTCTGACGTTTACCACCCCTAGGCGAGATATGCAACATATCAGACGAACAGACCGGACTGTACGGTAAGTGTTACTGGTTGGATTCACAGGAGTGTGAGCGGGCTTGCTCGTCGATCTTCTGATCGCTCAATACCCAGGTGGCCGTTACGTTTAGCAGACCGCTTGCGGCTTGTGGGTGCTTGATATGATCATCATCTGCTACCGGCGTATTGACGAGTCTTTAGAGTCCTACACAGAGGTTTCCTGGCTCAAGCGAAACGAAATAGGAGCGCATATGAGATATGTGCGGGACCGAGAATAATACCAGTATGTGATACTGTATTCGATTCTCGCGATTTGTGATATTGATCGGTTATATGCGATATAGCCGGGTTATCGGATCAAGTGTTGATTCGATAAGTTGTTACTATTGATATTAGTCGGTTATATGCACTATGACCGGATCATTAAATCAAGCGTTGTTTTAATGATTTAATGCATAATTATATTACTTTGCATTAACTAGTATTGGTTCACTTTAGATGGATTTTCTCACTTGAAGTGCACATTGTATATATGATATAGTTTTGTGCACTAGTTTGTATCATGTTTGATAATACATGCAAGTTTGGGTGTAGGTTTACTTTAAACCATGTTTAAGTGAATGGTTAGGGTTTTGTTATCTATTTATTTTGTTTATTTCCTTTTAAGGCAAGAAAAGAAATGGTTGCTTTTTGGATTTACTTGAAGCTTCATGAAGCTTTGAAAAAGTTCAACCATTTTTGTTTCTTTGCCTAACCTAACCATTCACCTAACCTTGGTTTATTCTCTACACTTAACCATGGTTGCTATATATGATAAGAATCATTTTTATTTTGATGATCAATAATTCTTATCATATTCTTTTTCTTCTTCCTCTTATTCTTCAAGAAGAAAAAGCTTGCTAGCTTCAATGGTGATTTAAGAAAAAGTGTGAGAAATCCAATTCTAAAGTGAACCCACTTCCTATTTCTTCATCCTCTACCACTTGCCAAGTAGTATAGGGTGTTTTCTTCACAAGTTTCATGACTTGGTGAAGTTGGAGCTTGATCTTGTGTTGACTCGACGTAGATCATCTTCGGCATCGAAGTCGACGACCTAGCCCGCCCATTTCTCCGATGAAGCCGACGCTAGAGCCCGGGATCCGATGATCGCAGCGAGGGGACTTCATCACGGAGCTATGGAGGTGGAGGACCGGATCTACAAAGGTTGTATTTCCGTTCCCTTTTAGCAGTAAAGTTGTTTACTACTTGTAGTTTCGCCTAATATCTAGTTAACGATCTAGTCTAGGGTTTCTCGGCACCGGAAAATTTGAATTTGGCATGGCTGATGCCTTGTGAGACCTCATTAGAGTGCCTAGGAACCCTACAGTGGTATCAGAGCCTAGCTAGAGCCTTAGTCGATGCGTAGACGATGTTAGAAATCCGATCGAACCCCGAAACCCTAATCGATGCCATTCTCTGTACTTTTTTCAAAACTGTGCATTTTTCCACATTAAAAATATGCAGTAAATTCAGCAGGGAATTTGAAGTAATACTGTGCAGCACGTGCCCGTGATTCAACTAAAGAGCGGCGGAACCGCGGCACGAGCATGGCTCGTGCGGCGGTTCCGCGGCCATTATGTCAGATTAGGTTTTTAAAATTGCACAGTAATTCCTATCTTTTAGTGCTGTATTTTCTGGGATATTTTAACTTTTACTCAAGAGTTGAGTTTTATGGGTTGTATTGGGAGTTCGTAGATTCGATCGGATTGTCTAATTTTGTCTGTGTGTTTTTCCGGATAATTTAGAATATGTTAAAAAGTTCGACCGGATATAAATACCCAATTTTTCCCCTGCCGAAAAATTTCCAAGTGTTGGATTTTTCCGTGGTTTAAAGACGTTCTAAGTAGTGCAAGTAACGCGATGGTCCCTCTAGAAGACAACAAACCTTAACTCGATTATGTGACCGTCTTGAACTGCCCTTTGAACCTTAGGGTTTGGGGCAGTACGGCGTGCCACATGTGAGGCGTTGGCTTGACCCTTCTACGGCTAGACCGTTGGTACTGAGGCATGAAGTGAATGTCTTTGAACCTATTTCATGTGTTGAGCTGTTTCGGGAAAACTTGGGTGTGCGATTGTTCGATCGGAAAGTTTTACATTTTCTATCTTATCCGGAATGTGATACAATAATTGGAATTCACAAATAGTTATGAGATAACTAATATGAATGTTATAAACATAGCAGTTTAGTCTCACTTGATCGGTTGCCACGGAATTTTGATGTGATCAAAAGTCCATCGCAATCACGTAGCGTACGCGGATACTCGCCGGGTAAACTTAATAGACTGCTCCACCCCATAGCCCCGACCAAGTGACTGTATGAGAATTCCGTCGCCGAAAGCATCCGTTCGGGTGCTCGCGGTAGCGGTGTTCCGCCTTGGTGCACTTTGTCGACGGCGCCGGGGGTGCGGCCGCCTACTGAAATTTGCGACGAGCATTCGATCAGGATGTCGGGAATCTTGTTGAATTTCCCGACTTGATATTGAAAAGTGTTTTCAATAATGAGACTAAAATGCGGGGTTTATAATTATTAGGCATGCGATGTCTAAGTATTTCATTTGTTTAGGCATGCGATGTCTAAAGAGGTTGCGGATTCCAACTGTTGTAGTTTTACACTTTCTTTTCTGTGACCGTAAGTGTAATATGTGATATCGCCGGTTTCGTTGCTATATGTCAACGACAATTGGGATACGCATGTTTACTTACGTTGACGACATGTGATGTTATGTGTTGCTGGATATGTTATATTGGATCGTCGTGTTTGAATAGCCGGGTTTTTTTTTTTATGTAAGATGAGTGTTTTTCATTTTCATTCATGTAAAAACTTGTATGTAATATTCTTTTATTGGGGCACTTCCAGGTTGCGGAAGATGTCACCCTTTATATATTATTTACTTTTCCGCACTAGGATAGACCCAAGGAGGAGTGCACAAGTAACCGGGTTCTGGAGTCCAGTGGGAGACCAACTCGAGGAGTCGAGTCCGGGTCTCCTAACTCTAGAACTGGTAGGGTTGCTTGCCGCTCTCGTAGGGGTCTAGGGGTGTGGGTTTGGCTATTCATCGCGACCGTGGAATCCGTGTTTTATACTGGCTCGTATTGAAAACACGGACGTCCTAGTATATCCAATATTTCATATGTTTCTTCTGCTGCGATATCTGTGATGTGATCATGTGATGTTCTGTGATAAATACTGTATATAGTATATATGATATATTATATAGACATTACTTATGTTTTACACCCGCGCTAGCCCTGCCCCGCTCTGCCGTTAGTTACCTAACCTAACGGTGCACGAGAGGACATCGAGGCGAATGCGGATGGCATAAGTGTACGTCGTATTTATCTGTGATGTTTAGGTAACTTAAATGATGGGACTTCATTAATGAGATTAATGAAATAAAAGAAACCTAAAGATGTTGTAGAATCGAATCTCAAAAATAAAACAGGTAGCTACAGTTCTTGCTTTGCACATCGGTATATATGATATATCCTGCACCTTATTCAATGAGGAAAGGGCCGACGATCCCTTCACCGGGAGTGACCCCTTTAGCAATAACTGGCAGATACTACACACTCGGTTTGTCTTTTGATAGCTTCTATAGTTTCTGCTTTGCACAGTGATATATATGATATATCCCGCACCTCATTCGACGAGGAAAGGACCGACGATCCCTTCACCGGGAATGACTCCTTTAGCAAAACTAGAAAAGCCTAAAAAACACTCCATTTTAAAATCATTTGATTCTACAACGATATCAAGTTCATTACGCAATAGGTTTTCAGAGAAACCTGTCGTAGCCCTCCGTCATTTCAGATAAGTTGTATATAGTATTCGTGCTATATTTGTTGGCTTTCGTCAAGGTGTAGTGTGCGGTAGTTATATGCTGCTTATCTGCTGCATACGATGCGATTGGATTAGGGTAGTCGTGCGGCTTTGTTGGCTTTCGTCAAGGGTCGTGCGGGTGGGTTTAATTCAATCAAGAAATGTATGGGTTGAACTTGACTAGCGGGCTATGGTTTGTTGGCTTTCATCAAGATTATAGCACGTTAGGGGCAAAATTATCGGGAATTTCAAGTGTTGAAATTTGCAATGAGATTGCATACCTTCTATGAGATAGTTGGATCCCGATACCCGCTGCGAGTAAGAGTTACTCCTGGGAGAGTTTTACACATTACAATTAGCCGATCAAGTAGGTGTCTAGAAAGGTGTTAACGAGGTTACGCCTATGGGAAAACGAGGTTTACATTAATTAGGTTCGTGCGAAAGCACGGGGGACCTCCCTCAAAGTACCGACACTGGCCTGGCTGAAAGATTGGCGAACTTGTAGTGTGTAATTAATCCCGGCTAGTCTTTCCTTTTAGGGTTTGAAGGAAGATTTGATTAAAACAGTGGGAGCCATCCTGATTAGATAAAATAATAACCAATCTATTCTTGCAAGAGCGCACGCTGAGTGTTTTCTTCTCTCTCTCTCTCCAGGTAGCGACCATATCACGCCTTAATCAAGATAATAATACGGATGTATTGATCGAACCCGCTTGTTATACTGAGCTGGGGAACGTTGGTCCCGCTCCACCTTATAATTGTTATAAGACAGAGCAGGAAATTGGGGAATACCAGATTTCCCGTGCCGCCCAAACGAAGAAAGTGCATGCTGATGCATCATCTTCGGGTGTGTTCATTACAAAGAACTGTTTCTCAATGTCCTTTACGTCCTGGGTATTTGATACCGCATCAGGATCCCAGATATGTAATCTGTTACATAGGGCTACAGAAAGGTAGAGAACTGAGAACGGGTGATAAGTTTCATGAGACAGAAAACGGGGCAAGTGTTGCAGCCAAGTCTGTTGGTCACTGTCACCCTGTATTACCAATACATTGATTCTGAACGAATGTATTAGATACCGAACCTGATATACAAAATCATATCTGTCTCTTTATTAGTAAAGAAACGATAAAATTTTGTATTGTTGGATAATGTTTTGAACATTTCCTATATCAAAAGTTGATCGGTTCAGACACGTTATCTAAAAGCATTGAAGTTCTAAATCAAACTACAGTTCTTAGTATACGGAACACACACAAGAGGAAGAGTTCAGAAATGAACGGATCCTTCTTGAGGTATTGTAGACTAGGTCATATCAATGCGACCCGACTAGCTAAGTTGCACATAGATGCATATTTAAATCTGTTTGAATTTACATCTTGTGAAAACTTGCCGGTCATGTCACAAAGATATGATGACCAAAACTCTGTTTATTAGAAGCAGAGAAAGAGTTAGTGAACTCTTGGGATGATACATGTTGATGTATGTAGGTCCCCTGTCTACATATGCCAAGACCGGTTCTTTGTATTTCATTACATTCTCTGATAATCTCTCAAGATTCAGACAAATGTTCCTGTTGAAACACAAGTCCGAAACTTTTGAGATAATCACAGAATATAAGTTAGAAGTAGAGAACCAAAATACGGGTATAAGTATTATGTCCTTTGATGTGATCAGGGAGGAGAATACTTAAGCACGAAAATCCTGGACTATTCCAAAGATGAATGAGATTCTCTCTCTGCATTACTCCTCCGTATACACCATAGCATGATAGTATATCGGGGCGGAGCAATCACACCCTATATGATAAGGTGTGCTCTATGATGAGTACTACTGAGTTACCTATTTCCTTTTGGGAGTTATGCACTTGAGAAGCTGCATACCTATTGAAAAGGGTTCAAATCAAATCAGTTGCCTACCGCTTCATATGTGATATAGAAAGGGAAGAGCCTATATCTTAAGTTAGTTAAGATTTGGGGTTGTCCAGCCTATGTCTGAAAAGAAAAATCCGGACAAGCTCGAGGCAAGATCTGTTATGTAGAACTGGAAATGTTCCAGCTATACAAACTGCAGCTGATGATTTGATAGAACCAAAGGATTCAGTAGATTCCAACGAACCTCAGCCTCTCCGCCGATCTAGTAGGGTTACTCACCCACCTGAGAGTTACTTCGGTTTCTCTATGACAGTGGGAGCGAGGATTGCATCATGAGATGATGACCCAACTAGTTTCGAGCTGGCCATCAGGAGTGGGACTCTATAAGAATGGCTGGATGCTTAGTTGATCTGAGATGGAATCCTTATACACCAACAAAGTATGGACTTTGGTTGCAATATCTGAAGGGTTAAATCCCTATCAGGAGCAAGTATATCTTGAGAAGATTACTTGGTGTAGATGGAAAAGTCGAGACTTTCAAAGCTAGACTTGTTAAAGGTTTTCGTCATCGACCAGGCGTGGATAATGATGAAACCTTTTCCAGTGGCTATGCTTAAGTCCATCCAGATCCTACTTGCCACGGCTACATACCATGACTACGACATCTGGCGGTTGGGTGCCATGACTGCTTTTCTAAATGATGTTTTAGAAAAGTGCGTCTATAAGTACACAGTCAGAGGGCTTCGTAGACAGTGGGAGCAGCGGAAACGTGTGCAAGATATTTTATGTGATAAAGCAGGCATCGCCGAGTTGGAACGTCTGTTTTGATGTGTTAGTCAAAGAGTTTGACATCATCAAAATGGTAGATGAATCTTGTATAAACAAAAGGGTAGTAGGGAGTATGGTGAAGATCCTCGTAGAGTACGTGGATGACATACTCTTGATAAGAAAGGAGTTTCCTATGCTACGCTCGGTCAATCTCCACTTATCACAATGATTCTCCATATAGGATCAAATTGATACCTCCTAAATCCTATGTTTTGGATCTATGAGATAGATCTAATTGGATGTTAGGATACTCACTAGATGTAGTGAGATGGTATTAATCGATCCTAGGGGCAATCACTGGAAGGGTTCCAGCATGATAAGGACGATTGAAAGTCAGTCACAGGCATTGTCTTTACCCTCAGTAAAGGGACGGTATGTTAGAAGAGTTCCAAGCTAGATACCGTGGCATACTAGACGATAAAGGCTGGATACATCGCTATTTAAGATGCTACCAAAGAGGCAGTCTGGGTGTATATTGGTTCATGAGATGAACTTAGTTCCTCCCATTGTGTGACAATGGAGTTGTGGCTTATGCATAGGAACGTCCGTCCCATCAGTGATCCAGACATATTCTAAGGCAGTATCACCTGATCATGGAGATGGCTGATCTCCAGGGGATCGAGGTTAGGAGAGTATACTCAGAGGACAACACGGCGGATCCACTCACGAAGGCCTTTTCCCAGAGAGAGACTTTTATGGGATGGTTGAGTATGAGATACTGCAACCACTGCTATCAGATGGCCCTAGTGCAAGTGGGAGATTGTTAGTTATATGTATGCCCTAGAGGCCATTGCTATACATAGGATGTATATTGTAGTGGATGCTTGGACATATATAGGGAGGACTTTCTTGTTCGACATGATAGTATGCTATCTGGTTGCTCTTTACCTTAACGTGTACACTGATTGTCTCTCTGTTACATGTTGGTAAAGCCCTTAGGATGTGTACTTGACTACCTGGACTATGATGCGGATCATACTAGTGGGGACATGGTAGTCCATAAGTACATCCTTCAAGGTCCCTAGTCGTGGGTGTATCGAGATGGGGCATCGATATACCAGAGTAGACTAGCGTATACCTTCTCGACCCATACAGATGGGCAATGGATGATCCCATATCCATTGGTGTTTGACATCAGAGATGATATACGGGTGCTCAGTGGAGACTGGGTACACTGGACGGACTCGCCGAGAACTCCCAGATGGTATTATACCTTACGTCAGATGGCAGTTCTCTGGTGACACTGGTACAGAGTAGTCTGTTGACCCGAGATCGTCATAGAGTCTTGTGTGATTCCCACTGTACTTTGATTTCCACATTACCACGTCCAAGAGGGCGCACAAAACGGTGGTTTTTTGGTACAGTCCCGAATCACATGGAGGCAGTGAGCGATAGGAGGGGATTCGTCTCTCCCGGTATAGGGAGTTGATGTTGCGCTGTGTTCGATTGGCTATAACCGGAAATCCCTGGCCAGGGTTGCTGAGATTTACTGGTAAGTATTACCAGTAGTTTCTCGAATTGTTATAGACCTCATATCGACACGACTTATCGAGCTATTGGGGTCTGACGTTTACCACCCCTAGGCGAGATATGCAACATATCAGACGAACAGACCGGACTGTACGGTAAGTGTTACTGGTTGGATTCACAGGAGTGTGAGCGGGCTTGCTCGTCGATCTTCTGATCGCTCAATACCCAGGTGGCCGTTACGTTTAGCAGACCGCTTTCGGCTTGTGGGTGCTTGATATGATCATCATCTGCTACCGGCGTATTGACGAGTCTTTAGAGTCCTACACAGAGGTTTCCTGGCTCAAGCGAAACGAAATAGGAGCGCATATGAGATATGTGCGGGACCGAGAATAATACCAGTATGTGATACTGTATTCGATTCTTGCGATTTGTGACATTGATCGGTTATATGCGATATAGCCGGGTTATCGGATCAAGTGTTGATTCGATAAGTTGTTACTATTGATATTAGTCGGTTATATGCACTATGACCGGATCATTAAATCAAGCGTTGATTTAATGATTTAATGCATAATTATATTACTTTACATTAACTAGTATTGGTTCACTTTAGATGGATTTTCTTACTTGAAGTGCACATTGTATATATGATATAGTTTTGTGCACTAGTTTGTATCATGTTTGATGATACATGCAAGTTTGGGTGTAGGTTTACTTTAAACCATGTTTAAGTGAATGGTTAGGGTTTTGTTATCTATTTATTTTGTTTATTTCCTTTTAAGGCAAGAAAAGAAATGGTTGCTTTTTGGATTTACTTGAAGCTTCATGAAGCTTTGAAAAAGTTCAACCATTTTTGTTTCTTTGTCTAACCTAACCATTCACCCAACCTTGGTTTATTCTCTACACTTAACCATGGTTGCTATATGTGATAAGAATCATTTTTATTTTGATGATCAATAATTCTTATCATATTCTTTTTCTTCTTTCTCTTCTTCTTCAAGAAGAAAACGCTTGCTAGCTTCAATGGTGATTTGAGAAAAAGAGTGAGAAATACAATTCTAAAGTGAACCCACTTCCTATTTCTTCATCCTCTACCACTTGCCAAATAGTATAGGGTGTTTTCTTCACAAGTTTCATGACTTGGTGAAGTTGGAGCTTGATTTTGTGTTGCCTCGACGTAGATCATCTTCGGCATCGAAGTCAACGACCTAGCCCGCCCATTTCTCCGATGAAGCCGATGCTAGAGCCCGGGATCCGATGATCGCAGCGAGGGGACTTCATCACGGAGCTATGGAGGTGGAGGACCGGATCTACAAAGGGTGTATTTCCGTTCCCTTTTAGCAGTAAAGTTGTTTACTACTTGTAGTTTCACCTAATATCTAGTTAACGATCTAGTCTAGGGTTTCTCGGCACCGGAAAATTTGAATTTGGCATGGTTGATGCCTTGTGAGACCTCATTAGAGTGCCTAGGAACCCTACAATATGTATAAGCGATATACTAAAAGAAACACATGCACATATTGAGGTAGAAACAAACCAGGTAGCATACTACCATCTCGAGCAAGACTGATACTATATCCGTGTATATCCCAAGCTCCCGTTAAGTAATATACAATCCAGTATGTTACAATAATGGTCTCTAGGGCATATATCACTAACAGACCGGTCCTTCACTTCAATGGCTCCGTGTAGACGTCCCTTCGCTCCTAGTAGGGATCTCCGGGACTCTCGTCGGAGTCCACAAGGTGAAAGGAACAAGCTTGCTTGAAGTCTTTGAAATTAAAGATGATCTACGTCGAGAAGACTCTAACTCAAGCTACCTCTTCACTATGTGGGAACTAGTGAAGCAAACAACCTAAACTAAATGGCTAATGTAGTGTATGTTGATGAAGTAGGAATTTTGCTCACTTTAGAAATCTTTTTCTCACTCTTTTACTTCACCTTGAGAAAAGCTAGAGAGCTCAATGAAGAAGATGAAGTAAATAATAGATGAGAGAGTGAATGGCAACCATGGATGAGTTCATATCATATACTAACTCATGTAGAGACTAAACCATGGTTAAAGATAATGGTTAGGTTAATAAATATCTTAAGCAAGACAAATTTAGTGGACTAAGTCAATGGTTTCTACAAGCTTCCAAAGCTTTCAACCATGACAAATTCTAACCAATTTTGTATTTACTTTAAATAAATAAAACCCCAATTATCTTATGGAATGGTGTAAGTCTCATACACCCATGTATCATGTGTCATCAAGCATGGCACAAAATAAGAAACAAATACAATTAACATATATCACATATATATTAAATGTATACAAGTGAGATAAAGAAATTCTTAAGTGAGCTAATATTAGTTAATGTATGTTAATATATCAAATATATAATTATAAATTAAATTATCAATTCAACACTTGATTTAATAATCCGGCTATATCACATACAACCGACTAATATCATTTGTATCAACTTATCGAATCAACACTTGATTTGATAACCCGGCTATATCACATATAAACGACCGATATCATATATCATGAGAATAAAATACGGTTGTAACACCTTAGAATTTGCTATTTGTGTTAATTAGACGATAATGCGGGTTTTCTGTAAAAAGTTTACCAAATCTCCTCACATTTTATAACATTTAATTAATAATTTATTTTTATTTGTTATGGCTTGCACACACTTGTGTAAGTTAATGTGAGGGTTTGTTTGTGTTAATCTAGTTTAGCAACCATGACAACTTAACCTAATCCTAATCCTATCCTTGCTTAACCCTAAACTCTAGATATTTGTTGTTTGAGGAGAGATATTTCCAATTGTGTTTTGGAAATGAGAGGAGGTTGCAAGGTGAATCATGGAGGGCATTAATGTGCATTAATGATGAAGTGAGGGGGAGAGAGTAAGTGTAAGATACATTTACCCTGCACTCACCTCTCATCCTTTTCACCTCACACACTCTCATTCTCTCTCACTCTATCTCCTTCTCTTTATTTTCTTCATCCCTTTTCCCTCAACTGAACCCTCACTTCTTCATCACCAATCCTTTAAAAAACCTTCATTAAACATCACCCAAATCACTTCTTAATCCTTGTTTTGCCTCTTAGATGCCTTGGAGCTTGGAAAGCTAGGATCTTTGAGCTTGTGGGAGTAGGTAATGATCTATTTCTGTTAAGTAAGTCTTTTTAATGTTGCGTAGCTTGTAAATTTCAGTTTAGAACACTAAAAGTAATGTTTCGTGCACATATCATATTTTTAGTGTCATTTTGTGATATCTGTGACCCAGAGTGTATACTAGAAAATCTAGCAGTGTAGTTGTGTTGTACCTGAGACCCTAAGATTTTACCTGAAGCACGAACCCCATCCCCTCGGATTTGGCCAGCGACATGAAGTAAAAATCCGGCGACCTTGGCTTTTGTGCGGAGTTTGGGTTTGGGTTTTTCAGGGTAGCTGTCTGCAGTTGTTTTTGTGTGTTTGGTCCTGCTTGACTTTTAGGTTTTGTCTGTATACAAAATCTGGGATCACTTTGCTAGTTTCTAGTGTTACGAATACGTGTGTTAGGTTATCCGACACGGTGCGTGTACTTTGTGTAGTTTTTGCTCTTGGATTGGTTTCGTAGTGTCGCTATGCATGTTAGCCACTAGACGAACACTTGAGAGTATGTTTGGAGTTGGTGCATCGGTCAAACGTAGTGGTTACGTGTTATTGGTCGATTGCTAATATACACTTGTTATTGTTGTTTTTGATCTTAGGATCGCAGGAGGGGACTTCGGATGCTGCGAAGAAGGGAAAGCGAGTGGTTGGCTTTACTTAGCCCAAGATCATTTGTGAGTAGATTTAACATCTGCAGGGGAATCGCTCGCATGGCGTTATTGTAAGTCGATGTAGTACACCCCAGTACTTGTGGGGAGGCGGAATTTTCAAAAACGATCAAGTTTAAAGAACGAACATCGACTAACCGCTTGAATCGAAGCTAAACTGTAAATAACCGTACACAAAGAGTTTCTTTTCAATTGTGTTTAGGGATTATACCTAATGAAACCTGTCCTTCGTCTTTGTGTTCTCCTTTGTTCTCCTCGACCTTCTCTAGGTAGTAGACGATCCACCCGAGAGCAAAACACCAAGCTAAACCTCTAACTTGAGGTAACTAATCTACTTTGATTGCTAATCAAAGAAGAAAGGATGATATAGAGTGAAGGTAATGGATGATTAAGTCTAACTAATCCTTTGATCTCAACACATGAGGATTAAGGATTAGTTTCTTGAAGATGAGAGCTTAAGGAGAGAGAATGTGAGATGAGATAATGAGATGAGAGAGAGTGTATCATAATATATTATGAAGCATTCTTATTTTAGAATAATGAATAAAAGAAATGAATAAGCATGCTTCATAAATGAAAAGAGGTGATTCATTAACATGAGTCATTAAGCATTTATGGTGCATTAATGATCATGATGAATCTCCCTCATGACATCACTAATCTTATCCAAAGCTTATGTCACCTTAACCTCCTTAGTCACATCTTCTAGAAGCTTCTCGTACAATTACGAGAACGCCCCTCCAATCCGCAAAAATACGGAAAAACTTTAGACTGTAAAAATCCAATAACCGGATACCAGTAACTGGCTTAAACCAAAGCCGACTGGTAAAAACTGTCCGAAAGTCGTACGTGCGTAAACGCACGTATACGTCCAAACCCTTTGTCGCAAAACCATGCAACCTCTATATCGTTTCGCCTGGAGTAGGAAACTCTCTGTGTGGGACTCTAGAGACTCGACTACTACGCTGGCAGTGGGTTTAACCACAGACCGCAAGCGGCACTAGCTGTACGTAACGGTCCCCAGGTAGTTGTCGATAAGAAGGCCGATGAGGAAACCCATCCGAACTCCTACTGAGTCTGATGTGACAATCTCCATACAGTCCGGTCCGTTCGTCCAAGACTATCGCATATCGGGCCTAGGGGGGCGGCAAGCGTCAGTCCCCTAATAGCGGTATAAGTCGTGTCGGAGTGAAGCCCATTACACCCTGAGAAACTACTGGAACCTACCAGCAAATCTCGCTTGCCCTGGCCAGGGACTTTGCGTAATGGCTCTCTGACACAGCACGATATCTACTCCCAATACCGGGAGGGACGAATCCTGTCTAACCGCCACTGCCTCCAAGTGCTCGGGACTGCACCCAACTGCTACCTGTTTGCACGACTCCTTTGAGCCGTGGTAGGGTAGCAATCTAAGAACAGTGGGACACACTCGAGGCGAAGTAGCAGTGTCAAGTCTGCGGACTACGCTGTACTCATATCACCTGGGAACTGCTTACTGACGACTGGTATCAAACCAACCAACAGTTCCCCGTGAGTCCTGTCCGGTGTACCCGTAACCTAACGAGCACCTGCATACTATCTCCAGTACGACGTACTGACGGCTGTGGGACAGACCATCTCCCCAACTGGGATGAGAAGCGTACACACCAGTCTACTCCGGAGTATCGATGCTCTGTCTCGATAATCCAACGACCAGGGACCTGAATAAGGATGTGCTTGTAGACTACCCAGCCCCTACTAGTGTGACTGCCATCACAACGCTGGTAGACAAGCATGATCCTAAGAGCTCTATCAATACGTACACTAACATATTAAGATAGAAAAAACCAAGTAGCATACTACCATGTTTAGCAAGACTGTTATATACATGTGAATATCCCAAGCTTCCATTAAATAATATACAAGCTAGTATGATACAGTAATGGCCTTCTAGGGCATAAACACTAACAATCTCCCACTTGCACTAGGGCCATGTACTGGCATATCGCAGACCGATGATCTCGAGTAGCCTCTCGAACTGAATCTGATGTGTCTGTGCTAGATATGATATGATATTAGTCTCATGTTTATATTGCACATATAGAGTTTGCGCATAAACTTCATTGCATATTATTACTTGTTGTGCTTGGACTTGTACCCATTGGACACTGCACTATTATTGACGGCTCATGTTGCATGAGCACTGATTATATTCCACACACAACATCGATAATTGCCATGACACGCACAACCCATATACATACGAGATATAGTTGACACCTATACATACGTGATATTGTATGGTTAGGGACATTGAGACATTGATTCATATTCTATTGTGCATATGACATATAGCATACCTGTATACATACATGCTTACATATATGTCTTACCATGACTACATGCTAGCTACCCATATACCTATATGGTATTGTACCATTAGATATAGGTATATACACATATGAGATATAGCTACATGTACATCTTGCATACATACTTACATGTACACCCGTATACTTTGATATAGCTACACATATACCTAGAGGGTATTACATCATTATTGATAGGTAGATACACATATCTTGCTATATCGACATGGTTACGCATACCTGGCTATAGCTACATGTTCACCTTTATATGATGTTGCGTTGGATTTCGGAGAAATTAGGAACCGCATGATATATTTAATAACTTGTTGCAGTTAAATAGCGGTTTTTTCTTTATATGCTCATATTACTGTTTCATGTTGCATATATTATATTTCATGGATTTCGCATTGATATATGGATTTTCATATGATGTTTTCTGGATATTTTACTCCTGGGTATGTATATCAGTGGTATGGGATGCTGATATATATACATGTATATATATATCAGTCGTATGGGACGCTGTTAGATATGTACACCTATATAATATATATCATCACAATGATCTGATGGCCGATCTTTGGCCGATGTGAGGGCCGATCTTTGGCCGATATGAGGGCCGATATGGGGGCCGATCTGAGGAATTTAGGATTTAGATTGTCTTGATAGACACTGTTCCTGCCATGATGAGGATTCAGTGAGGATGACATGTTTTATTCTATACTCCGCATTTATTTGATATGCATTGCATCATGTATTAGTAGTACCTGATAGAGTACCTTTCATGACTGTTGCATATACATATTGCTATTTATTGCTATCAGCTTGCATGTGATAGATTAGCGCAGTTCGTGCATACTTGCGATTACCTGCATATGTTATTTACTATTCACGAGTTGGCAACTCACCCCCGTTGTGCCACAGGGTTGTACAGGTTGTCCCTCAGAGCAGTCAGTGGCAGGGCTTTCTTATTCCTAGCGTATCATCTTTTGCAGCGGATACCGCTACGGCTGACTGGATGCAGTTTTGCTATAGGTGGGTTTTGCGGTTATCCGATGTTGCTCATTGTATATTCGTTGTATTCAGTACTCTCCATCTACCATTTTCCTGTATTGACTTAGAGACGGGTTGTGAGGACGATATTGTATATTATTTGATGACTCTAGAGGTCTTTTATGCAGTTTTAATTATATCGTCTTTCTTCTTCGCTACGGCGTCGTATATCTGTTGTGGTGGTTGTTTTCCGTCTTTGGGCGTGGATTTGCTCCCGTTTGGGGATGCTTTACTTATATGTTTTGTTGTAGCCTTTTTGGGGGCTTGTTTTACAAGGGAGGTGCTGCCAAATTTTTAAAGAAAGTAAATTTGGACTTTAAAGAATTTTGATTGAGATTTCAAAAGTTTTAACAATGTTATTATCACTTACTTTTTTTGATGGTTTAGATTGCTGGGTTTTCGGCTTACTTAAATTGCGTTACGCCTGTAGACGTTACGTGGTTTAAGGGTCGTCACGTGCCAAATTTTGGGTCGTGACAAAATTGGTATCAGAGTGCTAGGTTTTACCTTTCGGAGTGTAGGATGACCTTGGTATGATGGAGTAGGTAGCTTAAGCAGAGTGATGTAGCGTGTGTATGCCCGCGATATACTTACGACACGGTTCTCCGCCTAAGTGACCTAAGTACTATTCGCTTGAAATTCCTTCCATGAGATACATATCCTTATGATTCGATTTTCGTGTTCTTATCGAATCCTATTTCCATTTATAGCCTTTATGCCGCCGATGACTATGAGTGCTCAGAGAGAGGCAGCGAGGGCCGAGATCAGAGTTGACTCGTTTGGGACGAGGACTGACCAGGACGGTACGCTCGTTGCACAGGAGCAGATTGATCCGCCTTCGATAGATCGTATCGCTAGGCTTGAGGCAGAAATGCAGGACTTGCGCCAGATGATGAGGTCGTTAGTTGAGGCCAGTCGAGTGCAGCGACAGGAGGTTGCCACTCCTATTACCCAGTTATTCTTTGCTATCAGCACACAGCATTTTATCACATATACAGCAGCAGTGGATGCAGCCCGTTTAGCCGAGGAGCGTCTTCCCGAGACATTGGGAGTTCCGAGACCGAGGAGGGTTCGTACAGGCATATCATCCCAGAGACAGAGGCTTAGTCGCCGTGACAGATTTCGTTTACGTCGCAGGAGTAGCAGAGGCTTTGGATGAGGACAACTATTTAGCTCTTATCCTCAGGAGAGTCAGCAGTTTTCTTCTGGATGTTACCGGTGCGGGAGTTTGAGTCATCGTGTTCGAGATTGTACTGAGCTACGTGAGGGCGGGATAGCTGTACCACATGATACCTTACCACCTTCACCTCAGGGAGAGTCGCCTGTTGCGCATGTTCTTGATCCGCGTCAGACTTATGTTCAGAGAGGTCGTGGTCGCGGAGGATTTATTCCGAAAGTACAGGATGGTAGAGGAGGAAGACAGCCAGTTGCGGGTAGAGGGCAGACACGAGCATTTGCTTCTACTCATCGGGACGCGCGGGCGTCCAATGCAGAGTTTTCAGGTATTCATATTCGTATGTTCTTTTGTTACACATGTTTGTTTAATTCGGGATCTATGCACACGTTTGTTCTACACACTTCGTGCCGAGGTTGGACCGAGAGTCGTGTATGCTAGATCAGCTGTTTGTTGTGTTTACTCTTGTTAACGATCCTTTTATTGCGTGACACGTGTTTCGGTCATTTGCCAATCGGATAGGAGATAGAGATTCTTCCGTCGATTTGATCCTTCTGGAGATGTTGGACTTTGACGTTCTCCTGGGCACGGACTGGTTGGCTGCATGCTATGCGTCTGTGGGCTGCCGCGAGAAGACAGTTAGGTTTTGTTTTCCCGGCGAGTCAGTTCTTGTTGTGCAGGGGGACTGTGGTGCCGCCTCTCACAGCTTGATTTTACCCTTTTTCGTTAGTCGGATTTTGAGGAGAGGATGTCAAGGATTCTTAGCTTCTATTCGTGATACCGGAGCCACAGCGGGTTCGTTGGACCGGGTTTCTTTTGGGCGATATTTTCCGACGTTGTTCCAGATGAGCCGGCGGAGCTTAGGGACAGCTACAGAGTTGCGTGATAGGGGGACTTGTGCGTCCGAGTGTTTCGCTTTGAGGAGCTCCTACTCTGTTCGTCAAGGAGAAGGACTGCAGTTTGAGATTGTGTATTGATTTTCGTAAATTGAACCGAGTTACGGTGCGGATTAGGCATCTTTTACCTCTCTTGACGATTTCTTTGATCAGCTCCAGGGTGCGAGACATTTTTCTAAGTTAGATTTGGGATCAGGTCATCATTAGTTGTGGGTTCGAAGTGATGACATTCCGAAGACTGCTTTTGTGCGCGCTACGGGCTTTATGAGTTTTTGGTGGTGTCGTTGGACTCACTAGTGCCCTAGCAGCATACATGGATGTGATGAACCAGATTCTTCAGGCCGTTCCTCGACCAGTGGATTGTTGTGTTATAGATGACATTCTGGACTTTTCCAATAATCGTGAGGAACATGAGCAGCACTTGAGGATTTTTCTTTGCAGACATTGGGAGAGTACCAGCTGTTTGCTAAATTCTTGAAGTGTTCCTTCAGGCTTGATAGTGTTGACTTCCTAGGTCATGTGGTTACGGGAGACGGTTTTCGTATGGACCTGAGAGAGATCGAGGCCGTACAGCTTTGGCCCAGACTTGTATCAGGGACAGAGGTCCGCAGATTTTTAGGCTTAGCCGGTTTTTACCGCCGTTTCATGAAGGATTTCTTGAGTATCGCTGCACCGTTGACCGGACTGACCAGGGTGTGCTATGTTAGGGACTCGACAGCGTGTACCCGATACTGATGGGTAGAGACGCGAGGTCCTAGAGCGGCACATCAGTCAGCTTTCAGTGTTCACCCAAGTGCCATCGAGATGTAACGTGACTTGAGAGTTGGTTACTGGTGGGCAGGGGTGATGAGTGAAGTTTCGGACTTGGTTTTGAAGTGCTTGGGTTTTCCGCGAGCTAAGGTTAAGCATTTGAGGCCGGTCGGAGAGTTGCAATCTTTAACCGTTCCGGAGTGGGAATGGGAGCAGATCTCCATGAAATTTCGTTGTGGTGTCTACCCAGATCTAGACAGGGTGTGACTCCATTTGGGTGTGTAAGTCCATGCTACCTCTCCCGGTACTTTCGGGCATGCGGAATTTGGTGAAAAACAATTTTCTAGAGGCGGTAACATGGACTCAAAACCGGATCTTTGTTAAACATCTAACTAACAACCTAACTAGGAGTTGTTAACTACTCGGTTAGGGGGTTATACCTTTCTTTCTTGAACTCCTTCGTCTTCAAGCCTCGATGGTTGTCCGGATCGGCTTCACCCCGTCTTCTCCTTGCGCCGAAGATCGATCCACCTGAAAGCTTCTACCTTTGGCTTCTTCTTCGAACTTTAAGGAAACTAGTTCACTCGGTTTGCTAAACCTTGTGAACTAGAGTGAGTAGAGGAAAGTGTGTTGGGATTTTCTCTATGGTTCTTGGTTCTCAACACATGAGACAAGTGAACCATAGACTAAAGAGAGGGAGAGCAAGAGGAAGGAGATGAGAGCTCAAGAAAACAAGAGAGAGAATGAAAATGATAGAATGAGCAAGACTTTTCTCACTTGGCTCTTATAATCCAAAACCATCATCACAAAAATAGTAATCAAGTATTGTGTAAATGGTTTAAGTCAAAATGGCTATATCATTTCATGCACTCATATTGCACAAGAGAACAAGCAAGTAAAAAGTCTTTGCCATGAAATGATAGCCATTGTCATCATGACGGTCAACTAGTCCAACCTAGTCAACCGGTCAACAAGTCAACAAAGTCAACCCCTCAACAACCATGTTACCACAATACTTAATTAATATTATTGTTAATTACATATCATATTCTCATTAGGGTTGAGCAAAAAGTCAATAGTCAACAGTCAAAGGTCAACAACCCTAATGAGAATCCTCTGCCTCTGTCTCTCCGTCAACTGTGCATACACACCCGCATTCGCGTTCCGAGGAACACGAATATATATACTGGATAAAACCAATCCCAAAACGTACACTAGGATCTGGCTTAAACCAAAGCCCGCTAGTGTTAACTGTCCGGACACTGTACGTGCACAAGTGCACGGATGTGACCGGACCCTGTCGCAAAACCATGCGACCTGTCGCAAAACCATGCGACCTGTCGCAAAACCATGCGACCTCTACTCTTTTGCCAAAAGGCGAATAGCTTTCTGTGTGGGACTCTAAAGACTCGATACTACGCTGGCAGTGGGTTTAACCACAGACCGCATGCGGCACTAGCTGTGCGTAACGGTCCCCAGGTAGATGCCGACAAGAAGACTGACGAGGTGAAACCCATCTGAACTCCTACTGAGCCTGAATGTGACAATCTCCGTACAGTCCGATCTGTTCGTCTGATACATCGCATGGCGGGCCTAGGGGGGCGGTAAACATCAGTCCCCTGATAGCGGTACAAGTCGTGTCGGAGTGAAGCCCAATACACCCTGAGATAACACTGAAAGCCTACCAGTATATCTCGCTTGCCCTGGCCAGGGACTACTCGTGTAATGGCTCTCCTAGACACAGCGCGATGTCAACCCCCAATACCGGGAGAGACGAATCCTGTCTAACCGTCACTGCCTCCAAGTGCTTCGGGACTGCACCCAACTACTACCTGTTTGCACGACTCCTTTGAGCCGTGGTAGGGTAGTAATCAAAGTACAGTGGGAACACACTCGAGGCGAAGTGACAGTGTCAAGTCAGCGGACTAAGCTGTACTCATGTCACCTCGGAACTGATAACTGACGATAGGTATAATACCAACCGGTCAGTTCCCGACGAGTCCTGTCCAGTGTACTCGTAACCCAACGAGCACCCGCATACTATCTCCAGTACGACGTACTGATGGCTGTGGGACAGACCATCTCCCACTCTGGGATGAGAAGCGCATGCGCTAGTCTACTCCGGAGTATCGATGCCCTGTCTCGATAGACCTGCGACTAGGGACCTGCATAAGGATGTGCTTATAGATTACCCAGCCCCCACTAGTGTGACTCCCATCACAACGCTGGTAATCAAGCAAAGATCCTAAGGGCTCCACTAATGTGTATAGGCGATATACTAAAATAAACACATGTACACATTGAAGTAGAAACAAACCAAGTAGCATACTACTATTTTGAGCAAGATTGTATATACAAGGTGAATATCCCAAGCTTCCATTAAGTAATATACAAACTAGTATGATACAGTAATGGCCTCTAGGCCATATACACTAATAATCTCCCACTTGCACTAAGGCCATGTACTGGCGTATCGAAGACCTATCATCTCGATCAGCCGCTCGAACTGAGTCTGGGGCAAGGCCTTGGTGAATGGATCTGCAGTGTTATCTTCTGAAGCAACCCTCCGAACCTCGATCTCCTGGCGATCCACGATCTCCCTGATTAGGTGATACCGCCTCAAGATGTGTCTGGATCTCTGATGGGACCTGGGTTCCTTCGCTAAAGCTATAGCCCCGTTGTTGTCGCAATACAGAGGTATTGGATCAACAATGGACGGAACCACCTGAAGTTCTTTCAAGAACATCCTCATCCAGACAGCTTCTTTTGCGGCATCAGATGCAGCGATGTATTCCGCTTCCATCGTCGAGTCTGCAACGGTTTCCTGTTTGGAACTCTTCCAACACACCGCCCCTCCATTGAGGGTAAAGACAAAACCCGACATGGACTTGGAATCATCCTTGTCACTCTGGAAGCTGGAGTCAGCAAAGGCCTCGATCTGGAGGTCTTTTCCGCCATACACCAAGAACATCTCCTTAGTCCTTCTCAGGTACTTGAGAATGTTCTTTACCGCTATCCAGTGTTTCTCCCCAGGGTTTGACTGATATCGGCTTACCACACTCAGTGCATAAGCTACATCCGGTCTGGTACACAACATCGCATACATTATAGAGCCTACCGCAGAAGCGTAGGGTATAATAGACATGAGATCCCTCTCTAAATCAGTCTTGGGAGACATCTCTTTAGAGAGGGTGATCCCGTGACAAGCCGGTAGGTTACCGCGCTTGGAATCTTCCATACTGAATCTTTTCAGTATGGTGTCGATATACCTGGACTGTAAAAGTCCTAATATCCTCTTGGATCTATCACGATGGATCCGGATCCCCAGGATGTATGAGGCATCACCCAGGTCTTTCATGGAGAACCTGTGGGACAAGAACCCCTTGACAGATTATAGCATAGGAATGTCATTTCCTATTAAGAGAATGTCATCCACGTATAAAACGAGGAATATTACAGTTCTCGCTACAAATCTACTATAGATGCATGGTTCATCTGGATTTTTGATAAAGCCAAATTCCTTGACCGTCTCATCAAAACAGATGTTCCAACTCCGCGATGCCTGCTTTAGTCCATAGATGGACTTAAGCAACTTGCACACCTTTCCGCTGCTCCCACTCTGAATGAAACCTTCTGGTTGGTCCATATAGACACACTCCTCTAAATTTCCATTTAGAAAAGCGGTCTTTACGTCCATCTGCCAGATCTCATAATCGTGGAAGGCAACAATGGCAAGAAGGATCCGAATGGATTTCAGCATAGCTACTGGAGAAAAGGTTTCGTCATAGTCCAAACCAGGTCTTTGACGAAAACCCTTTGCAACAAGTCTAGCTTTATAGGTCTCAACCTGTCCATCTACACCAATCTTCCTTTTGAAGATCCACTTGCATCCTACGGGTTTTACCCCGTCTGGAGCAATGTCCAACGTCCATACCTTGTTGGTGTACATGGACTCCATTTCGGTCCGCATTGCATCCAGCCATTTTACCGAGTCAACGCTCTGAACGGCCTGCTGGAAGCTAGTAGGCTCATCATAATCTATGATGCAATCCTCTCTATCCCCGTTTATGAGAAAACCGTAGTATCTCTCGGGCGGATGAGACTGCCTACTACTCCTGCGGAGCGGCGTAGGAATGTCCTGTTCTTTTGAACCCTCTGGTTCTACTAAGCTTTCAGTAATAGCTCGTGGTTCTGGAATTTCTTCCAGTTCTACTGTGCTCCCACTTATCTGGGTTTCCAAAAACTCAGTTTCCAAGAAGTAGGCATGACGAGAAACAAAAACCTTTTGTTCCTCTTCGCAGTAGAAGAAATATCCCTTGGAGTTCTTTGGATATCCCATGAACTTACACTATACCGAGCGTACCTCGAGCTTGTCCGCATGCTGCTTTTTAACAAAAGCTGGACATCCCCATGTCTTAATGTGCTTAAGATAGGGTCTCTTCCCACACCACATCTCATATGGTGTAGTAGGCACAGTCTTAGTTGGAACTCGGTTCAAAAGGTATGCAGCTGATTCTAGCGCATACCCCCAGAATGATCGCGGTAACTCAGCGTTACTCATCATGGACCGTACCATATCCAATAGGGTTCGGTTCCGTCTCTCCGATACACCGTTATGTTGCGGAGTGTATGGAGGAGTAAGCTGAGAAAGAATTCCGTTCTCTTTTAAATAGTCCAGGAACTCGGCACTCAAGTATTCTCCACCTCGATCCGATCTTAGAATCTTGATACTTTTGCCGGTTTGTTTTTCTACTTCATTCTTATATTCCTGGAATTTTCCAAAGGCTTCGGACTTATGTTTCATTAAGAAAACATAACCGTACCTTGAAAAGTCATCCGTGAAAGTAATGAAGTAAGAATAACCGCTTCGCGCATGTGTAGACATTGGACCGCACACGTCGCTGTGTACGAGTCCCAAGAGCTCGCTCGCCCTTACTCCGTGTCCAGTGAACGGAGTCTTTGTCATCTTTCCTTTGAGACAGGATTGACAAGTGGCATACGATTGATATTCGAACGGATTCAAATATCCTTCTGTATGTAACTTCGTCAACCTTCTCTCATTGATGTGACCTAGTCTACAATGCCACAAGAAAGTCTGATTGATTTCCGGAGACTTTCTTTTGTGTGTATTCTGGATATTGAAAATCTGTGGTTGGTTTAATACGTATACACCATTGCTTAATGTACCTGACCCAATCAAAACTTGATTAAGGTGAATGTTTACAACATTACTTACAAACGCAAATTCATAACCTTCTTTAGAAGTCAAAGATACAGAAATGATATTACAAGTTGCGTTGGGTACAAAATAGCAATTACGCAAAACCAAAACGTGTCTATCTGACAACCCCAGGTGATAGTCCCCCACGGCCTTAGCATCCATGCTAGCTCCGTTTGCAACTTTGAGGGTCATGTCACCTACCTTCAAAACCCTACGGTTTCTCAACGCCTGCAAAGAATTACAGATATGAGATCCTGATCCGGTATCCAATACCCAGGAAGTAGAGTTTATTGAAAGACAATTTTCAATAACATACACACCTGAAGCTGAAGCTGCAACCTGCTTCAATTCCTGTGTCCTGGCTTTCCAAGCCCTGCAATCATTCTTCCAGTGTCCCTTCTTATGACAATAGAAGCATTCTTCCTTATCCACAAGATTTCCCACTTTCTTTGTTGCTTTTGCCTTTCCCTTCGTATCCACTTTACTAACACCGCCCCTTGGTTTGGCGGGGGCTTTCTTTTTCTTTCCCTTAGCTTTCGCCTTGGACCTAGAAGAGGAAGATCCTCCTACAAACAAAGTGGATGTTTCCCTACCTTTCTGTAGGGTGCCCTCTGCGCTCCTCAGCATGTTGAGGAGTTCTGAAAGTTCAACTTCTTTTTCTTGTAAGTTGAAGTTCAGGATAAACTTGGTGTAAGTGGAAGGAAAGGACTGGAGAATCAAGTCCGTATAGAGCTCATTCTCCAACGTGGTCCCAAGGTCCGCGAGTTCTTCTATGTAGCCAATCATCTTAAGCACGTGTTCCGCTACCGATGATCCGACGGCCAACCTTGCCGAAAATAACTTCTTCGACACTTCGTATCTTGCAATACGAGACTGCTCTCCATACAGTTCTTTTGTATGGAGAAATATGGATTCGAGGTCCATATTCTCGTGCCTCCTCTGATGTTCGTTGTCCATAGAGGCAAGCACGAGGCACTTGGCCTGCGCGCAATCGATTTCCCAGGTCTTACGGATTTCCTTATCCGCGACGCTGGTTTTGGGACCTGGGACAGGGGGAGCTTTGGTGGTAAAAAGATACCCCAGCTTGTCGTAAGTGATTGCCATCTTGACATTCCTGAGCCAATCTTTATAGTTTAGCCCTGTCAGTATGTTTTTATCTAGAAGTAACTTAAGTCCAGTCATGTCGATTGGTCGCTGCAATTAGGAGAGAGAAGAAACACTCAGTATGATGCTCTTGCAAGTTTAGAATGGTTTTTAGTTTGTCTAAACAGGATGGCTCCCACTGTTTCTCGAATCCCTCCTCAAACCAAAAAGGAAGAATTAGTCAGGATCAATCTCACCGTACAATACTTGCTTAACCGTTCAGCCAGGCCAGTGTTGGTACTTCGAGGGAGGTTTTCCAACGCTTTCGTGAAGTTCCTTAATTAAATAACCTCTTTTCCCTGGGGGCGTAGCCCCGCTAACACCTTTCTAGACACCTACTTGGTTTATAGCATTGATCGTTAAGTGAGAAATTTCCCGAGGAGCAGCATATACTCAGAGTAGGATCGGGATCCAAATATCATTGCGTGACGAATCTGAAGGAATCCTACCAGAATCATCACACTCCAAATGGTATGCAACACTAGCAAGTTTCAGTTCTTTTGAAACTCCCGATGTGGATTTTTGCCCCATGCTCTTATGACCTTGACTTTGGCCAACAAATCATAAGTCACATGTCAAGTTCTACCCGTCGTTCTCCAGGTTAATTTGAATCCACCCGCACCTACCCTTGACTTTGGCCAACAAGGCAGTACGACTGTTCCAAACTAACGCATCTATCTATGCTGCACATGAATACCCAATAGCTACCAATCACTATGCCTTGACTTTGGCCAACAAACATAGCTTGAATACTATTGATCATCCATGTGAAACGACGGAGGGCTACGAATGGTTTTGGCTAAACCGTGAACGTAGTGAACTTGATATAATCGATGGAACGAGATAGCTTTAAAAAGGAGTGGCTCAAGCTCCGCATTTAAAAGTTAGTTTTGAAAATAACCGAGTGGTTTTTCGAAAGTGTTCCAACGACTTTTACTTGGTTTATTTTTCTTACATTAGTTCTTTTAATACGTGATATTCTTTCATTAGTTCTTTTAATGCGTCCCATCATTTAATCCTACCATTGCAGAAAACAACCAAAATATGACGTACGCTTATGCCATTCGCATTCGCCACGGGGCCCCGTCATTACCCGTTAGGTTACTTAACTAACGACAGAGCGGAGGCTGGGTTAGCGCGGCTGTAAAACATAAGCAACGTCTAAATAATATCATATATAGATATATTGCAATGATAGCCATTTCAGATCACAGATGAACATATTGGATATACTAGGAACCCGCAATTCGTACGAGCCTGTAACGAAAAGCAGATTACACGGTCGCGGTGAATAGCCAATACCCCACCCAAGACCCCTACGGGTGCGGCAAACTACCCGCCAAATACCCGAAGCGAAGCAACCTCCCTCAACTCCGTGAGTAGGCCACTCGGCACTTCGGCATACCCGGTAGTTTGTGCACCCCCTCCATGGGTCTATCATAGGAGCAAAAACAGTAAAAAGAAATTATACAATGACGGCTACAACCCCGACCCGGTTGTGCGGCCATACAAATAATTATTACATCAATTTACAAATTTACATGAATTGAAAGAAAAGAAAACTCTCGTCTCACAACCCCCGGCTATTCACCCGCGACAATCCAATGAATTCATATACACATTCCAATAGCATTACAGATCACAGATTTGTATAACCCCCACTAATCGACATATAGCGATTAGCAGACGTTCAATACAAATATCACATCACAGAAAAACCCGTCAGCTTAAGTCTTTTAGAAGTTCGATCAAAAATACGGATTTTCAGGCCCCAAACACAAAATTTTCGTTCTGGAAAATCTGGGCAGAAAATACATATTCCAAAAATCCCAAAATACCCCTATGAACAAACTGCAAAAATAAAACCCCACACCGAGTCAACTCGGCCGCGGTTCCGCGGTGGGAGCAAGCTCCCGCCGCGGAAACGCGGCGCGTTGATCGATTCAGTGGGTCGAATTTTTGCAGTTTCTTCTAAAAACCCTGAGTCGATTTTTGGTATATCTCAAATAATTTTTGCAGCACTTTGAAAATCGACAGAAAGTTTGAAATCCGGGTGTATTTCGCGACTTTTTCTCCGATCGAATTTCTAGTTACTATGCTAACATGTTAGGTAGTGTTTAACTAGGCTCTGATACCACTGTAAGTCCATGCTACCTCTCCCGGTACTTTCGGGCATGCGGAATTTGGTGAAAAACAATTTTCTAGAGGCGGTAACATGGACTCAAAACCGGATCTTTGTTAAACATCTAACTAACAACCTAACTAGGAGTTGTTAACTACTCGGTTAGGGGGTTATATCTTTCTTTCTTGAACTCCTTCGTCTTCAAGCCTCGATGGTTGTCCGGGTCGGCTTCACCCCGTCTTCTCCTTGCGCCGAAGATCGATCCACCTGAAAGCTTCTACCTTTGGCTTCTTCTTCGAACTTTGAAGAAACTAGTTCACTCGGTTTGCTAAACATTGTGAACTAGAGTGAGTAGAGGAGAGTGTGTTGGGATTTTCTCTATGGTTCTTGGTTCTCAACACATGAGACAAGTGAACCATAAACTAAAGAGAGGGAGAGCAAGAGGAAGGAGATGAGAGCTCAAGAACACAAGAGAGAGAATGAAAATGATAGAATGAGCAAGACTTTTCTCACTTGGCTCTCATAATCCAAAACCATCATCACAAAAATAGTAATCAAGTATTGTGTAAATGGTTTAAGTCAAAATGGCTATATCATTTCATGCACTCATATTGCACAAGAGAACAAGCAAGTAAAAAGTCTTTGCCATGAAATGATAGCCATTGTCATCATGACGGTCAACTAGTCCAACCTAGTCAACCGGTCAAAAAGTCAACAAAGTCAACCCCTCAACAACCATGTTACCACAATACTTAATTAATATTATTGTTAATTACATATCATATTCTCATTAGGGTTGAGCAAAAAGTCAATAGTCAACAGTCAACGGTCAACAACCCTAATGAGAATCCTCTGCCTCTGTCTCTCCGTCAACTGTGCATACACACCCGCATTCGCGTTCCGAGGAACACGAATATATATACTGGATAAAACCAATCCCAAAACGTACACTAGGATCTGGCTTAAACCAAAGCCCGCTAGTGTTAACTGTCCGGACACTGTACGTGCACAAGTGCACGGATGTGACCGGACCCTGTCGCAAAACCATGCGACCTGTCGCAAAACCATGCGACCTCTACTCTTTTGCCAAAAGGCGAATAGCTTTCTGTGTGGGACTCTAAAGACTCGACACTACGCTGGCAGTGGGTTTAACCACAGACCGCAAGCGGCACTAGCTGTGCGTAACGGTCCCCAGGTAGATGCCGACAAGAAGACTGACGAGGTGAAACCCATCTGAACTCCTACTGAGCCTGAATGTGACAATCTCCGTACAGTCCGATCTGTTCGTCTGATACATCGCATAGCGGGCCTAGGGGGGCGGTAAACGTCAGTCCCCTAATAGCGGTACAAGTCGTGTCGGAGTGAAGCCCAATACACCCTGAGATAACACTGAAAGCCTACCAGTATATCTCGCTTGCCCTGGCCAGGGACTACTCGTGTAATGGCTCTCCTAGACACAGCGCGATGTCAACCCCCAATACCGGGAGAGACGAATCCTGTCTAACCGTCACTGCCTCCAAGTGCTTCGGGACTGCACCCAACTACTACCTGTTTGCACGACTCCTTTGAGCCGTGGTAGGGTAGTAATCAAAGTACAGTGGGAACACACTCGAGGCGAAGTGACAGTGTCAAGTCAGCGGACTAAGCTGTACTCATGTCACCTGTGAACTGATAACTGACGATAGGTATAATACCAACCGGTCAGTTCCCGACGAGTCCTGTCCAGTGTACTCGTAACCCAACGAGCACCCGTATACTATCTCCAGTACGACGTACTGATGGCTGTGGGACAGACCATCTCCCACTCTGGGATGAGAAGCGCATGCGCTAGTCTACTCCAGAGTATCGATGCCCTGTCTCGATAGTCCTGCGACTAGGGACCAACATAAGGATGTGCTTATAGATTACCCAGCCCCCACTAGTGTGACTGCCATCACAACGCTGGTAATCAAGCAAAGATCTTAAGGGCTCCACTAATGTGTATAGGCGATATACTAAAATAAACACATGTACACATTGAAGTAGAAACAAACCAAGTAGCATACTACTATTTTGAGCAAGATTGTATATACAAGGTGAATATCCCAAGCTTCCATTAAGTAATATACAAACTAGTATGATACAGTAATGGCCTCTAGGGCATATACACTAACAGGGTGATTGTTGTCTGGTTATGCTCACTTTGCTCAGTTGTTCTTCGGTAAGTTTGTGCGTTTGCACAGAGTTCCTTCATGCGTTGTATCCGATAGAGGCATCCAGTTCGCTAGCCGTCGTTGGCAGAAGCTTCAGGAAGTCTTGGGTACTGGTTGAGCATTAGCTCCAATTTTCCATCTGTAAGCCGATGGTCAGACAGAGCGGACTATACAGACTCTGGAGGATATGCTTGTGCGTACGTGATTAATGTTTGTTGGCTGTTGGGATCGTCACTTGCCATTGATGGAGTTTTCCTACGATAATGGTTATCAGGAGAAATTTCAGATGGCAGCTTTCAAGCCTTGAGTGGTAGGTTGTGTCGATCTCTAGTCTGTTTTACTGACTCCACGAGAGCAGGATTTTTTGGACCCCAGCTAGTCGAGAGGCTTCGGAGAAAATCCAGTTGATTCAGGTCAGGATGAGAGCAGCCCAGTGCAGACAGAAGTCTTATACTGACAGTCGTTGTCGCAAACTTGAGTTCGCATGGGGAGATCATGTATTCCTACGGATTTTTCCGATAAAATGGCGTGTTGAGTTTTGGGAAGCTTAGTCCCAGATTGTAGGTCCTTTTGGAATCCTTTAGCGAGTTAGTACCGTTGCCTATAATTTGGCACTTCCGCCCAGATTTTTGAGTATTCACCCCGTATTCCTGGTGTTGATACTTTGCAAATACCTTCATGACCTTTCTCATATGATTTAGCATCAGACAATTTAGCTTGGACGTGATCTTTTCATTCACCGGCAGCCGATAGTGTTAGTGGATCGGCAGGTGGAGAAACTTCGGCCAAGGGTCTTGCCATCTGTGGAGGTTTTCTTTGGCGTAGCCCGTCTAGTGAGGGGATCACTTGGGAGGTTACGAGCAAGATGTGGATGGTATGCACTCATCTCTTTGAAGGTATGCATAGTAAGAATTTTAAATTCGGGGACGAATTTTCTATAAGGGGGGAGATTGTAACACCTTAGAATTTGCGATTTGTGTTAATTAAACGATAATTCGGGTTTTCTGTAAAAGTTTACCAAATCGGTTTCCTCATATTTTATAATATTTAATTAATAATTTATTTATATTTGTTATGGCTTGCACACACTTGTGCATGTTAATGTGAGGGTTTGTTTGTTAACATCTAGTTTAGCAACCATGACAACTTAACCTAATCCTAATCATATCCTTGCTTAACCCTAAACCCTAGATATTTGTTGTGTGAGGAGAGATATTTCCAATTGTGTTTTGGAAATGAGAGGAAGTGGCAAGATGAATCATGGAAGGAATTAATGTGCATTAATGATGAAGTGAGGGAGAGAGAGTAAGTGTAAGATACACTTACCCTACACTCACCTCTCATGCTTTTCACCTCACACACTCTCATTCTCTCTCACTCTATCTCCTTCTCTTTATTTTCATCATCCCTTTTCCCTCAACTGAATCCTTACCTCTTCATCACCAATCCTTCACAAAACCTTCATTAAACATCACCCAAATCACTTCTTAATCCTTGTTTTGCCTCTTAGATGCCTTGGAGCTTGGAAAGCTAGGATCTTTGAGCTTGTGGGAGTAGGTAATGATCTCTTTCTGTTAAGTAAGTCTTTTTAATATTGCGTAACTTGTAAGTTTCAGTTTAAAACACTAAAAGTAATATTTCATGCACATATCGTATTTTTAGTGTCATTATATGATATCTGTGATCTGCTGTGACCCAGAATGTATACTAGAAAATCTAGCAGTGTAGTTGTATTGTACCTGAGACCCTAAGATTTCACCTGAAGCACGAACCCCATCCCCTCGGATTTGGCTTGCGACATGAAGTAAAAATCTGGCGACCTCGGCTTTTGTGGGGAGTTTGGATTTGAAGTTTTCTGGGCAGCTGTCTGCAGTTGTTTTTGTGTGTTTGGTCTTGCTTGATTTTTAGGTTTTGTCTGTATACAAAATCTGGGATCACTTTTCTAGTTTCTAGTGTTACGAATACGTGTGTTACGTTATCCGACACGGTGCGTGTACTTTGTGTAGTTTTTGCTCTTAGATTGGTTTCGTAGTGTCGCTATACATGTTAGCCACTAGACGAACACTTGAGAGTATGTTTGGAGTTGGTGCGTATTATTGGTCGATAGCTAATATACACTTGTTATTGTTGTTTTTGATCTTAGGGTCGCAGGCGGGGATTTCGGACGCTGCGAAGAAGAGAAAGTGAGTGGTTGGCTTTACTTAGCCCAAGATCATTTGTGAGTAGATTTAACATCTGCAGGGGAATCGCCCGCATGGCGTTATGCGTCTGGGCTAGATATGATATGATATTAGTCACATGTTTATATTGCACATATAGAGTTTGGGCATAAACTTTATTGCATATTATTACTTGTTGTGCTTGGACTTGTACCCATTGGACACTGCACTATTATTGACGGCTTATGTTGCACGAGCACTGATTATATGCCACACACACCGTCGATAATTGTCATGACACGCACAACCCATATACATACGAGATATAGTTGACACCTATACATACGTGATATTGTATGGTTAGGGACATTGAGACATTGATTCATATTCCATTGTGCATATGACATATAGCATACCTGTATACCTACATACTTACACATATGCCTTGCCATGACTACATGCTAGCTACCCATATACCTATATGGTATTGTACCATTAGAGATAGGTATATACACATATGAGACATAGCTACATGTACATCTTGCATACATACTTACATGTACACCCGTATACTTTGATATAGCTACACATATATCTGGAGGGTATTACATCATTATTGATAGGTAGATACACATATCTTGCTATACCGACATGGTTACGCATGCCTGGCTATAGCTACATGTTCACCATTATATGATGTTGCGTTGGATTTCGGAGAAATTAGGAACCGCATGATATATTTAATAAATTGTTGCAGTTAAATAGCGGTTTTTCCTTTATATGCCCATATTACTGTTTCATGTTGCATATATTATATTTCATGGATTTCGCATTGATATATGGATTTTCATTTGATGTTTTCTGGATGTTTTACTCCTGGGTATATATATCAGTGATATGGGACGCCGATATATATATACATGTATATATATATCAGTGGTATGGGACGCTGTTATATATGTACATCTATATAATATATATCATCACAATGATCTGATGGCCGATCTTTGGCCGATGTGAGGGCCGATCTGAAGGCCGATATGAGGGCCGATTTAGGGGCCGATCTTAGATTGTCTTGATGGACACTGGTCCTGCCACGTTGAGGATTCAATGAGGATGACATGTTTTATTCCATACTCCGCATTTATTTGATATGCATTGCTTCATGTATTAGTAGTACCTGATAGAGTACCTTTCATGACTGTTGCATATACATATTGCTATTTATTGCTATCAGCTTGCATGTGATAGATTAGCGCAGTTCGTGCATACTTGCGATTACCTGCATATGTTATTTACTATTCACGAGTTGGCAACTCACCCCCGTTGTGCCACTGGGTTGTACAGGTTGTCCCTCAGAGCAGTTAGAGGCAGGGCTTTCTTCTTCCTATCGTATCATCTTTTGCAGCGGATACCACTACGGCTGACTGGGTGCAGTTTTGCTATAGGTGGGTTTTGCGGTTATCCGATGTTGCTCATTGTATATTCGTTGTATTCAGTACTCTCCATCTACCATTTTCCTGTATTGACTTAGAGACGGGTTGTGAGGACGATATTGTATATTATTTGATGACTCTGGAGGTCTTTTATGCAGTTTTAATTATATCGTCTTTTTTCTTCCCTACGGCGTCGTATATCTGTTGTGGTGGTTTTTTTTCCGCCTTTGGGCATGGATTTGCTCCCGTTTGGGGATGCTTTACTTATATGTTTTGTTGTACCCTTTTTGGGGGCTTGTTTTTACAAGGGAGGTGCTGCCAAATTTTTAAACGAAGTAAATTTGGACTTTAAAGAATTTTGATTGAGATTTCAAAAGTTTTAACAATGTTATTATCACTTACTTCTTTTGATGGTTCAGATTGCTGGGTTTTCGGCTTACTTAAAATGTGTTACGCCTGTAGACGTTACGTGGTTTAAGGGCTATCACGTGCCAAATTTCGGGTCGTGACAACAGTATCACATACACGTATTAATCTCGGTCCCGCACATATCACATATACATATGTGCTCCTACTTCATTTCGCCTGAGCCAGGAAACCTCTGTGAAAGACTCTAAAGACTCGTCAATACGCCGGCAGTATGTGATGATCATATCGGTCACCCATATGCCGTCAGCGGTACTAGCTGCACGTAACGGCCACCTGGGTATTGAGCGATCAGAAGATCAACAAGCATGCCTGCTCATACCCATGTGAATCCAATAAGCAACAATACCGTACAGTCCGATCTCATCATCTGATATGTCGCATATCTAGCCTGTGGGTGGTAAACGTCAGACCCCAATAGCTTGATAAGTCATGCCGATGTGAGGCTCATAACGGTTCGAGAAACTACCGATAACACTTACTAGTAAATCTCAGCAACCCTAGCCAGGGATTTCCTGTTATGGCCAATCGAGTACAGTGCAACATCAACCCCCAATACCGGGAGAGATGAAATCCCCTCCTATCGCTCATTGCCTCCATGTGACTCCGAACTGTACCCAAAAACCACCGTTTTGCACGTTCTCTTGAACGTGGTAAGGTGGAAATCAAAGTACAGTGGGAATCACACAAGACTTTGTGACGATCTCGGGTCAACAGACTAACCTGTACCAGTGTCACCAGAGAACTGCTATCTGACGTAAGGTATAATATCATATAGGAGTTCTCGGCGAGTCATGTTCAGTGTACCAAGTCTCCACTGAGCACCCGTATACAATCTTTGATGTCAAATACCAATGGATGTGGATCATCCATCGCCCATCTTATGGGTCAATAAATGTATACGCTAGTCTACACTGGAATATCGATGCTCCGTCTCGATACTCCCACGACTAGGAACAATTAAAGGATGAACTTATGGACTACCATGGCCCTACTAGTATGATCTGCATCATAATCCTGGTAGTCAAGTATACATCCTAAGGGTTTTACCAACATGTGAGAGCAAGCCAGTATCATAATAAAAATCTACATGTTAAGATAAAGAACAACCAGATTGCATACTATCATGTCAAGCAAGAAAGTCCTCTTTATATATGTCCAAGCATCCACTATAATATACATCACATGTACAACAATGGCCTCTAGGGCATATATACAACTAACAATCTCCCACTTGCACTAAGGCCAATTGTTGTAGTATCTTATACCTAACACCCCGAAGAGTCTCTCAAATTGTGTCTTGGGTATGGCCTTCGTGAGTGGATCCGCGTGTTATCCCTCGTGTCAACTCTACTGACCTCGATCTCCCGGCGACCAACTATCTCCCGGATCAGGTGATACCGCCTCAGAATATGCCTGCATTGCTGATGGGACCTGGGTTCCTTGGCCAAAGCCACTGCTTCATTGTTATCACAATACAAAGGTATTGGATGTTCTATGGACGAAACAACACCAAGTTCGGTTATTAACTTCTTCATCCAGACAGCCTCTTTGGCAGCATCGTTGGCAGCGATGTATTCATCCTCCATCGTCAAGTCTGCCACGGTTTCTTGCTTAGAACTCTTCCAACAAACTGCCCCTCCATTGAGGGTGAAGATAAAACCCGAGACCGACTAAGAGTCATCCTTATCACTCTAGAAGCTCGAATCGGTAAAAGACTCCATTTGGAGTTCACCGTTACCATACACCAAGAACATCTCTTTAGTCCTTCTCAAGTACTTGATAATGTTCTTCACAGCTGTCCAGTGATTCTCTCCAAGATTTGCTTGATACCTACTCACTACACCTTATGAGTATGCTACATCGGGTCTGGTACATAACATCGCATACATGATAAACCTGACCGCCGAAGCATAGGGTATCCTTTGCATGCGAGCCCTCTCCAAATCAGTCTTGGGGGACATCTTTTTGGAGAGAGTGATTCCTGAGATCGTGGGTAAATTCCCACATTTGGAATCTTCCATACTAAATCTCTTTAGTATGGTGTCAATGTATCTGGATTGGGACAATCTCAAAATCCGTTTAGATCTATCACTATAGATCTTAATTCCCAAGATGTAGGAGATATCACCTAAATCTTTCATTGAGAATCTTTATGATAAGAAGAGCTTGACCGAGTGCAGCGCTGGAACATCATTTCCTATCAAGAGTATGTCATCCACATACAATACGAGGAAGACAACCTTACTCTCTGCCACTTTCTTGTATACATGATTTGTATGTCAAAAACTATCTATAACCGCAATCAAGAACGGCGTCGCATGAAGCTAGCCGGTGAGTATGGGTCGGTCCACAGGGATGTTGTGAATCTCCTAGTCGCGTTAACGAGTTAATTCCGAAGGGTGTTCGGATTGATTATTAAATCTAAAAACCTAATTATTCTATACTACGATTATCTAGATCTAGTCTTGTTAGGGTTAGGTTTAGGGATGGTTTGGAAATGCAAGTAAATCTCAACGCTTTCTATACCCGAATGAAGATCTATGAGGAGTTATGGTAATTATCAATAAAGGGGATTAGATCCGTTCGGGAAGGTGTTCCTTCCTCTAGGTTCTTGTCCTTCCTTTAGAGATCCTTACCCTAACCTCCATGGAAAACGCGCACAACCGGGCCTTTATACTACGGTATCACCGCTACCTCGAGGGATAGGGTGCCGTAGGGCGCGGTGTGTGCGTGTATGCATGGAGTCCTATTGAAAATATATTATGGGTAAGAAAGGGATGAGAGATCTCATCTCTCAAAAGCCTTCCCCAAAGCTAACTCTAAACAATTTATCTAAGGCAAGGAATTAAATCTACCTAGGGCAAAGAATTGAAATCTAAACTAGAGCAAGGAATTAAATCTACTTAAAGATGCATCTCTCCAATCATCAACGCAGGTTTGTCAGATCTGAATTTCTGAATCGAAAAGAGGCACCGATGCTCTCCATAAAGAATTCTGAATTTTATTATTAAAAGGAGGCATAAGAAAATACAATCTTTAGAGTTCCTATTTATAAAGAATAGGAAACCCTAGGTTACATTTGACCCGCATGTCTACAATTACAAATTTGCCCTTAGGTTGACTAGTCAGCGCAGAACCCACATTTTGGTAAAAAATCATTTCCTTTTGGGCTTCATTTAGCCGCGGAACCGCGGCATTGGTGGGCTTGGGCCGCGGTTCCGCGGCCCTTTAGCAGTCTTGGTTGCTGAAATTTTAGGGTTTTGTTCATGATCTTTTGGGCTTCAATATTCGGTGGTTCTTTTCTCAATTGGGCTTCTACATTGGTTCCAGATCTTCAGTGAACAATTTGCAATGGATTTTTAACCGTCCTCTTTGTATTCTTGGACCTTGCGTTGCCTTGTTAATTGTGAACTGTCTTTCGATGTAAGCTTGACTAAGATCCTCCTATTTGTTGGTCAAAGTCCACTTTTGCATCGTCTTTTCATCGTTTTCACTGTTTTAGATCCACGAACCTGTAACCTGTAACATGTAGCAGACATGCGTCAAAAGCACCTATTTATTTATAAAAAGAATAAGAATGGGGAATATAATAATGCAATATTATGGTGTGAACAATACACAAGGTTCATCTACGTTTTTGACGAAGTCAAACTCTTTGACTGTGACATCAAAACAGATGTTCCAACTCCGCGATTCCTGCTTTAACCCATAGATTGATTTAAGCAGCTTGCACACCTTCCCGTTGCTCCCACTATCTACGAAGCCGTCTGGCTGAGTCATATACACGCTTTCTTCTAAATTACCATTTAGAAAAACGGTCTTGACGTCCATCTGCCAGATTTCGTAGTCATGGTATGCAGCGATGGCAAGTAGGATCCGGATGGACTTAAGTATAGCCACTAGAGAAAAGATTTCTACATAATCCACACCTGGTCGTTGACGAAAACCTTTTGCTGCAAGTATAGCTTTGAAAGTCTCAACTCTTCCATCTACACCAAGTTTTTTCTTGAAGATCCACTTGCTCCCGATGGGTTTTACCCCTTCAGGAGCATATTCCAAAGTCCATACTTTGTTGGTGTACATGTATTCCATCTTAGATCGCATTGCATCCTGCCATTTGACAGAGTCCCCACTCATGATGGCCTGCTCGAAGCTAGTTGGGTCATCATCAACCATGATCCAATCCTCGCTCCCACCATCAATGAGAAAACCGTAGTATCTCTCTGGTGTATGAGAAATCCTACTAGATCGGCGGAGAAGCTTGGGCTCGTCGGGAACTATTGAATCCTCCGGTTCTACCAAATCTTCTGTCACTGTTTGTGCAGCTGGAACTTCTTCCAGTTCTACCTCATGGCCACTAATTTCTTTAACAAGAAATTCCTTTTTTGAAAAGGTGGCATGTTGAGCAACAAACACCCTTTGTTCCTCAATGTGGTAGAAGATATGCCCTCGCGAATGCTTGGGATATCCAATAAACTTACACAAAATAGACGTTGCCTCGAGTTTGTCCAGATTTTGTCTTTTGACATAGGCCGGACAACCCCATATCTTAATAAAATTCAGACATGGTCTCTTCTCCTCCCATATCTCATATGGAGTGGTAGGCACTGATTTAGTTGGAACTCTATTCAATAGGTATGCTGCTGTCTCAAGCGCATAACCTCAAAAGGAAATAGGTAACTCAGCGGTGCTCATCATAGAGTGCACCATATCTAATAGGGTGCGATTCCTCCGCTCCGACACACCGTTGTGCTGTGGTGTATATGGAGGAGTAAGCTGAGAGAGAATCCCATTCTCTTTTAGGTAGTCCATGAACTCATTGCTCAAGTATTCTCCTCCCCGATCAGATCGAAGGATTTTAATAATTTTACCCGTCTGGTTCTCAACTTCTTGTTTATTTTCTCTGAATTTCTCAAAAGCTTCAGACTTGTGTTTCATTAGGAACATATGTCCGAATCTTGAGAGATCGTCAGTGAATGTAATGAAGTACGAGGAACCATCCCTGGCATGTGTAGACATGGGACCGCATACATCACTATGTATCAGTCCCAAGTGTTCCGTAACTCTTTCTCCGTGTGCACTAAACGGAGTTTTGGTCATCTTGCCTTTGAGACAAGACTGGAAAGTTTCATACGGTGAAAATTCGAACGGATTCAAATATCCATCGTTATATAACTTATCCAGTTGTGCCGCATTGATATGACCGAGTCTACAATGCCACAAGAAGGATTCGTTCATTTCTGAACACTTCCTCTTGTGTGTGGTTGTTATGCTTAGAACTGTGGTTTGATTTAGAACATAAATGCCATTGCACAACGTGCCTGATCCAATCAACTTTTGATTCAGGAAAATGTTCATAACATTATCATGCAATAAAAAATTATATCCTTCTTGACTTAATAAAGAAACTGATATGATGTTGCATATCAGGTTCGGCATGTAATAGCATTCGTTCAGAATCAATGTATTACCACTTGGTAATATAAGGTGATATTCGCCAAATGATTTGGCTGCAACAATTGCACCATTTCCAACTCTTATATCTTTATCACTCATTCCTAGTTCTCTACCTTTCTTTAGCCCATGTAACAAATTACATATGTGGGATCCTGACCCAGTATCCAATACCCAGGACGTAGAGCACAGTGAGAAACAGTTCTCAGTAACGAACACACCCGAAGAAAATGCATCAACATGCTCTTTCTTCATTTAGGTGGCATGGGAATCCTGGCATTTCCTTATTTTCTGTTCAGTCTTATAACAATTATATGAAAGAACGGAACCAACGTTCCCCAGCTCAGTGTAATAAGCAGGTTCGGTCGATACATCAATATTATTATCTTGATTAAGGCATGACATGGTCGCCACCTGGAGAGAGAGATAAGAAAACACTTAGCGTATGCTCTTGCAAGATTAGATTGGTTATTATCTTATCTAATTAGGATGTCTCCCACTGCTTTTATCAAGTCTTCCTTCAAACCCTAAAAGGTAAGACTAGCCGGGATTAATTACACCCTAAAGTTAGCTAATCGTTCAGTCAGGACAGTGTCGGTACTTTAAGGGAGGTGTAACACCTAAGATTGTGATTAGTGGCTAATTATACTTTAATGTGTGGCTTTTAGTAAAAAGTTTACCAAAACGATTTTCAAATATTTTATCAAAATTAATGAATATTTTATTAGAATTTAATTAGGCTTGCACACACATGTGCATGTAAACTAGGGCTAAGTTTTGGGTTAAAACCATGTTTAGATGACCATGGTGGGCTAACCCATTTAATTAGGTTAATATGAATTAATTAAGGTTATTAGTTTTTTTTTATATATAATTAACTTTAATTGTGTTTTGTGGGTTGACTTGGGACTTTGGAGAGAGAGAGAGGGAGCATGATGGGCTTGAGCCATGCTTGTAATTAATGAGGGGAGAGAGAGGGGGGTTTGACTCTCATATCTCTCATTTCTTTTTCAAACACTCAACACTCATTTCCTCACATCATCACATATCTCTCCCTCTCTCTTTCACACAGCAACAGCAGCACACACACAGCAGCAGCAAGCAAGCAGCAGCAGCAGCAACAGCTAGCAGCACAGCAGCAGCAGCACACATTCTCTTCTCTTCTTCTTCTTCTTCTCTTCTTCATGCACCTAGGATCAAGTGAGGTATAATTTCTTAAACCTAACTTTTTTCCTTGCTAGAACATGGTTGTTAAGCTTTAATTAGTGTTTAGTGTGATTTTAGTGCTAGAATGGTGATTTAAGTGGAGATTTGGCCAAGTGAGGATTTTTATGGTTAGTATAGCTTGACTAAGTGTTTTTAAGGCCATGTAAACCAAGTCTTGCCCCATATTTCACTAAAATACCATAGGGTTTCAATTTAGTTTAATTTAATGTTTTAATGTAAATTTTAGCCTTTATATGACCCGGTTGCTTCAGGCAAAAACTGAGTTTACTGGGGCTTGTACACTAGACCTAGACCACACACACGGAGCACGAGACCATAATTCCCGACCCTGGCCGCAAATAAATTCGTTCTGGCCGCAAATTGCGGCCAGAGGGGGGAGTTGGGTGCCTGGGTTTGTTCTGGGGGAGTCTGCTGTATATTTAAGGGTTTTGGTATATGCAACTTTTTACTTTTCCACTCGAGTCAAAATCTGGAACAAAATACTCTATTTTCAATACTTTAAGCTTGCGCGACATGTACGTTTTGTGAGTGGGTTTGGTGATTCCTGTGTGTCGTGGCGTGTCAGGATAGTTTCAGACGCGTATACACACGTTTTGGCATACCGGATGAACACGCGTTTAGTTCACGAAGCAAGTTTCTCGTTTGGTTTTAATATCGCGTTTTTGCAGGATTTTAGCTTATGTGTATTCTTTGTGAAAATTCTAGGTTCGCAGACGGGTATGTCGGACGCCGCAAGGAAAGGGAAGCAGGTAGTCGGCTACACATAGCATGAGATCACGGTGAGTAGATTTAACATCTACGGGGAAATCGCCCGTATGGCGTTAAGCGTCAGGGCTTGATAGGATATTGTAGTCGCGTATATATTTATATGTATATTACTTATGCATATGTACTATTGTAGCGTACCCATCTTTTGTTGCATATAGAAATAGTAGTTATGTAACACCGCACTGTCACTAACGGTTCAAGCTGCACGAGCACTATTTGTATGTTACACTCACACCGTTAGTGATTGCCACGACACTCGCACTATAGGATTGCTAAGAACCATACATCATTTTGATTACCGCATCATTGATGATTAGACATGATTCTGTCGCATATTGCGCACATACACATTGTATATCCATATTGGTGCACACATACATTGATATATCCAAATTGCGCACATACACATTGTATATCCATATTGGTGCACACATACATTGATATATCCATATTGCGCACATACACATTATATATCCATATTGGTGCACACATACATTGATATATCCAAACTTGCGCACATGCACATTGTATATCCATATTGGTGCACACATACATTGATATATCCATATTGCGCACATACACCTTGTATATCCATATTGGTGCACACATACATTGATATATCCATATTGCGCACATACACACTGTATATCCTTATTGGTGCACATATACATTGGTATACTCATACTGGCGTATATATCCACTTGCACATCCATACCTATATACATAAATATTTCACATACATGGATGGTACTGGCTTGATTTCTAGAAAATGGGGACCGTATGAGATATTTTCAAAACTGGATCCATTTAAAAGAGCGGTTTTCCCTTTTTACTCTTAGTGGCATACGACACATTGCATGGATTTACGCATTGAGTTTTGGATTCGTGTGATTTCTGGATTCGAGAACCGTGGTATTATTTTAAGAAAATATGCACTGTTTTGAAAACCCGGTTTCTCTTGATATGATATTTCAGTGCGTCCACCATGCGTTTTCTCAGTTCTGAGACGTGTGACTTGTGAAGCCGAATCGAGGTGCTGGATGAGGCCGATTGCGGGTATATGGTTGACCCGGTATGGTACCCCGGGTCAAGAAAGGGATGCTGTGTATACAGACGGTGAGCCTGGCAGAGGGACTACTACCTACCGGTGATTGGTTGGACCTGGCGGTTATCCGGAGGATACTGACCAGAGTCGAGAGATGGATACGTGCCGACCCGTACTGCCGGGGCCGAGGGCCGATTCCGCAGACGGAGCCCGTGGGCCGATCCGGACTGACGGAGTCCGAGATATGAGGATTTGCGTGTCGATGCTGGACACGAGCTTTTCATGATATTTTCGGGTGCCGATGTTGGGCACCCCGTTTCTATGAGATTTACAGGATTGAGGGCCGGATAGAGTGACGGCACCTGAGTTATCGGGATTTTGGAGTGTTTTTGGTAGACACCAGGGTTTTCCATGTTGATGATCCGTGTAGATGATATTTATATCCCATGCTCAGCATTCATTATTATACATTGCATCATGTAGTCGTAGTACCTGATAGAGTACTTTGCATGATTACTGCGTACCCAGCTCATCATATAGATGTTATTAGATTGCACTTGTTATGCATGATTATTGTGTACCCGGCTCATCATAGAAATGTTATCTGATTGCACATGTTAGAGTATCGCGGTACGTGCATACTCGCGATTACCTTTATATGTTATTTACTATTCACGAGTTGGCAACTCACCCCCGTGTGCCACAGTGTTTGCAGGTTGCCCCTCAGAGTAGTTGCGGCAGGGCTATCTCTTGTATCTTTTTGCTATGGATACCACTGTAGTTGGCGTGTGAGCCATTTTGCTGATAGGTGGGTTTGCGGTATCCGTTTATTTTCCATTTGTAAACTCTATTGTATCTATTACTCTCCATCTACTATTTCATGTATTGACTTAGAGACCAGTTGTGAGGACGATGTATATTATTTTGTATTCTGGATGTCGAGCTCGTGTGAGCCGGCCTTATTTATGCAGTTTTATCTTTTATGCTGTTTTTCCTTTATTTTGCTCATTCTTCGGTACGGCGTCGTATATTATTATTGTGGTGGTTATTTTCGCCGTTGGGCGTGATTGCTCCCATTTGGGGATGCTTTATTCTTATTGTATGTCATTTTACTTATATCATGTCTTGTACCCGATTTCGGGGCTAGTTTTTACAAGGAGGTGCGGCCGAAATTTTTAAGAAAATAACTCAAACTTTAATGATTTTTACTTGATTTTTCTAAATGTTTTAAACCAATGTTTTCAACACTCACTACTTTTAATGGTTTTGATTTCTGGGTTTCAGCTTACTTAGTCGCGTTACGCCTGTAGACGTTACGTGGTTAAGTGCCGGTCACGGGCCGAACTTTGGGTCGTGATAGGAGGTTCCCCATGCTTTCGCACGGACCTAATTAAAGTAAATCTCGTTTTCCCAGAGGCATAATCCCGTTAACACCTTTCTAGACACTTAATGGGTTAACTAATTGTAAAGTGCAAAACTCTCCCAAGAATAACACTTACTCGCAGTGGGTATCGGAATCCAACTATCTCATAGAAGGTATGCAATTTCATTTCAAATTTCAACACTTGAAATTCCCGATAATATTTTGCCCCTAGCATCCTATGATCTTAACGGAGGTCAACAAACCATAGGCCTCTAGTCAAGTTCAACCCGTCATTTCTTGATTGAATTAAACCCACCCGCATGACCGTTGACGGAGGTCAACAAGGCCGTACGACTACCCTAATCTAATCGCATCACATGATATAGCAAATAAGCACTAATCAGCTATCGTACACTACGCCTTGACGGTGGTCAACAAACGTAGCATGAATACTAAGTAATCCTTATCTGAAATGACGGAAGGCTACGGCAAGTTTTTAAGAAAACCTTTTGCGTAATGAACTTGATATCGTTGCGGAATCGAGTGATTTTGAAAAGCAGTTTTTTTGAGGCTTTTACTAGTTTTGCTAAAGAGGTCACTCCCGGTGAAGGGATCTCGGCTCTTTCCTCATCGAATGAGGTGCTGGATATTCTACAAGGAATACCACTATGCATAACAAGAACTAAAAAAGCAATCAAAAACAAAACCGTGTTGGTTGTAGCATCTACTAATTTCGCTAAAGAGGTCACTCCAGGTGAAGGGATCTTGACTCTTTTCTTATCGAATAAGGTGCTGGATATTCTACAAGGAATACCGCTATGCAAAGCAAAAACTTGAGCTACCATTTTTGAAAATTTGATTCCACAACATCATTAGGTTTCTTTCTTTTCATTAATCTCATTAATGAAGTCCCATCATTTATGCTTCCTAAGCATCGCAGATAAAGAAATGAAAATAGAACGTACGCTTATGCCATCCACATTAGACACGGTGTCCCGTTATTCACCGTTAGGTTACTTAACTAACGGCATAGCAGGACGGGACTAGCGAGGGTGTAAAACATAAGCAACGTTTATTATATATCATATATATAACAAGCCATTCGTCTCAGAATACATAGTGATCACATCACAGAGCAGCAGAAGATAACATATGTAATATTGGATATTCTAGGATTTCCGTATTTTAAATCAATCCAGTAAAAAACACGGATTCCATGGTTGTGATGAATAGCCAAACCCATACCCCTAGACCCCTACGAGAGCGGCAAGCAACCCTGCCAATTCTAGAGTTAGGAAACCCGGTCTCGACACCTCGAGATGGCCTCCCACTGGACCTTAGAACCCGGTTACTTGTGCCCCCTCCTTGGGTCTATCCTAATACGTAAAAGTAAATAATATACATCAATGGTGACATCATCCTCAACCCAGAAGTGCCCCAATAAAAGAATATTACATACAAGTTTTTACATGAATGAAAAAGAAAAACTCTCATCTCACATAAAAAAAACCCGGCTATTCAAACACGACGATCCAATATAACATATCCCAGCAACACATAAATCACATGTCATCAACGTAAGCAAATATGCGTATCCCAATTGTCGTTGATGTATAGCAACGAAACCCGCGATACCCCATATATTACACTTACGGTCGCAGAAAAGAAAGTGAAAAACTACAACAGTTGGAATCCGCAACATCTAAGACATCATAAACCCGAAATATCACATACTTCGGATTTCATGCCAAACCAAATGAATTCCTTAGACATCATAAACCCGGAATATCTCATATTCCGAATTTCATGCCTAACAATTATAAACCTCGCATTTTATTCTCGTTAATGAAAACACTTTTTAATAACATGTCTGGCAATTCAACAAGATTCTCGACATCCTGATCGAATGCTCGTCAGAAACTTTAGTAGACGGCCGCACCTCCGATGCCGTCGATAAAGTGCACTTAGGCGGAACATCGCGGCCACGAGCACCCGGACGGATGCTTTTTGCAACGAGGTTCTCCTATAGTCACTTGGTTGGGGCTATGAGGCGTGGCTATCTAGTAACGTTACCCGGCGAGTATCCGCGTATACTACGTAATTGCGACGGACTTTTGATCCACACCAAAATCCCGTGGCAACCTATCATTTGAGACTAAATTGCTAAGTTTACAAAATTCAAATTAGTTTTCACAAAACTAATAATTGTGGATTCCAAATATTGTATCGCATTCCACAAATAGCTAGGCGACGTTAAACAATTCGATCGAACCAACGGATTCCCAATTTCCAGAGAGCTCAACACTTAAGCACAGTCAAAAATACCCAGTATCATACCACAGTACCTACGGACCTGCAGGTGAAAGGCTGTCCCTTGCCTCTCTAATGGCGTCGCGGAACCGCTGCTAAAGCCATGCTTTGGCCGCGGTTCCGCGGTCACTAAGACGAGTTAGGGACTCGTTCTTCAGGTGGGTCCATGGAATTACCTGCATGATTTTCTGAATATTTTTAACATGAAAAATTCCAACTTTTTGAAAAATTTCCAGAGAGGGGTCCAATTTAGGGTTTTCGGTGTTCGTTCGGACTTTTAACTTCTTCTAGACAACGCCTAATGCTCTAGCTTGTCTCTGATACCACTGTAGGGATCCTTAGCACGACAACGGAGTTCCGGAAGGCATCTACCATGCCATTTTTACAAAAAACAGCGTGCTAAGAAACCCTAAATCAAGATCTTAACTAGAGAATTAGGGTTATACTAGAATGTAAACAACTTTACATAGAGTGAACAAGGAAGACAACTTTTGTAGACCGGTCCTTCACTTAAATAGCTCCGTGTAGACATCTTTTCGCTCCAAGTAGTGGTCTCTGGGACTCTTGTCGGACTCCACAAGGTGAAAGGAACAAGCTTGTTTGAAGTCTTCGAAACCAAAGATGATCTACGTCGAGGAGATTCTAACTCAAGCCACCTTTTCACTAAGTGGGAACCAGTGAAGCAAACAAGCTAAACTAAATGGCTAATGTAGTATAGGTTGATGAAGTAGGAATTTTGCTCACTTTAGAAATCTTTTTCTCACTCCTTTACTTCACCTTGAAAAAAGCTAGAGAGCTCAAAATCCAGACGCAAATGGGGTTCGGGAAAAACAGTTAATGGTTCGGGATGATATCCACACGGAAGTGAAAGGACATGATGAATTGGTGAGAAAAACTCATCCAAAACTGTGGGTTCATCATCCAAAATATTCCCAGCGTCGACATCCTCAATCAAGTGAAAATCAAACTTCTCAAACGCCTCCTCAAAAGCATGGATTTCAATCAATTCTGGCTCTAGAGTGGAGGTGTAGTTATCAACAGGATTGGGTGCGGTTTCACTCGAAAGGGACCCTTCACAATCGGGCAAATCAAACACTACAAAGTCGCACAACTCATCAAACGGTCTATCGTCAATTGGTGAATCATTTGGGACACTCGATAGATATTCAAAACCAGAGTTGTGGAATTCAATTTGCAATGGGTGGGTTTGATTTGGAAGGGTGTACTGCTCACTCTCACTGTTCAAATTCTCAAATTGTCCTATTTCCTCATCATACATTGGAAAATTAGGAGCAAGTTGGAAACTAGCTACCTGTTTGTTAAGTTGTATGAAGGCGGCCATGGACGCATTCACTTCCTCCATTTGGCATGACGCTACCCAAAAATCTTCTAATGCATGTTCCATACTAGACATGGGTTGTGAAGGGGTTTCAGTAAAAGATTCAAAGTTATCCGGATATGTGAAACTCCCAAATGGCTGTGTAGAAGCGCTGTCTAGGGAAGGTGCAAAAGTTGGGTAGGAATGAAAGGAATCGAATGGTTGGACAGGAGTAGGAACAACATTCGGATAAGAAAGTGATTGGAATTGTTGATCAAAAGAATTTGAAGTGGTGAAAGGAGTGAAAGATCAGTTACGAGATTGTTCAATATGTTCAGCAATGGGTATGGATGTCGGGGTCGTAACATGACTCTCAGATGGGGTATCAGCATGAGAAGGGGTGAAAGTTTGAATGGTTGATACAAAGTGGAGTGCGATGTCCAATTGCTAGCCCTAGACGCGTCTATCCGATCTCTCAAAGAAATTGCGGGCATGGATGGATCATTCGAAGTTCGGCCAAAGCAAGAACCGTAAGAAGAAATGTCTAGTTGTGGGTACCAAAGTACGGCAAGAGTTGGTCATTTTGGGGTACCCATGTTATGAAAAGGTAGGGAGGGTGGAAATTTTTTTATTTTTTTTATTTTTTTGGAGTATTAGAAAATGTTTGTTGGTTTCTGAAAGAATACGGAATTATGGGACTAAACTTTACATAAGCACAATCACAATCACAATATGCACAAACACACCTAGAGCTAGGGTCTTCAAAGTCCAACTAGACCGCTCCTAACTTCCAAGTGACAAGTTGCAGGATAACCCTCAAATCGCCTCTTCACTGCCAATTATGGCCAGCTAAGCACAAGTGAGGTAAGGAGGGTTCCGCTCACAAATCACCATAAGTCGGGCCTTTTAAAATTACCTCCTCACTTGTCTAGCCTAGGCACCACAAAGTCAATTTTAGATAAACACCGATTCTCCACAACCTTCACTTGTCTTAAATGAGCACGACAGTCCTTATAGATTTGGTCTAGATATTTTTATTAACTCAAGATGATGCATATGCTTTTTATGATTTGTGGGGTCTTAGGAAGGGTGATGAAATCCCCACCTAATTTTAATTGGTGTTCAAGCCCCTTAATGTCCGTATTATTATATGCAAAGCGTATAAACAAACAAAATCAAAAATAACAAAAAATTTATTTGGTGGTGACGCAATCTGTGCAAAGAAATCTGCAGAAAATGCAATTCAGTGGAGTTCACAGAGAGGTGTAGAGGAAAGAGAAGAAGCAGAAAAAAAAATTGGGGCTGAGAAGCCTTAATAGGACCGCGGAACCGCCGCTAAATCAACCCTTTGACCGCGGTTCTGCGGTCGAATTGTTGACTTGGGACTTGGTCTTTTGGTCACTGCACTCCTCTTGTTCTATAAAATAGAATAAAAACCTCTATCACTTGATTATATTACTGTACTTGCTCCAGATCGCCTACACACTTGCACACAAAAAGAAATCGAAAATAACAAAAAGGGGTTTATTTATATATATACATACATACATACATACATATACACACACACACACACACACACAAAAAGAATATTAACCCGAATAACAAGAAAGAAATACGTTACCGTCTCCTCGGCAACGGCGCCATTTGATTGGTAGCGGAACGCGATACGTTTTATGATATGCGTTCTACTCTGTTCTCTAGTTACCGCAATCAAGACGGTGTCACTTTGCAGCTAGCCGGTTGAGCACGGGTCGATCCACAGGGAGATGGTTGTATATCCGTTCGAGTTTTAGACGAGTCAATAAAGAATGTGTATGTTTATGTTCAAAACTATCCTAAGTGTTTGTATTTTATATTCAAGTAAGCTTGTTAGGGTTAAGGTTGGTTAGTAGAGTTAGGATTAGTTTTGTGCTCTTCTTTTGCCAATCTTAAAATGAAGTTGGGATAAAAGAAAGTAGCGGGGATTAGGAGGACATAGGAAAGGGATTTGCAAGTTTAAGCAAGCTTTCCAACGCTAAATCCATTCCTAGTGCCCCTTGTCCGTCCGCTACGTGCGCTTATTTCCAACCCTAGACCAAACAACCGCAACCATGTATCCAATTGGGTCGCAACTACATGTCATGTTGTAGCGCACCCAAAGGACTTCTTGACTTAGATCGCGGCTATATATCACGTATAGCGTGCCTAAGTGAGGGGGTTGTGTTTGTTTGGTTTAGGTTCGTTTTAGGATGTTTGGCGAAGAGAAGCACAAGAGATTTTTCCGTCCCTCGTACTAACCTTCGTTATCCCCTAACAAGTATGGAAATTATTCACACATTTAAAAAGGAAAAGAAAACAAGAAAAAGAAGAAAGAAAAGAAAGGAAAATACGGTTTTACAAATGGTACCAAGCTAACAACTTGGGTCTTCACCTAAGCAAGGAACTCCGTCTAGTAGCATGGCTTGAAAATAATACTGATAAGAAGAAAAGGAAAAAGAAAATAAGAAAAGAAATAACAACAACTACTTAACAACAATAAGAAAGTTACAATAAGAATTGAAATTACAATACAAGAATTAAAGATACAAGATAATAAAAAGCCCTCATCTTCATTGATTTTCCACTCAAGAGCTCTCACTACACTTTAATGGAGAATAGATGAAGAGGAAGAAGAAGATACAAACTAACCTACACTAATATCTAACAAAGAATTAAGCATCCTTTACTTGGCACAAAACTGGGCTATTTATAGGCAGAGAGCTGAAACCCAAGGGATAAAATCCGAGCCCAAATACAATTACCAATCTACCCCTAAAAACCAATTCGCCACTGAGTTGACTCGGCCGCGGAACCGCCGCATAAGTGGCCAATTGGTCGCGGTTCCGCGGCCATGTGGGGGAATTGGGATGTCATTTTTCTCATGGTTTCTTGTGTTGCTTTCTTCTATTATTCTACATGTCCCAAATTGCAAAATGATTCCAAAGTTTCTTCAGATTTGCAACAGTCCAAGATGGCATCACTTTTAATTCATTTGACCTTTATCTCCCTCGAGCATCGCGCACCCATTGAATCTTGTGCTGCCCTTCTCGTGCTCTGTGCTTATCTGAGACACAAATGACCACTGTTTTTGTCTTGTTTCATGAACTGATAAGCGGCACTGGACGGATACGGATGACCGGAACCCAGCTTTTATCTGTTTGTGGCGGATGTTTTGGATTTCGGCGTAACTGTGGAGTTTTTGTATGATTTGCGTCATTTTTGACTAGGAACCTGTAACCTGTAAATATGTAGCAAACACGGATCAAAAGCACCTGCCTATAAACAAACGAGCAAAAGAACGGGCGGTATTAAATGCAATATTCTGGTATGAACACCGCGACTGCCGGAGATTCGGATCCCCACAATCAATAAACCCTAGCCTACCCTAGGCAGGGGGAATCTGTAACGCGCCTGACAAGCACGCACGTATTCCCATCTCAATGGGGTGATGAAAAACACCCTACAATCATAAGAGCCTAAAATACGTGTCCATGCAGAAAAAGCTCAACATAAGGCAGTGTAGATGGTTGGAGCTTATGGCTGACTATGATCTTGATCTAAAGTACCATCCGGAAAAATTTAATGTAGTACCAGATTCTCTAAGTCGGTTGCCAGCAATACATACATTAACTGTACAGTAGGACATTATAGCAGATTTTCAGATATTCAAGTTAGAGCTTATACTACCAGATTTTTCGGGACAGATAATGTAGTTGCAAGTACAGTCATCCTTGATTGATAGTATTAAGGCAGCACGATTGCAAGATCCTAAATTGCAGAAATTGCAAGGACAAGTGGAAGCGGGACTTCGAACAGATTTATTGATTCATGAAGATGGTTCGTTAAGATATGGAAGTCAATTGTGTGTACCTAAAGGAGATGTTCGTGAAGAAGTTATGAAGGAAACACATAGTTCCTCATATTCAATACATACAGGAGGCATGAAGTTGTATAGAGATTTGCGACAACACTTTTGGTGGGAAGGCATGAAAGTAGAGATTACTCGTTATGTGTCGAGGTGCTTGGTGTGTCAGCAAATCAAGGCTGAATATCAAAAGGTAGCTAGGTTGTTGCAACCACCTCCAATTCCTCGGTGGAAGTAGGAATATATAACCATGGATTTCGTAACAGTCTTACCACAGAGTCCAAAGGGCAATAACGCAGTTTAGGTGATTGTAGATCGACTTACAAAGGCAGCTCATTTCATACCATTTCAAGTTGGATGGTCGACGTGTTAGTTGTATGTATGCCCTAGAGGCCATTATTGAACATATGATGTATATTATAGTGGATGCTAGGACATATATAGGGATGAATTTCTTGCTCGACATGATAGTATGCTATCTGGTTGCACTTTATCTTAACATGTACACTTATATAGTCTCTCTGTGACATGTTGGTAAAGCCCTTAGGATGTGTACTTGACTACCAGGATTATGATGCAGATCATACTAGTGGGGCAATGGTAGTCAGCAAGTACATCCTTTAATTGTTCCTAGTCGTGGGAGTATGGAGACGGGGCATCGATATTCCAAAGTAGACTAGCGTATACGTATCTTGACCCATATGATGGGCGATGGATGATCCCACATCCATTAGTGTTTGACATCAAAGATATTATGCGGGTGCTCAGTGGAGACTGGGTACACTTGATGGACTCACCAAGAACTCCTAGATGGTATTGTACCTCACGTCAGATAGCAGTTCTCTGGTGACACTGGTACAGGTTAGTCTGTCGACCCGAGATCGTCATAGAGTCTTGTGTGATTCCCACTGTGCTTTGATTTCCACCTTACCACGTTCAAGAGAACGTGCAAAACGGTTGTTTTTGGGTACAGTCCCGAGCCACATGGAAGCAATGAGCGATAGGAGGGATTTCTTCTCTCCCGGTATTAGGAGTTGATATTGCGCTGTGCTCGATTGGTTATAACAGAAAGTCCCTGGCCAGGGCTGTTATGAGATTTACTGATAAGTGTTATTAGTAGTTTCTCGACCCGTTATGAGCCTCACATCAGCACGACTTATCGGGCTATTGAGGTCTGACATTTACCACCCCCAAGCTGGATATGCGACATATCAGACGAAGAGACCGGACTGTATGGTAGTGTTACTGATTGGATTCATGGGAGTATGAGCAGGCATGCTTGTTGATATTCTGATCGCTCAATACCCGGGTGGCCGTTACGTTTAGCAAACCGCTGACGGCTTGTGGGTGTTTGATATGATCATCACCTACTGCCGGCGTATTGACGAGTCTTTAGAGTCCTACACAGAGGTTTCCTAGTTTATGCGAAACGGAGTAGGACCACATATGTGATATGTACGGGACCGAGATTAATGCGCGTATGTGATACCTCATTCTATTCTCGCGATATGTGACATCGTTATATATGATATAGTCGGGTTATCGGATCAAGTGTTGATTCGATAAGTTGTTGCATTTGATATTAGTCGGTTATATGTGATATAGCCGGATTATTAAATCAAGTGTTGATTTAATAATTTAATGTATAATTATATATTTAATATATTATATTACATTAACTAATATTAGTTCACTTAAGTATTCATTTTTTTTCTCACTTATGATACATTAATATATATGTGATATATGTTAAATGTATTGTTTTCTTCTTTGCACACAAAATATATATGTGATATACATTAGTGTGTCATGCTAGGTTACACATGCAACATGGATGTATGAGACTCACATCATGCTTAGGGTTAAGGTGAGGTTTTAATTGTTTTTAAGTAATTCAAAACAAATGGAATTTGTCATTGTGATTAGTGAAAGCTAGTAGAACATTGACTTAGTCCACTTGTTTGTTTTTACATAAGATATTTTTTAACCCAACCCTTTAACCCTTAGCCATGGTTTATTCTCTACATGAGTTAGGCATGACATAAACTCACCATGGTTGCATTTCTAACCTCATGAGATTCATATTTTGATCACTTGATCTTCATCTTCTTCTTCCTCTTGAAAAGCTCTCTAGCTTTTGATTAAGTGATAAAAAATAGTGAAAAAAATAAATCTAAAATGAGCAAAATTCCTACTTCATCATCCTTTACTATTAGCCATTTAGTTTAGGGTGTTTGCTTCACTAATTCACATATTAGTGAAGAGGTAGCATGAGCTTGAGTCTCCTCGAAGTAGATCATCTTCGGCCTCGAAGACATTAGGAAGCTTGTTCATTTCTTTATGTGAACCCTCACTAGAGTCCAGGTCTTCACAACTTGCAGCGAAGGGACTATGACACGGAGCTTTAGAAGTGAAGGACCGGTCTACAAAGGTTTTATTCCTCATTCACTTAGGATGTAAAGTTGTTTACATTGCTTTTCGTATGATTCTCTAGTTAAACATCCTTATGTTTGGGTTCGTTAGCACGGCAAAATTTTGATTTGGCATGGAAGATTCCACCCGAAACCTCGCTGCCATACTAGGGAACCCAGCAGTGGTATCAGAGCCTAGCTAGAGAATTACACGATATTTGTTAGATTACGAAACCGAAACTAATCCGAAACTTGCAACACTTTGACCTAGTTTCTGTCGATTTTAAAATGGGCTCTAAAAATTTTTTTAGCAACTGCAGAATGTTATATGTGATATAGCATGAACACCATGAAAATTCGAGGCTATTTGGACTAATTGTGGCCGGCCACATCATGCTAAAAACCGAGCTCCTCGGGTCATTTTTGGATTTTTGGCTTCAAATTTCTGTGGTGTTCCAGACTTTGGGTTTTAGTGTTTCAGGTGTTGCTAGTTTTTGCTAAAATTGCATGTAATATTAATTTTCTACATAGGCAACTCGGACTGTTTCGTATTCATGATTCTAATGTTTGTTTCGGGTATTTTAGACGGTGATAAAAAGTTCAAACGGATATCAATAACCCATACTTTCCCTTGCTGGAAATTTTCCAAGTGTTGGAATTTTCTTAGTTTAAAATATTCAGAAAATCATGCAGGTGATTCTGTGGACCCTCTAAAAGAAAAAAACCCTAACTCGATTCTGTGACCGTCAGAACCGCTACTAAATCTTAGGGTTTGTGGTAGTTCAGCAGTGCCACAGGTGAGGCATTGGTTGACCCTTCTACGGCTGGTTCATAGGTGTTGTGGCATGTTCTGGATACCTTTTAAACTCCGCTCAAGCGTTAAGCTATTTGGGAAATTTTGGGTATTTGTTTATTCGATCGGAAAGTTTAACATCGTTTAATTATCTGAGATTGTGATACAATAATTGGAATCTACACTAATTAGTTATGTGATAACTAATTAGTTGCGTGCAAGTTTAACATTTCGGTCTCAGATGAAATCGGGAATCTTGTTGAATTACCCGACTTCTTTTGAAAAGTGTTTTCATAGTTGAGACCTAAATGTAAAATTTGCATTGTTAGGCATGAAATCCAGATTATGTGATATTCCAGGTTTATGATGTCTAAGGGCAGTGACGATTCCAATTGTTGTAGTTTTTCACTTTCTTTTCTGCGACCGTAATTGCAATATGTGGTGTATTGCTGGCTTCGTTGCTATATGTCAACGACAATTGAGATACACATATTTACTTACTTTGATGACATGTGATGTTATGTGTTGCTGTGATATGTTATATTGGATCATCGTGTTTGAATAGCCGGGGGTTTTATGTGAGATGAGAGTTTTTCATTTTCATTCATGTAAAATTCAATGTATGTAATATTCTTTTATTGGGGCACTTCCGGGTTGAGGATGATGTCACCATTGTATATTATTTACTTTTCCGCATTAGAATAGACCCAAGGAGGAGAGCACAAGTAACCGGGTTCTAGGGTCCAGTGGGAGGCCATCTCGAGGAGTCGAGACCGGGTCTCTTAACTCTAGAATTGGGAGGGTTGCTTGCCGCTCTCGTAGGGGTCTAGGGATGTGGGTTTGGCTATTCATCGCAACCGTGGAATCCGTGTTTTCTACTGGCCTGATATAAAACACGGAAATCCTAGTATATCTAATATTTCATATTGTCACGCCCCACTTCCCAGAGTACGCAAGATTGGGCACGTGACATAGCCAACCATGCTACCTGTGGGTAGGAAGTATCCATCCACAGTCACATTACGGCTGTAGAGATATCAAGAACAAGATAAATAAACTAATCTAACACATGTCCAAATCCATAATAATAAGAGTCAATGAAAAATAAGTGCGGAAGCAAATGATCTAATACAATAAATAGCAAGTACGTCCCATAATGCGGGCTCACATCTGGAAATGAAATGCAATAAATAAACTAGTCACTACAGAACTCACAAATCAGCCTGCTGGCTGAAGTACTCCTGCTCGGTCGTCGACAGTGGTAAAGAATCTGGGCCATGCAAAACCCAGACGTCAGCGCGTCATGTCAACCAGTAATATAATATGAACATGGTAATAAGCAATGCAGAAATTAAACATGAATAAAGCAATAATATGAAATAACAATGCAGGGTAGTGTGCAGTGAGTAACTATACTGTTCTATCGGGTTTCTATTCTAAAGTCTTTGAAATCAATTGATGACTCGTCGATGTAATTCAATAGTATCCCGTGCGTGCCCGGGACCACGGTCAAGATTCTCGGGGCTGAATCCGAGACGTGCCGCTAGGCAGTAACAAGTAGCAGGATGGGCGAGCGATATCAGCATCATCACTCCGGGGCTGGCCAAGCCCGTAAGACTGATCAGAACAGGTATCGAACTGTTGAGTTACAAGTCGGTTTCACCTTTGATTTCCCCATACCCCCAAGTTATGTATGTCAGGTCAGGTATTCAGTAAACAAGGACTAATGCCAACACATGATCAGGTAAAAGCAGGTTTGTCTGGGTAGACAACAGGAATGGTCCATGAGGACCCCCAAGTCAGGTTTGTTGGCATTAGGCATGAGATCAGGTAACAGGTTAGGTCAGGGTACAACAGGTTGAGTTGGTAGTAAAGGGTACCATGTACGGTGCATCGGTATGTATATATGTCATGTGTATCAAGGTCGGGTCAATATGTGACGCAATCGAGGGTGTGCTCACAACAGGTATATAGTCGAACAAGGAACAACAGCAGGAAATAAAGTAAACAGCAATAATAGTTCATTTGATCACAATGGTGCAGTTGTGTTATATTAACAGGTTCGAGCACCCGTTGTTGGAGATAGTGCCCTCAGAGTCAATTATTAGGTCACAGGTACGTGATTGTAATGATTGATGGAGGACCTATCCCGGTAGGACAGTCTTACTCGAGATGATAGTATGCTATCTGGTTTACCTTTATCATCGTGTACTGTTTTAAGTGACCTGACACGTCGCTATTACACGTTGATAGAGCCCCTAGGATTCTTGCTTGACCACCAGCAGTATGAGGGCGATCATATAAGTGGGAGCTGGGGGTCAATAAGCATATCCTTAAAAGGTCCCTAGTCGTGAGAGTTTCGAGACAGGGCATCGATTCTCCATAGTAGACTAGTGTATACAGTCGAGACCCCGACGAGGGGCGGTGGCCGGTCTCACAAGCTACTGGTGTCAGTTGGATCACCTAAGATGTATACAGGTGCTCATTGGGTTATAAGTACACCGGACAGGACTCGCCGGGAACATGCTAGTTGGTCATATACCAGACGTCAGATGGCAGTTCCCTGGTGATATGTGTGCAGGTTAGTTCATCGACCTGGAGATCGTCATTTGTCTCGTGTGAGTTCCCACTGTACTTTGATTACTACCCTACCACGGCTCAAAGGAGTCGTGCAAACAGGTTTTAGTTGGGTACAGTCCCGAGCCACATGGAGGCAGTGAGCGTATCTTTAGGGGTTCGTCTCTCCCGGTATTGGGGGTGAGGTCATGCTGTGTCTAGGTAAGCCATTACACGAAGCCCTCGGCCGAGGCAAGGAGATTTACTGGTAGGTATTCCAGTAGTATCTCAGGGTGTTCTGGGCTACACTCCGACACGACTTGTACCGCTTTTGGGGGTCTGACTTTTACCAACCCCCTAGGCCCGCCATGCGATGCTCATAGACGAACGGACCGGACTGTACGGATATTGTCACTGACAGGCTCAGTAGGGAGTCAGGCTGAGTTCGCTCACAGACGTCCCTTTTGGTCAATACCTGGTAGCCCGTTATGTATTGGCTTATACCTCTAACGTGCTAGTGGTTAAATCCACAACCAAGGTGTTGACGAGTCTTTAGAGTCCCCCACATTCAGTTACTCAAGCTTTCGGGCGAAAGGTTGTAGAGGCCGTATGGAGATATGGCAAGGTCCGATCAGATACGTGCGGTATTGCACGGATTAGGATCGGACAGTTTGTACTATAGGCCGTATGGATATATGGCAGGGTTCGATCAGATACGTGCGGTATTGCTCGGATCAGGATCGAACAGATATTACTAGCCGGCTTTGGTTTAAGCCGGATCCTAGTATAGTACAGTGTAGATTTTGTCTCATTGCATTTGTATTTCGGTCGAAATACAGATGCGGGTGTGTATGCACAGTATCGGGGTTTTCCTGTAATTTATTACGGGACCAGTTTTCTGGAGTTGCCAGTTTGCTTTCCGTTTCGGCCGATTTCCATTGTTCCGTTCATTGGCCGAAGATTGGTGGAGGAGGGCTTATTTGCATTGTTGCAAATAAGTATTTGTGGAGGGGGTATTTGCTTATTGTTGTATCATGATAGTCTCTCATTGACCTTGACTTCTAGCTATCATGATGGCTTGACTTTGTTGAGTTGATGTTGTTGATGGAGTGTGGATTTCCTTGTGATCATTTGTTTTTCTTTCATCATCACTTCCTTGCATCATTGCATTCCACCCACCCCCTTGACCTTACTCTCTCTCCAATCACACCAAAGGGGGGGGGCATTCCTTCTTAGAGGATGGGATTCATTTCATGAGGTGGGAAAAATGTTGTTCATTTGATGCACAAAAGTTCTCCAAGCTCCTCCATATACTTCTTGTTCAATCCCTCCACCACAAAAGGCAACTCCATAATCCCAAATGAGACATGTAATCCACATTATATTCTACAGCAAATCTTGGGCACGTCGAGTAGCCGGCTTCGTGCCCGAGTTGCCTCGGCATTGAGGTGGGAGCCCGTAAAAGAAGTAGGCGATGTGGTGCACTTCCGGCGACGAGGAGGAGACGGGACATTCCGCAGGAGATCGGGACGATGATGAGAAGACCGGAGGACTTGGATCGTCGGTATATCTCTCTTCCCTTTCTTGTTGTTAGCTAGGACTAGTTAGTGGTTCGATCCGGGTTTTAGTGCGCGGCGGTTTGCCAGTTCAGTAAAATTTAAGTTTATCACCGGTTCCGCATTTGGCCGTCGGATTGACGGCCGGGGCGCCGCCGTGCACTTACAGTGGTATCAGAGCCTCGCCATTAACTTAGTCTAGCTTTGTTTAATGTGTTTTGCGTTTCCGATCGACCAAAATTCCAAAATCTACATTTTTACTTGCATCAGTTTTCTGTTGAAATTTTTTGGTGTCGAAATTTTTTTCAGGTTACAGAAAAGTGATGTACTGGAAAATCTAAGAGTTCTGTGAAAATTCGATGCACTAAGTCCACTGTTGGAGCGCGGATCCGCGGCCAAACACCCTTTTGGGCCGCGGATCCGCCGCACACTGTTGGGTTCCCTGCACCAAATTTCTACAGTATCTTTCTGGGCTTAAAATATGGGTTTTGGAATATTAATATTGGGCCCAGTATTTCTGTGAGTGCTACAGTATTGTTTGGGGGCCCACTTGTTAATTTTTGATCGATCGGATATTTTAAACACATTATTTCACAGTATTTACATTATATCTGCGACCGTGAATGTCACTCGATCGGTAAATCCGGTCTAACTGCTATAGCCCGGTTAGACGGATTTGCGAACGTGACTTTCACGTTGATGTTCTGTTTTTGCTGTGATGTTGCGGATCGGTCGTGGGGGATAGCCTGGATGCAATGCTAGTACTGTTGTTGTTGTATTATGTACATTTGATATTGCGGGGCGAGCGTCCGACATGTGGACTGCCGTCACTGCCTGATTGTATTATTATTTTGGGGCACGGCCAGGTTGCGGTCGTTGTACCCGGTGTATGTATATTTTACTTTCTGTACTAGGATTGCCCCGCGGAGGGGTGCACGGATAGCCGGGTTCTGGAGGGCAACAAGCCCGCATCTCATGGCATTGAGACGGAGGGGGCTTCACTCTAGGATTGGCGGGCTATTCGCCGCACTCGTAGGGGGTACAGGTTGACCCAGGAGGGGTGCCCAAGTTACCGGATTCCGTGAAGTGCCGGGTGGTCCATTCACGTCGCTGAAGGGGGCTGCCTCGCTTCAGGTTTTGGCGGGTAACTTGCCGCGCCCGTAGGGGTCTAGGTTTTCATTGCACAGGCTATCCACACGACCAGGGGAACGTCGGGTTTCAGCAGTGGCTCTGTGAAACCCAGGGATCCCAGATATCTGTATTGTTTCTGTGATGCTGTACATTTCTGTGATGTTGCATTTTATTCACGCCTTGAGCGAATATAATATATTGGTATATATATTAGTAGATGTTGTATATGTTTTACATCCGCGCTAGTCCAGTCCCCGCTCTGTCGTTAGTTAGCTAACCTAACGGGTAATGACGGGACCCAGTGGCGAATGCGGATGGCATATACGTACGTCATATTATTTTCGTTCTTTGTGGTGTGATCAATTGATGGGACTGCGTTGATTCTGATCAATGCAAGTTAAAAACAAACCTAATCTGATATTGTTGGAACACTTTTCAAAAAGCTGTTATTGCAAGGACGTTCACTTTTGTTTTGCATCGTGGTATTCAGTTGGAATATCCTGCTCCTCAGTCGATGAGGCAAGGGCCGAGATCCCTTCACCGGGAGTGACCCCTTGGACAAAAAGTTTGCGTCAGGGCAATGACTTCACTATAGCCGATTACTTTTGCTTTGCACCGTGGTATTCAGTTGGAATATCCTGCACCCCATTCTACGGGGAAAGAGCCGAGATCCCTTCACCGGGAGTGACCTCTTTAGCGGAAGTTGTCGTCACTATATTTCTAAAAAGCTATCCGTTCCTTCAACGATATCAAGTTCATTACGTTAAAGGTTTTCGCCAGAAACCATTCGTAGCCCTCCGTCATTTCAGTTAAATATTCGGTAGTATTCAAGCTAGTATTTTGACCTCACGCCAAGGCATAGTGATTGGTAGCTGCCGGGTATTTATCTGTTGCATAGATAGATGCGTTGGTTTGGGACAGTCGTACTACTATTTTGGCCTACGTCAAGGGTATGTACGGGTGGGTTCAGATTAACATGGATAATGACGGGCAGAACTTGACATGTGACTTATGATATTTTGACCTCACGCCAAGGTCATAAGAGCATGGGGCAGAAATCACATCGGGAGTTTCAAAAGAACTGAAACTTGCCAGATATGCGCATACCTTCTGGAGTGTGGTAGCGTGAGCGGATTCCGTCACGTTATCATGTGATTATAGTTGGATCCCGATTCCCACTGATGAGTTAGTTTACTCCTCGGGTGACCCCGACTAATTCTTCTTTCAGGTTTGGAGGAGAATTTGAGGTACAGTGGGAGGTTTCCTGATTAGATAAATTGGTAACCATTCTGATCTAGGTTAGAGTGCATGCTGAGTGTTTCTTTTCTCTCTCTCTTTGGCAGCAACCATTGACCTGACCCTAAGACTATGACTCAGTGACCAAGTTGACCGAACCTTCTTGACACCGGCTTTTGGATTGTCAGAGTTGCAAACCTCATTGCCACTCCTACTTTTACCCTTTTCTCCAGGACACCCCGTATTACTACGAACGTCCACTTCCATTGGACAAAACCATCGTATGGTTATATACGAACTCGAAGGAATTTATTCGAGGATGGTTTCAGGTTCTGGAGAAAACGGATAGGATTATTCAGTTGTCTTTTCCTTTTTACCTTCTCTCAAGTTGTGAGTACTCCTTGGTTTAAGGGATAGTACACCTATTACGCAAATTGGATAGTCTTCTTCCAAACCTTAGGCTGGAGCCGACCGGTAGGGAATGAAGAAAACCAATTAGCCTAACGATGGTGTACAGAAGGTATTAAGTTAAGACAAAATAAAGGGATTAGTAAGAGGGCAAAGTAAATTGCAACAGATATTCATGACCAAACCAGGTATTTCTTCGCTAATCCTAAAATCACCTTTGAATTTCTCCTGGACACTCCGTATCACTACGAAGATCCACAGTTTATTGGATACTCCATCGTATGGTTATATACGAACTCGAAAGGAACTTGTTCCAGTTCGGGGATGGATTCTGGTTCAGGAGAAATAGGAATAAGGTTTATTCAGGTGTCTTTTATCTTCACCTTCTCTCGCATTGCGAGTGTTCCTAGGATTGGGACAGTACACCCATTATGCTTATTGGATAGTCTTCTTCCAAACCATAGGCTGGTGCCGAACGGTAGGGAAGGAAGAAAACCATTTGGCCTAAGGGGTGTGCAGAAGGTAATGACTAAAGACATATGAAGGGATTTGGAGAGGTGGCAAAGAGATACACGGTTACAGTTGTGATTCTGGATAATGAAAGAGGCATTACTAGGAATATCGGGATACCCCATCGAAACATTTCAATGTTTCAGTTTCACTGTATACTGTTAAAAGAAGACTGATTTCCCGATAAGATACTTACTCCTGGGTATGTATTTACCAAGTATGATTCTCACATCTGTATGGTTTTACAGATGATGAGTGGGAGTAAGTTATTGGGAATTGGGTGATCATCCTCATCATATCGGGATTCGTTGTAATCGGTGATATTTGAGGAAATCACCTGGGCTGTTTGCCGGTCGGCAAATATTTGGTTTTGAATATCCGCAGTTATGCACCAATTTCAAATTGATATATATCTGTACGTCTATTTTCATAGAGTGAGATATACCTTTCTGAAATTATGTCTACGACATTTACCTATATCAGTGGATGGTTAGGTAAGGAGCATTGAACAGCGGTGTAATTCTTCTTAACCATAAGTACAGTTTTCAACCTACGACACACAGTGAATGAGTTTTCAGACTCAAGGGACTTATACAGAGTATTGTATGTTGTCTAGGGTCCATCAGGACAGAGGGGTTGGTCCTCGTACTATATTCGGTTTACTTATGACTTCTCTAGTTTTTAGACAAGTGTTTCGCGGAAACACAGGGTCCGAATTTTGAGAAGTTATAGGTATTTGAATAGAGTAGAGAACCAGAAGTAGCAAGTATCGGGATTCTTCAAAGTGATCGAAGATGTAGATACTTGTATATGGTATTCAGTTGATAGTAATGATTAAGAGAAATTGCTTCTCTTTCAGGTTACTCATAATTGGAAGCATTCCTAAGTTGAGTAACGCTGATCGGCCTCCTTCCATTTAGTTGACATGCACTGGAGACAGCTGCATGATTTGAATCTGATTCAATTAAATCAGTGCCTCTGGTTCTATATGGGATATAGAACAGTTCATATCTTAACGATGTTAAGGTACGGGGAGTTGTCCGGCTTATGCTTAAAACCAGACACTGGACAACTCAAGGCACGTTTCTGTAATGGCTGTTTGTGGGTTGACCCAGGCTATGACGCGGGTTGATTTTCTACCATCTGGATGAACAATAGCAATATTGTTCTAGACTCGCCACAGTTTTAATAAAAATGGATTTTTTCAGAAAACAGTAGTGGGAGTATGGTAGAACTGGAAGTGATTCCAGAACCACAAACGATTACTGAAGATTTGATAAGGAACCTAAAGATTCAATCTGGATTGACATTCCATTGGCCACTCCGCAGATAAGGTGGGTAACTTCAGGCACCCGAGAGGTACTCCGGTAGCCTCAAGGATGGTGACAGGGAAGTTCTTGTTTACCCACAATTACCATTGCTGTTGTTCCAGGCTGCGAGACCCGGCGGGAGGATGACTATAGCGTTGTTCTAAACTAGTTTTAGAAGTGTACGTCTATATGACTCTGCCAGAGGGTTGTCGTAGTCAGTGGGAGCAGCGGAAGCATTGGTGGACAGGTAGCTTATGTCTATTTATAGACTAAAGCAGATGTAGCGGAGATAGATCATCTATTTCTGATGTGACAGTCATGGGTTTGACTTCATCAGAATAAAGGATGGGTCTGTTGAGAAGGTAGTAGGCTGTGATGTCCTGGTATTTGGATGACATACACAGAGTAGGAAGTGATATTCCTATACTACAATCGGTTATACTTTGGTCGTCACACAGTAGTTTCTCCATATGGGACTTGGACATTATATCAGACAAACTGGTTACTAGATCTATGGTTTTAGATCTAGATTTGGGTGGTTTCCCAATCAGGGTACTTAGACAGCATTCTAAGAGTATTTAGAATGGACGACTCCTGGCACGGTAGTATACCTGCAGAAGATGGAGTCACCCTCTCCAAAGGTGTCTTACAGACTAAAGGGGAGAGGGACGTGCATGATTGACAGATCACTTGCTTAGGCAATTGAGTCAATCATGAGATGTCAAGTACCACACCAGATGTTGTTCTTGCACTAGATGCAATAAGCTGACATTAATCCAATCCTGAAGAAACGGTCGGAAGCAGTTTTAGAACATAAGTGGATGTTCTAGGGATATGATAACGACAGCCTCATTCGGGAAACAGTTATCATTCCAGGCTTCCAAGGTGACATGGACGACAAGGAGGTTGTCAGAGCTATAGTTTTCCTTCTGATGAGGGGCAGTATTTTGGACAGGTGGTCCAAGGCAATACTGAAGGGTGGCATGGCCCAGGATACTGATTAAGTTCAGTTGACGATACAGTCTAAGAAGTTTGGATTTGGAGTTCATTTATGAGCTATGTCCCATCAGACATCCAGACACATTCTAAGACAGGTATTGCTCATTTCGGGAGATGGCTTTCTCCGCGAACTTGAGATATAGAGAGACATGGAAAGAGACAACAAAGCGGATCCACTCACTGAGGCTATTCCTCGAACGCAATAGTTTCGCAAACGAGCTTTGTGAGACTGACTAGTAGAGGAGTTGGGTGTTCGGTATCACACGGGCTGTGAGTATGCGACATCGCAATAATTAGCCTTGAGTGCAAGTGGGAGATTGTTGGAGATAGTGCCCTCAGAGTAAATTATTAGGTCACAGGTACGTGATTGTAATGATTGATGGAGGACCTATCCCGGTAGGACAGTCTTACTCGAGATGATTGTATGCTATCTGGTTTACCTTTATCATCGTGTACTGTTTTAAGTGACCTGACACGTCGCTATTACACATTGATAGAGCCCCTAGGATTCTTGCTTGACCACCAGCAGTATGAGGGCGATCATATAAGTGGGAGCTGGGGGTCTATAAGCATATCCTTAAAAGGTCCCTAGTCGTGAGAGTTTCGAGACAGGGCATCGATTCTCCATTGTAGACTAGTGTATACAGTCGAGACCCCGACGAGGGGCGGTGGCCGGTCTCACAAGCCACTGGTGTCAGTTGGATCATCTAAGATGTATACAGGTGCTCATTGGGTTATGAGTACACCGGACAGGACTCGCCGGGAACATGCTAGTTGGTCATATACCAGACGTCAGATGGCAGTTCCCTGGTGACATGTGTGCAGGTTAGTTCATCGACCTGGGGATCATCATTTGTCTCGTGTGAGTTCCCACTGTACTTTGATTACTACCCTACCACGGCTCAAAGGAGTCGTGCAAACAGGTTTTAGTTGGGTACAGTCCCGAGCCACATGGAGGCAGTGAGCGTATCTTCAGGGGTTCGTCTCTCCCGGTATTGGGGGTGAGGTCGTGCTGTGTCTAGGAGAGCCATTATACGAAGCCCTCGGCCGAGGCAAGGAGATTTACTGGTAGGTATTCCAGTAGTATCTCAGGGTGTTCTGGGCTACACTCCGACACGACTTGTACCGCTTTTGGGGGTCTGACTTTTACCAACCCCCTAGGCCCGCCATGCGATGCTCATAGACGAACGGACCGGACTGTACGGATATTGTCACTGACAGGCTCAGTAGGGAGTCAGGCTGAGTTCGCTCACAGACGTCCCTTTTGGTCAATACCTGGTAGCCCGTTATGTATTGGCTTATACCTCTAACGTGCTAGTGGTTAAATCCACAACCAAGGTGTTGATGAGTCTTTAGAGTCCCCCACATTCAGTTACTCAAGCTTTCGGGCGAAAGGTTGTAGAGGCCGTATGGAGATATGGCAAGGTCCGATCAGATACGTGCGGTATTGCACGGATCAGGATCGGACAGTTTGTACTATAGGCCGTATGGATATATGGCAGGGTTCGATCAGATACGTGCGGTATTGCACGGATCAGGATCGAACAGATATTACTAGCCGACTTTGGTTTAAGCCGGATCCTAGTATAGTACAGTGTAGATTTTGTCTCATTGCATTTGTATTTCGGTCGAAATACAGATGCGGGTGTGTATGCACAGTATCGGGGTTTTCCTGTAATTTATTACGGGACCAGTTTTCTGGAGTTGCCAGTTTGCTTTCCGTTTCGGCCGATTTCCATTGTTCCGTTCATTGGCCGAAGATTGGTGGAGGAGGGCTTATTTGCATTGTTGCAAATAAGTATTTGTGGAGGGGGTATTTGCTTATGGTTGTATCATGATAGTCTCTCATTGACCTTGACTTCTAGCTATCATGATGGCTTGACTTTGTTGAGTTGATGTTGTTGATGGAGTGTGGATTTCCTTGTGATCATTTGTTTTTCTTTCATCATCACTTCCTTGCATCATTGCATTCCACCCACCCCCTTGACCTTACTCTCTCTCCAATCACACCAAAGGGGGGGGCCGGCCATTCCTTCTTAGAGGATGGGATTCATTTCATGAGGTGGGAAAAATGTTGTTCATTTGATGCACAAAAGTTCTCCAAGCTCCTCCATATACTTCTTGTTCAATCCCTCCACCACAAAAGGCAACTCCATAATCCCAAATGAGACATGTAATCCACATTATATTCTACAGCAAATCTTGGGCACGTCGAGTAGCCGGCTTCGTGCCCGAGTTGCCTCGGCATTGAGGTGGGAGCCCGTAAAAGAAGTAGGCGATGTGGTGCACTTTCGGCGACGAGGAGGAGACGGGACATTCCGCAGGAGATCGGGACGATGATGAGAAGACCGGAGGACTTGGATCGTCGGTATATCTCTCTTCCCTTTCTTGTTGTTAGCTAGGACTAGTTAGTGGTTCGATCCGGGTTTTAGTGCGCGGCGGTTTGCCAGTTCAGTAAAATTTAAGTTTATCACCGCTTCCGCATTTGGCCGTCGGATTGACGGCCGGGGCGCCGCCGTGCACTTACACCCGTAGGGTGCAATAATCACAAGGTAGTACAATATCATTTAGCAGAAAGCGATGAAGATATATGTGTACAATTATCGTCCTTTAAATAGCAAAATGATTAACTGGTAGTTTCGTTATTAGGGTTACAGTGGCAAAATACGGTTTAGGTTGCAGTATCATGATATATATCATATTCCGTCCAAATGAGAAAAGTAACTATATTTAGTTAACAATGCAAGTTTTATGAGTCAAGCACACTTAATTAGGATAACATAGCATGTAGCAAGTAATACTTGCCTCGACGGTTTCACAAACCGGAAAACACGAACGTAGCGTCGGCGGAAAACACGCGACGGATGCACGGGTCACGGATCGAGTCCAAACAATGGACAGCGGGACCACACGGACCGGAGTACTTCGCTGGAGAGTCGGGTCAAGTCGTTGGCACGGCTGGAATCCGGCGAAATGTCAAAACAGCGACGAATTAGCAAAATACAAACTATGGACACGAACGGCCAGCGAGGGGTTAACACGCAGGGAGAAAGTAAAGAGATGCTTATAGGGATGGCACGGGTGTCAACCGCGACGGGTTCGACGGCGATGGGGCGCCGGCGGCGAACAGGGAACGCGGCTGGGCTGAAAGTGGCTGGAGGTTGCAAGAAGAGGATGGTGCTGTGAGTAGGGGAGGTCCTGGCCTGGTCTGGATCGTCGGGGAAGAGGAGGTGGTCGGCGGTGCATTGGCGACGACGACGAGAGTCGACGGCGCGATCTCCGGCGAACTAGGGTTAGGTGCTAGGGTTAGGCTCGGGTTCTGTTGCAGCGCCGGCGAGGGAAGGAGAAGGAAGGTGAAGGAGTCGGGAAGAGGGTGAAGGGAGGAAGTCGACGTCGTCGGCGATGGGAGGCGGCGGTGACGGCAGCACAGCGGTGCAGGTGGCGGTGGCGTTGCTGCAGGCTCTGGAAGGAGGGAGAAGAGGAGGAAAGGGGGTGCGGTCGAGGCTGTGGAGGCGAGGATGATGGTGGTGGTCTCGTCGGCGCGAGGACTGCGGCTGCAACGGCGATGAGATGGCTAGGGTTCGGGGGTTCGTGGGTTCTGCGATGGGGTTTCTCGCGTGGGAACGAAGGAAATATAAGGGATAGAGAGAGAGAGATTTTAGGGGAGAGAGAGAGAGAGAGATTAGAGAGAGATAGAGAGGCGGAGAGAGAGGGAGAGGGTTGGTGGGGCCCACGAGAGATTATATATCTCTCGTGATTGGCTGGCAACTGAAAAGGAAAAATTTAAAGAAAGATTTAAAAGATTAAAAGGGATTTAGACGTTATTATAAGGAACAGAAATATATATTATATAGTTTCGTATTATTAAATTAAATGGGTATTTCGACGCTAAAAGAAACATTTCCAAATTGCGCCCGGGTTGCGCCCAAATGTTTCAAATTCAAATAATAGGATTTTAAGTGGGTTCCAAATTTTAAAATGAGATGTCTTATGATTAAAATGCATGCCCCCAAGTCGGACACTTGCACGCGCGCGTAGCCGTCCAAACTCGCCCGTTTCACCGAACGGGATGAAATCTCGACGCGCGGACGCTACCACGCGACTAGTGGTGACGAGTAGGCCAACATGGATATTTTTAATTTCATTTTAGGCGTTAAAATTTGTTATAGGCAAAAATGACTTAGCCGGTTAAAATTTTGCAACAAGAACCAAACAAGCAAGATAATTGAAATGAGCAATGTCTAACACTCAACTAGTAACAGAAATAGTACTATTGGGCTCGGGTGTTACATCATACCCAACTACAAAAAGAATTTCGTCCTCGAAATTCCAAGAATACAAGATAGCTAACTACAGGAAAAGGTGAGGAAACTTCTGCCGGATCTCGTCTTCTCGCTCCCAAGTGGATTCTCCATGTGATCGATTACCCCAAGAAACTAGCACAAGAGGGATAACCTTGTTCTTAAGAACCTTTTCTCTTCGATCCTTGATTTCAACCGGTCGCTCCTCAAAAGTTAGGTCCTCCCGTACAGTCAACTCCGAATGATCCAAGACGTGAGTTTCATCTCGAACATACCTCCGTAGTTGAGATACATGAAACACATCGTGCACTCCTGCCAATGACTGTGGTAACGCCAAACGGTACGCTACCTCTCCAACACGCTCCAATATCTCGAAGGGTCAAACGAATCGAGGACTAGGCTTTCCCCGACTCCCAAAGCGAATCACCCCTCTAGTCGGTGATATCTTCAGGAATACCAAATCGCCCACGGCGAACTCTAGAGGTCTTCTTGACGTGTCAGCCCAACTTTTCTGTCTGTCTTGAGCTGCCTTCATATGCTTCCTGATTGTATTCACCTTCTCGACTGTCTGTACTACCAAATCTGGTCCTAGTAACCTTCGTTCACCAACATCATCCCAACAAACAGGTGAAAGGCACTTACGACCATACAACGCTTCAAACGGAGCCATCTGAATAGTCGCTTGGAAGCTATTGTTGTACGAAAACTCCACCAGGTGTAGATGATCCTCCCAAGAACCTTTGAAGTCCAACATGCATGCCCTCAACATATCTTCAAGGGTCTGGATCGTTCTCTCCGATTGTCTATCAGTTTGAGGATGATAAGCTGTGCTAAACTTCAATCGAGTCCCCAAACTTTCTTGTAAACTCCTTCAGAAGTGTGACAAGAACCGAGTGTCCCGATCGGACACGATGCTCACCGGTACTCCATGCAATCTTACAATCTCCTGCATGTACCGCTCTGCCAAAGTCTCCGTCGATTGGCCAACCCAAAAAGGAATAAAGTGAGCTGCCTTGGTCAACCGATCGACAATCACCCATACTGCATTGTTGCCCTTTGGACTCCGCGGTAAAGCCGTCACGAAATCCATGGTTATATGTTCCCACTTCCACTGAGGAATCGGAAGTGGTTGCAACAAACCAGCAACCCTTTGGTGTTCAGCCTTGACTTGCTGACACACCAAGAACTTAGCCACGAAGCGAGCAATCTCCCGTTTCATACCTTCCCACCAGAAGTGCTGTCGAATATCTCGGTACATCTTTGTCCCTCCTGGATGTACCGAGTAAGCTGAACTGTGTGCCTCCTTCATAAGCTCTTCACGCACATCCCCTTTTGGCACATACACACGGCTACCATACCTCAACGAACCATCTCCGTGGATCACTAAATCGGTTCGTAGTCCGGCTTCAACCTGCTCTCGAAACTTTTGCAGTCTAGGATCCTGCAATTGTGCCGCTTTAACCTTCTCAACTAAGGACGACCGTACTTGCAACTGCATCAACTGTCCCGTAGCATGTGGTAGCACAACCTCCAAGTCAAATCTCCGAAAATCCGCAATGATCTCCCTCTGTACGGTCAATACCTGAATCGCTGGTAACCGACTAAGCGCATCCGGCACGACGTTAACCTTTCCCGGATGGTACTTAAGATCAAGGTCGTAGTCGGCCATCAGCTCCAACCATCTGCGTTGCCTCATGTTCAACTCCTTCTGAGTGAACACATACTTCAAACTCTTATGATCTGTGAAGACTTCGACTCTCTCGCCCAAAAGGTAGTGTCTCCAAATCTTCAAGGCGAAGATCACGGCCGCAAGCTCCAAGTCATGAGTCGGGTAATTCTTCTCATGAGTCTTCAGTTGTCTCGATGCATAAGCTACGACCTTCCCATTCTGCATCAAAACACATCCCAACCCTTTTCCAGATGCGTCGCTGTGAATCACCAGTCCTCCGGAATTATCTGGTACGGTCAGGATAGGGGCGGTTATCAACTTCTGCTTCAACGTCTCGAAGGCCAATGCACATCCATCCGTCCAAACAAAAGGTACCTCCTTGCGCGTAAGCTTGGTTAACGGCTCTGCCAAACGAGCGAAATTCTCCACAAATCTTCTGTAGTATCCGGCGAGTCCAAGAAAACTTCTTATCTCCGTAACATTCCTTGGAATTGGCCAATCTCGAACTGCTGCAATCTTCTCGGGATCGACGGCGATTCCATCGCCTGACACGACATATCCCAGAAATTTCACTTCTTCCAACCAGAATTCGCACTTACTCATCTTCGCATACAATTTCTCCTGTCTCAACATCTGCAGTGCGATCTTCAAATGCTCAGCATGCTCTTCAAACTCTTCGAGTAAACCAGAATATCGTCAATGAATACCACAATGAACTGATCCAAGAACGGTGAAAAGATTCGGTTCATCAAGTCCATGAATACTGCCGGCGCATTCGTTACTCCGAAAGGCATCACTAGATACTCGTAATGTCCATACCGAGTTCGAAACGCCGTCTTGCAAATATCTTCTGCTTTCACTCGGACCTGATGATATCCGGATCGCAAATCCAGTTTCGAGAATACCCTCGCCTCTAAGCTGCTCAAAAAGTTCTCCAATACGAGGGATCGGGTACTTGTTCTTAATAGTTACCCGGTTTAATTCTCGATAATCGATGCACATCCTTCTCGTGCCATCCTTCTTCTTTACTAGAAGAAATGGAGCTCCCCAAGGCGAGTTGCTGCTTCGAATCCAACCCTTCTCAAGCAATTCAGCAACTTGTTTCTTAACTTCTTCCAATTCTACTGGTGCCATTGGATAATACGCTTTAGATACTGGCGCTGCACCAGGAATAAGGTCAATTGCGAACTCCACGTCTCGCTTCGGCGGTAAACCCGGTATATCTTCAAATATGTCCATAAAATCGCGAACAACCGCCGGCTCTTCACCACTATCAACTTCCATTGCTGCAAGAATATTGTTTGTCGGCCTAGCCCTAAACTCGACTGGCCCGACAGAACTGCTTCCTTACCGCAACTGCTGTCTGCTGTGAACTCCCAATTTTCCCGATAAACTCTGCTGCTCTCTGGCTACCGTAAGAACCTGCGAGAAAGTGGTCAAACCCAGGGAGACGATCTGCCTCTGGATGTCCACATCCAAACTGCGCAAGAACCTTCGCGCCCTGTCTGCCTCGTTGGCGACTAAGGGTCCAGCGAAGCGGCTGAGTCTCATCCACTCCGCTGCATGTACGTCCACAGATGCTCCATTTTGTCTCAGCCCAATAAATCTCTCTTCCATTTCCTCCCGTGCAGTCCGCGGGAAGAACTTCTCCAGGAAACTTTTAGAGAAATCCGCCCAACTAATTGGCTTGGGTAAGCGGTTCTCCTCCACAAGCCACCACTCTCGGGCGTAGTCCACCAGCTGAATGCGCACCACATCAACTCTTTTGTCCTCTGGGATCTGTACCGCAATCAGCAAATTCTCCGTGTCCACTAGCCACTGCTCGGCTGGCAACGGCTCCTCTAGACCAGTGAAAGTAGTAGGACCCAAACGTCTGAAATCTGCCACGGTCCCTACTCGGTCAATTGGCTTCGCTACAGCTGTGTTTACAGACTGCCGAATGGCCTCCAAACCTTCCTGAAATGAATCTGCTTGCTGCTGGATCAGCTCAGTTTGCCTCTTCTGATTCTCCAACATCCCACGTATCACTCCTAACATGGCGGCTTCATCCACGCGCCTCTGATACGTCTTGAAATTCTTATCTGCCATAGTCCTGAAATCAAAACACCCAACATTAGCATGATGATAGATTCAATATATAAATCAAGGCTAGAACTCCAAGATACTTAAATAGAGTACCGCATTGTAACTATGCCGCGGTATCATAGCCACAATTACATAACTCCATCCAAGTCACCTAAGTCCTAAAGATAACAAGGAATCAGGTTTTCGAATCGATATGCAAAGGAAGTTTGCATATCGTAAAAGATATAATCAGGAAGAATGTGATTCAAGAATGGTAAAACGGTCTAGGTGGCAGGACATGTTTCCTAAACACGGGTATTCTGATTCGTGTATTGGGTACAATACCCAACTACAAAAGAATCAACCCGACTATCCTATGGCTCTGATACCAAAAGAACCATGTCACGCCCCACTTCCCAGAGTACGCAAGATTGGGCACGTGACATAGCCAACCATGCTACCTGTGGGTAGGAAGTATCCATCCACAGTCACATTACGGCTGTAGAGATATCAAGAACAAGATAAATAAACTAATCTAACACATGTCCAAATCCATAATAATAAGAGTCAATGAAAAATAAGTGCGGAAGCAAATGATCCAATACAATAAATAGAAAGTACGTCCCATAATGCGGGCTCACATCTGGAAATGAAATGCAATAAATAAACTAGTCACTACAGAACTCACAAATCAGCCTGCTGGCTGAAGTACTCCTGCTCGGTCGTCGACAGTGGTAAAGAATCTGGGCCATGCAAAACCCAGACGTCAGCGCGTCATGTCAACCAGTAATATAATATGAACATGGTAATAAGCAATGCAGAAATTAAACATGAATAAAGCAATAATATGAAATAACAGTGCAGGGTAGTGTGCAGTGAGTAACTATACTGTTCTATCGGGTTTCTATTCTAAAGTCTTTGAAATCAATTGATGACTCGTCGATGTAACTCAATAGTATCCCGTGCGTGCCCGGGACCACGGTCAAGATTCTCGGGGCTGAATCCGAGACGTGCCGCTAGGCAGTAACAAGTAGCAGGATGGGCGAGCGATGTCAGCATCATCACTCCGGGGCTGGCCAAGCCCGTAAGACTGATCAGAACAGGTATCGAACTGTTGAGTTACAAGTCGGTTTCACCTTTGATTTCCCCATACCCCCAAGTTATGTATGTCAGGTCAGGTATTCAGTAAACAAGGACTAATGCCAACACATGATCAGGTAAAAGCAGGTTTGTCTGGGTAGACAACAGGAATGGTCCATGAGGACCCCCAAGTCAGGTTTGTTGGCATTAGGCATGAGATCAGGTAACAGGTTAGGTCAGGGTACAACAGGTTGAGTTGGTAGTAAAGGGTACCATGTACGGTGCATCGGTATGTATATATATCATGTGTATCAAGGTCGGGTCAATATGTGACGCAATCGAGGGTGTGCTCACAACAGGTATATAGTCGAACAAGGAACAACAGCAGGAAATAAAGTAAACAGCAATAATAGTTCATTTGATCACAATGGTGCAGTTGTGTTATATTAACTGGTTCGAGCACCCGTAGGGTGCAATAATCACAAGGTAGTGCAATATCATTTAGCAGAAAGCAATGAAGATATATGTGTACAATTATCGTCCTTTAAATAGCAAAATGATTAACTGGTAGTTTCGTTATTAGGGTTACAGTGGCAAAATACGGTTTAGGTTGCAGTATCATGATATATATCATATTCCGTCCAAATGAGAAAAGTAACTATATTTAGTTAACAATGCAAGTTTTATGAGTCAAGCACACTTAATTAGGATAACATAGCATGTAGCAAGTAATACTTGCCTCGACGGTTTCGCAAACCGGAAAACACGAACGTAGCGTCGGCGGAAAACACGCGACGGATGCACGGGTCACGGATCGAGTCCAAACAACGGACAGCGGGACCACACGGACCGGAGTACTTCGCTGGAGAGTCGGGTCAAGTCGTCGGCACGGCCGGAATCCGGCGAAATGTCAAAACAGCGACGAATTAGCAAAATACAAACTATGGACACGAACGGCCAGCGAGGGGTTAACACGCAGGGAGAAAGTAAAGAGATGCTTACAGGGATGGCACGGGTGTCAACCGCGACGGGTTCGACGTCGATGGGGCGCCGGCGGCGAACAGGGAACGCGGCTGGGCTGAAAGTGGCTGGAGGTTGCAAGAAGAGGATGGTGCTGTGAGTAGGGGAGGTCCTGGCCTGGTCTGGATCGTCGGGGAAGAGGAGGTGGTCGGTGGTGCACTGGCGACGACGACGAGAGTCGACGGCGCGATCTCCGGCGAACTAGGGTTAGGTGCTAGGGTTAGGCTCGGGTTCTGTTGCTGCGCCGGCGAGGGAAGGAGAAGGAAGGTGAAGGAGTCGGGAAGAGGGTGAAGGGAGGAAGTCGACGTCGTCGGCGATGGGAGGCGGCGGCGACAGCAGCACAGCGGTGCAGGTGGCGGTGGCGTTACTGCAGGCTCTGGAAGGAGGGAGAAGAGGAGGAAAGGGGGTGCGGTCGAGGCTGTGGAGGCGAGGATGATGGTGGTGGTCTCGTCGGCGCGAGGACTGCGGCGGCGACGGCGATGAGATGGCTAGGGTTCGGGGGTTCGTGGGTTCTGCGATGGGGTTTCTCGCGTGGGAACGAAGGAAATATAAGGGATAGAGAGAGAGAGAGAGATTTTAGGGGAGAGAGAGAGAGAGATTAGAGAGAGATAGAGAGGAAGAGAGAGAGGGAGAAGGTTGGTGGGGCCCACGAGAGATTATATATCTCTCGTGATTGGCTGGCAACTGAAAAGGAAAAATTTAAAGAAAGATTTAAAAGATTAAAAGGGATTTAGACGTTATTATAAGGAACATAAATATATATTATATAGTTTCGTATTATTAAATTAAATGGGTATTTCGGCGCTAAAAGAAACATTTCCAAATTACGCCCGGGTTGCGCCCAAATGTTTCAAATTCAAATAATAGGATTTTAAGCGGGTTCCAAATTTTAAAATGAGATGTCTTATGATTAAAATGCATGCCCCCAAGTCGGACACTTGCACGCGCGCGTAGCCGTCCAAACTCGCCCGTTTCACCGAACGGGATGAAATCTCGACGCGCGGACGCTACCACGCGACTAGTGGTGACGAGTAGGCCAACATGGATATTTTTAATTTCATTTTAGGCGTTAAAATTTGTTATAGGCAAAAATGACTTAGCCGGTTAAAATTTTGCAACAAGAACCAAACAAGTAAGATAATTGAAATGGGCAATGTCTAACACTCAACTAGTAACAGAAATAGTACTATTGGGCTCGGGTGTTACACATATGTTATCTTCTGCTGCTGATATCTGTGATATGATCATTTGATATTCTGAGACGAATACTTATATTATATATATGATGTATATTATATATTGCTGCTTTCGTTTCTTCTGTGATGCTTAGGAAGCATTAAATGATGGGACTTCATTAATGAGAATAATGAAAAGAAATAAACCTAAAGATGTTGCAGAATCTTGTTTTAAAAACTGGTAGCTCTAGTTCTTGCTTTGCATAGCGGTATTCCTTGTAGAATATCCATCACCTTATTCGATAAGGAAAGAGCCGAGATCCCTTCACCGGGAGTGACCTATTTAGCAATAACTGGCAGATGCTACAACACTCGGTTTGTCTTTTGATTGCTTTTGGAGTTTTTTCTTTGCATAGTGGTATTTGTGAAATATCCTGCACCTTATTCGATAAGGAAAGAGCCAAGATCCCTTCACTGGGAGTGACCTCTTTAGCAAAACTAGTAAAAGCCTCAAAAAACACTCCTTTTCAAAATCACTCGATTCTACAACGATATCAAGTTCATCACGCAAAGCGTTTTCTTAAAAACCTGTCGTAGCCCTCTGTCATTTCAGATAAGTAGTATTTAGTATTCGTGCTACGTATGTTGGCCTGCGTCAAGGCGTAGTGTGTGGTAGCTACTTAATGCTTATCTGCTAAAGCATATGATGCGATTAAGTTAGGGTAGTCGTGCGACTTTGTTGGCCTGCGTCAAGGGTCGTGCGGGTAGGTTTAATTCAATCATGAAATGACGGGTTGAACTTGATTAGTGGACTATGGTTTGTTGGCCTGCGTCAAGGTCATAGGACGCTAGGGGCAAAATATATCGGGAGTTTTAAGTGTTGAAATTTGCAATGAGATTGCATACCTCTATGAGATAGTTGGATCCCGATCCCACTGCGAGCAAGAGTTGCTCCTGGGAGAGTTTTGCACTTTACAATTAGCTAACCCATTAGGTGTCTAGAAAGGTGTTAACGGGGTTATGCCTCTGGGAAAATAAGGTTTACTTCAATTAGGTCTATGCGAAAGCACGGGGAACCTCCCTCAAAGTACCGACACTGGTCTGGCTGAACGGTTAGCAAACTTGTAGGGTGCAATTAATCCCGGATAGTCTTACTATTTAGGGTTTGAAGGAAGACTTGATAAAAACAGTGGGACCCATCCTGATTAGATAAAATAATAACCAATCTGATCTTGCAAGAGTGCACGCAGAGTGTTTTCTTCTCTCTCTCTCTCTCCTGGTAGCGACCATGTCACGCCTTAATCAAGATAATAATATGGATGCGTTGACTGAACCTGCTTATTATACTGAGCTGGGGAACGTTGGTTCCGTTCTTTCTTATAATTGTTATAAGACTGAACGTTGGTTCCTAGTCGTGGGTGACTTCCTCCTTCTTCGATCGGGTGGCAAGGGAAGGTAGAGAACTGGGAATGGGTGATATGTCTCTAAGTGTAGAGAATGGTGCAATTGTTGCAGCCAAGTCAGTTGGCAGATATCACCTTGTATTATCAGAATACATTGATTCTGAACGAATGTTATTACATACCGAACAAATATATAAAATTATATCAGTCTCTTTATTTGATAAAGAAGGATATGATTTTGTATTGCAGGATAATGTTGTGAACATTGTCCTGAATCAAGAGTTGATTGGATAAGGCACGTTGTGAAATAGCATATACGTTCTAAATCAAACCACAGTTCTAAATATACAGAACACACACAAGATGACCAGTTCATAAATGAACGAATCCTTCTTGTGGCATTGTAGACTAGGTCATATCAATGCGACACGACTAGCTAAGGCACATAAGGATGAATATTTGAATCCGTTCAAACTTTCATCTTATGCAACTTGTGAGTCATGTCTCAAAGGTAAAATGACCAATACTCCGTTTAGTAGAAATGGAGAAAGAGTTAGTGAACTCTTGGGATTGATAGATGTTGATGTATGCGATCCATGTCTACAAATGCCAGGGATTGGTTCCTCGTACTTTATTATATTCACTGACTATCTCTCAAGATTCGAACGTGTGTTCTTATTGAAACACAAGTCTGAAGCTTTTAAGAAATTCAAAGAATATAAGCATGAAGTTGAGAACCGGATGGGTAAAAGTATTAAGTCTTTCGATTTGATCGAGAAGGAAAATACTTAGGCATAGAATTCCTGGTTTATCTAAAAGAGAATGAGATTCTCTCTCAGCATTACTCCTCCATATACACCACAACACAACGGTGTGTCGGGGCGGGGCTATCGCACCCTATGTGATATGGTGCACTCTATGATGAGTACTGCTGAGTTGCCTATTTCCTTTTGGAGTTATGCACTTGAGAAGCTGCATACCTATTGAATAGGGTTTCTACCAAATCAGAGCCTACCACTCCATATGAGATATGCTATGGGAAGAGACCATGTCTTAAGCAAGTTAAGATATGGGGTTGTCCGGCCTATGTTGAAAAGCAAAATCCGGACAAACTCGAGGCAAGGTCAGTTCTGCAAGTTTGTTGGATATCCCAAACATTTGTGAGGGAATATCTTCTACCAAACCGAGGAACAAAAGTGTTTTGTTTCTCAACATGACCACTCTTTTAGAAAAAGGAATTTCTTGAAAAAACAGTAAAGTGGTCATGAGGTAGAACTGGAAGGAGTTCCAGCTATACAAACTACGACTAATGATTTAGTAGAACCGGAGGATTCGATATTCTCCAACGAACCTCAGCCTCTCTGTGAATTTGGTAGGGTTCCTCACCTGCCTGAGAGATAATTGTTGGGTTACGGCAGCGCCCCGGCCATCAAACCGTGGCCAAATGCGGAACAAAAATTTACTGAACTGGTGCTACCATTACCCGATACCCAGATCTACCTTAAACCCTAAACTAGCAAGCTAATAAAGAAGTTAGAATGGTTATACCGAGTTGATCCGTGTCCTTCGGTCTTCATTCCAAGCTCCTAGTGGTTCCTTGATCGAGTTTGGTTGCCGGTCTTCCTCCATCTACGATGATCCACCTGTGGGAAACGGCGCAAGCTTCAGCCTCGACAAACGAGACAACCGACGCTCCAAGGTTGCTAGCAATGGAGAGTGGAGGTGTAAGAATGTGTCACTATAATATTCACTCATCATAATTGCTCAAGGGAGCAACCATAGAAGATGAAGGAGGTGAGGAAGCAATGGCATGAGCAACTCAAGAATGGCTAAGTGTTGAAGTGAGAATGAGAGTGTAAGCAATGAAGCAAGTGAAGAAAAATGACCAAGTCCACACCAATAGTTGTGGCTGCCCTCTCACTCTTTCATCTCAATTATCCACACAAAAAAATTTCTCTTTTCCATTTGCAATAAACAAATAAGATCCATGCCTCTCTACATGTCCAAGACCCATGCTTATGCCACCTCACCCCTCCACCTCATTTCCTTATTTGATTTTCTAAAAAGAAAATCCAATAATGAGGTGGTTATCTTCTAGAAGCCATTCTATATAAATACGGAATGCAACCCGGTACACGTATCGAAATGCATATACGCGTATTCGTACAAAAATACGAATAGCCAAGAGAGAAAATGAATAGTGAACAATAATAATAGAATACATATATATAAATACATATATATATATATATATATATATATAAATTATTAAATCAAAACCTGATTTAATAATCCGGCTTAATCCTAAGCCGCTAGTATTATCAACCGTCCGATTAAAATCTGTGCAGCATATGCATATATTTAATCGGACACCTGTATGTACCAACATACGTCATATACACCATATCGCCTGAACCGTGAAAACCCTCTGTGTGGGACTCTAAAGACTCTTCAATACGCTGGCAGTGGGTTTAACCACAAGCACGTCAGCGGCACTAACTGTACGTAACGGCTACCCAGATATTGAGCGAAAGGGAGGCCGACGAGCAAACTCATCCTGAACCCCTACTGAGCCTAATTGTGACAATATCCGTACAGTCCGGTCCATTCATCTATGAGTATCGTATATCGTGTCTAGAGGGTGGATAAAATCAGACCCCTAGCAACATGACATTTAGTGTCGGCATGAAACCCCATCACCACCTGAGAAATTATCGATCCTGGATCGATAATTCTCGTCCACCATGGCCATGGATTTATGGTGATGGCCACCTATGCACAATGCGACATCAACCCCCAATACCGGGAGAGACGAATCCCTGACGATCCGATCATTGGCTCTCTGTGGCTCGGGACTGTACCCAACTAAAACCTGCATGACTCCTTTGAGCCATGGTAGGATAGTAATCAAAGCACAGTGGGAACTCACACGAGACAAATGACGATCTCAGGTCGACAGACTAACCTGTACACATGTCATCTGGGAACTGCTATCTGACAATAGGTATAATACCAACTAGCACGTTCGCGGCGAGTCCGTCCAGTGTACTCGTAACCCAATGAGCACCTGTATACTAACTTAGGTGAACAAACTAACACCAATTGCTTGTGAGACCTGGCCACTGCCCTTGATCAGGGTCTCGATCAGTATATACTAGTCTATACTGGAGTATCGATGGCCAGTCTCGATACTCCCATGACCAGGGAAATTTAAGGTGCTTATAGACCCTCAGCTCCCACGTATATGATCGCCATCATAATGCTGGTAGTCAAGCAAGAATCCTATGGGCTCTATCAACATGTACATGATGATAAAGACAAACCAGATAGCAAACTATCATCTTGCGTAAGACTGTTCTACCGGTATAGGTCCTCACTCAATCATCATAATCACCTGCCCGCAACTATGATAATTGCCTTGAGAGCGCTATAGCCAACAATCTCCCACATGCACTTAAGGCCAATTATTGCAGTGTCTCATACTCACAGCTCGTGTGATACCGAACACCCAACTTCTCTACTAATCAGTTTCGCAAAGCCCGTTTGCGAAACTATTGCATTCGAGAAATAGCCTCAGTGAGTGGATCCGCTCTAATGTTTCTTTCTGTATCTCTCTATATCTCAACTTCGCGGAGAAAACAATCTTCCGAAATGAGCAATACCTGTCTTAGAATTTGTCTGGATATCTGATGGGACCCAGTTCACAAATGAACACCAAATCCAGCAAACTTCTTAAACAGTATCATCCACTGAATTTAATCAGTATCATGGGCCATGCCTTCCACAGTATCCGCTTGGACCACTTGTCCAACATACTGCCCCTCAGAAGAGGGAAAAACTATAACTCTGACAGTCACTCTGTCATCCAGGTCACCTTGGAATCCTGAAATGATAACCGTCTCCTGAAGGAGGCTGTCGCAATCATTTCCCAAGAACATCCATTTATGTTCAATAACTGCTTCCCAATGTTTCTCCAGGATTGGATTGATATATGTTTATTGCAGCTGGTGCAAAAACAACATCTGGTGTGGTACTTGATATTTCATGATTAACTCAATTGCCTAAGCAAGTGATATGCTAATCATGCAGATCCCTCTCCCCTTTAATCTGTAAGACACCTTTAGAGAGGGTGACTCCATCATCTGCAGGTACACCACTATGCCAAGAGTCGTCCATTCTAAAATACCTTTAGAATAATGTCAAAGTACCCAGATTAGGTTACTTCCCAAATCTAGATCTAAAACCATAGATCTAGTAACCAGAAAAAACTGATATTATATCCATGTCCTATGTGGAGAAACAACTGTGTGACAACCACAGTATAACCGATTGTAGTATAGGAATATCTCTTCCTATCAAGTGCATGTCATTCTAATACCTGTACATCGCACCCTACTACCTTCTTACCAGATCCATCTCCTATTCTGATGAGGTCAAGGCCTACGACTGTCACATCAAAAATAGATGATCCATTTCCGCTATACCTGCTTTAGTCTATAAGTAGACATAAGCTACTTGCCCACTATACTTCCGCTGCTCCCACTGACTACAACAACCCTCTGGCCGAGTTATATATACGTGCACTTCTAAAGCTAGTTTAGAATGATGCTATACTCATCCTTCTGCCGGGTCTTATAGTCTAGAATAACAGCAATAGTAAGTCTGGGTAAACAAGAACCTCCCTATCACCGTCTTTGAGAAGACCGGAGTACCTCTCGGGTGCCTGAGGTTACCCACCAAATCTGCGGAGTGGATAATGGAATGTCGAAACTAATTGAATCCTCGGGTTCTATTAAATCTCCAGTGATCGTTTGTGGCTCTGGAATCACTTCCAGTTCTACCATACTCCCACTTCTGTTTTCTGAAAAAAAATATCCATTTTACTAAAACTGTGGCGAGTCAAGAACAATATAAATATTGATCTTCCTGATGGTAGAAACTTAACCCTCGTCAAAACCCGGGATAACCCACAAACAGCCATTACTGAAACGTGTCTTGAGTTTATCCGGATTCTGGTTTTAAGCATCAGCCGGACAACTCCCTATACCTTAACATCGTTAAGATATAAATTGATTCTATATATATCTAATATAGAAACAAAAGTATTAATTTAATTGGAACCAGATTCAAAATCATGCAGATGTCTCCAGTGCATATCAACCAAATGGAAGGAGGCCATTCAACATTACTCAACTAGGAGTGCATCCATATATGAGTGACCTAGAAGAGAAGCAAGTTCTCAAAACCATTACTATCAACGGAATACCAAACACAAGTATCTATATCTTCGACTTCCTCGAAGAATCCTGATACTTCCAACAAATGGTTCTCTACTTTATTCTTATACCTATAACTTCTTAAAATCTGAACCTTGTATTTCAACGAAATACCTGTCTAGAACTAGAGAGGTTATGAGTAAACAGAATACAGTACGAGGACCAACCCCATTGTCCTAATGGACACTGGACAATATACAATACTTTGTATAAGTCCCCTGAGTTCAATAACTCAAACCCTGTGCGTCGTAGATTGAAAAACTGTACTATGGTTAAGAAGAATTACACCGTTGTTGAATGCACCTTACCTAATCATCAACTGATATAGGTAAATGTCACAGATATAATATCAAAAAGTTATATCCCACTTTATAAAATAAACGTACAGATGTATCAGTTTGAAATTGGTGCATAACAACGGATATTCAAAACCAAATATTTGCAGTCCGGCAAAAACCCAGGTGATTTCCTCAAATATCACCAATTACAACGAATTCCGATATAATGAGGATCTAATCACCCAATTCCCAATATCTTACTCCTACTCACCATCCATAATAATATACAGATGTGAGAAACTGATATGGTAAACACATACTCTGGAGTTAGATTCCAATTGGGAGAACAGTTTTCAATTAACATCGCACAGTGAAACTGAAACATGAAAATGTTTCAAAAGGGGTTAACTGGTATTCCTAGTAACGCCTCTTTCACTATCCTGATTCATGACAGTAACCATATACTTACCTGCCCTCACTCCAATCCCTTTATTATGTCTTTACTTATTACCTTCTGTACACTTTTTTTAGGCTAATTGGTTTTCTTCCTTCCCTACCCTTCGGCACTAGCCTAAGGTTTGGAAGAAGACTATCCAATAAGCGCAATAGGTGTACTCTCCTAATCCTAGGAGCCCTCGCAACCTGAGAGAAGGTAATAGGAAAAGACATCTGAATAATCCTATTCTATTTCTCCTGAACCGGAAACCATCCTCAAATTTGGAACGAATTCCTTCGAGTTCGTATGTAACTATACTATGGCATATACAATAGGAGTGGATATCCATAGTGATATGGAGTGTTCTAGAGAAATCCAAAGTGGATGTGGGAGTGGCAGGAGTATACACGGTTTTGTCGTGAATGATGGTGGTCGCAATTTTCTTTGCCCTTAATCTAATCACTTTATATGTCTTTACTTATTACCTTCTGTACACCACAATTAGGCTTAATTGGTTTTCTTCCTTCCCTACTATCGGCACCTGCCTATGGTTTGGAAGAAGACCATCCAATAAGCTCAATAGGTGTACCCTCTCCTAATCCTAGGAGCCCTCATAACCTGAGAGAAGGTAAAGGGAAAAAACAACCGAATAATCGTATTCAATCTCTCTAGAACCAAAATCCATCTTCAAATCTGGAACAAGTTCTTTCGAGTTCGTATGTAACTATACGATGGATTTACCCAATGGATGTGGATATTCGTAGTGATACAGGGTGTTCTAGAGAAATGCAAAGGTGATATAGAAGTGGCAATGATATATGCGACACCGTGACATTCCAAAAGCCAAAGTGTTTTAAGAAGGTTCGGTTAACTTGGTTCATGAGTTTTAGTCAAGGGTCGGGCCATGGTCGCTGCCAAAAAGAGAGAGAAAAGAAACAATCAGCGTGCACTCTAACCTAGATCAGAATAGTTAATTACTTTATCTAATCAGGATAGCTCCCACTGTTTCCTCGAATTCTCCTCCAAACCCAAAAGGAGAATTAGTCGGGACCATCTAAAGTCACCCGAGGAGTAATCCTACTCATCAGTAGGAATCGGGATCCAACTATCATCGCATGATAACTTGATGGAAGCCACTCAAGTTACCATACTCTAGAGGGTATGCGCATGCCTGGCAAGTTTCCTGTATGTTTGAAACTCCCAATGTGTGTTTTTACCCCCAAGCGATTTATGACCTTGACAAAGGCCAACAAATCATAAACCACAAGTCAAGTTCAACCCATCATTATCCTGGATTACTCATGACCCACCCGTACAAACCCTTGACAAAGGACAACAAGATTATACGACTGTCCTAGATAATCGCAACTCAATGCAACAGACAAGCAATATCTAGCTACCGCACACTACGCCTTGACAAAGGCCAACAAACGCAGCACGAATACAAGGTACCACCTGAAAGAAATGACGGAGGGCTACGGCTGGTTTTTGGCAAAAAACCTTTAACGTAATGAACTTGATATCGTTGAAGGAACCCAAGCGGTTTTACAAATATATAGTGGCGAAAACTTTTGCTAAAGAGGTCACTCCCGGTGAAGGGATCTCGGCTCTTTCCTCGTCGACTGAGGTGCAGGATATTCCAAACCGAATACCATGATGCAAAGCAAAAAAAATCGACTATAGTGAAGTTATTACGTTGACGCAAACTTTTACTCAAGGGGTCACTCCTGATGAAGGGATCTCGGCCCTTGCCTCGTCGAATGAGGTGCTGGATATTCATAACTGAATACCACTGTGCAAAGTAAAATAGAACGTCTGTAATGTCGGTTTTTTAAAAACTTGGTTCCAACAACATCATATAGGTTTGTTTTATCCTTGCATTGATCAGAATCAACGCAGTCCCATCAATTAATCACACCAGAAAAGAACGAAAATAAAATGTACGTATATGCCATCCACATTCGCCACTCGGTCCCGTCATCACCCGTTAGGTTACTTAACTAACGACATAGCGGGGACTGGATTAGCGCGTGTGCAAAACATATACAACATCTACTAGTATATATAAATATATACAACATTTGTCCTAGGCATGATATAAGCAACATCACAGAAGTATCACAGAAGCAACACAGAATGGTGGATAATCTTGGAGCTCCGGGTTTCACTTGAGCCGCAAATGAGACCCGACGTTCCCTGTCGTGTGGATAGCCTATGCAATGAAAACCTAGACCCCTACGAGCGCGGCAAGTTACCCACCAAATCCAGAAGCGAGGCAACCCCCTTCAACAACGTGAATGGGCCACCCAGCACTTCACGGAATCCGATAACTTGTGCACCCCTCCGTGGGTCAACCTATACCCCCTACGAGTGCGGCGAATAGCCCGCCGATTCTAGAGTAAGGTCCCCTCCGTCTCAACGCCATGAGATGCGGACCCGTTGCCCTCTAGAACCCGGCTATTCGTGCACTCCACCACGGGCTAATCCTAGTACAGAAAAAAAATAATATACAAGGGTGACATCGACCTCAACCCGGTCGTGCCCTAAACAAATAATATACAAACTGGCAGTGACGGCAGTCCACATGTCGGACGCTCGCCCCGCAATATCAGATGTACAAATGAAACAAAACAGTACTATCATTGCACCATAGCTATCCACCACGACGATCCAACCAAAAACACAGCACAACACAGAACATCAACGTGAATGTCACGTTCGCAAACCCGTCTAAAAGAACTATAGCAATTAGACAAGTTGTTCTGATCTAATGACATTCATGGTCGCAGATGGTAATGTAAGTACTGATAAACATTTAAACAGTGCTAAATTATTGACTTCGAAACACTCCGAATTGCCCCTGAACAACAGATAACATAATATCCAAAATAGGCAAAACAAACAATACCACTGAACCAATATTCCAAAGACCAAACAACACCCAAAATACGAAGCCCAAACTCCACAAAATGGCCGGCCTCCTCGGTTTTTATGAGCATGTGCTCGGGTTAAAACGGGTGGAATGGGTTTGTATTCGGGGTTTGTTCTTTAGGTCATATAAGAAGTCTTCTGCAGTTGTTTAGAAATTTTTTTGAAGATTTTGAAAATCGACAGAGACTGAATTCTGTAGTGCATCGTTTTCGGGTTGTTTCGATTTCGATACTTTAACGTTGTCTAAACTAGCTAGCTAAGGGTTTAAAGGATGGCTCTGATACTATGTTTGGTTACGGCAGCTCCCCAGCCATCAAACCGTGGCCAAATGCGGAACAAAAATTTACTGGACTGGCGCTACCATTACCCGATGCCCGGATCTACCTTAAACCCTAAACTAGCAAGCTAATAAAGAAGTTAGAATGGTTATACCGAGTTGATCCGTGTCCTTCGATCTTCATTCCAAGCTCTTAGTGGTTCCTTGATCGAGTTTGGTTGCCGGTCTTCCTCCATCTATGATGATCCACCTGAGGGAAACGGCGCAAGCTTCAGCCTCGACAAACGAGGCATCCGACGCTCCAAGGTTGTTAGCAATGGAGAGTTGAGGTATAGGAATGTGTCACCATAATATTCTCTCATCACAATTGCTCAAGGGAGCAACCATAGAAGATGAAGGAGGTGAGGAAGCAATGGCATGAGCAACTCAAGAATGGCTAAGTGTTGAAGTGAGAATGAGAGTGTAAGCAATGAAGCAAGTGAAGGAAAATGACCAAGTCCACACCAATAGTTGTGGCTGCCCTCTCACTCTCTCATCTCAATTATCCACACAAAATAATATCTCTTTTCCATTTACAATAAACAAATAAGACCCATGTCTCTCTACATGTCCAAGACCCATGCTCATGCCACCTCACCTCTCCACCTCATTTCCTTATTTGATTTTCTAAAAAGAAAATCCAATAATGAAGTGGTTATCTTCTAGAAGCCATTCCGTATAAATACGGAATGTAACCCGATACACGTATCGAAATACATATACGCGTATTTGTATAAAAATACGAATAGCCAAGAGAGAAAATGAATAGTGAACAATAATACTAGAATACATATATATAAATACATATATATAAATTATTAAATAAAAACCTGATTTAATAATCCGGCTTAATCCTAAGCCGCTAGTATTATCAACCGTCCGATTAAAGTCTGTGCAGCATGTGCACATATTTAATCGGACACCTGAACCGTGAAAACCCTCTGTGTGGGACTCTAAAGACTCGTCAATACGCTGGCAGTGGGTTTAACCACAAGCACGTCAGCGGTACTAGCTGTACGTAACAGCTACCCAGGTATTGAGCGAAAGAGAGGTCGACGAGTAAACTCATCCTGAACCCCTACTGAGCCTGACAGTGACAATATCCGTACAGTCCGGTCTGTTTGTCTAAGAGTATCGCATATCGAGTCTAGGGGGTGGATAAAGTCAGACCCCTAACAATGCGACATTTAGTGTCGGCATGAAACCCATCACCACCTGAGAAATTATCGATCCTGGATCGGTAATTCTCATCCACCATGGCCATGGATTTGCGGTGATTGCCACCCATGCACAACGCGACATCAACCCACAATACCGAGAGAGACGAATCCCCGACGATCCAATCACTGCCTACATGTGGCTCGGGACTGTACCCAACTAAAACCTGTTTGCATGACTCCTTTGAGCCGTGGTAGGATTGTAATCAAAGCACAGTGGGAACTCACACGAGACAAATGACGATCTCAGGTCGACAGACTAACATGTACACATGTCACCTGGGAACTGCTATCTGACAATAGGTATAATACCAACTAGCACGTTCCCGGCGAGTCCGTCCAGTGTACTCGTAACCCAATGAGCACCTGTATACTATCTTAGGTGAACAAACTAACACCAATGGCTTGTGAGACCTGGCCACCGCCCCTCGTAGAGGTCTCGATTAGTATACACTAGTCTATACTGGAGTATTGATGCCCAGTCTCGATACTCCTACGACCAGGGACATTTAAGGATGTACTTATAGACCCTCAGCTCCCACGTATATGATCTCCATCATAATGCTGGTAGTCAAGCAAGAATCATATGGGCTCTATCAACATGTACATGATGATAAAGACAAACCAGATAGCATACTATCATCTTGAGTAAGACTGTTCTATCGGTATAGGTCCTCACTCAATCATCATAATCCCCTGCCCGCGACTATGATAATCGCCTTGAGGTCACTATATCCAACAATAATGCGATTTTTCTCAGTGACGGTGGGAGAAAGGATTGCATCATGGTTGATGATGACCCAACTAGATTCAGCAGGCCTTCATGAGTGGGGACTCTGTGAAATGGATAGATGCAATAAGATCTGAGATGGAATCCATATACACCCCAACAAAGTGGTAACTTTACATGTTGCTCCTGAAAGGGTGTGGCCCAATGGGAGCAAGTGGATCTATGAGTTAGATACTTGGTGTAGATGGAAAAGTTGAGACTTTCAAAGCTAGACTTGTAGCAAAAGGTTCTCATCATACAAGCAGGTGTGGATTGTGATGAAACCTTTTCTCCAGTGGCTATGCTTAAGACCATTCGGATTTTACTTGCTATCGCTGCATACCAAGACTACGATATCTGGTAGTTGTACGTCATGACCACTTTTCTAAATGTGATTTAGAAGAAAGCGTGTACATGACAGCCAGAGGGATTCGTGGACACGTGGGAGCGGCGGAAAGATGTGCAAGTTGCTTAGTTGAAGCATGCATCGCGGAGATAGAACGTCTGTTTTGATATGATAGTCAAAAAGTTTTACTTGATCAAATATAGATGAACCTTGTATATACAAGAATGTCACGACCGCAGGATACGGAACGTGACTGGCACTTAAGTTTACGAAACGTCTCAAGCCGTCCGTAAAATAAGTAAGCCAAAGCCCAGAACCAAAACCAAATAAGCAAAAGAGTGAAGAGAACCCAATCAATTGAAAACGAGTTTATCAAATAAGTCATATAAAAACCTTTTTAAAAACAATACAAATTTTTCCGAAAATTTCGGCAGAGTCTCCTTTGTAAATACTGGCCCCCAAAATGGGTACAACAAGAATATATATGAATCCAACAAAATAGGGCATCCCCAAGCGGGAGCTAGCTCTTCGCCACAAGGCGGTCACAAATCCCACGCAATATAAAGCAACAACATGCGAAATAATCATAAGGAAGCATAAGAAAAACAGCATGTCGACTCAGGTGAGCTCGACCCCAAAATACAGCATAAAAGTCCACAAACCTCACAGTCTCATCTCTAGGTCAATATACAACAATACTGGTAGATACAGTAGATGGAGCACACTAGATACAAAGAATATACAAGGTGGTACAAAAAAAAAGTAATATAACCCACCTAAGAGCAAAACCTCGAGTCCAGGCAAAGGAGGCAAAAGAAACAAGTGCGCCCGCCGCTGCTGTACTGACGGAGCGGACTTGCAAAAGACTGTGGCACAACGGGGGTGAGTTGCCAACTCGTGAGTAATAAATAACATCTACACAGGCTATCGAAAGCATGCACACAAGCATCCTAGCATCTAAAATACAGGTATGACTGGATGCACTAGCAGGTGTGTATACAACATCAGTGTACTAGCAGGTGTATGTATGCAACATGAATATTTGAGGTCTCAATAGGTATATATAAGAAACATTTTATCTCTTTTTGTTTTTGAAACTCTTTTAGAATGCCAGCATAATACTCATAGAATCGACAACAATCTGTGTCCAGCAACGACACCTAAAAACTGTCTCAAATCTCATAAATCCATGTCATAGTGTCTCTGGCCTCAGCCATCCGGCTGACCCATCTCAATATCAATATCTCATCCTCTCGCGGCCCCGGTTGGTATCCTCTGGATATCCGCCGTGCCCAATGAAGTCACCGGTAGGTAATCCGTCCCCTGCCAGGCTCAACGTCAACACCACATTCATCTTGCCCCGGGGTACCATACCGGGCCCACCATGTACCCGTGACGGTTCCTCCACTCCTCGACACGGATCTCGAAAACCACAGCAAACTCATGGTGGACGACACTTTACATCACTAGAAAACCGCAATTACATATTTTAAAAACATAATAAGTTTAGAAATTTTGCGGCTTTCCCCCGAAATCCAGAAATATCATAAAATCTCAAGAAACCCTCATAAGTGCATATATCAATGGTGATGAATGCATATGGTATCAATAATTAAGCTACGATGTATGATTAATAGACTAGGCATGGACAAATAATATGATGAGGTACATGCACATGAATAGCAATCCTACGATTTCATTTTAAGGAATTAAAGGCAATTGCACAGGTTTAAGCATCAATTAGTAAAAGGTTTCAAATTATAGGTTATCTAGTGTGGTGGCATGGCAATTACCAGGGCGTGTGTGTAAGCATGAATAGTGCTCGTGCTGCATATAAAAACCCTGGCAATGGTGCAGGTGTCCTATAAAATGGGTTCGCATATGTATGTCAATATGAATATACTAGCAGGTACGAATGCAATGCGAATCAACTCGTGATCTGAATGTGTAAGTATAAGAAATCATGTTTTTCCCTTTAAGAATCTTTTAAGTTACTAAAACTATCGGGCGACTTGCGCCATCCAACGATAGTCCCCTGTAGATGTTACATCTACTCACCGGAATCCCTAGCTAGTCACGTCCAATCACCGCTTTCCCCTTTCGTGCCGCGTCTGACGTCTCCGCGACCGAACCTGGAATTTACATCAATACCAAACATAAGGTTACATACAAGAACGACGCAAAACCCAAGCGAAAATACTAACGTTCACAAGCTAGGTACAACATGCACAAAGTGCGCGGAACACACGCGAAAATCGCAAAAATCTACAAAAATGTCGATTTGGTCGCCCGGCAAAACTAAAACCCGATTACTCAAAAATCCGCACTCACACATCCTAAAAGTCATAGGATATGCCAACAATATAATCTAGATATCGCAATTAATTCGCCACGATAATATAATAAAAACCTAGTAAGCTAGAAGTTTGCAAATTTGGTGCAAACATCGACAATTTGCGACAAAGTGCACACATTATCACACAAATATCCAAATTAAACCATTAGAAAGCCACTACAATTAAATTAACCCCTTTACCATGCATCAAAACCCACATTCCATACACAAACCTTTTCTTGATTTTGGTAATTAGCAAAGCAAAGAAAATTTCACACAAGTTAACTTAGATTAGCAATACATCAAGCCACTTAAGCAAAGTAACCATATAGGTTGGTTAAGTAAACCACTAGATTAATTAACTAGATTTAATTAACTAAAACATGGTTTCAAGAAACCCTAGTTAACACAACCATTAACTTTAAACAAAACTAGAATGAAAATAGCACTAAATTAACACTAAAACAATTTAATTAAAGGATTCTAACCATAAGAAATTAAAAGAGTAGAAATTATACCTCAAACCTATGGATCTAGCAAGAAGAAATTTGCCTCAATGATGGCTTCCTAGCACCATGATTCCAAGCAAGAGAGGTGAAGGAAAAAGGGATGAAGAATGGGGTTTAATTTGTGAGTTTTAGCTTGAAATTTGGAGCAAACTTAATGAATTTTTGAAGAAGATAAAAAGAAAAGAGATGAAGGGGGGGCTGCTGTTTTTTCGGCCAGAATGAGGGAGGAGAGGAATGGTGTGGGTGTGGGAAAAAGTCTTGGTCAACCCCCTACCAACCCACAAAGACCCATACCCAAAATAACAATTCATAATCCTTTAAAAAAAAACCCATTTCTACACAAGAATAAAGTCAAAGAGCATGGCATTTTTTTTTCTGGACCTGATGATGGTGGGGCTGGCCTAGGGCTGAGGGAAGAGAGAGAGGGGTTTTACAAAAGAAATTTTATGCAAAAAGACCCCCTACAAGTCCAAAATTGCAAGTTTTAGCTTAAAATTCAATAAATTTCGTTTTCCATAATAAAAATTAGTTAAAACTTAAAATAAATTACTAAAAATTTATGTTACAACTACATTTTAATTAACATGATTTTAAAGCTTAAATTTAGCCCATTTAAATTTGTATTTATCGCTAATTTAACGTATTTTCTTACCGGCTTAAAATAATATTAAAAAATTGAAAAATTAGGGAAAATTTTTAAACGACCGGAATTTCATAAGTAACTCATTAGCTACTAAAAACAAGCAATTACCTATCCATTTTAGGTATAATTAGTCCTAAACTGTAAAATAACAAAAAGGACGGTTTTCGGAAAAATACCGAATTTTCACCGATTTTCAGGAAAACTCCAAAACGACTTTTCAAGACGCTACAATCTTCCCCCCCTAAGGAAATTCGGTCCCCGAATTTAAAAATATAACTACGCGTACCTTCAAAAAGATGGGGATATTTCTTCCTCATCTCGCCCTCGGTCTCCCAGGTAACCTCCTCGCTGCTCGGGCTACGCCAAAGGACCTTGACGGTTGGTATAATCTTCGATCTCAACTTCTTCACCTGCCGATCCAGGATGGCCACCGGCTGCTCTGCAAAAGAAAGGTCGCGCTCTAGCTGGACTGTCGGGTGCTGAATCGCATGCGAAGGGTCGTGAAGGTACTTGCGGAGCATCGAAACATGGAAGACGGGGTGAACATCGGGAAAGCTGGGTGGAAGAGCCAAACGATATGCAACAGCGCCGACACGCTCGAGGATCTCGAAGGGACCTATGAATCTAGGGCTAAGCTTCCCCTTTCGCCCAAAACGCATCACGCCCTTCATCGGAGAGACCCTCAGAAAAACATGATCGCCAACTGCGAACTCTAACCTGCGACGACGCCTGTCTAAATACGATTTCTGTCAGCTCTGAGCTGCCCTCATCCGGTCTCGAATCAACTGTATCTTCGCTGTCGTCTCCTCAACAAGCTGCGGCCCCAAAATACTGCTCTCGCTGAGCTCTGTCCAACAGACAGGCGATCTGCATCTCCTCCCATACAATGCCTTGAAAGGTGCCATCTGAATAGTATCCTGGAAGCTGTTGTTGTAGGAGAACTCCACTAGAGGTAAATGACGATCCCAGCTACCGCCGAAGTCTAAAACGCACGCTCTGAGCATGTCCTCGAGAGTCTGAATGGTCCGCTCTGACTGTCCGTCGGTCTGCGGATGAAACGCTGTGCTGAAGCTCAAACGAGTGCCCAAAGCCTCCTGAAGTCTCTGCCATAGTCGGCTGGTAAACTGAGTGCCTCGATCTGACACGATACAAGTCGGTACGCCATCGCACGATCTCGTCAATGTAGAGCTGAGCATACTGAGCGAAGCTGAAAGTCGTCTTCACTGGCAGGATGTGAGCCGCTTTCGTCAATCTATCCACGATCACCCAGATGGAGTCGTACCCTCGACTGGTCCTGGGTAGACCCACAACGAAGTCCATCGAAATCTGCTCCCATTTCCACTCTGGAATGGGTAACGGCTGTAGCTCTCCTGCGGGCCTCTGGTGCTCGGCTTTGACTTGCTGACAAGTCAGGCATCTCGATACAAACTCCGCAATGTCCCTCTTCATCCCGTCCCACCAGCAGGTCTCTCTCATATCATGGTACATCTTGGTGGAACCGGGGTGGACACTATACACTGATCGGTGTGCCTCCTCAAGAATGTCGTGCCGCAATCCATCAGCATCTGGTACGCACAGTCTAGATCCATATCGTAAAATCCCCTGATCATCAATCATGAACTCGGAAAATCTGCCCTGTCCCATCTGTGCCATGATCTCTGAGCAACGGTCGTCGCTGCGCTGTGCCTCATATATACGGTCAAGCAACTGTGGGCGTGCACGAACATGCGCGAGCTGTCCCCCTGTCTGAGTGAACTCGAACTCAACTCGGCTGTCGCATAACATCTGCCAATCTGCTGACGACTGCCTCTGCACTGCGCGCAAAAAGGATAAACTACCCCCGGTCCTCCTACTCAACGCATCTGCCACCACATTCGCCTTGCCTGGGTGATATAAGATCTCGCAGTCGTAGTCTTTCACCAACTCCATCCAACGACGCTGTCTGAGGTTCAGGTCTCGCTGCTGAAATATGTATTTTAAGCTCTTGTGGTCTGTGAATATCTGACACGACTCGCCGTATAGGTAATGTCGCCAAATCTTCAGTGCAAAGACCACTGCAGCCATCTCCAAATCGTGAGTGGGGTAGTTCTGTTCGTGCCTCTTCAACTGCCGAGAAGCATAAGCGATCACCCGGCCATGCTGCATCAATACGCATCCTAATCCCACTCGCGAAGCATCACAGTAGACCACAAATCCGCCTGATCCCGAAGGCAAAGATAATACCGGCGTCGTAGTCAACCATGTCCGCAGCTGCTGAAAACTGCGCTCGCACTCCTCTGTCCAAACGAAAGGAACTCCCTTCCGGGTCAAACCGGTCAAAGGTGCAGCTATACGGGAGAAGTCCTGAACAAAACGCCTGTAGTAGCCCGCCAGGCCTAGAAAACTACGGATCTCAGTAACCGATGTAGGTCGGGGCCACTGCTGAACAGCCTCAATCTTCTTCGGGTCCACACATATGCCGTCTCTCGTAATTACGTAACCCAAGAATCCGACGCTGTCCATCCAGAAAGCACACTTAGAGAACTTTGCAAACAGCTGGTGCTCCCTCAGAGTCTGTAACGTAATCTGCAAGTGCTGCTCGTGCTCCTCTCTGCTACGGGAGTACACCAAGATATCGTCGATAAACACGATGATGAACAAGTCAAGATACGGCCTGAAAGTACGGTTCATCAAATCCATGAATGCTGCTGGGGCGTTGGTGAGTCCGAACGACATCACCAGAAACTCGTAGTGGCCGTAGCGCGAGCGGAAAGCTGTCCTCGGTATATCCTCCTGTCGAACTCGCAGCTGATGGTATCCTGATCGCAAGTCGATCCTCGAAAAATACCCCGCACCCTGAAGCTGGTCGAACAAATCATCAATGCGTGGCAACGGATATCTTTTCCTCACGGTAACCTTGTTCAGCTGGCGGTAGTCGATACATAAGCGCAAACTTCCATCCTTCTTCTTGACAAACAGGACCGGAGCACCCCACGGAGAAACACTAGGTCGAATAAGCCCCTTATCTAACAAATCCTGCAACTGATCCTTCAGCTCTCGAAGCTCTGCCGGGGCCATCCGATAAGGCGGTATAGAAATAGGCCCCGAGCCGGGAATCAAATCAATGCAGAACTCAACATCGCGCTCAGGCGGTAGCCCAGGTAGCTCATCAGGGAAAACATCAGGGAACTCACAAACAACCGGGACCCGGTCCAACGGAACCTCTGCAGCTCGAGTATCACAAACATACGCTAAGAATCCCTGACATCCCTTCCGCAAGAGCTGACCAGCGCGAAGAGACGAAATCAAGCTGGGAAGGGTGACGCTGCGGTCTCCCTGAATAACAAGGACTGGCTCCCCCGGAAAGCTAAATCTGACTGCCTTCTCACGGCAGTCCACCGAAGCATAACAGGTGGCTAGCCAATCCATGCCCAGAAGCACATCAAAGTCCAACATATCGAGGAGAATCAAATCAACTGATGAATCCCTCTCCCCGATACGAACGGAACACAATCGAAATACAAAACGAGCGACAAACGACTCGCCCACCGGAGTAACAACAATAAGCGGACGATCTAACGACGACGACTCATGGCCCAACATCGGTGCAAAGTGTGTAGAGACGTACGAATGTATGAAACCTGGGTCAAATAATACCCGTGCGTCGAAAGAGCAAACTGGCAAGGTACTTGTCACAACGGCATTGGATGCCTGCGCATCCTGCGGTGTCAAAGCAAATACTCGGGCCTGTCCTCCACCGATAGCGGGCTGACCTCGACCTCGGCCTCTGCCTCCTCGTCCTCTCTGAACAGGACCGTCGCGTCCACGGCCTCTGGGTGCACCTAACTGGCGTGGAGCATCGCCTGTGGTAGGAAGTAGGGCTCTCTGAGGAGGGAGTGGTGATGGTGGTAGGGTCACATGCGGAACTGTTGCTGCTCCCTGTCGTCTCGCCGGACAATCTCTGATAAGATGGTATGGACTCCCGCACCCAAAACACCCTGGCAACGGCTGCTGCCCCTGGGGATAAGAACCATATAACTGTCCCCGCCCAAATTCTCTGCCAGGCCTATCTCTCGGAAAGAATCTGGCGCGCTGCCTCTGAGACGGTACATCGGTGCGAATCCTCTTCGGCCCAGAAATGGCCGAAGTCTGTGATATGCGTGCCTCCATCCGTAATGCCGTATCCATAGCAGCTGAATAAGTGTCATAGTGCTGGGCGCCAATGGCAAGATAAAGATGGGCATCAAGTCCTTGTACGAACCTCTTCACCATCTTCTCTTCGGTATCCACCAAATACTGAGCATATCGGGATAACTGTGTAAACTGGATGTCATACTCAGACACCATCATCCCAGGTGTCTTGACTAAGGCCTCGAAGCTACGAGCTCTGGCGTCACGAACGCTCTCTGGGAGGAAACGAGCTAGAAAGACCGCTGTAAACTCGGCCCAAGTCATAGGCGGTAAACCTGCAGCTCGACCTCTCAAGACTGACTCCCACCATATCTGCGCGAGACCCTCTAGTCGAAAACTCGCAAGCTCTACCCATCGATCATCCGAACATCTCAGCGAACGGCAGATCCTGGCTAAACTGTCAAGGAACGTCTGTGGGTCCTCCGCTGCCTCGGTGCCGGTGAATACTGGAGGTCTCAACCTCATGAAATCCTGTAGTGAAACCGGGATGGTCACGGTGGTAGTAGTAGGAGCAGGTATCATGGTCGTCTGTGACGTAGTAGGTACGTCATCCGGCCTCGGTGTACGACTGGCTGGAACTAGGGATCCTACCATCTGACGTAGCTCCTGCATACTCCCCATCATCTGTCGCAACTCCTCCATACCAGTCTCGAGCCTATCCATACGGCCTGGGGAAGGCGGATCAGTCTGTCCCTGCGGCGTAGGCATACCCCCCTGCTCAGTCCTAGTCTCGGACGAGCCAGCTCGAATCTCGTCTCGAGCGGCAGCCCTCTGTGCCCTCGTAGCCTTCGGCGGCATAGTGGCTGTTACAGGAAAACGGATAGTAAGAATAGTGCAATAGGATCATAGGATACACGGAATTGAAGAAGGAATTTTCAAGCAAGTATATCCTAAAGTCACTTAGGCGGAGTACCGTATCGCAAGTATGCCGCGGACATACACACGCTACGTTACCCTACTTAAGTCACTTACTCCATCTACCAAGGGTCATCCTACACTCAAAAAGGTAAAACCTATCGCTCTGATACCAACTTTGTCACGACCCGCAGGGTACGGAACGTGACTGGCACTTAAGTTTACGAAACGTCTCAAGCCGTCCGTAAAATAAGTAAGCCAAAGCCCAGAAAACCAAAACCAAATAAGCAAAAGAGTGAAGAGAACCCAATCAATTGAAAACGAGTTTATCAAATAAGTCATATAAAAACCTTTTTAAAAACAATACAAATTTTTCCGAAAATTTCGGCAGAGTCTCCTTTGTAAATACTGGCCCCCAAAATGGGTACAACAAGAATATATATGAATCCAACAAAATAGGGCATCCCCAAGCGGGAGATAGCTCTTCGCCACAAGGCGGTCACAAATCCCACGCAATATAAAGCAACAACATGCGAAATAATCATAAGGAAGCATAAGAAAAACAGCATGTCGACTCAGGTGAGCTCGACCCCAAAATACAGCATAAAAGTCCACAAACCTCACAGTCTCATCTCTAGGTCAATATACAACAATACTGGTAGATACAGTAGATGGAGCACACTAGATACAAAGAATATACAAGGTGGTACAAAAAAAAAGTAATATAACCCACCTAAGAGCAAAATCTCGAGTCCAGGCAAAGGAGGCAAAAGAAACAAGTGCGCCCGCCGCTGCTGTACTGATGGAGCGGACCTGCAAAAGACTGTGGCACAACGGGGGTGAGTTGCCAACTCGTGAGTAATAAATAACATCTACACAGGCTATCGAAAGCATGCACACAAGCATCCTAGCATCTAAAATACAGGTATGACTGGATGCACTAGCAGGTGTGTATACAACATCAGTGTACTAGCAGGTGTATGTATGCAACATGAATATCTGAGGTCTCAATAGGTATATATAAGAAACATTTTATCTCTTTTTGTTTTTGAAACTCTTTTAGAATGCCAGCATAATACTCATAGAATCGACAACAATCTGTGTCCAGCAACGACACCTAAAAACTGTCTCAAATCTCATAAATCCATGTCATAGTGTCTCTGGCCTCAGCCATCCGGCTGACCCATCTCAATATCAATATCTCATCCTCTCGCGGCCCCGGTCGGTATCCTCTGGATATCCGCCGTGCCCAATGAAGTCACCGGTAGGTAATCCGTCCCCTGCCAGGCTCAACGTCAAGACCACATTCATCTTGCCCCGGGGTACCATACTGGGCCCACCATGTACCCGTGACGGTTCCTCCACTCCTCGACACGGATCTCGAAAACCACAGCAAACTCATGGTGGACGGCACTTTACATCACTAGAAAACCGCAATTACATATTTTAAAAATATAATAAGTTTAGAAATTTTGCGGCTTTCCCCCGAAATCCAGAAATATCATAAAATCTCAAGAAACCCTCATAAGTGCATATATCAATGGTGATGAATGCATATGGTATCAATAATTAAGCTATGATGTATGATTAATAGACTAGGCATGGACAAATAATATGATGAGGTACATACACATGAATAGCAATCCTACGATTTCATTTTAAGGAATTAAAGGCAATTGCACAGGTTTAAGCATCAATTAGTAAAAGGTTTCAAATTATAGGTTATCTAGTGTGGTGGCATGGCAATTACCAGGGCGTGTGTGTAAGCATGAATAGTGCTCGTGCTGCATATAAAAACCCTGGCAATGGTGCAGATGTCCTATAAAATGGGTTCGCATATGTATGTCAATATGAATATACTAGCAGGTACGAATGCAATGCGAATCAACTCGTGATCTGAATGTGTAAGTATAAGAAATCATGTTTTTCCCTCTAAGAATCTTTTAAGTTACTAAAACTATCGGGCGACTTGCGCCATCCAACGATAGTCCCCCGTAGATGTTACATCTACTCACCGGAATCCCTAGCTAGTCACGTCCAATCACCGCTTTCCCCTTTCGTGCCGCGTCTGACGTCTCCGCGACCGAACCTGGAATTTACATCAATACCTAACATAAGGTTACATACAAGAACGACGCAAAACCCAAGCGAAAATACTAACGTTCACAAGCTAGGTACAACGTGCACAAAGTGCGCGGAACACACGCGAAAATCGCAAAAATTTACAAAAATGTCGATTTGGTCGCCCGGCAAAACTAAAACCCGATTACTCAAAAATCTGCACTCACACATCCTAAAAGTCATAGGATATGCCAACAATATAATCTAGATATCATAATTAATTCGCCACGATAATATAATAAAAACCTAGTAAGCTAGAAGTTTGCAAATTTGGTGCAAACATCGACAATTTGCGACAAAGTGCACACATTATCACACAAATATCAAAATTAAACCATTAGAAAGACACTACAATTAATTAACCCCTTTACCATGCATCAAAACCCACATTCCATATACAAACCTTTTCTTGATTTTGGTAATTAGCAAAGCAAAGAAAATTTCACACAAGTTAACTTAGATTAGCAATACATCAAGCCACTTAAGCAAAGTAACCATATAGGTTGGTTAAGTAAACCACTAGATTAATTAACTAGATTTAATTAACTAAAACATGGTTTCAAGAAACCCTAGTTAACTCAACCATTAACTTTAAACAAAACTAGAATGAAAATAGCACTAAATTAACACTAAAACAATTTAATTAAAGGATTCTAACCATAAGAAATTAAAAGAGTAGAAATTATACCTCAAACCTATGGATCTAGCAAGAAGAAATTTGCCTCAATGATGGCCTCCTAGCACCATGATTCCAAGCAAGAGAGGTGAAGGAAAAAGGGATGAAGAATGGGGTTTAATTTGTGAGTATTAGCTTGAAATTTGGAGCAAACTTAATGAATTTTTGAAGAAGATAAAAAGAAAAGAGATGAAGGGGGGGCTGCTGTTTTTTCGGCCAGAATGAGGGAGGAGAGGAATGGTGTGGGTGTGGGAAAAAGTCTTGGTCAACCCCCTACCAACCCACAAAGACCCATACCCAAAATAACAATTCATAATCCTTTAAAAAAAAACCCATTTCTACACAAGAATAAAGTCAAAGAGCATGGCATTTTTTTTTCTGGACCTGATGATGGTGGGGCTGGCCTAGGGCTGAGGGAAGAGAGAGAGGGGTTTTACAAAAGAAATTTTATGCAAAAAGACCCCCTACAAGTCCAAAATTGCAAGTTTTAGCTTAAAATTCAATAAATTTCGTTTTCCATAATAAAAATTAGTTAAAACTTAAAATAAATTACTAAAAATTTATGTTACAACTACATTTTAATTAACATGATTTTAAAGCTTAAATTTAGCCCATTTAAATTTGTATTTATCGCTAATTTAACGTATTTTCTTACCGGCTTAAAATAATATTAAAAAATTGAAAAATTAGGGAAAATTTTTAAACGACCGGAATTTCATAAGTAGCTCATTAGCTACTAAAAACAAGCAATTACCTATCCATTTTAGGTATAATTAGTCCTAAACTGCAAAATAACAAAAATGACGGTTTTCGGAAAAATACCGAATTTTCACCGATTTTCAGGAAAACTCCAAAACGACTTTTCAAGACGCTACAAAGAAGGTAGTAAAGAGTAAGTCTGTTGTCTTCGTATTGAACATAGATAACATACTCTTGATAGGAAAAGGGTTTTCCTATGCTACGCTCGGTCAAGCTCCTCTTATCACGAGGATTCTCTATGAAAGATCTGGGTGATTCCTACTACATCTATGGGATTGAGATCTATGTGATAGATCTAGGCGAATGTTGGGAGTGTCCCATATCTAGGTACATTAATACCATACTAAAGAGTTTAGTATGGAGGATTCTAAACATAGTCGTTCGCCTACTTACTCGGGAATCACTCTCTCTAGAAAGATGTCTTTCGAGACTGATTTAGAGAGAGCTCGCATACAAGGGATAACTTATGCTTCGGCAATAGGCTATATCATGTATGCGATGTTATGTACCAGACCAGATGTAGTTCATTAAGTGTAGTGATCAGGAATCAATCGGATCATAGAAGAATCAGTGGACAGCTTTGAAGGACGTTCTTAAGTACTTGAGAAGCACTAAAAGAATGTTCTTGGTTTGAGCTTCCAGAGTGATAAGGTCGACTGATAGTCAGTCACAGGCTTTGCCTATACCCTCAGTGGAGGGAGGTATGTTGGAAGAGTTCCAAGCTATATACCGTGGCAATCTAGACGATAAAGGCTGAATACATCGCTACCAACGATGCTACCAAAGAGGTTGTCTGGGTATTTCTTGTTCATGAGATGAACAAGGTTCCTACCATTGTGTGACAATGGAGTTGTGGCTTTGGCCTAGAAACCCCGGTACCATCAGCGATCCAGACATATTCTGAGGCAGTATCACTGTTGGAGATAGTGCCCTCAGAGTCAATTATTGGATCACAGGCACGTGATTGCAATGATTGAGGGAGGACCTATCCCAGGAGGACAGTCTTACTCGAGATGATAGTATGCTATCTGGTTTACCTTTATCATCGTGTACTGCTTTAGGTGACCTGACATGTCGCTATTACACGTTGATAGAGCCCCTAGGATTCTTGCTTGACCACCAGCAGTATGATGGCGATCATATACGTGGGAGCTGGTAGTCTATAAGCACATCCTTAAAAGGTCCCTAGTCGTAGGAGTTTCGAGACAGGGCATCGATACTCCATTAGTAGACTAGTGTATACAGTCGAGACCCCGACGAGGGGCGATGGCCGGTCTCACAAGCCACTGGTGTCAGTTGGTTCACCTAAGATGTATACAGGTGCTCATTGGGTTATGAGTACACCGGACAGGACTCGCCGGGAACCTGCTAGTTGGTCTTATACCAGACGTCAGATAGCAGTTCCCTGGTGACATGTGTACAGGTTAGTTCATCGACCTGAGGATCGTCATTTGTCTCGTGTGAGTTCCCACTGTGCATTGATTACTACCCTACCACGGCTCAAAGGAGTCGTGCAAACAGGTTTTAGTTGGGTACAGTCCCGAGCCACATGGAGGCAGTGAGCGGATCTGCAGGGGTTCGTCTCTCCCGGTATTGGGGGTGAGGTTGCGCTGTGTCTAGGAGAGCCACTACGCAAAGCCCTCGGCCGAGGCAGGAGATTTACTGGTAGGTATTCCAGTAGTATCTCAGGGCGTTCTGGGCTACGCTCCGACACGACTTGTACCGCTTTTGGGGGTCTGACTTTCACCAACCCCCTAGGCCCGCCATGCGATACTCATAGACGAACGGACCGGACTGTACGGATATTGTCACTGACAGGCTCAGTTGGGTGTCGGGGTGAGCTTCCTCATCGACGTCCCTTTTGGTCAATAGCTGGTGGCCCGTCACGTATTGGCTTATACCTCTGACGTGCCAGTGGTTAAATCCACAGCCATAGTATTGACGAGTCTTTAGAGTCCACCACACTTTCAGTTACTCAGCTTTCGGGCGAAACGCTGTAGAGGCCGTATGGAGATATGGCAGGGTCCGATCAGATACGTGCGGTATTGCACGGATCAGGATCAGACAGTTTGTACTAGTCGCCGTATAGTTATAAAGCAGGGTTCGATCAGATACGTGCGGTATTGCACGGATCAGGATCGAACGGATTTTACTAGCCGGCTTTGGCTTAAGCCGGTCCTAGTTTAGTACAGTGTAGATTTTGTCTCATTGCATTTGTATCCGGTCGGAATACAGATGCGGGTGTGTATGCACAGTGTCGGGGTTTTCCTGTAATTTATTACGGGACCAGTTTTCTGGAGTTGCCAGTTTGCATTCCGTTCCGGCCGGTTTTCCTTTGTTCTTTCCCGGCCGGACTTTTTCGATGGAGGGGGTTATTTGCAGTTTTGCAAATAACACTTTGTGAGGGGTTTCTTTGCATATTGTTTGATTATGATAGCTTTCATTTCTTTTGCTCCATGCTTTTGAATTGAGAGATATGAAAGGTTATGGGTTGAATAGTGTGAAGCATGGTTGATGTTTTGTTGACCTTGGATGTGGTCACCTTTTCTTTGTTCCTACACTCACCTCCCTTCTAGCTTGATATTCATTCCTCCACCATTCTCATTCTCACTTGGAGAAAGTCTTTTCATGGTTATGAGAAAAGAGAGAAGAAGAAAAAGAAAGAGAGGAAGAAAAAGAAAGAGAGAGTTCATCTTTGTTATGGAAGGAATTCTTCATCTCCTTCTTCTTCTTGTTTCGGAAAAATGCAAGCACCATTTTTCCTAACCCCAATCCTCCATCATGGCAACAACAAACCCCAAAGGAGACTATGATTCTACACTTCACTTCCTACAGCATATCTTGAGCATGTCGAGTTGCCGGCTTCATGCTCGAGTTGCCTCGGTATTGAGGCGGGAGCCCGTAAAAGACGAAGGCGATGTGGTGCCCTTTCCGGCGAGGAGGCGACGATATGGAGACTACACTTTCCGCGGGAGATCGGGGCGATGATGAGAAGACCGGAGGACCGGATCTCTTGGTATACTTCTCACCCTATCTCTTGATTGCTAGCATTAGGTTAATGGTTACGATCCGGGTTATTGTCCGCGGTAGCGCCGGTTTCCGAGCAAGGAAAAAATTTTGATTCCGCATTTTGGCCTCGAGTACGAGGCCGGGGCGCTCCCGTGGCGCAACATGGTATCAGAGCCACGCCATTAACCTTACCTAGCTTCGTTTGATGTGTTTGCGTTTCCGATCGACCGAAATTTCCAAAAACCGTATTTTTATTGCACATCAGTTTCTGTCGAAATTTTTTTGAAGTCCAAAAATTTTTCAGGTGATTGCAGAATGATGTACAGGGAATTATAAGACATCTGGGAAAATTTGGTCACGAGTTACTGTATATCCGCCGCGGAAGCGCGGCGCAACCCTCCTTCGCGCCGCTCTTCCGCGGCGGTTTAGTTTGGTCTCTGGACCAGAATTTTCCAGTGAGGTTTTTACATTAAAATGGGGTATTTGGAATATTAAAATTGGGCCCAGGTTTTCTGTGAGTGCTACAGTTTTGATTGGGGGCCCACTTGTTAATTTTTGGTCAATCGGAAAATTTTAAACACATTATTTCACAGTATTTACATTATTTCTGCGACCGTGAATGTCACTCGATCGGTAAATCCGGTCTAACTGCTATAGCCCGGTTAGACGGATTTGCGAACGTGATTTTCACGTTGATGTTCTATGTTTATGCTGTGATGTTGCGGATCGGTCGTGGGGGATAGCCTGGTTGCAATGCTAGTACAGTGTTGTTGTATTATGTACATTTGTTATTGCGGGGCGAGCGTCCGACATGTGGACTGCCGTCACTGCCTGTTTGTATTATTCTTTTGGGGCACGACCTGGTTGCGGTCGATGTACCCGGTGTATGTATATTTTACTTTCTGTACTAGGGTTGCCCCGCGGTGGGGTGCTCGGATAGCCGGGTTCTGGAGGGCAACGGGCCCGCATCTCAGGGCATTGAGACGGAGGGGGCTTCAGTCCAGGATTGGCGGGCTATTCGCCGCACTCGTAGGGGGTACAGGTTGACCCAGGAGGGGTGCCCAAGTTACCGGATTCCGTGAAGTGCTGGGTGGTCCATTCACAGTACTGAAGGGGGCTGCCTCGCTTCAGGTTTTGGCGGGTGACTTGCCGCGCCCGTAGGGGTCTAGGATTTCATTGCACAGGCTATCCACACGACCAGGGGAACGTCGGGTTTCAGCAGCGGCTCTGTGAAACCCGGGGCTTCCAGATATCTGTATTGTTCTGTGATGCTGTACATTTCTGTGATGTTGCATTTTATTCACGCCTTGAGCGAAATACTATATATTGGTATATATATTAGTAGATGTTGTATATGTTTTACATCCGCGCTAGTCCAGTCCCCGCTCTGCCGTTAGTTAGCTAACCTAACGGGTGATGACGGGACCCAGTGGCGAATGCGGATGGCATATACGTACGTCAGTATATTTTCGTTCTTTGTGGTGTGATCATTTGATGGGACTGCATTGATTCGGATCAATGCAAGTTAAACAAACCTATTCTGATGTTGTTGGAACACTTTTTCAAAAAGCTGTTATTGCAAGGACGTTCACTTTTGTTTTGCATCGTGGTATTCATTTGGAATATCCTGCTCCTCAGTCGATGAGGCAAGGGCCGAGATCCCGTCACCGGGAGTGACCCCTTGGACAGAAGTTTGCGTCAGGGCATTAACTTCACTATAGCCGATTACTTTTGCTTTGCATCGTGGTATTCAGTTGGAATATCCTGCACCTCATTCTACGGGGAAAGAGCCGAGATCCCTTCACCGGGAGTGACCTCTTTAGTAAAGGTTTTCGTCACTATATTTTATAAAAGGCTATGCAGTTCCTTCAACGATATCAAGTTCATTACGTTAAAGGTTTTTCGCCAAAAACCATTCGTAGCCCTCCGTCATTTCTTATGGGTATTATTTAGTATTCGTGCTGCGTTTGTTGACTCCGTCAAGGCGTAGTGTACGGTAGCTAAGTGGTGCTTGTTTGTTGCATAAGTGGGATTGGTTAGGACAGTCGTGCGGCCTTGTTGACTCCGTTAAGGGCACGTACGGGTGGGTTTAATGCAATCCAGATAATGACGGGTTGAACTTGACTAGGACTCTTTGATTTGTTGACTCCGTCAAGGTCACTTGAGTCCTAGGGGTAAAAATCACATCGGGAGTTTCAAAAGAACTGAAACTTGCCAGGCTTGAGCATACCTTCTGGAGTGTGGTGACGTGAGTGGATTCCGTCACGTTATCATGCGATGATAGTTGGATCCCGATTCCCACTGATGAGTTGGTTTACTCCTCGGGTGATCCCGACTAATTCTTCTTTCAGGTTTGGAGGAGAATTTGAGATACAGTGGGAGGTTTCCAGATTAGACAAAGTGGTAACCATTCTGATCTAGGATAGAGTGCACGCTGAGTGTTTCTTTTCTCTCTCTCTGGCAGCAACCATTGACCCGACCCTAAGACTATGACTCAGTGACCAAGTTGACCGAACCTTCTTAACACTGGCTTTTGGATTGTCAGAGTTGCAGACCTCATTGCCACTCCTACTTTTACCCTTTTCTCCAGGACACCCTGTATTACTACGAACGTCCACTTCCATTGGACAAAACCATCGTATGGTTATATACGAACTCGAAGGATTTCGAGGATGGTTTCTGGTTCTGGAGAAAACGGATAGGACTATTCAGTTGTCTTTTCTTTTCACCTTCTCTCAGGTTGCGAGTACTCCTTGGTTTAGGAGATAGTACACCTATTACGCAAATTGGATAGTCTTCTTCCAAACCTTAGGCTGGTGCCGACCGGTAGGGAATGAAGAAAACCAATTAGCATAACGATGGTGTGCAGAAGGTATTAAGTTAAGACAAAGCAAGGGATTAGTAGGAGGGCAAAGTAAATTGCGACTGATATTCACGACCAAACCAAGTATTTCTTCGCCAATCCTAAATCACCTTTGTATTTCTCCAGAACACTCCGTATCACTACGAAGATCCCATTTTATTGGATAATCCATCGTATGGTTATATACGAACTCGAAAGGAACTTGTTCCAGTTCGGGGATGGATTCTGGTTCAGGAGAAATAGGAATTAAGTACATTCAGGTGTCTTTCATCTTCACCTTCTCTCGCATTGCGAGTGTTCCTAGGATTGGGACAGTACACCCTTTATGCCTTTTGGATAGTCTTCTTCCAAACCATAGGCTGGTGCCGAACGGTGGGGAAGGAAGAAAACCATTTGGCCTAAAGGGGTGTGCAGACGGTAATGACTAAAGACATATAAAGGGATTTGGAGAGGTGGCAAAGAATTATACGGTTACAGTTGTGAATCTGGATAATGGAAGAGGCATTACTAGGAATACCAGGATACCCCGACGAAACATTTCAATGTTTCAGTTTCACTGTGTACTGTTAATAGAAAACTGATTTCCCGATTAGACACTTACTCCAGGGTATGTATTTACCAGGTTGGATTCTCACATCTGTATGGTTTTACAGATGATGAGTGGGAGTAAGTTATTGGGAATTGGGTGATCATCCTCATTATATCGGGATTCGTTGTAATCAGTGATATTTGAGGAAGTCACCTGGGTTGTTTGCCGGTCGGCAAATATTTGGTTTTGAATATCCGCTGTTGTGCACCAATTTCAAATCGATATATCTGTACGTCTATTTTCATAGAGTGAGATATACCTTTTGATATTATGTCGATGACATTTACCTATATCAGTGGATGGTTAGGTAAAGAGCATTGAACAGCGGTGTAATTCTTCTTAACCATAAGTACAGTTTTCAACCTACGACGCACAGTGAAAGAGTTGTTAGACTCAGCGGACTTATACAGAGTATTGTATGTTGTCCAGTGTCCATTAGGACAGAGGGGTTGGTGCTCGTACTATATTCGGTTTACTTATGGCTTCTCTAGATTTTAGACAGCTGTTTCGTGGAAACACAGGGTCTAAGTTTTGAGGAGTTATAGGTATTTGAATAGAGTAGAGTACCAGGTGTAGCAAGTATCGGGATTCTTCAAAGAGATTGAAGATGTAGATACTTGTGTATGATATTCAGTTGATAGTAATGATGAAGACAGATTGCTTCTCTTTCAGGTTACTCATAATTGGAAGCATTCCTAAGTTGAGTAACGCTGATCGACCTCCTTCCATTTAGTTGACATGCACTGGAGATAGTTGCATGATTTGAATCTGGTTCAATTGAATCAGTGCCTCTGGTTCTATATTGGATATAGAACAGTTCATATCTTAACGATGTTAAGGTACGGGGAGTTGTCCAGCTTATGATTAAAACCAGACACTGGACAACTCAAGGCACGTTTCTGTAATGGCTGTTTGTGGGTTGACCCAGGCGATGACTAGGGTTGATTTTCTACCATCTGGATGAACAATAGCAATATTGTTCTAGACTCGCCACAGTTTTTATTAAAAATGGATTTTTTCAGAAAAGTAGTGGGAGTATGGTAGAACTGGAAGTGATTCCAGAACCACAAACGATTACTGAAGATTTGATAAGGAACCTAAAGATTCAATCTGATTTGACATTCCATTGGCCACTCCGCAGATAAGGTGGGTAACTTCAGGCACCCGAGAGGTACTCCGGTAGCCTCAAGGACGGTGACAGGGAAGTTCTTGTTTACCCACACTTACCATTGTTGTTGTTCCAGGCTACGAGACCCGGCAGGAGGATGAGTATAGCGTCGTTCTAAACTAGCTTTAGAAGTGTACGTCTATATGACTCTGCCAGAGGGTTGTCGTAGTCAGTGGGAGCAGCGGAAGCATTGGTGGACATCAGGCTTATGTCTATTTATAGACTAAAGCAGATGTAGCGGAGATAGATCATCTATTTCTGATGTGACAGTCATAGGTTTGACGTCGTCAGAATAGGGGATGGATCTGTTGAGAAGGTAGTAGGAAGTGATATTCCTATACTACGATCGGTTATACTTTGGTCGTCACACAGTGTTTTCTCCACATGGGACTTGGACATTATATCAGACATATTGGTTACTAGATCTATGGTTTTAGATCTAGATTTGGGTGGTTTCCCAATCAGGGTACTTTGACAGCATTCTAAGAGTATTTAGAATGGACGACTCCTGGCATGGTAGTGTACCTGCAGGTAATGGAGTCACCCTCTCTAAAGGTGTCTTATAGACTAAAGGGGAGAGGGATACGCATGATTGACAGATCACTTGCTTAGGCAATTGAGTCAATCATGAGATGTCAAGTACCACACCAGATGTTGTTCTTGCACTAGATGCAATAAGTAGATATTGATCCAATCCTGGAGGAATAGTCGGAAGCAGTTTTAGAACATAAGTGAATGTTCTAGGGATATGATAGCGGCTGCCTCCTTTAGGAGACGGTTATCACTCCAGGCTTCCAAGGTGACATGGACGACAAGGAGGTTGTCAGAGTTATAGTTCTCCCTCTAATGAGGGACTGTATTTTGGACAGGCGGTCCAAGGCAATACTGAGGGAGGCATGGCGCAGGATACTGATTAAGTTCAGTTGGCGATACAGTCTAAGAATTTTGGATTTGGAGTTCATTTATGAGCTAGGTCCCATCAGACATCCAGACATTCTAAGACAGGTATTGCTCATTTCGGGAGATGGCTTTCTCCGCGAACTTGAGATATAGAGAGACATAGAAAGAAACATCACAGCGGATCCACTCACTGAGGCTATTCCTCGAACGCAATAGTTTCGCAAACATGCTTTGTGCGACTGACTAGTAGAGGAGTTGGGTGTTCGGTATCACACGGGCTGTGAGTATGCGACATCGCAATAATTAGCCTTGAGTGCAAGTGGGAGATTGTTGGAGATAGTGCCCTCAGAGTCAATTATTGGATCACAGGCACGTGATTGCAATGATTGAGGGAGGACCTATCCCAGGAGGACAGTCTTACTCGAGATGATAGTATGCTATCTGGTTTACCTTTATCATCGTGTACTGCTTTAGGTGACCTGACATGTCGCTATTACACGTTGATAGAGCCCCTAGGATTCTTGCTTGACCACCAGCAGTATGATGGCGATCATATACGTGGGAGCTGGTAGTCTATAAGCACATCCTTAAAAGGTCCCTAGTCGTAGGAATTTCGAGACAGGGCATCGATACTCCATTAGTAGACTAGTGTATACAGTCGAGACCCCGACGAGGGGCGATGGCCGGTCTCACAAGCCACTGGTGTCAGTTGGTTCACCTAAGATGTATACAGGTGCTCATTGGGTTATGAGTACACCGGACAGGACTCGCCGGGAACCTGCTAGTTGGTCTTATACCAGACGTCAGATAGCAGTTCCCTGGTGACATGTGTACAGGTTAGTTCATCGACCTGAGGATCGTCATTTGTCTCGTGTGAGTTCCCACTGTGCTTTGATTACTACCCTACCACGGCTCAAAGGAGTCGTGCAAACAGGTTTTAGTTGGGTACAGTCCCGAGCCACATGGAGGCAGTGAGCGGATCTGCAGGGGTTCGTCTCTCCCGGTATTGGGGGTGAGGTTGCGCTGTGTCTAGGAGAGCCACTACGCAAAGCCCTCGGCCGAGGCAGGAGATTTACTGGTAGGTATTCCAGTAGTATCTCAGGGCGTTCTGGGCTACGCTCCGACACGACTTGTACCGCTTTTGGGGGTCTGACTTTCACCAACCCCCTAGGCCCGCCATGCGATACTCATAGACGAACGGACCGGACTGTACGGATATTGTCACTGACAGGCTCAGTTGGGTGTCGGGGTGAGCTTCCTCATCGACGTCCCTTTTGGTCAATAGCTGGTGGCCCGTCACGTATTGGCTTATACCTCTGACGTGCCAGTGGTTAAATCCACAGCCATAGTATTGACGAGTCTTTAGAGTCCACCACACTTTCAGTTACTCAGCTTTCGGGCGAAACGCTGTAGAGGCCGTATGGAGATATGGCAGGGTCCGATCAGATACGTGCGGTATTGCACGGATCAGGATCAGACAGTTTGTACTAGTCGCCGTATAGTTATATGGCAGGGTTCGATCAGATACGTGCGGTATTGCACGGATCAGGATCGAACGGATTTTACTAGCCGGCTTTGGCTTAAGCCGGTCCTAGTTTAGTACAGTGTAGATTTTGTCTCATTGCATTTGTATCCGGTCGGAATACAGATGCGGGTGTGTATGCACAGTGTCGGGGTTTTCCTGTAATTTATTACGGGACCAGTTTTCTGGAGTTGCCAGTTTGCATTCCGTTCCGGCCGGTTTTCCTTTGTTCTTTCCCGGCCGGACTTTTTCGATGGAGGGGGTTATTTGCAGTTTTGCAAATAACACTTTGTGAGGGGTTTCTTTGCATATTGTTTGATTATGATAGCTTTCATTTCTTTTGCTCCATGCTTTTGAATTGAGAGATATGAAAGGTTATGGGTTGAATAGTGTGAAGCATGGTTGATGTTTTGTTGACCTTGGATGTGGTCACCTTTTCTTTGTTCCTACACTCACCTCCCTTCTAGCTTGATATTCATTCCTCCACCATTCTCATTCTCACTTGGAGAAAGTCTTTTCATGGTTATGAGAAAAGAGAGAAGAAGAAAAAGAAAGAGAGGAAGAAAAAGAAAGAGAGAGTTCATCTTTGTTATGGAAGGAATTCTTCATCTCCTTCTTCTTCTTGTTTCGGAAAAATGCAAGCACCATTTTTCCTAACCCCAATCCTCCATCATGGCAACAACAAACCCCAAAGGAGACTATGATTCTACACTTCACTTCCTACAGCATATCTTGAGCATGTCGAGTTGCCGGCTTCATGCTCGAGTTGCCTCGGTATTGAGGCGGGAGCCCGTAAAAGACGAAGGCGATGTGGTGCCCTTTCCGGCGAGGAGGCGACGATATGGAGACTACACTTTCCGCGGGAGATCGGGGCGATGATGAGAAGACCGGAGGACCGGATCTCTTGGTATACTTCTCTTCCAATCTCTTGTTAGCTAGCGTAGGTTAATGGTTAACGATCCGGGTTTTCTTTGTCCGCGGTAGCGCCGGTTTCCGAGTAAGGAAAATTTTTATTCCGCAATTTGGCCTCGAGTAAGACGGCCGGGGCGCTGCCGTGGCGCAACAATCACCTGATCAGGAGATGGTTGATCTCCAGGAGATCGAGGTTAGGAGAGATGACGTGAAGGATAACACAGCAAATCTACTCACCGAGGCCTTTCCTACGAGAGACTTTTATGGGACGTTGGGTATGAGATACTACAACAACTGGCCTTAGTGCAAGTGGGAGATTGTTAGTTGTATGTATGCCCTAGAGGCCATTATTGTACATATGATGTATATTATAGTGGATGTTGGGACATATATAGGGAGGACTTTCTTGCTCGACATGATAGTATACTATCTGGTTGCACTTTATCTTAACATGTACACTTATATAGTCTCTCTGTGACATGTTGGTAAAGCCCTTAGGATGTGTACTTGACTACCAGGATTCTGATACAGATCATACTAGTGGGGTAATGGTAGTCGGCAAGTACATCCTTTAATTTTTCATAGTCATGGGAGTATCGAGACGGGGCATCGTTATTCCAGACTAGACTACCATATACGTATCTTGACCCATATGATGGGAGATGGATGATCCAACATCCATTGGTGTTTGACATCAAGGATAGTATATGGGTGCTCAGTGGAGACTGGGTACACTGGACGGACTCGTCGAGAACTCCTAGATGGTATTGTACCTCACGTCAGATAGCAGTTCTCTGGTGACACTGGTACAGGTTAGTCTGTCGACCCGAGATAGTCATAGAGTCTTGTGTGATTCCCGCTGTGCTTTGATTTCCACCTTACCACGTTCAAGCGAACGTGTAAAACGGTGGTTTTTGGGTACTGTAGGGTTACTAGGCACTCTCACAAGGGTCTACAAGGCATCAACCATGCCAAAATTAAATTTTTCAAGTGCCGAACAACCCAAAACAAGGATCTTTACTAGAGATTAAGCTAAACATAGAACAAGTAACAGCTTTACTTCTAAGAGATAGAGATTACAACCTTTGTAGTCCGTTCCTTCGCTTCATAAGCTCCGTGTTGAGGTCCCTTCACTGTGATCATCGAGTATTCGGACTCTAGAGAGGCTCCACAAAAGAAAGATGCAAGCTTGCTTCCGATCTTCGATAACAAAGATGATCTACCTTGAAGAAACTCAAGCCCAAGCTCTTGCTTTGCTAATCAAGTATTAGCAAAGAAAACACCCTAATCTAAGTGGCTAGAATAGATGAGGATGATGAAGTAGGAATTTTGCTCTCTTTTGTTTTCATATTCTCACTCATTATCATCACTTATGAAAAAGCTAGTGAAGCTTTTCATCAAGAAGAAAGAAGAAGAAGATCAAGCAAATCCTTTTGTGACGAATAATGAATTATTGTGTGTTGTGGTTACAAATCAACCATGGGTTAAGCATGAGGGCTTAACCCTTGTAGAGAATTAACTAGAGGTTAAGGTTTGGATTAGGTTAAAATAATATCTTCACAAAATATCAAGTTTAAGACAAAGTCAAAGCTTTATGAAACTTCATGGAAGCTTCATGCAAAAGCTAACCCTAATCCAAACCCTAACCAAGTTTAAACCCTAAACCATTGTTAAATTTGTAACCCTAACATGTTACAATAATATATATCACATATACAACATATTTTGTAACAAAAGAAAATAATACAATTAACATATATCGCATATATATCAATGTATTATCCCGTGAGAAAATGAATCATTAAAGCGAGCTTATATTAGTTAATGTAATGTAATATATCTCATATATAATATACATTAAATTATCGAATCAACACTTGATCCGATAACCCGGCTATAATATATATAACCGACTAATATAACATGAACCATTTCATCGAATCAACACTTGATCCGATGACCCGGCTATATCACATATACCCGTCCGATATCTCATATCGCGCGAATAGAATACAGTATCACATACTCGTATTATTCTCGGTCCCGCACATATCACATATGTGCTCCTACTCTGTTTTGCCTGAGCCAGGAAACCTCTGTGTAGGACTCTAAAGAATCGCCAATACGCCGGCAGTGGGTGATGATCATATCAAACATCCACAAGCTGCAAGCGGTCAACTAAACGTAACAGCTACCCAAGTATTGAGCGATCAGAAGATCAACAAGCAAGCCTGTACATTCTCCTGTGAATCCAATCAGTAACACTCCCGTACAGTCCGGTCTCTTCTTCTGATATGTCGCATATCTCGCCTAGGGGTGGTAAATTCCAGACCCCGGTAGCATGATAAGTCGGGTCGATATGAGGTCTATATCAATTCAAGAAACTACTGATAACACTTACCAGTAAATCTCAGCAACCCTGGCCAAGGATTTTCAGTTATAGACAATCGAACACAGCGCAATATCAACTCCCTATACCGGGAGAGATGAAACCCCTCCTATCGCTCATTGCCTCCATGTGATTCGGGACTGTACCCAAAATCCACCTTTTTGCATGCCCTCTTGGACATGGTATGATGGAAATCAAAGCACAGTGGGGATCACACAAGACTCTATGACGATCTCGGGTCTACAGATTAACCTGTACCAGTGTCACCAGAGAACTGCTATCTGACGTGAGGTATAATACCATCTGGGAGTTCTCGGCGAGTCCGTTCAGTATACCCAGTCTCCACTGAGCACCCGTACACTATCTCTGATGTCAAACACTAATGGATATGGGATCATCCATCGCCCATCTGCATGGGTCGAGAAGCATACGCTAGTCTACTCTGGTATATCGATGCCCTGTCTCGATACACGTACGACTAGGAACATTTGAAGGATGTATTTAGCGACTACACTGTCCCCACTAGTATGATCTGCATCATAGTCCTGGTAGTCAAGTACTCATCCTAAGGGCTTTATCAATATGTAACATAGAGACTATCAGAGTACATGTTAAGATAAAGATCAACCAGATAGCATACTATCATGTCGAGCAAGAAAGTCCTCCATATATATGTCCAAGCATCCACTACAATATACATCGCATGTACAGTAATGGCCTCTGGGGCATACATATCACTTACAATCTCCCACTTGCACTAGGGCCTTCTGTTGTAGTATCTCATACCCAACAATCAGCTGTGGTTGAAGTATCTCATACTCAACCATCCCATAAAAGTCTCTACTGGGAAATAAGCCTTTGTGAGTGGATCCGCGCTGTTGTCCTCTGTGTCTACTCTCCTAACCTTGATCTCCCTAGAGATCAACCATCTCCATGTTCAGGTGATACTGCCTAAGAATTATATCTGGATTTCTGATGGGACGGGGGTTCCTTGGCATAAGCCACAACTCTATTGTCACACAATGGCAGGAACGAAGTTCATCTCATGAACTTATATATATATCCAGACTGCCTCTTTGGTAGCATCCTTGGTAACGATGTATCTTGCCTTTAATCGTCTAATAAGTCACGGTATCTATCTTGGAACTCTTCCAACATACCGCCCTTCCATTGAGGGTAAAGACAATGCCTGCGACTTACATTCAGTCATCCTTATCACTCTGGAACCTTTCCAGTGATTCTCCCCAGGATCAATTGATACCATCTCACGACAACCAGTGAGTATCCTAACATCCAATTACATCTATCTCATAGATCAAAACCCAGGATTTCGGAGGTATCACTTTGATCCTATATGGAGAATCCTTGTGATAAGCGGAGATTGACCGATCGTAGCATAGGAAACTCCTTCCCTATCAAGAGTATGTCATCCACGTACTCTACGAGGATCACCACCATACTCCCTACTATCTTTTTGTATATACAAGGTTCATCTACCATTTTGATGAAGTCAAACTCTTTGACTACCACATCAAAACAGACGTTCCAACTCCGCGATGCCTTCTTTATCACATAAAACATCTTGCATACGTTTCCGTTGCTCCCACTATCTATGAAACCCTCTGGCTGTGTACATATAGACGCTCTCTTCTAAATCATCATTTAGAAAAGCAGTCATGACACCCAACCACCAGATATCGTAGTCATGGTATGTAGCAGTGGTAAGTAGGATCTGGATGGACTTAAGCATAGCTTTGAAAGTCTCAACTTTTCCATGTACACCAAGTAATCTTCTCAAGATATACTTGCTCCTGATGGGGATTTAACCCTTCAGATAAAGCAACCAAAGTCCATACTTTGTTGGTGTATAAGGATTCCATCTCAGATCGCTAAGCATCCAGCCATTCTTACAGAGTCCCACTCCTGATGGCCAGCTCGAAACAAGTTGGGTCATCATCTCATGATGCAATCCCCGCTCCCACTGTCATAGAGAAACCGAAGTATCTCTCAGGTGGATGAGGAACCCTACTAGATCGGCGGAGAGGCTGAGGTTCGTTAGAAACTATTGAATCCTTTGGTTCTACCAAATCATCAGCTGCAGTTTGTATAGCTGGAACTTTTTCCAGTTCTACCTCATGACCACTAATTTCTTCACAAGAAATTCCCTTTCACAAAGGTGGCATGCTGAGAAATAAAACATCTTTTGTTCCTCGGTTTGGTAGAAGATATTCCTTTGCGAATGCTTAGGATATCCAACAAACTTCTACAGAACTGACATTGCCTTGAGCTTGTCCGGATTATGCTTTTAGACATAGGCTGGACAACCCCAAATCTTAACATACTTAGGATATGGGCTCTTCCCATTCCATATCACATATGAAGTGGTAGGCAACTGATTTGATTGGAACCCTATTCAATAGGTATACAGTTTCTCAAGTGCTTAACTCCCAAATGGAAATAGGAAACTCAGTAGTACTCATCATAGAGCGCACCATATCAAATAGGGTGTATTTGCTCCGCCCCGATACACCGACGTGCTGTGGTGTATACGGAGGAGTAATGCTAAGAGAGAATCTCATTCTCCTTTAGAATAGTTCAGGAATCCCGTGCTCAAGTATTCTCCTCCCTGATCACATCAAAGGACATAATACTTATACCCGTTTTGGTTCTCTACTTCTAACTCATATTCATTGAATTTCTCAAAAGGTTCAGACTTGTGTTTCAACAGGAACATATGTCCGAATCTTGAGAGATAATCAATGAATTTAATGAAGTATAAAGAACCGGTCTTGGCATGTGTAGACAGGGGACCTTCGTACATCAGCATGTATCAATCCCAAGAGTTCCTTAACTCTTTCTCTGTTTCCAATAAACGGAGCTGTGGTCATCTTATCTTTGTGACATGACCGGCAAGTTTCATAAGATGTAAATTCAAACTAATTTAAATATGCATCTAAATGTAACTTCATCTAGTCGGGTCATATTGATATGACCTAGTCTACCATGCCTCAAGCAGGATTCATTCATTTCTGAACTCTTCCTCTTGTGTGTGTTCTGTATACTAAGAACTGTAGTTTGATTTAGAACGTCAATGCTTTTAGATAACGTGCCTGAACCGATCAACTCTTGAAATAGGAAATGTTCAAAATATTATCCAACAATACAAAATTATATCCTTTCTTTACTAATAAAGAGACTGATATAATGTTGTATATCAGGTTCGATATCTAATAACATTCGTTCAGAATCAATGTATTCTGGTAATACAGGGTGATAACTGCCAACAGACTTGGTTGCAACACTTGCATCATTTCCAACTCTTGAAACTTATCACCCGTTCTCAGTTCTCTACCTATCTGTAGCCCATGTAACAAATTACATTTGCGGGATCCTGATCTGGTATCTCATACTCAGGACGTAAAGAATACTGAGAAACAGTTCTATGTAGTGAACACATACGAAGAAGATGCATCATTATGCACTTTCTTCGTTTGGGTGGCACGGGAATTCTGGTAATCCCCTAATTCCTGCTCTGTCTTATAACAATTATAAGTTGGAGCGGGACCAACGTTCCCTAGCGCAGTATAACAAGCGGGTTCGGTCAATACATCCGTATTATTATCTTGATTAAGGCGTGACATGGTCGCTACCTGGAGAGAGAGAGAAGAAAACACTCAGCGTGCGCTTTTACAAGATTAGATTGGTTATCAATTTATCTAATCAGGATGGCTCCCACTGTTTTGTTCAAATCTTCCTTCAAACCCTAAAAGGAAAAACTAGCTGGGATTATTTACACTCTACAAGTTCGCCAATCTTTCAGCTAGGCCAGTGCCGGTACTTTGAGGGAGATTCCCCATGCTTTCGCACGGACCTAATTAAAATAAACCTCGTTTTCCCAGGGGCGTAACCCCGTTAACACCTTTCTAGACACCTACTTGATCGGCTAATTGTAATGTGTAAAACTCTCCCAGGAGTAACTCTTACTCGCAGCGGGTATCAGGATCCAACTATCTCATAGAAGGTATGCAATCTCATTGAAAATTTCAACACTTGAAATTCCCAATAATATTTTACCCCTAGCGTCCTATGACCTTGACGGAGGTCAACAAACCATAGGCTACTAGTCAAGTTCAACCTGTCATTTCCCGATTGAATTAAACCCACCCGCACGACCTTTGACGGAGGTTAACAAAGCCTCACGACTACCCTAATCCAATCTGCATCATATGCATAAACAGATAAATACTAGTCAGCTACCGCACACTACGCCTTGACGGAGGTCAACAAACGTAGCACGAATACTAAGTAAGACTTATCTGAAATGATGGAGGGCTACGACAGGTTTTTAAGAAAACCCTTTGCTTAATGAACTTGATATTGTTGTAGAATCGAGTGATTTTAAATGGAATATTTTTGAGGCCTTTTCTAGTTTTGCTAAAGAGGTCACTCCCGGTGAAGAGATCTTGGCTCTTTCCTCATCGAATAAGTTGCAGGATATTTCACAAATATCACTATGCAAAGAAAAAACTATATAAGCAATCAAAAGACAAACCTAGTTTGTAGCATCTGCTAGTTTCGCTAAAGAGGTCACTCCCGGTGAAGAGATCTCGACTTTTTCCTTATCGAATAAGGTGCTGGATGTTCTATAAGGAACACCGCTATGCAAAGCAAGAACTAGAGCTACCAGTTTTTAAACAAGTTTCTACAACATCTTTAGGTTTCTTTTATTTCATTAATCTCATTAATGAAGTCCCATTTTATTATGCTTCACAAGCATCACATTTGAAATGAAATCTGTAATATAACATATATCTCATATATATAATATAAACATTCATTTCAGACAGTAATATGATCTCATCACAGAACATTGCAGCAGAAGAACATATATGAAATATTGGATATACTGGGAGGTCCGTGTTTTAATACAAGCCTGTATAAAACACGGATTCCATGGTCGCGATGAATAGCCAAACCCACATCCCTAGACCCCTACGAGAGCGGCAAGCAACACTGCCAATTCTAGGGTTAGGAGACCCGGTTTCGACTCCTCGAAATGGTCTCCCACTGGACCCTAGAACCCGGTTACTTGTGCTCCCCGCCTTGGGTCTACGCGGAAAAATAAATAATATATAATGGTGACATCATCCTCAGCCCGGAAGTGCCCCAATAAAAGAATATTACATACAATGAATTTTACATGAATGAAAAAGAAAAACTCTCATCTCACATAAAACCCCCGGCTATTCAGAACGCGACGATCCAATATAACATATCACAGCAACACATAATATCTCATATCATCAACGTAAGTAAATATGCGTATCCCAATTGTCGTTGATGTATAGCAACGAAACCGGCGATACACCACATATTACACTTACGGTCGCAGAAAAGAAAGTGTAAAACTACAACAGTTGGAATCCGCAACCTCCTTAGACATCGCATGCCTAACCAAATGAATTTTTTAGACATCACATGCCTAACTATTATAAACCCCGCATTTTAGTTTCGGTCTCGAAAACACTTTTCAATATCAAGTCGGGCAATTCAACAAGATTCTCGACATCCTGATCGAATGCTCGTCGCAAACTTTAGTAGACGGCCGCACCCCCGGATGCCGTCGACGAAGTGCACTAAGGCGGAACACCGCTGCCGCGAGCACCCGAACGGATGCTTTTGGCGACGGGGTTCTCCTATAGTCACTTGGTCGGGGCTATGGGGCGTGGCTATCTATTAAGTTTACCCGGTGAGTATCCGCATACGCTATGTGATTGCGACGGACTTTTGATCGCATCAAAATCCCGTGGCAACCGATCATCTGAGACTAAACTGCTATGTTTATAACATTCAAATTAGTTATCTCATAACTACTTGTGGATTCCAAATATTGTATCACATTCCAGATAAATAGACAATGTTAAACTTTCTGATCGAATAAACAAACACCCAAGATTTCTCTAATAGTTCTCAACACTTGAAATTGGTTTAAAAACATCCATCACATGCCACAGTACCAATGGTCCAGCCGGAGAAGGGTCAAGCCAACGCCTCACATGTGGCAACGCCGTACTGCCACAAACCCTAAGGTTTAGAGGCGGTTCAGACGGTCACATAATCGAGTTAAGGTTTGTTGTCTTCTAGAGGGTCCACCGCGTTACTTGCATGACTTAGAACGTTTTTAAAACTATGGAAAAATCCAACGCTTGGAAATTTTTCGGCAGGGGAAAAAGTGAGTTATTGATATCCGTTCGAACTTTTTAACACGTTCTAAAAATTACCCGGACAAACTAAACGAAGTTATACTTTCTGATCGAATCAACGAGCTCCCAATACAACCCAGAAAACTCAACACTTGAGTATAATTAAAAATTCCCAGAAGCATCAGGAAGTACCTACGGATATTACTGTGCAAAACGCAAGCCATGATTCTACTGTTTGGCCGTGGAACCCCCGCGCAAGCCATGGTACGGCCACGGTTCCGCGGCGCTCTAATGGTATTGGTGGCACTTGTTTCACAGTAATTCCTAAAATACCCTGCTGATTTTTTTGAGTATTTTTAATATGAAAAAATCAACATTTTTGAAAAATTTCTAGAAACTAGGGTTTTACGGGTATTCGGAGTTCGATCGGACTTTAAACTTCATCTAGACTTCGCCTAAACCTCTAGCTTGGCTCTGATACCAATGTAGGGTTACTAGGCACTCTCACAAGGGTCTACAAGGCATCAACCATGCTAAAATCAAATTTTCCAAGTGCCGAACAACCCAAAGCAAGGATCTTTACTAGAGATTAAGCTAAACAGAGAACAAGTAAACAACTTTACTTCTAAGAGATAGGGATTACAACCTTTATAGTCCGTTCCTTCGCTTCATAAGCTCCGTGTTGAGGTCCCTTCGCTGTGATCATCGAGTATTCGGACTCTAGAGAGGCTCCAAAAAAGAAAGATGAAAGCTTACTTCCGATCTTCGATAACAAAGATGATCTACCTTGAAGAAACTCAAACCCAAGCTCTTGCTTTGCTAATCAAGTATTACCAAAGCAAACACCCAAATCTAAGTGGCTAGAATATATGAGAATGATGAAGCAAGAATTTTGCTCTCTTTTGTTTTCATATTCTCATTCATTATCATCACTTATGAAAAAGCTAGTGAAGCTTTTCATCAAGAAGAAAGAAGAAGAAGATCAAGCGAATCCTTTTGTGATGAATAATGAATTATTGTGTGTTATGGTTACAAATCAAACATGAGTTAAGCATGAGGGCTTAACCCTTGTAGAGAATTAACTAGAGGTTAAAGTTTGGATTGGGTTAAAATAATATCTTCACAAAATATCAAGCTTAAGACAAAGTCAAAGCTTCATGAAGCTTCGTGGAAGCTTCATGCAAAAGCTAACCCTAATCCAAACCCTAACCAAGTTTAAACCCTAAACCATTGTTAAATTTGTAACCCTAACATGTTACAATATTATATATCACATATACAATATATTTTGTAACAAAAGAAAATAATACAATTAACATATATCGCATATATATCAATGTATTATCCCGTGAGAAAATGAATCATTAAAGTGAGCTTATATTAGTTAATATAATGTAATATATCTCATATATAATATACATTAAATTATCGAATCAACACTTGATCCGATAACCCGGCTATAATACATATAACCGACTAATATAACATGTACCATTTCATCGAATCAACACTTGATCCGATGACCCGGCTATATCACATATACCCGGCCGATATCTCATATCTCGAGAATAGAATACAGTATCACATACTCGTATTATTCTCGGTCCCGCACATATCACATATGTGCTCCTACTCCGTTTTGCCTGAGCCAAAAAACCTCTGTGTAGGACTCTAAAGAATCGTCAATACGCCGGCAGTGGGTGATGATCATATCAAACAACCACAAGCTGCAAGTAGTCAGCTAAACGTAACAGCTACCCAGGTATTGAGCGATCAGAAGATCAACAAGCAAGCCTGTACATTCTCCTGCGAATCCAATCAGTAACACTCCCGTACAGTTCGGTCTCTTTGTCTGATATGTCGCATAGGGGTGGGAAACGCCAGACCCCAGTAGCTTGATAAGTCATGTTGATATGAGGTCTATAAAAATTTGAGAAACTACTGATAACACTTACCGGTAAATCTCAGCAACCCAGGCCAGGGATTTCCAGTTATAGCCAATCGAACATAGCGCAACATCAACTCCCTATACCGGGAGAGACGAAACCCCTCCTATCACTCATTGCCTCCATGTGATTCGGGACTGTACCTAAAAGCCACCTTTTTGCACGCCCACTTGGACGTGGTATGATGGAAATCAAAGCACAGTGGGAATCACACAAGACTCTATGACGATCTTGGGTCTACAGACTAACCTGTACCAGTGTCACCAGAGAACTGCCATCTGACGTGAGGTATAATACCATCTGGGAGTTCTCGGCGAGTCCGTTCAGTGTACCCAGTCTCCACTGAGCACCCGTATACTATCTCTGATGTCAAACACCAATGGATATGGGATCATCCATCACTCATCTGCATGGATCGAGAAGCATACGCTAGTCTACTCTGGTATATCGATGCCCTGTCTCGATACACCTACGACTAGGAACATTTGAAGGATGTACTTAGCGACTACACTGTCCCCACTAGTATGATCTGCATCATAGTCCTGGTATTCAAGTACTCATCCTAAGGGCTTTATCAACATGTAACATAGAGACTATCAGAGTACATGTTAAGATAAAGAGCAACCAGATAGTATACTATCATGTCGAGCAAGAAAGTCCTCCATATATATGTCCAAGCATCCACTACAATATACATCGCATGTACAGTAATGGCCTTTAGGGCATACATATCACTAACAGGTACAGTCTCGAGTCATATGGAGGCAATGAGCGATAGGGGGGATTTTTTCTCTCCCGGTATTGGGGGTTGATGTTGCGCTGTGCTCGATTGGCTATAACAGGAAGTCCCTGGCCAGGGCTGTTATGAGATTTACTGATAAGTGTTATCAGTAGTTTCTCGACCCGTTATGAGCCTCACATCGGCACGACTTATCGGGCTATTGGGGTCTGACGTTTACCAGGCTGGATGTGCAACATATCAAACGAAGAGACCGGACTGTACGGTAGTGTTACTGATTGGATTCACGGGAGTATAAGAAGGCTTTCTTGTTGATCTTCTGATTGCTCAATACCCGGGTGGCCGTTACGTTTAGCAGACCGCTGATGTCTTGTGGGTGTTTGATATGATCATCACCTACTGCTGGCGTATTGACGAGCCTTCAGAGTCCTACACAGAGGTTTCCTGGTTCATGCGAAACGGAGTAGGAGCACATATATGATATGTGCGGGACCGAGACTAATGCGTGTATGTGATACCGCATTCTGTTCTCGCGATATGTGGCATCCGTCGGTTATATGTGATATAGTCGAGTTATCGGACCAAGTGTTGATTCGATGAGTTTTTGCATTTGATATTAGTCTGTTATATGTGATATAGATGGATTATTAAATCAAGTGTTGATTTAATAATTTAATGTATAATTATATATTTGATATATTACATTATATTAACTAATATTAGCTCACTTAAGCATTCATTTTTTCTCACTTATGATACATTAATATATATGTGATATATGTTAAATGTATTGTTTTCTTCTTTGCACACAAAATATATATGTGATATATATTAGTGTGTCATGCTAGGTTACACATGCAACATGGATGTATGAGACTCACACCATGATTAGGATTAAGGTGAAGTTTTAATTGTTTTTAAGTAATTCAAAACAAATGGAATTTGTCATGGTTGATTAGTGGAAGCTAGTAGAACATTGACTTTGTCCACTTGTTTGTTTTTACTTAAGATATTTTTTAACCCAACCCTTTAACCCTTAGCCATGGTTTATTCTCTACATGAGTTAGGCATGAAATAAACTCACCATGGTTGCATTTCTAACCTCATGAGATTCATATTTTGATCACTTGATCTTCATCTTCTTCTTCCTCTTGAAAAGCTCTCTAGCTTTTGATTAAGTGATGAAAAATAGTGAGAAAAATAAATCTAAAGTGAGCAAAATTCCTACTTCATCATCCTCTACTATTAGCCATTTAGTTTAGGGTGTTTGCTTTACTAATTCACATATTAGTGAAGAGGTAGCATGAGCTTGAGTCTCCTCGACGTATATCATCTTCGGCCTCGAAGACATTGAGCAAGATTGTTCATTTCTTCATGTAAACCCTCACTAGAGTCTGGGTCTTCACAACTTACAGTGAAGGGACTACGACTGTAACGTTTTGAAAATCGTTTCGGTGAAATTTCGAAAAACGGTAAAATAAGGGGGTTTTCTGTAAAAAGTCAAAATACAAATATCTTTATTATAAAATTAAATATACATATTCTAGCTATGTAATTGCTAGTATTTGGTGTTTATTGACCCACTGGTGAAATTTCAAATTTTTTGAAAATTTTTCCGAAATTAATTATTTTAATATTATTTTAAGCCGTCACTAATATATTTAATTAGGGAAAATTACAAATTGGAATGAGTTGAAACAAATTTTGTGCATCATAAAACTTTAAATAAAATTTTATCATGTGGTTTTTGAAACGAAATTATTTGCCTAAACGGTTTAGAAATTATTGAAGAAAAAAGGCTTTTTTTTATTGTAAATGGATGTTTGGGGTATTGTATTTGTCATTTTCCATCACCCCACACCCATACCCACACTCACACCCCCCCCATTTACTTCTCCCCTTGGCTGAATTTAGCAGCCCCCACCCTTTTTCCCCACTTGAATTTCAAAGAGAAGAAAAGAAAGAAAAGAAAAGAAAATGGATAAAAGAGTTGACCTTTTGTTGACTTGGACTTTTCCCTCACCATACCTCACACCACACCCCCTCTCTCCTCTCCCCCACCTGAATTTCTGGCCGAGCCCTCCCCAAGTGCAGCCCCCCATTTTTCTCCTCTCATTTCCTCATCAAAAACCTATCAAAAACCTCCAAAATTCCATCACAAATCAAGCTAAAACCCAAATCCAACTCTTACCCATTTTCCTTGACCTATTCTACTGTGGATCTTGGAGAAAGAAGCAAGTTTGTGAGGCTAGGTTGGATGTTGATTCAAGTTTTGTGAGGTATAAATCCTTGTTCCATGGTTTGTTTGTTGCTTAGTTACTTAATTGTTGCTATCATACCTCATTTGAAGCTAATTAGGTGTTTAATTAGGTTTAATTGCTTGGTTGGTCAAGAAAAGGGGTTTGTAAATCAAATTAGGGTTTTCTTCATTGGGTATTGATCTTGATGTGGGGATTAACATGTTAATGTGATGCTAAAACTAACCTAGTTGCTAGTTTACCAATTGATGCTTGTAATTGTTAAAATTGGAATTTTATGCAAACTAGGTTTTGGAAATTTATTGCAAATGTTAGACTAAAAATCTAATTAGGTTTTTCATGACTTCATTAACATTATTAAGTATAGTTTAATGCTTTAGATCATGCAAATCTAAGCTAGATTGTAGTTTGTGCATTTTTGCAATGAAATTGTTAAAATTTAGATATTTTGTAAACTAGAATTTTAGGGTTTTTGGAATTTAATGAGATTAAATTATGGGAATTGTTTTTATGACTTATTTAAGATATTTAGTGAATATTGTGGCCGCTAGATTCGTTTATACATCGAGTTTTGTACTAAAACGGTGATTTGTGCTTGCTAGATTTTCGGGAAAATGACCTTTTAAGTGAAATTGGGGTTTTTGTGAATTTTAAGCTATTTTATATTATAATTAGTGCTTGTAATTGTACAAATGAGTGTGTTGAGAGCTTTCTCGATGGTTTGGCGTTTGTACGCCGACGTCGAGGGTTTTTGAGTCGGATTTTAATGCGATACGGTGCGTTATGATATGTAGGTACCCCATGTGGACTTCGAGACGACAAGCAAGCGCGTGGCGACGTCGGCACCGGCGAGCGAGGACCAGGTGAGTAGATTTATATCTATGGGGAGAAGTCGGGTGGATGGCGTATAGCACCCCCGCAGTCCGTGGTGGTATATACGGATGCGTATACACACCAACAATTATTATATGTTATTTGGGATTAATAACGAAGTTTAGGATGGATATTGGTGTGTTGGATTATTTTAGTGTTGCGAACCCTAGGGTAGTGTTGCACTACACATACACACATACATACTTGCATACATTCCTATTTATATGTGCTCATGGGATTCTTTATAGTTATGTGTTCACATAGGTATGGGACTATGTGTTCACATAGGGATTTGAGGATGATACTTGGGATTGAGCTGAGTCGTTGAGATTTATTTTGTGGTTGTGATATCGGTGATATGGCAGGATTCGTATTTGAGATACGTCCTGATATTATAGCGGGTCTTTGAACGACGATACGGGTGAATAGTGCTATAATCAAAATGGTCGGCATGTGATCGTGATATGAGATATGATATGCTAGGATATTGATATTAGGCCGTATCGGGCGATATATACCCTTGATGATGCTATGTGCTGACGGTATCGGTTTGTACGAAATTGTCGATCTGTAGTCAGATCATGAGTATATTGAGGATATTAGTATTGTACTAGACATAGGTCAGTACCCTAGACTATGATCTTGAATAAAGAGGATACCAGAGGAATGGTGTGAGGAATATGATATTGACCCGTACCCAGATTTGGGGATGCCGTACGACGGATTTACGTACGAGCTATATCTTGATGATCGATCCGCACTCTTGACTTGGGATGTCTGATTGTAGATATGGTATCGGATATGATATTATTGAGGCGGGATCACCGACTAATATATATACTGGTATGTATATGGATCGACTCAGATGTTAGGCGGTTTCCTTACCTGTAGTCCAGCTTGTTAGCTTAGCCCTTTAGTTTAGTTTAGTTGTTAGATTAGATTCGATTCTTACCTATTTCAAAAACCAACGAATCGTGGTTATTTTAAAAGACAGCCCAAGGGATCCTACGGATATTTCAAAAGACGTATCTTTTCATAAAAACACCGTAGCCCCTATTTTCAAAACCCCATGGTTCGTGTTATTTCAAGAGGCACCATTTGTAGGACTTATATTAGATTAATGCAGGTTAGTTACAGTTGCGTCTTGTATTCAGCTCCCTCTTATTATTGTGGTTCGCTTCGCATCACACACTTATGTTATAATTTCTTATTGCAATGTTGATATCATATTGTTAGGACACCAGCACCATTACCGATGATGCGTATGTACCACGTACACTCACTTGCCGGCTCACACACATCTTCATCGGTAATTGCCATGTCACGTACACCTTAGAAAATATTATTGCTTGACTTAGTTTGTTAGCTAGTAATTTGATATGATATTAGTGTACCTGCCTTATATGCCTGCTTAACATTGTAGTTATTACTTGCCACTTCATGCATACTGTTATTCATTGTTATGCCTATATTCATGGTTTTACATGTTATTGATGATTTGGATTCGGATTTCCATGAGATTTTCTGGATTTGGGGGGGGGGGAACCGCAAAACTTATATAAACTGATTTCTCTCTTTTTAAATAAAAAGTGCGGTTTTTCCCATGATGTATGAGTCGTCCACCATGAGTTTGCTGATGGATTTCGAGACCCGATTCGAGGAGACGGATGAACCGTTTCGGGTACATGGTGGACCCGGTAAGGTACCCCGGGGCAAGAAGCGCGTGATGATGACGATGTGAGCCTGGCAGGGGAGCACTACCCACCGGTGATATTACCCGACGCGTCGGATATCCGGAGGATACCGTCGTGGTCTTGAGATAGATGGTAGGGGCCGGTCTGGATTGACGGTGCCCTAGATATTGTGATTGAGATTTTGAGATATTGAGGTACAGAGATTGTGATACAGAGATATCGAGATATTTGGACACTTGTTTTGTGTTGATGCTGGTCACTGTTTTATGCTGATTTCATTTATGGTACCTCACTTTTAAAATACAGAAATCTCACTGATTTATGAAAGCAGTTTTCTTCAGTACATGCATTCTGTTTCATGCATTCATACATTGCTACCTGAGGCACTGACACGGCACATGGATTTACACTTGGGTTAGATATTTTCCCTAACCATTGTTATGGGTTGCTGGTTATTTATTTGAGGATATATTATGATCTTTGACCTAGGATTGCGTTATTTATACGATTTCTGTGCGTAGATGTTTTTCTACTCACGAGTTGGCAACTCACCCCCGTTGTGCCACAGCTCTTGCAGGTTTTGCCGTACAGGTTTCATTACGGCTTTGCTGGCACTATTTCCATTTCCGAGTGACTTGCTAGTAGGTGGGTTTATTGTATCGTACCCATCATTACATCTTGTATATTATTATTCAGTTATATCTAGAAGTTCCATCAACCAAACATGTATTTATTTTTGAGATAGAGACCAGTGATGTTATTCTTTCGACCTTAGAGTCGCGCGTTGTATTTCTGTGGTTTCTTATTGTTTTGAGTTTCCTTTTGAGTTTTGATCCTCGCCGTTGGCGTTGTATATTATATTGCTTGTGTGGTTGTGACCGTCGATTGACGAAGAGCTAGCTCCCGCTTGGGGATGCCTTTTTATTGATTTCGTATACTATTCATGTTGTATCCCGTTTGGGAGCCAGTATTTACAAAGGAGACTCTGCCAAAATTTTCAGGAAATTTTTGATGTTTTTAAAAAACCCGCATAATTCGGCTTATGCTATTGAAACTACTTTCTTTAAGTTGGTTTTTCCTGCACTCTACATCTTTTCTTGGTTTGGATTTCTGGGTTTTCGGTTTACTTAGATTACGTACGCCTCGAGACGTTCGTAGTTTAAGTGCCGGTCATGTTCCGTACTTTCGGATCGTGACAACGACACGGAGCTTTAGAAGTGAAGGACCGGTCTACAAAGGTTGTATTCCTCATTCACTTAGGATGTAAAGTTGTTTACATTGCTTTTCGTATGATTCTCTAGTTAGACATCCTTATGTTTAGGTTCGTTAGCATGGCAAAATTTTGATTTGGCATGGAAGATGCCGCCCGAAACCTCGCTGTCGTGCTAGGGAACCCAGCATGACGGAGGTTTTAGTACATGCAGGAGATTGTGAGATTGCATAGAGTACCGATGAGTATTGTTTATGATCGTGACACCCGGTTCATATCACATTTTTGAAGGAGTCTACCGGAAAGTTTGGGAATTCGCTAGAAGTTTAGTACAGCTTATCATCCTCAGACAGATAGACACTCTGAGAGAACAATCCAAACTCTTGAAGATATGTTTAGAGCTTGCATGTTAGACTTCAAGGGCTTGTGGGAGGATCATTTACATTTAGTGGAGTTTTCAGTTTTCTGGCGACTATACAGATGACTTCATTCGAGCGTTGTACGGTCGTAAATGTCGCTCGCCTGTTTGTTGGGATGATATTGGAGAAAGAAGATTGTTGGGACCGGAGCTCATTGTGCAAACTGTGGAAAAGATTACTTGATTCGTGATCATATGAAGGTGGCACAAGATCGACAGAAAAGTTAGGCCAATACTGGAAGAAGACCTTTGGAGTTTGCTGTTGGTGATCTTGTGTTCTTGAAGATATCACCGACTAGGGAAGTAATCCGAAATGGTAGTCGAGGCAAGCTTAGTCCTCGATTCATGGGCCTTCGATATCATTGAGCGTGTTGGAGAGGTACCTTATCGATCGTCTTTACCACCATCCTTGGCAGGTGTTCATGACGTATTTCATGTATCTCAACTCCGCAAGTATCTTCGAGATGAGAAGCACGTCCTTGATCACTCATAACTGACAGTGAGAGAAGATTTAACTTATGAAGACAACCGATGGCTATTGTAGATTGACGAGAAAAGATTCTAAAGAATAAAGTAATCCCTTTGGTACTTATTTCATAGGAAAATCGTTTGCATGGAGAATCTACTTGGGAATGTGAAGACGAGATTCGACAAAAGTTTCCACACCTCTTTTCTTAGATCCGTATCTTCATTGTTCGTTTCTTTTCTAGTTTCATGAATTTTGAGGATGAAATTCTTTTGTATTTGGGTATAATGTAACACCCTAGTATGGTTATACAATAGTAATTGGTATTGTAAAACTTCCTTTATATTTCTTTTACTTTATTCTTTTGGGTTGCGATCGATTCGAATAGTAGAGCTAGTTATCCGACCCGACCCACATATCTGAAACCCACTATGTTGCTAAATGATATCTAATATTTACCGATAAACTAAATCCGTGATAATCTCGTCTAGCATATATACATAATATCTAAATTGTATGCACATATCTTTTGTAGCCAAAAATTAAGAATAATTTGTAATTGTTAACTGCCATCTGATAGTTAAACATCCCATATCATATTTTGGCTTTTATCCGTTACGTTTAAATCTCATGATATCTAGATACCTGATTAGTCAAAAATATTGCACATTTGTATGGACATTTTCCCTACTATTATTAACTAATAAACGGTGTTAATTGTAAATAAACAACATATGTGGGTTTATTTGTAAAAACATTATTATCATATGTTTCTTCATTTATAATTAATATAATTAGAGAAAATATATGTATATAATATTTAAATAAAAAATTCATATTAAAATATGCATATCATGTCAAATATTCCTAATCAATATTCTTAAGATATCATATCATATAAATGGTTGGAATAATATCTCAAAAATTACAAATGCTAATAACAATTTGATTTGAGATATTATGCAGGTATTAGCTCATGTCTGAAATCTAAGTAGGAGATCCACATCAAATAGGAACATCAAACGGAATCTGCCAAATATTAGAAGTAAATCGAAGAATCTAGGAACGGTAAAAACTAAGAGCAATATTTGCAGAATCTTTATATCAAGAGGATCTCCAAATATCAAGAGAAAAAGCCAGAAAAAATCCCAAGTCAGAAACCTACAAATGGGCGGCGGATCCGCGGTCAACGTGGCTAAAGGCGACGAAACCGCGGTCTTATGGCAGCCATTGGATATGGAATTTCAGGGGTATGATTGTAATGGTATATACTCCAATATGGCATCTAGGATTTCTAATTTTATAGACTATATAAAAGACCGAAAGCTGTCTATCAAAATGCAAGATTCTAAATTCAAAAGTTCAATTCAAGAGAGAGATCCACGAGCAAAACTAGGGTTCTTGTAATTTACCTTTTTAAGGAGAAATTTTGTAATGCAATAGTTGATTAATAAAAATATGTTAGTTGTATGTATGCCCTAGAGGCCAGTATTGTACAGATGATGTATATTATATTGGATGCTTGGACATATATAGAGATAACTTTCTTGCTCGATATGATAGTATGCTATCTGGTTGCTCTTTATCCTAACATATATACTTGTCTCTTTATACTGTCTTATAGTTACATGTTGGTAAAGCCCTTAGGATGTGTACTTGACTACCTGGACTATGATGCGGATCATATTAGTGGGGACATGGTAGTCCATAAGTACATCCTTCAAGGTCCCTAGTCGTGGGTGTATCGAGACGGGGCATCGATATACCAGAGTAGACTAGCGTATACGCTTCTCGACCCATGAGATGGGCGATGGATGATCCTATATCCATTGGTGTTTGACATTAGAGATGGTATACGGGTGCTCAGTGGAGACTGGGTACACTGGACGGACTCGCCGAGAACTCCCAGATGGTATTATACCTCACGTCAGATGGCAGTTCTCTGGTGACACTTGTACAGGTTAGTCTGTAGACCCGAGATCGTCATAGAGTCTTGTGTGATTCCCATTGTGCTTTGATTTCCACCTTACTAGGTCCATGAGGGCATGCAAAACGGTGGTTTTTGGGTACAGTCCCGAGTCACATGGAGGAAATGAGCCATAGGAGGGGTTTCGTGTCTCCCGGTATTGGGGGTTGATGTTGCGCTATGCTCGATTGGCCGTAACAGGGAAGTCCCTGGCCAGGGCTGTTTTAGAGATTTACTGGTAAGTGTTACCAGTAGTTTCTCGACCTGTTATGGGCCTCACATCGGCACGACTTATCGGTTATTGGGGTCTAACGTTTACCATCCCTAGGTTTGATATGCAGCATATCTGACGAAGAGACCGGACTGTACGGTAGTGTTGCCGGTTGGCTCGACAGGAGTTGTAGCAGGTTCGCTTGTTTCTTCTGATCGCTCAATACCCGGGTGGCCGTTACGTTTAGCTGACCGCTTGTGGCTTGGGGGTGCTTGATATGATCATCACCCACTGTCGGCGTATTGACGAGTCTTAGAGTCCCACAAAGGAGTTACCTAGTCCAGGCGAAACGTTGTGGTGTGTGTATGCGATATGCGCATGGACCCGGTTAAAATGCGCGTATAAGATACCGTATATTAATCGGGTAGCTTGCTTTTGGTTGGGTCGCATGTGATATGGCCGGATTGATAAATCAAGTGTTGATTTATCATTTAACCATTAGTTTCTCACTAGAAATCCTTTCTTGTATTTTTGGATGTATGCATGCATGTATGCATTCTTTCTTGTTCATGCACATATGAATGTGCATGCACACATACATACATACATCATCCTTCATGGTTGTATATACATAGAAAATGATGGCAATATAAGAATCACGCCTTATGTTTATATATATGGATATATATATATATATATATATATATATATATATATTTGCATTTGTTTTAAAACAAAAGATAAAGATTAATACATGGTTTCTACACTCTTCTTCAACTAACCATGCTCACCTACCTTTTAACCATGTGTTAATCTTTTCTTTTATGTTTTAACTCAAGTGAAATAATATCCATATAATATAACCATTGTTTGAGATGAAGAGTGGAAAATATATATTCATATATTTTCTATTTTTTCATTAATGATTATCATTTCTCTTCTTCTTCAAAATCCATCATCTTCTTCTTCCTTGCTCTTTTGCTCTCTAGATCACTCAAGTGAGCAAAATACTCAACAAGATAGGATTTTGAAGTGAGAAAAAGAACCACAACACCATTCTACACGAGTCTTGCCCATTAGTGGAGAGTGTTAGCTTCCATTTTCTTTCTTGATCTTGTGAAGTTGCAAGCTTGGACAAAGCGGACTCCGGGTGGATCATCGTGGACCTAGAGGAGTTCAAGCGGACCTTTTCTAAACCCCAAGTAGCCGAGGAGTCTAGCGTAGGGAGCTACAAAGGTTGTACTCTCAAAACCCTAGCTTTTTCTACTTGTGATGATGTGTTGTTTTTGAAACCCTAATTTTCTAGGAATGATTCTTTGTGTGTTCACTTAGCATCCTAAAAATTTAATCTTTGGTACATGTGATGCTTCCAAACCCTTCATAAGGTGCTAGGTAAACCTAACATTGGTATCAGAGCCGACCTAGAACTTTAGGCGACACTTTAGCGAAGTTAAAACTCCGATCGAACCAAAATACGGTTTTTTAGAACCCTCTCTGGACAATTTTTGAAACTGTGGTTTTTCCAGAAATAAAAATACTTAAAAAATACAGCAGGAAAATCTAAGAAACAATGTGAAATAAGAAGCCATGAGCCGTACAAGCCGCCGTGGAACCGCGGCCATACCTTTCTTGGGCCGCGGCTCCACGGCCGTACAGAGGCTTCATAGCTTCTTATTTACACAGTAATTCCTATACCTGCTTGTATATTGTTTTAGGTATGTTTAATCTGATTAATGTGTTGAATATTCTGGGGATGGTTTTGGACTCGGTGATTCGATCAGAATTTTAATTTCGTGTTTTTTCCGGATAATTAGAAAGTATTGAATTGTTCGAACGAGTATCGTTTGCTCACTTTTCATGGGGTTTAAATCTTTCGGAAATACGTACAAGTTTTGTGGTGGACCCTCTAGAAGACAACAAACCTTAACTCGATTATGTGACCGTCTTGAACTGCCTTTTGAACCTTAGGGTTTGGGGCATTACGGCGTGCCACATGTGAGGCGTTGGCTTGACCCTTCTACGGCTGGACCGCTACTACTGTGACACACTCCGGGTTTTTGAACTCCGCTCAAGTGTTGAGCTTTAGGGAATTTTGGGTATTTGATCATTCGTTCGAAAACTATAATACTGTCTATTTATCTGGAATGTGATGCAATGTGTGGAATTCATATAGCTAGACATGAAATACGAAGTATGTGATATTTCGCATTTACGATGTCTAAAGAGAATGTGGATTCCAGATATTGCAGTTTTACACTTTCTTTTCTGTGACCGTAAGTGTAGTATGTAGTGGTATTGCCGATTGTCGTTGCTATACATCGATGACGATTGGTGTATGCATACTTACTTACGTTGATGATATGAGATATTATGTGTTGCTGAGATATGATGTGTAGGATTGTCGCGATTGAATAGCCGGGGGGTTTTATGTGAGATGAGAGTTTTATATTTTCATTCATGTAAATTCAAATGTAATGTAATATTCTTTTATTTGGGGCACTTCCGGGTTGAGGTTGATGCCACCAGTGTTGTATATTATTTACTTTTCCGCATTAGGATGGACCCAAGGAGGGGAGCACAGGTGACCGGGTTCTAGGGTTCAGTGGGAGGCCATCTCGAGGAGTCGAGACCGGGTCTCCTAAACTCCAGAATTGGTAGGGTCGCTTGCCGCTCTCGTAGGGGTCCAGGGTGTGGGCTTGGCTATTCATCGCGACTGTGGAATCCGTATTTTCTATTGTTGGCTAAATACTAAATACGGACGTCCTAGTATATCCCACATTATATCTATGTTTCTGCTGCGATATCTGTGATGTGTTATGATGGATACTGTATATAGTATACATGATATATTATATAGATGTTACTTATGTTTTACACCCACGCTAGCCCTGCCCCGCTCTGCCGTTAGTTACCTAACCTAACGGTGCATGAGGGGATATCGAGGCGAATGCGGATGGCATAAGTGTACGTCGTATTTATCTGTGATGTTTAGGTGACTTAAATGATGGGACTTCATTAATGTGATTAATGAAAGAAAAGAAACCTAAAAGATATTGTAGAATCAAATTTTCAAAAAGAGTAGCTACAGTTTTTGCTTTGCATAGCGATATATATGATATATCCCGCACCTTATTCGATGAGGAAAGAGCCGAGATCCCTTCACCGGGAGTGACCTCTTTAGCAAAACTGGCAGATGCTACAACACTCGGTTTGTTTTTTATTGCTTTTGGAGTTTTTGCTTTGCATAGCGATATATATGATATATCCCGCACCTTATTCGATGAGGAAAGAGCCGAGATCCTTTCATCGGGAGTGACCTCTTTAGCAAAACTAATGAAAGCCTCAAAATCACTCCATTTCAAAATTCACTCAATTCTACAACGATATCAAGTTCATTACGCAATAGGTGTTCAGAAAAACCTGTCGTAGCCCTCCGTCATTTCAGATAAGTCCTGCTTAGTATTCGTGCTGCGTTTGTTGACCTCGTCAAGGCGCAGTGTGCGGTAGCTGACCAGTATTTATCTGCTTATGCATATGATGCAGATTGGATTAGGGTAGTCGTACGGCCTTGTTGACCTTGTCAAGGGTCGTACGGGTGGGTTTAATTCAATCAAGAAGTGACGGGTTGAACTTGACTTACGGTCTATGATTTGTTGACCTTGTCAAGGTCATAGATCGTTTGGGGCAAAATATTATCGGGAATTTCAAGTGTTGAAATTTGCAATGAGATTGCATACCTTCTATGAGATAGTTGGATCCCGATACTCACTGCGAGTAATTGTTACTCCTGGGAGAATTTTACACAGGACAATTAGCCGATCAAGTAGGTGTCTAGAAAGGTGTCAACGGGGTTACGCCTCTAGGAAAATGAGGTTTACTTTAATTAGGTCCGTGCGAAAGCACGGGGAACCTCTCTCAAAGTACCGATACTGGCCTGGCTGAAAGATTGGTGAAATTGTAAGGTGTAATTAATCCCGGCTAGTCTTTCCTTTTAGGGTTTGAAGAAAGATTTGATAAAAAACAGTGGGAGCCATCCTGATTAGATAAAATAATAACCAATCTGATCTTGCAAGAGCATACGCTAAAGTGTTTTCTTCTCTCTCTCTCCAGGTAGCGACCATGTCATGCCTTAATCAAGATAATAATATGGATGTATTGACTGAACCCGCATGTTATACTGTGCTGGGGAACGTTGGTTCCGTTCTTTCTTATAAGAGTTATAGGACTGAACAGGATATAGGGGAATACCAGGATTCCCATGCCACCCAAATGGAGAAAGTACATGTTGATGCATTTTCTTCGGGTGTGTTCGTTACAGAGAACTATTTCTCCATTTCCTCTACGTCCTGGGTATTAGATACCGGGTCAGGATCCCATATATGTAATCAGTTACATGAGCTTAAAAAAGGTAGAGAACTTGGGGAAGGTGATAAAGACATAAGGGTTGGAAATGGTGCAATTGTCGCAGCTAAAACCGTCGGGGAATATCACCTTGTATTGCCAACTGGTAATACATTGATTCTGAACGAATGCTATTACATGCCGAACCTGATATGCAACATTATATCGGTTTCTTTGTTGAGTAAAGAGGGATATAATTTTGTATTACAGGATAATGTTATGAACATTTTCCGTAACCAAAAGTTGGTTGGATCAGGAACGTTGTGCAATGGCATTTATGTTATAAATCAATCAACAGTTCTGAGTATAACAAACACACACAAGAGGAAGAGTTCAGAACTGAACGAATCCTTCTTGTGGCATTGTAGACTGGGTCACATCAATGCGACACGACTAGCTAAGTTGCATAAGGATGGATATTTGAAACCGTTCGAATTTTCATCTTATGACACTTGCCAGTCATGTCTCAAAGGCAAGATGACCAAAACTCCATTTACGGGACACGGAGAAAGAGTTACTGAACTCTTGGGACTGATACATAGTGATGTATGCGGTCCCATGTCTACACATGCCAGGGATGGTTCTTCGTACTTCATTACATTCACTGACGATCTCTCTAGATTCGGATATGTGTTCCTGATGAAACACAAATCAGAAGCTTTTGAGAAATTTAGAGAATATAAACAAGAAGTCGAGAACCAAACCGGAAAAAGTATTAAAATCCTTCGATCTGATCGAGGAGGTGAATACTTGAGCAATGAATTCCTGGACTTCCTAAAAGAGAATGGGATTCTCTCTCAGCTGACTCCTCCATATACACCACAGCACAACGGTGTATCGGAACGGAGGAACCACACCCTATTAGATATGGTGCGCTCTATGATGAGCACAGCTGAGTTACCTATTTCCTTCTGAGGATATGCGCTGGAAATAGCAGCATACCTATTGAATCAAGTTCCATCTAAATCTGTACCTACCACACCATATGAGATATGGAGTGGGAAGAGGCCATATCTTAAACGAGTTAAGATATGGGGTTGTCCGGCCTATGTCAAAAGACAAAATCCGAACAAACTCGAGGCACGGTCAGTTCTTTGCAAGTTTGTGGGATATCCAAAGAACTCATATGGGTATTTTTTCTACCACAGTGAGGAACAAAAAGTGTTTGTTGCTCAACATGCCACCTTTTTAGAAAAGAAATTTCTTGTAAAAGAAATTAGTGGCAAAGTGGTGGAGCTGGAAGAAGTTCCAGATACACAAACCGCAACTGAAGATTTAGTGGAACCAGAGGATTCAGTAGCTCCCAACGAACCTCAGCCTCTCCGCCGATCTAGTAGGGTTCCTCGCCAACCTGAGAGATACTATAGTTTTCTCATGGATGGTGGGAGCGAGGATTGCATCATGGAGGATGATGACCTAACTAGCTTCGAGCAGGCCATCACGAGTGGGGACTCAGTGAAATGGCTGGATGCTATGCGGTCCGAGATGGAATCCATGTACACCAACAAAGTATGGACTTTGGAAGATGCTCCTGAAGGGGTAAAACCCATTGGGAGCAAGTGGATCTTCAAGAAAAAACTTGGTGTAGATGGGAAAGTGGAGACTTTCAAAGGTAGACTTGTTGCAAAGGGTTTTCGTCAAAGACCAGGTGTGGACTATGACGAAACCTTTTCTCCAGTGGCTATGCTTAAATCCATCCGGATCATACTTGCCATCGCTGCATATCATGACTATGAAATCTGGCAAATGGATGTTAAGACCGCCTTTCTAAACGGTGATTTAGAAGAGTGCGTGTACATGACTCAGCCAGAGGGCTTCGTAGATAGTGGGAGCAGCGGGAAGGTGTGCAAGCTGCTTAAATCCATTTATGGATTAAAACAAGCATCGCGGAGTTGGAACATCTGCTTTGACGTCATTATCAAAGAGTTTGATTTCGTCAAAAACGTAGATGAACCTTGTGTCTACAAGAAGGTGGCAGAGAGTAAGGTTGTCTTCCTTGTATTGTACGTGGACGACATACTCTTGATAGGAAATGACATTCCTATGCTGCAATCAGTTAAGCTCTTCTTATCACAAAGATTCTCAATGAAAGATCTTGGTGATGCCTCCTGCATATTGGGGATTAAGATCTATAGAGATAGATCTAAACGGATTTTAGGATTGTCCCAATCCAGGTACATTGCCACCATACTAAAGAGGTTTAGTATGGAAGAATCCAAGCGTGAAAACTTACCCACGATCTCTCGAGTCACTCTCTCCAAAGAGATGTCTCCCAAGACTGATTTGGAGAGAGCTCGCATGCAAGGGATACCCTATGCTTCGGCTGTAGGCTCTATCATGTACGCGATGCTATGTACCAGACCCGATGTAGCATACTCATTAAGTGTAGTGAGTAGGTATCAAGCTGATCCTGGAAAGAGTCACTGGACAGCTGTGAAGAGCATTCTCAAGTACTTACGAATGAATAAAGAGATGCTCTTGGTGTATGGTAATGGAGAACTCCAAGTGGAGTCCTTTACCGACTCAAGCTTCCAGAGTGATAAGGACGACTCTAAGTCGCAGTCGGGATTTGTCTTTACTCTTTATGGAGGGGCGGTTAGCTGGAAGAGTTCCAAGCAGGAAACCGTGGCAGACTCGACAATGGAGGCTGAATACATCACTGCCAACGATGCTGCCAAAGAGGCTGTCTGGATCAAGAAGTTCATTACTGAACTTGGAGTAGTTCCATCCATTGAGCATCCAATACTTTTGTATTGTGATAACAATGGAGCAGTGGCTTTGGCCAAGGAACCCAGGTCCCATCAGCGATCCAGGCATATTCTGAGGCGGTATCACCTGATCCGGAAGATAGTTGATCGCCGGGAGATCGAGGTCAGGAGGGTTGACACGAAGAACAACACAGCGGATCCACTCATGAAGGCCATTCCCCAGATACAGTTTGAGAGACTCTTCGGGATGCTCGGTATGCGATACTACAGCAACTGGCCCTAGTGCAAGTGAGAGATTGTTAGTTGTATATATGCCCTAGAGGCCAGTATTGTACAGATGATGTATATTATATTGGATGCTTGGACATATATAGAGATGACTTTCTTGCTCGATATGATAGTATGCTATCTGGTTGCTCTTTATCTTAACATGTATACTTGTCTCTTTATACTGTCTTATAGTTACATGTTGGTAAAGCCCTTAGGATGTGTACTTGACTACATGGACTATGATGCGAATCATACTAGTGAGGACATGGTAGTCCATAAGTACATCCTTCAAGGTCCCTAGTCGTGGGTGTATCGAGACGGGGCATCGATATACCAGAGTAGACTAGCGTATACGCTTCTCGACCCATGAGATGGGCGATAGATGATCCCATATCCATTGGTGTTTGACATCAGAGATGGTATACGGATGCTCAGTGGAGACTGGGTACACTGGACGGACTCACTGAGAACTCCCAGATGGTATTATACCTCACGTCAGATGGCAGTTCTCTGGTGACACTTGTGCAGGTTAGTCTGTAGACCAGAGATCGTCATAGAGTCTTGTGTGATTCCCACTGTGCTTTGATTTCCACCTTACCACGTCCATGAGGGCGTGCAAAATGGTGGTTTTTGGGTACAGTCCCGAGTCACATGGAGGCAATGAGCGATAGGAGGGATTTCGTCTCTCCTGGTATTGGGGGTTGATGTTGCGCTGTGCTCAATTGGCCGTAACAGGGAAGTCCCTGGCCTGGGCTGTTTTAGAGATTTACTGGTAAGTGTTACCAGTAGTTTCTCGACCCGTTATGGGCCTCACATCGGCACGACTTATCGGTTATTGGGATCTGACGTTTACCATCCCTAGGCTCGATATGCAGCATATCTGACGAAGAGACCGGACTGTACGGTAGTGTTGCCGGTTGGCTTGACGGGAGTTGTAGCAGGTTCGCTTGTTTTCTTCTGATCGCTCAATACCCGGGTGGCCGTTATGTTTAGCTGACCGCTTATGGCTTGGGGGGTGCTTGATATGATCATCACCCACTGCCGGCGTATTGACGAGTCTTAGAGTCCCATAAAGGAGTTACCTAGTCCAGGTGAATCGTTATGGTGCGCGTATGCGATATGCGCATGGACCCGGTTAAAATACGCGTATAAGATACCGTATATTAATCGGGAGGCTTGCTTTTGGTTGGGTCACATGTGATATGGCCAGATTGATAAACCAAGTGTTGATTTATCTTTTAACCATTAGTTTCTCACTAGAAATCCTTTCTTGTATTTTTGGATGTATGCATGCATGTATGCATTCTTTCTTGTTCATGCACATATGGATGTGCATGCACTCATACATACATACATCATCCTTCATGGTTGTATATACATAGAAAATGATGGCAATATAAGAATCACACCTTATGTTTATATATATGGATATATATATATATATGCATTTGTTTTAAAACAAAAGATAAAGATTAATACATGGTTTCTACACTCTTCTTCAACTAACCATGCTCACCTATCTTTTAACCATGTGTTAATCTTTTCTTTTATGTTTTAACTCAAGTGAAATAATATCCATATAATATAACCATGGTTTGAGATGAAGAGTGGAAAATATATATACATATATTTTCTATTTTTTCATTAGTGATTATCATTTCTTTTCTTCTTCAAAAGCCATCATCTTCTTCTTCCTTGCTCTTTTGCTCTCTAGATCACTCAAGTGAGCAAAATACTCAACAAGATAGGATTTTGAAGTAAGAAAAAGAACCACAACACCATTCTATACTAGTCTTGCCCATTAGTGGAGAGTGTTAGCTTCCATTTTCTTTCTTGATCTTGTGAAGTTGCAAGCTTGGACAAAGCGGACTCCGGGTGGATCATCGTGGACCTAGAGGAGTTCAAGCGGACCTTTTCCAAACCCCAAGTAGCCGAGGAGTCTAGCGTAGGGAGCTACAAAGGTTATACTCTCAAAACCCTAGCTTTTCCTACTTGTGATGATGTGTTGTTTTTGAAACCCTAATTTTCTAGGAATGATTCTTTGTGTGTTCACTTAGCACCCTAAAAATTTAATCTTTGGTACATGTGATGCTTCCAAACCCTTCATAAGGTGCTAGGTAAACCTAACAAAATAGTCTTTTGTTTTAATTCTTTTTGCATTACTTTCCTCATTACTTTTCTGCATTACTTTCTGCAATACTTTTCTGCATTATATTCAGCATTATTTTCTGCACTTTCTGATTTTAAATATGGTTTCATTCATATTCCACCTCTATTTAAAACGCTACTATCCATGAGCGAGTAAATTCTTATTTTCTAAGATTTATAGGATAGGGTAGAATAATGGATGAAAAATCGCTTAACTTCTTTAGACGTTTTAATGTTTATAAAGTTTAGCAAAATGAATGTTAACCCTCTTATCGGGCACGCTATCAATTCATGATAGTCATGGCCACGATTTGCGATTCATTAATAATCATTTTATTAAGAGCTTGAGATAAATAGAGAACAATGGAAGGACAAGGGGCAGTAGTGGGAAACCCTAATTCCCTCCAAGAACCATAATTCACATTCATCGCTATCTCTCTAGTATTAAATAATTAAAAGATAAAAAGAATTATTTTTAAAACTCTATCCATTAACAATTAAATCCTATAAACCCTACAAGCCCTTCTATTATAAAATTTTTATCCTTTCTTAAAAGAAACGAGAACAATCCCTCCTCTCTTTTATCAACTCGTCTAAAGCAAGATAAGAAATTCACCGTTTCCCTGCGGACGACCCATACTCATCGCGGTTAGCTATTTGCGACACTGTCTTGATTGCGGTTATTTACAACACACATACACACACTTCTTCGCACCAATAAAATGGCGCCGTTGCCGGGGGAAACGGTCGTAATTATTTTTTTTATTATTCAGGTTGATTTCTAATATAAAAGCAGAGAACATAAAAATAGATTTACAAAAAAAAACCGCATTTGGTATTTTTAATGATTTTTGTGCGAGTTTTGCGAGAAATCTGAAGCACTTAGAGCGAACCAACAGAGATTCAGAGATTGTTAAATAGGAGAAGAGAAGCCTTAGAGTGTGGTGCCAAAATTTGAAGCTGAGATTTCATCATACAGCGTTGGAACCGAAGCCAAAGGAAGCGTTAGGCGGCGGAAGCGCGACCATTTTTGGGCATTGAGTCCCCAAACATTTTTGGTATTATCCTATAGTCTTCCTCTCTCTTCTAAAACTCCAATAAACTATTTTTATCTGCAGCATTCTTTGCAAACAGCGCCGCTAAAAATCTTTTTGCGTGTTTTAGATTTTAGTTTGTTTTGCATATTTAAAACGGACTTAAAGCAGTAAGAAACTCAAATTCATATTAGGTGGGGATTTTATCACCCTTCTTAGGCCCCACAAATCACAAAAAAGTATACGCATTACCCTACATTAATATTAAAATATCTAGACCCAGCCTTTAAGGACATTCGCGCTCAATTAGGATAAAAGAAGGTCGTGAGTAATCTATTGCTTATCCGCATTTCTATTATGGTGTCTAAGGCAAGTGTGACTAAGAAAAGTGGTTACATAATTAGGCCCGCTATTTCGATAATTCGTATAGTGGATATCTCCCACTTATCTGGCACTTACCTGGCTGCAAGATTGATAAGGAGGTGATAGAGGATTTATCCTACGTCTTATCTCTTGGAAGTCTAGGAGCGGTCTAATAATTTGACCTAGGCGATCCTAGTTCTAGGTATTGTTTGTGCACGTTTGTTGAGTCTCTCTTTCGAAGCAAAACAATTTCAAAAATCCAACAAAAAAAAGAACTTAAAATTATTACCATTTCACCCTCTTTTCTTTTCATTCTCTTATAATGGGTAACCCAAACCGACCAACTTTTGCCGAATTTTGCTACATACAACCAAATATTTCATATTATCGTAATTGCTTTGGTATAAATTCCGACCCTACCATTTCTTTAAGGGATAGGATAGAACGCGCTAGAAATAACAGTTGGGCACCTCACTCAAAGTCCTATCAACCGCGTTAAACTTCAACACCTTCTTATGTTGATAATCCTTTTAAAGTTAGTGAGGAAACTTCTAAACCCATATCCATTACTGAGTATATTGCGAAGGCTCGTAGCCAAAAATTCATACCTTTCACTAATCCAAAACTGTTAGGACAACAATCACAATCAATTCCATATGAAAATGTTGATACTCGTTTTGAGACGAATAGGGAAACTTTTAAACCCATGATCATTGCTGAACAAATACCAATTACCAGTCGCCAACTAACCAATCAATCTCAATATTCTTCATATCACAATGTTGATACTAATCATGTTTATGAAACTTGGGTACACCCTTCTAATTCTTATCAACAGCACCAAATTTTCACGCGCTCTCATATTGATACTTCTCTTGAAGCTAATGTGGCAAGTCGTAAACCCATGTCGATTGTGGAACATGTTGAACTCGCCCATAGCCAATAATTAAACACATTCTAACCATAGCCAATAATTAAACACATTCCAACCATACTCAACTTTTGCACCCTATCTAGACTGTGCTTCTGAACATCAATTAAGAAGTTCCACGGTTCAAAAAGAGTCCTTCATTGAAACTTCTTCACAAAACATGTCTAGTCTTGAAATAGAGTTAGAATTGCGTAATGAGAAAGAACCTAAGATTCCCCTTAGTCAAACCAAAACCAATTCTTTTGATCTCGACACCTTCCATCCTGCACCCCAACCGAATGTATTTGATGATCAACCGCTTCATAATCTAAGTGATGAGGCGCTCGAAAATAACATGTTTTACTTTTCTAATAGTGAGTGTGAAGGAGAGCCTTACACCATTACAAATCAAACCGATCCTTATTCAACTAAACTTGACATTTCAAACCTTCCAGTTCCATCAAGTGAACCAAGTGATCCATGTTAGTTATATGCATGCCCTAGAGGCCATTACTATACATGAGATGTATATTGTAGTGGATGCTTGGACATATATAGGGAGGACTTTCTTGCTCGACATGATAGTATGCTATCTGGTTACTCTTTATTAACATGTACACCGATTGTCTCTCTGTTACATGTTGGTAAAGCCCTTAGGATGTGTACTTGACTACATGGATTATGATGTGGATCATACTAGTAGGACAAAGGTAGTCGGTAAGTACATCCTTTAATGTCCCTAGTCATGGGTGTATCGAGACGGGGCATCGATACATAAGAGTAGACTAGCGTATAGCTTCTCGACCCATGTAGATGGGCGATAGATGATCACATATCCATTGGTGTTTGACATCAGAGATGATATACGAGTGCTCAATAGAGACTGGGTACACTGGACGGACTCGCCGAGACCTCCCAGATGGTATTATAGCTCACGTCAGATGGCAGTTCTCTGGTGACACTGGTACAGGTTAGTCTGTTGACCCGAAATCGTCATAGTGTCTTGTGTGATTCCCACTGTGCTTTGATTTCCACCTTACCACGTTCATGAGAATGTGCAAAACGGTGGTTTTTGGGTACAGTCCTGAGTCACATGGAGGCAATGAGCGATAGGAGGGGATTCGTCTCTCCCGGTATTGGGGGTTGATGTTGCGCTGTGATCGATTGGCTATAACAGGAAGTCCCTAGCCAGGGCTGCTTTAGAGATTTACTGGTAAGTGTTACCAGTAGTTTCTCGACCCGTTATAAGTCTCGGCACGACTTATCGAGTTACTGGGGTCTGACGTTTACCACCCCTAGACGAGATATGCGACATATCAGATGAAGAGACCGGACTGTACGATAGTGTTACTGATTGGATTCGCAGGAGTATGAGCAAGCTTGCTTGTTGATCTTCTGATCGCTCAATACCCGGATGGCCGTTATGTTTAGCAGACCGCTTGCGGCTTATGGGTGTTTGATATGATCATCACCTACTGCCGGCGTATTGACGAGTCTTTAGAGTCCTACACAGAGGTTTCCTGTTTCATGCGAAATGGAGTAGGAGTACATATGTGATATGTACGGGACCGAGATTGATGCGCGTATGTGATACCGCATTCTATTCTCGCGATTTGTGACATCGGTCGGTTATATGTGATATAGCCAGATTATCGGATCAAGTGTTGATTCGATAAGTTGTCAAATTTGATATTAGTCGGTTATATGTGATATAGCCGGATTATTAAATCAAGTTTTGATTTAATAATTTAATGTATAATTGTATATTTGATATACTAGATTACATTAACTAATATTAGCTCACTTATGATTTCTTTTCTCACTTGTGTGCATTAGTGTATATGTGATATATATTAATGTACAACTTTTGTGTCTAGATGGCAGATGTAACATGGGTGTATAAGACTTGCACCATGCTTAATAATGTGATGGGTTTATATTTATCTAAGTAAATCAAAATTGGTAGAGTTTAGTCACATGGTTAAAGCTTGGAGAAGCTTGTGGAGCCATTGACCAAGTCCACTAAGTTTGTTTTACTTGTAGATATTTATTAACCTAACCATTATTAACTGGCCATGGTTTATTCTCTACATGGGTTAGTATATGACACTAACTCACCCATGGTAGCTATTCTCACCTCATGAGTTCATTCTTTCATCTTCTTCACTTGAGCTTCTTCTTCCTCATGAGAAAAGCTTACTAGCTTTTCTCAAGGTGAGAAAATATTGTGAGAAAAATAAATCTAAAGAGAGCCCATTTCCTACTTCATCATCCTCTATTACTTGCCATTTAGTTTAGGGTGTTTGCTTCACTAATTTCACAATTAGTGAAGAGATAGCATGAGCTTGAGTCTCCTCGACGTAGATCATCTTCGGCCTCAAAGACTTCAAGCAAGCTTGTTCATTTCTCCGGGAGAACACATACTAGAGTTCGGGAGATCGATACTCGCAGCAAAGGGACTACTACACGGAGCCTTAGAAGTGAAGGGCCGGTCTACAAAGGTTGTATTCCTCATTCACTTAGAAGTAAAGTTGTTTACTTGTTGTTTATAACCTAAATTCTCTAGTTAGATCCTAGGTTAGGGTTGTTTGGCACACTAATTTTTTAAATACGGCATGTTTGATGTCTTGTGAAACTATGTGGTTGTGCCTAAGAACCCTACAGTGGTATCAGAGCCTTGCTAGAGCATTAAGAGTTGTCTAGGCAAAGTTAGAATTCCGATCGAACCCCGAAAACCCGAAACGGACCCCGTCTCTGGAAATTTTTCAAAAAGTTAAATTTTTCAATGTTAAAAATATTCAGAAAATCATGCAGGTAATTCTATGGACACACGTGAAGAATGAAACCCTAACTCATCTAAGTGACCACGGATCCGCGGCCAAAACATGGTTTTGGCGGCGGATTCGTGGCGCCACTTGAGGGGCTTGGGTCGGGCCCATCAGCTGTTGGTCCGTAGGTACTGGGGCATGCTTCTGGGCATTTTTAATTCTGCTTAAGTGTTGAGCTCTCTGGGAATTTTGGGAATTCGTTGATTCGATCGAATTGTTTAACATCGTCTAGCTTTCTGTAATGTGATACAATATGTGGAATTCATATAGTTAGGCATGAAATCCAAAGTATGTGATATTTTAGGTTTATGATGTCTAAGGTTATTATGGATTCCAAATGTTGTAGTTTGACATTTTCTTTTCTTCGACCGTAAGTGTAATATATGGTGTATTGCCGGTTTCGTTGCTATATGTCAACGAAAATTGGGATACGCATATTTACTTACGTTGATGACATGTGATGTTATGTGTTGCTGTGATATGTTATATTGGATCGTCGCGTTTTGAATAGCCGGGGGTTTTATGTGAGATGAGAGTTTTTATTTTCATTCATGTAAAATTAATTGTATGTAATATTCTTTTATTGGGGCACTTCCGGGTTGAGGATGATGTCACCATTGTTGTATATTGTTTACTTTTCCGCATTAGCATAGACCCAAGGAGGGAAGCACAAGTACGTAACCGGGTTCTAGAGTCCAGTGGGAGACCATCTTGAGGCATCGAGACCGGTTCTCCTAACTCTAGAATTGGTAGGGTTGCTTGCCGCTCTCGTAAGGGTCTAGGAATGTGGGTTTGGCTATTCATCATGACCGTGGAATCCGTGTTTTATACAGGCTTAATATAAAACCCAGAAATCCTAGTATATCCAATATTTCATATGTTGATTTCTGCTGCGATATTTGTGATGTGATCATTTGATATGTTGAGATAGATACTGTATATAGTATATGTGATATATTATATAGACGTTGTTTATGTTTTACACCCGCGCTAGCCCTGCCCCGCTCTGCCGTTAGTTACCTAACCTAACGGTGCATGACGGGACATCGAGGCGAATGCGGATGCATAAACGTACGTTGTATTTATCTGTGATGCTTAGGTAACTTAAAATGATGGGACTTCATTAATGAGATTAATGAAAGAAAATAAACCTAAAAATATTGTGGTATCGAATTTTCAAAAACAGGTAGCTCTAGTTGTTGTTTTGCATAGCGGTGTTCCTTATAGAACATCCTGCACCTTATTCGATAAGGAAAGAGCCGAGATCCCTTCACTTGGAGTGACCACTTTAGCAATAATAAGCAGATGCTACAACCCTCAGTTTTGTTTCTTGATTGTTTTTCTAGTTTTTGCTTTGCATAGTAATATTTGTGAAATATCCTGCACCTTATTCGATAAGGAAAGAGCCGACGATCCCTTCACCGGGAGTGACCTCTTTAGCGAAACTAGCAAAAGCCTCAAAAACACTCCATTTTCAATCATTTGATTCTACAACGATATCAAGTTCATTACGCAAAAGGTTTTCTGAAAAAAACCTATCGTAGCCCTCCGTCATTTCAGATAAGGACTGTTTAGTATTCGTGCTGCGTTTGTTGGCCTTTGTCAAAGCGTAGTTTGCGGTAGCTGAATGGTGCTTATCTGCTTATGCATGTGATGCAGATTGGATTAGGGTAGTCGTACGACCTTGTTGGCCTTTGTCAAGGGTCGTGCGGGTGGATTTAATTCAATCAGGAAATGACGGGTTGAACTTAACTAGCATCCTATGGTGTGTTGGCCTTTGTCAAGGTCATAGGAGGTTAGGGGCAAAATTATCGGGAATTTCAAGTGTTGAAATTTGCAATGAGATTGCATACCTTCTATGAGATAGTTGGATCCCGATACCCACTGAGAATAATTGTTACTCCTGGGAGAGTTTTACACATTACAATTAGCCGATCAAGTAGGTGTCTAGAAAGGTGTCAACGGGGTTACGTCCCTGGGAAAACGAGGTTTATTTTAATTAGGTACGTGCGAAAGCACGGGGAACTTCCCTCAAAGTACCGGCACTGGCCTGGCTGAAAGATCGACGAAATTGTAGGGTGTAATTAATCCCGGCTAGTCTTTCCTTTTAGGGTTTGAAGGAAGATTTGATAAAAACAGTGGGAGCCATCTTGATTAGATAAAATAATAACAAATCTAATCTTGCAAGAGCATACGCTGGGTGTTTTCTTCTCTCTCTCGAGGTAGCGACCATGTCACGCCTTAATCGAGATAATAATATGGATGTATTGACCGAACCCGCTTGTTATACTGTGCTGGGGAACGTTGGTCCCGCTCCAACTTATAATTGTTATAAGACCGAGCAGGAAATAGGGGATTACCAGAATTCCCGTGCTGCCCAAACGAAGAAAGTGCATGATGATGCATCTTCTTCGGTTGTGTTCATTACCGAGAACTGTTTCTCAGTATCCTCTACGTCCTGGGTATGAGATGCCGGATCAGGATCCCACATATGTAATCTATTACATGGGCTACAGATAGGTAAAGAACTGAGAACGGGTGATAAAGTTTCAAGAGTTGGAAACGGTGGAATTGTTGCAGCCAAGTTGTTGGCAGTTATCACCCTGTATTATCAAGTACATTGATTCTGAATAAATGTTATTAAATACCGAACCTGATATACAACATCATATCAGTCTCTTTATTAAGTAAAGAAGGATATAATTTTGTATTATTGGATAATGTTTTGAACATTTCCTATATCAAGAGTTGATCGGTTCAGGCATGTTATCTAAAAGTATATACGTTCTAAATCAAACCACAGTTCTTAACTTACAAAACACACACAAGAGAAAGAGTTCAGAAATGAACAAATCCTTCTTGAGGCATTGTAGACTAGGTCATATCAATGTGACCCGACTAGCTGAAGTTACATAAAGATGCATATTTAAATCAGTTTGAATTTACATCTTGTGAAACTTTCTAGTCATGTCACAAAGATAAAATGACCATAGCTCTGTTTACTGGAAACAGAGAAAGAGTTAGTGAACTCTTAGGATTGATACATGATGATGTATGTAGGTCCCCTGTCTACACATGCCAGGACCGGTTCTTTGCACTTCATTACATTCACTGATGATCTCTCAAGATTCGGACATATGTTCCTGTTGAAACACAAGTCTGAAGCTTTTGAGAAATTCAAAGAATATGAGATAGAAGTAGAGAACCAAAACGGGTATAAGTATTATGTCCTTTGATGTGATCGGGGAGGAGAATACTTGAGCGCGGAAATCCTGGACTATTCTAAAGAAGGATGAGATTCTCACTCAGCATTACTCCTTCGAATACACCACAGCACAACGGTGTATCAGGGTGGAGCAATCGCACCCTATGAGATATGGTGCGCTCTATGATGAGTACTACTGAGTTGCCTATTTCCTTTTGGGGGTTATGCACTTGTGAAGCTGCATACTTATTGAATAGCGTTCCAACCAAATTAGGTGCCTGCCACTCCATATGAGATATGGTATGGAAAGAGCCTATGTATTAAGTAAGTTATGATTTGGGGTTGTTCGGCCTATGTTAAAAGCTAAATCCGGACAAGCTCGAGGCAAGGTCAGTTCTGTGGAAGTTTGTTAGATATCACAAGCATTCGCAAGGGAATATCTTCTACCAAACCGAGGAACAAAATGTGTTTTATTTCTCGGCATGTGTCCTTTTTAGAAAAGGAATTTATTTTGGAAACAAATTTGTGGTCATGAGGTAGAACTGGAAGGTGTTCCAACTATACAAACTACAGCTGATGATTTGGTAGAACTGCAGGATTGAATAGCTCCCAACGAACCCCAGCCTCTCCGCCGATCTGGTAGGGTTCCTCACCCACCTGAGAGATAGTTCGGTTTTCTCTATGACAGTGGGAGCGAGAATTGCATCATGAGATGATGACCTAACTAGTTTCGAGCAGGCCATCAAGAGTAAAGACTCTGTAAGAATGGCTGGATGCTATGTGATCTGAGATGGAATCTATGTACACCAACAAAGTATGGACTTTGGTTGCTATATCTGAAGGGTTAAACTCCCATCAGGAGCAAGTATATCTTAAGAAGATTACTTGGTGTAGATGGAAAAGTTGAGACTTTCAAAACTAGACTTGTTGTAAAAGATTCTCGTCATCGACCAGGTGTGGTTTATAATGAAACCTTTTCTGCAGTAGCTATGCTTAAGTCCATCCGAATCCTACTTCTCATTGCTACATACCATGACTACGATATCTGGCGGTTGTGTGTCATGACTACTATTCTAAATACTGATTCAGAAAAAGGCGTCTATAAGAACACAGCCAAAGGGCTTCGTAGACAGTGGGAGCAGCGGAAACGTGTGCAATTTGCTTTAAAGGTTAAAGCAGGCATCACGGAGTTGGAACTTCTGTTTTGATGTGATAGTCAAAGTATTTGACTTCATCAAAATGGTAGATGAACCTTGTATATACAAAAAGGGCAGTAGAGAGTAAGGTGGTCTTCCTCGTATTGTACGTGGATGACATACTCTTGATAGGAAAGGTGTTTCCTATGCTACACTCGGTCAATCTCCTCTTATCACATTGATTCTCCATATAGGATCAAGGTGATACCTCCTAAATCCTGGGTTTTAGATCTATGAGATAGATCTATGTGGATGTTAGGATTCTCACTAGGTGTAGTGAGATGGTATCAATCGATCCTGGGGAGAATCACTGGAAGCTTCCAGGGTGGTAAGGTCGACTGAATGCCAGTTGCAGGCATTGTCTTTACCCTTAGTGGAAGGACGGTATGTTGGAAGAGTTCCAAGCTAGATACCGTGGCAAACTCAACGATAAAAGCTGGATACATCGCTACCAACGATACTACCAAAGAGGCAGTCTGGGTGTATATTAGTTCATGAGATGAACTTCGTTCCTACCATTGTGTGACAATGGAGTTGTGGCTTATGCCTAGGAACCCCTGTCCCATCAGTGACCCAGACATATTCTAAGGCAGTATCACCTGATCATGGAGATGGTTGATATCCAGGAGATCGAGGTTAGGAGAGTAGACTCAGAGGACAACACGGCGGATCCACCAACAAAGGTATTTTCCCAGAGAGAGACTTTTATGGGATGGTTGAGTATGAGATACTACAACCACTGCTATATGATGGCTCTAATGCAAGTGGGAGATTGTTAGTTATATGTATGCCCTAGAGGCCATTACTATACATGAGATGTATATTGTAGTGGATGCTTGGACATATATAGGGAGGACTTTCTTGCTCGACATGATAGTATGCTATCTGGTTACTCTTTATTAACATGTACACCGATTGTCTCTCTGTTACATGTTGGTAAAGCCCTTAGGATGTATACTTGACTACCTGGATTATGATGCGGATCATACTAGTAGGACAAAGGTAGTCGGTAAGTACATCCTTTAATGTCCCTAGTCGTAGGTGTATCGAGACGGGGCATCGATACACTAGAGTAGACTAGCGTATAGCTTCTCGACCCATGTAGATGGGCGATAGATGATCCTATATCCATTGGTGTTTGACATCAGAGATGATATACGGGTGCTCAGTGAAGACTGGGTACACTAGACGGACACGCCGAGAACTCCCAGATGGTATTATATCTCACGTCAGATGGCAGTTCTCTGGTGACACTGGTACAGGTTAGTCTGTTGACCCGAGATCGTCATAGAGTCTTGTGTGATTCCCACTGTGCTTTGATTTCCACCTTACCACGTTCATGAGAACGTGCAAAATGGTGGTTTTTGGGTACAGTCCCGAGTCACATGGAGGCAATGAGCGATAGGAGGGGATTCGTCTCTCCCGGTATTAGGGGTTGATGTTGCGCTGTGATCGATTGGCTATAACAGGAAGTCTCTGGCCAGGGCTGCTTTAGAGATTTACTGGTAAGTGTTACAAGTAGTTTCTCGACCCGTTATGAGCCTCATATCAGCACGACTTATCGAGTTACTGGGGTCTGACGTTTACCACCCCTAGACAAGATATACGACATATCAGACGAAGAGACCGGACTGTACGGTAGTGTTACTGATTGGATTCGCAGGAGTATGAGCAGGCTTGCTTGTTGATCTTCTGATCGCTCAATACCCGGGTGGCCGTTGTTCAGACCATAATATTGCATTTATCATTCCCCTATTTCTTATCTTTTTATAAATAAACAGGTACTCTTGACGCACATTTGTTGCATATTACAGGTTACAGGTTTCTGGAGCAAATACAGTGAAAAAGACACAAAACAACAGAAAAAGGGACTTTTGACCAACTATTAGACGGATCCTAGTCTAGCCTAGATGAAGAACAATGCAAGGTCCAAAATGTTAAAGCAAACGGTCAAAAGATACTTACAAGTGTTCACTGAGACATCTGGAGGAAAACCAGAAGCCCAACACAGAAAATACACATAGAAACAGGAAGTCAAGAAGCCCAGAAGAAAGCCCACAAAAGATCAGAACCCAACTCCCTTTATTGGCCGCGGAACCGCGGCCAAACCCTACCTGGCGCCGCGGTTCCGCGGCCATCAAGCGCCCGTGTCGGTGAAGATTTTCTGAGGCGGCGCGACGGTTCAGATGTGAGGATTTTTCGTGGGCAAATCTGTAATTGCGCATGTGCGAGAGCCTGTAGCCCTAGGTTTTCTATTTTCCTATAAATTGTAGTTTTAGATCTGTAAAATGTATGCCTCTTTTCAATCAATAAAATTCAGAATTTCTGGGAGTAAAATTCAGATCTGTTCTTCTTGTTTGAAGGGAGCCGTCAACCTAGTAAGTCTTTTATTTCTTTTAATTATATTGTCTTCTCATCCCCTAATGAGCGAGTAGTCTCCTCGCTTGTTAGGGTTAGCCTTAGGGAAAGGGTTGAGAGATGAAATCTCTCGCCCCTTTCAATGCCACCTTCACTTAATGAATTAGAACTTCACGCATACGAGCACAACCGCTCCCTGCGGCATCCTACCCTTCGAGGTAATGATGAACCGTAGTATAAAGGGCCGGTTCCGCGCGTTTTCCGTGAGGGTTAGGATAATTATCAACAAAGGTAGGGTACAAATCTAGAGGAAGAAATATCTTCCCAAAAGATTTGTATCCACTTTATTGATAATTAACTTAACACCTAATAGATCTAAAAAAGGAAGGTATTGAAAGCGGTGAGGAAAAACATTAATTTCCAAAACTTCCCCTAATCCTAACCCTAGCAAGATTCTTAATTAGATTAATTAGATCCAGTCTTCTAGTTTTTATAAACCAACCAAAACTACAAATAGAATCAACTCGTTAAAACACTTTAAAGAAATTTACCCGTCTCTATGGATCGACCCGTACTCACCGGCTAGCTGCGAAGCGACGCCGTTTCTGATTGTGGTAAACTTACAATTTTTGGTAATAATCAAATGGCGCCGTTGCCGGGGACGGCGTAATATTTCTTTTTGTGAATTTTCGGGTTGATATAAATTTTAAAACTCATAAAATTCTGAAAATATAAAAAATAAAAAAAGTATCAAATTTGATCTGTTTGAAGGGTGTATCTTTTGAATCTTGCAGGAACAGCGAAGAATTAAGGATCTGGAATTTTACAGAAGGCAAAACAAAAAGTGGTACTGAAGAACAGAGAGGGATCGAAAGTACAGAGCAGCACAAATTTTTTCACAGTCTGAAACCCTAATATTGCCGCGTTTCCGCCGCATAAGGAGGTCTCACACCGCGGAAGCGCCGCGACTTGGCCACGTCAGCACACCGAATTTTCTGTATTTGTTTCTTTTCCTCCCCTCTGCAACCTCCATATCTCTGTCTGTGAAAATTTTCTGCAGGGTTCTTTGCGTAAAGAGTCTTTCTCCCCCTTCTAAATAACAGACTTCTGCAGGTTTCTTTGCACCGCGCTAAAAATTGATTGCAAGTGATTTTGTTGTTTTGCATATTTTAATCGGACTATAAGGGGCTAATTGACCAAACTCAGATTGGGTGGGGATTTCATCACCCTTCCCAGGACCCCAGAAAACAGCTAAAGCATTTTGCATCGACCATAATTAATTAAAAAAAAGATTAGACTCAAACCTAAGGACAGCGAGCTCAATAGGAAAAGGACTAGGGTAGGCATCAGCCATTTATCCTAACCGACATTGCGGTGTCTAGGCTAGTGGTTTTTAATTAGGCCCACTGTAGTGGTGGTTCCTTCCCACTTACCTGGCCGTATTTGTCCGTGAAGAGGCGGTTTGAGGTCTATTTCTAGCCCTAGTTAGGAGCTGTCTAGTAGACCTAGGCAACCCTAGATCTAGGTCTGATGGTGCATGTGTGGTTGACACATTGGTGTCAAGAGTCCCATTTTCTAAAATCTTCTTGCAAAACTCTCCAATAAAAAATTAAAGAAAAATCTTTTAAAAACTTGCAAAAATTTTGTCCCTAAGAAATCCTTGCATTCTTCTATCATGGGTACCCCACATCATAAATCTCTTGCCGAATCTTGGTATCCCGAACCTAACTTTGCGTCGTTCGTCAATTGTTTCGGTCAATTTAAAACTGATCCCTCCTTGCCAAAAATTTCGTTGAAAGATCAAATAGAGGCGTCTAGGAGAAATAGTTTGACTTTTCAACCCACTTCGTGTCAACCGAGTCAACCTTTACAACCTACATATGTTGACACCACTTCTTCAAGTCCTTCTGTCACTCCTAGGCCGATGTCCATTGCTGAGCATATTGCTCAATCTCGCAGTCGATCTTTCACCCCTCTCCACTCATCTAGTTTTAGGGATCCACACGATTATTCACCTTCTTATCCATATGTTGACCCTACTCCTGTCTTACCACCCACTTCCTACCAGTCATACCCGACTTTCCCACCTTCACTAGACACTGTTTCGACACAGCCATTAGGGAGTTTCAAATACCCAACTAATTTTGAATCTTTTACTGAAACCCCCTCACCTCCTAAGTCTAGTTTGGAAAAGTCGTTGGAAGCATATATTGCTGTAACAAATAAAATAATGAGGAATGTGGAAGCATCCATGGCCGCCCTTATGCAACCTAGTGAACCGGTAGCTAGTGTCCCGCTAGCTCCGAATTTTTCAATATATAAGGCGGCAGTTGGACAGAGTGAGAATGAGAGAGGATTTTCAAATCAAACCTACCCTTACCCAATTGAAACCCACAACTCCGGTTTTCCATCGATTGTTCCAAATGATTCACCAGTTGAAAATAAAAATGAGTTGTGCGATTTTGTAGTGTTTGATTTGCCAAATTGTGAGGAACCCCTTTCAAGTGAAACCGCACCTAATCCTTTCGATCTTTACACCTCCACTCTAGAACCTACATTGATAAATATCCATGCTGTGGATGAAGTGTCTAAAGAAATTGATTTTCACTTGATTGAGGATATAGACGCCGGGAATATTTCGGATGATGAACCTGTCGATTTAATAGAAATGTTATGTTCAAATCATCATCCTGAGTTATTAAATGTTTCTCCCGAATCTCATATGCGTCTAGATTTTGATGATAATGGCATGGATGAATTAAATATTGAGGATAGTACTGAGGAGAGTCTTGAGGATAATATCGAGGTTGAACCATTTTTATTGGATGTGTCGGATTTTCCAATTCAGCCTCCTGAACCTTTGACTGTTATATCACCCTCCCTCCTTCCTATTGTTCCGACCGAACAAATGACCGTTACGCTTTCATCTCCGATACCAAGTTCGGCGTACCCATGTTTTCTTGCGAATCTTGAGGGATTTGACCCCATCGCACGACGAGTTGGTAGGTTAGCGCAATCGCTTTTAACACATCGTTCATCACAAATTGCGCTAATTTATTCACTCAATTTCCACCCTCAAGATCGCACTCCACTTCTTTCTTCTTTCCATCTTTCTTCTCCCCCACCGAGACCATATTCTACCATTCTTCTTTCCACACGGTCTCGCGTGCTTTTCATCTCTTTTCTTTCCATCCCATTCTTGCACCAACTCTACCATTACCATGATAAGATCTTTGAATGGTTGGTGCTAACCTTTGGCTTGTGTAAGGCCAAGCTTAAGTTTGGGGAGAATCTTGTTGTATATATGTATATATCCTTTTGTTTTCTTTTTCTATAAAAATATATAAAAAAAAAATTCAAAACATAAAAAAAAAAAAAATTTATAAATAAATAAACAGGGAAGTATCGGTATTTTGACCCTCTTGGTTTAGCATGACAGTGAGGACACTGTCAAGTTCAAGTTTGGGGGTATGCTCGATACGTCTTCTTCCTTCGCATTCATTTGTACATATTTTTTGCATTTGCATACTTATTTGAAAACCCATAAAAATTTGAAAAATTTGAAAAATTAAAAATGATTGTATTCAATTTTGGCTAATTGACTTGAGTTTGACAAATAAGTTAACTATTTAGGAACAACTAGATCTTAGACTTAGTGAATTAAAAACCCTAAAAATAACATTCCTTAAAGTTTAACGGTATAAAGTATATGCCTTGTAGTTTATTTAGAAATAGGCAAATTTTGGGTTCACTTCTTGGGCTAAGTCGAAACAAGGGAAGAGTATTGATGTTCTTATTAGAGTATAAGTTTGAAAAATAGTTCCTAGCTTAAGTCTAGATTCTGAAAACGTATACCCTACAAATTGCACAATCACGCACCTTGAAACTTGGAATAGTAGAAGAGACCTTGAAAGGCTCTTGTCTAAAGTCCTTAGTATGAAAAAGTGTGAATAAAGAAAAAAAAAATGGACACTGGTTTTTGTGATTACTTAAGGCTGCAAAAATAGAAAAATATTTAGCGAGGGTGCTTCATCACCTAGTGCCTTAGACCAACTGGTTTGGGAGTCACTGCTAAAGCCTTGGGTGTTGCAAAGACTAGGAAGTATGCTTTAAAGTGCAAACGCGTTTTGTAATCGGTCGTTGGTACCTCAAGAAGTATTAACGGTCGCATGAAGGATGTGTAAGCAAATTTCATTTAAATTCACCAACTAATTAGTACTTTGGACAATGGACAAGGGCATGATTGCTTGAATTGAATTTCCGAGTGTAGGGGTGATTTATACACACACGTAGGGGTATGTGATTGGAATTTAGATAAGAGAGAGGAATGAAGAATAGAACTTGTGTCTTTAATGGAGTTGATAGAAAATTCCTAAGTTGAGATGAAACCCTAGAAGGAAGACTTAAAAGATGCCGAAAGCTAAGTAGGTCTACACAACATATATAATCTTAAGTTAAATAATGAGGAAGCGTGAAGAATATGGGTGGATAATTTACAAGTATAAGATAATAGAATTCCTTGTTAGAAAACTTAATTGGAGAACAAAAGTCAATGGGCCAAGTTGATAGGATTTTGTGGGTGTAATCCGCTGAAAACCCTCAGGAGACAACACTCCTCCTACTAGGGACACCTAAAGGTTTAACGGCTTGTTGCACGTGCTCAGTGCAATCGCGTTTCCCTGCGAAAGTGTGGTCAGGATTTTAGTGAATAAAACAATAAGTTTGCTCGAGGGCGAGCAAAAGATAAGTTTGGGGGTATTTGTTTAGACCATAATATTGCATTTATCATTCCCCTATTTCTTATCTTTTTATAAATAAACAGGTACTCTTGACGCACATTTATTGCATATTACAGGTTACAGGTTTCTGGAGCAAATACAGTGAAAAAGACACAAAACAACAGAAAAAGGGACTTTTGACCAACTATTAGACGGATCCTAGTCTAGCCTAGATGAAGAACAATGCAAGGTCCAAAATGTTAAAGCAAACGGTCAAAAGATACTTACAAGTGTTCACTGAGACATCTGGAGGAAAACCAGAAGCCCAACACAGAAAATACACATAGAAACAGGAAGTCAAGAAGCCCAAAAGAAAGCCCACAAAAGATCAGAACCCAACTCCCTTTATTGGCCACGGAACCGCGGCCAAACCCTACCTGGCGCCGCGGTTCCGCGGCCATCAAGCGCCCGTGTCGGTGAAGATTTTCTGAGGCGGCGCGACGGTTCAGATGTGAGGATTTTTCGTGGGCAAATCTGTAATTGCGCATGTGCGAGAGCCTGTAGCCCTAGGTTTTCTATTTTCCTATAAATTGTAGTTTTAGATCTGTAAAATGTATGCCTCTTTTCAATCAATAAAATTCAGAATTTCTGGGAGTAAAATTCAGATCTGTTCTTCTTGTTTGAAGGGAGCCGTCAACCTAGTAAGTCTTTTATTTCTTTTAATTATATTGTCTTCTCATCCCCTAATGAGCGAGTAGTCTCCTCGCTTGTTAGGGTTAGCCTTAGGGAAAGGGTTGAGAGATGAAATCTCTCGCCCCTTTCAATGCCACCTTCACTTAATGAATTAGAACTTCACGCATACGAGCACAACCGCTCCCTGCGGCATCCTACCCTTCGAGGTAACGATGAACCGTAGTATAAAGGGCCGGTTCCGCGCGTTTTCCATGAGGGTTAGGATAATTATCAACAAAGGTAGGGTACAAATCTAGAGGAAGAAATATCTTCCCAAAAGATTTGTATCCACTTTATTGATAATTAACTTAACACCTAATAGATCTAAAAAAGGAAGGTATTGAAAGCGGTGAGGAAAAACATTAATTTCCAAAACTTCCCCTAATCCTAACCCTAGCAAGATTCTTAATTAGATTAATTAGATCCAGTCTTCTAGTTTTTATAAACCAACCAAAACTACAAATAGAATCAACTCGTTAAAACACTTTAAAGAAATTTACCCGTCTCTGTGGATCGACCCGTACTCACCGGCTAGCTGCGAAGCGACGCCGTTTCTGATTGCGGTAAACTTACAATTTTTGGTAATAATCAGCCGTTACGTTTAGCAGACCGCTTGTGGCTTGTGGGTGTTTGATATGATCATCACCTACTGCCGGCGTATTGACGAGTCTTTAGAGTCCTATATAGAGCTTTCCTGGTTTATGGGAAACGGAGTAGGAGAACATATGTGATATGTGCGGGACCGAGATTGATGGGCGTATGTGATACCGCATTCTATTCTCGCGATTTGTGACATCGGTCAGTTATATGTGATATAGCCGGATTATTGGATCAAGTGTTGATTCGATAAGTTGTCAGATTTGATATTAGTCGGTTATATGTAATATAGCCAGATTATTAAATCAAGTGTTGATTTAATAATTTAATATATAATTGTATATTTGATATACTAGATTACATTAACTAATATTAGCTCACTTATGATTTCTTTTCTCACTTGTGTGCATTAGTGTATATGTGATATATATTAATGTACAACTTTTGTGTCATACTAGATGCCACATGTGACATGGGCATATGAGACTTGCACCATGCTTAATAATGTGATGGGTTTATATTTATCTAAGTTAATCAAAATTAGTGGAGTTTAGTCACATGGTTAAAGCTTGGAGAAGCTTGTCGAACCATTGACCAAGTCCACTAAGTTTGTTTTACTTGTAGATATTTATTAACCTAACCATTATTAACTAGCTATGGTTTATTCTCTACATGGGTTAGTGTATGACACTAACTTACCCATGGTTGCTATTCTCACCTCATGAGTTCATTCTCTCATCTTCTTCACTTGAGCTTCTTATTCCTCATGAGAAAATCTTACTAGCTTTTCTCAAGGTGAGAAAATATTGTGAGAAAAATAAATCTAAAGAGAGCCCACTTCCTACTTCATCATCCTCTACTACTTGCCATTTAGTTTAGGGTGTTTTCTCCACTAATTTCACAATTAGTGAAGAGATAGCATGAGCTTGAGTCTCCTCGACGTAGAACATCTTCGGTCTCGAAGACTTCGAGCAAGCTTGTTCATTTCTCCGGGAGAACCCATACTATAGTTCGGGAGATCGATGCTCGCAGCGAAGGGACTACTACACGGAGCCTTAGAAGTGAAAGAATAGTTTACAAAGGTTGTATTCCTCATTCACTTAGAAGTAAAGTTGTTTACTTATTGTTTATAACCCTAATTCTCTAGTTAGATCCTAGGTTAGGGTTGTTTGGCACACTAATTTTTTAAATACGGCATGTTTGATGCCTTGTAAAACTATATGGTTATGCCTAAGAACCCTACAATCCATTGATTGAGGATAGTATAATTGATGTATTTTTGAAGAACTATTCGTTTGATTTGACCGAAAGTGCTAGTAAGATCGATGATGAAAATATCTTTGAAGATGAACTCGCTATGTTGGATGAGTTGGATTCTCCGACCAATCATGTCCCTTCTATTGAATGTGAACATCTTCCTGTGCATTTAACCAATCCTATTTTACCACCGACCTATTCGATATGCAAAACGATATTCAGCCTTCATCTCCCACATCTGGTTCAACAATGCTCGACTCCTAAATTTGTTTTCCCGTTTCATTACCCACTTTCTTTGATTCTTCTTCTCCTCTTCTTTCAATTCCACCATGATTTGTTGAACCAAACTTCGGTATTTAGAGATCTATGATTCTTGAAAGACCACTTGATTAGACACTTTTAAGAATAAGGTAGACAAGCTTTTTGAGTCTCCTACCTCTATAATTTCTAACGAATCGAGTGTTTTGAATTCAGGCGCGAAACAGATTGACATTGAAACGTTCAACCTTCCTAGTGAATCTGCCTATTCCACTGATTCCTTTCTTTCAGATGAGATCATCATCGATGAAAGTTTTGAAAGTATTTTCGCAGAAGAACTCACGTTCCGTGAAGACTTGGATGCTTTGGTAAATCAACCTCAACCGGAAATTCGTGCGCCTCTGTTTGAGGACGAAAAAGTTGAACTGCTACCCCTTCTTCTTATCACATATGAGAATACGACTATTTCACTCATTCCTTATCTTTCAAATTCTCATTTTCGTTCACTGTCACTTTTTCGTCTCTACCAACCGAGACATAAATCCTTTCGATTACATCTCTTCTCTTCTCCCCACTTCTTCTTTTCTCGTTACTATCATTTATGTTTCTTCTACTTGAGACATGATGCAACCTTCATTCTTATACAGTCTCGAGTATTCTTCTTCACGTACATCCGTTTCACATTCTTCTACCAACCATGGTGTTATCTAGATAAAATATTTGAATGAATGGTTTTAACTTTTGGCCTTTGTAAAGATTTAAGTAGACCGATAATATTTAAACCTCCCCTCTTATGTCAAATTTCAATGCTTAGTAATGAAAACCTTGTTTTACTTAAGTTTGGGGGGAGAGAAGAGAATTATTTTTAAATGGCTCTTGAAAGAAAAGAAATTTTTGCACGATTGTTAGCCAAAAACAAGTTTGGAGGAGGATTTCACTGTCATTCACTCTTGACCTCTTTTTTATACCATCTTATTGAACTGTTCTTTCTAATCTTCAGATTTTGAGCTTACAGGACAATATCAGTGAGGACACTACTGCAAACAAGTTTGGGGGGATGGTTTTTTATGGATAGTTTGTATATATCTATGTATCATATGCAAATATTGCATTGCATAAATTGTTTTTAGAAAATAAAAGTTAGAAAGTGAAAAATACATATGAAAGAAAGGAAGAGATTTAAGAAAAACAAGAAAATTAAATGTTTTAAAATGAAACTAGTAATATATAGTCATGAGCTGTTGTCCTAAGAGTTAGTAAGATGAGGAATAACTAATCCGCGGATAGAAATAAGTTTGAAAAATAGTCCTTATTCTTGAGTCCAAACTTCTGAACGTTAATACCCTACTATACGCACTTGCATACATCTTGAAACTTAGGATAGTAGAGAATATCTTGAAATACTCTTGTCTAAAAGCCTTAGTATGAAGGAAAAAATATAAATCAACAAAATATAAATGACACATAAAATATAAACGGTGAAGAAAAATGAATACTGGTTTTGTAATGATATAAGGCAACATAAAAAATATATAGCGAGGGTGCCTTATCACCTAGTGCCTTAGACCAACTGGTTTGGGAGCCACTGCTAAGTTTTAAGTGTTGCAAGGCAAGGATATTGATAATTACGCCTTAAATAGTGAGCACATTCGGTAATCGGTTGGTTAGTACCTTAAAAAGTATTAACGGTCACATGAAAAATGTGTGAGCAAAATCCATTTAAAACATCGCCGACTAAAAAGTACTAAGGAAGATGGACAAAGGGTATGATAGCTTGAATTAAATTTTCCAAGTGTAGAGATGTCTTTTACACACACATAAAGGTATATGATCAATGTTTGAAGGAAGAAATCGGGAGGAAGACTAAAGACGATATTTTATTGAGGGATGATGTGATTTCTGACATCTTTTCAAGACCATTATGATCGGGCTCATGACAACTAAAAAGCTAGTATAGTTTGAAACACTTATTTTCAAGTTCTTTCTTTTATATGTTGCTTATATTTGCATATAATTTTTATCTTCTTTTTTTAAGTTTGGGATTTTGTAGGTGTAATCCGCTAAAAACTCTCAGGAGACAACACTCCTCCTACTAAGGACGCCTAGAGATTTAAAGGCTTGTTGCATGAGTTATGTGCAATCGTGTTGCCGACGAAAGTGTGCTAGGTTTTTTTTCTTTTTCTTTTTAATAAATAGTTTGCTAGGGACGATCAAGATAAATTTGGGGGTATTTGATCAGTCAAAAATATTGCACATTTGTATCGATATTTTCCCTACTATTATTAACTAATAAAGTGTGTTAATTGTAAATAAAGAACATACGTGGGTTTATTTGTAAAAACATTATTATCATATGTTTCTTCATTTATAATTAATATAATTAGGGAAAATATATGCATATAATATTTAAATAAAATATTCATATTAAAATATGCATATCATGTCAAATATTCTAATCAATATTCTTAAGATATCATATCTATAAATGCTTGGAATAATATCTCAAAAATAACAAATGCTACTAATAATTTGATTTGAGATATTGTGCAGGTATTAGCTCAGGTCTAAATTCTAAGTAGGGAATCCAAATCAAATCGAAATATCAAACTGAATCTACCAAATATTAGAAACAAATCGAAGAATCTAGCAACGGCAGAGACTAAGAGCAATATTTGCAGAATCTTTATATCAAGAGGATCTCCAAATATCGAGAGAAAATGCCAGAAAAAATTCCAAGTCAGAAACCCACAAATGGGCGGCTGATCCGCGGTCAAACGTGGCTAAGGGCGGCAGAACCGTGGTCTTATGGCAGCTGTTGGATGTGGAATTTCAGGGGTATGATTGTAATGTTACATACTCCAATATAGCATCTAGGATTTCTAATTTCAGAGATTATATAAAGGACCGAGAGTTGACTATCAAAATGAATGATTCCAAATTCAAAAGTTCAATTCAAGAGAGAGATTTATAAGCAAAACTAGGGTTCTTTTAATCTACCCTTTTAAGAAGAAATATTGAAATGCAAAATTTGATCAACAAAGGTAGTCTTTTCACTACTACAATAATCATTTGCCATTCCTGATTTAGCTGTAGGAGCAAACCACTATTCCTACGGATATATCTGTAGGGTCATAAAATTCCTCCGTAGATCCAAACGCCGCAAGTGCAAGTTTTTTCCCTGAACATGCCCCTACGGAGTAATAATTGCCCCTACGCCTTACTCCGTAGGGACATTTATCCCTACGGATTACACCGTAGGGACTTAATCTTTATTTAATTTATTGGTTTATAAAATAAAATACGTGTACCTACGGATTTATCCATAAGGCTTGATAAATGCCCCTACGAATTTATCCGTAGATCCAGATAAATGCCCCTACGAATTAATTCATAGGGGGCAAGTTTTGCCCTACACAATTCGCCGTAGGGAAAAAATATCAGAATATCTGATATTTTGTCCCTATAGACTCAGTAATAGATATTCTGATATTTCGTCCCTACGGCGAAATGTGTAGGGGCAAAACTTGCACCTACGGATTAATCCGTAGGTGTAACAGTTGCCTCTACGGATTAATCCGTAGGGACAAAATATCAGGGCTTTTTATCCAAAAAGGGGCTTTCCGTTTTTCTCGCCCTGTGCACAATAATATATACATCATATAATAAAATACAGAAATATTCATAATCAACATCTCACGCATAATATATATAAAAAAAGTAGAATACGATATCAATCTAAATCATCGTGAACAAGAAAACAACCACCAATATCGTCCAAAATATATACAATATGTATCAGATAAGTACATACATTCTCAAAAATATAAATAAAGCTACCCTAACTCTGTCCAGCTCCTCCACCTCTGATAATCACTGTAATCTGGTGAATCTGCTCCTCGGTGCAACCCTGAGTCGTCAAAAACTCGACTAATGAAGGAGCGGACTATACAGGAGTCTGAGCGGGCTGTGGAGCTGTAGGAGTAGTCTGCACAACCGCAGTCAAGGTAGTGGCTTATGGAGTCACTGCAGAAGGAGATGCATGTGGAGCCGCAGCCGAAGTATCCTGCCGAATCTTTTAAATTTTGTGTGTAATAAATGAGTAAGAACGGTGTATTAGATATTGGTTGAATTCATATCATTATCAGATTATTGCGAAACCCCAATCTAAGAATACTTAGGGACTTAGGCCTAGTTTGGGTATCTAGTTTGGAAAGCCGTAGTTTATTTTAATTAGATGGTTTTATTTAAGTATGATTAATCAAAGCCAAGTTTACAACCAAATAAGCTCAGGCTACTAATATTGCATATATTACTATCTATAATATGATATAATATTTTACTATTAAGTAATATACGTACCAACATCTCCTTCAACTCCTCGACGGTGATATTTAAGGCGGCAACATCATGCTCCAGACGTCACTCACATGGGGTAGGGAAAGTAACCACCAGAGTAGAGACCAATCTCAAATGGGCCCTACTAGGACCCAGTCCCCGGCCTCTCTCCCAACCTCCGTCGTTCCTTTCGTGTGCGGCGTCTAGAACAGGGGTCAGTAGCATCGGATCGATCTGTCCACTAAAATCGATCCCCGATGCCTCTGCCTGCTCCACCACCCGCTCTTACACCCACATTAACCATTAAAATATAAGTATATCATTTAAATTTGAACTTATGAAAACGAAAATTTCATTCGAATTAGAATAAATATTAATACTTACGCAATACTCCTGGGTAGCGGTGTTGGGGAATTGAAGCTCGCCCGTGGTGGGATCTGTCGAGATGTCGTGGATGGAAAAATACGCGGTCAACACATTAGGTATACCATCCTGCGTCAGGGTCTGAGCTCTCTGCAATTCGCCAAAAATTTACATATATTATAAAATAACTTTTAATATTGTATTATATCAAAATATATCTATTATAATTTACTGATCCCTCCATCGCACGAGTAATGTTTCTCGAGCCACCTATATAAGTGGGGCGACTCCTCTTCGCCGACTTCCTATTCTCTTTATTTTGATCGACCTGTTTCTGCACAATACAATCAGGTTTAGTTTTCTAATTAAGCAACACAAAAAAATAAATTATATACTAAACAATGAGTAACATTTAAATTAAAAACCTTTTTGCGCTAAGAGTCGTAATATTGGCACAAGAGAAGTCATGTATCTATGTCGACTCTGGCAAAGGCTGCATCGGCGATCGTCGGCCATACTAAATAGAAATCGATCTTCAGCTCGTTCCTATTGTATCGGACCTTAGATTGCATGTTCTTCATGAGGCCCAGGTACAAAGCATGAAGATCGAGCACTCTGTCAGGGTGATCAAGGTCGGGTACAGGCTGAAAATCGTAATACAACTGCAAATACAAAAATTAATGTATTTAAATTACAAGTGTTAAATAATAATAAATTTATTGGATAAGTCAAATGAAAATATATATAATACCTGAGCCTGATCCTAGAAGAGGGCAAATAAGCGCCGATGTTGATCGCCCCACTCAACGTGAAGTGGATACTTCTTTTGGATGCGGCTCTCATCCCCCATATACCGGCCGAACCGCTCGGCATAATCGCCAATATAGCAATAATCGGTGGTAAAGAAGAGGGGGAATGGTGCCTCTCCCCTAGCTCTATCGGGTCTCAGCCTATAGGACTGATTTGGCCCTCGAGTCCCCCTCTCGGGATGGAGCTGCCCTGAGTTTACAAGAAATATCAAGACAAGCAATATTAAGAAATCAAGGAATAAAGAAAGTTGAAGTGGGATATATACCTCCGGCGATAGCAGCATGAGGCTGGGCTCAGGCAGCAGCACGAGCGGGATGATAGTTCTTCCGGTGAGGAACAGCCAGTGACCTGGACGTGGACGCATTCCCTCCAACTAGAAAATAAACATTGACGATAAAATTACATGACGTTCATGTTTATTCTTAGAGGATATGTAAAATGACTAAATATTTTATATTTATTCATACCACCCTGCAGACTGAGCAGAGGGTACGAAAGTAGCGGGAGTGGCCTCTGCGCCAGATCTGGATGCACCACCTATAATTACACAATTAAAAATAGATTATATAAGTAATTGCAAAAGGAATGTGTAAATCTATAATATAACATTCTAAATCAATGTGCATGCAATATAGGATATATAAACATACCCGCAGGTGTAGTGGTGGCCTCTGCCCGAGATGTGGAGGCACCCCCTACTCCTAGACAATTAAAAAATGATTATCTAAGTAAGAGCAAAAAGAATGTGTGTATATTTATGATATAACATTCTAAATCAATATGCATGCACTATAGCATATATAAACATATTTGCAGAATCTTCATATCAAGACGATCTCCAAATATCGAGAGAAAAAGCAAGAAAAATTCCCAAGTCAGAAACCCACAAATGGGCGGCGGATCCGCGGTCAAACGTGGCTAAGGGAGGCGGAACCGCGGTCTTATGGAAGACGTTGGATGTCGAATTTCAGGGGTATGATTGTAATGTTACATACTCCAATATGGCATCTAGGGTTTCTGATTTTAGAGACTATATAGAAGACCGAGTGCTGTCTATCAAAATGCAAGATTCCAAATTCAAAAGTTCAATTCAAGAGAGAGATCCACGAGAAAAACTAGGGTTCTTGTAATCTACCTTTTTAAGGAGAAATTTTGTAATGCAATAGTTGATTAATAAAGGTAGTCTTTTGTTTTAATTGTTTTTGCATTACTTTCCGCATTATTTTTCTGCATTACTTTTCTGCATTACAATTAGCATTATTTTCTGCATTTTCTGATTTTAAATATGGTTTCATTCATCTTCCACCTCTATTTAAATCGATAATATCCATGAGCGAGTAAATTCTTATTTGCTAGGCTTTATAGGATATGGTAGAATAATAGATGAAAAATCGTTTAACTTCTTTTGACGTTTTAATGTTTATAAAGTTTAGCAAAATGAATGTTAACTCTCTTATCGGGCACTCTATCAATTCATGATAGTCACGACCATGATTTGAGATTCGTTAATAATCGTTTTGTTAAGAGCTTGAGATAAATAGAAGTCAATGGAAGGACAAGGGGCAGTAGTGGAAACCCTAATTCTCTCCAAGAACCCTAATTCACATTCATCGATATCTCTCTAGTATTAAATAATTAAAGATAAAAAGAATTATTTTTAAAACTCCATCCATTAACTACTAAATCCTATAAACCCTACAAACCATTCTATTATAAAAATTTTATCCCTTCTTAAAAGAAACGACAACAATCCCTCCTCTCTTTTATCAACTCGTCTAAAGCATGATAATAAATTCACTGTTTCCCTGCGGATGACCCGTACTCATCACGGTTAGCTATTTGCAACACCGTCTTTATTGTGGTTATTTACAACACACATACACACACTTCTTCGCACCAATCAAATGGCGCCGTTGCCGGGGGAAACGGTCGTAATTATTTTTCTTATTATTCGGGTTGATTTTTAATATAAAACCAGAGAACATAAAAATAGAAATACAAAAAAAACCGCATTTTGTATTTTTAATGATTTTGTGCGAGTTTTGCGAGAAATCTGAAGCACTTGGAGCGAACCAACAGAGATTCAGAAATTGTCAAATAGGAGCAGAGAAGCCTTAGACTGTGGTGCCAAAATTTGAAGCGGAGATTTCTTCATACAGTGGCGGAACCGCAGTCAAAGGGAGCGTTAGGCGGCGGAAGCGCGACCATTTTTGGGAATTGAGCCCCCAAATATTTTTGGTATTATCCTATAGTCTTCATCTCTCTTCTAAAACTCCAATAAACTATTTTTATCTGCAGCATTCTTTGCAAACAGCGCCGCAAAAAATATCTTTGCATGTTTTAGATTTTGGTTTGTTTTGCATATTTAAAACGGACTTTAATGGGTAAGAAACCCAAATTCATATTAGGTGGGGATTTTATCACCCTTCTTAGGCCCCACAAATCACAAACAAGTTTATACATTACCCTACATTAATAAAAAATATATCTAGACCTAGCCTCTAAGGACATTCGCGCTCAATTAGGACAAAGGAGGGTCGTGAGTAATCTATTGCTTATCCGCATTTCTATAATGGTGTCTAAGGCAAGTGTGACTAAGAAAAGTGGTTACTTAATCAGGCCCGCTATTTTGATAATTCGTATAGCGGATATCTTCTACTTACCTGGCACTTACCTGGCTACAAGATTGATAAGGAGGTGATAGAGGATTTATCCCACGTCTTATCTCTTGGAAGTCTAGGAGCGGTCTAATAATTTGTCCTAGGTGATCCTAGTTCTAGGTATTGTCTGTGCACGTTTGTTGAGTCTCTCTTCCAAAGCAAAACAATTTCAAAAATACAAAAAAAAGAGCTTACAATTATTACCATTTCACCCTCTTTTCTTTTCATTCTCTTATAATGGGTAACCCAAACCGACTAACTTTTGCCGAGTTTTGCTACAAACAACCAGATATTTCTTATTTCCGTAATTGCTTTGGTACAAATTCCAACCCTACCATTTCTTTAAGGGATATGATAGAACGCGCTAGAAATAACAGTTGGGCACCTCACTCAAAGTCCTATCAACCGCGTTAAAATTCAACACCTTCTTATGTTGATAATTCTTTTAAAGTTAGTGAGGAAACTTCTAAACCCATATCCGTTACTGAGTATATTGCGAAGGCTCATAGCCAAAAATTCATACCTTACACTAATCCAAAACTGTTAGGACAACAATCACAATCAATTCCATATGAAAATGTTGATATCGTTTTGAGGCGAATAGGGCAACTTTTAAACCCATGATCATTGCTGAACAAATAGCAATTACCAGTCGCCAACTAACCAATCAAACTCAATATTCTTCATATCACAATGTTGATACTAATCTTGTTTATGAAACTTGGGTACACCCTTCTAATTCATATCAACAGCACCAAACTTTCACACGCTCTCATGTTGATACTTCTCTTAAGGCTAATGTGGCAAGTCATAAACCCATGTCGATTGCGGAACATGTTGAACTCGCCCATAGCCAATAATTAAACACATTCCAACCATACTCAACTTTTGCACCCTATCTAGACAGTGCTTCTGAACATCAATTAACAAGTTCCACGGTTCAAAAAGAATCCTTCATTGAAACTTCTTCACAAAACATGTCTAGTCTTGAAATAGAGTTAGAATTGCGTAGTGAGAAAGAACCTGAGATTCCCCCTAGTCAAACCAAAACCAATTCTTTTGATCTCGACACCTTCCATCCTGCACCCCAACCGAATGTATTTGATGATCAACCGCTTCATAATCTAAGTGATGAGGTGCTCGAAAATAACATGTTTTACTTTTCTAATAGTGAGTGTGAAAGGGAGCCATATACCATTCCAAATCAAAACGATCCTTATTCAACTAAACTTGACATTTCAAACCTTCTAGTTCCATCAAGTGAACCAAGTGATCCATTGATTGAGGATAGTATAATTGATGTATTTTTAAAGAACTATTCGTTTTATTTGACTGAAAGTGCTAGTAAGATCGAAGATGAAAATATCTTTGAAGATGAACTCGCTATATTGGATGAGTTGGATTCTCCGACCAATCATCTCTTCCATTGAATGTGAACATCTTCCTGTGCATTTAACCAATCCTATTTTACCATCGACCTATTCGATATGCAAAACGATATCCAGCCTTCATCCCCCACATCTGGTTCAACAATGCTCGACACCAAAATTTGTTTTCCTATTTCATTACCCACTTTCTTTGATCCTTCTTCTCCTCTTCTTTCAATTCCACCAAGATTTGTTGAGCCACACACCGATATTTCGAGTTCTATGATTCTTGAAAGACCACTTGATTAGACACTTTTAAGAATAAGGTAGACTAGCTTTTCGAGTCTCCTGCCTCTATAATTTCTGACGAATCATGTTTTGAATTCAGGCACGAAACAAATTGGCATTGAAACGTTCAACCTTGCTAGTGAATCTGCCTATTCCACCGATTCCTTTCTTTCCGATGAGATCATCATCGATGAAAGTTTTGAAAGTATTTTCGTAGAAGGATTCGCGTTCCGTGAATACTTGGATGCTTTGGTAAATCAACCTCAACCGGAAATTCGTGCGCCTTTGTTTGAGGACGCAAAAGTTGAACCGCTACCCCTTCTTCTTATCACATACGAGAATACGACTATTTCACTCATTCCTTATCTTTCAAATTCTCATTTTCGTTCACCGTCACTTTTTCATCTCTACCAACCGAGACATAAATTCTTTCGATTACACCTCTTCTCTTCTCCCCACTTCATCTTTTCTCCTTACTATCATTTATGTTTCTTCTACTTGAGACATGATGCAACCTTCATTCTTATACAGTCTCGAGTATTCTTCTTCACGTACATTCGTTTCGCATTCTTGTACCAACCATGGTGTTACCTAGATAAAATATTTGAATGGTTGGTTTTAAATATTGGTCTTTGTAAAGCTTTAAGTAGACCGATAATATTCCCCCCCCTGCTTATGTTAAATTTCAATGCTTAGTAATGAAAACCTTGTTTTACTTAAGTTTGGGGGGAGAGAAGAGAATTATTTTTAAATGGATCTTGAAAGAAAAGAAATTTTTGCACGATTGTGAGCCAAAAACAAGTTTGGAGGAGGATTTCATTGTCATTCACTCTTGACCCCTTCTTTATACCATCTTATTGAACTTTTCTCCTAATCTTCAAGTTTTGAGCTTACAGGACAACATCAGTGAGGACACTGCTGCAAACAAGTTTGGGGGAATGGTTTGTATAGATGGTTTGTATATATCTATGTATCATATGTAAATATTGCATTGCATAAATTTTTTTAGAAAATAAAAGTTAGAAAGTGAAAAATGCATATGAAAGAAAGGAAGAGTTAAGAAAAACAAGAAAATTAAATGTTTTAAAACGAAACTAGTAATACGTAGTCATGAGCTGTTGTCCTAAGGGTTAGTAAGATGAGGAATAACTAATCTGCGGATAGGAATAAGTTTGAAAAATAGTCCTTATTCTTGAGTCCAAACTTCTGAACGTTAATACCCCACTATACGCACTTGTACACATCTTGAAACTTAGGATAGTAGAGGATATCTTGAAATACTCTTGTCTAAAAGCCTTAGTATGAAGGAAAAAATATAAATCAACAAAATATAAATGACACATAAAATATAAACGGTGAAGAAAAATGAACACTGGTTTTGTAATTATTTAAGGCAGATTAAAAAAATATAGCGAGGGTGCCTTATCACCTACTGCCTTAGACCAACTGGTTTGGGAGTCACTGCTAAGTTTTAAGTGTTGCAAGACTAGGATATTGCTAATCACGCCTTAAATAGTGAGCACATTCGGTAATCGGTTTGTTAGTACCTCAAGAAATATTGACGATCGCAGGAAAAATGCGTGAGCAAAATCCATTTAAAATATCGCCGACTAAAAAGTACTAAGAAAGATGGACAAAGGGTATGATAGCTTGAATTAAATTCTCTAAGTGTAGAGATGTCTTTTACATACACGTAGAGCTATATGATCAATGTTTGGAGGAAGAAATCGGGAGGAAGACTAAAGACGATATTTTATTGAGAGATGATGTGATTTCTGACATCTTTTCAAGACCATTAAGATAGGACTCATGACAACTAAAAAGCTAGTATAGTTTGAAACACTTATTTTCTAGTTCTTTCTTTCATATGTTGCTTATCTTTGCATATAATTTTTATCTTTTTTTATTTTGGGATTTTGTAGGTGTGTAATCCGCTGAAAACCCTCAGGAGACAACACTCCTCCTATTAGGGACACCTAGAGATTTAAAAGCTTGTTGCATGAGCTGTTAGTCTACGGTAGCGCCCCGGCCGTCAATCTGACGCCAAATGCGGAACAAAAACTTTTATAACTGGCACTATCGCATACTATAACCCGGATCTGCCATTATTGCTAAACTAACAAACTACAAAGTGGGTAGAAAAGTTATACCGAACGATCCGAGTCCTTCGGTGTTTAACCATCATCCCACGCTTTGTTGCGGCTGCTCCGATCTCGCTCGATCTCCGGTCTCCTCGTCCAGGTGGCACCACATCTACGGATCTTTAAACGGGCTCCCATCTCTGAACCGAGGCAACTCGGTCATCAAGTCTGTTAAAAGAGATGACCAAGATTGATGTAGAGAATAAGTAGAACACTTTGTCTCGTTACATCCAAAACTATGGATGAACGGTTAATGAAATTGCCTTTTGGATTGAATGAAATGAGAAATGAGCAATCTAATTTCCATGAACCCAAAACCATAATCTTTTTCTTTTGCAAATCAATCATCAAATTCCCACAAGGGGCCGGCCACTACTTGAAGAGGTGGGAGGTGAGTGTAGGAGGGGGGTAACCATTAGCACTAAAAGAAAAGAATGAGTCAAAGATAACACCTTGCATATACCATTAATGCATACAATGAAACATCCAACCTAGTCATCAAAACATTAAATGAACAATTAATGCACTAATGAGTCACTAATCTAGTCGCCACCTAGAAGCTTCCACACTCATGACTCACCCTCATGACTCATCCAAATGAAGAAAAGATAAATCCGTATTAAACCGAATATTTAATACGGGTGATAGAAAACTGGCAACATCCGAAAGCGATCCCGAAACGAATTTCAGGATAACCCCGTAATAGTACAAACATACCCGCATTTGTATTACGACCGAATACAAATGCAACTGAGACAAAAATATTATATCTACATAGTATAATACTCGGATCCGGCTTAAACCAAAGCCCACCAGTATTATCTGCCCGAAATATGACACGTGCGTAAACGCACGTGCATTTTCCGAACCCTGCCATAAAACCATACGGCCTCTACAACGTTTCGCCCGAACTTGGAAAACTATCTGTGGGGGACTCTAATGACTCGTCAGTACCCTGGCAGTGGGTTTAACCACAAGCCGTCAGCGGCACTAGCTGTGCGTAACGGCTGCCCATGTACTGACCTCAAGGGTAGCCGATGAGCGAACTCATCCTGAAACCCTACTGAGCCTAACAGTGACAATATACATACAGTCCGGTCCGTTCGTCTTGTTGGATATAGTGCCCTTAAAGTCAATTATTGGATCACAGGTACGTGATTGCAATGATTGAGACATGACCTATACCGATATGACGGTCTTACTCGAGATGATAGTTTGCTATCTGGTTTGTCTTTATCATCGTATATATGCTTTAATTCACTATTGCATGATGATAGAGCCCATAGGATTCTTGCTTGACTGCCAGCAGTATGATGGCGATCATATACGTGAGAGCTGGGGTCTATAAGCACATCCTTAAAAGTGTCCCTAGTCGTGGGAGTTTCGAGACAGGGCATCGATACTCCAGAGTAGACTAGTGTATACAGTCGAGACCCCGACGAGGGGCGATGGCCGGTCTCATAAGCCACTGGTGTCAGTTGGATCATCTAAGATGTATACAGGTGCTCATTGGGTTATGAGTACACCGGACAGGACTCGCCGGGAATCTGCTAGTTGGTATTATACCTAGCGTCGGATAGCAGTTCCCTGGTGATATGTGTACAGGTTAGTTCATCGACCTGAGGTCGTCATTTGTCTCGTGTGAGTTCCCACTGTGCTTTGATTTCTACCCTACCACGGCTCAAAGGAGTCGTGCAAACAGGTCTTTTTTGGGTACAGTCCCGAGCCACATGGAGGCAAGTGAGCGGATCGGCAGGGGATTCGTTTCTCCCGGTATTGGGGGTGAGATCGTGCTGTGTCTAGGAGAGCCATTACACAAAGCCCTCGGCCGAGGCTGGAGATTTACCGGTAGGTACTCCAGTAGTATCTCAGGGTGTTCTGGGCCACTCTCTGACATGACTTATACCGCTATTGGGGGTCTGACGTTACTATCCCCCTAGGCCGATATGCGATACTCATAGACGAACGGACCGGACTGTATGTATATTGTTACTGTTAGGCTCAGTAGGGTTTCTGGATGAGTTCGCTCGTCAGCTTCCCTTCCAATCAATACATAGGCAACCGTTACGTACAGCTCGTACCTCTGACGTGCTAATGGTTATACCCAGTGCCAGTGTGTTGATGAGTCATTAGAGTCCCCTACAGACAGTTTCCCAAGTTCGGGCGAAATGTTGTAGAGGCCGTATGGTTTTATAGCAAGGTTCGGAAAATGCACGTGTGTTTACGCACGTGTCATATTTCGGGCAGATAATACTGGTAGGCTTTGGTTTAAACCGGATCCGAGTATTATACTGTGTAGATATAATATCTTTGTCTCAGTTGCATTTGTATTCGGTCGTAATACAAATACGGGTATGTTTATACCATTACGGGGTTATCTTGAAATTCATTTTAGGATCGCTTTTGGAAGTTGCCCGTTTCCAGTTTTCTATCGCCCGTCTTTAACATTCGGTTAAATACGGATTTATCTTTTCTTAATGAGTGTGGAAGCTTCTAGAAGTGGTGACTAGGGTTGTGACTCATTCATGGCATTAAATGGTTGATGACTAGATTAGTGACTCATTTGTAAGCATTTATTGTTTTGGTGAGGTGTTAAATGAGTCACCCTTTTCCATTAATCCTTTTTGTTCATGCTTAAGATATTATTCCTTATAGTTACCACCCTACACTCCTACACTCACCTCCCTCCTCCTTTAATGTGGCCGGCCCATTCTTGATGAAGGGATAGGTTTGTTCTTTAAAGAAGATGATAGTTTTTGGTGTATGGAAATTTCATTGCTCCTTTTATTCCATCACCCGATTCAAATGGCAACTTCATTAACCGTTCGTCCATAGCTTTGGACGTAACGAGACAAAGTGTTCTACTCATTCTCTACATCAATCTTGGTCATCTCTTTTACCAAACTTGATGATCGAGTTGCCTCGGTTCAGAGGCGGGAGCCCGTTTAAAGATCCGTCGACGTGGTGCCACCTGGACGAGAAGACAGGAGATTCAGGAGATCGGAGCAGCCGCAACAAAGCGTGGGATGATGGTTGAAGACCGAAGGACTCGGATCGTTCGGTATAACATTTCTACCCACTTTGTAGTTTGTTAGTTTAGCTCTAATGGCAGATCCGGGTTATAGTACGCGATAGCGCCAGTTGTAAAAGTTTTTGTTCCGCATTTGGCGTCTGTTAGACGGCCGGGGCGCTACCGTGGACTTACAGTGGTTTCAGAGCCTCATCATTAAGCTTTACTAACTTGTGCTAACGCGTTTAAAAGATCGATCGAACGAAATTTCCGAAACTACTTTTTTCTGTATAAAAGTTTCTGTCGATTTTAAACTGGGTCTAAAAATTATTTTGAGCATCACAGAAAAACAAGCAGGCTTTTATAAGAATACTGGTGAAATTTGGTGGCCCAACTCAACAGTAATGCCGCGGATCCGCGGCCCAAACAAGGGTTTGGCCGCGGATCCGCCGCCGTTTTGTGAGTGTGGTACTCCAATTTTCTACAGTATGTTCTACACAGTGAATTGTGGTTTTTGGTACTGTTCTTTTGGGCCCAGATTTTATTACTGCACAGCAGATGTACGTGGGGCCCACTTCGGGAAGTTTTGTCGATCGAAATTTTAAACTTGTTAGTTTGCAGTATTTACTTTATATCTCCGACCGGGAATGTCATTCGAGCGGTAAATTGCGTCTAATTGCTATAGTTCTTTTAGACGGATTTGCGAACGTGACATTCGCGTTGATGTTCTGTGTTGTGCTGTAATGTTGCGGATATGTCTTGGTGGATAGCAGTGTGCAATGGTAGTGCAGTTTGGATTTATTTGTACATTTGATATTGCGGGGCGAGCGTCCAACATGTGGACTGCCGTCACTGCCTGTTTGTATAATATTCTTTTTGGGCACGACCGGGTCGACGTCGATGTACCCGTTGTACATATTTTTATTTTTTGTACTAGGTTTACCCCGCGACGGAGTGCACGGATAGCCGGGTTCTAGAGGGCAACGGGTCCGTATCTCATGGCTTTGAGAGGCAGAGGGGCCTCACTCTAGAATTGGCAGACTATTCGCCGCACTCGTAGGGGGTACAGGTTGACCCAAGGAGGGGTGCTCAAGTTACCAGATTCCGTGAAGTGCCGGGTGGTCCATTCATTTTGCTGTAGGGGGCTGCCTCGCTTCAGGTTTTGGCGGGTAACTTTCCGCACCCGTAGGGGTCAAGGTTTCATTGCACAGGCTATCCACACGACCAGGGGAACGTCGGGTTTCAATAGCGGCTCTGTGAAACCCGGGGATCCCAGATTATCTGTATTGTTCTGTGATGCTTATTACTTTTCTGTAATGTTGCATATTATCACTCCTGGAGCGATTATTGTATATTGGTATATATACTATTAGATGTTGTATATGTTTTACACCTGCGCTAGTCCAGTCCCCGCTCTGTCATTAGTTAATTAACCTAACGGGTGATGACGGGACCCAGTGACGAATGCAGATGGCATATACGTACATTTTATTTTCGTTCTTTTCTGGTGTGATTGATTGATGGGACTTCATTGATTCTTATCAATGCAAGGATAAAACAAACCTATATTTGATGTTGTTGGAACAAATTTTTAAAGGTGTTATTACAAAGATGTTTCCTTTTGTATTGCATAGCGGTATTCAGTTGGAATATCCTGCACCTCATTCGACGAGGCAAGGGCCGAGATCCCTTCACCGGGAGTGACCCCTTAGGCAGAAGTTTACGTCAGGGTAATAACTTCACTATAGTCGATTACAAGTTGCTTTGCATCGTGGTATTCAGTTGGAATATCCTGCACCTCATTCCACGAGGAAAGAGCCGAGATCCCTTCAACGGGAGTGACCTCTTTAGCAAAAGGTTTTCGCCACTATATTTTTATAAAAAGCTATCAGGTTCCTTTAACGAGATCAAGTTCATTACGTTAAAGGTTTTTCGCCAAAAACCAGCCGTAGCCCTCCGTCATTTCTTATGAATAGTCAGTAGTATTCAAGCTATGTTTGTTGGCCCTTAGTCAACGCATAGTGTTTGGTAGCTGCTGGGTATTCATTTGTTGCATAGATAGATGCGTTGGTTTGGGACAGTCGTATTATTTTGTTGGCCCTTAGTCAAGAGTATGTACGGGTGGGTTCAAATCAACCTGGATAATGACGGGAAGAACTTGACATGTGACTTATGATTTGTTGGCCCTTAGTCAAGGTTATAAGAGCATGAGGTAAAAATTACATTGAGAGTTTCAAACAAATAGCAAACTTGCCAGGCATGCGCATACCTTCTGGAGTGTGATAACTTGAGTGGCTTCCATCAAGTTATCATGCGATGATAGTTGGATCCCGATTCCCACTGATGAGTTAGTTTACGCTTCGGGTGATCCCGACTAATTCTTCTTTTAGGTTTGGAGGAGAATTTGAGATTACAGTGGGAGGTTTCCTGATTAGATAAAGTGATAACCATTCTGATCTAGGTTAGAGTGCACGCAGAGTGTTTCTTTTCTCTCTCTCTTTGGCAGCGACCTTTGACCGACCCTAGACTATGACTCAGTGACCATGTTGACCGAACCTTCTTAAAATACCGGCTTTTGGATTGTCTAAAGTTGCATAAGTCATTGCCACTCCTTCTTTTACCCTTTGCATTTCTCAGAACACCCTGTATTACTACGGATATCTACTTCCATTGGATAGATCAATCGTATGGTTATATACGAACTCGAAGGGACTTCTTCGAGGATGGATCCAGGTTCAGGAGAAATAGAATTGGTTTATTCAGTTTTCTTTTATTATCACCTTCTCTCAGGTTGCGAGGGCTCCTTGGTTTAAGAGAGTACACCTATTATGCTTATTGGATAGTCTTCTTCCAAACCATAGGCAGGTGCCAAAAGGTAGGGAATGAAGAAAACCAATTAGCCTAAGTAGGGTGTACAGAAGGTAATAACTAAAGACAAAATAAAGGGATTAGAAAGAGGGCAAAGTAAATTGCGACTGCTATCATTCACGACCAAAACATGTACTTCATCGCCACTCCAATTTCACCTTTGCTTTTTCCCCAGTTCGGGAGAAATAGAATAAGGTATTATTCAGTTGTCTTTTATCATCACCTTCTCTCAAGTTGCGAGTACTCCTAGGATTAGGAGGGTACACCTATTATTCTTACTGGATAGTCTTCTTCCAAACCATAGGCTGGTGCCGAATGGTAGGGAAGGAAGAAAACCACTTAGCCTAACGATGGTGTATAGAAGGAAATGAATAAAGACAGATAAAGGGATTTGGAGAGATGGTAAAGAAATATACGGTTAAAGTCATGAATTGGATTATGGAAGAGGCATTACTATGAATACCAGGACAAAGGGGTAGGTCCTCATACTATGTTCTGTTTACTTATGACTTCTCTAGTTTTTAGACAAGTGTTTCGTAGAAATACAATGTCTAAGTTTTGAGAAGTTGTGGGTATAAGAATAAAGTAGAGAACCAGGTGTCACAAGTATCGGGATTCTTCAAAGAGATCGAAGATGTAGATTCTTGTGATAGGTATTCAGATAATAGTAATGGTTTTGAGAAACTTGTTTCTCTTTCAGGTTACTCATAATTGGATGTATTCCTAAGTTGAGTAATGCTGATTAGCCTCTCTCCATTAAGTTGATATGCACTGGAGATAGCTGCATGTTTTTTGAATCTGGTTCCAATTAAATAAGTGCCAAAGTTTCTATATTGGATATAGAATGGTTCATATCTTAATGATGTTAAGATACGGGGAGTTGTCCAGCATATGCTTAAAACCAGACTCTTGATAACTCAAGGCACGTTTCTGTAATGGCAGTTTGTGGGTTGATCCGGGCTATGTCGAGGGTTGATTTTCTACTATCTCGAAGATCAATAGTGATATTGTTCTTGACTCGCCACAGTTTTAGTAAAATGGATTTTTTCAGAAAACAGTAGTGGGAGTATGGTAGAACTGGAAGTGATTCCAGAACCGCAAACGATTACGGAAAATTTAATAGGACCTATATATTCAATCAGGTTTGACATTCCAATAGCCACTCCGCAGATATGGTGGATAACCTCAGACACCCGAGAGGTACTCCGGTAGCCTCAAGGACGGTGACAGGGAGGTTCTTGTTTACCCAGACTTGACACTACTGTTGTTCTAGGCTATGAGACCCGACAGGAGGATAAGTATAGCGTCGTTCTAAACTAGCTTCAGAAGTGTACGAATATATTATTCTGCCATAGGGTTGTCGTAGTCAGTGGGAGCAACGGAAGCATAGTGGGCAAAAAGCTTATGTCTATTTATAGGCTTGAGAAGATATAGCGGTGATAAGATCATCTAATTTTGATGTGACAGTCATGGCTTTGACTTCATCAGAATAGGGGATGGATCTGTTAAGAAGGTAGTAGGGTGTGATGTCCTAGTATTTGGATGACATACACAGAGTAGGAAGTAAAATTCCTATACTACGATCGGTTGTACTTTGGTCGTCACACAGTTGTTTCTCCACAAAGGATATGGATATAATATTAGACATTCTGGTTACTAGATCTATGGTTTTAGATCTAGATTTGGGTAGCTTCCCAATGTAGGTATTTTGACAGTATTCTAATAGTATTTTAGAATAGATGACTCCTGGCATGGTGGTGTACCTGCAGGTGATGGAGTCACCCTCTCTAAAGATGTCTTACAGACTAAAGGGGAGAGGGATGTGCATGATTGGCAGATCACTTGCTTAGACAATTGAGTCAATCGTAAGATGTCAAGTACCACACCAGATGTTGTTTTTGCACTAGATGTAAGTTTATATTAATCCAATCCTGAAGAAACATAAGGAAACAGTTTTAGAACATAAGTGCATGTTCTACGGATTTGAAGATGGCAGCCTCCTTCGGGAGACGGTTATCATTCCAGGCTTCAAAGGTGACATGGATGATAGAGTGATTGTCAGAGTTATAGTTTTCCCTCTGACGAGGGACAGTATTATGGACAGGTGGTCCAAGAGGATACTGTGGGAGGCATGGTGCGCGATACTGATTAGGTTCAGTTATCAATACAGTCTAAGAATTTTGGATATGGAGTTCATTTATGAACTAGGTCCCATCAGATATCCAGACATATTCTAAGACAGGTATTACTCGATTCGGGAGATGGCTTTCTCCGTGAACTTGAGATTAAGAGAGACATAGAAAGAAACATCATGGCGGATCCACTCACTGAGGCTATTTCTCGAACACAATAGTTTTACAAACGGGATTTGTGAAACTGATTAGTAGAGGAGTTGGATGTTCGGTATCATACGGGCTGTGAGTATGCGACATCGCAATAATTAGCCTTAAGTGCAAGTGGGAGATTGTTGGAAATAGTGCCCTCAAAGTCAATTATTGGATCGCAGGTACGTGATTGCAATGATTGAGACAGGACCTATACCGATATAACGGTCTTACTCGAGATGATAGTATGCTATCTGGTTTGTCTTTATCATCATATATATGCTTTAGTTCACTATTGCATGATGATAGAGCCCATAGGATTCTTGCTTGACTGCCAGCAGTATGATGGCGATCATATACGTGGGAGCTGGGGTCTATAAGCACATCCTTAAAAGTGTCCCTAGTCGTGGGAGTTTCGAGACAGGGCATCGATACTCCAGAGTAGACTAGTGTATACAGTCGAGACCCCGACGAGGGGCGATGGCCGGTCTCACAAGCCACTGGTGTCAGTTGGATCACCTAAGATGTATACAGGTGCTCATTAGGTTATGAGTACACCGGACAGGACTCGCCGGGAATCTGCTAGTTGGTATTATACCTAGCGTCGGATAGCAGTTCCCTGGTGATATGTGTACAGGTTAGTTCATCGACCTGAGGTCGTCATTTGTCTCGTGTGAGTTCCCACTGTGCTTTGATTTCTACCCTACCACGGCTCAAAGGAGTCGTGCAAACAGGTCTTTTTTGGGTACAGTCCCGAGCCACATGGAGGCAAGTGAGCGGATCGGCAGGGGATTCGTCTCTCCCGGTATTGGGGGTGAGATCGTGCTGTGTCTAGGAGAGCCATTACACAAAGCCCTCGGCCGAGGCTGGAGATTTACCGGTAGGTACTCCAGTAGTATCTCAGGGTGTTCTGGGCCACTCTCTGACATGCCTTATACCGCTATTGGGGGTCTGACGTTACTATCCCCCTAGGCCGATATGCGATACTCATAGACGAACGGACCGGACTGTATGTATATTGTTACTGTTAGGCTCAGTAGGGTTTCTGGATGAGTTCGCTCGTCAGCTTCCCTTCCAATCAATACATAGGCAACCGTTACGTACAGCTCGTACCTCTGACGTGCTAATGGTTATACCCAGTGCCAGTGTGTTGATGAGTCATTAGAGTCCCCTACAGACAGTTTCCCAAGTTCGGGCGAAATGTTGTAGAGGCCGTATGGTTTTATAGCAAGGTTCGGAAAATGCACGTGTGTTTACGCACGTGTCATATTTCGGGCAGATAATACTGGTAGGCTTTGGTTTAAACCGGATCCGAGTATTATACTGTGTAGATATAATATCTTTGTCTCAGTTGCATTTGTATTCGGTCGTAATACAAATACGGGTATGTTTATACCATTACGGGGTTATCCTGAAATTCATTTTAGGATCGCTTTTGGAAGTTGCCCGTTTCCAGTTTTCTATCGCCCGTCTTTAACATTCGGTTAAATACAGATTTATCTTTTCTTAATGAGTGTGGAAGCTTCTAGAAGTGGTGACTAGGGTTGTGACTCATTCATGGCATTAAATGGTTGATGACTAGATTAGTGACTCATTTGTAAGCATTTATTGTTTTGGTGAGGTGTTAAATGAGTCACCCTTTTCCATTAATCCTTTTTGTTCATGCTTAAGATATTATTCCTTATAGTTACCACCCTACACTCCTACACTCACCTCCCTCCTCCTTTAATGTGGCCGGCCCATTCTTGATGAAGGGATAGGTTTGTTCTTTAAAGAAGATGATAGTTTTTGGTGTATGGAAATTTCATTGCTCCTTTTATTCCATCACCCGATTCAAATGGCAACTTCATTAACCGTTCGTCCATAGCTTTGGACGTAACGAGACAAAGTGTTCTACTCATTCTCTACATCAATCTTGGTCATCTCTTTTACCAAACTTGATGATCGAGTTGCCTCGGTTCAGAGGCGGGAGCCCGTTTAAAGATCCGTCGACGTGGTGCCACCTGGACGAGAAGACAGGAGATTCAGGAGATCGGAGCAGCCGCAACAAAGCGTGGGATGATGGTTGAAGACCGAAGGACTCGGATCGTTCGGTATAATATTTCTACCCACTTTGTAGTTTGTTAGTTTAGCTCTAATGGCAGATCCGGGTTATAGTACGCGATAGCGCCAGTTGTAAAAGTTTTTGTTCCGCATTTGGCGTCTGTTAGACGGCCGGGGCGCTACCGTGGACTTACAGTGGTTAGTTCATCGACCTGAGGTCGTCATTTGTCTCGTGTGAGTTCCCACTGAGCTTTGATTTCTACCCTACCACGGCTGAAAGGAGTCGTGCAAACAGGTCTTTTCTGGGTACAGTCCCGAGCCACATGGAGGCAAGTGAGCGGATCGGCAGGGGATTCGTTTCTCCTGGTATTGGGGGTGAGATCATGCTGTTTCTAGGAGAGCCATTACACAAAGCTCTCGGCCGAGGCAGGAGATTTACTGGTAGGTACTCCAGTAGTATCTCAGGGTGTTCTGGGCCACTCTCTGACACGACTTATACCGCTATTGGGGGTCTGACGTTACTAGCCCCTAGGCCGATATGCGATACTCATAGACGAACGGACCGGACTGTATGTATATTCTCACTGTTAGGCTCAGTAGGGTTTATGGATGAGTTCGCTCGTCAGCTTCCCTTCCAATCAATACATAGGCAACCGTTACGTACAGCTCGTACCTCTGACGTGCTAGTGGTTATACCCAGTACCAGTGTGTTGATGAGTCATTAGAGTCCCCCACAGACAGTTTCCCAAGTTCGGGCGAAACGTTGTAGAGGCCGTATGGTTTATGGCAAGGTTCGGAAAATGCACATGCGTTTACGCACGTATCATATTTCGGGCAGATAATACTGGTAGGCTTTGGTTTAAGCCGGATTCGAGTATTATACTGTGTAGATATAATATCTTTGTCTCAGTTGCATTTGTATTCGGTCGTAATACAAATGCGGGTATGTTTATACCATTACAGGGTTATCCTGAAATTCGTTTCAGGATCGCTTTTAGAAGTTTCCAGTTTCCAGTTTTCTATCGCCCGTCTTTAACATTCAGTTAAATACGGATTTATCTTTTCTTGATGAGTGTGGAAGCTTCTAGAAGTGGTGACTAGGGTTGTGACTCATTCATGGTATTAAATGGTTGATGACTAGATTAGTGACTCATTTGTAAGCATTTATTGTTTTGGTGAGGTGTTAAATGAGTCACCCTTTTCCATTAATCCTTTTTGTTCATGCTTAAGATATTATTCCTTATAGTTACCACCCTACACTCCTACACTCACTTCCCTCCTCCTTTAAAGTGGCCGGCCCATTCTTGATGAAGGGATAGGGTTGTTGTTTAAAGAAGATGATAGTTTTTGGTGTATGGAAATTGCATTGCTCCTTTTATTCCATCACCCGATTCAAATGGCAACTTCATTAACCGTTCGTCCATAGCTTTGGACGTAACGAGACAAAGTGTTCTACTCATTCTCTACATCAATCTTGGTCATCTCTTTTACCAAACTTGATGATCGAGTTGCCTCGGTTCAGAGACGGGAGCCCGTTTAAAGATCCGTCGACGTGGTGCCACCTGGACGAGAAGACTGGAGATTCAGGAGATCGGAGCAGCCGCAACAAAGCTTGGGATGATGGTTGAAGACCGAAGGACTCGGATCGTTCGGTATAACATTTCTACCCACTTCGTAGTTTGTTAGCTTAGCTTTAATGGCAGATCCGGGTTATCGTACGCGATAACGCCAGTTGTAAAAGTTTTTGTTCCGCATTTGGCGTCTGTTAGACGGCCGGGGCGCTACCGTGGACTTACACGTCTATGAGTATCGCATATCGGCCTAGGGGGCTGGTAACGTCAGACCCCCAAAAGCAGTATAATTCGTGTCGGAGAGTGGCCCAGAACACCCTGAGATTCTACTGGAGTACCTACCAGTAAATCTCCTATCTCGGCCGAGGGTTTTGTGTAATGGCTCTCTTAGACACAGCGCGATCTCACCCCTAATACCGGGAGAGACGAATCCCCTGCCAATCCGCTCACTTGCCTCCATGTGGCTCGGGACTGTATCCAAAAAATACCTGTTTGCACGACTCCTTTGAGCCGTGGTAGGGTAGAAATCAAAGCACAGTGGGAACTCACACGAGAAAAATGACGACCTCAGGTCGATGAACTAACCTGTACACATGTCACCAGGGAACTGCTATCTGACGATAGGTATAATACCAACTAGCAGGTTCCCGGCGAGTCCTGTCCGGTGTACTCATAACCCAATGAGCACCTGTATACATCTTAGGTGATCAAACTAACACCAGTGGCTAGTGAGACCGGCCACCGCCCCTCGTCGGGGTCTCGACTGTATACACTAGTCTACTCCAGAGTATCGATGCCCTGTCTCGAAACTCCCATGACTAAGGACAACTTTTAAGGATGTGCTTATAGACTACCCAACTCTCACGTATATGATCGCCATCATACTGTTGGTAGTCAAGTAAGATCCTAAGGGCTCTATCAACGTGTAACAGTGATCAGTCACCTGAACTTGTACACGACTGATAAAGACAAACCAGATAGCATACTATCATTACGAGTAAGACTGTCCTACCGGTATAGGTCCTCCTCAATCATTGCAATCACGTGCCTGCGATCCAATAATTGACTTTGAGGGCACTATATCCAACAATCTCCTACTTGCACTTAAGGCTAATTATTGCGATGTCGCATACTCACAGCCCGTGTGATACCGAACATCCAACTCCTCTACTAATCAGTTTCACAAAGCCCGTTTGTAAAACTATTGTGTTTGAGAAATAGCTTCAGCGAGTGGATCCGCCATGATGTTTCTTTCTATGTCTCTCTTAATCTCAAGTTCGCGGAGAAAACCATCTCCCGAATTGAGTAATACATGTCTTAGAATATGTCTGGATATCTGATGGGACCTAGTTCATAAATGAACTCCAAATCCAAACTTCTTGGACTGTATCGATAACTGAACCTAATCAGTGTCTAGCATTATGCCTCCCACAGTATCCTCTTGGACCACCTGTCCATAATACTGTCTCCTTTGTCAGAGGAAAAAACTATAACTCTGACAATCACTCTGTCATCCATGTCACCTTTGAAGCCTGGAATGATAATCGACTCCAAAAGGAGGCTGCCGTCATCAAATCCATAGAACATGCACTTATGTTCTAAAACTGCTTCCTTATGTTTCTCCAGGATTGGATTAATATAAACTTATCGCAACTAGTGCAAAAAACAATATCTGGTGTGGTACTTGACATCTCACGATTGACTCAATTGCCTAAGCAAGTGATATGCCAATCATGCACATCCCTCTCCCCTTTAGTCTGTAAGAAACCTTTAGAGAGGGTGACTCCATCACCTGCAGGTACACCACCATGCCAGGAGTCATCTATTCTAAAATCTATTAGAATACTGTCAAAGTACCCACATTGGGAAACTACCCAAATCTAGATCTATAACCATAGATCTAGAAACCAGAATGTCTGATATTATATCCATATCCTGTCTGGAGAAACAACTGTGTGACGACCACAGTACAACCGATCATAGTATAGGAATTTTACTTCCTACTCCGTGTATGTCATCCAAATACCAGGACATCACACCCTATTACCTTCTTAACAGATCCATCCTCTATTCTGATGAAGTCAAACCCATGACTGTCACATCAAAATTAAATGATCTATCTCCGCTATATCTGCTCAAGTCTATAAATAGACATAAGCTTCTTGCCCACTATGCTTCCGCTGCTCCCACTGACCATAACAACCCTATGGCAGAATAATATATACGTGCATTTCTAAAACTAGTTTAGAACGACGCTATACTTAACCTCCTGCCGGGTCTCATAGTCTGGAACAACAGTAGTGTCAAGTCTGGGTAAACAAGAACCTCCCTGTCACTGTCCTTGAGTCTACCGGAGTACCTCTCGGGTGTCTGAGATTACCCACCATATTTGCGGAGTGGCTATTGGAATGTCAAACCTGATTGAATATATAGGTCCTATTAAATTTTCCGTAGTCGTTTGCGGTTCTGGAATCACTTCCAGTTCTACCATACTCCCACTACTGTTTTCTGAAAAAAATCCATTTTACTAAAACTGTGGCGAGTCAACAACAATATCACTATTGATCTTCCAGATGCTAGAAAGTCAACCCTCGATATAGCCGGGTCAACCCACAAACTGCCATTATAGAAACGTGGCTTGAGTTATCCAGAGTCTGGTTTTAATCATAAGCCGGACAACTCCCCGTACCTTAACATCGTTAAGGTATGAACCATTCCATATCCAATATAGAAACTTTGGCATTTATTTAATTGGAACCAGATTCAAATCATGCAGCTGTCTCCAGTGCATATCAACTTAATAGAAAGAGGCTAATCAGCATTACTCAACTTAGGAATACATCCAATTATGAGTAACCTGAAAGAGAAACAAGTTTCTCAAAACCATTACTATCATCTGAATACCACTCACAAGTATCTACATCTTCGATCTCTTTGAAGAATCCCGATACTTGCGATACCTGGTTCTCTACTTTATTCTTATACCCACAACTTCTCAAAACTTAGACATTATATTTCTACGAAACACTTGTCTAAAAACTAGAGAAGTCACAAGTAAACAGAACATAGTACGAGGACCAACCCCTTTGTCCTGATGGACACTGGACAACATATAATACTATGTATAAGTCCGCTGAGTTGAATAACTAAAAACCTGTGCGTCGTAGGTTGAAAACTGTACCCAGGCGATTTCCTCAAATATCACCAATTACAACGAATTCCGATATAATGAGTATGATCACCTAATTCCCAATAATTTACTCCCACTCATCATCTGTAAAATCATACAGATATGAGAATGAAACCTGGTAAATACATACCCTGCAGTAAGTATCTAATCGGGAAAACAGTTTTCCTTTAACAATGCACTAAAACATGAAAATGCTTCGTAGGGGTATCCTGGTATTCATAGTAACGCCTCTTCCATAATCTAATTCATGACTTTAACCGTATATCTCTTTGCCATCTCTCCAAATCTCTTTATTTGTCTTTATTCATTTCCTTCTGTACACCCCTTTAGGCTAAGTGGTTTTCTTCCTTCCCTACCGTTCGGCACCAGCCTATGCTTTGGAAGAAGACTATCCAGTAAGCACAATAGGTGTACTCTCCTAAACCAAGGAGTACTCACAACTTGAGAGAAGGTGATGATAAAAGACAACTGAATAATACCGTATTCTATTTCTCCCGAACTGGAGAAAAAAGCAAAGGTGAAATAGGAGTGGCGATGAAGTACGCGGTTTGGTCATGAATGATAGCAGTCGCAATTTACTTTGCCCTCTTTCTAATCCCTTTATTTTGTCTTTACATATTACCTTCTGCACACCCTACTTAGGCTAATTGGTTTTCTTCATTCCCTACCTATTGGCACCTGCCTATGGTTTGGAAGAAGACTATCCAATAAGCGTAATAGGTGTACTCTCCTAAACCAAGGAGCCCTCGCAACCTGAGAGAAGGTGATAATAAAAGACAACTGAATAAACCAATTCAATTTCTCCTGAACCTGGATCCATCCTCGAAGAAGTCCCTTCGAGTTCGTATATAACCATACGATGGATATATCCAATGGAAGTGGATGTTCGTAGTGATACGAGGTGTTCTGAGAAATTCAAAGGGTAGAAGAAGGAGCAGCAATGACTTATGCAACTCGGACAATCCAAAAGCCAGTATTTTAAGAAGGTTCGGTCAACTTGGTCACTGAGTCATAGTCAAGGGTCGGTCAAAGGTCGCTGCCAAAGAGAGAGAGAAAAGAAACACTCTGCGTGCACTCTAACCTAAATTAGAATGGTTATCACTTTATCTAATCAGGAAACCTCCCACTGTACTGTCAAATTTTCCTCCAAACCTAAAAGAAGAATCAATCGGGATCACCCGAAGAGTAAACCAACTCATCAGTGGGAATCGGGATCCAACCCTCATCGCATGATAACGTGACAGAATCCACTCATGTTATCACACTCCAGAAGGTATGCGCATACTTGGTAAGTTTCAGTTTCTTTAGAAACTCCCGATGTGATTTTTGCCCCATGCTCTTATGACCTTGACTTTGGCCAAAATGCCATAAGTCACATGCTAAGTTATTCCCGTCATTATCTTGTCAATTTGAACCCACCCGCACATGCCCCTGACTTTGGCCAATCGGCAGAACGACTGTCCCAAACCAACTCATCTATCTATGCAACAAATGAATACCCAGCAGCTACCAAACACTATGCCTTGACTTTGGCCAAAATGCATAGCTTGAATACTACTGAATACCCAAAAGAAATGACGGAGGGCTACGGCTGGTTTTTGGCGAAAAACCTTTAACGTAATGAACTTGATCTCGTTGAAGGAACCTGATAGCTTTTTTATAAAAATATAGTGGCGAAAACCTTTGCTAAAGAGGTCACTCCCGGTGAAGGGATCTCGGCTCTTTCCTCGTGGAATGAGGTGCAGATATTCTAACTGAATACCACTGTACAAAGCAACTTGTAATCGACTATAGTGAAGTTATTACCCTGACGCAAACTTCTGCCCAAGGGGTCACTCTCGGTGAAGGGATATCGGCCCTTGCCTCGTCGAATGAAGTGCAGGATATTCCAACTGAATACCACTGTGCAAAACAAAAGGAAACGTCTTTGTAATAACACTTTGTAAAACTGTTCCAACAACATCCAAACAGGTTTGTTTTCCTTTGCATTGATCAGAATCAACGCAGTCCCATCAATTAATCACACCAGAAAAGAACGAAAATAAAATGTATGTATATGCCATCCGCATTCGCCACTGGGTCCCGTCATGACCCGTTAGGTTACTTAACTAACGACAGAGCGGGGACTGGACTAGCACGGGTGTAAAACATATACAACATCTACTAGTATATAAACCAATATACAATAATCGCTCCAGGCATGATAATATACAACATTACAGAAAAGTAATAAGTATCACAGAACAATACAGATAATCTGGGATCCCCGGGTTTCACAGAGCCGCTACTGAAACCCGACGTTCCCATGGTCGTGTGGATAACCTGTACAATGAAACCTAGACCCCTACGGGTGCGGCAAGTTACCCGCCAAAACCTAAAGCGAGCAGCCCCTTACAGCAAAGTGAATGGACCACCCTGCACTTCACGGAATCCGGTAACTTGAGCACCCCTCCTTAGGTCAACCTGTACCCCCTACGAGTGCGGCGAATAGTCTGCCAATTCTAGAGTGAGGTCATCTGCCTCTCAAAGCCATGAGATGTGGACCCGTCGCCCTCCAGAACCCGGCTATCCGTGCGCTCCGTCGCGGGGTAAACCTAGTACAGAAATGAAAAATATGTACAACGGGTATATCGACCTTAGCCCGGTCGTGCCCCAAAAGAATATTATACAAACAGGCAGTGACGACAGTCCACATATTGGACGCTCGTCCCGCAATATCAAATTTATAAATAAATTCAAACTGCACTACCATTGTACACTGCTATCCACCACGACAAATCCGCAACGTCACAGCACAACACAGAACATCAACGCGAATGTCACGTTCGCAAATCCGTCTAGAAAGACTATAACAATTAGACGTAATTTACCGCTCAAATGACATTCCCGGTCGGAGATATAATGTAAGTACTGTAAACTAACACGTTTAAATTTCGATCGACAAAATTTCCCGAAATAGGCCCCACGTACATCTGCTGTACAGTAATAAAATCTGGGCCTAAAAGAAATATTCCAGAAACCACAATTCACTGTGTAGAATCCCCAGAAGAAATTTGACCCTCTGAAGCTCCAAGACGGCCGCGGATCCACGGCCAAAGCATGGCTTTGGCGGCGGTTCCGCGGCCGTACGGACGAGTCAGATAATCGGATTTCTGCTGTGTTCTTAAAAAAGCCTGCTCGTTTTTCTGTGGTGCTCAAAATAATATTTTAGACCAGATTTAAAATCGACAGAAACTTTTGTACAGAAAATTGTAGTTTTTGAAATTCCGTTCGATCGATGTTTTAAACTCGTTAGCACAAGTTAGTAAAGCTTAATGGCCTGGCTCTGATACCACTATTAGTTTACGGTAGCGCCCCGGCCGTCAATCTGACGCCAAATGCGGAACAAAAACTTTTATAACTGGCGCTATCGCATACTATAACCCGGATCTGCCATTATTGCTAAACTAACAAACTACAAAGTGGGTAGAAAAGTTATACCGAACGATCCGAGTCCTTCGGTCTTTAACCATCATCCCATGCTTTGTTGCGGCTGCTCCGATCTCGCTCGATCTTCGGTCTCCTCGTCCAGGTGGCACCACATCTACGGATCTTTAAACGGGCTCCCGCCTCTGAACCGAGGCAACTCGGTCATCAAGTCTGCTAAAAGAGATGACCAAGATTGATGTAGAGAATGAGTAGAACACTTTGTCTCGTTACATCCAAAACTATGGATGAACGGTTAATGAAGTTGCCTTTTGGATTGAATGAAATGAGAAATGAGCAATCTAATTTCCATGAACCCAAAACTATAATCTTTTTCTTTTGCAAATCAATCATCAAATTCCCACAAGGGGCCGGCCACTACTTGAAGAGGTGGGGGGTGAGTGTAGGAGGGGGGTAACCATTAGCACTAAAAGAAAAGAATGAGTCAAAGATAACACCTTGCATATATCATTAATGCATACAATGAAACATCTAACCTAGTCATCAAAACATTAAATCAACAATTAATGCACTCATGAGTCACTAATATAGTCACCACCTAGAAGCTTCCACACACATGACTCACCCTCATGACTCACCCAAATGAAGAAAAGATAAATCCGTATTAAACCGAATGTTTAATACGGGTGATAGAAAACTGGCAACTTCCAAAAGCGATCCCGAAACGAATTTCAGGATAACCCCGTAACAGTATAAACATACCCGCATTAGTATTACGACCGAATACAAATGCAACTGAGACAAAGATATTATATCTACACAGTATAATACTCGGATCCGGCTTAAACCAAAGCCCACCAGTATTATCTGCCCGAAATATGACACGTGCGTAAACGCACGTGCATTTTCCGAACCGTGCCATAAAACCATACGACCTCTACAACATTTCGCCCGAACTTAGGAAACTATCTGTGGAGGACTCTAATGACTCATCAGTACCCTGGCAGTAGGTTTAACCACAAGCCGTCGGCGGCACTAGCTGTGCGTAACGGCTGCCCATGTACTGACCTCAAGGGTAGCCGATGAGCGAACTCATCCTGAAACCCTACTGAGCCTAACAGTGACAATATACATACAGTCCGGTCCATTCGTCTATGAGTATCGCATATCGGCCTAGGGGGCTGGTAACGTCAGACCCCCAAAAGCAGTATAAGTCGTGTCGGAGTGTAGCCCGGAACACCCTGAGATACTACTGGAGTACCTACCAGTAAGTCTCCTACCTCGGCCGATAGTTTTGTGTAATGGCTCTCCTAGACACAGCGCGATCTTATCCCCAATACCGGGAGAGACGAATCCCCTGCCGATCCGCTCACTTGCCTCCATGTGGCTCGGGACTGTACCCAAAAAAGACCTCTTTGCACGACTCCTTTGAGCCGTGGTAGGATAGAAATCAAAGCACAGTGGAAACTCACACGAGACAAATGACGACCTCAGGTCGATGAACTAACCTGTACACATGTCACCAGGGAACTGCTATCTGACGATAGGTATAATACCAACTAGCAGGTTCCCGGAGAGTCCTGTCCGGTATACTCATAACCCAATGAGCACCTGTATACATCTTAGGTGATCCAACTAACACCAGTGGCTTATGAGACCGGCCACCGCCCCTCTTCGGGGTCTCGACTTTATACACTAGTCTACTCCGGAGCATCGATGCCCTGTCTCGAAACTCCCACGACTAGGGACAACTTTAATGGATGTGCTTATAGACTACCCAACTCTCACGTATATGATCGCCATCATACTGTTGGTAGTCAAGTAAGATCCTAAGGGCTCTATCAACGTGTAACAGTGATCAGTCCCCTAAACCTGTACACGACTGATAAAGGCAAACCAGATAGCATACTATCATTACGAGTAAGACTGTCCTACCGGTATAGGTCCTCCTCAATCATTGCAATCACGTGCCTGCGATCCAATAATTGACTTTGAGGGCACTATATCCAACACGAGCTATGTGCAATCGTGTTGCCTACGAAAGTGTGCTGGTTTTTTTTCTTTTTCTTTTTTATAAATATTTTTCTCGGGACGATCAAAGATAAATTTGGGGGTATTTGATTAGTCAAAAATATTGCACATTTGTATGGACATTTTTCCTACTATTATTAACTAATAAAATGTGTTAATTGTAAATAAAGAACATATGTGGGTTTATTTGTAAAAACATTATTATCATATGTTTCTTCATTTATAATTAATATAATTAGGGAAAATATATGCATATAATATTTAAATAAAATATGCATATTAAAATATGCATATTAAAATATGCATATCATTTCAAATATTCCTAATCAATATTCTTAAGATATCATATCATATAAATGGTAGGAACAATATCTCAAAAATAACAAATGCTACTAACAATTTGATTTGAGATATTGTGCAGGTATTAGCTCAGCTCTAAAATCTAAGTAGGAGATCCACATCAAATCAAAATATCAAACCGAATCTGCCAAATATTAGAAACAAATCGAAGAATCTAGCAACGGTAGAGACTAAGAGCAATATTTGCAGAATTTTTATATCAAGAGGATCTCTAAATATCGAGAGAAAAAGCCAGAAAAAATTCCAAGTCAGATTCCCACAAATGGGCGGCGGATCCACGGTCAAACGTGGCTAAGGGCGACAGAACCGCGATCTTATGGAAGACGTTGGATGTGGAATTTCAGGGGTATGATTATAATATTACATACTCTAATATGGTATCTAGGATTTCTAATTTCAGAGACTATATAAAGGACCGAGAGTTTTCTATGAAAATGAATGCTTCCAAATTCAAAAGTTCAATTCAAGAGAGAGATTTACGAGCAAAATTAGGGTTCTTTTAATCTACCTTTTTAAGGAGAAATTTTGCGATGCAATAGTTGATCAATAAAGGTAGTCTTTTCACTACTACAATAATCATTTGCCCCTACTGATTTAGCCGTAGCGACAAACCATTACCCCTACGGATATATCCGTAGGGTCATAAAATTCCTCCATAGGTCCAAACGCCGCAGGTGCAAGTCTTTGCCCTGAACATGCCCCTACGGAGTAATAATTGCCCATTTGCCTTACTCCATAGGAACATTTATCCCTACGAATTACTCCATAGGGACTTAATCTTTATTTAATTTATTGGTTAATAAAATAAAATACGTGTACCTACGGATTTATCCGTAGGGCTTGATAAATGCCCCTACGAATTTATCCGTAGGTCCAGATAAATGCCCCTACGGATTTATCCGTAGGGACATGTTTTGCCCTACACATTTCGCCATAGGGACAAAATATCAGAATATCTGATATTTTGTCCCTACGGACTCAGTAACAGATATTCTGATATTTTGTCCCTATAGCGAAATGTGTATCCGTAGGTGCAAGTTTTGCCCCTACGAATTAATCCGTAGGGACAAAATATCAGGGTTTTTTTTCCAAAAAGGGGCTTCCCGTTTTTCCCTCCCTGTGCACAATAATATATACATCATATAATCAAATACAGAAATATTCATAATCAACATCTCACGCATAATATATATAAAAAAAAGCAAAATACGATATCAATCTATATCATCGTGAACAAGAAAAAAACCACCAATATCGTCCAAAATATATACAATATGTATCAGATAAGTACATACATCCTGAAAAATATAAATAAAGCTACCCAAACTTGGTCCAGCTCCTCCACCTCTGATAATCACCGTAATCTGGTGAATCTGCTCCTCGGTGCAACCCTGAGTCGTCAAAAACTCGACTAATGAAGGAGCGGACTATACAGGAGTCTGAGCGGGCTGTGGAGCTGTAGGGGTGGTATGTACAACCGCAGCCAAGGTAGTGTCTTGTGGAGTCGCAGCCGAAGGAGATGCATGTGGAGCCGCAGCCAAAGTAACCTGCCGAATCTTTTAAATTTTGTGTGTAATTAATGAGTAAGAACGGTGTATTAGATTTTGGTTTAATTCGTATCATTATCAGATTATTGCGAAACCCCAATCTAAGAATTCTTAGGAACTTCGGCCTAGTTTGGGTATCTAGTTTGGAAAACCGTAGTTTATTTTAATTAGATAGTTTTATATAAGTATGATTAATCAAAGCCAAGTCTACAACCAAACAAGCTCAAGCTACTAATATTGCCTATGTTACTATCCATACCAGCATCTCCTTCAACTCCTTGACGGTGATCTTCAAGGCGGCAACATCATGCTCCAGACATCACTCACATGGGGTAGGGAAAGTAACCACCAGAGTGGAGACCAACCTTATATGGTCCTGGCTAGGACCCTGTCCCCGGCCTCTCTCCCAACGTCCGTCGTTCCCTTCATGTGCGCCGTCTAGAACTGGGGTCAGTAGCATCGGATCGATCTGTCCACTAAAATCAATCCCCGATGCCTCTGCCTGCTCCACCACCCGCTCATACACCCATATTAACCATTAAAATATAAGTATATCATTTAAATTTGAACTTATCAAAACAAAAATTTCATTCGAATTAGAATAATATTAATACTTACGCAATACTCCTGGGTAGTGGTGTTGGAGAATTGAAGCTCGCCCGTGGCGGGATCTGTCGAGGTGTCATGGACGGCAAAATACACGGTCAACACGTTAGGTGTACCATCCTGCGTCAGGGTCTGGGCTCTCTGCAATTCGCCAAAAATTTACATATATTATAAAATAACTCTTAATATTGCATTATATCAAAATAGATCTATTGTAATTTACCGATGCCTCCATGGCACGAGTAATGTTTCTCGAGCCACCTATATAAGTGAGGCGACCCCTCTTCATCGACTTCCTATTCTCTTTATTTTGATCGGCCTGTTTTTGCACAATACAATCAGATTTAGTTTTCTAATTAAACAACACAAAAATATAAATTATATACTAAACAATGAATTACATTTAAACTACATACCTTTTTGCGCTAAGAGTCGTAATATTGGCACAAGAGAGGCCATGTATCTGTTAGTGATATGTATGCCCTAGAGGCCATTACTGTACATACGATGTTTATTGTAGTGGATGCTTGGATATATATATGGAGGACTTTCTTGCTCGACATGATATTATGCTATCTGGTTGCTCTTTATCTTAACATGTACTCTGATTGTCTCTATGTTACATGTTGATAAAGCCCTTAGGATGAGTACTTGACTACCAGGACTATGATGCAGATCATACTAGTGGAGACAGTGTAGTCGCTAAGTACATCCTTCAAATGTTCCTAGTCGTAGGTGTATCGAGACAGGGCATCGATATACCAGAGCAGACTAGCGTATAGCTTCTCGACCCATGTAGATGGGCGATGGATGATCCCATATCCATTGGTGTTTGACATCAAAGATAGTATACGGGTGCTCAGTGGAGACTGGGTACACTGGACAGACTCGTCGAGAACTCTCAGATGGTATTATACCTTACGTCAGATGGCAGTTCTCTGGTGACACTGGTACAGGTTAGTCTGTAGACCCGAGATCGTCATAGAGTCTTATGTGATTCCCACTGTGCTTTCATTTCCACCTTACCACGTTCAAGAGAACATGCAAAACGGTGACTTTTGGGTACAGTCCCGAAACATATGGAGGCAATGAGCGATAGGAGGGGTTTCTTCTCTCCCGGTATTGGGAGTTGATGTTGCGCTGTGTTCGATTGGCTATAACTGGAAATCCCTGGCCATGGTTGCTGAGATTTACTGGTAAGAGTTATCAGTAGTTTCTCGAACTGTTATGGACCTCATATCGACACGACTTATCGGTTACTGGGGTCTGACGTTTACCACCTCTAGACTGGATATGCGACATATCAGACGAAGAGACCGGACTGTACGGGAGTGTTACTGATTAGATTCACAGAAGAATGTACAGGATTGCTTGTTGATCTTCTGATCGCTCAATATCTGGGTGGCTATTACGTTTAGCTGACCGCTTGCAGCTTGTGGGTGTTTGATATGATCATCACCTACTGCCGGCGTATTGACGATTCTTTAGAGTCCTACACAGAGGTTTCCTGGCTCAGGCAAAACGGAGTAGGAGCACATATGTGATATGTGTGGGACCGAGAATAATACGTGTATGTGATACCGTATTAGATTATCGTAATATGTGATATCAGCCGGGTATATGTGATATAGCCGGGTTATCGGATCAAGTGTTAATTCGATGAACTGATACATTTTATATTAGTCGATTATTTATGAAATAGCCGGATTATCGGATCAAGTGTTGATTCGATAATTTAATGTATAATTATATATATGATATATTATATTGCATTAACTAATATAAGCTCACTTAAAGATTCTTTTTCTCACTTGGATAATACATTGATATATTTGCGATATATGTTAATTGTATTATTTTATTTTGTTACATTATATATTATATATGTGATATATAATATTGTAACATGTTAGGATTACAAATGCAATAAAGGTTTGAAATTTAACCATGTTAGGGTTTGGATTAGGGTTAAGCTTTTGGATTAGGGTTTTGGATGAGTTTTGAGGAAGCTTCATGAAGGTTTGACTTTGTCCATTTTCTTTGATATTTTGGAGAGATATTTGTTAACCCAACCCAAATCTTTAACCCATGGTAAAGTCTCTACAAGGGTTAATACATGCTTAACCCTAGGTTGCATTTCTAACCTCAACAATAATTCATTATTCATCACAAAAGAAATTCTTCTTCTTCTTCCTCTCTTGAAAGCTTTCTAGCTTTTCATTAGTGATGGATATTTTGTGAGAAATTGAAAGAAAAAAGAGAGCAAAATTTCTACTTCATCATCCTCATCTATTCTAGCCACTTATATTAGGATGTTTGCTTTACTAATACATGATTAGTGAAGCAAGAGCTTGGGTTAGTGTTTCTTTAAGGTAGATCATCTTAGTTTTTGAAGATTAGAAGCAAGGTTGCATCATTCTCTTCATGGAGCCTCTCTAGAGTCCGGGTACTTGATGATCGCAGTGAAGGGACCTCAACACGGAGCTTATGAAACGAAGGAACGGACTACAAATGTTGTAATCTCTAACTCTTAGATGTTAAAGTGTTAACATGCTAGTTTTGTTTGATTCTCTAGTTAAAGTTCCTAGGTTTTGGGTTATCTTCAATGGCAAAATTTTAACTTGGCATGGATGATGCCTCCCGAAACCTTGCTGCCGTTGTAGGTAACCCAACAGTAGTATCAGAGCCTACCTAAAGAATTAGACGGATAAGTGTAAGGATTACGAAACCGAAACAACTCCAAAACACCCGATGCAAAACCCTAGTTTCTGTCGATTTTAAAATGAGCTCTAAAAATTTTCCAAATAAGTGCAAAGTGTTGTATAAGATACAATATGAACACACACCAAAACCCAAACCCCCTGCTCGGAATTTGGTCGGCCATAAGGCCATTAAATCCGGCCTGCTCAGATTTTTTGGGGATCTGGGGTTTGATTTTTAGGTGGTGTTCAAGTCTCCGGGGTTTGGTACTTTTGGTGTTGTTTATTTTTGCTAAATTTGCATGAGATGTTTATTTACTAAAAAGGTAATTCGGAGTGTTTCGTATTCGCTATTCTAGCTTGGTTTCTTGATTGTTTAGACAGTGTTAAAAAGTTAGAACGGATATCAATAACTCACTTTTTCCTCTGCCAGAAAATTTCAAAGTGTTGGATTTTTCCTTAGTTAAAGAACATTCAAAATCGTGCAAGTAACGCGGTGGACCCTCTAGAAGAACGAAAACCTTAACTCGATTATATGACCGTCAGAACCGCCTCTAAACCCTAGGGTTTGTGGCAGTTCGGCGTTTCTACATGTGAGGCGTTGGTTTGACCCTTCTACGGCAGGTCCATTGGTACTGTGGCATGTGGTGGATGCTTTTAAACTAAGTTCAAGTGTTGAGCAAATAGGAAAATTTTGGGTGTTTGTTGATTCGATCGGAATGTTTAACATCGTCTAACTTTTTCTGTAATGTGATACAATATTTGGAATCCACAAGTAGTTATGAGATAACTAATTTGAATGTTATAAATCTATCAGTTTAGTCTCGGTTTATTGGTTGTCACGGGATTTTGATACGATCAAAAGTCCGTCGCAATCACGTAGTGTACGCGGATACGCGCTGGGTAAACTTAATAGATAGCCACGCCCTATAGCCCCCACCAAGTGACTGTAGGAGAACCCCGTCGCCAAAAGTATCCATTCGGGTGCTCGCGGCAACGGTGTTCCGCCTTAGTGCAGTTCGTCGACGGCATCGGGGGGTGCGGCTGTCTACTAAAGTTTCCGACGAGCATTCGATCAGGATGTCGGGAATCTTGTTGGATTGCCCGACTAGATATTGAAAAGTGTTTTCGAGATCGAGACTAAAATTCGGGGTTTATAATTGTTAGGCTTGCGATGTCTAAGGAATTCATTTGGTTAGGCATGCGATGTCTAAGAAGGTTGCGGATTCCAACTGTTGTAGTTTTACACTTTCTTTTCTGCGACCGTAAGTGTAATATGTGGTGTATCGCCGGTTCGTTGCTATACATCAACGACAATTGGGATACGCATATTTACTTACGTTGATGACATGTGATGTTATGTGTTGCTGTGATATGTTATATTGGATCGTCGTATTTTGAATAGCCGGGGTTTTTATATGAGATGAGAGTTTTTAATTTTCATTCATGTAAAATTCATTGTATGTAATATTCTTGTATTGGGGCACTTCCGGGTTGAGGATGATGTCACCATTGTATATTATTTACTTTTCCGCAGTAGGATAGACCTAAGGCGGGGAGCACAAGTAACCAGGTTCTAGGGTCCAGTGGGAGACCATCTCGAGGAGTCAAGACCGGGTGTCCTAACTCTAGAATTAGTAGGGTTGCTTGCCGCTCTCGTAGGAGTCTAGGGGTGTGGGATTGGCTATTCATCGCGACCGTGGAATCCGTGTTTTATACAGGCTCGCAATAAAACATGGACCTCCTAGTATATCCAATATTTCATATGTTTCTTCTGCTGCGATATCTGTGATGTGATCATTTGATATATTGATGAGATAGATACTGGATATAGTATATATGATATATTATATAGCCGTTGCTTATGTTTTACACCCGTGCTAGCACTGCCCCGCTCTGCCGTTAGTTACCTAACCTAATGGTGCACGAGGGGACATCGAGGCAAATACGGATGGCATAAGCGTACGTTGTATTTATCTGTGATGTTTAGGTAAACATAAATGATGGGACTTCATTAATGAGATTAATGAAATAAAAGAAACCTAAAGATATTGTGGAATCGAATTTTCAAAAGCAGGTAGCTCTAGTTCTTGCTTTGCATAGCGGTGTTCCTTGTAGAACATCCAGCACCTTATTCGATAAGGAAAGAGCCGAGATCCCTTCACCGGGAATGACCTCTTTAGTAATAACTGGCAGATGCTACAACCCTCGGTTTTGTATTTTGATTGTTTTTCTAGTTCTTGCTTTACATAGTGGTATTGTGAATATCCTGCACCTCATTCGATGAGGAAAGAGCCGAGATCCCTTCACCGGGAGTGACCTCTTTAGCAAAACTAGCAAAGGCCTCAAAAACACTCCTTTTTAAATCATTTGATTCTACAACAATATCAAGTTCATTACGCAAAAGGTTTTCTTAAAAACCTTTCGTAGCCCTCTGTCATTTCAGATAAGTACTTCATAATATTCGTGCTGTATTTGTTGACCTTGTCATGACGTAGTGTGCGGTAGCTATTTATGCTTATCTGCATAAGCTTATGATGCGATTGAGTTAGGGTGGTCGTGCGACTTTGTTGACTATGTTAAGGGTCGTGCGGATGGGTTTAATTCAATCAGGAAATGACGGGTTGAACTTGACTAGCACTTATGATTTGTTGACTATGTTAAGGTCATATAGATGCTAGGGGTAAAATATTATCGGGAATTTCAAGAGTTGAAATTTGCAATGAGATTGCATACCTCCTATGAGATAGTTGGATCCTGATACCCACTGCGAGTAAGAATTACTCCTGGGAGAGTTTTACACATTACAATTAGCCTATCAAGTAGGTGTCAACAGGGTTCGCCCCTGGGAAAACGAGGTTTATTTTAATTAGGTCTGTGCGAAAGCACGGGGAACCTCCCTCAAAGTACCGACACTGGCCTGACTGAAAGATTGGTGAACTTGTAGGGTGTAATTAATCCCGGCTAGTCTTTCCTTTTAGGGCTTGAAGGAAGATTTGACAAAAACAGTGGGAGCCATCCTGATTAGATATATTAATAACCAATCTAATCTTGCAAGAGCATATACTGAGTGTTTTCTTCTCTCTCTCTAGGTAGCGACCATGTCACGCCTTAATCAAGATAATAATACGGATGTATTGACCGAACCCGCTTGTTATACTGAGCTTAGGAACGTTGGTCCCGCTCTAACTTATAATTGTTATAAGACCGAGCAGGAAATAGGGGATTACCAGGATTCCCGTGCCACCTGTTCCCCTCCGAACGGTGGCCAAGACATAGGTGTCTTCGTTGTGTAGGATTCCTAGGCACTCTTGTGAAGGTTCATAAGGCATCAAACATGCCCGAATAAAATTTTAGACGTGCCGAACAACCCAAAACCGGGATCTTTGCTAGATTATTAGGGTTAAACATGCAAGTAAACATCTTTACTACTAAGTGTGAGGGATTAAAACCTTTGTAGTCCGCTCCTTCGCTTCATAGGCTCCGAGTAGAAGTCCCTTTGCCGCGATCCACGATCTCCCGGACTCAAGAGAGGCTCCACGACTCGAACGATCCATGCTAGCTTGTAGTGTTCCGTTTTTCCGATGATCTACGTCGAAATTGCAATAACTCAAGGTCTCTCACTCTAATGAGGTGAACACCCTAATCTAATGGGCTAGATTAGATAAGGATGATGGAGTAGTATTTATGCTATCTTTTTATATCATATTCTCACAAGAAATCATCACAAAAGGAAAATCAAGCAAGCTTTCTCAAAGCTCAAGAGAGAAGAAGATGATGAATAATGAGAGTTCAACCTTTTGTGATGAATAATGAAAAGTATATATGAATTAATAATGTAACCATAGTTTAGTATGACAAGGATAACCCTTGTAGAGAATAAACTAGAGCTAGAGTTTGGTTAGGTTAAAGAATGAGTCATGGATAAATATCAACCATAATATCTTAACCAAGACAAAAGGAATTCCTTCTAGAATGTGCAAGAAGGAGCTAACCCTAATCAAACCCTAACCTTGTTTAATCTTCACTAAACATGTTCCATTATTAATCATATCATGTCACAATAATATATATCACATATATATTATATATTTGCAACAAAAGAAAATAATACAATTAACATATATCGCATATATATCAATCTATTATCCGGTGAGAAAATGAAAAATAATAAAGCAAGCCAATATTAGATAATGTAATACAATATATCATATATATTATTATACATTAAATCATCGAATCAACACTTGATCCGACAATCCGGCTATATCGAATATAACCGACTAATATATCATGTATCGATTCATCGAATCAACACTTGATCCGATGACCCGGTTCATATCTAAATATCGCCAGAATATAATACGGTATCTCATATCGCATTATCCTCGGTCCTGCACATATCACATATGTGCCTCTACTCCGTTTTGCCTGAGCCAAGAAACCTCTGTGTAGGACTCTAAAGAATAGTCAATACGCCGGTAGCAGGTGATGATCATATCAAACACCCACAAGCTGCAAGCGGTCAGCTAAACGTAACAGCCACCCAGGTATTGAGCGATCAGAAGATCAACAAGCTAGCCTGTACGTTCTCCTGTGAATCCAATCAGTAACACTCCCGTACAGTCCGGTCTGTTCGTCTGATATGTCGCATATCAAGTCTAGGGGTGGTATACGTCAGACCCCAGTAACCGATAAGTCGTGTCGATGTGTGGCTCATAACGGGTCGAGAAACTACTGGTAACACTTACCAGTAAATCTCTATATCAGCCCTGGCCAGGGACTTCCAGTTATAGCCAATCGAACACAGCACAATATCAACTCCCTATACCGGGAGAGACGAATCCCCTCCTATCGCTCATTGCCTCCATGTGATTCGGGACTGCACCCAAAGGCCACCGTTTTGCACGCCCTCTTGGACGTGGTAAGGTGGAAATCAAAGCACAGTGGGAATCACACAGGACTCTATGACGATCTCGGGTCTACAGACTACCCTGTACCAGTGTCACCGGAGAACTGCCATCTGACAGTGGTATATCACCATCTGGGAGTTCTCGGCGAGTCCGTCCAGTATACCCAGTCTCCACTGAGCACCCGTACACCATCCTTGATGTCAAACACCAATGGATATGGGATCATCCATCCCCCATCATATGGGTCAAGATGCGTATACGCTAGTCTACTCTGGTGTATCGATGCCCTGTCTCGATATACCCTCGACTAGGAACAGTTATAGTATGTACTCATCGACTACTCTGGCCCCACTAGTATGATCTCTTCATAGTCCCAGTAGTCAAGTACAGATCCTAAAGGCTTTATCAACATGTGAGAGAAAGACAGTAAAGCAATACAAGTAAACATATTAAGATAAAGGAAAACTAAATAGCATAATATCATGACGAGCAAGAAAGTCCTCTCTATATATATCCAAGCATCCATTATAATATACATCATATGTACAACAATGGCCTCTAGGGCATATACATAACTAACAATCTCCCACTTGCACTAAGGCCAGCTGTTGTAGTATCTCATACCCAGCATCCCGAATAATCTCTCAAACTGTATCTGGGGAATGGCCTTCATGAATGGATCCGCAGTGTTATCCTTCGTATCTACTCTCCTGACCTCGATCTTCCGGTGATCAACTATCTCCCTGATCAGGTGATACCGCCTCAGAATATGTCTGGACTTCTGATGGGACCTGGGTTCCTTGGCCAACGCCATAGCTCCATTGTTATCGCAATACAGAGGTACTGGATGTTCAATGGATGGAACCACACTAAGTTCACTAATGAACTTCTTTATCCAGACAGCCTCTTTGGCAGCATCGTTGGCAGCGATGTATTCAGCCTCCATCTTCGAGTCTGCAACGGTATCCTATTTGGAACTCTTCCAACATACCGCCCCTCCATTGAGGGTAAAGACAAATCCCGAGTGCGATTTAGAGTCGTCCTTATCACTTTGGAAGCTTGAATCGGTAAAGGTCTCCACCCGGAGTTCTCCGTTACCATACACCAGGAACATGTCTCTAGTCCTTCGCAAGTACTTGAGAATGTTCTTCACAGCTGTCCAGTGACTCTCTCCAGGATCTGCTTGATACCGACTCACTACACTTAGTGAGTATGCTACATCGGGTCTGGTACATAGCATCGCATACATAATAGAGCCTACTGCCGAAGCATAGGGTATCCCTTGCATGCGAGCTCTCTCCAAATCAGTCTTGGGAGACATCTCTTTGGAGAGAGTGAGTCCAGAGATCATAGGTTGGTTCCCACGCTTGGATTCTTCCATACTAAACCTCTTTAGTATGGTGTCAATGTACCTGGATTAGGACAATCCCAATATCCGTTTAGATCTATCTCTATAGATCATGATTCCCAATATGCAGGAGGCATCACCTAGATCTTTCATCGAGAATCTTTGTGATAAGAAGAGCTTGACTGATTGCAGCATAGGAATATCATTTCCTATTAAGAGTATGTCATCCACGTACAATACGAGGAAGACAACCTTACTCTCTGCTACCTTCTTAGAGATACAAGGTTCATCTATATTTTTGATGAAGTCAAACTCTTTGACTACAACATCAAAACGGATGTTCCAACTCCGCGATACTTGCTTTAACCCATAGACGGATTTAAGCAGCTTGCATACCTTTCCGCTGCTCCCACTATCTACGAAGCCCTCTGGCTGAGTCATATACACGCACTCTTCTAAATCACCGTTTAGAAAGGCGGTCTTAACATCCATTTGCCAGATTTCGTAGTCATGGTATGCAGCAATGGCAAGTAAGATCCGGATGGACTTAAGCATAGCCACTGGTGAAAAAGTTTCGTCATAATCCACACCTGGTCTTTGACGAAAACCCTTTGCAACAAGTCTATCTTTGAAAGTCTCAACTTTTCCATCTACACCAAATTTCTTTTTAAAGATCCACTTGCTCCCAATGGGTTTTACCCCTTCAGGAGCATTTTCCAAAGTCCATACTTTGTTGGTGTACATGGATTCCATCTCAGATCGCATTGCATCCAGCCATTTCACAGAGTCGCCACTCGTGATGGCCTGCTCGAAACTAGTCGGGTCATCATCTTCCATGATGCAATCCTCACTTCCACCATCAATGTGAAAACCGTAGTATCTCTCAGGTGGATGAGAAACCCTGCTAGATCGGCGGAGAGGCCGGGGTTCGTCGGGTACTACTGAATCCTCTGGTTCTACCAAGTCTTCTGTTATAGTTTGTGTCGCTGGAACCTCTTCCAGTTCTACCTCCTCGCCACAAATTTCTTTTTCAAGAAATTCCTTTTCTAAAAAGGTGGCATGTCGAGAAACAAATACCTTTTGTTCCTCAATGTGGAAGAAGATATACCCTTGTGAGTTTTTGGGATATCCTACAAACTTACATAGGACAGACCTTGCCTCGAGTTTGTCCGGATTTAGCCTTTTGACATAGGCCGGACAACCCCATATCTTAACATACTTAAGAGATGGTCTCTTCCCTTTCCATATCTCATATGGAGTGGTAGGCACTGATTTGGTAGGAACCATATTCAATAGGTGTATGGCTGTCTTAAGCGCATACCCCCAGAAGGAAATAGGCAACTTAGCCTCGCTCATCATAGAGCGCACCATATCTAATAGGGTGTGATTCCTGCGTTCCGATACACCGTTGTGTTGTGGTGTATAAGGAGGAGTAAGCTGAGAGAGAATCCCATTCTCTTTTAGATAATCCAGAAAATCATAGCTTAAGTATTCTCCTCCTCGATCAGATCGAAGGATCTTAATACTTTTGCCCGTTTGGTTCTCTACTTCGTACTTATATTCTCTGAATTTCTCAAAAGCTTCAGACTTGTGTTTCATCAGGAACACATGTCCGTATCTAGAGAGATCGTCAGTGAATGTAATGAAGTAGGAAGAACCATTCCTGGCATGCGTAGACATGGGACCGCATACATCACTATGTACCAGTCCTAAGAGTTCTGTAACTCTTTCTCCGTGTCCACTAAACGGAGCTTTGGTCATTTTTCCTTTGAGACATGAATGGCAAGTATCATAAGTTGATAATTCGAACGGTTTCAAATATCCATCCTTATGTAACTTAGCTAGTCGTGTTGCATTGATATGACCAAGTCTACAATACCACAAGAAGGATTCGTTCATTTCTGAACATTTCCTCTTGTGAGTGTTTTGTATATTGAGAACTGTATTTTGATTGAGAATGAATATGCCATTATGTAACGAGCCTGATGCAATCAACTTTTGATTTAGAAAGATGTTCATAACATTATCCTGTACTACAAAATTATATCCTTCTTTACTTAATAAAGAAACTGATATAATGTTGCACATCATGTTCGGTATATAATAACACTCATTCAGAATCAGTGTATTACGACTTGGTAATAGTAGGTGATATTCACCAACTGCTTTGGCTGCAATACTTGCACCATTCTCTACTTGAACGGAATGATCACCTTTTCCCAGTTCTCTACCTTTCCGTAGCCCATGTAACAGTTTACATATGTGGGATCCTGATCCGGTATCTAATACCCAGGACGTAGGGTGAACTGAGAAACAGTTCTCAATAACTAACACACCCGAAGAAGGTGCATCAACATGCATGTTCTCCGTTTGGGCGGCGTGAGAATCCAGATATTCTCATGTTTCCTGTTCAGTCTTATAACACTTATAAGATAGAACGGATCCAACGTTCCCCTGCTCAGTATAATAAGCGGGTTCAGTCAATACATCCATATTATTATCTTGATTATGGCCTGACATGGTCGCTACCTGGAGAGAGAGAGAAGAAAACATTTTAGCGTATGCTCTTGCAAGATTAGATTGGTTATTATCTCATCTAATCAGGATGTCTCCCACTGTTTTTATCAAATCTTCCTTCAAACCCTAAAAGGTAAGATTAGCCGGGATTAATTATACCCTACAATTTCGTCAATCTTTCAGCCAGATCAGTGGCGGTGCTTCAGGGAGGTTCCCCGTGCTTTCGCACGGACCTAATTAAAGTAAACCTCGTTTTCCCAGAGGCGTAACCTCGTTAACACTTTTCTAGACACCTACTTGATCGGCTAATTGTCCTGTGTAAAACTCTCCCAGGAGTAACACTTACTCGCAATGGGTATCGGGATCCAACTATCTCATAGGAGGTATGCAATCTCATTGCAAATTTCAACACTTGAAATTCCCGATAATGCTTTTACCCCTAACGTTCTATGACCTTGACGAATGCCAACAAACCATAGTCCGCTATTCAAGTTCAACCCGAACATTTCTTGATTGAATTAAACCTAGCCATACGTCCCTTGACGAAAGCCAACAAAGCCGTACGACTACCCTAACCCAATCTCATCATATGTAGCAGATAAGTAATAGTTAGCTACCGCACACTACGCCTTGACGAAAGCCAACAAACGCAGCACGAATACTAAGTATTACATATCTGAAATGTCGGAGGGCTACACAGGTTTTTCAGAAAACCTTGAGCGTAATGAACATGATATCGTCGTAGAATCGAGTGTTTTTGAAAAGGAGTGTTTTTAGGCTTTTCTAGTTTTGCTAAAGAGGTCACTCCCGGTGAAGGGATCTCGGCTCTTTCCCCATCGAATAAGGTGCAGGGTATATCATATATACCGCTGTGCAAAGCAAAAACTATAGAAGCTGTCAAAAACTAAACCGCGAGTTTGTAGCATCTACCAGTTTCGCTAAAGAGGTCACTCCCGGTGAAGAGATCTCGGCTCTTTCCTCATCGAATAAGGTGCAGGGTATATCATATATACTGCTATGCAAAGCAAAACTGTAGCTACCTTTTTTATAAAGTTTTGATTCTACAACATCTTTTAGGTTTCTTTTCTTTTTATTAATCTCATTAATAAAATCCCATCAGCTTATGCTTCCTAAGCATCACAGAAGAAACGAAAGGAGTAATATTTATATATCAGCATATATATATAGTATAAGCATTCGTCTCAGGCAGTAATATGATCTCATCACAGAACATTGCAGCAGAAGAACATATATGAAATATTGGATATACTAGGTCGTCCGTGTTTTCAATACGAGCCTGTATAAAACACGGATTCCACGGTCGCGACTAATAGCCAAACCCACATCCCAAGACCCCTACGAGAGCGGCAAGTAACACTGCCAATTCTAGGGTTAGGAGACCCGGTCTCGACTCCTCGAGATGGCCTCCCACTGGACCCTAGAACCCAGTTACTTCTGCTCCCCTCCTTAGGTCTACCTAATGCGGAAAAGTAAACAATATACAATGATGACATCAACCTCATCCCGGAAGTGCCCCAATAAAAGAATATTACATACAAATGAATTTTACATGAATGAAAATAAAAACCCTCATCTCACATAAAACCCCCGGCTATTCAGAACACGATGATCCAATATAACACATCACAGCAACACATAATATCACATATCATCAACGTAAGTAAGTATGCATACACCGATCGTCGTTAATGTATAGCAACGAAAACCGGCAATACAACTACATACTACACTTACGGTCACAGAAAAGAAATTGTAAAACTACAATATTTGGAATCCACAATCACTTTAGATATCGTAAATCCGAAATATCACATATTTCGCATTTTATGCCTAACTATATGAATTCCACATATTGTATCACATTCTAGATAAATAGACAGTATTAAACTTTCCGACCGGATAATCAAATACCCAAGATTTCCTAAATAGCTCAACACTTGAGCGGAATTCAAATAATCCCAGAAACTGTCACAGTACTGATGATCCAGCCGTAGAAGGGTCAAGCCAACGCCTCACATGTGGCACGCCGTACTGCCCCAAACCCTAAGGTTTAGAGGCAGTTCAAGACGGTCGCATAATCGAGTTAAGATTTGTGTTCTTCTAGAGGGTCCACCGCGTTACTTGCACATTTTTCCGAAAGATTTAAACCCGATAAAAATTCAACACTTGAAAGTTTTTCGTGCCGGGAAAAAGTGAGTTAGTGATATCCGCTCGAACTTTTTAACAGTTTCTAAATATCCGAAAATCAAAACGAATTTAAATTTTCCGATCGAATCAAGGATTACAAAATAAACCCCAGAACACTCAACACTTGAGACTGATTAAAAATACCCAGAAGCAGCAACAAGCACCTACGGATATTACCCTGAAGACACGTGTCGCAATCCCAAAGATCGGCCGCGGAACCGCCGCGGGAAGCAGGTTCCCGCCGCGGTTCCGCGGTGACTTCATGGAATTGTGGGCTCGTATTTCATGGTAATTCTTAGAATTCCCTGCTAATTTTATTGAGTATTATTAATGCAGAAAAAATCACATTTTTACAAAATTTCCAGAGAGGGGTTCTATTTCGTCATATCGGGTTCGATCGGAGTTTTAACTTCATATACACGTCGCCTAATGCTCTAGCTAGGCTGTGATACCACTGTAGGGTTCCTAGGTGCTCTTGTGAAGGTTCATAAGGCATCAAACATGCCCGAATAAAATTTTAGACGTGCCGAACAACCCAAAGCCGGGATCTTTGCTAGATTATTAGGGTTTAACATGCAAGTATACAACTTTACTACTAAGTGTGAGGGATTACAACCTTTTTAGTCCGCTCCTTCGCTTTATAGGCTCCGTAGAAGTCCCTTTGCCGTGATCCACGATCTCCTGGACTCAAGAGAGGCTCCACGACTCGAACGATCCATGCTAGCTTGTAGTGTTCCGTTTCTCCGATAATCTACGTCGAAGTTGCAATAACTCAAGGTCTCTCACTCTAATGAGGTGAACACCCTAATCTAATGGGCTAGATTAGATGAGGATGATGGAGTAGTATTTATGCTATCTTTTTATATCATATTCTCATAAGAAATCATCACAAAAGGAAAATCAAGCAAGCTTTCTCAAAGCTCAAGAGAGAAGAAGATGATGAATAATGAGAGTTCAACCTTTTGTGATGAATAATGAAAAGTATATATGAATTAATAATGTAACCATAGTTTAGTATGACAAGGATAACCCTTGTAGAGAATAAACTAGAGCTAGGGTTTGGTTAGGTTAAAGAATGAGTCATGGATAAATATCAACCATAATATCTTAACCAAGACAAAAGGAATTCCTTTTAGAATGTGCAAGAAGAAGCTAACCCTAATCAAACCCTAACCTTGTTTAATCTTTTCTAAACAAGTTCCATTACTAATCATATCATGTCACAATAATATATATCACATATATATTATATATTTGCAACAAAAGAAAATAATACAATTAACATATATCGCATATATATCAATGTATTATTCGGTGAGAAAATGAAAATAATAAAGCGAGCCAATATTAGATAATGTAATACAATATATCATATATATTATTATACATTAAATTAACGAATCAACACTTGATCCGACAATCCGGCTATATCGAATATAACCGACTAATATATCATGTACCGATTCATCGAATCAACACTTGATCCGATGACCCGGTTCATATCTAAATATCGCGAGAATATAATACGGTATCTCATATCGCATTATCCTCGGTCCTGCACATATCACATATGTGCCTCTACTCCGTTTTGCCTGAGCCAAGAAACCTCTGTATAGGACTCTAAAGAATCGTCAATACGCCGGTAGCAGGTGATGATCATATCAAACACCCACAAGCTGCAAGCGGTCAGCTAAACGTAACAGCCACCCAGGTATTGAGCGATCAGAAGATCAACAAGCTAGCCTGTACGTTCTCCTGTGAATCCAATCAGTAACACTCCCGTACAGTCCGGTCTGTTCGTCTGATATGTCGCATATCAAGTCTAGGGGTGGTATACGTCAGACCCCAGTAACCGATAAGTCGTGTCGATGTGTGACTCATAACGGGTCGAGAAACTACTGGTAACACTTACCAGTAAATCTCTGTATCAGCCCTGGCCAGGGACTTCCAGTTATAGCCAATCGACCACAGCACAACATCAACTCCCTATACCGGGAGAGACGAATCCTCTCCCATCGCTCATTGCCTCCATGTGATTCTGGACTGCACCCAAAAGCCACCGTTTTGCACGCCCTCTTGGACGTGGTAAGGTGGAAATCAAAGTACAGTGGGAATCACACAAGACTCTATGACGATCTCGGGTCTACAGTCTACCCTGTACCAGTGTCACCGGAGAACTGCCATCTGACGGTGGTATATCACCATCTGGGAGTTCTCGGTGAGTCCGTCCAGTGTACCCAGTCTCCACTGAGCACCCGTACACCATCCTTGATGTCAAACACCGATGGATATGGGATCATCCATCGCCCATCATATGGGTCAAGATGCGTATACGCTAGTCTACTCTGGTGTATCGATGCCCTGTCTCGATATACCCTCGACTAGGAACAGTTATAGGATGTACTCATCGACTACTCTGGCCCCACTAGTATGATCTCATCATAGTCCCAGTAGTCGAGTACAGATCCTAAGGGCTTTATCAACATGTGAGAGAAAGACAGTAAACCAATACAAGTCAACATGTTAAGATAAAGGAAAACCAAATAGCATATTATCATGACGAGCAAGAAAGTCATCTCTATATATATCCAAGCATCCATTATAATATACATCATATGTATAACAATGGCCTCTAGGGCATATACATAACTAACAGCCTGAGGTTCGGGGCAGATGCTATTTGGTTTTATCCGTCCACCTCTCCGAAGATGCCAAGTTGATTTATGGCACCGTGTATCGGAGGTTTGGACGGATGCGGCCGATGTAGCAGACTTCGTCAGATTCCCCCTCGCTTGAGGGGTTTTTGATTGTGGGGACGCTCTTCCCTGCAGGCACAAGCCCCTGCAGTTAATTACGCTACCGCACCGCGGTAACAACTTTCTCCTTCTCTAGGATTTCACTTCGTGTCGTGGGTGTTTGTTTTGTTTGTGGTTGCCCGTGGATTGTATACGGAGACTAATTTATGTCGTCGTCCGTAGGGCGTAGATTAGTCCAAATCCGTATTTTCTTAGATTTGGGTTTGGGGTTTGGTTTAAGGATACGTTAGCCATATTTGAGGCTAAGATCAACTTAAACGTTTGTTAAGAATACGTTAGTCCAATTTGAGACTAAGATCAACTTAACGGGATCGTTTAGATCCGTTTCCCGTTTAGGGACATGGTGGTCCATTGAATGTATGGCCGTCGGGACGCGTCACCTCTCTGACGACGTTGAAGGATTACAACGACAGATGTCAGAGGAGTTCAGAGATGTACCCTTGAACCAAAGTTGATTAGGGGATCTATAGTCCGATTTGGGACTAAAGTCTATTTGAAGGTTCAAGGATACGTTAGCTATTTTTGAGGCTAAGATTAACTTAAACGGGATCGTTTAGATCCGACAAGAGAGCATTTGAGGGCTCTATTGTTCCAGTTTAGGGACATAGTGGTCCATTGCCAGTTTAGGGACATGGGGGTCCATGTTAATTTATGGCCGTCGAGACCCGTCACCTCTCTGACGTCGTTGAAGGATTACAACGATAGGTGTCAGAGGAGTTCAGAGATGTACCCTTGAACCAAGTGTACATTGATTTAAGAGAGCAGCCGTGCTCAGTCAATTTAATTTGAGGACTTACGGCCAGAATTGGGCTAAGTCCAGTTGAGAACGTTCAACATTTTATTTATCTTCGGCCTATTAGGCCTATGCTAGAGCTTTGCCCCTGTTTAATACTGCACTGCATTTTATTTTGGCCTGTAAGGCCTATTTGATTTAGGCTCTGTCCCTTTTTATAATGCATAGCACTTTATTTGGTCTGATAGACCTTCCTTTATTGGGCTCTGCCCTTTTATTAATGCGGTGCATTTAATGTTCTGACAGTGCCCCACGTGGCTTGTCAGGCGCTTTGCGCCAATTGAGGAGCGTAAGGCGCAAGTCCATGGGGAGGTGACACGTGTCACGCTCTGGTGAGCGCAAGCGCAATGCGCTACGACAGTGCGCTGCGCTGTTGCGCTGCTGACACGTGGCGCGCTCTGGTGAGTTGCGCCAATGAGAGCAGTACTCTGTTTTTAGAAGTGCATAGCGCAAATCATTATGGGGCTGATACGTGGCACTCTCTGGTGGCTTGCGCCATCCCGAGAGTGCAACAGTGCAGATTTTGCAAGTGCAGGGCACTGTTTTATTTTCTTGATCTAATTTTGGATCGAAGAAAAGAATCTTTAAGATTCCAGAACCAATAGTTCATAAAAAAGGCAATGCCTTTTTTATTATTATTTTTTATTGAAGATCCTTGATCTTGTTCTTAGATCAATGATCTTCTCAGAAGAAATTCTTTTTTTATTCAATGGTTTTACCTTTCTCTCTTTTTGAGTTCTTCTCAAAATTCTTTAGAGGAATTCTCTGTTTTTCTCTGTGTTGATGTCTTCATGTATTGGGGTCTGGGGGCCTTTTTATAGTGCCAATGATTTATTGAATTGGTTAGAGAGATCTTTCTCTGAGTGATTTGGCGATTTTTCCCCACCGTTTGAACTTTGATCCAAGAGCTTCTGTTTTACAGAAGGCAATCTTCTTGTTTTTAACAAGATTGAGAAAGATCTTTCAGAATTTTAATTCTGTTTGGCGCAAGCGCACCTGCTCTTGACACATGTCGCGCAGCGCAGAGCGCAAGTTGCCTGAAGCATTGCTTCCTTTATTTTCATTTTAATTTTCACTTTAGTTTTCAAAACAAAGCTATGCTCTGATTGGGGGAAACAGAAGCGTTGCTTCTTTTCCCGCCTTGGAATTTGAACAGAGCTTTGCTCTGATTGGGGTAAACAAATGCCCCCCCCACCGTTGCGGTTACGTGGCCCTCCAAACGTGAGCGCAGCGGTGGCAGAATTCCAACCGTCGCGGCAACTCTTGGAAGTTGAAAGGGCATTTGATGCCTATAAATAGGACCTTTGGTCCTCCACAGATGATCATCATCTTTTAAGATTTTTACTTTCAAAACTTCAGAGCCTTGCTCTTACCTTCAAGAATCCCAAGAGTTAGAATTTCATTAGAAAACACTTTTTAGGTAAAAATTTTAATTTAATTTAATTTAATTAATTTTTATTGACAGAGCCTTGCTCTCAATAGATCCCTGATCTAAAGAAAACCCATTTAGGGTTTCACTTAGCAGAGCTTTGCTCTATAGGTCCAAAGGGATCTAAAGAGAACTAAAGAGAACCCTGTTAGGATTCCATCAATAGAGTTCTGCTCTATGAAAGATTTCATTTATAATTTCTTGATTCATTAATGGAGCTTTGCTCCTTTTAAATCATATAGCAGAACTCTTAAGAGTCGCTGATTTTTGTCGATCTTCTTTTGTAGGAGTGATGGACGCCCACATGTACAATCTCGACGAGATTATCTCCTACGGGGACATCCGCCGACTCGGTCGTTCCCAAAATCGAGAATTTACTAATGCCGAGTGTGCCGAGATCATGAGTCACTTCGACGCATTCAACGGTCAACTGCTTCCTCGGCGCTCCCCTCTCCTGAAGCTTATTGTGGGAGCAATTTGGGAAGCGCTTCCTCTATTCTGTACTGGTGTGCCACTTGGGGCGTTGGATGCTGCCGAGGATAAGGTGCACTCGGTGTACCTGATGAACTTAATCTCAAAGAGACGGCGAGACAATCTTGTCGATCTCCTGCACCAGGCCTTCCAACAGTCTGCCATACTCGCTGCTTATTGGAAGGAGGAGGACATCAGTGGGGATTCCGATGCTCGCGCTCGCGAAAGAAAGCACACCAGGATGGTTCGCCAGGCTTGGAAAGTCTTAGATAAGGTTACTTTCGAATTCCCCAACCCATGTCCTGGGTCCGAGGTTATACCGTTGTAAACATTTCAATAATGTTGTTGTTTATTTCTTTATTGATGTAAAAACTTTCCAAGTATGAATGACAACTCTTTTGCCTCTTTCCTTTTGTTTTCTGCTTTGTTACTGGCACATTCTTTAAATAAGCATAGCCTGTAAGCGATATATAACATTCTGTCTTGAACATCTTGGGGAGTAGTGATGGCTTAGGAAACGGTTTCAGGTCTGCCACCTAAGGCTTTTCAACTTCATGAGTCGTGAGGGTCTCATAAAGATTTTTCTCCCTACGAGTCGAGAGGACCTCGTAGGTGTATTTTCTCCTTAGGAATCGTGAGGATTCCTAAGTGCGTTTTCTCTTATAAGTCGTAAGGATCTTATAAGAGAATTTTCCCTCTTATGAGTCGAGAGGACCCGTAAGCGGTTGTTTCCCTCCTTGTCGAAATTCGACTTCGGAGAGTGAGACCCGTGGATAGTATGCAAGAGACCGTTTTAGGCCGACTTGCAGGATCTCAGTGCTTAGGAAACAGGTTTTTTAATCCCCGCTGCCCAAGGCTTTATCTTACGAGTCGAGACGAATCGAGAAGTTCTCGCAAAGACATCAATTTCCTTACGAGTCGAGACGAATCGAGCATTTCTCGCAAGAATATCCTAACATCACGGTTAACCTCTGCTCTTTGCGACAGAAGTCCGTTAGGGTCTGTGGTACTTAGGGTTTTGGCCGTCGTACCGTCAAATCAGCTGATATATTCCTCGATAGGCAATCGTGCTGTTCGAGTAGCCCTGCGACTGTCGTGTCTCTGATCCCTTCAGGGGCTGGACAAGACGTCTTCAAGTAATCTTCCAGGTAATCTTACCGTCAGAAAAGCAAGCGTTAGGAATTTTGCCATGCCGCTTTTTACTTGAGGTTAGGCTCATTTTGGAGAGCCCCGATGAGTCATAACCACTCCGCGCTGGTGTGGGATGATCTCCGATAGTCTTTCAGGTTTTATGTGAGTTGCCGTCAAAACCCTGAAGCTAGGAATTTGGCCTTCGCTTCGTTTCCTGGCACTGCGTCTGCTGTATCGAGACGAATGTCGCGGTTATCTCTAGGTTGTTGGTGAACCGTCGAGGCTTGGAACTGGGAATTTTGCCGTGGCTCCATTTGTTTGATTGTCGCGTCTGAACCCTGCTGGAGGAAGAACGCTGGGGTGACATCTCGTCTGCTGTATCGAGACGAATGTTAAGGTGGTGACCACTCCGCACTGATGTGAGATGATCTCCGATGGTCTTTCAGGTTTTATAGGAGTTGCCGTCAAGACCCTGAAGCTAGGAATTTGGCCTTTGCTTCGTTTGCTGGCATCGAGTCTGCTGTATCGAGACGAATGTCGCTGTTTTCTCTAGGTTGTTGGTGAACCGTAGAGGTTTGGAACTAGGGACTTTGCCGTGGCTCCGTTTGTTTGATGATGTTGCGTCTGTTGTGTCGAGACGAACATCGAGGTGGTGACCATTCCGCACTGGTGTGAGATGATCTCCGATAGTCTTTCAGGTTTTATATGAGTTACTTTCAAGACCCTGAAGCTAGGAATTTGGCATTCGCTTCGTTTTCTTTGGCGCGTCAAAACCCTGTTGGAGGAAGGGCGCTGTAGTGACATCTCGTCTGCTGTATCGAGACAAACGTCGAGGTGGTGACCATTCCGCACTGGTGTGAGATGATCTCTGGTTGTCTTTCAGGCTTTATATGACTTGCCGTTAAGACCTTGAAGCTAGGAATTTGGCCTTTGCTTCGTTTGCTGGCATCGCGTCTGCTGTATCGAGACAAACGTCGTTGTTGTCTCTAGGTTGTTGGTGAACCGTCGAGGCTTGGAACTGGGAATTTTGCCGTGGCTCCATTTGTTTGATTGTCGCGTCTGAACCCTGCTGGAGGAAGAATGCTGGGGTGACATCTCGTCTGCTGTATCGAGACGAATGTCAAGGTGGTGACCACTCCGCACTGATGTGAGATGATCTCCGATGGTCTTTCAGGTTTTATAGGAGTTGCCGTCAAGACCCTGAAGCTAGGAATTTGGCCTTCGCTTCATTTGCTTTGGCGCGTCCGAACCCTATTGGAGGAAGGGCGCTGTAGTGACATCTCGTCTGCTGTATCGAGACGAACGTCGAGGTGGTGACCATTCCGCACTGGTGTGAGATGATCTCTAGTTGTCTTTCAGGTTTTATATGACTTGCCGTTAAGACCTTGAAGCTAGGAATTTGGCCTTTGCTTCGTTTGCTGGCATCGCGTCTGCTGTATTGAGACGAATGTCGCGGTTGTCTCTAGGTTGTTGGTGAACCGTAGAGGTTTGGAACTAGGGACTTTGCCGTGGCTCCGTTTCGTTGCGACTCTGAGGTCGATTGTTGACGTCACGTCTGCATCTGGTTGGAGTGAGGAGAAACGCCGTTGGTGATCTCTAAGTTGTCGATATTGACATCGAGACCCTGAAACTAGGGATCTTCCTTTGCTTCGTTTGTTGACATTGTGTCTGCAATATTGTGACAAATATCGAGGTTGTCTCTAGGTTGTCTATGAACCGTCGAGATTTGGCTTCGCTTTCTGATGAGCCTGTTGAGAAGGTATGGTTCCCTCTTTGTTTGTGCCCCTGGATTGTATACAGGGATCGATGTGATCTCACCTGTAGGGCAAAAGTTTCATTCATTTTCATATTATTATTTTATTTCCGCGATGCTCTATCATTTCAGCTTTTATATCGCGAAGGTCGCGATTGCTCAATCATTTCGGCTATTTTTCGCGGTGCCCAATCATTTCGGTTATTTATTTTATTTTCACTCGCTGCTTTTTATTGCGAGTTGCCCAATCATTTCGGATATTTTGCATGCATACATTTTTACTTGCTACTTTTTATTACAAGTTCCCCATCATTTCGGCTATTTCGTATGCACGTATGGCTCGCTGATTTTTTTTTATCGCGAGTGTGGAACTTGGAATCCGACGCCAATCTCAGCATCAGCATCGCTACAACTGGAATATTGCCAGGAGCGAATCATCATTTGCCATGAAAGGGCTTGGGATTTGATACCGGTTTAGGCATCAGCATCGCTACAACTGGGATATTGCCAGGAGCGAATCATCATTTGCCTCTGTCGATGTCGAACAAAGGTGGCTTAGCGAACAGGGTTAGGATCCCGTCGACTAAGGCTTTTGACTTCATGAGCCATAAGGGTCTCACAAAGGTATTTCTCCCTACAAGTCGTGAGGATCTCGTAGGTGTGTTTTCTCCTTAGGGATCGTGAGGATTCCTAAGTGTATGTTCCCCCGTAAGTCGTAAGGATCTTACAAAAGGGTTTTCTCCTTATAAGTCGAGAGGACTTATAAGGGTTGTTCACCATATGGACATATCCCTAGCCACGGGTGGGACTTGGTCAGGGAAATGTTTATTCGCGCCCGTGGATTGTATACAAGGGTCAGTATTAAGCCGCTTGTAGAGCATTATCGAAGGCTGTGGGGGTTGCTTAAGCACAGGTTTAGGTCTCTGTGACTTAAGACTTTCAAATCTTACGAGCCGTGAGGGTCCCATAAGAGAGTTCTCCTTACGAGTCGTGAGGATCTCGCAAGTGTAATTTCTCCTTAGGAATCGTGAGGATCCCTAAGTGTGTTTCTTCCCTGTGAGTCGTAAGGATCTCACGCGGGTGGTTTCTCCTTACAAGGTCGAGAGGACCTTTTAAGTGTCTTTTAACAAGGTTGCGCCCTTTCGGGTTTTCACAAACACTCGCCGGTAGCCCTGTTGTTTTTACTCACGGAGCCCTTTCAGGTTTTCATCCGTGCCCATTTCGCTTATGGACATACCGTCTTCTTTTTTTTCATTTTATTATCTCTTCTTTTTTTTTCTAACGAGGTCGCGCCCTTTCGGGTTTTCACGAACACTCGCCGGTAGCCCTGCTGTTTTTACTCACGGAGCCCTTTCGGGTTTTCATCCGTGCCCACTTATGGACATATCGTTTTTTATATATATATTTTTATATTATTTTTTTATTCTCTTTTTTTTATCTCGTCAGCCAGAGGATGCTGCGGTAGTAGTTTAAAGACGTTTCAGACATCAGCTAGTTTTAGGACGTAGTGGTTCGTCATTAGTTTAAGGACGTTTCGGTCCGCCGTCGCCGTATTTGAGGCGAGTCTCTAGTTTACTGACTTTTCGGTCTATGGGTCTTTCCCTATGAATGAGCATGATGCCCCCGGCATATCCATCTTTCTCGGAGCGTGCGGTTGTGGCGGTCTCACCTTCCAGTTTTCGGACAACGTGAACTTGCCCTGGTGGTATTGGTCTTCAACCCAGTTTTTGAAGACATAGCAATTCTTGATCGGGTGACATACCGTTTGGTGGTAAGGGCAATAATTGGGATCGTTGATATCGCCTGGCTGCAACGGACGTTTTGGACTCGGCAAATTGATGAGTCTGTCGCGCACTGCCAGCTCGAACAGTCTCCTTGTTTCATCCTGAGGAAACGAGTAAGGATGTCCTAGCCTCTCCTCGAGAGATATACGTGGACGCATATTGTTTTGACGAACAACTAGTCTAGGGCCACTCGATTGTTGTTGAGTGTTGGCAACAAAGGCCGTTTTTCCCTTTTCCTTTCTCATTTCGTTTGCTCCGTCGTTTGCGGGTCCGAGATTCTTTCCGGGTAGCGTGAGATTGTACGACTGAATGTTCTCGCAACTCCCCAATTCTTTCGTTTTAGAAATGGATTCCTTGAAGAGAGGGTTGAGGGCGACTTCTTCGTCAGAATCGCTTCCAAAGGTGAGAACTCGTGATCCCCCGGGCTCGTCCCTATGACAATTGCCGGCAACTCTTTTATGCTCATCTGTCGTATTTTTTCGCTGTCTACGAGCTTCCCGCTTTATTCTGTTGACGTGTTGTCTATGAGCGACATACCCTTGCCACCAACACTTAAAGGAGTCGCAGTCTTCAGTGGGATGTGCGACCTTCTGATGATACAAGCAGTAGTTAGGATGCATCTCTACTCCATCGAGAGTGTTTTCTTCAGAGGGTGGTAGCTTCATTCCCATTGACATGGCCTTAGCAAACCTTTTCCTCGTCTTGAATTTGTTTTCATCCGCAACGGATGTCTTTTGATTTGACGAGAGTGCTTCGACTCTTTTGTCTAGTCGCCGTCGTTTGGCTCCTTCCAATATGGCCATCTCGCACTCCTGTTTGGCTTTACTTTTCAGACGAATCTCATTCAGGAAGGCATCGATCATCTCGTCTGACGGCCACAGAAGTTCTGGTTCAGGACTCGCCCTCGGTTTCTCGGTGCAAGGAGTCTCTTCATCATCTATCAATGAGTAAGAGATCACATGACAACTCGCTACGTAGTCCTCGGATTCATCTGATGAGTCTTCTCCATCGTTTTCGTCCTCAACAAAAGAACAAGCTGTCCCCGGCGTGTCCATCTTCTTTGGAGTGTGTGGCTGTGGTGGGTTTACTTTCCACTTTTCAGACAGCAGGAACTTGCCTTGTAGGTACTGATCCTCGATCCATCCCTTAAAGACGAAACAGTCCTCGATCGGGTGACTCACCGTTTGGTGGTAAGGGCAATAATTGGGATCGTTGATATCGCCTGGCTGCAACAGACGTTTTGGACTCGGCAGATTGATGAGTCCATTACGCGTGGCCAGCTCGAACAGTTTCCTTGTTTTATTCTGAGGAAACGAGTAAGGACGTCCCAGTCTCTCTTCGAGGGATGGGCGTGGACATACGTTGTTTTGGCGAGCAACCGGCTTTGATTTGCTCGGTTGTTGTTGAGTATTGGCAACAATGATCGCTTTTCCTTTCTTCTCATTTTGAGAGTCCAGTTTTGGAGGAGACGGTCCATGGCCCATCTGGTCCATTTGGGCTAATTTGTCGATCAAGGCCTGGAAAGTGGTCGGCCTGAAGAACATCATGAATTACGATATAGTCGCCTGCGGATCGAGAGTGCCCACGAACATGCCCACCGCTGGCGCTTCTTCGATACGTTGTTCGCATTTCGACCATAGGTTCCGCCATCGTATTGCATATTGGACCCACGTTTCGCCTGGCATTATCCTGGCATTGATCAGTGTTGTTATCAGGGTGCGTCCACTAGCACTCGCGAATCTTTGTGTAAACAGTAGCTCCATCTCCGCAAATGTTTTAACAGAGTCGTTAGGTAGCTCCGAATACCATTCAAAGGCTGTTTCTGCTAAGCTACCGACGAATTGTCGAAGTAACAATTTGTCATCGCCTCCAGTATTGCCGCATAAGGCCCTGAATTGAGCAACATGCTGATGTGGATTCCCTGTCCCCTTGTACACATAGAATTTAGGGATCGTATATCCCGGCGGGTAACTGATTTGGTCATACCAGCCCGGGTAGGGTCGTCCAGTTCTAGCAATTTGCCCAGCCGCCTCATTCGCCTGATGAACGCGTATCTGCTGAGCTATATAGTCATCCAGTGCGGCCTTAGAAATGGTTTCCTCCTTGGCTGCTGACAGAGCCGGTGGAGGATTCGATGTCTCTCCTTTGTCATCTTCAAGGACAATCAGAGGATCTTTAGCAGGAGGATCTAGCTGGATCATTATCCCTACCATATCTTGGAAGAGGAGCGCCATTTGTTTTATGTTAGCCGCTTGCTCTGCGGCTTCTTTGTCCTTCTTTTTGAGGACTCTGCGTAGGTAGTCAGCGTCAATTTCTTGTTCATGACGCTGTTCTGATGATGCCTCCGAGCTTTCTTTTGGCCCGGTAAGTGCGGCCATTGCAATCATCATTTCCTGAAGCTTCTGTTGCTGCTCCTGGGCTTTCTTCACGGATCAGGTGAGCGGTCGGTGACCCGTCGAAGCACGGCCTTCCTCCTTTCCGAAAGCCATATAAACAGTGTGCACCACTATGCCCCAGACTTGGGGCGTTTAGATTCAGTGTCTTTGCGATTTGCCAAAGACACATGGATCTTCCCCGACCTCCTTCTTTTTTGAGCGGTCGAAGTTGAGGGGGCCGTTGAGGCGGGAACCCAAGTAGCCGTCATCCTTTGTGGCTTGACAGAGTAGTCCTTCTCCTTCCGAACTTTCATCTTTTTCTGTCGGCGGGGATAGTCTTGATCAATCACGGACTCCCGGACCTGTCGCCGGACCGTGTAAATTTTAAAGGACAGCCGTTGAAGAGGTTGCTCCGGCTTCTTCTCTGTAGCATTCTTCATAGGTGAAGGAGTTCGCTTCAGCACCGCAGCAGGAGAGTTTCTGCACATCTTATTGAGCAGTTCAAAGCTGTTCTCGGTTGGAACAGCAACATCGATCCCCACCGTTGGAGCTGGTGGAGTAAATCCAGAGGGAGAGCTGCCCCAAGCCTTCCGTACTCGGCGCCAGTGACGACGGCGAGCATGTCGCGGGGATGGTGTTGGTTCAGCCGCAGGGGTGACCTCCTCATGCCCCCCGTGTTGGTCAGAATTCGTTGTTATCGGCCTTTTAAAGACCGACGTCCTTTGAATGGGGATGGCCAACCGATCGAAAGCAGACTTCCGAGTAGGGGAAGCAACCTTGGTGATTTCGCCTGGAACGGGAGCAGGGTTGGTTATCTGCTTCGGGATAACGCCTTCTGGTATTGCAGGCTTCTTCATGGGCCCGTTGGAGCTCTGGCCTAGTCTATTAAAAACCGAGGCAGTGGAGTTGGGCAACCCGTTGAGAGGGGCCGCGGTAGTGGTAAGTCGATCAAAGACCGGCTTCTTTGGGGCTTCTTGCAACGTCATTGGGGCATTGAAGCTCATCGGTGGGAGCATGGTCCCGAAGAATAATCCAGTGGTGGCTTGAGTTACCTGCTCCACTGGTATTTTGAAAAGGGAGGCCGCTTGGGGCCCATAAGTCACTCCTCCAGCAGTGACGGAACGAGAGTTGCAGTTGTCGGTAGTGCAGTTTGAAGCCATTAATCTTCTGTTTTCTGCATGGAGCAAGACACCAAATCTAAGTACCTCGAATCCACAGGCAACCACAGCAAACCATGATTTGTTCGCGAACACGACACACGACGTGTGGAGTGGAAAGAGAAAAAGGTCCCACCGGGCGTGCCAGAATCTGTTCCCCTCCGAACGGCAGCCAAGACATGGGCGTCTTCGCCTGAGGTTCGGGGCAGATGCTATTTGGTTTTATCGGTCCACCTCTCCGAAGATGCCAAGTTGATTTATGGCACCTTGTATCGGAGGTTTGGACGGATGCGGTCGATGTAGCAGACTTCGTCAGATTCCCCCTCGCTTGAGGGGGTTTTGATTGTGGGGACGCTCTTCTCTGCAGGCGCAAGCCCCTGCAGTTAATTACGCAACCGCACCGCGGTAACAACTTTCTCCTTCTCCAGGATTTCACTTCGTGTCATAGGTGTTTGTTTTGTTTGTGGTTGCCCGTGGATTGTATACGGAGACTAATTTATGTCGTCGCCCGTAGGGCGTGGATTAGTCCAAATCCGTATTTTCTTAGATTTGGGTTTGGAGTTTGGTTTAAGGATACGTTAGCCATATTTGAGGCTAAGATCAACTTAAATGTTTGTTAAGGATAAGTTAGTATAATTTGAGACTAAGATCAGCTTAACGGGATCGTTTAAATCCGTTTCCAGTTTAGGGACATGGCGGTCCATTGAATGTATGGCCGTCGGGACCCGTCACCTCTCTGACGACGTTGAAGGATTACAACGACAGATGTCAGAGGAGTTCAGAGATGTACCCTTGAACCAAAGTTGATTAGGGGATCTATAGTCCGATTTGGGACTAAAGTCTATTTAAAGGTTCAAGGATACGTTAGCCATTTTTGAGGCTAAGATCAACTTAAACGGGATCGTTTAGATCCGACAAGAGAGCATTTGAGTGCTCTATTGTTCCAGTTTAGGGACATAGTGGTCCATTGCCAGTTTAGGGACATGGGGGTCTATGTTAATGTATGGCCATTGGGACCTGTCACCTTTCTGACGTCGTTGAAGGATTACAACGATAGGTGTCAGAGGAGTTCAGAGATGTACCCTTGAACCAAGTGTAAATTGATTTAAGAGAACAGCCGTGCTCCGTCAATTTAATTTGAGGACTTACGGCCAGAATTGGGCTAAGTCCAGTTGAGAACGTTCAACATTTTATTTATCTTCGTCCTATTAGGCCTATGCTAAAGCTTTGCCCATGTTTAATAATGCACTGCATTTTATTTTGGCCTGTAAGGCCTATTTGATTTGGGCTCTGTCCCTTTTAATAGTGCATAGCACTTTATTTGGTCTGATAGACCTTCCTTTATTGGGCTCTGCCCTTTTATTAATGTGGTGCATTTAATGTTCTGACAGTGCCCCACGTGGCTTGTCAGGCGCTTTGCGCCAATTGAGGAGCGTAAGGCGCAAGTCCATGGTGAGGTGACACGCGTCACGCTCTGGTGAGCGCAAGCGCAATGCGCTACGACAGTGCGCTGCACTGTTGCGCTGCTGACACGTGGCGCACTCTGGTGAGTTGCGCCAATGAGAGCAGTGCTATGTTTTTAGAAGTGCATAGCGCAAATCATTATGGGGCTGACACGTGGCGCTCTTTGGTGGCTTGCGCCATACCGAGAGCGCAACAGTGTAGATTTTGCAAGTGCAGGGCACTGTTTTATTTTCTTGATCCAATTTTGGATCGAAGAAAAGAATCTTTAAAATTCCAGAACTAATGGTTCATAAAAAGGCAATGCCTTTTTTATTATTATTTTTTATTGAAGATCCTTGATCTTGTTCTTTGATCAATGATCTTTTCAGAAGAAATTCTTTTTTTTTATTCAAAGGTTTTACCTTTCTCTCTTTTTGAGTTCTTCTCAAAATTCTTTAGAGGAATTCTCTGTTTTCCTCTTTGTGTTGATGTCTTCATGTATTGGGGTCTGGGAGCCTTTTTATAGTGCCAATGATTTGTTAAATTGGTTAGAGAGATTTTTCTCTGAGTGATTTGGCGATTTTTCCCCACCGTTGGATCTTTGATCCAAGAGCTTCTGTTTTACAGAAGGCAATCTTCTTTTTTTTTAATAAGATTGAGAAAGATCTTTCAGAATTTTAATTCTATTTGGCGCAAGCGCACCTGCTCTTGACACGTGTCGCGCAGCGCAACTGCGCTGAGACGTGTCGCGCAGTACAGAGCGCAAGTTGCCTGAAGCGTTGCTTTCTTTATTTTCATTTTAATTTTCACTTTAGTTTTCAAAACAGAGCTATGCTCTGATTGGGGGAAACAGAAGCGTTGCTTCGTTTCCCGTCTTGGAATTTGAACAGAGCTTTGCTCTGATTGGGGTAAACACCACCCAAACAAAGAAAGTACATAATGATGCATCTTCTTCGGGTGTGTTCATTACAGAGAACTGTTTCTCAGTATCCTCTACGTCCTGGGTATAAGATACCGGATCAGGATCCCGCAAATGTAATATGTTACATGGGCTACAGATAGGTAGAGAACTGAGAATGGGTGATAAGTTTTAAGAGTTAGAAGCGGTGCAATTGTTGCAGCCAAGTCTGTTGGCAGTTATCACCCTGTATTACCAAATACATTGATTCTGAACGAATGTTATTAGATACCGAACCTGATATACAACATCATATCAGTATCTTTATTTAGTAAAGAAGGATATAATTTTGTATTGTTGGACAATGTTTTGAACATTTCCTATATCAAGAGTTGATCGGTTCAGGCACGTTATCTAAAAACATAGACGTTCTAAATCAAACCACAATTCTTAATGTACAGAACACACACAAGAGGAAGAGTTCAGAAATGAATGAATCCTTCTTAAGGTATTGTAGACTAGGTCATATCAATGCGACCCGACTAGCTAAAGTTACATAAAGATGCATATTTAAATCAGTTTGGATTTACATCTTGTGAAACTTGCCAGTCCTGGCACAAAGATAAGATGACCATAGCTCCGTTTATTGAAAACAGAGAAAGAGTTGGTGAACTCTTGGGATTGATACATGATGATGTATGTAAGGTCCCCTGTCTACACATACCAGATTCGGTTCTTTGTACTTCATTACATTCACTGATTATCTCTCAAGATTCGAACATATGTTCCTGTTGAAACACATGTCTGAACCTTTTGAGAAATTCAATGAATATAAGTCAGAAGTAGAGAACCAAAACGGGTATAAGTATTATGTCCTTTGATGTGATCAGGGAGGAGAATACTTGAGCACGGAATTTCTGGATTATTCTAAAGGAGAATGAGAATTCTCTCTCAGCATTACTCCTCCGTATACACCACAGCACGTCGGTGCATCGGGGCGGAGCAATCGCACCCTATGTGATATGGTGTGCTCTATGATGAGTACTACTGAGTTGCCTAATTTTTTTTGGGGGTTATGCACTTATGAAGCTGCATACCTATTGAATAGCGTTCCAACCAAATCAGGTGCCTACCACTCCATATGTGATATGGTATGGGAAGAGCATATCTCTTAAGGATGTTAAGATTTCGGGTTGTCCAGCTAATGTCTAAAAGCAAAATCCGGACAAGCTCGAGGCAAGGTCAGTTCTGTGGAAGTTTGTTGGATATCCCAAGCATTTGCAAGGGAATATCTTCTACCAAACTGAGGAACAAAAAATGTTTTGTTTTCTCAGCATGCCACCTTTTGGAAAGGGAATTTCTTATGAAGAAATTAGTGGTCATGAGGTAGAACTGGAAGGAGTTCCAGCTATACAAACTGCAGCTGATGATTTGGTAAACCCAGAGGATTCAATAGTTTCCAACGAACCTCAGCCTCTCCGCCGATCTGGTAGGGTTCCTCAACCACTTGAGAGATACTTCGGTTTTCTCTATGAAAGTAGGAGCGAGGATTGCATCATGAGATGATGACCCAACTAGTTTCGAGCAGGCCATCAAGAGTGGGGACTCTGTAAGGATGGTTAGATGCTTAGCGATCTGAGATGGAATCCATATACACCAACAAAGTATGGACTTTGGTTGCTTTATCTGAAAGGTTAAATCCCCATCAGGAGCAAGTAAATCTTGAGAAGATTACTTGGTGTACATGGAAAAGTTGAGACTTTCAAACTATGCTTAAGTCAATCCAGATCCTACTTGCCACTGCTATATACCATGACTACGATATCTGGCGGTTGGGTGTCAGGACTGCTTTTCTAAATGATGATTTAGAAGAGAGCGTCTGTAAGTACACAGCCAGAGGGCTTCGTAGACAGTGGGAACAGCGGAAACTTGTGGAAGATGCTTTATGGGCTAAAGCATGTATCGCGGAATTGGAACATCTGTTTTGATGTGGTAGTCAAAGAGTTTGACTTCATCAAAATGGTAGATGAACCTAGTATATAGAAAAAGGTAGTAGGGAGTATGGTGGTGATCCTCGTATAGTACGTGGATGACATACTCTTGATAGGAAAGGAGTTTCCTATGCTACGCTCGGTCAATCTCCTCTTATCACAAGGATTCTCTATAGGATCAAGGTGATACATCCTAAATCCTGGGTTTTGGATCTATTAGATAGATCTAATTGGATGTTGGGGTTCTCACTAGGTATAGTGAGATGGTATCAATTGATCCTGGGAAGAATCATTGGATACCTTCCAGGGTGGTAAGGTCAACTGAATGTCAGTCACAGGCATTATCTTTACCCTCAGTGAAGGGACGGTAAGCTAGATACCGTGACAAACTAGACGATTAAAGGCAAGATACATCGTTACCAAGGATGCTACCAAAGAGGCAGTCTGGATATATATAAGTTCATGAGATGAACTTTGTTCCTACCATTGTATGACAATGGAGTTGTGGCTTATGCCTAGGAACCCCCGTCCCATCAGAGATCCAGACATATTCTTAGGCAGTATCACCTGATCATGGAGATGGTTGATCTCCAGGGAGATCGAGAATTGGAGAGTAGATAAAGAGGACAACAGCGCGGATCCACTCACAAAGGCCTATTTCCCAGTAGAGACTTTTTATGGGATGGTTGAGTATGAGATATTTCAACCACAGCTGATTGTTGGGTATGAGATACCATAACAGATGGCCCTAGTGCAAGTGGGAGATTGTTAGTGATATGTATGCCCTAGAGGCCATTACTGTACATACAATGTATATTGTAGTGGATGCTTGGACATATATATGGAGGACTTTCTTGCTCGACATAATAGTATGCTATCTGGTTGCTCTTTATCTTAACATGTACTCTGATTGTCTTTATGTTACATGTTGATAAAGCCCTTAGGATGAGAACTTGACTACCAGGACTATGATGCAGATCATACTAGTGGGGATAGTGTAGTCGCTAAGTACATCCTTCAAATATTCCTAGTCGTAGGTGTATCGAGACAGGGCATCGATATACCTGAGTAGACTAGCATATAGCTTCTCGACCCATGTAGATGGGCGATGGATGATCCCATATCCATTGGTGTTTGACATCAGAGATAGTATACAGGTGCTCAGTGGAGACTGGGTATACTGGACGGACTCACCGAGAACTCCCAGATGGTATTATACCTCACGTCAGATGGCAGTTCTCTGGTAACACTGGTACAGGTTAGTCCGTAGACCCGAGATCGTCATAGAGTCTTGTGTGATTCCCACTGTGCTTTAATTTCCACCTTACCACGTTCAAGAGAACAAGCAAAACGGTGGCTTTTAGGTACAGTCCCGAATCATATGGAGGCAATGAGCGATAGGAGGGGTTTCGTCTCTGCCGGTATTAGGAGTTGATATTGCGCTGTGTTCGATTGGCTATAACTGGAAATCCCTGGCTAGGGTTGCTGAGATTTACTGGTAAGAGTTATCAGTAGTTTCTCGAACTGTTATGGACCTCGTATCGACACGACTTATTGGTTACTGGGGTCTGACGTTTACCGCCCCTAGACTGGATATGCGACATATCAGACGAAGAGACCGGACTGTACGAGAGTGTTACTGATTGGATTCACAGGAGAATGTACAGGCTTTCTTGTTGATCTTCTGATCGCTCAATATCTGGGTGGATTTTACGTTTAGCTAACCGCTTGCAGCTTGTGGGTGTTTGATATGATCATCACCTACTGTCGGCATATTGACGATTCTTTAGAGTCCTACACAGAGGTTTCCTGGCTCAGGCAAAACAGAGTAGGAGCACATATATGATATGTGCGGGACCGAGAATAATACGTGTATGTGATACCGTATTAGATTCTCACGATATATGATATCGGCCGGGTATATGTGATATAGCCGGGTCATCGGAACAAGTGTTGATTCGATGAACTGATACATTTTATATTAGTCGGTTATTTGTGAAATAGCCGGATTATCGGATCAAGTGTTGATTCGATAATTTAATGTATAATTATATATATGATATATTATATTGCATTAACTAATATAAACTCACTTAAAGATTCTTTTTCTCACATGGATAATACATTGATGTATATGCGATATATGTTAATTGTATTATTTTATTTTGTTACATTATATATTATATATGTGATATATAATATTGTAACATGTTAGGGTTACAAATGCAACAAAGGTTTTGAAATTTAACCATGTCAGGGTTTGGATTAGGGTTAAGCTTTTGGATTAGGGTTTTGGATGAGCTTTGAGGAAGCTTAATGAAGGTTTGACTTTGTCCATTTTTTTGATATTTTGGAGAGATATATATTAACCCAACCCAAACCTTAACCCATGGTAAAGTCTCTATAAGGGTTAAGCATGTCATGCTTAACCCCAGGTTGCATTTCTAACCTCAACAATAATTCATTATTCATCACAAAAGAAATTCTTCTTCTTCTTCCTCTCTTGAAAGCTTTCTAGCTTTTCCTTAGTGATGGATATTTTGTGAGAAATTGAAAACAAAAGAGACAAAAATTCCTACTTCATCATCCTCATCTATTCTAGCCACTTAGATTAGGGTGTTTACTTTACTAATACATGATTAGTAAAGCAAGAGCTTGGGTTAGTGTTTCTTCAAGGTAGACCATCTTAGTTTTGAAGATTAGAAGCAAGGTTGCATCATTCTCTTTATGGAGCCTCTCTAGAGTCCGGGTACTTAATGATCGCAGCGAAGGGACCTCAACACGGAGCTTATGAAGCGAAGGAACGGACTACAAAGGTTGTAATCCCTAACTCTTAGATGTTAAAGTGTTAACATGCTAGTTTTATTTGATTCTCCAGTTAAAGTTCCTAGGTTTAGAGTTATCTTCAATGGAAAAATTTTAACATGGCATGGATGATGCCTCCCGAAACCTTGCTGCCATTGTAGGTAACCAAACAGTATCTGCATCAACTCTGGCAAAGGCTGCCTCGGGGGTCGCCAGCCATACTAAATAGCAATTGATCTTCAGCTCGTTCCTATTATATCGGACCTTAAATTGCATGTTCTTCATGAAGCCCAGGTACAAAGCGTGAAGATCGAGCACTCTGTCAGGGTGATCAAGGTTGGGTACAGGCTGAAAATCATAATCCAACTGCAAATACAAAAAATAATGTATTTAAATTACAAGTGTTAAATAATAATAAATTTATTGGATAATTCAAATGAAAATATATATTAATACCCGAGCCTGATCCCAGAAGAGGGCAAATAAGCGCCGATGTTGATCGCCCCACTCCACATGAAGTGGATATTTCTTTTGGATGCGGCTCTCATCCCCCATATACCGGCCGAACCGCTCGGCATAATCTCCAGTATAGCGATAATCGGGGGTAAAGAAGATGGGGAATGGTGCCTCTCCCCTAGCTCTATCAGGCTTCAGCCTATGGGACTAATTCGGCCCTTAAGTCCCTCTTTCGGGATAGGGCTGCCCTGAATTTCAAGAAACATCAAGACAAGTAATATTAAGAAATCAAGGATTAACGAAAATTGAAGTGCGATATATACCTCCGGCGATAGCTGCACAAGCCTGGGCCCGGACAGCAGCACAAGCGGGACAATAGTTCCTCCGGTGAGGAACAGCCGGTGACCCGGACGTGGACGCATTCCCTCCAACTAGAAAATAAATATTGACGATAAAATTACATGAAGTTCATGTTTATTCATAGAGGATATTTAAAATGACTAAATATTTTATATTTATTCATACTACCCTGCAGACTGAGCAGAGGGTACGGAAGTGGCAAGAGTGGCCTCTGCTCCAGATGTGGATGCACCACCTATAATTAGATAATTATAAATAGATTATATAAGTAATTGCAAAAAGAATGTGTATATCTATAATATAACATTCTAAATCAATATGCATGGAATATAGGATATATAAACATACCCACAGGTGTGGCGGCGGCCTCTGTCCGAGATGTGCAGGCACCACCTACAGCTAGATACTCAAAAAATGATTATCTAAATAAGAGCAAAAAGAATGTGTGTATATTTATGATATAACATTCTAAATCAATATGCATGCACTATAGCATATATAAACATACCTGCAGGTGCGGTAGTGGCATCTGCCTCTGATGTGGACGCACCACCAACAGCTAGACAATTAAACATTGACTGTATAAGTAATTTTGAAATAAATATCCGTGTATATCTATAATATTACATTCAAAATGAATATGCGTGCAATATACCTAGAAGTGTGACAAAATCCACACGGAAGGATTCATCCGAAGGGGATATCGATCGGGATGCAAGACCAGCCCTCTGGAGCTCCCTACGCAGCTCCCCAGGCGGCAAAACCACTCTTCCTCAGTCTCTACCGTGGCTGGTGATCATGCTGCCCCTCGCTGCTCCGGGCGTCGTCATCAGACCTAGATAAGAGTGCAATCATTACATATGCATGCAATATATGTATAGATTGTAGAAATGTGAAGTAATAATATAACATTGATAATAACCTTTTTCATTTTGTAGACGTATTAGACATATCTACTTAGATTTCATCATCGATATCGTTTTTAACCCACATAACTTCACGATCGGTCGAAGACAACCCGTCTTTTGAAACAGACGGTCGAAGCACTCTAAGTCTTCTCTCTTCTTCGTTCTCATCACTGTCCTCCATACGATCCTTGAATTCTGGGACATCGTAAACTTCCCTGGGTATCCAACGGCATACGACACTCCATCCTGGATGTTTCAAGCACTGTGGGTAGTATACTTGGAACGCTTGGTTCGAAAAGATAAATGGATCGTCCTGACCGTAAAATCGAAATGTGTTCACACTAGTCAATTCATATTCAACTTTCTAAGTCCCAAGATTGTTTCTCCAATTATCCGTATCAGGTCGTGTATCGTACCAAATACACTAAAATATATAAAACGGTTCTGATCATCCGGGATATTGGATGCCAAGTATGCAATTTAAGTATCCATAATAAATTACACCATCCGATCCTACCGTCGCAATCCTACTATTCTAAGTTGTTCGAGATATTTCTATGTCCTTAACTTCAAATTTGTATCCAAGGATACCAAATCCTTTATAATATGCAACCTCCATACTAGGAAACTGAGCTAAACATCTTGAATCTCTCTCTAATGATGCAAACAAGTTCGGATCGTGGATCTGACAAAACAAATTTTATGGTAAATACATAAAGATATAAGTTTAGATTAAGACTGGCAGCAATAACATGTTATTCGAACAACTTACATGATCTGCAACCCAATCGCAAAAATTATGCTGATAATATTTTTCCAATCGTTCATCATTCCAATCAGGATGCCACTCACGTACCTCATCAATATGAATTTTGTTCTCAACAATAAATTATGACATTAATATTATATCATTTCATATACACACAAACACAAATATAACAATTAATCTAAAAAAACTTACTATCTAATTTCTTCAAGATATAAGCTATTAAGAAGGATAAACCGATATATCTTGTTGATAAACATAATATCTACTCTCTTATAATCAGCTTTACCATATGACCCATCCTAAATTCTCCGAGGCCGGTTAAGCTTCGTCTCAATGTTCTTATCCAGATAGCGGGAACAAAATATGGTTATTTCATCTAGAAAATAAGCTTGCATGATTGAACCCTCTGGTCGATTTCTATTGCGTATATACTTTTTTATAGTGTAGAGCTACCTAAAGAAAAATATGTTAAATAAATAAATACGGGCATATAGGACAATAATAATTTTACAAATTGCGTGAAACGAAAAATTCCACGTACCTTTCGACGGGATACATCCATCGATATTGTATCGGTCCGACAAACTTAGCTTCGATTGTAAGATAAACCGTCAGGTGTATTATGATATCGAAGAATGGCGGTAGGTAAATACGCTCAAGCTTGCAAAGTATTAATGAAATAGAATTTTCGTGATTCTCCAGTGTCACAACATCCAAGGTTTTAGCGCACAATTCTCAAAAAAAAAGCTACAAAGGTCATTGATAACTAGACCAACCGATTCAGGAAGGGAGGTCCTGAGGGCTAATGGGAGAAGGTGCTCCATAATAATATGGTGATCATAACTTTTCAACCCATCGATCTTGTCTTTCACAATTTTTTATTTTCTTGCTAAATGATCCTGAGAAACCTGTGGGAACTTTCAAATCATGCAACACCTGCAGAAACCTTTTCTTCTCCGGTTGTGATGTATGATACACGGAATTTGGAAGTACAAACTTGCTTGGTTTACCTGCTATCGATTTATGATGCAATTCACTTCTAATTTCTCAATCCTGAAGATCCATCCAAGCACGGAGGTTGTCTTTCGATTTTCCGATTTTACAAAGAAGCAAGTTGAGTACGTGCTCGGATACTCCCTTCTCTATGTGCATGACGTCCAGACAATGATGCACTCAATTTGTTGACCAGTACAGAAGCTCGTAGAAAATACTTAACTTGTTCTAATAGGGTGGTTTGACCTGTTTTGCCGGATCTATCCCGAAGGTCACATTATTGTAACCATCCTACTGAGCAATCACATTTTCTTCGGACAATGAGGCCGGAGGCCCAAAAAACTCCTAATGACCATTAAAGTGAGCAGCGTCTAACCTGTAAGGATGGTCTAGACGCAGGAAACGCCGATGATCGCAATAACAAACCTTCCTGCTAAAATTCAACCATTTCGATGTTGTATATTGATGGCAATAAGGGCATACTTTGTGAACATGTACGGACCAACCTAATAGCATTCCATACGCAGGAAAGTCATTAATTGTCCATATTAAAGCCACACGCATTGTGAAGATTGTATCTGTGTTTGCATTGTAAGTCTCTACACCATCAATGAATAAAGATTTTAACTCATCGATCAGAGGTTGGAGATAGACGTCGATATTGTTTCCCGGTGAGTTTGTTCCGTCAATAAGAAGAGGCTTCATAAAGTAGTATTGATCCATAGCCAACTAAGGCGACAGATTATAAACTATCATTACAACCGGCCATGTACTGTGGCTTCTAACCATATAGTTGAATAGGCAAAAACCATCACTAGCAAGTCCGAGACTGACATTGCGAGGATCACTACTGAATATTTCGTGCCTCCTGTCGAAATCCTTCAATGCTGGTGAATCTCTTGGATGACTCACTTTTCCATCTTCGCTTAGAGCAGCACAGTGATGCCAAATCATTGCCTTGGCTGTTTTCTTGCACCTGAATAGCCTCTTCAGCCTCTATGTTATGGAAAAGTATCGTGCTATCTTGACAGGTATATCGAGCTTCTTATCAGATTCTTTCGGTTTATACCTAGTCTCTCCGCATTTTGGACACTCTTTCAAAACTGAATTCTTTTTCCGGTACAACATGCAACTTTTGGGACATGCATGAATTTTCTCACACTTCAGACCCAAATCAAATATCATCTTCTGGGTTTCGTACCAGCTGTCGGGTACATTATTTCCCAGGGGCCTAGAATCTTTCAGGAACTTCAGAAGCATCATGAATGACTTGTTGCTCCATCCATTTAGGCACTTAATCTGGAAAAGTTGGATGAACCATGATAGGGTGGAATACTTTGCATTCTCATAAATTGGTCTTCTAGCATCATTCATGAACTTTTCATACTTATTTGCACGCGGTCCTTGACCGAAAGGAATGCCATCTTCGGTAGGAATACTATCACCGAGAGTAGCCTCTACCATATCCTCCATTTCTTCTCCTGAAAAGAAGTTATCATCTTCTTCTTCTCCTATGCATTACCGTCTTCTCCTTCTTCTTCTGCCGCATTACCGTCTTCTTCTTTTCCTTCTCCATGATATAGCCAAGTTGTATAAACTCTAGTAAAACCATGTTTAACGATGTGAAGCTCTACGATTTCTACCTTCTGCCAGAACTTATTCCCACATCTATCGCATGGACAGAGAATCTTCTCTAACACGATCTTATTATGTGTGCGTGCAAATTTAATAAAAGGAGAAACTCCTGCAACAAACTTAGATTGCATGCGTTGTTCCCAATCTACGTACATCCAGTCCTTAACTCTGATATATTTATGGACCATGTTAGACTGTACAACATATAAATTGTAGGTTATGGTGACTGTATTGAGAAATCTAATAACGAGATGGTTACTGACAAAGAAGAAAATCCGTAGAGGCAATTTTGTCGTTGAAAAGAATAAATTATCGCTTAACAAAGTTAGATTTGAAGATACCCAAGTATGAGTTGTATTCTGTGTATGTGTGTTTCAATTTATGATTTCGCTTAAGTGTAGGGTTGTTGGTGTGTATGTGCTTTGTGTACGTTTGTTGTGTGTTCATGTTGTATGTGTGTTTCGGCTATCGGGGGTAAGGCTTTTATCCCATTAAGAATGTATAGAGCAGACACTCATTTACTTGTGTTTTCATCCGTTTCGAGTAAATTTCGGCAGCACCTCCCCGCTGTTATCTGAGTACACTGTAATAGAATAGATAATCATTTCAATGTTGTGGAACAACGTTGAAATGAACATCTAATCTATCTTTGTACATGGAAAACCAGCGGAAAAGTACCGACGAAATAACTCGAAACGAATGAAAATACAAGTGAATGCAAGTGTTTGCTTTATACATTCCTAACTTTTCCATACTGGACAAATCTATCGGTTATCATACGATTGAATCTTCTCGTCATATAAACTACACGACGGTTGTTAGCACCGAACTATACCGTCCGATATTTAACAACCTTCGTATATTTCTATGTCACGATGAATATCGAACGTATGTTAACCGATAGACGGGAACTAAGTCGCGCTTTTATTTTCATATATGAGTATCGATGAGAATATGAAAGTTTCATATTATCATCGAGTATCATATATTGGTTTTAACTTGAACATTTAATTTGAATAAGTTTTACGTTTACGTTTCGTTTTTTAGGGTTTGAAGTGTTTAGTTTAGGGTAAGGTTTTCTTACGTTTACGGTAAAATTTTACGTTTATATTATCATCGAGCATCCTACTGAAGGAACTAGTGCATCCTAAACCGTAACCCTAATTAACCCTAATCATCACCTTAACTCAAATTATCCCTAATTAACCCAAAATTAAGCTAATTAAACCAAATTAACCCTAATCAACACCCTAACCCAAATTAACCCTATTTTACCTAATTAACCCAAATTAACCCTAATCCTAATCATCACCTAAACCCAAATTAACCTTATTTTACCTAATTAACCCAAATTAACCCTACCCTAACCCTAATCATCACCTAAACCCTAACCCAAATTAACCCTATCCCAAACCAAAATTAACCCTAATTAATCTAATTAACACTAACCCTAATCATCACCAACCCTATTTTACCTAATTAACCCAAATTAATCCTAATCATCACCCAAACCCTAACCCTATTTTACCTAATTAACCATAACCCTAATCATCACCCAAACCCTAACCCTAACCCAAATTAACCCCCAATTAACTCGGCCCTATAACCCTAACCCTAACCCTAAAATCAACAACAATAACACCAAAAACAACAAAATTATAAATTAAATTCCAAATTAACTCACCTCTGCCAAAGACCGGCCGACGAGTAATGTTCCTCGAGGGGGTGGAGAGCAAGAGCTCGACGAGGTGGAGGAGGCCAGGAAGATGGAGCTCGAAGAGGTGGAGGCGGCGACGAGGACGATTGGCGGCGACGAGGAACTCCACGACAAACTCGATTGACGGCGATGGAAGAGGAAGTCGGCGACGAGGAAGTCGACGACGAGAGTGGGGTGGCGACAAGAGGTGAGGAATTTTGGGGTGGCGTGGGTTGGTGGGAAAATTTGGGGGATAGTGGGAAATTACTTAGCTTTATTTCTTTTAAAATAACCCTTTTAAGCCCCTACGGATTAATTCGTAGAGCTTTCTTTTGCAGTACCGTAGGACCAAATAAAGAGATTGCATCTTAATGTTTTTTAATTTATTTATGCCTCTATGGTGGGCAACATAGGGGCAAATAATGCCCCTACAGAGTAAAACGTAAGAACTGTAAAAAGTTTCCCCTACGAATTCCTCTATTCGTATAGGCAACCCCTCATTGTAGTAGTGTTTGTTTTAATTCTTTTTGCATTACTTTTCTGCATTACTTTTATGTATTACATTCAGCATTACTTTCTGCACTTTCTGATTTTAAATATGGTTTCATTCATTTTCCACCTCTATTTTAAATCACTAATATCAATGTGCGAGTAAATTATTACTTGCTAGGGTTTGTAGAATAGGGTAGAATAATAGATGAAAATTTGCTTAATTTTTTTTGATGTTTTAATGTTTATAAAGTTTAGCAAAATGAATGTTAACCCTCTTATCGGGTGCGCTATCAATTCATGATAGTCACGACCACGATTTGAGATTCGTTAATAATTATTTTGTTAAGGGCTTGAGATAAATAGAGATTGTAACATTTCAAAAATATATAATATTATTTTCGAAATTTAAATAAATAAAATAATAAATTTTATGAATATTATAGAAGTATGGAAATTAGTTTTAATGGAATGGTATAATTATATACCTATATTTTGGAAAATATTTAGGAAATTAATATAAATTATTGATTATGAAAGTATTTATTTGATTTGGACATTTTATAAATTATTATATAATTATTTGTATACAAGTTTAATACTAAACTTGATTAATATTTCACTAATTATGTATTAACCTTATTTGTGTATCATGACATGCAACATTTTATGTTATAACACTTGTTCATATTGTTAACCATGGCTTCATTTGCATTTAAATGGTTTTGTTTTTTTAGAAAAGAAAAAGAAAGGATAAAGATGAGAGAGAGACTTGAGGTGACAAGTATCATGGTAGGGAGAGAGGGGGGAGAAGTTTCAACACTCTTCTGTATTTTTCCTCACCTCCTCATCCTTTCTATTTCTTCATCTCCTTCTCTTTCATCCTCCTTCACCCTTACTTCCATCTTAAGTCTACCCTTAAAACCACCCTCAAACCAATTACCACCTTCACAAAAATCATTCCTCACATTACTACAAATATCATGGTAGGATCAAGTTGGGACTTTGAGCACTTTGGCCATCCTAGGAATTTCTTGAGTTGCTCTTGGAAGGTAAATCCCTCATTTTTAGTTAAGTATTAAGTTTTCCTAATCTCCTATAGTAATTTAGAGTTAAACAAGTATAGGTTAATGATCTTGGAAAATTCTAGAATGAGATTTAGTGGATGTTTTGAGTTGTGGAGGTGTATTTAAGGCTGGGTTAGTGACTACAAACCTTCTAGTGGTAAAATTCTGGACTAAACATGAGTTTAGAAGTCCCAATCATGAAATTAGAATTTTTCGATATCGGGTTTTTGTGGAAATGTGATGATAAATTAGGATCTGCTATGACTTGGAAACTCTGAAAAATAGTTAGTAAACACAGAGGGATGTGCAGGCTATTAGAAACATTCCTTAGAGACCCGAGCCCCCAACTTCCTAAACTGGCCGCCAAAAAATGCCTTGTGGCCGCAATTTGTGGCCTGACCTAGATGATTGGGTCCCAGGTTTGGTCCATAGCTCCTTTTTATGATATATAGACCTACCACATATGCAAAATGTCCTAATTTCACCTAGGGTAAAATCTGGGAGTGTTTTTCCAGGTTACTGTTTTCGTTTTGCGACTTTTGTTAACTTGAGTTTTGGTATTTGAGTTTTGACTCGATCGTTTGCCGTTTGTATGTCAACATCGAGAGTTGTTTGGTTATTCTTACATGCGTGGACAATAGGTTCTAACCTATGTACGTTTTGCTTACCATATTTGTGTCCGGACATGATTTGGATGTCGATACGACGTGCGTTGAACTGTAGGTACCTTCACGTGGACTTCGGGACGACAAAGGAGAACAAGATATCATCAACTTCGGTTAGAGCGAGAATAGTGGGTGAGTAGATGTATATCTACGGGGAAAGTCGGGTGGATAGCATATAGCACCCCCGCAACCGTAGAATATGGTACTTATATATAGTTATATATATATTTCAATGTTGGATATGTATACTTAGCTAATAGGGTTCTAGAAGACTATAGGTTAGAATAAGCGTACTCGTAGGAAGATATACCCTTAGTCCTATTTCTCTTAGTGTTGAGCCCTTTGGGATATATGTTGTCACACACACACTTGGTATGATATGTGTGTGTGTGTGTGTGTGTGTTCATATATATATACGTGTAAGATGAGGATATGATATGATAGAAGGATATGAGTCGATATGATCGGACATGATGTCACGAGGTTATGATATATGATTTGAGATTGAAACACCATGTTATGATATGAGATATTACATGATCATTGGGCGATATACATATAACATGTGACGACATGTGACTAGATGAGATGATAGAATGTACATGACCTTAGATCCGTACCCTTGAATTATGATATCATACGAAGGATTATACCGTATGAGATATGATATATATGATAATTGATCCGTACTCTTGATTCAAGGATGTCGTACAATGGATTATATCGTACGAGTTATGATATATATGATGATTGATCCGCACTCTTGACTCGAGGATGCCGTATAAGGGACTCTACCGTACGTGATACTGTGAGGCTGGATTGCCGACGGATGGATATATCGACTCGGAAATGTTATAGTCTTCTAATCACTTTCGGCTCAGAAATATTTTAGTCTTTTAATCATTTAAGTAGATATTAGATTATAATTAGAGCCATACCTATTTTCAAAACTAACGGATCACTATGCATTTTCAAAAGACAACCCCAAGGGACGCTACCGATTTTCAAATGGTATCTTTTTCTCAAAAACACTGTAGCCCCCTATATTTCTAAAAACAATGATTCGTGCTATTTTAAATACTATAACTATATGGCTCGTATGTAGCTATATATTTTATACTGTTGCGTTTAATGTTTACTGTTCTGCTATGCTCGTATCATTCTCTTTTGTATTTCACTTACATGTTATTCTCATTATCTTTTATGACCTCGTCTGCTAGGACACATGCACCATTACTGATGATGCGCACGTACACACACTCACCGGCTCATACACTCATCATCGGTAATTGCCATGCCACATACACATTAGAAATCGTTACTTCATTCGTATAACCTGATAACTTTTAGCTTAATAGTATTGCTTAGCACTCATTATCTCACATGCTAGTTTAGATATTGCATTTCTTACTTAGTTGGATGCTACGTTCATATATATACATTTTGGTTATGTATTATAGATTAGTTCTGTGCCGGTACTCATTGTTTCATTATTAGCTCATGATTATAAGATTTCGGTTTTCTTGAGATTTCTGGATTTGAGAAACCGCAAATATATTTTGAAAACTTATGATTTGTTCTAAAAACACGGTTTCTCTAGATATGATTGTGTGGCATCAACCATGAGTTTTCTCGGTTTTGAGCTATATATATACCCGATTCGAAGAGAGAGGAGGAACCGTCAGCGAGTACATGGTGGACCCGGTACGATACCCCAGGGCAAGAAGATCGTATAAAGAGACGTTGAGCCCGGTAGGGGAGCACTACCGACCTGTGATAGTTTAGCTCAGCGGATATCCGGAGGATTCCAACCGGAGTCATGAGATCAGATGGATATAAGGGTCGATCCGATAAGACGGCGCTCGATATATCAGGATTTATGTATGCTGCTGGACACGGTTTTTATGATGTTTTCGAGTGTCGATACTGGGCACTCAGGTTTTCATCATGATTTGGTGTGTCGTTGATGGACACATATTGGATGTTACATTTATACTCATACATATATGATACATATGGCATGGTGCCACTTTATGACACGGACATGAGTATATTGGTATTATACTTATGCTTATACTATTACCCTTATTACCACCACTCGATGTCATTATATTATTATCATATTACTGTATGACCTAGAAGATTGTCATACATTCGATTTCTATCTGGTGATGTCTTCTACTTACGAGTTGGCAACTCATCCCAGTTGTGCCACAGTTTTCTTCCAGGTTGACTGCACAAATTCAGTAGCGGCTTACTGGCACACCGCCTTCTTTTGGGTGATTTGCGTTGGTAGGTAGGGTACACTTACATCGTGACCACTATTTGTACTTGTATATTTATTCAGTTGTATCTAGTTAAAAGCTCCATCAACCAGACTATATATATTTGGTAGACTTAGAAACCACAGTTTGTATATTCTTTCGGACCTAGAGTTACAGATATGTATTTATTCTTTATTTTGGTTTCTTTACTTTCTTTTCTGTGTTTTGATTTTCGCCTTTGGCGCCGTATACCTGTATTCGTGTGGTTGTTTCCGCCAATTATGGTGAAGAGCTAGCTCCCACATGGTGATGCCTTTTATTATTGCTTGTATTAGTTTCGGGTTAAAATTTACAAAGGAGGTGCTGCCCAAATTTCAAATAACGAAAATGTTTTCAACTATAGTATATAATCCACTTGTGTTTTCACATAATATTACTTATGCGTTTAAAGAAAGAACCTGATCTCATTATACCTTTATTTCAAAACTTCACCTCCACTATTTCCCCAAAAAGGTTTAGATTTCCGGGCTTTTGGCTTACTTGGATTACGGTGGGGTCCTATAGACTTCACGTGATCCAAGTGCCAGTCACGTGCCTTTTCCGGGTCGTGACAGAGATCAATGGAAGGACAAAGGGCAGTAGTGGAAAATCCTAATTCCCACCAAGAACCCTAATCCACATTCATCGCTATCTCTCTAGTATTAAATAATTAAAAGATAAAAAGAATTATTTTTAGAACTCTGTCCATTAACTACTAAATCCTATAAACGCTATAAACCCTTCTATTATAAAATTGTCATCCCTTCTTAATAGAAACGACAACAATCCTTCTTCTCTTTTATCAACTCGTTTAAAGCAAGATAAGAAATTCACCATTTCCCTGCGGACGACCCGCACTCATCGCGGCTAGCTATTTGCGACACCGTCTTGAATGCGGTTATTTACAACTTATATAAACATAACTTTTTTCCCCACCAATCAATACCAGATACTTATTAGATTTTAGATATATTTATATCCTTTTAAAGTTTAAATTAAGGGTATGAGTTATTTAAATTATATTCTTGTATTTTGGTCTAAAAGATTACGTATAAGTATTGTTTTCCTAAATATATATTTGATGAGATTTTGATGGAGATTGGTTGTAGTTTGATATTATCTATATGCCTTAAAATCTATAATATATATATATATATATATATATAACTGTTGGGGTCAAAATTTGCACCCCGGTTGACCGAGTCAAAGTCAAGGTCAACCCCAAATCAGGTGGGCCCAAGCCCAGGTCAAGCGGGCCCATTCCCAAGTCGAGCACGCGGCCAGCCTCCTCCATGCCAAAATATAGATCATGCAATAAATAATTTTTTATGCATGAATGTATGCGAAATGGGCATAAAGCCAAATTTTTGTAAGCTCATGGCTTATGTGCAAAAAGAAATGGCACATGAGCCATGGGATGGCTAAAATGCCATTTTTGTAATGCCCAAGGGGCTATATGTAAAGTGTATAGTCTATAAAGGCAAGGATAATAAAAATATCCCAACAACTTTTTCTCTCTCCAAAGAAAAATCTAGATCAGTGATCTTCTCCTTCCTCAAGGTTCTAAACCTTCCTCTTTTTTTAATTAAATCAAGAGTTTTACTGTTCCTTTTCCAAAACTAAATAGTTTTTTCACCACAAAACCCACAAAGGGGAACTCAGATCTGCCATCAGATCTCAGAAAGGAGAGATTTTTAGAATCTCATATTTCTTGATCTTCAAGATCCGGCCAACAAAGGAAGAAGAAGGAGACCCATCTCCAGAAACCCCACTTTGGGGAAGAACTAGGGCTCAAAGGGAGAAGCCCATCATCAGCTTCAAAACATCTTAGGAGTTTAACTCCTCATACACACACACACACACACAGAGAGAATAATAAGTGCTCCTTTCTGGGAGTACAACTCCCATTGCAGGGACCAAGTCCCTTTTGCTGCTCGAGCGCCCACGTGCTGACACGTGGTGCGCTAGCACTCTTGCGCCCAGAGCGCTAGCGCTCGAGCGCCCACGTGTTGACACGTGGCGCGCTAGCGGTCAAAGCACTCGAGCGCCCATGTGCTGAAACGTGGCACGCTTGCGCTCAGTGCGCCAGCGCTCTTGCGCTCAGAGCGCTAGTGCCCAAAGCGCTAGCGCTCGAGTGTCCACATGCTGACACGTGGCGCGCTCGCGCTCAGTGCGCCAGCGCTCTTTCACTCAGAGCGCTAGCGCCCGAGCGTCCACGTGCTGACACGTGGCGCGCTAGCGCTCAGTGCGCTAGCCCCGAGCGCCCACGTGCTGACATGTGGTGCGCTAGCGCTCTTGCGCTCAAAGCGCTGGCGCTGGCCCCATGCATCTTTTGGATGCCTTTTCCCCACGCATCTTTTGGATGCCTTTTCCCCCTTTTTTATATATATACATATGTATACATATGTACACACACATACTCCACGACACTGTCCCTGTTAGAAAAAAATTTCTAACGGGGCGCTGCCCCGCACCCCGTAAGGGGGCTGCTAGCCCCCTTGACCCCCAGCCCGCTATCCGGGTAGCGGGACCCCCGTAAAAACTCTGCGAGGCCCCCGATATATCCAAAACCGCTTCAAAAAACAACACTGCACATTGAGTTTGCATGACCAGTTTAACCCGTCAATCGGAGGTTCCCTCGCTCCAAAGGCTAGGGATAATTAACGACAGCTTAGTCCGCGGCTGCCGGAGATTCGGATCCCCACAATCATTAAACCCCGGCCTACCTGATTGATCGTTTTTCCCGTTGTGTAGTATATAGAGAAATTTGTAAAGAACTTCACAACCAAAAACTTATATTGACCGCAATCAAACTACGGTGTCGGATGTAGTTTGTAGTGAGTGCGGATCGTCCACAGGGATTGCATAATTCACTTGTATTTCGATACGTTTGAAATGAAATGTTAAGCAACAATAAACGAAAACATGATTCAAGAATGATTTGTATTCGAGTGTCACTATTCTTTATGCAAGAATCAAGAAACTATAAACAATCAAGAATCGGTTGTTTTGATAATATTTCCAATCAACAATCAAGAATATAAGAGAGGCTCGTAGGAATCGATAGGATCAATAGACGTGATGTAATCTAAAGATATCGTGTTCTTGTCCTTCGAAGGATTGATACTAGATTGATGATGATCGACGACAGTTGGGGCTTTATCGTGAAACTAGGGTTTCATCCTATAACCCTTGTTCTTTCGTCGATATCATTCCTTTTCTAGCCTCTACCAAATTCAAGAAACGATCGTAACTCCCCAATTTCGATCGATGTCAATCAAGAAAGCATCGAAACGAAATGGGTCGTCGTTTCTTGAACAAGCTAGGGTTTACAAAACTCGTGGGAATCAAGAATCGATTAAAGCTATGTTACATCATCATTCTATTATCCGTCTCGACTCCTCGACGAGTGGAGTTTTATTCACACATCACCACACAGATAATATTCAAGAATTGTAAAGATAACATGATGCGGAATTTAAAGAAAACAAGATAAAAGAATATCACCTTTTATTTAATCAACAATTTCAATACATTCTTTCAAGAATCTACAAGAAGAAGAAATCGATCGTTGACTCGGCTTCGCTCGTCTCCGTGGATCGTGGATCTACTTTGATCTCTTGCCCGATTGAAGATCGGCTTGGCTCATAAAAGGGTTGAAGGCATCTTGCTTGGCTTGCACTCAAGATCTTGAATTGTGATTGGATTTAGGGTTAGGGTTTCCTACAAGCTCTCTCACTAAACTTGAGGAAGAGGGGATGAAGAAAGAGATTGATTTTTTTCTAAGCTTTCCCAAGGTTGCCAAGATGAGAAATGAGTGAGCCTAGGGTCTTATTTATAGAACTCTCAAACCCTAGGTTTAGGTTTGAATTAGAACTTTCCCTCCCAAAGTTTGTTGAAGAGTTTCTAGAAGGAGTTTGTTAGGAGTTAGCTTAGGGTTTAAGCTAGGGTTTAGGGAAAGTTCTAGAAGTATTAGGCTAGTTTAGGTGTTTGCTGATCTGGTGGAAGTATCAGGAATATTCTGGAAACTGGGATGCATTTTTGAGCTGTAGCCATTCAAACAGGAATTGTGCAATAAAAATGAGGAGCCAATTCCCTGTAGCCGCCGCGGATCAGCCGCAAGTACACCATAAATGCCGCTCTTCCGCGGCTTGTTAGTAGGCTTGGGCCTTGGGCTTTCTGCTGAAGCTTTTCACTGGAGTTTGGGTCTTTCTCTGATGTTTTGATTTGTATAATCCCTTCTGTGTTGATACCAGATTTGAGTTAAGTGAGTTTACGAGCAATTGTAATGGTCGAGCAATGTAATGATCGAGCAAGCTTCTCTTTTCCTGCACAGACTTCGAAACACGGGTTGCGATATATAGAAAATATGCTATGTAATGCAATGCAGTCAATTTCCCTAGAAATGCCGGTTTTAAGGTCGAATACATGTAATTTGATATTTTGCGACCGATTTGCTAATATGTAGAATATGAATGTCGAACACTTCTAATTGTATGCAGATGATATGGAAATTGCCGGTTAAAATATGCAATATTTTCGACTGATCAAATACCCCCAAACTTAATTTCGATCGTCTCGAGCGAATGTTTTATTAAAAAGAGAAGGTGAAAATAAAGAAAGAGAAAAACTAACTAGCACACTTTCGTAGGCAACACGATTGCACTGAGCACGTGCAACAAGCCTTTAAACCTCTAGGTGTCCCTAGTAGGAGGAGTGTTGTCTCCTGAGGGTTTTCAGCGGATTGCACCCACAAAATCCAATAATAAAAGCAAGATCATGAATATTACATTTAAAGAAGAGAATCGTAAAAGAAAGACTTTGAAAATTAGGGTTTCCAACTAAGCTAGCTTTTCGGTTGTCATGAGCCCTATCTTAATGGTCATGAAAAGATGTCAGAAATCACGTCCTCCCTCAATAAAACATCATCTTATTCTTCATTCCTATCTTCATTCCAAACATCGATCATATCACCCTGCGTGTGTGTAAAGACATCCCTACACCCGGAGAATTCAATTCAAGCTATCATACCCTTGCCCATCGGCCTCAGTACTTCTTGGCAAACGAGATTGCTTACACACTTTCATGCGACCGTTAATACTTCTTGAGGTACTAACCGACCGATTACTAATGTGCTTGCATGCTTGGTGTATTTTCCTCGTCTTGCACCACCTCAGGCATAGCAGTGACTCCCAGACCAGTTGACCTTGGGGCACTAGGTGAAGAAGCACCCTTTTGCTATATATTTTTATTGCCCTCGGTGATAACAAAACCAGTATCCATTTTTCTCACTACTTTAAAACACATATTTTTTTTTTCATACTTTTGGCTTTAAGACAAGAGCATTTCAAGGTATCCTCTACTATCCCAGGCTTCAAGACGTGTGTAAGTGCGAATAGCAGGGTAGCCACGTTCAAAATGTTTGGCTTCCAGAATAGAAACTATTTTTCAGACTTATTTTTATCCTCAGATTAGTGACGTCCTTCATCTTACTAACCCTTGGGACAACGGCTCATAACTACTTATTACTAGTTCGTATAAGAAAACTTCTAATTTTCTTAGTTTTCTAAAATTTTTCTAATCTCATGGATGCAATTTTTCACTATCTAAACTTTCATTATCTTATTTATATACAAAAAGTGTAAATATTAAAATTATTTTTATATTTGAAAATTTTTAAATTTTTATGGGTTTTGAAAATTTTTCAATTTTTATAGATTTTTAAAAGAAATGTTTTGTGCTTATGCAGATGATATGCAAATGATGCGAAAATAAGCACAAACCTCCCCCAAACTTGTTTTCAACAGTGTCCTCACTGTTGCCGACAGCTATATCTACAAAACCTGTAAATCTGGGGGGAATTATTAGTGGGGGCAAAATATATAAGTGAAGAACTTCCCCCAAACTTATCTTTCACTCACCTTCATTCAAAAGATGATGCAATGATATACAGGATATGAAGGTGAGACGGAGGAATTTTAATCCAAATAAACTGGCTCTTGTAAGAACAAGAGCTCCTCCGTGGGGTTAGTGGAAAAATACGGCTTTAGTCTATGTCCATTTACTTTGAAAACAGTGCCGTTTTTAACATTTTCAACTTCTACTGCCCCGTGCGGGTATACAGACCGCACAACAAAAGGTCCCTTCCATCGAGATCGGAGCTTACCCGCGTGAAGGTGTAATCGTGAATCATAAAGAAGGACTTGTTGACCAGGTAAAAATGTTTTCCTTAAAATGCTTTTATCGTGAAAAACCTTAGTCCTATTCTTTGTGATTACAGCATTATCATAAGCTTCATCGCGGAGTTCGCTTAGCTCGTTAAGTTGCAGCTTCCGAAAGTTGCAAGCAAGGTTTAGATCAAAATTTATTTCTTTTATAGCCCACAATGCTTTATGCTCTATCTCGACAGGTAAATGACATGCTTTTCCAAACACTATCCTATATGGAGACATTCCTAGGTCGGTCTTATATGCAGTCCTGAATGCCCAAAGAGCATCCGTCAATTTGGTCGACCAGTCTTTTCTATTTTTAGCAACTGTTTTCTCCAGGATAAGTTTGATTTGTCTGTTTGAGATTTCAGCCTGCCCGCTTGTTTGGGGGTGATAGGGTGTAGAAAGACGGTGGTTGATTGAGTATTTTCGCATCAGAGTCTCGAAAGACCTGTTGCAGAAGTGTGTCCCATTATCGCTAATGATAGCGCGTGGGTGTCCAAATCGCGAAAAGATATTCTCTTTCAAGAACTTAATGACAACTTTCCTGTCATTAGTGCGACATGGAATGGCTTCTACCCACTTTGAGACATAATCAACCGCCAGCAATATGTACAGATTCCCAAAGGAGTTGGGAAAAGGACCCATAAAATCAATGCCCCAAACATCAAACATTTCAACAACCAGAATTGGTTGCTGAGGCATTTCATTCCTCTGGGATATTCTACCCGTATACTGACATTGTGTACAGGTTTTGCAATACTCAAATGCGTCCTTGAATAAGGTCGGCCAATAAAATCCACATTGCAAAACCTTTTCCGCTGTCTTTCTAGGACCAAAGTGACCCCCACAAGCCTGATCATGACAAAATGAAAGAACACTCTTGAACTCTTCATTCGGGACGCACCGGCGAATGATCTGATCAGGACAATATTTAAACAAATAGGGCTCGTCCCAGTAATAGTGTTTTACTTGGGAAAGAAAACGATATTTGTCCTGTTTTGACCAATCGCTAGGTATCAGTCCCGTGGCATGATAGTTCACAATATCCCTGAACCATGGTTCAGCGGATACGCTCAAGAGTTGTTCGTCAGGGAATGAATCATTAATCGGCAGGGTCACAGGGGAAGAAACGATGCGTGAAAGGTGGTCAGCTACTACGTTTTCACATCCTTTCTTATCTTTGATAACAAGATCGAATTCTTGTAACAGTAGGATCCAACGTATTAGTCGACCTTTTGCATCTTTCTTCGCCAGAAGATGTTTTAAAGCGGAATGGTCAGTATATACAACTATAGTTGAGCCGATTAAGTAAGGCCTGAATTTTTCTAACGCAAATACAACCGCTAAAAGCTCTTTCTCGGTGGTTGTATAATTGATTTGCGCATCATTCAGGGTCTTACTAGCATAGTAAATCACGTGTGGCATCTTTTCGATGTGCTGTCCTAAGACTGCACCTACTGCAAAATCAGATGCGTCACACATCAGCTCAAAGGGGTAGTCCCAATTTGGTGATGATAAAACGGGGGCTGAAGTGAGTGAGTGTTTAAGTGAGTCGAAAGCTGTCTCGCAATCCGAGTCAAAATGGAAGGTCGTATCCTTGGCCAGGAGTAGTGTTAAAGGTCTAGCAATTTTGCTAAAATCCTTAATGAATCTCCTATAAAAGCCCGCATGGCCAAGGAAAGAGCGAATATCTTTGACGCTTTTGGGATGAGGCAGGTTTTGAATGACATCTACTTTAGCTCTGTCAACCTCAATGCCTTTCTGTGAAATGACATGTCCAAGGACTATTCCTTCTTGGACCATAAAATGGCATTTTTCCCAGTTTAAAGTCAAGTTCTTCTCTTTGCAACGAGTAAGAACAGCGTCCAGATTCGCTAGGCAATCAGAAAAAGAGTCTCCAAAAATCGAGAAGTCGTCCATAAAGATCTCCAGAAAATTCTCTACCATATCAGAGAATATCCCCATCATACACCGCTGAAAGGTAGCGGGAGCATTGCATAACCCAAAGGGCATGCGACTGTAAGCAAAGGTACCAAAAGGACAAGTAAAAGTGGTTTTATCTTGATCCTTTTTGGCGATGGGGACCTGATTATAGCCTGAGTATCCGTCCATAAAACAATAGAACTCTCGTCCCGCTAAGCGTTCCAGCATTTGATCAATAAATGGTAGAGGAAAATGGTCTTTCCTCGTAGCAGCGTTGAGTTTTCTATAATCGATGCATACACGCCACCCAGTTTGGGCGCATGTCTGAATCAACTCATTCGCTTCATTTGTGATAACTGTGATGCCGGATTTCTTAGGAACGACATGTATAGGACTCACCCACTGGCTATCGGAGATGGGGTATATAATACCACTATCTAAGCATTTGACGATCTCTTTCATGACAGCTTCCTTCATGACGGGATTCAACCGTCTCTGTGGTTCTCGGGTCGGTCTGGCATCATCCATCACATGTATATGATGTTCAACTATCAAGGGACTAATCCCTTTGATGTCCGCCATACTCCAACCAAACGCCTCTTTGTTAGATCTCAATACCGATAAAAGGGCATTCTCTTGCTCTGATGCAAGAGAAGCGGAAATGATAACCGGTAATGACTCGTTCTCACCAAGATAAGCATATTTCAGGTGAGAAGGTAAAATTTTGAGATCTAACTCAGGCGGAGAAATGATAGAAGGAAGGGTCACAGATTGATTTTTGGATCTACAAAGAAGCTCAGAGCCTGTGAAAGATACAGACTCGGGTGGAGAAAAGTCAGAAGTGCAGGACTCATGTGTAGCTAAAGTGTCCTCACTAAGATCTAGTGCAAAGTCAAGCAGAGATGTGCTAATGTCATCGAGATCAGTAAAGCAAATATCCTCAGCTCCACAACTATCGGGAGCGATCTCATGGACAGAGCACACATCTAAAATATGAGCAGAGGGTTCTGACGGCTGACTTCCAACTTTATAAATGTTTAGTTCAATGGTCATATTTCCAAATGATAAGTTCATTGAACCATTTCTACAGTTTATAACAGCGTTGGAAGTGGCAAGGAAAGGACGACCTAGAATCACCGGAATTTGGCCTCGGGGGTTTGCTACAGGATGTGTGTCGAGCACAATGAAGTCTACAGGGAAAACAAATTCCCCGACCTTTATTAACACATCCTCTAATTCACCCCTTGGTTTGGTGATAGATCGGTCTGCCATCTGGAGAGTGCAATGAGCAGGTTTCAGCTCTCCAATCCCTAATTGCTCATAGACAGAATAAGGTAACAGGTTAACACTCGCGCCAAGGTCTAAAAGAGCACGATTTATGTTTTTACCCCCAATCGAAATCGATATTGTAGGACAACCTGGGTCCTTTCTTTTCTTTGGAAGCTGGGGTATAAAAGCAGTGCTGATATTGTTAGACATAAAGACCTTCTTTGGCACTTGGGTCTTCCTCTTCCTAGTGCACAAGTCCTTAAGAATCTTCGCATAAGCGGGGACTTGTTGAATCGCATCTAGGAGAGGGATATTGATGTTAACCTGTTTGAACATCTCTAAAATTTTCTCCATATGAGGACTCGTTCTATTAGCCCTTAGCCGGTTCGGGTAAGGTGCTTTCGCAATAAGCGCGGGGTCCATCATAGGAGAAGGAAAGGGGGGTAGACGAGGTCCCAAAGGAGGTGTGGGGACCGTCTGTGGAGAACTATAAGGGTTGGGTGAAGGTGTTGAACCTAGAGGGAAATGGAGAATAGGCTCGTGCGAAGGTGGTTTGGTAGAAGAAGAAGGATCAGAAGGTGAAGTGTGTGTGTGTGGGAAAGACTCAGCCGGGGTGTTGATATGATTTTCAGTATCATCAATACCTTCCCCGACATGATTGTTCAGCACTCTTCCCGATCTCAACGTGGTAATGGCATTTACATTGTAATGCCCAGGATTCTGTAGGGGTTGAGAGGGAAGTTTCCTTTTTTCTCTCGCACTCATTTCGGCTTTTAAGCGTGCGATTTCAGCTTCCATCGTTTTGATACTCTCAGCTTGGGACGCTGAGTTTTTCTTTATCTCATTGACGGAAGATCTAACCTCAGTCGAAACATCCATGAAATTTGATAAAAGTGATTTCATGGTTTGAGTGAATTGAGAGAAATCGTCAGAACAGGGCTGCATAGGATTAGACTGTGCAGGAGTGTTGCCCTGATTTTGGAAATTTTGTGACTGATAGGGGTGCTGAGTGAGTTGAAGGGGTTGCTGTTGTGGTGGAGGAAGAGCCCTTTGAAATTGATTCGTGTTTGGAACCGTGTTTTGAGATTGTGATTGGTTCCAAGCAAAATTCGGGTGGTTCCTCCAACCCTGATTGTACGTGGAAGAATATGGATCGTTTCGAGGTCGTTGAAATGCGGCATTAGAATGCTCGTGACCTTGAAACGCAGAGTTTAATGGACATTCTTCCGTTAAATGTGACGGATCAGAACAGCACCCACAAACAGTTTTGGGGAGCGACATTGGGTTTAGGGAGGCTGCTGCAAATTTGTGTTCCATAGCGTCGAGCTTCTTTTGCATTGCTGCCATTTCAGCTCGAACACCTATGGACACATCTATCTGGTGTACGCCACCCCTATTCAATGGTTGTGTTCCACTCTCCCAAATTAGTGATTTTTCAGCGAACTCTTCTAAGTATCGCCAAGCTTCCCCATCATCTTTGGTCATAAAAGTACCTTGACACATGTTTTCAAGGCTCTGTTTAGTGCTAGGGTTACTGCCCTCATATATGATTCGGCAAAGCTCCCATCTCGGGATGCCGTGATGAGGACATTGAACCAATAGATCCTTGAAACGTTCAAAGTATTTTGAAAATGGTTCGGCAGGGAGCTGGGCAAATTGGTTCAGTTCGCTACGGATTCGAGCCGTCTTTTGGACTGGGTAAAATTTCTTAAGGAATGCAGCGACGAATTCTTCCCAATTCGTAATAGAATGTGCGGTGGTGTTATATAGCCACTTCTCGGCTATATCGCACAAAGTAAATGGAAGAAGTCGTAGACGCATCGCATCCACTGAAAGTTGTGACGTACCCATCATTGCGCATACGTTTTCAAATTTGGTAATGAAAACGTAAGCGTCCTCGGTCTCGAGTCCGTGGTATTTGGGTAAAAGATTGATATACTGGGGCTTAATCTCAAAGTTATCCCCATTGGCTGGTGGTGTGGATAAGCAGGTCGAAAGAGGACCTCTATGTGGATAGCATCTTTCCTGGAGAGAAATGTGGGGTGGATTCTGCGCACCAACGGACGGTGGCAGATTAGGGTTAAAGAAATTTGATGGATTCGGATCCATCGGTGTGGGTGTGGTAGTGGGTAAAGGAAAGGTAAATGGAGAATTATCGACTTCGGAGTCGATAAAAGGTACGCGGACTAAACGGGCACTAGAATCCCGTGTCCAGCCTATCTTGTACTAAAAAGGGTTAGTACAAGTGGCAGCGTTGACTTATAATTAGGGGTAATGAATGAATGCGGTGCTTGCTTTGAAAAAGGGACGGATTTTGAAAAAATGATGCGACAAAACAAATGCAGCACACAACCCTAGAATCTAGTGGTCACCTAGGTCCGATCTCTAGACCGCTCCTAACTGCCAAAAGACAAGTCGCAGGATAGAATCCTCCACTGCCTCTTTGTCCCCCTGTGGCCGGATAAGTGCCAGGTAAGTGGGAAGGAACCACCACTACAGTGGACCTAATTAATAACCACTAGCCTTAGACACACTCGCCTTAGGCACCACAAGAAAACGCGGATAAGCAATGAATTACCCACGACCTTCTCTTGTCCTATTGAGCGCGACAGTCCTTAGAGTCTTCTCTAGATTTCTTTTAGTTAATGGGGGTAATGCGGATGCAAGTTTTGCGATTTTCGGGGCCTAGGAAGGGTAATGAAATCCCCACCTAATTTGGATTTGGCCGTGCCCCTTAAATTTCCGTATTAGAATGCAAACAACCAAGAAATCAAAATCACACACAATTTTATTTTTGCTTTGCGGCGCTGCGATTTATTTGCAAAGAATCCTGCAGCAAAGGGTTAATTGGAGCTAAAAAGAGAGAGGGGAGAGAGACAGAAATCACCTGCACTGAAAATTTTTCAGTGATCCCTCACTGCTGCCGCGTTTCCGCCGCGTATGGTGGCTTTGTGCCGCCCTTCCGCGCTCCCACAGTGAGTTCACTGGATCAAATTTCTTCAGGGAGTCTCTGTTGGCTCCCTCAGCTCTGAGGTATATTCCAAAAATTTTTATCACAGCCCAGAATGCTCCAGATCTCCTTGCAGTCAAATCACAACACACGTGTAAGAGTTTGTACGAATTTTGATTTCAAGAAGTAAAACGTAATAATTCTTTCACTTCAAACTATAAATGCAAATGAATTAGCGCGATCCCTGGCAACGGCGCCATTTTGATTGATCGTTTTTCCCGTTGTGTAGTATATAGAGAAATTTGTAAAGAACTTCACAACCAAAAACTTATATTGACCGCAATCAAACTACGGTGTCGGATGTAGTTTGTAGTGAGTGCGGATCGTCCACAGGGATTGCACAATTCACTTGTATTTCGATACGTTTGAAATGAAATGTTAAGCAACAATAAACGAAAACATGATTCAAGAATGATTTGTATTCGAGTGTCACTATTCTTTGTGCAAGAATCAAGAAACTATAAACAATCAAGAATCGGTTGTTTTGATAATATTTCCAATCAACAATCAAGAATATAAGAGAGGCTCGTAGGAATCGATAGGATCAATAGACGTGATGTAATCTAAAGATATCGTGTTCTTGTCCTTCGAAGGATTGATACTAGATTGATGATGATCGACGAGAGTTGGGGCTTTATCGTGAAACTAGGGTTTCATCCTATAACCCTTGTTCTTTCGTCGATATCATTCCTTTTCTAGCCTCTACCAAATTCAAGAAACGATCGTAACTCCCCAATTTCGATCGATGTCAATCAAGAAAGCATCGAAACGAAATGGGTCGTCGTTTCTTGAACAAGCTAGGGTTTACAAAACTCGTGGGAATCAAGAATCGATTAAAGCTATGTTACATCATCATTCTATTATCCGTCTCGACTCCTCGACGAGCGGAGTTTTATTCACACATCACCACACAGATAATATTCAAGAATTGTAAAGATAACATGATGCGGAATTTAAAGAAAACAAGATAAAAGAATATCACCTTTTATTTAATCAACAATTTCAATACATTCTTTCAAGAATCTACAAGAAGAAGAAATCGATCGTTGACTCGGCTTCGCTCGTCTCCGTGGATCGTGGATCTACTTTGATCTCTTGCCCGATTGAAGATCGGCTCAGCTCATAAAAGGGTTGAAGGCATCTTGCTTGGCTTGCACTCAAGATCTTGAATTGTGATTGGATTTAGGGTTAGGGTTTCCTACAAGCTCTCTCACTAAACTTGAGGAAGAGGGGATGAAGAAAGAGATTGATTTTTTTCTAAGCTTTCCCAAGGTTGCCAAGATGAGAAATGAGTGAGCCTAGGGTCTTATTTATAGAACTCCCAAACCCTAGGTTTAGGTTTGAATTAGAACTTTCCCTCCCAAAGTTTGTTGAAGAGTTTCTAGAAGGAGTTTGTTAGGAGTTAGCTTAGGGTTTAAGCTAGGGTTTAGGGAAAGTTCTAGAAGTATTAGGCTAGTTTAGGTGTTTGCTGATCTGGTGGAAGTATCAGGAATATTCTGGAAACTGGGATGCATTTTTGAGCTGTAGCCATTCAAACAGGAATTGTGCAATAAAAATGAGGAGCCAATTCCCTGTAGCCGCCGCGGATCAGCCGCAAGTACACCATAAATGCCGCTCTTCCGCGGCTTGTTAGTGGGCTTGGGCCTTGGGCTTTCTGCTGAAGCTTTTCACTAGAGTTTGGGTCTTTCTCTGATGTTTTGATTTGTATAATCCCTTCTGTGTTGATACCAAATTTGAGTTAAGTGAGTTTACGAGCAATTGTAATGGTCGAGCAATGTAATGATCGAGCAAGCTTCTCTTTTCCTGCACAGACTTCGAAACACGGGTTGCGATATATAGAAAATATGCTATGTAATGCAATGCAGTCAATTTCCCTAGAAATGCCGGTTTTAAGGTCGAATACATGTAATTTGATATTTTGCGACCGATTTGCTAATATGTAGAATATGAATGTCGAACACTTCTAATTGTATGCAAATGATATGGAAATTGCCGGTTAAAATATGCAATATTTTCGACTGATCACTACCCTAGACAAGGGGAATCTGTAATGCGCCTGACAAGCGCGCGTATTCCCATCTCAATGGGGTGACGAAAAACACCCTACAGATTCTGGCACGCTCGGTGGGACCAATCTCTCCTCCCATATTTCGGGTTAAGCTTTCATGCGAACTCAATTAATATGCATATCAATTGCCTGTACTAAAATCGTGTTTTTTTGTGCAGGTTAACGTTCTCCACTTGCAATCTTCGGACGCAGCGAAGATGTCTCCAAGGATCAGCTCAGCTCTCGACACAGCTCCCATCTCCTACACGATGAAGATGGACGCCAGGACGGTCCTCCCGGCTAGTCTTGGGTGACAATGGGAAGAGCCACCGCTACCATTCGGCTCTATTCTGTTCGTGTCAGCTAACGCCATCCCAGCTTCTCAAGCCCCGGTGACAGACAAGTCGGTCTCGAGAGGCAAGAGGCCAAATGTGGTGGTCTCGAAGGCGCCCCAACTCAAACGCAAGTCAGTATTTGAACGACTCTTCTTGGCCCCAGCTGGGGGCAAGGCCATCAACACCAACAAAGCAACAAGGCCTAGTCGGGTCGCATTGATATGACCCAGTCTACAATACCTCAAGAAGGATTTGTTCATTTCTGAACTCTTCCTCTTGTGCGTGTTCCGTATACTAAGAACTGTAGTTTGATTTAGAACATCAATGCTTTTAGATAACGTGCCTGAACCGATCAACTTTTGATATAGGAAATGTTCAAAACATTATCCAACATAACAAAATTATATCCTTTCTTTACTAATAAAGAGACTGATATGATTTTGTATATCAGGTTCGGTATCTAATAACATTCGTTCAGAATCAATGTATTCAGGTAATACAGGGTGACAGTGACCAATAGACCTGGCTGCAACACTTGCACCGTTTTCTGCCTCATGAAACTTATCACCCGTTCTCAGTTCTCTACCTATCTGTAGCCCTATGTAACAGATTACATATCTGGGATCCTGAATCCAGTATCAAATACCCAGGACGTAGAGGATACAGAGAAACAGTTCTTTGTAATGAACACACCCGAAGATGATGCATCAACATGCACTTTCTTCGTTTGGGCGGCACGGCAAATCTGGTATTCCTCAATTTCCTGCTCTGTCTTATAACAATTATAAGTTGGAGCGGGACCAACGTTCCCCAGCACAGTATAACAAGCGGGTTCGGTCAATACATCTGTATTATTATCTTGATTAAGGCGTGATATGGTCGCTACCTGAAGAGAGAGAGAAGAAAACACTCAGCGTGCGCTCTTGCAAGAATAGATTGGTTATTATTTTATCTAATCAGGATGGCTCCCGCTGTTTTTATCAAATCTTCCTTCAAACCCTAAAAGGAAAGACTAGCCGGGATTAATTACACGCTACAAGTTCACCAATCTTTCAGCCAGGCCAGTGTCGGTACTTTGAGGGAGGTCCCCCATGCTTTCGCACGAACCTAATTAATGTAAACCTCGTTTTCCCAGAGGCGTAACCTCGTTAACACCTTTCTAGACACCTACTTGATCGGCTAATTGTAATGTGTAAAACTCTCCCAGGAGTAACAATTACTCGCAGCGGGTATCGGGATCCAACTATCTCATAGAAGGTATGCAATCTCATTGCAAATTTCAACACTTGAAATTCCCGATAATATTTTGCCCCAAATGATCTATGACCTTGACAAGGTCAACAAACCATAGACCGTAAGTCAAGTTCAACCCGTCATTTCTTGATTGAATCAAACCCACCCGCACGACCCTTGACAAGGTCAACAAGGCCGTACGACTACCCTAACCCAATCTGCATCATATGCATAAGCAGATAAATACTGGTTAGCTACCGCACACTGCGCCTTGACAAGGTCAACAAACGCAGCACGAATACAAAACAGGACTTATCTGAAATGACGGAGGGCTACAACAGGTTTTTCTGAAAACCTATTGCATAATGAACTTGATATCGTTGTAGGATCAAATGAATTTTGAAATGGAGTGTTTTTTAGGCTTTTCTAGTTTTGCTAAAGGGGTCACTCCCGGTGAAGGGATCGTCGGCCCTTTCCTCGTCGAATGAGGTGCGGGATATATCATATATATCACTGTGCAAAGCAGAAACTATAGAAGCTATCAAAAGACAAACCGAGTGTGTAGCATCTTCCAGTTATTGCTAAAGGGGTCACTCCCGGTGAAGGGATCGTCGGCCCTTTCCTCATCGAATAAGGTGCAGGATATATCATATATACCGCTGTGCAAAGCAAGAACTGTAGCTACCTGTTTTTATTTTTGAAATTCGATTCCACAACATCTTTAGGTTTCTTTTTCTTTCATTAATCATATTAATGAAGTCCCATCATTTAAGTACCTAAACATCACAGATAAATACGACGTACACTTATGCCATCCGCATTCGCCTCGATGTCCCCTCATGCACCGTTAGGTTAGGTAACTAACGGCAGAGCGGGGCAGGGCTAGCGCGGGTGTAAAACATAAGTAACGTCTATATAATATATCATATATACTATATACAGTATCCATCACAGCATATCAAATGATCACATCACAGATATCGCAGCAGAAGAAACATATAAAATATTGGATATACTAGGATGTCCGTGTTTTCAATACGAGCCAGTATAATACACGGATTCCACGGTCACGATGAATAGCCAAACCCACACCCCTAGACCCCTACGAGAGCGGCAAGCAACCCTACCAATTCTAGAGTTAGGATACCCGGACTCGACTTCTCGAGTTGGTCTCCCACTGGACTCCAGAACCCGGTTACTTGTGCCCTCCTCCTTGGGTCTATCCCAGTGCGGAAAAGTAAATAATATACAAAAGGTGACATCTTCCGCAACCTGGAAGTGCCCCAATAAAAGAATATTACATACAAGTTTTTACATGAATGAAAATGAAAAACACTCATCTCACATAAAAAAACCCTGGCTATTCAAACACGACGATCCAATATAACATATCCAGCAACACATAACATCACATGTCATCAACGTAAGTAAACATGCGTATCCCAATTGTCGTTGACATATAGCAAAGAAACCGGCGATATCACATATTACACTTACGGTCGCAGAAAAGAAAGTGTAAAACTACAACAGTTGGAATCCGCAACCTCTTTAGACATCGCATGCCTAATCAAATGAATTCCTTAGACATCGCATGCCTAACAATTATAAACCCCGCATTTTAGTCTCATTATCGAAAACACTTTTCAATATCAAGTCGGGCAATACAACAAGATTCCCGACATTCTGATCGAATGCTCGTCGCAAACTTCAGTAGACGGCAGCACCCCCGATGCCGTCGACGAAGTGCACCAAGGCGGAACACCGCTGCCGCGAGCACCCAAACGGATACTTTCGGCGACGGGGTTCTCCTACAGTCACTTGGTCGGGGCTATGGGGCATGGCTATCTATTAAGTTTACCAGCGAGTATCCGCGTACGCTACGTGATTGCGACGGACTTTTGATCGCATCAAAATTCCGTGGCAACCGATCAAGTGAGACTAAAGTGCTATGTTTATAACATTCATTTAGTTATCTCATAATTACTTGTGAATACCAATTATTGTATCACATTCCGGATAAATAGAAAATGTTAAACTTTTCGATCAAACAATCGAACACCCAAGTTTTCCTGAAACAGCTCAACTCATGAAATAAGTTTATAAACATTCACTTCATGCCTCAGTACCAACGATCCAGCCGTAGAAGGGTCAAGCCAACGCCTCACATGTGGCACGCCGTACTGCCCCAAACCCTAAGGTTCAAAGGGTAGTTCAAGACGGTCACATAATCGAGTTAAGGTTTGTTGTCTTCTAGAGGGACCATCGCGTTACTCGCACTATTTAGAACGTCATTAAACTACGGAAATATCCAACACTTGGAAATTTCCCGGCAGGGGAAAAAGTGGGTATTTATATCCGGTTGAACTTTTTAACATATTCAAAAAATATCCGGAAAACACATAGACACAATTAGACAATCCGATCGAATCTATGAACTCCCAATACAACCCAGAAAACTCAACTCTTGAGTAGAAGTTAAAAATTCCCAGAAAATACAGCAACTGAAGATAGAGATTACTGTGCAATCAGAAGTGAACAATTCCACATTATTGCCGCGGAACCGCCGCCTAACCTAGGGTACGGCCGCGGTTCCGCGGCAGTTTAATTGATTTGGGTCCTCAAATTTCACAGTAATTCTTATAAAACCCTGCTGAATTTTCTGCATATTTTTAATTCTCAAAAATCCCCGATTTCAAAAAATGTACAGAGAAGGGTTTCGGATTAGGGTTTCAGATTAGGGTTTTGGGTTCGTTCGGGTTTCTAACTTCGTCTACACATCGCCTAAGGCTCTAGCTAGGCTCTGATACCACTGAAGGGTTCCTAGGCACACTCAAGAGGTCTCACAAGGCATCTACCATGCCAAATTCAAAAAATTCCGGTGCCGAGAAACCCTAATGCGATCGTTGACTAGAGTTTTAGGCGAAAACGATAACTAGTTAACAATTTAACTAAGAGTAAACCGAAAATACAACCTTTGTAGATCCGTTCCTCCACCTCCATAGCTCCGCGTTGACGTCCCTCTGCTGCGATCATCGGATCCCGGACTCTAGTAATGGTTTCGTCGAAGAAATGATCGGGCTAGGTCGTCGACTTTGATGCCGAAGATGATCTACGTCGAGGCAACACAAGATCAAGCTCCAACTTCACCAAGCCATGAAACTTGTGAAGAAAACACCCTATACTACTTGGCAAGTGGTAGAGGATGAAGAAATAGGAAGTGGGTTCACTTTAGAATTGGATTTCTCACTCTTTTTCTCAAGTCACCATTGAAGCTAGCAAGCTTCTTTCTTCTTGAAGAAGAAGAAGAAGATGATAATATGATAAGAATCTTGAATAAATGGAAATAAAAATCATTCTTATCATATTAGCAACCATGGTTAAGTGTAGAGAATAAACTAAGGTTAGGTGAATGGTTAGGTTAGGCAAAAGAAACAAAAATGGTTGAACTTTTCAAAGCTTCATGAAGCTTCAATGTAAATCCAAAATAAGCAACCATTTCTTTTTCCTTTGCCAAAAAGAATAAAGAGAATAAATAAACAAGTAAATCAATACCCTAATCATTAACATAACCATGGTTTAATCATACACACCTAAGTTTGCATGTATCATCAAACATGATACAAATTAGTGCACAAAACTATATCATATATACAATGTGCACATCAAGTGAGAAAATCCATCTTAAGTGAACAAATACTAGTTAATGTAAAGTAATATATCAAATATATAATTATATATTAAATCATTAAATCAACACATGATTTAACGATCCGGTCATATCGCATATGACCGACTAATATTCAATGTATCGGCTTATCGAATCAATCCTTGATTCGATAACTAGGTTATATCGCATACAACCAATCGATACATTCATCGCGAGAATAGAATACGGTATCCCATACACGCATTATTCTCAGTCCCGCACATATCTCATATGCGCTCCTATTTCGTTTCGCTTGAGCCAGGAAACCTCTGTGTAGGACTCTAAAGACTCCTCAATATGCCTGTAGCAGGTGATGATCATATCAAACACCCACAAGCCGCAAGCGGTCTGCTAAACGAAACGGCCACACGGGTATTGAGCGATCAGAAAATCGACGAGCAAGCCCGCTCACACTCCTGTGAATCCAACCAGTAACACTTACCGTACAGTCCGGTCTGTTCGTCTGATATGTCGCATATCTCGCCTAGGGGTGGTAAACGTCAGACCCCAATAGCTCGATAAGTCATGTCGATATGAGGTCTATAACAGTTCGAGAAACTACTGGTAACACTTACCAGTAAATCTCAGCAACCCTGGCCAGGGATTTCCGGTTATAGCCAATCGAACACAGCGCAACATCAACTCCCTATACCGGGAGAGACGAATCCCCTCCTATCGCTCATTGCCTCCATGTGATTCGGGACTGTACCCAAAAACCACCATTTTGCACGCCCTCTTGGACGTGGTAAGGTGGAAATCAAAGCACAGTGGGAACCACACAAGACTCTATGACGATCTCGGGTCAACAGACTATCCTGTACCAGTGTCACCAGAGAACTGCCATCTGACGCAAGGTATAATACCATCTGGGAGTTCTCGGCGAGTCCGTCCAGTGTACCCAGTTTCCACTGAGCACCCGTATATCATCTCTGATGTCAAATACCAATGGATATGGGATCATCCATCGCCCATCTGTATGGGTCGAGAAGTTATACGCTAGTCTACACTGGTATATCGATGCCCCGTCTCGATACACCCTCGACTAGGGACCTTGAAGGATGTACTTATGGACTACCATGTCCCCACTAGTATGATCTGCATCATAGTCCAGGTAGTCAAGTACACATCCTAAGGGCTTTACCAACATGTAATAGAGAGACACTCAGTGTACACGTTAAGGTAAAAAGCAACCAGATAGCATACTATCATGTCGAGCAAGAAAGTCCTCCCTATATATGTCCAAGCATCCACTACAATATACATCCAATGTACAGTAATAGCCTCTAGAGCATACATATAACTAACACCTGCTAGGCTGAACCTCATGGGGTTCGAAGAACAGGGTTACCCCGCCGAAGATAGGGAAATGGCTGGATATGTGGTCATACTGTCTACACGGTGGGCACGCGCAGCAAGAGCAAGGACGGGGCCACCACATCTCAGATCCCATCTGGATTGAATGTGGTTGCCGCTTCCCAAGAACAGCCGCCTCCGCTGGATGATGAAAACCCTCTCGATGAGGATGATAGGCGGAAAGACCCTTCGGTCCATAAGAAGTCGAGCTCGGAAAGCGAAGATGAGCCAATCTTCCGTCCCAAGAACGCAGAGCAGCAACTTCTCCAAGAGCTCTGAAAATAGCTCAAAAGCAAAGACAAGGATATGGCCAAGCTCTACTCAAAAATTGACGACTTGACAAATGTCGTCTTACAGCTCACGGCCCAACTTGCCTCTCAGCCGCCTAATCAAGCGCAGGGCTCTCCTGAACCGGGAAACGGTGTCCCGAAACAGCCGACGCCCGTTCCCTCAAATCCAAAAGTGGGCGGACCGCATGCAAATCAGTCTCATCCTATCTCGGGAAATGTCTTGGCTGCCGATGACAGCAGCCCGCTAACTCAAGATCAAATTATGGATTTGGTTGCCAGCAAAGTCAGAACATTGGTGGCCGAAGCCGAAGCGCAAAAAGATATCAGCAGTAATGGGAGACCATATCCTGCTCAGTATGATCTGGTAGAATTTCCTAGCGGCTATGTCATCCCCAAATTCGGAAGATTCGATGGGACGGGAAATACGAATCAGCACATCGCCCACTTTAAAGCCTCATGCAGGAATACTGGGGGCAATGACGCGCTTCTCCTCCGCCAATTCGTTAATATCTTGACCGATGTTGCTTTCGACTGGTATGCGAGCATACCGGATGGCTCCGTTACTACTTTCGTCAAAATGGAATCTTTGTTTCGACAAAGGTTCATGAGCGTCAGCGATAAAATCACCATTGCCGAGCTCGTAAGGACCAAGCCCAAGAACAACGAAAGCAGAACAAATTTTATAACCCGATGGCGCAATCTCTCCGTCAAATGCGAACCGCCGATAGAGCAAGACCAATCTGTCAGTCTCCTCGTCAGAAATCTCAACAATTGGATGGCCCCATTTCTATGCACCGCGGGTCTCAAAACATTCCAAGAGCTGACCAGGAGAGTTTAGATGCTGGAGCGCTCAAAGCAGGAGTCCTCCTCTGACTCCCAAAATAACAATAGGTCCTGGAGAAACCGAAAGGACGAAAATCGCAAAGGCGGAAATTCCGACGATACTGAATCTTTCAATGCCTCGGCTAACCGAAATAAGCAAGGGTCGACCAGGCCTAATGCCAACCAGCTTCGGAAGACAACGTTCGAAGAGGGAGGAGAATCTCCATTGAAAGAGAAGCTGGACAAGGTCTATTCCTTCAGAAGGGACAAAATCCGTAAAATATTCAAAGACGCCCTGAGGAACGGTCTACAACTGCCAGAGTCAAAATGACCGCTGGAAGCGAATAGGACCGACGACCCCAAATACTGCCCCTACCACAGAGTGATAGGTCATGCCATGATGACTGCATTGTCTTCAAAGATTGGGTCGAAAAGCAATATAAGGCAGGAGAGAAAGAACTGTCTAAAGGTGTGTTAACAAACAGTCCAGTTGCGACCGCCAATTTCATACAAACGGAAACCGAAGTTCTTCGTGAAATTGATTCTCTCAGACATCTGCCTTTTCTGAAAATAATCGACCACCACGTCATTAATTTGGGAACAGTCGACTTCTAAGTCGTTAAACTGGGAATGTAAAAAAAATTAATAAATATATAAAAAAAATGTGTGTATATAGAAAAAAATGTGTAAATAAAAGAAAATAAAGAAAAGCCGAAATGATAGGGCAACTCGCAATAAAAATCAGCGAGTAAAAATGAAAATGAAAATAAAGCCGAAATGATGGGGCAACCGCGAATAAATAGCCGAAATGATAGAGCAATCGCGACCTTCGCGATAAGAAAAGCTGAAATGATAGAGCAATAGCGGTAAAACAAAAACAAAAACAAAAAAAAAAAAAAAAACAACGGCGAATGATGTGTCGCTCCTGTTCCAGTGTAGCGATGCAGACGCCAACCAAAATCCAATTTTTCAAAATTCTCCCAGCCCTATGGTTAGTCCCCAAATTGACTACCGTATACAATCCACAGGCTCAAATAATTCTCATCACCCTCATGCCCTACCGTAATCACCAGTTACGCGGCTGGTCTCCGCCTTTGGAATTATGCTCCATTGAGAAGACCCACTCATGTGTCCTCACGGTACATGAGGAGAACAAACCTTTGTAGGATCCTTACGACTCACGAAGGAAAAACACACTTAGGAGTCCCCATGACTCCTAAGGAGAAAATACACCTGCGAGATCCTTACGACTCGTAGGGAGAAAATGCTTTTATGGGACCCTCACGGCCCGTAAAATTGAAAAGTCTTAGGTGGTAGGGATCTAAACCTGTCTCCTAAGCCATCGCTCCCCAACCCCCAAGTAGCGAATGATGAGTCGCTCCTGGTACCATATTCCAGTGCAGCGATGCAGACGCCAACCAAATTCCAAATCTCATACCCCAATGGCGAATGATAAGTCGCTCCTGGTACCATATTCCAGTGCAGCGATGCAGACGCCAACCAAATTCCATCTCTTCCAAATTCCCAATGGCGAATGATGAGTCGCTCCTGGTACCATATTCCAGTGCAGCGATGCAGACGCCAACAAAGTCCCAAAATTTTTGTTTCCGGTCCTACGGTCTGGATCATACATCCTGCAAAACCGTATACAATCCACGGGCGTAAAACAATCCCAATGCTTCCCAAGTCCTACCGGTGAGACCACATTCAAAGTCCCACCGGCGGTGAAGATTCAAACAAAAAAAGCTATGTCCACAAGCAAAATGGGCACGGATGAAAACCCGAAAGGGCTCCGTGAGTAAAAAACAGCAGGATGCCGGCGAGTTTGTGAAAACCCGAAAGGGCGCAAACTCGTGAAAAAGAGATGAAATGCACTCACAAAGTACTCTCGACTTTGTGAGGAGAAAATTTCCGCGTGAGATCCTTACGACTCACAAATGAGCAACACACTTAGGAGTCCCTACGACTCCTAAGGAGAAAATACACCTACGGGATCCTTACGACCTGTAGGGAGAAAATGCTTTGTGAGACCCTTACGGCTCACAAAATTGAAAAGTCTTAGGTGATAGGGACCTAAACCTGTCTCCTAAGCCACCAATTCCCAAATCCTCCCGGGACAAATGATGAGTTGCTCCTGGCATTATTCCAGTGCAGCAATGCAGATGCCAAACCAAAACCAATTTCCAAATCCTCTCGTAGCAAATAATGATTCGCTTCTGGTACCATATTCCAGTGTAGCGATGTCGATGTCAACCCAAATCAAATCAAACCAATAACCTTTGCGGTGGCATCATGCTCCGTCCCAGAATTTACCCCATGTCGAAATCATGCTTCGCCTCGGGATCCCTACCATCCCTGTCGGAATTATGCTTCGCCTCGGAATCAAATTAACCAACCAGCTCTGCGCCGGAATCATACTTCGTCTCAGAGTGTACCCCGCGTCGAAATCAAACTTCGCCTCGGTGTATCTGCATTCCCTGTCGAAATCATGCTTCGTCTCGGAATCAAGTCTGCCAACAAGCTCTGCGCCGGAATCATGCTTCGTCTCAGAATGTACACCGTGTCGAAATCATGCTTCGCCTCGGTGTATCTGCCTTCCCTGTCGGAATTATGCTCCGCCTCGGAATCAAGTCAACCAGCAAGCTCTGCATTGGAATCATGCTTCGTCTCAGAATGTGCACTACGTGTCGAAATCAAGCTTCGCCTCAAATTATCTGCTTTCCCTATCGGAATTATGCTTCGCCTGGGAATCAACCTCTGCATCATAATTATGCTTCGGTCAGAATGTATGCCGCTTCGGAATGATGCTCCGCCCTTCGGAATGATGCTCCGCCCTTCGGAATGATGCTCCGATCCCTGGAATTATGCTCCGCAAATCGGAATGATGCTCCGATCCCGTAGAATCATGCCCCGCCCTTCGGAATGAAGCTCCTATCCCTGGAATTATGCTCCGCAAATCGGAATGATGCTCCGATCCCCTGGAATCATTCTCCGCTCATCGGAATGATGCTCCGATCCCTGGAATCATGCTCCGCTCATCGGAATAATGCACTGATTCTGGAATTATGCTCCGACTCTTCGGAATGATGCTCCGATCCCTGGAATCATGCTCCGCTCATCGGAATGATTCTCTGATACCGGAATTATGCTCCGACTCTTCGGAATGATGCTCCGATCTTCGGAATGATGCTCCAATCCTTGGAATCATGCCTCTACTCTTCAGAATTATGCTTCGACTCTTCGGAATGATGCTCCGACCCCAGAATTATGCTCCGACTCTTCGGAATGATGCTCTGATCTTTGAAATCATGCTCCGCGCTTCGGAATGATGCTCCGATCCTTGGAATCATGCCTCTACTCTTCGGAATTATGCTTCGACTCTTCGGAATGATGCTCCGACCTTAGAATTATGCTCCGCAAATCAGAATGATGCTCCGATCCCCGGGAATCATGCTCCCCGAGGGATACTCCGACCCTGGAATTATGCTCCGCGAATCAGAAAGATGCTCCGATCCCCGGGAATCATGCTCCCCGGGATGATGCTCCGCCCCTGGAAAGATGTTCCACCTCGAAGTCCATCTTCAAGATCCATCAATTTCATGCACACAACTCAAATGTGCGGTGTGCATTTATTGATGGGGGGCACTTTGTTGGGGTCAAAATTTGCACCCCGGTTGACCGAGTCAAAGTCAAGGTCAACCCAAAGCCAGGTGGACCCAAGTCCGGTCAAGCGGGCCCATGCCCAAGTTGAGCACGCGGCCAGCCTCCTCCATGCCAAAATATAGATCATGCAATAAATAATTTTTTATGTAATTTTTTATGCATGAATGTATGCGAAATGGGCATAAAGCCAAATTTTTGTAAGCCCATTGCTTATATGCAAAAAGAAATGGCACATGCGCTATGGGATGGATAAAATGCCATTTTTGTAAAGCCCAAGGGGCTATATGCAAAGTGTATAGACTATAAAGGCAAGGATAATGAAAATATCCCAACAACTTTTTCTCCCTCCAAAGAAAAATCTAGATCTGTGATCTTCTCCTTCCTCAAGGTTCTAAACCTTCCTCTTTTTTTTAATTAAATCAAGAGTTTTACTCTTCCTTTTCCAAAACTAAATAGTTTTTCACCACAAAACCCACAAAGGGGAACTCAGATCTGACATCAGATCTCAGAAAGGAGAGATTTTTAGAATCTCATATTTCTTGATCTTCAAGATCCGGCCAACAAAGGAAGAAGAAGGAGACCCATCTCCAGAAACCTCACTTTGGGGAAGAACTAGGGCTCAAGGGGAGAAACCCTTCATCAGCTTCAAAACATCTTAAGAGTTTAACTCCTCATATATATATATATATATATATATATATATATATATATATATATATATATATATATATATATATATATTCACACACACAGAATAATAAGTGCTCCTTTCTGGGAGTACAACTCCCATTGCAGGGACCAAGTCCTTTTTGCTGCTCGAGCGCCCACGTGCTGACACGTGGTGCGCTAGCACTATTGCGCCCAGAGCGCTAGCGTCCAAAGCGCTAGCGCTCGAGCACCCATATGTTGACATGTGGCGCGCTAGCGCTCTTGCGCTCAGGGCGCGAGTGCCCAAAGCGCTGGCGCCCGAGCGCCCACGTGCTGACACGTGGGGCGCTAGCGCTCTTGTGCTCAAAGCGCTAGCGCCCAAAGCGCGAGCGCCCGAGCACCCACGTACTAACACGTGGTGCGCTAGCGCTCAGTGCGCTAGAGCCTAAGCGCCCACGTGCTGATACGTGGCGCGCTAGCGCTCTTGCGCTCAAAGCGCTGGCGCTGGCCCCACGCATCCTTTGGATGCATTTTCCCCTCTTTTTTATATATATACATATGTGTATACATATGTATACATATGTACACACACATATACTCCACGACACTGTCCCTGTTAGAAAAAAATTTCTAATGGGGCGCTGCCCCGCACCCCGCAAGGGGGCTGCTACCCCCTTGACCCCCAGCCCGCTATCCGGGTAGCAGGACCCCCGTAAAAACTCTGCGGGGCCCCCGATATATCCAAAACCCCTTCAAAACACAACACTGCACATTGAGTTTGCATGACCAGTTTAACCCGTCAATCGGAGGTTCCCTCGCTCCAAAGGCCAGGGGTAATTAACGGCAGCTTAGTCCGCGGCTGCCAGAGATTCGGATCCCCACAATCATTAAACCCCGGCCTACCCTAGGCAGGGGGAATCTGTAATGCGCCTGACAAGCGCGCGTATTCCCATCTCAATGGGGTGATGAAAAACACCCTACAATAACCTAATAAACAATACTGTATATATATATAATATACTCTATATATTCTTTTTATAAAAACAGAACTCTCTCTCCCCTCTTCTCTCTCTGTTCACTCTCTCTCCCCCCCAACTCCTGCTCGCATCCTGAGCCCTAACTCACCGTCGCCTGCACCCTGCTTCACCTCCTTCCTTATCTCCTCCATCTCATCGCCGTCCTCATCGGTGCCGACCCTCCTCCGCCGTCTCAACCAATAACCCGAGCCCACCATCATTATTGTCATCATCCTCGGCGCCACCATCACAATAACCCATCTCCTTCCTTCCTTGCCGCCGCCTTCACCTCTTCTAACCTCAAAGCACCTTTGCAATTCTGAGACCTCAGCTCATTACGTCGCCGTCATTACCATCATCACAGGGACGACAACAACCACAGCCACAGTAAACTCCAAATTCCCTCACCGAGAACCCCACCTTGCATGCACCAAACTTAAGGACTCGAGTCTCTAAAGTTCCAGAGACGAGCAGCCCCAGCGCAGTCACTTTGTCACCGTTGCTCAAGATCAAACCGAGACCTTGCTTGCGTTGAAGTTCTACGTTGTGTCATCGATGGTCGAAACGTAGGTATTCGTATACGTCGTCGTGGTTTTACTAATCAAGGCAAGTTTTAACTCGCAAACATGCTAGCTTGCATATTTTAGTTTAAACATATTTATGACAAACACATATACTTACAATATTGCAGATTATTAACAATATACAGTTTTATAGAAATAATTTGTATTTTATTACTTAGTTACCATTAGCACGTATATAGTTACAATTTATAAATTGATGCAAAATTACACATATCGGTAGAATTTACGAATTATTCTAATTGTTTAATTGAAGAGTAGGAATGGATACAGTTTTATTTATAACAATGAGCAAACGTAAAACGTTAGTATAAATATGGTTAGATATATTATACAGTAAATAAATTGTTCATTGTTATTCCTTGATTATAATACTCCTGATAATGCTAGTTATTATGATTTGTCTGCACAATCAAATATTTCACCTGTTAGTACACAATACCTGTCATGCCTGTGACCTATTGCTATTGCTATATTGTCACATCTGTTACCTGTATTATTTACCGATACCAACAATATTGACTTGTTATCCTAATTGACCTGACTTGTTGTCTTACTAAACAAGAGCTGCTTATTCCTGTGTTGGCATTAGGCAGACATCCTATTGATACCTGAGTAGAACATGAAATCTGGGGAAAGGGGGAAATCAAGAATAAACCTGACTTGTAACTCAACAGTTCACTACTTTCTAGAGTCTGATCAGTTGATACGAGATTTGGGCTCCGAAATGATGATGCTGACATCATTCATCTGTACATGACATTATTTTACTGCCTAGCGGCACGTCTCAGATTCAGCCCCGAGAATCATGACCGTGGTCCTAGGTATGCACGGGATACTATTGAGTTACAATGAGAATTATATTAATTGGTTTCAAATACCGTTAGGATAGACAACCTAGAAACACAGACTTTAGGATACACGTGAGATACCTGTAGCCTGTCGTTATATCACCTGTGATTGTTTGTTTATAATTATACCTCATTTTGCACATAACACCCTAAATAGTACATTGCTCAGTTATTATTATTATGATATTTATAATGCATTAACTACTGGGTTTTGCATGAACCGGTTCCTTTAACCTTGTCACGGGAAGATCGAGAATATTTTGACAAGTAAGCTGAGTAGTGAGGAGCTTTGCAGATTAGTTTATGTAGGGTTCCTAGGCACACGCAAGAGGTTCCACAAGGCATCAACCATGCCAAATTCAAAAATTTATGTGCCGAGAAACCCTAATGCAAGATCGTTAACTAGAGGAAAGGCGAAACTACAAGCTAGCAAACAACTTTACTAATAAGTGAAAGGGATTACAACCTTTGTAGATCCGGTCCTCCACTTCTTTAGCTCTATGATGACGTCCCTCCACTGCGATCATCGGAATCGCGGACTCTAGCGATGGTTTCGTCGGAGAAATGATCGGGCTAGGTCGTTGACTTCGATGCCGAAGATGATCTACGTCGAGGCGACTCAAACTCAAGCTCCATCTTCACTAGGTCATGAAACTTGTGAAGATAAAACACTCTACTACATGGCAAGTGGTAGAGGATGAATAAATAGGAAGTGGGTTCACTTTGGATTTGGATTTCTCACTTGGATTCATCACTTGGAATTTTTCTAGCAAGCTTTTCTTTTCTTCATGAAGAAGAAGAAGAAGAAAGAAAAAGAATTATCTCAAAAAGAAAATTCAAGTGATTATTATCATAATGCAACCATGGGTGAAGTTAACACATGTAGAGAATAAACTAGGGTTTAGGTGTAATGGTTAGGTTAAGGCATAAAACAAAATGGCTAGACTTTTCAAAGCTTCATGAAGCTTCAAGAATAAAACAAGAAAGCCACCATTTTATTTTTGCAAAAATAAATAAATAAAATAAATAAAACCTAACCATTAACCTAAACATGGGTAAAGTGATACACACACCCAAGTTTGCATGTATCATCAAACATGATACAAACTAGTGCACAAAAATATATCACATATACAACTTGTGCACATCAAGTGAGAAAATCAATCTTAAGTGAACAAATACTAGTTAATGTAAATTAATATATCAAATATATAATTATACATTAAATCATTAAATCAACACTTGATTTAAAGATCCGGTCATATCGCATATAACCGACGAATATCTAGTGTATCAATGTATCGAATCAACACTTGATTCGGTAACCCGGCTATATCTCATATAACCTTCCGATGATACAAATCGCAAGAATAGAATTCAGTATCACATACTGGTATAATTCTTGGTCCCGCACATATCTCATATGTGCTCCTATTTCGTTTCGCTTGAGCCAGGAAACCTCTGTGTAGGACTCTAAAGACTCGTCAATACGCCGGCAGTAGGCGATGATCATATCAAACACCCACAAGCCGCAAGCGGTCTGCTAAACGTAACGGCCACCCGGGTATTGAGCGATCAGAAGATCAACGAGCAAGCCCGCTCACACTCCTGTGAATCCAATCAGTAACACTCCCGTACAATCCGATCTCGTCGTCCGATATGTCGCATATCCCGCCTAGGGGTGGTAAACGTCAGACCTCAATAGCTCAATAAGTCGTGTCGATATGAGGTCTATAACAGTTCGAGAAACTACTGATAACACTTACCAGAAAATCTCAGCAACCCTGGCCAGGGATTTCTGGTTATAGTCAATCGAACACAGCGCAACATCAACTCCCTATACCGGGAGAGACGAATCCCCTCCTATCGCTCATTGCCTCCATGTGATTCGGGACTGTACCCAAAAACCACCGTTTTGCACGCCCTCTTGGACATAGTAAGGTGGAAATCAAAGTACAGTGGGAATCACACAATACTCTATGACGATCTCGGGTCTTCAGACTAACTGTACCAGTGTCACCAGAGAACTGCCATCTGACGTAAGGTATAATACCATCTAGGAGTTCTCGGCGAGTCCGTCCAGTGTACCCAGTCTCCACTGAGCACCCGTATATCATCTCTGATATCAAACGCCAATGGATATGGGATCATCCATCGCCCATCTAGATGGGTCGAGAAGGTATACGCTAGTCTACTCTGGTATATCGATGCCCCGTCTCGATACACCCACGACTAGGGACCTTGAAGGATGTACTTATGGACTACCATGTCCCCACTAGTATGATCCGCATCATAGTCCAGATAGTCAAGTACACATCCTAAGGGCTTTACCAACATGTAACAGAGAGACAATAAGTGTACACGTTAAGGTAAAGAGCAACCAGATAACATATTATCATGTCGAGCAAGAAAGTCCTCCCTATATATGTCCAACCATCCACTACAATATACATCCTATGTATAGTAGTGGCCTCTAGGGCATACATATAACTAACAATCTCCCACTTGCACTAGGGCCATCTGTAGCAGTGGTAGTAGTATCTAATACTCAACCATCCCATATAAGTCTCTCTCTGGGAAAAGGCCTTTGTGAGTGGATCCGCCGTGTTGTCCTCTGAGTCTACTTTCCTAACCTCGATCTCCCTGGAGATCAACCATCTCCATGATCAGGTGATACTGCCTAAGAATTATATCTGGATCTTTGATGGGACGGCAGTTCATTGGCTAAAGCCACAACTCCATTGTCACACAATGGTAGGAACGAAGTTCATCTCATGAATTTATATATATATCCAGACTGCCTCTTTGGTAGCATCTTAAGTAGCGATGTATCCAGCCTTTATCGTCTAGTATGCCACGGTATCTAGCTTGAAACTCTTCCAACATACCGTCCCTTTACTGAGGGTAAAGACAATGCCTGTGACTGACTTTCAGTCGTCCTTATCACCCTGGAACCTTTCCAGTGATTCTCCCCAGGATCGATTGATACCATCTCACTACAACTAGTGAGTATCCTAATATCCAATTAGACCTATCTCATAGATCAAAACTTAGGATTTTAGGAGGTATCACTTTGATCCTATATGGAGAATCCTTGTGATAAGCGGAGATTGACCGAGCGTAGCATAGGAAACTCCTCCCCTATCAAGAGTATGTCATCCACGTACTCTACGAGGATCATCACCATACTCCCTACTACCCTTTTGTATGTACAAGGTTCATCTACCATTTTGATGAAGTCAAACTCTTTGACTACCACATCAAAACAGATGTTCCAACTCCGCGATGCCTGCTTTATCATGTAAAGCAACTTGCACACGTTTCCGCTACTCCCACTGTTTACGAAGCCCTCTGGCTGTGTACTTATAGATGTTCTCTTCTAAATCAGTATTTAGAAAAATAGTCATGACACCCAACCACCAGATATCGTAGTCATGGTATGTAGCAATGTTAAGTAGGATCCGGATGGACTTAAGCATAGCTACTGGAAAAGGTTTCATCATTATCCATGCCTGGTCGATGACGAAAAGCTTTAACAAGTCTAGCTTTGAAAGTCTCAACTTTTCCATCTACACCAAGTAATCTTCTCAAGATATACTTGCTCCTGATGGGAATTTAACCCTTCAGATATAGCAACTAAAGTCCATACTTTGTTGGTGTACATGGATTCCATCTCAGATCGCTAAGCATCCAGCCATTCTTACAGAGTCCCTACTCTCGATGGCCTGCTCGAAACTAGTTGGGTCATCATCTTATGATGCATTCCTCTCTCCCACTGTCATCGAGAAACCGAAGTCCAGATCGGCGGAGAGGCTGAGGTTCGTCGGGGACTATTGAATCTTTTGGTTCTGTCAAATCATCAGCTGCAGTTTTGTATAGCTGGAACCTTTCCAGTTCTACAGAACTTACCTTGCCTCGATCTTGTCCGGATTTTGCTTTTGACATAGGCCGGACAACCCAAATCTTAATTTACTTAAGAGATGGGCTCTCCCCATACCATATCTCATATGGAGTGGTAGGCAGTGATCAGATTCGAACCTAATTCAATAGGTATGCAACTTCATAAGTGCATAACTCCCAAAAGGAAATAAGTAACTCGATATTACTCATCATAGTGCACACCATATCATATAGGGTGCGATTGCTCCACCCCGATACACCGACGTGCTGTGGTGTATACGGAGGAGTAATGCTGAGAGAGAATCTCATTCTCCTTTAGAATAATTCAGGAATTCCGTGCTCAAGTATTCTCCTCCCTGATCACATCAAAGGAAATAATACTTATACCCGTTTTGGTTCTCTATTTCTAACTTATATTCTGTGAATATCTCAAAAGCTTCGGACTTATGTTTCAACAGGAACATATGTCTGAATATTAAGAGATCATCAGAGAATGTAATGAAGTACAAAGAACCAGTCTTGGCATGTGTAGACAGTGGACCTCTATACATCAACATGTATCATCCCAAGAGTTCACTAACTCTTTCTCTATTTCCAATAAACAGAGCTGTGGTCATCTTATCTTTGTGACATGACCGGCAAGTTTCACAAGATGTAAATTCAAACAGATTTAAATATGCATCTATATGTAACTTCAGCTAGTCGGGTCGCATTGATATGACCTAGTCTACAATACCTCAAGAAGGATTCGTTCATTTCTGAACTATTCCTCTTGTGTGTGTTCTGTATACTAAGAACTGTAGTTTGATTTAGAACGTCAATGCTTTTTGATAATGTGCCTGAACCGATCAACTTTTGATATAGGAAATGTTCAAAACATTATCCAACAATACAAAATTATATCCTTTCTTTACGAATAAAGAGACTGATATGATTTTGTATATCAGGTTCGGTATCTAATAGCATTTGTTCAGAATCAATGTATTCTGGTAATACAGGGTGACAGTGACCAAAAGACTTGGCTGCAACACTTGCACCATTTTCTGTCTCATGAAACTTATCACCCGTTCTCAGTTCTTTACCTTTCTGTAGCCCATGTAACAAATTACATATGCGGGATCCTGATCCGGTATCAAATACCCATGACGTAAAGGATATTGAGAAACAGTTCTGTGTAATGAACACACCCGAAGATGATGCATCATATGCACTTTCTTCGTTTGGGCGGCATGGGAATCCTGGTATTCCCCTATTTCCTGCTCTGTCTTATAACAATTATAAGTTGGAGCGGGACCAACGTTCCCCAGCTCAGTATAACAAGCGGTTTCGGTCAATACATCCATATTATTATCTTGATTAAGGCGTGATATGGTCGCTACGTAGAGAGAGAGAGCAGAAAACACTCTGCGTGCGCTCTTGCAAGATTAGATTGGTTATTTATTTTATCTAATCAGGATGGCTCCCACTGTTTTTATCAAATCTTCCTTCAAATCCTAAAGGAAAGACTAGCCGGGATTAATTACACGCTACAAGTTTGCCAATCTTTCAGCCAGGCCAGTGTCAGTACTTTGAGGGAGGTCCCCCGTGCTTTCGCACAAACCTAATTAAAGTAAACCTCGTTTTCCCAGAGGCGTAACCTCGTTAACACCTTTCTAGACACCTACTTGATCGGCTAATTGTAATGTGTAAAACTCTTCCAGGAGTAACAATTACTCGCAGCGGGTATCGGGATCCAACTATCTCATAGATGGTATGCAATCTCATTGCAAATTTCAACACTTAAAATTCCCGATAATTTTGCCCCTAACGTGCTATGACCTTGACGAAAGCCAACAAACCATAGCCCGCTAATCAAGTTCAACCCGTACATTTCTTGACTGAATTAAACCCACCCGTACGACCCTTGACGAAAGCCAATAAAGCCGTACGACTACCCTAATCCAATAGCATCGTATGCAGCAGATAAGTAGCATATAGCTACCGCACACTACACCTTGACGAAAGCCAACAAATGTAGCACGAATACTATATACAACTTATCTGAAATGACGGAGGGCTACGACAGGTTTTTCTGAAAACCTATTGCGTAATGAACTTGATATCGTTGTAGAATCAAATGATTTTAAAATGGAGTGTTTTTTAGGCTTTTCTAGTTTTGCTTAAGGGGTCACTCCCGGTGAAGGGATCGTCGGCCCTTTCCTCGTCGAGTGAGGTGCGGGATATACCATATATATCACTGTGCAAAGCAGAAACTATAGAAGCAATCAAAAGACAAACCGAGTGTGTAGCATCTGCCAGTTATTGCTAAAGGGGTCACTCCCGGTGAAGGGATCGTCGGCCCTTTCCTCATCGAATAAGGTGCAGGATGTTCTACAAGAAACACCGCGGTGCAAAGCAAGAACTGTAGCTACCTGTTTTATTTTTTGAAATTTGATTCCACAACATCTTTTAGGTTTATTTTCTTTCATTAATCTCATTAATGAAGTCCCATCATTTAAGTCCACCTAAACATCACAGATAAATATAACGTACGCTTATGCCATCCGCATTCGCCTCGATGTCCCGTCTGCACCGTTAGGTTAGGTAACTAACGCCAGAGCGAGGCAGGGCTAGCGCGGGTGTAAAACATAAGCAACGTCTATATAATATATCATATATACTATATACAATATCTATCTGAATATCTCACATGATCACATCACAGAAAACGCAGTAGTAAATATCATATGAAATATTGGATATACTAGGACGTCCGTGTTTTATTTTGAGCCTGTATAAAACACGGATTCCACGGTCGCGATGAACAGCCAAACCCACACCCCTAGACCCCTACGAGAGCGGCAAGCAACCCTACCAATTCTAGAGTTAGGAGACCCGGATTCGACTCCTCGAGTTGGTCTCCCACTGGACTCCAGAACCCGGTTACTTGTGCTCTCCTCCTTGGGTCTATCCTAATGCGGAAAAGTAAATAATATACAAATGGTGACAACTTCCGCAACCTGGAAGTGCCCCAATAAAAGAATATTACATACATGTTTTTACATGAATGAAAAAGAAAAACACTCATCTCACATAAAAAACCCCGGCTATTCAAACACGACAATCCAATATAACATATCCAGCAACACATAACATCACATGTCATCAACGTAAGTAAATATCCCCATCCCAATTGTCGTTGACATATAGCAGAGAAACCGGCGATATCACATATTACACTTACGGTCGCAGAAAAGAAAGTGTAAAACTAAAACAGTTGGAATTCGCAAACTCTTTAGACATCGCATGCCTAACCAAATGAATTCCTTAGACATCGCATGCCTAACAAATATAAACCTCGCATTTTAGTCTCATTATCGAAAACTCTTTTCAATATCAAGTCGGGCAATTCAACAAGATTCCCGACATCCTGATCGAATGCTCGTCGCAAACTTTAGTAGATAGCCGCACCCCCGATGCCGTCGACGAAGTGCACTAAGGCGTAACACCGCTGCCGCGAGCATCCGAACGGATGCTTTTGGCTACAGGGTTCTCCTACAGTCACTTGGTCGGGGCTATGGGGCGTGGCTGTCTATTAAGTTTACCCGGCGAGTACCCGCGTACGCTACGTGATTGCGACGGACTTTTGATCACATCAAAATTCCGTGGCAACCGATCAAGTGAGACTAAAGTGCTATGTTTATAACATTCATATTAGTTATCTCATAACTACTTGTGAATTCCAAATATTGTATCACATTCCAGATAAATAGAAAATGTTAAACTTTCCGATCGAACAATCAAACACCCAAGTTTTCCCGAAACAGCTCAACACTTGAAATAAGTTTAAAAACATCCATTTCATGCCACAGTACCAACGGTCCAGCCGTAGAAGGGTCAAGCCAACGCCTCACATGTGGCACGTCGTACTGTCCCAAACCCTAAGGTTCAAAGGGCAGTTCAAGACGGTCACATAATCGAGTTAAGGTTTGTTGTCTTCTAGAGGGTCCATCGCGTTACTTGCACTACTTAGACGTCTTTAAACTACGGAAAGATCCAACACTTGAAAATTTCCCGGCAGGGGAAAAATTAGGTATTTATATCCGGTCGAACTTTTCAACATGTTCTAAATTACCCGGAAAAACACATAGACGCAGTTAAAGTTTCCGATCGAATCATCGAATCCCCAAAACACCCCAGAAACCTCAACTCTTGAGTATAAATTAAAAAATACCCAGAAAACACAGGAATCAAATAAGGAGTTACTGTGCAAAATGCATAGGATAAAGTGTCTATTCGGCCGCGGAACCGCCGCACGAGCCTTGCTCATGCCGCGGTTCCGCGGCGCTTTTATCGATTTAAGCGCACATGCTTCACAGTAACTCCTCAAAGACCCTGCTGAATTTTTTGGCTATTTTTAATTAGGAAAAAACCACAGTTTCAGAAAATGTACAGAGAGGGGTCTTGGTTAGGGTTTCGGGACTCGATCGGATTTCTAACATCGTCTACACTTCGCCTAAAGCTCTAGCTAGGCTCTGATACCACTGTAGGGTTCCTAGGCACACACAAGAGGCTCCACAAGGCATCAACCATGCCAAATTAAAAAATTTATGTGCCGAGAAACCCTAATGCAAGATCTTTAACTAGAGGAAAGGCGAAACTACAAGCTAGCAAACAACTTTACTAATAAGTGAAAGGGATTACAACCTTTGTAGATCCGGTCCTCCACTTCTTTAGCTCCATGATGACGTCCCTCCACTGCGATCATCGGAATCCCGGAATCTAGCGATGGTTTCGTCGGAGAAATGATCAGGCTAGAGCGTTGACTTCGATGCCGAAGATGATCTACGTCGAGACGACTCAAACTCAAACTCCATCTTCACTAGGTCATGAAACTTGTGAAGATAACACACTCTACTACATGGCAAGTGGTAGAGGATGAAGAAATAGGAAGTGGGTTCACTTTGGATTTGGATTTCTCACTTGGATTCATCACTTGGAATTTTTCTAGCAAGCTTTTCTTTTCTTCATGAAGAAGAAGAAGAAGAAAGAAAAAGAATTATCTCAAAAAGAAAATTCAAGTGATTCTTATCATAATGCAACCATGGGTGAAGTTAACACATGTAGAGAATAAACTAGGGTTTAGATGTAATGGTTAGGTTAAGGCATAAAACAAAATGGCTAGACTTTTCAAAGCTTCATGAAGCTTCAAGCATAAAACAAGAAAGCCACCATTTTATTTTTGCAAAAATAAATAAATAAAATAAATAAAACCTAACCATTAACCTAAACATGGGTAAAGTGATACACACACCCAAGTTTGCATGTATCATCAAACATGATACAAACTAGTGCACAAAAATATATCACATATACAACTTGTGCACATCAAGTGAGAAAATCAATCTTAAGTGAACAAATACTAGTTAATGTAAAGTAATATATCAAATATATAATTATACATTAAATCATTAAATCAACACTTGATTTAATGATCCGGTCATATTGCATATAACCGACTAATATCTAGTGTATCAATGTATCGAATCAACACTTGATTCGGTAACCCGGCTATATCTCATATAACCGTCCGATGATACAAATCGCGAGAATAGAATTCAGTATCACATACTGGTATTATTCTCGGTCCCGCACATATCTCATATGCGCTCCTATTTCGTTTCGCTTGAGCCAGGAAACCTCTGTGTAGGACTCTAAAGACTCGTCAATACGCCGGCAGTAGGTGATGATCATATCAAACACCCACAAGCCGCAAGCAGTCTGCTAAACGTAACGGCCACCCGGGTATTGAGTGATCAGAAGATCAACGAGCAAGCCCGCTCACACTCCTGTGAATCCAATCAGTAACACTCCCGTACAGTCCGGTCTCGTCGTCTGATATGTCGTATATCTCGCCTAGGGGTGGTAAACATCAGACCCCAATAGCTCGATAAGTCGTGTCGATATTGTTAGTGTATATGCCCTAGAGGCCATTACTGTATCATACTAGTTTGTATATTACTTGATGGAAGCTTGGGATATTCACAGTTGTATATACAATCTTGCTCGAAATGGTAGTATGCTACTTGGTTTGTCTCTGCTTTAATATGTGCATGTGTTTCTTTTAGCATATCGCTGATATACATATTAGTAGAGCCCTTAGGATCTTTGCTTGATTACCAGCGTTGTGATGGCGCTCACACTCGTGGGAGCTGGGTGATCTATAAGCACATCCTTATACAGGTCCCTAGTCGTTGGACTATCGAGACAGGGTATCGATACTCCGGAGTAGACTAGCGTATGCGCTTCTCATCCCAGTGTGGGAGACGGTCTGTCCCAAAAGCGTCAGTACGTCGTACTTGAGATAGTATGCGGGTGCTCGTTAGGTTACGAGTACACTGGACAGGACTCGTCGGGAACTGTTGGTTGGTATTATACCTATCGTCAGTTATCAGTTCCCAGGTGACATGAGTACAGCTTAGTCCGCTGACTTGACACTGTCACTTCGCCTCGAGTGTGTTTCCACCACACTTTGATTACTACCCTACCACGGCTCAAAGGAGTCGTGCAAACAGGTAGTTTTTGGGTGCAGTCCCGAAGCACGTGGAGGCAGTGACGGTTAGACAGGATTCGTCTCTCCCGGTATTGGGGGTTGACATCGCGCTGTGTCCAGGAGAGCCATTACACGAGTAGTCCCTGGCCAGGGCAAGCGAGATATACTGGTAGGTTTCCAGTGTTATCTCAGGGTGTTCTGGGCTACACTCCGACACGACTTGTACCGCTATTAGGGGACTGACGTTCACCGCCCCCCTAGGCCCGCCATGCGATGTATCAGACGAACAGACCGGACTGTACGGAGACTGTCACATACAGGCTCAGTAGGAGTTCAGATGGGGTTTACCTCGTCAGTCTTCTTATCGACATCTACCTGGGGACCGTTACGTACAGCTAGTGCCGCTTGCGGTCTGTTGTTAAACCCACTGCCAGCGTAGTGTCGAGTCTTTAGAGTCCCACACAGAGAGCTATTCGCCTTTAGGCAAAATGAGTAGAGGTCGCATGGTTTTGCGACAGGGTTCGTTCACATCCGCGCACTTGTGCACGTTTGCTGTCCGGACAGCTTATACTAGCGGGCTTTGGTTTAAGCCGGATCCTAGTATATGATTTGGGATTGGTTTTTCTCATTGTATTCGTGTTCCTCGGATCACGAATACGGGTGCGTATGCACAGTTGCTTGAGACAGAGGGAGAGGACTTTGATTAGGGTTAATAACTATTGTCATTTTATTAACCCTAATACTTATGTGTGTATTATTGTTAATTGATATTAGTTTAATAATTGTGCATGGTTATGGTTGTTGACCATTTGACCTTCTTGACTTGTTGACCTTGGTTGACACTTTGACCATCATCATTTCATTTGGAAGATGCTCTTTGATCCTTGCAATTTGCATTAAAAATGAAATGATAATGGTCATGTCTTGATTTAGCCATGACAATTATCTCACTAATTATCTAATTACAATAATTCACATATATGAGAGAATGCTTCATATTATTCTCTCATTCTATAATTCACATTCTCTCTCTTGTTCTTCCTCTCCCTTAAGCTCTCCCCTCTCATGTGTTGAGAAACACTTAAGCTTGAGAAAAACCCTCTCTTGATAATCTCTACTCTCATCTAGGGTTCAAGGATTAGCACTTCTTGCACCCTAGTTACTTCTAGCTTGGAGTTGAAGCCAAAGGTCGAGGCTTTCGGGTGGATCTTTCTTCGACGTGAGAAGACGACTAAGGTAACCTCCTTCCACCACTCCAAGGAGCAAGGAGAGAAGGACATAAAGCCCAAGGTATAACATTTCTAGCACTTAGCTAGTTTCTAGTTAGCTTTAGCTTGTTTTTGTTTAGCAAAGATCCTTCATAGTCAAGTCCATGTTGCCTAAGCTCATAAAAATTCGATTTTTATTCCGTTTTCCGCCTCCCCGTAAGTACCGGGGTGGGCAACGTGGACTTACAGATATGAGGTCTATAACAGTTCGAGAAACTACTGATAACACTTACTAGTAAATCTCTGCAACCCTGGCCAGGGATTTCCGGTTATAGCCAATCGAATACAGCGCAACATCAACTCCTTATACCGGGAGAGACGAATCCCCTCCTATCGCTCATTTCCTCCATGTGATTCGGGACTGTACCCAAAAACCACCATTTTGCACGCCCTCTTGGACGTGGTAAGGTGGAAATCAAAGCACAGTGGGAATCACACAAGACTCTATGACGATCTCGGGTCTACAGACTAACCTGTATCAGTGTCACCAGAGAACTGCCATCTGACGTAAGGTATAATACCATCTGGGAGTTCTCGGTGAGTCCGTCCAGTGTACCCAGTCTCCACTGAGCACCCATATATCATCTCTGATGTCAAACACCAATGGATATGGGATCATCCATCGCCCATCTAGATGGGTCGAGAAGGTATACGCTAGTCTGCTCTGGTATATCGATGCCCCGTCTCGATACACCCACGACTAGGGACCTTGAAGGATGTACTTATGGACTACCATGTCCCCACTAGTAGGATCCGCATCATAGTCCAGGTAGTCAAGTACACATCCTAAGGTCTTTACCAACATGTAACAGAGAGATAATCAGTGTACACGTTAAGGTAAAGAGCAACCAGATAGCATACTATCATGTCGAGCAAGAAAGTCCTCCCTATATATGTCCAACCATCCACTACAATATACATCCTATGTATAGTAATGGCCTCTAGGGCATACATATAACTAACAGTTTAGTGATATTTTGTTTTATTTTATTTTCTAATTATGGTTTAACGTTGTGATCCCATAAAGGATGTAGTTAGGATATTATTTTGTTGGATCCTTATTCGTTTCCGTTAATTTTTTATTGTTATTTTATTGTAGCCGTTGGACATGTGATAGTTAGATTTTATTTATTATTCTTGATATCTAATTGACAGCCGTAATGTGATTATGGAAGGATATTTTTTCGCCATAAGTAGCATAGTTTGCTTTGTCACATACTGTATTTAAGTATTTTAGGAAGCGGGGCATGACATCCGTATAGCGGGAAGCTCGACGTTGGTGTAATAGTGGTGACGGGGTTGTTGGTTATAGTGCCCTCAAAGAAATTATCATAGTCGCGGGCAGGCGATTATGATGATTGAGGGAGAACCTATACCGGTAGAACAGTCTTACTCGAGATGATAGTATGCTATCTGGTTTGTCTTTATCATCATGTACAGCATTAGGTGGCATTACAGATCACTATTACATGTTGATAGAGCCCATAGGATTCTTGCTTGACTACCAGCAGTATGATGGCGATCATATACGTGGGAGCTGGGTGGTCTATAAGCATATCCTTAAATGTCCCTAGTCGAGGGAGTTTCGGGACTGGGTATCGATACTCCAGAGTAGACTAGTGTATACCGATTGAGACCCCGACGAAGGGCGGTAGCCGGTCTCATAGGCCATTGGTGTCAGTTTGTTCACCTAAGATGTATACAGGTGCTCATTGGGTTATGAGTACACCGGACGGACTCGCAGGGAACATGCTAGTTGGTATTATACATATTGTCAGATAGCAATTCCTAGGTGACATGTGTACAGGTTAGTCTATCGACTTGATCGTCATTTGACTCGTGTGAGTTCTCACTGTGCTTTGATTAATACCCTACCACGGCTCAAAGGAGTCATGCAAACAGGTTTTAGTTGAGTACAGTCTCGAGCCACATGGAGGCAGTGAGCAGATCATCGGGGGATTCGTCTCTCCCGGTATTAGGGGTTGATGTCGCGGTTGTGCACGGGTGGCCATCACCAGAAATCCTTGGCCAAGATAGTCGAAAATTACTGATTCGGATCAGTAGTTTCTCAGGTGGTGATGGGCTTCATATCGACACTAAATATCGCGTTATTAGGGGTCTGACTTTATCCACCCCCTAGACTCGATATGCGATATTCATAGACGAATGGACCGGACTGTATGGATATTGTCACTGTCAGGATCGGTAGGGTTTCAGGATGAGTTTTCTCGTTGGCCTCCCTTTCGCTCAATACCTGGGTAGTCGTTACGTATAGCTAGTGCTGCTGACGTGCTTGTGGTTAAACTCACTGCCAGCGTATTGACAAGTCTTTAGAGTCCCACACAGAGGTTTTCCCTGCTTCGGGTGAAACGATGTAGAGGCTGTTAGTGTATATGCCCTAGAGGCCATTATTGTATCATACTGGTTTGTATATTACTAGTGGAAGCTTAGGATATTCACAGTTGTATTGACAGTCTTGCTCAAAATGGTAGTATGCTACTTGGTTTGTTTCTACTCAGATTTGTGCATGTGTTTCTGTTAGCATATCGCTTATACATATTAGTGGAGCCCTTAGGATCTTTGCTTGATTACCAGCGTTGTGATGGCAGTCACCCTAGTGGGGGCTGGGTAATCTACAAGCACGTGCTTATACAGGTCCCTGGTCGTAGGATTATGGAGACGGGGCAACGATACTCCGGAGTAAACTGGTGTATACGTTTCTCATCCCAGGAGGGGAGATGGTCTGTCCCACAGCTATTAGTACGTCGTACTGGAGATAGTATGCAGGTGCTCGTTAGGTTACGAGTACACTGGACAGGACTCGTCGGGAACTGCTGATGGTTATTATACCTGTCGTCGGGTAGCAGTTCCCATGTGACATGAGTACAGCTTAGTCCGTTGACTTGACACTGCTACTTCGCCTCGAGTGTGTTCCCACTGTACTTTGATCACTACCCTACCACGGCTCAAAGGAGTTGTGCAAACAGGTAGTAGTTGGGTGCAGTCCCGAAGCACTTGGAGGTATTGGCGGTTAGATAGGATTCGTCTCTCCCGGTATTGGGGGTTGATATCGCGCTATGTTGGTGAGCCATTACACAAAGTCCGTGGCCACGGCAAGTGAGATTTACTGGTAGGTGTTCCAGTAGTTTCTCAGGGTGTTCTGGGTTACACTCCAACACGACTTATACCGCTATTAGGGGTCTGACGTTTACCATCCCCTAGGCTCGATATGTAATACTCTTAGATGAACAGACCGGACTGTTGGAGATTGTCACATTCAGGCTCAGTAAGAGTTCGGATGAGTTAGCTCATCGGCCTTCTTATCGACATCTACCTGGGGACCGTTACGTACAGCTAGTACCGCTTGCGGCCTGTGGTTAAAACCCACTGCCAGCATAGTGTATAGTCTTTAGAGTCCCACACAGAGGGTTTCCCTGCACCGGGCAAAAGGTGTAGAGGCCGTATGGTTTTACGGCAGGGCTTCGATCACTTATGTACACTTATGCACGTACAATGATCGGGTGGATAATACTAGTGGGCTTTTGTTTAAGCCGGATCCTAGTATTATACTGATGGATTTATTTTGTCTCTTTGTATTCGTATTCTACGGAATACGGATACGGGTATGTATATACAGTTCAGGCGCATTCTCGTAATTTGTCGGAACAGCTTCTAGAAGGAGATGACTCATTAAGGTTTTTATCATTTGATTAAAGCTTAAATGAGGTGGAGGAAATGAGGTGTAGGTTTTCATTTATTGAACCATGACTCATGAGGTGGTTCACCATTTGAATTAAATGAAGCATGCTAGATATTTACTAGATATTATTTGATAGATATTTGTATGTTTCATATTATTCAATCATGAGTGACTATTCATAGGATTATCACAAACACTCTCATTCTCTCAAGTCATCTTCTTCTTCCTCAAAACTCTAATAGCTCTCATGTGTTGAGAATCCTAGGGTTTAAAGAGACAAAGCACTCCATCTAAATACTCTACACCCTCTAGGACTTCTAGTTTGGCAAACTAGAAGCCGTAGTTATCTCAGATTCGAGATAGGAGCTCGGACTATAGACTCTCGGGTGGATCGTCTTTGACTCGAGGAGGCCGTCGAGGTTGCCGCGATCCGATACGATCCTTGGAGCCAAAGACGAGTGGAGGACAGCGATGAAGACCCGAAGGACTTGTATCGCGATGTATAACTTCGAATCCGAGTAGTTAAACCTCTTGTTGTTTGCTAGTTATGGTTTAGTCATGATTCGTGAGCTCGAGTCCGTGTTGCGATACTTTGATGATCGTTTTTCACATATTCCGTCTCCCCATGAACCGTGGGGTGCGTGACATTGACTTACAGTGGTATCAGAGCTTACTAAACCATTACTAGCTTGTTAGCAACTTATTAGAATTTCGATCGTCGAAAAAACACGAAAACAAAACTCCGAATCCCTGCAGTTTCTGTCGATTTTAAAACTGTCGAAAAAATTATTTCAGAGGTATGAAAATTCACTACATGGAATTATAAGAACACTGGAGAAAAACGAGTCCCTGACTCGGTTAGACCACCGCGGAAGCATGGCAAATCTATGCAATTCGCCGTGGATCCTCGGCCGAGTCGACGCTGAGTTAGCTCGTTTTTCCACGGTATTGTCTTATTTTTGGTGTTCTGTCTTCTTGCATATTTGGTATCTACCCAGAATATTTTGAGTGCTGGTTTGCATTTGGGGTAGACACGGAAAATAGTTTTCGATCGAAATTCTAAGTTATTTGCTAATCGGGTTTTATCTGTGTTGATAAATGTGTTCGTAAACTTCCATTAATTGCTATATGTCGGTTAGTTAGGGGTTGCACATTTCTTTGATGGTTATATTGGATTGTGTATATGAACTTGTTGGATTGTCGTGGATGAATAGCCGGGGATGTGAGATGAGGGTTTTTATCTTTCATTCGATGTAAATTGTAATTTGTTGTAATATTATCGGGGCACATCCGGGTTGAGATTGTAGCCACCGTTGTATTATTTCATTTACTGTTTATTGCTCCTAGGATAGACCCAAGGAGGGGTGCACAAACTACCGGGTACTTTGAAGTGCCAAGTGGCCTACTCACGTTGTTGAGGGAGATTGCTTCATTTCGGGTATTTGGCGGGTAGTTTGCCGCACCCGTAGGGGTCTACGGTAGGGTTTGGCTATTCATCACGACCGTAGAAACCGTCTTTTGTTGCAGGCTCAAACGAAACGCGGACTTCCTGATATATCTAATGTGTTCATCTGTGATCTGGATTGCCTATTATTGCGTCAGACGAATATACATATCTATATATGATATCTAGTAGGCGTTGCTTATGTTTTGCATCCGCGCTAGTCCAGCCCCCGCTCTGCCGTTAGTTAAGTAACCTAACGGGTGATGACGGGGCCCAGTGGCAAATGCGGATGGCATAAGCGTACGTTATATTTTCGTTGTTTTCTGCAATGATAGGTTTATGGTGGGACTGCATTACATTAATGCAAAGAAGAAAAAAACCAAAGCTGTATCGTTGGAACAAAGTTTTAAAACCACTTGGTTATTTCAAAACAACAGACTTTTAATTGCAGAGCTTAAACCACTCCTTTTAAAATCTATCAGGTTCCTTCGATTATATCAAGTTCACTACGTTCACGGTTTCGCCAAAACCATTCGTAGCCCTCCGTCATTTCATATGAATATTCAATAGTATTCAAGCTATGTTTGTTGACCTTCGTCAAGGCATAGTGATTAGTAGCTGCTGGGTGTTCAAATGTAGCATAGATAGATGCGTTGGTTTAGGACAGTCGTATTACCTTGTTGACCTTCGTCAAGGGTATATACAGGTGGGTTCAAATTAACCTGGACAATGATGGGTAGAACTTGACATGTGACTTATGATTTGTTGACCTTCGTCAAGGTCATAGGAGCATGGGGCAAAAATCCACATCGGGAGTTTCTAAAGAAACTGAAACTTGCTAGTGATGCATACCATTTGGAGTTTGATAATGTTGGTAGGATACCTTCAGCATTATTACACAATGATATTTGGGTCCCGATCCTACTGTGAGTATCCGCTACTCCTCGGGAGATTCTTCACTTAACGATCAATGCTATAAACCAAGTAGATGTCTAGAAAATTGTTAGCGGGGTTACCCCCCCAGGGAAAAGAGGTTATTTAATTAAGGAACTTTGCGAAAGCGTTGTGAAACCTCTCTGGAAGTACCGACACTGACCTGGCTGAACGGTTAAGCAAGAATTGTACGGTAAGATCAATCCTGACTAATTCTTCTTTTATGGTTTGAGGAAGGATTCGAGAAACAGTGGGAGCCATCCTGTTTAGATAAATTAAAAATCAATCTAAACTTGCAAGAGCATCATGCTAAGTGTTTTCTTCTCTCTCTCTCTCTTAATTGCAGTGACCCTGTGACCAAGACTAGGTTACATCTAGATAAAAAAAAATGACTGAATCTGACTATAATTACTGGCAAAGGTTTATCCAGATGTCCATTTCCTATGACAAGCTAGACCACCTCATTACTACTCAAGCCCCCGCCGCCCCAGGTCCAGTTTTCACCATCGCGGATAAGGATATCCGTAAGACAAGGGAAAAAGACTGTGCGAACGCCAAGTGCCTCGTGTTGGTCTCAGTTGATGGTGTATACCAGAGGCAGCATGAAAAGATGGACTTAGTTTCTATCTTCCTCCATAACAAAGTTTTATATGGAGAGCAATCTCATATCGCAAGATATAAGACCTCGAAAGAATTGCTTCAAGCGAGGTTGGCTGTCGGGTCATCTGTAGGGGACAACGTCCTTACGATGACTAGCTATATTGATGAGCTCATGGACCTGGAGATGTAAGTCTACGGCAACGCCCCGGCCGTCTGTCCGAGGCCAAAATGCGGAAACGAAAACTTTTTCTAAACATGAAACCGGCGCTATCGCAGACTTTAATCCCGGATCGAACCATTAACCTATAACTAGCAAACTAGAGAAGGGTTGGAAAGGCTATACCGATAGATCCGTGTCCTTCGGTCTTTGGCCACCATCCCAAGCTCCTCGCGGCATCTCCGATCTCGATCTCCTCGTCGGAAAGGGCACCACATCATCGAGTCCTTTTACGGGCTCCCGCTTCATCCGAAGCAACTCGGACACGAAGTTCGCTAGCCGACGTGTCCAAGGTGAAGTAGAGAATGTGTGTGACAACTTTGTCTCTTGCATCCATTGTATGGATGGAGGTTGAAGATGAAGCCATCAATGGAAATGGTGAGCTAGAGGAAGAAGAAGAAGAAGAGGCTTTTCTTTCTTGTGTTGTATCATCAAAATGAGAGTGAGAGAGCAAGAATAATACAAGGGCCAACCTCCATATGGCTGCCCTTCTCTCTCTCCTTCTCATTTCAACTCACAAATCAATCACATAATGTGACACATGCACAAAGAAAGAGACCATGAGTCACCACTTGTGCATGTGTCCCAATTAATGCTCCTAATCATGATTTCTAGCTCATTATTTCAATTTGTAAACATTAACCCAAATATTTACAACAACAAAAAGATACGGCAACATCTAAAGTAAACTCGTGACGGATCATAAGGATACCCCTCACCTGTATATACATACCTGCATCTGCATTCCGACCGAATGCGAATGCGATGAGACTAAAGTAATCCAACAAATCTAATACTAGGATCCGGCTTAAACCAAAGCCCACTAGTATGATCCGCCCGATCATGATCCGTGCACTACTGCACTCATATGATCGGACCTTGTCATATATCATACGGCCTCTACAACGTTTCGCCCGAAACTTGAGAAACTGTCTGTGAGGGACTCTAAAGACTCGTCAATACTTTGGCTGTGGATTTAACCACTAGCACGTCAGTGGTACTAGCTGTACGTAACGGGCTACCAGATATTGACCAAAAAGGAGGTCGATGAGCGAACTCATCCTGATACCCTACTGAGCCTATCAGTGACAATATCCGTACAGTCCGGTCCGTTCGTCTATGAGCATCGCATGTCGGGCCTAGGGGGTTGGTAAAAGTCAGACCCCCAAAAGCGGTACAAGTCGTGTCGGAGTGCAACCCAGAACACCCTGAGATACTACTGGAATACCAACCAGTAAATCTCCTGCCTTGGCCAAGGACTTCGTGTAATGTCTCTCCTAGACACAGCGCGATCTCACCCCCAATACCGGGAGAGATGAAACCCCTGCCGATCCGCTCACTGCCTCCATGTGGCTCGGGACTGTACCCAACTAAAACCTGTTTGCACGATTCCTTTGAGCCGTGGTAAGGTAGTAATCAAAGCACAGTGGGAACTCACAAGAGACAAATGACGATCTCAGGTCGATGAACTAACCTGTACACATGTCACCAGGGAACTGCTATCTGACGTCAAGTATAATACCAACTAGCATGTTCCCGGCGAGTCATGTCCGGTATACTTATAACCCAATGAGCACCTGTATACATCTTAGGTGAACCAACTGACACCAATGGTTTGCGAGACCGGCCACCGCCCCTCGTCGGGGTCTCGACTGTATACACTAGTCTACTCCGGAGTATCGATGCCCTGTCTCGAAAAATCCCACGACTAGGGACCTTTTAAGGATGTGCTTATAGACCCCAGCTCCCACGTATATGATCGCCATCATACTGCTGGCAGTCAAGCAAGAATCCTAAGGGCTCTATCAACGTGTAATAGCGACCTGTAAGGTCACCTAAAGTAGTACACGATGATAAAGATAAACCAGATAGTATACTATCATCACGAGTAAGACTGTCCTACCGGCATAGGTCCTCCCTCAATCATTGCAATCACGTGCCTGCGATCCAATAATTGACTTTGAGGGCATTATATCCAACAATCTCCCACTTGCACTCAAGGCTAATTATTGCGATGTCGCATACTCACAGCCCGTGTGATACCGAACACCCAACTCCTCTACTAATCAGTTTCACAAAGCCCGTTTGCGAAACTATTGCATTCGAGGAATAGCCTTAGTGAATGGATCCGCCCTAATGTTTCTTTCTATGTCTCTCTTTATCTCAAGTTCGCGGAGAAAGCCATCTCCCGAAATGAGCAATACCTGTCTTAGAATATGTCTGGATATCTGATAGGACCTATTTCATAAATGAACTCCAAATCCAAACTTCTTAGACTGTATCGTCAACTGAACTTAATCAGTATTCTGCATCATGCCTCCCTCAGTGTCTGCTTGGATCACCTGTCCAAACCACTGCCCCTCGTCAGAGGGAAAACTATAACTCTGACAGTCACTCTGTCATCCAGGTCCCCTTGGAAACCTGGAATAATAACTGTCTCCTAAAAGAGGTTGTTGTTATCATATCCCTAGAACATCCACTTATGTTCTAAAACTGCTTTCGAACGTTTCTCCAGGATAGGATTAATATCAACTTATTGCATCTAGTACAAAAACAACGTCTGGTGTGGTACTTGACATCTCATGATTGACTCAATTGCCTAAGCAAGTGATCTGCCAATCATGCACATCCCTCTCCTCTTTAGTCTGTAAGACAGCTTTAGAGAGGGTGACTCCATCACCTGCAGGTACACTACCGTGCCAGGAGTCGTCCATTCTAAAACATCTGTAGAATGTTGTCTAAGTACCCAGATTGGGAAACTACCCAAATCTAGATCTAAAACCATAGATCCAGTAATCAGAATGTCTGATATAATATCCAAGTCCTATATGGAGAAACTACTGTGTGACAACCATAGTATAACCGATCGTAGTATAGGAACATCACTTCCTACTCTGTGTATGTCATCCAAATACCAGGACATTACACCCTACTACCTTCTTAACAGATCCATCCCCTATTTTGATGAAGTCAAACCCATGACTGTCACATCAAAAATAGATGATCTATCTCCGCTATATCCGCTTTAGTCTATAAATAGACCTAAGCCACTTGTCCACTATACTTCGCTGCTCCCACTGACTGCGACAACCCTCTGGCAGAATAATATACACGTGCACTTCTAAAGCCAGTTCAGAACGACGCTATACTCATCCTCCTGCTGGGACTCATAGTCTGGAACAACAGTAGTGTCAAGTCTGGGTAAACAAGAACCTCCCTGTCACCGTCTTTGAGCATACCGAAGTACCTCTCGAGTGCCTGAGGTTACCCACCTTATCTGCGGAGTGGCCAATGGAATGTCAAACCAGATTGAATCTTTAGGTTCTTATCAAATTTTCAGTAATCGTTTGTGGTTCTGGAATCACTTCCAGTTCTACCATACTCCCACTACTGTTTTCTGAAAAAGTCCATTTTATTAAAACTGTGGCGAGTCAAGAACAATATCACTATTGATCTTCCAGATGGTAGAAAGTTAACCCTCGTCATAGCCCGGGTCAACCCACAAACAGCCATTACAGAAACGTGCCTTGAGTTATCCAGAGTCCGGTTTTAAGCATAAGCCGGACAACTCCATATACCTTAACATCGTTAAGATATGAGCCATTCTATATCTAATATAGAAACAGAGGCACAGATTTAATTGGAACCAGATTCAAATCATGCAGCTGTCACCAGTGCATGTTAACTAAATGGAGAGAGGCCGATCAGCATTACTCAACTTAGGAGTGCATCCAAACATGAGTAACCTGAAAGAGAAACAAGTTTCTCAATAACCATTACTATCAACTGAATACCTTACAAAAGTATCTACATCTTCTATTACCTTGAAGTATCCTGACACTTGCAACACCTGGTTCTCTACTTTATTCTTATACCTGTAACTTCTCAAAACTTAGACCTTGTATTTCTACGAAACACATGTCTAAGAACTAGAGAAGTCACAAGTAAACAGAATATAGTACGAGTACCAACCCCTCTGTCCAAATGGATACTGGACAACATACAATGCTCTGTATAAGTCTCCTAAGTCTAATAACTCATTCCCTGTGTGTCGTGGGTTGAAAACTGTACTTATGGTTAAGAAGAATTACCCCGCTGTTAAATGCTCCTTACCTAACCATCACTGATATAGGTAAAGGTCATAGACATAATTTCCAAAAGTTATATCTCACTTTATAAAAAATAAACGTACAGATATATCAATTTGAAATTGGTGCATAACAACGGATATTCAAAACCAAATATTTGTCGTCCGGCAAACAGCCAGGCGATTTCCTCAAATATCACCAATTACAACGAATCCCGATATAATGAGGATGATCACCCAATTCCCAATACCTTACTCCCATTCATCATCTGTAAAGCCATACAGATGTGAGAATCAAACCTGGTAAATACATACCCAGGAGCAAGGGCAAATTGGGAAATCAGTTTTCTTTTAACAATACACAGTGAAACTGAAACATATAAATGTTTCGAAGGGGTATCCGGGTATTCCTAGTAATGCCTCTTCCATTATCAGATTCACACTTATAACCGTATATTTCTTTGCCATCTCTCCAAATCCCTTTATATGTCTTTAGTCATTACCTTCTGTACACCCCTTTAGGCTAAATGGTTTTCTTCCTTCCCTACCGTTCGGCACCAGCCTATGGTTTGGAAGAAGACTATCCAATAAGCATAATAGGTGTACTCTCCTAATCCTAGGAGTACTCACAACCTGAGAGAAGGTGAAGATAAAAGACAACTGAATAAAACTTTATTCCTATTTCTCCTGAACCAGAATCCATCCCCGAACTGGAACAAGTTCCTTCGAGTTCGTATATAACTATACGATGGAGTATCCAAATAACTGTGGATCTTCGTAGTGATACGGAGTGTCCTGGAGAAATACAAAGGTGAAGTAGGAGTGGCGATGAAATACTTGGTTTGGTCGTGAATAGCAGTCGCAGTTTACTTTGCCCTCTTACTAATCCCTTTATTTGTCTTTACTTAATACCTTCTTCACACCTTCGTTAGGCTAATTGGTTTTCTTCATTCCCTACCGTTCGGCACCTGCCTATGGTTTGGAAGAAGACTGTCCAATTAGTATAATAGGTGTACCGTCCTAATCCAAGGAGCACTCGCAACCTGAGAGAAGGTAAAAGGAAAAGACAACTGAATAGTCCTATTCATATTCTCCAGAACCGGAAACCATTCTCGAATCTGGAACAAGTTCCTTCGAGTTCGTATATAACCATACGATGGTTTAATCCAATGGAAGTGGATGTTCGTAGTAATACGGGGTGTTCTGGAGAAAAGGGTAAAATAGGAGTGGCAATGAGGTATGCAGCTCAGACAATCCAGAAGCCAGTGTTTTAAGAAGGTTCGGTTAACTTGGTCACAGAGTCATAGTCAAGGGTCGGGTCATGGTCGCTGCCAAAGAGAGAGAGAAAAGAAACACTCTGCGTGCACTCTAACCTAGATCAGAATGGTTATCAATTTATCTAATCAGGAAACCTCCTACTGTATCGTCAAATTCTCCTCCAAATCTGAAAGAAGAATTAGTCGGGATCACCCGAGGAGTAAACCAACTCATCAGCAGGAATCGGGATCCAACTATCATCGCATGATAATGTGATGGAATCCACTCACGTTATCACACTCCAGAAGGTATGCGCATGCCTGTCAAGTTTCAGTTTCTTTAGAAACTCCCGAATTGATTTTTACCCCTAGGACCCAAGTGACCTTGACTGAGCCAACATATCAAAGGATCCTAGCCAAGTTCAACCCGTCATTATCTTGATTGCATTAGACCCACCCGCACGAGTCCTTGACTGAGCCAAAATGACCGTACGACTGTCCTAACCAATCACATATCCATAAGACAGAAAAGCATTACAGAGCTACCGCACACTACGCCTCGGCTGAGCATGACATACGTAGCACGAATACTAAGCAATACTAATCTGAAATGACCGAGGGCTACGGTTGGTTTTTGGCGAAAAACCTTTAACGTAATGAACTTGATATCGTTGAAGGAACCGGATAGCTTTTTATAAATATAGTGGCGAAAACCTTTGCTAAAGAGGTCACTCCCGGTGAAGGGATCTCGGCTCTTTCCCCATAGAATGAGGTGCAGGATATTCCAACTGAATACCGCGATGCAAAGCAAAAGGCAATCGGCTATAGTGAAGTTATTACCCTGACGCAAACGTCTGCCCAAGGGGTCACTCCCGATGAAGGGATCTCGGCCCTTGCCTCATCGACTGAGGTGCTGGATATTCATAACCGAATATCACTGTGCAAAACAAAAGAAAACGTCCTTGCAATAACAGCTTTTTGAAAAATGTTCCAACAATATCAGAATAGGTTTGTTTAGCTTGCATCGATCCGAATCAATGCAGTCCCATCAATTGATCACACCAATAAAGAACGAAAATATGATGTACGTATATGCCATCCGCATTCGCCACTGGGTCCCATCATCACCCGTTAGGTTACTTAACTAACGACAGAGCGGGGACTGGACTAGCGCGGGTGTAAAACATATACAACATCTACTAGTATATATATCAATATATAATAATCGCTCAAGGCGTGATAAATGCAACATCACAGAGAGTAATAAGCATCACAGAACAATACAGATAATCTGGGATACCCGGGTTTCAAAGAGCAGCTGCTGAAACCCGACGTTCCCCTGATCGTGTGGATAGCCTGTGCAATGAAATCCTAGACCCCTACGGGTGCGGCAAGTTACCCGCCAAAACCTGAAACGAGGCATCCCCCTACAGCAAAGTGAATGGACCACCCAGCACTTCACGGAATCCGGTAACTTGAGCACCCCTCCTTGGGTCAACCTGTACCCCCTACGAGTGCGGCGATATTCGCCCGCCAATTCTAGAGTGAAGCCCCCTCCGTCTCAAAGCCATAAGATGCGGGCCCGTTGCCCTCTAGAACCCGGCTATCCGTGCACCCCACCATGGAGTAATCCTAGTACAGAAGTAAAATATATACAACGGGTACATCGACCTCATCCCGGTCGTGTCCCAAAAGAATAATATACAAACAAGCAGTGACGGCAGTCTACATGTCGGACGCTCGCCCCGCAATATCAAATGTACAAATATAACCAAACTGTACTAACATTGCACCAGGCTATCCACCACGACAAATCCGCAACAACACAGAACATCAACGTGAATGTCACATTCGTAAATTCGTCTAAAAGGGCTATAGCATTTAGACAAGATTTACCGCTCGAATGACATTCACGGTGACAGATATAATGTAAGTACTGCGAACAAACTTATTTAAAATTTTCAATCGACAAAATTTCCCGAAGTGGACCCCAATCACAAATCCAGTACTGAAACAAATCTGGGCCCAAACAAAATATTCCGGAAACCACATTTTCACACAAAAGACCAGCATAAGAAAAGTGGTGCACAGAAGCCATATAACGGCGGCGAAACCACGGCCAAAACGTGGTTATTGCCGCGGTTCCGCGGCGCTACAGTGGATTCATTCTTCCAAATTTCTACAGAGGTCTTAAAAAAGCCTGTCTGATTTTCTGACATACTCAAAATAATTTTTCGACGACAAAATAAATTTGACAGAAACTTTAGTATTGGAAATGCGGTTTCGGAAATTTTGTTCGATCGATATTTTAAATATGTTAGAACAAGCTAGTAAAGGTTAATTGCGTGGCTCTGATACCATGTAAGTCTACGGTAGCGCCCCAGCCGTCTGTCCGAGGCCAAAATGCGGAAACGAAAATTTTTTCTAAACTTGAAACCGGCGCTATCGCAGAATTTAATCCCGGATCGAACCATTAACCTATAACTAGCAAACTAGAGAAGGGTTGGAAAGGCTATACCGATCGATCTGTATCCTTCAGTCTTTGGCCACCATCCCAAGCTCCTCGCGGCATCTCCGATCTCGATCTCCTCATCGGAAAGGGCACCATATCATTGAGTCCTTTTACGGCCTTCCGCTTCATCCGAAGCAACTCGGACACGAAGTTCGCTAGCCGACGTGTCCAAGGTGAAGTAGAGAATGTATGTGACAACTTTGTCTCTTGCATCCATTGTATGGATGGAGGTTGAAGATGAAGCCATCAATGGAAATGGTGAGCTAGAGGAAGAAGAAGAAGAAGAGGCTTTTCTTTCTTGTGTTGTATCATCAAAATGAGAGTGAGAGAGCAAGAATAATACAAGAGCCAACCTCTATAAGTCTGCCCTTCTCTCTCTCCTTCTTATTTCAACTCACAAATCAATCACATAATATGACACATGCACAAAGAAAGAGACCATGAGTCACCACTTGTGCATGTGTCGCAATTAATGCTCCTAATCCTGATTTCTAGCTCATCATTTCCATTTGTAAATATTAACCCAAATGTTTACAACAACAAAAAGATACGGCAACATCTAAAGTAAACTCGTGACGGATCACAAGGATACCCCTCACCTGTATATACATACCTGCATCCGCATTCTGACCTAATGCGAATGCGATGAGACTAAAGTAATCCAACAAATCTAATACTAGGATCCGGCTTAAACTAAAGCCTACTAGTATGATCCGCCCGATCATGATCCATGCACTACTGCACATATATGATCGGACCCTGCCATATATCATACGGTCTCTACAACGTTTCGCCCGAAACTTGAGAAACTGTCTGTGGGGGACTCTAAAGACTCGTCAATACTTTGGCTGTGGATTTAACCACTAGCACGTCAGTGGTACTAGCCGTACGTAACGGGCTACCAGATATTGACCAAAAGGGAGGTCAATAAGCGAACTCATCCTGATACCCTACTGAGCCTGTCAGTGACAATATCCGTACAGTCTGGTCCGTTCGTCTATGAGCATCGCATGTCGGGCCTAGGGGGTTGGTAAAAGTCAGACCCCCAAAAGCGGTACAAGTCGTGTCGGAGTGCAGCCCAGAACACCCTGAGATACTACTGGAATACCAACCAGTAAATCTCCTGCCTTGGCTAAGGACTTCATGTAATGGCTCTCCTAGACACAGCGCGATCTCACCCTCAATACCGGGAGAGACGAAACCCCTGCCGATCCGCTCACTGCCTCCATGTGGCTCGGGACTGTACCCAACTAAAACCTGTTTGCATGACTCCTTTGAGCCGTGGTAGGGTAATAATCAAAGCACAGTGGGAACTCACACGAGACAAATGACGATCTCAGGTCGATGAACTAACCTTTACATATGTCACCAGGGAACTACTATCTGACATCAGGTATAATACCAACTAGCATGTTCCCGGCGAGTCCTGTCCAGTGTACTCATAACCCAATGAGCACCTGTATACATCTTAGGTGAACCAACTGACACCAATGGCTTGTGAGACCGGCCACCGCCCCTTGTTGAGGTCTCGACTGTATACACTAGTATACTCCGGAGTATCGATGCCCTGTCTCGAAAACTCCCACGACTAGGGACCTTTTAAGGATATGCTTATAGACCCCAGCTTCCACGTATATGATCGCCATCATACTGCTGGCAGTCAAGCAAGAATCCTAAGGGCTCTATCAACGTGTAATAGCGACCTGTAAGGTCACCTAAAGCAGTACACGATGATAAAGATAAACCAGATAGTATACTATCATCACGAGTAAGACTGTCCTACCGGCATAGGTCCTCCCTCAATCATTGCAATCACGTGCCTGCGATCCAATAATTGACTTTGAGGGCACTATATCCAACAGGAGACCGCGTTGAGAAACGAGTCATATGCTGACTTGATTCTACAGTCCCTACCTCCTTATCACGACCCAAAGTTTGGCCCGTGACCGGCACTTAACCACGTAACGTCTACAGGCGTAACGCGACTAAGTAAGCCGAAAACCCAGAAATCAAACCAGTAAAAGTATAGAGAGATCTAAGCATTTAATAGAACTAATTACTAAGATGTCAAGAAACCTTAAGTAGACAATCACCAAGATAACAATATACGACGCCGTAGCAAAGAAAATGAGCAACAGGTGGGAAACATCACAGATAGAATAAACTGCATAAGTAGAGTCGGCTCACAACGAGCTCGACACCAGAATACAAAATAATATACATCGTCCTCACAACTGGTCTCTAAGTCAATACATAAGTGGTAGATGGAGAGTACTGTAAGTCCACGTTGCCAACCCCGGTTCTTGCGGGGAGGCGGAAACGGTATAAAAAACAAATTTTTAGCGCATGGGGCAACACGGACTAACAAAGTCGGGATCTTTTCCAAACTAAACTAGCAAGAAAGCTAAAGAGAGTTAACTACTCGGAAAAGAGGTTATACCTAACTTGAACTCCTTCTTCTTGAAACCTTTGTAGGGGTTGATGGTGCTTTCCTCGTCGCCTTCTTCCGTCAAAGATGGATCCACCTGAGGGTTCAACCTTCGGGCTCTTTCTCGAACTTTGAGTGAACTAGGATCTTTGGCTTGCTAAACCCCTAACCCTAGAATGAGTAGAGAGTGGCTTTGGGGTGTTTTTATCTCAAGGAGATGGATTCTCAACACATGAGAAGGGAGCTCCTTGAACTAGAGGAGGAGGAAGAAGAAGAGAGGAGAGAGAAGAGTTATGATAGAATGAAAGCTTTTCATTTTACAACCATAACATAATAAGAAATGAATTATCAAAAATAATAATAATAATGTAAATGAAATAGTTGATGGATGGTTTGGAATGATCATTATCATTACACACATTAAATGATTTTGCTAGAATCAAAGAGCATCTTTGATATGTAATGATGATGGTCAAACTTTCAACTATGGTCAACTAGTCAACCTTGGTCAACAAGTCAACAAACCCAACGATGACACAATTTCATTTAATTAATATTATTAATTGATATATCATAAATCCATTAGGGTTTGGAAAAAGACGACTGTCAACTGTGCATACGCACCCGTTCCGAAACCCTAATGAAAATTCTCTTCCTCCGCCTCAATCAACTGTGTATACACACCCGCATTCTTGTTCCGAGGAACATGAATACTATGAGATAAAATCAACCCCAAAACATATACTAGTATCTGGCTCAAACCAGAGCCTACTAGTAATATCTGTCCGGACTCCAAACGTGCACAAGTGCGCGGATGAGAACGAACCCTGTCGCAAAACCATGCGACCTCTACTCTGTTTTGCCCAGAGGCGAATAGCCCTCTGTGTGGGACTCTAAAGACTCGACACTATGCTGGCAGTGGGTTTAACCACAGACCGCAAGCGGCACTTGCTGTGCGTAACGGTCCCCAGGTAGATGCCGATAAGAAGACTGACGAGGTGAACCCCATCTGAACTCCTACTGAGTCTGAATGTGACAGTCTCCGTACAGTCCGGTCTGTTCGTCTGATACATCGCATGTCGGGCCTAGGGGGCGGTAAACGTCAGTCCCCTAATAGCGGTACAAGTCGTGTCGGAGTGAAGCCCAAAACACCCTGAGATAACACTGGAAGCCTACCAGTATATCTCGCTTGCCCTGGCCAGGGACTACTCGTGTAATGGCTCTCCTAGACACAGCACGATGTCAATCCCCAATACCGGGAGAGACGAATCCTGTCTAACCGTCACTGCCTCCAAGTGCTTCGGGACTGCACCCAACTACCACCTGTTTGCACGACTCCTTTGAGCCGTGGTAGGGTAGTAATCAAAATACAGTGGGAACACACTCGAGGCGAAGTGCCAGTGTCAAGTCAGCGGACTAAGCTGTACTCATGTCACCTAGGAACTGATAACTGACGATAGGTATAATACCAACTTGTCAGTTCCCGACGAGTCCTGTCCAGTGTACTCGTAACCTAACGAGCACCCGCATACTATCTCAAGTACGACGTACTGACGGCTGTGGGACAGACCGTTTCCCATACTGGGATGAGAAGCGCATGCGCCAGTCTACTCCGGAGTATCGATACTCTGTCTCGATAGTCCTGCGACTAGGGACCTGTATAAGGATGTGCTTATAGATTACCCAGCCCCCACTAGTGTGACTGCCATCACAACGCTGGTAATCAAGCAAAGATCCTAAGGGCTCCACTAATGCGTATAGGTGATATGATAAAATAAACACATGTACACATTGAAGTAGAAACAAACCAAGTAGCATACTACTATTTTGAGCAAGATTGTATGTACAAGGTGAATATCCCAAGCTTCCATTAAGTAATATACAAACCAGTATGATACAGTAATGGCCTCTAGGGCATATACACTAACAATCTCCCACTTGCACTAAGGCCATGTACTGGCGTATCGAAGACCTATCATCTCGATCAGCCGCTCGAACTGTGTCTGGGGCAGGGCCTTGGTGAATGGATCTGCAGTGTTTTCTTCTGAAGCAACCCTCCGAACCTCGATCTCCTTGCGATCCACGATCTCTCTGATCAGGTGATACCGCCTCAAGATGTGTCTGGATCTCTGATGGGACCTGGGTTCCTTCGCTAAAGCTATAGCCCCATTGTTGTCGCAATACAGAGGTATTGGGTCAACAATGGACGGAACCACCTGAAGTTCTTTCAAGAACTTCCTCATCCAGACAGCTTCTTTTGCGGCATCAGATGCAGCGATGTATTCCGCTTCCATCGTCGAGTCTGCAACGGTTTCCTGTTTGGAACTCTTCCAACACACCGCCCCTCCATTGAGGGTAAAGACAAAACCCAACATGGACTTGGAATCATCCTTGTCACTCTGGAAGCTGGAGTCAGCAAAGGCCTCGATCTGGAGGTCTTTTCCGCCATACACCAAGAACATCTCCTTAGTCCTTCTCAGGTACTTGAGAATGTTCTTTACCGCTATCCAGTGTTTCTCCCCAGGGTTTGACTGATACCGGCTTACCACACTCAGTGCATAAGCTACATCCGGTCTGGTACACAACATCGCATACATTATAGAGCCTACCGCAGAAGCGTAGGGTATAATAGACATGCGATCCCTCTCCAAATCAGTCTTGGGAGACATCTCTTTAGAGAGGGTGATCCCGTGACAAGCCGGTAGGTTACCGCGCTTGGAATCTTCCATACTGAATCTTTTCAGTATGGTGTCGATGTACCTGGACTGTGAAAGTCCTAATATCCTCTTGGATCTATCACGATGGATCCGGATCCCCAGGATGTATGAGGCATCACCCAGGTCTTTCATGGAGAACCTGTGCGACAAGAACCCCTTGACAGATTGTAGCATAGGAATGTCATTTCCTATTAAGAGAATGTCATCCACGTATAAAACGAGGAATACTACAGTTCTCGCTACAAATCTACTATAGATGCATGGTTCATCTGGATTTTTGATAAAGCCAAATTCCTTGACCGTCTCATCAAAACAGATGTTCCAACTCCGCGATGCCTGCTTTAGTCCATAAATGGACTTAAGCAACTTGCACACCTTTCCACTGCTCCCACTCTGAATGAAACCCTCTGGCTGGTCCATATAGACACACTCCTCTAAATTTCCATTTAGAAAAGCGGTTTTTACGTCCATCTGCCAAATCTCATAATCGTGGAAAGCAGCAATGGCAAGAAGGATCCGAATGGATTTCAGCATAGCCACTGGAGAAAAGGTTTCGTCATAGTCCAAACCAGGTCTTTGACGGAAACCCTTTGCTACAAGTCTAGCTTTATAGGTCTCAACTTGTCCATCTACACCAATCTTCCTTTTGAAGATCCACTTGCATCCTACGGGTTTTACTCCGTCTGGAGTAATGTCCAACGTCCATACTTTGTTGGTGTACATGGACTCCATTTCGATCCGCATTGCATCCAGCCATTTTACCGAGTCAACGCTCTGAACGGCCTGCTGGAAGCTAGTAGGCTCATCATAATCTATGATGCAATCCTCTCTATCCCTGTCTATGAGAAAACCGTAGTATCTCTCGGGCGGATGAGACTGCCTGCTACTCCTGCGGAGTGGCGTAGGAATGTCCTGTTCTTTTGAAACTACTGGCTCTTCCAAGCTTTCAGTAATAGCTTGTGGTTCTGGAATTTCTTCCAGTTCTATTGCGCTCCCACTTATCTGGGTTTCTAAAAACTCAGTTTCCAAGAAGCGGGCATGTTGAGAAACAAAAAGCTTTTGTTCCTCAGCGGAATAGAAAAGATACCCCCTGGAGTTCTTTGGGTATCCCACAAATTTACACTGTACTGAACGTGCCTCGAGCTTGTCCGCATGCTGCTTTTTTACAAAAGCTGGACATCCCCATATCTTAAGGTACTTAAGACAGGGTTTCTTCCCACTCCACATCTGATATGGAGTGGTAGGCACAGTCTTGGTGGGAGCCTTGTTCAAGAGATATGCAGCTGCTTCTAGTGCATAACCCCAGAAAGATCGCGGTAACTCAGCCTTACTCATCATGGAACGAACCATATCCAATAGGGTTCGATTCCTCCTTTCCGATACACCGTTATGTTGCGGAGTGTATGGAGGAGTACGCTGAGAGAGAATTCCATTCTCTTTTAAATAGTTCAGGAACTCGGCACTCAAGTATTCTCCACCTCGATCCGATCTTAGAATCTTAATACTTTTGCCTGTTTGGTTTCCAACTTCATTCTTGTATTCGCGAAATTTCTCAAAGGCCTCGGATTTGTGCTTCATCAAGAAGACATGTCCATACCTAGAGAAATCATCTGTGAAAGTAATGAAGTACGAATAACCGCTTCGCGCATGTGTAGACATTGGACCACACACGTCACTGTGTATGAGTCCCAAGAGCTCGCTTGCTCTTTCTCCGTGTCCAGTGAACGGAGTCTTAGTCATCTTTCCCATGAGACAAGATTCACAAGTGGCATAAGACTGATACTCGAACGGATCCAAGTATCCCTCTTTATGTAACTTAGTCAACCGTGTCTCATTGATGTGACCCAGTCTACAATGCCATAAGAAAGCCTGATTGATATCTGGAGACTTTCTTTTGTGTGTATTCTAGACATTGAAAATCTGTGGTTGGTTTAATACGTATATACCATTGCTCAGTGTACCTGACCCAATCAGAACTTGATTAAGGTGAATGTTTACAACATTACTTACAAACGCAAATTCATAACCTTCTTTAGAAACCAAAGATACAGAAATGATATTACAAGTTGCGTTGGGTACAAAAAAGCAATTACGCAAAACCAAAACATGCCCATCTGTCATTCCCAGGTGATAGTCCCCACGGCCTTAGCATCCATGCTAGCTCCGTTCGCAACTCTGAGGGTCATCTCACCTGCCTTCAAAAACCTACGGTTTCTCAACGCCTGCAAAGAATTACAGATATGAGATCCTGATCCGGTATCCAATACCCAGGAAGTAGAGTTTATCGAAAGACAGTTTTCAATAACATACACACCTGAAGCTGAAGCCGCAACCTGCTTCAGTTCCTGTGTCCTGACATTCCAAGCCCTGCAATCTTTCTTCCAGTGTCCACTTTTATGACAATAGAAGCATTCTTCTTTACCCACAAGCTTCCCCGCTATCTTTGTTGCCTTTTCCTTTCCCTTCGTATCCACTTTTCTAACACCGCCCCTTGGTTTGGCGGGGGTTTTCTTCTTCTTTCCCTTGGCTTTCGCCTTGGACCTAGAAGAAGAAGATCCTCCTACAAACAAAGTGGGTGTTTCCCTACCTTTCTGTAGGGTGCCCTCTGCGCTCCTTAGTATGTTGAGAAGTTCTGAAAGTTCAACTTCTTTTTCTTGTAAGTTGAAGTTCAGTATAAACTGGGCGTAAGTGGAAGGAAGGGACTGGAGAATCAAGTCCGTATAGAGCTCACTCTCCAACGTGGTCCCAAGTTCTGCGAGCTCCGCAATGTAGCCAATCATCTTAAGCACGTGTTCCGCTACCGATGATCCGACGGCCAATCTTGCCGAAAATAACTTCTTCGACATTTCGTATCTTGCGATACGAGACTGCTCTCCATACAGTTCTTTTGTATGGAGAAATATGGATTCCAGGTCCATATTCTCGTGCCTCCTCTGATGTTCGTTGTCCATAGAGGCAAGCACGAGGCACTTGGCCTTCGCGCAATCAATCTCCCAAGTCTTACGGATTTCCTTATCCGCGACGCTGGAGGTGGGACCTGGGACGGGGGGAGCTTTGGTGGTAAGAAGACACCCCAGCTTGTCATAAGTGATTGCCATTTTGACATTCCTGAGCCAATCTTTGTAGTTTGGCCCTGTCAGTATGTTTTTATCTAGAAGTAACTTAAGTCCAGTCATGTTGATTGGTCGCTGCAATTAGGAGAGAGAGAAGAAACACTCAGCACGATGCTCTTGCAAGTTTAGAATGGTATTTTAATTTGTCTAAACAGGATGGCTCCCACTGTCTCTCGAATCCCTCCTCAAACCATAAAGGAAGAATTAGCCGGGATCAATCCCACCGCACAATACTTGCTTAACCGTTCAGCCAGGCCAGTGTCGGTACTTCGAGGGAGGTTTTCCAATGCTTTCGCGAAGTTCCTTAATTTAAGAACCTCTTTTCCCTGGGGGCATAGCCCCGCTAACACCTTTCTTGACACCTACTAGGTTTATAGCGTTGATCGTTTAGTGAGAAATTTCCCGAGGAGTAGCATATACTCACAGTAGGATCGGGATCCAAATATCATTGCGTGACGAAAATGAAGGAATCCTAACATAATCATCACACTCCAAATGGTATGCAAATCTAGCAAGTTTCAGTACTTATGAAACTCCTGATGTGGATTTTTGCCCCATGCTCTTATGACCTTGACGAAGGTCAACAAATCATAAGTCACATGTCAAGTTCTGCCCGTCATTTTCCAGGTTAATTTGAACCCACCCATATATACCCTTGAAGAAGGTCAACAAGGTAATACGACTGTCCCAAACCAACGCATCTATCTATGCTACATATGAACACCCAACAGCTACCAATCACTATGCCTTGACGAAGGTCAACAAACATAGCTTAAATACTATTGAATATTCATACGAAACGACGGAGGGCTACGAATGGTTTTGGCTAAACCGTGAACGTAGTGAACTTGATATGATCGATGGAACGAGATAGCTTTTAAAAGGAGTGGCTCAAGCTCCGCATTTAAAAGTTGGTTTTGAAAAGAACCGAGTGGTTTTTCGAAAGTGTTCCAACGACTTTTGCTTGGTTTATTATCTTGCATTAGTTCTTTTAATGCGTGATATTCTTGCATTAGTTCTTTTAATGCGTCCCATCATTTAATCCTACCATTGCAGAAAACAACCAAAATATGACGTACGCTTATGCCATTCGCATTCGCCACGGGGCCCCGTCATCACCCGTTAGGTTACTTAACTAACGACAGAGCGGGGGCTGGGCTAGCGCGGCTGTAAAACATAAGCAACGCCTAAATAGTTATAAATATATAGCAATGATAGACATTACAGATCACAGATGAATACATTGGATATACTAGGAATCCGCAATCCTTTCGAGCCGGCAACGAAAAGCGGATTACACAGTCGCGGTGAATAGCCAATACCCCACCCAAGACCCCTACGGGTGCGGCAAACTACCCGCCAAGTACCCGAAGTGGAGCAACCTCCCTCAACGCCGTGAGTAGGCCACTCGGTACTTCGAGATACCCGGTAGTTTGTGCACCCCTCCATGGGTCTATCCTAAGAGCAAAAACAGTAAAAAGAATTATACAATGACGTCTACAACCCCGACCCGGTTGTGCGGCCATACAAATAATAATATTACATCAATTTACATTTTACAATGAATGAAAGAAAAAGAAACACTCGTCTCACATCCACCCCGGCTATTCACCCGCGACAGTCCAACGCATTCATATACACAAACCATCATCAAACACGGATCACAGATATGTAAAACCCCGACTAATCGACATATAGCGATTAGCCGACGTTCAATACATATAAACATCACAGATATAACCATTATAGTCAAAGTGTAGTGAAGTTCGATAAAAATACGGATTTATAGGCCCCCAAAAACAAATTTCTTTTCTGGAAAACCTGGGCACAAATAAACCATCTGAAAAATCCCAAAACCCTACCAGAAGAACACTGCACAAAACCCGATCACGAGAGGATCCCAAACGGCGGCGGTTCCGCGGCAAATGCATACCTATCGCCGCGGAACCGCGGTGGTTTGAGGGAATCAGGCGACCGTTTTTGGTGGGTGTTTTCACAAAACCCTGAGCCGATTTTAGGAGTAAAACTTTTTATTTTTAGAGCACAAAAAATTTCAACAGAAAGTTAGGGTTTTGATTTTCCGGTTTTTGCAATTTTTCCGATCGAACTTCCATACACTTTACTACTAAGCTAGTTTAAGTTTAGTAAAGCTCTGATACCACTGTAAGTCCACGTTGCCAACCCCGGTTCTTGCGGGAAGGCGGAAACGGTATAAAAAACAAATTTTTAGCGCATGTGGCAACATGGACTAACAAAGTCGGGATCTTTTCCAAACTAAACTAGCAAGAAAGCTAAAGAAAGTTAGCTACTCGGAAAAGAGGTTATACCTAACTTGAACTCCTTCTTCTTGAAACCTTTGTAGGGGTTGATGGTGCTTTCCTCGTCGCCTTCTTCCGTCAAAGATGGATCCACCTGAGGGTTCAACCTTCGGGCTCTTTCTCGAACTTTGAGTGAACTAGGATCTTTGGCTTGCTAAACCTCTAACCCTAGAGTGAGTAGAGAGTGGCTTTGGGGTGTTTTTATCTCAAGGAGATGGATTCTCAACACATGAGAAGGGAGCTCCTTGAACTAGAGGAGGAGGAAGAAGAAGAGAGGAGAGAGAAGAGTTATGATAGAATGAGAGCTTTTCATATATGCCCTAGAGGCCATTGTTGTACATATGATGTATATTATAATGGATACTTGGATATATATAGAGATGACTTTCTTGCTCGTCATGATAGTATGCTATTTGGTTTCACTTTATCTTAACATGTTGACTTGTGTTGGTTTACTGTTTTACTCTCACATGTTGATAAAGCCCTTAGGATCTGTACTCGACTACTGGGACTATGATGAGATCATACTAGTGGGGCCGCGGTAGTCGATGAGTACATCCTATAACTGTTCCTAGTCGAGGGTATATCGAGACAGGGCATCGATACACCAGAGTAGACTAGCGTATACGCATCTTGACCCATATGATGGGCGATGGATGATCCCATATCCATCGGTGTTTGACATCAAGGATGGTATACGGGTGCTCAGTGGAGACTGGGTACACTGGACGGACTCACCGAGAACTCCCAGATGGTGTTATACCACACGTCAGATGGCAGTTCTCCGGTGACACTGGTACATGGTAGTCTGTAGACCCGAGATCGTCATAGAGTCTTGTGCGATTCCCACTGTGCTTTGATTTCCACCTTACCACGTCCAAGAGGGCGTGCAAAACGGTGGCTTTTGGGTACAGTCCCGAATCACATGGAGGCAATGAGCGATAGGAGGGGATTCGTCTCTCCCGGTATAGGGAGTTGATGTTGTGCTGTGTTCGATTGGCTATAACTGGAAGTCCCTGGCCAGGGCTGATATGGAGATTTACTGGTAAGTGTTACTAGTAGTTTCTCGACCCGTTATGAGCCACACATCGACACGACTTATCGGTTACTGGGGTCTGACGTATACCACCCCTAGACTTGATATGCGACATATCAGACGAACAGACCGGACTGTACGGGAGTGTTACTGGTTGGATTCACAGGAGAACGCACAGGCTAGCTTGTTGATCTTCTGATCGCTCGATACCTGGGTGGCTGTTACGTTTAGCTGACTGCTTGCAGCTTGTGGGTGTTTGATATGATCATCACCTGCTACCAGCGTATTGACGATTCTTTAGAGTCCTACACAGAGGTTTCTTGGCTCAGGCAAAACGGAGTAGTGGCACATATGTGATATGCGCAGGAGCGAGAATAATGCGATATGGGATACCGTATTATATTCTCGCGATATTTAGATATGAACCGGGACATCGGATCAAGTGTTGATTCGATGAATCGGTACATGATATATTAGTCGGTTATATTCGATATAGCCGGATCGTCGGATCAAGTGTTGATTCGATGATTTAATATATAATAATATATATGATATATTATTTTATTAACTAATATTGGCTTGCTTTATTATTTCATTTTCTCAGTGGATGATACATTGATATATATGCGATATATGTTAAGTGTATTATTTTCTTTTGTTGCAAATATATAATATATATATGTGATATATATTATTGTGACATGATATGATTAATTGTTAAACATGTTTAAGGATGATTAATTGAGGTTAGGGTTTGATTAGGGTTAGTAGCTTCAAGTTCCTTCTAGAAGCTTTATTCTTTTGTCATGGTTAAGATATTTGTTGATGACATATTCTTAACTCAACCAAACCCTAACCCTAGTTTATTCTCTACACATTCTTAGCCACTCATCCTTGACCATGGTTTACAATTCAATCATATGATTATATTCTATTCATCACAAAAAAAAATATGATTATTCTTTTTCCATTATCTTCTTCTTCTCTCTTGAAAGAAAAGCTTGCTAGATTTTCTTAAGTGATGAAATAATATGAGAAAATGATATAAAAAGAAAGCAAAATTACTACTCTCTCATCCTCATCTCATCTAGCCTATGGGATTAGTGTGTTCTACTCTTTTGAGTGAGAAAGCTTGAGTCGAAGCAACTTCAAGGTAGATCATCGGAGATTTGGAATACTTCGAGCTAGCATGGATCGTTCGAGTCGTGGAGCCTCTCATGAGTCCGGGAGATCGTGGATCGCGGCAAAGGGACTTCTACTCGGAGCTTGTGAAGTGAAGGAGCGGACTACAAAGGTTGTAATCCCTCACACTTAGATAAAAGTTATCTTCTTGCATGTTTAACCCTAATAATCTAGCAAAGATCCCGGCTTTGGGTTGTTCGGCACGTCTAAAATTTAATCCGGGCATGTTTGATGCCTTTAGAACCTTCACAAGAGTGCCTAGGAACCCTACAGTGGTATCAGAGCCTAGCTAGAGCATTAGGCGATGTGTTTACGAAGTTAAAACTCCTCGAACCCGAAACGACGAAATTTGACCCCTCTCTGGAAATTTTTTAAATTTTGGGATTTTTCAGAATTAAAAATATGTAAAAAAATCAGCAGGGAATTCTAAGAAATACCATGAAACACGTGCCCACAATTCCACAATCTGAGCGCGGAACCGCGGCAAGAACATGGTTCTCGCGGCGGTTCCGCGGCTGAATTGTATGATTGGGACACGTGGCTTCATGGTATAGACCGTAGGTACTTGCTGACTATTCTGGGTATTTTTAATCTGTTCCAGGTGTTTAAAATTCTGGGGTTTGTTTTGTAATAGTAGACTGGATCGGAATATTTAAATTCGTATTTCTTTCCGGATATTTAGAAACTGTTAAACTATTTGAACGGATATCATTAACTTACTGTTTCCCGGTACGGCAAATTTTCAAGTGTTGAAATTTATTCGGGTTTAAATCTTTTGGAAAAATTGTACAAGTTAAGCGGTGGACCCTCTAGAAGACACAAACCTTAACTCGATTATGTGACCGTCTTGAACTGCCTTTTGAACCTTCGGGTTTGGGGCAGTACGGCGTGCCACATGTGAGGCGTTGGCTTGACCCTTCTACGGCTGGATCACCGGTACTGTGACATATTCTGGGATTATTTGAACCCCGCTCAAGAGTTGAGCAGTTTGGGAAATTTTGGGTATTTGATTATCTGTTCGGAAAGTTTAATTCTGTCTATTCATCTGGAATGTGATGTAATATGTGATATTTCGGATTTACGATGTCTAAAGTGATTGTGGATTCCAAATATTGTAGTTTTACACTTTCTTTTCTGTGACCGTAAGTGTAATATGTGATATCGCCGGTTTCGTTGCTATATGATTCAACGACAATTGGGATGCGCATATTTACTTACGTTGATGATATGAGATATTATGTGTTGCTGTGATATGTTATATTGGATCGTCGAGTTCTGAATAGCCGGGGGTTTTATGTGAGATGAGGGTTTTTATTTTCATTCATGTAAAATTCATTTGTAATGTAATATTCTTTTATTTGGGGCACTTCCTGGTTGCGGTTGTTGTCACCAGTGTATATTATTTACTTTTCCGCATTAGGTAGACCCAAGGAGGGGAGCACAAGTAACCGGGTTCTAGGGTCCAGTGGGAGGCCATCTCGAGGAGTCGAGACCGGGTCTCCTAACCCTAGAATTGGCAGTGTTACTTGCCGCTCTCGTAGGGGTCTTGGGATGTGGGTTTGGCTATTCGTCGCGACCGTGGAATCCGTGTTTTATACAGGCTCGTATTGAAAACACGGACGTCCTAGTATATCCAATATTTCATATATGTTCTTCTGCTGCAATGTTCTGTGATGAGATCATATTACTGCCTGAGACGAATGCTTATACTATATATATATGCTGATATATAAATATTACTGCTTTCGTTTCTTCTGTGATGCTTAGGAAGCATAAGCTGATGGGATTTTTATTAATGAGATTAATAAAAGAAAAGAAACCTAAAGATGTTGTAGAATCAAAACTTTATAAAAGGGATAGCTACAGTTTTGCTTTGCACAGTGATATATACGATATATCCTGCACCTTATTCGATGAGGAAAGGACCGAGATCCCTTCACCGGGAGTGACTCCTTTAGCAAAACTGGCAGATGCTACAAAACGCGGTTTGTCTTTTGATTGCTTTTAGAGTTTTTCTTTGCACAGTGGTATATATGATATATCCTGCACCTTATTCGATGAGGAAAGGGCCGACGATCCCTTCACCGGGAGTGACCCCTTTAGCGAAACTAAGAAAAGCCTCAAAAACACTCCTTTTCAAAAATACTCGATTCTACGACGATATCGAGTTCATTACGCTCAGGGTTTTCTGAAAAACCTGCATAGCCCTCCGTCATTTCAGATAGATATTATTTAGTATTCGTGCTACGCTTGTTGGCCTGCGTCAAGACGTAGTGTGCGGTAGCTAACTAGTATATATCTGTTTATGCATATGATGCAGATTCGATTAGGGTAGTCGTGCGACTTTGTTGGCCTGCGTCAAGGGTCGTGCGGGTGGGTTTAATTGAATCAAGAAATGACGGGTTGAACTTGACTAGCGCACTATGGTTTGTTGGCCTGCGTCAAGGTCATAGGATGCTAGGGGTAAAAACATTATCAGGAATTTCAAGTGTTGAAATTTGCAATGAGATTGCATACCTCCTATGAGATAGTTGGATCCCGATACCCACTGCGAGTAAGAGTTACTCCTGGGAGAGTTTTACACAGGACAATTAGTCATTCAAGTAGGTGTCTAGAAAAGTGTTAACGAGGTTACGCCTCTGGGAAAACGAGGTTTACATTAATTAGGTCCGTGCGAGAGCACGGGGAACCTCCCTCAAAGTACCGACACTGATCTGGCTGAAAGATTGACGAAGTTGTAGGGTGTAATTAATCCCGGCTAATCTTACCTTTTAGGGTTTTAAGGTAGATTTGATAAAAACAGTGGGAGACATCCTGATTAGATAAGATAATAACCAATCTAATCTTGCAAGAGCATACGCTAAAAGTGTTTTCTTCTCTCTCTCTCCAGGTAGCGACCATGTCATGCCATAATCAAGATAATAATATGGATGTATTAACTGAACCCGATTATTGTACTGAGCAAGGGAACGTTAGACCCATTCTTTCTTATAAGAGTTATAAGACTGAACAGGAAACAGGAGAATATCTGGATTCTCACGCCGCCCAAAAGAATATGCATGTTGATGCATCTTCTTCGGGTGTGTTGGTTATTGAGAACTGTTTCTCAGTTCACCCTACGTCCTGGGTATTAGATACCGGATCAGGATCCCACATATGTAAACAGTTACATGGGCTACGTAAAGGTAGAGAACTGGGAAAAGGTGATCATTCCGTTCAAGTAGGGAACGGTGCAAGTATTGTAGCCAAAGCAGTTGGCGAATATCACCTTATATTACCAAGCAGTAATACACTGATTCTAAATGAGTGCTATTATATACCGAACATGATGTGCAACATTATATCAGTTTCTTTATTGAGTAAAGAGGGATATAATTTTGTAGTACAGGATAATGTTATGAACATATTCCTAGATCAAAAGTTGATTGCATCAGGCTCGTTACATAATGGCATATTCATTCTAAATCAGAATACAGTCCTGAATATACAAAACACACACAAGAGGAAAAGTTCAGATATGAACGAATCCTACTTGTGGCATTGTAGACTTGGTCACATCAATGCGACGCGACTGGCTAAGTTACATAAAGATGGTTATTTGAATCCGTTCAAATTATCATCTTATGATACTTGCCATTCATGTCTCAAAGGAAAAATGACCAAAGCTCCGTTTAGTGGACACGGAGAAAGAGTTAATGAACTCTTAGGACTAATACATAGTGATGTTTGTGGTCCCATGTCTACGCATGCCAGGAACGGTTCTTCCTACTTCATTACATTCACTGATGATCTCTCTAGATACGGACATGTGTTCCTGATGAAACACAAATCTGAAGCTTTTGAGAAATTCAGAGAATATAAGCACGAAGTAGAGAATCAAACGGGTAAAAGTATTAAGATTCTTCGATCTGATCGAGGAGGTGAATACTTAAGCGGTGAGTTCCTAGATTATCTAAAAGAGAATGGGATTCTCTCTCAGCGTACTCCTCCTTATACACCACAGCACAACGGTGTATCTGAGCGGAGGAATCGCACCCTATTAGATATGGTGCGCTCTATGATGAGTACAGCTGAGTTACCTATTTCCTTCTGGGGGTATGCACTGGAGACAGCTGCAGACCTATTGAATATGGTTCCCACCAAATCTGTGCCAACCACTCCATATGAGATATGGAAAGGAAAGAGACCATATCTTAATTATGTTAGGATATGGGGTTGTCCGGCATATGTGAAAACACAAAATCCGGACAAACTCGGCGCAAGGTCTATTCTGTGCAAGTTTATTGGATATCCCAAACATTCGCGCGGGTATATCTTCTACCACACCGAAGAACAAAAGGTGTTTGTTTCTCGGCACGCCACCTTTTTAGAAAAGGAATTTCTTGCAAAAGACATTAGTGGCTCTGAGGTAGAACTGGAAGAAGTTCCAGCAGAACAAACTACAACAGATGATTTAGTGGAACCAGAGGATTCAGTAATACCCGACGAACCCAAGCCTCTCCGCCGATCTAGCAGGGTTTCTCGTCCACCTGAGAGATACTACGGTTTTCTCATTGATGGTGGAAGCGAGGATTGCATCATGGATGATGATGAGCCGACTAGTTTCGAGCAGGCCATCACGAGTGGTGACTCTGTGAAATGGCTGGATGCAATGCGATCTGAGATGGAATCCATGTACACCAACAAAGTATGGACTTTGGAAAATGCTCCTGAAGGGGTAAAACCCATTGGGAGCAAGTGGATCTTTAAAAAGAAATTTGGTGTAGATGGAAAAGTTGAGACTTTCAAAGCTAGACTTGTAGCAAAGGGTTTTCGTCAACGACCAGGTGTGGATTATGACGAAACCTTTTCTCCAGTGGCTATGCTTAAGTCCATCCGGATCTTACTTGCCATCGCTGCATACCATGACTAAGAAATCTGGCAAATGGATGTTAAGACCGCCTTTCTAAACGGTGATTTAGAAGAGAGCGTGTACATGACTCAGCCAGAGGGCTTCGTAGATAGTGGCAGCAGCGGAAAGGTGTGCAAGCTGCTTAAATCCATTTATGGGTTAAAGCAAGCATCGCGGAGTTGGAACATCTGTTTTGATGTTGTAGTCAAAGAGTTTGACTTCATCAAAAATATAGATGAACCTTGTATCTATAAGAAGGTAGCAGAGGGTAAGGTAGTCTTCCTCGTATTGTACGTGGATGACATACTCTTGATAGGAAATGATATTCCTATGCTGCAATCAGTCAAGCTCTTCTTATCACAGAGATTCTCAATGAAAGATCTAGGTGATGCCTCCTGCATATTGGGAATCATGATCTATAGAGATAGATCTAAACGGATACTGGGATTGTCCCAATCCAGGTACATTGACACCATACTAAAGAGGTTTAGTATGGAAGAATCCAAGAGTGGGAACCAACCCACGATCTCTGGACTCACTCTCTCCAAAGAGATGTCTCCCAAGACTGATTTGGAGAGAGCTCGCATGCAAGGGATACCCTATGCTTCGGCAGTAGGCTCTATCATGTATGCGATGCTATCTACCAGACCCGATGTAGCATACTCGCTAAGTGTAGTGAGTCGGTATCAAGCAGATCCTGGAGAGAGTCACTGGACAGCTGTGAAGAACATTCTCAAGTACTTACGAAGGACTAAGGAGATGTTCTTGGTGTATGGTAACGGAGAACTCCAGGTGGAGTCCTTTACCGATTCCAGCTTCCAAAGTGATAAGGACGACTCTAAGTCGCATTCGGGTTTTGTCTTTACCCTCAATGGAGGGGCGGTATGTTGGAAGAGTTCCAAACAGGATACCGTTGCAGACTCAACGATGGAGGCTGAATACATCGCTGCCAACGATGCTGCTAAAGAGGCTGTCTGGATCAAGAAGTTCATTAGTGAACTTGGTGTGGTTCCATCCATTGAGCATCCAATACCTCTGTATTGCGATAACAATGGAGCTGTGGCTTTGGCCAAGGAACCCAGATCCCATCAAAAGTCCAGACACATTCTGAGGCGATATCACCTGATCATGGAGATAGTTGATCGCCGGGAGATCGAGGTCAGGAGAGTAGATACGAAGGACAACACTGCGGATCCATTCACGAAGGCTATTCCCCAGATACAGTTTGAGAGATTATTCGGGATGCTAGGTATGAGATACTACAGCAGCTGGCCTTAGTGCAAGTGGGAGATTGTTAGTTATGTATATGCCCTAGAGGCCATTGTTGTACATATGATGTATATTATAATGGATGCTTGGATATATATAGAGATGACTTTCTTGCTCGTCATGATAGTATGCTATTTGGTTTCACTTTATCTTAACATGTTGACTTGTATTGGTTTACTGTTTTACTCTCACATGTTGATAAAGCCCTTAGGATCTGTACTCGACTACTGGGACTATGATGAGATCATACTAGTGGGGCCGCGGTAGTCGATGAGTACATCCTATAACTGTTCCTAGTCGAGGGTATATCGAGACAGGGCATCGATACACCAGAGTAGACTAGCGTATACGCATCTTGACCCATATGATGGGCGATGGATGATCCCATATCCATCGGTGTTAGACATCAAGGATGGTATACGGGTGCTCAGTGGAGACTGGGTACACTGGAAGGACTCGCCGAGAACTCCCAGATGGTGTTATACCATACGTCAGATGGCAGTTCTCCGGTGACACTGGTACAGGGTAGTCTGTAGACCCGAGATCGTCATAGAGTCTTGTGTGATTCCCACTGTGCTTTGATTTCCACCTTACCACGTCCAAGAGGGCGTGCAAAACGGTGGCTTTTAGGTACAGTCCCGAATCACATGGAGGCAATGAGCGATAGGAGGGGATTCGTCTCTCCCGGTATAGGGAGTTGATGTTGTGCTGTGTTCGATTGGCTATAACTGGAAGTCCCTGGCCAGGGCTGATATGGAGATTTACTGGTAAGTGTTACTAGTAGTTTCTCGACCCGTTATGAGCCACACATCGACACGACTTATCGGTTACTGGGGTCTGACGTATACCACCCCTAGACTTGATATGCGACATATCAGACGAACAGACCGGACTGTACGGGAGTGTTACTGGTTGGATTCATAGGAGAACGCACAGGCTAGCTTGTTGATCTTCTGATCGCTCGATACCTGGGTGGCTGTTACGTTTAGCTGACCGCTTGCAGCTTGTGGGTGTTTGATATGATCATCACCTGCTACCGGCGTATTGACGATTCTTTAGAGTCCTACACAGAGGTTTCTTGGCTCAGGCAAAACGGAGTAGTGGCACATATGTGATATGCGCAGGAGCGAGAATAATGCGATATGAGATACCGTATTATATTCTCGCGATATTTAGATATGAACCGGGACATCGGATCAAGTGTTGATTCGATGAATCGGTACATGATATATTAGTCGGTTATATTCGATATAGCCGGATCGTCGGATCAAGTGTTGATTCGATGATTTAATATATAATAATATATATGATATATTATTTTACTAACTAATATTGGCTTGCTTTATTATTTCATTTTCTCAGTGGATGATACATTGATATATATGCGATATATGTTAAGTGTATTATTTTCTTTTGTTGCAAATATATAATATATATATGTGATATATATTATTGTGACATGATATGATTAATTGTTAAACATGTTTAAGGATGATTAATTGAGGTTAGGGTTTGATTAGGGTTAGTAGCTTCAAGTTCCTTCTAGAAGCTTTATTCTTTTGTCATGGTTAAGATATTTGTTGATGACATATTCTTAACTCAACCAAACCCTAACCTTAGTTTATTCTCTATACATTCTTAGCCACTCATCCTTGACCATGGTTTACAATTCAATCATATGATTATATTCTATTCATCACAAAAAAAAATATGATTATTCTTTTTCCATTATCTTCTTCTTCTCTCTTGAAAGAAAAGCTTGCTAGATTTTCTTAAGTGATGAAATAATATGAGAAAATGATATAAAAAGAAAGCAAAATTACTACTCTCTCATCCTCATCTCATCTAGCCCATGGGATTAGTGTGTTCTACTCTTTAGAGTGAGAAAGCTTGAGTCGAAGCAACTTCAAGGTAGATCATCGGAGATTTGGAATACTTCGAGCTAGCATGGATCGTTCGAGTCGTGGAGCCTCTCATGAGTCCGGGAGATCGTGGATCGCGGCAAAGGGACTTCTACTCGGAGCTTGTGAAGTGAAGGAGCAGACTACAAAGGTTGTAATCCCTCACACTTAGATAAAAGTTATCTTCTTGCATGTTTAACCCTAATAATCTAGCAAAGATCCCGGCTTTGGGTTGTTCGGCACGTCTAAAATTTAATCCGGGCATGTTTGATGCCTTTAGAACCTTCACAAGAGTGCCTAGGAACCCTACACATTTTACAACCATAACATAATAAGAAATGAATTATCAAAAATAATAATAATAATGTAAATGAAATAGTTGATGGATGGTTTGGAATGACCATTATCATTACACACATTAAATGATTTTGCTAGAATCAAAGAGCATCTTTGATATGTAATGATGATGGTCAAACATTCAGCTATGGTCAACTAGTCAACCTTGGTCAACAAGTCAACCTTGGTCAACAAGTCAACAAACCCAACCATGACACAATTTCATTTAATTAATATTATTAATTGATATATCATAAATCCATTAGGGTTTGGAAAAAGACGACTGTCAACTGTGCATACGCACCCGTTCCGAAACCCTAATGAAAATCCTCTTCCTCCGCCTCAATCAACTGTGTATACACACCCGCATTCTTGTTCCGAGGAACATGAATACTATGAGATAAAATCAACCCCAAAACATATACCAGTATCTGGCTCAAACCAGAGCCTGCTAGTAATATCTGTCCGGACTCCAAACGTGCACAAGTGCGCGGATGAGAACGAACCCTGTCGCAAAACCATGCGACCTCTACTCTGTTTTGCCCAGAGGCAAATAACCCTCTGTGTGGGACTCTAAAGACTCGACACTACGCTGGCAGTGGGTTTAACCACAGACCGCAAGCGGCACTAGCTGTGCGTAACGGTCCCCAGGTAGATGCCGATAAGAAGACTGACGAGGTGAACCCCATCTGAACTCCTACTGAGTCTGAATGTAACAGTCTCCGTACAGTCCGGTCTGTTCGTCTGATACATCGCATGTCGGGCCTAGGGGGACGGTAAACGTCAGTCCCCTAATAGCGGTACAAGTCGTGTCGGAGTGAAGCCCAAAACACCCTAAGATAACACTGGAAGCCTACCAGTATATCTCGCTTGCCCTGGCCAGGGACTACTCGTGTAATGGCTCTCCTAGACACAGTGCGATGTCAACCCCCAATACCGGGAGAGACGAATCCTGTCTAACCGTCACTGCCTCCAAGTGCTTCGGGACTGCACCCAACTACCACCTGTTTGCACGACTCCTTTGAGCCATGGTAGGGTAGTAATCAAAATACAGTGGGAACACACTCGAGGCGAAGTGCCAGTGTCAAGTCAGCGGACTAAGCTGTACTCATGTCACCTGGGAACTGATAACTGACGATAGGTATAATACCAACTTGTCAGTTCCCGACGAGTCCTGTCCAGTGTACTCATAACCTAACGAGCACCCGCATACTATCTCAAGTACGACGTACTGACGGCTGTGGGACAGACCGTCTCCCACACTTGGATGAGAAGCGCATGCGCCAGTCTACTCCGGAGTATCGATGCCCTGTCTCGATAGTCCTGTGACGAGGGACCTGTATAAGGATGTGCTTATAGATTACCCAGCCCCCACTAGTGTGACTGCCATCACAACGCTGGTAATCAAGCAAAGATCCTAAGGGCTCCACTAATGCGTATAGGTGATATGATAAAATAAACACATGTACACATTGAAGTAGAAACAAACCAAATAGCATACTACTATTTTGAGCAAGATTGTATATACAAGGTGAATATCCCAAGCTTCCATTAAGTAATATACAAACCAGTATGATACAGTAATGGCCTCTAGGGCATATACACTAACAAGTACTAGATACAACAATGTACATAACTGAAAGATAACCAGATACCGTACAAAACCCACCTATCAGCAAAGAGCTAGTACACCAACTGTAGGGGTATCTGTGTCAAAAGATGCAAGAACGCAGCCTGCCGCGACTACTCCGAAGGGCAACCTGCAAACACTGTGGCACAACGGGGGTAAGTTGCCAACTCGTGAATAGAAGATAACATATAAAGGTAATCGTGAGTATGCACGTGCAACGATACTCTAACCTATATCAACAGATAATATCTATATGATGAACTGGATGCTCAAACATGCAACAAGTGAGATCTAATAACATCTCCATGTGATGAGCAAGAAATGTGATGATCAGGTATAGCAATGCAATCTAACAACCCTATATAGAATGAACAGGGTGTGCAATGATCAGGTATAGCAATGCAATCTAACAACCCTATATAGAATGAACAGGGTGTGCAATGATCAGGTATAGCAATGCAATCTAACAACCCTATATAGAATGAACAGGGTATGCAATGATCGTGCAAGCATGTGTACTATATCAGGTATAATGGATACAGGATGAGATATCAATTACTACATACTGAGCATGGGAAATATAACATCTACACGGAATGTCATCGTGGAAAGTATAATCGGTACTCATCAATGTACCCAAATCCCAATAATACTCAGGCGTCGTCATCCTCCTCGGTCCTCCAATCCTGTAAATCTCATATAACCGTGAGTGCCCAACATCGGCACCCAAAATATCAAGAAATACTCGTGCCAAGCATCGACACGCAAATCCTCCTGTATAGGGCATCCGTCAGTCCGGATCAGTCCACGGGCTCTGTCTGCGGTATCGGCCCTCGGCCCCGGCAGTACGAGTCTTCCCATATCCATCCATCGACTCTGGTCGGTATCCTCCGGATAACCGCCAGGTCCAACCAATCACCGGTAGGTAGTAGTCCCTCTGCCAGGCTCACCGTCTACTACACAGCGAAACCGTTCTCGCCCCGGGGTACCATACCGGGTCCACCATGTACCCGTAATCGGCCTCATCCAACTTCTCGATTCGGGTTCATATATATCACTCTAGTACCGAGAAAACACATGGTGGACGCACCGAAATATCATATCAAGGAAAACCGGGTTTTTAAATAATTAACTATTCTCTTTGAAATATCCCTGGTTCCCCAAATCCAGAATTAACATGGAAATAACATATCTCAATGCGTAATCTAAGCAAGTATGAAGATATCAATATATGTGTGCACTGGTATGAATATACAGTGTGCATGTGCGCAGGTATGAAGATATCAATATATGTGTGCACTGGTATGAATATACAGTGTGCATGTGCGCAGGTATGAAGATATCAATATATATGTGCACTGGTATGAATATACAGTGTGCATGTGCGCAGGTATGAAGATATCAATATATGTGTATGTAGTACCAGTAGGGGTATGTGATGCATATGTGCCTAAATATGGATATAACATATGCTGTTATGCGGCAAATCATGACAACATCAATAAGGTAGAATCAGTATGATATATGATTTATAGCAATCCTATAATGTGAGTGTCATGGCAATCACTAACGGTGTGAGTGTAGCATATCAATCGTGCTCGTGCGACTTTGAACCGTTAGTGACAGTGCAGTGTCCTATGCTATCATTTCTATATGCAACAAAAGGGTAAGCTACTACAGTCCATATGAACATCTATACTAAATATCCTAACACTCCCTGACGCTTAACGCCATACGGGCGATTTCCCCGTAGATGTTAAATCTACTCACCTGGTCATGCGCTACTCGTAGCCGACCACCTGCTTCCCTTTCTTAGCTTTGTCCGACGTACCCGCCTGCGAACCTGGAATTACACAAGAATCCATATATGAGCAACTATCTCGCAAAACGCGATATCGAAGTCAAACGATACGCTCGCGTCGCGAACTAAACGCGTATGTGTACGATACGCTAAACGTGTGCACGCGTCTAAAACTAACCCCGACACGCCGCGATACACTGAATCATGGAACCCTCTCGCGTATCGCGCGTATCGCGCGAACCAAACGTACTAGTAATACGATAAAATGTCCCAGATTCTACCCAGGCTAACAACTTACAAAACTATACATACCACTGGCCTAAAAATAACAACAGACTCCTATCCATGCAAACATCACCCAAAAATTCCCCTATCTGGCCGCAAATTGCGCCAGAATGAATAAATCGGCGGCCTCGCTATGGGGTGGGGTCTCGGGCTCTGGTGGTGTGGTCTATACCTTGTATACAAGCTTCAGTTAACTCAATTTCATTCTGAACTACTCGGGACTAAAGCAGATCACAGAGATCCAAAAAGTTCGCTTAAAAACACTTAATTTGCACAATTAGAAACCCTATGGTATTTTGGTTTAATCTGGGGTCTAACTAGGTTTACATGGTCTTAATAACACCTAATTAGGCTAGGTTAACCAATACTAACAGCACTAAACCATAAGTCCACACAATCACCATTTCAAGCACAAAATCTCACCTTTTTACACAAACCGAAGCAAATCCTACGTAAGTTAAGCAATCTAGAGGGTTAGGCTCAAAGATTATACCTTACTAGACCCTATGAAGCAGGAAGAGGGAGGAGGAGGAGAAGAGGTGAGCTGCTGTGGCTGCTGCTGATGCTGTAGATGCTGCTGATGCTTCTGCTGCTGATGCTGGTGCTGTGGCTGCTGATGATGCTACTGCAGCTGCTGCCTCTCTCTCTCTCAGCTGAGTGTGTGTGTGTGAGAGATAGTTGTGAGAATGAGAAGTGAGAGTGAGAAAATGAGGCCCCAAGTCAACAACCCCCTCTTTCTTTCTCTCTCTCATCATTTAATGAGCATGGCTCAAGCCATGCCCATACTCCCTCTCTCATGCACCAAGTCAACAAAAGAAAAAGAAAAGAAATTCAAATAAAAAAACACACAAATAAATAAAACCCAATTAAATCCCAAAACACTTAATACAAATAGGTTAACCCACCATGGTTGCTAATCATGGTTTTAACCCCAAATCTAAACCCTAGTTAACATGCACAAGTGTGTGTGTGTCTAGAAAAATCCTAATAAAATATTCATTAATTAGAATAAAATATCAGAAACTTAATTTGGTAAACTTTTTACCAAAAACTATCTATTAAAATATAATTAACCCCTAAACACGACCTAAGGTGTTACAATCTTCCCCCCTTAAAGAAAATTCGTCCCCGAATTTTAAAATACAAAGCTACGCATACCTTCAGAGGAATGAGGGAACTTCGGCCGCACCTCGCCCTCAGCCTCCCAAGTGACCTCTTCACCATTTGGGATGCACCCAAATACCTTCACTGATGGCTAGACCTTTGATCGAAGTTTCTTCACCTGCCGGTCCAATATTACGACTTGCTGTTTGGTGAACGAAGGATCACGCTCGAACTAAATGGTCTGGCACTGAGTCCAAAGAGAAAGGTCCTGAAGGTAATTGTAAGTATCGACATGGGGAATACGGGGTGAATATTCAATAATCTGGGTGGAAGTGCCTAACTTAAGGCAACGAACCAACGCGCCTTAGGGATCCTAAAAAGACTTACTATCCTGGAAAGCTTCCCAAAACTCAACATGTCATTTATCAGAAATTTCCGTGGGAATACATGATCTGCCATTGCGAACTTGAATCTGCGACCCTCTTGGTCAGCATCTGATCTCTATCCGCAATAGACCGTTCTCATCCTGACCTAAAACAACCGGGTTATTTCTGAAATTTCTAAACTAGCTGAGGTCCAATAATCCTATAACACGGAGTTAGGAAAAACAGACTGGTGATCGACACGACCTAACCTCTAAACCTAAAGGTTACCAATTGGAGTGTCTCCTGATAACTACTATCAAAGGAGAACCCTATCGATGGCAAACGATGATCCCCAACTGCCGACAACAATTTCTACATACGCACAACTTAACAATAACAACTGAGCAAACTGAGTATCACCGGATGACAAACATCCGAATGGAGTCACATCCTGACAACTCCTGGGTGGACACCATAATGAATTTCGGGGAGATCTGCTCTCGTTCCCTCTTCGGAACGGTTAAAGGTTGCAACTCTCCCGTCAGTCTCAGTTGCTCAACTCAAGCACACAACAAGACAGACACCTTGAAACGAATCCCAAGACTTCTTTTTCTAACCCTGCCCACCCGTAACTACCTTACAAGTCACGTTAACAGTTGGTGGGGCTTGAATGAGTACAAAGAGTTGACCGATGTGCCTGCCCTAGAATTCCACGTCTCTTTCCCATAATATTAGGTACACAAGTGCCTCTCTAACCTAGCACACCCTTGCCACAAGTCTAGGATTCCAAATCATTACCCAGCCGAGTAGGCTCCAATATCTCTGACGAACGAGCATCGGCGGGCAGTGTCTCGCGAAAGCGATTTAAGAAAAGTGGTCGGGCGCGGACATGAGCAAGCTGTTTCCTTAGTAGAGACGAACTTAAGCTGCACTCAACAATCGCACAAGAACTGTGAATCTGCGGAGGACTATCACAACAATCAAATTCCGCCGCAGGAAGGTGTACCTTTAACTCTGGTGGTCCGTAAAAATCTGACACGACTCTCAAACAAGTTGTCACGACCCGAAAGTACGGAACGTGACTGGCACTTAGATTACGAGACGTCTAAAGGCGTAACGTAACCTAAGTCAGCCAAAACCCAGAAAAATCTAAACCAAATCAAAAGAGAGTGAAGGAAAACCTTAAATGAAAACGGTTTTGAAATCAATTAAGTTTCATAGAATCCCTTTTAAAAAAAACATCAAAAATTCCCGAAAATTTCGGCAGAGTCTCCCCTGTATTTTCTATCCCCCAAAATGGGTACAACAAGATAATAAACCTGTAATCATAAAAATGGCATCCCCAAGCGGGAGCTAGCTCTTCGCCCAAGGCGGATCACAACCACATGCAATATAATAGTAATATCAAGAAAAGAGCATAAAGGAACGCAAAATATCAGAAAACACAACGCCGGCTCAAGTGAGCTCGACCCAAAAGAAACCACATATATACAATCTCTCAGTCTCATCACTAGGTCGCATATACAATATAAAGTGGTAGATGGAGAATACTAGATACAATGATAAAGCAAAAGAAATAAAGTGTGCTCGCAACCCACCTACGTGCGATGTCGCGAGTCTGAGCAAAAGGAGCTGATGATAAGATAGCCGCCGCTACAAGACTGATGAGTCCGACCTGCAAGACACTGTGGCACAACGGGGGTGAGTTGCCAGCTCGTGAGTAAATATAACATCTAATAAGGCAATCGTAAGAATGCACGCAATGCACCACAACATGCATGTCCATATGTGATATAATAGCTCTAGTATGCATGCACATGTATGCAATGTCATTTCTAACTCTTTAAGTGTTTTAAATGCTAAGGGTACTGCGTTCTTAACTTTAGAAAATGAATATCTGTATAATAGCTAAGTACCCTCAAGAAATCATCTGAAATCCGTGTCAAGCATCGACACCAAATAGGAATCATATCTGTCTCAATATCGGGCTCCGTCAGTCCGGATCGGCCCATATCATAAATCTCACGACAACGGTCGGTATCCTCCGGATATCCGCCGCGCCAGACATCACCGGTAGGTAGTCTTCCCCTGCCAGGCTCATCGTCTACAACTCGATCTTCTTGCCCCGGGGTACCATTCCGGGCCCACCATGTACCCGAGACGGTTGATCCACTCCTCGAATCGGGTCTCGAAATCCAACAGAAAACATGAAAACTCATGGTGGATGACACATACATCACGAGAAAACCGCAACTTTGTTTTAAAAATGATAAATATAAGCTTTTGTTAAATTCTTGCGGTTTTCCCCAAAAATCCAGAAATCACAGCAATACTGAAATCCTCAAGAAAATCATAATGTTCACATGTTATATATGATAAATGTCTATGATATCAATGTATATGATGTGAGTTTTGGCTAGAAATATATGTAGATATGATGGTAATGCGGGGTATATGCATGCTATGCAATTCCATATATCATGTATGAATGCAAATGGCGTTATTAAGTTAAACAGGTTCTATAGTGCACGTGGCATGGCAATTACCAAAGGCGTGTGTGTCACATGAATAGTGCGTGTGCAACAGATGCCAATGGTAATGGTGTTCGTGTCCTACGAAGTGATATCGCATAAGTATAGATGAATGTCCATGCAATCTAATATACTGTTCGCTATAAGGGTATGCAGTGTACATGAATGGATAAGCTAGCTAACAATATAAATCGTGCAAAAAGTAGGGTAATCCTAACTAGGGGGCGCCTCGCGCCATTCAGACGATTCCCCCATAGATGAATACATCTACTCGCCTGAAATCCCCGCTAATCCGATCCGACCACCGCCTTGCCTTTACGCGCCGTGTCCGATGTTTCCCCGACCGATCCTATATTTGCACAACACCAAGCATAAGATTACAAAACCTAAAACGATGCAAGTCACAATCTACAATTGTCGACGCTCTCGAATTAAACATAACCTGCACTCGGTGCGCGGGAAAACGCACGAAAATCGCTAATCTTTAACTAGAATCGTCATTTCGGGGAAATCGACAAAACTAAAACCCGACTAGACGAAACCCCGCATTCGCGCACTCTAATAGTCCTATACAAAGCTAATTATATCACTAACATAACACAATTTGATCGCATTCTAATTTTTGTAAAAATCTAGTAAGCAAATTTCAAACCGATTCGATGCAAACGTCGCAATTTATCGATTTAGCGAGCGTAACCTTACGCAATTAACCACTCTAATCAAATAGGTAACCAAAGCCCTAACTTAACTCTAACAACCATGCTTCAAACCCTAGTTCAACACCAAATCCCATTCTTGATTTTCATGAACAAGAATTTACAACTAAATTAATACTTCAAAATTGAATTTTAGCACATATAACTACAAGTTAACAAACTAGTTTAGGATTTTACCTCACAAGTGGAACCCTAGCATGATCAAGCCACCAAAGAAGCCTCCTTTCTCCTAGTTTTGAACTAAATTTGGTTGAGGAGAGAGTGGATTAGGGTTTGGCTTTGAATTGGAGAAGAAAATGGTGAAATTTTAATGGATTTTGATGTGAAATGAAGCAAGAAAGAATGAGAAAAATGGGGGAGGGCTGCAGCTCAAGCTCGGCCAGAGCTAGAAGGTGAGGGAGAGTGAGGGAAAAATGTAGAAGGTTCTAAGAAAAAGTCACCCTCAAATGTATATAATGCTTAACATAACAATTTTTACAAAAAAAACCCTTTTTACTTCATTTTTTTTTCCACAAATTTCCAACCATAAAACCACAATCTTGCAAGTGATGATACAATTTTATTAACACCATATTTTAGCTTATAAAGATTCCTAATTATGAAATTTACCTAATTAAATTTGTATTTATCCCTAATTTAATGTATTTTTAAAAGCTTAAAATAATTAAAAAAATAATTAATTACGAAAAAAAAATTATTTAACTAGAAAATTATAAGTGACATTTTAGTGACAAAATTATAGTAATATCTTATCTAAATTTTGTATAATTAGGTCCACAATGAAAAATACCTATTTTGACTTTTTACGGAAAAAGCCGAAAAATTAGCCGATTACCGAAAAACTGCCTAAACGATTTTCGAAGGGTTACACAAGTGGTGTCTCTAATCTCCAACGCAAAACCATTGCGGCCATCTCCAGATCATGAGTGGGATATCCTTCTCGTACTTCCTCCAAATGTGAAGAAGCAAAAGCGATAACTCCCTTGTGTCACCTCAATACACATTCGAGTCCTACTCACGAAACATCACAGTTAAACCACAAAGTCGCCCGAACCAAAAAGCAAGGAAAGGGCTGAAGCAGTTGTTAACCGAGTCTTCAACTGCCGACACTCCGTACACAAGCCTCAGTCTAAAGAAAAGGAACCTCCATTCCAGTCAATTTAGTCAACGGGGCAGCATTACACTAGCAATCCTGCAAGAGACGGCGGTAACACCTGCTAAGCCAAAAATCTACGGACCTCCTTCCTGCTCACAAATTTGGGCCTAAGCTGTACGGCCACGATCTTCCTCGAAACCATACCAATTTATCTCGGTAACTACAAAACCTAGGAGTCAACACAACAAGCTTAAAGGGACACTCCGAGAATCTAGTAAAGCGCTGGGGCTCTCCCAGTATCCGTATAACAGATCCTCAAGTGTTACCCTAACCCTCAAGACACACTAAAAAGACCAGGATGTCGTAAAAAACACAACAATAACTGGCCGAGGAACGACCCGAAGAAAACCAGTTCATCACACCTACGAATGCTGCTAGAGCATTGGTGAGTCCAGTGACACACCCAAAACACACAAATCCCGTAGCACGTACAAGGCAGTCTTCGGAATGTCATCACTCCGAACCCGCAACAATGATGACCCGATCCCAAACGAACTTAGACAAAGTCTCGCACTCTGACGCTGATCGAAGAAATCGTCAATGCGAGGTACAGGATACCTATCCGCACCGTAAGCCGGTTCAATTGACGATCCATCAATACACAACCTCAATCTGTCATCCTTCTCCTTGATGAACAGAAATAGGAACTTCCTAATGCGAAACACTCAGACGCACAAACTCCCTCAACAACAACTCTGCAGCAGATCCTTAGCTCCTTAAGCTTCGCCGGCTCATCTGAAACGACATCGGAAAAATTCTCGCACGAAAGAAAACCGGTCCAACAAACCAACTGTGGCTACAGCATCACGAAAAACGCCAAGAATCAACGACATCTCCTCAGAGCCGACTAGCGAACAAGGCTGAATTCAAGCTGTAAGAGGCGGCACCACTATCCACCTGCACAACAAGAACTGACTTGCCCGGGAAAACAAAACCTAACTATTTCCTCACGGTAGCCCACAACGCCTAGCACGTAGCTAACCAGTCCGTGCCCAGGAGATCGCCAAATCCAACATCTTTAGGAGGTTCAAAATGACAGACGAATCTCTATCTCATATCCGATGGGCACACGACCGAAATACGTGTCGCGTAACAAAAGGATTGCTGACAGAAATTAACACAACAAACGGCTGATCTACCTAACACGACTCTCGTCCTAAACTCGGCACGAAGTGTGTAAACATACGAGTGCAACAAAAGGACATACTGAAAGAGTACCTGAAACCACAGCATTGGACGCCTGAGCATCCTCATGAGTCGAAGCGAAAACTTGGGCCTGCCCTCCATCTGCGACTGATCGAACTCCTCCTCTACTAGCCTGACCCCTCTGTGCGAACCCTCCGCGTCCACGACGTCTCAGAATACGACCCTGACGTGGTGTGAAGGGACACTGCCTGATGAGGTGTTGAAGGCTTCCGCATCGTAAACACCTACGCGCTGACTGCTGTCCTGCCTGGGGATGAGAGCCAAACGACTGTCCTCATCCCAAGCCTCTGCTCTGGGCTGGTACACCAGTACGATTCCACAACTGTTTCGGAACTCTCACGGTCTCTGGAAGACGTGTCTCGTAAACTGGGGCTGCCTCCACCTGTGCTATGTAGGGGACGGAATACTGCATGATGATCGCAAGGAACAACTGGGTAACAGGGGTGACAACCATCTGTCGCTGCGCTTGAACAACCTCCACCAATGAGCTCATCGTCTGGCGCAAGCCCTGCATCTCTGCTACTAGTCTAGCGATCTGATCTGTAGTAGGGAAAACAATCTGTCTTGGTACAACAGGGGTACTACTCGGATCAGTCCTCGTCTCAGACGAATCAACTCGAACCTCGGCTCTCACGACCGTTCTCTGCACCCTCGTAGTCCTTGGCGGCATAATGGCTGAAAAGAGGGTAGGATTCGATGAGGATACGAAAATCGAATCACAAGGATATATACGATCATGAAGGAAATTCAATCAATAAGTCCTAAGGTCGCTTAGGCGGAGTACCGTGTCGTGAGTATGCCGCGGAACATACGCACGCTACGCCACTCTGCTGCAGCTACCTACTCCATCATACCAGGGTCATCCTACACTCCGAAGGTAAAACCTACGCTCTGATACCAACTTTGACACGACCCAAAGTTTGGCCCGTGACCGGCACTTAACCACGTAACGTCTACAGGCGTAACGCGACTAAGTAAGCCGAAAACCCAGAAATCAAACCAGTAAAAGTATAGAGTGATCTAAGCATTTAATAGAACTAATTACTAAGATGTCAAGAAACCTTAAGTAGACAATCACCAAGATAACAATATACGACGCCGTAGCGAAGAAAATGAGCAACAGGTGGGAAACATCACAGATAGAATAAACTGCATAAGTAGAGTCAGCTCACAACGAGCTCGACACCAGAATACAAAATAATATACATCGTCCTCACAACTGGTCTCTAAGTCAATACATAAGTGGTAGATGGAGAGTACTAGATACAACAATGTACATAACTGAAAGATAACCAGATACCGTACAAAACCCACCTATCAGCAAAGTGCTAGTACACCAACTGTAGGGGTATCTGTGTCAAAAGATGCAAGAACGCAGCCTGCCGCGACTACTCCGAAGGGCAACCTGCAAACACTGTGGCACAACGGGGGTAAGTTGCCAACTCGTGAATAGAAGATAACATATAAAGGTAATCGTGAGTATGCACGTGCAACGATACTCTAACCTATATCAACAGATAACATCTATATGATGAACTGGATGCTCAAACATGCAACAAGTGCGATCTAATAACATCTCCATGTGATGAGCAAGAAATGTGATGATCAGGTATAGCAATGCAATCTAACAACCCTATATAGAATGAACAGGGTGTGCAATGATCAGGTATAGCAATACAATCTAACAACCCTATATAGAATGAATAGGGTGTGCAATGATCAGGTATAGCAATGCAATCTAACAACCCTATATAGAATGAACAGGGTATGCAATGATCGTGCAAGCATGTGTACTATATCAGGTATAATGGATACAGGATGAAATATCAATTACTACATACTGAGCATGGGAAATATAACATCTACACGGAATGTCATCGTGGAAAGTATAATCGGTACTCATCAATGCACCCAAATCCCAATAATACTCAGGCGTCGTCATCCTCCTCGGTCCTCCAATCCTGTAAATCTCATATAACCGTGAGTGCCCAACATCGGCACCCAAAATATCAAGAAATACTCGTGCCAAGCATCGACACGCAAATCCTCCTGTATAGGGCATCCGTCAGTCCGGATCAGCCCACGGGCTCTGTCTGCGGTATCGGCCCTCGGCCCCGGTAGTACGAGTCGTCCCGTATCCATCCATCGACTCTGGTCGGTATCCTCCGGATAACCGCCAGGTCCAACCAATCACCGGTAGGTAGTAGTCCCTCTGCCAGGCTCACCGTCTACTACACAGCGAAACCGTTCTCGCCCCGGGGTACCATACCGGGTCCACCATGTACCCGTAATCGGCCTCATCCAACTTCTCGATTCGGGTTCATATATATCACTCTAGCACCGAGAAAACACATGGTGGACGCACCGAAATATCATATCAAGGGAAACCGGGTTTTTAAATAATTAACTATTCTCTTTGAAATATCCCCGGTTCCCCAAATCCAGAATTAACATGGAAACAACATATCTCAATGCGTAATCTACGAAAGTATGAAGATATCAATATATGTGTGCACTGGTATGAATATACAGCGTGCATGTGCGCAGGTATGAAGATATCAATATATGTGTGCACTGGTATGAATATATAGCGTGCATGTGCACAGGTATGAAGATATCAATATATGTGTGCACTGGTATGAATATACAGTGTGCATGTGTGCAGGTATGAAGATATCAATATATGTGTGCACTTGTATGAATATACAGTGTGCATGTGCGCAGGTATGAAGATATCAATATATGTGTGCACTGGTATGAATATACAGTGTGCATGTGCGCAGGTATGAAGATATCAATATATGTGTGCACTGGTATAAATATACAGTGTGCATGTACGCAGGTATGAAGATATCAATATATGTGTGCACTGGTATGAATATACAGTGTGCATGTGCGCAGGTATGAAGATATCAATATATGTGTATGTAGTACCAGTAGGGGTATGTGATGCATATGTGCCTAAATATGGATATAACATATGCTGTTATGCGGCAAATCATGACAACATCAATAAGGTAGAATCAGTATGATATATGATTTATAGCAATCCTATAATGTGAGTGTCATGGCAATCACTAACGGTGTGAATGTAGCATATCAATCGTGCTCGTGCGACTTTGAACCGTTAGTGACAGTGCAGTGTCCTATGCTATCATTTCTATATGCAACAAAAGGGTAAGCTACTACAGTCCATATGAACATCTATACTAAATATCCTAACACGCCCTGACGCTTAACGCCATACGGGCGATTTCCCCGTAGATGTTAAATCTACTCACCTGGTCGTGCGCTACTCGTTGCCGACCACCTGCTTCCCTTTCTTAGCTTTGTCCGACGTACCCGCCTGCGAACCTGGAATTGCACAAGAATCCATATATGAGCAACTATCTCGCAAAACGCGATATCGAAGTCAAACGATACGCTCGCGTCGTGAACTAAACGCGTATGTGTACGATACGCTAAACGTGTGCACGCGTCTAAAACTAACCCCGACACGCCGCGATACGCTGAATCATGGAACCCTCTCGCGTATCGCGCGTATCGCGCGAACCAAACGTACTAGTAATACGATAAAATGTCCCAGATTCTACCCAGGCTAACAACTTACAAAACTATACATACCACTGACCTAGAAATAACAACAGACTCCTACCCATGCAAACATCACCCAAAAATTCCCCTATATGGCCGCAAATTGCGGCCAGAATGAATAAACCGGCGGCCTCGCTATGGGGTGGGGGTCTCGGGCTCTGGTGGTGTGGTCTATACTTTGTATACAAACTCCAGTTAACTCAATTTCAACCTGAACTACTCGGGACTAAAGCAGATCACAGAGATCCAAAAAGTTCACTTAAAAACACTAAATTTGCACAATTAGAAACCCTATGGTATTTTGGTTTAATCTGGGGTCTAACTAGGTTTACATGGTCTTAATAACACCTAATTAGGCTAGGTTAACCAATACTAACAGCACTAAACCATAAGTCCACACAATCACCATTTCAAGCACAAAATCTCACCTTTTTACACAAACCGAAGCAAATCCTACGTAAGTTAAGCAATCTAGAGGGTTAGGCTCAAAGATTATACCTTACTAGACCCTATGAAGAAGGAAGAGGGAGGAGGAGGAGAAGAGGTGAGCTGCTGTGGCTGCTGCTGATGCTGTAGATGCTGCTGATGCTGTAGTTGCTGCTGATGCTGATGCTTCTGCAGCTGATGCTGGTGCTGTGGCTGCTGATGATGCTGCTGCAGCTGCTGCCTCTCTCTCTCTCAGCTGAGTGTGTGTGTGTGAGAGAGATAGTTGTGAGAATGAGAAGTGAGAGTGAGAAAATGAGGCCCCAAGTCAACAACCCCCTCTCTCTTTCTCTCTCTCTTCATTTAATGAGCATGGCTCAAGCCATGCCCATACTCCCTCTCTCATGCACCAAGTCAACAAAAGAAAAAGAAAAGAAATTCAAATAACAAAACACACAAATAAATAAAACCCAATTAAATCCCAAAACACTTAATACAAATAGGTTAACCCACCGTGGTTGCTAATCATGGTTTTAACCCCAAATCTAAACCCTAGTTAACATGCACAAGTGTGTGTGTGTCTAGAAAAATCCTAATAAAATATTCATTAATTAGAATAAAATATCAGAAACTTAATTTGGTAAACTTTTTACCAAAAACTATCTATTAAAATATAATTAACCCCTAAACACGACCTAAGGTGTTACTGTTGGAGATAGTGCCCTCAGAGTCAATTATTAGGTCACAGGTACGTGATTGTAATGATTGATGGAGGACCTATCCCGGTAGGACAGTCTTACTCGAGATGATAGTATGCTATCTGGTTTACCTTTATCATCGTGTACTGTTTTAAGTAACCTGACACGTCGCTATTACACGTTGATAGAGCCCCTAGGATTCTTGCTTGACCACCAGCAGTATGAGGGCGATCATATAAGTGGGAGCTGGGGGTCTATAAGCATATCCTTAAAAGGTCCCTAGTCGTGAGAGTTTCGAGACAGGGCATCGATTCTCCATAGTAGACTAGTGTATACAGTCGAGACCCCGACGAGGGGCGGTGGCCGGTCTCACAAGCCACTGGTGTCAGTTGGATCACCTAAGATGTATACAGGTGCTCATTGGGTTATGAGTACACCGGACAGGACTCGCCGGGAACATGCTAGTTGGTCATATACCAGACGTCAGATGGCAGTTCCCTGGTGACATGTGTGCAGGTTAGTTCATCGACCTGGGGATCGTCATTTGTCTCGTGTGAGTTCCCACTGTACTTTGATTACTACCCTACCACGGCTCAAAGGAGTCGTGCAAACAGGTTTTAGTTGGGTACAGTCCCGAGCCACATGGAGGCAGTGAGCGTATCTTCAGGGGTTCGTCTCTCCCGGTATTGGGGGTGAGGTCGTGCTGTGTCTAGGAGAGCCATTACACGAAGCCCTCGGCCGAGGCAAGGAGATTTACTGGTAGGTATTCCAGTAGTATCTCAGGGTGTTCTGGGCTACACTCCGACACGACTTGTACCGCTTTTGGGGGTCTGACTTTTACCAACCCCCTAGGCCCGCCATGCGATGCTCATAGACGAACGGACCGGACTGTACGGATATTGTCACTGACAGGCTCAGTAGGGTGTCAGGCTGAGTTCGCTCACAGACGTCCCTTTTGGTCAATACCTGGTAGCCCGTTATGTATTGGCTTATACCTCTAACGTGCTAGTGGTTAAATCCACAACCAAGGTGTTGACGAGTCTTTAGAGTCCCCCACATTCAGTTGCTCAGCTTTCGGGCGAAAGGTTGTAGAGGCCGTATGGAGATATGGCAAGGTCCGATCAGATACGTGCGGTATTGCACAGATCAGGATCGGACAGTTTGTACTATAGGCCGTATGGATATATGGCAGGGTTCGATCAGATGCGTGCGGTATTGCACGGATCAGGATCGAACGGATATTACTAGCCGGCTTTGGTTTAAGCCGGATCCTAGTATAGTACAGTGTAGATTTTGTCTCATTGCATTTGTATTTCGGTCGAAATACAGATGCGGGTGTGTATGCACAGTATCGGGGTTTTCCTGTAATTTATTACGGGACCAGTTTTCTGGAGTTGCCAGTTTGCTTTCCGTTTCGGCCGATTTCCATTGTTCCGTTCATTGGCCGAAGATTGGTGGAGGAGGGTTTATTTGCATTGTTGCAAATAGGCATTAGTGGAGGGGGTTCTTTGCTTATATTTGTATCATGATGGTTTTCATGATAAGCACCATCACTTGACTTCTTCTTCTCATGATGGCTTGACTTTTTGAAGCCATCATGCATGAGATGATGGTTGCTTTTGAGTGTTGGATTTGTGGTGATCATTTGATTTTTCCTCATCATCATTTGCTTTCCAACCAACCCCTTGTCTTTGTTCTTTCTCTCTCCAATCACACATGGTAAGGGGGGGCCGGCCATTCCATGGGGAATGGAATTGATATTCATGGGTTGAGAGAAAAATGTTACACTCATTCTTTGTATGCTCCATTTTCTCCCACTTCTCTCCAAGTTCTTTTTCCTCCACCACAAAGGCATCTCCACAACCCTAAAAATTGAGACATGGTTCTACGTATATTCTACAGCAAATCTTGGGCACGTCGACTAGCCAGCTTCGTGCCCGAGTTGCCTCGGCATTGAGGTGGGAGCCCATAAAAGAAGTAGGCGATGTGGTGCACTTCCGGCGACGAGGAGGAGACCGGAGCTTCCGTAGGAGATCCGGACGATGATGAGAAGACCGGAGGACTTGGATCGTCGGTATATCTCTTTCCCATCTTATTGTTAGCTAGGACTAGTTAGTGGTTCGATCCGGGTATTAGTGCGCGGCGGTTTGCCAGTCCAAGAAAAATTTAAGTTTATCACCGCTTCCGCATTTGGCCGTCGGATTGACGGCCGGGGCACCGCCGTGCACTTACAGTGGTATCAGAGACTCGCCATTAACTTAGTCTAGCTTGGTTTAATGTGTTTGCAATTCGGATCGATCAAAAATCCCAAAACCCGCATTTCCTTCAGCATCAGTTTCTGTTGAAAATTTTTGGTCTCGAAAAATTTTTCAGGTTGTAAAATATTGATGTACTAGAAATTGTAAGACTACTGTACAAATTCGACGCACTGATCTTCTAACCAGAGCGCGGAACCGCGGCCAAAACCCACTTGTTGCCGCGGTTCCGCCGCAGTATGGAGGAATCAGTAGGTCGGGTTTTTACAGTGGGCTTCTGGGGTGAAAATTGGGGTTTTGGAATATTAATATTGGGCCCAGAATTTCTTGATCTGCTACAGTAATGCTTTGGGGCCCACTTGTTAAAATTTGATCGATCGGATATTTTAAACACATTTTTCACAGTATTTACATTATATCTGCGACCGTGAATGTCACTTGATCGGTAAATCCGGTCTAACTGCTATAGCCCGGTTAGACGGATTTACGAACGTGACTTTCACGTTGATGTTCTGTTTTTGCTGTGATGTTGCGGATCGGTCGTGGGGATAGCCTGGATGCAATGCTAGTACAGTTTTGTTGTATTATGTACATTTGATATTGCGGGGCGAGCGTCCGACATGTGGACTGCCGTCACTGCCTGATTGTATTATTATTTTGGGGCACGGCCTGGTTGCGGTCGATGTACCCGTTGTATGTATATTTTACTTTCTGTACTAGGATTGCCCCGCGGAGGGGTGCACGGATAGCCGGGTTCTAGAGGGCAATAAGCCCGCATCTCATGGCATTGAGACGGAGGGGGCTTCACTCTAGAATTGGCGGGCTATTCGCCGCACTCGTAGGGGGTACAGGTTGACCCAGGAGGGGTGCCCAAGTTACCGGATTCCGTGAAGTGCTGGGTGGTCCATTCACGGTGCTGAAGGGGGCTGCCTCGCTTCAGGTTTTGGCGGGTGACTTTCCGCGCCCGTAGGGGTCTAGGATTTCATTGCACAGGCTATCCACACGACCAGGGGAACGTCGGGTTTCAGCGGCTCTGTGAAACCCGGGGATCCCAGATATCTGTATTGTTTCTGTGATGCTGTTCATTCTCTGTGATGTTGCATTTCTTTCACGCCTTGAGCGAATATAATATATTGGTATATATATTAGTAGATGTTGTATATGTTTTGCATCCGCGCTAGTCCAGTCCCCGCTCTGTCGTTAGTTAGCTAACCTAACGGGTAATGACGGGACCCAGTGGCGAATGCGGATGGCATATACGTACATCAGTATATTTTCGTTCTTTGTGGTGTGATCAATTGATGGGACTGCATTGATTCGGATCAATGCAAGTTAAAAACAAACCTAATCTGATGTTGATGGAACACTTTTCAAAAAGCTGTTATTGCAAGGACGTTCACTTTTGTTTTGCATCGTGATATTCAGTCGGAATATCCTGCTCCTCAGTCGACGAGGCAAGGGCCGAGATCCCTTCACCGGGAGTGACCCCTTGGACAAAAAGTTTGCGTCAGGGCATTAACTTCACTATAGCCGATTACTTTTGCTTTGCACCGTGGTATTCAGTTGGAATATCCTGCACCCCATTCTACGGGGAAAGAGCCGAGATCCCTTCACCGGGAGTGACCTCTTTAGCGAAGGTTTTCATCACTATATTTTTAAAAGCTATCCGTTCCTTCAACGATATCAAGTTCGTTACGTTAAAGGTTTTCGCCAGAAACCATTCGTAGCCCTCCGTCGTTTCATATGGGTAGTCAATAGTATTCAAGCTGTGTTTGTTGGCCATAGTCAAGGCACAGTGTTTGGTAGCTGTTGGGTGTTCATATGCTGCATAGATAGATGCGTTGGTTTGGGACAGTCGTATAGCCTTGTTGGCCCTAGTCAAGGGCTTGTACGGGTGGATTCAAATCAACCTGGATAATGACGGGTAGAACTTGACATGTGACTTATGATTTGTTGGCCTTAGTCAAGGTCATAAGAGCATGGGTCAGAAATCACATCGGGAGTTTCAAAAGAACTGAAACTTGCCAGATATGCGCATACCTTCTGGAGTGTGATACCGTGAGCGGATTCCGTCACGTTATCATGCGATGATAGTTGGATCCCGATTCCCACTGATGAGTTAGTTTACTCCTCGGGTGACCCCGACTAATTCTTCTTTCAGGTTTGGAGGAGAATTTGAGGTACAGTGGGAGGATTCCAGATTAGATAAATTGGTAACCATTCTGATCTAGGTTAGAGTGCACGCTGAGTGTTTCTTTTCTCTCTCTCTTTGGCAGCGACCATTGACCCGACCCTAAGACTATGACTCAGTGACCAAGTTAACCGAACCTTCTTAAACACTGGCTTTTGGATTGTCAGAGTTGCGAACCTCATTGCCACTCCTACTTTTACCCTTTTCTCCAGGACACCCCGTATTACAACGAACGTCCACTTCCATTGGACAAAACCATCGTATGGTTAGATACGAACTCGAAGGAATTTATTCGAGGATGGTTTCAGGTTCTGGAGAAAACGGATAGGATTATTCAGTTGTCTTTTCCTTTTGCCTCCTCTCCGGTTGCGAGTGCTCCTTGGTTTAGGAGTAGTACACCTGTTACGCAAATTGGATAGTCTTCTTCCAAACCTTAGGCTGGTGCCGACCGGTAGGGAATGAAGAAAACCAATTAGCCTAACGATGGTGTGCAGAAGGTATTAAGTTAAGACAAAGCAAGGGATTAGTAAGAGGGCAAAGTAAATTGCAACAGATATTCACGACCAAACCAAGTATTCCTTCGCCAATCCTAAATCACCTTTGTATTTCTCCAGGACACTCCGTATCACTACGAAGATCCACAGTTTATTGGATACTCCATCGTATGGTTAGATACGAACTCGAAAGGAACTTGTTCCAGTTCGGGGATGGATTCTGGTTCAGGAGAAATAGGAATAAGGTTTATTCGGTTGTCTTTTATCTTCACCTTCTCTCGCATTGCGAGTGTTCCTAGGATTAGGACAGTACACCCATTATGCTTATTGGATAGTCTTCTTCCAAACCGTAGGCTGGTGCCGAACGGTAGGGAAGGAAGAAAACCATTTGGCCTAAAGAGGTGTGCAGAAGGTAAAGACTAAAGACATATGAAGGGATTTGGAGAGGTGGCAAAGGATTATACGGTTACAGTCGTGAATCTGGAAGAGGCATTACTAAGAATACCAGGATACCCCATCGAAACATTTCGATGTTTCAGTCTCACTGTGTACTGTTAAAGGAAAACTGATTTCCCGATTAGACACTTGCTCCAGGGTATGTATTTACCAGGTATGATTCTCACATCTGCATGGTTTTACAGATGATGAGTGGGAGTAGGTTATTGGGAATTGGGTGATCATCCTCATTATATCGGGATTCGTTGTAATCAGTGATATTTGAGGAGATCGCCTGGGTTGTTTGCCGGTCGGCAAATATTTGGTTTTGAATATCCGCTGTTATGCACCAATTTCAAATTGATATATCTGTACGTCTATTTTCATAGAGTGAGATGTACCTTTTTGAAATTATGTCTATGACATTTACCTATATCAGTGGATGGTTAGGTAAGGAGCATTGAACAGCGGTGTAATTCTTCTTAACCATAAGTACAGTTTTCAACCTACGACACACAGTGAATGAGTTATCAGACTCAAGGGACTTGTACAGAGTATTGTATGATGTCCAGGGTCCATCAGGACAGAGGGGTTGGTCCTCGTACTATATTCGGTTTACTTATGACTTCTCTAGTTTTTAGACAGGTGTTTCGTGGAAACACAGGGTCCGAATTTGGAGAAGTTATAGGTATTTGAATAGAGTAGAGAACCAGGTGTAGCAAGTATCGGGATTCTTCAAAGTGATCGAAGATGTAGATACTTGTATATGGTATTCAGTTGATAGTAGTGATTAAGAGAAATTGCTTCTCTTTCAGGTTACTCATAATTGGAAGCATTCCTAAGTTGAGTAACGCTGATCGGCCTCCTTCAATTTAGTTGACATGCACTGGAGACAGCTGCATGATTTGAATCTGGTTCAATTAAATCAGTGCCTCTGGTTCTATATTGGATATAGAACAGTTCATATCTTAACGATGTTAAGGTACGGGGAGTTGTCCGGTTTATGATTAAAACCAGACACTGGACAACTCAAGGCACGTTTCTGTAATGGCTGTTTGTGGGTTGACCCAGGCTATGACGAGGGTTGACTTTCTACCATCTGGATGAACAATAGCGATATTGTTCTAGACTCGCCACAGTTTTATTAAAAATGGATTTTTTCAGAAAACAGTAGTGGGAGTATGGTAGAACTGGAAGTGATTCCAGAACCACAAACGATTACTGAAGATTTGATAAGGAACCTAAAGATTCAATCTGGTTTGACATTCCATTGGCCACTCCGCAGATAAGGTGGGTAACTTCAGGCACCCGAGAGGTACTACGATAGCCTCAAGGACGGTGACAGGGAAGTTCTTGTTTACCCACAATTACCATTGCTGTTGTTCCAGGCTGCGAGACCCGGCGGGAGGATGAGTATAGCGTCGTTCTAAACTAGTTTTAGAAGTGTACGTCTATATGACTCTGCCAGAGGGTTGTCGTAGTCAGTGGGAGCAGCGGAAGCATTGGTGGACAGGTAGCTTATGCCTATTTATAGACTAAAGCAGATATAGCGGAGAAAGATCATCTATTTCTGACGTGACAGTCATAGGTTTGACTTCATCAGAATAGGGGATGGATCTGTTGAGAAGGTAGTAGTCTGTGATGTCCTGGTATTTGGATGACATACACAGAGTAGGAAGTGATATTCCTATACTACAATCGGTTATACTTTGGTCGTCACACAGTGGTTTCTCCACACAGGACTTGGACATTATATCAGACATACTGGTTACTGGATCTATGGTATTAGATCTAGATTTGGGTGGTTTCCCAATCAGGGTACTTAGACAGCATTCTAAGGGTATTTAGAATGGACGACTCCATGCACGGTAGTGTACCTGCAGAAGATGGAGTCACCCTCTCTAAAGGTGTCTTACAGACTAAAGGGGAGAGGGATGTGCATGATTGGCAGATCACTTGCTCAGGCAATTGAGTCAATCATGAGATGTCAAGTACCACACCAGATGTTGTTCTTGCACTAGATGCAATAAGTTGATATTGATCCAATCCTGGAGAAACAGTTGGAAGCAGTTTTAGAACATAAGTGGATGTTCTAGGGACATGATAACGACAGCCTCATTCGGAAGACAGTTATCATTCCAGGCTTCCAAGGTGACTTGGACGACAAGGAGGTTGTCAGAGTTATAGTTTTTCCTTCTGACGAGGGGCAGTATTTTGGACAGGTGGTCCAAGGAAATACTGAGGGTGGCATGGCGCAGGATACTAATTAAGTTCAGTTGACGATACAGTCTAAGGAGTTTGGATTTGGAGTTCATTTATGAGCTATGTCCCATCAGACATCCAGACACATCCTAAGACGGGTATTGCTCATTTCGGGAGATGGGTTTCTCCGCGAACTTGAGATATAGAGAGACATAGAAAGAAACAACAAAGCGGATCCACTCACTGAGGCTATTCCTCGAACGCAATAGTTTCGCAAACGAGCCTTGTAAGACTGACTAGTAGAGGAGTTGGGTGTTCGGTATCACACGGGCTGTGAGTATGCGACATCGCAATAATTAGCCTTGAGTGCAAGTGGGAGATTGTTGGAGATAGTTCCCTCAGAGTCAATTATTAGGTCACAGGTATGTGATTGTAATGATTGATGGAGGACCTATCCCGGTAGGACAGTCTTACTCGAGATGATAGTATGCTATCTGGTTTACCTTTATCATCGTGTACTGTTTTAAGTAACCTGACACGTCGCTATTACACGTTGATAGAGCCCCTAGGATTCTTGCTTGACCACCAGCAGTATGAGGGCGATCATATAAGTGGGAGATGGGGGTCTATAAGCATATCCTTAAAAGGTCCCTAGTCGTGAGAGTTTCGAGACAGGGCATCGATTCTCCATAGTAGACTAGTGTATACAGTCGAAACCCCGACGAGGGGCGGTGGCCGGTCTCACAAGCCACTGGTGTCAGTTGGATCACCTAAGATGTATACAGGTGCTCATTGGGTTATGAGTACACCGGACAGGACTCGCCGGGAACATGCTAGTTGGTCATATACCAGACGTCAGATGGCAGTTCCCTGGTGACATGTGTGCAGGTTAGTTCATCGACCTGGGGATCGTCATTTGTCTCGTGTGAGTTCCCACTGTACTTTGATTACTACCCTACCACGGCTCAAAGGAGTCGTGCAAACAGGTTTTAGTTGGGTACAGTCCCGAGCCACATGGAGGCAGTGAGCGTATCTTCAGGGGTTCGTCTCTCCCGGTATTGGGGGTGAGGTCGTGCTGTGTCTAGGAGAGCCATTACACGAAGCCCTCGGCCGAGGCAAGGAGATTTACTGGTAGGTATTCCAGTAGTATCTCAGGGTGTTCTGGGCTACACTCCGACACGACTTGTACCGCTTTTGGGGGTCTGACTTTTACCAACCCCCTAGGCCCGCCATGCGATGCTCATAGACGAACGGACCGGACTGTACGGATATTGTCACTGACAGGCTCAGTAGGGTGTCAGGCTGAGTTCGCTCACAGACGTCCCTTTTGGTCAATACCTGGTAGCCCGTTATGTATTGGCTTATACCTCTAACGTGCTAGTGGTTAAATCCACAACCAAGATGTTGACGAGTCTTTAGAGTCCCCCACATTCAGTTACTCAGCTTTCGGGCGAAAGGTTGTAGAGGCCGTATGGAGATATGGCAAGGTCCGATCAGATACGTGCGGTATTGCACGGATCAGGATCGGACAGTTTGTACTATAGGCCGTATGGATATATGGCAGGGTTCGATCAGATGCGTGCGGTATTGCACGGATCAGGATCGAACGGATATTACTAGCCGGCTTTGGTTTAAGCCGGATCCTAATATAGTACAGTGTAGATTTTGTCTCATTGCATTTGTATTTCGGTCGAAATACAGATGCGGGTGTGTATGCACAGTATCGGGGTTTTCCTGTAATTTATTACGGGACCAGTTTTCTGGAGTTGCCAGTTTGCTTTCCGTTTCGGCCGATTTCCATTGTTCCGTTCATTGGCCGAAGATTGGTGGAGGAGGGTTTATTTGCATTGTTGCAAATAGGCATTAGTGGAGGGGGTTCTTTGCTTATATTTGTATCATGATGGTTTTCATGATAAGCACCATCACTTGACTTCTTCTTCTCATGATGGCTTGACTTTTTGAAGCCATCATGCATGAGGTGATGGTTGCCTTTGAGTGTTGGATTTGTGGTGATCATTTGATTTTTCCTCATCATCATTTGCTTTCCAACCAACCCCTTGTCTTTGTTCTTTCTCTCTCCAATCACACATGGTAAGGGGGGGCGGCCATTCCATGGGGAATGGAATTGATATTCATGGGTTGAGAGAAAAATGTTACACTCATTCTTTGTATGCTCCATTTTCTCCCACTTCTCTCCAAGTTCTTTTTCCTCCACCACAAAGGCATCTCCACAACCCTAAAAATTGAGACATGGTTCTACGTATATTCTACAGCAAATCTTGGGCACGTCGACTAGCCAGCTTCGTGCCCGAGTTGCCTCGGCATTGAGGTGGGAGCCCGTAAAAGAAGTAGACGATGTGGTGCACTTCCGGCGACGAGGAGGAGACCGGAGCTTCCGTAGGAGATCCGGACGATGATGAGAAGACCGGAGGACTTGGATCGTCGGTATATCTCTGTCCCATCTTATTGTTAGCTAGGACTAGTTAGTGGTTCGATCCGGGTATTAGTGCGCGGCGGTTTGCCAGTCCAAGAAAAATTTAAGTTTATCACCGCTTCCGCATTTGGCCGTCGGATTGACGGCCGGGGCGCCGCCGTGCACTTACAGTTACACTCCTACTTACGCCCAGAGGAAGTAAGTTATACTTCCAGTTGAGAGCACCCTGAAGGAAACCAAGATGACACCCACTCTACTTATTGGAGAATCTTCATCTTCTGGATCCAAGGAGGAAGCCTAGGGTGCGAAGAAGAAGACCTCCCCAAAGCTGATATGCGGTATCAATAAGGTAGAAGAACAAGGAAGGGCAAAAGTTTCAGGGTTAACAGTAGGGAAAGAGGGATGTTCCTATTGTTATGGGAAAGGGCATTGGCAGAGGGATTGCAGGGCTTGGAAAGCCAGAATCCAGGATCCAAAGCATGTTGTGGCTTCGAATTCGGGTGTGTTTGTAATCGAAAACTGTATGTCAATTAACTCTACTTCCTGGGTACTAGATACCGGATCAGGATCTCATATCTGTAATTCATTATAGGTTTTGAGAAACCGTAGAGTTATCAGGGTAGGTGATATGACTCTCAGAGTTGCGAACGGAATGAGCGTAGAAGCTGAATCCGTAGGGGAATATCATCTAGGATTGACAAGTGGGCAGATATTGATTCTACGTAACTGTACCTAGTCTAGCTTGTAATATCATATCTGTATCCTTACTTTCTAAGGAAGGATATGATTTTATATTTGTGAGCGATGTCGTCTACATCCACCTAAATCAAACTTTGATTTGGTCAGGTACATTAGATAACGGTATATACGTATTAAATCAAGCTCAGGTTTTCAGTGTCCAGAACACACTTAAAAGAAAGTCTCCGAAAATAAATCAGGCTTTCTTATGGTATTGTAGACTGGGTCACATCATTGAAACACGGTTGACGAAGCTACATAAAGAGGGATATTTGGATCCGTTCGAATATCAGTCTTATGCTACTTGTCAATCTTGTTTCATGGGAAAGATGACAAAGACTCCGTTCACTAGACACAGAGTAAGAGCGAGCGAGCTCTTAGGACTCATACACAGCGATGTATGCGGTTCAATGTATTCACATGTGCGAAGTGGTTATTCCTATTTCATTACTTTTACGGATGATTTCTCTAAGTATGGACATGTCTTCTTGATGAAGCATAAATCCGAGGCCTTTGAGAAATTCCGAGAATACAAGAATGAAGTGGAAAAACAAACAGGCAAAAGTATCAAGACACTAAGATTTGATCGAGGTGGTGAATACTTAAGTGCCGAGTCCCTGAGATACTTAAAAGAGAATGGAATTCTCTCTCAGTTTACTCCTCCATACACACCACAACACAACGGTGTATCGAAAAGGCGGAATCGAACCCTATTGGATATGGTTCGTTCCATGATGAGTAAGGCTAAGTTACCGCGATCCTTCTAGGGTTATGCACTAGAATCAACTGCATATCTTTTGAACAAGGTTCCAACCAAGACTGTGTCTACCACACCATATCAGATGTGGAGTGGGAAGAAACCCTGTCTTAAGTACCTTAAGATATGGGGATGTCCAGCTTTTGTAAAGAAGCAGCATGCGGACAAGATCGAGGCACGCTCAATACTGTGTAAGTTTGTGGGATACCCAAAAAACTCCAGGGGGTATCTTTTCTATTACGCAGAGGAACAAAAGGTTTTTGTTTCTCAGCATCCCCACTTCTTGGAAGCTGAATTTTTAGAAAATCAGAAAAGTGTGAGCGCAATAGAACTGGAAGAAATTCCAGAACCACAATCTATTACTGAAAGCTTAATAGAACCAGAAGTTTCAGAAGAACTGGACATCCCAGCGCCACTCCGCAGAAGTAGTAGGCAGTCTCATCCGCCCGAGAGATACTACGGTTTTCTCATAGATGGGGATCAAGAGGATTGCATCATTGACAATGATGAGCCTGCTAGCTTCCAGCAAGCCATTCAGAGCGGCGACTCGGTAAAATGGCTGGATGCAATGCGGACCGAGATGGAGTCCATGTACACCAACAAAGTATAGACTTTGGACATTGCTCCAGAAGGGGTAAAACCCGTAAGCTGCAAATGGATCTTCAGAAAGAAGATTGGTGTAGATGGACAGGTTGAAACCTATAAGGCTAGACTTGTTGCAAAGGGTTTTCGTCAAAGACCTGGTTTAGACTATGACGAAACCTTTTCTCCAATGGCTATGCTCAAATCCATTCAGATCCTTCTTACCATTGTTGCCTTCCACGATTATGAAATCTGGCAGATGGACGTAAAGACGGTTTTTCTAAATGGTAATTTAGAAGAGTGCGTCTATATGGATCAGCCAGAGGGTTTCATTCAGAGTGGGAACAGCGGTAAAGTGTGCAAGTTGCTTAAGTCCATTTATGGACTAAAGCAGGCATCGCGGAGTTGGAACATCTGTTTTGATGAAACAGTCAAGGAATTTGACTTTATCAAAAATCTAGATGAACCATGCATTTACAGTAAGATTGTACTCGTCTTGTACATAGATGACATTCTCTTAATAGAAAATAACATTCCTATGCTACAGTCAGTCAAAGGATTCTTGTCACAGAAATTCTCCATGAAGGACCTGGGTGATGCTTCCTACATTCTGGAGATCCAGATCTATCGTGATAGATCTAAACGGATAGTTGGACTTTCACAGTCAAGGTACATCAACACCATACTGAAAAGATTCAGTATGGAAGATTCAAAGCGCGGTAATTTACCGGCTTGTCACGGAATCACTCTCTGCAAAGAGATGTCTCCAAAGACTGATTTGGAAAGGGCTCGCATGTCATCTATACCCTACGCATCGGCGGTAGGCTCTATAATGTATGTGATGTTATGTACCAGACCAGATGTAGCCTACGCATTGAGCGTTGTAAGTCTGTATCAGTCGAACCTAGGGGAGAAGCACTGGATAGTAGTAAAGAACATTCTCAAGTACCTAAGAAGGACTAAGGAGTTGTTCTTGGTGTATGGTGGAAAAAACCTCTAGATCGAGGCTTTTGCTAACTCCAGCTTCCAAAGTGACAAGGATGACTCCAAGTCCATGTCGGGTTATGTCTTTACCCTCAATGGAGAGGCGGTCTGTTAGAAGAGCTCCAATCAGGACACCGTTGCTGACTCGACAATGGAAGCGGAGTACATAGCTGCTTGCGATGCCGCAAAAGAAGCTGTCTGGATGAAGAAGTTCCTCACAGAACTTCAGGTGGTTCCGACCATTGTTGATCCAATACCGCTGTACTGCGACAACAACGGCGCTATAGCTTTAGCGTAGGAACCCAGGTCCCATCAGAAGTCCAGACACATTTTGAGGCGGTATCACCTGATCAGGGAGATCGTAGATCGCCAGAAGATCGAGGTGAGGAGAGTAGATACAGAGGATAACACTGCAGATCCACTCATGAAGGCCATCCTTCAGACACAGTTCGAGCGGCTAATCGAGATGATAGGTCAGCGATACGCCAGTACATGGCCCTAGTGCAAGTGGGAGATTGTTCGTGTATATGCCCTAGAGGCCATTATTGTATCATACTGGTTTGTATATTACTAATGGAAGCTTGGGATATTCACAGTTGTATTGACAGTCTTGCTCAGAATGGTAGTATGCTACTTGGTTTGTTTCTACTCAGATATGTGCGTGTGTTTCATTTAGCATATCGCTTATACATATTAGTGGAGCCCTTAGGATCTTTGCTTAATTACCAGCGTTGTGATGGCAGTCACTCTAGTGGGGGCTGGGTAATCTACAAGCACATCCTTATACAGGTCCCTGGTCGTAGGATTATCGAGACGGGGCATCGATACTCCGGAGTAGACTGGTGTATACGTTTCTCATCCCAGGAGGGGAGATGATCTGTCCCACAACCATTAGTACGTCGTACTGGAGATAGTATGCAGGTGCTCGTTAGGCTACGAGTACACTGGACAGGGCTCGTCGGGAACTGCTGATGGTTACTATACCTGTCGTCGGGTAGCAGTTCCCAGGTGACATGAGTATAGGTTAGTCCATCGAATTGACACTGCTACTTCATCTCGAGTGTGTTCCCACTGTACTATGATCACTATCCTACCACGGCTCAAAGGAGTCATGCAAACAGGTAGTAGTTTGGTGCAGTCCCGAAGCACTTGGAGGCATTGGCGGTTAGATAGGATTCGTCTCTCACGGTATTGGGGGTTGATATCGCGCTGTGTTGGAGAGCCATTACACAAAGTCCGTGGCCACGGCAAGTGAGATTTACTGGTAGGTGTTCTAGTAGTTTCTCAGGGTGTTCTGGGCTACACTCCGACACGATTTATACCACTATTAGGGGTCTGACGTTTACCATCCCCCTAGGCCCGATATGTGATACTCTTAGACGAACAGACCGGACTGTATGGAGATTGTCACATTCAGGCTCGGTAGGAATTCGGATGAATTAGCTCATCGGCCTTCTTATCGACATCTACCTGGGGACCGTTACATACAGCTAGTACCGCTTGCGGACTGTGGTTAAAACACACTGCCGGCGTAGTGTCGAGTGTTTAGAGTCTCACACAGAGGGTTTCCCTGCACCGGGCAAAAGGTGTAGAGGCCGTATAGTTTTACGGCAGGGCTTCGATCACTTACGTGCACTTATGCACGTACAATGATCGGGCGGATAATACTAGTGGGCTTTAGTTTAAGCCGGATTCTAGTATTATACTGATGGATTTATTTTGTCTCTTTGTATTCGTATTCTACGAAATACGGATACGGGTATGTATATACAGTTGAGGGGCATTCTCGTAATTTGTCGGGAAAGCTTCTAGAAGGAGATGACTCATTAAGGTTTTTATCATTTGATTAAAGCTTAAATGAGGTGGAGGAAATGAGGTGTAGGTTTTCATTTATTGAACCATGACTCATGAGGTGATTCACCATTTGAATTAAATGAAGCATGCTAGATATTTACAAGATATTATTTGATAGATATTTGTATGCTTCATATTATTCAATCATGAGTGATTATTCATAGGATTATCACAAACACTCTCATTCTCTCAAGTCATCTTCTTCTTCCTCAAAACCCTAATAGCTCTCATATGTTGAGAATCCTAGGGTTTAAAGAGACAAAGCACTCCATCTAAATACTCTACACCCTCTAGGACTTCTAGTTTGGCAAACTAGAAGCCGTAGTTATCTCAGATTCGATATAGAAGCTCGGACTATAGACTCTCGGGTGGATCGCCTTTGACTCGAGGAGGCCGTCGAGGTAGCCGCGATCCGATACGATCCTTGAAGCCGACAACGAGTAAAGAACAATGATGAAGACCTGAAGGACTTGTATCGCAAGGTATAACTTCGAATCCGAGTAGTTAAACCTCTTGTTGTTTGCTAGTTATGGTTTAGTCACGATCCGTGAGCTCGAGTCCGTGTTGCGATGCTTTGATGATCGTTTTTCACATATTCCGCCTCCCCATGAACCGAAGAGTGCGTGACATGGAATTACAGAGGCCGTATGGTTTTATGGCAGGGTTCGATCACATACGTATACTTGTGCACGTATCATGATTCAGACGGTTAATACTAGTGGACTTTGGTTTAAGCCGGATCCTAGTATTATATTGTTGGATTATTTTTGTCTCTTTGTATTCGTATTCTTCGAAATACGGATGCGGGTATGTATATACAGTTGAGGGGTATTCTTGTAATTTATTACAAGATTACTTTTAGAAGATTACACCTCATCGCGGTTTAGACCTTTTTTGATTAAAAGGTTATTGAGGTGTAGGATGAGGTTTTTATTTCATTTTTGTGGCATGGCTAATTAGTGACCCATGGTTACTATTCTAACATGCTTAGGTCTTTTGTTTTGTTGTGAAATTTCTTTTGTTGACTTGAGATATTTTGGTTGACTTGAGATATTTTGGGGACATGGGATATTTATTATATGGCTCCATTATTTCTCATAACACTAATCTCACAACAACACAAAAACCAAGCCATTCTCTTTCTTTTTCTCTTTCTTGAGTTGCTCTCAAACACTCTCATCCTCATGGTATCTTCTTCTTCCTCCACCCTAACCCTCTCATGAGTTGAGAAACCTAAGGTGTCTTGAGACAAATTAATCTTTCATCACTCTCTACTTCTTCTACAGTATCTAGAGTAGCGATCTAGGTACCCTAGTTGCCTCGGATATGAGGTTGGAGCTCGTTGCATAGACTCTCAGGTGGATCATCTTCGATGGAGGGAGACCGGAGATCAAGCTTGATCAAGGAAGCCACGAGGAGCTTGGGATGATGGTTCAAGACCAAAGGACACGGATCTATTCGGTATAACCATTCCTAACTTTTTCTAATGCTTGCTAGTATAGGGTTTAGGGTAGATCCCGGCATCGGGTTATGATAGCACTAGTTTTTTATAAATTTTTGTTCCGCATTTGGTCACGGATTGATGACCGGGGCGCTGTCGTAACCTAACATGGTATCATAGCCAACCCTTAAACCCTTAGCTAGATAGTTTAGACGATGTTAAAGTATCGAAACCGAAACAACTCCAAAACAATACCTAGATTATTCCAGTCTCTGTCGAAATTACAGAGTCTTCAAAAAAAATTTTAAACAATTGCAGAAGGCTATTTTTGTGACAACTAGAACACACCACAAAAACGAGCCCAAACCACCTGATTTGACCCGGCGAAACTTGCAAAAAAACCGAGATGGCCGGTTCAAACTTTGAGTTTTGGCTTGGAATTTTTTGTGTGCACTGGTCTCTGAAATATAGATCAAGTGGTATTGTTTGTTTTGCCCAGTTTGGATATAGTATTCTCTTTTGGTTTGGGGGAAATTCGGGGTATTTCGAAGTCGATAATTTAACGTTGTTTAAATGTTTACAGTACATGCATTATTATCTGCGACCGTGAATGTCATTAGAGCGGTACAATCCGTCTAATTGCTAAATGTTCTTTTAGACGAGTTTGTGACATTCACGTTGATGTTCTGTGTTGTGTTGTGGTTGTGGCTGGATTGTCGTGGTGGATAGCCAGTGGTGCAATGGTAGTACAGTTTAGATTCATTTGTACATTTGATATTGCGGGACGAGCGTCCGACATGTGGACTGCCTTCACTGCCAGTTTGTATATTATTTGTTTAGGGCATGATCGGGTTGAGGTCGATGTCACCCTTGTATATTATTTTCTTTTCTGTACTAGGATTACCCCGCAGTGGAGTGCACGGATAGCCGGGTTCTAGAAGGCAACGGGCCCGCATCTCATGGCGTTGAGATGGAGGGGACCTTACTCTAGAATTGGCGGGCTATTCTCCGCACTCGTAGGGGGTATAGGTTGACCCAAGATGGGGTGCCCAAGTTATCGGATTTCGTGAAGTACTGGGTGGCCCATTCACATTATTGATTGGGGTTGTCTCGCTTCTGGAATTGGCGGGTAACTTGCCGCGCTCATAGGGGTCTAGGTTTCATTGCACAGGCTATCCACATGACAGGGGAACGTCGGGTCTCATTGCGGCTCAAGTGAAACCCGGGGCTCCAGGATTATCCACACTCTGTATTGCTTGGCTGTGATTCTGAGATGTTGCTTTATATCATGCCTATGATGATTGTTATATATATTTATATATATACTAGTAGATGTTGTATATGTTTTGCACCCGCGCTAGTCCAATCCCCACTCTGTCGTTTGTTAAGTAACCTAACGGGTGATGACAGGACCCAGTGGTGAATACGGATGGCATATACGTACATTTTATTTTCGTTCTTTTACCTGGTGTGATATGTTAATTGATGGGACTGCGTTGATTATGATCAATGCAAGGATAAAACAAACCTATATGATGTTGTTGGCACCAAGTTTTTGAAAAATATACATTACAGACGTTCTCTTTTGCTTTGCACAGTGGTATTCGATTAGTAATATCCTGCACCTCATTCGACGAGGCAAGGGCCGAGATCCCTTTACCGGGAGTGACCCCTTGAGCAAAAGTTTGCGTCAGTGTAATAACTTCACTATAGTCGTTTCTTTTTGCTTTGTATCGTGGTATTCGATTGAGAATATCATGCACCTCATTCTACAAGGAAAGAGCCGAGATCCCTTCACAGGGAGTGACCTCTTTAGCAGAAGTTTTCGTCACTATATATTTGTAAAATCACTTGGATTCCTTCAATGATATCAAGTTCATTACGTTAAAGGTTTTTCCCCAAAAACCAGCCGTAGCCCACCGTCATTTCAGATTACTATTGCTTAGTATTCGTGCTACGTATGTCGTGCTCAGCCCAGGCGTAGTGTGCGGTAGCTCTGTGATGCTTTTCTGTCGCATGGATATGCGATTGGTTAGGACAATCGTACGATCATTTTGGCTCAGCCAAGGACTCGTGCAGGTGGGTCTAATGCAATCAAGATAATGGCGGGTTGAACTTGACTAGGATCATTTGATATGTTGGCTCAGTCAAGGTCACTTGGGTCCTAAGGGTAAAGATCACATCGGGAGTTTCAAACATACATGAAACTTGCCAGGCATGCGCATACCTTCTGGAATGTGGTGACATGAGTGGCTTCCATCAAGTTATCATGCGATGATAGTGGGAGCCATCCTAATTAGATAAAGTGATTAACCATTCTGATCTGGGCTAGAGTGCATGCTGAGTGTTTCTTTTCTCTCTCTGGCAGCGACCATGGCCCGACCCTAGACTAGAACTCATGAACCAAGTTAACCGAACCTTCATAAAACACTTTGGTTTTTGGATTGTCAGAGTCGCATATATCATTGTCGCTCCTACTTTTACCCTTTGCATTTCTCCGGAACATTCCGTATCACTACGAAGATCCACATTTATTGGATATAACCATCGTATAGTTACATACGAACTCGAAAAAACTTGTTTTAGATTCAAGGATAGTTTCCGGTTCTGGAGAAATTGAATAGGACTATTCAGTTTGTATCTTCCCTTTATCTTCTCTCAGATTGCGAGGGCTCCTAGGATTAGGAAAGTACACCTGTCATGACCCGAAATATTAGCTCGTGGACGGCACTTAAATCACGCCATGTCTAAAGGCGTAACATAATTCAAGTAAGCCGAACCCAGAAATCTAAACCTTTTTAATGAAAATAAAAGAGGTGAAGTTTTGAAATAAGGTATAATGAAATCAAGTTTTCTTAAATGCATATGAAAGGAACATGAATAATGCAAGTGCAATTTACTAGTTTGAAAACATGTTTCGTCTTTAGAAAAATTTGGGCAGCACCTCCTTTGTATAATTTGATCCAAAACCACAAATACATAGAGATAATAAAGGCATCCCCAAGCGGGAGCTAGCTCTTCGCCAGACGGCGGATCACAACCATGCAAAGTATAAAAAAATAAGTATACGACGCCCAACGGCGAAGTTCACCACAAAAGAAAGTAAAAAAGCAAGACATCAACCCAAAAAGCGAATATAAACCCCATCGCTCAATCTCGCAACTACAAGTCTTGCTAAGTCTCTGTTGGAGATAGTGCCCTCAGAGTCAATTATTGGATCACAGGCACGTGATTGCAATGATTGAGGGAGGACCTATCCCGGTAGGACAGTCTTACTCAAGATGATAGTATGCTATCTGGTTTATCTTTATCATCGTGTACTGCTTTAGGTGACCTGACAGGTCACTATTACACGTTGATAGAGCCCCTAGGATTCTTGCTTGACTGCCAGCGGTATGAGGGCAATCATATACGTGGGAGCTGGTAGTCTATAAGCACATCCTTAAAAGGTCCCTAGTCATGGGAGTTTCGAGACAGGGCATCGATACTCCAAAGTAGACTAGTGTATACAGTCGAGACCCCGATGAGGGGCGGTGGCCGGTCTCACAAGCCACTGGTCTCAGTTGGATCACCTAAGATGTATACAGGTGCTCATTAGGTTATGAGTACACCGGACAGGACTCGCCGGGAACATGCTAGTTGGTCTTATACCTGACGTCAGATAGCAGTTTCCTGGTGACATGTGTACAGGTTAGTTCATCAACCTGAGGATCGTCATTTGTCTCGTGTGAATTCCCACTGTACTTTGATTACTACCCTACCACGCTCAAAGGAGACGTGCAAACAGGTTTTAGTTGGGTGCAGTCCCGAGCCACATGGAGGCAGTGAGCGGATCTTCGGGGGTTCGTCTCTCCCGGTATTGGGGGTGAGGTCGCGCTGTGTCTAGGAGAGCCAGAACATGAAAAGTCCTTGGCCAAGGCAGGAGATTTACTGGTAGGTATTCCAGTAGTATCTCAGGGTGTTCTGGGCTAATCTCTGACACGACTTGTACCGCTTTTGGGGGTCTGACTTTTACCAACCCCCTAGGCCCGCCATGCGATGCTCATAGACGAACGGACCGGACTGTACGGATATTGTCACTGACAGGCTCAGTAGGGTGTCAGGATGAGTTCGCTCATCGACGTCCCTTTTGGTCAATAGCTGGTGGCCCGTCACGTATTGGCTTATACCTCTGACGTGCTAGTGGTTAAATCCACAACCAAGGTGTTGACGAGTCTTTAGAGTCCCCCATATTCAGTTGCTCAAGTTTTCGGGCGAAACACTGTAGATGCCGTATGGAGATATGGCAGGGTTCGATCAGATACGTGCGGCATTGCACGGATCAGGATCGGACGGTTAATACTAGCGGGCTTTGGTTTAAGCCGGATCCTAGTATTGTACAGTATAGATTTTGTCTCATTGCATTTGTATTCGGTCGGAATACAGATGCGGGTGTGTATGCACAGTATTGGGGTTTTCCTGTAATTTATTACGGGACCAGTTTTCTGGAGTTGCCAGTTTGCTTTCCGTTTCGGCCATTTTCATTTGTATCTTATAATGGCCGAAGATTGGTGGAGGAGGGCTTATTTGCATTTGTGCAAATAAGCATTTGTGGAGGGTGTTCTTTGCATTATTATTGTATCATGGTGGTGCACCATCCTTTGACCTTGCTTGACTTCTTGACTTCATGATGGTTCATGATGGTTGGACTTTGTTTTGTGATGAGTGTTAGTTAAGTGAGGATCTTTGTTGATGATCATTGCTTTTTATCATGACCTTTTATCTCTTGCATTATGAGTGTGGCTCCATGATTGATTCACCTTACTCTCATTCTCACTCTCCCCATTCACCATGGCCGGCCATGAAGAGTTAGGGGCTGTCCATGTTTTCGATGGGGGATTTTTGCTCTCTCATGCTTGCAAAAATCCCCAAGTTCCTCCATAAATATATATACTTCATTTCCTCTACCAAAAGGCAACCTCCATGAACCCCATGAGACACATAGTTCTCTACACGATTCTACAGCAAACCTTGGGCACGTCGACTCGCCAACTTTATGCCCGAGTTGCCTCGGTATAGAGGTGGGAGCCCGTAAAAGAAGCAGGCGACGTGGTGCCCTTCCGGCGAGGAGGTGGAGACCGGACATTCCGCGGGGAAATCGGGACGACGACGAGAAGACCGGAGGACACGGATCACTCGGTATATTTCTCAATCCCATCTTGTAGTTAGCTAGGACTAGTTTAATGGCACGATCCGGGTTATAGTGCGCGGTGGTGCCAGTTAGAAAATTAAAGTTAAGCATCACTTCCGCATTCCGGCGTCGGATTGACGGCCGGGGCGCCGCCGTGCACTTACATTGGTATCAGAGCCTCGCCATTAACCTAGTCTAGCTTGGTCTAAGGTGTTTACACTTCCGATCGAACAAATATTCCAAAATCCGCGTTTTCTCATGCATCAGTTCTCTGTTAAAATTTTTTATGCTCCAAAAATTTTTCAGTGTGTTGCAGAAGTATGTGCATGGACTTTTAAGCCTACTGTAAATATTCGACAACATGATTCAACAAGAAGACCGCGGAACCGCGGCCAAAACCCCCTTCTGGCCGCGGTTCCGCGGCGGTTCTGTGTTATCATTGTGCCAATTTTTTCCAGTGGGCTTTTGGGCTGAAAATAGGGGTTTTGGAATATTAATTTTTGGGCCCAGATTTCTTCATGTGCTACAGTAGTGCTTGGGGGCCCACTTGGTAAAATTTGATCGATCGGATATTTTAAACACATTAGTTCACAGTATTTACATTATATCTGCGACCGTGAATGTCACTTGATCGGTAAATCCTGTCTAACTGCTATAGCCCGGTTAGACGGATTTGCGAACGTGATTTTCACGTTGATGTTCTGTGATTTTGCTGTGATGTTGCGGATCGGTCATGGGGATAGCCTGGTTGCAGTGGTAGTACAGTTTTGTTGTATTATGTACATTTGATATTGCGGGGCGAGCGTCCGAGATGTGGACTGCCGTCACTGCCTGTTTGTATTATTATTTTGGGGCACGACCAGGTTGCGGTCGATGTACCCGTTGTATGTATATTTTACTTTCTGTACTAGGATTGCCCCGCGGAGGGGTGCACGGATAGCTGGGTTCTAGAGGGCAACAAGCCCGCATCTCATAGCATTGAGACGGAGGGGGCTTCACTCTAGAATTGGCGGGCTATTCACCGCACTCGTAGGGGGTACAGGTTGACCCAGGAGGGGTGCCCAAGTTACCGGATTCCGTGAAGTGCTGGGTGGTCCATTCACGTTGCTGAAGGGGGCTGCCTCGCTTCAGGTTTTGGCGGGTAACTTGCCGCGCCCGTAGGGGTCTAGGGTTTTCATTGCACAAGCTATCCACACGACCGGGGGAACGTCGGGTTTCAGCGGCTCTGTGAAACCCGGAGATCCCAGATATCTGTATTGTTCTGTGATGCTGTACATTTCTGTGATGTTGCATTTTATCACGCCTTGAGCGAAATATTATATATTGATATATATATTAGTAGATGTTGTATATGTTTTGCATCCGCGCTAGTCCAGTCCCCGCTCTGTCGTTAGTTAGCTAACCTAACGGGTAATGACGGGACCCAGTAGCGAATGCGGATGGCATATACGTACATCAGTATATTTTCGTTCTTTGTGGTGTGATCAATTGATGGGACTGCGTTGATTCGGATCAATGCAAGTTAAACAAACCTAATCTGATGTTGTTGGAACATTTTCAAAAAGCTGTTATTTGCAAGGACGTTCACTTTTGTTTTGCATCGTGGTATTCAGTTGGAATATCCTGCTCCTCAGTCGACGAGGCAAGGGCCGAGATCCCTTCATCGGGAGTGACCCCTTGGAAAAAAGTTTGCGTCAGGGCAATAACTTCACTATAGCCGATTACTTTTGCTTTGCATCATGGTATTCAGTTGGAATATCCTGCACCTCATTCTACGGGGAAAGAGCCGAGATCCCTTCACCGGGAGTGACCTCTTTAGCAAAGGTTTTCGTCACTATATTTTTAAAAGCTATCCGTTCCTTCAACGATATCAAGTTCATTACGTTAAAGGTTTTCTCCAGAAACCATTCGTAGCCCTCCGTCGTTTCATATGGATAGTCAATAGTATTCAAGCTGTGTTTGTTGGCCATTGTCAAGGCACAGTGTTTGGTAGCTATTGGGTGTTCATATGTAGCATAGATAGATGCGTTGGTTTGGGACAGTCGTATAGCCTTGTTGGCCCTAGTCAAGGGCTTGTACGGGTGGGTTCAAATCAACCTGGACAATGACGGGTAGAACTTGACATGTGACTTATGATTTGTTGGCCATAGTCAAGGTCATAAGAGCATGGGGCAAAAATCACATCGGGAGTTTCAAAAGAAACTGAAACTTGCCAGATATGCGCATACCTTCTGGAGTATGATAGCGTGAGCGGATTCCATCACGTTATCATGCGGTGATAGTTGGATCCTGATTCCCACTGATGAGTTGGTTTACTCCTCGGGTGATCCCGACTAATTCTTCTTTCGGGTTTGGAGAAGAATTTGAGGTTACAGTGGGAGGTTTCCAGATTAGATAAAGTGATAACCATTCTGATCTAGGTTAGAGTGCACACTGAGTGTTTCTTTTCTCTCTCTCCTTGGCAGCGACCATTGACCCGACCCAAAACTATGACTCAGAGACCAAAATTAACCGAACCTTCTTAACACTGGCTTTTGGATTGTCAGAGTTGCAAACCTCATTACCACTCCTACTTTTACCATTTTCTCAACACCCCGTATTACTACGAACGTCCACTTCCATTGGACAAAACCATCGTATGGTTAGATACGAACTCGAAAGAATTTATTCGAGGATGGTTTCAGGTTCTGGAGAAAACGGATAGGACTATTCAGTTGTCTTTTCCTTTTACCTTCTCTCATATTGCGAGTACTCCTTGGTTTAGGAGATAGTACACCTATTACGCAAATTGGATAGTCTTCTTCCAAACCTTAGGCTGGTGCCGAACGGTGGGGAATGAAGAAAACCAATTGGCATAACAATGGTGTGCAGAAGGTATTAAGTTAAGACAAAGCAAGGGATTAGTAAGAGGGCAAAGTAAATTGTAACTGATATTCATGACCAAACCAGGTATTTCATTACCACTCCCAAATCACCTTTGTATTTCTCCAGAACACTCCGTATCACTACGAAGATCCACAGTCTATTGGATACTCCATCGTATGGTTATATACGAACTCGAAAGGAACTTGTTCCAATTCGGGGATGGATTCTTGTTCAGGAGAAATAGGAATAAAGTTTATTCAGGTGTCTTTTATCTTCACCTTCTCTCGCATTGCGAGTGTTCCTAGGATTGGGACAGTACACCCATTATGCTTATTGGATAGTCTTCTTCCAAACCATAGGCTGGTGCCGAACGGTAGGGAAGGAAGAAAACCATTTGGCCTAAAGGGGTGTGCAGAAGGTAATGACTAAAGACATATAAAGGGATTTGGAGAGGTGGCAAAGAATTATACGGTTACAGTCGTGAATCTGGAAGAGGCATTACTAGGAATACCGGGATACCCCATCGAAACATTTCAATGTTTCAGCTTCACTGTGTACTGTTAAAGGAAAACTGATTTCCCGATTAGATACTTACTCCAGGGTATGTATTTATCAGGTCTGATTCTCACATCTGTATGGTTTTACAGATGATGAGTTGGAGTAAGTTATTGGGAATTAGGTGATCATCCTCATTATATCGGAATTCGTTGTAATTGGTGATATTTGAGGAATTCACCTGGGTTGTTTGCCGGACGGCAAATATTTGGTTTTGAATATCCGCTGTTATGCACCAATTTCAAATCGATATATCTGTACGTCTATTTTCATAGAGTGAGATATACCTTTTTGAAATTATGTCTATGACATTTACCTATATCAGTGGATGGTTAGGTAAGGAGTATTAAACAGCGGTGTAATTCTTCTTAACCATAAGTACAGTTTTCAACCTACGACACACAGTGAATGAGTTATCAGACTCAAGGGACTTATACAGAGTGTTGTATGTTGTTCAGGGTCCATCAGGACAGAGGGATTGGTCCTCGTACTATATTCGGTTTACTTATGACTTCTCTAGTTTTTAGACAGGTGTTTCGTGGAAACACAGGGTCCGAATTTTGAGAAGTTTTAGGTATTTGAATAAAGTAGAGAACCAGGTGTTGCAAGTATCGGGATTCTTCAAGGAGATCGAAGATGTAGATACTTGTGTATGGTATTCAGTTGGTAGTAATGATTAAGAGAACTTGCGTCTCTTTCAGGTTACTCATAATTGGAAGCATTCCTAAGTTGAGTAACGCTGATCGGCCTCCTTCCATTTAGTTGACATGCGCTGGAGACAGTTGCATGATTTGAATCTGGTTTAGTTAAATCAGTGCCTCTGGTTCTATATTAGATATAGAACAGTTCATATCTTAACGTTGTTAAGGTACGGGGAGTTGTCCGGCTTATGATTAAAACCAGACTCTGGATAACTCAAGGCACGTTTCTGTAATGGCTGTTTGTGGGTTGACCCAGGCTATGACGAGGGTTGACTTTCTACCATCTGGAAGATCAATAGTGATATTGTTCTAGACTCGCCACAGTTTTAATAAAAATGGATTTTTTCAGAAAACGGTAGTGGGAGTATGGTAGAACTGGAAGTGATTCCAGAACCACAAACGATTACTGAAGATTTGATAGGAACCTAAAGATTCAATCTGATTTAACATTCCATTGGCCACTCCGCAGATACGGTGGGTAACCTCAGGCACCCGAGAAGTACTCCGGTAGCCTCAAGGACGGTGACAGGGAGGTTCTTGTTTACCCAGACTTGCCATTGCTGTTGTTCCAGGCTGCGAGACCCGGCAGGAGGATGAGTATAGCGTCGTTCTAAACTTGCTTTAGAAGTGTACGTCTATATGACTCTGCCAGAGGGTTGTCGTGGTCAGTGGGAGCAGCGAAAGCATTGGTGGACAAGTGGCTTATGTCTATTTATAGACTAAAGCAGTTATAGCGGAGAAAGATCATCTATTTCTGATGTGACAGTCATAGGTTTGACTTCATCAGAATAGGGGATGGATCTGTTGAGAAGGTAGTAGGGTGTGATGTCATGGTATTTGGATGACATACACAGAATAGGAAAAGAAACTCCTATACTACGATCGGTTATACTTTGGTCGTCACACAGTGGTTTCTCCACATGGGACTTGGACATTATATCAGACATACTGGTTACTAGATCTATGGTTTTAGATCTAGATTTGGGTGGTTTCCCAATCAGGGTACTTAGACAGCATTCTAAGAGTATTTAGAATGGACGACTCCAGGCATGGTGGTGTACCTGCAGGTGATGGAGTCACCCTCTCTAAAGGTGTCTTACAGACTAAAGGGGAGAGGGATGTGCATGATTGGCAGATCACTTGCTCAGGCAATTGAGTCAATCATGAGATGTCAAGTACCACACCAGATGATGTTCTTGCACTAGATGCAAAAAGTTGACATTGATCCTATCCTAGAGAAACAGTCGGAAGCAGTTTTAGAACATAAGTGGATGTTCTAGGGATATGATAACGACAGCCTCATTCGGGAGACAGTTATCATTCCAGGCTTCCAAGGTGACCTGGACGACAAGGAGGTTGTCAGAGTTATAGTTTTCCTTCTGACGAGGGGCAGTATTTTGGACAGGTGGTCCAAGGCAATACTGAGGGAGGCATGGCGCAGGATACTGATTAAGTTCAGTTGACGATACAGTCTAAGAAGTTTGGATTTGGAGTTCATTTATGAGCTAGGTCCCATCAGACATCCAGACACATTCTAAGACAGGTATTGCTCATTTCGGGAGATGGGTTTCTCCGCGAACTTGAGATATAGAGAGACATAGAAGGAAACATCAAAGCGGATCCACTCACTGAGGCTATTCCTCGAACGCAATAGTTTCGCAAACGAGTTTTGTGAGACTGACTAGTAGAGGAGTTGGGTGTTCGGTATCACATGGGCTGTGAGTATGCGACATCGCAATAATTAGCCTTGAGTGCAAGTGGGAGATTGTTGGAGATAGTGCCCTTAGAGTCAATTATTGGATCACAGGCACGTGATTGCAATGATTGAGGGAGGACCTATCCCGGTAGGACAGTCTTACTCAAGATGATAGTATGCTATCTGGTTTATCTTTATCATCGTATACTACTTTAGGTGACCTGACAGGTCGCTATTACACGTTGATAGAGCCCCTAGGATTCTTGCTTGACTGCCAGCCGTATGAGGGCGATCATATACGTGGGAGCTGGTAATCTATAAGCACATCCTTAAAAGGTCCCTAGTCGTGGGAGTTTCGAGACAGGGCATCGATACTCCAGAGTAGACTAGTGTATACAGTCGAGACCCCGACGAGGGGCGGTGGCCGGTCTCACAAGCCACTGGTATCAGTTGGATCACCTAAGATGTATACAGGTGCTCATTGGGTTATTAGTACACCGGACAAGACTCGCCGGGAACATGATAGTTGGTCTTATACCTGACGTCAGATAGCAGTTCCCTGGTGACATGTGTACAGGTTAGTTCATCGACCTGAGGATCGTCATTTGTCTCGTGTGAGTTCCCACTGTATTTTGATTACTACCCTACCACGCTCAAAGGAGACGTGCAAACAGGTTTTAGTTGGGTGCAGTTCCGAGCCACATGGAGGCAGTGAGCGGATCTTCGGGGGTTCGTCTCTCCCGGTATTGGGGGTGAGGTCGCGCTGTGTCTAGGAGAGCCAGAACATGAAAAGTCCTTGGCCAAGGCAGGAGATTTACTGGTAGGTATTCCAGTAGTATCTCAGGGTGTTCTGGGCTGATCTCTGACACGACTTGTACCGCTTTTGGGGGTCTGACTTTTACCAACCCCCTAGGCCCGCCATGCGATGCTCATAGACGAACGGACCGGACTGTACGGATATTGTCACTGACAGGCTCAGTAGGGTGTCAGGATGAGTTCGCTCATCGACGTCCCTTTTGGTCAATAGCTGGTGGCCCGTCATGTATTGGCTTATACCTCTGACGTGCTAGTGGTTAAATCCACAACCAAGGTGTTGACGAGTCTTTAGAGTCCCCCACATTCAGTTGCTCAAGTTTTCGGGCGAAACACTGTAGATGCCGTATGGAGATATGGCAGGGTTCGATCAGATACGTGCGGCATTGCACGGATCAGGATCGGACGGTTAATACTAGCGGGCTTTGGTTTAAGCCGGATCCTAGTATTGTACAGTGTAGATTTTGTCTCATTGCATTTGTATTCGGTCGGAATACAGATGCGGGTGTGTATGCACAGTATTGGGGTTTTCCTGTAATTTATTACGGGACCAGTTTTCTGGAGTTGCCAGTTTGCTTTCCGTTTCGGCCATTTTCATTTGTATCTTTCAATGGCCGAAGATTGGTGGAGGAGGGCTTATTTGCATTTATGCAAATAAGCATTTGTGGAGGGTGTTCTTTACATTATTATTGTATCATGGTGGTGCACCATCCTTTGACCTTGCTTGACTTCTTGACTTCATGATGGTTCGTGATGGTTGGACTTTGTTTTGTGATGAGTGTTAGTTGAGTGAGGATCTTTGTTGATGATCATTGCTTTTTATCATGACCTTTTATCTCTTGCATTATGAGTGTGGCTCCATGATTGATTCACCTTACTCTCGCTCTCACTCTCCCCATTCACCATGGCCGGCCATGAAGAGTTAGGGGCTGTCCATGTTTTTGATGGGGATTTTTGCTCTCTCATTCTTGCAAAAATCCCCAAGTTCCTCCATAAATATATATACTTCATTTCCTCTACCAAAAGGCAACCTCCATGAACCCCATGAGACACATAGTTCTCTACACGATTCTACAGCAAACCTTGGGCATGTCGACTCGCCAATTTCGTGCCCGAGTTGCCTCGGTATAGAGGTGGGATCCCGTAAAAGAAGCAGACGACATGGTGCCCTTCCGGCGAGGAGGTGGAGACCGGACATTCCGCGGGGAGATCGGGACGACGACGAGAAGACCGGAGGACACGGATCACTCGGTATATTTCTCAATCCTATCTTGTAGTTAGCTAGGACTAGTTTAATGGCACGAACCGGGTTATAGTGCGCGGTGGTGCCAGTTAGAAAATTAAAGTTAAGCATCGCTTCCGCATTCCGGCGTCGAATTGACGGCCGGGACGCCGCCGTGCACTTATAGTTTCATTACTTATACAAACACTAGTATTGATTGATGGAGTTAACTAGATACAATATGAAATGTAAATACAAGAGTGGGTATGAAACAAATGTCCTACTTACCAAGCAAATCACCCAAATGTAGCTATGTGCCAGCGATGCCGCTACGGATCCATGCGGTCAACCTGCAAGAACTGTGGCACAACGGGGGTGAGTTGCCAACTCGTGAATAGAAAAACATCAACGGATAGAAATCGAATAAATAACGACTCCTAGGTCAACTATATCATAAAGGTAAACTATGATATCTAGGGTGACCATATCTGTATGTGTGCCAACAATGTAATCAACACATATGTGTATGCGGATATCATCCAACCATATGATCAATGTTTGTATGCATGCGGATCTCGTCCAACCATATCATCAATGTATGTATCATAAAAGCATGTGCATGAAAATATGAGGATATAAATCAACGTGTGTCCTTCGCGACACATCAAAATCATGGACCTGAGTGCCTAGCATCAACACTCAAAAACATCATGAAAACCGTGCCCAGCATCGGCATGTAAATCCTCATATCTGTCGGGCTCCGTCAGTCCGGATCGGCCCTCGGGTTCCGTCGGTCTAGATCGGCCCATATCATCTCTCGACTATGGTCGGTATTCTCCGGATATCCGCCGAGCCCAAATACTATCACCGGTAGGTAGTAATCCCTCTGCCAGGGTCACCTTCTACTGCACAGCATCCCTTTCTTTCCCCGGGTACCATACTGGGTCCACCATGTACCCGCAATCGGCCTCATCTAGCCCTCGATCGGGTATTACTGGCACATGTCTCCGAACCGAGAAAACGCATAGTGGACGCATTGAAATATCATATCAAGAGAAACCGGGTTTTTAAAACAATACATACTTTCTTTTTAAAATGACCACGGTTCTCAAATCCAGAAATCTCATGAAAACAGCATATCTCAATGCGTATAATCGTAAAGCATGATGTATGCGACATATAACAGAAATATAAGCATATCCGTATATCATGCAACATGGAACAGTAATATGCACATATCGAGAGAAAACCGCTCTTTTAAATGAATCCGGTTTTAAAATATATCCTGCGGTTCCCAAATTCTCCAAAATCCAATGCAACATCGTATAAAGGTGCATATGCAACTATAGCAAGTAAATTATGCAAGGAGTCATATCATGATGCAGCAATTCTACTGTGTAGTGACATGGCAATTATCGATGATGAAGTGTGTGAGCCGGCAAATCTGTGTACGTGTAACATACGCATCATCGATAATGGTGTAAGTGTACTAGCATAGGTATAAGAAATGCAGTGAGAATAACATGAATGCAGCATAAAGTAAAACATACGCAAATGCTGACAGGTATACGTATCTATCATTGTAGGGTTCCTAGGCACCCTAATGAGGTCTCACAAGGCATCAACCATGCCAATTTCAAAAAATCTAGGTGCCGAGAAACCCGACTACGGATCGTTGGCTAGAAATCTAGGCGAAACAATAAACTAGTTAACACTTAACTAAGAGATACGGAAATACAACCTTTGTAGATCCGGTTCTCCACCTCCATAGCTCCGCAATGAAGTCTCCTCGCTGTCCATAACAAATCCCGGGCTCTAGCGTCGGCTTCATCGGAGAATGGACGGGCTAGGTCATCGATGTCCATGCCGAAGATGATCTACGCATCGCTAAATCAAGCTCCGACTTCACCAAGTCAAGAAACTTGTGAAGAAAACACACTCTACTACTTGGCAAGAGGTAGAGGATGAAGAAATAGGAAGTGGGTAGACTTTAGAATTGGATTTCTCACTCATTTCATCAATCCACCATTGATGTAGTCAAGCTTTTCTTCTTGAGTTTAAGGAAGAAGAAGAAGAAAGTGTTATGATAAGTTAATTAAAAAAGAAAAGAATAAACCATCCTTATCATAACATGACCATAGTTAAGTGTAGAGAACTAATCATGGTTTAATGCAATGGTTAGGGTTAAGCTAAAAGACAAAATGGTCATATGGTCAAAGATTCAAGAAGCTTCATCAAGCTTCATGAAAGAAAGAAAGAAAGATAACCATTTTGTTTTCTTTTGTCATTTCATTTTAATCCAAATAAAAAGATAAATGAATGGACAAATAAATAGAAACCTTAACCATTTACTTAACCTAGGTTTAATTCTTTACACTAACCAATGTTGCATGCATCATCAAACATGATACAATCAAGTGCACAAAAATATATCGCATATACAATGCGCACATCCGAGCGAGAAAATCCATTTAAAGTGAACCGATACTAGTTAATGCAAAGTAATATATCAAATATATAATTATGCATTAAATCATTAAATCAACACTTGATTCAATGATCCGGCCATGTCGAACATAACCGACTAATATCTACTGTAACAACTTATCGAATCAACACTTGATCCGATATGCCGGCTATATCGCATATAACCGATCAATGTCACATATCGCAAGAATCGAATACAGTATCACATACTGGTATCATTCTCGGTCCCGCACATATCTCATATGCGCTCCTATTTCGTTTCGCTTGAGCCAGGAAACCTCTGTGTAGGACTCTAAAGACTCGTCAATACGCCGGCAGCAGATGATGATCATATCAAACACCCACAAGCCGCAAGCGGTCTGCTAAACGTAACGGCCACCCGGGTATTGAGCGATCTGAAGATCGACGAGCAAGCCCGCTCACACTCCAGTGAATCCAACCAGTAACACTACCGTACAGTCCGGTCTGATCGTCTGATATGTCGCATATCTCGCCTAGGGGTGGTAAACGTCAGACCCCAATAGCTTGATAAATCGTGTCAATATGAGGTCTATAACTATTCGAGAAACTACTGGTAACACTTACCAGTAAATCTCAGCAACCCTGGCCAGGGATTTCCTGTTATAGCCAATCGAACACAGCGCAACATCAACCCCCTATACCGGGAGAGACGAATCCCCTCCTATCGCTCATTGCCTCCATGTGACTCGGGACTGTACCCAAAAACCACCGTTTTGCACGCCCTCTTAGACGTGGTAATATGGAAATCAAAGCACAGTGGGAACCACACGAGACTCTATGACGATCTCGGGTCAACAGACTACTCTGTACCAGTGTCACCAGAGAACTGCCATCTGACGTGAGGTATAATACCATCTGGGAGTTCTCGGCGAGTCCGTCCAGTGTACCCAGTCTCTACTGAGCACCCGCATATCTCCTCTGATGTCAAACACCAATGGATATGGGATCATCCATCGCCCATCTGTATGGGTCGAGAAGGTACACGCTAGTCTACTCTGGTATATCGATGCCCCGTCTCGATACACCCACGACTAGGGACTTTGAAGGATGTACTTATGGACTACCATGTCCCCACTAGTATGATCCGCATCATAGTCCAGGTAGTCAATTACACATCCTAAGGGCTTTACCAACATGTAACAGAGAGATAATCAGTGTACACGTTAAGGTAAAGGTCAACCAGATAGCATACTATCATGTCGAGCAAGAAAGTCCTCCCTATATATGTCCCAGCATCCACTACAATGTACATCCAATGTACAGCAATGGCCTCTAGGGCATACATATAACTAACAATCTCCCACTTGCACTAGGGCCATCTGTAGCAGTGGTTTGAAGTATCTCATGCTCAACCATCCTATAAAAGTCTCTCTCTGGGAACAGGCCTTTGTGAGTGGATCCGCTGTGTTGTCCTCTGAGTCTACTCTCCTAACCTCGATCTCCCTGGAGATCAACCATCTCCATGATCAAGTGATACTGCCTTAGAATATGTCTGGATCACTGATGGGACCGGCGTTCCTCGGCATGAGCCACAACTCCATTGTCTCACAATGGTAGGAACGTAGTTCATCTCATGAACTAATATACACCCAAACATCCTCTTTGGTAGCATCTTAAGTAGCGATGTATCCTGCCTTTATCGTCTAGTATGTCACGGTATCTGGCTTGGAACTCTTCCAACATACCGTCCCTTTACTGAGGGTAAAGACAATGCCTGCGACTGACATTCAGTCGTCTTTATCACCCTGGAACACTTCCAGTGATTCTCCCCAGGATCGATTGATACCATCTCACTACATCTAGTGAGAATCCTAACATCCAATTAGATCTATCTCATAGATCCAAAACCCAGGATTTAGGAGGTATCACTTTGATCCTATATGGAGAATCATTGTGATAAGCGGAGATTGATCGAGCGTAGCATAGGAAACTCCTTCCCTATCAAGAGTATGTCATCCACGTACTCTATGAGGATCATCACTTTACTCCCTACTACCTTTTTGTTTATACAAGGTTCATCTACCATTTTGATGATGTCAAACTCTTTGACTAATCCATCAAAACAGATGTTCCAACTCCGCGATGCCTGCTTTAATCCTATAAAGCATCTTGCACACGTTTCCGCTGCTCCTACTGTCTACGAAGCCCTCTGGCTGTGTACTTATAGACGCACTCTTCTAAAACATCATTTAGAAAAGCAGTCATGACACCCAACCACCAGATATCATAGTCATGGTATGTAGCCGTGACAAGTAGGATCTGGATGGACTTAAGCATAGCTACTTGAAAATGTTTCATCATTATCCACACCTGATCAATGATGCAAACTTTTAACAAGTCTAGCTTTGAAAGTCTCAACTTTTCCATCAACACCAAGTAATCTTCTCAAGATTTACTTGCTCCTGATGGGGATTTAACCCTTCAGATATAGCAACTAAAGTCCATACTTTGTTGGTGTACATGGATTCCATCTCAAATCGCTAAGCATCCAGCCATTCTTACAGAGTCCCACTCCAGATGGCCAGCTCGAAACTAATTGGGTCATCATCTCATGATGCAATCCTCGCTCCCACTGTCATAGAGAAACCGAAGTATCTCTCAGGTGGGTGAGGAACCCTACTAGATCAGCGGAGAGGCTGAGGTTCGTTGGATTCTACTGAATCCTTTGGTTCTATCAAATCATCAGCTGTAGTTTGTATAGCTGGAACCTTTCCAGTTGTACATAACTGACCTTGTCTCGAGCTTGTCCGGATTATGCTTTTAGACAAAGCCCGGACAACCCCAAATCTTAACCAACTTAAGATATGGGCTCTTCCCTTATCATATCAAATATGAAGTGGTAGGCAACTGATTTGATTTGAACCCTATTCAATAGGTATGCAGCTTCTCAAGTGCATAACTCCCAAAAGGAAAAAGGTAACTCAGTAGTACTCATCATAGAGCACACCATATCATATAGGGTGTATCTGCTCCGCCCCGATATACCATCGTGCTATGGTGTATACGGAGGAGTAATTCTGAGAGAGAATCTCATTCTCCTTTAGAATAGTTCAAGAATTTCCGTGCTCAAGTATTCTCCTCCTTGATCTCATCAAAGGACATAATACTTTTACCCGTGTTTTGGTTCTCTACTTCTAACTTATATTCTGTGAATATCTCAAAAGGTTCGGACTTGTGTTTCAACAGGAACATATGTCTGAATCTAAAGAGATCATCAGAGAATGTAATGAAGTATAAAGAATCAGTCCTGGCATGTGTAGACAGGGGACCTTACATACATTAACATGTATCATCCCAAGAGTCAACCAACTCTTTCTCTGTTTCCAATAAACAGAGCTGGTATCATTATATCTTTGTGACATGACTGGCGAGTTTCACAAGATGTAAATTCAAACTGATTTAAATATGCATCTAAATGTAACTCAGCCAGTCGGGTCGCATTGATATGACCTAGTCTACAATGCCTCAAGAAGGATTCGTTCATTTATGAACTCTTCCTCTTGTGTGTGTTCCATATACTAAGAACTGTAGTTTGATTTAGAACATTAATGCTTTTAGATAACGTGCCTGAACCGATCAACTTTTGATATAGGAAATGTTCAAAATATTATCCAACAATACAGAATTATATCCTTTCTTTACTAATAAAGAGACTGATATGATTTTGTATATCAGGTTCGGTATCTAATAACATTCGTTCAGAATCAATGTATTTGTAATACAGGGTGACAGTGACCGACAGACTTGGCTGCAACTCTTGCCCCGTTTTCTGCCTCATGAAACTTATCACCCATTCTCAGTTTTTCTACCCTTTTGTAGCCCTATGTAACATATTACATATCTGGGATCCTGGTCCGGTATCATATACCAAGGATGCGGAGGATACTGAGAAACAGTTCTGTATAATGAACACACCCGAAGATGATGCATCGGCATGCACTCTCTTCGTTTGGGCGGCACGGGAATTCTGGTAATCCCCAATTTTCTGCTCTGTCTTATAACAATTATAAGTTTGAGCGGGACCAACGTTCCCCAGCTCAGTATAACAAGCGGGTTCGGTCAATAATCCGTATTATTATCTTGATTAAGGCGTGATATGGTCGCTACCAGGAGAGAGAGAGAAGAAAACACTCAGCGTGCGCTCTTGCAAGAATAGATTGGTTATTATTTTATCTAATCAGGATGGCGCCCACTGCTTTTTATCAAATCTTCCTTCAAACCCTAAAAGGAAAGACTAGCCGAGATTAATTACACACTACAAGTTCTCCAATCTTTCAGCCAGGCCAGTGTCGGTACTTTGAGGGAGGTCCCCCGTGCTTTCGCACGAACCTAATTACTGTAAACCTCATTTTCCCAGAGGCGTAACCCCGTTGACACCTTTCTAGACACCTACTTGATCGGCTAATTGTAATGTATAAAACCCTCCCAGGAGTAACTCTTACTCGCAGCAGGTATCGGGATCCAACTATCTCATAGAAGGTATGCAATCTCATTGCAAATTTCAACACTTGAAATTCCCGATAATATTTTGCCCCTAGCGTCCTATGACCTTGACGCAGGCCAACAAATCATAGTCCGCTAGTCAAGTTCAACCCGTCATTTCCTGATTGAATTAAACCTACCCGCACGACCCTTGACGCAGGCCAACAAAGTCGCACGACTACCCTAATCCAATCACATCATATGCTTATGCAGATAAGCACCAGTTAGCTACCGCACACTACGCCTTGATGCAGGCCAACAAACGTAGCACGAATACTAACTACTACTTATCTGAAATGACGGAGGGCTACGACAGATTTTTCTGAAAACCTATTGCGTAATGAACTTGATATCGTTGTAGAATCAAATGAATTTTGAAATGGAGTGTTTTTGAGGCTTTTCTAGTTTTGCTAAAGGAGTCACTCCCGGTGAAGGGATCGTCGGTCCTTTCCTCGTCGAATGAGGTGCGGGATATATCATATATATCACTGTGCAAAGCAAAAACACTTAAAAGCAATCAAATGACAAACCGAGTGTGTAGCATCTGCCAGTTATTGCTAAAGGAGTCACTCCCGGTGAAGGGATCTCGGTCCTTTCCTCATCGAATAAGGTGCAGGATATATCACATATACCGCTGTGCAAAGCAAGAACTGTAGCTACCTGTTTTATTTTGAAATTCGATTCTACAACATCTTTAGGTTTCTATTATTTCATTAATCACATTAATGAAGTCCCATCATTTAAGTACCTAAACATTACAGATAAATACGACGTACACTTATGCCATCCGCATTCGCCTCGATGTCCCCTCGTGCACCGTTAGGTTAGGTAACTAACGGCAGAGCGGGGCAGGGCTAGCGCGGGTGTAAAACATAAGTAACGCCTATATAATATATCATATATACTATATACTGTATCTATCACAGAACATCACATGATCACATCACAGATATCGCAGCAGAAGATTCATATGAAATATTGGATATACTAGGACGTCCGTGTTTTCAATACGAGCCAGTATAAAACAAGGATTCTACGGTCGTGATGAATAGCCAAACCTACACCCCTAGACCCCTACGAGAGCGGCAAGCAACCCTACCAATTCTAGAGTTAGGAGACCCGGACTCGACTCCTCGAGTTGGTCTCCTACTGTACTCCAGAACCCGGTTACTTGTGCCCTCCTCCTTGGGTCTATCCTAGTGCGGAAAAGTAAATAATATACAAACGGTGACAACTTCCGCAACCTGGAAGCGCCCCAATAAAAGAATATTACATACAAGTTTTTACATGAATGAAAATGAAAAACACTCATCTCACATAAAAAACCCCGGCTATTCAAACACGACGATCCAATATAACATATCCAGCAACACATAACATCATATGTCATCAACGTAAGTAAATATGCGCATCCCAATTGTCGTTGACATATAGCAACGAAACCGGCGATATCACATATTACACTTACGGTCACAGAAAGGAAAGTGTAAAACTACAACAGTTGGAATCCGCAACCTGCATAGACATCGCATGCCTAATCATTATAAACCCCGCATTTTAGTCTCAAAATCGAAAACACTTTTCAATATCAAGTCGGGCAATTCAACAGGATTCCCGACATCCTGATCGAATGCTCGTCGCAAACTTCAGTAGGCGGCCGCACCCCTGATACCGTCGACGAAGTGCACCAAGGCGGAACACCGCTGCCGCGAGCACCCGAACGGATGCTTTCGGCGACGGGGTTCTCCTACAGTCACTTGGTCGGGGCTATGGAGCGAGGCTGTCTATTAAGTTTATCGGCGAGTATCCGCGTACGCTACGTGATTGCGACGGACTTTTGATCACATCAAAATTCCGTGGCAACCGATCAAGTGAGACTGAACTGCTATGTTTATAATATTCATTCCGTTATCTCATAACTATTTGTGAATTCCAATTATTGTATCATATTCCAGATAAACAGAAAATGTTAAACTTTCCGATCGAACAATCGAACACCCAAGTTTTCCCGATACAATCCAACACATGAAATAAGTCTAACAACATTCAGTTCGTGCCTCAGTACCAACGGTCCAGCCGTAGAAGAGTCAAGCCAACGCCTCACATGTGGCACGCCGTACTGCCCCAAACCCGAAGGTTCAAAGGGCAGTTCAAGACGGTCACATAATCGAGTTAAGGTTTGTTGTCTTCTAGAGGGTCCATCGCGTTACTTGCACTACTTAGAACGTCGTTAAACTACGGAAAAATCCAACACTTGGAAATTTCCCGACAGGGGAAAAATTGGGTATTTATATCCGGTCGAACATTTTAACATATTCTAAAAAATTATCCGGAAAGCCATATAGACAAAATCTGATAATCCGATCGAACATTCGAATCCTCAAAACAACCCAGAAAATTCAACACTTGAATTAATATTAAAAATTCCCAGAAAATCCAGCATAATTTAATAAGAGTTACTGTGCAAATTTGGATGCCAAAAAAGACAAAACAGCCGCGGATCCGCCGCACGAGCCAAGCTCGTGCCGCGGAACCGCGGCGCATTGAAGGAATTACGCACATGAATTTTACAGTATCCCTTAGAATTGCCTGCTGATTTTTCTGCATATTTTTAATGTTGAAAAATCCCAGATTTTAGAAAAAGGACAGAGAGCATGTTTGGGTTTGGGTTTTCGGGTCGTTCGGACTTCAAACTCCGTCAAGACTTCGCCTAAGGCTCTAGCTAGGCTCTGATACCACTGTAGGGTTCCTAGGCACCCTAATGAGGTCTCACAAGGCATCAACCATGCCAATTTCAAAAAATCTAGGTGCCGAGAAACCCGACTACGGATCGTTGGCTAGAAATCTAGGCGAAACAATAAACTAGTTAACACTTAACTAAGAGATACGGAAATACAACCTTTGTAGATCCGGTTCTCCACCTCCATAGCTCCGCAATGAAGTCTCCTCGCTGTCCATAACAAGTCCCGGCTCTAGCGTCGGCTTCATCGGAGAATGGACGGGCTAGGTCATCGATGTCCATGCCGAAGATGATCTACGTCGAGGCATCGCTAAATCAAGCTCCGACTTCACCAAGTCAAGAAACTTGTGAAGAAAACATACTCTACTACTTGGCAAGAGGTAGAGGATGAAGAAATAGGAAGTGGGTAGACTTTAGAATTGGATTTCTCACTCATTTCATCAATCCACCATTGATGTAGTCAAGCTTTTCTTCTTGAGTTTAAGGAAGAAGAAGAAGAAAGTGTTATGATAAGTTAATTAAAAAAGAAAAGAATAAACCATCATTATCATAACATGACCATAGTTAAGTGTAGAGAACTAATCATGGTTTAATGCAATGGTTAGGGTTAAGCTAAAAGACAAAATGGTCATATGGTCAAAGATTCAAGAAGCTTCATCAAGCTTCATGAAAGAAAGAAAGAAAGATAACCATTTTGTTTTCTTTTGTCATTTCATTTTAATCCAAATAAAAAGATAAATGAATGGACAAATAAATAGAAACCTTAACCATTTACTTAACCTAGGTTTAATTCTTTACACTAACCAATGTTGCATGCATCATCAAACATGATACAATCAAGTGCACAAAAATATATCGCATATACAATGCGCACATCCGAGCGAGAAAATCCATTTAAAGTGAACCGATACTAGTTAATGCAAAGTAATATATCAAATATATAATTATGCATTAAATCATTAAATCAACACTTGATTCAATGATCCGGCCATGTCGAACATAACCGACTAATATCTACTGTAACAACTTATCGAATCAACACTTGATCCGATATGCCGGCTATATCGCATATAACCGATCAATGTCACATATCGCAAGAATCGAATACAGTATCACATACTGGTATCATTCTCGGTCCCGCACATATCTCATATGCGCTCCTATTTCGTTTCGCTTGAGCCAGGAAACTTCTGTGTAGGACTCTAAAGACTCGTCAATACGCCGGCAGCAGATGATGATCATATCAAACACCCACAAGCCGCAAGCGGTCTGCTAAACGTAACGGCCACCCGGGTATTGAGCGATCTGAAGATCGACGAGCAAGCCCGCTCACACTCCAGTGAATCCAACCAGTAACACTACCGTACAGTCCGGTCTGATCGTCTGATATGTCGCATATCTCGCCTAGGGGTGGTAAACGTCAGACCCCAATAGCTTGATAAATCGTGTCAATATGAGGTCTATAACTATTCGAGAAACTACTGGTAACACTTACCAGTAAATCTCAGCAACCCTGGCCAGGGATTTCCTGTTATAGCCAATCGAACACAGCGCAACATCAACCCCCTATACCGGGAGAGACGAATCCCCTCCTATCGCTCATTGCCTCCATGTGACTCGGGACTGTACCCAAAAACCACCGTTTTGCACGCCCTCTTAGACGTGGTAATATGGAAATCAAAGCACAGTGGGAACCACACGAGACTCTATGACGATCTCGGGTCAACAGACTACTCTGTACCAGTGTCACCAGAGAACTGCCATCTGACGTGAGGTATAATACCATCTGGGAGTTCTCGGCGAGTCCGTCCAGTGTACCCAGTCTCTACTGAGCACCCGCATATCTCCTCTGATGTCAAACACCAATGGATATGGGATCATCCATCGCCCATCTGTATGGGTCGAGAAGGTACACGCTAGTCTACTCTGGTATATCGATGCCCCGTCTCGATACACCCACGACTAGGGATTTTGAAGGATGTACTTATGGACTACCATGTCCCCACTAGTATGATCCGCATCACAGTCCAGGTAGTCAAGTACACATCCTAAGGGCTTTACCAACATGTAACAGAGAGACAATCAGTGTACACGTTAAGGTAAAGGTCAACCAGATAGCATACTATCATGTCGAGCAAGAAAGTCCTCCCTATATATGTCCCAGCATCCACTACAATGTACATCCAATGTACAGCAATGGCCTCTAGGGCATACATATAACTAACAATCATATGTCTGAGTCGGTGAATCTATCAATCGGCATCTAGCCTCACAGCATCACGTACGGTATAATCCATCGTGCGGCATCCTCTAGTCAAGGGCATGGATCAATCATCATGTCAAACTCATCACGTACGGAAAATCATCGTACGGCGGCATAAAACTAATAGGGATCCTATCAACCTTTAGGACAATGAGGGCACGGAACTAACGTCTCGTACGGCTTATCATTCAAGATTCACATCTTTACATATAACTATATACCTATGTCCCAAGTCACATCCATAACAATCTCGTATCAGGGGACCGGCAAAGGTATCAATCATCTTAATCGACTCGAATCCGTATACCAACGTATCATCAACTATTACATCGTCTTATCTTTTCATCGCATTTATCTCCCATATAGAGTCAATTTTACTAATGCATTCTACCTCTACTCTAAGCATACGTATGTAATCTAACATACAAACCCGAACCATACAATCAGTTTTCAAAGGGGCGAATCGTAGTTTTGAAAGTAGGGGCTACGGTGTTTACAAGAAAAAGATATCATTTAAAAATCCGTAACGCCCCTTAAGGTATTTGTTTAGAAGATGCGTATGATTCTTCATTTTAAAATAGGTATGGTTCAGATGACATACCTACGTCGGCTATCTAGTCATATAGTATCCAATACGGCAATATCGTCGAACATCATCCTCGAATCTCGTCATCACATATCAATCATATCATATCGCTTCTAACTATCCTATAGTTTCTAATTATCATTTAACTCTATCTATAGTTTCCTATTATGGGTTCCCTTAACCATATTCTATATATAAATCAGTTTCCATCAAAGTTTGCGGGGGTGCTATACGCCATCCACCCGACTTCCCCCGTAGATGTAAATCTACTCACCTTGATCTTCGCTTGCCGATGCCGATGTCGCCACGCACTTTCTTGTCGCCTCGAAGTCCTCGTGAGGGTACCTACATATAATAACGTATCGTATCGCATTAAAATCCAATTCAAAACCAAAACGACACGCGAATCTCACATAGGTCAAAACCTATGGTCTACATCTCGCAATTCAACCAAATAACAATCGATATAGACGTACAAACGTCAAGTAATCGAATACAATACCAAATATCAAAACTTGAACTCATAAACAACGAGAAAACTAAAGCAGCAACTCATGAAAACGGTCCTAGATTTTAGTTCAGGTCAAAACTGGGTGCACCAACAGTACTGGGATGATGTATAGGGTGTATATGAGCTACTAAAGAAACCTGGACCCCATTCCCCACTACATGGCCGGCCACTTCCTCCAGAAATCCGGCCTGCTCGGCCCCCCAAGCTCCTCTGGGCTTCATTTGGTCAGGGTGGTCTCCTAGTGTCCTAATTTTGTCCCTGGGGTTGTTTGGTCTTCTAGTAAAATTCCCGAGTCACTCCAGATTCCCTGCACCCTCAATAAATCACAAACCGACATTGGAAAGTTTCTGTTTTGGGGTTTCAGGTTTTAGTTCATGCTAGGTCTGGGTTTCTAACACCATGGGGGGTCTACGGTCACTAATAAAGCTCAAGTTCACCAATTACAACTCAATTAAAACCCTAACCCTCTCTAGGAATTTTCAAAGCTCACAAAACCGCATCAAAACACTTCTAAACTTGTATATGTGCTAAAGTATTGGAAATACAATGCTAATGGTAAAGAAAATACCTCATTTGACAACTCAAGAAAATTCTTGAGTTGCCCCAAGTCTTCAAAATCAGATTTTGCTTGGTCTAAAGTGTTTGCGATGAGCTTGTGCATGTTTTTTGTGAAGAGAGAATGATGTTTTGGGTTTGATTTGGGGTTGTTTGTGAAGGTTGAAGATGGTGGAGGAGAGGGTGCTGCCATGGGCTGAAGAGGGAGGGAAAAGATGAAGGAAAATGATGGAGAAGAGAATGGCCAAGTCAACAAAACCCTCACCCTCTCCCACTCTCTCTCTCTCTCATGCCCATACCTCATATTATATTCATTTCCTTTTTCTTTTCTTCTCTTTTCTTTTTGCAATAGGAAACCCAAAACAAATAACCATACACACAAGAATCATGTAGGAAAAATGTAACAAGTGTGAAAATGATGTGGTGCATGTCATGTGCACAAAACCGGATTAATGCAAGATTAGCGATATTTAATCGCGATTAGCATTAAAATAGTGTATAATTGATCATAAAAATTTATAATTGCATAAATCACATAAAACACCCTCATTTATGTAATTTCTATAATTTTCCAAATTTTTCCTAATTTATCTGTATTTAATTGTGCCGCCTCATTGAAATATTCAATATATTAATTATTTAATTATAAAAATTCCCAAAAATAATATTTTATTTTTTCTAAAATGTTACAATCTTCCCTCCTTAAAGAAATTCGGTCCCCGAATTTAAATTTAAACCCCTCAATTACTAAAACATTTCAGTAAAAAGACCATGTCGTCGGGGCTCCGAAATCATGAATACATAAAACGCATCGTAGCGCAATGCATGCGCATGAAAAATGAGCATATAACTCAAAATCAAAACTCCGTCAAGTATCCCACAATCATCGGAGCTAAGGTGAAGACACAAATGTCTAAATCCAATATGAAAACCAACATGATATACATCAAAACTATACATGTAAACATCGTCAAAACGTCTCAAAGAAATGCATGCCAAACCATTCATGTTGTTGTGCCATGTGCGTATCACGGCACAGTGGCAGACGTCTATTTGTAAGAAAATAATTCTATATACATATATATGTCTTTTGTTCAACATACGTCTCGCCGTTTTGAAATATCCCAAAAGGTTTTCCTTTATAAATGTTCGTGTCGCTCACGGGCACGTAGGAAATAGCGAGACTATAGCTCCTTTTTGAAAACCTCTTGTTAAACTTTTAATGCATGCAAAATACTCAGGTACTGTCCTCAAATCAGTCCTGTTCGGTTACTACATAATATAGTACCCATCATGAAAACAAAGTTCTTCAAAGCAAAATCAGCCTCAAAAGGGATATCCAACAATCGCGTGCCTCTGGTGCGCACGGAAATCAAATCCGAATACAGGTGCCACAATATACACAAAAGTAAAAGTAAGTGCAATAGGTGTGCACGAAAACATCTTTCCAGTGTAACAGGTGTGCACGACAATAAAATCTGGTGCATCTATTGTGCACGAAAATCTCAAATCTGGTGCATCAAATGCGCGAAACACAAGTACGATGCAACCAAGGCACGAAAATCACATTAATAACTCAAATGCGTATAAAAACGACACCGGGTGTACCAAGGTGTATAAATCAAAAACGTATGCAACTATATTCACAAATCCGTATCAATGCACTGCAAGCACATGTGAGCTATACCGAGTGCAAAAATCACATCATCTATATGAAATCCACGAAATCATAAATACATGCTACGAAGGTACAAAATCGACATCAAACGCAATAGTTATGCACAAATCGTAAATCAACACAACGGTGTATAAAATATATATCCAGCGCAATAACTATGCCCAAACATGTAAATACCCAGCAGGTGCAGCCATGGTGCATGAAAACCATATCATGAAACTCAATCATCAAAACTCAAATCCAAGCGATATAAGTGTGATACTCGGATCACAAACACAAATCGCAATAAATGACATTGAGGTACACCTCCTGTAATGTCGAAAAAGTCGGTGCGCCCAAAACTGGCAGAGCAAGAACATCCGCTTGCCTCCTGCTCACGGTCTGGCATCTTCTATCTCTGGGTCCTCGTTTTCTCTGTGGATTACCAATCCCGTAATCCTTCGGCTCGTCGGCCCGGTCAGGTGTGCTAACGGAAACGATTCCGCTCTGGCACCCCTCTGGTCAACTCTCGGACAATTATCACGACCACTCGCAAAGCAGCACGTCACTGGCGTCGGCCTCTGGCTCTCTGAATACACGTATCACATCTGATCCTTGGTGCAAATCTGATTGCAGCAGTGCCCTGGAAGGAACCTGCTCAGGGTCTCTTCCAATCTCGCCTATGCCAAACTATATGGAGGCTGGTACTCTTGCATAATCTTTTCTCGTCTCCTGGACATCTATGTTCTCAGCACAGCAATTCCTCGGGAACTGGTCGTATCTCACGCCTCTGTATACATATAAAATCTCCAACCTCAACGGGGAGTAACAACAGCTCGTCAGTATCTCGCACGAACCTCTGTTCCACTCATCTGTATCATCGTCCACTTCAACGTCACGTCATGCTATCTGTGCACTGCAATTATCCTCGGCAACAGTCAATCCGAAGTCTCTCACACGAACTGGAAATCACGAACTCGGTATCTTCATCACTCTGTAGAAGATATCTAGCCGAACACGTCCTAGGGAACTCATACCAACCATCGGAGGAATACTCAATACTCGTCCGTTCTCGATTAACTCACAACGCATCTGGGTGAGGTCCTCTATCCGAAGCTGGTCAGCTTGCTGATCTCTTATCACATGATATCTGGACGACGTCAAACTTTTCGATCGAGTCATCGAGGTCCCAAAATTTCCCAAAAGCTCAACACCTGAGCACAGTCTAAAAATATCTGGTACATACCGCAGTACCTCTGGACCAACCATAGAAGGGCAAACCCAAGCCTCACTGATGGCACCGCTAAACTGCCGCAAACCCTAACGTTCAAAAGCGGTTCTATGGTCATCATGTCGAGTTAGGGTTTCATTCTTCTAGAGGGTCCACAAAATCACTTGCATGTTCCTCCGAACACTTTAAACTTGGGAAAATGGATTTCTGATACTCGCTCGAACTCTTTAGCTTCGCCTAGTCGACATATGAATACCCTTCGTCTCTTAGCTCAAAGTAGACTAGCTATCCTCCGTCGTATCTCTGCCTGCAAGCTCTATCGATCTCAGCTCGTAAAGTCTGGAGGCGACATCCTATCAATCTCAGCATCAGCTGAGTCATCTGTCTGCATGGTAGACGACATCACGATCTCGGAGGTATGCTGTACATCAACAGTCCTCTCACAACAGGCAGCTCTAACAATGGCCTGATCATCCGGTGTAAAACCAACCACTCGCCTCAACAAGAGGTCGCAACACGAACACTACATTGAGACATTCCCATGTCACCAGACAACACAATGGTCAGCCCTCGTACCAGACGAGCTTGCCCAGACTGCAACACTAGCAGCAGCTCAATCTGCGCTCAAACCATGGTGACAAGAACCTCAATCGAGTATCGATAAAACAGATCAAAGGCATGGAAGGAAACGACAGATTCAGAATGGATACATGATAATAAGAAGGAACAGCATCAATGAGAGTATGATCATGAAAACGAATAGAATCAATGATCTCAAATGGATGTATAATCATGGGTACGAAGATAATCACAAACCTCAAAATATGTACATCCTAAGGTTTCTTAAGTGGAGTATCGTATCGTAAATATGCCGCGGAACATACGTACGGTACGTCACTCTACTCAAGCTACCTACTCCATCGATCAGGGTCAGCCTATGAAATGAAAGTTCGGGTCTAATACCCCCTCCCCCCCCGTTCAAGTCTAGGTTCCGTAAGGTCAAGCCTAAGTTCAGAAATACATACCCGCCCTAGACTCCGCATAGTCAAACATAGACTCAAACTAAGGTTAAACCTAGCGCTCTGATACCAACTTTGTCACGACCCGAAATATTAGCTCGTGACCGGCACTTAAATAACGCCACGTCTAACGGCGTAACGTAATTCAAGTAAGCCGAACCCAGAAATCTAATCCTTTTTAATGAAAATAAAAGAGGTGGAGTTTTGAAATAAGGTATAATGAAATCAAGTTTTCTTAAATGCATAGGAAAGGAACATGAATAATGCAAGTGCAATTTACTAGTTTGAAAACATGTTTCGTCTTTTGAAAATTTTGGGCAGCACCTTCTTTGTATAATTTGATCCAAAACCACAAATACATAAAGATAATAAAGGCATCCCCAAGCGGGAGCTAGCTCTTCGCCAGACGGCGGATCACAACCACGCAAAGAATAAAAAAATAAATATACGACACCCAACGACAAAGTTCACCACAAAAGAAAGTAAATAAGCAAGACATCAACCCAAAAAGCGAATATAAACCCCATCGCTCAATCTCGCAACTACAAGTCTTGCTAAGTCTCATTACTTATACAAACACTAGTTTTAATTGATGGAGTTAACTAGATACAATATGAAATGTAAATACAAGAGTGGGTACGATACAAATGTCTCACCTACCAAGCAAATCACCCAAATGTAGCTATGTGCCAGCGATGCCGCTACGGATCCATGCGGTCAACCTGCAAGAACTGTGGCACAACAGGGGTGAGTTGCCAACTCGTGAATAGATAAACATCAACGGATAGCAATCGAATAAATAACGACTCCTAGGTCAACTATATCATAAAGGTAAAACTATGATATCTAGGGTGACCATATCTGTATGTATGCCAACAATGTAATCAACATCTATGTGTATGTGGATATCATCCAACCATATGATCAATGTTTGTATGCATGTAGATCTCGTCCAACCATATCATCAATGTATGTATCATAAAAGCATATGCATGAAAATATGAGGATATAAATTAACGTGTGTCCCTCGCGACACATTAAAATCATAGAACCTGAGTGCCTAGCATCGACACTCGAAAACATCATGAAAACCGTGCCCAGCATCGACACGTAAATCCTCATATCTCTCGGGCTCCGTCAGTCCGGATCGGCCCTCGGGCTCCGTCAGTCCGGATCGGCCCATATCATCTCTCGACTATGGTCGGTATCTTCCAGATATCCACCGAGCCTAAATACTATCACCGGTAGGTAATAATCCCTCTGCCAGGGTCACCTTCTACTGCACAGCATCCTTTTCTTGCCCCGGGGTACCATACTGGGTTCACCATGTTCCCACAATCGGCCTCATTTAGCCCTCGATCGGGTATCACTGTCACATGTCTCAGAACCGAGAAAACGCATGGTGGTCGCACTGAAATATCATATCAAGAGAAACCGGGTTTTTAAAACAATACATACTTTCTTTTTAAAATGACCACGGTTCTCAAATCCAGAAATCTCATGAAAACAGCATATCTCAATGCGTATAATCGTAAAGCATGATATATGCGACATATAACAGAAATATAAGCATATCCGTATATCATGCAACATAGAACAGTAATATGCACATATCGAGGGAAAACCGCTCTTTTAAATGAATCCAGTTTTAAAACATATCCTGCGGTTCCCAAATTCTCCAAAATCCAATGCAACATCGTATAAAGGTGCATATGCAACTATAGCAAGTAAATTATGCAAGGAGTCATATCATGATGCAGCAATTCTACTGTGTAGTGACATGGCAATTATCGATGATGAAGTGTGTGAGCCGGCAAATCTGTGTACGTGTAATATACGCATCATCGATAATGGTGTAAGTGTACTAGCACAGGTATAAGCAATGCAGTGAGAATAACATGATGCAGCATAAAGTAAAACATATGCAAATGCTGACAGGTATACGTATCTATCATATGTCTGAGTCGGTGAATCTATCAATCGGCATCTAGCCTCACAGCATCACGTACGGTATAATGCATCGTACGGCATCCTCTAGTCACGGGCATGGATCAATCATCAAGTCAAACTCATCACGTACGGAAAATCATCGTACGGCGGCATAAAACCAATAGGGATCCTATCAACCTTTAGGACAATGAGGGCATGGAACTAACGTTTCGTACGTCTTATCATTCAAGATTCACATCTTTACATATAACTATATACCTATGTCCCAAGTCACATCCATAACAATCTCGTATCAGGGGACCGGCAAAGGTATCAATCATCTTAATCGACTCGAATCCGTATACCAACGTATCATCAACTATTACATCGTCTTATCTTTTCATCGCATTATCTCCCATATAGAGTCAGTTTTACTAATGCATTCTACCTCTACTCTAAGCATACGTATGTAATCTAACATACAAACCCGAACCATACAATCAGTTTTCAAAGGGGCGAATCGTAGTTTTGAAAGTAGGGGCTACGGTGTTTACAAGAAAAAGATATCATTTAAAAATCCGTAACGCCCCATAAGGTATTTATTTAGAAGATGCGTACGATTCTTCATTTTAAAATAGGTATGGTTCGGATGACACACCTACGTCGGCTATCTAGTCATATAGTATCCAATACGGCAATATCGTCGAACATCATCCTCGAATCTCGTCATCACATATCAATCATATCATATCGCTTCTAACTATCCTATAGTTTCTAATTATCATTTAACTCTATCTATAGTTTCCTATTATAGGTTTCCTTAACCATATTCTATATATAAATCAGTTTCCATCAAAGTTTGCGGGGGTGGTATACGCCATCCACCCGACTTCCCCCGTAGATGTAAATCTACTCACCTTGATCTTCGCTTGCCGATGCCGATGTCGCCACGCGCTTGCTTGTCGCATCGAAGTCCTCGTGAGGGTACCTACATATAATAACGTATCGTATCGCATTAAAATCCAATTCAAAACCAAAACGACACGCGAATCTCACATAGGTCAAAACCTATGGTCTACATCTCGCAATTCAACCAAATAACAATCGATATAGACATACAAACGTCAAGTATCGAATACAATACCAAATATCAAAACTTGAACTCATAAACAATGAGAAAACTAAAGCAGCAACTCATGAAAACCGTCCCAGATTTTAGTTCAGGTCAAAACTGGGTGCACCAACAGTACTGGGATAATGTATAGGGTGTATATGAGCTACTGAAGGAACCTGGACCCTATTCCCCACTACATGGCCGGCCACTTCCTCCAGAAATCCGGCATGCTCGGCCCCCCAAGCTCCTCTGGGCTTCGTCTGGTCAGGGTGGTCTCCTAGTGTTCTAATTTTGTCCCTGGTGTTGTTTGGTCTTCTAGTAAAATTCCCGAGTCACTCCAGATTCCCTGCACCCTCAATAAATCACAAACCGACATTGGAAAGTTTCTGTTTTGGGGTTTCAGGTTTTAGTTCATGCTAGGTCTGGGTTTCTAATACCATCGGGGGTCTAAGGTCACCAATAAAGCTCAAGTTCACCAATCACAACTCAATTAAAACCCTAACCCTCTCTAGGAATTTTCAAAGCTCACAAAACCGCATCAAAACACTTCTAAACTTGTATAGGTGCTAAAGAAATGGAAATACAATGCTAATGGTAAAGAAAATACCGTATTTGGCAACTCAAGAAAATTCTTGAGTTGCCCCAAGTCTTCAAAATCAGATTTTGCTTGGTCCAAAGTGTTTGCCATGAGCTTGTGCATGTTTTTTGTGAAGAGGGAATCATGTTTTGGGTTTGATTTGGGGTTGTTTGTGAAGGTTGAAGATGGTGGAGGAGAGGGTGCTGCCATGGGCTGAAGAGGGAAGGAAAAGTTGAAGGAAAATAATGGAGGAGAGAATGGCCAGGTCAACAAAACCCTCACCCTCTCCCACTCTCTCTCTCTCATCCCCATTCCTCTTATTATATTCATTTCCTTTTTCTTTTCTTCTCTTTTCTTTTTGCAATAGGAAACCCAAAACAAATAACCATACACACAAGAATCATGTAGGAAAAATGCAACAAGTGTGAAAATGATATGGTGCATGTCATGTGCATAAAACCGGATTAATGTAAGATTAGCGATATTTAATCGCGATTAGCATTAAAATAGTGTATAATTAATCATTAAAATTTATAATTGCGTAAATCACATAAAGCACCCTCATTTCAGTAATTTCTATAATTTTCCAAATTTTTCCCAATTTATCTGTATTTAATTGTACCGCCTCATTAAAATATTCAATATATTTATTATTTAATTATAAAAATTCCCAAAAATAATATTTTATTTTTTCTGAAATGTTACAACACCCATTGCGCTTATTGGATAATTTTCTTCCAAAGCTCAGGCTGGTGCCGAAAGGTAGGGAATGAAGAAAACCAATTAGCCTAACCTAGTTATACAGAAGGTAATAAGTAAAGACATAATGAAGGGATTAGAAAGAGGGCAAAATAAATTGCGACTGCTATCATTCACGATGAAGCCGCGTATATCATCGCCACTCCTACTTCACCTTTGCATTTCTCCGGACCACTCTGTATCACTACGAAGATCCATGTTTATTGGATATGACCATCGTATAGTTACATACGAACTCGAAGGAACTTGTTCCAGTTCGAGGATGGTTTCCGGTTCAGAAGAAATCGAATAGGATTATTCGGGTTGTCTTTTCTCTTCACCTTCTCTCAGGTTGCGAGAGCTTCTAGGATTAGGAGAGTACACCTATTACTCTTATTGGATAGTCTTCTTCCAAACCATAGGCTGGTGCCGAAAGGTAGGGAAGGAAGAAAACCATTTAGCCTAAGAGTGGTGTATAGAAGATAATAAGTATTGACAAAAAAAAGAATAGAGAGATGGCAAAGAAATATACGGTTACAGTCATAAATCTGGATAGTGGAAGATGAATTACTAGGAATACCCGAAAACCCCTCCGAAACATTATCATGTTTCAGTTTCACTATGAGTTGTTAATTGAAAACTGATTTCCCAATTAGATTCTTACTCCAGGGTATGTATTTATCAGGTTTGATTCTCACATCTGTATGGTATTACAGATGATGAGTGGGAGCAAGATATTGGGAATTAGGTGATTATATCCTCATTATATCGGAATTCGTTGTAATTGGTGATATTTGAGAAAATCACTTGGGTTTTTGCCGGACGACAAATATTTGGTTTTGAATATCCATAGTTATGCACCAGTTTCAAACTGATATATATGTACGTTTATTTTATATAAAGTGAGATATTGTTGGATATGTATGCCCTAGAGGCCAGTATTGTATATGTATATATATGGATGCTAGGGATATGTATGTACAGGACAATCCTCAGTTTTATAGTATATTATTTGACTTGTCTTTGTCAGGATATGTATATTTATTTTTATTGTTGTTATATCCAGCTTGCACATATTGATAAAGACTCGATAAAGTAGTATACTATTATGGTTTGACTTTATCTTAATATGTGCATATGTTATATATGTCGACCACATGTTGATAAAGCCCATAGGATCTTGCTTGACTACCTGTATTGTGACGGGGATCATACTTGTGGGAGCAGGGTAGTCTATAAGCACATCTTTAAAAGTCCCAAGTCGAGAGAGTATCGAGATCGGGCATCGATATTCCAGAGTAGACTTGCGTATACGTTTTGAGACCCTGACGAGGGGAGGTGGTTGGTCCTACAACTATTGGTGTGATCACCTAAGATTGTATACGGGTGCTCACTGGGGGTGAGTACACTGGACGGACTCACCGAGAACCTCTAGATGGTATTATACCTATCGTCAGATAGCGATTCTCTTGTGACATGTGTACAGGTTAGTCTTTGGACCTGAGATTGTCATTTGTCTCATGTGAGTTCCCACTATACTTTGATCACTACCCTACCACGGCTCTACTGAGTCGTGCAAACAGGTTTTGGTTGGGTACAGTCCCGAGCCACATGGAGGCAGTGAGCAATTGTTGGGGATTCGTCTCTCCCGGTATTGGGAGTTGTGTTCGATTGACCAGAACCATTAGACCTTGGCCAAGGAAATTGGGATTTACTGATGGGCTGATCAGTAGTTTCCCGGATTGGTCCTGAGCCACATCAGCATGAATTATCGGGTTAGGGTCTGACGTATACTACCCCCTATACCCGGTAAGCAATACTCTTAGATGAAGAGACAGGACTGTATGGATATTGTCACGGATAGGCTCGGCAGGAGTTCGTTCGAGTTTGCTCGTCGGCTTTCCTTTTCGATAGGTACCTAGTTAGCCGTTACGTACAGCTAATGCCGCTAACGTGCTTGTGGTTAAACCCACTGCCAGCGTACTGTCGAGTCTTTAGAGTCCTACACAGAGGGTTTCCCTGCTTCGGGCGAAACGTTATTGAGGCCGTATGGTTTTACGGCAAGGGTTCGATCACATACGTGTACTTGTGCACGTGTGATGTTCGGGCGGATAATACTAGTGGGCTTTGGTTTAAGCCGGATCCTAGTATTATATTAATGGATTATTTTCGTCTCTTTGTATTCGTGTTCTTCGGAATATGGATACAGGTATGTATATACGGATGAGGGGCATTCTTGTAATTCATTAGAGAAAGTTTCTAGAAGAGGACACCTCATTACGGTTTTCTTTTAATCTTTTGATTAAAGATTAATGAGGTGGAGGAAATGAGGTGGAGATATTTTTATTGGATCAAGCATGACTCATAGCTTGACAAAAGAGATATTTTGAAGCATGCTTGATATTTTATGAGATATTTATCTCATGGAATAATATATGCTTCATTTTTCTTCTCTCTTGAGTCATTCTTTTTTTCCAAGCTCATTTTTCTTCACTAGCTTTTTCCTCAAGCTTCTTCTTCTTCTTCTAAACCCTAAAAGTCTCATGAGTTGAGAAACTTAAGATTCCAAGAGACAAACTAATCCATCTTCACTCTCTACACACTCTAGTCTACTTAGATTAGCAAGCTAAGTATCTAGTTACCTCAATTAGGAGGTAGGATCTCTTAGTAGGCACTCTCGGGTAGATCATCATTGACGTAAGGAGGCCGAAATTCAAGCACAATATATACTTCCATCGAGGAGCTTAAGAAGAGGATCAAAGACCCGAAGACTTGATTTCTTTATGTATACTTTCTATAATAGTAGATAGATACCTAATTTTTTGCTAGTTACGTTTATGGTAAAGATCCGGGTTTAGGGTTATTCTAGCGCCATGTTTTAATCGTTAGAAAAAAAATTGTTCCGCATTTGGCCACGGAAGATGGCCGGGGCGCTAGCGTAACCCTTCATGGTATCAGAGCCATCCCATAAACACATACTAGCTAGTTCTAACGTGTTTGAAATATCAATCGACCGAAATTTCCGAAACTGCAATCCCAAAATCATACTTTCTGTCGTTTTTAATAAGTGGTCGAAAAATCATTTTTAGTGTATCAGAAAATCATGCAGGCTTTTTTAAGACAACAGAAGAAAATTGGTCACATGATCCCTCTAAACTGCTACGGAACCGCCGCGTAATCTACTTATTGGCGGCGGTTCCGCGGCCGTTTTGAGGCCAATATGAACAATGTTTCTTCTAGGGCTCTTATATTTGGGATTATGGTTTCTGGAATATTTATTTCTTGGGTCCAGATTTGTTTGAGTACTGGATTGCACTTAGGGCCTATTAGGGAAATTTTAGTCGATCGAAATTTTTAAATACTTGTGATTATCAGTACTTGTTTTGCATCTACGACCATGAATGTCATTCGATCGGTATATCCCGTCTATCTGATATATGTTCTTTTAGACGAGTTTGCGAACATGACATTCACGTTAATGCTCTATGTTTGTGCTGATATTGTGGTTGGATTGTCGTGGTGGATAGCCGGTGGTGCAATGGTTTGGTATAGTTAAGATTCTTTTATACATTTGTTATTGCGGGGCGAGTGTCCGACATGTGGACTGTCGTTACTGCCTGTTGTATATTATTTGATTGGGACACGACCGGGTTGAAATCAATGTCACCATTGTACATATTATTTTTCTTTTTCTGTACTAGGATTACCCCGCAGTGGAGTTCATGAATAGCCGAGTTCTAGAAAGCAAAAGACCCGCATCTCATGGCGTTCAGATGGAGGGGGCTTCATTTTAGAATTGGCGGGCTATTCGCCGCACTCGTAGGAGGTATAGTTTGACCCACTGAGGGGCGCCCAAGTTACCGGATTCCGTGAAGTGCCGGATAGCTCATTCACTTTGTTGAAGGAGGTTGCCTCGCTTCTGGGATTGGCGGATAACTTTCTGCGCTCGTAGGGGTGCAGGTTTTCATTGCACAGGCTATCCACACGACCGGGAACGTCGGGTTTTATTTGCGGCTGATTTTCATTGGCACAGGCTATCCACACTAGCCTGGCTGAAAGGTTAAGCAAGTATTGTGACGTGCAATTAATCCTGACTAGTTCTTCTTTTAAGGTTTGAAGACGAATTTGAGGAAATGGTGGGGACCATCCTGGTTAGATAAATTAATAACCAATCTAATCTTGCAAGAGCGCACGCTAAGTGTTTCTTTTCTCTCTCTCTCCAGGTAGCAACCATTTCATACCCTAATCAAGATAATAATATGTATAGCTTGACCGGTCCGAATTCTTATTCGGGGCTGGGGAACGTCGGTTTGGCCATTACTTGTGATGGCGATCATGAGTATAAGCCAGGGAAAGAGGATAATCTGAATTCCTTGGAGACCCCAACGAAGAAGAAGTATACTATTGCATCTACTTCTAGTGTTCTTATAATTGAGAACTACTTTTCGGTCAGTCCTACCTCCTGGGTACTAGATACCGGATCAGGATCTCATATCTGTAATTTATTGCAGGGACTGAGAAAAAGTAGGAGAGTTGGACCTGGTGATATGTCCCTCAGAGTAGGGAACGGAGCACAAGTTGATGCTGCAGCCGTCGGTGAATATCACCTGGTGTTGCCAAATGACAACACTATGATTTTGAACAATTGCTATTATGTACCTTCCATGGTTTTCAACATAATATCAGTTTCTTTACTTGATAAAGATGGATATAAGTTTGTTCTTGATAGAAATATCATGAACATTTACCTTGATAAGGTACAGGTTGCAGAAGGTACACTGTTCAATGGTATCTATGTTCTAAATCAAAACGCAATTTTCAATATACAAAACACACGTAAGAGAAAGATTTCAGAAACGAACGAATCCTACTTGTGGCATTGTAGACTTGGTCATATTGGAGAGAAAAGACTGAGTAAGTTGCATAAAGATGGACTTTTGAATATGTTCAAATTTTCATCTTATGAAACTTGTCAGTCATGTCTCAAGGGAAAAATGACCAAATCTCCGTTCACTGGACACGGAGAAAGAGCAGCAGAGCTCTTAGGACTCATACACAGTGATGTATGTGGTCCGATGTCTATACATGCAAGGGGTGGGTTCTCGTACTTCATCACATTCACTGACGATCTTTCTAGGTTCGGGTATGTGTATCTTATGAAATACATATCTGAAGCTTTTGAGAAATTCAAAGAATACATAAATGAAGTAGAGAACCAGACTGGCAAAAGTATTAAGATCCTCCGATCTGATAGAGGAGGGGAGTATTTAAGCACGGAATTCCTTGAATACCTAAAAGAGAATGGAATTCTCTCTCAGCTTACTCCTCCGTATACACCACAGCATAACGGTGTATCGGAGCGGAGGAATTGTACCCTATTGGATATAGTTCGCTCCATGATGAGTAACACCGAGTTGCCTCTCTCATTTTGGGGACATGCGCTTCTGACAATGGCATATCTACTGGACTATATTCCATCCAAGTTTGTGCCTAAGACTCCATATGAAATATGGAGCGGACGGAATCTATATCTTAAGCGATTTAAGATATGGGGTTGTCCGGCCTATGTGAAAACACAGAAACTGGACAAACTAAAGGCATGGTCAGTTCTATGTAAATTTGTGGGATATCCTAAGGATTCACTAGGATATATGTTCTACCACACTGAGGAACTAAGGTGTTTGTATCTCGCCACGCTACCTTTTTAGAAAGGGAGTTTCTTGCAAAAGAAACTAGTGGGAGTATGGGAGAACTGGGAGAAATCCATGAACCACAAAATGTAACTAAAGATTTGGAGGAACCACTAGATTCGGTAATCCCATACGAACCTCAGCCACTCCGCAGATCTAGTAGGATTTCTCATCCACCCGAGAGATACTATGGTTTTCTCATAAACGGGGATCGAGAGGATTGCATCTTGGAAGAAGATGATCCTACTAGTTTCAAACAGGCCATTATCAGTAGGGACTCTGATAAATGGCTGGATGCTATGCAATCTGAAATGGAGTCCATATACACCAATAAAGTGTGGACCTTGGAAATTGCTCCACCTGGGGTAAAACCCGTTGGATGCAAATGGATCTACAAAAGGAAATTTGGTGTAGATGGGCCGGTGGAAACCTATAAGACTATACTCATTGCAAAAGGTTTTCGTCAAAGACCAGGTGTGGACTATGACGAAACCTTTTCTCCAGTGGCTATGCTCAAATCCATTCAGATCCTACATACCATTGCTGCCTTCCATGACTATGAGATCTGGCAGATGGACGTAAAAACGGCTTTTCTAAACGGATGTTTGGAAGAGTGTGTTTATATGGATCAGCCAGAAGGTTTTGTAGACAGTGGGAACAGCGGGAAGGTGTGCAAGTTGCTCAAATCCATTTATAGATTGAAGCAAGTATCATGGAGCTGGAACATCTGTTTTGATGAGACAGTCAAGGACTTTGACTTCATCAAGAACGAGGATGAGCCATGTATTTATAAGAAGATTATAGGACGAACTGTCGTATTCCTAGTCTTGTACATGGACGGCATTCTTTTGATAGGAAACGATATTCATATGCTATAATCGGTCAAGCTTTTCTTGTCACAAAGGTTCTCCATGAAGGACCTGGGTGATGCCTCGTGCATTCTGGGAATCAAGATCTACAAAGATAGATCCAAGAGATTACTGGGACCTTCACAGTCCAGGTACATAGAGACCGTACTAAAGAGATTTATTATGGAAGATTCCAAGCGCGGTAATATACCCGTATTGCATGGAATCACCCTCTCCAAGGAGATCTCCCAAGACTGATAAGGAGAGGGTTTGCATAAGCACTATACCCTACACTTCGGTGGTCGGATCTATAATGTATGTGCTGCTATGTATAAGACCAGATGTAGCTTACGCGCTAAGCGTGGTGAGCCGGTATCAGTCGAACCCAGGTGAGGATCATTGGACGGCTGTGAAGAACATTCTCAAGTACATGAGAAGCACTAAGGAGATGTTTTTAGTGTACGGTAATAGAGACCTTAGGGTCGAATTCTTTACCGATTCCAGCTTTCAAAGTGACAAGGATGACAGCAAGTCTATCTCGGGTTTTGTGTTTACCCTCAACAGAGGGGCGGTGTATTGGAGGAGTTCCAAACAGGACACCGTCGCAGACTCGACGATGGAGGCTGAATACATTGCTGCAAGCGATGCCGCAAAAGAAGCGATCTGGATGAAGAAGTTCATATCTGAACTTCAGGTCGTTCCGTCCATTGTTGATCTGATACCTGTGTATTGCTATAGCAATGGGACTATAGCTTTAGCGAAGGAACCACGGTCCCGTCAGAAATCCAGGCACATCTTAAGGCGGTATCACCTGATCAGGGAGAACATAAATCGCCAAGAGATCGTGGCCCGGAGAGTGGATACGAAAGAGAACACAGCGGATCCATTTACAAAGTCCCTCCCTCAAGTGCAGTTCGAGCGACTTTTTGAGATGTTGGGTATGCGATACGCTAGCAGCTGGCCTTAGTGCAGACGGTACGCCAATTACTGGCCTTTAATGTAAGTGGGAGATTGTTGGATATGTATGCCCCAGAGGCCAGTATTGTATATGTATACATATGGATGCTCAGGATATGTATGTACAGGACAATCCTCAGTTTTATAGTATATTATTTGACTTGTCTTTGTCAGGATATGTGTATTTATTTCTATTGTTGTTATATCAAGCTTGCACATATTGATAAAGACTCGATACAGTAGTATACTATTATGGTTTGACTTTATCTTAACATGTGCATATGTTATATATGTCGACCACATGTTGATAAAGCCCGTAGAATCTTGCTTGACTACCTGCATTGTGATGGCGATCATACTTGTAGGAGCAGGGTAGTCTATAAGCACATCTTTAAAAGTCCCAATTCGAGGGAGTATCAAGATCGGGCATCGATTTTCCAGAGTAGACTTGAGTATACGTTTCGAGACCCTGACGAGGGGCGGTAGTTGGTCCCACAACCATTGGTGTGATCACCTAAGATTGTATACGGATGCTCACTGGGGGTGATTACACTGGACGGACTCGCCGAGAACCTCTAGATGGTATTATACCTATCGTCAGATAGTGGTTCTCTTGTGACATGTGTACATGTTAGTCTTTAGACTTGAGATCGTCATTTGTCTCGTGTGAGTTCCCACTGTGCTTTGATCACTACCTTACCACAGCTCTACTAAGTCGTGCAAACATGTTTTGGTTGGGTACAGTCCCGAGCCACGTGGAGGCAGTGAGCGATTGTTGGGGATTCGTCTCTCCCGGTATTGGGAGTCGATATCGCACTGTGTTCGATTGACCACGACCATAAGACCTTGGCCAAGGCAGTTGGGATTTACTGATGGGCTGATCGGTAGTTTCCCGGATTGGACATAAGCCACATCAGCACGAATTATCGGGTTATTAGGGTCTGACATATACCACCCCCTAGACCCGGTATGCAATACTCTTAGACGAAGAGACCGGACTGTACGGATATTGTCACGGATAGGCTCAGTAGGAGTTCGGACGAGTTTGCTCGTCGGATTTCCTTTTCGGCAGGTACCTGGGTAGCCGTTACGTACAGCTAGTGCCGCTGGCGTGCTTATGGTTAAACCCGCTACCAGCGTACTGTCGAGTCTTTAGAGTCCCACATAAAGGGTTTCCCTGCTTCGGGCAAAACGTTGTTGAGGCCGTATGGTTTTACGGCAAGGGTTCGATCGCATACGTGTACTTGTGCATGTGTGATGTTCGGGCGGATAATACTAGTGGGCTTTGGTTTAAGACGGATCCTAGTATTATATTGATGGATTATTTTCGTCTCTTTGTACTCGTGTTCTTCAGAATATGGATATGGATATGTATATACGAATGAGGGGAATTCTCGTAATTCATTCGAGAAAGCTTCTAGAAGAGGACACCTCATTAGGGTTTTCTTTTAATCTTTTGATTAAAGATTAATGAGGTGGAGGAAATGAGGTGGAGATATTTTTATTGGATCAAGCATGACTCATAGCTTGACAAAAGAGATATTTTGAAGCATGCTTGATATTTTATGAGATATTTATCTCATGGAATAATATATGCTTCATTATTCTTCTCTCTTGAGTCATTCTTTTTTTCCAAGCTCATTTTTCTTTACTAGCTTTTTCCTCAAGCTTCTTCTTCTTCCTCTAAACCCTAAAAGTCTCATGAGTTGAGAAACCTAGGGTTCTAAGAGACAAACTAATCCATCTTCACTCTCTACACACTCTAGTCTACTTAGATTAGCAAGCTAAGTATTCTAGTTACCTCAATTAGGAGGTAGGAGCTCTTAGTAGGCACTCTCGGGTGGATCATCATTGACGCGAGGAGGCTGAAATTCAAGCATGATCCATACTTCCATCGAGGAGCTTAAGGAGAGGATCAAAGACCCGAAGGACTTGGTTTTTTTAGGTAAACTTTCTATTATAGTAGATAGAAACCTTTTTTTTGCTAGTTACGTTTATGGTAAAGATCCGGGTTTAGAGTTATTCTAGCGCCATGTTTTAATCGTTAGAAAAAATTTTGTTCCGCGTTTGGTCACGAGAGATGGCCTGGGGGCTAGCGTAACCCTTCAGATATAACTTTTTGAAATTATGTCCATGACATTTACCTGTATCAGTTGCTGGTTAGGTAAGCAGCATTCAACAGCGGTGTAATTCTTCTGAACCATGGTACAGTTTTCAACCTACGAAACACAGGGATTGAGTTATTAAACTCAGGGGACTTATAAAAAATATTGTATGTTGTCCGGTGTCTATTAGGACAAAAGGGTTGGTGCTCGTACTATATTCTGTTTACTTGTGGCTTCTCTAGTTTTTAGACAAATATTTCGTTGAAATACAAGGTCCAAAATTTGAGAAGTTGTAGGTATATGAATAAAGTAGAGAACCATATGATGCAAAGTATCAGGATTCTTCAAGGTGATTGAAGATGTAGATACTTGTGCTAGGTATTCCGTTGATAGTAATGGTTTTGAGAACTTTCTTCTCTTTCAGGTTACTCATGTGGATGCACTCCTTGATGGATAATGCTGCTTGGCCTCCTTCCACTTAGTTGACATACACTGGAGACAGTTGCATGATTTGAATCTGGTTCTAATTAAATTAGTGCCTCTGTTTCTATTTTGTATATAGAATGGTTCATATCTTAACGATGTTAAGGTATATGGAGTTGTCCGGCTTATGGTTGAAACCAGACTCTGGATAAACTCAAGGCACGTTTCAGTAATGGCTGTTTGTAGGTTATCCCGGGCTATGTCGAAGGTTAACTTTCTACCATCTGGAAGATCAATAGAAATATTGTTCTTAACACGCCACAGTTTTAGTAAAATGGATTCTTTTCGGAAAACATTAGTGAAAGTATGGTAGAACTGAAAGTGATTCCAGAACTACAAACGATTACTGAAGATTTATTAGAACCTAAAGATTCAACTGGTTTTGACATTCCATTAGCCACTTCGCAGATATGGTGGGTAATCTCAGGCACCCGAGAGGTACTTCGGTCTTCTCAGAAACGGTGGCAGGGAGATTCTTGTTTACCCAGACTTACCATTGCTGTTGTTCTAGACTATGAGAACTGATAGGAGGATGAGTATAGCGTCGTTCTAAACTAGCTTTAGAAGTGCACGTGTATATGACTCTGCCAGAGGGTTGTTTTAGTCAGTGGGAGTAGCGGAAGCATAATGGACAAGTAGCTTGTGTCTATTTATCGACTTAAACAGCTATAGCGGAGATAGATCATCTATTTTTGATGCGACGGTCATAGGTTTTGACCTCATCAGAATAGGAGATGGATCTGGTAAGAAGGTAGTAGGGTGTGGTGTCTTGGTATTTGGATGACATGCACTTTATAGGAAGTGAAATTCCTATACTACGATCGGTTATACTGTGGTTTTCACAAAATTGTTTCCCCACATAGGATATGGATATAATATCAGGGTTTCTGGTTACTAGATCTATGGTTTTAGATCTAGATTTGGGAAGTGTCCCAATCCAGGTACTTTGACATTGTTCTAAAGGTGTTTTAGAATGGTTGACTCCTGGCATGGTGGTATACCTGCAGGTGATCGAGTCACCCTCTCTAAAGGATGTCTTTCAGACTAAAGGGGAGAGGGATTTGCATGATTGGCATATCACTTGTTTAGGAAATTGAGTCAATCATGTGATGTCAAGTACCACACCAGATGTTGTTTTTTGCACTAGCTGCAATAATTATATATTGATCCAATCCTGAAGAAATATTAGGAAGCAGTTTATGAACATAAGTGGATGTTCATGGGATATGGTAACGGTAGCCTCCTTCGGCAGACGGTTATCATTCCAGGCTTCCAAGATGACCTGGATGACAGAACGACTGTCAGAGTTTTAGTTTTCCCTCTTTTGATGGGCAGTAGTTTGGACAGGTGGTCCAAGCGGATACTGAAGAAGGCATGGTGCAGGATACTGATTAAATTCAGTGGAAAATACAGTCTGGGAAGTTTGCTAGATTTGGAGTTCATTTGTGAACTGGGTTCCATCAGATATCCAGACATATTCTAAGATAGGTATTGCTCATTTCGGGAGATATCTTTCTCCGCGAAGTTGAGATAGAGAGAGATATAAAAAGAAATATTGGAGCGGATCCACTCACTGAGGCTATTTCTCGAACACAATAGGTTTACAAACGAGCTTTGTGAAACTGATTAGTAGAGGAGTTGGCTGTTCGATATCACATAGGCTGTGAGTATGCAATATCGCAATAATTAGCCTTAAGTGCAAGTGGGAGATTATTAGCAATAGTGCCCTCAAGGCAATTATCATAGTCGCAGGAAGATGATTATGATAATTGAGAGAGGACCTATACCGGTAGAACAGTCTTACTCGAGATGATAGTATGCTATCTGGTTTGTCTTTATCATCATGTACAGCATTAGGTGGCATTACAGATCACTTTTACATGTTTATAGAGCCCGTAGAATTCTTGCTTGACTACCAGCAGTATGATGGCGATCATATACGTGGAAGTTGGGTGGTCTATAAGCACATCCTTAAATGTCCCCAGTCGAAGGAATTTCAAGACTGGGCATCGATACTCCAGAGTAGACTAGTATATACTGATCAAGAACAGAATCCATTGGTGTCAGTTTGTTCACCTAACAAGTATACAGGTGCTCATTGGGTTATGAGTACACCGGACGGACTCGCAGGGAACATGCTTGTAACATTTTGGAAAATTATAAAAATTAATTTATAATTTTAAATATAAAAATAAGGAGTTTATAAAAGTGATATCACATACAGCTTTTTGGGTATCGGAATAATATCCGTAAAAAGGTAGGTATTTTGATAAATACAAAGAAAGGTATGCGATATCATAAAAATGATATATTTTATTATTTTAACATGATATTGAATTTTACATTAAGCTAATGACATTTAAGTGATAGATTAAATCATTTAATATCTTTTATTTCATATGGATTTAAATTGTAACATGATATAAGATTTCATATTAAGATAAGAATATTTAAGTGTCATGACAAGTATTTCATTTTAAGAATGGATGTAGATTTTACATGAAAGGGGTTTTCTTTCTTTTGTTGTTTCAATTATTTGGAAATGGTTGGCATATCATAACCTAGACTAAACCCTCACATACAACTCACCTCATCCATGCTCACAATCCTCCACCTCCTTCTTCAAGTTTAACACCTCCTCCTTGCATGAATGCACCATGCTTCCTTATAGTGACACATCCTCTTTCTTCCATGCCACCTCCACCTCTTAACCTCCACCTCATACTTTCTCTACACAATAACACATACACATAGGAACTCCTTAGCCTCCTCAAACTAAACACTTACCAAAATTCTAACAATAGAAACCTATGTGTTCCTAATATCAAAAGAGAAGAAATAATTCACCTCATCAAAGTTGTGCACGTCACCAAGCTAGAGCCCCTACAAGACTTAGATGCTCCCACACACAATTCATGAGCTGGGGTTTCATTTTACACAATCTCCATAGGTATAATCTCTAAACTCTATGGGATTCTAGTTCTGAAAAGTTTAAATATTGAAATCGGATATCGGAAATATCGTATTTTGATAGGAATAAGCTCTATTTTGAATCTGCTATAGTTTAGATATAAATTAGAAAACCCAAATAGTGCCTTAACCTTATAATTTGGACCTAGAATAACATATAGGAATACGAACCCATTACCTCGGATTTTGGCCAGTGACACATAGAGAAAATCCGAGCTCGACGGATTTTTAGGGGATTTGGGTATTGTGTTTTTCAGGGTAGCTATCTGTATATGTGTTAGGATGTTTGGTATTGCTAGTTTAAGTTAATTTTTCAGTAGGTTAAATCTGTAAGCTAGTATCTGTTTTGGAGTAAAATTCTATATACGACACGTAGCATGTTTTGTTTGTGCAGTATCATAAACTGGGATTATGTGATATCTAGCTTATTGCAATTGAATCTGGAACCAATAGGTATAAGCCCTAGAAAAAAAAACTAGCAACACCATAAGCATCATAGGACCACTATAAGACTTAACTTAAAGAGAGAGCCCACAAGTCATTGGTTGACCCGGCGACATATAGGCCTTTTCCAAGCTCGCCGGCCCCCTTTGGGTGTTTGGTGTTGGTTTTTCTTCTGTGCCTTTGTATGGGAAAATTATGATTTTTAGTATTGTTTAATTTGTCCCAATATTCATACAGAGAAATCTGGGAATGTTTAGTTGGGTTTTATTTAAAGATTCTGACATTTCGATATGATTTTTCGTATTTCTATACCGCAACTGAAACGTTGACGTTCGTACGTTAAGTTCAGAGGCAATTGATCATCTTTGGGGTAAGTGAGCTGTAGGTTCTAACCTACGGGTGCTTAGCTCGTTGTTTTAGTTTTCAATATGATATTTACATCGATGTGATTTTAAATACGATTATAGGTGCGATCGCGAAGGATTCCGAGACGGAGTTGACGAACTTAGCAGCGTGGATTTCAGCAAGCTCATCAAGTTGGTGAGTAGATTTATATCTACGGGGGAAGTCGGATAGATGGCGTATAGCACCCCCGCAACCTTATAACAAAAGTAGTATGATATCTAATTAGATGTTAATGTTATTGATATAGTTTCATATATAGTATGTCTTCCATTTGAATATAGTTTCATGCATAGTTTCAAATGACATACGTACGTGACGTTAGATCCTTATGAAATGTATATGCTTTGATGGATTTGTACGAGGAATCATGCCGTACTTGAAATGATACACATACAGTGATACAATGAGATATTATACAAGGAATTATATGTATTGGAAATGATGAGATTTATATGCCGAATAATGGCCAAGTTTTCCCTTAGACTCGTAGAGTTAGATTAATTTCCGTTTTAGGATGTAATACTTGTGTAAGCTATATTCTTTTAAAAACTATGATTCGTTTCCCTTTTAATGAAAAAATACAAGGATGCGGTGCCAATTTCCAAACGAATATCTATTTTAATCCAAGGCAGCTTCCTTATCTCAAATCCAACGTTTCGTTTCCTTTTCAAGGATAATGATATAGCTCATAGCAGGTAATTACATTTATTAGTTATGATTGGAGTTACTTTACATGTTCACGTTATCCGCATCGATGTTACACTTTTCCGCGATACGAACACTCTGCTAGAACACTGCACAATTACCAATGAGTATTATGTTGCACGAGCACATACGTATATGTTACACCATACCTCATTGGCATTGCCATGTCACTGTAGAACTGTTATACTCCGTAATACTTATGTAGATGTTGATATGAGTATGTTATTACACCTTTAGAACACTTGCACAAATACTAATGATTGCCATGCGGTACGAGCACAGACGCGTATGTTACACTATACATCATTAGTATTGCCATGACACAGTAGAGTCGATACGTTAATTGCTTGTATGATTTATTTACGCACTTTACCTTATTATCTGTTAAGCATTATGAATACCAGTACTATGAATGTTATATTTGATTTTATGAATTTCTGAACGTTTTACTTTTGATGATATATATCAGTGGTATGGGACGCTGTTATATATATGTATATATAATATATCATCAGGATAATCTATGCAAATATTCTCTTTCTTTACTTGATGTTTTCTGAAGATGATGATTTAACGTCCACCATGAGTTTTGATGTTTTCTGACTGTTTTATTCCGAACCGAGTGGGGTAGCTATACAGTTTCGGACTTGTGACTTATCCGTACTGAGTGGGGGAGCTATACAGCGGGATACATGGTGGACCTGGTTCGAGACCGAGGGGCAGGATAGACGCATTATAGGCGGGAAGCCTAACGAGGATACTCGATACCGGAGATAGAGATGAGCACGGCAGATATCCAGGGGATAATGACCGGGGTTCGATGGGCACGGTGGATATCCAGGGGATACCGACCGGGCCAGGGATATCGGGTGGCGGCCATCTGTTGAGATGGTGTTGACGGTATCTGCATTTACGTGTCGGTGCTGGGCCTGAGAGATTTCTGATTTCGGTGTCGATACTGGACATCCATATTTATTGATATGATTGCTATCATGAGGTACACAGTTAGAATTCCGTTATTGTAGCTGACTAGGACTAATCCGGGGGATAGTACCTATATATATATATATATATATATATATATATATATATATATATATATATTCTGCTTGGGGTTGCATGATAGTTAGTGTTGCATTATGATACATACGCATATCATATTATTGTACGATTATGGTAGTACTATAGTTATGACCTAGGTATCGTCGTGCATTTCGATTTCTACCCTTAGATGTACTTTTATTCACTGAGTTGGCAACTCATCCCCGTTGTGCCATAGTTTCTTGCAGGTTTTACCGCTTGGATTATCAGCGGCTTAGGCACACATTCCTTTCGGTGATTGATTGGTAAGTGGATTATTATTGTATCGTACTCACTCTTGATTATTCATGTATTCTTGTATCTAGTGGAAACTCCATCAACTTAGAAATGGTATATTGTGGACTTAGAAGCGAGACTTAGAAATTCTGAGGTCACACTATTTAGGGTCGACTTCTGATATAGATTGTTTGGTTGTTCCGTCGTTTGGACGTGAAAGCTAGCTCCCGTTGGGATGCTATTTTATTGTTGTAGTTGTATCGGGGTTTTATGTAAAATTTTCAAAGGAGGTGCTGTCAAATTTCAAAACGTCATAGATGGTTTTCAAATATACTAAGTTAAATTTAAATGTTATTTAAACTGATTCCATCTGATGACTATTTTAAACTCACCTCCAATAATTTCAAAAGGGTTTAGATTCCGGGTTTCGTCTTACTTGAACCGTGTCGACGTCTTTAGATGTCACATGATTTAAGTGCTGGTCACGTGCCACATTTGGGTCGTGACAAAATTGGTATCAGAGCGTTTGGTTTAACCTTTGTTCGAATCTAGGTTTGGCTATATGGGGTCTAGGCATGCACTTTTGTTACCTGGATTTACCTTATAGGACTTAGACCTGACTTTGGGGGTCTATACCCGAACTTTCGTTATATTGGATGACCTTGGTTGATGGAGTAGGTACTAAGTAGAGTGACGTACCGTACATATGTTCCGCGGCATATTTACCATATGATACTCCGCCTAAGATACCTTAGGATTTATATCTTAGGATCTTCCTTCTATTCCTTCTGTTGATCTATCCTCGTCAGTGCATATTGATTGTTTCGTTCACCCTGTTTATGGGAGCCGGGAGTGCTGCAGTTAGAGATACGGTCAGAGCAGACTTATCGGGGACAAGGACTGACCAGGATGACATTTCGATGACATAGAGACACGTTGTTTATTTATATGAGATCGAGTTCTAAGATTGAGGCGAGTTCTTCTGGATCCGCACCAGATGGTAGGATCATTGCTAGAGATCAGCCGGACTTGAGGAGTGAAGTTTTTCCCTCTCCGAAGATCGTGGTGCTGCGTACTGTTCAGACAGCGGTACCAATCATTGCTGAGGGTATCGAGATGTTGTTTTCAGAGATCACGAAGTTAATGGTTGACGATGTTTATGAGTGTAGACGGATCAGAAGGATTCGTAGCCATTAAGATGCGAGATGGTTAGGACTTTTAATCCGTTGTGCTGCTCCGATAAGAGATCGGTGAAATTGATTAGATTCTTCCGATGGATCTTACTCAGACCTGATGCAAGTCGCTCAAGAAAGAGATCGTGTTCCTCCGACAAATTAGGACGAGTTTTCGAAGGTGAGCATAGCCAGATTCTTCTACAGAGTATCAGAGATGTCGGATTCGTGTTTTTTTTGGAAGTTTTGTAAGACTCCGGGCAAGGTCATAATCGAGTATGACTTGCAACTCGCATGATTATCGTGATACGTTTCTTAAGTGGTTGATATTGGAAATTATGGAACAGGAGATTGGTGCATGGTTTCAGTGGACAGTTGTTCTTCACCATTGATATCAAAGATTCAAAGCAAGTACGACCATACTTTCAGGGAAAATCTTAAGGAATGACAGTTGTTACTAAAGAGAAAGTGGATTCAGTAATGAGTGGTAGTTTCGGGCAGGCTGGATAGCTGAGATCAGCAGGAGACTTGAAGGGGTTCTTTCTGGATTAGACCCAGAATCAGTTGTTAGCACACAATAAGAGGATAGAGATTTCAGTCATTAGCATGTTGCGTTACGAAAAACTGGACTACTGGCCAAGAAGATGTGTTGAGGGGTATCGGCAGTAGGACTGATTGTGTCGTTGCTCCTCACCGAACGATTGTATGAAGAGACCCTGACGTAAAAGATCCGCAAGGAGAACGGAATTCAGAGACAGAGGACGTTAGAACGTGGCAGACGACAAGTAGTAATCCTTGCTATGCCAATTCCGGTGGTATAAACACCTTCCGATTTTGAAGAGGATAGGCTTCGATGTCCTTGGGGTTCGATTTGCATTTTTATGATATGAAATAATTCATTTTCAACATTTAAGAAGGAACAACTCAATGTCTATTATTTTGATATATGTATTTTGAGAATTTGAGGGTCAATTTATGTTTCGTGCACACCAGGTACACTTGATGAGATTTCCATGTACAGTTAATTCATTTTGATTTATGTTTTGTGCACACTAGGTGCACTTGTTGAGAATTTCGTGCGAGGTGACTGCACTCGATTGGAGTGTTATGTACATCAGGTGCACTACACTGATATTTCCGTGCACATCGGATGCACACGGTTAAGAGATTTTATATATATATATATATATATATATATATATATACCCTAGGTATACTTGGTTTTTGATTTTGTGCACTCTGATGCACTTGATGTTGATTTTGTGCACCCCGATGCACTTGATACTATTTTGTACATTTTTGTTCCAGGCACAATAGATGCAGTGGATATCGTTTCGTGCATGCCTGTTGCACTTAACGCGGTTTTGTTTTCATTCACACCATGACGTGTAGTTTGAGATTGCACGCAAACCCATTAGGGTTGATTTTGTTTTCGTGCTTTGCACTTGATAGGATATATTATAGATTTGATTTATATAAAAGAATTTTCGCTTGATCGTGTGCATTGATATTGCACTACGATTATGACAATTATTGTGTACTTAAGATACACAACGGTTTTCGTATTTGGCAAATTGCAGCATAACTGGAGTAATTCTCATAGCACCAGCTAGAGTTACAGTTATGTGAGTTTTATATATTTTGATGTTTCACGCACACTGTTGCGATATGATGCGTTTTAGCTCATATGGGACTTTGGAGTTTTGTTATACCGAGCGGATGTTATGTTTTAAATTTGGACCCTGAAAAATTGTTTTGAAATGAGTGGATTGGATTGAGAAAAATATTTTAAGAAGGGGATTGAATTTAAATTCGGGGACCGAATTTATTTAAGTGGGAGAAACTGTAACATTGTGGAAAATTATAAATATTAATTTATAATTTTAAATATAAAAATAATGAGGTTTATAAAAGCTATATCACATACAGCTTTTTGGGTATCGGAATAATATTCGTAAAAATGTAGGTATTTTGATAAATACAAAGAAAGGTGTGCGATATCATAAAAATGATATATTTTATTATTTTAACATGATATTAAATTTTACATTAAGCTAATGACATTTAAGTGATAGATTAAATCATTTCATATCTTTTATTTCATATGGATTTAAATTGTAACATGATATAAGATTTCATATTAAGATAAGAATATTTAAGTGTCATGACAAGTATTTCATTTTAAGAATGGATGTAGATTTTACATGAAAAGGGTTTTCTTTCTTATGTTGTATTAATTATTTGGAAATGGTTGGCATATCATAACCTAGACTAAACCCTCACATACAACTCACATCACCCATGCTCACAATCCTCCATATCCTTCTTCAAGTTTAACACCTCCTCCTTGCATGAATGCACCATGCTTCCTTATAGTGACACCTCCTCTTTCCTCCATGCTACCTCCACCTCTTAACCTCCACATCATACTTTCTCTACACAATAACACATACACATAGGAACTCCTTAGCCTCCTCAAACTGAACACTTACCAAAATTCTAACAATAGAAACCTATGTGTTCCTAATATCAAAAGAGAAGAAATGATTCACCTCATCAAAGTTGTGCACATCACCAAGCTAGAGCCCCTACAAGACTCAGATGCTCCCACATACAATTCATGAGCTAGGGTTTCATTCTACACAATCTCCATAGGTATAATCTCTAAACTCTATGGGATTCTAGTTCTGAAAAGTTTAAATATTGAAATCGGATATCGGAAATATCGTATTTTGATAGGAATAAGCTCTATTTTGAATCTGCTATAGTTTAGATGTAAATTAGAAAACCCAAACAGTGCCTTAACCTTGTAATTTGGATCTAGAATAACTCATAGGAATACGAACCCATTACCTCGGATTTTGGCCGGCGACACATAAAGGAAATCCGAGCTCGCCGGATTTTTAGGGGATTTGGGTATTGTGTTTTTCAGGGTAGCTATCTGTATATGTGTTAGGATATTTGGTATTGCTAGTTAAAATTAATTTTTCAGTTGGTTAAATCTGTAATCTAGTATCTGTTTTGGAGTAAAATTCTATATACAGCACGTAGCATGTTTTGTTTGTACAGTATCATAAACTGGGATTTTGTGATATCTAGCTTATTACAATTGAATCTGGAACCAATAGGTATAAGCCCTAGAAAAAAAACTAGCAACACCATAAGCATCATAGGACCACTATAAGACTTAACTTAAAGACAGAGCCCCCAAGTCATTGGTTGACCCGGCGACATATAGGCATTTTCCGAGCTCGTCGCCCCCCTTGGGTGTTTGATGTTGGTTTTTCTTCTATGCCTTTGTATGGGAAAATTATGATTTTTAGTATTGTTTGATTTGTCTCAATATTCATACAGAGAAATCTGGGAATGTTTAGTTGGGTTTTATTTAAAGATTCCAACATTTCGATATGATTTTCCGTATTTCTGTACCGCAACTGAAATGTTGACGTTCGTACGTTAAGTTCAGGGACAATTGATCATCTTTGGGGTAAGTGAGTCGTAGGTTCTAACCTACGGGTGCTTAGCTCGTTGTTTTAGTTTTCAATATGATATTTACATCAATATGATTTTAAATACGATTATAGGTGCGATCGTGAAGGATTCCGAGACGGAGTTGACGAACTTAGCAGCGTGGATTTCAGCAAGCTCATCAAGTTGGTGAGTAGATTTATATCTACGGGGGAAGTCGGGTGGATGGCGTATAGCACCCCCGTAACCTTATAACAAAAGTAGTATGATATCTAATTAGATGTTAATGTTATTGATATAGTATCATATATAGTATGTCTTCCATTTGCATATAGTTTCATACATAGTTTCAAATGACATACGTACGTGACGTTAGATCCTTATGAAATGGATATGCTTTGATAATTTGTATGAGAAATCATGCCGTACTTGAAATGATACACATACAGTGATATAATGAGATATTATACAAGGAATTATATGTATTGGAAATGATGAGATTTATATGCCGAATAACGGCCAAGTTTTCCCTTAGACTCGTAGAGTTAGATTAATTTCCGTTTTAGGATGTAATACTTGTGTGAGCTATATTCTTTTAAAAAATACGATTCGTTTCCCTTTTAATGAAAAAATACAAGGATGCGGTGCTAATTTCCAAACGAATATCTATTTTAATCTAAGGCAGCTTCCTTATCTCAAATCCAACGTTTCGTTTCCTTTTCAAGGATAATGATATAGCTCATAGCAGGTAATTACAGTTATTAGTTATGATTAGAGTTACTTTACATGTTCACGTTATCCTCATCGATGTTATACTTTTCCGCGATACGAACACTCTGCTAGAACATTGCACAATTACCAATAAGTATTATGTTGCACGAGCACATACGTATATGTTACACCACACCTCATTGGCATTGCCATGTCACTGTAGAACTGTTATACTCCATAATATTTATGTAGATGTTGATATGAGTATGTTATTATACCTTTAGAACACTTAAACAAATACTAATAATTGCCATGCGGCATGAGCACAGATGCGTATGTTACACTAAACATCATTAGTATTGCCATGACACAGTAGAGTCGATACGTTAATTGCTTGTATGATTTTTTTACGCACTTTCCTTATTATCTGTTAAGCATTATGAATACCAGTACTATGAATGTTATATTTGATTTTATGAATTTCTGAACGTTTTACTTTTGATGATATATATCAGCGGTATGGGACGCTGTTATATATGTATATATATAATATATCATCAGGATAATCTATGCAAATATTCTCTTTCTTTACTTGATGTTTTCTGAAGATGATGATTTAACGTCCACCATGAGTTTTGATGTTTTCTGACTGTTTTATTCCGAACCGAGTGGGGTAGCTATACAGTTTCGGACTTGTGACTTATCCGTACTGAGTGGGGGAGCTATACAGCGGGATACATGGTGGACCCGGTTCGAGACCGAGGGGCAGTATAGCCGCATTATAGGCGGGGAGCCTAACGAGGATACTCGATACCGAAGATCGAGATAAGCATGGAAGATATTCAGGGGATACTGACCGGGGTTCGATGGGCACAGCGGATATCCAGGGGATACCGACCGGGCCATGGATATCGAGTGGCGACCATCTGTTGAGATGGTGTCGACGGTATCTGCATTTACGTGTCAGTGCTGGGCACGAGAGATTTCTGATTTCGATGTCGATGCTGGACATCCATATTTATTGATATGATTGCTATCATGAGGTACACAGTTAGAATTCCGTTATTGTAGCTGACTAGGACTGATCCGGGGGACAGTACCTATATATATCTCTATTCTACTTGTGGTTGCATGATAGTTAGTGTTGCATTATGATACATACGCATATCATATAATTGTACGATTATAGTAGTACTATAGTTATGACCTAGGTATCGTCGTGCATTTCGATTTCTACCCTTAGATGTACTTTTATTCACTGAGTTGGCAACTCATCCCCGTTGTGCCATAGTTTCTTGTAGGTTTTACCGCTTGGATTATCAGCGGCTTGGGCACACATTCCTTTCGGTGATTGATTGGTAAGTGGGTTATTATTATATCGTACTCACTCTTGATTATTCATATATTCTTGTATCTAGTGGAAACTCCATTAACTTAGAAATGGTATATTGTGGACTTAGAAGCGAGACTTAGAACTTCTGAGGTCGCACTCTTTAGACTCGACTTCTGATATAGATTGTTTGGCTGTTCCGTCGTTTGGACGTGAAAGCTAGCTCCCGTTGGGATGCTATTTTATTGTTGTAGTTGTATCGGGTTTTTATGTAAAATTTTCAAAGGAGGTGCTGTCAAATTTCAAAACGTCATAGATGTTTTTCAAATATACTAAGTTAAATTTAAATGTTATTTAAACTGATTCCATCTGATGACTATTTTAAACTCACCTCCAATAATTTCAAAAGGGTTTAGATTCCGGGTTTCGGCTTACTTGAACCGCGTTGACGTCTTTAGATGTCACGTGATTTAAGTGCTGGTCACGTGCTACATTTGGGTCGTGACAATGATAGTTGGTATTATACCTATTGTCAGATAGCAGTTCCCGGGTGATATGTGTATAGGTTAGTCTATCGACCTGAAATCGTCATTTTGTCTCATGTGAGTTCCCACTGTGCTTTGATTACTACCCTACCACGGCTCAAAGGAGTCGTGCAAACAGGTTTTAGTTGGGTATAAACCCGAGCCACATGGAGGCAGTGAGCGGATCGTCGGAGGATTCGTCTCTCCCGGTATTGGGGGTTGATGTCGCGGTTGTGCACAGGTGGCCATCACCAGAAACCCTTGGCCAAGGTAGTCGGGAATTATTGATTCGGATCAGTAGTTTCTCAAGCGATGATGGGCTTCATACCGACACTAAATGTCGCATTATTAGGGGTCTGACTTTATCCACCCCCTGGACTCGATATGTGATAGTCATAGACGAACGGACCGGACTGTACGGATATTGTCACTGTCAGGCTCAGTATGGTTTCAGGATGAGTTTGCACATCGGCCTCCCTTTCGCTCAATACCTGGGTAGCCGTTACGTACAGCTAGTGCCGCTGACGTGCTTGTAGTTAAACCCACTGCCAGCGTATTAACGAGTCTTTAGAATCCCACACAGAGGGTTTCCCTGCTTTAGGAGAAACGATGTAGAGGCCGTATGGTTTTACGTCAGGGTTCTATCACATACGTGTACTTGTGCACGTATCATGATTCAGACGGTTAATACTAGTGGGCTTTGGTTTAAGCCGGATTCTAGTATTATATTGTTGGATTATTTTCTTCTCTTTGTATTCGTATTCTTCGGAATACAGATGTGGGTATGTATATACAGTTGAGGGGTATTCTTGTAATTTATTACAAAATTACTTTTAGAAGATTACATCTCATCATGGTTTAGACCTTTTTGGATTAAAAGGTTATTGAGGTGTAGGATGAGGTGTTTATTGTATTTTTGTGGCATGGCTAATTAGTGACCCATGGTTACTATTCTAGCATGCTTAGGTCTTTTTGTTTTGTTGTGAGATTTCTTTTGTTGACTTGAGATATTTTGGTTGACTTGAGATATTTTAGGGACATGGGATATTTATTAGATGGCTCCATTATTTCTCACAACACTAATCTCACAACAACACAAAAACCAAGCCATTCTATTTCTCTTTCTTGAGTTGCTCTCAAACACTCTCATCCTCATGGCATCTTCTTCTTCCTCCACCCTAACCCTCTCATGAGTTGAGAAACCTAGGGTGTTTTGAGACAAATCAATCCTTCATCACTCTCTACTTCTTCTACGGTATCTAGAGTAGCGGTCTAGGTACCCCAGTTGCCTCGGATATGAGGTTGGAGCACGTTGCATAGACTCTCGGGTGGATCATTTTCGATGGAGGGAGACCGGAGATCAAGCTTGATCAAGGAAGCCACGAGGAGCTTGAGATGATGGTTCAAAACCGAAGGACACGGATCTATTCGGTATAACCATTCCTAACTTTTTCTAATACTTGCTAGTATAGGGTTTATGGTAGATCCGGGCATCGAGTTGTGGTAGCGCCGATTTTTTATAAATTTTTGTTCCGCATTTGGTCATGGTCGGGGCGCTGCCGTATGTAGGGTTACTAGGCACTATCATAAGGGTCTACAAGGCATCAATCATGCCAAAATCAAATTTTTCAAGTGCCGAACAACCCTAACCAAGATCTTAGACTAGAGATTAGGCAAAACAATGAGCAAGTAAACAACTTTACTTCTAAGAGTTTGCGATTACAACCTTTGTAGTACGCTCCTTCGCTTCATAAACTCCGAGTAGTAGTCCCTTCACCGCGATCATCATGTACCCGGACTCTAGAAAGGCTCCATGAAGAGAAAAATGCAAGCTTGCTTCCGATCTTCAACAACTAAGATGATCTACCTTGAAGAAACTCAAACCCAAGCTTTTGCTTCACTAATCAAGTATTAGAAAAGCAAACAACCTAATCTAAGTGGCTAGAATAGATGAGGATGATGAAGTAGGAATTTATCTCTCTTTTGTTTTCAATTTCTCACTCATTATCATCACTTTTCAAAAACCTAGTCAAAGTTTTCTTGCATGAAGAAAGAAGAAGAAGAAGAAGCAAATCCTTTTGTGATGAATAATGAAAAAATCATTGTTGTGGTTACTAATCAACCATGGGTTAAGAAAGAAGACTTAACCCTTGTAGAGAATTAACTAGGGTAAAGAGTTTGGGTTGGGTTAAAGAAATATCTTCACAAAATATCAAAGTCAAAATCAAAGCTTCATCCAAGCTTAACCCTAATCCAAACCCTAACCATATTTAAACTCCACAAAACATGTTGCATTTGTAACCCTAACATGTTACAATATTATATATCACATATACAATATTTATTGTAACAAAATAAAATAATACAATTAACATATATCACATATATATATCAATGTATTATCCAAGTGAGAAAAAGAATCTTTAAGTAAGCTAATATTAGTTAATGTAATATAATATATCAAATATATAATTATACATTAAATTATCGAATCAACACTTGATCCGATAATCCGGCTATTTCATAAATAACCGACTAATATAATCTGTATCAGTTCATCGAATCAACACTTGATCCGATGACCCGGCTATATCACATATACCCGGCCGATATCACATATCGCGAGAATCTAATACGGTATCGCATACACGTATTATTCTCGGTCCGCACATATCACATATGTGCTCCTACTCCGTTTTGCCTGAGCCAGGAAACCTCTGTGTAGGACTCTAAAGAATCGTCAATACGCCGGCAGTAGGTGATGATCATATCAAACACCCACAAGCTACAAGCGGTCAGCTAAACGTAGCAGCCACCCAGGTATTGAGCGATCAGAAGATCAACAAGCAAGCCTGTACATTCTCCTGCGAATCCAATCAGTAACACTCCCGTACAGTCCGGTCTCTTCTTCTGATATGTCGCATATCTCGCCTAAAGGTGGTAAACGTCAGACCCCAGTAGCTTAATAAGTCGTGTCGATATGAGGTCCATAACAGTTCGAGAAACTACTGATAACACTTACCAGTAAATCTCAGCAACCTTGGCCAGGGATTTCTAGTTATAGCCAATCGAACACAGCGCAACATCAACTCCCTATACCGGGAGAGACGAAACCCCTCCTATCGCTCATTGCCTCCATGTGATTCGGGACTGTACCCAAAAGCCACCGTTTTGCATGCCCTCTTGGACGTGATGAGGTGGAAATCAAAGCACAGTGGGAATCACACAAGACTCTATGACGATCTCGGGTCTACAGACTAACCTGTACCAGTGTCACCAGAGAACTGCCATCTGACGTGAGGTATAATACCATCTAGGAGTTCTCAGCGAGTCCGTCCAGTGTACCCGGTCTCCACTGAGCACCCGTATACCTTCTCTGATGTCAAACACCAATGGATATGGGATCATCCATCGCCCATCATATGGGTCAAGAAGCGCATACGCTAGTCTACTCTGGAGTATCGATGCCCTGTCTCGGTACTCCCACGACTATGAACATTTGAAGGATGTACTTAGCAACTACACTGTCCCCACTAGTATGATCTTCATCATAATCCTGGTAGTCAGGTACTCATCCTAAGGGCTTTATCAACATGTAACATAGAGACAATCTGAGTACATGTTAAGATAAAGTGCAACCAGATAGCATACTATCATGTCGAGCAAGAAAGTCCTCCCTATATATGTCCAAGCATCCACCACAATATACATCGTATGTACAGTAATGGCCTCTAGGGCATACATATCACTAACAATCTTCCACTTGCACTAGAGCATTCTGTTGTGGTATCACATACCTAACAATCAGCTGTAGTTGAAGTATCTCATACTTAACCATCCTATAAAAATCTCTACTAGGAAATAGGCCTTTGTGAGTGGATCCGCGCTGTCGTCCTCTTTGTCTACTCTCCTAACCTCGATCTTCCTGGAGATCAACCATCTCCATGATCAGGTGATACTGCCTTAGAATATGTCTGGATCTCAGATGGGACGGGGGTTCCTAGGCAAAAGCCAAAACTCCATTGTCACAGAATGGTAGGAACGAAGTTCATCTCATGAACTAGTATATATCCAGACTGCCTCTTTGGTAGCATCCTTGGTAACGATGTATCTAGCCTTTAATCGTCTAGTTTGCCACGGTATCTAGCTTGAAACTCTTCCAACATACCGTCCCTCCACTGAGGGTAAAGACAATGCATGTGACTGATATTCAGTCAACCTTACCACCCTGGAACCATTCCAGTGATTCTCCCAGGATCGATTGATACCATCTCACTACAACTAGTGAGAATCCTAACATCCAATTAGATCTATCTCATAGATATAAAACCTAGGATTTATGAGGTATCACTTTGATCCTTATATGGAGAATTCTTGTGATAAGAGGAGATTGACCGAGCGTAGCATAGGAAACTCCTTCCCTATCAAGAGTATGTCATCCACGTACAATACGAGGATCACCACCATACTTTCTACTACCCTTTTGTATATACAAGGTTCATCTACCATTTTGATGAAGTCAAACTCTTTGACTACCACATTAAAATAGACGTTCCAACTCCGCGATGCCTGCTTTATCCCATAAAGCAACTTGCACACGTTTCCGCTGCTCCCACTGTCTACGAAGCCCTCTGGCTGTGTACTTATAGACGCTCTCTTCTAAATCATCATTTAGAAAAGCTGTCATGACACCCAACCGCCAGAAATCGTAGTCATGGTATGTAGCAATGGCAAGTTGGATCTGGATGGACTTAAGCATAGCTTTGAAAGTGTCAACTTTTCCATGTACGCCAAGTAATCTTCTTAAGATATACTTGTTCCTGATGGGGATTTAACCCTTCAGATAAAGCAACCAAATTCCATACTTTGTGTAACATTTCAGAAAATATAAAATATTATTTTTGGAATTTAATATTAAAATAATATTTTTCCCGAAAACTGCCCGATTTGCGAAATTGGGGTTTTCGAAAAATGTATAAATATATACCAATATTTATGAAATAAATGGAAATTAAAATGATTTATTCATTTAATAATATAATTAAAGGATTTGGCATTTTTATAATTTATTATATGCAATTTTGATAAAACCCCGATTAGTGCACTGCTAATCGCGATTAAACCAAATCCGCATTTCTACAGTTTTTCGTGGTTAGTGCACCATGACATGTTTCATTTTGTTACATGTTTCATTTAATTTGGGTTATTGGTGGAGAGAAAAGAAAAAGAAAAAGAAAAAGTCAAATGGGACAAAATGATTAGGTTAGATAGATTTTGTGAGAGAGAGTGAGTGAATTTGTGAGAGAGAGGGGGGCTGCTGCTGCCACTTCATTTCCCCATCTTTTTCCATCTTCTCTCCTTCATCTCCTCAAGCTCACAACCCTCCACTTCTATCTCTAGATCTATCTCCTAATAAGCCCCAAAACCCTACACTCCCTTCATAAAAATTAATCCCCTCTTCAGCCTCTACACATGGGACCAAGAAATTTCAGTTTTGATGATCTTAAGGATTCATGGGTGCTATATGAGGTAATCCCTTCACCAATTGGGTAGATTTTCATTTACTTTAGTATTCATATGTGTTTAGATGTGAAATTGTGAAGATTAGTGAAATTTGGGAAACCCTAGTAAAGGGTTGAGTGTTTGTTGAAATTGGTGATGTGTAGTGGCTGCCTACAAGCCTTAGTGATGTTTTACTGACCTGGAATAGGGGATGGAACCCAAAACACGGATTTAGAAACCCCGACATCGGATAAATGTATGATTTGAGAGGGTATTTTGGAATCTGGAGCAACCCGGGGACACTAGAAATGATTTTGCAATTACTGGGAGTCGTGCAGGCATCTAGGAAGCTACCACAGAGACCCAAGACCAAACCCTAACACCCAGGCCACAGATTTATTCAAGCCGGCCACAATTTACGGCCAGAGTAGGGTAGAATTGTTCCAGTTTGGTTCCAGGGCCTTATCTACAGTAAATTTGACCCTCCAAATATGCAGAATTGACCAATTTGGCTTAGGTAAAATCTGGGACCATTTCCATGAGTTGATGCATGGTTTTATGACTTCGTTTTGACTTGATTTTGGTATTTGGTATTGTGTTTCCATCGTGCGGCGTTTGGACGTCTACGACCAGGGTTTTTGGTCGTGTTTTGCACGCAAAGCTATAGGTTTTGACCTATGAGCGAAACGTGTACTGTTTTGGTTTTCCGCCTTGATTTTAATACGCATTGCGATGGTTTATTATTGTACGTACCTTCGCGTGGATCCCGAGGCGATGGAGCATGGCGTCATCGACTTCGGCAAGCAAGAATCAAGGTGAGTGGATCTATATCCACGGGAGAAATCGGGTGGATGGCGTATAGCACCCCCGCAAAGTTTTGGTGGAAACCGATTTGTAGCTTATGGTTAAGGAAACCTAAATTAGGAAACTGGGGTTAGAATGAGATAGCTATGAAACCATATTAGAAACTAGAGGATAATTAGAAGTGATATGTTACTACTATCATAGGATGACGTTTAGCGATATTTCCGTTTAGGGTACAGTAGGACTAGATAGTCGATGTAGATTCGTCATCCGAACCATACCTTTTTCTAAACCGAAGAGTCGTATGTATCTTTTAAACATATACCTTGAGGGATGTAATGGATTTTCAAATGATATCTTTTTCTTAAAAACACCGTAACCCCTATTTTCAAAACTACGATTCGCTTCTTTAAAAATCTGATTGTATGGTTCGGGTGTGTATGTTAAATTAGATACTTATACTTAGTAGAGATAGAATGTTTATGTAAATTTGATTTGATATGTGATATAAATGCTATGAAAGAACATAGTACTGACATGATGATATGATGATATGATGATATAATGATATGTTGGTATACGGATGCGAGTCGATCGAGATGATTTATACCCTGCCGGTCCCCTAATATGAGATTATTGCGGATGTGACATGGGACATAGGTATATAGATATATATATATATGTATATATATGTATATAGAATGTTATGAATCATGGATGATAGGCCATATGTGATATTAGGTCGTACCCTCATTTGTCTTATAGGATGATAGGATCCCTATTATCTTAATGCCGCCGTACGATGATTTTCGGTGTGCGAGGAATTTGACTTGATGATAGATCCTTACCCTTGACTAGAGGTTGCCGTACGATGGATCATACCGTACGTGATGTTGTTAGGCTGGATGTCGATTGATAGATTGCCAGACTCGGTCATATTAGATACGTATACCCGTCAGCATTTGCATATGATTTACCTTATGCCGCATTCATATTACTTCCATTGCATTGCTTATACCTGTGCTAGTACACTTGCACCATTATCGATGATGCGTATGTTAGACGTACACGTATTTGCCGACTCACACACTTCATCATCGATAATTACCATGTCACTACACAGTAGGGTTGCTGCATCATGACATATACATTGATACTTCCATACTTGCGGATATACACATTCGTATATCCATATTGGTGTACATATACCTTGATACACCCATACTTGTGCACATACACATTGTATATCCATATTGGTGCACACATACATTGGTACATCTACACTTGCGCATATTCATATTGTACCTATATAGATAACTGGTTTTTTTGTAAAATTGGGAACTGCGTGTTATACTTTAAAAACTGGAATCATTTTAAAAGAGCGGTTTTCGCTTAATATGTCATATCACTATTCCATGTTGCATGATACACGGATATGCTTACATTTCCATTATATGTCGCATGCATCATGCTCTGTGATTTTACGCATTGAGATATGCTGTTTTCATGAGATTTCTGGATTTGAGAACCGTGGACATTTTAAAAGAGATTATATGTTGTTTTAAAAACCCGGTTTCTCCTGATATGATATTTCAGTGCGTCCACCATGTGTTTTCTCGGTTCTGAGAGCGACATGTGAAACCCGATTCGAGGAGGCGGATGAGGCCGATTACGGGTACATGGTGGACCCGGTATGGTACCCCGGGGCAAGAAAGGGATGCTGTGTATACAGACGGTGGCCTGGCAGAGGGACTACTACCTACCGGTGATAGTATTTGGGCTCGGCGGATATCCGAAGGATACCGACCGGAGTCGAGAGATGATATGGGCCGATCCTAACTGACGGAGTCCGTGGGCCGATCCGGACTGACGGAGCCCGATATATGAGGATTTACGTGCCGATGCTGGGCACGGTTTTCATGATGTTTTCGAGTGTCGATGCTAGGCACTCAGGTTCCATGATTTTGATGTGTCGGGAGGGACGGCGTTGATATATATCCTCATACTTTCATGCACACTCCTTTATGATATTTACGTGCATACAGACATTGATTATATAGGTGGACGAGATCCACATGCCTACATACCTTGATTATGGTTGGACGCGATCCATATACATGCATTGATTATTACTGTTGGATGTTATCCACATGCATATAGGTTTTGACTACCTTGTTGACATATATACAGACCCGGTCACCCTAGATATCATAGTATTACCTTTATGATATAGTTGACCTAGGAGTCGTTGTTTATTCGATTTCTATCTGTTGATATTTTTCTACTCACGAGTTAGCAACTCACCCCCGTTGTGCCACAGTTCTTGGAGGTTGACCGCTCGGATCAGTAGCGGCTTCGCTGGCATGCAGTTGCATTCGGGTGTTTTGCATTGGTAGGTGGGACATTTGTATCGTACCCACTCTTGTATCTATATTTCATATTGTATCTAGTTAACTCCATCAATCAAAATTTGTAAGTTGTATAAGTAATGAGACTTACTGAGACTTGTAGTTGCGAGATTTGAGCGATGGGTTTTATATTCGCTTTTGGGGTTATGTCTTGCTTTTCTTTATCTTTTTGTGGTGAACTTCGCCGTTAGGCATCGTATATTTATTTATACTGTATTGCGTGGTTGTGATCCGCCGTTTGGCGAAGAGCTAGCTCCCGCTTGGGGATGCCATTATTCTTATTATGTATTTGTGGTTTTGGATCAAAATATACAAAGGAGGTGTTGCCAAAAATTTTAAAAGATGAAACATGTTTTCAAACTAGAAATTTTCACTTGCATCATTCATGTTTCTTTTTTATACATTTAAGCACACTTGATTTCATTATACGTTTATTTCAAAAACTTCACCTCCTTTATTTTTCTTAAAAGGTTTAGATTTCTGGGTTTCAGCTTACTTGAATTCCGTTACGCCTTTAGACGTTGCGTGAATCAAGTGTTGGTCACGAGGTAATATTTCGGGTCGTGACAAAGTTGGTATCAGAGAGCTAGGTTTAACCTTTGTTCGAGTCTATGTTTGACTATGCGGAGTCTAGGGCGGGTATGTATTTCGGAACCTTGGCTTGACCTTACGGAACTTAGACTTGGACGGGGGGGAGGGGGTATTAGACCCGAACTTTCGTTTCATAGGCTGACCCTGATTGATGGAGTTGGTAGCTTAAGTAGAGTGACGTACCGTACGTATGTTCCGCGGCATATTTACGATACGATACTCCACTTAAGAAACCTTAGGATGTACATATTTTTGAGACAAGTGATTCTCTTCGTATCCATGATTATACATCCATTGGAGATCCTTTATTTTATTTGTTTCATGATCATACTTTCATTGATGCTGTTCCTTCCTATGATCATGCATCCATTCTGGATCTGTCGTTTCCTCTCATGCCGTGATCTGTTGTTTGAGGAATAACGATCAAGATTCCTTTCTTCGATACTCGATTGAGGTTCCTGTCACTATAATTTGAGTGCAGTTTGAGCTGCTGCTAGTGTCGTGGTCAGGGAGAGCTCGTCTGGTACGAGAGCCGACCATTATGTTTTCTGGTGACATGGGAACGTCTCAAGTTAGTATTATTGTTGTGACCTCTTGTGGAGGCGGGTGCTTGGTTTTATACCGGATGATCGGGCCATTGTTTGAGCTGCCAGTTGCGAGAGGACTGTTGGTGTACAGCATACCCCAGAGATTTTGATGTCACCTACCGTGCAGATAGGTGACCCAGCTGTTGCTGAGATGATGGGATGTCGCTTCCAGAACTTACGAGTTGAGATCGCCGGAGCTTCCAGGCAGATATGCGACAAATGATAGCTAGTCTACCCTGAGTCGAGAGACGAAGATGATTCGTCAGATTGATGCGCCGACGCAGGCCCAGTTGAGTCGAAGATTTCCAGTGTGGAGAGAATCTTACTCAGACCTAGAGCAGACCGATCCAGAGATGACCACCGAGGTATCGCCTTCCTGGAGGATTGAGGCATTGCTTAGCATGCGGGCGGAGAATATTCACATGTTGTATAGGCGAAGCAAAAAAAAGTTCGGACGAGTGTCAGAAACCCATTTTCCCCAAGTTTAAAGTGTTCGGAGGAACATGCAGGTAATTCTGTGGACCCTCTAGAAGAATGAAAGCCTAACTCGACATGATGACCATAGAACCGCTTTGAACCTTAGGGTTTGTGGCAATTTAGCGGTGCCATCAGTGAGGCTTGGGTTTGCCCTTCTACGACTGGTCCAGAGGTACTGTGATATGTACCAGATATTTTTAGACTGTGCTCAGGTGTTAAGCCTTCGGGAAGTTTTGGGACCTTGATGACTCGATCGAAATGTTTGACGCCGTCCGGCTACCATGTGATAAGGGATCATCAAGCTGACCATTTTTGGATGGAGGACCTTACCCTGATGCGTTGTGAGTTGATCAAGAACGAACGAGTATTGAGTATTCCTCCGATGGTTGGGACGAGTTCCCGAGGACTTGTTCGGCCAGATATCTTCTACAGAAAGATGAAGCTACAGAGTCCGTGATTTCGAGTCCGTGCAAGAGATTTCGGATTGACCGTGGCCGGAAAACAGTTGCAGTGCGCAGATAGCATGGCATGACGTCATATTGGACGACGATAAGACAAGTGGAACCAGAGGTTCGCGCGAGACGCTGACGAGCTATTGTTACTTCCCGTCGAGATTAGAAATCTGATATGCTTACAGAGGTGTCGGGATACGGCCAGTTTCCGAGGCAATGTGTGCTGAGAACGCAGATGTCCAGAAAACGAGAAAGAATTATGTAAGAGTACCAGCCTCTGTACAGTTCGGCATAGGCGAGATCGGAAGAGACCTTGAGCAGGATTCCTTCCGGGACACTGCTTCAATGAGATTTGCACCCAGGATCAGAGGTGTCACGTGTATTCAGAGAGCCAGAGGCCGACGCCAGTGACGTGCTGCCTTACGAGTGGTCGTGATGATTGATCGAGAGGTGACCAAAGAAGTGCCAAAACGGAATCGTTCCCGTTAGCACACCTGACAAGGCCGATGAGCCGATGGATTACGGTATTGGTAATCCGAGGAGTAGAGTACCCAGAGACAGAGGACGCCAGACCGTGAGCAGGAAGCAAGCGGATGTTCTTGTTCTGCCGGTTATTAGGCGCACCGATTTATTTTTTCGACATTGTAGGAGGTGTACCTCGATGTCCTTTATTGCGATTTGCGTTGTGATCCGAGTATCACGCTTATATCGCTTGGATTTGAGTTTTGATGACGAGTTTCCTGATATTGATTTCGTGCACCATGGTTGCACCTACTGGGTATTTGCATATTTGCGCATAGTTTCGCACCTGATATATATATTTTATACACCGTTGTGTTGATTTGCGATTTGTGCATATCCATTGCATTTGATGTCGATTTTGTGCCTTCGTAGCATGTGTTTATGATTTCATGGATTTCATATGGATGATGTGATTTTTGCACTCGGTATAGCTCACATGTGCTTGCAGTGCATTGATACGGACATTGTGCACATAGTTGCACACGATTTTGATTTTTACACCTTGGTGTACTCGGTATTGCTTTTTATGCGTTTGAGTTATTGATTGTATTTCGTGCATTTGATACACCAGATGTTGTTTTCATGCACGATAAGTGCACCAGATATTGTTGTCATGCACACCATTGCAGTGGACAGATGCTTTTGTGCACACCTGTTGCACTTAGTTTTTCCTTGTGCGTATAGTGGCACCTGTATTTGGATTTGATTTTTTTTTCCATGCTCACCAGACGCATGTGATTATTGGATACGCCTTTTGAGGCTGATTTTGCTTTTGAGCACTTTGTTTTCATGTTGGACACTATATTGTGTAGTAGCCAAACATGACTGATCTGAGGACCGTACCTGAGTACTTTGCATGCATTAAAAGCTTACCAAGAGGTTTTTGAAAAAAGAGCTATAGTCTCGATATTTCCTACGTGTCCGTGAGCGACACGAACGTTTATAAAGGAAAACCTTTTGGGATATTTTGAAAACGACGAAACGTGTATTTAAGAAAACATATATGGACATATATTATTATTTTAAAATGAGCGTCCGTCAGTTATGCCGTGAGTTACGCATTCCCGCGGCGATTTAGAAAAGATATTGCATGTATTTTATTCAGATTTTGGAGTTTTCAAAGATGCGTACTATACACGTATTATAGTATTTGACTAGTGTATATCGGATTTCAGTAGTGAATTTCAATATCTGCATCTCTATTGTGACTCCGAGGATATGCGTGAAAATCCGATGATTTGCATGACGCTTGACGGAGTTTGATTTTGAGTTTTGTACTCGTTTTTATGCGCACTGGACGCGCTGTGTTATTTCTGCATTTTCCATGACTTCGGAGCCCCGTTGATTTGAGCCGATTACTAAAATGTTTTAGATTTTGGGGGTTTAAATTTAAATTCGGGGACCGAATTTATTTAAGGGGGGAAGACTGTAACATTTCAGAAAATATAATATATTATTTTTGGAATTTAATATTAAAATAATATTTTCCCGAAAACTGCCCGATTTGCGAAATTGGGGTTTTCGAAAAAAGGTATAAATATATACAAATATTTGTGAAATAAATGGAAATTAAAATGATTTATTCATTTAATAATATAATTAAAGGATTTGGCATTTTTATAATTTATTATATGCAATTTTGATAAAAACCCGATTAGTACACTGCTAATCGCGATTAAGCCAAATCCGCATTTCTACAGTTTTTCGTGGTTAGTGCACCATGACATGTTTCATTTTGTTACATGTTTTATTTCATTTGGGTTATTGGTGGAGAGAAAAGAAAAAGAAAAAGAAAAAGTCAAATGGGACAAAATGATTAGGTTAGGTAGATTATGTGAGAGAGAGTGTGTGTGTGAATTTGTGAGAGAGAGAGAGGGGGGCTGCTGCTGCCACTTCCTTTCCCTATCTTTTTTCATCTTCTCTCCTTCATCTCCTCAAGCTCACAACCCTCCCCTTCCATCCCTAGATCTTTCTCCTAATAAGCCCCAAAACCCTACACTCCCTTCACAAAAATTAATCCCCTCTTCAACCTCTACACATGGGACCAAGAAATTTCAGTTTTGATGATCTTAAGGATTCATGGGTGCTATATGAGGTAATCCCTTCACCAATTGGGTAGTTTTTTATTTACTTTAGTATTCATATGTGTTTATATGTGAAATTGTGAAGATTAGTGAACTTTGGGAAACCCTAGTAAAGGGTTGAGTGTTTGTTGAAATTGGTGATGTGTAGTGGCTGCCTACAAGCCTTAGTGATGTTTTACTGACCTGGAATAGGGGATGGAACCCAAAACACGGATTTAGAAACCCCGACATCGGATAAATGTATGATTTGAGAGGGTATTTTGGCATCTGGAGCAACCCGGGGACACTAGAAATAATTTTGCAATTACTGGGAGTCGAGCAGGCATCTAGGAAGCTACCACCGAGACCCGAGACCAAACCCTAACACCCAGGCCGCAGATTTATTCAATATGGCCACAATTTACGGCCAGAGTAGGGTAGAATTGTTCCAGTTTGGTTCCAGGGCCTTATCTGCAGTAAATTTGACCCTCCATATATGCAGAATTGACCAATTTGGCTTAGGGTAAAATCTGGGACCATTTCCATGAGTTGATGCATGGTTTTACGACTTCGTTTTGACTTGATTTTGGTATTTGGTATTGCGTTTCCGTCGTGTGGCGTTTGGACGTCCACGACCAGGGTTTTTGGTCGTGTTTTGCACGCAAAGCTATAGGTTTTGACCTATGAGCGAAACGTGTACCGTTTTGGTTTTCCGCCTAGATTTTAATACGTATTGCAATGGTTTATTATTGTAGGTACCTTCGCGTGGATCCCGAGGCGATGGAGTGTGGCGTCATCGACTTCGGCAAGCAAGAAGCAAGGTGAGTGGATCTATATCCACGGGGGAAGTCGGGTGGATGGCGTATAGCACCCCCGCAAAGTTTTGGTGGAAACCGATTTGTAGCTTATGGTTAAGGAAACCTAGATTAGGAAACTAGGGTTAGAATGAGATAGCTATGAAACCATATTAGAAACTAGAGGATAGTTAGAAGTGATATGTTACTACTATCATAGGATGACGTTTAGCAATATTGCCGTTTAGGGTACAGTAGGACTAGATAGTCGATGTAGATGCGTCATCCGAACCATACCTTTTTCTAAACCGAAGAGTCATGTGTATCTTTTAATTATATACCTTGAGGGATGTTACGGATTTTCAAATGATATCTTTTTCTTAAAAACACCGTAACCCCTATTTTCAAAACTACGATTCGCTTCTTTAAAAATCTGAATGTATGGTTCGGATGTGTATGTTAGATTAGATACTTATACTTAGTAGAGATAGAATGTTTATGTAAATTTGATTTGATATGTGATATAAATGCGATGAAAGAACATAGGACTGACATGATGACATGATGATATGATGATATAATGATATTTTGGTATACGGATGCGAGTCGATCGAGATGATTTATACCCTGCCGGTCCCCTGATATGAGATTATTGCGGATGTGACCTGGGACATAGGTATATAGATATATATATGTGTATATATGTATATAGAATTTTGTGAATCATGGATGATAGGCCGTATGTGATATTAGGCCGTACCCTCATTTGTCTTACAGGATGATAGGATCCCTATTAACTTAATACAGCCGTACGATGATTTTCCGTGCGCGAGGAGTTTGACTTGATGATTGATCCTTACCCTTGACTAGAGGTTGTCGTACGATGGATCATACCGTACCTGATGTTGTTAGGCTGGATGTCGATTGATAGATTGCCAGACTCGGTCATATTAGATACGTATACCCGTCAGCATTTGCATATGATTTACCTTATGCTGCATTCATGTCACTTCCATTGCATTGCTTATACCTATGCTAGTACACTTGCACCATTATCGATGATGCGTATGTTACACGTATACAGATTTGCCGGCTCACACACTTGATCATCGATAATTGCCATGTCACTGCACAGTAGGGTTGCTGCATCATGACATATACATTGATACATCCATACTTGCGGATATACACATTCGTATATCCATATTGGTGCACATATACTTTGATACACCCATACTTGTGCGCATACACATTGTATATCCATATTGGTGCACACATACATTGGTACATCTACACTTGCGCATATTCATATTGTACCTATATAGATAACTGGGTTTTTTTGTAAAATTGGGAACCGCGTGTTATATTTTAAAAACTGGAATCATTTTAAAAGAGCAGTTTTCCCTTAATATGTCATATCACTTTTCCATGTTGCATGATACACGGATATGCTTACATTTCTATTATATGTTGCATGCATCATGCTCTATGATTTTACGCATTGAGATATGCTGTTTTCATGAGATTTCTGGATTTGAGAACCGTAGATATTTTAAAAGAGATTATATGTAGTTTTAAAAAACCTGTTTCTCCTGATATGATATTTCAGTGCGTCTACCATGTGTTTTCTCGGTTCTGAGAGCGACATGTGAAACCCGATTCGAGGAGGCGGATGAGGCCGATTGCGGGTACATGGTGGACCCGGTATGGTACCCCAGGGCAAGAAAAGGATGCTGTGTATACAGACGGTGAGCCTGGCTGAGGGACTACTACCTACCGGTGATAGTATTTGGGCTCGGCGAATATCCGGAGGATACCGACCGGAGTCGAGAGATGATATGGGCCGATCCGGACTGACGGAGCCCGTGGGCCGATACGGACTGACGGAGCCCGATATATGAGGATTTATGTGCCGATGCTGGGCACGGTTTCATGATGTTTTCGAGTGTCGATGCTAGGCACTTAGGTTCCATGATTTTGATGTGTCGGGAGGGACACCGTTGATATATATCCTCATACTTTCATGCACACTCCTTTATGATATTTACGTGCATACAGACATTGATTATATGGGTGGATGAGATCCACATGCATACATAACTTGATTATGGTTGGACGAGATCCATGTACATGCATTGATTATTACTGTTGGATGTTATCCACATGCATATAAGTATTGACTACCTTGTTGGCACATATACAGACCCGGTCACCCTAGATATCATAGTATTACCTTTATGATATAGTTGACCTAGGAGTCGTTGTTTATTCGATTTCAATCTGTTGATATTTTACTCACGAGTTGGAAACTCACCCCCGTTGTGCCACAGTTCTTGCAGGTTGACCGCTCGGATCAGTAGCGGCTTCGCTGGCACGCAGTTGCATTCGGGTGTTTTGCATTGGTAAGTGGGATATTTGTATCGTACCCACTCTTGTATCTATATTTCATTTTGTATCTAGTTAACTCCATCAATCAAAATTTGTAAGTTGTATAAGTAATGAGACTTAGTGAGACTTGTAGTTGCGAGATTTGAGCGATGGGTTTTATATTCGCTTTTGGGGTTATGTCTTTGTCACGACCCGAAAGTACGGAACATGACCGGCACTTAAACTACGAACGTCTCGAGGCGTACGTAATCTAAGTAAACCGAAAACCCAGAAATCCAAACCAAGAAAAGTAGTAGAGTGAAGGAAAACCAATTTAAAACAAGTAGTTTTAATAGCATAAGCCGAATTATGCGGTTTTTAAGAACATCAAAATTTACTGAAAATTTCGGCAGAGTCTCCTTTGTAAATACTGGCTCCCAAACGGGATACAACATGAATAGTATACGAAATCACTAAAAAGGCATCCCCAAGCGGGAGCTAGCTCTTCGTCAATCGACGGTCACAACCACACAAGCAATATAATATACAACGCCAAGGGCGAGGATCAAAACTCAAAAGGAAACTCAAAACCACCAGAAATATAACGAGCGACTCTAAGGTCGAAAGAATAAACAATACTGGTCTCTATCTCAAAAATACATGTTTGGTTGATGGAATTTACTAGATACAACGGAATAATATTATACAAGGTAATATGATGGGTACGATATAAGAAAAACCCACCTACTAGCAAGTCACCCGAATGAAACTGAGCCCGCAAAGCCGTAATGAAACCTGTACGGCAACCTGCAAGAAACTGGGGCACAACGGGGGTGAGTTGCCAACTCGTGAATAGAAAAACATCTACGCACAGAAATCGCATAAATAACGCAATCCTAGGTCAATGATCATAAAATATCCTCAAAAATGTATATAACATGCAGCCTATAACAAGGCTAGGGTAAATATCTAACCCGAGTGTAATCTCATGTGCCCGTGTCAGTGCCTCAAGTAGCAATATATCATATGAATGAGGTATGCATGCATGAAACAGAATACATGTAAATGAAGAAACTGTTTTCATAAATTAGTGAGATTTCCTTCGTATTTTTAAACTGAGGTATCATAAATGAAATCAGTATCAACAGTGTCTAGCATCGACACAAAACATAAATCTCAATGTCTCGAAATATCAATGTCTCAATCTCAATATCTAGGGCGCCGTCAATCCAGACCGGCCCCTACCATCCATCTCAAGACCACGACGGTATCCTCCGGATATCCGACGCGTCGGGTAATATCACCGGTAGGTAGTGCTCCCCAGCCAGGCTCAACGTCAACACCACATTCCTCTTGCCCCGGGGTACCATACCGGGCCCACCATGTACCCGAAACGGTTCCTCCACTCCTCGAATCGGGTCTCGAAATCCATCAGCAAACTCATGGTGGACGACTCATACATCATGGGAAAACCGCACTTTTTATTTTAAAAGGGAGAAAAGGTTTATTTATGTTTTTGCGGTTTTCCTCCAAATCCAAGAAATCTCATAAAATCCGAATCCAAGTCATCAATAGCATGTAAACAGTGAATATAGGCATGAGAATCCATGAATGCGACACAACAGTGAATAATAACATGCATGAAGTAGTAGGCAGTAACTACAATGTCTAACTAGCATATAAGGCAAGTATACTAATATCATGTCTAAACTGTTAGCTAACAACCTATGTCAAATGAAATAGTATTTTCTAAAGTGTTCGTGACATGTCAATTACCGATGAAAATGTGTGTGAGCCGGCAAGTAAGTGTACGTGGTACATACGCGTCATCGGTAATGGTGCTGGTGTCCTAACAGCATGATATTAATAATGCAATAAGAAATTATAATATAAGTATGCGATGCGGAGCGAACAGTAAAAATGAGCGGGAGCTGAATACTAGACGCAACTAAAACTAATCTGCACATCTCTAATATAAGTCCTACAAATTGGTGCCTTTTGAAATAACACGAATCATGGGGTTTTGAAAATAGGGGCTACGGTGTTTTTATGAAAAGATACGTCTTTTGAAATATCCGTAGGATCCCTTGGGCTGTCTTTAAAAATACCCACGATTCGTTAGTTTTTGAAATAGGTAAGAATCGAATCTAATCTAACAACTAAACTAAACTAAAGGGCTAAGCTGACAAGCTGAACTACAGGTAAGGAAACCGCCTAACATCTGAGTCGATACATATACATACCTGTATATATATTAGTCGGTGATCCCGCCTCAATAATATCATATCCAATACCATATCTAAAATCAGACATCCCAAGTCAAGAGTGCGGATCAATCATCAAGATATAGCTCGTACGTAAATCCGTCGTACGGCATCCCAAATCTGGGTACGGGTCAATATCACATTCATCATACTATTCACCTGGTATCCTCTTTATCAAATATCATGATCGCGGTACTGATCTACGTCTAGTACCATACTGATACCGCCTACGTATGCATGGACGTGTGTGAAACACTACGTCAAGGACCCGCTACAACGTCATGTCGTATCTAAGATACGAACCCTGCTATATCACCGATCTCACGGCCTCAAATCGAATCTCATCGACTCAGCTCAATCCCAAGTATCATCCTCAAATCCGTATGTCAACACATAGTCCCATACCCATGTGAACACATAACGATAAAGAATCCCATGAGCACATATCAATAGGAAAGTATGCAAGTATGTATGTGTGTATGTGTAGTGCAACACTACCCTAGGGTTCGCAACACTAAGGTAATCCAACACACCAATATCCATCCTAAGCAACGTTATTAATCCCAAATAACATATAATAATTGTTGGTGTGTATACCCATCCGTATACACCACCACGGACTGCGGGGGTGCTATACGCCATCCACCCGACTTCTCCCCGTAGATATAAATCTACTCACCTGGTCCTCGCTCGCCGGTGCCGACGTCGCCACGCGCTTGCTTGTCGTCTCGAAGTCCGCATGGGGTACCTACATATCATAACGCACCGTATCGCATTAAAACTAAATTCGAAATCGAAACGGCATACGAAAATCAAATCGGCACGCGTATCACGCATAGGTCCAAACCTATCGCCTACGCATGCAAGAATAGTCAAACCAACCCTCGATGTCGATGTACAAACGTCAAACCATCGAGAAAAATCCAATCACACTCATTTGCACATTCACGAACACTAATTTTAATATAAACTAGGTTAAAACTCACAAAAACCCGAATTTCACTTAAAAAGTCATTTTTCCGAAAATCTAGCAAGCACAATTCGCCGTTTTTGTATAAAACATGATGTTTAAATGAATGTAGCGGCCAATATACTTATTAAATATCTTAAATAAGTCATAGAAACAATTTCCGGAATTTAATCTCATTAAATTCCAAAAACCCTAATATTCTAGTTTACAAAAATACCCTTTTTAACAATTTCAAGGCAAAAATGCACAACCTACAATCTAGCTTAGATTTGCATGATCTAAACCATTAAACCACACTTAATAAAGTTAATGAAGTCATGAAAACCTAAACACATTTTTAATCCCAAGTATTTAACCAAATTCAAAAATCTAGTAGGCAAATTAGCACATTAACACAATTTTTTTTTAACTAACCATTAGCACTAGCTACTAATCTTGTATTAACATGACAAAAAGTCTAAATATAACACACAACCATACACCAATTCTATAAAATCCTAACTTGCATTCAAATTCATAACTTGAATTCCAAAACTTGCAATTAAACTCACATATCCAAATTAACACTTAATTAAATTAGCTTAAGAAATTAGTAACAAATTAAGCAACAAAAATGTTTAGAATTATACCCAAAACATATGAAAATCTACAAACACACATAGCCCTCCAAAATGCTCCCTTGCCACCAAAATCCATGCTATACGAGCTAAGCTAAAATGGGTAGGAGTCGGATTTTGATTTGGATTTTTGCTTGATTTTTTGTGGATTTTTCTTTGATGGAACAAAGAGAGGAGAAGAGGAAAATGGGGTTGTTGGGGGGTTGCTGGTTTGGGCCAGGTTGTGGGGGGTTTGGGTGAGGGAGGAGAGAGAGTGAGGTGGAGAAAATAACAAGTAAGGAAGTCCAAGTCAACACAAAGTCAAAAGTCCAACTCTTTTATCCATTTTCTTTTCTTTTCTTTCATTTCTTTTCCTTGAAATCCAAGTGGGGACAAAAGAGGGGGCTGCTGAATTCAGCCAAGGGGAGAAGTGAATGGGGGTGTGTGGGTGTGAGTACGGGTGTGGGGTGATGAAAAATGATAAATACAATACCCCAAATATCCATTTACGCTAAAAAAAAGCCCTTTTTCTTCAATAATTTCTAAACCGTTTTGGCAAATAATTTCGTTCCAAAAACCACATGATAAATTTTTATTTAATGTTTTATGGTGCACAAAATTTGTTTCAACTCATTCCAATTTGTAATTTTCCCGAATTAAATGTATTAGTGACGGCTTAAAATAATAATAAAATAATATTTTTTTCAGAAAATTTGAAATTTCACCAGCGGCTCAATAAACACCAAATAATAGCAATTACATAGCTAGAATATGTATATTTAATTTTTATAATAAGATATTTGCATTTTGACTTTTTACAGAAAACCCCCTTATTTTACCGATTTTTCGAAATTTCACCGAAACGATTTTCAAAGCGTTACAATCTTCCCCCGTTAAAGAAATTCGGTCCCCGAATTTAAATTCAAACTCCCCCAAATACTAAAACATCTAAGAAAACCATCAAGTCGTCGGGGCTCCGAAATTGTAAATACATAAAACAAATCGTAACGCAGCGCATGCGCTTGAAAAATGAGCATATAACTCAAATCAAAACTCCGTCAAGCATCCTGCAATCATCGGAGTCATGGAGAAGACATCAATGCCAAATCCAAATCAAAACCAATATGACATAACTCGAAACTATACATATAAATATCGAATCTATATCTGTAAGTATCTGAAGGAAATGCATGCCAAATCTCTTTAAGTCGCTGTGCAACGCGTATAACACTGCACAGTGGCGGACGTCTATCATAAGAAAATAACTATATACATATATACCTATGTTTGAAATGTACGTTCCGCCGTTTTGGAAACAATTTAGAAGGGTCTCCTTGTTTTAAACATTTCGTGTCATATCAGACACGTAGGTAAATACTGAGGCTATAGCTCGCTTTTTGGAAATCCCTTCAATAACTATCAATGCATGCAAAAATATATTCAGGTACTGTCCTCTGACTAGTCCTGCTCAGTACGAAAACACATAGCAATATCATAAAAACGTACTGCTCTATACGAAATCAATCCCAAAATATGCACATGAATGATACGTGCGTCTGGTGCGCACGGAAATCAAAATCCATGAATGTGCCATATATGCGCACAGAAACAACATCTAAGTGCATCGGGTGTGCACGAAACATCTGTCGTAGGCAACATGTGTGCCTGACAGCAAAATCAGGTGCATCTGACATGCACGAAAAATTCTCAATTTAGTGCCTCTGGTGTGCACCAAAATCACCCTTCAAAATATGCGCCCAATATGCGCGAAAAATCCAAATCAGGTGCATCCATCGTGCACGAAATCATGAAATCCAATATCAAGCGCCGAACATGCGTAAAATCAAATCAGGTGCACAAGGTGCATAAAACAAATATCGAGTATCACAATCGAAATCGAAATCCAGTGCATCTAAGTGCACAAAAGGCGTATCACTGCACTGCAAGCATATATAAACTATACAGAGTGCAGGAACGAAATCGCGTGCATGCATACGCATAAAACCAACTCAACTGTTTAAAACCGTAAAATCACAAACATGTGAAACCCAAGCACGAAAACGATATCAAGTGCAACACTGTGCAACGATCGTATATCCTCAATCATCAAAATCAAATCATACGGATAAATCACCCAAAACATCGTAATCAATAATGGCGGAATAGTACTGCTCAAGCACATCCTCTAAGAATCTCGGCCAACTGTCGCGGTCACTAGTGGGACGTCTCGTCGATGATCATGAACTCTGGCCTGCTGGCGTGCGTAACCATGACCACTCCTGGGTCAAGGTCTTCACTGTGAATTACCAATCTTTCGGTCCATCGGCTCATCGGCCTTGTCAGGTGTACTAACGGGGACGATTCCGTTCTGGCACTTCTCTGGTCATCTCTTGGTCAATCATCGCGACCACTTGTAAGACAGCATATTACTGGCGTCGGCCTCTGGCTCTCTGAATGTACGTGACACATCTGATCCTGAGTGCAAGTATCATTGCAGCAGTGTCCTGGAAGGAATCCTGCTCACGGTCTCTTCCATGTCTCGTCTCTGCCAACTGTCCGGAAGTCATTGTCCTTTCCTATATCTGCATCTTGCTCTGGAACGACTGCATACTCATCGCGACTCCTTCTGGAAGGTAAGTCCAAGTACCATGCCTCGGCATGCGCATCGCCTCTCTGATGTCGGCGGAGTGGAACATCATCTCATCTAGATCTGGTGCGAACCTCTTACTCCACTTTTCTCTAATGTCGTCTGCTTTGGACTCTTCTCGTCGCGGCTGCATGGACTGAGCTCCAACGACTATCCTCGAATCTGGAGTCTCCCAAGAAATGCATCTCACCACCTAGCATCAGAATTAAGTCGAACCATCCAATCGATTGTCAAAACCTCATAATCCCCCAAGGGCTCAACATCTTGGGTACAGTTTAATAGTATCGAGTACATACCACAGCATCGGTGGTCCAGCCGTAGAAGGGCAAACCCAAGCCTCACTAATGGCGCCGTAGAACTGCCGCAAACCCGAAGGTTCAAAGGCTTTCACACGGTCATTAAGTCGAGTTAGGGTTTCATTCTTCTAGAGGGACCATAGAATTGCCTGCATGTCTTTCCGACTACTTTAAACTTGGAATAATAGGTTTCTGACATTCGATCGTCTCTGTCGACTCCCAACGTCTCTGCGTGAAGTCGTCTCTAGCTGGAATTAATCTATCTGATGACCTCGCATCGGGTTAGGCGAACGATCCATATGTCCTAGTCATTCATCCACGATGACTAGCAACCTTCTATCATCTCTTAGTACAACTCGTTCTGCACTAACTCCAGCATCTAGGGCAATACCTCGTCGTTCGTGGCAATAACTGGCTCGCTCGTCTGCACGCTGAACAGTGCCTCGATCATCATGAATAAGCAACACACCAACGGTCATCAAGATCTGGCTGGCCTCTATCATTGGCCCAATCCTCTAAGGTCGATCAGCACATCCGAGTAACCTCATAAAGGCGATCCGCCAAACGCTCGTGGCGCGGAACACAGTCAAAAGACACCTCTCTACAATCGGGTGTCGCCGGAATCATGCCCTGGTCAGTCCTCGTTCGTGACGAGCTCGTGCTGACCGCAACTCTAGCCGTAGCTTTCCCTGCCCGTAACCATAGCAGTAAAACCAAACTGCTACCGATGAGGCTAGATCGGAATGAATATAATACTGAACAAGGAAATGTACATCCTAAGGCTTCATAAGTGGAGTGGCGTGTCGTAAATATGCCGCGGAACATACCAACGGTACGTCACTCTACTTTAGTCACATATTCCATCAACCAAGGGTCATCCTACGCTCCGAAGGTTAAAACCTAACGCTCTGATACCAATTTTGTCACGACCCGAAAGTACGGAACATGACCGGCACTTAAACTACGAACGTCTCGAGGCGTACGTAATCTAAGTAAACCGAAAACCCAGAAATCCAAACCAAGAAAAGTAGTAGAGTGAAGGAAAACCAATTTAAAACAAGTAGTTTTAATAGCATAAGCCGAATTATGCGGTTTTTAAGAACATCAAAATTTACTGAAAATTTCGGCAGAGTCTCCTTTGTAAATACTGGCTCCCAAACGGGATACAACATGAATAATATATGAAATCACTAAAAAGGCATCCCCAAGCGGGAGCTAGCTCTTCGTCAATCGACGGTCACAACCACACAAGCAATATAATATACAACGCCAAGGGCGAGGATCAAAACTCAAAAGGAAACTCAAAACCACCAGAAATATAACGAGCGACTCTAAGGTCGAAAGAATAAACAACACTGGTCTCTATCTCAAAAATACATGTTTGGTTGATGGAATTTACTAGATACAACGGAATAATATTATACAAGGTAATATGATGGGTACGATATAAGAAAAACCCACCTACTAGCAATTCACCCGAATGAAACTGAGCCCGCAAAGCCGTAATGAAACCTGTATGGCAACCTGCAAGAAACTGGGGCACAACGGGGGTGAGTTGCCAACTCGTGAATAGAAAAACATCTACGCACAGAAATCGCATAAATAACGCAATCCTAGGTCAATGATCATAAAATATCCTCAAAAATGTATATAACATGCAGCCTATAACAAGGCTAGGGTAAATATCTAACCCGAGTGTAATCTCATGTGCCCGTGTCAGTGCCTCAAGTAGCAATATATCATATGAATGAGGTATGCATGCATGAAACAGAATACATGTAAATGAAGAAACTGTTTTCATAAATTAGTGAGATTTCCTTCGTATTTTTAAACTGAGGTATCATAAATGAAATCAGTATCAACAGTGTCTAGCATCGACACAAAACATAAATCTCAATGTCTCGAAATATCAATGTCTCAATCTCAATATCTAGGGCGCCGTCAGTCTAGACCGGCCCCTACCATCCATCTCAAGACCACGACGGTATCCTCCGGATATCCGACGCGTCGGGTAATATCACCGGTAGGTAGTGCTCCCCAGCCAGGCTCAACGTCAACACCACATTCCTCTTGCCCCGGGGTACCATACCGGGCCCACCATGTACCCGAAACGGTTCCTCCACTCCTCGAATCGGGTCTCGAAATCCATCAGCAAACTCATGGTGGACGACTCATACATCATGGGAAAACCGCACTTTTTATTTTAAAAGGGAGAAAAGGTTTATTTATGTTTTTGCGGTTTTCCTCCAAATCCAAGAAATCTCATAAAATCCGAATCCAAGTCATCAATAGCATGTAAACAGTGAATATAGGCATGAGAATCCATGAATGCGACACAACAGTGAATAATAACATGCATGAAGTAGTAGGCAGTAACTACAATGTCTAACTAGCATATAAGGCAAGTATACTAATATCATGTCTAAACTGTTAGCTAACAACCTATGTCAAATGAAATAGTATTTTCTAAAGTGTTCGTGACATGTCAATTACCGATGAAAATGTGTGTGAGCCGGCAAGTAAGTGTACGTGGTACATACGCGTCATCGGTAATGGTGCTGGTGTCCTAACAGCATGATATTAATAATGCAATAAGAAATTATAATATAAGTATGCGATGCGGAGCGAACAGTAAAAATGAGCGGGAGCTGAATACTAGACGCAACTAAAACTAATCTGCACATCTCTAATATAAGTCCTACAAATTGGTGCCTTTTGAAATAACACGAATCATGGGGTTTTGAAAATAGGGGCTACGGTGTTTTTATGAAAAGATACGTCTTTTGAAATATCCGTAGGATCCCTTGGGCTGTCTTTAAAAATGCCCACGATTCGTTAGTTTTTGAAATAGGTAAGAATCGAATCTAATCTAACAACTAAACTAAACTAAAGGGCTAAGCTGACAAGCTGAACTACAGGTAAGGAAACCGCCTAACATCTGAGTCGATACATATACATACCTGTATATATATTAGTCGGTGATCCCGCCTCAATAATATCATATCCAATACCATATCTAAAATCAGACATCCCAAGTCAAGAGTGCGGATCAATCATCAAGATATAGCTCGTACGTAAATCCGTCGTACGGCATCCCAAATCTGGGTACGGGTCAATATCACATTCATCATACTATTCACCTGGTATCCTCTTTATCAAATATCATGATCGCGGTACTGATCTACGTCTAGTACCATACCGATACCGCCTACGTATGCATGGACGTGTGTGAAACACTACGTCAAGGACCCGCTACAACGTCATGTCGTATCTAAGATACGAACCCTGCTATATCACCGATCTCACGGCCTCAAATCGAATCTCATCGACTCAGCTCAATCCCAAGTATCATCCTCAAATCCGTATGTCAACACATAGTCCCATACCCATGTGAACACATAACGATAAAGAATCCCATGAGCACATATCAATAGGAAAGTATGCAAGTATGTATGTGTGTATGTGTAGTGCAACACTACCCTAGGGTTCGCAACACTAAGGTAATCCAACACACCAATATCCATCCTAAGCAACGTTATTAATCCCAAATAACATATAATAATTGTTGGTGTGTATACCCATCCGTATACACCACCACGGACTGCGGGGGTGCTATACGCCATCCACCCGACTTCTCCCCGTAGATATAAATCTATTCACCTGGTCCTCGCTCGCCGGTGCCGACGTCGCCACGCGCTTGCTTGTCGTCTCGAAGTCCGCATGGGGTACCTACATATCATAACGCACCGTATCGCATTAAAACTAAATTCGAAATCGAAACGGCATACGAAAATCAAATCGGCACGCGTATCACGCATAGGTCCAAACCTATCGCCTACGCATGCAAGAATAGTCAAACCAACCCTCGATGTCGATGTACAAACGTCAAACCATCGAGAAAAATCCAATCACACTCATTTGCACATTCACGAACACTAATTTTAATATAAACTAGGTTAAAACTCACAAAAACCCGAATTTCACTTAAAAAGTCATTTTTCCGAAAATCTAGCAAGCACAATTCGCCGTTTTTGTATAAAACATGATGTTTAAATGAATGTAGCGGCCAATATACTTATTAAATATCTTAAATAAGTCATAGAAACAATTTCCGGAATTTAATCTCATTAAATTCCAAAAACCCTAATATTCTAGTTTACAAAAATACCCTTTTTAACAATTTCAAGGCAAAAATGCACAACCTACAATCTAGCTTAGATTTGCATGATCTAAACCATTAAACCACACTTAATAAAGTTAATGAAGTCATGAAAACCTAAACACATTTTTAATCCCAAGTATTTAACCAAATTCAAAAATCTAGTAGGCAAATTAGCACATTAACACAATTTTTTTTTAACTAACCATTAGCACTAGCTACTAATCTTGTATTAACATGACAAAAAGCCTAAATATAACACACAACCATACACCAATTCTATAAAACCCTAACTTGCATTCAAATTCATAACTTGAATTCCAAAACTTGCAATTAAACTCACATATCCAAATTAACACTTAATTAAATTAGCTTAAGAAATTAGTAACAAATTAAGCAACAAAAATGTTTAGAATTATACCCAAAACATATGAAAATCTACAAACACACATAGCCCTCCAAAATGCTCCCTTGCCACCAAAATCCATGCTATACGAGCTAAGCTAAAATGGGTAGGAGTCGGATTTTGATTTGGATTTTTGCTTGATTTTTTGTGGATTTTTCTTTGATGGAACAAAGAGAGGAGAAGAGGAAAATGGGGTTGTTGGGGGGTTGCTGGTTTGGGCCAGGTTGTGGGGGGTTTGGGTGAGGGAGGAGAGAGAGTGAGGTGGAGAAAATAACAAGTAAGGAAGTCCAAGTCAACACAAAGTCAAAAGTCCAACTCTTTTATCCATTTTCTTTTCTTTTCTTTCATTTCTTTTCCTTGAAATCCAAGTGGGGACAAAAGAGGGGGCTGCTGAATTCAGCCAAGGGGAGAAGTGAATGGGGGTGTGTGGGTGTGAGTACGGATGTGGGGTGATGAAAAATGATAAATACAATACCCCAAACATCCATTTACGCTAAAAAAAGCCCTTTTTCTTCAATAATTTCTAAACCGTTTTGGCAAATAATTTCGTTCCAAAAACCACATGATAAATTTTTATTTAATGTTTTATGGTGTACAAAATTTGTTTCAATTCATTCCAATTTGTAATTTTCCCTAATTAAATGTATTAGTGACGGCTTAAAATAATAATAAAATAATATTTTTTTCAGAAAATTTGAAATTTCACCAGCGGCTCAATAAACACCAAATAATAGCAATTACATAGCTAGAATATGTATATTTAATTTTTATAATAAGATATTTGCATTTTGACTTTTTACAGAAAACCCCCTTATTTTACCGATTTTTCGAAATTTCACCGAAACGATTTTCAAAGCGTTACAGTCTTGCTTTTCTTTATCTTTTTGTGGTGAACTTCGCCGTTGGGCGTCGTATATTTATTTATACTGTATTGCATGGTTGTGATCCGCCGTTTGGCGAAGAGCTAGCTCCCGCTTGGGGATGCCGTTATTCTTATTATGTATTTGTGGTTTTGGATCAAAATATACAAAGGAGGTGCTGCCAAAATTTTTAAAAGACGAAACATGTTTTCAAACTAGAAAATTTCACTTGCATCATTCATGTTTCTTTTATATGCATTTAAGCACACTTGATTTCATTATACCTTTATTTCAAAAACTTCACCTCCTTTATTTTTCTTAAAAGGTTTAGATTTCTGGGTTTCAGCTTACTTGAATTCCATTACGCCTTTAGACGTTGCGTGAATCAAGTGTTGGTCACGAGCTAATATTTCGGGTCGTGACACTTTGTTGGTGTATAAGGATTCCATCTCAGATCTCATTAGCATCCAGCCATTCTTACAGAGTCCCCACTCTTGATGGCCTGCTCGAAACAAGTTGGGTCATCATCTCATGATGCAATCCTCGCTCCCACTGTCATAGAGTTACCGAAGTATCTCTCAGGTGGATGAGGAACCCTACTAGATCGGCGGAGAGGCTGAGGTTCGTTAGAAACTATTGAATCCTTCGGGTTTACCAAATCATCAGCTGCAGTTTGTATAGGTGGAAATCTTTCCGGTTCTACCTCATGACCACTAATTTCTTCACAAGAAATTCCCTTTCACAAAGGTGGCATGCTGAGAAACAAAACATCTTTTGTTCCTCGATGTGATAGAAGATATTCCTATTCCATATCACATATGCAGAGGTAGGCATCTGATTTGATTGGAACCCTATTCAATAGGTATGCAGCTTCTCAAGTGCATAACTCCCAAAAGGAAATAGGAAACTCAGTAGTACTCATCATAGAGCACACCATATCATATAGGGTGCGATTGCTCCATCCCGATACACCGACATGCTGTGGTGTATACGGAGGAGTAATGCTGAGAGAGAATCTCATTCTCCTTTAGAAAAGTCCAGGAATCCCGTGCTCAAGTATTCTCCTTCCTGATCACATCAAAGGATATTATACTTATACCCGTTTTGGTTCTCTACTTCTGAAGTACAAAGAACCAGTCCTGGCATGTGTAGACAGGGGACCTCATACATCATCATGTATCAATCCTAAGAGTTCATTAACACTTTTTCTGTTTCCAATAAACAGAGCTATGGTCATCTTATCTTTGTGACATGACTGGAAGTTTCATAAGATGTAAATTCAAACTAATTTAAATATGCATCTAAATGTAACTTCAGCTAGTCGGGTCACATTGATATGACCTAGTCTACAATACCTCAAGAAGGATTCGTTCATTTCTGAACTCTTCCTCTTGTGTGTGTTCTGTACATTAAGAACTGTGGTTTGATTTAGAACGTCTATGCTTTTAGATAGCGTGCCTGAACTGATCAACTCTTGATATAGGAAATGTTCAAAACATTATCCAACAATACAAAATTATATCCTTCTTTATTAAATAAAGATATTGATATGATGTTGTAAATCAGGTTCGGTATCTAATAACATTCGTTCAGAATCAATGTATTTGGTAATACAGGGTGATAACTGCCAACTGCTTGGCTTGCAATAACTACACCGTTTCCAACTTTTGAAACTTATCATCCGTTCTCAGTTCTCTACCTATCTGCAGCCTATGTAACATATTACATATCCGGGATCCTGATCCGGTATCTCATACCCAGGACGTAAAGGATACTGAGAAACAGTTTTCTGTAATGAACATACCCGAAGAAGATGCATCAGCATGCACTTTCTTCATTTGGGCGGCACGGGAATTCTGGTAATCCCCTATTTCCTGCTCGGTCTTATAACAATTATAGGTTGGAGCGGGACCAACGTTCCCTAGCGCAGTATAACAATCGGGTTCGGTCAATACATCTGTATTATTATCTTGGTTAAGGCGTGACATGGTCGCTACCTGGAGAGAGAGAGAAGAAAACACTCAGCGTATGCTCTTGCAAGATTAGATTGGTTATTAATATATCTAATCAGGATGTCTCCCACTGTTTTAGTCAAATCTTCCTTCAAACCCTAAAAGGTAAGACTAGCCGGGATTAATTACACTCTACAAGTTCGCCAATTTTTCAGCTAGGCCAGTATCGGTACTTTGAGGGAGGTTCCCCGTACTTTCGCACGGACCTAATTAAAAAAATAAACCTCATTTTCCAAGGGGTGTAATCCCGTTAACACCTTTCTAGACACCTACTCGATCGGCTAATTGTAATGTATAAAACTCTCCCACGAGTAACTCTTACTCACAGTGGGTATCGGGATCCAACTATCTCATAGAAGGTATGCAATCTCATTGCAAATTTCAACACTTGAAATTCCCGATAATATTTTGCCCCTAATACTTATGACCTTAACTATGGTCAACATATCATAAGCACTAGTCAAGTTCTTCCCGTCATTTCATGATTAATTAGACCCACCCACATGACCCTCAACTATGGTCGACATAATCACATGACTGTCCTAATTAATCGCATTATATGCAGTGTAGGAAGACATCACTTAGCTACCATACACTACGCCTCAACTATAGTCGACATACGCAGCACGAATACTAAGTACTCTACTTCCTAAAATGACGGAGGGCTACGACAGGTTTTTAAGAAAACCTTTTGCGTAATGAACTTGATATCGTTGTAGAATCGAGTGATTTTGAAAAAGGAATGTTTTTTGAGGCTTTTCTAGTTTCGCTAAAGAGGTCACTCCTGGTGAAGGGATCTCGGCTCTTTCCTCATCGAATAAGGTGCAGAATATTTCATAAATACCTCTGTGCAAAGCTAGAACTATAGAAGCAATCAAAAGACAAACTGAGTGTGTAGCATATGCTAGTTTCGCTAAAGAGGTCACTCCTGGTGAAGGGATCTCGGCTCTTTCCTTATCGAATAAGGTGTTGGATATTCTACAAGGAATACCTCTATGCAAAGCAAGAACTAGAGCTACCAGTTTTTAAACAAGTTTCTACAACATCTTAAGGTTTCTTTTAGTTTCATTAATCTCATTAATGAAGTCTCGTTTTATTATGCTTCACAAGCATCACATTTGAAACGAAATCAGCAATATAACATATATCTCATATATATAATATAAACATTCGTCTCAGGCAGTAATATGATCTCATCACAGAACATTGCAGGAGAAGATAACATATGAAATATTGGATATACTAGGACGTCCGTGTTTTATTTCAAGCCTGTATAAAACACGGATTCCACGGTCGTGATGAATAGCCAAACCCAAATCCCTAAACCCCTACGAGAGCAGCAAGTAATCCTGCCAGTTATAGAGTTAGGAGACCCGGTCTCGACTCCTCGAGATGGTCTCCCACTGGACCCTAGAACCCGGTTACTTGTGCTTCCCAGCTTGGGTCTATCCTAATGCGGAAAAGTAAATAATATACAATGGTGACATCATCCACAGCCCGGAAGTGCCCCAATAAAAGAATATTACATATAAATGAATTTTACATGAATGAAAATGAAAAACTCTCATCTCACATAAAACCCCCGGCTATTCAGAACACGACGATCCAATATAACATATCACAGCAACACATAATATCTCATATCATCAACGTAAGTAAATATGCGTACCCCAATTGCCGTTGATGTATAGCAACGAAACCGGCGATACACTACATATTATACTTACGGTCGCAGAAAAGAAAGTGTAAAACTACAACAGTTGGAATCCGCAAACTCGTTAGACATCGCATGCCTAACCAAATGAATTCCTTAGACATCGCATGCCTAACAATTATAAACCCCGCATTTTAGTCTCAATATCGAAAACACTTTTCAATATCTAGTCGGGAAATTCAACAAGATTCCCGACAACCTGATCGAATACTCGTCGAAAACTTTAGTAGACGGCCGCACCCCCGATGCCGTCGACGAAGTGCACTAAGGCGGAACACCGCTGCCGCGAGCACCCGAACGGATGTTTTTGGCGACGGGGTTCTCCTACAGGGAAAAAAGCGAGTATCTGCGTACGCTACGTGATTGCAACGGACTTTTGATCACATCAAAATCCCGTGGCAACCGATCATCTGAGACTAAACTGCTAGATTTATAACATTCAAATTAGTTATCTCATAACTACTTGTGGATTCCAAATATTGTATCACATTTCAGATAAATAGACAATGTTAAACTTTCCGATCGAATAAATAAACACCCAAAATTTCCCAAATAGCTCAACACTTGAGCGGAGTTCAAAAATCGCAGAACATGTCACAGCCCCAATGAACCAGCCGTAGAAGGGTCAAACCAACACCTCACATGTGGCAACGCTAAACTACCACAAACCCTAGGGTTCAGTGGCAGTTTTGACGGTCACATAATCGAGTTAAGGTTACGTTCTTCTAGAGGGTCTACAGATACGCTTGCATGTTTTCCCGAAAGTTTTAAACTCGTGGAAAAATCCAACACTTGAAAGTTTTCCGACAGGGGAAAAAGTGAGTTATTGATATCCGTTCGAACTTTTTAACAGGTTCTAAATTACCCGAAAAAACTTAAACGAAGTTAAACTTTCCGATCGAATCAACGAGTTTCCAATATTTCCCAGAAATCTCAACACTTGAGTAGAATTAAAAATTCCCAGAAGTATGAAAAAGTACCCAAGAATAAACCCATGAAGTATTAGCCCCTAACTCCCAAAGATGGCCGCGGAACCGCCGCCAAATGCATGGTTTGGCCGCAGTTCCGCGGTCTCTTGAGGGAGTTAGGGCTTCGTATTTCACAATAATTCTTAGAATTCCCTGCATGATTTTCTGAGTATTTTTAATATGAAAAATTTCAACTTTTGAAAAAAATTCCAAAGAAGGGGTTTGTATCGAGGTTTCGGGGTTCGATCGGACTTCAAACTTCGTCCAGACAACGCCTAAAGCTCTAGCTCGGCTCTGATACCACTGTAGGGTTACTAGACACTATCAAAAGGGTCTACAAGGCATCAATCATGCCAAAATCAAATTTTTCAAGTGCCAAACAACCCTAACCAAGATCTTAAACTAGAGATTAGGCAAAACAATGAGCAAGTAAACAACTTTACTTCTAAGAGTTTGGGATTACAACCTTTGTAGTACGTTCCTTCGCTTCATAAGCTCCGAATAGTAGTCCCTTCGCCGCGATCATCATGTACCCAGACTCTAGAGAAGCTCCATGAAGAGAAAAATGCAAGCTTACTTCCGATCTTCAACAACTAAGATGATCTACCTTGAAGAAACTCAAACCCAAGCTTTTGCTTCACTAATCAAGTATTAGCAAAGCAAACACCCTAATCTAAGTGGCTAGAATAGATGAGGATGATGAAGTAGGAAGTTAGCTCACTTTTGTTTTCAATTTCTCACTCATTATCATCACTTTTCAAAAACCTAGTCAAGGTTTTCTTGCATGAAGAAAGAAGAAGAAGAAGCAAATCCTTTTGTGATGAATAATGAAAAAATCATTGTTGTGGTTACTAATCAACCATGGGTTAAGAAAGAAGACTTAACCCTTGTAGAGAATTAACTAGGGTAAAGGGTTTGGGTTGGGTTAAAAAAATATCTTCACAAAATATCAAAGTCAAAGTCAAAGTTTCAAGAAGCTTCATGAAAGCTTCATCCAAGCTTAACCCTAATCCAAACGCTAACCATATTTAAACTCCACAAAACATGTTGCATTTGTAACCCTAACATGTTACAATATTATATATCACATATACAATATTTATTGTAACAAAATAAAATAATACAATTAACATATATCACATATATATCAATGTATTATCCAAGTGAGAAAAAGAATCTTTAAGTGAGCTAATATTAGTTAATGTAATATAATATATCAAATATATAATTATACATTAAATTTTCGAATCAACACTTGATCCGATAATCTGGCTATTTCATAAATAACCGACTAATATAATCTGTATCAGTTCATCGAATCAACACTTGATCCGATGATCCGGCTATATCACATATACCCGGCCGATATCACATATCGTGAGAATCTAATACGGTATCGCATACACGTATTATTCTCGGTCCGCACATATCACATATGTGCTCCTACTCCGTTTTTCCTGAGCCAGGAAACCTCTGTGTAGGACTCTAAAGAATCGTCAATACGCCGGCAGTAGGTGATGATCATATCAAACACCCACAAGCTGCAAGCGGTCAGCTAAACGTAATAGCCACCCAGGTATTGAGCGATCAGAAGATCAATAAGCAAGCCTGTACATTCTCCTGCGAATCCAATCAGTAACACTCCTGTACAGTCCGGACTCTTCTTCTGATATGTCGCATATCTCGCCGGTAAACGTCAGACCCCAGTAGCTTGATAAGTCGTGTCGATATGAAGTCCATAACAGTTCGAGAAACTACTGATAATACTTACCAGTAAATCTCAGTAACCCTGGCCAGGGATTTCTAATTATAGTCAATCGAATACAGCGCAACATCAGCTCCCTATACTGGGAGAGACGAAACCCCTCCTATCGCTCATTGCCTCCATGTGATTCGGGACTGTACCCAAAAGCCACCGTTTTGCACGCCCCCTTGGACGTAATGAGGTGGAAATCAAAGCACAGTGGGAATCACACAAGACTCTATGACGATCTCGGGTCTACAGACTAACCTGTACCAATGTCACCAGAGAACTGCCATTTGACGTGAGGTATAATACCATTTAGGAGTTCTCGGCGAGTCCATCCAGTGTACCCAGTCTCCACTAAGCATCCGTATACCTACTCTGATGTCAAATACCAATGGATATGGGATCATCCATCGCCCATCATATGGGTCAAGAAGCGCATACGCTTGTCTACTCTGGAGTATCGATGCCCTGTCTCGGTACTCCCACGACTATGAATATTTGAAGGATGTACTTAGCGACTACACTACCCCACTAGTATGATCTTCATCATAATCCTGGTAGTCAAGTACTCATCCTAAGGGCTTTATCAACATGTAACATAAAGACAATCTGAGTACATGTTAAGATAAAGTGCAACCAGATAGCATACTATCATGTCGAGCAAGAAAGTCCTCCCTATATATGTCCAAGCATCCACCACAATATACATCGTATGTATAGTAGTGGCCTTTAGGACATACATATCACTAACACCGTAACCCAACAGGGGTCTGCTGGAAGTGGTCGACGGTGAAGAGGAGGTCAGCGGCGATGATGATGGATGCAGTGGCCGATGGAAGGTGGTGGTAACAGTAGGGGTCGACTGTAGTGTTGATGGGTGGAGGAAGCGGGATGCTCGATGTGAGAGGGAGGGAGTTTGAGTGGAAGAGTGGAGTTGCTGGTGGGGTTATCGACATGGAGACGGTCGTGGAGAGAGAGTTTTAGAGAGAGATTACAAGATAGATGTAAGAGATAAAGATGAGTTAAATAATGAGAGATGGTTGTTGAGAGATAGAAGAGAAGGCATGGATCTCATGGATGTTGGGACGAGGCACTGGTCATGGGGGAGACATTGGCGAGGGCTGCGATGTGGGGGAGAAGATGGCGAGGATGAATCACTCATATGACTCACTAATCTCATTTAATCCATATGCCACCTTAACCCCCAAGTCACCATCTTCTAGAAGCTTCTCGCGTAATTACGAGAATGCCCCTCCTATCCGTGAAAACACGGAAAAACTTTAGACTGTATAAATCCAATATCCCGATACTAGAATCTGGCTTAAACCAAAGCCGGCTAGTAAAAACTGTCCGAAAGTCGTACGTGCGTAAACACACGTATGCGTCCGAACCCTTGTCGTAAAACCATACGACCTCTATATCGTTTCGCCTGGAGCAGGAAAACTCTCTGTGTGGGACTCTAATGACTCAACTACTACGCTGGCAGTGGGTTTAACCACAGACCGCAAGCGGCACTAGCTGTACGTAACGGTCCCCAGGTAGATGTCGATAAGAAGGCCGATGAGGAAACCCATCCGAACTCCTACTGAGCCTGATGTGACAATCTCCGTACAGTCCGGTCTGTTCGTCTAAGACTATCGCATATCGGGCCTGGGGGCGGCAAGCGTCAGTCCCCAAATAGCGGTATAAGTCGTGTCGGAGCGAAGCCCATTACACCCTGAGAAACTACTGGAACCTACCAGTAAATCTCGCTTGCCCTGGCCAGGGACTTTGCGTAATGGCTCTCTGACACAGCGCGATATCAACTCCCAATACCGGAAGAGACGAATCCTGTCTAACCGCCACTGCCTCCAAATGCTCGGGACTGCACCCAACTGCTACCTGTTTGCACGACTCCTTTGAGCCGTGGTAGGGTAGCAATCTAAGAACACTGGGACACACTCGAGGCGAAGTAGCAGTGTCAAGTCTGCGGACTATGCTGTACTCATGTCACCTGGGAATTGTTAACTGACGACTGGTATAAAAACCCAACCAACAGTTCCCTGAGAGTCCTGTCCGGTGTACCCGTAACCCAACGAGCACCTGTATACTATCTCCAGTACGACGTACTGACGGCTGTGGGACAGACCATCTCCCCAACTGGGATGAGAAGCGTACACACTAGTCTACTCCGGAGTATCGATGCCCTGTCTCGATAATCCTACGACTAGGGACCTGAATAGGGATGTGCTTGTAGACTACCCAGCCCCCACTAGTGTGACTGCCATCACAACGCTGGTAGTCAAGCAAGATCCTAAGAGCTCTATCAATACGTATACTCACATATTAAGATAGAAAAAACGAAGTAGCATACTACCATGTTTAGCAAGACTGTTATATACATGTGATATCCCAAGCTTCCATTAAGTAATATACAAACTAGTATGATACAATAATGGCCCCTAGGGCATATACACTAACAATCTCCCACTTGCACTAGGGCCATGTACTGGCGTATCGAAGACCGATGATCTCGAGTAACCTCTCGAACTGAATCTGAGGTAGGGCCTTCGTGAATGGATCAGCAATGTTCTCTTCAGTAGAAACTCTCCGAACCTCGATCTCCCGACGATCAATGATCTCCCTGATCAGGTGATACCGCCTCAAGATGTGTCTGGACTTCTGATGGGACCTTGGTTTCTTCGCTAAAGCTATAGCTCCGTTGTTGTCGCAATACAGAGGTATTGGATCAACTATGGTAAGAACCACCTGAAGTTCTATTAGGAACTTTTCATCCAGACTGCTTCTTTTGCGGCATCGCAAGCAGCAATATACTCCGCTTCCATCGTCGAGTTAGCAACGGTGTCCTGCTTGGAGCTCTTCCAGCACACCGCCCCTCCATTGAGAGTAAAGACATAACCCGACATGGACTTGGAATCGTCTTTATCACTCTGGAAGCCAGAATCAGCAAAGGCCTCTAACTTGAGGTCTTTTCCCCCGTATATCAAGAACATCTCCTTTGTCCTTCTCAAGTACTTGAGAATGTTCTTTACTGCTATCCAGTGATTCTCCCCTGGGTCTGACTGATACCGGCTTACCACGCTCAGTGCGTAAGCTACATCTGGTCTGGTGCACAACATCGCATACATTATAGAGCCTACCGCAGAAGCGTAGGGTATAATAGACATGCGTTCCCTTTCCAAATCAGTCTTGGGAGACATCTCTTTGGAGAGGATGATTCCGTGACAAGCCGGTAGATTACCGCGCTTAGAATCTTCCATACTGAATCTTTTCAGTATAGTGTTGATATACCTGGACTGCGAAAGTCCCAACATCCTCTTGGATCTATCACGATAGATCCGGATCCCCAGAATGTAAGAGGCATCACCCAGGTCTTTCATGGAGAACCTGTGTGACAAGAATCCTTTGACAGATTGTAGCATAGGAATGTCATTTCCTATCAATATAATGCCATCCACGTATAAGACGAGGAATACGACACTTCTGGCCACAACTACTATATATACGTGGTTCATCTGGATTTTTGATAAAGTCATATTCTTTGACTGTTTCATCAAAACAGATGTTCCAACTCCGCGATGCTTGCTTTAGTCCATAAATGGACTTAAGCAACTTGCATACTTTACCGCTGCTCCCACTCTGATTGAAACCCTCTGGCTGATCCATATAGACGCACTCTTCTAAATTACCATTCAGAAAAGCCGTCTTTACGTCCATCTGCCATATTTCATAATCATGGAAGGCAGCAATAGCAAGAAGGACCCGAATGGATTTGAGCATAGCCACTGGAGAAAAAGTTTCGTCATAGTCTAAACCAGGTCTTTGACGAAAACCCTTTGCAATAAGTCTAGCCTTATAGGTTTCTATCTGTCCATCTACACCAATCTTTTTCTTGAAGATCCATTTGCATCCTATGTGTTTTACCCCATATGGAGCAAAGTCCAAAGTCAATACTTTGTTGGTGTACATGAACTCCATTTCGGTCCGCATTGCATCTAGCCATCGTACCGAGTTGCCGCTCTGGATGGCCTGCTGGAAGCTAGTAGGTTCATCATCATCGATGATACAATCCTCTCTATCCCCATCTATAAGAAAACCGTAGTATCTCTTAGGCGGATGAGACGGCCTACTACTCCTGCGGAGGGGTGCGGAAATGTCATGTTCTTCTTGAACTACTGGTTCTACCAAACTTTCAGTAGTAGTTTGTGGTTCTGGAATTTCTTCCAGTTCTATTTCGCTCCCACTTAATTCCTTTTCTAAAAACTGCTGTTCTAGAAAATGGGCATTACGAGAAACAAAAACATTTTGTTCCTCTGCGTAATAGAAATAATATCCCTTGGAGTTCTTTGGATATCCCACAAACTTACACTGTACTGATCGTGCCTCGAGCTTCTCCACATGCTGCTTTTTAACAAAAGCTGGACATCCCCATATCTTCAGATGCTGAAGATGGGGTTTCTTCCCACTCCACATCTGATATGGAGTGGTAGGCACAGTCTTGGTAGGAGCCCTGTTCAAAAGATATGCCGCTGATTCTAACGCATAACCCCAGAAAGATCGCGGTAACTCAGCATTACTCATCATGGAACGTACCATATCCAATAGGGTTCGATTCCGTCTCTCCGATACACCATTATGCTGTGGAGTGTATGGAGGAGTAAGCTGAGAGAGAATTCCTTTCTCTTTTAGGTAACCTAGGAACTCGGCACTTAAGTATTCACCACCTCGATCAGATCTTAGTGTCTTGATACTTTTGCCGGTTTGGTTTTCTACTTCATTCTTATACTCTTGGAATTTTTCAAAAGCCTCGGATTTATGTTTCATCAGATAAATGAATCCGTACCTTGAATAATCATCCGTAAAAGTAATGAAATAGGAAAAACCACCTCTTGCATGTGTAGACATTGGATCACATACATCGCTGTGTATGAGTCCTAAGAGCTCGCTCGCTCTTACTCCATATCCAGTGAATGGAGTCTTTGTCATCTTTCCTTTGAGACATGATTCACAAGTGGCATAAGTTTGATATTCGAACGAGTCCAAATATCCTTCTTTATGTAACTTAGTTAACCTTGTCTCATTGATATGACCTAGTCTACAATGCCATAAGAAAGCCTTATTTAAATCTGGAGACTTTCTTTTTAGTATGTTCTGGACATTGAAAATCTGGAGTTGGTTTAAGACATATATACCGTTATTCAGTGTACCGGACCCAATCAAACCATGATTAAGGTGGATATTAACAACATCGCTTACAAACGTGAAATCATAACCTTTATTTGATAACAAGGAAACTGATATGATATTACATGTTAAACTAGGTACACAAAAACAGTTATGTAAAACCAAAATATGTCCACTCGTCAATCCCAGGTGATAATCCCCGACGGACACAGCTCCCACGCTAGCTCCGTTAGCAACCTTTAGGGTCATATCACCTTTCTTCAGCACCCTACGGTTTCTCAGTGCCTGCAATGAATTGCATATATGAGATCCTGATCCGGTATCCAATACCCAGGAAGTAGAGTTGATTGACAGACAATTCTCAATTACAAACACACCTGAAGTCGAAACCACAGCTTGCTTCGGTCCCTGGTTCTTGGCGTTCCACGCCTTGCAATCCTTCTTCCAGTGCCCTTTCCTGTGACAATGGAAGTACTTATCCTGCGCCACTACTGGCACTGCAATCTTTTTCTTTCCCTTCCCTCCCACCTTACTAACACCTCCTCTAGGTTTGGTGGCGGCCTTCTTCTTCCTTCCTTTGGCCCTTGCCTTGGACCCGGAAGAAGATGCACCGCTAACAAACATAGCGGGTGTTTCCCTTGCCTTCTGCAAGGTGCCCTCTGCACTCCTCAACATGTTAAGGAGTTCCGGAAATTCAACTTCTTTTCTTTGAATGTTGAAGTTCAGAATAAACTGGGCGTAGGTGGAAGGAAGGGACTGGAGAATAAGGTCTGTATAGAGCTCATTATCCAAAGTCGTCCCAAGGTCTGTGAGCTCTTCTATATAGCCTATCATCTTTAGGACATGTTCTCCTACCGATGATCCGACGGCCAACCTCGCTCGAAACAAGTTCTTAGAGGTCTCGTATCTTGCTATACGAGATTGCTCTCCATAAAGTTCCTTTGTATGGAGAAATATGGCATCTAGTTCCATATCCTCGTGCCTCCTCTGATGTTCATTGTTCATCGAGGCAAGCACGATGCACTTGGCCTTCGCGCAATCATACTCCCAGGTTTTGCGGATTTCCTTATCCGCATTGCTGGATTTGGGACCTGGGACTGCAGGTGCCTTAGCGGTGAGGAGGTACCCCAATTTGTCATAGGTCAAAGCCATTTTGACATTCCGCAGCCAATCTTTATAGTTTGGCCATGTCAGTATATTTTTCTCTAAAAGTAACTTAAGTCCAGTCATTTTCAGGGTCGCTGCAATTAGGAGAGAGAGAAGAAAACTCTTTAGCATGATGCTCTTGCAAGTTTAGAGTGGTTTTTAGTTTATCTAAACTGGATGGCTCCCACTGTTTCTCGAATCCTTCCTCAAACCATAAAAGAAGAATTAGCCAGGACTATTCTCACCGTACAATACTTGCTTAACCGTTCAGCCAGGCCAGTGTCGATACTTCGAGGGAGGTTTTCCAACGCTTTTGCGAAGTTCCTTAATTAAATAACCTCTTTTCTCTGGGGGCGTAGCCCCGCTGACACCTTTCTTGACACCTACTTGGTTTATAGCATTGATCGTTAAGTGACGAATATCCTGATAAGTAGCATATACTCACAGTAGGATCGGGATCCAAATATCATCGTCTGATAATGCTGAAGGAATCCTACCAACATTCATCAAACTCCAAATGGTATGTATCTCTTTGCAAATTTTAGTTTCTTTAGAAATTCCCGATATAAATTTTTGCCCCATGCTCTTATGACCTTGGCTTTGGTCAAAATGTCATAAGTCACATGTCAAGTTCTACCCGTCAATATCTTGTCAATTTGAACCCATCCGTACATACCCCTGACTTTGGTCAAATGATAATACGACTGTCCCAAACTAACTCATCTATCTATGCAACAAATGAATACCCAACAGCTACCAAACACTATGCCTTGACTTTGGCCAAAATACATAGCTTGAATACTACTGAATACCCAAATGAAATGACGGAGGGCTACGAATGGTTTTGGCGAAACCGTGAACGTAGTGAACTTGATATAACCGAAGGAACCTGATAGCTTTTAAAAGGAGTGGTTAAAGCTCCGCAATTAAAAAAATATCTTCTGTTTAAAAATAACCGAGTGGTTTCTTTTAAATTGTTCCAACAATTAAACTTTTGGTTTATTTTCTTTACATTAATAATAATGCGTCCCATCATTAACCTATCATTGTGGAAAACAACGAAAATACAACGTCCTCTTATGCCATCCGCATTCGCCACTGGGTCCCGTCATCACCCGTTAGGTTACTTAACTAACGACAGAGCGGGGACTGGGCTAGCGCGGGTGTAAAACATAAGTGACGTCTAAATAGCTATCATATATAGATATTGTACATTCGTCAGACGCAATAATAGGCATTCCAGATCTCATATGAACTTTATTGGATTTGTAAGCAATCCGCTTTTGTTTAGAGCCTGCAACAAAAGACGGATTACACAGTTGTGATGAATAGTCATTACCCCACCCCAGACCCCTACGGGTACGGCAAATTACCCGCCAAATACCCGAAGTGAAGCGGTCTCCCTCAACAACGTGAGTAGGCCACTAAACACTTCAAAGTACCCGGTAGTTTGTGCACCCCATCTTGGGTCTATCCTAGGAGCAAAAACAGTAAAATAAAATAAAATACAACGGTGGTTACAACCGCAACCTGGATGTGCCCCGCAAAATAATATTACAACATATTACAATTACATAGAATGGATGAATATAACAACCCATCACAAACCCCGGCTAATCATCACAATAGTCCAATACAGTTCACATCCACAAACAGTAAAAACCATTACAGAAATGTGCAACCCCCTGCCAACCGACATACTAGCAGTTAGGGGAGGTTTACGAACACATTATACAAACACGGATATAATCATATTAGCAAACATCGTATAATTTCGATCGAGCAAACACTTTAGATTCTACTCCAATACTTCTCTGTGCACCTGAGACTTGAGCAGAAAAATAAACATTCCAGAAATATCATTATTAACACAGGAGAGTTACTGAAGGAATTTGGGCTGACTCGGCCACAACTCGGCCGCGGATCCGCGGTGGATTGCATGGATCCGCAGCGGTTCCGCGGTGAGTTGGCCGAGTTAGGAGTCCAAATTTCTTCAGTAGCCCTATTATTCTGAGCATGTTATTCTGAAGCTCCCTGAAAAATTTTTAGAGCCAGTTTTAAAATCAACAGAAACTATGATAAATCGATGATGTTTCCGGTTCTTTTTGCGTTCGAAATTCTTACGACTTTGCTAATGAGTTAATTATTGTTTAGCGAGGCTCTAATACCACTGTAAGTCGATGTGCAATACCCCACAACTTGCGGGGAGGCGGAAATATGAAAAACGATCTTATTCTTTGCTTAAACATCGACTAACCGCAAGAATCGAAGCTAAACGATAACTAACACGAATCATAGAAGTTCTAAACTACTATGTGAAGTGATTATACCTAAAGAACTGTGTCCTTCGACTTTACGTTCTCCACCTCCTCCTCGGCCTTCTCCAAGTACTAGACGATCCACCCGAGAGTTTTGCTTCAAGCTTTACCTCAAACTAGAGGTAACTAGGTTTCTTAAAGTGCTAATCTAAGTAACCTAGGTGATATAGAGTTGGATTATGGAGTGATTAGTCTATTCTAATCCTTGATCTCAACACATGAGAGGGAAGGATTAGGGTTTGAAGAGAAAGAGCTTGAGGAGAGAGAAGGTGAGCATAAGAATAAGATGAGATAATGATCTATCATAATATATATCAAGCATTATCATTTATCCAATAAAAGAAAATAAAGAATGAATAATCATGCTTCATAAATACAAGAGGGTGATTCATCTCCATGAGTCATTAAGCATTTATGATGCATTAATGACATGGATGAATCACTCATATGACTCACTAATCTCATTTAATCCATATGCCACCTTAACCCCCAAGTCACCATCTTCTAGAAGCTTCTCGCGTAATTACGAGAACGCCCCTCCTATCCGTGAAAACACGGAAAAACTTTAGACTGTATAAATCCAATATCCCGATACTAGAATCTAGCTTAAACCAAAGCCGACTAGTAAAAACTGTCCGAAAGTCGTACGTGCGTAAACACACGTATGCGTCCAAACCCTTGTCGTAAAACCATACGACCTCTATATCGTTTCGCCTGGAACAGGGAAACTCTCTGTGTGGGACTCTAATGACTCAACTACTACGCTGGCAGTGGGTTTAACCACAGACCGCAAGCGGCACTAGCTGTACGTAACGGTCCCCAGGTAGATGTCGATAAGAAGGCCGATGAGGAAACCCATCCGAACTCCTACTGAGCCTGATGTGACAATCTCCGTACAGTCCGGTCTGTTCGTCTAAGACTATCGCATATCGGGCCTAGGGGCGGCAAGCGTCAGTCCCCAAATAGCGGTATAAGTCGTGTCGGAGCGAAGCCCATTACACCCTGAGAAACTACTGGAACCTACCAGTAAATCTCGCTTGCCCTGGCCAGGGCCTTTGCGTAATGGCTCTCTGACACAGCGCGATATCAACTCCCAATACCGGGAGAGACAAATCCTGTCTAACCGCCACTGCCTCCAAATGCTCGGGACTGCACCCAACTGCTACCTGTTTGCACGACTCCTTTGAGCCTTGGTAGGGTAGCAATCTAAGAACAGTGGGACACACTCGAGGCGAAGTAGCAGTGTCAAGTCTGCGGACTATGCTGTACTCATGTCACCTGGGAACTGTTAACTGACGACTGGTATAAAAACCCAACCAACAGTTCCCTGCGAGTCCTGTCCGGTGTACCCGTAACCCAACGAGCACCTGTATACTATCTCCAGTACGACGTACTGACGGCTGTGGGACAGACCATCTCCCCAACTGGGATGAGAAGCGTACACACTAGTCTACTCCGGAGTATCGATGCCCTGTCTCGATAATCCTACGACTAGGGATCTGAATAAGGATGTGCTTGTAGACTACCCAGCCCCCACTAGTGTGACTGCCATCACAACGCTGGTAGTCAAGCAAGATCCTAAGAGCTCTATCAATACGTATACTCACATATTAAGATAGAAAAAACGAAGTAGCATACTACCATGTTTAGCAAGACTGTTATATACATGTGAATATCCCAAGCTTCCATTAAGTAATATACAAACTAGTATGATACAATAATGGCCCCTAGGGCATATACACTAACATCAAGATCATCTACCTATAGATTCATGTCTATGTCCTGGGGTTTACCGATACATTATTTTGGGCTACATTGTCTCTTCAGCGCTTTAACATTGTGTAGGGTTCCTAGGCACTCTAATGAAGTCTTACAAGGCATCAATCATGCCAATTTCAAAAATTATGGGTGCCGAGAAACCCTAATACGGATCGTCGGCTAGATTTCTAGGCGAAACGGTAAACTAGTTAACTACTTAACTAAAAGTCAGATGCTACAACCTTTGTAGATCCGGATATCCACTTCCTTAGCTCCACGTAGTCATCCTCTCGCTGTCCTTTTCGAATCCTAGACTCATTCGTCGGCTTCATCGGGAAAACGAGCGGAATAGGTCGCCGGCTTCGTGTCAAAGACGATCTACGTCGAGGCATCACAAGTTCAAGCTCCGACTTCACAAAGTTGTGAAACTTGTGAAGAAAACACCCAAAACAACTTGGCAAGAGGTAGAGGGTGAAGAAATAGGAGGTGGGTTCACTTTAGAATTGGATTTCACTCACTTTTGCTCAAGTTGCCATTGATGGCATCTAGTTTTTTCTCTTGAAGAAGAAGGAGAAGAAGCAAATAGAATATGATAAGTATTGTGAAAAAGAATAATAAAATCAAATACTTATCATGTTCTAACCTAGGTTAAGTGTAGAGAATAAACCATGGTCACTTGGATAGGTTAGGGTTAAGCATGAAGATAAGGATGGTTACAAAAGTCAAAGCTTCATGAAGCTTCAACTTAAAAAAAAAAAAAGCCACCATTCTCATCATAATCCTTTTCAAATAAATAAATAAATAAATAAATGAATATGCAAAACCCTAATCAACACTTAACCATGGTTTTAATTCTTTACACTTAACAAAAAGATCAAGTATCATCAAACATGATACAAATATGTGCACAAAAGTATATCACATATACTTCTTGCACATCAAGTGAGAAAATCCATATAAAGTGAACCATTACTAGTTAATGCAAAGTAATATATCAAATATATAATTTTACATTAAATCATTAAATCAACATTTGATTCAATGATCCGGTCATGTCGCACATAACCGACCAGAATCCAATGTATCGATTTATCGAATCAATGATTCGATAACTAGGTCATATCGAATATAACTAATCGAAACATATATCGCGAGAATGAAATGCGGTATCACATACACGCATTATTCTCGGTCCTGCACATATCTCATATGCGCTCCTATTTCGTTTCGCTTGAGCCAGGAAACCTCTGTGTAGGACTCTAAAGACTCGTCAATACGCCGGTAGCAGATGATGATCATATCAAGCACCCACAAGCCGCAAGCGGTCTGCTAAACGTAACGGCCATCCGGGTATTGAGCGATCAGAAGATCGACGAGCTAGCCCGCTCACACTCCTGTGAATCCAACCAGTAACACTTACCATACAGTCCGGTCTGTTCGTCTGATATGTCGCATATCAAGTCTAGGGGTGGTATACGTCAGACCCCAATAACCGATAAGTTGTGCCGATGTGAGGCTCATAACGGGTCGAGAAACTACTAGTAACACTTACCAGCAAATCTCTGATCAGCCCTGGCCAGGGACTTCCCTGTTACGGCCAATCGAGCACAGCGCAACATCAACCCCCAATACCGGGAGAGACGAAACCCCTCCTATCGCTCATTGCCTCCATGTGACTCGGGAATGTACCCAAAGACCACCGTTTTGCACGCCCTCATGGACGTGGTAAGGTAGAGATCAAAGCACAGTGGGAATCACACAAGACTCTATGACGATCTCGGGTCTACAGACTAACCTGTACAAGTGTCACCTGAGAACTGCCATCTGACGTGAGGTATAATACCATCTGGGAGTTCTCGGCGAGTCCGTCCAGTGTACCCAGTCTCCACTGAGTACCCGTATACCATCTCTGATGTCAAACACCAATGGATATGGGATCATCCATCGCCCATCACATGGGTCGAGAAGCGTATACGCTAGTCTACACTGGTATATCGATGCCCCGTCTCGATACACCCACGACTAGGGACCTTGAAGGATGTACTTATGGACTACCATGTCCCACTAGTATGATCTGCATCATAGTCCAGGTAGTCAAGTACACATCCTAAGGGCTTTACCAACATGTAACTATAAGACAGTATAAAGAGACTAGTATACATGTTAAGACAAAGAGCAACCAGATAGCATACTATCATATCGAGCAAGAAAGTCATCTATATATGTCCAAGCATCCAATATAATATACATCATCTGTACAATACTGGCCTCTAGGGCATACATACAACTAACAATCTCCCACTTGCACTAGGGCCAGCTGCTGTAGTATCGCATACCGAGCATCCCGAAGAGTCTCTCAAACTGTATCTGGGGAATGGCCTTCGTGAGTGGATCCGCCGAGTTATTCTTCGTGTCAACCCTCCTGACCTCGATCTCCCGGCGATCAACTATCTCCCGGATCAGGTGATACCGCCTCAGAATATGTCTGGATCGCTGATGGGACCTGGGTTCCTTGGCCAAAGCCACCGCTCCATTGTTATCGCAATTCAAAGGTATTGGATGCTCAATGGATGGAACCACTCCAAGTTCAGTAATGAACTTCTTGATCCAGACAGCCTCTTTGGCAGCATCGTTGGCAGCGATGTATTCAGCCTCCATCGTCGAGTCTGCCACGGTTTCCTGCTTGGAACTCTTCCAGCTAACCGTCCCTCCGTAAAGGGTAAAGACAAAACCCGACTGCGACTTAGAGTCGTCCTTATCACTCTGGAAGCTGGAATCGGTAAAGGACTCCACTTGGAGTTCTCCGTTATCATACACCAAGAACATATCTCTAGTCCTTCGTAAGTACTTGAAAATGCTCTTTACAGCTGTCCAGTGACTCTCTCCAGGATCAGCTTGATACCTGCTCACTATACTTAGTGAGTATGCTACATCGGGTCTGGTACATAGCATCGCATACATGATAGAGCCTACTGCCGAAGCATAGGGTATCCTTTGCATGCGAGCTCTCTCCAAATCAGTCTTGGGAGACATCTCTTTGGAGAGAGTGACTCCAGAGATCGTGGGTAAGTTGCCACGCTTGGACTCTTCCATACTAAACCTCTTTAGTATGGTGTCAATGTACCTGGATTGGGACAATCCCAAAATCCGTTTGGATCTATCTCTATAGATCCTAATCCCCAATATGCAGGAGGCATCACCAAGATCTTTCATTGAGAATCTTTGTGATAAGAAGAGCTTGACCGATTGCAGCATAGGAATATCATTTCCTATCAAGAGTATGTCGTCCACGTACAATACGAGGAAGACAACCTTACTCTCTGCCACCTTCTTGTAGATACAAGGTTCATCTGGGTTTTTGACGAAATCAAACTCTTTGATAACGACGTCAAAGCAGATGTTCCAACTCCGCGATGCTTGCTTTAATCCATAAATGGATTTAAGCAGCTTGCACACCTTCCCGCTGCTCCCACTGTCTACGAAGCCCTCTGGCTGAGTCATGTACACGCACTCTTCTAAATCACCATTTAGAAAGGCGGTCTTAACATCCATTTACCAGATTTCGTAATCATGATATGCAGCGATGGCAAGCATGATCCGGATGGATTTAAGCATAGCCACTGGAGAAAAGGTTTCGTCATAGTCCACACCTGGTCTTTGACGAAAACCCTTTGCTACAAGTCTAGCTTTGAAAGTCTCCACTTTCCCATCTACACCAAGTTTCTTCTTGAAGATCCACTTGCTCCCAATGGGTTTTACCTCTTCAGGAGCAACTTCCAAAGTCCATACTTTGTTGGTGTACATGGATTCCATCTCGGACCGCATAGCATCCAGCCATTTCACAGAGTCCCCACTCGTGATGGCCTGCTCGAAACTAGTTGGGTCATCATCCTCCATGATGCAATCCTCGCTTCCACCGTCCATGAGAAAACCGTAGTATCTCTCAGGTTGGCGAGGAACCCTACTAGATCGGCGGAGTGGCTGGGGTTCATCGGGAACTACGGAATCCTCTGGTTCCACCAGATCTTCTGTTGTAGCTTCTGCAGCTGGAACCTCTTCCAGTTCTACCTCATGACCACTAATCTTTTTTTCAAGAAATTCCTTTTCTAAAAAGGTGGCATGCCGAGAAACAAACACTCTTTGTTCCTCAGGGTGGTAGAAGATATACCCGCGCGAATGTTTGGGATATCCAATAAACTTACACAGAATGGACCTTGCCGTGAGTTTGTCCGGATTTTGCGTTTTTACATAGGCCGGACAACCCCATATCTTAACATAATTAAGACATGGTCTCTTTCCTTTCCATATCTCATATGGAGTGGTCGGCACGGTTTTGGTGGGAACCATATTCAATAGGTCTGCAGCTGTTTCCAGTGCATATCCCCAGAAGGAAATAGGTAACTCAGCTGTGCTCATCATAGAGCGCACCATATCTAATAGGATGCGGTTCCTCCGTTCTGATACACCGTTGTGCTGTGGTGTATATGGAGGAGTCAGCTGAGAGAGAATCCCATTCTCTTTTAGGAAGTCCAGGAATTCATTGCTTAAGTATTCTCCTCCTCGATCAGATCGTAGGATTTTAATACTTTTTCCGGTTTGGTTCTCAACTTCTTGTTTATATTCCCTAAATTTCTCAAAAGCTTCTGATTTGTGTTTCATCAGGAACACATACCCGAACCTAGAGAGATCGTCAGTGAATGTAATGAAGTATGAAGAACCATCCCTGGCATGTGTAAACATGGGACCGCATACATCACTATGTATCAGTCCCAAGAGTTCGGTAACTCTTTCTCCGTGTCCCGTAAACGGAGTTTTGGTCATCTTGCCTTTGAGACATGACTGGCAAGTGTCATAAGATGAAAATTCAAACGGATTTAAATATCCATCTTTATGCAACTTAGCTAGTCGTGTCGCATTGATGTGACCCAGTCTACAATGCCACAAGAAGGATTCATTGAGTTCAGAACTCTTCCTCTTGTGTGTGTTCGTTATGCTCAGAACTGTTGATTGATTTAGAACATAAATGCCATTGCATAACGTGCCTGATCCAACCAACTTTTGGTTACGGAAAATATTCATAACATTGTCCTGTAATACAAAATTATATCCTTCTTTGCTTAACAAAGAAACCGATATAATGTTGCATATCAGGTTCGGCATGTAATAGCATTCGTTCAGAACCAATGTATTACCAGTTGGTAATACAAGGTGATATTCTCCGACAGTCTTAGCTGCAACAATTGCACCATTTCCAACTCTTATGTCTTTATCACCTTCTCCAAGTTCTCTACCTTTCCTTAGCCCATGTAACTGATTACATATATGGGATCCTGACCCGGTATCTAATACCCAGGACGTAGAGCAAATGGAGAAACAGTTCTCTGTAACGAACACACCCGAAGAAAATGCATCAACATGTACTTTCTTCATTCGGGTGGCATGGGAATCCTGGTATTCCCCTATATCCTGTTCATTCCTATAACTCTTATAAGAAAGAACGGAACCAACGTTCCCCAGCACAGTATAACATGCGGGTTCGGTCAATACATCCATATTATTATCTTCATTAGGGCATGAAATGGTCGCTACCTGGAGAGAGAGAGAAGAAAACACTTTAGCGTATGCTCGTGCAAGATCAGATTGGTTATTATCTTATCTAATCAGGATGGCTCCCACTGCTTTTTATCAAATCTTTCTTCAAACCCTAAAAGGAAAGACTAGCCGGGATTAATTACACACTACAAGTTCGCCAATCTTTCAGCCAAGCCAGTGTCGGTACTTTGAGGGAGGTCCCCCGTGCTTTCGCACGAACCTAATTAATGTAAACCTCGTTTTCCCAGAGGCGTAACCTCGTTGACACCTTTCTAGACACCCACTTGATCGGCTAATTGTAATATGTAAAACTCTCCCAGGAGTAACTCTTACTCGCAGTGGGTATCGGGATCCAACTATCTCATAGAAAGTATGCAATCTCATTGCAAATTTCAACACTTGAAATTCCCGATAATATTTTGCCCCTAGCGTCCTATGACCTTGACGCAGGCCAACAAACCATAGTGCGCTAGTCAAGTTCAACCCGTCATTTCCTGATTGAATTAAACCCACCCGTACGACCCTTGACGCAGGCCAACAAAGTCGCACGACTACCCTAATCCAATCTGCATCATATGCATAAGCAGATAAATACTAGTTAGCTACCGCACACTACGCCTTGACGCAGGCCAACAAACGTAGCACGAATACTAACTACTACTCATCTGAAATGACGGAGGGCTACGCCAGGTTTTTCTGAAAACCATGAGCGTAATGAACTTGATATCGTTGTAGAATCAAATGAAGTTTTGAAATGGAATGATTTTGAGGCTTTTCTAGTTTTGCTAAAGGGGTCACTCCCGGTGAAGGGATCGTCGGCCCTTTCCTGGTCGAATGAGGTGCGGGATATATCATATATATCACTGTGCAAAGCAAAACTCAAAAACAATCAAAAGCAAACCGAGTGTGTAGCATCTGCCAGTTCTTGCTAAAGGAGTCACTCCCGGTGAAGGGATCTCGGTCCTTTCCTCATCGAATAAGGTGCAGGGTATATCATATATACCGCTATGCAAAACAAGAACTGTAGCTACCTGTTTAGTTTAAAATTTGATTCTACAACATCTTAGGTTTCTTATCTTTCATTAATCACATTAATGAAGTCCCATCATTTAAGTACCTAAACATCACAGATAGATATGACGTACACTTATGCCATCCGCATTCGCCTCGATGTCCTCTCGTGCACCGTTAGGTTAGGTAACTAACGACAGAGCAGGGCAGGGCTAGCGCGGGTGTAAAACATAAGTAACGTCTATATAATATATCATATATACTATATACTAAATCCATCACAGAATCACATCACAGATATCGCGGCAGAATAAACATATGAAATATTGGATATACTAGGACGTCCGTGTTTTCAATACGAGCCAGTATAAAACACGGATTCCACGGTCGTGATGAATAGCCAATCCCACACCCCTAGACCCCTACGAGAGCAGCAAGCAACCCTGCCAATTCTAGGGTTAGGAGACCCGGACTCGACTCCTCGAGATGGTCTCCCACTGGACCCCAGAACCCGGTTACTTGTGCTCCCCTCCTTGGGTCTATCCTAATGCGGAAAAGTAAATAATATACAAAGGGTGACAACTTCCGCTACCTGAAAGTGTCCCAAATAAAAGAATATTACATACAAGTTTTTACATGAATGAAAATGAAAAACACTCATCTCACATAAAAACTCCCGGCTATTCAAACACGACGATCCAATATAACATATCCAGCAACACATAACATCACATGTCATCAACGTAAGTAAATATGTCCATCCCAATTGTCGTTGACATATAGCAACGAAACCGGCGATATCACATATTACACTTACGGTCACAGAAAAGAAAGTGTAAAACTACAACTGTTGGAATCCGCAACCTCTTTAGACATCACATGCCTAATCAAATGAAATACTTAGACATCACATGCCTAACAGATATAAATCCCGCATTTTAGTCTCATTATCGAAAACTCTTTTCAATATCATGTGGGACTAAACTGCTAGATTTATAACATTCATTCAGTTATCTCATAACTGTTTGTGAATTCCAATTATTGTATCACATTCCAGATAAACAGAAAATGTTAAACTTTTCGATCGAACAGTCGAATACCCAAGTTTTCCCGATACAGCTCAACACATGAAATAAGTCTAACAACATTCAGTTCGTGCCTCAGTACCAACGGTCCAGCCGTAGAAGGGTCAAGCCAACGCCTCACATGTGGCACGCCGTACTGCCCCAAACCCGAAGGTTCAAAGGGCAGTTCAAGACGGTCACATAATCGAGTTAAGGTTTGTTGTCTTCTAGAGGGTCCATCGCGTTACTTGCACTACTTAGAACGTCGTTAAACTACGGAAAAATCCAACACTTGGAAATTTCCCGACAGGGGAAAAATTGGGTATTTATATCCGGTCGAACTTTTTAACATATTCTAAAAATTATCCGGAAATACACAAAGACGAAATTTGATACCCCGATCAAAACACCGAATCCCCAAAGCAACCCCAGAAAATTCAACTCTTGAATAATTATTAAAAATACCCAGGAAAATCACCACTGGAAACTAAGAATTACTGTGTAAAATTCTTTAAATATTGAGGCCGTACGGCCGCGGATCCGCCGCATGAGCCATGCTCATGCCGCGGATCCGCACCGGTTTAGTGGAATTAGGCAGTCGAATTTCACACAAACTCTTATATTTTCCTGATGGTTTTTCTGCATATTTTTAATCTGGAAAAATCCCAGATTTTGGAAAAAGTCCAGAGAGCATGTTTGGTTTAGGGTTTCGGGATCGTTCGGGCTTCAAATTGCGTCTAGACTTCGCCTAAGGCTCTAGTTAGGCTCTGATACCACTGTAGGGTTCCTAGGCACTCTAATGAAGTCTTACAAGGCATCAATCATGCCAATTTCAAAAATTATGGGTGCCGAGAAACCCTAATACGGATCGTCGGCTAGATTTCTAGGCGAAACGGTAAACTAGTTAACTACTTAACTAAAAGTCAGATGCTACAACCTTTGTAGATCCGGATATCCACTTCCTTAGCTCCACGTAGTCATCCTCTCGCTGTCCTTTTCGAATCCTAGACTCATTCGTCGGCTTCATCGGGAAAACGAGCGGAATAGGTCGTCGGCTTCGTGTCAAAGACGATCTACGTCGAGGCATCACAAGTTCAAGCTCCGACTTCACAAAGTTGTGAAACTTGTGAAGAAAACACCCAAAACAACTTGGCAAGAGGTAGATGGTGAAGAAATAGGAGGTGGGTTCACTTTAGAATTGGATTTCACTCACTTTTGCTCAAGTTGCCATTGATGGCATCTAGTTTTTTCTCTTGAAGAAGAAGGAGAAGAAGCAAATAGAATATGATAAGTATTGTGAAAAAGAATAATAAAATCAAATACTTATCATGTTCTAACCTAGGTTAAGTGTAGAGAATAAACCATGGTCACTTGGATGGGTTAGGGTTAAGCATGAAGATAAGGATGGTTACAAAAGTCAAAGCTTCATGAAGCTTCAACTTAAAAAAAAAAAAAGCCACCATTCTCATCATAATCCTTTTCAAATAAATAAATAAATAAATGAATGAATATGCAAAACCCTAATCAACACTTAACCATGGTTTTAATTCTTTACACTTAACAAAAAGATCAAGTATCATCAAACATGATACAAATATATGCACAAAAGTATATCACATATACTTCTTGCACATCAAGTGAGAAAATCCATATAAAGTGAACCATTACTAGTTAATGCAAAGTAATATATCAAATATATAATTTTACATTAAATCATTAAATCAACATTTGATTCAATGATCCGGTCATGTCGCACATAACCGACCAGAATCCAATGTATCGATTTATCGAATCAATGATTCGATAACTAGGTCATATCGAATATAACTAATCGAAACATATATCGCGAGAATGAAATGCGGTATCACATACACGCATTATTCTCGGTCCTGCACATATCTCATATGCGCTCCTATTTCGTTTCGCTTGAGCCAGGAAACCTCTGTGTAGGACTCTAAAGACTCGTCAATACGCCGGTAGCAGATGATGATCATATCAAGCACCCACAAGCCGCAAGCGGTCTGCTAAACGTAACGGCCATCCGGGTATTGAGCGATCAGAAGATCGACGAGCTAGCCCGCTCACACTCCTGTGAATCCAACCAGTAACACTTACCATACAGTCCGGTCTGTTCGTCTGATATGTCGCATATCAAGTCTAGGGGTGGTATACGTCAGACCCCAATAACCGATAAGTTGTGCCGATGTGAGGCTCATAACGGGTCAAGAAACTACTAGTAACACTTACCAGCAAATCTCTGATCAGCCCTGGCCAGGGACTTCCCTGTTACGGCCAATCGAGCACAGCGCAACATCAACCCCCAATACCGGGAGAGACGAAACCCCTCCTATCGCTCATTGCCTCCATGTGACTCGGGACTGTACCCAAAGACCACCGTTTTGCACGCCCTCATGGACGTGGTAAGGTGGAGATCAAAGCACAGTGGGAATCACACAAGACTCTATGACGATCTCGGGTCTACAGACTAACCTGTACAAGTGTCACCTGAGAACTGCCATCTGACGTGAGGTATAATACCATCTGGGAGTTCTCGGCGAGTCCGTCCAGTGTACCCAGTCTCCATTGAGCACCCGTATAACATCTCTAATGTCAAACACCAATGGATATGGGATCATCCATCGCCCATCACATGGGTCGAGAAGCGTATACGCTAGTCTACACTGGTATATCGATGCCCCGTCTCGATACACCCACGACTAGGGACCTTGAAGGATGTACTTATGGACTACCATGTCCCACTAGTATGATCTGCATCATAGTCCAGATAGTCAAGTACACATCCTAAGGGCTTTACCAACATGTAACTATAAGACAGTATAAAGAGACTAGTATACATGTTAAGACAAAGAGCAACCAGATAGCATACTATCATATCGAGCAAGAAAGTCATCTCTATATATATCCAAGCATCCAATATAATATACATCATCTGTACAATACTGGCCTCTAGGACATACATACAACTAACACATTGTACACGACATAGATGGCATTCTTTTGTAACTGTGCGAATGTAAAAGCATGAACCACCAATAACAATGGATGGAACCATAATTTCCTTACATGCTAAAATTCAAATATTTAAATTTTCTTTGGTTCATAGAAAACAACGAGAACAAAATTTAGAAAGAACCAAAGTCAGTATATAATCAATCTCATCAATCCAAATTAACTTCAAAATCATTTTTTTGTCGAACCAAAACTAATAATAAAATATGTTAAGTATTTAATGAACCCGTGATTTGTTGCAGAGCCGCTCTCACAGAGAGCAAACTGGACGAACGCGGCCCGCTCAACTAAAAAATAGAAGGCTTAGGCTCCTTCTCTTTAACTTTCCGGATCTGCATATCGCAGCTACTGCGGCATACAACAAATCTGGACATGATGTATATTTTATTTTGATGCGTCTCTTAGAACAAATATTTTTAAAGTGGAATAAAAAAAAGTGCAACAGCTGTTTAATAATCAAAAGAATGATGTTTCCATCAATTTTCTTATTTTTGTCAATAAATATCGATTCTAATAGAGCTCTAACTACTTTATGTTTCTTTGCGCTTGCAAATGCCTAAATTAGCATTATATAACTCGTAAACTACCGAAAATGCAAATTTTCAGTGAAGAAAATCCTATTATTGCTAGAATATATTACAAAAATAAATGTGGGATATAACTACATGAATCAACAAAATTAGGGGGAAAAACAACAAAAAAAATGAAAAAAAGTACCTAAAAGATTGCAACCCAATATAAGTCGAGTCGAAATCGAATTAGAAATTCAAGATTGAAATTCGAAAACTACTCGAATCCGGAATAGGAAAACCTTATGATTGCTTGAACATGTTTCAGATCTAATATCTAGAAGTTAATCAGATCCAAAACCTAAATTTTTAAAGTTTCAAAACCTAAATCTTGAAGTTTATTAAAGTCGAGCAGTTCGTATCGACTTGAGCTTGCCAGAGTGGATATGTAAAAAGAAGAAAAAAGGGATGTGATTTCGTATTAATTGGTATTTATATTATTCTCACTTCAATAACAATACTTATATATTCAATTTGATCTTTATAAGGAGTATAGATCAATAATAATAATAAGTTATGTAACATCACCTTTTTAAACGGGATCAACAGAGCGACGAAACCCCTCTACTGTTTAAACGTCCGAGCTGCCTTTTTTTAAACACTGTTCAGAACCGGAACCCGAACCGGAACCAGCGACCTCAATTGAACAAACATGCCCGAGACCGCTAAAAATGCATGGGACCATGGGCCCACACAATCTCTGCTATCTGCCACTCAAAGCCTATCTTTGAGAATGGCGGTGCCACGTCAGCTCCTGACACCCATTTTTCTCCACGAAACGAACCCCGACCTCAACATCATTTCCCTCCACCCAAAACAATACCTTGGAAAAAAATCGCATCATCTTCTTCTTCCTCATCCTCTGTCAAACCCTAACCCTGATATTTCCCCCCAAACCCTAACCCCCAAAAAGCCCTAATGTCCACCGCCTCGCTCATCGAAGCCACCTACTTCTTCAAAGACCCGCCCAAGATCAGACCTTTCGCCTCCCCTCTCAAATTCAACCCTCTCCTCCAAAAATCCCCCCAACTCTCCTCTCTCCCCTCGATCAAAAACCCTAGCCCCTTCAAATTCTCCACCAAATCCTCCCTGAAACCAATCCAATCCCCCAATTCGCCCCCCAAAGAACGAAACCAAACCCCATTTGATGGAATCATGAAGGCGATCGCTGAAACCCTAAAATCGCTGAAGAAACCAGCGATCGCAGTGATCTTGTTAGGGTTTCTGTTGACTTGGGATCCTTACACAGCTTTGGCGGCGTCTGGGGGCAGAATGGGAGGGAGATCTTTCTCTTCTTCTTCGTCTTCGTCGTCTTCGCGGAGCTATTCGTATTCTGGGCCTTCGAGCTCGTTCTCTTACTCGGTGCCGTACTATGCGCCGTCTCCATTTGGGGCTGGAGGGGGTTTTTACGTGGGGCCGGCGTTCGGAGTCGGTTTTGGGGCTGGGTCTGGGCTGTTTCTGTTGATGATGGGTTTTGCGGCGGTGATTTTGCTTTCCGGGTTTTTATCGGATCGGGATGATGATGGGAGTGTTCTTACTGCGACGCAGAAGACCAGTGTGCTAAAGCTGCAGGTTTGTAGATTGTTAACTTTGTTATTTTCATTGACTGATAGTAGTTTAAAGAATTTAATATTGTTAGGTTTAGTTCAATGCTAGGAAATCTTTGGAATTATTGGTATTGGATTTATTTGTAAGTTATATATCAGCATTAACTTGAAGTTTTTTTTGGCTGAGAATGGTTATTGTTGTTACCTATCGAACCAACTCAGACATGGATTTTCAACTTTGCTCTTTATTATGAAGTCTGTTGATACAATTCTGTATTAATCTTTAAGACTATGCTACTGAACGAGCGGGATGATTTAGCATGAATGCCATGAACAAAACTTAGAATTCGTTCAGATCATATAACATTCATCAGAAATTCTAAAAGGCTGAAGACAAGATGCGAAGCTCTGAATTCGAAATTTAAAGTACTCGTGAAATTGAAAGCAAAGAGAAACTAGAGTAGAATAATGATGAGGAAAAATTTGAACAATACATGTCATATGCTTAATCTAGTCAAATGATATGCAATAATGAACTTTTTGGGGACAATTCATATTGGGTAGCTTCTTGATTGACTGAATGGTTCATGAGCAAGCTTATAATTAATAACGGTTGACCAAATGTTTTTTTAATGGCTAATACTGGAATCTACGACAATAAAATCCAGAACTCGTCGTCATCAGTGCCTTATCCCATGAAACTTGGCGTTGTGGATAATAATTGGAGTCAGGAACTCCACCAAATTATTTTCATGTTTTATACCTACTAATCAACCTTAAATCATCCCTCAATATGTTGTTGCTAAATTTATACATCAGTAACTGTGAGCAAGAGAAGGATATGCCACAGAACCTTTATGTCAAGGTGAAAAGTAGGCAGACCTTTCTTTCTGACTAATAAGTATGAGCTTTATGCAACCAAGTAGGAAGCCTCCATACTCCTGGATAAAGTAAAAGCCTATATGAGACAACAAGAAACATCCTTTTGTTTCAATTAAAACTAAATAGATTGAAATGCTCAGAACCTGACACTTATTTGCTTGTATTATATCCGAGGACAGATTGTAAAATGCTTTCTTTTGGGTTGAATCTTGTGTGTGATTTGTTTTCTTCTTTCAAATTGAAACAGGAAGAATAGCAAACCTTGTACAACGAAGTGTGCATTTATCTTCTTATTTGTTCCAATGAACTTGCATGCAATTTTCTTCAAAGAGAGAATGCAAGTTTTACCAATTCTTACCCACAAAATTATACCTACCCTCCTCTCTCCTCTTTATTCTTGCATCGGTTGCGCGGAGCCTTCCTGCCCCATTTTGGCTGCAATACATGCACACATCATAGATCTATTTAATTTCAGAACAGGAAATGTGAAAATGAAGATAAAGAATGTTGGTTGGTAATTAAGTAGCTAGAAGTTATTTTTTGGTTTGAGTTTAAATGCTACATTCTAGAAATACACGCTTGCTATTTGGATAGATATATGCAGAGGATGACTGTTCTAGTATATTTGTGTAATATAACGATTATATGTGAATTTTTTCCTTAGTGATTTGCATTGGGAGAAATAAACAAGTGCCAGCCACAAATTACGATATATATATATATATATATATATATATATGAGAGCGCTCTATTGCAAACCGGTCTGCGTTTTTTAAAAACGGGAACTCTCAATCCGTAACATATTTGACCGATCCGAACCGTTCAAGTTGATCACCTTATCTTCAATTCTATATGTATGAAAAATCAAAGGATTTGAAGACCTCTAACCAATGCATTAGATAGAGTTTATGTTATATAGAAAGACGTTCATTTTGCACCCATTCGATGCATGTGTTGGAGCTCTTCAAATCCTTTCATTTTTCATACACATATACATAAGGGTAGGGTGATCAACTTGAACGGTTCAGATCGTTCAAATATGTCGTGGATCGAGAGTTCCTGTTTTTAAAAAATGCGGACCAGTTTGCAATAGATCACTTCCCCCTCTCTATATATATAGAGAGAGAATAATGGAGGAAAGAGGCCATAGGAGGGGATTTCCTCCTATGGCGTCGGAAAAATAGAACCTCCACCATTTTTTCCGACGATCGGCACCCATTATCATCTAAGATGTGCATACACCAAATTTCATGTGATTCCACCACTTTTTCACCGTTGAATTAGGAATGTATTAATTTTGCACCAACTAAATCAACGGTGAAAAAACGGTATAATCACATGAAATTTGGTTTATCCACATCTTAGATGATAAAGATAGAGGTGATGTATGCCGATCGTCGAAAAAAATGGTGAGGGTGTATTTTTCCGACACTATAGGAGGAAATTCCCTTCTATGTCACCTTCCCTCCATTAACCTCATATATATATGGGTTAGATGTTTTTAAATCCTTTGATTTTCCATACACATTCACATGAGGGTAAGATGATCAACTTAAACGGTTCGGATCGTTTAAATATGTTGTGGATCGAGAGTTCCCATTTTTAAAAAACGCGGACTGGATTGCAATGGAGCGCTCCCATATATATATATATATATATATATATATATATATATATATATATGATGCGGATTTGTTAGCGCGGGTTCGTATTTTTTCAAATTCATGAACTTTTTCGTACGACGAACGATCGGTTCCGTTCAAGTTGTTTTACACGTTTTAGATAGTGTATGAATGAAAAATCGCATTCATCGGAAGTGTTTTGCACGTGTCGAACCTAGTTTTAAAATTCGTTCGGCGGAAATAAATCTACATGTTTCTACACATGCTAAACTCTTCCGATGATTGCGATTTTTCATCCATACCCTATTTAAGACGTGTAGAATAACTTGAACGGAACGGATCGTTCATCGGACGCCGCACGCATAAGTTCGTGAATTTGAAAAACACGAATCCGTCCTAAAGGATCCGCACTATCTATCTATCTATCTATATCTATATATATATAATTCATCGCCTTGGCAATTTAGGTGTCTAATCGCAAGCATTTAATGTAGTTTTGCTAATTGGCATGCCTTTTTAGGTTGGGTTGTTGGGAATGGCTAGGTCTCTACAGAAAGATCTTGATCGGATTGCTGAAACTGCAGATACATCTACTCCAGAGGGGCTGCATTACGTATTAACAGGTGAGCTGCAGAAAAGTGCTCATTTTGTTTGCTTGCTTATATACTTCTGTATTTGCTGCCAAAGTTTTGCTCCTCTTTCACATCTATCTCTAAAATTTCAGCGGTAACTCTGTAAGGCACCTCTTTCGCTTCTTATGCTTGTATAATTTGAGTGTGCACCAACACTATCCATGACACCTTGTTTTGTACCAAATAGGTTCTTATGCTTTAACCTTTTAATAGATAAGCAATAATCGGACTATAAACCAAAATTTCCCTTTAATTGGAACTGGTATTTTGCACATTCGATGCGCGCAATGTGAAGACAAACTTTTCTTAATGATACCATGCAAACCTATATTGGAATTAACAAAATATAACCTTTTCATTTATCAAGATGACCGCTTTAGCAAAAGGATTCTCATCGCCCTTTACATGAAGTTTTGAGGGTTTAGCATCTTCAACTTTAAGAATGCCACAAATCATGCTGCCAAAAAAAAACAACAATAATATTGATATCTCCACATCAAAGTAAATCTTGAAATGAAGCAATGAACACAACAATTATTAGGGTCAAAAATTATACCCCACGGTCAAAATCAAAAGGTTAAAGTCAAAAAGTTCATGTTAAGGCCTAAAAGGTGGGCTCAGGCTCAAGCCCAAGCCCGAACCGAAGTCAAGTGGGTCCAAACCTAAACCCAAGTCAAGTGGGCCCAAGCCCGGCCCAATCTCAAGCATGGGGGCTGGCTTTATGCCAAGAAAAGAAAGAAAGAGAAAAATTGTAATAAATAGATTTAATAAAATAAGTAGGAATAATGTAAGAAAAATGTGCAAAAAACCAAAATTGTAAAGCCCGAGGCTGAGTAAGGGGTATTTGAAACCCCACCATATGATGAAATGATAATTTTTCCTCTCCCATAATTTTTGTTAGGGTTTTTGTCTTCACTGTCTCGTGAGGTAAGATCTCTCTTTATCTTCTTTCTCAAGAGAGACCCAAAGAAAAATAGATTCCTTTTTTGGTCTCTCTCATCTTCTCTATCTTCTTTCCCAAAAACAACCCATCAAAGGAGAACCCACCTCTTCAAAGAAAACCCTATCTCAAAATCTTAAGATCCAAGATCAAAACCCAAGAAAGGAGCAAGCTTTCTTCGTCAAACTTGAACCCGAGAGAAGAAAAGCTCTTGGGGTTAAAGCCCATTGCTTTCATTCCGAGCAAGCACTTTTGAACGAAGAACCGATGAAAGTCGTCGACTTCATCTCGTGCCCGTGGAAATCCCCGCAAAGGGACTTTCTGCTCCGGAAATCCCTGCAAGGGAACTAACCATTTCAACAAACCCGCTTCGTGGATATCTCCAAACGATACCCGCTTCGTGGATATATCAAGAGATACGCGCTGGCGGATATCTCGAGAAGATACCCGCTGCGGGAACCTCCTTGGGAATATCCGCTTTTCTCTCTCCCACATACACTCGTGCAATGGAACTTTTTGTTTCGGGTTGCTGCCCCGAGCCCCACAAGAGTATGCTAGCCCCCTTGACCTCCAGCCCGTTGACCGGGCAGCGGGACCCTGTTGGATGGCCCTTGATATGTTCAAAGAAACCTAAAACCGTTTTTCACATACATACACATTATAGAGAGATCACATGTTCTGCATAACCCGTTAATCAGAGATACTCTCGTGTCAAAATGAGAGGTAATTAACAACAGTTTTGTCCGCGGCTGCTGGAGATTAGAATCCTCATGATCAATAAACCCCTGCGTGTGATGGGCACGGGGAATCTGTAAAAGCCCGAAACATGAGCGCATCTCTCTTCATGGGGTGATAAAAAACACTCTACAACAATAAAAAGTTGATATGGAGGACTTCTGGGGTGGCAACAACATTAGGTTATTTGATAAATCAAAGACGAATAATTTATGTTTTTTCACATGTATTGCACCTTGATAGGGAATTTTAAACCAAATGGTATTTGTTAGAAGTTTGGCATTAGCATCAAATCACATTAGTTGAATCTTAAGGTAATTTTGTATGGTTAAATTTGGTTGATTTTGTTCTGATAAAAGATAACCGTGTCATATGCAACATTTGATTTTTTCCTTAGCTATATCTCTTGTTTTATATATCTATTTCTCCTTTGTCGTCTTTGGCCAAAAAAAAGAACTTATGGCCGTGTTCTCGTCTTTCTTTCTTATCATTAACACCACCTAAATATTATAAATTTTATATAAAAACAATTATATAGTCACGAAAAGTAACAATTCCATTAGGGACGAAACTAAGAATCGAACAGAGAGGCGAGTTGAACTTTTTTTTGACTTAAAAATCATTTTTAAAACCTATTAGTATTTGTGTATATGTGAAATCATCTTATTGAAGTGTTATTTTTGGTATATTACTATTTTAATATCGCAAATATTTTCTAATATAAAGAAAATTAAATGGGCGGTGTTAATTTTTTTTCTTTACACGAGAAATATACTCAAAGCTCAACATATGAAAATAGAAGAGAAGATGCAATGCAGATTCAATTTAAATGATTTAAGTGCAGAAGTCTTAAAACAAAATTATGTAACCTAAGCAAATAAGAAAAATGAAATTATGGTTTCAATCTAATTTATCAATAACACAAATCATAAAGCTTAATTAAAGAAGATTGATACTTATAAAATGATTTTATATGATAACTTAATAAACATTTGTAATGAATTCTAGTATCAAATATTCATAATGAAAAAAATCGGAGGAGAGATAATAAAAAGATATGAAGTTAATATATGATTTCTGTTTTAAAAAATGACTTACGGATTGATCATAAATAATAAAATATATAAAAAAGAGAGAATTGATTTAGATTTATGCTTTAAAAAAGAAATATGAGAGATTGGATGCTATTAGTTTCCTTTTGATATATGAGGATATAGATTGTGGATAGATAAAATTAAATATCATTTTTAGTGACAGAATATGGATACAATTAGTGACCTTGATTATGGAAGTTAAAGTTTTAATATAGCAGTGGGACGATTTTATCGACAAGCTAGCTAAATTATTAGGCAATTACTATACCTATAGAGATTTTCGAATTTCTTTAAGGGGGGTTTAGTCCCAAGTAACTTTGAGAATTTTGAATTTCAACATCAAATGACGATCATTTTGATATAGTTTTCTTTCATTTCAAATGTTATTTGATTTATCATTATGTATTTTAAACAACTAAAATTAAGTTTATCTAGAGTAGAAAATGGCATGGGGACAACCGGCATCAGTGGAAACGACGACTTTCGAATTAAGGCTGTCGGCGGCGATCATTATAGCAGTTTTCGTGTGGCAGCCGACGCCGGCTAATGACGGATGAGCGTCAGTCAGCAATTTTAAAGGTAGCAGATGATTACAACTTAAAGTAACCAAAGACATTACATAATAAAGACAGTTTTTCTACCTTTTGCTTTTGAATCAAGATCTAGCATCCAATCGTAGCAAAAAACCGATCCTAACGCAACAACACTTTTTCTTCCCACTAATTTCTTTAGATAGCTAAGCTTTTGCAACCCCGCAACGAGAAGACAAACATCTGGATCAGCCGTGGATGTCCCAAATATCCAATCCATCGCCTTTGCATCTTTCTTTTCTTTGATTGGAGATAACGAGCGTCGAGATTTAAGGACGCATAGAGCCATATTGGTCTCCATGTTGAAGATAAGACGCTAGTACACGCCGCCTTAGTTGGTAAAAGGAGATGACCTTAGCTCTAAAATCTAACGAAGTATAAAGAAGCGGTCAATTCAAGCAGCACTCTTCATCTTTCAAGGAGACATTTTTTTTGATCTAAAAAATGAATTTTTAAGCACGACGATGTTGAATCTTTTAAGCATGAAGATGACTATGAATCTTTAAGCATGACGACAACGATGTTTTCTATTGAAGTTTAATTTATTTATAAAATAACCTTGAATGTAATGGTATTTATGAGCAAACCGAGGAAATGTAATGTACTATTTGTAAAATTACTTTACATAGAAAATATTGAAACTTTATAATTAACCAGAATCATCTTCCAGAACACAACCCTAGATAGACACTGGTTTTTAGTTCGATTTAATTTTGATTTTGACATTGCTGTAGTTTTGAGGCGTTTAAAGATAGTGTTGCGGTGGATCATGATCGCCGTTATGAGTTTAGAGTTTAAAGTACTTGTGAAATGAAAGCAAAGAGAAACTAAAGAACATTAATAAGAAAACAATATATATTATATTCTTAACTATAGTCAAACGATATGCAATAATGAACTTCTTGAGAACAGTTTTTATTGGGTAGCTTGATTGATGGAATGATTCATGAGTAAGCTCTTGAGTAAGCTTATAATTAATATATGTTAACCAAACGGTCTTATGGCTAAAACTGTAATCTACCGACAATAAAAGTCAGAGCTCATTGTCGTCTCTTCGTCCTGCTTTCCTATCATTAACACCATTCAAATATTATAAATTTTAAAAACAATCAATCGTATAATCACAAAAAAATAACAATTCATTTGGGAACGGAACCAGAAATCATATGAAGGGGCGAGATTTAAACTTTTCTGTTTAAAATCATCGTTATAACCTATTAATAATTGTGTATTATTATATGAAATAACTTATTCATGGGTTACTTTTGATAGATAATTATTTTAGCGTCGCTTATATTTTTAATATAAAGAAACTTAAACAAACGGTGTTAATATTTTTTCTCCTTATATGAGAGAAATATACTCAAACTACCATATGAAAGTAACATGAGAGGATGCAATGCGGATTCATTTTAAATGTTTTTTATTAGCATAACTCATAAAGCAAACTCTATGTAACTTAAAACAAATAAGAAAATTTAAATTACAGTTTCAGTCTAATTTTTTAAAGACACAAATCAGAAAACAAAATCAATAAAAATTGATACGTATAAAATGAATTTTTTTGATCACTTAATGCATATTTATAATGAATTCTAATTTCAAATATCTATGAAGATAAAATCATAAAAGGAGAAGAATGACAGAAAGACATGAAGTCAGTATATGATTTATGAAGATTGAATAGATATAAAGAAAAAAAGAGTTTAGATTTATGTTTTGAAGGAGAAATATGAGAGAGTGATAGAGTGGATGCTATTAATTTGCTCCTTGATATTTAGGGTTATAGATTGTGGAGAGATAAAATTAAACATCATTTTTTTATTAACATAGAAACTAGATATAAGTGATCACCTTGATTAAGGAAATTAAATTCTAAAATAGGAATGAGACAAAGTTATAGACATGTTAGCTAAACTATTGGACAATTACTATAACTATTAGGGATTTTCAAATCTCTTGTAGAAATGCAATTGTCCCTTTAATATCCCATATAGATTTTTTCCTAACTTCATTCATATTCTAAATTAAGAGAAAAAGTTAAGTATATTGATTACAACAATGCAATGTTCATATGAAATGATTGAGGTAGAAAAATAGAATACCCGATCTATATCAGTAAACTAATTCAACACAACTATGTTCTTTAAATTTGTTAGCGAAACGGTGAAGTGATTTAGATAAAAAATAAAATAAATATAAATAAAAGGTGAAAAACAATTATAAGATAAAGAATATATAAATTTCTATATCATGAAAGAAAGTGATATGAAAATACAAAGGGTATAACTATCATCCGTAACTCACGTCATATTTTTTTCTTAAAAAAATCTCACCTATCATTTTTACTCTAAAATTTCTTGCAACCCACAGTATCTGTAAAAATATTAAATCACTTAACAATTATAAAAAACTTATCATAAAAAAGAGTATTTTGAATTGAATAGATCTAAGGAGGATAGACCGATAGAGGCGGATTCATCGCATTTGTGGATTTCAAATTTGTTTGTCATGAAATTTAGATGAGATCATATATATATATATATATATATATATATATGAGAATAATGGAGGAAAGATGCCATAGGAGGGAATGTTCTCCTATGTCAAAAATACACCCTCCACGATTTTTTCCGCGATCGGCACCCATCATCATCATCTTTATCATGTAAGATGTGGATACACAAAATTTCATGTGATTTCATTACTTTTTCACCGTTGATTTAGTGGGTGCAAAATTAACGGTTTACCGACAATAAAACTTTTTACATTGCTAATTCAACGGTGAAAAAGTGGTGGAATCACATGAAATTTGGTGTATCATCTTACATAATAAAGATGATGATGGGTGTCGATCGTTGAAAAAATCATGGAGGATATAGGTTTTTGATGCCACATAATGAAAAAGCCTTCTAGGGCCTCTTTTCTTCATTATTCTCGCTCTATATATATAGTCCTCAATTATGTTGATTCGACAACACTAATACAAAAACATTAAAAAGGTTATCAATTATAATTGCCAAGAATGAAAAAAGGAGAATAATTAATGAGTGGTAGAAGGCAGAGAGAATTCAGTTTGTCTAACGCAAGAAATTTCTTACAATTTTACAAAAATATTAATCAAAAGAGAGATATTAGCGATATTTCAAGGATATGGACCGTATGGAACTAATTTATTAAAATTTACGTGGAGGAAAGTTTTTGTTTACTTGGAGGGACTTTTTTAAGGATTGTAATTGTCAGGGTGACTGGAGAGAGAAAAAGTATTTTGTGGTTATTGATTTCGATTGGATTTCGTGTGGGTTTTCTTTGATTTCCATTGAAACATGAAAAATCCTCGTCATCAATTAATTTCAAACATGAGGACCCCCTTCCTTTTGCATTAAAATAATAGAGATGTAGATTATAGGAACCAAATCCCAAAGCTAATAACAATATGCAACTTCATTAGACTCGAGATCGGCCATCACAGATATGCAAGCCTTGATTTATATATTGGTAGTAATTGTATTTTTAAGGAAGAAGTAACACTGTTTTAATGGGAAATAACCTTGCATTGATGAATGTCCGAATTTGCAAAGTAAACTGATTAAGTTTGCTCAGTTCTTGGTGCACAAGGTCAATTACGAGCCTTTAGTTGGCAAATTTTTAGGCACCTATATGTACCTTTTAGCCAGTTGAGCTTTTCTCACATGCAAAATACAGGGTTATGCATGATTTATGGTGGCTTAAAGGCTATAATGATTTGTGTCTGAATTTGAAATCTATTTATTTCAGCTTCTGTTTGAGCTTTTGCAAGTATTTGTTATTTGCATTATCATCTGTTTTGTTTAGACCTCTTCTTTTTTGTTTGTAGAGACTGCTTTGGCATTGCTCCGGCATCCAGATTGTTGTATTTCTGCATATTCATCTGTAAGAAACCCCCTGATAACTTTGGCTTTACAGATCTTCTCTAATTTCTCTTTTTATAATTCTAAATTTTGCTGCTTGTTCTATAGTCAAATGTCCTAGAGAAACAGAACCGTTTCTTACATTTACTCTTTACCTTTTTAGTAGCACAATCCTAACAATTTACATGAATGGAGGCCGTTAAAAAGATACATTACTAGTTGACTTGATTTAGATGACTCTTAAAGGGGTTGAATGGTTAGGAGAGAAGAATTCATGTAGTCGGTCGGTCCTAAAGTTTGGGATATAGGCTTCCTCTTCTTGTTGTTATTGATATACAATAAAAAGTCTTTTGCTATCTTTTCTTAGCTTCTCTTACTGCTCGTGTACCCGACAAACTAGGGCATGGAGTTGACTTGAAACCACCTCCTCTTACTCCATTCCATCTGAGATTGCTGCCATTTTGTGTCTGCTGCTTTGTTGGTTAGATCCTCATTTTATGTCAAGGACTCGTTCAATTTCCTAGGGATAGCTCTGAAAGAGGAAGTCTTTGATTTTCTTCAAACAGAGGAAGGGGTGGGTGGGGTGGGGGAGAAAGTTATATGACAACATCAAGAGCTTGAAAGTCACAAGTTTCTTATCTATTAGGGTGGCAGAGTGAGAATTCATGGAGGGACTTGGTGCATTGACTGGTGATTCTCCAACTCAGTCTGGCTCAATTGGATAACTCAATTTAGGATAAAAAGTGGTCACTGCAGGCTCTAGCTTGACTCGCCTAGTTTCATTCTTCTTTTATCTTCTCTTACTGCTCATGTACCTGACAAACCAGGGTATGGAGTTGACTTGAAACCTCCTCATACTCCATTCCTTCTGAGAGTGATGCCGTTGTGTGTCTGCTGCTTTGTTGGTTAGATCCTCATTTTATGTCAAGGACTCTTTCAATTTCCTAGGGATAGCTCTGAAAGAGGAAGTCTTCAATTTTCTTCAAACAGAGGAATCGGGAGAGAAAGTTATATGACATCATCAAGAGCTTGAAACTCGCAAGTTTCTTATCTGTTAGGGTTGGAGAGTGAGAATTCATGGAGGGACTTCGATGGCTGGTGATTCTCCGACTCAGTCTGACTCAATTGGATAACTCAATTTTGGATAAAAAGTGGTCACCGCAGGCTCTAGCTTGACTCACCTAGTTTCGTTCTCTTCAGGTTGAATCAACTCATGTGGTTTCAAATCACCTTCAGGTCAGCTAATCCCAGAGATACAAATTTTGAACCATATTCATCGAAATAAATGGAGATCGATGCATTCCTGTCACCTAATTCTGCAAGTTTCCATTAGAAATCATGTTTCATGCTACTACTGATCCTTTCTTAGCTGTTGATAAAATGATGGTAAAATTTTAGTGGCAAGCTTTGGGACTCTCAGTTCTAGAAAAGAATTCCTCTAGAATCTCTTCCCTTAGCATTCACCGATATCCACCAAGAGGTGAGCTTCTAATATATATGAGCAGCCAAACTTATAAAAACCACCGTTGGCATGAACAAGCAAGCACAGTTATTAGTTGCATGCGAGTTAACGATGTTTAGAATAATTCTTAAGCAAATAGCTAATATAGTTGAACTAACGTGTTCAGATTAAAACACTACTTGCAGATTGATATAAAAATTTTAAATTATATCTCCTAATTTCATTACAGGAAATTTTCAGTTGAACCTCTGTGTGATTAGACATTTTTGTTAGTTTCATAATTTACACTATTAATACCTTGATAATTATTTCCCCCCTCAATTTATGCTTAGCTATCTAACTATTTTTATATGTGGCTGAGTGGATCAAGCCTCTGACTTCTACACCTTCCTGACTTCAACTAGTATTTTATTCGAGAAGCTCTAATTTATTGCAAACCTTTTTATGCCAGAAATAAAAACAAGTTAGAATTGGCATGGTTTCCAAGGTTAATATGGGTTCACAAGTTATCTAGTTTTGCAGATTTAAGTGCCCAATTATTCTATAATGTTAATTTTGCCAGCTTTCTTCCGCATGAAGTCCTCATTGTTGATTATCCTCCAGATTTATCTTTCTTTAACCGCTTTTCCAATGTACTCTGAAGAGCTGCTTCTTTTGTTATGTTTTTGGTTTTTTTTTAATCATGAATTTTGTTTTCTGTAGAGTCATTACTAATTTTCCAATAACATCAACTTTTCAGTGATGTTGAAGCCTTAAATTTGGAGTAAAAAATTAGTTAATTCCCCAAATACAATAGATTTTTGTTCCTTATTGAACTGACAATTGTCCTTTTTTTAAATTGATATTCACATTTAAGGTGGATGTAAAACGAAGTATTGAAGATGGGGAGAAGAGATTTAATAAACTCTCAATTGAGGAGCGCGGCAAGTTTGATGAGGAGACCCTTGTGAATGTGAACAATATAAAGAAGCAAAGGACGTCCAACCAAAGATCCAAAAGCTTTAGCAATGAGTACATTGTGGTGAGTCCAGCTGTATAAGATTGGGTTTTACTTTTACCCATGCACAAATTATTATTTTTTGTTTAACTTAATTACTCTTGCTTGAGAAAAGCCATCAGTTTTGGTTGGTTGGTATGATGACTTATTTACTGATGAATCATTCCTTACCATTAATATATTATGTCAATGATTGTCTTAGTATATCTATCTACTGATTAGTAAATAATTTTGGGGTTTCTAATCGTTTACTGTAATTTCTAGATTAGACATCACAGTAATTGGGCTTCATAATATTTTTGTTGAGAAAAGCACTCTTACGATGCATAATCATGTATTGAAGTTTGATGATATCATAATTTTAAGCAGATTTTTTCCTTATATAAACCAAAGTTACGATGAGGATTGAGGGAATATATTTTATATTCTAACACGCACCCACAAGTTGAAGGCCCTTTGGGTCGAAACCTGGGATTTTGCGCGGCGGTATTTTAAATTTAAATAAAACCGTATTTAATACGCGCCTGGTGGGAATTGAACCAGGGTGGTTGTGATACCATTTTTTTTGTGCAACTGGCCCGTAAGCCCTAACCTTTGCATACAACACACAAATACTCCCACGCACACATCACACACAAGCACACAACACACGCGCACCCAAGAGACCCATGAATTTGTCCCGAAAGCATTAATTTGTTGCCACTTCTCCTCCTGGGTTCCTGGGGTTCAAACCTCTCACTCTCCCCAAAAGGGGAAGTACGCATAGCAACTGAGTTATTGCTCATTGGTTCTGATACTATTTTAATGTCTCTTTCACCGCACCAAAGACTTTAAAGTTATGATGAGTGAAGTAATGACGAGAGTTGATGGAATATGTTTTATATTCCAAGAACATCTGAAACATGCATTCTTTTAGAAGATGACCATTGTCCCATTGATAATCATTTATACAGTTTATATTACAACAGTAAAAATATACAATTTTTATTGTTTGAGTTATTTTCACCATGAAAATTTCATCCCTTTCCCTAAATATGTTATGCTGGTCCTCCCTGCGGCGGTTTCATATCTTGAACTTGTGATCTACCTATCATCGTCTTCATGCCCAACCAACCGACCCATCTTATTGGATGTGTTTAAAATTCATACTGATTTAGTTTTTATCATGTTTTATTATACATCATATTTATTATTAGGCTTAACCCAATAAACTCCCATTCGGTTTCAGCCCGTGACAGCAAACTACCCCTATAGTCTTTTTTTGCAAAAAACTACCCTATCTAACGAATCCAGGCCAAAGCCGTTAGTTTGGGATTAAAAACAATTCTACCATCATTATTTTTTTTGAGAAATTAAAAATAAAAATTCTAAAAATCAAAAGAAGAAGAAGGCGGTGGGGCTGGTGGTGATGTTGATAAAGTGGTGGAGGGGGAAGGATTAGAGGAAGGAGAAGACGACGTTGATGATGATGGGGGTGGTGGCGATTTTGTGGATCAAGGAAGGGGGTGGTGGAGGGGGGGCTTGAGGGGAGGTCAGTGGTGGTGGTGGTGGTGGTGGTGGTGATGGATGGTGGAGGGGAGGAGGATGATGATGACAACGAAGGAGGGGCGGGGGAGGTCAGGGTGAAGGGGAAACGGACGGGGAAGGCGAGAGGAGGATGGGAGAGGTCGGGGGAGGTGTGGGGGATGGATGGGGACCGCTAGGCGAGCGGCGAGGTGGCAGTGAGGGTTAGGGTTAGTGATGAAGATGCGGGTAGTTTGGGAATAATTGAATTTTTTGATGACGTGGCAGCTAATGCCGATGTGGCAATATGGGCCGTAATACTAATGGGACACCGTTAAATAGGCTAGTTATCTGCAAAACAAAAAAACTATAGGGTAGTTTGCTGCCCTGGGCTGAAGCCACATGGGAGGAGCACTTGGATTTAAGCCTTATCATTATTATCAATAGTTAAATTTCCTCAACTAACACCTTGATCCATTTCAAGATTACAATTCTGGTGGCAGCTGAGGGAGTCCACAAGCTACCCACCATCAATGGTAGTGCTGACTTGAAGGAAGCACTTCAAAAACTCGGTTCTATACCTAGCAGCAAGACTCTGGTAAAAATAATTTACTTGCCATATAAAATAAAAAAATTATATATCAATGCAACAACTGCTGGTTGAGTTTTGCTAACTTTATATTCACAGGCTGTCGAAGTGCTGTGGACTCCTCAGAATGAAAATGACACGCTTTCAGAACGCGAGCTTCTTGAAGACTATCCACTTCTGAGGCCTTTATGAGGTTCAATATCTGAAACTTGTACTGTTTTTGTAAAATGAAAATTTGTATATGAATAAATTTACTCCTATCTTTTTACTGATTACATTTAAATAGAGAGGGTTTGTAAATCATAGTGGAAGGCTTATCTTTTCCTTAGTGCATCCAACTGAAGATTTGTGTGTATTAGGCTACTAGATTTGCAGTCCTTCAAGCTCCGCTTTTTTTATTTTTATATTTTGTAACCAATCATTTGAATCTATGACATTAAACAACACCCTCATCTGTGGATTTGGGGTCCTTGCTATTCTCGAGCCCTATTCCTGCTAATCTAACGGTAGGAACAGGGTAAGCTTGCAGATATGGAGTTTTCTTAATCCGAGATCAAGGGCGAGAATCTTAAAATAGCAGACAAGAACTTGCAGAGTACTAAAATCCCTAGTCTTTATATGAAAAATCACATTTGTTCATTTTTAATTTTAAAATAGTCATTTTCCCTGCCTTTCATTCATGACTCAACTTGAAAATTGCCCGCTACGCAACTTAATCATTGGTGGTGTTAATCAAATTAGCTCAAATGAAGCTTTAGAGTGATGGATAATACATGGACCTTTTGGCATAGCTTGCTTGTTAGTATTTTTGTAAAGAAGGAAAGAACAAGGGCGTGTAGATAATTTCCATGTACCAATTTTCATATTTTTTCCTTCTCTACAGAAATTCTATTTAACAAACATAGAAACTCGATCGGTACCAATATTCAACATCAAATCATTTTCTATCAAGGGTTGGTTCGGATAAATGCCATCAACAGCTCACATGTCGATATTAGATGATAATTGCCCACCAATATGACAATAAGCCTATTAATATAATTTGATATTAGCCATTTAGTGTAGATCTCCAGTTCCGTGTATATATTTTTTCCGTATTTTTCCAAATTTTTCCCTTATATTTTTTTAATAATTTTTTTTCTATTTTTATTTATTATTTTCCCTAATCTAAACCCAATCCCTAACCCCAGCCCAAACTCGACCCGTTACCCCTTCTTCTTCTTCTCCTTCTTTTTCTTTTCCTGCCACACCCCAACGACTCTCCCCCCTTCTCACGCTCGACCCCGACCCAGCCCTCGTCGACGCCGCTCCCCACCAGCCAACAATCTCCTCAAGATCCTCTTCTCCAAATCCTCACTCCCTCTCCCTCTCGTTCTCTTTTCCCTCATCTAACGCCCGTGACTTCCTCGTCCCATCACCCGCGACCCGCTCCTCCAACAACCATCAACACGAATCTCGCGCCACCTCCTCTAAACCCTTAACTGACTTCTCCCTCTCACTTCAACCCCTCTCTACAAAAATCCTAAGTTCCCTCTCTCCTCCCCTCCCTCCACTACCGGCCAGCCATCTCGTCAGCGCCCACCGTCCATAACCAACTCCACCGACGACCTCACCTCCGTAACCATCATTGTCAGCACCCATGAGCCCACATCCTCTCACCGCACCGACCACCACTACCCAACTGAACCCCCACTTCCTATTTCTCCAACCCCAACAACCCACCGCCGGTGAACCCTCAAAACCACAACCACCATCGTCCATCTTTCAGCAACCCTTCACCGCAGCCACCACTGCTTCCTCCCTCACCCCACTAACCGCTGGCGCTTTCTCACAACTCCAGCTGCGTCCTCGTTGTCATCCAATCAACAGCCGTGCACCTGAAAACTCCATCACACCGAGCTGACCTTCTCGCACCTCATGCCGCAACCGAGCTTCTCCTTGCCGTAGGTCGTGTAAGTCCGCGGCGGCGCCCCGGCCATCTGACAGATGCCGATATGCAGAACAAAACTTTTACGACTGGCGCTATCGCGTACTTTATCCCGGATCGCCCATTAAAGCTAAACTAACAAGTTGTAAAGAGGGTAGAATTGTTATACCGAATGATCCGAGTCCTTCGGTCTTCAACCATCATCTCACGCTATGTTGCAACTAATCCGAACTTGCTTGATCTCCGGTCTCGTCGTCTAGGTGGCACCACGTCGACGGATCTTTAAACGGGCTCCCGCCTCTGAACCGAGGCAACTCGATCGTCAAGTTTGCTAAAAGAGACGACCAAGATGAAGTAGAGAATGAGTAGAACACTTTGTCTCGTTACGTCCAAGGTCACGGACGAACGGTTATAGAAGTTGCCTTTTGGATCGATATGAAATGAGAAATGGAGCATGCTAATTTCCATGAATCCAAACTATCATAATCTTTTGCCTAAAAATGAATTCATCAAAAATCCCATGCCACAAAGAAGTGGCCGGCCACTATAAGAAGAGGGGAGGAGGGTGAGTGTAGGAGCAAGGAGGAGGGTGACCATATCCATCATACTTATCACAAAGAATGAATCATCAACTAGCAATTAATGCAAACCTATCACAATTAACCTAGTCATCCTCCATCATTAATGAACCATTAATGACAAAGCCACCTCACTATCCTAGTCACCATCCTAGAAGTTTCCACACAAATCCCAAGAAAAGATAAATCCGCATTTAACCGAATGTCAAAATACGGCTGATAGAAAACTGGAAACTGGCAACTTTCAAAAGTGATCCTGAAACGAATTTCAGGATAACCCCGTATTAGTATAAACATACCCGCATTTATATTACGACCGAATATAAATGCAACTGAGACAAAGATATTATATCTACACAGTATAATACTGGGTTCCGGCTTAAACCAAAGCCTACCAGTATTATCTGCCCGAAAACTGACACGTGCGAAAACGCACGTGCATTTTCCGAACCTTGCCATAAACCCATACGGCCTCTACAACGTTTCGCCCGAACTTGGGAAAGTGTCGGTGGGGGACTCTAATGACTCATCAACACACTGGCACTGGGTATAACCCCTAGCACGTCAGAGGTACAAGCTGTACGTAACGTTTTGCCTATGTATTGATTGGAAGGGAAGCTGACGAGCGAACTCATCTATAAACCCTACTGAGCCTGACAGTGACAATATTCGTACAGTCCGGAACGTTCGTCTATGAGTATCGCATATACGGCCTAGGGGGCCGGTAAACGTCAGACCCCCAACAGCGATATAAGTCATGTCAGAGAGCAGCCCAGAACACCCTGAGATTCTGCTGGTATACCTACCAGTATATCTCGATTACCCTGGCCAGGGATTTCGTGTAATGGCTCTCCTAAACACAGCGCGATCTCACCCCCAATACCGGGAGAGACGAATCCCCGAAGATCCGCTCACTTGCCTCCAATGTGGCTCGGGACTGTACCCAAAATATACCTGTTTGCACGACTCCTTTGACCCGTGGTAGGGTATAAATCAAAGCACAGTGGGAACTCACACGAGACAAATGACGACCTCAGGTCGATGAACTAACCTGTACACATGTCACCAGGGAACTGCTATCTGACGATATGTATAATACCAACTAGCATGTTCCCGGCGAGTCCTGTCCGGTGTACTCATAACCTAATGAGCACCTGTATACATCTTAGGTGATCCAACTGACACCAGTGGCTTGTGAGACCGGCCACCGCCCCTCGTCGGGGTCTCGACTGTATACACTAGTCTACTCTGGAGTATCGATGCCCTATCTCGAAACTCCCACGACTAGGGACATTTTAAGGATGTGCTTATAGACCCCAGCTCCCACATATATGATCGCCATCATACTGCTGGTAGTCAAACAAGAATCCTATGGGCTCTATCATGATGATAAAGACAAACCAGATAGCATACTATCATCTCGAGTAAGACTGTTTTATCGGTATAGGTCCTCCCTCAATCATTGCAATCACGTACCTGCGATCCAATAATTGACTTAGAGGGCACTATATCCAACAATCTCCCACTTGCACTTAAGGCTGATTATTGCGATGTCGAGTACTCACAGCTCATGCGATACCGAGCATCCAACTCCTCTACTAATCAGTTTCACAATGCCTGTTTGCGAAACTAATGTGTTCGAGAAATAGCCTAAGTGAGTGGATCCGCCATGATGTTTCTTTCTATGTCTCTCTTAATCTCAACTTCGCGGAGAAAACCATCTTCCGAATCGAGTAATACCTGTCTTAGAATATGTCTGGATATCTTATGGGACCTATTTCATAAATGAACTCCAAATCCAAACTTCTTAGACTGTATCAATCACTGAAACTAATCAGTGTTGCGCACTATGCCTCCCACAGTATCCTCTTGAACCACCTATCCATAATACTGTCTCTCGTCAGAGGGAAAAACTATAATTCTGACAATCACTCTTTCATCCATGTCACCTTTGAAGCCTGGAATGATAACCGTCTCCCGAAGGAGGCCGTTGTCATTAAATCCGTAGAACATTCACTTATGTTCTAAAACTGCTTCCTAATGTTTCTCCAGGATTGGATTAATATAAACTTATCGCATTTAGTGCAATAACAATATCTGGTGTGGTACTTGACATCTCACGATTGACTCAATTGCCTAAGCAAGTGATCTGCCAATCATGCTTGTCCCTCTCCCCTTTAGTCTGTAAGACACCTTTAGAGAGGGTGACTCCATCACCTGCAGGTTCACCACCATCCCAGGAGTCATTTATTCTAAAATACTATTAGAATACTGTCAAAGTACCCACATTGGGAAACTACCCAAATCTAGATCTAAAACTATAGATCTAGTAACCAGAATGTCAGATATTATATCCATATCCTTTGTGGAGAAATAACTGTGTGACGACCACGGTACAACCGATCGTAGTATAGGAATTTTACTTCCTACTCTGTGTATGTCATCCAAATACCAAGACATCACACCATACTACCTTCTCAACAGATCCATCCCTTATTCTGATGAAGTAAAACCTATGACTGTCATATCAAAATTAGATGATCTATCTCTGCTATTTCTGCTCAAGTCTATAAATAGACACTAGCTACTTGCCCACTATGCTTCCGCTGCTCTCACTGACTACAACAACCCTCTGGCAGAATAATATATATGTGTACTTCTAAATCTAGTTTAGAACGACGCTATACATTTCCTCCTGCCCGGTCTCATAGTCTGGAACAACAGTAGTGTCAAGTCTGGGTAAGCAAGAACCTCCCTGTCACCGTCCTTGAGGCTACCGGAGTACCTCTCGGGTGTCTGAGGTTACCCACCACATCTGCGGAGTGGCTATTGGAATGTCAAACCTGATTGAATATAAAGGTCCTATTAAGCTTTTCGTAATCGTTTGCGGTTCTGGAATCACTTCCAGTTCTACCATGCTCCCACTACTGTTTTCTGAAAAAATCCATTTTAATAAAACTGTGGCGAGTCAAGAACAATATCACTATTGATCTTCCGGATGGTAGAAAATCAACCCTCGTCGAAGCTAGGGTCAACCCACAAACTGCCATTACAGAAACGTGCCTTGAGTTATCCAGTGTCTGATTTTAAGCATAAGCTGGACAACTCCCCTTACCTTAACATCGTTAAGATATGAATCGTTCTATATCCAATATAGAAACATAGGCACTTATTTAATTGGAACCGGATTCAAATTATGCAGCTGTCTCCAGTGCATAATAACTTAATAGAGAGAGGCTGATCAGTATTACTCAACTTAGGAATCCATCCAATTATGAGTAACCTGAAAAAGAAACAAGTTTCTCAAAAACCATTACTATCAATTGAATACCAATCACAAGAATCTACATCTTCGATTTCTTTGAAGAATCCCGATACTTGCGATACATGGTTCTCTACTTTATTCATATACCCACAACTTCTCAAAATTTAGACATTGTATTTCTACGAAACACTTGTCTAAAAACTAGAGAAGTTACAAGTAATCAGAATATAGTTCGAGGACCAACCCCTTTGTCCTGATGGACACTGGACAACATACAATACTCTGTATAAGTCCGCTGAGTTGAATAACTCATAACCTGTACGTCGTAGGTTGAAAACTGTTCCCAGGCGATTTCCTCAAATATCACCAATTACAACGAATTCCGATATAATGAGGATGATCACCTAATTCCCAATAACTCGCTCCCACTCAACATCTGTAAAACCATGCAGATGTGAGAATCGTTCCTGGTAAATATATACCCTGGAGTAAGTATCCAATCGGGAAATCAGTTTTCTATTAACAATGCACAGTGAATATGAAACATAAATATGTTTTGTAGGGGTTTCCTGGTATTCCTAGTAATGCCTCTTCCATAATCCAAATCATGACTTTAACCGTATATTTCCCTGCTATCTTTCCATTTCCCTTTATTTGTCTTTAGTCGTTACCTTCTGTACGCCATCATTAGGCTAAGTTGTTTTCTTCCTTCCCTACCGTTCGGCACCAGCCTATGGTTTGGAAGAAGAATATCCAGTAAGCATAATAGGTGTACCCTCCTAATCCTAGGAGTACTCGCAACTTGAGAGAAGGTGATGATAAAAACAACTGAATAATACCTTATTCCTATTTCTCCTGAACCAGAATCCATCCTCGAAAAAATATCCTTCAAGTTCGTATATAACCATACGATGGATTTATCCAATGGAATTGGATGTTCGTAGTGATACGGGTTGTTCTGGAGAAATCAAAGGTGAAGTAGCAGTGGCGATGAAATACGTGGTTTGGTCATGAATGTAAATAGTCGCAATTTACTTTGCTCTCTTTCTAATTCTTTTATGTTGTCTTCACATGTCACCTTCTGTACACCCTACTTAGGCTAATTGGTTTTCTTCATTCCCTACCGTTCGGCACCAGCCTATGGTCTGGAAGAAGACCATCCAATAAGCGTAATAGGTGTACTTTCCTAAACCAAGGAGCCCTCGCAATCTGAGAGAAGGTGATAACAAAAGACAACTGAATAAACCAATTCTATTTCTCCTGAACCTGGATCCATCCTCGAAGAAGTTCCTCCGAGTTCGTATATAACCATACGATGGATCTATCCAATGGAAGTGGATGTCCGTAGTAATACGGGTTGTTATGAGAAATATAAAGGGTAAAAGAAAGAGCGGTAATGACTTATGCAACTATAGACAATCCAAAAGTCAGTATATTAAGAAAGTTCGGTCAACTTGGTCATTGAGTTATAGTCTGGGGTCGGTCAAAAGTCGCTGCCAAAGAGAGAGAGAGAGAAGAAACACTCTGCGTGTACTCTAGCCTAAATCAGAATGGTTATCATTTTATCTAATTAGGAAACCTCCCACTGTTTTCTCAAATTCTCCTCCAAACCTGAAAGAAGAATTAGTCGGGGTCACCCGAAGAGTAAACCAACTCATCAGTGAGAATCAGGATCCAACTATCATCGCATGATAACTTGATGGAAGCCACTCAAGTTAACACACTCCAGAAGGTATGCGCAAGTCTGGCAAGTTTCTTGTATGTTTGAAACTCCCGATGTAATTTTTATCCCATGCTCTTATGACCTTGACGTAGGCCAACAAATCATAAGCAACATGTCAAGTTCTACCCGTCGTTGTCCTGATCAACTTAAGTCATCGTACAAGCCCTTGACGTAGGCCAACAAGGTGTACGTCTGACTTAAACTAATGCATCTATCTATGCAACAAATGAATACCCAGCAGCTACCAAACACTATGTCTTGATGTAGGCCAACAAACATAGCTTGAATACTACTGACCATCCATAAGAAACGACGGAGGATTACGGCTGGTTTTTGGCGAAAAACCTTTAACGTAATGAACTTGATCTCGTTGAAGGAACCTGATAGCTTTATAAAAATATATAGTAGCGAAAACCTTTTGCTAAAGAAGTCACTCCCGGTGAAGGGATCTCGACTCTTTCCTCGTGGAATGAGGTGCAGGATATTCCAACTGAATACCGCTATGCAAAATAAAAGGAAACGTCTTTGTAATAATTTCCTTTTAAAATTTGTTCCAACAACATCAAATATAGGTTTGTTTTATCTCGCATTGATAAGAATCAATGCAGTCCCATCAATCAATCACACCAGAAAAGAACGAAAATAAAATGTACGTATATGCCATCCGCATTTGTCACTGGGTCCCGTCATCACCCGTTAGGTTACTTAACTAACGACAGAGCGGGGACTGGACTAGCGCGGGTGTAAAACATATACAACATCTAATAGTATATATACTAATATACAGTAATCGCTCCAGGCGTGATAATATGCAACATTACAGAAAAGTAATAAGCATCACAGAACAATACAGATAAACTGGGATCCCCGGGTTTCACAGAGCCGCTACTGAAACCCGATGTTCCCCTGGTCGTGTGGATAGCCTGTGCAATGAAATCTAGACCCCTACGGGTGCGGCAAGTTACCCGCCAAAACCTGAAGCGAGGTAGTCTCCACAACATAGTGAATGGAATACCCGGCACTTCACGGAATCCGGTAAATTGAGCACCCCTCCTTGGGTCAACCTGTACCCCCTACGAGTGCGGCGAATAGTCTGCCAATTCTAGAGTGTGGCCCTTTGCCTCTCAATGCCATGAGATATGAACCCATTGCCCTCCAGAACCCGGTTATTCGTGCACCCCACCGCGGGGTAAACCTAGTACAGAAATAAAAATAGTACAATAGGTACATCGACCGCAACCTGGTCGTGCCCTAAAAAGAATAATATACAAACAGGCAGTGACGGCAGTCCACATGTTGGACGCTCGCCCCGCAATATCAAATGTACAAATAAATTTAAACAACACTATCATTGCACCCTGCTATCCACCACGACAAATCCGCAACATTACAGCACAACACAGAACGTCAACGCGAATGTCACGTTCGCAAACTCGTCTAAAAGAACTATAGCAATCAAACGCGGTTTACCGATCAAATGACATTCCCGGTCGGAGATATAATGAAAGTACTGAAAAACTAACAAGTTTAAAATTTCGATCGACTAAATTTCCCGAAGTGGGCCCCATATACATCTGGTGTACAGTAACAAAATTTTGGCCCAAAAGACATATACCAAAAATCACCATTTCCCATGAGAAACCCACTGGAAAAATTTGGTGCACTGTTCCCACAAAAGCGCGGCGGATCAGCGGCCAAACCATGGTTTGGGCCGCGGATCCGCAGTCATTTTATGGGATCACGTGCCCAAATTTCACCAGTATTCTTAAAAAACCCTGCATGATTTTCTGAAATGCTCAAAATTAATTTTAGAACAGTTTAAAAATCGACAGAAACATCATGTACAGAAAATTGTGATTTCGCGAAATCCGTTCGATCGATCTTTTAAACGTGTTACCACAAGTTAGTATAGCTTAATGGTGAGGCTCTGATACCACTGTAAGTCCGCGGCGGCGCCCCGGCCATCTGACAGATGCCGATATGCGGAACAAAACTTTTACGACTGGCGCTATCGCGTACTTTATCCCGGATCGCCCATTAAAGCTAAACTAACAAGTTGTAAAGAGGGTAGAATTGTTATACCGAATGATCCGAGTCCTTCGGTCTTCAACCATCATCCCACGCTATGTTGCAACTGATCCGAACTTGCTTGATCTCCGGTCTCGTCGTCTAGGTGGCACCACGTCGACGGATCTTTAAACGGGCTCCCGCCTCTGAACCGAGGCAACTCGATCGTCAAGTTTGCTAAAAGATACGACCAAGATGAAGTAGAGAATGAGTAGAACACTTTGTCTCGTTACGTCCAAGGTCACGGACGAACGGTTATAGAAGTTGCCTTTTGGATCGATATGAAATGAGAAATGGAGCATGCTAATTTCCATGAATCCAAACTATCATAATCTTTTGCCTAAAAATGAATTCATCAAAAATCCCATGCCACAAAGAAGTGGCCGGCCACTATAAGAAGAGGGGAGGAGGGTGAGTGTAGGAGCAAGGAGGAGGGTGACCATATCCATCATACTTATCACAAAGAATGAATCATCAACTAGCAATTAATGCAAACCTATCACAATTAACCTAGTCATCCTCCATCATTAATGAACCATTAATGACAAAGCCACCTCACTATCCTAGTCACCATCCTAGAAGTTTCCACACAAATCCCAAGAAAAGATAAATCCGCATTTAACCGAATGTCAAAATACGGCTGATAGAAAACTGGAAACTGGCAACTTTCAAAAGTGATCCTGAAACGAATTTCAGGATAACCCCGTATTAGTATAAACATACCCGCATTTATATTACGACCGAATATAAATGCAACTGAGACAAAGATATTATATCTACACAGTATAATACTGGGTTCCGGCTTAAACCAAAGCCTACCAGTATTATCTGCCCGAAAACTGACACGTGCGAAAACGCACGTGCATTTTCCGAACCTTGCCATAAACCCATACGGCCTCTACAACGTTTCGCCCGAACTTGGGAAAGTGTCGGTGGGGGACTCTAATGACTCATCAACACACTGGCACTGGGTATAACCCCTAGCACGTCAGAGGTACAAGCTGTACGTAACGTTTTGCCTATGTATTGATTGGAAGGGAAGCTGACGAGCGAACTCATCTATAAACCCTACTGAGCCTGACAGTGACAATATTCGTACAGTCCGGAACGTTCGTCTATGAGTATCGCATATACGGCCTAGGGGGCCGGTAAACGTCAGACCCCCAACAGCGATATAAGTCATGTCAGAGAGCAGCCCAGAATACCCTGAGATTCTGCTGGTATACCTACCAGTATATCTCGATTACCCTGGCCAGGGATTTCGTGTAATGGCTCTCCTAAACACAGCGCGATCTCACCCCCAATACCGGGAGAGACGAATCCCCGAAGATCCGCTCACTTGCCTCCAATGTGGCTCGGGACTGTACCCAAAATATACCTGTTTGCACGACTCCTTTGACCCGTGGTAGGGTATAAATCAAAGCACAGTGGGAACTCACACGAGACAAATGACGACCTCAGGTCGATGAACTAACCTGTACACATGTCACCAGGGAACTGCTATCTGACGATATGTATAATACCAACTAGCATGTTTCCGGCGAGTCCTGTCCGGTGTACTCATAACCTAATGAGCACCTGTATACATCTTAGGTGATCCAACTGACACCAGTGGCTTGTGAGACCGGCCACCGCCCCTCGTCGGGGTCTCGACTGTATACACTAGTCTACTCTGGAGTATCGATGCCCTATCTCGAAACTCCCACGACTAGGGACATTTTAAGGATGTGCTTATAGACCCCAGCTCCCACATATATGATCGCCATCATACTGCTGGTAGTCAAACAAGAATCCTATGGGCTCTATCATGATGATAAAGACAAACCAGATAGCATACTATCATCTCGAGTAAGACTGTTTTATCGGTATAGGTCCTCCCTCAATCATTGCAATCACGTACCTGCGATCCAATAATTGACTTAGAGGGCACTATATCCAACAATCTCCCACTTGCACTTAAGGCTGATTATTGCGATGTCGAGTACTCACAGCTCATGCGATACCGAGCATCCAACTCCTCTACTAATCAGTTTCACAATGCCTGTTTGCGAAACTAATGTGTTCGAGAAATAGCCTAAGTGAGTGGATCCGCCATGATGTTTCTTTCTATGTCTCTCTTAATCTCAACTTCGCGGAGAAAACCATCTTCCGAATCGAGTAATACCTGTCTTAGAATATGTCTGGATATCTTATGGGACCTATTTCATAAATGAACTCCAAATCCAAACTTCTTAGACTGTATCAATCACTGAAACTAATCAGTGTTGCGCACTATGCCTCCCACAGTATCCTCTTGAACCACCTATCCATAATACTGTCTCTCGTCAGAGGGAAAAACTATAATTCTGACAATCACTCTTTCATCCATGTCACCTTTGAAGCCTGGAATGATAACCGTCTCCCGAAGGAGGCCGTTGTCATTAAATCCGTAGAACATTCACTTATGTTCTAAAACTGCTTCCTAATGTTTCTCCAGGATTGGATTAATATAAACTTATCGCATTTAGTGCAATAACAACATCTGGTGTGGTACTTGACATCTCACGATTGACTCAATTGCCTAAGCAAGTGATCTGCCAATCATGCTTGTCCCTCTCCCCTTTAGTCTGTAAGACACCTTTAGAGAGGGTGACTCCATCACCTGCAGGTTCACCACCATGCCAGGAGTCATTTATTCTAAAATACTATTAGAATACTGTCAAAGTACCCACATTGGGAAACTACCCAAATCTAGATCTAAAACTATAGATCTAGTAACCAGAATGTCAGATATTATATCCATATCCTTTGTGGAGAAATAACTGTGTGACGACCACGGTACAACCGATCGTAGTATAGGAATTTTACTTCCTACTCTGTGTATGTCATCCAAATACCAGGACATCACACCATACTACCTTCTCAACAGATCCATCCCTTATTCTGATGAAGTAAAACCTATGACTGTCATATCAAAATTAGATGATCTATCTCTGCTATTTCTGCTCAAGTCTATAAATAGACACTAGCTACTTGCCCACTATGCTTCCGCTGCTCTCACTGACTACAACAACCCTCTGGCAGAATAATATATATGTGTACTTCTAAATCTAGTTTAGAACGACGCTATACATTTCCTCCTGCCCGGTCTCATAGTCTGGAACAACAGTAGTGTCAAGTCTGGGTAAGCAAGAACCTCCCTGTCACCGTCCTTGAGGCTACCGGAGTACCTCTCGGGTGTCTGAGGTTACCCACCACATCTGCGGAGTGGCTATTGGAATGTCAAACCTGATTGAATATAAAGGTCCTATTAAGCTTTTCGTAATCGTTTGCGGTTCTGGAATCACTTCCAGTTCTACCATGCTCCCACTACTGTTTTCTGAAAAAATCCATTTTAATAAAACTGTGGCGAGTCAAGAACAATATCACTATTGATCTTCCGGATGGTAGAAAATCAACCCTCGTCGAAGCTAGGGTCAACCCACAAACTGCCATTACAGAAACGTGCCTTGAGTTATCCAGTGTCTGATTTTAAGCATAAGCTGGACAACTCCCCTTACCTTAACATCGTTAAGATATGAATCGTTCTATATCCAATATAGAAACATAGGCACTTATTTAATTGGAACCGGATTCAAATTATGCAGCTGTCTCCAGTGCATAATAACTTAATAGAGAGAGGCTGATCAGTATTACTCAACTTAGGAATCCATCCAATTATGAGTAACCTGAAAAAGAAACAAGTTTCTCAAAAACCATTACTATCAATTGAATACCAATCACAAGAATCTACATCTTCGATTTCTTTGAAGAATCCCGATACTTGCGATACATGGTTCTCTACTTTATTCATATACCCACAACTTCTCAAAATTTAGACATTGTATTTCTACGAAACACTTGTCTAAAAACTAGAGAAGTTACAAGTAATCAGAATATAGTTCGAGGACCAACCCCTTTGTCCTGATGGACACTGGACAACATACAATACTCTGTATAAGTCCGCTGAGTTGAATAACTCATAACCTGTACGTCGTAGGTTGAAAACTGTTCCCAGGCGATTTCCTCAAATATCACCAATTACAACGAATTCCGATATAATGAGGATGATCACCTAATTCCCAATAACTCGCTCCCACTCAACATCTGTAAAACCATGCAGATGTGAGAATCGTTCCTGGTAAATACATACCCTGGAGTAAGTATCCAATCGGGAAATCAGTTTTCTATTAACAATGCACAGTGAATATGAAACATAAATATGTTTTGTAGGGGTTTCCTGGTATTCCTAGTAATGCCTCTTCCATAATCCAAATCATAACTTTGACCGTATATTTCCCTGCCATCTTTCCATTTCCCTTTATTTGTCTTTAGTCGTTACCTTCTGTACGCCATCATTAGGCTAAGTTGTTTTCTTCCTTCCCTACCTTTCGGCACCAGCCTATGGTTTGGAAGAAGAATATCCAGTAAGCATAATAGGTGTACCCTCTTAATCCTAGGAGTACTCGCAACTTGAGAGAAGGTGATGATAAAAACAACTGAATAATACCTTATTCCTATTTCTCCTGAACCAGAATCCATCCTCGAAAAAATATCCTTCAAGTTCGTATATAACCATACGATGGATTTATCCAATGGAATTGGATGTTCGTACATGGTAGCCACCGAAGCCGCCACGGCCAGACGGCTTCAGCAGGGGCTCGATATTGAACTGCAGCAGCTTATCGCGTCTCTCGACCTACAGACCTTCGCTCAGGTGTTGAACGCTGCTCCAGTACTGTTCCCCACCGAAACACGGAGACGGGACCGCGCGGGTCCGTCTCGCCTGCATTTCGGGGCAGATACCAATAGGTGCTATCCGTCCACCTCTCCGAAGATACTAAGTTGATTTATGGCACCGTATATCGAAGGTTTAAACGGATGGGGCCGATGTAGCAGACATCGTCAGATTCCCCCTCATGGTGAGGGGTTTTTGATTGTGGGGACGCTCTTCCCTGCAGGCGCAATCCCCTGCAGTTAATTACGCTACTGCATCGTGGTAACCACTTTCTCCTTCTCCAAATGGTCACTTCGTGTTGTGTGTGTTTGTTTTGTTTTTGGTTTCCCGTGGATTGTATACGGAGACTAATTTATGTTGTCACCCGTAGGGCGTGGATTAATCCAAATCCGTATCTTCTTATATTTGGGTTTGGGGGTTGGGTTTAAGGATACGTTAGTCTCATTTGAAACTAAGATCAACTTAAACGTTTGCTAAGGATACGTTAGTCTAGTTTTAGACTAAGATCAACTTAACGGGATCGTTTAGATCCAACAAAAGAGCATTTGGGCTCTATTGTTTAGTTTAAGGACATTGCGGTCAATTAGTTTAAGGACATTACGGTCCAATGTTAGTTTAAGGACATCTCGGTCCATGAGTTTAAAAACATCACAGTCAAGGTTAAGGACATCATAGTCCGTGAGTTTAAAGACCTCACAGTCCAGGTTAAGGATATCATAGTCCGTGAAATGTATGGTTGTCAGGACCCGTCACCTCTCTGAAGACGTTGAAGGATTACAACGACAAATATCAGAGGAGTTCAAAGATGTACCCTTAAACCGATGTGGGTTGAGAGACCTGTAGTCCAATTGGGACTAAGATCTGTGATTTATGAGCATATGAACTCAATTAATCTGAATTAAGGACTTATGGCCAATTTATGTTAAGTCCATTCAATTACAATGTTCAACATTTGTTTTTGAGTTGTTAGGTGTTTGTTTGAGCCCAATCCCTTTAAAAATGCTAAGCATTGGTTTGGTCTCTGACAATGTTTTGTCTTTAGTTGAATGCTGTGCATTTATCATAGCTCCAGGCTTATTCAAAGAACAGTTTATGTTTTGTCCAAGCGCACATAAAAGTATGTGGCGCACTTGGCACTAGCGCCAGTCGATGAGCGCAGTGCGCTATGGTTAAAGCGCTAATGTGCTTAGCGCCAGAAATGAAGCGCTAATGCGCTTAGCGCTAAATGAAGAGCGCTGATGCGCTTAGCGCTAGATGTAGAGCGCTGATGTGCTATAGTTGAAGCGTTGAGGCGTTTGGCGCCGGTGCCATATAATTAGCGCAAAGCGCTTTTAGTAATGCAGCGCACACGTAAGGAGCACGTGGCATGCTTAGCGCTGAGCGCTAGCCAATGAGCGCAGTGCGCTGTGTTTGAAGTGCTATGGCACTGCAGCGCTTTGCGCTAGATGAAGAGCACTAAGGCACTTTTAAATTAGGAGCGCTAAGGCTCTTCATAGATTAGGAGCGCTAAAGCTCTTCTTAGGTTAACTTTGCGTTCTGAAGATTATCTTTTCTTTGATAAGAGACTTTGTCTCAAGATTCTAAGAACGAAGTTCTTAGCTTATAGGAGATATTTCAATCTCTTTTTGATGAAAGGCTTTGCCTTTATGGAACTGTGATCCTAAGAGAATTAAATAATTCTCCCCCTTTATAATGAGATGTTCATAATCTCTTTTGTGAAAGACAATTTGTCTTATAGATCTATGATCTGTGAAAGAAGCAAATACTTCTTTTTATATTGAGATGATTTCGTCTTTCTATTCTTTTTTACCTTGAAAAGAATTGTCTTCTTTTGCCGAGAGCTTCTTCTTCTTCCTGAGATTTTCTCAAAGTTTATGGGGGGGTTCCTCTCTCTGAGACTTGAAGTCTCGGGGCCTTTATATAGGGCAAGCTGATTTGTTCAATCGGTTAAAGAGATTTATTCTCTAATTGATTTGGGAATTTTCCCACCGTCAGATCTTTGATCCAAGGGCTTCTGGTTTACAGAAAATAATCTTCTTGTTTTTTAACAAGATTAGGAAATCTTTCCCCCTTACAGAATTTGTTCTGTATTTTAGTGATTTTTAATCACCATTGGATCATTGATCCAACGGCGTTCCAAATTCAGGGCACAATCTTTTCTGTTTGGAAAGATTCAACAGAATTTCATTCTTGTTAATTGATGATTTAATCATATCCGTTGGATATTTGATCCAACGGTGAGGAACATTTAGTTCCAGCGCCAGCGCTTATGCGCTCTGCCTATGGTGCGCTACTTGGAGCGCAACGCTCTTAACGCTAGCACATACGTGCTTTGCACGTGATGCGCTACTTGGAGCGCAGCGCATCTAGCGCTAGCGCCTATGCGCTTTGCACGAGGTGCGCTAGTTGTAGCGCAGCGCTTTTACAAAAGCGCGGCTTTAATTCAAATTTTGAATTCTGAACAGAACTTTTCTCTAATTGGGGAAACAAATGCCCCCCCACCGTTGCGCTTACGGGGCCCACACGTGCGTGCAGCGGTGGCAGCATCTCCACTCTTGGATCAACCGAGGAATTGAAACGGTGCTTAGTGCCTATAAATAGGACCTTTGGCCCTTAAGATGACTTATGTTCATTTTCAATCCTTCTTGAAAATTTATTTTCTCCTTCAAAGCGCAGCTCTTCCTCTTAAGAATTTTCTTAAGGACAAAACTCTGTCAGATTTTTTAGGTAAAAGATTAAATCTTTTTGAAACATCTTTTAGGGTTTCACCCATTAACAAAGCCTTGATCTTCATAGATCTTTGATCTAAAGAAAATCTTTTTATGGTTTTATTAACAGAGCTTTGCTATCTTGGAATCACAAATCTAAAAGGATCTTGCTTATGATTTCTTAATCCATTAATGGAGCTTTGCTCTTTTCAGATCATATAGAAGAACTCTTAAGAGTTTGTTCATGATCTTAAAGATCAAATTGAAATTTTATTTTTGATGGATTATTCCATCATCTTCTCAAAGCAAGACTCTTTGGATTTTCTTGAGAAATTTTATTCCTTCATTATTAGACTTTGACAGATGTCTGTCTAGTGAAGAGCGCTGCTCTCAATGGGATTTTTACTCCTCTGCCGAGGGATTTCTCATTTAACGAGAATTTCTTGAGGATTTCCTCATTTAATGACAGCCTCGTCAAATGATGAGGCTGTTTTATTAATGATGAACTGTCATCTAGATTTTGTGGGTCCCCTTTGGTCCCTTTTGACTGCATTGCAGTGCGGTACGTATTTATAGTACATAGTGATAGAATTTAATTTATAGCATTGGTGGATGAAAATTTGTTCTTTTCTGCGCAGGTACTATGTCTTTCGACACTTCCTTCCTATTCATTCGCTCAGAAGGCGGATTCCCTGAAGCACCCATAGACCGAGAGGTTTTTGCGCTGATCAAAAACCATGACCCGGAGCACAAGAGTCTTCATCTATGGGGTAAATGGTACGATCAAATTATCATGGGCCAACGGAGCTTTTCCTGTGCGACACCCTCGGAGCCTATTTCGGCGATCGCATATACAGATGCACCTCCGATAAATTATTTTGTGGAGGAGGTCAACTGGACTTCAGAGGGTCTTCTTCGGCCTTCTATGGCCGCAATACCCGTGCAGTCGCCGGTGGCCTTGGACACTCTAGGACGGCGCATTTGTCAAGGCGAGGCGCGCCCTTGGGGACAGCCATACAATGTAAGACTAACTCCCCGTCACTCAGCCGGGTATTTGCAGTGGGCTCGGTATATTTTATCGGCGAAGAAATCACAGTTGCTGAAGCTCGGATTGTATCCCGCCGTTTACGCTTCTTTGTTTCAATATTCCACACCTCCTACATGGTGGGTCAGGGCATTTCTGGAGCAGTGGAACATTCCGACCCACACCTTCCTCCTATCAGATCGAGAAGTCTCCATTGCTTTGGAGGAATTTGCAGAGGTCTCGGGTTTACCCATTAGGGGAGAACATTATGAGGAATTGCTTCCCCCGGATGAGTATATTTTCTCCACCAAATCAGTGGTGATGGATCTTACTCCCGAGAACGCTATTCAACACCAATTTCTGAGTTTGATAAAGGTGTTGAATATCTATGAGAACCTCTTTCTTTCATCCGAAGGCCGTGGAGTTAATTTTACGGCTTTTATCGCTGATTTTCTTCGCCCATAAGTATTGAAGGAAGATGTCGAGAAATTCGCCAGTCTTGACGACCCCTTCAGCTTAGGTTTGGGCAACCTGTCGGCGGCGGAGGCGGATCAGAAGAGCTTCTTTCTACCCGATACCCCGTTCATCCCTTTTGCAGAGCTGGCGGCTCCTGGGATTGACGAAGAAACGTTCTTTTTAAGGTTTCTTGGATTATGGCTGAGTTGGTTTGCGCTTCCCATGCACCCTCGCCGTATGAGGCCGTCCGTCTTCTATCCTGCGCATCGGATGGTTGCTGGGATACAAGTGGCTGTAGGGATCGCTGGGTTAGCCCATGTGTATCACGGCCTCAGCTTGCAGCGAATACCACTGAGCCAGGGGTGCAGTCGTTAAATTTCCCGATGCATTATTTCACGTCATGGCTCGAGTTGCACGTGCTAGGCGTCTTTGGCATCCACAAGAGGCCGGGTTTTTATGACAGGTGCAGCTTCTCTCGATCATGCGACTGGTCGGCGCTTCTATTGTGACGCCAACGCAACGGGAAGCTAGAGGCTTGCTTCTTCGCCCGCGCATGGTTGGAGCTGGCATGTCCTTTACTGATAAAGTTTTGACCGTCGGCCAGGAATCGGGGAAGACGGTGCTGCCCTTGCAGGACATATTTAAAGATGGGGTCTCCGTCTTGAAAGCTCGGGAGATTCTTCATCTGTACTCTATCCGGCCAGGCTTTCTCGTATTTAAGATGAATGAATCGGCTTTATTTATGAGGTATAACCCGCATCGCTTCGCCCAGCAGTTAGGCTACAATCAAGGCGTCCCACTCGAGGCTTTCTTGGCAGAACCGGTTGCCACTGAAGAGGGTACTCGGAGCACACTACATCATTTTATGCGCCTGAACACAGGGTCTAACTTCTTCATCAGCGAACCGAGTTGTATTCCGCAAGCCCTGAATGTGTACGTGGCGTGGTACCAACATTCGATAGGTGCCTATTTTATTCGCAAACTTCTTCCGTTGCTTCTTTATCATTAGGGAGGAAAAGCGATTGCTGCTTGATCGTAAGGGCGCAGTGCCGGCTGGTGATCGAAATGTTCCTATGAAGCGACGGAACATTGTTCATCATCCCTTGAGAGAGGTCACTGCAGTTGAGCCCCCACACGTGCTAAGCCCTACGCACGGGTTGCCCCCATCCAGCGTGCCTGAAAAAGAGGTGGCTGTCGCATCCCCCGAGTCGGATGTAGGAAAAGAAATTGGGACTCGTCGTCCAAAGGCGCCTACTAAACGCAAACTCGTGTTATCGGCCACCGGCGCTCGTCCTCAGAAGAAAAAGAAGCAAGTACTTTCTTTGGACACCATATTAGGCTCGACGCCCCTTGCTCCGTCTAGCGAAGGCTTGAGTGAATATGGGCCCAATGAGGGTTTATTCAGGACGCTCGATGATACCGATTTGGAGGTTGCCATCGAAGTTTCCAAACAGTCAGCCATCCTCGAAAAAGAACTGTCCGCCCTTGCGCAGTCAGGTATACTTCACCCTCATCTCTCCGCTGTTCATTTTTTTTCTATCATGCTTTGACTGACGCTTGCGGTTTTAACAGGTGCCTCCACAGAAGAAGCCATTGCTGCTTCTCTTAAAACCTTCGGAGAGGAGGAAAGGCTTCGCGCCTCATTGCTAACAGAGGCTTCGCTTGAACGACCGATGACGGATACCGTAACGGTTCCAGTGGTAACACCTAGCTCTGATGATAATATCCCCTTGGCGGAGGTCCTGAAGAAGTCTTCCCTCCCTGTCAAAACCGAGAAGCAGCTCAAAAAGCGGGCGGCAAGGGGAAGGAAGCGATCTTCTACAGTCACTGGGCCAAAGCGGGGGAAAAGGACCGTTACTAGTCCGCCGGAAGACAGTCTTCTTTTTCCTGGTTCATCTACCGAGGAAGCCGCACAACTAGTTGAGGCCATAAGGCGTTCTCAGGACGAAACCGAGAACATACGTGCCCCGAGGAGTCCTTATCCTGCCGTCATATTCTATGAAGACCCTCCATCAATACGGCGGATATTTATAGGTCCTTTGGAAGAAGGAGGCGAGAGAGCCCTTAAGCAGCCTATCTCAGCCGACGCCGAAGATGCACTTTCGTTGTGGACCGGTGGCCACAAGTCTACCCTCGAACCCCGGCGAGCGTACCTCCTCAGGAAGGAGCGTCGGCTTAAACAAGCCATACTAGAAGCTCCTATGCGTATTGGTACACTTATATATCCTCTTGTAGTATTTTGCACTGCTTATATATATATATATATATACACACACACACATATCCTTATCCTCGTGCAAACTTTGCAGGGACTTCGCCGATGGCAGAGGATCTGAGTCCAAGTCGCGCCCTGACTATGGACTCTGCAAATATCCCCGATGAGACACTAATCAATGTGGAGAGGGTCGATGCAACTGTTGTTCCTGCGATGAAGCTTCCCTCGGTGATTCCCGCTCCCCCGGTGCTTGCTCCCCCGGAAGAGGCATCTTTATTGGCTGCGGATTCAATGGATCTCTCTGGGACGGCCCGGAGACTGCGGGATAGGTAGTCGAGGCCACCGTCCTTTCATTGGAGCCTGTAGCGATGACCACTGCTCCTCCACCGGAAGTTATTATACCGGACCACATCCCCGATGATATGCCTGGGGGCACGGAGGAGGCCGCCCAAGCTGCCATCCCTCCAACCCAGAGTGGGAGGAGCATCGAAGGTACTATCCCATACTTTGTTTTAAACAATATTTCGATTATCTGAACCTTCCTTGCCTTTTTCAGAGCTACGAGGCTTGGCGGTGTCCATTGATGACCTGTCTCCCAGGAAGTCTTTCCAGCGTCTGCTGGAACTGGCTGCTCCACAGGCGATATCCCCTCAGCGCATCATTCTATCTTCTGAACAAGGTTAGCATTGTTCGCTCCTTTCCCGGTATTGTTACTTCTTCATATAACAATGTTCATGTCTTCTATAGTTCTGGAAGCTGATGATGAGGTTGAGGTCCTCGATAGGCCTGGGGATCTTCCAGACTCTTCTTGTATAAACGTGGGTAAGTAAAGTTTTGAAGCCTTTGCATCTGTCCTCTGTTTGCAACCTTCGCTGATTATTTATCAATCTTTAACAGCTCTGCTTACTTTTACCCCATTGGAGACTCGCATTCTCATGCCGTCTGGCCCTTATGCGCTGCGTGCATCCGAACGTATGGCCAAGTTAAGCCTTCACTCTTTGTTAACATTGATCGAAGACTTTCGTGTTGGTAGCTCGCTCACGGCCGAAAAATTTGCTGCTGAAGCCAACAGTTCTTTTTCCTTTCTTGCCACTTATCACAGTGAAGCATTGGTGCAAGTCTGGGTCGAATTCTGTCGTTGAGTGGAAGTGATCAGTCGAAAATACTGCATTTTTAACACGTCAATTTCCCTATCATTTGCACTCATCTAGATGTGTTCGGTATTCATATTGCACATATTAGCGAAACAGCCCTAAAATACCAGATTGCATATGTTATACTCTAAAACCGACATTTCTGAGGGAAATTGTGTGTTTATCATGGCATCGCATTATTCTTGTATAGCGAAACTCTTGTCTCGAGAAATTGTGCAGGAAATTCCAGAAACCGAGCCAAAATTGTGAAACAGTGCTGATAAAATACGCCAACTCAAAGGCTAGAGATCTAGCAGAGATCAGGGACTCAATTGGAAAATCAACATATCACAAAAAGGCCCAAATGTCAACATCAGAAAAGCCCAGAAGTTCCAAGCCCTAAAGCTTCAAATGAGCCACAGTTCCGCGGCGGGAGCTGGCTTGCGCCGCGGAACCGCGGCGGCTTGACGTCATCAATGGGTCAAAATTTCCCCACGTGCTCTCAAATAACGGCTAAAGCTTCCAGAATACTGTAGAAACTCCACGTAGCTCATCTAGAAGGCTCGGCTTAACAAACTTCATCTAGAAGGCTCTCTTTAACAAACTTTTGGAGGGAAAATTCAAATTTGAATCCTAGATCTAGGGTTTTGGATGGTCTATAAAAGAGAGCCTAGATCTAGGGTTAAAAGTTCTTCATTCTATCTCCCCCCATTTCTAACACAAGTTGAGTGACACGACTTGTGCCAAACCCTAACCCTAATCCAAAGACAAATTCAAGATCCCGAGTACCAAATCAAGCAAGAAGCTTTCAACCTTTTAGGAGCGGAGCCGATCTTCAATCGAGCAAGTGATCCAAGCCGATCCACGACTCAAGGAGACGAGCGAAGCCAAATCGACGATCGAGTTCTTCCTCTTGTAGTTCTTGAGTGAATTGTAACGGAATTGTTGATAAATAAAAGGTGAAATTCTTTAATCTTGCTTTCTTTAAATTCTTGCATCATGATTCGATCTCAATTTGTGATTATGGTTCTTGTTGTAATGTTTGAGTAAAACTCCGCTCGTAAAGGAGTTGAGACGATCAATAGAATGATGATGTAACAAATCTTGAAACGATTCTTAAGTCCTACGAGTTTTGTAAACCCTAGCAAATTGAAGAATCGACGACCTAGTTTCGTTGCGATGCTTTCTTGATTGTGATCGCTCGAAATTAGGGATCCACGATCGATTCTTGAATTTACTAGAGGCTAGAATGTGAATGATATCGACGAAGAAACAAGGGATAGAAGATGAAACCCTAGTTTCATAAGAAATCCCTAATTCTCGTCGATCATCATCGATCTAGTATCAATTCATCGAAGGATAAGAATACGTAATCGCTAGATTTCATCACATCTATAGATCCGATCGATTCCTACGAGCCTCACTTCGATTCTTGATATTTGGATTGGAAATCATCAATTGACATTTCTTGATTTTAATGTTTTCTTGATTTAGACCAAGATTTTCTAATTCTTGAAATTCAATTTACAAATCATGAATTGTTTCTTTTCTTTTCTTTAAAGTTTCGACTCATCTAAATCAAGACACGAACGATTACACTTTCCCTGTGGACGATCCGCACTTACTAACGCGCTACATCCGACACCGTTATTGATTGCGGTCAAAATATTTTTGGTTGTGATTTCTTTACAATTTTCCAACTACACAATCCGGAAATCATTATCAATCAAATGGCGCCGTTGTCGGGGATTGTGCGCTAATTGTTCGTTTTTTGAAATTTGAGTTGAAAAGTTTATTCCATTATAATTTTTGAGATCAAAATTCGTGCAAACACTAAACGTGTTGTTGTAATTTGTTGCGAGGAAATCTGGAACTTGTGGAACTGTGGAATTTTTTTTTTCAAATTCCAGAGAGCTTATAAGGTGAAAAGAGGCACACTGTAAAATTTTGGTGCAGAGATCTTTCAAACCTGCGGCGGATCCGTGGCATTAGGCGCTTATTGCGGCTAAACCGTGGCGCTACAGTAGCGTTACAGTACAAAAATTTACAGGTGACTCCTATGGTTTCTTATCTTCTCCCTCATCTGCTCCAATTAACAATTTGCTGCAGGTTTCTTTGCAAATAAATCGCAGCGCCGCAAAAAGTAATAAAAATTGTGCGTGTTTTTGATTTCTTGGTTGTTTGCATAATAATACGGACTTTAAGAGACACGACCAAATTCAGATTAGGTGGGGAGTTCATTACCCTTCTTAAGCCCCAAAAATCACAAATTTGCATCCGCATTTACCCTCATTAACTAAAAAAGATCTAGAGATGACTCTAAGGACCGTCACGCTCACTTAGGACAGAAGAAGGCCGTGGGTAATTCATTGTTTATCCGCGTTTCTTTTGTGGTGTCTAAGGCAAGTGTGTCTAAAGCTAGTGGTTATTAATTAGGCCCACTACTTACATAGTGGAGTACCTTCCCACTTACCTGGCCACAGGAGAGACAAAAAGGCAGTGGAGGATTGATCCTGCGACTTGTCTTTTGGCAGTTAGGAGCGGTCTAGAGCTTTGACCTAGGTGACCACTAGACCTAGGGTTGCTTGTTGCATTTGTTGTGATTTGCATCATTTTTTCAAAAATCCGTATTCTTTTTCAAAACAAACACCAATCACTTCATTCATTTCCCCTAATTATATCTACGCTGCCACTTGTACTAAATCCTTTAGTGCAAGATAGGCTGGACACGGGATTCTAGTGCCCGTTTAGTCCGCGTTCTCTCGATCGACCCCAAAGTCGGTATTTCTACATTTACCTTTTCTTTACCACCACCACACCCACATCGATGGATCCTTCTCCATCGAACTTCTTTACCACTACTCTGCCGCCGTCCGTTGGTGCGCAGAATCCACCCCGCATCTCTCTCCAAGAGAGGTGCTATCCTACACGAGGTCCTCTTTCGACCTGTCTCTTCATTCCACCAGCCAACGGGGAAAATTTTGAAATAAAACCCCAATACATCAACCTTCTACCAAAATATCACGGTCTCGAGTCTGAAGACGCATATGTTTTTATCACCAAATTTGAAAATGTATGCGCTATGATGGGTACTTCACAGCTTTCTGTGGATGCTATGCGTCTTCGTTTTCTCCCATTTACCTTGTACGATATAGCCGAGAAGTGGCTGTATAACACTACCGCACATTCCATCTTAAACTGGGGAGAATTCGTCAAAGCATTCCTTAAGAAATTCTACCCACATCATAAGACAGCTCGAGTCCGTAGCGAAATAAATCAATTCACCCAGCTTCTAAATGAACCATTTTCAAAATGTCTTGAACGTTTCAAGGATCTGTTAGTCCAATGTCCACATCACGGAATCCCTAGATGGGATCTGTGCAGAATCATATATGAGGGCATTAATCCTAACACAAGACAGATCCTTGAATCCATGTGTCAAGGCAACTTTATGACCAAAGATGATGGGGAAGCCTGGAAATTTCTAGAAGATTTCGCTAAAAAATCTTTACAGTGGGAGGGTGTGAGTCAATCGTCTAGGGATGTCAATAATATTTCCACAGGAGTTAGAGCTGACATTTCAGCTATGCAAAAGAAACTCGAGATTATGGAAAACAAATTTTTAGCCGCCCTAAATCAAATGTCACTCTCCAAAACTGTATGTGGTTGCTGTTCTGATCCTTCTCATTTGACGGAAGAATGTCCAATAAATTCTCCGTTTCAAGGTCATGAGCATATCAATTCTGCTTACCAACAAGGACCTAGAAACGGTCCTTTTTCCTCCACATATAATCAGGGTTGGAGGAATCACCCGAACTTTGCTTGGAACCAATCACAAAATCAAAACACGGTTCCAAACCAACACAATTTCCAAAGGGTCCCTCCACTACAACAGCAACCACAATTGAGTCAGCACCCCTTCCAAGCACAAAATTTCCAAAATCCGGTCAACACACCTGCACCGTCTAGTCCTTTGCAATTGACCGGTACAGATAATACCTCTGCACTAGCACAAACCTTGGATACTTTCATGAAACAATCCATCCAAGGGACGGCAAGTTCGCAATCTTCCGTCGAGAATGTGATGAAGATCACTGTCTCTCAAAATGAGAATATCAAATCAATGGAAGCACAAATTGCACAACTAAAAGCCGAAATGAGTGCAAGAGAGAAAGGGAAACTTCCAGCTCAACCTTTACCGAATCCTGGCTATTCACATCATGTGGATGCAATCACCACGTTAAGATCTGGAAGAGTGCTTGACAATCACGTTGGGGAAGAGATTGATGACACTGAAAAATCTATCGATGATACCCCGGCTGAGACCTTTCCTTCAACTTCTACTTCTAATTCTGACCCCAGTTCTTCTACCCCACCGCCTTCTTGCGAGCCTATTCTTTGTTTCCTACAAGGCTCGCCACCTCAGCCCACCTCTTCTAGTTCTCCATGGACGATCCCCACTCCTATTCTGGGATCACGTCTACATACACCACCTTCTCCTATGATGGACCCAGCGCTTATTGCCAAAGCACCTTATCCTAATCGGTTAAGGGCTAATAAATCGAGTCCACATATGGAGAAGATTATGGACATGTTTAAGCAAGTTAACATCAACATCCCTCTCCTAGATGCCATCTAACAAGTTCCGTCCTATGCGAAAACTCTTAAGAACTTGTGCACTAGGAAGAGAAAGACTCAAGTGCCCAAGAAGATATTCATGGCAAAGACTGTAGACACGGGTTTCCCCCAGCAATTACCGAGGAAACGTAAGGACCATGGCTGTCCTACTATTTCCATTTCTATCGGGGAGAAACACATCAACCGTGCTCTACTAGGCCTTGGCGCCAGTGTTAACTTGCTTGCTTACTCTGTCTATGAGCAACTAGGTATCGGAGTGTTAAAGCCTTCGAGCATAACTCTCCAGATGGCTGACTGATCAATCACCAAACCTAGGGGTGAGCTAGAGGATGTGTTAATAAAAATCGGGGAATTTGTATTCCCTGTGGACTTTATTGTACTTGATACACAGCTTGTAGCGAACCCACGGAATCAAATTCCGGTGATTTTAGGTCGCCCCTTTTTGGCCACTTCCAACGCTATAATCAACTGTCGTAATGGTTCTATGACCCTATCCTTCGGGAATAGGTCAATAGAGCTGAACATTTACAAGTTGGGAAGTGCACCCTCCGAACCTACTGCTCAGGTCTGTTTTGTCGACCTAATGGATGTCGACAGCAGCGAATTTGATGATCCTCATGATACCGATCTTGACTCTTTTCATACGTTGTTGACCCAACTATGTATCATACACATACGGACTCTTCCACCAAGTTGTCCGGGTCAACAACTAACACTGATTATGAACCGTTTTTAGAGTCTGAAGATCACCCCGCACTTTGTGACGACATCATTCATCGGGGTATTGATGGAACTTTTGAGGAGATTTTCGCTGATGAACTCGCATTTTTGAATGACACGGGTATTGAGATGAATCATGTCCCAATCAATGAAATTGAACCTCCACCCCTTCTTCTGAACTGTAAAAAGAATGCGAGCAATCCATCACATTCACTGCATCGTCTCTCCAAAATGAGACGCACACACATTCTATTCCACCACTTACCCTTTCCCCACTTCTTCTTCCACCAACCAGAGCACTGCATTGATAAATTTTTTGAATGGTTGGTGTTAACTTTCGGTCTTTGCAAAGCTTGGCATCGACCAATGATTTTTGACCCCCTCATGTGATTTTTAAAGATTAACATTGCTTAACTCAAGTTGGGGGGGGTATAATCGGGCTCTTGAAAAGAAAATTTTTACAAAATTTTGAGCCAAAAATAAGTTTGGGGGAGGATCTTCACTTAAATATTTTGCCCCCATTAATAAATTTCCTCCCAAACTTACAGGTTTTTCGAGATTTAGCTGATGGCAACAGTGAGGACACTGTTGAAAATAAGTTTGGGGGAGGTTTGTGCTTATTTTCGTATCATTTGCATCATACTTTGCATAAGCACAAAACATTTTTTTGAAAACCTATAAAAAATTTTAAAATATTTTCAAAAAAATATAAATATTTTTGTACATAAATAAGATAATAAAAGATTAGCTAGTGAAAAATTATATCCAAGAGATTAGAAAAATTTAAGAAAACCAAGAAAATTAGAAGTTTTCTTAAACGAACTAGTAATAAGTAGTTATGAGCCGTTGTCCCAAGGGTTAGTAAGATGAAAGAAGTCACTAATCTGAGGATGAAAATAAGTCTGAAAAATAGTTCATATTCTGGAAGCCAAACATTTTGAACGTTGATACCCTGGTATTCGCACTTACACACGTCTTGAAATTCGGGATAGTAGAGGATATCTTGAAATACTCTTATCTAAAAGCCAAAGTATGAAGGAAATAAAAAAAAATATGAATAAAATATAAAATGGTGAGAAAAATGGACACTGGTTTTGTTATCGCCAAGGGCAATAAAAAATATATAGCGAAGGTGCCTCTTCACCTAGTGCCCTAAGGCCAACTGGTCTGGGAGTCACTGCTATGCCTTAGGTGGTGCAAGACGAGGAAAAACACCAAATAAGCAAGTACATGAGTAATCGGTCGGTTAGTACCTCAAGAAGTATTAACGGTCGCATGAAAGTGTGTGAGCAAACTCATCTAAATATTCATTAATTAAAAAGTACTGAGGCAGATGGACAAGAGTATGATAGCTTGAATTGAATTCTCCGGGTGTAGGGATGTCTTTACACACACGCAGGGTTATATGATCGATGTTTGGATGAAAGATAGGAATGAAGAATAAGACGATGTTTTATTAAGGGGGGGCGTGATTTCTGACATTTTTTCATGACTATTAAGATAGGGCTCATGACAACCGAAAAGCTAGCTTAGTTGGAAACCCTAATTTTCAAGGCTTTTCTTTTATAATTATTTTCTTTAAATGTAATATTCATGATCTTTCTTTTATTATTGGATTTTGTGGGTGCAATCCGCTGAAAACCCTCAGGAGACAACACTCCTCCTACTAGGGACACCTAGAGGTTTAAAGGCTTGTTGCACGTGCTCAGTGCAATCGTGTTGCCTACGAAAGTGTGCTAGTTAGTTTTTCTTTTTCTTTATTTTCTCCTTCTCTTTTTAATAAAACAGTTCGCTCGAGACGACCGAAAATAAGTTTGGGGGAATTTGATCAGTCGAAAATACTGCATTTTTAACACGTCAATTTCCCTATCATTTGCATTCATCTAGATGTGTTCGGTATTCATATTGCACATATTAGCGAAACAGCCCTAAAATACCAGATTGCATGTGTTGTACTCTAAAACCGACATTTCTGAGGGAAATTGTGTGTTTATCATGGCATCGCATTATTCTTGTATAGCGCAACTCTTGTCTCGAGAAATTGTGCAGGAAATTCCAGAAACCGAGCCAAAATTGTGAAACGGTGTTGATAAAATACGCCAACTCAAAGGCTAGAGATCTGGCAGAGATCAAGGACTCAATTGGAAAATTAACATATCACAAAAAGGCCCAAATGTCAATATCAGAAAAGCCCAGAAGTTCCAAGCCCTAAAGCTTCAAATGAGCCGCGGTTCCGCGGTGGGAGCTGGCTTGCGCTTCGGAACCGCGGCGGCTTGACGTCATCAATGGGTCAAAATTTCCTCACGTGCTCTCAAGTAACGGCTAAAGCTTTCAGAATACTGTAGAAACTCCACGTGGCTCATCTAGAAGGCTCGGCTTAACAAACTTCATCTAGAAGGCTCTCTTTAACAAACTTTTGGAGGGAAAATTCAAATTTGAATCCTAGATCTAGGGTTTTGGATGGTCTATAAAAGAGAGCCTAGATCTAGGGTTAAAAGTTCTTCATTCTATCTCCCCCCATTTCTAACACAAGTTGAGTGACACGACTTGTGCCAAACCCTAACCCTAATCCAAAGCCAAATTCAAGATCCCGAGTACCAAATCAAGCAAGAAGCTTTCAACCTTTTAGGAGCGGAGCCGATTTTCAATCGAGCAAGTGATCCAAGCCGATCCGCGACTCAAGGAGACGAGCGAAGCCAAATCGACGATCGAGTTCTTCCTCTTGTAGTTCTTGAGTGAATTGTAACGGAATTGTTGATAAATAAAAGGTGAAATTCTTTAATCTTGCTTTCTTTAAATTCTTGCATCATGATTCGATCTCAATTTGTGATTGTGGTTCTTATTGTGATGTTTGAGTAAAACTCCGCTCGTAAAGGAGTTGAGACGATCAATAGAATGATGATGTAACAAATCTTGAAACGATTCTTAAGTCCTACGATTTTTGTAAACCCTAGCAAATTGAAGAATCGACGACCTAGTTTCGTTGCGATGCTTTCTTGATTGTGATCGCTCGAAATTAGGGATCCGCGATCAATTCTTGAATTTACTAGAGGCTAGAATGTGAATGATATCGACGAAGGAACAAGGGATAGAAGATGAAACCCTAGTTTCACAAGAAATCCCTAATTCTCATCGATCATCATCGATCTAGTATCAATTCATCGAAGGATAAGAATACGTAATCGCTAGATTTCATCACATCTATAGATCTGATCGATTCCTACGAGCCTCACTTCGATTCTTGATATTTGGATTGGAAATCATCTATTGACACTTCTTGATTTTAATGTTTTCTTGATTTAGACCTAGATTTTCTAATTCTTTGAAATTCAATTTACAAATCATGAATTGTTTCGTTTCTTTTCTTTAAAGTTTCGACTCATCTAAATCAAGACACGAACGATTACACTTTCCCTGTGGACGATCCACACTTACTAACGCGCTACATCCGACACCGTTATTGATTGCGGTCAAAATATTTTTGGTTGTGATTTCTTTACAATTTTCCAACTACACAATCCGGAAATCATTATCAATCAGGAGGCTTGCTTGTATAGTCTTGAATGCGTGCGCCTTCCTTCAGAGGTGGTGGCTGCGAAGACAAGCTTGCAGGGGCTGATTAAACGGTTCGCCGCTAATACGCTTTCCTGTGAAAAGAGACTCCACCGAAAGTTCTCAGAGAGGAAGCTGGCTTCAACCGCGCTCGGGGAGCTTCAAGCCAAATTTACAGCTAAGACCACCCACGCATATGAACTCTGGCAGGAGATTCAAGCCGCAATCAAGAACGTGGTGGCTATTGATAAAGCTGTTATCTTTACCCGCACGATGGTTGATGCTCATAAAGCTACTGAGCAGGAGCTTGAAGGCCGGCTTGCCTCGCATCGGGCCTAACAGTCGGAAGCGGAGGCCCGTCTCGCAGCCATACTCAATTTTGAAGAAGAGACCCAAGAAAGGAAGGATGAATTAATGAGCCTTTTGAATCATTCGCTAGCTTGAAAGATGTATTATTTTTTTATTCTTTCTTATACATGTTCTTAACTGATAATATATTCTGGATTCTTTCATAAATTGTACTTTGTATTCATTTTGATTCATGAATAAAGATACGTATATTTTTTTTATGGTGATGTGTTCATTTTAAGATATGCATTTCGTTGATAGTTTATTTAAATCTCTTTGCAAGACTGTGCCTTTCTTTTTCAAGTTAAGATATTTGTGATTTGATTTATGCCCGAAACGGAGCATTGCTCTATGATGGAGAAGTTATGAATTAATGTATATATATATATATATATATATATATATATATATATATTTTTAAGACGAAGCATTGCTCTGGTTGAGAGGGTCATGAGTTGATATTTTTCCGTGTTGGAGCTTTGCTTGACGACAGGGAGTGTCGGAGCATTGCTCAACGACAAGGGGAGTTATGAGTTATCATGTATCCAAGTTGAGGCTTTGCCTGATGACAAGGAAATGTCGGAGCATTGCTCGATGACAAGGGGATGATATGTGTCCAAGTTGAAGCTTTGCTTAACAACGAGGAGGTGTCGGAGCATTGCTCGACGACAGGGGTTGACATAAGGTCCAAGTCGAAGCTTTGCTTAACGACGAGGATGTGTCGGAGCCTTGCTCTACGACAAAGGTTGACATAAGACATACGGGGTCAAGATTGACATTAGCCATATGGTGTCAGGGGTTGACTTTATCCGCATTTCATGGGGTCAAGGGTTGCTCTGGATATTTCCCACGGGGTCAGAAGTGACATTAGCTGTGTTCTACAAGACCAGGCTCCGCTCTGGATGCTTCCCACGGGGTCAGAAGTGACATTAGCCGTGTTCCACAAGGACCAGGATCCGCTCTGGATGCTTCCCACGGGGTCAGAAGTGACATTAGCCATGTTCCACGAAACCAGGATTTGCTCTGGGTGCTTCCCACAGGGTCAGGATTGACATAGGCCATGTTCCACGTGACCAGGAATTTGCTCTGGATGCTTCCCACGGGGTCGAATTGATATAGCTGTGTTCTACGAGGACCAGGCTCCGCTCTGGACGTTTCCCACAGGGTCAGGATTGACATAGGCCGTATTCCACGTGACTAGGAATTTACTCTGGATGCTTCCCATGGGGTCAGGATTGACATAGCCGTGTTCTGCGAGGACCAGGATCCGCTCTGGGCGTTTCCCACAGGGTCAGGATTGACATAGGCCGTGTTCCACGTGACCAGGAATTTGCTCTTGATGCTTCCCATGGGGTCAGGATTGACATAGCCATGTTCTGCGAGGACCAGGATCCGCTCTGGACGTTTCCCACGGGGTCAGGATTGACATAGGCCATGTTCCACATGACCAGGAATTTGCTCTGGATGCTTCCCACGGGGTCGGATTGACATAGCTGTGTTCTGCGAGGACCACGCTCTGCTCTGGACGTTTCCTACGGGGTCAGGATTGACATAGGCTGTGTTCCACGTGACCAGGAATTTGCTCTGGATGCTTCCCACGGGGTCAAGATTGACATAGCCGTGTTCTGCGAGGACCAGGATCCGCTCTGGACGTTTCCCACGAGGTCAGGATTGACATAGGCCGTGTTCCACGTGACCAGGAATTTGCTCTGGATGCTTCTCACGGGGTCAGGAGACATAACCGTGTTCTGCGAGGACCAGGTTCCGCTCTGGACGTTTCCCACGAGGTCAGGATTGACATAGGCCATGTTCCATGTGACCAGGAATTTGCTCTGGATGCTTCCCACGGGGTCAGGATTGACATAGCCGTGTTCTGCGAGGACCAGGCTCCGCTCTGGACGTTTCCCACGGGGTCAGGATTGACATAGGCCGTGTTCCACGTGACCAGGAATTTGCTCTGGATGCTTCCCACGGGGTCAGGATTGACATAGTCGTGTTCTGCAATGACCAGGATCCGCTCTGGACGTTTCCCACGGGGTCAGGATTGACATAGGCCGTGTTCCACGTGACCAGGAATTTGCTCTGGATGCTTCCCACGGGTCAGGATTGACATAGCTGTGTTCTGCGAGGACCAGGCTCCGCTCTGGACGTTTCCCACGGGGTCAGGATTGATATAGGCTGTGTTCCACGTGACCAGGAAAGGTTGACTCTTAGTTTTTGTGCATTGTCGAGTCATGGAACTGGGAATTTTGCCGCAGCTCCGATTTGTTGATGTCGTGTCTATTGAAATGAGATGGATGTTGAGATGATCTCCAGGCTGCTTTGTGAACCGTTGAGACTTGGCTCTCTTTCGGATGGAGCGTGGTGGGAAGGTGTAGTTCCCTCGTAATTTGTGCCCCTGGATTGTATACAGAGATCGATGTGATCTCACCTGTAGGGCAAAAAGTTTCATTCTTTCAGAAAATTTTTTATTTCTTTCCGCGATGCTCTATCATTTCAGCTTTTATATCGCGAAAGTCGCGATTGCCCAATCATTTCGGCTATTTTTCGTGGTGCCCAATCATTTTGGCTATTTGTTTTATTTTTACTCGCTGCTCTTTATTGCAAGTTGCCCAATCATTTCGGTTATTTTGTATGCATACATTTTTACTTGCTGATTTGCAAGTTGCCCCATCATTTTGGCTATTTCGTTTGCATTTGTGGCTCGCTGGCTTCTCGCTGTTATTTTGGAATTAGACACCGATTTTGGCATCAGCACTGCTACAACTGGGATATTGCCAGGAGCGAATCATCATTTGCCTCTGTCGATGTCGAACAAAGGTGGCTTAGCGAACAGGGTTAGGATCCTGTCGACTAAGGCTTTTGACTTCATGAGCCGTAAGGGTCTCATAAAGATTTTTCTCCCTACAAGTCGTGAGGATTTCGTAGGTGCATTTTCTCCTTAGGAATCGTGAGGATTCCCAAGTGTATGGCTTCTTGTAAGTCGTAAGAATCTTACAAGAGTATTTTCTCCTTCTAAGTTGAGAGGACTTACAAGGGTTGTTCACCGTGTAGACATATCCCTAGTCACGGATGGGACTTTGTTAGGGAAATGTTTATTCGCGCCCGTGGATTGTATACAAGGGTCGGCATTGAACCGCTTGTAAGGCAGAATTGGAGGTTGTGATGGCTTAAGAACGGGTTCAGATCCCTGTAGCTTAAGTCTTTTGAATCCTATGAGCCGTGAGGGTCTCAAAGGGGAATTCTCCTTACAAGTCGTGAGGATCTCGTAAGTGTAATTTCTCCTTAGGAATCGTGGGGATCCCTAAGTGTGTTGCTTCCTTGTGAGTCGTAAGGATCTCACCCAGGTGCTTTCTCCTCACAAGGTCGAGAGGACCTTGCAAGTGTCTTTTAACGAGATTGCGCCCTTTCGGGTTTCACAAAAACTCGTCGGTAGCCCTGCTGTTTTTACTCATGGAGCCCTTTCGGGTTTTCATCCGTGCCTATCTTGCTTATGGACATACCGTTTTCTTCTTCTTCTTCTTTTTGTGTCAGCCTTGGGATGCTGCTGCCCGTAGTAGTTTATCAAAGTTTCGGTCAATAACAAGTTTTAGGACATAGTGGTCCATTGTTAGTTTGAGGAAGTTTCGGTCCAATGCCAGTTTTAGGACATGGTGGTCCATCGTTAGTTTAAGGACATTTCGGTCCGTAACCCGGCTACTACTTATAGAGTTTGGGCTTAGGAAGATAGCGAGCGGACATAGGTGTCGTCATCTATCGTTGACCTAAACCATGACTCGTCAGGCGTAGTAGTTTTTCAGGAAGCGACCGTTTATTGGCCTGAAAGGTCTTTCACCATGCATGTCCATGAGTAGATATGCTCCACCCTGGTAGACTTTGTCTATAATATACGGGCCCTCATAGTTCGGCTCGAATTTCCCCCGCTTGGCACGATTGGGGAACATAGGTCTTTTGACCACTAGCACGAGTTCGCCTTGGCGGAATGTTCTCGGCCTAGTCAATCTTTCATATGAGCGTGTCATCTTTGCTTTATAAGCCTCCAGATTCTGTTGCGCCATGAGCCGGGTTTCATCAAGGGCATCGAGCTCCTCAAGCCGAAGGTGAGCATTTTCTTCATCCGTCAGCTTGTAGTGAACCGTCACTCGTAGAGAGGGTAACTCTATCTCGAGGGGGAGTACCGCTTCAGTGCAGAATACTAATGCATACGGCGTTGTGTTTGTGGCCGTTTTGAACATAATTCGATACGCCCAGAGAGCTTCATGTAGTCTCTCGTGCCAGTCCCTCTTATTTCGAGATACCGTCTTTTTCACAATTTTCGTCAAGGTCTTGTTGAAAGCCTCAGCTAGACCGTTAGCTCGGGGATTATAGACCAATGAATATCTCCAGTTTATGTTATGCTATTGTGCGAAGCGGCTGATCTTGTGGCTTCTATAGGCTGGCCCGTTATCGGAGATAATCCGTCGCGGAGTGCCAAATCGATAAATGACGTGTGTCTTGAAGAAATGGAGGATATTCTCCGTCTTCACTTCTCTTAGCGGTACTGCTTCTGCCTATTTGGAGAAATAATCAGTTATCGCCAAAATGAATCGATGTCTTCGGGATGATGTCGGTTCGATGAGCCCGATTATGTCAGTTCCCCACATTTCGAACGGCCAGCTAGCCACCGTTGGATGTGTAGGGTTCCTAGGCACACTAATGAGGTCTCACAAGGCATCAACCATGCCAATTTCAAATTTTACAAGTGCCGAGAAACCCTAATACGGATCGTTAACTAGATTTTAGGCGAAAACGATAACTAGTTAACAACTTAACTAAGAGTAAACGGAAAATACAACCTTTGTAGATCCGGTCCTCCACCTCCATAGCTCCGTGATGAAGTCCCCTCGCTGCGATCATCGGATCCCGGGCTCTAGCATCGGCTTCATCGGAGAAATGGGCGGGCTAGGTCGTCGACTTCGATGCCGAAGATGATCTACGTCGAGGCAACACAAGATCAAGCTCCAACTTCACCAAGTCAAGAAACTTGTGAATAAAACACCCTATACTACTTGGCAAGTGGTAGAGGATGAAGAAATAGGAAGTGGGTTCACTTTAGAATTGGATTTCTCACTCTTTTTCTCAAGTTGCCATTAATGGTAGCAAGCTTTTCTTCATTGTTGAAGAAGAAGAAGAAGAAGATAATATGATAAGTATATCTAAAAATAGAAAATAAAATGATACTTATCATATTTTCAACCATGGTTTAGTGTAGAGAACTAACTAAGGTTTAGTAGAATGGTTAGGTTTAGTAGATGAAGACAAAATGGTCACTTTAGTCAAAGATGCATGAAGCATCAAGAAGCTTCATGTATGAAAGCAACCATTTATTTTCTTTTATCTTTTAACAAAAATGAATAGATAAATAAATAAGTGAAATGAAACCCTAACCATTCACTAAACATGGTTTAAGTCTTTACACAAACCCAAGTTAGTATGTATCATCAAACATGATACAAACAAGTGCACAAAAGTATATCACATATACAACTTGTGTATTTCAAGTGAGAAAATCCATTTAAAGTGAACAAATACTAGTTAATGCAAAGTAATATATCAAATATATAATTATACATTAAATCATTAAATCAACACTTGATTTAACGATCCGGTCATATCGCATATAACCGACTAATATCCAATGTATCGGCTTATCGAATCAATCCTTGATTCGATAACTAGGTTATATCACATACAACCATTCGATACATTCATCGCGAGAATAGAATACGGTATCACATACACGCATTATTCTCGGTCCCGCACATATCTCATATGCGCTCCTATTTCGTTTCGCTTGAGCCAGGAAACCTCTGTGTAGGACTCTAAAGACTCGTCAATACGCCGGCAGCAGATGATGATCATATCAAACACCCACAAGCCGCAAGCGGTCTGCTAAACGTAACGGCCACCCGGGTATTGAGCGATCAGAAGATCGACAAGCAAGCCCGCTCATACTCCTGTGAATCCAACCAGTAACACTTACCGTACAGTCCGGTCTGATCGTCTGATATGTCGCATATCTTGCCTAGGGGTGGTAAACGTCAGACCCCAATAGCTCGATAAGTCGTGTCGATATGAGGTCTATAACAGTTCGAGAAACTACTGGTAACACTTACCAGTAAATCTCAGCAACCCTAGCCAGGGATTTCCGGTTATAGCCAATCGAACACAGCGCAACATCAACTCCCTATACCGGGAGAGACGAATCCCCTCCTATCGCTCATTGCCTCCATGTGATTCGGGACTGTACCCAAAAACCACTGTTTTGCACGCCCTCTTGGACGTGGTAAGGTGGAAATCAAAGCACAGTGGGAACCACACAAGACTCTATGACGATCTCGGGTCAACAGACTACTCTGTACCAGTGTCACCAGAGAACTGCCATCTGACGTAAGGTATAATACCATCTGGGAGTTCTCGGCGAGTCCGTCCAGTGCACCCAGTCTCCACTGAGCACCCGTATATCATCTCCGATGTCAAACACCAATGGATATGGGATCATCCATCGCCCATCTGTATGGGTCGAGAAGGTATACGCTAGTCTACTCTGGTATATCGATGCCCCGTCTCGATACACCTACGACTAGGGACCTTGAAGGATGTACTTATGGACTACCATGTCCCCACTAGTATGATCCGTATCATAGTCCAAGTAGTCAAGTACACATCCTAAGGGCTTTACCAACATGTAACAGAGAGACAATCGGTGTACACGTTAAGGTAAAGGGCAACCAGATAGCATACTATCATGTCGAGCAAGAAAATCCTCCCTATATATGTCCAAGCATCCACTACAATATACATCCTATGTATAGTAATGGCCTCTAGGGCATACATATAACTAACAGAATGTAGTGGATTCGGATGCCGATGGATAAAATCCACGTGAACCTGGCATGAGTGGCACTGCTTCGCGTATTCAAGGCAGTCCTCGATCATTGTGGGCCAATAGTAGCCCATCCTTTTGATTTTTAGTTTCATCTTCGGCCCGGCTTGATGAGAGCCGTAGAGTCCATTGTGAGTTTCTTGGACGACTCTCTTTGCCTCTTCAGGTCCCAGGCATCTTAGCCACAGAGAATCAAATGATCTCTTATACAGAGTATCATTGACGAAGGCGAAAGATAGAGCTCGTTTCATGAGCTGATGTCTTGAGGATGCCTCTTCAGGTGTTCGACGGGATTTGAAGTAATCTATAAAGACTTCTCTCCAATCCTTAGCTTTTTCCTAGTCTTTTATTTGCAGAGTCGTTTGCTCGGTCGCTCCTTTTTCCTCGGACAACTCTGGAGATATTTTTGCCGGTGCAAGAACCCGACGGCTTTGTACCACGATCCTTACATCATCGAGGTTGTCGTCAGCCAGTTCTTTAGCGAGTTTGGCTAACGCATCGGCTTTGCTATTTTCCGCCCGCGGTATGCTTTCCAAGGCATAGGCAGGGATTTGAGTCAGCTGTTGCTGCACTCTCTCGCCGTACTTCACCAACTCTAGTTTGCACGTTTGATAGTCGCCGTTTACTTGGCTAACGACCAGTTGGGAGTCTCTGTATATGAGGAGGTTCTCAATTCCCATGTCGACGGCGATCTCAAGACCTGCTATCAAAGCTTCGTACTCGGCTTCATTATTCGTCCTCGACTCTGTTAAGGAGAAGGCAAAGCGCATTATCCCTCCTTGTGGAGTCACGAAGATGAAGCCTACTCCGGACTTGATTATGGGGGTACTTTGTTTGCGCTTCTTCATTGAAGGTGCTCCATCGAAGTAGAGTTCCCACTGGGTATCATTCTCTCTTCTTTCCCCGTCGATCATGTCAAACGCGTACTCATCGAGCAGTTCACAGTTCAAAGGAGAATCAGCAGGTATTGAATGCTCAGCGAGGAAGTCGGCGATGGCCTGGCCTTTCACTGCCTTAAGAGGCCGATAAGTTATTGAGAACTCCATCAAGAGTAGGGCCCATTTAGCGAGTCGTCCCGTTAATATAGCCTTTGACATCAAATATTTGAGGGTATCCACCTTTGATATGAGATGGACCTCATGTGCCAACGCGTAGTGTCTGAGCTTCGTTATCGCGAAGATCAACGCCAGGCAGTGTTTTCGATGGGAGAGTAATTATTTTCTGCCCCCAGGAGAACTCGACTCAAATAGTAGAGGGTTCTCTCCTTCTCTTGATCGTTTTCTTGTGCCCATAATGCACCTAGAGAACCCTCAAGGGCGGTTGTATACAGGATGAGAGGCTTTCCCTTGACCGGAGCGGTCAGCACCGGAGGATTCTGTAAGTATTGCTTGATTTCGTCCAGTGCGCTTTGGCATTTACGATCCCAGACGAACGGGGTTTCTTTCTTCATCAAGTGACTATAGGGACGGCATTTGCCGGAGAGGTTAGCTATGAACCGCCGGATATATGTGAGCTTTCCTTAGAGAGACCGTAGTTGCTTGAGAGTCCTTGGCGGTGGCATTTCCATGATCGCCTTGATCTTCGACGGGTCTATCTCGATGCCTCGGTGGCGGACGACGAATCCTAGGAATTTGCCTGAGGAAACTTCGAACGCACATTTGAGAGGGTTCATCTTCAAGTTGTATTTCCGAAGGCGCTGAAACACGATCTTCAGATGCTCTAAATGTTCCTCGTATGATTTGATTTTAACTACGAGGTCGTCAATATAGCATTCGATGATTTCATGTATGAGGTCATCGAAAACCTTCGTCATGGCCCTCTGATAGGTGGCACCGGCGTTCTTTAGACCAAAAGGCATCACCTTGTAGCAGAATATGCCTAAAGGGGTCCGGAAAGCGGTATGCTTCTGGTCCTCGGGATGCATCTTTATCTGATTGTATCCTTATGAGCCGTCCATAAAGGAGAAAACTTCGTGAGTGGACGTATTATTTATCATCAGCTCAGTGACTGGTACTGGGAAGTCGTCCTTTGGGCAGGCTTTATTGAGATCCCGAAAGTCCACACATATGCGCACCGTCCCATTTTTCTTCATCACCGGGACGATGTTGGCGATCCAGTCAGGATATTATACCTCTTGGATGAAGCCGAAGTCGATTAGCTTCTTGACCTCGGCGTTGATGCTCATCTCAAGCTCGAGCCGCATTCTTCTCGGTGCTTGTTTGATCGGCTTAACGTCCGGGGATATTGTCAATTTGTGTACAGCAATCTCTGGATCTAGTCTTGGCATCTCGGAATAGTTCTATGCGAAGCAATCTTTATGCTGCATGAGCACGTCCTTTAGCGTAGCCACCCTTTCTTCAGACAACAGATCACTGACGAATGTCGGCCGCGGGTCACTTGCCGTCCCCAAATCAATTTTCTTGAGGTTATCTGCAGTAGTATGTATTCCATCTTCCAGCTCTTTTGGCGCCGGTAGAAACTCTGAGATCACCTCGCCACCATCGTTTGCGAAGCACCAGGGGAGGTCATCCATATTCTCGGGCTCTTCTTCTGGCAGCGTTATCGCGTGACAGGTACGAGATCGTTTCCAAGATCGATGTTGATCTGGTTCTACTCTCGCTATACGCATCGCTTTCGGTTCATGCTTCTCTGGTGGTCTTACCTTCTAACTGCTGGATAGAGCGAACCTGCCTTGTTGATATTGGTCTTCTACCCAGTCTTTGAATGTGAAGCAGTCTTCGAGAGGATGCCCTATTGCTTGGTGATAAGAGCAATAGTCTGGGTAAGAGACCTCGTCTGCTTGCTCGGGATGCTTGGACTCCGGGAGTATCATCATCCGATGTTTCATGACAAGATCAAATATCTTCTTTGTCTTGTCTCGAGGAAAATAATATTCTCGACCCATCTTCTTTATAAGAGACGGATCCCGGCTGCTCGATTCTTGATCGCATGGCTTCTCAGACCTGCTATGCTGCTGTCGAACGTTTTTTCCGTTCTTTGGTTTATTTTTGCCTCTGCGCCGGGTCTTTTGCATGACAGGTTGGCGACGAGGAGTATTGTCATTCTCAACGGCCCGTTGAAGGAGGCGCTGCGTCCTGGCTTTCTCGTAAATGGCCATTTCGTGGTTATGGTCATCCCGGACCTTTTGACCCGCCTCCCTTATAAACTTGTCCATCTGTTCTTCGAACGACGGACTTGGCATTTTCACGGCGGGAGCTCGTTCTGGTTCAGGGTTAGCATCTTCCCACAGAGCATCTCCTTCTTCATCAAAGTCATGTATGACGTAGCAGTCGCGGAATAGCTCCGGTTTCTTGGATTGAACATATCCAAGCCCGATCGTTTCCATTCTCCCGTTGAGCAACTTTCGTTGAGTTCCGGGGACATTCCAGATCCTGTTATAGAACCGTGCTTGTTGAGCAGTTTGCTTAAGGGGTACACCTTGGCATCTCAAGAGCCTCTTCAATCCTTCGGTGTAGTATCTGGGCAGTCGGATGGGCTGAAGTCTGTCAAGTATTGAGTCAGCACCATGCCAGACTTCTTTTTCCACTCTAGTTTCCGTGGATTGATAAAAGAGGATTGCCTTTCCTAGGAGGGATGTAAAATGTCTGCAGTTCTTCCACACCGTAGGTACCAAGCGCGTTGAGCTCTTTGTAATGTTCTCGCGGAACCACAGCGATTTGCAAACTCTGATCATCGCCAGCGAAGGCTTGTATTGATGGCCGAGCAGAGAATACAACGTTGACCTCATCTTTCGAGTCGCTGCCGAAGATCAACATAGGGATGGACGGTCCTGGCTTATTGCATTGAGGCGACCCTGAATAAACTATTTCTTCTTCCTCCTCGGTATCACTCCCGAAGACCGGAATAGTGGTGATAGCTTTGTTCTTGTCCTCCGGTTTGTGACATCTTTCTGTGTCTTCAAAATCAGGTAGGAAGTATTTTTCATTTTCGTACTTTCGGACTTCGTTCACGGAGAATGGGTTCAACTCCCCTGTCACGGTGTATTCGAGACCATCCTTGAAGTACTTCATACACTGATGTTGTGTAGAAAGGATAATATTGTACTCGTGTAACCAGGGCCTGTCGAGCAAAGCATTGTAGCATGTCTTGGCGTCAATGACATGAAACTTGATGTTCGTGACGAGTAGCCTAAAGCGCAACGTCGGTATCACAGACCCGAGCGTCCGTGATGATTGGGAGTCAAACCCGGAGATGGTGATTTTATCACGAACGGAGTGCTGAACGCTCATGCAGATTTCCTTCAACACTCTTACATTGAGGAGATTGATGGAGGACCCATTGTCGACCAGGATTTTACCTATCTTGATGTTATGACAGTACCCGGAGACATATAGGGGACGGTTATGCTCACACGTCCCGAGGAGGAGGTCTTCATCGCCGAAGGTGATATCGGCCGTGTGTACTTCTTTCAGCTCGTCCTTCATCTTTTCTTCAGCGAGGAAAGCTTGGAATTGCTCGGGCTCTTGCAGTGCCTTGATCAAAGAATCTCTTTCTTCTTTTGATAGCAGAAGGGCGTCGAGAATGCTGAGCTACGAGGGTATCTTCCTCAAGTGTGCCAGAACGTTGTAGTCCACCATGTTTTTCTTTGGCGGGTCCTTCGCTGTCAGCACTTTGACGACTTGATCTTCTAGGGCGATGTCCTCAGGGACCTTTTCTTTTTCTTTATCCTTTTTGTTTGAAGCCTTATTGGCGGTTCCGAGATTCTTTTCAGGCATCGTGCGATTGCGCAGCTGAATATTCTAACAGTTCTTCGGTTCTTCCTCTTTTCCCGAAGTGGATTCTTTGAAGAGAGGGTCAAGAGTCATTTCTTCGTCAGAGTCGCTCCCGAAAGTGAGGACTTGCGATCCCTCAGCGTTGACCATGTGACATTTGCCGGCAGTTCTCTTAGCACCTCGGTCGTATTTCTTTGCTCCCGACGAGCTTTGCGCTTCATCCGCTTGAAATGTTGCCGGTGAGCAACATATCCCTGCCACCAGTTTTTAAAGGCTATGCACTCTTCGGTAGGGTGCGTAATCCTTCGATGATATAGACAGTAGTTAGGATGTATATCCGCTTCATCAGGAGTGTTTCCTTCGGAGGGTGGCAGCTTCATCCCCATCGATATGGCTTTGGCCAACCTTTTTCTCGTCTTGAGCCTGCTTTTATTTGCGGCGGATGTACTTTGATCTGGTGGGAGTGTTTCAACCCTTTCGTCCAGTCGCCGGCGTCTGGCTTTTTCAAATATGGCCATCTCACGCTCTTGAGCAGCTTTGCTTTTAAGAAAGGCTGTTAGTGTATATGCCCTAGAGGCCATTACTGTATCATACTAGTATGTATATTAGTTGATGGAAGCTTGGGATATTCACAGTTGTACAGACAATCTTGCTCTATATAGTAGTATGCTACTTGGTTTGTCTCTGCTTTAATGTGTACATGTGTGTTTATTCATTATATCACCTATACGCATTAGTAGAGCCCTTAGGATCTTTGCTTGATTACCGGCGTTGTGATGGCGATCACACTCGTGGGGGCTGGGTAATCCACAAGCACATCCTTATACACGTCCCTAGTCGTTGGATTATCGAGACAGGGCATCGATAATCCGGAGTAGACTAGCGTATGCGCTTCTCATCCCAGCACGGGAGACGGTCTGTCCCACAGCCGTCAGTACGCCGTACTTGAGATAGTATGCGGGTGCTCGTTAGGTTACGAGTACACTGGACAGGACTCGTCGGGAACTGATGGTTGGTATTATACCTATCGTCAGTTATCAGTTCCCAGGTGACATGAGTACAGCTTAGTCCGCTGACTTGACACTGTCACTTCGCCTCGAGTGTGTTCCCACTGTTCTTTGACTACTACCCTACCACGGCTCTACTGAGTCGTGCAAACAGGTAGTAGTTGGGAGCAGTCCCGAAGCACTTAGAGGCAGTGACGGTTAGACAGGATTCGTCTCTCCCGGTATTGGGGGTTGACATCGCGCTGTGTCTAGGAGAGCCATTACACGAGTAGTCCCTGGCCAGGGCAAACGAGATATACTGGTAGGTTTCCAGTGTTATCTCAGGGTGTTCTGGGCTTCACTCCGACACGACTTGTACCACTATTAGGGGACTGACGTTTACCGACCCCTAGGCCCGCCATGCGATGTATCAGACGAACAGACCGGACTGTACGGAGATTGTCACATACAGGCTCAGTAGGAGTTCGGATGGGTTTACCTCATCGGCCTTCTTATCGACATCTACCTGGGGACCGTTACTGTCACGACCCGAAAGTACGGAACGTGACTGGCACTTAGATTACGAGACGTCTAAAGGCGTACAGTAACCTAAGTCAGCCAAAGCCCAGAAATCTAACCCAAAATCAAAAGAGAGTGAAGGAAAACCTTAAATGAAAACGGTTTTGAAATCAATTAAGTTGCATAGAATCCAAAAAAAGAACATCAAAAATTTCTGAAAATTTCGGCAGAGTCTCCCCTGTATTTTCTATCCCCCAAAATGGGTACAACAAGATAATAAACCTGTAATTATAAAAATGGCATCCCCAAGCGGGAGCTAGCTCTTCGCCCAAGGCGGATCACAACCACATGCAATATAATAGTAATATCAAGAAAAAGAGCATAAAAGAGATGCAAATACCAGAAAACACACGTCGGCTCAAGTGAGCTCGACCCAAAAGAAACCACAAATATACATATCTCTGATCCTCATCACTAGGTCGCATATACAATACAAGTGGTAGATGGAGAATACTAGATACAATGATAAAGCAAAAAGAAATAAAGTATACTCGCAACCCACCTACGGGCGATGTCGCGAGTCTGAGCAAAAGGAACTGATGACAAGATAGCCCGCCGCTACAAGACTGACGGGTCCGACCTGCAAGACACTGTGGCACAACGGGGGTGAGTTGCCAGCTCGTGAGTAAATATAACATCTAATAAGGCAATCGTAAGAATGCACGCAATGCACCACAACATGCATGTCCATATGTGCTATGATATCTCTAGTATGCATGCACAGGTATGCAATGTCATTATTAAGTCTTTAAGTGTTTTAACTGCTAAGGTTATTGAATTCTTAACTTTAGAACATGAATATCTGTATAATGGCTAAATATCATCAAGAAATCATCTGAAAACCCGTGTCAAGCATCGACACCAAAAAGGAATCATATCTGTCTCAATATCGGGCTCCGTCAGTCCGGATCGGCCCATATCATAAATCTCACGACAACGGTCGGTATCCTCCGGATATCCGCCGCGCCAGACATCACCGGTAGGTAGTCTTCCCCTGCCAGGCTCATCGTCTACAACTCGATCTTCTTGCCCCGGGGTACCATACCGGGCCCACCATGTACCCGAGACGGTTCATCTACTCCTCGAATCGGGTCTCGAAATCCAACAGAAAACATGAAAACTCATGGTGGACGACACATACATCACGAGAAAACCGCAACTTTGTTTTGAAAATGATAAATATAAGGTTTTGTTAAATTCTTGCGGTTTTCCCCAAAAATCCAGAAATCGCAGAAAAACTGAAATCATCAAGAAAATCATAATGTCCACATGTTATATATATGATAAATGTCTATGATATCAATGTGTATGATGTAAATTTTGGGTAGAGTTCTATGTAAATATGATGATGATGCGAGATATGTGCATGCGATGCAGTTTCATATATCAAGTATGAATGCAGGTGATGATATTAAGATAAACAGGTTCTATCGTGCACGTGACATGCCAATTACCAAGGCGTGTGTGTCACATGAATAGTGCGCGTGCAACATATGCCAATGGTAAGGTGTTCGTGTCCTACGAAATGATATCGCATAGGTAGAGATGAATGTCCATGCAATTTAACATACTGTTCGCTATAAGGGTATGCAGTGTACATGAATGGATAAGCTAACTAACAATATAATCTTGTAAAAAGTAGGGTAATCCTAACTAGGGGGGCGCCTCGCGCCATCCAGACGATTCCCCCATAGATGAATATATCTACTCACCAGAAATCCCCGCTAATCTGATCCGGCCACCGCTTTGCCTTTGCGCGCCATGTCCGATGTTTCTCCGACCGATCCTAAATTTGCACAATACCAAGCATAAGATTACAACACCTAAAACGATGCAAGTAACTATATACAATTATCGACGCTCTCAAATTAATCATAGCACGCCCTCGGTGCGCGGGAAAACGCACGAAAATCGCTAATTTTTAGCTAAAATCGTCATTTCGGGGAAATCGACAAAACTACATCCCGACTAGACGAAACCCCGCGTTCGCGCACTCTAATAATCCTATACGAAGCTAATAATATTGCTAACCTAGCGCAATTTGAACGCATACTATTTTTCGTAAAAATCTAGTAAGCGATTTTCAAACCAAATCGATACAAACATTGAAATTTGTCGTTTTAGCGAGCATACCAATACACAATTAACCACTCCAATCACCTAGATAACCATCCCTAACATAATCCAAGCATTATTCTACAAACCCTAATTTCTAAAATCAAAACCTTCTCTTGATTTTTCCTAATCAAACATTTACTAGTAAACTAATATTTAGAATTGAAATTCTAGCACAATTAAACCACAAGTAAGCAAACTGGTTTAGAATTTTTACCTCCCCAATTGAATCCTAGCATGATCAAGTCACCAAGAAGCCTCCTTTCATCAAGTTTTTGAACTCATTTGGGTTGAAGAGAGATGGGATTAGGGTTTGGGTTTGAATGGAGGTGGAAATTTGTTGATTTTTAAAGGATTTTAGCAAGAAAATGAAGCACAATGAAGTGGGGAAATGAAGAAATTCTGGAGCAAGAGGGTCGGCTGCAGCTTTAGGAGGAGGTGGGGAAATTTTAAGGAAGTTTCTAGGTCCACAAAACATCATATGATATCATTTAATACTTTTCATTTCAACATTTTACAAAAAAACCCTTATTTTACCTCATTTTTCATTAAATTTCCTTCCTTAAAACTAAAAGTTTGCAAGCCATGATATAATTTTATTAACACCATATCTTAGCTTATAAAGACTCCTAATTAAGAAATTTACCTAATTAAATTTGTATTTATCCCTAATTAAATGTATTTAAAAAAGGCTTAAAATAATAAAAAAATAATTAATTACGAATTTTTTTTTATTTAACTAGATAACTATAAGTGACATTTTATTGACAAAATTATAGTAATATCTTATCTAAATTTTGTATAATTAGGTCTACAATGAAAAATATCAATTTTGACTTTTTACGGAAAAAACCGAGAAATTAGCCGTTTGCCGAAAAACTGCCTAAACGATTTTCGAAGGGTTACAATCTTCCCCCCTTAAGGAAATTCGGTCCCCGAATTTAGAATTTAACTACGCGTACCTTCAAAAAGATGGGGATATCTCTTCCTCATCTCGACCTCAGTCTCCCAGGTGACCTCCTCGCTGTTTGGCCCACGCCAAAGGACCTTGACGGACGGTATGACCTTCGACCTCAATTTCTTCACCTGCCGATCCAAGATGACAACCGGCTGCTCGGTGAAAGAAAGATCACGCTCTAACTGGATCGTCTGGTGCTGAATCGCCTGGGAAGGATCATGAAGGTACCTGCGGAGCATCGAGACATGGAATACGGGGTGAACATCGGGGAAGCTGGGCGGAAGAGCTAACCGATAAGCGACAGGACCAACACGCTCTAGGATCTCGAAAGGACCAACATATCTAGGACTCAGTTTCCCTTTCCGCCCAAATCTCATCACACCCTTCATCGGAGAGACCTTCAGGAAAACATGATCGCCAACAGCGAACTCGAGTCGGCGACGGCGCCTGTCAGCATATGATTTCTGCCTGCTCTGTGCCGCTCTCATCCTGTCCCGAATCAGCTGTATCTTCTCGGTCGTCTCCTGTACGATCTGCGGCCCCAAAATACTGCTTTCCCTGAGCTCTGTCCAACATACCGGCGATCGACATCTCCTCCCATATAAAGCCTCGAAAGGTGCCATCTGAATCGTCTCCTGGAAGCTATTATTGTAGGAAAACTCGATCAAAGGCAAATGACGATCCCAGCTACCACCGAAATCCAAAACACAAGCTCTGAGCATGTCCTCAAGAGTCTGAATCGTACGCTCCGACTGACCGTCAGTCTGAGGATGAAAGGCTGTGCTAAAACTCAATCGGGTGCCCAAAGCTTCCTGGAGTTTCTGCCACAATCGGCTGGTAAACTGGGTGCCACGGTCGGACACGATGCAAGTCGGAACACCATGCAGTCGCACAATCTCATCAATATAAACCTGGGCGTACTGAGAAAATCCAAAAGTGGTCTTCACTGGTAGAAAGTGAGCCGCTTTCGTCAGTCGATCCACAATCACCCAAATAGAGTCATACCCTCGACTGGTCCTGGGTAGACCCACAACGAAGTCCATGGAGACCTGCTCCCACTTCCACTCAGGGATGGGCAAAGGCTGTAACTCGCCGGCTGGCCTCTGGTGCTCAGCCTTGACTTGCTGACAAGTCAGGCATCTCGACACAAAGTCTGTAATATCCTTCTTCATTCCGTCCCACCAATAAACCTCTCTCAAATCACGGTACATCTTGGTGGAACCTGGATGGACACTGTATACGGATCTATGTGCCTCCTCGAGAATATCACGCCTCAGTCCCTCTGAATCTGGCACGCACAGTCGAGTCCCAAATCGAAGTATCCCCTGATCATCGATCACGAACTCAGAAACTCTGCCCTGCCGAATCTGCTCAATAATCTCTAATGTACGAGCATCGCCGGACTGTGCCTCGCGGATACGGTCAAGTAACTGTGGGCGTGCTCTGAAATGGGCCAGCTGTCCCCCTGAAGGAGTAAACTCGAACTGCACTCTGCTGTCATATAAAACCTGCCAATCCGCCGTCGACTGCATCTGTACTGCGCTCAAACAAGATAAGCTACCTCCGGGCCTCCTACTCAAAGCATCTGCCACCACATTCGCCTTGCCCGGATGGTATAAAATCTCGCAGTCATAATCCTTCACCAACTCCATCCATCGGCGCTGTCTCAGGTTCAGATCTCGCTGCTGGAAGATATACTTCAAACTCTTGTGGTCAGTGAATATCTGGCACGACTCACCGTATAGGTAATGTCTCCAGATCTTAAGTGCAAATACCACTGCAGCCATCTCTAAATCATGGGTGGGGTAGTTCTGTTCGTGTTTCCTCAGCTGCCGAGAAGCATACGCAATAACTCTGTCGTGCTGCATCAATACACATCCCAGCCCCACTCTAGAAGCATCACAATATACCATGAACCCGCCTGATCCTGAAGGCAATGCTAACACTGGTGCAGTAGTCAGACGAGTCTTCAACTGCTGGAAGCTATCCTCACATGCCTGGGTCCAATCAAAAGGAACCCCCTTCCGGGTCTACCCGATCAATGGTGCAGCAATACGGGAGAAATCCTGGACAAAACGTCGATAATAGCCGGTCAGACCCAGAAAGCTACGAACCTCTGTAACTGATACCGGTCTAGGCCAACGCTGAACTGCCTCGATCTTCTTCGGGTCCACGCAAATACCATCTCTCGTCACCACATGACCCAAGAAGTCGACACTGTCTAGCCAGAATGCGCACTTGGAGAATTTGGCGAACAGCTGATGCTCCCTCAAAGTCTGCAATATGATACGTAGGTGCTGCTCATGCTCCTCCCGGCTCCGAGAATAAACCAAGATGTCGTCAATGAACACAATGATGAACTGATCGAGATACGGCCTGAATACGCGGTTCATCAAATCCATAAAAGCTGCCGGGGCATTGGTGAGCCCGAACGACATCACCAAGAACTCGTAATGACCATATCGAGTACGGAAAGCTGTCTTTGGAATATCCTCCTTCCGAACCCGCAACTGGTGATAACCTGATCGCAAATCAACCTTCGAGAAGAACCCTGCACCCTGGAGCTGATCAAATAAATCATCAATGCGGGGTAGGGGATACCTATTCCGCACAGTAACCCGGTTCAGCTGACGATAATCAATGCATAAGCGCATACTTCCGTCCTTCTTCTTAACAAACAGGACGGGAGCACCCCAAGGTGACACACTCGGTCGGATAAGCCCTTTGTCCAGCAAGTCCTGTAACTGATCCTTTAGCTCTCTCAGCTCCGCCGGGGCCATCCGATAAGGCGGTATAGAGATAGGCCCCGTGCCGGGGATCAAGTCAATACAGAACTCAATCTCGCGCTCTAGTGGCAGACCAGGCAGCTCGTCAGGGAATACATCAGGAAATTCTCTCACAACAGGGACCTGGTCCAACGGAACCTCTGTGGAGCTAGTATCACAAACATAAGCTAAGAATCCCTGACACCCTTTCCTTAAGAGCTGACCAGCACGAAGAGAAGAAATCAAGCTGGGAAGGGTAGCACTACGATCTCCCTGAATAATAAGAACCGGCTCACCAGGAAAACTGAATCTGACTGCTTTTTCACGGCAGTCCACAGATGCATAACAGGTGGCTAGCCAGTCCATACCAAGAAGAACGTCAAAGTCTAGCATATCGAGGAGAATCAAATCTACTGAAGAATCTCTCTCCCCGATACGAACGGAACAAGATCGGTACACAAAACGGGCAACAAAAGACTCGCCTACCGGGGTAATAACGACAAGCGGCTGATCTAACGGAGAAGACTCCCGGCCCAACCTCGGTGCAAAATACGTGGAAACATAGGAATGTGTGGAGCCTGGATCAAATAATACCCGTGCATCAAAAGAACATACTGGCAGAGTACCTGTCACAACGGCATTGGATGCCTGTGCATCCTGAGGAGTCAACGCGAACACTCGGGCCTGTCCACCACTAATAGCTGGCTGTGCTCTGCCTCTACCTCGGCCTCTGCCTCTGCCTCTGTCGCCTCGTCCTCTCTGAACCGGACCGCTACGCCCACGGCCTCTAGAAGCATCTGGCTGGCGTGAAGCATCATCAGGAGTAGGAAGTAAAGCTCTCTGCGATGGTGGTGAAGGTGGTAAAGTCACATGCGGGACTGTCGCCGCGCCCGGACGTCCCATGGTACAGTCTCTGACACGGTGATACTGACTCCCGCACCGAAAACATCTTGGAGACGACTGCTGGGTCTGTGGATATGAACCAAATAACTGACCTCGTCTCAATCCTCTGCCTTCGCCATCTCCCGGAAATAATCTATCACGATGTCTGCCCATCTGCCGCTGAGCTGGCGTATCAGTACGGATCCTCTTCGGCCCAGAAGCGACCGGAGTCTCAGAAATACGCTCCTCCAAAAGTAAGGCTGCATCCATCGCGGCTGCGTATGTATCAAAGTGCTGGGTGCCGATGGCAAGGAATAGCTGTGTATTAAGCCCTCGTACAAACTTCTTTATCCTCTTCTCTTCTGTGTCGACTAGGTACGGAGCATATCGAGACAACTGGGTAAACTGTATATCATACTCCGACACTGTCATCCCAGGAGTCTTCCGCAAAGACTCAAAACTACGGGCTCGAGCATCTCGAACACTCTCCGGAAGAAAACGGGCAAGAAATGCAGCTGTAAACTCATCCCAGGTCATAGAAGGCAGACCTGCAGCTCGGCCTCTCTCTACTGAGTCGTACCATGTTTGGGCAAGACCCTCCAGACGAAAACTCGCAAACTCCACCAATCTATCCTCAGAACACCTCAACGAACGGCCAATCCGTGCCATCCTATCAAGAAATGCCTGTGGGTCCTCTGTCGCATCTGTACCGGTAAAAGCTGGAGGTCTCAATCTCATGAACTCCTGTAGTGAAACAGGGATAGTCTCCGTAGTAGCAGCAGGAGTGACCATCTGTGCAGCAGGTACGATCGTGGTCTGTGCGGTGGAAGGAACGTCCTCGGATCTCTGTGCCCGGCTGGACTCAACTAGAGATCCCATCATCTGCCGCAACTCTTGCATGCCGGCCTCTAATCTGGCAATACGGTCAGGATAAGGCGGATCAGTGGGACCCTGAGGGGTAGGCGTATCCTCCCGCTCGATCCTCGCCTCAGACGGGCCCGCCCGAATCTCATCCCTAGCGGCAGCCCGCTGAGCTCTCGTAGTCTTTGGCGGCATCGAAGCTGGAATAAGAAATAGAACTGATAAGGACATTGCAATTGGATCAAGGGATGCAAGGAATCACGAAAGGAAATACAAGCAATTATGTCCTAAGGTCACTTAGGCGGAGTACCGTATCGTAAGTATGCCGCGGATCATACCCACGCTACGCCACTCTGCTTAAGTCACCTACTCCATCTACCAAGGTCGTCCTACACTCAGAAAGGTAAAACCTACGCTCTGATACCAACTTTGTCACGACCCGAAAGTACGGAACGTGACTGGCACTTAGATTACGAGACGTCTAAAGGCGTACCGTAACCTAAGTCAGCCAAAGCCCAGAAATCTAACCCAAAATCAAAAGAGAGTGAAGGAAAACCTTAAATGAAAACGGTTTTGAAATCAATTAAGTTGCATAGAATCCAAAAAAAGAACATCAAAAATTTCTGAAAATTTCGGCAGAGTCTCCCCTGTATTTTCTATCCCCCAAAATGGGTACAACAAGATAATAAACCTGTAATTATAAAAATGGCATCCCCAAGCGGGAGCTAGCTCTTCGCCCAAGGCGGATCACAGCCACATGCAATATAATAGTAATATCAAGAAAAAGAGCATAAAAGAGATGCAAATACCAGAAAACACACGTCGGCTCAAGTGAGCTCGACCCAAAAGAAACCACAAATATACATATCTCTGATCCTCATCACTAGGTCGCATATACAATACAAGTGGTAGATGGAGAATACTAGATACAATGATAAAGCAAAAAGAAATAAAGTATACTCGCAACCCACCTACGGGCGATGTCGCGAGTCTGAGCAAAAGGAACTGATGACAAGATAGCCCGCCGCTACAAGACTGACGGGTCCGACCTGCAAGACACTGTGGCACAACGGGGGTGAGTTGCCAGCTCGTGAGTAAATATAACATCTAATAAGGCAATCGTAAGAATGCACGCAATGCACCACAACATGCATGTCCATATGTGCTATGATATCTCTAGTATGCATGCACAGGTATGCAATGTCATTATTAAGTCTTTAAGTGTTTTAACTGCTAAGGTTATTGAATTCTTAACTTTAGAACATGAATATCTGTATAATGGCTAAATATCATCAAGAAATCATCTGAAAACCCGTGTCAAGCATCGACACCAAAAAAGAATCATATCTGTCTCAATATCGGGCTCCGTCAGTCCGGATCGGCCCATATCATAAATCTCACGACAACGGTCGGTATCCTCCGGATATCCGCCGCGCCAGACATCACCGGTAGGTAGTCTTCCCCTGCCAGGCTCATCGTCTACAACTCGATCTTCTTGCCCCGGGGTACCATACCGGGCCCACCATGTACCCGAGACGGTTCATCCACTCCTCGAATCGGGTCTCGAAATCCAACAGAAAACATGAAAACTCATGGTGGACGACACATACATCACGAGAAAACCGCAACTTTGTTTTGAAAATGATAAATATAAGGTTTTGTTAAATTCTTGCGGTTTTCCCCAAAAATCCAGAAATCGCAGAAAAACTGAAATCATCAAGAAAATCATAATGTCCACATGTTATATATATGACAAATGTCTATGATATCAATGTGTATGATGTAAATTTTGGGTAGAGTTCTATGTAAATATGATGATGATGCGAGATATGTGCATGCGATGCAGTTTCATATATCAAGTATGAATGCAGGTGATGATATTAAGATAAACAGGTTCTATCGTGCACGTGACATGCCAATTACCAAGGCGTGTGTGTCACATGAATAGTGCGCGTGCAACATATGCCAATGGTAAGGTGTTCGTGTCCTACGAAATGATATCGCATAGGTAGAGATGAATGTCCATGCAATTTAACATACTGTTCGCTATAAGGGTATGCAGTGTACATGAATGGATAAGCTAACTAACAATATAATCTTGTAAAAAGTAGGGTAATCCTAACTAGGGGGGCGCCTCGCGCCATCCAGACGATTCCCCCATAGATGAATATATCTACTCACCAGAAATCCCCGCTAATCTGATCCGGCCACCGCTTTGCCTTTGCGCGCCATGTCCGATGTTTCTCCGACCGATCCTAAATTTGCACAATACCAAGCATAAGATTACAACACCTAAAACGATGCAAGTAACTATATACAATTATCGACGCTCTCAAATTAATCATAGCACGCCCTCGGTGCGCGGGAAAACGCACGAAAATCGCTAATTTTTAGCTAAAATCGTCATTTCGGGGAAATCGACAAAACTACATCCCGACTAGACGAAACCCCACGTTCGCGCACTCTAATAATCCTATACGAAGCTAATAATATTGCTAACCTAGCGCAATTTGAACGCATACTATTTTTCGTAAAAATCTAGTAAGCGATTTTCAAACCAAATCGATACAAACATTGAAATTTGTCGTTTTAGCGAGCATACCAATACACAATTAACCACTCCAATCACCTAGATAACCATCCCTAACATAATCCAAGCATTATTCTACAAACCCTAATTTCTAAAATCAAAACCTTCTCTTGATTTTTCCTAATCAAACATTTACTAGTAAACTAATATTTAGAATTGAAATTCTAGCACAATTAAACCACAAGTAAGCAAACTGGTTTAGAATTTTTACCTCCCCAATTGAATCCTAGCATGATCAAGTCACCAAGAAGCCTCCTTTCATCAAGTTTTTGAACTCATTTGGGTTGAAGAGAGATGGGATTAGGGTTTGGGTTTGAATGGAGGTGGAAATTTGTTGATTTTTAAAGGATTTTAGCAAGAAAATGAAGCACAATGAAGTGGGGAAATGAAGAAATTCTGGAGCAAGAGGGTCGGCTGCAGCTTTAGGAGGAGGTGGGGAAATTTTAAGGAAGTTTCTAGGTCCACAAAACATCATATGATATCATTTAATACTTTTCATTTCAACATTTTACAAAAAAACCCTTATTTTACCTCATTTTTCATTAAATTTCCTTCCTTAAAACTAAAAGTTTGCAAGCCATGATATAATTTTATTAACACCATATCTTAGCTTATAAAGACTCCTAATTAAGAAATTTACCTAATTAAATTTGTATTTATCCCTAATTAAATGTATTTAAAAAAGGCTTAAAATAATAAAAAAATAATTAATTACGAAATTTTTTTTATTTAACTAGATAACTATAAGTGACATTTTAGTGACAAAATTATAGTAATATCTTATCTAAATTTTGTATAATTAGGTCTACAATGAAAAATATCAATTTTGACTTTTTACGGAAAAAACCAAAAAATTAGCCGTTTGCCGAAAAACTGCCTAAACGTTTTTCGAAGGGTTACAGTTACGTACAGCTAGTGCCGCTTGCGGTCTGTGGTTAAACCCACTGCCAGCGTGGTGTCGAGTCTTTAGAGTCCCACACAGAGAGTTTCCCTGCACTGAGCGAAACATGTAGAGGCCGTATGGTTTTACGGCAGGGCTGCGATCACTTACGTATACTTGTATGCGTGTGGTGTTCGGGCAGGCAATACTAGTGGGCTTTGGTTTAAGCCGGATCCTAGTATTGCACGGATGGATTTGTTTTGTCTTCTGTGCATCCGCGTTCTACGGAATACGGATGCAGGTGTGTATGCACAGTTTTCCGGAGCGATGAAGGAGGAGGTGCCTCATTAGGGTTTTGGCAGTTGGTTCGGCCAAAACCGTTATGTGGCAGACTCATTAGGGTTTTGACAGTTCGTTTGGTCAAAACCATTATGAGCCGGGGACATTATTTACTAATCCTTTCATTGATAATTATGTTATGGCTAATTACATTGACCATTTGACCATCTTGATTTTGTTGACCGTTTGACCAAAGTTGACTAGGATCTTCTTAAAAGATCTAAAGTATTCTTTGGTTTTCTTTTTCTTTTTGTTATGATAATGGTCATGTCATTTGTAGCCATCAACTTTATCTTGATGGGATTAGTAATGATAATGTTTTGCATTGTTGCAACCATGGTTGGTTTTTCTCTTGGTTAAGTTTTTCATTTGCTCATTCTCATTCTCTCTCTTGAAATGAGAAGCTCCATGGTTGTTAGCTAGCTCCTCCTTCTTCCTCCTCTTGATTCATCTTTTGATCTCATGTGTTGAGAAATAAAGATCCCATAAAGACAAAACCATTCATCTACCACTTCTACACAACCTAGGGCTTCTAGATTAGCAATCTCTTTGCCCTAGTTGCCTCGGCTCGAGGTGGAGCTCGGTGTACATCTCTCGGGTGGATCGTCTTCGACTCAAGGAGGCCGCGGAGGTGACCAAAGTCCGGATCAAGCCTCGGAGCAAGCAAGGAGAAGAACAACAAGAAGAGAAGGAGTTCAAGTTGAGGTATAACCCCTAACCGAGTAGATAAATCTCTAGTTAGGATGCTAGTGTATTGTTTAGCAAAGATCCGGCTTTTACGGTCCATGTTACCAAGTCCAGAAAAATTTTGTTTTACCGTTTCCGCAACCCCGAAAGTACCGAGAGAGGTAACGTGGACCTAACAGTGGTATCAGAGCCTAACTAAACACACCCTAGCATATTAGCAAAGTATTTAGAATTTCGACCGGACGAAAAACCGCAAAATACCCCGGAAATTTCAAGTTTCTGCCGATTTTAGATCTGTTCCAAAATCAATAAATCGTGCACTAAAAATCGGCTCAGGCTTTTGTTAGAATACTGAAGAAAAATGATCACCCAACTCGACTAAAGCGCCGCGGTTCCGCGCCATAAGCTTGCTTATGCCGCGGAACCACGGCCGAGTTAACTCGGTTGGGGATCCTGTTTGCTGCAGTGTTCTTATATGGGTATTTTGTGATTTTTACAATATGACATTTCTGCCCAGATTTTCCAGAAAGCAAAATTTGTTTTTGGGGCTCAAAAATCCGTATTTTTGGTCGATGTTCTGTAGACTTTGGCTAATGGTTATATCTGTAATGTTATATGTGTATTGAACGTCTACTAATCGCTATACGTCGATTAGTGGGGGTTATACATATCTGTGATCTGTGTTGTTGATGGTTTGTGTATATGAACTCGTTGGATTGTCGCGGATGAATAGCCGAGGTGGATGTGAGATGAGTGTTTCTTTTTCTTTCATTCATGTAATAAATTTGTAAATTGATGTAATATTATTTATATGGCCGCACAACCGGGTCGGGATTGTAGCCGTCATTGTATAATTCTTTTTACTGTTTTTGCTCCTAGGACAGACCCATGGAGGGGGTGCACAAACTACCGGGTATCTCGAAGTGCCGAGTGGCCTACTCACGGCGTTGAGGGAGGTTGCTTCGCTTCGGGTACTTGGCGGGTAGTTTGCCGCACCCGTAGGGGTCTTGGGTAGGGTATTGGCTATTCATCGCGACCGTGTAATCCGCTTTTCGTTGCAGGCTCGAACGAATTGCGGGTTCCTAGTATATCCAAAGTGTTCATCTGTGATCTGGATTGGCTATCATTGCTATATATCTATATATAATAACTATTTAGGCGTTGCTTATGTTTTACAGCCGCGCTAGCCCAGCCCCCGCTCTGTCGTTAGTTAAGTAACCTAACGGGTGATGACGGGGCCCCGTGGCGAATGCGAATGGCATAAGCGTACGTCATATTTTGGTTGTTTTCTGCAATGGTAGGATTTAAATGATGGGACGCATTAAAAGAACTAATGCAAGAAAATAAACCTAAAAGACGTTGTTGGAACAATTTTTCAAAAAGCTGTTATTGCAAGGACGTTCACTTTTGTTTTGCATCGAGGTATTCGGTTATGAATGCCCAGCACCTCAGTCGACGAGGCAAGGGCCGAGATCCCTTCATCGGGAGTGACCCCTTGAACAAAAGTTTGCGTCAGGGTAATAATTTCACTATAGTCGATTATTCTTGCTTTGCATCGAGGTATTCAGTTTGGAATATCCTGCACCTCATTCGACGAGGAAAGAGCCGAGATCCCTTCACAGGGAGTGACCTCTTTAGCAAAAGTTTTCGCCACTATATTTTCAAAAACTGTATCACGTTTCTTCAACGATATCAAGTTCATTACGTTAACGGGTTTTCGCCAAAACCCAGTCGTAGCCCTCCGTCGTTTCGGATTGATATTGCTTAGTATTCGTGCTACGTATTTCGTGCTCAGCCGAGGCGTAGTGTACGGTAGCTATGTAATATTTTTCTGTAGGATACAAAGTGATTGGTTAGGACAGTCGTGCGGTCATTTTGGCTCAGTCAAGGACTCGTACGGGTGGGGTCTAATGCAGTCAAGATAATGACGGGTTGAACTTGACTAGGATCCTTCGATATGTTGGCTCAGTCAAGGTCACTTGGGTCCTAGGGGCAAAAACCACATCGGGAGTTTCAAAAGTACTGAAACTTGCAGATTTAGCATACCTTCTGGAGTGTAGTGACTAGAGTGGATTCCATCTAGGTCATCACATAATGATAGTTGGATCCTGATCCCGCTGATGAGTTGGATTACTCTCGGGAGATTATTTCACTTAACAATCAATGCTATAAACCTAGTAGGTGTCTAGAAAGGTGTTAGCGGGGTTACGCCCCCAGGGAAAAGAGGTTCTTAAATTAAGGAACTTCGCGAAAGCGTTGGAAAACCTCCCTCGAAGTACCGACACTGGCCTGGCTGAAAGGTTAAGCAAGTATTGTGACGTGAATTAAATCCCGACTAGTTCTTCTTTTAAAAGGTTTTAAGAAGAATTTGAGGAAACAGTGGGAGACATCCTGGTTAGATAAACTAATAAACCAATCTAATCTTGCAAGAGCGCCCGCTGAGTGTTTCTTTCCTCTCTCTCCAGGTAGCAACCATTTCACGCCCTAATCAAGATAATAAAATGTATCGCTTGACCGATCCGAATTCTTATTCGGGGCTGGGGAACGTTGGTTCAGCTCTAACTTGTGGCAACAGTCATGAGTATGAGAATAGGAAAGGGGATTGTATGGATTTCCAGGATACCCAGTTGAAGAAGAAGCATGGTTTTGCATCTACTTCAGGTGTTCATGTAATTGAGAACTGTTTTACGGTCAGCCCTACCTCCTGGGTACTTGATACCGGATCAGGATCTCATATCTGTAATTTATTGCAGGGACTGAGAAAAAGTAGGAAAGTTGCACCGGGTGATATGTCGCTCAGAGTAGCGAACGGAGCACAAGTTAATGCGGCAGCTGTCGGTGAATATCACCTAGTATTGCCAAATGGCAAGACTATGATTTTGAACGATTGCTACTATGTACCCTCCATGGTTTGCAACATCATATCAGTTTCTTTACTCGATAAAGATGGATATAACTTTGTTCTTGACAAGAATATCATGAACATTTACCTTCATAAGGTACTGGTTACAGAGGGTACACTGTGTAATGGTATCTACGTTCTAAATCAGAATATAGTTCTCAATATACAAAACACACGCAAGAGGAAGAATTCAGATACGAATGAATCCTACTTGTGGCATTGTAGACTTGGTCATATCAGAGAGAAAAGACTGAGTAAGTTGCATAAAGATGGACTCTTGAATACGTTCGAGTTTTCATCCTATGAAACTTGTTAGTCTTGTCTCAAAGGGAAGATGATCAAATCTCCGTTCACCGGACATGGAGAAAGAGCAACAGAACTCTTGGGAATCGTACATAGTGATGTATGTGGTCCGATGTCTATACATGCAAGGGGTGGGTTCTCGTACTTCATCACATTCACTGACGATCTCTCTAGGTTCGGATATGTGTATCTGATGAAATACAAATCTGAAGCTTTTGAGAAATTCAAGGAATTCAGAAACGAAGTAGAGAACTAGACTGGCAAAAGTATCAAGATCCTCCGGTCTGATAGAGGAGGGGAGTACTTAAGCACGGAATTCCTAGATTACTTAAAAGAGAATGGTATTCTCTCTCAGCTTACTCCTCCTTATACACCACAGCACAACGGTGTATCGGAGCGGAGGAATCGTACCCTACTGGATATGGTTCGCTCCATTATGAGTAATGCCGAGTTACCTCTTTCATTTTGGGGACATGCGCTGTTGACGGCAGCATATCTATTGAACGATGTTCCGTCTAAATCTGTGCCTAAGACACCGTTCGAGATATGGAATGGTAAAAAGCCGTATCTTAAACGTATTAAGGTATGGGGTTGTCCGGCCTATGTAAAAGTACAAAATCCGGACAAACTTCAGGCACGTTCAGTTCTATGTAAATTTGTGGGATATCCTAAGAACTCCACAGGATATCTGTTCTACCACACCGAGGAACAGAAGGTGTTTGTATCTCGCCACGCCACCTTTTTAGAGTGGCAATTTCTTGCAAAAGAAACAAGTGGGAGTTCGGTAGAAGTGGAAGAAATTCAGCGACCACAAAATGAAACTGAAGATTTGACAGAACCTCAGAATTCAATAACCCCAGAAGAACCTCAGCCACTCCGCAGATCAGGTAGGATTTCTCATCCGCCCGAGAGATACTACGGTTTTCTCATAGACGGGGATCGAGAGGATTGCATCTTGGAAGAAGATGACCCTACCAGTTTCAGGCAGGCCATTATCAGTAGGGACTCTGATAAGTGGCAGGAAGCAATGCAATCCGAAATGGAGTCCATGTACGCCAATAAAGTGTGGACCTTGGATATTGCTCCACCTGGGGTAAAACCCGTTGGATGCAAATGGATCTACAAAAGGAAACTTGGTGTAGATTGTTAGTTATATGTATGCCCTAGAGGACATTACTAAACATAGGATGTATATTGTAGTGGATGCTGGGACATATATAGGGAGGACTTTCTTGCTCGACATGATAGTATGCTATCTGGTTGATCTTTACCTTAACGTGTACACTGATTGTCTCTCTGTTACATGTTGGTAAAGCCCTTAGGATGTGTACCTGACTACCTGTACTATGATGCGGATCATACTAGTGGGGACATGGTAGTCCATAAGTACATCCTTCAAAGTCCCTAGTCGTGGGTGTATCGAGACGGGGCATCGATATACCAGAGTAGACTAGCGTATACCTTCTCGACCCATACAGATGGGCGATGGATGATCCCATATCCATTGGTGTTTGACATCAGAGATGATATACGGGTGCTCAGTAGAGACTGGGTACACTGGACGGACTCGCCGAGAACTCCCAGATGGTATTATACCTCACGTCAGATGGCAGTTCTCTGGTGACACTGGTACAGAGTAGTCTGTTGACCCGAGATCGTCATAGAGTCTTGTGTGGTTCCCACTGTGCTTTGATTTCCATCTTACCACGTCCAAGAGGGCGTGCAAAACGGTGGTTTTTGGGTACAGTCCCCAGTCACATGGAGGCAATGAGCGATAGGAGGGGATTCGTCTCTCCCGGTATAGGGGGTTGATGTTGCGCTGTGTTCGATTGGCTATAACAGGAAATCCCTGGCCAGGGTTGCTGAGATTTACTGGTAAGTGTTACCAGTAGTTTCTCGAATTGTTATAGACCTCATATCGACACGACTTATCAAGCTATTGGGGTCTGACGTTTACCACCCCTAGGCGAGATATGCGACATATCAGACGATCAGACCGGACTGTACGGTAGTGTTACTGGTTGGATTCACTGGAGTGTGAGCGGGCTTGCTCGTCGATCTTTAGATCGCTCAATACCCGGGTGGCCGTTACGTTTAGCAGACCGCTTGCGGCTTGTGGGTGCTTGATATGATCATCACCTGCTGCTGGCGTATTGACGAGTCTTTAGAGTCCTACACAGAGGTTTCCTGGCTCAAGCGAAACGAAATAGGAGCGCATATGAGATATGTGCGGGACCGAGAATAATGCGTGTATGTGATACCGTATTCCATTCTCGCGATGAATGTATCGAAAGGTTGTATGCGATATAACCTAGTTATCGAATCAAGGGTTGGTTCGATAAGCCGATACATAGAATACTAGTCGGTTATATGCGATATGACCGGATCGTTAAATCAAGTGTTGATTTAATGATTTAATGCATAATTATATATTTGATATATTACTTTGCATTAACTAGTATTGGTTCACTTTAAGATGGATTTTCTCACTCGGATGTGCGCATTGCATATGCGATATGATTTTGTGCACTTGCTTGTATCATGTTTGATGATGCATGCCTTTTGGTTAAGTGTAAAGAATTAAACCTTGGTTAATGAAATGGTTAGGGTTTACTTTTTCCTTATTCATTTTATTCATTTATTTATTCTTTTGGAAAAAGAAAAGGAAATGATAAAATGGTGGCATTCTTTGTTCTTTCATGAAGCTTCATGAATACTTTGACCAAGTCACCATTTTTGTCTCATCCTTAAACCTAACCATTCCATTTAACCATGATTCATTCTCTACACTAAACCATGGTTTGAATATGATAAGGTTTGATTTTCTTTTCTATTTTAATTAACACTTATCATATTCTTCATCTTCTTCTTCTTCTTCACTTCAAGAAAAAGCTTGAAAGCTTTAATGGCAAAGTGAGAAAAAGAGTGAGAAATCCAAAACTAAAGTCTACCCACTTCCTATTTCTTCATCCTCTACCTCTTGCCAAGTAGTAGAGTGTGTTTCCTTCACAAGTTTTCATGGCTTGGTGAAGGTGGAGCTTGATCTAGCGATGCCTCGACGTAGATCATCTTCGGCATGGACATCGACGACCTAGCTCGCCATTTCTCCGATGAAGCCGACACTAGAGCCCGGGATTTGTTTTGGACAGCGAGAGGACTTCATTGCGGAGCTATGGAGGTGGAGCACAGGATCTACAAAGGTTGTATTTCCGTTTAAACTTTAGTTAAGTTGTTAACTAGTTTCTTTTTCGCCTAGACATCTAGCCAACGATCCGTAGTTTAGGGTTTCTCGGCACCGTAAATTTTGAAATTGGCATGGTTGATGCCTTGTGAGACCTCTTGAGAGTGCCTAGGAACCCTACAGTGGTGTCAGAGCCAAGCTAGAGCCTTAGGCGAAGTCTAGACGGAGTTTGAAGTCCGTACGAACCCGAAAACCCATTTCAAAATTGCTCTCTGTCCTTTTTTCAAAAACTGGGATTTTTCCAAATTAAAAATTGCTAAAAAATTCAGCAGGGAAAAATAAGAATTACGATGCAAAATTTTTTCGATGAACAGTATTTATTGCGGCGGAACCGCGGCAGAAGCCTAGCTTCTGCGGCGGTTCCGCGGCTATCTGGTGACGTCAGCCCTCATTGTTTGCACAGTAATTCCTGATAAATTATGCTGAGTTTTCTGGGAATTTTTAAAATTTATTCAAGAGTTGAATTTTCTGGGTTGTTTTGGGGATTCGAATGTTCGATCGGATTAATAGATTTTGTCTATGTGGCTTTCCGGATAATTTTTAGAATATGTTAAAAAGTTCGACCGGATATAAATACCCAATTTTTCCCCTGTCGGGAAATTTCCAAGTGTTGGATTTTTCCGTAGTTTAACGACGTTCTAAGTAGTGCAAGTAACTCGATGGACCCTCTAGAAGACAACAAACCTTAACTCGATTATGTGACCGTCTTGAACTGCCCTTTGAACCTTCGGGTTTGGGGCAGTACGGCGTGCCACATGTGAGGCGTTGGCTTGACCCTTCTACGGCTGGACCGTTGGTACTGAGGCACGAACTGAATGTTGTTAGACTTATTTCATGTGTTGAGCTGTACCGGGAAAACTTGGGTGTTCGACTGTTCGATCGGAAAGTCTAACATTTTCTAATTATCTAGAATGTGATACAATAATTGGAATTCACAAAGAGTTATGAGATAACTGAATGAATGTTATAAACATAGCAGTTTAGTCTCACTTGATCGGTTGCCACGGAGTTTTGATGTGATCAAAAGTCCGTCGCAATCACGTAGCGTACGCGAATACTCGCCGGGTAAACTTAATAGACAGCTACACCCCATAGCCATGACCAAGTGACTGTAGGAGAACCCCGTCGCCGAAAGGATCCGTTCGGGTGCTCGCAGTAGCGGTGTTCCACCTTGGTGCACTTCGTCGACGGTATCAGGGGTGCGGCCGCCTACTAAAGTTTGCGACGAGCATTCGATCAGTTATTCGGGAATCTTGTTGAATTGCCCGACTTGATATTGAAAAGTGTTTTCGATAATGAGACTAAAATGCGGGGTTTATAATTGTTAGGCATGTGATATCTAAGGAATTCATTGGTTTAGGCATGCGATGTCTAAGAAGGTTGCGGATTCCAACTGTTGTAGTTTTACACTTTCTTTTCTGTGACCGTAAGCGTAATATGTGATATCGCCGGTTTCGTTGCTATATGTCAACGACAATTGGGATGCGCATATTTACTTACGTTGATGACATGTGATGTTATGTGTTGCTGGATATGTTATATTGGATTGTCGTGTTTGAATAGCCGGGGGTTTTTATGTGAGATGAGTGTTTTTCATTTTCATTCATGTAAAAACTTGTATGTAATATTCTTTTATTGGGGCGCTTCCAGGTTGCGGAAGTTGTCACCTTTTGTATATTATTTACTTTTCCGCACTAGGATAGACCCAAGGAGGGGAGCACAAGTAACCGGGTTCTGGAGTCCAGTGGGAGACCAACTCAAGGATTCGAGTCCAGGTCTCCTAACTCCAGAATTGGTAGGGTTGCTTGCCGCTCTCGTAGGGGTCTAGGGGTGTGGGTTTGGCTATTCATCACGACCGTGGAATCCGTGTTTTATACTGGCTCGTATTGAAAACACGGACGTCCTAGAATATCCAATATTTCGTATGATTCTTCTGCTGCGATATCTGTGATGTGATCATATGATGTTCTGTGATAAATGCTGTATATAGTATATATGATATATTATATAGGCGTTACTTATGTTTTACACCCGCGCTAGCCCTGCCCCGCTCTGCCGTTAGTCACCTAACCTAACGGTGCACGAGGGGACATCGAGGCGAATGCGGATGGCATAAGTGTACGTCGTATTTATCTGTGATGTTTAGGTATTTAAATGATGGGACTTCATTAATGTGATTAATGAAAGTAAAAGAAACCTAAAGATGTTGTAGAATCGAATTTCAAAATAAAACAGGTAGCTACAGTTCTTGCTTTGCACAGAGGTATATGTGATATATCCTGCACCTTATTCGATGAGGAAAGGACCGAGATCCCTTCACCGGGAGTGACTCCTTTAGCAATAACTTTCAGATGCTACACACTCGGTTTGTCTTTTGATTGCTTTTAAGAGTTTTTGCTTTACACAGTGATATATATGATATATCCCGCACCTCATTCGACGAGCAAAGGACCGACGATCCCTTCACCAGGAGTGACTCCTTTAGCAAAACTAGAAAAGCCTCAAAAGCACTCCATTTTAAAAATCATTTGATTCTACAACGATATCAAGTTCATTACGCAATAGGTTTTCAGAAAAACCTGTCGTAGCCCTCCGTCATTTCAGATAAGTCCTATTTAGTATTCGTGCTACGTTTGTTGACCTCCGTCAAGGCGTAGTGTGCGGTAGCTAACTAGTATTTATCTGTTTATGCATATGATGCAGATTGAGTTAGGGTAGTCGTGCGGCCTTGTTGACCTCCGTCAAGGGTCGTGCGGGTGGGTTTAATTCGATCAAGAAATGACGGGTTGAACTTGACTAGTAGCCTATGGTTTGTTGACCTCCGTCAAGGTCATAGGGTGCTGGGGGCAAAATATTATCGGGAATTTCAAGTGTTGAAATTTGCAATGAGATTGCATACCTTCTATGAGATAGTTGGATCCCGATACCCGCTGCGAGTAATTGTTACTCCTGGGAGAGTTTTATACATTACAATTAGCCGATCAAGTAGGTGTCTAGAAAGGTGTCAACGGGGTTACGCCTCTGGGAAAACGAGGTTTACATTAATTAGGTTCGTGCGAAAGCACGGGGGACCTCCCTCAAAGTACCGACACTGGCCTGGCTGAAAGATTGGCGAACTTGTAGTATGTAATTAATCCCGGCTAGTCTTTCCTTTTAGGGTTTGAAGGAAGATTTGATAAAAAGCAGTGGGAGCCATCCTGATTAGATAAAATAATAACCAATCTATTCTTGCAAGAGCGCACGCTGAGTGTTTTCTTCTCTCTCTCTCCAGGTAGCGACCATATCACGCCTTAATCAAGATAATAATACGGATATTTGACCGAACCCGCTTGTTATACTGAGCTGGGGAACGTTGGTCCCGCTCCAACTTATAATTGTTATAAGACAGAGCAGGAAATTGGGGAATACCAGATTTTCCGTGCCGCCCAAACGAAGAGAATGCATGCTGATGCATCATCTTCGGGTGTGTTCATTATACAGAACTGTTTCTCAGTATCCTTTACGTCCTGGGTATGTGATACCAGATCAGGATCCCAGATATGTAATATGTTACATAGGGCTACAGAAAGGTAGAGAACTGAGAACGGGTGATAAGTTTCATGAGGCAGAAATCGGGGCAAGTGTTGCAGCCAAGTCTGTTGGTCACTGTCACCCTGTATTACCAATACATTGATTCTGAACGAATGTTGTTAGATACCGAACCTGATATACAAAATCATATCACTCTCTTTATTAGTAAAGAAATGATAAAATTTTGTATTGTTGGATAATGTTTTGAACATTTCCTATATCAAAAGTTGATCGGTTCAGGCACGTTATCTAAAAGCGTTGATGTTCTAAATCAAACTACAGTTCTTAGTATACGGATCACACATAAGAGGAAGAGTTCAGAAATGAACGAATCCTTCTTGAGATATTGTAGACTAGGTCAGATCAATACGACCCGACTGGCTAGAGTTACATAAAGATGCATATTTAAATTAGTTTGAACTTACATCTTGTGAAACTCGCCAGTCATGTCACAAAGATAAGATGACCATAGCTCCGTTTACTGGAAACAGAGAAAGAGTTAGTGAACTCTTGGGATGATACATGTTGATGTATGTAGGTCCCCTGTCTACACATGCCAAGACCGGTTCTTTTACTTCATTACATTCTCTGATGATCTCTCAAGATTCAGACATACGTTCCTGTTGAAACATAAGTCCGAACCTTTTGAGATATTCACAGAATATAAGTTAGAAGTAGAGAACCAATACGGGTAAAAGTGTTATGTCCTTTGATGAGATCAAGGAGGAGAATACTTGAGCACGGAATTCCTGGATTATTCTAAAGGAGAATGAGATTCTCTCTCAGCATTACTCCTCCGTATACACCATTGCATGATGGTATGTCGGGGCGGAGCAGATACACCCTATATGATGAGGTGTGCTCTATGATGAGTACTACTGAGTTACCTATTTCCTTTTGGGAGTTATGCACTTGAGAAGCTGCATACCTATTGAATAGGGTTCTAATCAAATCAATTGCCTACCATTTCATATGTGATATGGAAAGGGAAGAGCCCATGTCTTAAGCTAGTTAAGATTTGGGGTTGACCGGCCTATGTCTGAAAGCAAAATCCGGACAAGCTCGAGGCAAAGTCTGTAATGTAGAACTGGAAAGGTTCCAGCTATACAAACTGCAGCTGATGATTTGAAAGAACTAAAGGATTCAATAGTTACCAACGAACCTCAGCCTCTCCGCCGATCTAGTAGGGTTCCTCACCCACCTGAGAGATACTTTGGTTTCTCTATGACAGTGGGAGCGAGAATTACATCATGAGATGATGACCCAACTAGTTTCAAGCTGGCCATCAGGAGTAAGACTCTGTAAGAATGGCTGGATGCTTAGCGATGTGAGGTGGAATCCAAGTACACCAACAAAGTATGGACTTTGGTTGCTATATCTGAAGGGTTAAATCCCCATCAGGAGCAAGTATATCTTGAGAAGATTACTTGGTGTAGTTGGAAAGGTTGAGACTTTCAAAGCTAGACTTGTTAAAGGTTTTCGTCATCAACTAGGCGTGGATAATGATGAAACTTTTTCTAAGGAACTATGCTTAAGTCCATCCAGATCCTACTTGTCACGGCTACATACCATGACTACGATATCTGGTGGTTGGGTGTCATGACAGCTTTTCTAAATGATATTTTGAAAGAGAGCGTCTATAAGTACACAGCCAGAGGGCTTCGTAGACAATGGGAGCAGCGGAAACGTGTGCAAGATGCTTTATAGGATAAAGCAGGCATCGCGGAGTTGGAACATCTGTTTTGATGAATTAGTCAAAGAGTTTGACATCATCAAAATGGTAGATGAACCTTGTATAAACAAAAAGGTAGTAGGGAGTATGGTGACGATCCTCGTAGAGTACGTGGATGACATACTCTTGATGGGGAAGGAGTTTCCTATGCTACGCTCGGTCAATCTCCGCTTATCACCATAATTCTCCATATAGGATCAAAGTGATACCTCCTAAATCCTGGATTTTGGATCTATGAGATAGATCTAAATGGATGTTAGGATACTCACTAGTTGTAGTGAGATGGTATCAATCGACCCTGGGGAGAATCACTGGAATGGTTCCAGAGTGATAAAGACGACTGAATGTCAGTCACAGGCATTGTCTATACCCTCAGTAAAGGGACGGTATGTTGGAAGAGTTCCAAGCTAGATACCGTGACATACTAGACGATAAAGGCAGGATACATCGCTACTTAAGATGCTACCAAAAAGGATGTTTGGGTGTATATTAGTTCATGAGATGAACTACGTTCCAACCATTGTGAGACAATGGAGTTGTGGCTTATGCTAAGGAACGTCCGTCCCATCAGTGATCCAGACATATTCTAAGGCAGTGTCACCTGATCATGGAGATGGTTGATCTCCAGGGAGATCGAGGTTAGGAGAGTAGACTCATAGGACAACACAGCGGATCCACTCACAAAGGCCTGTTCCCAGAGAGAGACTTTTATGGGATGGTTGAGTATGAGATACTGCAACCACCGCTAACAGATGGCCCTAGTGCAAGTGAGAGATTGTTAGTTATATGTATGCCCTAGAGGCCATTACTATACATAGGATGTATATTGTAGTGGATGCTGGGACATATATAGGGAGGACTTTCTTGCTCGACATGATAGTATGCTATTTGGTTGATCTTTACCTTAACGTGTACACTGATTGTCTCTCTGTTACATGTTGGTAAAGCCCTTAGGATGTGTACTTGACTACCTGGACTATGATGCGGATCATACTAGTGGGGACGTGGTAGTCCATAAGTACATCCTTCAAAGTCCCTAGTCGTGGGTGTATCGAGACGGGGCATCGATATACCAGAGTAGAATAGCGTATACCTTCTCGACCCATACAGATGGGTGATGGATGATCCCATATCCATTGGTGTTTGACATCAGAGATGATATACGGGTGCTCAGTAGAGACTGGGTACACTGGACGGACTCGCCGAGAACTCTCAGATGGTATTATACCTCACGTCAGATGGCAGTTCTCTGGTGACACTGGTACAGAGTAGTCTGTTGACCCGAGATCGTCATAGAGTCTTGTGTGGTTCCCACTGTGCTTTGATTTCCATCTTACCACGTCCAAGAGGGCGTGCAAAACGGTGGTTTTTGGGTACAGTCCCGAGTCACATGGAGGCAATGAGCGATAGGAGGGGATTCGTCTCTCCCGGTATAGGGGGTTGATGTTGCGCTGTGTTCGATTGGCTATAACAGGAAATCCCTGGCCAGGGTTGCTGAGAAACTACTGGTAACATCCATTTAGATATATCTCATAGATCCAAAATCCAGGATTTAGGAGGTATCAGAGATGATATACGGGTGCTCAGTAGAGACTGGGTACACTGGACGGACTCGCCGAGAACTCCCAGATGGTATTATACCTCACGTTAGATGGCAGTTCTCTGGTGACACTGGTACAGAGTAGTCTGTTGACCCGAGATCGTCATAGAGTCTTATGTGGTTCCCACTGTGCTTTGATTTCCATCTTACCACGTCCAAGAGGGCGTGCAAAACGGTGGTTTTTGGGTACAGTCCCGAGTCACATGGAGGCAATGAGCGATAGGAGGGGATTCGTCTCTCCCGGTATAGGGGGTTGATGTTGCGCTGTGTTCGATTGGCTATAACAGGAAATCCCTGGCCAGGGTTACTGAGATTTACTGGTAAGTGTTACCAGTAGTTTCTCGAATTGTTATAGACCTCATATCGACACGACTTATCAAGCTATTGGGGTCTGACGTTTACCACCCCTAGGCGAGATATGCGACATATCAGACGATCAGACCGGACTGTACGGTAGTGTTACTGGTTGGATTCACTGGAGTGTGAGCGGGCTTGCTCGTCGATCTTCAGATCGCTCAATACCCGGGTGGCCGTTACGTTTAGCAGACCGCTTGCGGCTTGTGGGTGCTTGATATGATCATCACTTGCTGCCGGCGTATTGACGAGTCTTTAGAGTCCTACACAGAGGTTTCCTGGCTCAAGCGAAACGAAATAGGAGCGCATATGAGATATGTGCGGGACCGAGAATAATGCGTGTATGTGATACCGTATTCCATTCTCGCGATGAATGTATCGAAAGGTTGTATGCGATATAACCTAGTTATCGAATCAAGGGTTGGTTCGATAAGCCGATACATAGAATACTAGTCGGTTATATGCGATATGACCGGATCGTTAAATCAAGTGTTGATTTAATGATTTAATGCATAATTATATATTTGATATATTACTTTACATTAACTAGTATTGGTTCACTTTAAGATGGATTTTCTCACTCGGATGTGCGCATTGCATATGCGATATGATTTTGTGCACTTGCTTGTATCATGTTTGATGATGCATGCCTTTTGGTTAAGTGTAAAGAATTAAACCTTGGTTAATGAAATGGTTAGGGTTTACTTTTTCCTTATTCATTTTATTCATTTATTTATTCTTTTGGAAAAAGAAAAGGAAATGATAAAATGGTGGCATTCTTTGTTCTTTCATGAAGCTTCATGAATACTTTGACCAAGTCACCATTTTTGTCTCATCCTTAAACCTAACCATTCCATTTAACCATGATTCATTCTCTACACTAAACCATGGTTTGAATATGATAAGGTTTGATTTTCTTTTCTATTTTAATTAACACTTATCATATTCTTCATCTTCTTCTTCTTCTTCACTTCAAGAAAAAGCTTGAAAGCTTTAATGGCAAAGTGAGAAAAAGAGTGAGAAATCCAAAACTAAAGTCTACCCACTTCCTATTTCTTCATCCTCTACCTCTTGCTAAGTAGTAGAGTGTGTTTCCTTCACAAGTTTTCATGGCTTGGTGAAGGTGGAGCTTGATCTAGCGATGCCTCGACGTAGATCATCTTCGGCATGGACATCGACGACCTAGCTCGCCATTTCTCCAATGAAGCCGACGCTAGAGCCCGGGATTTGTTTTGGACAGCGAGAGGACTTCATTGCGGAGCTATGGAGGTGGAGCACAGGATCTACAAAGGTTGTATTTCCGTTTAAACTTTAGTTAAGTTGTTAACTAGTTTCTTTTTCGCCTAGACATCTAGCCAACGATCCGTAGTTTAGGGTTTCTCGGCACCGTAAATTTTGAAATTGGCATGGTTGATGCCTTGTGAGACCTCTTGAGAGTGCCTAGGAACCCTACATAGATGGGCAGGTAGAAACCTATAAGGCTAGACTCGTTGCAAAAGGTTTTCGTCAAAGACCTGGTTTGGACTATGACGAAACTTTTTCTCCGGTGGCTATGCTCAAATCCATTCGGATCCTACTTGCCATTGCTGCCTTCCATGACTATGAGATCTGGCAGATGGATGTTAAAACGGCTTTCCTAAATGGTTGTTTGGAAGAGTGCGTTTACATGGATCAACCAGAAGGTTTCGTAGACAGTAGGAGCTGCAGGAAGGTGTGCAAGTTGCTTAAATCCATTTATGGATTAAAGCAGGCATCGCGGAGCTGGAACATCTGTTTTGATGAGGCGATCAAGGAATTTGATTTCATCAAGAACGAGGATGAACCCTGTGTCTTGATTGGTATCAAAAACTGTAATTACCGCAATCAGAAACGGCGTCGCTTCGCAGCTAGCCGGTGAGTACGGGTCGATCCACAGAGACGGGTAAATTCCTTTATTGTGTTTTAACGAGTTGATTCTATTTGTCGTTTTGGTTTTATAAAAATCTAGATCTAAAACTTAATTAATCTAATTTAAATTCTTGCTAGGATTAGGCTTAGAGGAAGTTTTGGAGATTGATGTTTCCTCACCGCTTTCAATGCCGTATTTTAGATCCATTAGGTGTTATAGTAATTATCGATAAAGTGGATACGACTCTTTTGGGAAGATGTTTTCTTCCTCTAGATTCGTATCCTTCCTTTATCGTTAATTACCCTAACCCCCATGGAAAACGCGCGCAACCGGCCCTTTATACTGCGGTTCACCGTTACCTCGAAGGGTAGGGTGCCGCAGGGAGCGGTTGTACGCGCATGCATGGAGTTCTTAATGGGTTAGGCATTGAAAGGGGTGAGAGATCTCATCTCTCAACTCTTTCCCTAAGGCTAACCCTAACAAGCGAGGAGACTACTCGCTCATTAGGGGATGAGAAGACATTATAATTAAAATAAAATACTTACTAATGGGGATGGCTCCCTCCAAGCGATAAAGAACAGATCTGAATGTCACGTCCAGAATTTCTGAATTTTATTTATTGAAAAGAGGCATACAATTTTTAGATCTAAGATTACAATTTATAGGAAAGTAGGAAACCTAGGGTTACAGACTCTCGCACTTGCGCAATTACAGATTTGACCCCTGAGAATCCCAACACCAGAACCGTCGCACCGATACGCCAATTTTCCACCGACACGCGCTCTTAATGGCCGCGGAACCGCGGCGCCAGCATGGGTTTGGCCGCGGATCCACGGCCAAACAGAGGAGTCAGGATCTGTGCTTTGTGGGCTTGGTTCAGTGGCTCTTTGGTCTTCTGGTTCTTTACTTATTTTCTCTTTTGGGCTTCTGGTTCTTCTCCAGATTTTCAGTGAAGACTTGTATTGGTCTTTTAACTGTTTCACCTTGACATTCGTTGCCTTGCACCTATGTGAACTGTGCTTGACTAGGATCCGTCTAATTGCTGGTTAAAAGTCCCTTTTCTGTTGTTTTGTGTCTTTTTCACTGTATTTGCTCCAGAAACCTGTAACCTGTAATATGCAACAAACGTGCGTCAAGAGTACCTGTTTATTTATAAAAAGATAAGAAATAGGGGAATGATAAATGCAATATTATGGTCTGAACAAATACCCCCAAACTTACCTTTTGCTCGTCCTCGAGCAAACTTATTATTTTATTCTCTAAAATCCTAACCGCACTTTCGCAGGGAAACGCGATTGCACTGAGCACGTGCAACAAGCCGTTAAACCTCTAGGTGTCCCTAGTAGGAGGAGTGTTGTCTCCTGAGGGTTTTCAGTTGATTACACCCACAAAATCCTATCAACTCGGCCCATTGACTTTTGTTCTTCATTTAGGTCTTCTAACAAGGAATTCTATTATCTTCCACTTGTAAATCATCCACCCATATTCTTCACACTTCCTTATTATTTAACTTAAGATTATATATGTTATGTAGACCTACTTAGCTTTCGGCATTTCTTAAGTTTTCCTTCTAGGGTTACATCTCTACTTAGGAATTTTCTATCAACTCCATTAAAGATACAAATTCTATCTTTCATTCCTCTCTTTTATCTAAATTCCAATCACATGCCCCTACGTGTGTGTAAAGATCACCCCTACACTTGGAAATTCAATTCAAGCAATCATGCCCTTGTCCATTGTCCAAAGTACTAATTAGTTGGTGAATGAAATTTGCTTACACATCCTTCATGCGACCGTTAATACTTCTTGAGGTACCAACGACCGATTACAAAATGCGCTTGCACTTTAAAGCGTACTTCCTAGTCTTTGCAACACCCAAGGCTTTAGCAGTGACTCCCAAACCTGTTGGTCTAAGGCACTAGGTGATGAAGCACCCTCGCTAAATATTTTTCTATTTTTGCAGCCTTAAGTAATCACAAAAACCAGTGTCCATTTTTTTTTATTCACACTTTTTCATACTAAGGACTTTAGACAAGAGCCTTTCAAGGTCTCTTCTACTATTCCAAGTTTCAAGGTGCGTGATTGTGCAATTTGTAGGGTATACGTTTTCAGAATCTAGACTTAAGCTAGGAACTATTTTTCAAACTTGTACTCTAATAAGAACATCAATACTCTTCCCTCATTTTGACTTAGCCCAAGAAGTGAACCCAAAATTTGCCTATTTCTAAATAAACTACAAGGCATATACTTTCTACTGTTAAACTTTAAGGAAGGTTATTTTTAGGGTTTTTTTAATTCACTAAGTCTAAGATCTAGTTGTTCCTAACCAGTTAACCTATCAGTCAAACTCAAGTCAATTAGCCAAAATTGAATACAAATATTTTTATAAATTTTGAAATTTTTCAATTTTTATGGGTTTTCAAATAAATATGCAAATGCAAAAATATGTACAAATGAATGCGAAGGAAGAAGACGTACCGAGCATACCCCCAAACTTGAACTTGACAGTGTCCTCACTGTCATGCTAAACCAAGAGGGTCAAAATACCGGCACTTCCATGTTTATTTATTTATACTTTTTTTATTGTTAAGAAAAACAAACATATATACAAAAAGACCCTCCCCCAAACTTCATTTAAACTATGTTAGAGATTACTGCCAAACCTTGCATCGGCCAAAAGTCAACACCAACCATTTGAAAAATTTATCAGTAAAGAAAATTGGTTGGTGGAAAATTAAGTTGTGGTGGTCCGCAAAGAATTGGGGAAGATAGAAGTAGTGGAATAGGAGGTGTGGAGGTGAATATACAGGTGATGGTAATGCATCGACACGAGAATGGAAATGATCAGCAATCAGTGGAGTGTTAGCATTCTCGTACCTAATTAAAAGAAATGGGGGTATTTCAACTTCTAAGGGAGGAAGTTGACTCACCACAATACCCCCAAGATGTTCCTGTGGGTCCTCTATTGACATGGCATCATTCATCGATTGTGTATGATATTTAATTATGAGGGAAGTGATCTCCCCGATGTCCGCCATAGTCCAACTGAAAACTTGCCGCCTATCTTGTAAGACTTTTAAAATAGCATTCTCTTGCTCGAAGGCTAGAGAGGCTGATATGATAATGGGAAAAATCTCATTCTCACTTATGTAAGCATATCTACGGTGAGACGGCAAGGGCATGAGTTCGAATTTCTGAGGCGAAAGAACCATTGCGGAATCTACCTCGAACTCAAAGGACTCCAACACAGGTTCGAAATCACTGCAAACAACCGATTCGGATGGCTCGACTGACTCATCCAAAAATTCAAACGACTCATATTCGGGCTGTGAGTCGTCATCATCCAAAAAGGTGAAACATTCATAATCAACATCGGTTGTGTCAACGGTAGTAGGTTCAAGGAGGGACGCACTAGTGGCGTCAAAACTGTTTTTATCAAATAGAAATCTTTCAAGCTCGCAGTCCTCCTGCGTGATTTCGTGAATAGAGCAAACATCTCGTGTACTAGTTTTAGGCACGGGGGGCAGACTTCCCATCTTATAAATATTGAACTCACTAGACCTCTTCCCAAAGGATAGAGTCATGGAGCCATTGCGGCAATTTATCACGGCATTGGAAGTGGCCAAAAATGGTCGACCGAGAATCACCGGAATTTGGTTTATTGGGTTGGCAACAGGTTGTGTATCCATAACGATAAAATCAACGGGGAATATGAACTCCCCAACTTTGATCAACACATCCTCTAGTTGACCCCTTGGATAGGTGATTGATCGATCAGCCATTTGGAGAGTGCAACGAGTGGGTTTCAACTCTCCAACCCCTAATTGTTCGTACACGGAGTAGGGAATCAGGTTAACACTAGCCCAAGATCTAAAAGTGCTTGATTAATTTTCTTATCCCCAATTGTAATTGAAATCGTAGGACAGCCGGGGTCCTTTCGTTTTTGGGGTAAGGTTTGATGGTGGTTAATTGCATTGCTCACTGCACTAGCCACTAGCACTTTCTTGGGTACTTGAGATGCTTTTCTCTTTGAAGTGCATAATCCCTTTAAGATTTTCGCGTATGAAGGGACTTGTTGGATAGCATCCAAGAGAGGTATATTTATGCTAACCTGCTTAAAGATCTCCACAATCTTCTCCACTTGTGTATTTGGTTTATTAGGACTCAACCTGTTTGGAAATGGTGCATTCTGAAAATTTGTTGAGTCAAAAGTCTGTGGAGTAGAATGTGGAATAGGAACGGATCCGAGTGCAGATATGTTCGTGTTGTGAGAAATGGGTCCGTTCGAGTCAGAAGAAGTAGAGCCGTGTGAAGGGTGGAGAATAGGCTCTAAAGAAAAAGGTGAAGAAGGAAGTGAAGAAAATGAAGAAGGGGAAGAAGAACCACCGGCGGGGATGTCATCACTAGTTTCCACATTATTTTGCAACTCTCTTCCGGATCTCAACGTGGTCACCGCATTTACATTGTGATTGTGATATGCGTTTTGTGGGTGGCCGAGATTGGGCAATGGTTGAGATTGAAGCTTTCCCTTTTCTCTCTCGCTCAACGCAGCAGTTAATTGTGCAATTTGTGCCTCAATAGATTTGATACTTTGATCGTGTGAGGCATTGTTATTCATTAAAGATTGCACATAACTTTCAAATCTTGCTGCGGATTCTCTTGTTTGCTTGAGAAATGCTTCAAGACTTTTCTCGAGCGAGCTAACCTTATCATCATTAGGTTGAACCAAATTGTTCGTTTGATTTGTATAAGGTTGTTGTTGGAAAGGTTGCTGGTTTTGAGTTTGTGAGGGTGCTTGTTGTTGTTGTGGAGGAGGTCTTTGAAAATTATTGTTCCCTTGGACTTGTTGATTTTGGTTCCAAGCGAAATTCGGGTGACTCCTCCACCCCTGATTGTATGTCGAAGAGTAAGGATCATTTCTTTGTCGTTGCTGAAATGCAGCATTGACTTGATCCTGTCCTTGAATAGGTGCATTATAAGGACACTCTTCGGTTAAATGCGATGGGTTCGAACAACAAGCACAAACAGTTCGTGTGGGTAGAGTAGGGGCAGGAGAAGACGATGAGATTTTGGTCTCAATGGCTTCTAGCTTTTTCATAAGTGAGGCCATCTCGGCCTTCATAGCTATCGACATATCTATTTGATGTATGCCTGCCCTAGATTGACCAGCTGAAGAAGATGATGTGGTCTTGGTACTCTCCCACTGAATTGTTTGCTCACTTAGGTCCTCAAGAAACTGCCAAGCTTCGTCGCTAGACTTGGAGAGAAAATGACCTTGACATATTGTTTCTAGCAACTGCTTCGTTGCTGCGTTCAATCCCTCGTATAATGTTTGGCAAAGTTGCCAATTTTCTATCCCATGATGAGGACATTGAACAAGTAGGTCTTTAAATCTCTCGAAGCACTTCCAAAATGGTTCGGAAGGAAGCTGTGAAAATTGTATGATTTCGTTTCTGATTCTAGCAGTTTTGTGGTGAGGATAGAACTTTTTCAGAAAAGCTCTCACAAACTCGTCCCAATTTCTAATGGAGTGTGATGCGGTGCTGTATAGCCACTTCTCGGCTAGGTCACATAAGGTAAAAGGAATGACCCTTAGCCTTATTGCGTCATCACTTAATTGGGTTGTCTTCATCATGCTGCAAACGTTTTGGAATTTATTAATGAAAATATATGCATCTTCGGATTCCAAACCATGAAACTTAGGCAGCATATTGATGAAGTGTGGTTTTATTTCAAAATTATCCCCATTTGCCGGTGGGGGTGAAAGACATGTGGGTAAAGAAGTGCGGACGGGGTAGAAGAGATCCTGGAGCGCAACTCGTGCGGGCGCTACAACAGGCGGTAGATTCGGGTTATTCGCACCTGGCGGAGGTGGAATCATTCCCGTCGGTAAGGTATCATTGGGGTTGAATCCCGACATACCTTCGAAAGAAGAATTTAAAGGTGGAGGTAAGGAAATGGACGGAGTGTCGACGAAGGGTTCGCCGAAGGGTTCGTTGGTCGGTACCAACGAAACACGGACTAATCGGGCGTTAGTATCCCTAGTCCAAAATGACATACACTAAAGGGTAGTGCAGTCAGAAAAAAGAGAAAAACAGAATGTGGGGGTATGATAACGTCAGTGAGAAGAAGTGGTGGAAGTGGTTTGCAAGTTTTCTTTAGCGGCAAGTTGCAAGTTTTTGAAAAGATTTTTCTTTATTTTTTTTTTTTTTTGTGAGTTTTGCAAGGAGGTTTTTTGAAAACGGACTCGTGACACAACTGAATCAACCACACATGCACAATCAGGCCTAGATCTAGGGTCGCCTAGGTCTACTAGACAGCTCCTAACTAGGGCTAGAAATAGACCTCAAACCGCCTCTTCACGGACAAATACGGCCAGGTAAGTGGGAAGGAACCACCACTACAGTGGGCCTAATTAAAAACCACTAGCCTAGACACCGCAATGTCGGTTAGGATAAACGGCTGATGCCTACCCTAGTCCTTTTCTTACTGAGCTCGCTTTCCTTAGGTCTGAGTCTAATCTTTTTTAATTAAAGGTGGTTGATGCAAAATGCTTAGGTGTTTTCTGGGGTCCTGGGAAGGATGATGAAATCCCCACCCAATCTGAGTTTGGTCACTTAGCCCCTTAGAGTCCGATTAAAATATGCAAAACAACAAAATCACTTGCAATCAGAATATTTTAGCGCGGCGCAAAGAAACCTGCAGAAATCTGTTATTTAGAAGGGGGAGAAAGATTTTTGCGCAAAGAAATCCTGCAGAAAATATTTACAGTGGAGATATGGAGGTTACAGAGGGGAGGAAAAGAGAACAAACAGTGCAAATCTGGTGTGCTGACGTGGCTCCAGAAGCGCGGATCAGCGGCAGTTGTGGGGTTAGGGCCGCGGAAGGGCGGTAGGATTAGGGTTTCAAGCACTGAAAATTTTTCTACTGCTCTGTGTCTTTATTTCCTCTCTGTTATTATATGCAACTTTCTGATTTCCTCTCTGTAAATTTCCAGATCTTCGATTCTTCGCTGTTCCTGCAAGATTCAAAAGATATACCCTTCAAACAGATCAAATTTGATAATTTTTTGTATTTTTTTATTTTTTCAGATTTTTATGATTTTTAAAATTTATATCAACCCGAAAATTCACAAAAAGAAAAATTACGCCGTCCCCGGCAACGGCGCCATTTGATTGGTATCAAAAACTGTAATTACCGCAATCAGAAACGGCGTCGCTTCGCAGCTAGCCGGTGAGTACGGGTCGATCCACAGAGACGGGTAAATTCCTTTATTGTGTTTTAACGAGTTGATTCTATTTGTCGTTTTGGTTTTATAAAAATCTAGATCTAAAACTTAATTAATCTAATTTAAATTCTTGCTAGGATTAGGCTTAGAGGAAGTTTTGGAGATTGATGTTTCCTCACCGCTTTCAATGCCGTATTTTAGATCTATTAGGTGTTATAGTAATTATCGATAAAGTGGATACGACTCTTTTGGGAAGATGTTTTCTTCCTCTAGATTCGTATTCTTCCTTTATCGTTAATTACCCTAACCCCCATGGAAAACGCGCGCAACCGGCCCTTTATACTGCGGTTCACCGTTACCTCGAAGGGTAGGGTGCCGCAGGGAGCGGTTGTGCGCGCATGCATGGAGTTCTTAATGGGTTAGGCATTGAAAGGGGTGAGAGATCTCATCTCTCAACCCTTTTCCTAAGGCTAACCCTAACAAGCGAGGAGACTACTCGCTCATTAGGGGATGAGAAGACATTATAATTAAAATAAAATACTTACTAATGGGGATGGCTCCCTCCAAGCGATAAAGAACAGATCTGAATGTCACGTCCAGAATTTCTGAATTTTATTTATTGAAAAGAGGCATACAATTTTTAGATCTAAGATTACAATTTATAGGAAAGTAGGAAACCTAGGGTTACAGACTCTCGCACTTGCGCAATTACAGATTTGACCCATGAGAATCCCAACACCAGAACCGTCGCACCGATACGCCAATTTTCCACCGACACGCGCTCTTAATGGCCGCGGAACCGCGGCTCCAGCATGGGTTTGGCCGCGGATCCGCGGCCAAACAGAGGAGTCAGGATCTGTGCTTTGTGGGCTTGGTTCAGTGGCTCTTTGGTCTTCTGGTTCTTTACTTATTTTCTCTTTTGGGCTTCTGGTTCTTCTCCAGATTTTCAGTGAAGACTTGTATTGGTCTTTTAACCGTTTCACCTTGACATTCGTTGCCTTGCACCTATGTGAACTGTGCTTGACTAGGATCCGTCTAATTGCTGGTCAAAAGTCCCTTTTCTGTTGTTTTGTGTCTTTTTCACTGTATTTGCTCCAGAAACCTGTAACCTGTAATATGCAACAAACGTGCGTCAAGAGTACCTGTTTATTTATAAAAAGATAAGAAATAGGGGAATGATAAATGCAATATTATGGTCTGAACATGTTTATAAGAAGATTGTAGGACGAACTGTCGTATTCCTAGTCTTGTACGTGGACGACATTCTTTTGATAGGAAATGACATTCCTATGCTACAATCGGTCAAGCTATTTTTTTCATAACGGTTCTCCATGAAGGACCTGGGTGATGCCTCGTACATTCTGGGGATCAAGATCTATAGAGATAGATCCAAGAGACTATTGGGACTTTCGCAGTCCAGGTACATAGAGACCGTACTAAAAAGATTTAGTATGGAGGATTCCAAGCGCGGTAACATACCCGCATTGCACGGAATAACCCTCTCCAAGAAGATGTCTCCTAAGACTGACGAGGAGAGGGTTCGCATGAGCACTATACCCTACGCTTCGGCGGTAGGATCTATAATGTATGCGATGCTATGTACAAGACCAGATGTAGCTTACGCGCTGAGCGCGGTAAGCCGGTATCAGTCAGACCCAGGGGAGGACCACTGGACAGCAGTGAAGAACATTCTCAAGTACCTGAGAAGGACTAAGGAGATGTTCCTGGTTTACGGTAATGGAGACCTCAGGGTCGAGTCCTTTACCGATTCAAGCTTCCAGAGTGACAAAGATGACAGCAAGTCTGTCTCGGGTTTTGTGTTTACCCTCAACGGAGGGACGGTACGTTGGAGGAGTTCCAAATAGGATACCGTCGCAGACTCGACGATGGAGGCTGAATACATTACTACAAGCGATGCCGCAAAAGAGGCAGTCTGGATGAAGAAGTTCATTAGTGAACTTCAGGTGGTTCCGTCCATTGTTGACCCAATACCTTTGTATTGCGATAACAACGGGGCTATAGCTTTAGCGAAGAAACCAAGGTCCCATCAGAAATCCAGGCACATCTTAAGGCGGTATCACCTGATCAGGGAGATCATTGATCGCCAGGAGATCGAGGTGCGGAGAGTGGACACAAAGGACAACACAGCGGACCCATTCACGAAGGCCTTACCCCAGACTCAGTTCGAGCGGCTGATCGAGATGATAGGTCTTCGATACGCCGGTACATGGCCTTAGTGCAAGTGGGAGATTGTTAGTGTATATGCCCTAGAGGCCATTACTGTATCATACTAGTATGTATATTAGTTGATGGAAGCTTGGGATATTCACAGTTGTACAGACAATCTTGCTCTATATAGTAGTATGCTACTTGGTTTGTCTCTGCTTTAATGTGTACATGTGTGTTTATTCATTATATCACCTATACGCATTAGTAGAGCCCTTAGGATCTTTGCTTGATTACCGGCGTTGTGATGGCGATCACACTCGTGGGGGCTGGGTAATCCACAAGCACATCCTTATACACGTCCCTAGTCGTTGGATTATCGAGACAGAGCATCGATAATCCGGAGTAGACTAGCGTATGCGCTTCTCATCCCAGCACGGGAGACGGTCTGTCCCACAGCCGTCAGTACGCCGTACTTGAGATAGTATGCGGGTGCTCGTTAGGTTACGAGTACACTGGACAGGACTCGTCGGGAACTGATGGTTGGTATTATAACTATGTCAGTTATCAGTTCCCAGGTGACATGAGTACAGCTTAGTCCGCTGACTTGACACTGTCACTTCGCCTCGAGTGTGTTCCCACTGTTCTTTGACTACTACCCTACCACGGCTCTACTGAGTCGTGCAAACAGGTAGTAGTTGGGAGCAGTCCCGAAGCACTTGGAGGCAGTGACGGTTAGACAGGATTCGTCTCTCCCGGTATTGGGGGTTGATATCGCGCTGTGTCTAGGAGAGCCATTACACGAGTAGTCCCTGGCCAGGGCAAACGAGATATACTGGTAGGTTTCCAGTGTTATCTCAGGGTGTTCTGGGCTTCACTCCGACACGACTTGTACCGCTATTAGGGGACTGACGTTTACCGCCCCCCTAGGCCCGCCATGCGATGTATCAGACGAACAGACCGGACTGTACGGAGATTGTCACATACAGGCTCAGTAGGAGTTCGGATGGGTTTACCTCATCGGCCTTCTTATCGACATCTACCTGGGGACCGTTACGTACAGCTAGTGCCGCTTGCGCTCTGTGGTTAAACCCACTGCCAGCGTGGTGTCGTGTCTTTAGAGTCCCACACAGAGAGTTTCCCTGCACTGAGCGAAACATGTAGAGGCCGTATGGTTTTACGGCAGGGCTGCGATCACTTACGTATACTTGTATGCGTGTGGTGTTCGGGCAGGCAATACTAGTGGGCTTTGGTTTAAGCCGGATCCTAGTATTGCACGGATGGATTTGTTTTGTCTTCTGTGCATCCGCGTTCTACGGAATACGGATGCAGGTGTGTATGCACAGTTTTCCGGAGCGATGAAGGAGGTGCCTCATTAGGGTTTTGGCAGTTGGTTCGGCCAAAACCGTTATGTGGCAGACTCATTAGGGTTTTGACAGTTCGTTTGGTCAAAACCATTATGAGCCGGGGACATTATTTACTAATCCTTTCATTGATAATTATGTTATGGCTAATTACATTGACCATTTGACCATCTTGACTTTGTTGACCGTTTGACCAAAGTTGACTAGGATCTTCTTAAAAGATCTAAAGTATTCTTTGGTTTTCTTTTTCTTTTTGTTATGATAATGGTCATGTCATTTGTAGCCATCAACTTTATCTTGATGGGATTAGTGATGATAATGTTTTGCATTGTTGCAACCATGGTTGTTTTTTCTCTTGGTTAAGTTTTTCATTTGCTCATTCTCATTCTCTCTCTTGAAATGAGAAGCTCCATGGTTGTTAGCTAGCTCCTCCTTCTTCCTCCTCTTGATTCATCTTTTGATCTCATGTGTTGAGAAATAAAGATCCCACAAAGACAAAACCATTCATCTACCACTTCTACACAACCTAGGGCTTCTAGATTAGCAATCTCTTTGCCCTAGTTGCCTCGGCTCGAGGTGGAGCTCGGTGTATATCTCTCGGGTGGATCGTCTTCGACTCAAGGAGGCCGCGGAGGTGACCAAAGTCCGGATCAAGCCTCGGAGCAAGCAAGGAGAAGAACAACAAGAAGAGAAGGAGTTCAAGTTGAGGTATAACCCCTAACCGAGTAGATAAATCTCTAGTTAGGATGCTAGTGTATTGTTTAGCAAAGATCCGGCTTTTACGGTCCATGTTACCAAGTCCAGAAAAATTTTGTTTTACCGTTTCCGCAACCCCGAAAGTACCGGGAGAGGTAACGTAGACCTAACAAAGGCTTCGTCCAGGAATGCGTCAATCATTTCGTCTGACGGTCCTAGGATTTCCGGCTCAGGATCTGCCCCCAGTTTCTCTGCATAAAGAGCTTCTTCATCATTTATCGACGAGTGAGAGATCATATGGCAACTTGCCATGTAATCCTCAGATTCATCCGACGAGTCTTCTCCATTGTCGTCATCTCCGTCCTCAAGGACGTGGCTGAGTAACTCTTGAAGTGTGACTGGAGTCTGTGCCTTCTGAATATATTCTTCCAGCACGTCAATCTGCTTTTGCAGGTCCGTGTGCTTGTCACCAGGCTTCACGGGCTTTTTGGTCTTCTTCTTCTTCTTTGAAGACTTTGACGGCTGGGTGTGAGCGCTTTGACTATCACCACCAATCTTTGGAGTTGGGTGCGGTTTCAGCATTCCCTCGATGATCTCGGGTTCCAGTGGATTTTTCCACCTAATCGCCGGGCATGTTTGGAGATCCTTCAGCATTCTTTTAGTCTTGGCTGAAAGAACGACCTCCCATGGAGCTTCTTCCACAAAAGAGCATGATGCCCCCGGTGTGTCTGTCTTTCTGAGAGCGTGCGGCTGGGGCGGGCTTACTTTCCAATTCTCGGATAGTGCGAACTTTCCCTGTTGGTATTTGTCTTCGATCTAGCCTTTAAAGACGAAGCAATCTTCAATTAGATGGCTTACTGCCTGATGGTAGAGGCAATAATTGGGACTATTAGCCTTACCGGGTTGCAATGGGCGTTTTGGAGTTGGCAAATTAATGAGTCTATTGCGCACCGCTAGCTCGAACAATCTTCTCGTTTTGTCCCGGGGAAACGAATAAGGGCGCTTTATTTTCTCATTATAGTATCGCCGTCTCTCGTCTAGGCGATCCGTTAATTTTGGACCACTAGGCTGCTGTTGAGCATTGGCGACGAAGGTCGCTTTCCCTTTCCCTTTTTCATTCCGCGGCTCCAGCTTCGAAGAGGAAGGCCTGTGGCCCATCTGGTCCATTTGAGCCAATTTGTCAATCAGGGCTTGGAAGGTGGTGGGCTTGAAAAACATCATAAATTGCGAGATGGTCGCTTGAGGGATGAGAGTGCCCACGAACATGCCCACTGCAGGCGCTTATTCGATGCGCTGCTCGCATTTCGACCATAAATTCCGCCATCGTATTGCGTATTGAACCTATGTCTCTCCAGGTTTCACCCTGGCATTGATCAATGCCGTTATTGGGGTGCGTTCACCAGCACTTACGAAACGCTGGGTGAATAGTAGCTCCATCTCTGCTAAGGTTTTGACAGAATCGTTTGGAAGCTCCGAATACCACTCGAACGCCGTTTCCGACAAGCTACCAACAAACTGACGGAGCAGAAGTTTATCATCACCTCCGGTGTTGCCGCACAAGGCTCTGAATTGAGCTACGTGCTGATGCGGATTTCCCGTCCCTTTATATACATGGAATTTAGGGATCGTATATCCCGGCGGGTACCTTATTTGGTCATACCATCCTGGATATGGTCGTCCAGTTTTAAAAATTTGGCCGGCCGCTTCAATCGCCTGGTGAGCTCATATTTGCTGAGTGATGTAATCATCCAGGGTAGCTTTGGAGATGGTCTCCTCTTTGGCTGCTGAAAGAGCCAGAGGAGGGTTCAATGTCTCCCCTCTGTCATCTTCAATGATAATCAGGGGGTCTTTAGCTGGAGGTTCCGACTGTAACATCATCCCAGCCATATCTTGGAACAAAAGAGCCATTCTTTTTATATTGGCCGCCTGTTCCGCGGCATCTTTTTTTCCACTCGAGCATTCTTCGGGGGAAATCAGCATCAGTTTCTTGTTCCCGACGATGTTTTGAGGTCTCCGGATTGTCTTTCAGCCTAGTGAGTGCGGCCATTACAGTTAGCATCTCCTGAAGTTTCTACTGCTGCTACTTCTGAGCCTTTGTTATCGATCGAGTAATCGGTCAATGGCCCGTGGAAGCACGGCTTTCCTCTTTTCCGAAAGCCATATAAACGGTATGCACCATCATGCCCCCAGACTTGGGGCGTTTAGGTTCGGTGCCTTTGCGGTTCGTCGCGGACACAGGGGCTTTCTCTGGCCTCCTTCTCTTGTGAGCAGTTAAAGTTGAGGGAGCCATCGCAGCGGGCACCTAGACGGATGACATCTTCTGTGGTACCACGGGATGGCTGTTTTCTTGCTGAGCTCTAAGCTTCTTTGGTTGGCGAGAGTAGTCCTGGTTAATCACCGATTCCTGGACCTGTCGCCAGACTTTATAAATTTTGGAGGACAGCCGCTGAGGGGGCTGCTCTGGCTTCTTTTCTGTAGTAATCTCCATAGGTGGAGGAGATCTCTTCAGCACGGCAGTCGGAGAGTTCTTGCGAACCCTCCTAAACGGTTCAAAGTTTTTTCCAGTTGGAACAACAGCATTCATTTCCACCATGGGAGCTGGCAGAGTTAGTCCAGAAGGGGAGCCGCCCCCAGCCTTCCTTACTCGGCGCCAGTGACAACGGCGAGCATGTCGTGCGGATAGTTGGTTCAGCTGTAGGGGTGGCTACCTCATGCCCCCTATTTGGCGAAGGGTCGTCGCTGGCGTCAGCCTCTTGAAAACCGATGCCCGTTGAGAAGTGATGTCCAATCTGTCAAAGACAGACCTCTGGGCGGGGGAAGCAGCTTCGATGACTTCGCCTGGAGCGGGAGCTGGAACGGCCAGCCTTGTGAAGACTGACTTCTTGGCAGAAGAAGCTTCTCTAATAATTTCGTCCGCTTGAGCCGGGATGGCTATCCTCTTTGGGATGGCTGCTTCAGGTATCGCGGGCTTTTTGGCGTTCTGGCCCAGTCTGTTGAAGACCGAGGCAGTGGAGTTGGGCGACCCGTTGAGAGGGGCCGCAACAGTGGTAAGTCGATCAAAGACCAACTTCTTTGGGGCTTCTTGTGACAGCAGCGGGGGACTGAAGCTCATCGGTGGGATCATGGTCCCAAAGAACAGCCCAGTGGTAGCCTGAGTGATTTGCTCCACCGGCATCTTGAACAGTGAGGCCGCTTGGGGCCCGTAGGTTACACCTCCAGATGAGGCAGAACGGGAGTTACAGCCGCAGCTGGAGCAATTGGAGGCCATTTCTTTTTTCTGCACAAGAGCAAAACCAAATCTTAGTACCTCGAACCTAAGGGCAACCATATCAAACCGCGATTCGTTCGTGAACACGACACACGAAGTGTGGAGTGGAAAGAGGAAGACGTCCCACCGGGCATGCCAGAATCTGTTCCCCGCCGAAACATGGAGACGCGACCGTGCTGGTCCGTCTTGCCTGCATTTCGGGGCAGATGACAATAGGTGCTATCCATCCACCTCTCCGAAGATACCAAGTTGATTTATGGCACCGTATATCGAAGGTTTAAACGGATGCGGCCGATGTAGCAGACTTCGTCAGATTCCCCCTCATGGTGAGGGGTTTTTGATTGTGGGGACGCTATTCCTTGTAGGCGCAAGCCCCTGCAATTAATTACGCTATCGCATCGCGGTAACCACTTTCTCCTTCTCCAAATAGTCACTTCGTGTCGTGTGTGTTTGTTTTGTTTTTGGTTGCCCGTGGATTGTATACGGAGACTAATTTATGTTGTCACCCGTAGGGCGTGGATTAGTCCAAATCCGTATCTTCTTAGATTTGGGTTTGGGGGTTGGGTTTAAGGATACGTTAGTCTCATTTGAAACTAAGATCAACTTAAACGTTTACTAAGGATACGTTAATCTAGTTTTAGACTAAGATCAACTTAACGGGATCGTTTAGATCCAACAAAAGAGCATTTGGGCTCTATTGTTTAGTTTAAGGACATTGCGGTCGATTAGTTTAAGGACATTACGGTCCAATGTTAGTTTAAGGACATCTCGGTCCGTGAGTTTAAAGACATCACAGTCAAGGTTAAGGACATCATAGTCCGTGAGTTTAAAGACCTCACAGTCAAGGTTAAGGACATCATAGTTCGTGAGTTTAAAGACCTCACAGTCAAGGTTAAGGACATCATAGTCCATGAAATGTATGGTTGTCGGGACCCGTCACCTCTCTGAAGACGTTGAAGGATTACACCGACGAATATCAGAGGAGTTCAGAGATGTACCATTAAACCGATATGGGTTGAGAGACCTGTAGTCCAATTGGGATTAAGATCTGTGATTTATGAGCATATGAACTCAATTAATCTGAATTGAGGACTTATGGCCAATTTAGGTTAAGTCCATTCAATTACAATATTCAACATTTGTTTTTGAGTTGTTAGGTGTTTGTTTGAGCCCAATCCCCTTAAAAATGCTAAGCATTGGTTTGGTCTCTGACAATATTTTGTCTTTAGTTGAATACTGTGCATTTATCATAGCTCCAGGCTTACTCAAAGAACAGTTTATGTTCTGTCCAAGCGCACATAAAAGCATGTGGCGCACTTGGCACTAGCGCCAGTCGATGAGCGCAGTGCGCTATGGTTAAAGCGCTAATGCGCTTAGCGCCAGATATGAAGCGCTAATGCGCTTAGCGCTTTGCGCTAAATGAAGAGCGTTGATGCGCTTAGCGCTTTGCGCTAGATGTAGAGCGCTGATGCACTATAGTTGAAGCGTTGAGGCGTTTGGCGCTGGTGCCATATAATGAGCGCAAAGCGCTTTTAGTAATGCAGCGCACACGTGAGGAGTACGTGGCGCGCTGAGCGCTGAGCGCTAGCCAATGAGCGCAGTGCGCTGTGTTTAAAGCGCTATGGCACCGCAGCGCTTTGCGCTAGATGAAAAGCACTAATGCACTTTTAAATTAGGAGCGCTAAGGCTCTTCATAGATTAGGAGCGCTAAAACTCTTCTTAGGTTAACTTTGCGCTCTGAAGATTATCTTTTCTTTGATAAGAGACTTTTTCTCAAGATTCTAAGAACAAAGTTCTTAGCTTATAGGAGATATTTCAATCTCTTTTTGATGAAAGGCTTTGCCTTTATGGATCTGTGATCCTAAGAGAATTAAATAATTCTCCCCCTCTTTATAATGAGATGTTCATAATCTCTTTTGTGAAAGACAATTTGTCTTATAGATTTATGATCTGTGAAAGAAGTAAATACTTTTTTTTATATTGAGATGATTTCGTCTTTCTATTCTTTTTTACCTTGAAAAGAATTGTCTTCTTTTGCCGAGAGCTTCTTCTTTTTCCTGAGATTTTCTCAAAGTTTATGGGGGGTTCCTCTCTCTGAGACTTGAAGTCTCGGGGCCTTTATATAGGGCAAGCTAATTTGTTCAATCGGTTAAAGAGATTTATTCTCTAATTGATTTGGGAATTTCCCCACCGTCAGATCTTTGATCCAAGGGCTTCTGGTTTACATAAGATAATCTTCTTGTTTTTAATAAGATTGGGAAATCTTTCCCCCTTACAGAATTTGTTCTGTATTTTAGTGATTTTTAATCACCATTGGATCATTGATCCAACGGCATTCCAAATTCAGGGCACAATCTTTTCTGTTTGGAAAGATTCAACATAATTTCATTCTTGTTAATTGATGATTTAATCATATCCGTTAGATATTTGATCCAACGGTGAGGAACATTTAGTTCCGGCGCTAGCGCTTATGCGCTCTGCCCATGGTGCGCTACTTGGAGCGCAGCGCTCTTAATGCTAGCGCACACGTGCTTTGCACGTGATGCGCTATTTGGAGCGCAGCGCATCTAGCGCTAGCGCCTATGCGCTTTGCACGGGGTGCGCTAGTTGTAGCGCAGCGCTTTTATAAAAGCGCGGCTTTAATTCAAATTTTGAATTCTGAACAGAGCTTTGCTCTAATTGGGGAACAAGTACATAAAAGATTGGCGGAGAAAGCCAAGGACCAACGATCAGTGGACAGGAGATCCTTTGTAGTTCCATCATGAACTACCATTTCCTCTTATGGAGCGATCCAAGTTCACAGGCCCGGCGTTACGTAGATGAAGCGTACCTTCTCACCTCAGCCATCGCACCGGAGGGTGCTGATTTACGACTATTGCCAGAGACCGGGTCACATGCAGAGTGATTTTCGCAGTGCCAAGGGGCAGTGTCTGATTTGCGGATCCAGCAAGCACATGGTCAACGGGTGTCCTCAGAGATCCGAGCTATAAGGAGGGTTCGAGCAACACCAGCGTCGTACGGCACTACAGCTCAGAGGGGTCCACCTATGGTATCCCAGCGACGATTATTCGATTAGAGGCAGACTGGTACGGGTCAGAATCAGGATCGGGCTTTCACCCTGTCCTCCGAGCAGGTAGAGGCTTCTGGAGAAGTGGTTGCAGGTACTCTCCTTATTTATTCTGTATCAGTTAGAGTTCTTTTTTATTCGGGTGCTACGCATTGCTTTATTTCCGCATGGTTTGTTGACACACTCTCTATACCTCAAGAGCCGTTGACCAAGAGTTGGGAGATACATACGGGTAACGGAATTATTGTGTTCAGCCAAGAGTGTAGATTATACCATGCGGTGGTTTGTGGCAGAGAATTTTATGCAAACTTCCTTTTGATTGGGGCTGGTAGTTACGACGACATTCTGGGGATGGATTGGTTGAGTACGTTCCATACTGTTATCAACTGCCGGGCTAAGTGTGTGACGTTTCACATTCCTAATCACCCGAAGTTCGTGTTCATGGGCGGTAGCGAGTCTTTGGAACCAGCTAAGTTCCGAGTGAAGCCGAAGAACTTGATAGCTATAGAGATAGACGAGGAGCCAGCATCGGAGGTAGTTCAAAAGTTTCTTGATGTATTCCCTGAAGATCTATCTGGTTTACCCCCGCCTCACGTATTGGGCTTCTTGATCGGCCTGATTCCAGGGACGACGCCAGTTTCCAAGGCTCCCTACAGGATGGCGCCAGTGGATTTGGCAGAATTAAAGAAGCAGATAGAAGATCTTTTGGAAAAGGGATTTATCCATCCAAGTGCTTCCCCGTGGGGCGCTCCGGTGTTACTGGTGAAGAAGAAAGACGGTTCCTTGCGCATGTGCATCGACTACCGGAAGTTGAACCGGGTGACCGTGAAAAACAAGTATCCCATTCTCTGCATAGATGACTTGTTTGACCAGCTGGATGGTGCTCGGGTATTTTCTAAACTAGATCTTCGGCCAGGGTATCACCAAATCAGGGTTAAGGCAGAGGATATATGCGAGATGGATTTCCGAACCCGATATGGAATCTATGAGTTTCTTGTGATGCCGTTCGGTGTTACCTATTCACCCGCCATATTAATGGACTTGATGAACAGGGTTTCTCCAAGTACTTGGATCGGTTTGTCATTGTATTCATCAATGACATTCTAGTCTACTCCAGGAGTCGAGAAGAGCACGCCGAGTATCTACGAATTGTATTGCAGGTTCTACAGAAGGAGAAGCTCTATGCTAAGCTGAGAAAGTGCGAGTTTTAGCTTGACAAGGTACAATTTCTGGGGCATGTCATTTCGAGTGACGGCATTCCAGTGGATCCGACAAAAATTGAATCTATCAAAAACTGGCCGACACCGAAATTCGTTGCTGAGATAAGAAGCTTCCTGGAATTGGCCGAGTATTATCGGAGGTCTGTCCAAGATTTCGCCAGAGTAGCAGAACTCTTGACAAAACTTACACGGAAAGAGGTGCCCTATATTTGGTCGGAGGAGTGCACCCAGGCGTTCGAGCTATTGAAACTGAAGTTGACCACGGCCCCAATTCTGACTGTGCCAGACAGTTCCGGTGGCTTGGTTGTTCATAGTGATGCGTCGGGAAAAGGTTTAGGTTGTGTTTTGATGCAACACGGTCGAGTGGTGGCTTATGCCTCTCGTCAGCTGAAAACTCACGAGAAGAACTACCCCACGCATGACTTGGAATTAGTGGACGTTGTGTTCGCTTTAAAGATATGGAGGTATTACTTGCTAGGCGAAAGAGTGGAAGTGTACACAGATCACAAAAGTTTGAAATACGTGTTCACTCAGAAGGAGCTGAATATGAGACAATGTAGGTAGTTGGAATTGATGGCAGACTATGATATTGATCTGCAGTATCACCCGAGGAAGGTGAAGGTCGTTCTTGATGCTCTCGGCTGCAAGCTATCAGCCACGTTGCTGACTTGTCAGAAGGGGATTCTCGATGACCTTCAGAGACTCGAGTTGGAGCTAGTTACACCGGATGTGCCCAGACAGCTCTGGCAGTTGCAAGTTCAATCATTGCTTATAGATTGCATTAAAGCTGCACAGGCTGGAGACTCTCAATTGTAGAAGTTCAGAGGGTTAGTTGAGGCTGGATTGAGGACGGATTTGCAGATTCACGAAGATGGTTCTCTGAGATTTGGCAGTCGGCTGTGTGTTCCAAAGGGGGGTATTCAAGATGAAGTTCTAGCTGAGGCCCACAGTTCCGCCTACTCAGTGCACCCAGGAGACACCAAGATATATAGAGATCTGAGACATCCCTTCTTATGGAACGGAATGAAGAGGGAGATTGCTCGCTTTGTCTCCAAGTGTCTGGTATGCCAACAGGTGAAAGCCGAGCATCAAAGGATAGCTGGGTTGCAACCGCTTCCAGTGCCAGAGTGGAAATGGGAGCACATTACCATGGATTTTGTGACGGCACTATCTCAAAGTCCAAGGGGCAACAATGCTGTCTGGGTTATTGTTGATCATTTCAAGAAGGCATCACATTTCATACCTTTCCGAGTCGGACAATCGATGGAGTCGCTTGCGGAGAAGTATATGCAGAACATTGTGAGACTGCACGGAGTACCCGTTAGTATCGTGTCTGATCAAGACACCAGGTTCGTTTCCCATTTCTGGAAGAGCCTGCAGGAGAGTTTGGGCACTCGTCTCAAGTTCAGCACGACCTATCATCCGCAGATGGACGGACAATCCGAGCGTACTATCCAGATGCTCGAAGATATGCTGAGGGCATGCATGCTTGATTTCAGGGATCTTAGGAAGATCACCTCCATCTGGTAGAGTTTTCGTATAACAACAGCTATCAAGCTAGCATCCAAATGGCCCCATTCGAGGCTTTGTATGGACGGAAGTGTCGATCCCCTTTTTATTGGGATAACGTGGATGAATGAAGGTTGTTGGGCCCTGAACTTATAGTACAGACAGTGAGCAAGGTTCAGACGATCAGGCAACGAATCAAGGCGGCTCAGGACCGACAGAAGAGTTGGGCAGATACCGGCAGAAAGTCATTAGAGTTTGGTGACCACGTATTTCTGAAGATATCACCCACTCGGGGAGTGATCAGGTTTGGTAGTCGGGGGAAACTCAGTCCCTGATTCATCGGACCTTTTGAGGTGCTAGAGCGAGTAGGAGAGGTGGCTTATCGACTTGCCTTGCCTCCATCGCTTGTTAGTATGCACAATACTTTCCCTGTATCTCAGTTGAGGCACTACGTTCGGGATGATGGCCATATCTTGGACCATTCAGAATTAATGTTGGGCACCGATCTGTCTTACGAGGAGCAGCCTGCCACCATTATCGATCGCAAGGAAAAAGTGCTAAAGAATAAAGTCATTCTCTTGGTTCGAGTCTCTTGGGGCGATCGTTCTCCAGGGGAGTCTACCTGGGAGCGTGAGGAGGACATCCGTTCATGTTTTCCACACCTGTTTGAGTAGTTGTTGTTTGTTCCATTGTTTTCGTTTTTTAATTTCGAGAACAGAATTTTTGTAAGGGGGTATGATGTAGATCCCCGGTTCCGTGTATATATTTTTCCCGTATTTTTCCAAATTTTCCCTTAATATTTATATATTTTTTAATATTTTTTTCTATTTTTATTTATTATTTTCCCTAATCTAAACCCAAATCCAATCCCTAACCCCAGCCCAAACCCGACCCGTTACCCCTTCTTCTTCTCCTTCTCCTTCTCTTTCTTTTCCCGTGACACCCCAATGACTCTTCCCCTTTCTCGCGCTCGACCCTGACCCGGCCCTCATCGACGCTGCTCCCTGCTCGCCAACGATCTTCCCGAGATCCTCTCCTTCAAATCCTCACTCCCTCTCCCTCTCGTTCTATCTTTCCTCACCTAACGCCCGCGACTTCCTTGTCCCATCACCCGCAACCCGCTCTTCTAAAAACCATCCCCACGGATCTCGCGCCACCTCTTCTAAACCATTAGCCAACCTCTCCTTCTAAAAAAATCCCAAGTTCCCTCTCTCCCCCTCCCTCCACTACCGACCAACCACCTCGTCAGCGCCCAACGTCTACGACCAACTCCACCGGCGACCTCACCTCCGCAACCATCACCGTCAGCACCCACAAGCCCACCTGCCTCTCACCGTACTGACCACCACTACCCAATTGAGCCCCTACTTCCTATTTCTCCAATGCCAATAACCTACCGCCGGTGAACCCTCAACACCATAACCACCATCGTCCATCTTCCAGCAACCCTTCACCGCAGTCACCGTTGCCTCCTTCTCCCTCATCCCACCAACCGCTGGCGCTTTCTCACAACTCCAGCTGTGCCCTCATCGTCATCCAATCAGTAGCCGTGCACCTGAAAACTCCATCGCACCGAGCTGACCTCCTCGCACCTCAAGCTGCTACTGAGCTTCTCCTTGTCGTAGGCCACCACCGTCTCAACACCCAAGCTCCGTGACCACCGGCAATGCTGCAATCACCGTCCTACACCAACTCTGTGCCACCGCATCACTTGCACCGTGCCACGACCATGCCCGCCTCCGTGCCACACCGTGCCCGCCTCCGTGTTACCCCGTGCCTCGGTCCAGTGCACACACCGTGCCCACTCCAACACCAGTACCCCGTCCAGTACCATGTCGCACCGTGCCACACTACGCACCATGCACTGAGCCAAGACTGCGCCCAGTACCATGTTATGCCTGCATCATCACCACGCCCACTACCGTGGCATGCCCACATCGTCACCGTGTCCAGTACCGGATCACCATGCATCGCGCTAGCATCACGCACCGTATCCAGTCTCGCATCATCTCGTGTGTCGAGACGAATCCTGCACGTGGTGTCACTCCTATATCAGCGACCGAAGGCAACTGAAAACCCGTCACTTGCTACTCATACAGTATAGTAGTTAATTAGGATAGGTAATAAATGAAATCGTATGTGTGCGTATATCGAGAAATGGTGATCGAATTATTTTCTAGCGGACACTCATAGTTTGATCGTGATGAATGGAAGCCCGACTCGGGCTACTACCATGTATCAATATTAAATGGAAATTATTTGAACGACATCTAATTTGGATCGATTAAATGGAATCGATATTTCGGCTAATACCCGTAAAAATAACCCAAGTATTTGATGTGATATATGGATGAGTACTTTTAAATACCAACACCTTATGCTTATGGTATTTTGTTACTGTTAATAATTATTGTATAGAGATTTAAGTTAAAAACAGTGAGATTTTCATCATGTTGAACCTGGAATTCACCGCACATGCCACGTTTTAAAATCTACATTAAATTAAATAAAAATTGTAATGAGATATTCCAGGGCTCATATCAGAGCCGACTCGATAAACTAGCACCCCTTGAGTTTTATATTACGATATTGCCATAAAACGATGACAAACTAACTGGAAATACGGTTTTAGACTGCAGTCCCGAGTAGTATTTCGTGATTGATACCTGAACTTAAGCGCCTGCACATCCCTACGAAAAACTGAAAATATGCAGAGCCCTATATTGTCGCGTAGATAATTTAGTTATCTAACATATGGTTCTAACAAGATATATCTCCTAGTACAGAAGGGCTATCATTGATCCGCTTGATGCGTCAGAAACCTAACAGATAGAACTAGGTTTTATTCACTGGAGCAACATCTAAATCTAAACACAATCCCTAGTAAACCGCGCGTGAAGTTGGACTTCCAGTTCTGAAACTGGAATTCCAGCAACTGGTCGCTGATTTAAAATGACGATGAATCCTTAACCTGAATTCCTGTTGACATGAAACTAATTTTACCACTTAGATAATCTTGTATACTTCGTACGCCCTTTATATTGTTTTGGTCGATTCTATACGTGTGATTTATGGTGAATTTTGCAAGTCATATTGTGTTGGCTGACATAATTTAGTAAACATTTGTTTAGTGCATTTCTACCTTATTCTGTGTTGCTTTATACCCAGTGCAAAGTGATCGTTTACATTAAGACCTAGCGACTGACTTGCATTATCGAACGTGAGTGGTATTGAATTAGTTGTATCAAGCACACCAGTGATAAGTGATTGACTTGTGAAAGTGAACAATACAGTGAAAATGAGTAAGTCCGTGATTTGGCGCGTGCTAGTACATAATTAATCCTATATTTATAGTTATTGAGACTTGGGGAATGGGGAAATAAATGTGGAATTGAACTCGTATTTAGCGAGGTACAGTGACTTAGAGGGTGATCATTCGATATTGGTGATACACACACACACATTAGGTCGTAGGCCTAGCGGCACGGCTGCATGGTTATGTCCCGGGCAACAGTGGACCGTAGTCTCGGCCATGCATGATACCCTTGTTAAACACGAGCATCCTTTCCACTAATTGATTTCATTGACTTAGTGACTGATAAGCAGTGTCATACACATTTCCTGGTTTACTGACATGATACATATATCGCGTTGTTCATATTCAAATAATATTTATTATTCTCATGTTTCTATATTCTGTCACACTTTTCATATTTAATAACATTGTACACGCATTATATATATATTATTAGTTGTATGTATCCCTAGAGGCCATTATTGTATATGATTGTATATTATAGTGGATGCTGGGACATATATAGGGATGACTTTCTTGCTCGACATGATAGTATGCTATCTGGTTACTTTTTATCTTAACATGTACACTTGTATTGTCTCTCTGTGACATGTTGGTAAAGCCCTTAGAATGTGTACTTGACTACCGGGATTATGATGCAGATCATACTAGTGGGGCCATAGTAGTCCGTAAGTACATCCTTTAATTGTTCCTAGTCGTGGGAGTATCGAGACGGGACATCGATATTCCAGAGTAGACTAGTGTATACGTTTCTTAACCCATATGATGGGCGATGGATGATCTCACATCCATTGGCATTTGACATGAAAAGATTGTATACGGGTGCTCAATGGAGACTGGGTACACTAAACAGGACTCGCCGAGAAATCCTAGATGGTATTATACCTAACGTCAGATAGCAGTTCTCTGGTGACACCGGTACAGGTTAGTCTGTCGACCCGAGATCATCATAGAGACTTATATGATTCCCACTGTGCTTTGATTTCCATCTTACCACGTTCAAGAGAACGTGCAAAACAGTGGTTTTTGGGTACAGTCCCGAGTCACATGGAGGCAATGAGCGATAGGAGGGGATTTCGTCTCTCCCGGTATTGGGGGTTGATGTTGCGCTGTGCTCGATTGGCTATAACAGGAAGTCCCTGGCCAGGGCTGATTATGAGATTTAGTGGAAAGTGTTATCAGTAGTTTCTCGACCCGTTATGAGCCTCATATCGGCATGACTTATCAGGCTATTGGGGTCTGACGTTTACCACCCCCAGGCTAGATATGTGACATATCAGACGAAGAGACTGGACTGTACGGTAGTGTTACTTATTGGATTCACACGAGTATGAGTAGGCATGCTTGTTGATTTTCTGATCGCTCAATACCCGGGTGGCCGTTACGTGCAGCTAGTACCGCCGACGGCTTGTGGGTGACTGATATGATCATCACTTACTGCCGGCGTATTGACGAGTCTTTAGAGTCCTATACAGAGGTTTCCTAGCTCAGGCGAAACGAAATAGGAACACATATGTGATATGTGCGTGACCAAGATTAGTACATGTACGTGATACCGTATTCCAATCTCGTGATATGTGATATCGGCCGGTTATATGTGATATAGCTGGGTTATCGAATCAAGTGTTGATTCTATAAGATGATACAAATGATATTAGTCGGTTATATGTGATATAGCCGGATTATTAAATAAAGTGTTGATTTAATAATTTAATGTATAATTATATATTTGATATATTAATTTACATTAACTAATATTAGCTAACTTAAGCATTTCTTTTTCTCATTTGTGCACATTTAATATATATGTAATATATATTATTGTGTCATGGTTGTTGAACATGCAACATGGGTGCATGAAACTCATACCATGCTTATAATAATGAAGGGTTTTATTTATTTAAAGTAAATTAAAATTAGGTGTAAATTAGTCATGGTTTGGAGCTTAGTGGAAGCTTGTGGAACCATTAACTTAGTCAACTAATTTTGTTTTACTTAAGATATTTATTAACCTAACCATTATGATTAGCCATGATTGCTATTCTCTACATGAGTTAGTATGAGATATTAACTCACCCATGGTTGCTATTCTAACTCCTTGATTCATTTCATTCTCTCCACTTCATCTTCTTCTTTATCTTCTTGAGCTCACTAGGTTTTGAGAAGGTGAAGAAAATTAGTGAGAAAAATATTTCTAAAATGAGCAAAATTCCTACTTCACCAACCTACAGTAGACTAGCCATTTAGTTTAGGTTGTTTCCATCACTAATTTTCATTTAGTGAGAAGGTAACTTGAGTTGGTGTCTCCTCGACGTAGATCATCTTCGATCTCGAAGACTTCAAATAAGCTTGTTCTTTTCATCTTATGGAGCCTTTCTAGAGTCCGGGAGATCACTATTGGAGCGAAGGGACTACTACACGGAGCTATTGAAGTGAAGGACCGGTTTACAAAGGTTGTATTCTCTTTCACTTTAGTGTAATGTTTGATTACATGCATGATAACCCTAATTCTCTAGTAAAGATCTTGCGGTTAGGGTTCTTTAGCTCACTGTTTTTTGTAAAACGGTATGGACGATGCCGTCCGGAACCCAGTGGGCATGCTAGGGAACCCTACAGTGGTATCAGAGCCAAGCTAGAGCATTAGACATTGTCTAGGCGAAGTTAGAAGTCCGAACGAACATCGGAAACACAAAAATCACCCTTCTCTGGATAATTTTCCAAAAGTTGGATTTTTCTAAGTTAAAAATATTCAGAAAATCATGAGGTAATTCTATGGACCCACCTGAAGAACGAGTCCCTAACTCGTCTAAGTGACCGCGGAACCGTGGCCAAAGCATGGCTTTAGCGGGGGTTCCGCGGCGCCACTTGAGAGGATTGGGACGGGCCTTCAGCTGTAGGTCCATGGGTACTGTGGTATGATACTGAATATTTATGACTGTGCTCAAGTGTTGAGCTCTCTGGGAAATTTTGGGAATTCGTTGATTCGATCGAATTGTTTAACATCTCCTAGCTATCTGTAGAATGTGATACAGTATTTGGAATCCACAATTATTAGTTTTGTGAAAACTAATTTGAATTATATAAACTTAGCAATTTAGCCTCATTTGATTGGTTGCCACGGGATTTTGATGTGGATCAAAAGTCCGTCGCAATTACGTAGTGTACGCGGATACTCGCCGGATAACCTTATTAGATATCCACGCCCCATAGCCCCGACTAAGTGATTGTAGGAGAACCCCGTTGCCAAAAGGATCCGTCCAGGTGCTCGCGGCCGCGGTGTTCCACCTAAGTGCACTTTGTTGACGGTATCGGGGGTGCGACCGTCTACTAAAGTTTTCGACGAGCATTCGATCAGGATGTCGGGAATCTTATTGAATTGCCCGACTTGTTATTGAAAAGTATTTTCAATAACGGGACTAAAATGCGGGGTTTATAATTGTTAGGTATAAAATTCGGAATATGAGATATTCCGGGTTTATGATGTCTAAGGAATTCATTTGGTTAGGTATGAAATCCGAAGTATGTGATATTTCGTTATGATATCTAAGGTGTTGTGGATTCCAATTATTGTACCTTTTCACTTTTTTTTCTGCGACCGTAAGTGTAATATGTGGGGTATCGCCGGTTTCGTTGCTATACGTCTTCAACAATTGGGATATCGCATATTTGCTTACGTTGATGACATGTGATGTTATGTGTTACTGGGATATGTTATATTGGATCATCGTGTTTGAATAGCCGGGGGGTTTTATATGAGATGAGAGTTTTTCATTTTCATTCATGTAAAAACTTGTATGTAATATTCTTTTATTGGGGCACTTCTGGGTTGAGGATGATATCACCATTGATGTATATTATTTACTTTTTCGCATTAGGATAGACCCAAGGTGGGGAGCATAAGTAACCGAGTTCTAGGGTCCAGTGGATGGCCATCTCGAGGAGTCAAGACCGGGTCTCCTAACTTTAGAATTGGCAGGGTTGCTTGCCGCTCTCGTAGGGGTCTCGGGATGTGGGTTTGGCTATTCATCGCGATCGTAGAATCCGTGTTTTTTACGGGCTTAATTTAAAACACGAAAATTCTAGTATATCCAATATTTCATATGTTATCTTCTGCAGCTGATATCTATGATGTGATCACTGTGTATTCTGAGACGAATGGCTTATTATATATATGATATATAGTAAACGTTGCTTATGTTTTGCATCCGGACTAGTCCCGCCCCGCTATGCCGTTAGTTAAGTAACCTAACGGTGCATAACGGGACACTATGGCGAATGCGGATGGCATAAGCGTACATTCTATTTTCGCTTCTTTATCTATGATTCTTAGGAAGCATAAATGATGGGACTTCATTAATGAGATTATTGAAAGAAAATAAACCTAATGATGTTGTGGAATCAAATTTTCAAAAAGGGTAGCTCTAGTTCTTTCTTTGCATAGCGGTATTCCTTGTAGAATATCCAGCACCTTATTCGATAAGGAAAGAGCCGAGATCTCTTCACCGGGAGTGACCTCTTTAGCGAAACTAGCAGATACTACAACCAACTCAGTTTTGTTTTTGATTGCTTTTTTAGTTCTTTCTTTGCATAGTGGTATTCCTTGTAGAATATCCAGCACCTCATTCGATGAGGAAAGAGCCGAGATTCCTTCACCGGGAATGACCTCTTTAGCGAAACTAGTAAAAACCTAAAAACTACTCCTTTTCAAAAATCACTCGATTCTACAACGAGATCAAGTTCAAAATGTTAAAGGTTTTCTTAAAACCAATCCGCAACTCTCCGTCATTTTAGGAAGTAGAGTAGTTAGTATTCGTGCTGCATTTGTTGACTATAGTTAAGGCGCAGTATACGGTAGCTAAGTAATGTCTTCTTACATAGCATGTGATGTGATTAATTAGGGCAGTCATGTGACTTTGTTGACCATAGTTAAGAGTCATGTGGGTGGGTCTAATTAATCACGAAATGACGGGTAGAACTTGACTAGTGCTTGTGATTTGTTGACCATAGTTAAGGTCATGAGCTACTAGGGGTAAAAACCATTATCGGGAATTTCAAGTGTTGAAATTTGCAATGGGATTGCATACCATCTATGAGATAGTTGGATCCCGATACCTACCGCGAGTAAATGTTACTCCTGGGAGATTTTTGCACTTTACAATTAGCTAACCCATCAGGTGTCTAGAAAGGTGTCAACGAGGTTACGCCTCTGGGAAAACGAGCTTTACTTTAATTAGGTCCGTGCGAAAGAACGGGGAACCTCCTTCAATGTACGTTCGCTGGTCTGGCTGAACGGTTAGCGAACTTGTAGGATGTAATTAATCCCGGCTCGTCTTGCCTTTTAGGGTTTGAAGGAAGACTCGATAAAAACAGTGGGAGCTATCCTGATTAGATAAAATAATAACCAATCTAATCTTGCAAGAGTGCACACAGAGTGTTTTTTTTCTCTCTCTCTCTCCTGATAGCGACCGTGATATGCCTTAATCAAGATAATAATATGGATATATTGACCGAACCTACTTATTATACCGAGCTGGGGAACGTCGGTACCGCTCTATCTTATAATTATTATAAGTCTGAGTAGGAAATAGGGGTATACCAGGATTCCCATGCCACCCGATCAAAGAAAGAGCATGTTGATGCATCTTCTTCATGTGTTTCGTTACCGAGAATTGTTTCTTAGTATACTCTACGTCCTGCGTATTTGATACCGGATCAGGATCCCGCATATGTAATCTGTTACATGGGCTTAGAGAGGTAGAGAACTGGGATTGGGTGATGGTGCAATTGTTGCAACTAAGTCAGTTAGCAAATATCACCTTGTATTTTCAAGTACATTGATTCTGAACGAATATTATTACATATCGAACCTGATATACCAAATTATACCAGTCTCTTTATTTGATAAAGAATGATATGATTTTGTATTGCAAGATAATGTTATGAACATTGTCCTGAATTAAGAGTTGATTGGATTAGGCACGTTGTGAAATAGCATAGACATTCTAAATCAAACCACGGTTCTAAGTATACGGAACACACACAAGAGGAAGAGTTCAGAAATGAACGAATCGTTCTTGTGGCATTGTAGACTGGGACATATCAATGCGACAAGACTAGCTAAGGCACATAAGGATAAATATTTGAATCCATTCGAAATTTCATCTTATGAAACTTGCAAGTCATGTCTCAAAGGTAAAATGACCAATACTCCGTTTACTGGAAACGGAGAAAGAGTTGCTGAACTCTTAGGACTGATACATGGTGATGTATGCGGTCCCATATCTACACATGCCAGGGATGATTTCTCGTACTTTATTATATTCACTGACCATCTCTCAAGATTCGGACGCGTGTTCCTGTTGAAACACAAGTCTGAAGCTTTTGAGAAATTCATAGAATATAAGCATAAAGTTGAGAAACAGACGGGTAAAAGTATTAAATCCTTTGATATGATCGGGGAGGAGAATACTTGGGCATGGAATTCCTGGATTATCCAAAAGAGAATATGATTCTCTCTCAACTTGCTTCTCCGTATACACCGCAGCACAACGGTGTATCGGGGCGGAGGTATCACACCCTATGAGATATGATGCGCTCTATGATGAGTACTGCTGAGTTGCCTGTTTTCTTTTAGAGTTATGCACTTGAGAAGCTGCATACCTATTGAATAGGGTTCCTACCAAATCATTTCCTACCACTCCATATGCGATATGGCATGGGAAGATACCATATCTTAAGCAAGTTAAGATATGGGGTTGTCCGGCCTATATTGAAAAGCAAAATCCAGACAAACTCGAGACAAGGTCAGTTTTGAAAGTTTGTTGGATATCCCAAACATTCGTGAGGGAATATCTTCTACCAAATCGAGGAATAAAAGATATTTTGTTTCTCAACATGCCACCTTTTTATTTCTTGAAAATCTAGTGGTCATGAGGTAGAACTGGAAGGAGTTCCAGCTATACAAACTAGGACTGATGATTTAGTGGAACCGGAGGATTCGATAGTCTCCAACGAACCTCAGCCTCTCCGTGAATTTGGTAGGGTTCCTCATCCACCTGAGAGATGCTACGGTTTTCTCGATGACAGTGGGAGCGAGGATTGCATCATGGTAGAAGATGACCCAACTAGATTCAAGCAGGCCTTCATGAGTGGGGGACTCTGTGAAATGGCTGGATGCAATGTGATCTGAGATGGAATCCATATACACCAACAAAGTATAACTTTGCATGTTGATCCTGAAGGGGTAAAACCTAACGGGAGCAAGTGGATCTATGAGATAGATACTTAGTGTAGATGGAAAAGTTGAGACTTTCAAAGATAGAGTTGTAGAAAAAGGTTCTCGTCATATAACCAGGTGTGGATTGTGATGAAACTTTTTCTTCAGTGGTTATGCTTAAGTCCATCTGGATCCTACTTGCCATCGCTGCATACCATGACTACGAAATCTGGCAGTTGCACGTCATGACCGCTTTTCTAAATGGTGATTTAGAAGGGAGCGTGTGCATGACAGCCAGAGGGCTTCGTGGACAGTGAGAGCAGCGGAAAGGTGTGCAAGCTGCTTAGTTGAAGCAGGCATCGCAGAGTTAGAACATCTTTTTTGATGTGACAGTCAAAGAGTTTGACTTCATTAAAAGGTAGATGAACCTTGTATATACAAGAAGCTTGTAGAGAGTAAGACTGTCTTCCTCTTGATAGGATATGGGTTTCCTATGCTACACTCGGTCATACTTCTCTTATCACGAGGATTCTCCATGAAAAATCTGGGTGATACCTACTACATCTTGGGGATTGAGATCTATAGAGATAGATCTAGGCGGATGTTGGGAGTGTCCCAAATCCAGGTACATTAACACCAGACTAAAGGGGTTTAGTATGGAAGATTCTAAGCGTGGTGTTCGCCCACTAACTTAAGAATCACTCTCTCTAAAAAGATGTCTTCCAAGACTGATTTGGAGAGAGCTCGCGTGCAAAGGATACCCTATGCTCCAGCAGAAGGCTCTATCATGTATGCGATGTTATATACCAGACCAGATGTAGCTAACTCACTAGGTGTAGTGATCAGGAATCAATCAGATCTTGGGAGAATCACTGGACAGCTGTGAAGGACATTCTTAAGTACTGTGAAGCACTAAAAGAATGTTCTTGGTTCGAGCCTCTAAAGTGATAAGGTCGACTGGAAGTCAGTCTCAGGCTTTATTTTTACCCTCTGTGGAGGGACGCTATGTTGGAAGAGTTCCATGTTAGATACCGTGGCAATCTAGACGATAAAGGCTGAATACATCGCGACCAACGATGCTACCAAAGAGCTTGTCTGGAAATTTCTTGTTCATAAGATGAACATGGTTCTTACCTTTGTGGTGACAATGGAGTTGTGGCTTTGGTCTAGGAACCCCGGTCCCATCAGCGATCCAGACATATTCTGAGGCAGTATCACCTGATCAGGGAGATGGTTGATCTTCAGGGGATCGAGGTCAGGAGAGTTGACGTGAAGGATAACACGGCGGATCCACTCACAAAGGCCTTTCCCACGAGAGACTTTTATGGGACGTTGGGTATGAGATACTGCAACAACTGGCCTTGGTGCAAGTGAGAGATTGTTAGTTGTATGTATGCCCTAGAGGCCATTGTTGTATATGATTGTATATTATAGTGGATGCTGGGACATATGTAGGGAGGAATTTCTTGCTCGACATAATAGTATGCTATCCGGTTACTCTTCATCTTAACATGTACATTTGTATTGTCTCTCTATGACATGTTGGTAAAGCCCTTAGGATGTGTACTTGACTACTGGGATTATGATGCAGATTATACTAGTGGGGACAAGGTAGTCCGTATGTACATCTTTTAATTGTTCCTAGTCGTGGGAGTATCGAGACGGGACATCGATATTCCAGAGTAGACTAGCGTATACGTTTCTTGACCCATATGATGGGCGATGGATGATCTCACATCCATTGGTGTTTGACATGAAAAGATTGTATACGGGTGCTCAGTGGAGACTGGGTACACTAAACAGGACTCGCCGAGAAATCCTAGATGGTATTATACCTAACGTCAGATAGCAGTTCTCTGGTGACACTGGTACAGGTTAGTCTGTCGACCCGAGATCGTCATAGAATCTTGTGTGATTCCCACTGTGCTTTGATTTCTACCTTACCACGTTCAAGAGAACATGCAAAACAGTGGTTTTTGGGTACAGTCCCAAGTCACATGGAGGCAATGAGCGATAGGAGGGGATTTCGTCTCTCCCGGTATTGGGGGTTGATGTTGCGCTGTGCTCGATTAGCTATACTAGGAAGTCCCTAACCAGGGCTGATTATGAGATTTACCGGTAAGTGTTATCAGTAGTTTCTCGATCCGTTATGAGCCTTATATCGGCATGACTTATCAGGCTTTTGGGGTCTGACGTTTACCACCCCCATGCTAGATATGCGACATATTAGATGAAGAGACCGGACTGTACGGTAGTGTTACTTATTGGATTCACAGGAGTATGAGCAGGCATGCTTGTTGATCTTCTGATCGCTCAATACCCGGATGGCCGTTACGTGCAGCTAGTACCGCTGACGGCTTGTGGGTGACTGATATGATCATCACCTATTGCCGGCATATTGACGAGTCTTTAGAGTCCTACACAGAAGTTTCCTGGCTCAGACGAAACGAAGTAGGAGCACATATGTGATATGTGAGGGACTGAGATTAGTACGTGTATGTGATACCGTATTCCAATCTCGCGATATGTGATATCGGCCGGTTATATATGATATAGCCGGGTTATCGACTCAAGTGTTGATTCGATAAGATGATACAAATGATATTAGTCGGTTATATGTGATATAGCCGGATTATTAAATCAAATGTTGATTTAATAATTTAATGTATAATTATATATTTGATATATTGATTTACATTTACTAATATTAGTTCACTTAAGCATTTCTTTTTCTTACTTGTGCACATTTAATATATATGTGATATATATTATTGTGTCATGGTTGTTGATACATGCAATATGGGTGTATGAGACTTACACCATGCTTATAATAATGAAGGGTTTTATTTATTTAAAGTAAATTAAAATTAGATGGAAATTAGTCATGGTTTGGAGCTTAGTGGAAACTTGTGGAACCATTGACTCAGTCCACTAATTTTGTTTTACTTAAGATATTTATTAAACCAACCATTATAATTAGCCATGGTTAAGTTTCTACATGAGTTAGTATGAGATATTAACTCACCCATGGTTGCTATTCTCGCTCATTGATTCATTTCATTCTCTCCACTTCATCTTCTTCTTCATCTTCTTGAGCTCACTAGGTTTTCAGGAGGTGAAGAAAATTAGTGAGAAAAATATTTCTAGAGTGAGCAAAATTCCTACTTTATCAACCTACACTAGACCAGCCATTTAGTTTAGGTTGTTTCTATCACTAATTCCCAATTAGTGAGGAGGTAGCTTGAGTTGGTGTCTCCTCGACGTAGATCATTTTCGGCCTCGAAAACTTCAAGCAAGCTTATTCCTTTCATCTTGTGGAGCCTTTTTAGAGTCCGGGAGATCACTACTTGAAGCGAAGGGACTACTACATGGAGCTATTGAAGTGAAGGACCGGTCTACAAAGGTTGTATTCCCTTTCACTTCAGTGTAATGTTTGATTACATGCATGGTAACCCTGATTCTCTAGTTAATTTCTTGCGGTTAGGGTTCTTTAGCTCGCTGTTTTTTGTAAAACAGCATGGCCGATGCCATCCGAAACCCCGTAGGCGTGCCCTACACATTGTACTAACATTATATTTTTATTGTTATATGTGTCGCCCTAACGAGCTGAGTGTGCATCCTCAGAGGACGAGAACCCAGCTAAGGAACATGACCTGCCATTTGAGATCACGGAGGCTTAGACCACGACATCAGCGCCATCTCTTTCTTGCTATAAGAACATTGTTATTTTGTTGGTTAGTTATTTCTTCCATGCAAATAAATGTATCTTGAATTCTTTTATTTTAATATAATAGAGTTGTGAGCTGTGATTTGCTTAACTCTAGTACTGTTTACTGACTACCATGAAATGCTAGAATCCGAAGTGTGACTACGGCGAGATTATTCTCTGATTTTAGGAGCATAGCTGTTCTAATCACCCATCGCATTCCGTATTTTGGGAAACGGGATGTGTCATTAAATCTAAATCTTGAAGACCTAATTAATTTTATTTTAGGGCTTTTTACTGAAACGCCCAATCATGCTCTGTATTTACTTAAAAAGTCCTCCATACATTTAAATTGCATTAAAATCCCCTCAATGCCAAGGAAAGAATCTTTTTGGTATCTTCCATTATCTCGTTAGGAGGATAACGGTGAGTATCAGGTTAGGGTTTTAAAACTTATACAATCCCACTTCTCTTTTCAAAACTCCTAAATTTTCCGCCAGATTGGTTTTAAGATTAGGGTTTCGATAAAATATCTCTCGAATTGATTATGTAAACTGGCTCATTTTTTTCAACTTTCTCCAGCAACAAACTTGTGGAGTGTCGTTTTCCTTCAATTGCAAGTCTCATTTGAAAGGAGTGCGATTTTTTAGTTATGCTAAATTCCAAGCTTCAACTAAGCGAGGATGCAAGTTCTATTTATGAGAGAAAGACCTATCTAAATAAGTAGAAGCTAAGAGAATGGCTCAAACACAAGTTCCATGTCCATTTTCATAACGGGAGTCTAACTTTTGATATATGGAAAACCAGTGAACGGATTCTTTAAATACAATTTAAATATACAAGAGTCTTCTCAGCAAATATGAAAAATGGAAGTAAACGGTCTTTATTTTAACTAAAACCTAATAGCTTATTTATATAGATGTCCTATTTAGTACAACATGTACCATAAGCTGGCCAGCACTTAGCTTTTTATAATATAAAAAAATGTGGGGTTTTGTCACTTTCATCTGGATATTTTTTGTTTGTGTTTTGTTGCACTGACTGCACTGCAAAGCTTTAATCTATGCACACCATACAAGCACAATATATTTACACACGTATTACATAATTATACAACAAACACATACATGCAGGGACCTATGAATTTATCCCGAAAAAATTAATTTGTGGCCACTTCCTTTTCTAAGGTTCCTGAGCCTCCGTGATCTCCCCTACCAATTCAGCTTTTTCTTAGGGGTCACTTTCATGAGTTGGACATGCATGCCCAATCAGTGTTGAATTCAAAAACTTCTTCGAGGACAAGGTTTTAAAAGAATAAAATAGTTTATAGTTGTCAAAACAAAGACTCCCACGTGCTATTATCCTTAAATACTAAGCTTCTAAATGATTAGAATCTTTTCTATTCTAATCAAACTAAGCCTCCGTGGAATCAAGCATTAAAAAAATGCCCAAAAGGTTCATTATTCTTGGTAGCAAATTCACTAAAAAAATTTAAAAAAATTTCTACCGAATTTTGTTCCCTAGCTACCAATATCTTACCAAGATGCTATAGGAAGCGCCTAATTGATGAAAGCCCTCCCGTTATAACCTTGATAAGATGAAATCCGTTATTGGTAAAGTTGAACTCATTAACAATACCTCTTACCAATCAAAGCACAAAGGATGATATTCAAATCTTGCTTGTATTTAGTTCAATTTACATATTGTATTATTTAGAAAGGAAAAATACCAAGAAAAGTTGGCTTTTATTTCATATTCATAGCATACAACTGCCACCGCAAAATAGGAGTTAATTCGCAAATTGAACTTTTAATAATAAACGCTTATTAGAGTCTATTTGTTGAAATTACTTGATATTGGATCCTAAGCACATGCGGTATATGTGAAAACAAAGAAGAGAGAGAGTAGTTATATAAAAATGAGTAAGTAGTTATACAGAGAGCGAAGAAAGTGGTTAATATGACATAGAATTTCCCCTTTTCTTTATTAAAGAAAAAGAGAGAGCTGCTATATAAATGATTTTAGATATCAAAATTTATTGGAAGCGTCATGTTCCGTCGTGTTTTCATATAATGGTAGAGATAAAATACAAGAAAGAAAGGCATAAACGGATGTATTTTTCTTTTTTTTTATTGTTCTATTTTTAATTTTTTTCCCTTCTTAGTGGGGGTATTTTTTTGTGTGGGCCAAAAAGTTGGTGCATGCGTTGGGTCTAGGGAGCTCCGAGCCTAGTAAATTCATAAAAAATTAATGGAGATTATTCTTTACCACGATTTCATAATTTACCACTTAAATAAATAAAATTGTTAGTGAGCATCACGGATAGAGAATTGATATACGAGCATCTTCAATGTCACTTTCACTCCATATCTCCAATGGATATGCATCCTACCAAGAACCCATCTCTCTCCGAGTGGTGTTAGCCAATTTGAATGCGTAGATAAGATATGATAAATGAAGATAAATAGGATCGGATATGAAGCAAAATTCTAACAAAACTATGCCATAGTTTAACGATCGGATGTCGAATTGATCTCAATCCCTCTTCAAATCAGTAAGTGTCAAATTTCTAGTTCAGAAAACCATGATAAATAAGAGGCTCGTAGAATAAGGGGGGAAAATAATATATTTGCTCATGAAATAATGTTCAATTCTAAGTTATAGATATAGGCAAGAGCAAAAATGAAATATGAGCAAGGGTTTTAAATTTTTCCAAAAAATAATAACAATTTGTTGTCAAAAATTCAGTACAAACATATAACAAAGGAGCAATTAGACAAGTTACCTGAATTTCAAACTGAATTAAAATACTAATAATCCACAAAAGTTGACCAACATTAATTAAAGGCTAAATTGCAAAAATGTACTTTCCTGCATTTTGGGATTGATACCATGAACTTTAATAATTAGAGATAAATACCATTAACTATTTTTTTTGACATAAATACCATTTAACTTTTGTGCCTTAATAGACCATTATACCCCTCGAAATTTTAGGAGTTGATCGAGAACAAAAGGGTAAAATGGGGGAAACAAGCCAAATACTGATGACGTGGCAGTCAAATATAACGTATAGAGATGAAAGAAATGTTGATGGTATTTAATTGCAATTGGAGATGATAGTTCATGATACTTATTTGTAATCAAATTATATCATTGTTTAAATCGCAAAAAGCATGAAACTAGATGGACACATTTGTACAATTTAGCCTTAATTAAATATATACACTCTCTTTGGCAATATGATCACCATAAACTGGTCATAAGAGCCATCACTTTCTATTTGATTTCAGTGGGTTAATTTGTCCCTTTCATTAAAGCTTAAGCTGCCTAATTAGAATTCAAACCCCTTCAAGAAAAAGTTTTATGGAATCAAAGAGTCAGCAATTGGGTTTTGTCAAATTTCCTCTTAAAAGAAAGTTGGCTAAACTTTCAAACACCACAAAAATAGTACGATTCCTTTAAAATAAATTCACTTTCAACTTGGAAAAAGGACAAGGCTCATCACAACACTTACAAGATAATATAATCTATGTCAATCAATTCCTCATTCATCCACATTTAAATGACATTTTCATCCCTGATCTTTGCCCTTTTTTTATTTCTTTTGTGTTAGAAAGGCATATCATTTTTGCACATTTTATACTTACGTGTGCAAACACAAATATATAATTCCTTCCGAATTTGGATAGCACAAAGGACATTTCAGCTAAAAATAAAATCCAACACAGAATTGATTTGAAAGAAAAATCAAACACCAACTTATTCTTCAGATAGTGAAATATGCAACACTTTTCCTCTAGTGAAATAAATGTACATCTCTAATTGCTAATTTCTTCAAGATTTATGGGAAATGAAACCATCTATACATGACCTTTATTCAAATTTCCCGACACGATGGACGTGTAGCCATACACGATGGATACACGATGGACGTGTAGCCATACCCTCCTTAGTTTGTGAGCATAAGGGCGGAAATTTCTCCCATTTTTTTCATATTGTAGAATTTCCTCTATGAATAAACAAGTTTCGCGCATGAAAATCATCTAAATGCGTAGAGACCCAAGCCCTTGGAAGAGAATTTGGCCAAGAATCACCAATGTAGCAACTTTTTGCTGCAAAGATATTTTCCAATGCAATGTCAGGATTCTTAGTCTCTCGATCCCGTCCCTTTTGTGCTTCCTCATCATTATCAACATTCAGGCGTCGGAACGAGAAATTCCCCACCAAATGAAAAGACGTCATTTGTTTCGGAACTTCAAATTCATCGTCCTCAACAATGGTTTCTTTATGAACTTTTCCACTCCCTAAAACCTGACCCCTCACACTTTGAGACCTCATCCCATTCATTGATTTCGGGTATCTAGGAATTTTATTCTCTAACTTATCCAAATTCATTTCAGATTTCTTCTCTTCATCTAAAGATTTGCTGGCGTCATTTTGCGATTCATCGTATGTCATCTCTTCAAATCGACCGTGCATTTCGCAATTTTCGATATGCGAATCACACGATGAAGAACTTGCATCGCAGTTATATGAGTACGATGCAATTGGATAATCGGAAGTTTTAGTTTTCCATTTGGGTACTAAAGAAGCAACCTCACCATCGATCATTTCTGCTATTCTTGTCACTTCATGATCGGTTATATCCAATTCATTGATCATTTCTGCTGCGACTCCAAGTGCGGTGTCAGTTTTGATGTCGAATGGGAAATAGATATTTCGTACATGCCCTGCATAAACAAATAAAGCAAGTCGAGTTTTGGTGCAGCATGACATTTAAGTGGGTATCAGAGCAAACATATTTATGAGTGTGTTAGAATATGAAATATATTTCCTATTCCATAAAAAGTATTTCTTTAGCCCCATAAACTCCTTGCAATAACAGAATATATATACCAACTGCGCTTAGCTCAGTTGGTACCAATTTCTTCTCCAATATGGGAGGTCGCAAGTTCGATTCCCATAGGGAGTTGATTTAAAAGGAAAAAAAACCAAAAACAGAACATATATGAAACCTGAAATAAATCTCACCTTCTTGATCGCCAATTCGAAGCCTAATAAAGATACCACCGTCTTCTCCCTTTCTTCCCTTAATCGAAATATCCACATTGGCCATGTGCTCATCTTCATCCTCATTGCAGTCAAAAAGATCGATACCATGTGACTCAATACCGACCGAATTCTCATCCCAGTCTTTCTCCATCTCTGGTTCATAATCACGATCTTCGAATCCATTGGCAATCCAGCAGCCGCTACTATGATCTGAACTATATAAAGAAGGTTGTCTTGAAATAGGCCCAATATAAATAATCTCTGCTTCGAACCAGCCTGAGCTGAGCTCATCGTTTTGGAGAAATGGATCCATTAAGAGCTCTCTAGCCGAGAGTCTCTCAGAGACCGTGACAAGGCATTTCTCGATGAATCGCCTTACCTCAGGATCCTTCACTCTATACAATGCATCCGGTTTTGCCCCCTACAGGAGAAAATTCGATAAGGAAAATATTGCAATTTTACAACTACCAAAACCAACAAATTAGCTAAAAAAAATTCAATCCTTTAACCGCTCCAGCTTTTATCACCACTCAATTGGTTTATTAGCGCACGGCATCTCTGACTTAGGCAACGATCAGACCAATTTTTTTCTTCTTCGAAGTCAGATGCAGACTGATCCGAGAAACTTCATGCTAATAAACCATATGAGAGGTTAGAAGTGTTAGGAGTAAATTAAGCATAATACACTTAATTATATAGCTATTTATGCTAAACTACCGTAAAAGTTTTTTATTACATTAAAATCCCTTAAACTTGGTGTTAAGACTTAAAGAGAGTTTTTGCACTAAAATAACCTCAAAGGAAGCACATCTAGAGAGCTTACTGTAATTAATTTTTTTTAAACAGTTCAATGAAAGACGGTCACAGTTCAGGGTATTTTAATGAAATTTACCCTAAATCAATATCTACAGAAGGGTGTTATATGCAATTGGACCGAAAAGCGAATAACCAAAGCACTTACAGAGATCACTTTCTTGTATATTTGGGCAGGATGGGTGCACTCACTATACGGATATTCGAAAGCAACCATCTCCAACACGCACATACCGAAGGAATATATGTCGACTAATTCATTGTATTCTTCTTCATACACCTCAGGCGCCATAAACTCCGGCGTGCCTACATAAGATTACACTAATCACTTGTAAATTCAAAAAGAACCTCTTCAAAACCTTACCTTTTCGACAAAAAAACCGCATCGGCATCGAAATCGTATGACTTACCAACACAATGAACGGCATGCGATTTCCGAAGAATCGCCGCGAGCCCCAGATCGCCAATCTTGACCTCCCCTTGATTCCCATTAATGAAAATATTATCACATTTGAGATCCCTATGGATAATTGGAGGATCATGGCTATGGAGATAGAGGAGTCCCATCAAGATTTGCCTATACCAACGCTTCACTGCTCTAACATGCACTCTTTTGTGCATCTGCCTATATCTAAACAAAATTGAAGAGAAAATATATCAATAACTTTTTCAAAATTTGGAATTTTGAATGAAGAATCGGGGAAGATGATGTGATCACTTACTGCCTTAATGTGCCAGAGGTGAACATCTCAGTGACAAAATTGATGTTCCTCTTTGAGATATCAACCCATGAGGCATAAAACTTCATGATGTTTTTGTGCTTCAAGGTTTTTAAGAGATGAATCTCACAATATAATCTCTCTAAATCATCTGGGCTTTGAAGAAAATCATAGAGCTTCACTTGGTTCCATGCCACTTCTATCCCTTCATACTCATCAAATGCCCTGTAACTGAATTTTGGGAAAGAACCATAAATTAAATTTTTTAAAATCGTTTTTAAAAAACAAGTGCTTTGTGAACAAGAACCAAAATTTAAGTGATTGTTGGAAATATTACTTACACTGTCTTTGAAGCACCCTTGCCAAGAACCTCATTATACTGAAAAAAAGTTCATCAAATAAGAAGTTTAGCCAATTTTTTCTTTCTTTCAGAGATTGTTGGAATTCAACGTAGCAGAGGAGATAGGCCCTTGAACGAGCAGAATGGAAGGGGAAAAAAAACGACCCCAGATTGACCCCAAAAATTTGGGTTGAAGGCTAGTTGTTGTTTTATCAAATAAATAGAATGAATCTAAAGAGGAAAAAAAAGGATTTTGAGAATTACCCTTCCATATCTTCCAGTGGGATCAACCTCTACAAATTCAGGGTAATGTGGATCATGCATCATTTCTCAATCAACTTTTTTCCCTTCACTTCTCAACAAAAAGAAAAGAAAGAAAGAAGAAAAAAATCTAATATTTTTTGTGAAGGTAAACTTGCTCCTTGTACAACAATAGAAAGCCAAGAGAATTCTAGACAAACTTCCTACACCCATAAAAGAGTTAAAAAAAGAATGAAAGTAAGCATGAGAGAGAGAGAGAGAGAGAGAGTAGATGAGGAGGGGAGAGAGAGAGAGAGTGACAAAAGAGGTTTCCACTTCAATATTTTTTTCCGTCCCCCATAATCCCAATAGTTAGTATTTACCTGTAGCCCTTAAACTTGTAAGTTGTTTCTGTTACCCTTCTTAATTGACATAATAGCATTTATATTCTGTTAACACCGTTAGAGATTATCGGCAACACATTGGGAGGGGACATATATTACCCCCAAAGGCTATTTTATAAGTTTCAAAATATACTACATTAACTATTACAGAACTTCCATATATTAACATTACTTTAACAAAAAGCAATAAAACTCAAATACATTTTCATAGCACTAGCACACATAAAACACAAAAGCAAATGTACAAATGCCTATAATAAGTTGAATTTTTCCATTAATTTGCCAATTTCCACTTGTTGCTTCCAACTTCCTCAGTAACATTTCCATTTTATGCATAATCATCTCATGATCCATTTTATAACTTCAAAGTCCTCAGACCAATTTTTCCCTTCATCTCGGAAAAAAATCTCTTCAATTCAGGGGCCAATAATTCTTTTCGTCTTAAATGCAATGTAATTCTTGGTGAAGTCCTTCTCTCACACAACATAACCGCAACCAATCAAATTTGGACCCTATAATTCTGTGTATAAGGTTGTGGAACTGAAATTTGAATCTATGACCAATTCGGTGGAGAGGAAAGAGAAGCCCTAGATTAGAAAATTCTAATTTAGAATATTTGAAAAATAGAGGGATTTTGAATGAAGAAAATAGGTTTTGGGGTAATATATGTCCCCTCCTAATGTGTTGCCTTTAATTAACATAATAATCTAAAAAAATACTCTTTTGTCAATTGAGAGAGTTAATAAGAATAACTTATAAATGTATGAGGATACAAGTAAATACTAACCACAAGAGATAGAAAAATAATGAAATATAAAGGGTTACCGGCCAAAAACGCTTAATTTTTTTTTAATCTAGTGTGGGATTAAATAGCAAGTGAGAAAACAACGCGGCAAAAAATGGCAGATGGAATGCGATTGGTGGGGCCCACTTCCCTTTCGTCCCAATTTCCACGTCTCTGTTGTAAAATTTGGTCACATACAGGTGAAATATGCATCTCATAATTCTTAGATTTAGCTGTATTATTACTTGATATTATCAATTATTTTGGACTAGCCTTGTATTAAATAAGGGAATAAAGTATATATAGTTGAATATATACTCTAAAGAGAGTGTACGGAAAGGAGTGTTTTTTAAGTTGGTCAACATATAATACATCCTGGGTCATTTTCCATAAGGGCATGTTTGGTTGCAGGATTATGAGTTTGGATTTGGATTTTGGATTGTGCAATCCTAGGATTCCACAATTTTATGTTTGGTTGCAGGATTAGGATTTCTAGGATTCCTTTGTTTTTTATGGGGGGCCCACCATAAAACAAGGATTCATGAATCCAAAAAAATTTCAAGGATTTTCAAGGATTTGGCACTATTCATTGTACTTTTAGATGGGGCCCATGTACTTTATTTATTTAACAATCCTCTCTCTCTATCTCTCTCTAAATTCCTCAAATCCAAATCCCACCTTTTTTCACCAACCAAACAAAGATTACAAAAATCTACAAATCCAATATTAGGAATCCAAAACCAACCAAACAACAAATTACCAAATCCAGAAATTTTAACCGTACCGTTTTTGGAATCCAAATTCCATAATCCTGCAACCAAACAGCCCCTAAGGGAGAAGCCCCCAAAATATTTCATTAAAAAAACTTATGTGATCTCGTGGGTATTTTTCAATACTCCTTGATGTTGTTGATCATGGGTTTATACTTTGTTTTTAGAGGGAAAAATGATAACATAGAGAGAACAAAATATGGTATTTATATTGGTCTTTGATCCATGTATAGGTTTAATTTGTAAATATAAGATCGATTAAATTAGAATGAAAAAAGATAAAGAGACAGATGATAATGAATGTGGTGATGTCAAATGTCTTACATTAATTGCAGTTCCTATAGGAGCTGTTGCTGTATATTCTGCATCCTTGTTTTATAAAAAGATCAATATTCATATCAGATTTTTGCATTTTTATACCGCTCATTCTTAATCACATTGCATATAGGTAAGTACTCTTGATCCGTATTTGCTAAATAATTGCAGGTTACAAGTTCTCAGCTCTAAGCAGTGAAATTCGTGAAAAAACGCAACAAATTCAGGACTACGGTCAACAACAGATAAATACTGATCCCCGCTCACTATCCGTATGATGCCGCATATCCGTATGATCTCCGCTCACTATCCATATTTTGTTTGCCATGATTGATTCCATTTCATCATTAATTGCCTCTTACCAAAAGGCAGAATTCCTAGATGTCATTGCCTCCTTAAAAGTTAATGGATCATTTTCGATATTGTATAAATTTATACAATTATATTTCAAGCGATATTCAGAAGAAGACATGATATTGGATCTATCTCCTTCTACTAAATAAACCACAAAATCTGGACCGAAAGATTATTCTGTTCTAATTCTTTTGCTTCTTCTTAGCTCTAATTCTTGATTTAAATTTTCAGGAATTTGTATAGATGACTGAATAAATTCCCGATCTTCAATTTCCATGTCTTTATATTTTCTTTTTCCCGAGAATGCATTTTCAAAGAATTCCGCATCTTTAGATTCCAAAATAGTATATTTGTCTGTTCAATCCGAAAATTCCATAGTTAAAAAACTATATGCTTTACTATTTCGGGTATATCCTATAAAGACAGATTCAATAGCCTTAAATCCTATTTTAGACCTTTTAGGATCACGTAATCTTACTAGTGCTTTGCATCCCCATATTTTTAAATGTTCAAGAGAAGGTTTTCGCTTTTTCATATATTTATATAAAAAAAGACATTAGTTTTCTTATAAGATATTTTGTTTAATATATAACAAACAGTCATTAATGTTCCACCCCATAAATTTTTATTCAAATCAAAAAATATTAACAAAGAGTTAACCATTTCAACTAAAATTCTATTCTTTCTTTCGGCAATACTATTTTGTTGTGGACTATAAGGAGCAGTGATATGATGAATTATACCATGACTTTATAGGCTTTTGAATTTATTTAAAATCTCATCCTTAGTCCATAATAAATATACTTGAGTATATGTAGAGAAATCATCTATAAACGTGATGAAATATATTTTTCCACCTCAAGTTAGAATTCCATTTAATTCATAAATATCTGAATGTATTAATTCTAAAAGATTCGAATTTCTTTCAATTTTGTTAAAAGGTTTTCTAGTAATTTTGGCTTGTATGCAAATAGAATATTTTTCAGTATTACTATTAATGCATTCTAGAATATAACCTAATTTAACCATATATTACACATGCATTTATAGTTAACATGTCATAATCTAGAATGCCAAACATAAAAAAGGACAAGCAATATAAACAGAAACATGATTTTCATTAATCAAATCGAACTTGTATATCCCATTGGTTACATAGCCTTTACCGACATATACACCATCTTTGGACAGAACTATGTCGTCACATTCAAACAACACTTTGAAACCGCCCTTATTTAGAAGATTGACGGATACAAGATTTTTCCTAATATGCGGAACATGAAGTGCATCATTCAAGATCAAATTCTTTCCTGATGAGAGTCAGAGAATAACCTTTCCCTTCCCTTTAATCTTAGGTCGTGAATGAATTTCCCATAAAGAGTTCTTCACCACCGTCGATGTCTTCATATGTCTTAAAGAGGTTCCTACTTCGATTAATGTGTCTCATAGCATCTGAGTCAATCCACCATTCGGTATCGTCCCCAACAACATTTGCTTAAGAAACTACTGCTGCAAAATCTTCGTTGGATGTCATATTGACATCTTTTTGTTGTTTTTTTCCTTCCAATACATTTTGCATTGTTTATTAAAATGACTACTCTTTCCGCATTTCCAGCGAGATCCTTTAGAATTTTCTTACTTATACTTTTTATTATTATTTCCAGAGTTTTCATTTTTCGTTCTCTTTTGGCCTTTATTATTAGAGCTATTTTCTATGATAAGAGCTTTTGGATTTCTTGTTTCAATTTCTAATTTATCCAAATTTCAAGAATTTTCCTCAACTTGGAGAAACTTAACCAATTCTTGCATAGTCATGGCTTCTCTCTTTTGTTTGAGTTCCTTTCGATAGTCTTTCTAAGATAATTGTAACTTTGCAATAATAGAATAGACTTGCAATGACTTGTCGAGATGATAGGCCTCAGAGATTATTTGATGTATAAGTAATTGAAGTTCATTAAGTTGGGATATTATGGATTTATTATCTACCATTCTAAAATCGAATAATTTTTCAATAAGAAAGGTTTTGTTAGCGGTCTCCTCGGTTTTGTATTTGTTGTCGAGATCGTCCTAAAGTTTTTTTGTTGTAGCCTCTAAGAACTTGCATCGATACGTATAATTCATTGGTGAGACCATTCAAAATATGGCCTTTGCAAAGAAAGTCTTCTTGCCCCCATTTTTTCGTAATTTGATATCCTCTTGGTTGGTTTGGACTTCTCTTCTTTTAAAACTTGTGCTAACTTTAGTGCCACTAGGAAGAAATAGATCTTTCCTTGTTATCGTCGAAAATGAGTGCCATCAAATTTGTCGCGTTTGAAAATTTCTATCGTTGGTGTGAACTTTGCTGAACTATCCGCCATTGCAAATATTATCTTAAGATTGCTGGTGTGAACTTCGCCGAACTATCCGCCATTGCAAATATTATCTTAAGAATAATCTTAAGACAATATTTGCAATGACGGATAGTTCGGCGAATTTCACAACAGCGGCAAAAATTTTCCAACTCGACAAATTCGACGGCATTCACTTCCGATGATGGAAAGGGAAGATCTACTTCTTTTTAGTGGCACTGAAGTTAGCGCAAGTTCTAAAAGAAGAGAAGCCCAAACCAACCGAGAACGAAATAGTGGCGGATATCACACTTGGCCAGCTATACTGCTTACGATAAGGAATTATCCTTCCATAGTCATATTAAGGCTGTCCTGCAGTAATCAAGCATAAAATAATATATATATCTAACTATTACATGTCCAATGCCAGAATAATCCATAATAGCATAAGCAATAATAAATGACCAAGTCTCAAAGATCCAGAGATAAAATAAGAAACAATAGTAGTACTCGTCTCATATGGGCTCACAACCGATCTAATAAAAGTTAATACGAGAAGTACACTAAACCATAAATAACTTATAACTGGAAAACTCCTTAGCGATCAACAATCTTCTTGAAGCACTCCTTATCCTCCTGTTCTAAAGCCAGGTTATTTGGGTCATGCAAAATCCAGACATTAGAGCGTCATGGATAACATATAAAGGATATAACGAGATGCATCATGTCATTATACAAGAACTAGTGTCATGACCACGATCTCATGAATTTCGGGGCTAAATCCGAGACTTGTCACTAGGCAGTAAAACAAGATCGAGATGGACGAATGATGTCAGCATTACCATTCCAGAGCTCGAAGCTCGTGGCGGCTGATCAACCTCTAGAAAGTGATAAACTCTTGAGTTACAAGTCGGGTTCCATTCTTGATTTCCTTTTTCTCCATATTTTCAATTTTCATGTCAAGTATTAAGATAGTATTTATCTAATGCCAACACAGGAACACGCATATACAAGTTACGTCTATCAAGACAATAGGTTAAGTCAAAAGATATCATGAAATTTTTGGCATCTAGGTAAACATCACGTTTTAAGTAAGGTAGACATGATAATAACAATAAGAAAACATAGCAATGATGCATGTCATCCATCAAGAATACATATATACAATCAATAACTAGTATGTCGGGATCATTATAGTCATATCATGTGCATGATTAAGATAATATCATTAACAAGAATAACATATTCAATCAGGTCAATAACAAAAGTGGTGTTTATTCATAATGCACAGGAAAGTTCAGTTCATGAAATTCAGCGTTATTCTGATTTGTAAAATATCTTAAAAATAACAACCGTCCTCCATAAAGGACGTGTCATATACCAAAACGAAGCTATTTTAATAATGTTTTCATTATTATAAATTAGAGCATTTCAGGTTATTCATGCAGAAAGTTATGAATGTTCGAAATTGAAAGTTTGGTGCTGGAAATTCCCTGGATAACAGTCCATATGTGCGTTTTCTCGCAATTTATGTTATTTAAACAATTTATTTTGCAGGTAAACTTTATATATAGTTAAAGCAATCTAAGTTAGCTTCGTAACAAACTAAAGAATACGTGCTAACGGTTTTTGTGTAATTTATAATGAATTTTACAAGGTAAGGTGTTCAGTGTAGGGGTCCCTAGCACGACTACGAGGTTTCGGGAGGCATCAACCATGCCGTATTCAAAAATTTAGTGTGCTAAGAAACCCTAAACTAAAGATCTTAACTAGAGAATTAGGCTTATGCTAGAATGCAAACAACTTTACATAAAGTGAACAAGGAATACAACCTTTGTAGACTGGTCATTCACTTCAATAGCTCCATGTAGTAGTCCCTTCGCTCCAAATAGTGGTCTCCCGGACTCTCGTTGGGCTCCACAAGGCGAAAGGAACAAACTTGCTTGAAGTCTTCGAGGCCGAAAATGATCTACGTCGAGTAAACTCTAGCTTAAACTACCTCTTCACTCATTGGGAATTAGTGAAGCAAACAACCTAAACTAAATGGCTAATCTAGTGTAGGTTGATGAAGTAAGAATTTTGCTCACTTTAGAAATATTTTTCTCACTCTTTTTCTTCACTTTGAGAAAAGCTAGAGAGCTCAATGGAGATGAAGAAGAAGATGAAGGCAATAATGGAATGAGAGTGGAATGACAACCATGGGTGAGAAAATATCTCATATAACTCTTGTAGAGACTTAACCATAGTTAAAGATAATGGTTGGGTTAATAAATATCTAATGTAAGACAAAATTAGTGGATTAAGTCAATGGTTACCACAAGCTTCTCCAAGCTTCTAACCATGTGCTTAATTTCCACTTAATTTTGTTTTTCCTTAAATAAATAAAACCCTTAATTATCTTAAGCATGGTATGGGTCTTATACACCCATGTTTGATGTTATCAAGCATGACACAATTAATATATATCACATATATATTAAATGCAAAAGTGAGATAAAGAAATTCTTAAGTGAGCTAATATTTGTTAATGAATATTAATATATCAAATATATAATTACAAATTAAATTATTAAATCAATACTTAATTTAATAATCCGGCTATATCATATATAACCGACTAATATCGTTTGTATCAACATATCGAATCAACACTTGATTCGATAACCCGGCTATATCACATATAACTGGTCGATATCACATATCGCGAGATTAGAATACGATATCACATATACGTATTAATCTCGGTCCCGCATATATCACATATGTGCTCCTATTTCGTTTCGCCTGAGCCAGGAAACCTCTGTGTAGGACTCTAAAGACTCGTCAATACGCCGGCAGTAGGTGATGATCATATCGGTCACCCACAAGCTGTCAGCGGTACTAGCTGGACGTAACGGCTACCCGGATATTGAGCGATCAGAAGATCAATAAGTAAGCCTGCTCATACTCCTGTGAATTCAATAAGTAACACTACCGTACAGTCTGGTCTCTTCGTCTGATATGTCGCATATCTAACCTGGGGGTGGTAAACGTCAGACCCCAATAGCTTGATAAGTTATACCGATATGAGGCTCATAACGGGTTGAGAAACTACTGATAACACTTACCAGTAAATCTCATAATCAGCCCTGGCCAGGGACTTCCTGTTATAACCAATCGAGCACAGCGCGACATCAACCCCCAATACCGGGAGAGACGAAATCCTCTCCTATCGCTCATTACCTCCATGTGACTCGGGACTGTACCCAAAAACTACCATTTTGCACGTTCTCTTGAACGTGGTGAGGTGGAAATCAAAACACAGTGGGAATCATACTAGACTCTATGACGATCTCGGGTCTATAGACTAACCTGCACCAGTATCACCAGAGAACTGCTATCTGACGTGAGGTATAATACCATCCAGGAGTTCTCAGCGAGTCATGTTCAGTGTACCCAGTCTCCACTGAGCACCCGTATACAATCTTTGATGTCAAACACCAATGGATGTGGGATCATCCATCGCCCATCATATGGGTCAAGAAACGCATACGCTAGTCTACTCTGGAATATCGATGCCTCATCTCGATACTCCAACGACTAGGAACAATTAAAGGATGTACTTACGGACTACCGAGGCCCCACTAGTATGATCTGCATCATAATCCCGGTAGTCAAGTACACATCCTAAGGGCTTTACCAACATGTCACAGAGAGACAATACAAGTGTACATGTTAAGATAAAAAAGTAACCAGATAGCATACTATCATGTCGAGTAAGAAAGTCATTCCTATATATGTCCCAGCATCCACTATAATATACAATCATGTACAATAATGGCCTCTAGGGTATACATACAACTAACAATCTCCCACTTACACTAAGGCCAGTTGTTGTAGCATCTCATACCCAAAGTCCCATAAAAATCTCTCTTGGGAAAGGCCTTGGTGAGTGGATCCGCCGTGTTATCCTTCGTCTCGACTCTCATGACCTTGATCCCCTGGAGATCAACCATCTCCCTAATCAGGTGATACTGCCTCAGAATATATCTGGATCGCTGATGGAAACGGGGTTCCTAGGCCAAAGCCACAACTCCATTGTCACCACAATGGTAGGAACCAAGTTCATCTCATGAACAAGGAATATCCAGACAGCCTCTTTGGTAGCATCGTTGGTAGCGATGTATTCGGCCTTTATCGTCTAGTTTGCCATGGTATCTAGCTTGGAATTCTTCCAACATACCGTCCCTCTACTGAGGGTAAAGACAAAGTCTGAGACTGACTTTCAGTCGACCTTATCACTCTGGAAGCTCGAATTGGTAAAGGACTCCCAATGGAGTTCACCGTTATCAAACACCAAGAACACTTCTTTAGTGCTTCACAGCTATCCATTGATTCTCCCAAGATCCTATTGATTCCTGATAACTATATCTAGTGAGTCAGTTACATCTGGTCTGGTACATAACATCGCATACATGATAGAGCCTACAGCCGAAACATAGGGTATCCCTTGCACGCGAGCTCTCTCCAAATCAGTCGTGGGAGACATCTTTTTGGAGAGAGTGATTCTTGAGTAAGTGGGCGAACCACTACGTTTAGAATCTTCCATACTAAACCCATTTACTATAGTGTAAATGTACCTGGATTTGAGACACTTCCAACATCCGCTTAGATCTATCTCTATAGATCTAAATCCCCAAGATGTAGTAGGTATCACCCAGATCTATGATGGAGAATCCTCGTGATAAGAGGAGCTTGACCGAGTGTAGTATAGGAACATCATTTCTTATCAAGAGTATGTCATCTATGTACAATACGAGGAAGACAATCTTACTCTCTACAATCTTCTTGTATATACAAGGTTCATCTATATCTTTTTTGATGAAGTTAAACTCTTTGACAAAATAGATGTTCCAACTCTGCGATGCATGCTTCAACTAAGTAGCTTGCACACCTTTCCGCTGCTCACACTGTCCATGAAGCCCTCTGGCTGTCATGTACACGCTCCCTTCTAAATCACTATTTAGAAAAGCGGTCATGATGTGCAATTGCCAGATTTCATAGTCATGGTATGCAGCGATGGCAAGTAGGATCCGGATGGACTTAAGTATAGCCACTGGAGAAAAGGTTTCATCATAATCCACACCTGGTTATATAACGAAAACCTTTTGCTACAAGTCTAGCTTTGAAAGTCTTAACTTTTCCATCTACACCAAGTATCTTTCTCAAAGATCCACTTACTCCCATTGGGTTTTATCCCTTTAGGAGCAACATGCAAAATCCATACTTTGTCGGTGTATATGGATTCCATCTCAGACCGCATTGCATCCAGCCATTTCATAGAGTCCCCACTCGTGATGGCCTGTCTGAATCTAGTTAGGTCATCATCTGCTATGATGCAATCCTTGCTCCCACTGTCACTGAGAAAACAGTAGTTTCTCTCAGGTGGTTAGGAACCCTACCAGATTCGCGGAAAGGTTAAGGTTCGTTGGAGACTATCGAATCCTCTGGTTCCACTAAATCATCATTCGTAGTTTGTATACCTGGAACTCCTTCCAGTTCTACCTCATGACCACTAATTCGTTTTTCAAGAAATTCCTTTTTCTAAAAAGGGTGGCATGTTGAGAAACAAAACACATTTTATTCCTCGGTTTGGTAGAAGATATTCCCTCGCAAATGTTTGGGATATCCAACAAACTTATAGAACCGACCTTGCCTCGATTTTGTCCGGATTTTGTTTTTCAACATAGGCCGGACAACCCCATATCTTAACTCGTTTAAGACATGGTCTCTTCCCATACCATATCTCATATGGAGTGGTAGGCACTGATTTGGTATGAAACCCATTCAATAGGTATGCAGCTTTCTCAAGTGCATAACTCTAAAAGGAAATAGGTAACTTAGCAGTACTCATTATAGAGCGCACCATATCTAATAGGGTACGATTCCTCCGCCCCGATACACCGTTGTACTGTGGTGTATACGGAGGAGTAATCTGAGAGAGAACCACATTCTCTTTTAGATAAACCAGGAACTCCATGCCTAAATATTCTCCTCCTCGATCAGATCGAAGGATTTAATACTTTTACCCGTCTGGTTCTCAACTTTACACTTATATTCTATGAATTTCTCAAAAGTTTCAGACTTGTGTTCCAACAGGAACACACATCCGAATCTTGAGAGATGGTCAGTGAATATAATAAAGTACGAGGAACCAACCCTGGTATGTGTAGACATGGGACCGCATACATCACCATGTATCAGTCCCAAGAGTTCAGTAACTCTTTCTCCGTTTCCAGTAAACGGAGTTTTGGTCATTATACCTTTGAGACATGACTGGAAAGTATCATAAGATAAAAATTCGAACGGATTCAAATATTCATTTTTATGTAATTTAGCTAGTTGTGTCGCATTGATATGACCTAGTCTACAATGCTACAAGAAAGATTCGTTCATTTCTGAACTTGTCTTCTCGTGTGTGTTCTATATACTTAAAACTGTGGTTTGATTTAGAACGTATATGCTATTTCATAACGCGCCTGATCCAATCAACTCTTGATTCAGGACAATGTTCATAACATTATCCTGCAATACAAAATTATATCCTTCTTTATCTTGATAAAGAAATTGATGTAATGTTGTATATCAGGTTCGATATGTGATAACATTCGTTCAGAATCAATGTATTTGGTAATACAAGGTGATATTTGCCAACTGATTTGGCTGCAACTGTAGGGTTCTTTGGCACTACCTCAAGGTCTCGGGAGGCATCAAACATACCGTATTTTAAAATTTCTAGTGTGCCAAACAACCTAACCTAGGATCTAAACTAGAATGTAAATAATTTTACATAGAAGTGAACAAGGAATACAACCTTTATAGACCGGTCCTTCACTTCAATAACTCCATGTAGAAGGCCCTTCGCTCCAAGTAGTGATCTCCCAGACTCAAGATATGCTCCTCAAAGCGAAATGAACGAGCATGCTTGAAGTCTTCGAGGCCGAAGATGATCTACGTCGAGGAGACTCTAACCCAAGCTATCTCTTCACTAAATTAGGGTTTAGTGAAGCAAACACCCTAAACTAAATGGCTAGTCTAGTAGAGAATGATGAAGTAGGAATTTTGCTCACTTTAGATTTAATTTTCTTACAAGGTTTCTTCATCTCTTGAAAACCTAGAAAGCTTTTGGAGATGAAGAAGAAAATGAATTGGAGAAAGAATGGTGAATGTCATGAGGTAAGAATTACAACCATGGGTGAGTTTATATCTCATATAAACTCATGTAGAGAATACACCATGGCTAAGGATAATGCTTAGGTTAATAAATATCTCAAATAATACAAATTAAGTGGACTAAGTCAATGGTTAACACAAACTTCTCCAAGCTTCCAACCATGACAAATTTCAACTTCATTTTGAATTACTTTAAATAAGTAAAAACCTTATTTATCCAAAGCATGGTGTGAGTCTCATACACCCATGTTGCAAGTATAATCAAGCATGACACAATAATATATATCATGTGTGCACAAATGAGAAAAAGAAATGATTAAGTGAGCTAATAATAGTTAATGTAAATCAATATATCAAATATATTATTATACATTAAATTATTAAATCAACACTTGATTTAATAATCCGGCTATATCACATATAACCGGCTACTATCAATTGTATCATCTTATCGAATCAACACTTGATTCGATAACCCGGCTATATCACATATAACTGACCGATATCACATATCGCGAGATTGGAATACGGTATCACATACACGTATCAATCTCGGTCCCGCACATATCATATATGTGCTCCTACTTCGTTTCGCCTGAGCCAGGAAACCTCTGTGTAGGACTCTAAAGACTCGTCAATACGCTGGCAGTAGGCAGTGATCATATCACATACCCACAAACCATCAGCGGCACTAGCTGTATGTAACGGCTTTCAGGTATTAAGCGATCAGAAGATCAACAAGCAGGCTTGCTCATACTCCCGTGAATCCAAAAAGTAACACTACCGTACAGTCCGGTCTGTCCGTCTGATATGTCGCATATCCAGCCTGGGGGTGATGAAACGTCAGACCCCAATAGCTTAATAAGTCGTGCCGATGTGAGGCTCATAATGGTTCGAGAAACTACTGACGACACTTACCAGTAAATCTCAGCAACCCTGGCCCGGGATTTCCTGTTATGGCCAATCGAGCACAACACAACATCAACCCCCAATACCGGGAGAGACGAAATTCCCTCCTATCGCTCATTGCCTCCATGTGACTCGGGACTGTACCCAAAAACCACCCGTTTGCACGACTCAGTAGAGCCATGGTAGGGTGGAAATCAAAGTACAGTGGGAGACACACAAGACTCTATGACGATCTTGAGTCTACAGACTAACATGTACCAGTGTCACCAGAGAACTGCTATCTGACGTGAGGTATAATACCATCTAGGAGTTCTCGGCGAGTCATGTTCAGTATACCCAGTCTCCACTGAGCACCTGTGTACATTCTCTGATGTCAAACACCAATGGTTGTGGGATCAACCATCGTCCTATACAGGGTCAAGAATCGTACACACTAGTCTACTCTGAAATATCGATGCCCCGTCTCGATACTCCCATGACTATGAACAATTGAAGGATGTACTTACTGACTACCCAGACCCCACCAGTATGATCCCTATCATAATTCTGGAAGTCAAGTACAGATCCTAAGGGCTTTACCAACATGTCATAGAGAGACGATACAAGTGTACATGTTAAGATAAAGAGCAACCAGATAGCATACTATCATATCGAGCAAGAAAGTCATCCCTATATATGTCCAAGCCTCCACTATAATATACATCATATGTACAATAATGGCCTTTACGGCATACATACAACTAACAGCAACAATTGCACTATCACCCGATCCCGGTTCTCTACCTCTCTAAACCCATGTAACAGATTACATATTTGGGATCCTGATCTGGTATCAAATACCCAGGACGTAAAGTATAGTGAGAAACAGTTCTCGGTAACGAACACAGCTGAAGAAGACGCATCAACATGCTGCTTCTTCGATCAGGTGGCAAGGGAATTCTGGTATTCCTTTATTTCCTGCTCAGACTTATAACAATTATAAGATAGAGCGGAACCAACGTTTCCCAGCTCAGTATAATAGGCAAGTTCGGTCAATACATCCATATTATTATCTTGATTAAGGCATGTCATGGTCGCTACCGGGAGAGAGAGAAGAAAACACTCTGCGTGTGCTCTTGCAAGATTAGATTGGTCATTATCTTATCTAATTAGGATGGCTCCCACTGTTTTTATCAAGTCTTTCTTCAAACCCTAAAAGTTAAGACTAGCCGGGATTAATTACACCCTACAAGTTCGCTAACCGTTCAACTAGGCCAGTGTCGGTACTTTAAGGGAGGTTTCCCGTGCTTTCGCACAGATCTAATTAAAGTAAACCTCGTTTTCTCAAAGGCATAACCTCGTTAACACCTTTTTAGACACCTAATGGGTTAACTAATTGTAAAGTGGAAAACTCTTCCAGGGGTAACACTTACTCGCAGTGGGTATCGGGATCCAACTATCTCATAGAAGGTATGCAATCTCATTACAAATTTCAACACTTGAAATTCCCGATAATATTTTGCCCCAAGCGTCCTATGATCTTGACAAAGGCCAACAAACCATAGGTCGCTAGTCAAGTTCAACCCGTCATTTCATGATTGAATTAAACCCATCCGCATGACCCTTGACAAAGGCCAACAAGGTCGCACGAATACTCTAATCCAACCGCATCACATGCTTTTGCAGATAAGCACTAATCAGCTACCGCACACTACACCTTGATAAAGGCCAACAAACGCAGCACGGATACTAAATAGTCCTTATCTGAAATGACGGAGGGCTACGACAGGTTTTTAAGAAAACCTTGTTAGTTGTATATATGCCCTAGAGGCCATTGTTATACATGTGATATATATTATAGTGAATGCTTGGACATATATAGAGAAGACTTTCTTACTCGACATGATAATATGCTATCTGGTTGTTCTTTATCTTAACATATTGACTTATATTATGATATTGTCTTGCTCTCACATGTTGATAAAGCCCTTAGGATGTGTACTTGACTACTAGAATTATGATGGAGATCATACTAGTGGGGCGAGGGTAGTCCGTAAGTACATCCTACAATTGTTCCTAGTCGTGGGAGTATCGAGATGGGGCATCGATATTCCAGAGTAGACCAGCGTATACATATCTTGACTCATATGATGGGCGATGGATGATCCCACATCTATTGGTGTTTGACATCAAAGATAGTATACGGGTGCTCAGTGGAGACTGGGTACACTGAACATGACGCGCCGAGAACTCCTAGATGGTATTATACCTCACGTCAGATAGCAGTTCTCTGGTGACACTGGTACAGGATAATCTGTTGACCCGAGATCGTCATAGAGTCTTGTGTGATTCCCACTGTGATTTGATTTCCACCTTACCACATTCAAGAGAACGTGCAAAATGGTGGTTTTTGGGTACAGTCCCGAGTCACATGGAGGCAATGAGCGATAGGAGGGGATTTCGTCTCTCCCGGTATAGGGGTTGATGTTGCGCTGTACTCGATTGGCCATAACAGGAAATCCCTGGTTAGGGTTGCTGAGATTTACTGGTAAACTTTATCAGTAGTTTCTCAAACCGTTATGAGCCTCACATCGGCATGATTTATCAAGCTACTGGGGTCTGACGTTTACCGCCCTTAGGCTTGATATGCGACATATCAGACGAAGAGACCGGACTGTACGGTAGTGTTACTTATTGGATTCACTGGGGTATGAGCAGGCATGCTTGTTGATCTTCTGATCGTTCAATACCCGGGTTTCCGTTACGTGCAGCTAGTACCGCTGACGGTTTGTGGGTGACTGATATGATCATCACCTACTGCCGGCGTATTGACGAGTCTTTAGAGTCCTACACAGAGCTTTCCTGGCTCAGGCGAAGCGAAGTAGGAGCACATATGTGATATGTACAGGACCGAGATTAATACGTGTATGTGATACCGTATTCTATTCTCGCGATATGTGATATCGGCCGGTTATATGTGATATAGCCGGGTTATCTGATCAAGTGTTGATTCAATAAGTTGATACATTTGATATTAGTCGGTTATATATGATATAGCCGGATTATTAAATTAAGTGTTGATTTAATAATTTAATGTATAATTATATATTTGATATATTAATTTACATTAACTAATATAAGCTCACGTAAGCATTTTTTTCTCTCACTTGTGCACACTTAATATAAATGTGATATATATTATTGTGTCATGCTTGTTGTACATGCAACATGGGTGTATGAGACTCACACCATGCTTATAATAATGTGAGGGTTTATTTATTTAAATTAAATCAAAATTGGTTGGAAATTAGTCATGGTTGATATTTAGTAGAAGCTTGTGGAACCTTTGACTTAGTCCACTAATTTTGTTTTATTTGAGATATTTATTAACCCAACCATTCTCATTAGCCATGGTTAAGTCTCTACATAACTTAGTATATGATACTAACTCACTCATGGTTGCTATTCTCACCTCATGAGTTTCATTCTCTTCTCCACTTCATCTTTTTCGTCATCTTCTTCAAGCTCTCTAGGTTTTGAGGAGGTGAAGAAAATTAGTGAGAAAATAAATTCTAAAGTGAGCAAAATTCCTATTTCATCATCCTCTATCAGACTAGCCATTTAGTTTAGGGTGTTTGCTTCACTAATTCCCAATTAGTGAATAGATAGCTTGAGTTGGTGTCTCCTCGACGTAGATCATTTTCGGCCTCGAAGACTTCAAGCAAGCTTGTTCCTTTCATCTTGTGGAGCCATTGGTGTTAGTTTGTTCACCTAAGATAGTATACTGGTGCTCATTGAGTTATGAGTACACTGGACGGACTCGCCGGGAACCTGCTAATTCGTATTATACCTATTGTCAGATAGCGGTTCCCAGATGACATGTGTACAGGTTAGTCTGTCGACCTGAGATCGTCATTTGTCTCATGTGAGTTCCCACTGTGCTTTGATTACTATCCTACCACGGCTCAAAGGAGTCGTGCAAACAGGTTTTAGTTGGGTACAGTCCCGAGTCGCATGGAGGCAGTGAGCGGATCGTCGGGGATTCGTCTCTCCCGGTATTGGGGTTGATGTCGCGTTGTGCACGGGTGACCATCACCAAAAATTCTCGGCTGGGATGAACGAGAATTACCGATCTAGGATCGATAGTTTCTCAGGTAGTGATGGGTTTCATACCGACACTAAATGTCGCGTTTCTAGGGGTCTGACTTCATCCACCCTTTAAGACTCGATATGCGATACTCTTACACGAACAAACCGGATTGTACGGATATTGTCACTGTCAGGCTCAGTAGGGGTTCTTGATGAGTTTGCTCGTCGGCCTCCCTTTCGCTCAATATCTGGGAGCCGTTACGTACAGCTAGTGCCGCTGACGTACTTGTGGTTAAACCCACTGCCAGCGTATTGACGAGTCTTTAGAGTCCCCACACAGAGAGTTTTCACGGTTCAGGCGATATGGTGTACATGACGTATGTTGGCGCATACAGGTGTCCGATTAAATATGTGTACAGGCTGCACAGACTTTAATCGGACGTTGATAATACTAGCGGCTTAGGATTAAACCGGATTATTAAATCAGATTTTGATTTAATAATTTATATATGTACTCTAGTATTATTGTTCATTATTCATTTTCTCTCTTCGCTATTCATATTTTTGTACGAATGCGCGTATATGTATTTCAATATATATACCGGGTTGCATTCCGTATTTATACGGATTAGCTTCTAGAAGATGGCCACCTCATTATTTGATTTTTCATTTTAGAAAATCAATTTGGGAAATGAGATGGTGGGTGAGTTGGCATGAGCATGGATGATGGCATGTTGAGAGGTATGGCATGAATTTGTTTATTGTGAAAATGAGTAGAGATATTTTGATTGCATGGTTGTAAATTATTGTAGCCATTCTTTACATGTCATCCATTCATTCTATTCTTGATTTTTGCTTCATGATTTTCTCATCCTCATTCTCACTTGGAGACTTAGCCATTTTCCATGGTTGCTCATGCCATTGCTTTCCTCACCTCCTTCTTCATCTTTTATGGTTGCTCTTGAAGCATTTTGATGAGAGAAAAATTATAGTGAGATAATCCAACACCTCCACTCTCCATTGCTAACAACTTTGGAGCGTCGGTTGCCTCGCTTGGCGAGGCTGAAGCTTGCGCTGTTTCTCTCGGGTGGATCATCGTAGATGGAGGAAGACCGACGCCCAAATTCGATCCGCAACCACTAGGAGTTTGGGATGATGGTTGAAGACCGAAGGATACGGATCAACTCGGTATAGCCATCTAACTCTTATAGGGTTTAGGATAGATTCGGACATCGGGTCATGGTAGCACCAGTTTAGAAAAATTTTGTTCCACATTTGGCCACGATTTGATGGCCGGGGCGCTGCCGTAACCCAACATGATTCTCCTGGGCTTTTCCTGGAGAACCTATAGAAAGTACAAATTCTAGGGTTGGTGACACAGTAGTAATTTGATGAGTTTCTCTATAAGAAAATGTTAAATTACATATGAATTAACCGATATAACTTGAAAAAAGGCAAACATGTTATGGTCTTTACTCGCTTATAATCAACCACATCAGTGAGTAGCCTACTATTTTGAAGTTAAATAAGATTGGACCAAGGTGTAACCCATACCCTCCCCTAATAAGGCATTCTAACTTTTTATTTGAAGTTAATTAAGGTCGGACCAAGGTGAAACCCACACCCTCCCCTATTAAAAAAATGGAGTTGATCTCCTCTCTGTGTTACATTTCTTATGCCCCCCTAACCAACATTCCCACCCTTTGGGACGTGGATAATGTAAATTGTGAACCACCCTCAACAGTGACCCATTGGAATTATGTTCTCACCCTTTGGTATTTGTGAAGTCCTTGGCGGATTTGAATTCTTGGTCCTTTATCTTTTTCCTTGTTACTTTTTATAGTTTTGTTACATAGGTTATTTTTCAGTCCTCTATTCCATTCCACTTATGCTTGTAAGCATATGTTAACATTTTTCCATGAACACCCCCCAAACCCCCAATCCCCCCCCCCCAAAAGAAAAAACAAACTAAAAAAAGGAATAAGAGAAAATTAAAAACATCTATGAATGTCAGCGCTTCAGACTAAATTAGCTTTCTTCTGCTCTCTATATACTTTCCATTTTAATTATGTTCCTAACTTTGTTTAGTGCACTACTTAATCACAGTCCAATATCAAAGATTTGGCCTGAGAAACTACTATGTCAAATTCCAATTCAAATAACCTCCAAACCTCTTTTGTTCCTGCACTTCCACTACTTGCATGGTTCATGTCTCCAGTATGGATCTCCAATCGCCAACTGTTTCTTCCTGCCTGAAGCATCATAATAAGCTCCCTAATACATATATCAAAATCTTCTACATGCCTGTAGACACTTGAGTATTCCTTTTCCACACAAGACACTTACAAAGGATGTGGACTGGTATGGACTGGTGAATCTGCTTCCTGTCTATTGCTCATGACTCGTATGATTGGCTATTTGCAACTTTTTGTTTAGGAGTTACCACACTAACCGGTAACTACCGCATTTGTCAAGTTGTCCGAGCTTTTCTTGGGACAAAAGGAGCGTAGAGTACTACATCATCTAAGAGATTGTTTTAGGAATAGGTCAATTATCTTTATACTTTGCCTTTTCACCATCTGACTCCATTTCTATCACGGGGATTAGATATATATTTTTAAATTAATTGCTATATTTTCTGTGGCACTTCGTCTAATTTTGATTGGTCCTGTTCCCTATATTACTTCAATTCCTTGACCGTTTACAGCATAAGTTTCCAAGTTTTTGAAGCATTTCAACTTTCTCATTCTCCATTTAATTATAATTGCTGTCTGCATTAGGTACTTACAGTTCTTCACTTCTTTGGTTTGTGCCGCCCTGCCCCTCATATTACTTTAGACTCTATAATCATGAGATTTAATTGTAGCATTCTATATGCTTGTGGTCAGTTTCGGTGATGTGTGCAATTCTTATTTAGTACTGTCAGCTGCATATCCCCTGCAAACCAGCCAAATCTATAGAGTCGACTCACCTCTTTTCATGTCTTTATATGTCAGAATCCACCTTCTGTTCCCACATTAGCCGCCGTGAAACTGTCCAGTTGGTTAAGACCGTCGACGTTTGTCATTGATTGGCACAATTTTGGATATACCCTACTCAGTTTGTCTCATGGGAGAAGTCACATAATAGTGAAAATCTATCACTGGTAATCTGTAGTTTGCTTCAAATATTTTATTTGAAATTACTTATAGTATCGAATTGTAATGGCTTCTTATGGACTTTGCAATTTTTTTTATAGGTTTGAGAATTTTTTTGGAAGAATGGCCACTAGTTCCTTATGTGTTACAAAGGCAATGCAACATGAACTTGCTCAGAATTGGGGAATAAAGTGAGTGATCTGGTCTAACTGCTTATACACATTGTAGAGGTCTTGAGCTTTATGTTTTTTCCTTTCATAAAAGCATTGATCTTATTTTCCCCTTCTCCTCTGCGTGGTCAGAGCAGTAGTTCTCTATGATCATCCTCCAGAGTTTTTCCCTCCTGCTTCATTGAAGGAGAAGCATGAGGTGAATTAGTAGATTATTTAGCGCACCTTTTCCAGTTTATATATTCATCACTACTTCCTTGAAAGTTGAAACATGCCGTAGTTGTTTTGCAGGCTAGAGAACAACATACGTCACCGGAAGGGTATTCGGGACTGTGTTAGTATAGGTACTCATGATTTTACTGCATATATATTTTCTTAAACCGATTGATCGTGGGTTATATATGGTTTATGGGGCATGACATAATTTCAGGAAATCATGACAATCCGGCTCAGGAAATCATGACATGCATGTTAGAAAATTGATGACCCACAATCAATTGGCAAAAAAAGAACATGAAGTAGTCAATCATAGGTATGCTTTTCAGACATAATGAATGAAGCTGTGTAATAAGACCCATTAGTTAAGACTCTCGATCTATATAATTGTATGTGCAATATAAAGATGTACAATGAGTTTAACAACACTGTCTTTAAAATTATATTTTTCCCGAAATGAAAACAGTTTTGGGAAGTTGGCATGAAATGTAAGAAGACTGCCACATTTGATTTGTTGAGGCATATACCTCATTGAGAAATAAAAAAGGATTCCCCTAGAAGGTTTGTTGAATAATAGCATCACCTGACAAGGTACATAGAACTTTCACATGCATATAGAGGTCATGAATCAAGATTCTGGAACGCGGTAAGCGTTTGGGTGGTGCATACCTCATATACAACATAAGCGCCATGCATTGAATCAAATATCGGTAGATATCCCATTATCGGTAAGTCACCGTATTGATACGTATCGTTATTGGTAATTCTCATTTGAGCCCGAAATCGGCCGATATTTTTAATGTTGGCCGATATATCGAATTCTACGTATTGGCCCAATCGGCCGATATGAATCATATCGGATCATTATTAAATTAAATAAAATTGTAATGTTATTTATTTAATTAATTAGATTTCTTAAATATGGGGTAATGGGCCGAACCGATTATAAACCCCTCAAAAGCCAATATACATCAAGCCAAATATAAAAAGAACAAAACAAAACTAAAAACAATATTTTTAAATGCATTTACGATAGATGATAATTTAAGATTTATCATAATTATATATTTATAAAATTAATAAAATAAATTTACAGAGTGCTTGATGTAGACTAGACTAATATGTTAAATATGTATGTAGGAAAGTACGATATTATACCAGATATACCTGATATCGATATTCGATATGAACCCATATTGCCGTGATATCGTGTGATATCCGCGATCCGATATTAAAAACATTCATCTGATGTCCGATATTTGATACATTGGCGCCATGTATGCGACTGCATATGTGGTATGGCTTTTTGAAGAGAAAAGGAGAGGCAAAACGAAAATGAAACAAATAAAAGACAGAATTTGATGAGATGTCTAGGAAAGAATTAAGAAAAACTTATCATTACACTGTTTAGATTAATGTAAATGAAGATACATTGATAAAGCATACCTTTACAAGAAGAGAAGTAACCTTAAAAGAGGAGAACAAAAAGAAGAAGAGAAATTATAAATACAATGAGGGCTCATATAAGTTTAATTGGATTTAGGGTTGGTCCATTTATCATCCCACACAATAACCAACCCTACTCTAATTGCATAGAACAATGTCCGGTAGATGTTTTGAGCTTTGAAAACAAGTTTTGTTTGCATAATTTGTCATGCGGCCAATTATATGTGCCACAAGGCCGGAATACTGCATATGCAGGTGCATAAGCGTAAAGCATTTTACAATAGTGATCATGGTTCATGCGGCATATTATATGTGCACCACGGGGGCCGCATACTGCATATGCGGCGGCATAGGTGTAAAGCATTTTACAATAGTGATCATGGTTCATGACTAATAAGCTTCCGGACCTTAATCGTACTTGTATATTAATCATTAGCCTGATTTATTTTGTAAAGGCTGCTTGCTGGTGGTGGTGGTGGTGGTATGGTTTATTGTTGTACTCTGCTAGATATTAGCAGTCACAGTTATTACTGAGAAAAATTAATGGTAACAAAGACATTTATATCATTTAGTCAATTCACAGGCCCTCTTTGAACGGTTCTTTTCAATCTTTTGGTTCCTCTTTTCTTGTTCACCAAATATTTGTTTTCCTTTTATCCAATTGTTGGCCATCTACGGTTTCAATAAGCTCCCATAAATAAGAAATACAAAAAGAGAAAGATGCCAAGATGGTATTCAAATATCTAAGAAATTTGGCCATTCATTGTAAGTTGCTTCAATACACAGTTTTTATATCTTTCAAGACTCCTGATGAGGATTTTGGCATACTACTTGAAGCAGCAGTTATGTATGATAGACGTGTTGCTGCAGCGTTAAATGAGGATGACTCAATCGCGGAAGAAAAGCTCTGGAGAGATATTGATAACGGGCACCAACACTTGTACCCTAGATTGTTATTCATAATTACTGGTATTGTTTATTAATATTGTTATACTAGTTTAACTAATAGCAAATATGGTCAATCGAGTCATAATCTCCCGTTATTAAATTGAAGGCAAGGGACCAGAAAGAAGTAAATATGATGAGAAGATAAAGAAGTTGAAGCTGAGACATGTGGCATTCCGAACAATGTGGTTATCAGCTGAGGATTATCCACTATTGCTTGGTAAAATGCCACTTTTGCTTGCAAAATGATGTGTCCAAAAAACTTTTGTTATCATTTCTTTTCTTTTTTTAAATAAATTTCGTTATTGTTTCCTTCTCATGGTAAGATCTCTCTTGGTAAGGATTTTCTTTTTGTATGTTAGAACTGCATGCACTGATGTATTTCGCTTTCTTTTTATTTGCTCTCTTCAAGCATCGAGGAACTTGTGAAGGTTGGAAAAAATGGGCTTCTCTTTTCTTCATCGTCCGAGCTTGCTGATGAATTGATGGTTAGTTTTCTCTGCTAAACGATTTATTGGGCTCAATTTCTATGTTAGCATTCTAATTTCTACATCTTCTGAGCAGCAACTCTTGCTCACCGTTCACAATTGAAATGGACAATTGAGAATAATTTTATTCAAACTATCTTTATAATTTACAACATTATCCAATCATTATGTATCATAATTGTAAGACTTATATGTGTTTTCTTTGATAATATGATGCAGATGCTATTCATAGGTTTCCCAGAGAATTGTGACGCCCTAAATTCTTTAAGCGACGGGTTCTCAGTTATAGGATCCTCGGGTAGATGGTCTATTGAATGGGAAACACATGCACTGCCACTTATAAGAGAGGTATTTTATGGCTCAATTTATTTAAGATATGTGAAATTCGTGCATTAAGCAAACATTGCTTGATTGGAAATTATCTGAAGAATAATAGTTGGGAAAATTATCACATTCATAGGACAGAGTTTGACAGCCATACAAGATCTGAACATAGTGATGCCAAGTTTACTTGTATTTTAGGGACAAAGTGTTGAACTTACTCATATCATTACCATCTTATGGAAAAATTACATCAGCTGTAGAAGCATGGTTCTCTTACTGGAGCTTCATTCTGATTAATATTTTTTCATGGTGAATGCTGTTATTGAAATCACCTAGAAAGTTAAAAGATCATAAATGAACTGGTCAACCTCATCGTAGGTTTCAATATGCTTGTGTGGCAAGCCTGTGGGACACAATTTCATCCTTCTCATCAATTTTGGTAAGGGGTTGTTTGATAGGAATCGGGATTGGTTTTACCGTTTAAGGAAGACAGTGTTCATGTAGGGTGAAAAGGCTTGAATTCCCATTCTTCTGTTTGTTTAGTAGGAATTGGAATTGTACTTTTTAGGAATTGACGTCACAATTCTCATTTCCAACTCCCAGCTCAAACCCATGGAATTGCCAATTCTCATTTCCAACTCACCAAATTAACTCTTTTTCTCTTACAATTCCAAAACCAATTCTCGCTTTTTCTCAAAACTACCAAACAACGCAATACAACGTCTTCCTACTCTACTGACAGAATTCCTAGGAAACAAACAGACGAATGGAAATTCCAAGCAGACAAGAAAAATAAGAATGTTTACTATACGTCTAATTCCCATTTTTTGATTCCACATGCCAAATGGCCTCGTATATTTAATATTTGGGACACTTGCGATATATTGAAGAGCCATGGTCTATTCCTTAAAACACACCCTAAAAGAGAGACCCTAAAAGAGATGCAGAAAGTAGAATTCACTTTCTTGCAACCTCATCTTCTTGGACCATTTCACTTTCTCTCCAAAGCCATGAAAAGTGAGAGGAAGTGTATTAAAAAAATGTATTTTATTTTCTTCATACTTACATTTCTACCTTATTTGAGCTATTTTCTTTCTACCATATTAACCAAATAACCTGAGTCCACTTTCCGGTATGACATAAGCGCCAACCTAGTTTCTTTCATGCTTTCTTCTCTGCAAAACAAACAAGAATTAATATTTTCTTTTCACTTTCTTTCCATTTGAACATTCCTATTACTTTCTTGATTTCCTATTTTCTTTTGACTTTCTAGTTGCCCAAACATGACCTTATGTAAAAATAGTGCCACATTGGAAAAATTATGAGATACATGAGTATAAGATATAAGATGGATCAAAACTCAACAAGGATTGGGTCTTATTATTGGAACCGTTACCTTGTTGATGTTTAGCACATCTTATATTTTATACCCATGTACCTCTTATAGTTTTTCCAATGTGGGACTATTTTTAATCCGCACATCTCAGCATATGGCATGGCTCCCAAGCTTAAAATTTTCTTTTTCAAAATTTTGTGAGGTTGTAACGCAATTTCATTTCAGTCACCTTGCTGCTGAACTTACTTGCTGGTCATTTCGACGAATCACGGGTGATTCCAAAAGATTGATGGATCTTATAAATGTTGATGCGATGTTGTAAAGAATATGGTGATATGAGGCTTCTGTTTGATTTCATTTTGATCAATCAGCATGTTGGTTTTGTTTCTACATTATAGAGGCTCTTCGGGTGAGCGACTCCATACAGATTTAATTATCTTCGATTCGCATTAAATTTTTACAGGGCTTGATGGCGCTACGGTAGTGCTCGCTGTGCTACGCAGAGCAGAGCGTTGCGAGAATGAAACGGTAGCGATTGCGTTCCACATGGTTTAAGTTCGCTGGGTTCCTTTCTCCGGTTTTCGCTTTGGCAGCGTAGCAGCTGTCCTAATCTATTGTTGTATTAGTTACAATTTAATGTTTTAAAAAAAAAGAATCTACTCGCTCAAATATATTACAAACTTGGATATGACCGACATGTTATTGATGGGACATGACACAAGATGTATGGTGGATAATGCTAGACTTTTGTTTGTTAAGATTCAAGTTTTTAAAAAAAAGTACAATAATAAAATGCCAAGTGTTAAAGAAAGGGACCACAGCGGCTCGTCACACAATAATAAAATGCTTGACTTTATTTAATTACAAAATTCATTTGGAGTTGTATGAGTAATTAACAGTTATCAACATTTCGGCTTAAATGTAAGGGCCATTTTTGGACATGGAGTTAGCATTATCGGGAGTCTATTTTTAAGGGGAGGCTGAGGAAATGTAACAAGCCCCAAACTCCATTTAAGAAAATTGTTTGGGGAAATGGAGTTTAGATGGCCTCAGTTATCTCTCTTTTCCAAAATGGATTGGATGCAACAAGGTAAACTTAGCATTTTGGAGTTAATTTTGCTAATGTTTTGAAAATCCAATGCAAAAGTTCAACCATCAGCACTATATAGCTATAGCAAAAGAATACACGGTTGAGTTGATTCAATGCAGGCAAATGAATGGAAAGATTCCAGAGAGAACAAAATCCAAGTGCACATAAAAAGCAATTTCTCCCATTACTTTTAAATTGATGGTTATTATCATAAACATTGTTTTTCGTGGTGTAAATCATAGATTCATAGGCGTACAAAAATTCTTATATTCAAGCTTCTTTTCTCATATATTTAGAGATGTAAAATGTAAAAATGCAGAAAATTTTGCCACCATCTAGCATCCCGGTGAGCTTAAATAAATGATGTAAATGATAGGATTTTTTTGTATGTAGATGTCGGTAGATCTTAGAGCATGTAAATGAACATTATCGGTGTTAAACCATTCATTCAAATATAAGAAATGAGGTTTTTGGTTGTCGTAAGAGAGTAAAATTTTCTGCCATGGTGGTTGAGATTCTGCTTTTTCTTGCTAATTAAATGAAGAGTAAAATTCACATTGATAATATATAACCTGAAGTCATTAGTGGTTATTAATTGGGCATCTAGGGTTGTAAAGTTCTTAAGCTGGAGAGATTATTCTGTAAAGTCCTTAAGCTCCATATGATTTGCTTAATCACAATGCCAATAAAATATTTCTCTATTGTTATAACTCGACAAGTGGGTTATGTAGGCTGTTGCTCTCACATTTAATGCAAAAAAGAAATACAGAAAAATGAGGAAAAAATCTTAATTTTAAGTTCATTGACAAATATGAAGTCTCTTAATCAACAAAACTCAACATGACATGAAATTTTTTTCAGACTTTTGGTAAAAAAATACTTAAGAATCATAATTAACCTCTTAAATCTTTTAAAATAATAAATTATTGGATATAGATGTCCTCAAGATAATTATTGTAATTATAGAAGGACCTATAAGGACAGAACAATTTTACTCGAGATGATAATATGCTATATGGTTTGTCTTTATCATTTATGTGTATACGTTTTACTCGCTATGATGTATTTCTAATACATAGTGATAAAGCCCATGGGATCTTTGTTTGACTATTAGGATTATGATGTTGGATATAGTGCCCTCAAGGCAATTATTATGATTATAAGTATGCGATTGTGATAATTGAGGAAGAACCTATACAAGTAGAACAGTCTTACTCGAAATGATAGTATGCTATCTGGTTTGTTTTCATCATTGATGAAACCCGTAGGATTCTTACTTGACTATCAGCATTATGATGTCGATCATATACATGGGAGCTGAGTAGTCCATAAGTACATCGTTAAATGTCCCTAATCGTGGGAGTATCGAAACAGGGCATCGATACTCCGGAGTAGACCAGTGTATACGTTTCTAAATCTCGACGAGGGGCGGTGACCGGTCTCACAAGCCATTGGTGTTGTGTCATCTAAGATTGTATACAGGTGCTCAATAGAGGTGAGTATACCGGACGGACTCGCCGAGAACTTCTAGATGGTATTATATTTATTGTCAGATAGAAGTTCTCAGGTGTCATGAGTATATGTTAGTCTTTTGACCTTAGATTGCCATTTGTCTCGTATGAGTTCCCACTGTACTTTGATTACTACCCTACCACAGTTCAAAAGAGTCGTGCAAACAGGTTTTAGTTGGGTACAGTCCCAAGCCACATGGAGGCAGTGATCGATTGTCAGGAATTCATCTCTCCTGGTATAACATTTCAAAAAAATAAAATATTATTTTTGGGAATTTTTATAATTAAATAATAAATATTATGAATATTTTATTAACGTGGTATAATTAAATACCGATAAATTGGAAAATATTTGTAAAATTATAGAAATTACTGAAATGAGAGTGTTTTAGTTGATTTAAGAAAATTATGAATTTTTATAATTAATTGTATACAATTTTAATGCTAATCGCGATTAAATATCGCTAATCGTGGATTAAACTTGATTTGTGCACATGACATGCACCAAGTCCTTTTTCACATTTGATACATTTTTCTACCATGGCTTTTCTTTTCCTCATGCATTTGGTTTTTAAAATTTAGAAGAGAAAAGAATAGAAAAGAAAAAGGAAAGAAAAGAAAAGATTAAAGAATTGGGGACAAAGAGGGATGGGCATGAAAGAGAGTGAGGTGGGGGGTTCTCTTGACTTGGTCTCATTTCCTCTCTCATTCTCCCTTAATCATTCTCACTTCTTCCTTCACCATTGCTACTGCCCTCTCTCCCTCCCCCCTCTACCTCCTCACAACACACCCAAAAACCCATTAAAATCCCATCCCCACTTCATTAAAAACATGCACATGCTCCCTACAAGCACTTTGAACCAAGAAATGATGGATTTTGAGCACTTGGGGCAACTCAAGAAATTTCTTGAGTTGCCAAATGAGGTATATTCATCACCTTTATTGTAGTATTTCATTTCCTTTAGCACATATACAAATTTAGAAGTGTTTTAATGCGGTTTAGTGAGCTTTGAAAATTCCTAGAAGAGAGTTGTGGGATTCTTGAGTTGTGGTGGTGAAATTGAGGCCTAGTAGTGACCATAGAACCCCTGAAATGATATGAATCCTAAGAAGACCAAGACTTGAGGGGAAATATGTTCGATATCGGTTTTATGTGTTAATTTGAGAGTGCAGGAAATCTGGAGTGACCCGGGAGTTTTTCAAGAAAACCAAACAATACCATTGACCTAATTAAGACCCTATGAGACCGCCCTGTGAAAACGAGCCCCAACAGAACCCCCAAACAGAGCAGGAAGAAAATTTGGGGCTTGTGGCCGGCCACAGTAAGGAATTGGGTGCCCAGGTTTCTTCTGTAGATCACATACCCCCCATACATCACCCCAGTACTGTTTGTGCACCTTGTTTTCCCCTGAACTAAAATCTGGAGCATGTTTTCTAGGTTGCTGCTTTATGTTTTACGATGTTTATGAATTGGAGTTTTGATAATTGTGTTTTAACTCGATCACTTGACGTTTGTACGTCTATATCGAGCGTGATTTGGTTGATTTGCGTGTGTAGACCATAGGTTTTAACCTATGGGTGATTCGTGTGTCGTTTCGATTGCGAATTGGATTTTAATGCGATACGATGTGTTATGACATGTAGGTACCCTCACGAAGACTTCGAGATGACAAGCAAGCACATGGCGACATCGGCATCGGCAAGCGAAGATCAAGGTGAGTAGATTATATCTACGGGGGAAGTCGGGTGGATGGCGTATAGCACCCCCGCAGTTCGTAGTATAGAACGCGAATGCGTTATGTTATATATAGATATATACTTATATGGTTTTATAAGATGTGTATACTTAGCTAGAATTGATTTAAAAGACTCTGGTTGATAGTGTCGTTAGTTAATTTCCTAGTCGCGAACCCTAGAGTAAAGTTTTGCATACACGCACACACACACACACTTGCATACATTTTATTACTTGTGCGTACACACACACACACACACACACATACATGGATGATAAGGATAGTATACGATATTTGGAGATGAGTCGATGAGATTGGGCATGGTGCCACGAGATCGGTGATATGATTTGGTTCGTATTATGAGATACGACATGATATTATAGCGGGTCCATAGACGATGTGTTTTCATACACACGCATATATATATATATGTTGATGGTATCAGTATGTACTAGACTTTAGATCAGTGCCCCAGTTCATGATATGATGATAAGGATACCAGATAAATGATGGGATAAATGTGATATTGACCCGTTCCCAGATTTGGGATGCTGTACGATGGATTTACCGTACGTGAGATAATTATGATGATTGATCCGCACTCTTGACTCGAGGTTGTCATATTATATATATTGTATCGTATGTGATACTATTGAGGCAGGATCACCGACTATTATATTTATATATATATCGACTCAGGTTTAGGTGGCTTCCTTACCCTTTTCGATTAGTCTGTTAGTTTAGTCCTGTAGTTTATTTGTAGATGTTAGACTAGACTCGAGTTATACCTATTTCAAAACTAACGAATCGTGAGTATTTTTAAAGACATGCCAAGGGATTCTACGGATATTTCAAAGGACGTACCTTTTCTTAAAAACACCGTAGCCCTTATTTTCTAAACACCACGATTCGTGTTATTTCAAATGGAAAAACTGTATGACTCATATATATTAATGTAGATTCTTCATTGTTGCGTTTATTATTCATTTGCCGCATATTCTTGCTATTCGCATCGCATTTCATGCTTAAATGTGTTTTATTGTTATATTGAAACCCATGCTGTCAGGACACCAGCACCATTACCGATGATGTGTATGCTCCACGTACACCTGCTTGCTGGCTCACACACATCATCATCAGCAATTGCCATGTCACGTACACATTAGAAAATACTACTTAATTAGTACAAAATGTTAGCCGATAGTTTCGACATGGTACTAGTGAGCTCGCTTTTATATGATAGCTTAAACATTGCATTTATTACTGTGATTTTTATCCATATTTATATATTCATTTGCCATGACATTATGGGCTAGTCCGGATTGCCGGAGCCCAATATTATGAAATTCATTGTTTATTTACCCTTGAGATTTGGATTTCGGATTTCCATGAGATTTCTGGATTTGGAGAAACCGCAAGGATTTTATAAACTGATTATCATTTTAAAATGAAAGTTGCGGTTTTCTCATGATATGATATGAGATATGTCCACCATGAGTTTTCTCGGCTCTTGAGGGATATCATACACCCGATTCAAGGAGGAGGAGGAACCGTCTGTGGGTGCATAGTGGACCCGGTGCGGTACCCCGGGGCAAGATGGTCGCAGATGATGGCGTTGAGCCTGGCAGGGGAGCACTCCCGACCGGTGATTTTATTGTGACTCGACGGATATCCGGAGGATACTAATCGGAGTATGGGCCAGTCCGGATAGCCGGAGCCCTAGATATTGAGATTTGATGATTTGGGCCAGTTTGGATTGCCGGAGTCCTTGATATTGAGATTCGAGGATACAGGCCAGTCCGGATTGTCGGAGCCTGAGATATTGAGATATTGGGATTTATATATGTTTTGTGTCGATGGTTGACACTGATTCTATGTTGATTTCATTGATGATACCTCGATTTAAATATACAGAAATCTCACTAAAATAGGAAAACAGTTTTCATATGCATGATGTATTCTGTTTTCATTATATTGCATTTATACCTCATATTTATGATATGTTGCTACCTGAGGTATTGATACGAGCACTTGGTATTACACTTATGTATAGATGTTTACCCTTTCCACCTTATCATGCTTCAGGCTTTATGGTTTTATATATATTTGATCGTATTGACCTAGGATTGAGTCATGCATACGATTTCTGCTCTGTGATGTTTTCTACTCACGAGTTGGCAACTCACCCCCGTTGTGCCACAGTTTCTTGCAGGTTTTGCCGTACAGGTTTTCCTTTGCGGCTTTGCTGGCACATTACTTCATTCTGGGTGATTGCTTTGGTATGTGGGTTCACTCGCATCGTGACCACCATTGTACTTATTTATATTCAGTTGTATCTAGTAAACTCTATCAACCAGACTTGTATATTTTATAATCTTAGAAGACCAGTTGTATATTCTTTCGACCTTAGAGTCGCGCGTTGTATTATTATAGGTTTTCTTGATGATATTGAGTTTGTTTTTGAGTTTTGATTCTCGCCCTTCGACGTTGTATATTATATTGCTTGCGTGGTTGTGACCGCCAATTGGCGAAGAGCTAGCTCCCGTTTGGGGATGCCTTTATTCATATTATTCATGTTGTACCCTTTTGGGGCCAGTATTTACAAAGGAAACTCTGCCGAAATTTTCAGAAAAGACTTGAGATTTTAAAAATGCATATTCGGCTTATGTTATTAAAACCACTTGCTTTAAATAAGTTTCTTTACTTCTTTCTTAAAATGGTTTAGATTTCTAGAATTTTTGGTTTACTTGAATTAGATGGGGTCCTATAGGCTTTATATGATTCAAGTGCCAGTCACGTGCCATTTTCGGGTCGTGACAAAGTTGGTATCAGAGCGCTAGGTTAACCTTGGTTCGAGTCTATGTTTGACTATGCGGAATCTAAGGCGTATATATATATTCGGAATCTAGATTTGACCTTACGGAACTTAGACTTGGTCGAGGGGGTATTAGACCCGAACTTTCATCGCATAGGTTGACCTTGGTTGATGGACTAGGTGACTTAAGGAGAGTGACGTACCGTGTGTATGTTCCGCGACATACTTACGATACGCTACTCCGCTTAAGAAGCCTTAAGATGTACATTTCCTTGCACATTATTATATTCATTCCTATGATCTATCCTCATCGATATTGGTTTATGGTTTTGCTGCTACGATTACACGGGTAGAGAGAGCTACGGCTAGAGTTGCATCAGCATGAGCTCGTCACAGACGAGGACTGACCAGGGCGTGATTCCAGGGACACACGATTGCATAGATGTATCGTCCTATGGTGTTTTCGCGCCATGAGCATTTGAAGGATCGCTTTTACAAGATTTCTCGGACGTGCAGATCAGTACCAGAGGATTGCGCCACTGCTAGAGGCCAGCCAGATTATGATGACCGTCAAAGCACCGATTATTTTGATGATTGAGGCACTGTTCGGCGTGTGGACGAATGAGCCAGTGATTGCTGCGAATGACAAGATATCGCCCCAAATGTTTGAAGCTAACGCCGCACGAGTTGTACTTAGAGATATGATAGAAGATCGCTAGTCACCCAAGAAGGAATGACTAGGACATGTGATTTGTTTCCTACTCTGATGCGAGGTCATCAGATTGATTGATTCCAGCTAGAGACGATTTCACGCAGGTACGTTGAGAGTCGATAAAAGACGATCGAATGTCAGAAACCCATTTTTTCCAAGTTTAAAGTATTCGGAGAAACATGCAAGTAATTCCGTAGACCTTCTAGAAGAATGAAACCCTAACTCGATATAATGACCATGAGAACGCTTTGAAATCTTAGGGTTTGCAGCAGTTCAGCGGTTCCATTAATGAGGCTTGAGTTTACCCTTCTACGGCTGGTCCATAGGTACTATGGCATGTACTGGAATACTATTAAACTGTACTCAAGATATTGAGCTCTTGGGGGATTATGGAACTTTGACAAATCGATCGAAAGGTTCGACGTCATTCGGATATCATGTGACGGGATACATTGCTTGGGAGACTCCAGATACGAGTATAGCCGTTGGAGCGCAGTCCATGCAGCCACGACGAGACGAGTCCGAATCAGTCGACATTAGAGAAAAGTGGAGTAAGAGGTTCGTACGAGATCTTGATGAGATGACGTTCCACTCCGCTGACATCGGAGATGTGATACGCATGCAGAGGCGTTGTATATGGATATATGTTCTAGAAGGAGTCGTGATGAGTATGCAGCCGTTCCAGAATAAGAAATAGATTTAGCAAAAGGATGATAGCTTCCGGAAAGTTCGGCAGAAACGAGATTTGGGGATACTTCGACAGAACCTTTTTGGAATATTATACGAGAAGACTTGGGCCCAGAATCGGTCATATTACGTACACCCAGCAGGACAGAGTTCGGCATCGTCGACGAAACATGTTATGAGTGACCATAACAGTTGGCCAGAGATCTTTAGAGGATGTGCCAGAGCGGGACTGTTTCCGCCATATTTGATTTCGGTATTTTGGATGATTTATTTGCATGATTGAGATTTTGTGCACCACAGTTGCACTTGACTTCGATTTGATGTCGTTTGAGATGTTGATTCTGATTTCATGCCTACGGTATGCATGTGATTTGACTTATGATTTTAGCATAGTTTTCATGCACTTTTAGCATTTTGATTCGATTTTATGCACGCTGATGCACATGGTTGTGAGATTATATACCACGGTATACTTGATTTGGATTTGGATTGAAATGTGTTCTATACCGTCGATTTCGATTGTGATACTCGATATTTGTTTTCGTGCACCTTGTGCACTTGATTTGGATTCTTGCGCATACTTGACGCGCTTGATGCGATTTTAGTGCACGTCAGATGCACTAAATCGGGATTCTTTGTGCATATCAGATGCATCTGATATTGCTGTCAGGCACACCGTTGCCCTTGACAGATGTTTCGTGCACACCCGTTGCACTTAGATTTTGTTTTGTGCACGTGTATTGCACATTCATGGATTTCGATTTCCGTGCGCACCAGACGCACGCGGCTTTTTTATATACATTTTGGGATTGATTTCCCTTGAGCAGCCTGTTTTATGATATTTACTATTTGATATAGTAGCTGAGCAGGACTAGTCCGAGGATAGTACCTGAATATATTTTTGCATGCATTGATAGTTATCGAAGAGATTTCCAAAAAGGATCTATAGTCTCAGTATTTACCAACGTGTCTGGGAGGACACGAAAAATGTTACAAAGGAAACCCTTCTACATTATTTTTTTAAAAACGGCGGGACGTGTAGGTTAAACAAAGGGTATGTATATATATATATATATATATATATATATTTCTTACAATAAACATCCGCTACTGTGCCGCGATATGCGCATCACACAGCGACTTGAAAAGGTTTGGCATGCATTTCTTCATATGTTTTGACGAATTTACCACGATGCTACATGTATAGTTTTAATGTATATCATGTTGGTTTTCGACATTGGTGTCTTCACCATAACTCCGATGATTGCGGGATACTTGATGGAGTTTTGATTTTGAGTTATATACTCATTTTTCATGCGCACGCATTGCGTTACGATATGATTTTTGTATTTATGATTTCGGAGCCCCGACGACTGGATCATTTTACTGAAATGTTTTAGTATTTGAGGGGTTTAAATTTAAATTCGGGGACCGAATTTCTTTAAGGGGGGAAGACTGTAACATTTCAGAAAAATAAAATATTATTTTTGGGAATTTTTATAATTAAATAATAAATATTATGAATATTTTATTAATGTGGTATAATTAAATACCGATAAATTGGAAAATATTTGGAAAATTATAGAAATTACTGAAATGAGCGTGTTTTATTTGATTTAAGCAAATTATGAATTTTTATAATTAATTATATACAATTTTAATGCTAATCGCGATTAAATATCGCTAATCGTGCATTAAACTTGATTTGTGCACATGACATGCACCAAGTCATTTTCACATTTGATACATTTTTCTACCATGGCTTTTCTTTTCCTCATGCATTTGGTTTTCAAAATTTAGAAGAGAAAAGAATAGGAAAGAAAAAGAAAAGAAAAGAAAAGATTAAAGAATTGGGGACAAAGAGGGATGGGCATGAGAGAGAGTGAGGTGAGGGGTTCTCTTGACTTGGTCTCATTTCCTCTCTCATTCTCCCTTCATCATTCTCACTTCCTCCTTCACCATGGCTGCTGCCCTCTCTCCCTCCCCCCTTTACCTCCTCACAACACACCCAAAAACCCATTAAAACCCCATCCCCACTTCATTAAAAACATGCACAAGCTCCCTGCAAGCACTTTGGACCAAGAAAGGATGGATTTTGAGCACTTCGAGCAACTCAAGAGATTTCTTGAGTTGCCAAATGAGGTATATTCATCACCTTTATTGTAGTATTTCATTTTCTTTAGCACTTATATAAATTTAGAAGTGTTTTAATGCGGTTTAGTGGACTTTGAAAATTCCTAGAAGAGAGTTGTGGGATTCTTGAGTTGTGGTGGTGAAATTGAAGCCTAGTAGTGACCATAGAACCCCTGAAATGATACGAATTCTGAGAAGACCAAGACTTGAGGGGAAATATGTTCGAAGTCGGTTTTGTGTGTTAATTTGAGGGTGCAGGGAATCTGGAGTGACCCGGGAGTTTTTCAAGAAAACCAAACAATACCATTGACCAAATTAAGACCCTACGAGACCACCCTGTGAAAACGAGCCCCAACAGAACCCCCCAAATTGAGCAGGCCAGAAATTTAGGGCTTGTGGCTGGCCACGGTGAGGAATTGGTGCCCGGGTTTCTTCTGTAGATCACATACCCCCTATAATCACCCCAGTACTGTTTGTGCACCTTGTTTTCCCCTGAACTAAAATCTGGAGCATGTTTTCAAGGTTGCTGCTTTATGTTTTACGATGTTTATGAATTGGAGTTTTGATAATTGTGTTTTAACTCGATCACTTGATGTTTGTACGTCTATATCGAGCGTGATTTGGTTGATTTGCGTGTGTAGACCATAGGTTTTAACCTATGAGTGATTCGTGTGTCGTTTCGATTGCCAATTGGATTTTAATGCGATACGACGTGTTATGACATGTAGGTACCCTCACGAGGACTTCGAGATGACAAGCAAGCGCGTGGCGACATCAGCATCAGCAAGCGAAGATCAAGGTGAGTAGATTATATCTACGGGGGAAGTCGGGTGGATGGCGTATAGCACCCCCGCAGTTCGTAGTATAGAACGCGAATGCGTTATGTTATAAATAGATATATACTTATATGGTTTTATAATATGTGTATACTTAGCTAGATATGCTTTGTAAGACTTTGGTTGATAGTGTCGTTAGTTAATTTCCTAGTCGCGAACTCTAGAGTAAAGTTTTGCATACACGCATACACACACACTTGCATACATTTTATTACTTGTGCGTATATGGGGATGTGTATGTATACACACACACACACACATGGGTATGGGACTATGTATATATATATATATACATATACATGGATGATGAGGATAGTATACGTTATTTGGAGATGAGTCGATGAGATTGGGCATGGTGCCACGAGATCGGTGATATGATTTGGTTCGTATTATGAGATACAATATGATATTATAGCGGGTACATAGGCGATGTGTTTTCATACACACGCATATATATATATATATATATATATATATATATATATATTGATGGTATCAGTATGTACTAGACTTTAGATCAGTGCCTCAGTTTATGATATGATGATAAGGATACCAGATAAATGATGAGATAAATGTGATATTGACCCGTACCCAGATTTGGGATGTCGTACGATGGATTTACCGTACGTGAGATAATTATTATGATTGATCCGCACTCTTGACTCGAGGATGTCATATTATATATATTGTATCGTATGTGATACTATTGGGGCGGGATCACCGACTATTATATTTATATATATCGACTCAGGTTTAGTGGCTTCCTTACCCTTTTCGATTAGTCTGTTAGTTTAGTCCTGTAGTTTATTTTTAGATGTTAGACTAGACTCGAGTTATACCTATTTCAAAACTAACGAATCGTGAGTATTTTTAAAGACAGGCTAAGGGATTCTACGGATATTTCAAAGGACGTACCTTTTCTTAAAAACACCATAGCCCTTATTTTCTAAACACCATGATTCGTGTTATTTCAAATGGCAAAACTGTATGACTCATATATATTAATGTAGATTCTTCATTGTTGCGTTTATTATTCATTTGCCGCATATTCTTACTATTCGCATCGCATTGCATGCTTAAATGTGTTTTATTATTATATTGAAACCCATGTTGTCAGGACACCAGCACCATTACCGATGATGCGTATGCTCTACGTACACCTGCTTGCCGGCTCACACACATCATCATCATTAATTGCCATGTCACGTACACATTAGAAAATACTACTTAATTAGTATAAAATGTTAGCTGATAGTTTCGACATGGTACTAGTGAGCTCGCTTTTATATGATAGCTTAGACATTGCATTTATTACTGTGATTTTCATCCATATTTATATATTCATTTGCCATGACATTATGGGCCAGTCCGGATTGCCGGAGCCCAATATTATGAAATTCATTGTTTATTTACCCTTGAGATTTGGATTTCCGATTTCCATGAGATTTCTGGATTTGGAGAAACCGCAAGGATTTTATAAACTGATTATCATTTTAAAATGAAAGTTGCGGTTTTCTCATGATATGATATGAGATATGTCCACCATGAGTTTTCTCGGCTTTTGAGCGATATCATACACCCGATTCGAGGAGGAGGAGGAACCGTCTGTAGGTGCATGGTGGACCCGGTGCGGTACCCCAAGGTTGAAGTGATTCAAGTGCCTAAATGCAGTGGAGTGACTTCCTAATTTCTCAAGATGGTCGCAGATGATGGCGTTGAGCCTGGCAGGGGAGAACTACCGACCGGTGATTTTATTGTGACTCGACGGATATCCGGAGGGTACCGATCGGAGTATGGGCCAGTCCGGATAGCCGGAGCCCTAGATATTGAGATTTGATGATTTAGGCCAGTCCGGATAGCCGGAGCCCTAGATATTGAGATTTGATGATTTGGGCCAGTCCGGATAGCCGGAAGCCCTAGATATTGAGATTCGAGGATACAGGCCAGTCCGAATTGCCGGAGCCTGAGATATTGAGATATTGGGATTTATATATGTTTTGTGTCGATGCTTGACACTGATTCTATGTTGATTTCATTGATGATACCTCGATTTAAATATATAGAAATCTCACTAAAATAAGAAAACGGTTTTCATATGCATGATGTATTCTGTTTTCATTATATTGCATTCATACCTCATATTTATGATATGTTGCTACCTGAGGTACTGACACGAGCACTTGGTATTACACTTATATATAGATGTTTACCCTTACCACCTTATCATGCTTCGGGCTTTATCATTTGAGGTTTTATATATATTTTATCGTATTGACCTAGGATTGAGTCATACATACGATTTCTGCTCTGTGATGTTTTTTACTCACGAGTTGGCAACTCACCCCCGTTGTGCCACAGTTTCTTGCAGGTTTTGCCGTACAGGTTTTTCTTAGCGGCTTTGCTGGCACATTACTTCATTCTAGGTGATTGCTTTGGCAGGTGGGTTCACTCGCATCGTGACCACCATTGTACTTATTTATATTTAGTTGTATCTAGTAAACTCCATCAACTAGACTTGTATATTTTATAACCTTAGAAGACTAGTTATATATTCTTTCGACTTAAGAGTCGCACGTTGTATTATTATGTGTTTTCTTGACGATATTGAGTTTGCTTTTGAGTTTTGATCCTCGCCCTTCGGCGTTGTATATTATATTGCTTGCGTGGTTGTGACCGCCAATTGGTGAAGTGCTAGCTCCCGCTTGGGGATATCTTTATTCATATTATTCATGTTGTACCCTTTTAGGGCCAGTATTTACAAAGGAAACTCTGCCAAAATTTTCAGAAAAGACTTGAGATTTTAAAAATGCATATTCGGCTTATGTTATTAAAACCACTTGCTTTAAATAAGTTTCTTCACTTCTTTCTTAAAATGGTTTAGATTTCTGGGATTTTTGGCTTACTTGAATTAGATGGGGTCCTATAGACTTCATATGATTCAAGTGCCAGTCAGTGCCATTTTCGGGTCGTGATAAAGTTGGTATCAGAGCGCTAGGTTAATCTTGGTTCGAGTCTATGTTTGACTATGCGGAGTCTAGGGCGTATATATATATTCAGAACCTAGACTTGACCTTACGGAACTTTGACTTGGTCGAGGGGGTATTAGACCCAAACTTTCATCATATAGGTTGACCTTGGTTGATAGAGTAGGTGACTTAAGGAGAATGACGTACCGTGTGTATGTTCCGCGGCATACTTACGATACTCTACTCCGCTTAAGAAACCTTAAGATGTACATTTTCTTGCACATTATTATATTCATTCCTATGATCTATCCTCATCGATATTGGTTTATGGTTTTACTGCCACGATTACACGGGCAGAGAGAGCTATGGCTAGAGTTGTGTCAGCATGAGCTCGTCACGGACGAGGACTGATCAGGGTGTGATTCCAGGGACACATGATTGCATAGATGTATCGTCCTATGGTGTTTTCGCGCCATGAGCGTTTGAAGGATTGCTTTTACAAGATTTCTCGGACGTGCAAATCAGCACCAGAGGATTGGGCCATTGCTAGAGGCCAGCCAGATTGTGATGACCGTCAAAGCACTGATTATTTTGATGATTGAGGCACTGTTCAGCGTGCGGACGAATGAGCCAGTGATTGTTGCGAATGACAAGATATCGCCCCAGATGTTTGAAACTAACGCCGCACGAGTTGTACTTAGAGATATGATAGAAGATCGCTAGTCACCCAAGGAGGAATGACTAGGACATGTGATTCGTTGTCTACCCTGATGCGAGGTCATCAGATTGATTGATTCCAGCTAGAGACGATTTCACATAGGTACGTTGAGAGTCGATAGAAGACGATCGAATGTCAGAAACCCATTTTTTCCAAGTTTAAAGTATTCGGAGAAACATGCAAGTAATTCCGTGGACCCTCTAGAAGAATGAAATCCTAACTCGATATAATAACTATGAGAACGCTTTGAAACCTTAAGGTTTGCAGCAGTTCAGCGGTTCCATTAATGAGGCTTGGGTTTACCCTTCTACGGCTGGTCCATAGGTACTGTGGCATGTACTGGAATACTATTAAACTGTACTCAAGATATTGAGCTCTTGGGGGATTATGGAACTTTGACGAATCGATCGAAAGGTTCGACGTCATTCGGATATCATGTGACGGGATACATTGCTTGGGAGACTCCAGATACGAGTATAGCCGTTGGAGCGCAGTCCATGCAGCCACGACGAGACGAGTCCGAATCAGTCGACATTAGAGAAAAGTGGAGTAAGAGGTTCATATGAGATCTTGATGAGATGACGTTCCAATCCGCTGACATCAGAGATGTGATACGCATGCAAAGGCGTTGTATATGGATATATGTTCCAGAAGGAGTCGTGATGAGTATGCAGCCGTTCCGGAATAAGAAATAGATTTAGAAAAAGGATGATAGCTTCCGGGCAGTTCGGAAGAAACGAGATTTGGGGAGACTTCGACAGAACCTTTCTGGAATACTAAACGAGAAGACTTGGGCCATGAATTGGTCATATTACGCACACCCAGTAGGCCAGAGTTCGGCATCGTCGACGAGACATGTTATGAGTGACCATGACAGTTGGCCAGAGATCTTTAGAGGATGTGCTAGAGCGGGACTGTTTCCGCCATATTTGATTTCGGTAATTTGCATGATTGAGATTCTGTGCACCACAGTTGCACTTGATTTCGATTTGATGTCATTTGAGATGTTGATTCTGATTTCATGCCTATGGTATGCATGTGATTTGACTTATGCTTTCGGCATAGTTTTCATGCACTTTTAGCATTTTGATTCGATTTTGTGCACGCTGATGCACATGGTTGTGAGTTTATATACCACGGTATACCTGATTTGGATTTGGATTGAAATGTGTTGTATACCGTCGATTTCGATTGTGATACTCGATATTTTTTTCGTGCACCTTGTGCACTTGATTTGGATTCTTGCACATACTTGACGCGCTCGATGCGATTTTGGTGCACGTCAGATGTACTAAATCGGGATTCTTCGTGCATATCAGATGCACCTGATATTGTTGTCAGGCACACCGTTGCCCTTGACAGGTGTTTCGTGCTCACCCGTTGCACCTAGATTTTGTTCTGTGCACGTGTATGGCACATTCATGGATTTCGATTTCCGTGCGCACCAGACGCACACGGCATTCTTATATACATTTTGGGATTGATTTCCCTTGAGCAGCCTGTTTTATGATATTTACTATTTGATATAGTAGCTGAGCAGGACTAGTCCGAGGATGGTACCTGAATATATTTTTGCATGCATTGATAGTTATCGAAGGGATTTCCAAAATGGATCTATAGTCTCAGTATTTACCTACATGTCCGCGAGGACACGAAAAATATTACAAGGGAAACCCATCTACATTATTTTTTCAAAAACGGCGGGACGTGTAGGTTAAACAAAGGGTGTGTGTGTGTATATATATATATATATATATATATATAGATATAGATATAGATATTTTCTTACAATAAACATCTGCCACTGTGCCGCGATATGCGCATCGCACAGTGACTTGAAAAGATTTGGCATGCATTTCTTCATATGTTTTGACCAATTTACCATGATGCAACATGTATAGTTTTAATGTATATCATGTTGGTTTTCGTATTGGATTTCGACATTGGTGTCTTCACCATAACTCCGATGATTGCGGGATGCTTGACGGAGTTTGGATTTTGAGTTATATGCTCATTTTTCATGCGCACGCATTGCGCTACGATATGATTTATGTAATTATGATTTCGGAGCCCTGACGACTGGATCATTTTACTGAAATGTTTTAGTATTTTAAGGGTTTAAATTTAAATTCGGGGACCGAATTTCTTTAAGAGGGGAAGACTGTAACATTTCAGAAAAATAAAATATTATTTTTGGGAATTTTTATAATTAAATTGTTGGATATAGTGCCCTCAGAGTCAATTATTGGATCACAGGCACGTGATTGCAATGATTGATGGAGGACCTATACCGGTAGGACAGTCTTACTCAAGATGATAGTATGCTATCTGGTTTATTTTTATCATCGTGTACTGCTTTAGGTGACATTACTGATCACTATTGCACGTTGATAGAGCCCCTAGGGTTCTTGCTTGACTGCCAGCAGTATGATGGCGATCATATACGTGGGAGCTGGGGTCTATAAGCACATCCTTAAAAGGTCCCTAGTCGTGGGAGTTTCGAGACAGGGCATCGATACTCCAGAGTAGACTAGTGTATACAGTCGAGACCCCGACGAAGGGCGGTGGCCGGTCTCACAAGCCACTGGTGTTAGTTGGTTCACCTAAGATGTATACAGGTGCTCATTGGGTTATGAGTACACCGGACAGGACTCGCAGGGAACCTGCTAGTTGGTCTTATACCTGACGTCAAATAGCAGTTCCCTGGTGACATGTGTACAGGTTAGTTCATCGACCTGAGATCGTCATTTGTCTTGTGTGAGTTCCCACTGTACTTTGATTACTACCCTACCACGGCTCAAAGGAGTCGTGCAAACAGGTTTTAGTTGGGTACAGTCCCGAGCCACATGGAGGTAGTGAGCGGATCTGCAGGGGTTCGTCACTCCCGGTATTGGGGGTGAGATCACGCTGTGTTTAGGAGAGCCATTACACGAAGTCCTTGGCCAAGGCAGGAGATTTACTGGTAGGTATTCCAGTAGTATCTCAGGGTGTTCTGGGCTACACTCCGATACGACTTGTACCGCTTTTGGGGGTCTGACTTTTACCAACCCCCTAGGCCCGCCATGCGATGCTCATAGACGAACGGACCGGACTGTACGAATATTGTCACTGACAGACTCAGTAGGGTGTCAGGATGAGTTCGCTCATCGACGTCCCTTTTGGTCAATACCTGGTAGCCCGTTACGTATGGCTAATACCTGTGACGTGCTAGTGGTTAAATCCACAGCCAAAGTATTGACGAGTCTTTAGAGTCCCCCACAGACAGTTGCTCAAGTTTCGGGTGAAACGCTGTAGAGGCCGTATGGATATGGCAGGGTTCGATTATATACGTGCGGTATTGCACGGATCATGATCGGACGGATAATACTAGCGGGCTTTGGTTTAAGCCGGATCCTAGTATTGTACAGTGTAGATTTTGTCTCATTGCATTTGTATTCGATCGGAATACAAATGCGGGTATGTATATACGGTCGTGGGGTTTTCCTGTAATTTATTACGGGATCAGTTTTTTGAAGTTGCCAGTTTGCATTCCGTTTCGACCAGTGTTCCTTTGTTCCTTCACGGCCGGATTTTTCTGATGGAAGGGATAATTTGCAAATGTGCAAATTAGCAAAGTGGAGGGGGTTATTTATGATATGAGTTCTCATGATAGTTTAAAGCATCTTTGCTTTTTCATTCATCATGGTTTTGCAATAATGGTGATGGGATTTGATTAGGAAATGAAAGGATTTTGTTGTGACAAAATTTCCTAATTATCAACACCTTTTCTTATGCTTACCCTTACCTTTTCTTGTGTTCACCTCCCTTGTATTTTCCCACTCCCATTTATGCATGGCCGGCCACTTTTGAGGGGAGAGAGGATTCATTTTGGTGGTGGGAAATTATTCATCTCATTTTTCTTGCTTGCAACAAAATCCTTTAACCTCTCTCCAAAGTTCTTTCTCTTCTCCATCAAAAATGGCAATTTCACAACCCCTTTGAGACAAATGATTCTACACTTAGCCTACAGCATCTTGGACACATCGGCTCGCCAACTTCATGCCCGAGTTGCCTCGGTCCAGAGGTGGGAGCCCGTAAAAGAATCCGGCGATGTGGTGCCCTTTCCGACGAGGAGGTGAAGACCGGAGATTCCGCGAGGAGATCGGGATGTAGGCCGAAGACCGAAGGACACAGATCGCTCGGTATAGCTTTCTACCCATTCTCTAGTTTTCTAGCATTAGGTTAATGGCCCGATCCGGGTTTTATAGTACACGGTAGCGCCGGTTTTAAAGTTAAGAAAAGTTTTTCGTTTCCGCATTTTGGCCTCGGAATGACGGCCGGGGCCTGCCGTGCACTTACACTGGTATCAGAACCACGTCATTAACCTAGTCTAGCTTGCATTAACGTGTTTATAAGTTCGATCGAACGGATTTTCCAAAAACCCCATTTTCATGTCCAGGTTTCTGTCGAATTTTTGCTGTGCTCAAAAAATTATTTGGTACATTGCAAAAAATACGTGCATGGTTTTATAAGAATTCTGTGAAAATTTGGTCGGCTGAAATTACGGTAGAGCTGTGGATCAGCGGCTAAAACCATGTTTTGGCCGTGGATCCGCCGCCGTACTGTGGCCAAACTGCCCCAAATTTCTACAGTGGGTTTCTGATATGGAAATAGGGTTTCTGGTATATTCTTTTTGGGCCCAGATTTATTTTGAGTGCTACAGTTGTGCTTGGGGCCCACTTCGGAAAATTTTGTCGATCGAAAATTTTAAACATGTTAGTTCACAGTATTTACATTATATCTGCGACTGTGAATGTCATTTGATCGGTAAATCCTGTCTAACTGCTATAGCCCTTTTAGACGGATTTACGAACGTGACATTCACGTTGATGTTCTGTGTTGTGCTGTGATGTTGCGGATTTGTCATGGTGGATAGCCTGGATGCAATGGTAGTACAGTTTGGTTGTATATGTACATTTGATATTGCGGGGCGAGCGTCCAACATGTGGACTGCCATCACTGCCTGTTTGTATATTATTCTTTTGGGGCACAACCGGGCTGAGGTCGATGTACCCGTTGTATGTATATTTTACTTTCTGTACTAGGATTACCCCGCGGAGGGGTGCACGGATAGCCGGGTTCTAGAGGGCAACGGGCCCGCATCTCATGGCTTTGAGACGGAGGGGGCTTCACTCTAGAATTGGCGGGCTATTCGCCGCACTCGTAGGGGTATAGGTTGACCCAAGATGGGGTGCCCAAGTTACCGGATTCCGTGAAGTGCTGGGTAGTCCATTCACGTTGTTGAAGGGGGCTTTCTCGCTTCAGGTTTTGGCGGGTAACTTGCCGCGCCCGTAGGGGTCTAGGATTTCATTGCACAGGCTATCCACACGACCAGGGGAACGTCGGGTTTCAGTAGCGGCTCTATGAAACCCGGGAATCCCAGATATCTGTATTGTTCTGTGATACTTATTACATTTCTGTGATGTTGCATTTTATCACGCCTTGAGCGATTATTATATATTGATATATATACTAGTAGATGTTGTATATGTTTTGCATCCGCGCTAGTCCAGTCCCCGCTCTGTCGTTAGTTAAGTAACCTAACGGGTGATGACGGGACCTAGTGGCGAATGCGGATGGCATATACGTATATCATTATTTTTGTTCTTTTGTGGTGTGATCAATTGATGGGACTGCGTTGATTCGGATCAATGCAAGCTAAACAAACCTATTCTGATATTGTTGGAACAATTTTTCAAAAAGCTGTTATTGCAAGGACGTTCTCTTTTGTTTTGCACAGTGGTATTCGGTTATGAATATCCAGCACCTCGGTCGATGAGGCAAGGGCCGAGATCCCTTCACCGGGAGTGACCCCTTGGATAGAAGTTTGCGTTAGGGCAATAACTTCACTATAGTCGATTACTTTTGCTTTGCATAGTGGTATTCAGTTGGAATATCCTGCACCTCATTCTACGGGGAAAGTGCCGAGATCCCTTCATCGGGAGTGACCTCTTTAGCAAAGGTTTTCGCTACTATATTTTTATAAAAAGCTATCCGGTTCCTTCAACGATATCAAGTTCATTACGTTAAAGGTTTTTCGCCAAAAACCATTCGTAGCCCTTCGTCATTTCAGACGGGTAGCACGTAGTATTCATGCTATGTTTGTTGGCCAAAGTCAAGGCATAGTGTATGGTAGCTATTTGTTACTTTTCTGCAGCATAGATAGATGTGTTGGTTTGGGACAGTCGTACTGCCTTGTTGGCCAAAGTCAAGGGTAGGTACGGGTGGGTTCAAATCAACCTGGATAATGACGGGTAGAACTTAACATGTGACTTATGATTTGTTGGCCAAAGTCAAGGTCATAAGAGCATGGGGTAAAAATCACATCGGAAGTTTCTAAAGAAACTGAAACTTGCCAGATATGTGCATATCTTCTGGAGTGTGATAACGTGAGTGGATTCCATCACGTTATCATGCGATGATAGTTGGATCCTGATTCCCACTGATGAGTTGGTTTACTCCTCGGGTGATCCCGACTAATTCTTCTTTCAGGTTTGGAGGAGAATTTGACGTTACAATGGGAGGTTTCCTGATTAGATAAATTGATAACCATTCTGATCTAGGTTAGAGTGCACGCTGAGTGTTTCTTTTCTCTCTCTCTCTTTAGCAGCGACCATGGCCCGACCCTTGACTATGACTCAGTGACCAAAATTAACCGAACCTTCTTAAACACTGGCTTTTGGATTGTCAGAGTTGCATACCTCATTGCCACTCCTACTTTTACCCTTTTCTCCAGAACACCCCGTATTACTACGAACATCCACTTCCATTGGATAAAACCATCGTATGGTTATATACGAACTCGAAGGAATTTATTCGAGGATGGTTTCCGGTTCTGGAGAAAACGAATAGGACTATTCGGTTGTCTTTTCCTTTTATCTTCTCTCGGGTTGCGAGTGCTCCTTGGATTAGGGGATGGTACACCCGTTACGCAAATTGTATAGTCTTCTTCCAAACCATAAGCAGGTGCCGACCGGTAGGGAATGAAGAAAACCAATTAGCCTAACGATGGTGTACAGAAGGTATTAAGTAAAGACAAATAAAGGGATTAGTAAGAGGGCAAAGTAAATTGCGACTGCTATTCACGACCAAACCAAATATTTCTTCGCCAATCCTATATCACCTTTGTTTTTCTCCAGAACACTCCGTATCACTACGAAGATCCACAGTTATTTGGATACTCTATCGTATGGTTATATATGTAAGTCCACGTTACCCGTCTCCGGTTCTTTAGGGTTGCGGAAATGGTGAAGACAATAGAACCATGAACTAGAGAGAGAGCAAGAGGAAGAGGGAGAGCTTAAGCATGAGAGAGAAAGGAAATGAAAGAATGAGCAAGACTTTTCTCACCCTTGCTTTCATAATCCAAAAACATCATAACACATAATAATAATTGAGTATTATGTGATGGTTGTTATCATATCAAATGGCAATATCATTTCATGCATTAAATGCAATGTGTGAACAAATAAGCAAGCAAAGGTCAATGCCATGAAATGATAGCCATTGTCATGATGGTGGTCAACAAGTCCAACCTAGTCAACCGGTCAACAAAGTCAACAAGTCAACAAAGTCAACCTTTCAACCCAACCATGTCACAATAATACTTAATTAATATTATTGTAATCATATTTCTAATTCTCATTATGGTTTAGCAAAAGTCAACAGTCAACAACCCTAATGAGAATCCTCTGGCTCTGCCTCTGTCTCTGTCAACCATGCATACACACCCGCATCCGCGTTCCGGGGAACACGAATACAACCAAGATAAAACCAATCCCAAAACGTATACTAGGATCTGGCTTAAACTAAAGCCCGCTAGTAATAATTGCCCGAACACCAAACGTGCACAAGTGCGCGGATGTGACCGAACCCTGTCGCAAAACCATGCGACCTCTACTCTTTTGCCTAAAGGCGAATAGCTCTCTGTGTGGGACTCTAAAGACTCGACACTACACTGGCAATGGGTTTAACCACAGACCGCAAGCAGCACTAGCTGTGCATAACGGCCCCCAGGTAGATGCCGATAAGAAGACTGATGAGGTGAAACCCATTTGAACTCCTACTGAGCCTGAATGTGACAATCTGCGTACAGTCCGGTCTGTTCGTCTGAGAATATCGCATGGCGGGCCTAGGGGGCGGTAAACGTCAGTCCCCTAATAGCGGTACAAGTCGTGTCGGAGTGTAGCCCAAAACACCCTGAGATAATACTGGAAACCTACCAGTGCATCTCGCTTGCCCTGGCCAGGGACGACTGTGTGTAATGGCTCTCCATGACACAGCGCGATATCAACTCCCAATACCGGAAGAGACGAATCCTGTCTAACCGTCACTGCCTCCAAGTGCTTCGGGACTGCACCCAACTACTTCCTGTTTGCACGACTCCTTTGAGCCGTGGTAGGGTAGTAATTAAAATACAGTGGGAACAAACTCGAGGCGAAGTGACAGTGTCAAGTCAGCGGACTAAGCTGTACTCATGTCACCTGGGAACTGATAACTGACGATAGGTATAGTACCAACCAATCAGTTCCCGACGAGTCCTGTCCAGTGTACTCGTAACCTAATGAGCACCCGCATACTATCTCAAGTACGACGTACTGACGGCTGTGGGACAGACCATCTCCCCTGCTGGGATGAGAAGCGCATACGCTAGTCTACTCCGGAGTATCGATGCCCTGTCTCGATAATCCTATGACTAGGGACCTGCATAAGGATGTGCTTGTGGATTACCCAGCCCCTACGAGTGTGACTGCCATCACAACGCTGGTAATCAAGCAAAGATCCTAAGGGCTCCACTAATGTGTATAGGCGATATGTTAAAAGAAACACATGTACACACATTGAAGTAGAAACAAACCAAGTAGCATACTACTATTTTGAGCAAGATTGTTTATACAATGGTGAATATCCCAAGCTTCCATTAAGTAATATACAAACTAGTATGATACAGTAATGGCCTCTAGGGCATATACACTAACAATATACGAACTCGAAAGGAACTTGTTCCAGTTCGGGGATGGATTCTGGTTCAGGAGAAATAGAAATAAGGTTTATTCGGTTGTCTTTTATCTTTACCTTCTCTCGCATTGCGAATGCTCCTACGATTAGGATAATACACCTATTATGCTTATTGGATAGTCTCCTTCCAAACCATAGGCTGGTGCCGAACGGTAGGGAAGGAAGAAAACCATTTGGCCTAAAGAGGTGTACAGAAGGTAATGACTAAAGACATATAAAGGGATTTGGACAGATGGCAAAGAAATATACGGTTGCAGTTGTGAATCTGGATAATGGAAGAGGCATTACTAGGAATACCCGGATACCCCATCGAAACATTTCAATGTTTCAGTTTCACTGTGTACTGTTAAAAGAAAACTGATTTCCCAATTAGCGCTTGCTCCAGGGTATGTATTTACCAGGTTTGATTCTCATATCTGTATGGTTTTACAGATGATGAGTGGGAGTAAGTTATTGGGAATTAGGTGATCATCCTCATTATATCGGGATTCGTTGTAATTGGTGATATTAGAGGAAATCACCTGGGTTGTTTGCCGGACGGCAAATATTTGGTTTTGAATATCCGTTGTTATGCACCAATTTCAAATTGATATATCTGTACGTCTATTTTTATAGAGTGAGATATACCTTTTTGAAATTATGTCTATGGCATTTACCTATATCAGTGGATGGTTAGGTAAGGAGCATTAAACATCGGTGTAATTCTTCTTAACCATAAGTACAGTTTTCAACTACGACACAAAGGGAATGAGTTATTAGACTCAGGGGACTTATACAGAGTATTGTATGTTGTCCAGTGTCCATTAGGACAGAGGTGTTGGTACTCGTACTATATTCTTTTCACTTGTGACTTCTTTAGTTCTTAGACATGTGTTTCGTAGAAATGCAAGGTCTAAGTTTTGAGAAGTTATAGATATAAGAGTAAAGTAGAGAACCAGTTGTTGCAAGTATCAGGATTCTTCAAGGTGATCGAAGATGTAGATACTTGTGTATGGTATTCAGTTAATAGTAATGATTAAGAGAACTTGCTTCTCTTTCAGGTTACTCATAATTGGAAGCATTCCTAAGTTGAGTAATGCTGATCGGCCTCTCTCCATTTAGTTGACATGCACTGGAAACAGCTGTATGATTTGAATTTGGTTCCAATTAAATCAGTGCCTCTATTTCTATATTGGATATAGAACAGTTCATATCTTGACGATGTTAAGGTATGGGGAGTTGTCCAGCTTATGCTTAAAACCAGACTCTGGATAACTCAAGGCACGTTTCCGTAATGGCTGTTTGTGGGTTGACCCAGGCTATGACGAGGGTTGACTTTCTACCATTTGGAAGATCAATAGTGATATTGTTCTTGACTCGCCACAGTTTTGATAAAAATGGATTTTTCAGAAAATAGTAGTGGGAGTATGGTAGAACTGGAAGTGATTCCAGAACCGCAAACGATTACTGAAAATTTGATAAGAACGTAAAGATTCAATCTGGTTTGACATTCCATTGGCCACTCCGCAGATAAGGTGGGTAACCTCAGGCACTCGAGAGGTACTTCGGTAGCCTTAAAGACGGTGACAGGGAGGTTCTTGTTTACCCAGACTTGCCATTGCTGTTGTTCCAGACTGTTAGACCCGGCAGGAGGATGAGTATAGCGTCGTTCTAAACTAGCTTTAGAAGTGCACGTGTATATGACTCTGCCAGAGGGTTGTCGCAGTCAGTGGGAGCAGCGGAAGCATAGTGGACAAGTAGCTTATGTCTTTTTATGGACTAAAGCAGATATAGCGGAGATAGATCATCTATTTCTGATGTGACAGTCATAGGTTTGACTTCATCAGAATAGGGGATGGATCTGTTAGGAAGGTAGTAGGGTGTGCTGTCCTGGTATTTGGATGATATACACAGAGTAGGAAGTGAAATTCCTATACTACGGTCGATTATACTTTGGTTGTCACACAGTGGTTTCTCCACATAGGACTTGGATATTATATCAGATATTCTGGTTACTAGATTTATGGTTTTAGATCTAGATTTGGAAGTGTCCCAATCTGGGTACTTAGACAGCATTCTAAAGGTGTTTTAGAATGGACGGCTCCTGGCACGGTAGTGTACCTGCAGGTGATGGAGTCACCCTCTCTAAAGGTGTCTTACAGACTAAAGGGGAGAGAGATGTGCATGATTGGCAGATCACTTGCTTAGGCAATTGAGTCAATCATGAGATGTCAAGTACCACACCAGATGTTGTTTTTGCACTAGATGCAATAGGTTGATATTGATCCAATCCTGGAGAAACATTCGGAAGCAGTTTTAGAACATAAGTGGATGTTCTGGGGATATGATAACGACAGCCTCATTCGGGAGACAGTTATCATTCCAGGCTTCCAAGGTGACCTGGATGACAGATTGACTGTCAGAGTTATAGTTTTCCCTCTGACGAGGGGCAGTATTTTGGACAGGTGGTCCAAGCGGATACTGAGGGAGGCATGGCGCAGGATACTGATTGGTTTCAGTTGACGATACAGTCTAAGAAGTTTGGATTTAGAGTTCATTTATGAACTAGGTCCCATCAGATATCCAGACATATTCTAAGACAGGTATTGCTCATTTCAGGAGATGGATTTCTCCGCGAACTTAAGATAAAGAGAGACATAGAAAGAAACATCAGGGCGGATCCACTCACTGAGGCTATTCCTCGAATGCAATAGTTTCGCAAACGAGTTTTGTGAGACTGATTAGTAGAGGAGTTGGGTGCTCGGTATCACACGGGCTGTGAGTATGCGACATCGCAATAATTAGCCTTGAGTGCAAGTGGGAGATTGTTGGATATAGTGCCCTCAGAGTCAATTATTGGATCACAGGCACGTGATTGCAATGATTGAGGGAGGACCTATGCCGGTAGGACAGTCTTACTCAAGATGATAGTATGCTATCTGGTTTATCTTTATCATCGTGTACTGCTTTAGGTGACATTACTGATCACTATTGCACGTTGATAGAGCCCCTAGGGTTTTTGCTTGACTGCCATCAGTATGATGGCGATCATATACGTGGGAGCTGGGGTCTATAAGCACATCCTTAAAAGGTCCCTAGTCGTGAGAGTTTCGAGACAGGGCATCAATACTCCAGAGTTGACTAGTGTATACAGTCGAGACCCCGACGAGGGGTGGTGGCCGGTCTCACAAGCCATTGGTGTCAGTTGGTTCACCTAAGATGTATACAGGTGCTCATTGGGTTATGAGTACACCGGACAGGACTCGCAGGGAACCTGCTAGTTGGTCTTATACCTGACGTCAAATAGCAGTTCCCTGGTGACATGTGTACAGGTTAGTTCATCGACCTGAGAGCGTCATTTGTCTCGTGTGAGTTCCCACTGTACTTTGATTACTACCCTACCACGGCTCAAAGGAGTCGTGCAAACAGGTTTTAGTTGGGTACAGTCCCGAGCCACATGGAGGTAGTGAGCGGATCTGCAGGGGTTCGTCTCTCCCGGTATTGGGGTGAGATCGCACTGTGTTTAGGAGAGCCATTACATGAAGTCCTTGGCCAAGGAAGGAGATTTACTGGTAGATATTCCAATAGTATCTCAGGGTGTTCTGGGCTACACTCTGACACGACTTGTACCGCTTTTGGGGGTCTGACTTTTACCAACCCCCTAGGCCCGCTATGCGATGCTCATAGACGAACGGACCGGACTGTACGGATATTGTCACTGACAGGCTTAATAGAGTGTCAGGATGAGTTCGCTCATCGACGTCCCTTTTGGTCAATACCTGGTAGCCCGTTACGTATGGCTAATACCTCTGACGTGTTAGTGGTTAAATCCACAGCCAAAGTATTGACGAGTCTTTAGAATCCCCCACAGACAGTTGCTCAAGTTTCGGGCGAAATGTTGTAGAGGCCGTATGGATATATGGCAGGATTTGATCATATACGTGGGTTATTGCAAGGATCATGATCGGACGAATAATACTAGCGGGCTTTGGTTTAAGCCGGATCCTAGTATTGTACAGTGTAGATTTTGTCTCATTGCATTTGTATTCGGTCGGAATAAAAATGCGGGTATGTATATACGGTCGCAGGGTTTTCCTGTAATTTATTACGAGATCAGTTTTTTGAAGTTGCCAGTTTGCATTCCGTTTCGGCCAGTTTTCCTTTGTTCCTTCACGGCCGGATTTTTCTGATGGAAGGGCTAATTTGCAAATGTGCAAATTAGCAAAGTGGAGGGGGTTATTTGTGATATGAGTTCTCATGATAGTTTAAAGCATCTTTGCTTTTTCATTCATCATGGTTTTGCATTAATGGTGATGGGATTTGATTAGGAAATGAAAGGATTTTGTTGTGACAAAATTTCCTAATTATCAACACCTTTTCTTATGCTTACCCTTACCTTTTCTTGTGCTCACCTCTCTTGTATTTTCCTACTCCCATTTATGCATGGCCGGCCACTTTTGAGGGGAGAGAGGATTCATTTTGGTAGTGGGAAATTATTCATCTCATTTTTCTTGCTTGCAACAAAATCCTTTAACCTCTCTCCAAAGTTCTTTCTCTTCTCCATCAAAAATGGCAACTTCACAACCCCTTTGAGACAAATAATTCTACACTTAGCTTACAGCATTCTTGGACACGTCGGCTCGCCAACTTCATACCCGAGTTGCCTCGGTCCAGAGATGGGAGCCCGTAAAAGAACCCGGCGATGTGGTGCCCTTTCCGACGAGGAGGTGAAGACCGGAGATTCCGTGAGGAGATCGGGATGGAGGCCGGAGACCGAAGGACACGGATCGCTCGGTATAGCTTTCTACCCATTCTCTAGTTTGCTAGCATTAGGTTAATGGCCCGATCCGGGTTTTATAGTACACGGTAGCGCCGGTTTTAAAGTTAAGAAAAGTTTTTCGTTTCCGCATTTTGGCCTCGGAATGACGGCCAGGGCGCTGCCGTGCACTTACATAAATAATAAATATTATGAATATTTTATTAATGTGGTATAATTAAATACCGATAAATTGGAAAATATTCGGAAAATTATAGAATTACTGAAATGAGGGTGTTTTATTTGATTTAAGCAAATTATGAATTTTTATAATTAATTATATACAATTTTAATGCTAATCGCGATTAAATATCACTAATCGTGCATTAAACTTGATTTGTGCACATGACATGCACCAAGTCATTTTTCACATTTGATATATTTTTCTACCATGGCTTCTCTTTTCCTCATGCATTTGGTTTTCAAAATTTAGAAGAGAAAAGAATAGGAAAGAAAAAGAAAAGAAAAGAAAAGATTAAAGAATTGGGGACAAAGAGGGATGGGCATGAGAAAGAGTGAGGTGAGGGGTTCCCTTGACTTGGTCTCATTTCCTCTCTCATTCTCCCTTCATCATTCTCACTTTCTCCTCACCATGGCTGCTGCCCTCTCTCCTTCCCCCCTCTACCTCCTCACAACACACCCAAAAACCCATTAAAACCCCATCCCCACTTCATTAAAAACATGCACAAGCTCCCTACAAGCACTTTGGACCAAGAAAGGATGGATTTTGAGCACTTCGAGCAACTCAAGAAATTTCTTGAGTTGCCAAATGATGTATATTCATCACCTTTATTGTAGTATTTGTTGGATATATGTATGCCCTAGAGGCCATTATATGATAGTGGATGTATCTGTACATGTATATATATATATTCAGTGTATATTCTTGCTCGACATGATAGTATGCTATCTGGTTCTTCTGTATCTGACATGTTGATTTGATCATGCTTTTATTCATTCATACATGCTGATAAAGCCCTGAGGATATCGGCTTGACTACTGTGATTATGATGGAGATCATACTAGTGGGACATCTGTAGTTTATAAGCATATCCTGGAATGTCCCTAGTCGTAGGTATATCGAGACGGAGCATTGATATACCAGAGTAGACTAGCGTATATGATACTAGACCCATACGATGGGCGATGAATGTTCCCACATTCATCGATGTTTGACATCGAGATCATATACGGGTGCTCAGTGGTGACTGGGTACACTGGACGGACTCACCGAGAACTCCTATATGGAATTATATCTATCGTCGGATAGCAGTTCTCAGGTAACACTGGTATAGGTTAGTCTGTAGACCCAAGATCGTCATAGAGTCTTGTGTGCTCTCCCACTGTACTTTGATTACCACCCTACCACGGCTCTACTGAGTCGTGCAAACAGGTGGCTGTTGGGTACAGTCCCGAGACACACGAAGGCGATGAGCGATAGGAGGGGTTTCTGTAGGGTTACTAGGCACACTAACAAGGCTCTATAAGGCATCGACCATGCCAAAATTAAATTTTTATGTGCCGCACAACCCTAAGCAAGATCGTTAACTAGAGTTTAGGCGAAACTAATGGGCAAGTAAACATCTTTACTCTAAGAGATCACGAAATACAAGCTTTGTAGATCGGTCCTCCACTTCTTTAGCTCCTTGATGAAGTCCCTTCGCTGCGATCGTGGTTCTCCCGGACCCTTGCATGGCTTCACGAGGCGAAAAGGTGCGACCTTGCTTGAAGTCTCCGAGGCCGAAGATGATCTACGTCGAGGGAATTCCGACTCAAGCTCCTACTTCACTAACTAGAGAATTAGTGAAGTAAATACCCTAAAATAAAGTGCTAGTCTAGTAGAGGATAGAGAAATAGGAAGTGGGTTCTCTTTAGAATTTTGTTTCTCACTTTGGATCAAACCCTAGTTTTCTTTTTTCTTTTCACAATGAAGAAGAAGAAGAAAAGAAAGAGATGAGGATAATGATCAAGTGTCATGGCTAACCATGGTGAGTGAGTATCATATGCTAACCCTTGTAGAGCCATAACCATAGCTAATTGTGTGATGGTTAGGTTAAAGTCCAAAGTAAAAACAAATCTAGTGGACTTTAGTCAATGCATCCACAAGCTTCCACAAGCTTCATGCATTTTCCAATTTCCCACTAATTTTGTAATTACTTTTAAACATTAAACCCAATCATAACAATTTGGATGGTGTATGTCTCATACACACAAGTCATGTCATCAACCATGATACATAAAGATGACACATTTTAACATATATCATATACATGTTAAAGTAGTGTACAAGTGAGAAAAACCCTAAAGTGAACAAGTGTTAGCAAATGTAAATTAGTATATCTAATATATAATTATACACTTAATTATTAAATCAACACTTGACTTAATAATCCGGTCATATCTCATATAACCGGCTAACATCCATTGTATCGACTTATCGAATCAACACTTGATTCGATAACCCGGCTATATCATATATAACCGATCGATACAAAAAGTCGCGAGAATAGAATACGGCATCACATACACACATTATTCTCGGTCTCGCACATATCACATATGCGCTCCTATTTCGTTTTGCCTGAGCCAGTAAAACCTCTGTGTAGGACTCTAAAGACTCGTCAATACGCCGGCAGTAGGTGATGATCATATCACGCACCCACAAGCGGTCAGCAGTACTAGCTGGACGTAACGGCTACCCGGGTATTGAGCGATCAGAAGATCAGCAAGCAAGCCCGCTCCAACTCCTGTGAAAGCCTGCCGGTAACACTTCCCGTACAGTCCGGTCTCCTCGTCTGATATGTCGCATATCAAGTCTAGGAGTGGTAAACGTCATACCCCAATAACCGATAAGTCGTGCCGATGTGAGGCTCATAACGGGTCGAGAAACTACTGGTAACACTTACCAGTAAATCTCTAATCAGCCCTGGCCAGGGACTTCCCTGTTACGGCCAATCGAGCACAGCGCAACAACAACCCCCAATACCGGGAGAGACGAAACCCCTCCTATCGCTCATTGCCTCCATGTGACTCGAGACTGTACCCAAAAACCACCGTTTTGCACGCCCTCATGACGTGGTAAGGTGGAAATCAAAGCATAGTGGGAATCACTCAAGACTCTATAAGGATCTCGGGTCTACAGACTAACCTGCACAAGTGTCACCAGAGAACTGCCATCTGACTTGAGGTATAATACCATCTGGGAGTTCTCGGCGAGTCCGTCCAGTGTACCCAGTCTCTACTGAGCACCTGTATACCATCTCTGATGTCAAACACCAATGGATATGGGATCATCCATCGCCCATCTCATGGGTCGAGAAGCGTATACGCTAGTCTACTCTGGTTTATTGATGCCCCGTCTCGATACACCCACGACTAGGGACCTTGAAGGATGTACTTATGGACTACCATGTCCCCACTAGTATGATCCGCATCATAGTCCAGGTAGTCAAGTACACATCCTAAGGGCTTTACCAACATGTAACTATAAGACAGTATAAAGAGACATGTCTACATGTTAAAGTAAAGAGCAACCAGATAGCATACTATCATGACGAGCAAGAAAGTCCTCTCTATATATGTCCAAGCATCCAATATAATATACATCATCTGTACAATACTGGCCTCTAGGGCATACATACAACTAACAATCTCCCACTTGTACTAGGGCCAGCTGCTGTAGTATCGCATACCGAGCATCCCGAAGAGTCTCTCAAACTGTATCTGGGGAATGGCCTTCGTGAGTGGATCCGCTGTGTTATTCTTCGTGTCAACCCTCCTGACCTTGATCTCTCGGCGATCAACTATCTCCCGGATCAGGTGATACCGCCTCAGAATATGCCTGGATCACTGATGGGACCTGGGTTCCTTGGCCAAATCCACCGCTCCATTGTTATCGCAATACAAAGGTATTGGATGCTCAATGGATGGAACCACTCCAAGTGCAGTGATGAACTTCTTGATCCAGACAGCCTCTTTGGCAGCATCGTTGGCAGCGATGTATTCAGCCTCCATCGTCGAGTCTGCCACGGTTTCCTGCTTGGAACTCTTCCAGCTAACCGCCCCTCCGTAAAGGGTAAAGACAAATCCCGACTGCGACTTAGAGTCGTCCTTATCACTCTGGAAGCTCGAATCGGTAAAGGACTCCACTTGGAGTTCTCCGTTACCATACACCAAGAGCATCTCTTTAATCCTTCGTAAGTACTTGAGAATGCTCTTCACAGCTGTCCAGTGACTCTCTCTAGGATCAGCTTGATACCTACTCACTACACTTAGTGAGTATGCTACATCGGGTCTGGTATATAGCATTGCGTACATGATAGAGCCTACTGCCGAAGCATAGGGTATCCCTTGCATGCGAGCTCTCTCCAAATCAGTCTTGGGAGACATCTCTTTGGAGAGAGTGAGCCCTGAGATCGTGGGTAAAAACCCACGTTTGGACTCTTCCATACTAAACCTCTTTAGTATGGTGTCAATGTACCTGGATTGGGACAATCCCAATATCCGTTTAGATCTATCTCTATAGATCCTTATTCCCAATATGCAGGAGGCATCACCTAGATCTTTCATTGAGAATCTTTGTGATAAGAAGAGCTTGACCGATTGCAGCATAGGAATGTCGTTTCCTATCAAGAGTATGACGTCCACGTACAATACGAGGAAGACAACCTTACTCTCTGCCACCTTCTTGTAGATACAAGGTTCATCTACGTTTTTGACGAAATCAAACTCTTTGATAACGACGTCAAAGCAGATGTTCCAGCTCCGCGATGCTTGCTTTAATCCATAAATGGATTTAAGCAGCTTGCACACCTTCCTGCTGCTCCCACTATCTACGAAGCCCTCTGGCTGAGTCATGTACACGCACTCTTCTAAATCACCGTTTAGAAAGGCGGTCTTAACATCCATTTTCCAGATTTCGTAGTCATGATATGCAGCGATGGCAAGCATGATCCGGATGGATTTAAGCATAGCTACTGGAGAAAAGGTTTCGTCATAGTCCACACCTGGTCTTTGACGAAAACGTTTTGCAACAAGTCTAGCTTTGAAAGTCTCTACTTTCCCATCTACACCAAGTTTTTTCTTGAAGATCCACTTGCTCCCAATGGGTTTTACCCCTTCAGGAGCAACTTCCAAAGTCCATACTCTGTTGGTGTACATGGACTCCATCTCGGACCGCATTGCATCCAGCCATTTCACTGAGTCCCCACTCGTGATGGCCTGCTCGAAGCTAGTTGGGTCATCATCAACCATGATGCAATCCTCGCTCCCACCATCTATGAGAAAACCGTAGTATCTCTCAGGTGGGTGAGGAACCCTACTAGATCGGCGGAGAGGCTGAGGTTCGTTGGGAACTACCGAATCCTCTGGTTCCACTAAATCTTCAGTTGCAGTTTGTGTATCTGGAACCTCTTCCAGCTCTACCACTTTGCCACTAATTTCTTTTGCAAGAAATTCCTTTTCCAAAAAGGTGGCATATTGAGAAACAAACACTTTTTGTTCTTCAGCGTGGTAGAAAAAATATCCTTGGGAGTTCTTAGGATATCCCACAAACTTGCAAAGAACTGACCGTGCCTCGAGTTTGTCGGGATTTTGCCTTTTGACATAGGCCGGACAACCCCATATCTTAACTCGTTTAAAATATGGTCTCTTCCCACTCCATATCTCATATGGTGTGGTAGGTACAGATTTAGACGGAACTTGATTCAATAGGTATGCCGCTGTCCCAAGCGCATAACCCCAGAAGGAAATAGGTAACTCAGCCGTACTCATCATCGAGCGCACCATATCTAATAGGGTGCGATTCCTCTGTTCCGATACACCGTTGTGTTGTGGTGTATATGGAGGAGTCAGCTGAGAGAGAATCCCATTCTCTTTTAGGAAGTCCAGGAATTCATTGCTCAAGTATTCACCTCCTCGATCAGATCGTAGGATTTTAATACTTTTTCCGATTTGGTTCTCGACTTCTTGTTTATATTCTCTAAATTTCTCAAAAGTTTCTGATTTGTGTTTCATCAGGAACACATATCCGAATCTAGAGAGATCGTCAGTGAATTTAATGAAGTACAAAGAACCATCCCTGGCATATGTAGACATGGGACCGCATACATCACTATGTATCAGTCCTAAGAGTTCGGTAACTCTTTCTCCGTGTCCCGTAAACGGAGTTTTGGTCATCTTGCCTTTGAGACATGACTGGCAAGTGTCATAAGATGAAAATTCAAACGGATTCAAATATCCATCCTTATGCAACTTAGCGAGTCGTGTCGCATTGATGTGACCCAGTCTACAATGCCACTAGAAGGATTCGTTCAGTTCTGAACTCTTCCTCTTGTGTGTGTTTGTTATGCTCAGAACTGTTGATTGATTTAGAACATAAATGCCATTGCACATCGTGCCTAATCCGACCAACTTTTGGTTTAGGAAAATGTTCATAACATTATCCTGTAATACAAAATTATATCTCTCTTTACTCAACAAAGAAACCGATATAATGTTGCATATCAGGTTCGGCATGTAATAGCATTCATTCAGAATCAATGTATTACCAGTTGGCAATACAAGGTGATATTCCCCGACGGTTTTAGCTGTAACAATTGCACCATTTCCAACCCTTATGTCTTTATCACCTTCTTCAAGTTCTCTACCTTTCCTAAGCCCATGTAACTGATTACATATATGGGATCCTGACCCGGTATCTAATACCCAGGACGTAGAGGAAACGGAGAAACAGTTCTCTGTAACGAACACACCCGAAGAAAATGCATCAACATGTACTTTCTTCATTCGGGTGGCATGAGAATCCTGGTATTCCCCTATATCTTGTTCAGTCTTATAACTCTTATAAGAAAGAACGGAACCAACGTTCCCCAGCATAGTATAACATGCGGGTTCGGTCAATACATCCATATTATTATCTTTATTAAGGCATGATATGGTCGCTACCTGGAGAGAGAGAAAAGAAAACACTTTAGCGTATGCTCTTGCAAGATCAGATTGGTTATTATCTTATCTAATCAGGATGGCTCCCACTGTTTTTTATCAAATCTTCTTTCAAACCCTAAAAGGAAAGACTAGCCGGGATTAATTACACCCTACAACTTCGCCAATCTTTTAGCCAGGCCAGTGTCGGTACTTTGAGGGAGGTTCCCCGTGCTTTCGCACGGACCTAATTAATGTAAACCTCGTTTTCCCAGAGGCGTAACCCCGTTGACACCTTTCTAGACACCTACTTGATCGGCTAATTGTCCTGTGTAAAACTCTCCCGGGAGTAACAATTACTCGCAGTGGGTATCGGGATCCAACTATCTCATAGAAGGTATGCAATCTCACTGCAAATTTCAACACTTGAAATTCCCGATAATATTTTACCCCTAGCAATTTATGACCTTAACATAGTCAACAAATCATAATTGCTAGTCAAGTTCAACCCGTCATTTCCCGATTGAATTAAACCCATCTGCACGACCCTTAACATAGTCAACAAAGTCGTACAACTGCCCTAATCCAATCACATCTCATGTTTTAGCAGATAAGTACTAATTAGCTACTGCACACTACGCCTTAACATAGTCAACAAACGTAGCACGAATACTAAGTAGTCTTTATCTGAAATGACGGAGGGCTACGCAGGTTTTTCAGAAAACCATGAGCGTAATGAACTTGATATCGTCGTAGAATCATGCGAAATTTTGAAATGGAGTGTTTTTGAGGCTTTCATTAGTTTTGCTAAAGAGGTCACTCCCGGTGAAGGGATCTCGGCTCTTTCCTCATCGAATAAGGTGCAGGACATATCATATATATCACTGTGCAAAGCAAAACTCTAAAAGCAATCAAAAGACAAACCGAGTTTTGTAGCATCTGCCAGTTTCGCTAAAGAGGTCACTCCCGGTGAAGGGATCTCGGCTCTTTCCTCATCGAATAAGGTGCAGGATATATCATATATACCGCTATGCAAAGCAAAACTGTAGCTACCTTTTTATTTGAAAGTTTGATTTTACAACATCTTTTAGGTTTCTTTTCTTTCATTAATCACATTAATGAAGTCCCATCATTTAAGTCACCTAAACATCACAGATAAATACGACGTACACTTATGCCATTCGCATTCGCCTCGATGTCCCCTCGTGCACCATTAGGTTAGGTAACTAACGGCAGAGCAGGGTAGGGCTAGCGCGGGTGTAAAACATAAGTAACGTATATATAATATATCATATATACTATATATAGTATCTATCACATCACATCACAGATATCGCAGCAGAAGAAACATATGAAACATTGGATATACTAGAACGTCCGTGTTTTATTTTGAGCCTCTATAAAACACGGATTTCACGGTCACGATGAATAGCCAAACCCACACCCCTAGACCCCTACGAGAGCGGTAAGCAACCCTACCAATTCTAGAGTTAGGAGACCCGGACTCGACTCCTCGAATTGGTCTCCCACTGGACCTTAGAACCCGGTTACTTGTGCTCCCCTCCTTGGGTCTATCCTAGTGCAGAAAAGTAAATAATATACAAAAGGTGACATCAACCTCGACCCGGAAGTGCCCCAATAAAAGAATATTACATACATTTAAATTTTACATGAATGAAAATAAAAACCCTCATCTCACATAAAACCCCCCGGCTATTCAGAACGCGACGATCCAATATAACATATCCAGCAACACAGAACATCACATGTCATCAACGTAAGTAAATATGCGCATCCCAATTGTCGTTGACATATAGCAACGAAACCGGCGATATAACATATTACACTTACGGTCACAGAAAAGAAAGTGTAAAACTACAACATTTGGAATCCACAATCTCTTTAGACATCGTAAATCCGAAATATCACATATTTCGCATTTCATGCCTAACATGTATGAATTCCACATATTGTATCATATTCCAGATAAATAGACAGTATTAAACTTTCCGATCGAATAATCAAATACCCGAGATTTCCTTAATAGCTCAACACTTGAGCGGAGTTCAAAAATTCCAGAATACGTCACAGTAGCAACGGTCTAGCCGTAGAAGGTTCAAGCCAACGCCTCACATGTGGCACGCCGTACTGCCCCAAACCCTAAGGTTCAAAGGGCAGTTCAAGACGGTCACATAATCAAGTCAAGGTTTGTTTTCTTCTAGAGGGTCCATCGCATCACATGCACGTTTTTCTGAAATATTTAAACCCGAGAAAAATTCAACACTTGAATGTTTTTCGTGCCGGGAAAAATTGAGTTAATGATATCCGTTGGAACATTTTAATACTTTCTAAATTATCCGGAATAACAGAACAAAATTAAATTCTCCGATCGAATCGACGATTTCAAAATAAACCCCAAAATTACTCAACACTTGAGTCAAATATAAAATACCCAGAAACATCAGTAAACAAATAGGAACTTTACTGCGCAAAACGACAAGGGTGACGTCACCATATGGCCGCAGAACCGCCGCACGAGCCATGCTCGTGCCGCGGTTCCGCGGCGCTTTGGATGCCACTCTTTGTCGTTTTGCAAAGTATTCCTTATATTTTCCTGCTGATTTTTTAAAGCATTTTTAATTTGGAAAAATCCCAGATTTTAAAAATTGTACAGAGAGGGTTTAATTTCAACGTGTTCGGGTTCGTTCGGAGTTTTAACTTCGTTAACACATCGCCTAATGCTCTAGCTAGGCTCTGATACCACTGTAAGGTTACTAGGCACACTAACGAGGCTCTACAAGGCATCGACCATGCCAAAATTAAAATTTTATGTGCCGCACAACCCTAAGCATGATCGTTAACTAGAGTTTAGGCGAAACTAATAGGCAAGTAAATATCTTTACTCTAAGAGATCACGAAATACAACCTTTGTAGATCGGTTCTCCACTTCTTTAGTTCCTTGATGAAGTCCCTTCGCTGCGATCGTGGTTCTCCCGGACCCTTGCATGGCTTCACGAGGCGAAAAGGTGCGACCTTGCTTGAAGTCTCCGAGGCCGAATATGATCTACGTCGAGGGAATTCCGACTCAAGCTCCTACTTCACTAACTAGAGAATTAGTGAAGTAAACACCCTAAACTAAAGTGCTAGTCTAGTAGAGGATGGAGAATAGAAAGTGGGTTCTCTTTAGAATTTTGTTTCTCACTTTGGATCAAACCCTAGTTTTCTTTTTTCTTTTCACAACGAAGAAGAAGAAGAAAAGAAAGAGATGAGGATAATGATCAAGTGTCATGGCTAATCATGGTGAGTGAGTATCATATACTAACCCTTATAGAGCCATAACCATAGCTAATTGTGTGATGGTTAGGTTAAAGTCCAAAGTAAAAACAAATCTAGTGGACTTTAGTCAATGCATCCACAAGCTTCCACAAGCTTCATGCATTTTCCAATTTCCCACTAATTTGGTAATTACTTTTAAACATTAAACCCAATCATAACAATTAGGATGGTGTATGCCTCATACACACAAGTCATGTGTATCATCAACCATGATACATAAAGATGACACATTTTAACATATATCATATATATGTTAAAGTAGTGTACATGTGAGAAAAACCCTGAAGTGAACAAGTGTTAGCAAATGTAAATTAGTATATCTAATATACAATTATACACTTAATTATTAAATCAACACTTGACTTAATAATCCGGTCATATCTCATATAACCGGCTAACATCCATTGTATCGACTTATCGAATTAACACTTGATTCGATAACCCGGCTATATCATATATAACTGACCGATACAAAAAGTCGCGAGAATAGAATACGGCATCACATACATGCATTATTCTCGGTCTGGCACATATCACATATGCGCTCCTATTTCGTTTTGCCTGAGTCAGTAAAACCTCTATGTAGGACTCTAAAGACTCGTCAATACGCCAGCAGTAGGTGATGATCACATCACGCACCCACAAGCCGTCAGCGGTACTAGTTGGACGTAACGGCTACCCGGGTATTGAGTGATCAGAAGATCAGCAAGCAAGCCCGCTCCAACTCCTGTAAAAGCCTACCGGTAACACTTCCCGTACAGTCCGGTCTCCTCGTCTGATATGTCGCAAATCAAGTCTAGGGGTGGTAAACGTCAGACCTCAATAACCGATAAGTCGTGCCGATGTGAGGCTCATAACGGGTCGAGAAACTATTGGTAACACTTACCGGTAAATCTCTAATCAGCCCTGGCCAGGGACTTCCCTGTTACGGCCAATCGAGCACAGCGCAACATCAACCCCCAATACCGGGAGAGACGAAACCCCTCCTATCGCTCATTGCCTCCATGTGACTCGAGACTGTACCCAAAAACCACCGTTTTGCATGCCCTCATGGACATGGTAAGGTGGAAATCAAAGCACAGTGCGAATCACACAAGACTCTATGAGGATCTCGGGTCTACAGACTAACCTGCACAAGTGTCACCAGAGAACTGCCATCTGACATGAGGTATAATACCATCTGGGAGTTCTCGGCGAGTCCGTCCAGTATACCCAGTCTCCACTGAGCACCCGTATACCATCTCTGATGTCAAACACCAATGGATATGGGATCATCCATCGCCCATCTCATGGGTCGAGAAGCGTATACGCTAGTCTACTCTGGTATATCGATGCCCCGTCTCGATACACCCACGACTAGGGACCTTGAAGGATGTACTTATGGACTACCATCTCCCCACTAGTATGATCCGCATCATAGTCCAGGTAGTCAAGTACACATCCTAAGGGCTTTACCAACATGTAACTATAAGACAGTATAAAGAGACATGTATACATGTTAAAGTAAAGAGCAACCAGATAGCATACTATCATGACGAGCAAGAAAGTCTTCTCTATATATGTCCAAGCATCCAATATAATATACATCATCTGTACAATACTGGCCTCTAGGGCATACATACAACTAACAGTTTCGTCTCTCCCGGTATTGGGAGTTGATGCTGTGCTGTGCTCGACTGGTTATATCAGTAAGTCCCTGGCCAGGGCTGCTGAGATTTACTGATAAGTGTTATCAGTAGTTTCTCGATCTATTATAGACCATTCACCGGCACGACTTATTGAGTTATTGGGGTCGACGTGACCATCCCTAGGCTCGATATGCAGCATATCTGACGAAGAGACCGGACTGTACGGTAGTGTTGCCGGTTGGCTCGACGGGAGTTGTAGCAGGTTCGCTTGTCTTCTTCTGATCACTCAATACCTGATCGCACGCTTTTGGCGTGTCGGATGTTCAAAGAATTAAAGTGTAACCGCGATCAGGACGGTGTCGCTTTGCAGCTAGCCGGTTGAGCACGGATCGGTCCACAGGGAGATGGTGGTATTTTACCTTCTTGTCTTAGACGAGTCAATAAAGAATCTGTATGTTTGTTTGATCTAACCTATGTGTTTATTTGCAGGTATAAAGTTGTTAAGAAGAAAATACGAGATTGTAAGCTAAAAGAAATCCGTACTCGAAACCTTTGAACCGAGTCTTGACCAATTGAAGCTCGAGCAATCGGCAACAACGTGGATTAGGGGATTTAAGCGCGGTATTCGTGGAATCCGGCTTATTTACCCTTGTCCTTCCGTTCTTGTCTCTTGCTTTCGCCTCCGGCCAAACCGAACGCAACCGGTCGCAGTTAGGAACCACCGTTACCTTGTCAGGGTACGGTGCCTAACGGAGCGCTTGCGTATGGTTTGGGCGGAGTTCAATGGAAAATAACGGGAAAAGGAAAAGAGCAAAGAAATGTTAACTTACAATATCATATGGATTCTTAACAACAACAATAATTACAACATTCACAAAATGAACAAAAGAGAACAAAAAGAAAAGAACAAAGAAAAGAAAAGATTACAAGTATTAAGTGCATGAAATAAATTGCAAGTAATTAAAGACAAGGTAATAAAAAGCAAGTAATAAAAAGCGATAAAAAGAACAAGGAACTAGAACTCAAGCCAAGCATGTGATCAATAGCCAACCCTTAAACTTGCAAGCTCAATCAAGAGGTTGCAAGATCAAGAGAAGGGTAGAGAACGCATGTGAAGTGAAGAACTAGTCCCGTGAGAAAATACGACCCTTGAGATCAATAACTAACCCTTAACCATTCAAGCTCAATGAAGAGGTTGAATGATCAAGAGAAAGCAAGAATCTCAAGGGGGAGCGAAACTAACAAGAAAGATAAAAAACCCTCATCTTCATTAATCTTCCACTCAAAAAGCTCTCACTACAATTTTAATAGAGAAAGAATGAAGAAGAAGAAGAAGAAGAACAAAACTACACAAAAAAGAGGCTAAAGAAAAGCTCCCTTGGTTGAGCTCAGATCTGCTGTATTTATAGGAGGGAAACTGGAAGTCTAGGGCAACCATCAGCCCATAAATGAAGTACCCAAAATGCCCCAGAAAAACGACGAAATGAGGCGCCTGTATGGCCGCGTTTCCGCGGCCAATACCCCCTATTTGCCGCGGAAACGCGGCCAAGTGGTGGAGTTGGTTGGTCAATTTTGGTGGCTTTCCCTGGTTTGGCTTTTCCTCGTGTTTGCAATCTTCATACTGCACAGAAGTCTTCCAGAATATCTGCAGATTTCTAAGTCCAAGATTGCATTATCTTTTTCACTTTTGACTTTATCTCCCTCGAGCTCCGCGCACCCATTGATTCTTGTGCAGCCCCTCTCGTGCTCTGTGCTTGTCCCAGACACGAATGACCACTGTCATATGTCTTGTCTCTGGAACTGGTACTCGGCACTGGACGGATATGGATGACCGGAACCCGGCTTTTATCTGTTGTGACAGATGTTCTGTATTTGGTGTAACTGTGGAGATTTTATCTTGATTTGCAATATTTGTAATGGAAACCTGTATTCTGTAAATATGTAACAAACACGGATTAAGAGCACCTACCTATAAACACACGAGCGTAAGAATGGGCGGTATAAAATACAATATTCTGATATGAACAAATACCCCCAAACTTAACTTTTGCTCGTCCCGAGCAAAACCAATTATTCACAAAAATAAAATCCTAACCGCACTTTCGCAGGGAACGTGATTGCACTGAGCGCGTGCAACAAGCCGTTAAACCTCTAGGTGTCCCTAGTAGGAGGAGTGTTTTCTCCTTAGGGTTTTCAGCGGATACTATCCACAAAATCCGGTCAAGTTGGTTTTGTACAATAACTAAGATTCAAACCCTAAAGTTTTTGTTTCAGAAAATAACAATTCTATAATCCTAAGTCTAGACTATCGAACCTTATTTTTCACACCTCGCTTCTTATTTAACTACAGATTTTATATGTCTTTACGTGCAGTGCAAATAGTGTCGTTAAGTTCCCGAAAGGTCGAATAAAGTCATTATGTCGCACAATAAAGCCCAGATAACAATTTTAAAAGGATCACATAAGTTCTATAACGAGTTAAGCATTTTTCAAGTTTCGTTTTCCAGTAAAGTTTCAACTTCAGAATTTCTATCTTCCCTAACAGGAAACTAGGTCTTATTCTTCACTCCACCTTTTTCTTGTTTTCATTTCATACACACCTCTGTGAACGTGCAATAGTCTTTATCATGGAGTAAAACCTTCATATCTCCGCTAAATTTTTTATGAAAGCCTGTCTTTTATCAAGATTATTCTCACACAAAGAACCGTTAGGAATTTTAACTCGGAGGGAACACTTGCTTGATTTTGTTTTAATCTGGACTTTCTAGGCTTCTTAGCGAGCTTTGGGCCAATGCACCCAAACCAGTTGGTTTTAGGGCATTAGGTGTAGAAACACCCCAGCGGACTTAATTACTCAAGTTACCTAGGTCCAAAAACAAAAGACAGTTTGGCGTGAAAATCATGATGATTCAATACGAACGGAGATATAACCGGTAGTTCAATTATTTTTTGGATAAAAGACGTGTTTAGTGGGTTCGGTGTGTAATCATTCCAATCAAGTTTCAGATGGGTTATTTTTCAGACTTAGTTCCAATTAAGGCATCAATAACATTCCTTCATATTCACTCACTTCATAAACTATTCTTGATATATTACTTATTTCAGAACAAACCTATTTGATCCTCAGAAAATCATTTATCTTATTTAAAAGTTTTTAAACATAAAAGACTTGTCATCTAATTTCCAAGACTCACAACACGTGTAGTGTGATGTAAAGACGTATATCAGCTATAGTTAACTTCAAAGGAGAGTTATCTTTCAGGTTTTCAAAATCTAAACATAAGATTTAGTTATTCCTATTTTTTCAAACAAAAACCGTCGAATGTTGAATCAGAGTTCTTCCACAATCTAACTTGACAAAAAAGTTTTTATATTTTTAGAAAATTTTCAGATTTTTATGGATTTTATGGATTTAATATGCAGATGCAAAATATACATATGAATGCGAAGGAAGAAAGCTTACCGAGCACACCCCCAAACTTAAACTTGACAGTGCCCTCACTGTCAGGCTATACCAAGAGGGTTAAAATTGCTGGCGCTTCCTAGAAACAAATTATATACAAAACAAAAAGGAAAACAAAAATATATACAAAAAAGTGTCCCCCCCAAACTTAAGTAAAACAGTGTTTCCACTGTTACGCGTTGAAATTCAGGATTTAGGGGGGAAAGAACAGTATCAAGCTATACAAGGCCTTACACAGGCCAAAAGTGAGCACCAACCATTCAAAGATTTTATCGCTATAAAGCAGTGGCTGGTGGAAGAAGGTGAAGAGGTAAGAAATGGAGAATACGCGAGACCGTATGGAGATAGAAGCGGGATACGGTCTCGGTATATGAGAAGAAGAATGGCGGAAGGGAGAAAGAAGTGGAATACGAACTTGAGGGTGCAAATGGAGTGAATAGATTAGCACAATTTGTGATGAGCGATGTGTAAACAGCGATTGTGCTAATCTATTAACCCGTCGAGAAATTGGGTCGAATCCCTCAAGATTCGTAAGAAACCATGGGTACGCCGAACTTGGTAAACCAGACATAGTAAATGAAAGTGAGACGGGTTCTTGCAAGGTCGGAATGATGGAAATGATGGAGGAAAGTGGTTGAGGAAGAGTATCGGTTAAGGGTTCTAGAGGGTGTACATAGTCAGTGAAAGGAACAGGATGAATTGGAAAATCCGACTCATCATCTAGAACTGTTTCATCCTCAAAATTTTCCTCAAAGTTAAGCTCATCCATGCATATTTCATCAAAGTCCAGACGCATATGGGGTTCGGGAAAAACATTTAATGACTCGGGATGATGAATTGGAGAGAGAAACTCAGTCAAATCTATAGGTTCATCATCCAAAATATTCCCAGCGTCAATATCCTCAATTAAGTGAAAATCAAAATTCTCCGACACCTCATCAAAAGCATGGATTTTAATCAATTCAGGTTCTAGAGTGGAGGTGTAGAGGTCAAAAGGATTGGGTATGGTTTCACTCAAAGGGGACCCTTCACAATTGGGTAAATCAAACACTACAAAGTCGCACAACTCATTAATCATTCTATCTTCAATTGATAAATCATGTGGGATACTTGATAGACTTTCAAAACAGGAGTTGTGGGATTCAATTTGGGATGGGTAGGTTTGATTTGGAAGGGGGTACATCTCACTCTCTCCACTCAAATTCACAGCCTGTCCTGCCGCCTCATCATACATTGAAAAAGTTGGAGCTAGTTGAAAACTAGCTACCGGGTCACTAGGTTGTATGAGGGCGGCCATGGACGCATTCAAATCCATCATCTGTTGGCTTGACGCTACCCTAAAGTCTTCCAACGACTGTTCCAGACTAGACATGGGTTGAGAAGGGGTTTCAGTAAAAGATTCAAAGTTGTTTGGATACTGAAAATTCCCAAATGGCGGTTCAGAAACAATGTCTAGGGAAGGTGAAAAAGTCGGGTAGGACTGGTAGGAATTGAATGGCTGGACAGGAGCAGGATCAACATTTGGATAAGAAGGTGAATGGAATTGTTGATCCCAAGAGTTTGAAGTGGTGAAAGGAGTGAAAGATCGGCTACGAGATTGTTCAATACGTTCAGCGATGGACAAAGGACGACTTGCAGATGGGGTATCAACATAAGCGGGAGTGAATGTTTGAAACGGTTGACACGAAGTGGAATGAGGAGTGCAAGTGTTTGTCCTAGACACTGCTATGCGATCTTTCAGTGAAACTTTGGGCATGGAGGGGTCGTTCGAAGTTCGGCCAAAGCAAGAACCGTAAGATGTAATGTCTGGTTGTGGGTACCAAAGTTCGGCAAGAGTTTTGCGAGGTGGAGTACCCATGATATGAAGAGAGAGAGAGAAAGGTAGAGAAAAGGAGGGGAAAAAGAATGTGAATTTTTTTTTTAGTTAGTTGTTAGCAAAAGAATGAAATATACAAAAAAAAAAAATATGGACAAAAATAATCACGACACAAAAATACCACACACTTAAACGTTCTAGGGTTCACTTAGGTCAACTAGACCTGCTCCAGAACTTGATTGTCGAAGTAAAACTGTGTCGAGAAACAGGCTCAAGATACACTGATCACGAGGCCAGATAAGTGCAGAGATAAGGGGAGGTTTTCCAACGCTTTCGCGAAGTTCCTTAATTAAATAACCCTTTCTCTTTTGGCGGTTGCGCCGTTAACACTTTCCTAGACACCCCGTAAACAATATACCGTTAAGCGAGGTTCTAAACACAGTTAACTTCTCCTAGTGAGCGCGAAGTCCTTAAGGCTTAAAGTCTAATTTCTTTTAAAATTTGTGCGGGTAAACGTTATGCTCAAGTTCGTGATTTGTGGGCCACGGAAAAGGTGATGAAATCCTTTACCGTATATTGTGGGGTTCGCTTGCCCTTAAGTCCGTATTAATGTATGCAATGCGCAATTCAAAAATTCTGTAAAGAATCAAACAATCGTTTTTTAGTTTAAGCACGGCACTGCAACAAATACGGGTTAGTCAATTTTTTTAGCGTTTGCCAGCGAACTTGCAAAGAATCCTGCAAAGAATAATATATTGGAAGCGTCGGATTTGAGAAGAAGGTGTTAGTAAAGTGCGTACCGTTAAGTTTTTGGTTAAGAAACCCCCGTTGAATCAAATCCGGTAAGCTTGAAAAGTTCGCTTGCGTGGGTCAAACTACCCGGATCTTTGGCACTGTACTTTGCAATCACCTTAGACTTGAATGTACACTTTGCTCCCCACAATTGCAGTTTGCAAATCTGCAAAAATCTGCACTCTTGCCCACAAAAATGATCAAAAATAACAAAAAGATTTTTTTTTTATATATATATTTTTATATATATACAAAAAGAATATTAACCCGAATAACAAGAAAAGAAATACGTTACCGTCTCCCCGGCAACGGCGCCATTTGATCGCACGCTTTTGGCGTGTCGGATGTTCAAAGAATTAAAGTGTAACCGCGATCAGGACGGTGTAGCTTTGCAGCTAGCCGGTTGAGCACGGATCGGTCCACAGGGAGATGGTGGTATTTTACCTTCTTGTCTTAGACGAGTCAATAAAGAATCTGTATGTTTGTTTGATCTAACCTATGTGTTTATTTGCAGGTATAAAGTTGTTAAGAAGAAAATACGAGATTGTAAGCTAAAAGAAATCCGTACTCGAAACCTTTGAACCGAGTCTTGACCAATTGAAGCTCGAGCAATCGGCAACAACGTGGATTAGGGGATTTAAGCGCGGTATTCGTGGAATCCGGCTTATTTACCCTTGTCCTTCCGTTCTTGTCTCTTGCTTTCGCCTCCGGCCAAACCGAACGCAACCGGTCGCGGTTAGGAACCACCGTTACCTTGTCAGGGTACGGTGCCTAACGGAGCGCTTGCGTATGGTTTGGGCGGAGTTCAATGGAAAATAACGGGAAAAGGAAAAGAGCAAAGAAATGTTAACTTACAATATCATATGGATTCTTAACAACAACAATAATTACAACATTCACAAAATGAACAAAAGAGAACAAAAAGAAAAGAACAAAGAAAAGAAAAGATTACAAGTATTAAGTGCATGAAATAAATTGCAAGTAATTAAAGACAAGGTAATAAAAAGCAAGTAATAAAAAGCGATAAAAAGAACAAGGAACTAGAACTCAAGCCAAGCATGTGATCAATAGCCAACCCTTAAACTTGCAAGCTCAATCAAGAGGTTGCAAGATCAAGAGAAGGGTAGAGAACGCATGTGAAGTGAAGAACTAGTCCCGTGAGAAAATACGACCCTTGAGATCAATAACTAACCCTTAACCATTCAAGCTCAATGAAGAGGTTGAATGATCAAGAGAAAGCAAGAATCTCAAGGGGGAGCGAAACTAACAAGAAATTTAAAAAACCCTCATCTTCATTAATCTTCCACTCAAAAAGCTCTCACTACAATTTTAATGGAGAAAGAATGAAGAAGAAGAAGAAGAAGAACAAAACTACACAAAAAAGAGGCTAAAGAAAAGCTCCCTTGGTTGAGCTCAGATCTGCTGTATTTATAGGAGGGAAACTGGAAGTCTAGGGCAACCATCAGCCCATAAATGAAGTACCCAAAATGCCCCAGAAAAACGACGAAATGAGGCGCCTGTATGGCCGCGTTTCCGCGGCCAATACCCCCTATTTGCCGCGGAAACGCGGCCAAGTGGTGGAGTTGGTTGGTCAATTTTGGTGGCTTTCCCTGGTTTGGCTTTTCCTCGTGTTTGCAATCTTCATACTGCACAGAAGTCTTCCAGAATATCTGCAGATTTCTAAGTCCAAGATTGCATTATCTTTTTCACTTTTGACTTTATCTCCCTCGAGCTCCGCGCACCCATTGATTCTTGTGCAGCCCCTCTCGTGCTCTGTGCTTGTCCCAGACACGAATGACCACTGTCATATGTCTTGTCTCTGGAACTGGTACTCGGCACTGGACGGATATGGATGACCGGAACCCGGCTTTTATCTGTTGTGACAGATGTTCTGTATTTGGTGTAACTGTGGAGATTTTATCTTGATTTGCAATATTTGTAATGGAAACCTGTATTCTGTAAATATGTAACAAACACGGATTAAGAGCACCTACCTATAAACACACGAGCGTAAGAATGGGCGGTATAAAATACAATATTCTGATATGAACAATACCCGGGTGGCCGTTACGTTTAGCTGACCGCTTGCGGCTTGGGGGTGCTTGATATGATCATCGCCCACTGGCGGCGTATTGACGAGTCTCAGAGTCCCACAAAGGAGTTACCTCGTCCAGGCGAAACGTTGTGGTGCGCGTATGCGATATGCGCATGGACCCGGTTAAAATACGTGTATAAGATACTGTATATTAATCGGGAGGCTTGCTTTTGGTTGGGTCGTATGTGATATGGCCGGATTGATAAATCAAGTGTTGATTTATCATTTAACCATTAGTTTCTCACTAGAAATCCTTTCTTGTATTATTGGATGTATGCATGCATGTATGCATTTTTTTCTTGTTCATGCACATATGGATGTGCATGCACACATACATACATACATCATCCTTCATGGTTGTATATTCATTGAAAATGATGGCAATATAAGAATCACACACTATGTTTATATATATGGATATATATATTTATTTGCATTTGTTTTAAAACAAAACAAAAGATAAAGATTAATACATGGTTTCTACACTCTTCTGCAACTAACCATGCTCACCTACCTTTTAACCATGTGTTAATCATTTCTTTTATGTTTTAACTCAAGTGAAATAATATCCATATGATATAACCATGGTTTGAGATGAGAAGTGGAAAATATATATACATATATTTTCTATTTTCTTTCAAGAGACATTATCTTTTCTTTTGTTCTAAAAAGGCCATCATCTTCTTCCTCCTTCTTCTTTTGCTCTCTAGATTTCTCTAGTGAGCAAATTACTCACCAAGTTAGGATTTTGAAGTGAGAAAAGCCACCACAACATCAGTCTACACAAGTCTTGCCCATTTGTTTAGAGTTTTAGCTTCATTTCTTTCTCTTGATCAAGTGAAGTTGCAAGCTTGGACAAAGGAGCTTCGGGTGGATCGTCGTGGACCTTAGAAGACCTCAAGCTAACCGTTTTCCAACCCTCAAGTGGCTAAGGAGTCTAGCATAGGGAGTTACAAAGGTTGTACTCTCAAAACCCTAGCCTTTGTTACTTGTGATGTGGTTTAAAGTTATGAAACCCTAATTTTCTAGGATTGATTCTTTGTATGTTCACTTAGCACTCTAAAAACTTAATCTTTGTGACATGTGATGCTTCCAAACCTTTCATAGGGTGCTAGGTAAAACTAACATTGGTATCAGAGCCGACCTAGAACATTAGGTGACACTTTAGCGAAGTAAAAACTCCGATCGAACCGAAATACGGTTTTTTGGGACACTCTCTGGACAATTTTTCAAAACTGTTATTTTCCAGAATTAAAAATATGTAAAAAATTCAGCAGGTAAATCTAAGAAACACTGTAAAAAATGATGCAGTGAACAGTAATTTCCGCCGCGGAAACGCGGCCAAAGCTTGCTTGGGCCGCGGTTCCGCGGCCGTACAGGTGAGTCAATGCCTGGTTTTTAGACAGTAATACTTATAACTGCTTGTTGATATTTTTGGGTATTTTTAATCTGGTTTAAGTGTTATTTGTTCTGGAGATTGCTTTGAGTTCATTGATTCGATCGGAATTTTAACTTCATGTTTTTTCCGGATAATTAGAAAGTATTGAATTGTTCGAACGAGTGTCGTTTGCTCATTTTTCACGGGGTTTAAATCTTTCGGAAATACGTGCAAGTTTTGTGGTGGACCCTCTAGAAGACAACAAACCTTAACTTGATTATGTGACCGTCTTGAACTGCCCTTTGAACCTTAGGGTTTGGGGCAGTACGGCGTGCCACATGTGAGGCGTTGGCTTGACCCTTCTACGGCTGGACCGCTACTACTGTGATACACTCCAGGTTTTTGAACTCCGCTCAAGTGTTGAGCTTTAGGGAATTTTGGGTATTTGATCATTCGTTCGAAAACCTTAATACTGTCTATTTATCTGGAATGTGATGCAATGTGTGGAATTCATATAGCTAGACATGAAATACGAAGTATGTGATATTTCGCATTTACGATGTCTATAGAGAATGTGGATTCCAGATATTGCAGTTTTACACTTTCTTTTCTGTGACCGTAAGTGTAGTATGTAGTGGTATTGCCAATCGTCGTTGTTATACGTCGACGACGATCGGTGTATGCATACTTTTTTACGTTGATGATATGAGATATTATGTGTTGCTGAGATATGGTGTGCAGGATTGTCGCGATTGAATAGCCGGGGGGTTTTATGTGAGATGAGAGTTTTATATTTTCATTCATGTAAATTAAAATGTAATGTAATATTCTTTTATTTGGGGCACTTCCGGTTGAGGTTGTTGCCACCAGTGTTGTATATTATTTACTTTTCCGCATTAGGATGGACCCAAGGAGGGGAGCACAGGTGACCGGGTTCTAGGGTTCAGTAGGAGGCCATCTCGAAGAGTCGGGACCGGGTCTCCTAAACTCCAGAATTGGTAGGGTCGCTTGCCGCTCTCGTAGGGGTCCAGGGTGTGGGCTTGGCTATTCATCGCGACTGTGGAATCCGTATTTTCTATTATTGGCTAAATACTAAATACGGACGTCCTAGTATATCCCACGTTATATCTATGTTTCTGCTGCCCGTGTTCTGTGATATCTGAGATGATTGATATATTATATATATGATATATAGTAGACGTTGCTTATGTTTTACACCCGCGCTAGTCCCGTCCCGGTATGCCGTTAGTTAAGTAACCTAACGGTGCATAACGGAACATTGCGACGAATGCGGATGGCATAAGCGTACGTGTTATTTTCGTTTCTTTTCTGTGATTGGCTTAAGGACTTAAATGATGGGACTACATTAATGTGATTAATGTAAAGAAAATAAACCTAAAAAGATGTTGTAGAATCGGATTTGAAAACCACTCGGCTATTTATGAAAAAGGTACATTTCAAAACTGCGGAGCTTAAGATACTCCTTTTGAAAACCATTTGATTCTACAACGATATCAAGTTCAAAGCGTTAAAGATTTTCTTAAATATCATCCGCAACCCTCCATCATTTTAGGAAGTAGAGTACTTAGTATTCGTGCTACGTTTGTTGACCTTAGCCAAGGCGTAGTGTACGGTAGCTAAGTGATGTCTTCCTACAATGCATATGATGCAGATTAATTAGGGCGGGCATATGACTTTGTTGACCTTAGCCAAGGGTCATGTGAACGGGTCTGATTAATCAAGAAATGACGGGTTGAGCTTGACTAGTGCTCGTGATTTGTTGACCTTAGCCAAGGTCACGAGTGCTAGGGGTAAAAACCACATCGGGAATTTCAATAGTTGAAATTTGCAATGAGATTGCATACCTTCCATGTGATGGTTGGATCCCGATCCCACTGCGGGCAATAGTTGCTCCTAGGAAAGTTTTACAGTTTACAATTAGCTAACTCATTAGGTGTCTAGAAAGGTGTCAACAGGGCTACGCCTCTGGAAAAACGAGGTTTACTTTAATTAGGTCCGTACGAAAGCACGGGGAACCTCCCTCAAGTACCGACACTGGCCTGGCTAAACGGTTAGCGAAGTTGTAGACTGTAATTAATCCTGGCTAGTTTTTCTTTTTAAGGTTTGAAAGAAAAACTCGATTAAAGCAGTGGGAAATATCGATTAGACAAGATAATAACCAATCTGATCTATGCAAGAGCTTTCGCTGAATGTATTCTTTTCTCTCTCTTAATGGCAGATACCCATGACTGGACTCAAGCTTCTACTAGATAAAAACAAACTGAATGGGACCAATTATAAAGACTGGCTGAGGAATTTGAAAATAGCCTTGACTTATGATAAAGTATCATATGTCCTCACAGCTTCAGCCCCGCCCGTCCCAGGTCCAAAATCCTCAGTTGCGGACATTGAAGTCCGCAAGACATGGGACGCTGACTGTGCCACGGCCAAATGCCTCGCGCTTGCATCGATGGATAACACACATCAAAAGCAGCACGAGAATATGGACATTCACGCCATATTGCTCCATACAAAGGAGTTGTATGGAGATCAATCCCGCGTATTACGATACGAAGCATCAAAGAAATTGTTTCAGATGCGAATGGCCCCTGGCACACCAGTAGGAGACCATGTTCTGAAGATGATAGCTCTTATAGAAGAGCTTGAGGACCTTGGATGGACGATGGACAATGAACAATATACGGATATTATTCTACAGTCCCTCCCCTCCACCTTTGCTCAATTCATAGTGAACTTCAACATGCATAACATGGAGAAGGAACTACCTGAACTCCTTAATATGTTAAGGAGTGCATAGAGCACTATGAAATCAGCAAAAACTCCCGTTATGACTGTTGGACAGTCTTCCTCTTCTCGCCCAAAGGCTAAGGCCAAGGGAAAGAAAAAGAAGAAGCCCACCAATCCTAAGGGTGGAGTTAAAAAGGTGAAGGGAAAGGAAAAGTCCAAAGCTGGAGACTCGGGGAAAGGGGAATGTTTTCATTGCCACAAGACAGGACATTGGAAGCGCAACTGCACGGAGTACTTAAATCTCAAGAAGAAGCATGGGGATGCTTCTGCTTCAGGTGCGTTTTTGACAGAAAACTGTTTTTCAATAAACTCTGCTTCCTGGGTATTGGATTCCGGTTCAGGTTCTCACATTTGCAATTCTATGCAGGGGCTGAGAAATAGTAAAGTTTTGAAGACAGGTGACCATACTCTCCGCGTTGGAAATGGTTCCAATGTACATACAGTCGCAGTGGGAGAGTATCACTTGGGGTTGCCATCTGGATGTATATTGGTTTTGAACCCATGTTATTTTGTACCAAGTATGCTTTGTAATATAATATCCGTTTCTTTGTTAGACAATGAAGGATATAATTTTGTATTGCAGAACAATGTTATGAACATTCACCTGAATCAAATGTTGGTTGGGTATGGTATCCTTAATAACGGGATATATGTCCTAAATCAACACACAGTTTTCAGTATACAACACACTAATAAAAGAAAACTTTCAGAATTAAATGAAGCTTTTCTTTGGCACTGTAGACTTGGTCATATTAACGAAACAAGACTAAACAAGTTACACAAAGATGGATATTTAAACTCTTTTGAATATAAATCTTATGCGACTTGCCAGTCTTGTATCAAGGGTAAAATGACCAAAACTCCGTTTACCGGACACGGAGAAAGAGCTACTGAGCTCCTAGGCCTCATATATAGTGATGTATGCGGGCCAATGTCTACACAGGCTAGAGACGGTTTTTCATACTTCATTACGTTCACTGACGATTTCTCAAGATTCGGTCATGTATTTTTATTAAAGCACAAGTCCGAAGCTTTCGAGAAATTCATTGAATATAAACAAGAAGTAGAAAAACAAACCGGCTTGAGTATCAAGATGCTTCGATCAGATCGAGGTGGTGAGTATCTCAGTACAGAATTTGCAAACTTCCTAAAAGAGAATAGGATTCTCTCTCAGCTCACTCCTCCTTACACACCACAGCACAACGGTGTGTCAGAACGACGGAATCGGACCCTATTAGATATGGTCCGTTCCATGATGAGTGATGCTGAGTTACCAGTCTCATTTTGGGGGCATGCATTGGAGACTGCAACGTTTCTACTAAACAAGGTTCCAACCAAAACCGTGTCTGCCACGTCATATGAGATATGGCATGGGAAGAGACCATCTCTTAAGAGAATTAAGATTTGGGGTTGCCCGGCCTATGTTAAAAAGTAGAATCCGGACAAACTCGAGACACGGTCAGTCATGTGTAACTTTGTGGGATATCCAAAGAATTCTTATGGATATCTATTCTACCACAAAGAGGAACAAAAAATGTTTGTTTCTCAGCATGCCACATTCTTGGAAAAAGAGTTTTTCACAGATAAAGATGATGGCAAGGTGGTGGATCTAGAAGAGGTTCTAGAGACACAAACTACAAATGACAATTTGGTTGAACCGGCTGTTGCAATAGAAACTGAAGAATCTCGGCCACTCCGTAGGTCTGATAGGACTTCTCGCCCACCGGAGAGGTACTATGGTTTCCTCATTGATGGTGACGGAGAAGACTGCATCATAGATGATGATGATCCTACCAGTTTTCAGCAAGCTATCACGAGTGGAGACTCTGTGAAGTGGCTGGATACCATGAGATCCGAAATGGAGTCTATGTACACCAACAAAGTATGGACTTTGGACGTTGTACCTCCTGGGATAAAACCTGTGGGGTGCAAATGGATCTTTAAAAGAAAGATTGGTGTAGATGGGCAGGTGGAGACCTATAAGGCAAGACTTGTGGCGAAAGGTTTTCGTCAAAGACCAGGTTTAGACTATGACGAGACTTTTTGTCCCGTAGCCATGCTTAAATCCATTCGGATCCTACTTGCTATTGCTGCTCACTACGACTATGAAATCTGGTAGATGGACGTTAAAACAGCATTTCTAAATGGAAATTTAGAAGAATGCGTTTATATGGATCAGCCAGAGGGCTTCATTGACAGTAGGAGCAGCGGGAAAGCATGTAAATTGCTTAAATCCATATATGGGTTAAAACAGGCATCACGGAGTTGAAACATCTGTTTCGATGATGTCATCAAAGAGTTTGATTTCATCAAAAATCCAGATGAACCTTGTGTTTATAAGAAGGCTGTAGGGAGAGCTGTCACATTCCTCGTATTGTACGTGGACGACATTCTTCTGATAGGAAATGATATTCCTATGCTACAGTCGGTCAAATCTTTCTTATCACTAAGGTTCTCCATGAAGGACCTGGGTGATGCCACATACATTCTGGGCATAAGGATCTATAGGGATAGATCCAAAAGGTTATTGGGATTGTCCCAAACCAGGTACATCAACACCATCCTAAAAAGGTTTAGTATGGAAGACTCCAAGCGGGGTGCCTTACCCGCTTGCCATGGGGTCACTCTCTCCAAGGACTCTTGCCCAAAGACCGATGAAGAGAGAGCTCGCATGAGCGTTATACCCTATGCTTCGGCAGTAGGACCTATAATGTATGCGATGTTATGTACACGCCCAGATGTAGCTTATGCACTTAGTGTTGTAAGCAGGTATCAATCCAACCCATGGGAGAATCACTGGACAGCTGTGAAGTGGGAGAATCACTGGACAGCTGTGAAGAACATTCTTAATTACTTACGAAGGACTAAAGAATTGTTCTTGGTGTATGGTAATGGAGATCTCCAAATGGAGGCCTTTACCGATTCGAGCTTCCAGAGCGATAAGGACGACAGCAAATCTATCTCTGGGTTTGTATTTACCCTCAATGGAGGGGCGGTAAGTTGGAAGAGTTCCAAACAGGATACCGTTGCAGACTCTACGATGGAAGCTGAGTACATTGCTGCGAATGATGCCGCCAAGGAAGCCGTCTGGATGAAGAAGTTCGTCTCGGAGCTAGGAGTAGTTCCAACCATTATTGATCCAATACCATTGTATTGTGATAATAATGGGGCTATGGCGTTAGCCAAGGAGCCCAGGTCCCATCAGCGGTCCAGACACATCCTGAGGCGTTTTCATTTGATCCGGGAGATTGTAGATCGCCGCGAGATCGAGATTAGGAGAGTAGACACAAAGAATAACGTCGTGGATCCATTCACCAAGGCCCTCCCTCAGCCGCAGCATGAGCGACTTTTTGAGATGTTGGGTATGAGATACGCCAATAACTGGCCTTAGTGCAAGTGGGAGATTGTTGGATATATGTATGCCCTATAGGCCATTATATGATAGTGGATGTATCGGTACATGTATATATATATATATATTCAGTGTACATTCTTACTCGACATGATAGTATGCTATCTGGTTCTTCTTTATCTGACATGTTGATTTGATCATGCTTTTATTCATTCATACATGCTGATAAAGCCCTGAGGATGTAGGGTTTCTAGGCACACTAGTGAAGGTTCATAAAGAATCAAACATGCCCGAATAAAATTTTACATGTGCCGAACAACCCAAAGACGGGATCTTTGCTAGAATATTAGGGTTTAGCATGCAAGATAACATCTTTAAAACTAAGTGTGAGGGATTACAACCTTTGTAGTCTGCTCCTTCGCTTCACAAGCTCCGAGTAGAAGTCCCTTCGCCGCGATCCATGACCTCCCGGACTCAAGAGAGGCTCCACGACTCGAACGATCCATGCTAGCTTGAAGTTTTCCGATTCTCCGATGATCTACGTCGAAGTTGCTATAACCCCAGCTTTCTCACTCTAAAGAGATGAACACCCTAATCTAATGGGCTAGATTAGATGAGGATGATGGAGCAGTATTTATGCTATCTTTTTAATTCACTTTCTCACAAGAAATCATCACAAAACGAATTTCTAGAGAGCTTTCTCTCAAACTCAAGAGAGAAGAAGATGAAGAAAATGAAGAGAATAATCCTTTTGTGATGAATAGAAGATAAATGTATATGATTGATTATGGAACCATGGTCAAGGATGAGAGGCTAAAAGTTTGTAGAGAATAAACTAGAGTTAGGGTTTGGTTAGGTTAAGGATAAGTATCAACCATAATATCTTAACCAAGACAAAATAGAATCCTTCTAGAATGAACAAGAATGTGCTAACCCTAATCAAACCCTAATCACCTTTTATCATCCTTAAACATATTTCATAATAAATCATTACATGTCACAATAATATATATCACATATATATTATATATTTGCAACAAAAGAAAATAATACAATTAACATATATCACATATATATCAATGTATTAATCCGGTGAGAAAATGAAATAATAAAGCGAGCCAATATTAGATAATGTAATGCAATATATCATATATATCATTATACATTAAATCATCGAATCAACACTTGATCCGACGATCCGGCTATATCGAATATAACCGACTAATATATTATGTACCAATTCATCGAATCAACACTTGATCTGATGTCCCGATTCATATCTAAATATCGCGAGAATATAATACGATATCTCATATCGCATTATCCTCGGTCCTGGACATATCACATATGTGCCTCTACTCCTTTTTGCCTGAGCCAAGAAACCTCTGTGTAGGACTCTAAAGAATCGTCAGTACGCCGGTAGCAGGTGATGATCATATCAAACACCCACAAGCTGCAAGCAGTCAGCTAAACGTAACAGCCACCCAGGTATTGAGCGATCAGAATATCAACAAGCTAGCCTGTCCGTTCTCCTGTGAATCCAATCAGTAACACTCCCGTACAGTCCGGTCTGTTCGTCTGATATGTCGCATATCAAGTCTAGGGGTGGTATACGTCAGACCCCAGTAACCGATAAGTCGTGTCGATGTGAGGCTCATAACAGGTCGAGAAACTACTGGTAACACTTACCAGTATATCTCTATATCAGCCCTGGCCAGGGACTTCCAGTTATAGCCAATCGAACACAGCACAACATCAACTCCCTATACCGGGAGAGATGAATCCCCTCCTATCGCTCATTGCCTCCATGTGATTCGGGACTGTACCCAAAAGCCACCGTTTTGCACACCCTCTTGGACGTGGTAAGGTGGAAATCAAAGCACAGTGGGAACCACACAAGACTCTATGACGATCTCGGGTCTACAGACTATGCTGTACCAGTGTCACTGGAGAACTGCCATCTGACGTGTGGTATATCACCATCTGGGAGTTCTCGGCGAGTCAGTCCAGTGTACCCAGTCTCCACTGAGCACCCGTACACCATCTCTGATGTCAAACACCGATGGATATGGGATCATCCATCGCCCATCATATGGGTTAAGATGCGTATACGCTAGTCTACTCTGGTGTATCGATGCCCTGTCTCGATATACCCTCGACTAGGAACAGTTATAGGATGTACTCATCGACTACTATGGCCCCACTAGTATGATCTCATCATAGTCCCAGTAGTCGAGTACAGATCCTAAGGGCTTTATCAACATGTGAGAGTAAGACAGTAAACCAATACAAGTCAACATGTTAAGATAAAGTGAAACCAAATAGCATACTATCATGACGAGCAAGAAAGTCCTCTCTGTATATATCCAAGCATCCATCATAATATACATCATATGTACAACAATGGCCTCTAGGGCATATACATAACTAACAATCTCCCACTTGCACTAAGGCCAGCTGCTGTAGTATCTCATACCTAGCATCCCGAATAATCTCTCAAACTGTATCTGGGGAATGGCCTTCGTGAGTGGATCCGCAGTGTTGTCCTTCGTATCTACTCTCCTGACCTCGATCTCCCGGCGATCAACTATCTCCCTGATCAGGTGATACCGCCTCAGAATATGTCTGGACTTCTGATGGGACATGGGTTCCTTGGCCAAAGCCACAGCTCCATTGTTATCACAATACAGAGGTATTGGATGCTCAATGGATGGAACCACACCAAGTTCAGTGATGAACTTCTTCATCCAGACAGCCTCTTTGGCAGCATCGTTGGCAGCGATGTATTCAGCCTCCATCGTCGAGTCTGCAACGGTATCCTGTTTGGAACTCTTCCAACATACCGCCCCTCCATTGAGGGTAAAGAAAAATCCCGAGTGCGACTTAGAGTCGTCCTTATCACTTTGGAAGCTGGAATCGGTAAAGGACTCCACCCGGAGTTCTCCGTTACCATACACCAAGAACATATCTCTAGTCCTTCGCAAGTACTTGAGAATGTTCTTTACAGCTGTCCAGTGACTCTCTCCAGGATCTGCTTGATACCGACTCACTACACTTAGTGAGTATGCTGCATCGGGTCTGGTACATAGCATCGCATACATGATAGAGCCCACTGCCGAAGCATACAGTATCCCTTGCATGTGAGCTCTCTCCAAATCAGTCTTGGGAGACATCTCTTTGGAGAGAGTGAGTCCAGAGATCATGGGTTGGTTCCCATGCTTGGATTGTTCCATACTAAACCTCTTTAGTATGGTGTCGATGTACCTGGATTGGGACAATCCCAGTATCCTTTTGGATCTATCTCTATAGATCCTAATCCCCAATATGCATGAGGCATCACCTAGATCTTTCATTGAGAATCTTTGTGATAAGAAGAGCTTGATTGATTGCAGCATAGGAATATCATTTCCTATCAAGAGTATGTCATCCACGTACAATACGAGGAAGACAACCTTACTCTCTGCCACCTTCTTATAGATACAAGGTTCATCTATATTTTTGATGAAGTCAAACTCTTTGACTACAACATCAAAACAGATGTTCCAACTCCGCGTGCTTGCTTTAACCCATAAATGGATTTAAGCAGTTTGCACACCTTTCCGTTGCTCCCACTATCTACGAAGCCCTCTGGCTGAGTCATGTACACGTATTCTTCTAAATCACCATTTAGAAAGGCAGTCTTAACATCCATTTGCCAGATTTCGTAGTCATGGTATGCAGCAATGGCAAGTAAGATCCGGATGGACTTAAGCATAGCCACTGGAGAAAAGGTTTTGTCATAATCTACACCTAGTCGTTGACGAAATCCCTTTGCTACAAGTCTAGCTTTGAAAGTCTCAACTTTTCCATCTACACCAAATTTCCTTTTAAAAATCCACTTGCTCCCAATGGGTTTTACCCTTTCAGGAGCATTTTCCAAAGTCCATACTTTATTGGTGTATATGGATTCCATCTCAGATCGCATTGCATCCAGCCATTTCACAGAGTCACCACTCGTGATGGCCTGCTCGAAACTAATCGGGTCATCATCTTCCATGATGCAATCCTCGCTTCCATCATCAATGAGAAAACCGTAGTATCTCTTAGGTGGATGAGAAACCCTGCTAGATCGGCGGAGAGGTTGGGGTTCGTCGGGTACTACTGAATCCTCTGGTTCTACCAAGTCTTCTGTTATAGTTTGTGTTGCTGGAACCTCTTCTAGTTCTACCTCAATGCCACTAATCTGTTTCATAAGAAAACCTTTTTCTAAGAAAGTGGCATGTCGAGAAACAAACACCTTTTGTTCCTCGGGGTGGTAGAAGATATACCCTTGTGAATTTTTGGGATATCCTACAAACTTACATAAGACAGATCTTGCCTCGAGTTTGTCCGGATTTTGTCTTTTGACATAGGCTGGACAACCCCATATCTTAACATACTTAAGAGATGGTCTCTTCCCTTTCCATATCTCATATGGAGTGGTAGGCACTGATTTGGTAGGAACCATATTCAGTAGGTGTATGGCTGTCTCAAGCGCATACCCCCAGAAGGAAATAGGTAACTCAGCTGTACTCATCATTGAACGCACCATATCTAATAGGGTGCGATTCCTTCGTTCTGATACACCGTTGTGCTGTGGTGTATAAGGTAGAGTAAGCTGAGAGAGAATCCCATTCTTTTTTAGATAATCTTGGAACTCATTGCTCAAGTATTCTCCTCCTCGATCAGATCGAAGGATCTTAATACCTTTGCCCGTTTGGTTCTCTACTTCGTGCTTATATTCTCTGAATTTCTCAAAAACTTCAGACTTGTGTTTCAATAGGAACACATGCCCGTATCTAGAGAGATCGTCAGTGAATGTAATGAAGTAGGAAGAACCGTTCCTGGCATGCGTAGACATGGGACCGCATACATCACTATGTACCAGTCCTGAGAGTTCCGTAACTCTTTCTCCGTGTCCACTAAACGGAGCTTTGGTCATTTTTCCTTTGAGACATGAATGGCAAGTATCATAAGATGATAATTCGAACGGATTCAAATAACCATCCTTATGTAACTTAGCCAGTCGTGTCGCATTGATATGACCAAGTCTACAATGCCACAAGAAGGATTCGTTCATTTCTGAACTCTTCCTCTTGTGCGTGTTTTGTATATTGAGGACTGTATTTTGATTTAGAATGAATATGCTATTATGTAACGAGCCTGATGCAATCAACTTTTGATCTAGGAATATGTTCATAACATTATCCTGTACTACAAAATTATATCCTTCTTTACTCAATAAAGAAACTGATATAATGTTGCACATCATGTTCGGTATATAATAGCACTCATTCAGAATCAGTGTATCACCACTTGGTAATACTAGGTGATATTCGCCAACTGCTTTGGCTGCAACATTTGCACCGTTCCCTACTTGAACGGAATGATCACCTTTTTCCAGTTCTCTACCTTTACATAGCCCATGTAACAGTTTACATATGTGGGATCCTGATCCGGTATCTAATACTCAGGACGTAGGATGAACTGAGAAACAGTTCTCAATAACTAACACACCTGAAGAAGATGCATCAATATGCATGTTCTTTTGGGCGGCGTGAGAATCCAGATATTCTCCTGTTTCCTGTTTAGTCTTATAACTCTTATAAGAAAGAACGGGTCCAACGTTCCCCTGCTGAGTATAATAAGCGGGTTCAGTCAATACATCCATATTATTATCTTGATTATGGCCTGACATGGTCGCTACCTGGAGAGAGAGAAGAAAACACTTTAGCGTATGCTCTTGCAAGATCAGATTGGTTATTATCTTATCTAATCAGGATGTCTCCCACTATTTTTATCAAATCTACCTTCAAACCCTAAAAGGTAAGATTAGCCGGGATTAATTACACCCTACAATTTCGTCAATCTTTCAGCCAGATCAGTGTCGGTACTTAAGGGAGGTTCCCCGTGCTTTCGCACGGACCTAATTAAAGTAAACCTCGTTTTCCCAGAGGCGTAACCTCGTTAACACTTTTCTAGACACCTACTTGATCGGCTAATTGTCCTGTGTAAAACTCTCCCAGGAGTAACACTTACTCGCAGTGGGTATCGGGATCAAACTATCTCATAGAAGGTATGCAATCTCATTGCAAATTTCAACACTTGAAATTCCCAATAATATTTTTACCCCTAGTGTTCTATGACCTTTACGAATGCCAAACAACCCATAGTCCACTAGTCAAGTTCAACCCGTACATTTCTTGATTGAATTAAACCCACCCGTACGACCCTTGACGAATGCCAAACAACGCCGTACGAATACCCTAATCCAATCTGCATCATATGCATAAGCAGATAAATACTAGTTAGCTACCGTACACTACGCCTTGACGAATGCCAAACTACCGTAGCACGAATACTAAGTAGTACTTATCTGAAATGACGGAGGGCTACGACAGGTTTTTCTGAAAACCTATTGCGTAATGAACTTGATATCGTCGTAGAATCAAGTGAAATTTTGAAATGGAGTGTTTTTGAGGCTTTCATTAGTTTTGCTAAAGAGGTCACTCCCGGTGAAGGGATCTCGGCTCTTTCCTCATCGAATAAGGTGCAGGACATATCATATATATCACTGTGCAAAGCAAAACTCTAAAAGCAATCAAAAGACAAACCGAGTTTTGTAGCATCTGCCAGTTTCGCTAAAGAGGTCACTCCCGGTGAAGGGATCTCGACTCTTTCCTCATCGAATAAGGTGCAGGGTATATCATATATACCGCTATGCAAAGCAAAACTGTAGCTACCATTTTTATAAAGTTTTGATTCTACAACATCTTTTAGGTTTCTTTTCTTTTTATTAATCTCATTAATAAAAAATCCCATCAGCTTATGCTTCCTAAGCATCACAGATAAATACGACGTACACTTATGCCATCCGCATTCGCCTCGATGTCCCCTCGTGCAACATTAGGTTAGGTAACTAACGACAGAGCAGGGCAGGGCTAGTGCGGGTGTAAAACATAAGTAACGTCTATATAATATATCATATATACTATATACTGTATCCATCACAACATATCAAATGATCACATCACAGATATCGTAGCAGAAACATAGATATAATGTGGGATATACTAGGATGTCCGTATTTAGTATTTAGCCAACAATAGAAAATACGGATTCCATAGTCGCGATGAATAGCCAAGCCCACACCCTGGACCCCTACGAGAGCGGCAAGCGACCCTACCAATTCTAAAGTTTAGGAGACCCGGTCTCGACTCCTCGAGATGGCCTCCCACTGAACCCCAGAACCCGGTCACTTATGCTCCCCTCCTTGGGTCCATCCTAATGCGGAAAAGTAAATAATATACAACACTGGTGGCATCAACCTCAAGCTGGAAGTGCCCCAAATAAAAGAATATTACATTACATTTGAATTTACATGAATGAAAATATGAAACTCTCATCTCACATAAAACCCCCGGCTATTCAATCGCGACAATCCTGCACATCATATCTCAGCAATACATAATATCTCATATCATCAACGTAAGTAAATATGCGCATCCCAATTGTCGTTGACATATAGCAACGAAACCGGCGATATCACAATTACACTTACGGTCACAGAAAAGAAAGTGTAAAACTACAATATTTGGAATCCACAATCACTTTAGACAACGTAAATCCGAAATATCACATACTTCGCATTTCATGCCTAACTCTATAAATTCCACATATTGTATCAAATTCCAGATAAATAGACAGTATTAAACTTTTCGAACAGATAATCAAATATCCAAAATTTCCCAAATAGCTCAACACTTGAGCGGAGTTCAAATAATCCCAGAATATGTCACAGTACCAGTGATCCAGCCGTAGAAGGGTCAAGCCAACACCTCACATGTGGCACGCCGTACTGCCCCAAACTCGAAGGTTCAAAAGGCAGTTCAAGACGGTCACATAATCGAGTTAAGGTTTGTTGTCTTCTAGAGGGTCCACCGTGTTACTTGCATATTTTTCCGAAAGATTCGAACCCGAAAAAAAATTCAACACTTGAAAATTTTGCCGTGCCGGGAAAAAGTGAGTTAATGATATCCGTTCGAACATTTTAACAATTTCTAAATATCCGGAAATAAAAACGAATTTAAATATTCCGATCGAATCTACGATTACAAAATAAACCCCAGAATACTCAACACTTGAGCCAAAATAAAAATATCAGAAACTGAATAAGAATCAAAAACAAAAATTACTGTGAAATTAAAACTGTCCCATCAAGCAGTACTGCCGCGGAACCGCGGCCCAAGCAGGGTATGGTCGCGATTCCGCTGTCGTTTGTACAGATCAATGGCTCGAATTTCACTGTTATTCTTATTTTTGTCTGAGGTATTTTTCAAGTATTTTTAATTCAGAAAAAATCGCATTTTTGAAAAATATCCAGAGAGGGGTTCATTTTCGTCGGTTCGGGTTCGATCGGAGTTTTAACTTCGTAAACACGTCGCCTAATGCTCTAACCTGGCTTTGATACCACTGTAAGGTTCCTAGGCATACTAGTGAAGGTTCATAAAGCATCAAACAAGCCCGAATAAAATTTTACATGTGCCGAACAACCCAAAGACGGGATCTTTGCTAGAATATTAGGGTTTAGCATGCAAGATAACATCTTTAAAACTAAGTGTGAGGGATTACAACCTTTGTAGTCCGCTCCTTCGCTTCACAAGCTCCGAGTAGAAGTCCCTTTGCCGCGATCCATGACCTCTCGGACTCAAGAGAGGCTCCACGACTCGAACGATCCATGCTAGCTTGAAGTATTCCGAATGAAATACTTAAACATGAATCCTTCTAGAATGAACAAGAATGTGATAACCCTAATCAAACCCTAATCCCCTTTGATCATCCTTAAACATGTTTCATAATAAATCATTACATGTCACAATAATATATATCACATATATATTATATATTTGCAACAAAAGAAAATAATACAATTAACATATATCGCATATATATCAATATATTAATCCGGTGAGAAAATGAAATAATAAAGCGAGCCAATATTAGATAATGTAATACAATATATCATATATATCATTATACATTAAATCATCGAATCAACACTTGATCCGACGATCCGGCTATATCGAATATAACCGACTAATATATTATGTACCGATTCATCGAATCAACACTTGATCCGATGTCCTGATTCATATCTAAATATCGTGAGAATATAATACGGTATCTCATATCGCATTATCCTCGGTCCTGGACATATCATATATGTGCCTCTACTCCGTTTTGCCTGAGCCAAGAAACCTCTGTATAGACTCTAAAGAATCGTCAATACGCCGGTAGCAGGTGATGATCATATCAAACACCCACAAGCTGCAAGCGGTCAGCTAAACGTAACAGCCACCCAGGTATTGAGCGATCAGAAGATCAACAAGCTAGCCTGTCCGTTCTCCTGTGAATCCAATCAGTAACACTCCCGTACAGTCCGGTCTGTTCGTCTGATATGTCGCATATCAAGTCTAGGGGTGGTATACGTCAGACCCCAGTAACCGATAAGTCGTGTCGATGTGAGGCTCATAACAGGTCGAGAAACTACTGGTAACACTTACCAGTATATCTCTATATCAGCCCTGGCCAGGGACTTCCAGTTATAGCCAATCGAACACAGCACAACATCAACTCCCTATACCGGGAGAGACGAATCCCCTCCTATCGCTCATTGCCTCCATGTGATTCGGGACTGTACCCAAAAGCCACCGTTTTGCACGCCCTCTTGGACGTGGTAAGGTGGAAATCAAAGCACAGTGGGAACCACACAAGACTCTATGACGATCTCGGGTCTACAGACTATGCTGTACCAGTGTCACTGGAGAACTGCCATCTGACGTGTAGTATATCACCATCTGGGAGTTCTCGGCGAGTCCGTCCAGTGTACCCAGTCTCCACTGAGCACCCGTACACCATCTCTGATGTCAAACACCGATGGATATGGGATCATCCATCGCCCATCATATGGGTTAAGATGCGTATACGCTAGTCTACTCTGGTGTATCGATGCCCTGTCTCGATATACCCTCGACTAGGAACAGTTATAGGATGTACTCATCGACTACTATGGCCCCACTAGTATGATCTCATCATAGTCCCAGTAGTCGAGTACAGATCCTAAGGGCTTTATCAACATGTGAGAGTAAGACAATAAACCAATACAAGTCAACATGTTAAGATAAAGTGAAACCAAATAGCATACTATCATGACGAGCAAGAAAGTCCTCTCTGTATATATCCAAGCATCCATCATAATATACATCATATGTACAACAATAGCCTCTAGGGCATATACATAACTAACAGAGGATATCGGCTTGACTACTGTGATTATGATGGAGATCATACTAGTGGGACATCTGTAGTTTATAAGCATATCCTGGAATGTCCCTAGTCGTAGGTATATCGAGACGGGGCATTGATATACCAGAGTAGACTAGCGTATATGATACTAGACCCATACGATGGGCGATGAATGTTCCCACATTCATCGATGTTTGACATCGAGATCATATACGGGTGCTCAGTGGTGACTGGGTACACTGGACGGACTCACCGAGAACTCCTATATGGAATAATATCTATCGTCGGATAGCAGTTCTCAGGTGACACTGGTGCAGGTTAGTCTGTAGACCCGAGATCGTCATAGAGTCTTGTGTGCTCTCCCACTGTACTTTGATTATCACCCTACCATGGCTCTATTGAGTCATGCAAACAGGTGGCTGTTGAGTACAGTCCCGAGACACACGAAGGCGATGAGCGATAGGAGGGGTTTCGTCTCTCCCGGTATTGGGAGTTGATGCTGTGCTGTGCTCGACTGGTTATATCAGTAAGTCCCTGGCCCGGGCTGCTGAGATTTACTGATAAGTGTTATCAGTAGTTTCTCGATCTGTTATAGACCATTCACCGGCACGACTTATTGAGTTATTGGGGTCGACGTGACCATCCCTAGGCTCGATATGCAGCATATCTGACGAAGAGACCGGACTGTACGGTAGTGTTGCCGGTTGGCTCGACGGGAGTTGTAGCAGGTTCGCTTGTCTTCTTCTGATCACTCAATACCCGGGTGGCCATTACGTTTAGCTGACCGCTTGCGGCTTGGGGGTGCTTGATATGATCATCGCCCACTGCCGGCGTATTGACGAGTCTTAGAGTCCCACAAAGGAGTTACCTAGTCCAGGCGAAACGTTGTGGTGCGCGTATGCGATATGCGCATGGACCCGGTTAAAATGTGCGTATAAGATACTGTATATTAATCGGGCGGCTTGCTTTTGGTTGGGTCGTATGTGATATGGCCGGATTGATAAATCAAGTGTTGATTTATCATTTAACCATTAGTTTCTCACTAGAAATCCTTTCTTGTATTATTGGATGTATGCATGCATGTATGCATTTTTTTCTTGTTCATACACATATGGATGTGCATGCACACATACATACATACATCATCCTTCATGGTTGTATATACATTGAAAATGATGGCAATATAAGAATCACACACTATGTTTATATATATGGATATATATATTTATTTGCATTTGTTTTAAAACAAAACAAAAGATAAAGATTAATACATGGTTTCTACACTCTTCTTCAACTAATCATGCTCACCTACCTTTTAACCATGTGTTAATCTTTTCTTTTATGTTTTAACTCAAGTGAAATAATATCCATATGATATAACCATGGTTTGAGATGAGAAGTGGAAAATATATATACATATATTTTCTATTTTCTTTCAAGAGACATTATCTTTTCTTTTGTTTTAAAAAGGTCATCATCTTCTTCCTCCTTCTTCTTTTGCTCTCTAGATTTCTCTAGTGAGCAAATTACTCACCAAGTTAGGATTTTGAAGTGAGAAAAGCCACCACAACATCATTCTACACAATTCTTGCCCACTTGTTTAGAGTGTTAGCTTCATTTCTTTCTCTTGATCAAGTGAAGTTGCAAGCTTGGACAAAGGAGCTTCGGGTGGATCGTCGTGGACGTTAGAAGACCTCAAGCTAACCGTTTTCCAACCCTCAAGTGGCCAAGGAGTCTAGCATAGGGAGCTACAAAGGTTGTACTCTCAAAACCCTAGCCTTTGTTACTTGTGATGTGGTTTAAAGTTATGAAACCCTAATTTTCTAGGATTGATTCTTTGTATGTTCACTTAGCACTCTAAAAACTTAATCTTTGTGACATGTGATGCTTCCAAACCTTTCATAGGATGCTAGGTAAACCTAACAGTATTTCATTTCCTTTAGCACCTATACAGATTTAGAAGTGTTTTAATGCGGTTTGGTGAACTTTGAAAATTCATAGAAGAGGGTTATGGGATTCTTGAGTTGTGGTGGTTAAATTGAGGCCTAGTAGTGACCATAGAACCCCTGAAATGATACGAATCCTGCGAAGACCAAGACTTGAGGGGAAATATGTTCGACGTCAGTTTTGTGTGTTAATTTGAGGGTGCAGGGAATCTGGAGTGACCCAGGTGTTTTACAAGAAAACCAAACAATACCATTGACCAAATTAAGACCCTACGAGACCACCCTGTGAAAACGAGCCCCAATAGAACCACCCAAACCGAGCAGGCCAGAAATTTAGGGCTTGTGGCCGGCCACAGTAAGGAATTGGGTGCCCAGGTTTCTTCTGTAGATCACATACCCCTTATACATAACCCCAGTACTGTTTGTGCACCTTGTTTTCCCCTGAACTAAAATCTGGAGCATGTTTTCAAGGTTGCTGCTTTATGTTTTACGATGTTTATGAATTTGAGTTTTGATAATTGTGTTTTAACTTGATCACTTGACGTTTGTACGTCTATATCGAGCGTGATTTGGTTGATTTACGTGTGTAGACCATAGGTTTTAACCTATGAGTGATTCGTGTGTCGTTTCGATTGCGAATTGGATTTTAATGAGATACGATGTGTTATGATATGTAGGTACCCTCACGAGGACTTCAAGATGACAAGCAAGCGCGTGGCGACATCGGCATCGACAAGCGAAGATCAAGGTGAGTAGATTATATATACGGGGGAAGTCGGGTGGATGGCGTATAGCACCCCCGCAGTTCGTAGTATAGAACGCGAATGCGTTATGTTATATATAGATATATACTTATATGGTTTTATAAGATGTGTATACTTAGCTAAAATTGCTTTAGAAGACTTTGGTTGATAGTGTCGTTAGTTAATTTCCTAGTCGCGAACCCTAGAGTAAAGTTTTGCATACACGCGCGCGTGCGCACACACACACTTGCATACATTTTATTACTTGTGCGTATATGGGGATATGTGTGTGTGTGTGTATATATATATATATATATATAGACACACACACACACAAATAGGTATGGGACTATGTATATATATATATACGTATATATACGTATACATATACATGGATGATGAGGATAGTATACGATATTTGGAGATGAGTCGATGAGATTGGGCATGGTGCCACGATATTGGTGATATGATTTGGTTCGTATTATAAGATACGACAAGATATTATAGCGGGTCCATAGGCGATGTGTTTTCATGCACACACATATATACATGTCGATGGTATCAGTATGTACTAGACTTTAGATCAGTGCCCCAGTTCATGATATGATGATAAGGATACCAGATAAATGATGAGATAAATGTGATATTGACCCATACCCAGATTTGGGATGTCGTACGATGGATTTACCGTACGTGAGATAATTATGATGATTGATCCGCACTCTTGACTTGAGGATGTCATATTATATATATGTATTGTATGTGATACTATTGAGGCGGGATCACCGACTATTATATTTATATATATATAGACTCAGGTTTAGGTGGCTTCCTTACCCTTTTCGATTAGTCTGTTAGTTTAGTTCTGTAGTTTATTTGTAGATGTTAGACTAAACTCGAGTTATACCTATTTCAAAACTAACGAATCGTGAGTATTTTTAAAGACATGCCAAGGAATTCCACGGATATTTCAAAGGACGTACCTTTTTCTTAAAAACACCGTAGCCCTTATTTTCTAAACACCACGATTCGTGTTATTTCAAATGGCAAAACTGTATGACTCATATATATTAATGTAGATTCTTCATTGTTGCGTTTATTATTCATTTGCCGCATATTCTTGCTATTCGCATCGCATCGCATGCTTAAATGTCTTTTATTGTTATATTGAAACCCATGCTGTCAGGACACCAGCACCATTACCGATGATGCATATGCTCCACGTACACCTGCTTGCCGGCTCACACACATCATCATCGGTAATTGCCATGTCACATACACATTAGAAAATACTACTTAATTAGTATAAAATGTTAGCTGATAGTTTCGACATGGTACTAGTGTGCTCGCTTTTATATGATAGCTTAGACATTGCATTTATTACTGTGATTTTCATCCATATTTATATATTCATTTGCAATGACATTATGGGCCAGTCCGGATTGCCGGAGCCCAATATTATGAAATTCATTGTTTATTTACCCTTGAGATTTGGATTTCGGATTTCCATGAGATTTCTGGATTTGGAGAAACCGCAAGGATTTTATAACCTGATTATTATTTTAAAATGAAAGTTGCGGTTTTCTCATGATATGATATGAGATATGTCCACCATGAGTTTTCTCGGCTCTTTAGCGATATCATACACCCGATTCGAGGAGGAGGAGGAACCGTCTGTGGTGCATGGTGGACCCGGTGCGGTACCCCGGAGCAAGATGGTCGCAGATGATGGCGTTGAACCTGGCAGAGGAGCACTACCGACCGGTGATTTTAGTGTGACTCGACGGATATCCGGAGGATACCGATCGGAGTATGAGCCAGTCCGGATAGCCGGAGCCCTAGATATTCAGATTTGATGATTTGGGCCAGTCCGGATAGCCGGAGCCCTAGATATTGAGATTCGAGGATACAGGCCAGTCCGGATTGCCGGAGCCTGAGATATTGAGATATTGGGATTTATATATATTTTGTGTCGATACTTGACACTGATTCTATGTTGATTTCATTGATGATACCTTAATTTAAATATACAGAAATCTCACTAAAATAAGAAAACAGTTTTCATATGCATGATGTATTCTGGATTCATTATATTGCATTCATACCTTATATTTATGATATGTTGCTACCTGAGGTACTGACACGAGCACTTGGTATTACACTTATGTATAGATGTTTACCCTTGCCACCTTATCATGCTTCAGGCTTTATCATTTGAGGTTTTATATATATTTGAACGTATTGACCTAGGATTGAGTCATACATACGATTTCTGCTCTGTGATGTTTTCTACTCATGAGTTGGCAACTCACCCCCGTTGTGCCACAGTTACTTGCAGGTTTTGCCGTACAGGTTTTCTTTGGCGGGTTTGCTGGCACATTACTTCATTCTGGGTGATTGTTTTGGTAGGTGGGTTCACTCGCATCGTGGCCACCATTGTACTTATTTATATTCAGTTGTATCTAGTAAACTCTATCAACCAGACTTGTATATTTTATAACCTTAGAAGACCGGTTGTATATTCTTTCGACCTTAGAGTCGCGTTGTATTATTATGGGTTTTCTTGATGGTATTGAGTTTGCTTTTGAGTTTTGATCCTCGCCCTTCGGCGTTGTATATTATATTGCTTGCGTGATTGTGACCACCAATTGGCGAAGAGCTAGTTCCCGCTTGGGGATGCCTTTATTCATATTATTCATGTTGTACCATTTTGGGGCCAGTATTTACAAAGGAAACTCTGCCGAAACTTTCAGAAAAGACTTGAGATTTTAAAAATGCATATTCGGCTTATGTTATTAAAACAACTTGCTTTAAATAAGTTTCTTCACTTCTTTCTTAAAATGGTTTAGATTTCTGGGATTTTTGGCTTACTTGAATTAGATGGGGTCCTATAGACTTCATATGATTCAAGTGCCAGTCACGTGCCATTTTCGGGTCGTGACACCTGATATTAGGAGTCGATGTCGCGCTGTGTTCGGTTGGCCATAACCCTAAATCCGTGGCCACGGTGGATGAGATTTACTGATAGTTGTTCAGTAGTATTTCTGTTGGTGATGAGCTTGACGCCGACACGACTTTTCGAGTTATTAAGGTTCTGACGTTATCCACCCCTAGATCTGGTATGTGATACTCTTAGACGAAAAGACTGGATTATATGGAGATTATCACACTCAGGCTCAGTAGGGTAATGACGACTTGATTGTCGAACACCTTTCGGCAAGTATCTGGATAGCCGTTACGTACAGCTAGTGCAGCTGACGAGCTTGTGGTTAAACTCACTGCCAGCGTATTGTTGGGTCTTTAGAGTCCCACATAGAGGGTTTTCTCGGTTCAGGCGATAGATGTATAGGTCGTATGTTGATACGTGCAGGGGTCCGATTAAATACGTGTATGGGATACACGGACTTTAATCGGACGGTTGATAATACTAGCCGGCTTAGAATTAATCCGGATTATTAAATCAAGTTTTGATTTAATAATATATATATATTATTGTTCACTATTCATTTTCTCTCTTTGGTGCTATCCGTATTTTTATACGGATACGCGTATATGCAGCGATACATATACCGGGTGAAGTATTCCGTATTTATACGGGAATATTTCTAAAATAAGGACACCTCATATTTGATTTTCTTTTTAGAAAATCAAATGGAAATGAGGTGGAGGGTGAGGTGGCATGAAGCATATAGAGAGGCATGGCCTTGGTTTTAGTATTACAAAATCATTTGGGTTTTCTATCAATGTATGGTTGCTAAAATAATATGAGCCATTCCTTTTTCCTTTGCTTCTTGCTCAACACACTTGAGACTTAACCATTATTTTTATGTCATGGCTTTCCTCACCTCCTCCTCCTTCTTCTTCTTGCTCTCTTGAGCATGGTAAATTTAGAGAGAAAGTTAGTGAAAAAATTCCTACATCACCCACAATCCATCCCTAGCAAATTTGGAGCGTCGGTCGGAGCCTTGATTGGTTTCCCTCGGGTGGATCATCTTCGGTAAGGGCGGTTGCCTCTCAAGCGCGTTCGCGGCGTCTACGAGCTTGGAGGGGTCTTCCACAATTAGGTGGACATGTGTCGAAGGTTGTATTTTCTAATCCCTTGCATGTTAGTTTATAGTTTTAGGTGTTTGGATCGATTCTAGATTTTAGTCTCTAGTTGCCCCCTCGATAATTTTTGTTTTCCGCTTCCGCATCAGCCGCGGCCTCTGCGGCGAGGGCACTATGGACATACATTGGTATCAGAGCCTCCCAAACACCCTAAACTAGCTTGTTACAACATTAGAATTCGCGTTTTTTTGGGCATCGAAAACTGTCGAGGAAACAGTGGCTAAATTTCATGTTTTGAAGTGTTTGCGCACCCCGCGGGTTCATGGTTTGGCCCAAGAAGCCGCGGGATGCTGCGTGCGGACCCCGGGAGAGACCTGAGGAGACCAGAGGGCCGAGACCCATCCCCAAGACCACCAAAACGTGGTCTTGGGGGTGGGGACCCGAGACTGCCCCTATAGGGCAGTCTCGGGTCTGCCAAGCACCCAGTACCACCTCGTGGCGGTCCCGGGTGCGGGTACCCCCTGAGGCCAGTCTCGGGTCTGCCAAGCACCCAGTACCACCTCGTGGCGGTCCCGGGTGCGGGTACCCCCTGAGGCCTCCTCAATTGAGTTCTAATTTTATGATGTCCCCCCCCCCGAGGTTTTGGGCGAGTTTCGAGTTCGATCGGACTCCTGGTTTGGCTTTAAACATGGAATTTATGTTGTTTCTAGTGCACTAGATTTTCGGCTTTTGGAAAATTTAGGATGTGCGCTATATGTGCATTGGATTCTAATGTCGTGACCTTGTTTAAATGCAGACATGTATTGTTAAATGTCGTCTAATTGCTATATTTTCATTTAGACGGGGTTACACACATTGTTGTTTCTTGTTTTTGTGGTTATATATATAAAGTTTATGGTTTAGTCGGATTGTCGTGTCGGATAGCCCCTCATACGTTTGGTTGTACAGTTTTGATTTACATTATTGTATTCATTTGTTCGGGACGAGCTCCAACATGTAGCCGTTGTTTCCGTATTATGTATATTTTTTTATTGGGGCTCGACCAGGATGCGGTCGATATCACCGTTGTATATATATTTCATTTATGTACTAGGATTAACTTAGGAGAAGTGCTCGAGTAGCCGGGTTCTAGAGTGTAGCATGTGGCCATCTCATAGAGTTGAGACCGGGCCATCTCGCTCTAGAATTGGCGAGTTGCTTGCCGCACTTGTAGGGGTTATACGATCGACCCGCGGAGGGGTGCATAAGTTACCGAATTGTAGAAAGCGACGGGTGACCGACTCACTTCGTTGAGGGCATGTTACCCAGTTTCTAGAATTGACAGGTGGCTTGCCGCACTCGTAGGGTTCTAGGATCGGACATTGTACGGGATATCCACACGACCGGGAAACGTCGTGTCTCATTTACGACTCAAATGAAACGCGGGCTCCTAACTTATCTGCTATTCCATATTGTTGTTCGCATGCCTGTGATAATTATTATCTTCCTGTGATGACTATTATCTTCCTGCGATATAGATATATATATATACATATATATATTAGTATATACTTCTATATGTTTTGCATCCGCGCTAGCTCTGTCCTTGCCCTGCCATAAGTTAAGTAACCTTATGGTGAAGACCCGGGACCCCTTGGCGAATGCGGACGGCATATAAAAACATGCTATTTTAGTTGCTTCTTGTGTGGCTTGGAAATTTAAAATGATAGGAACACATTATCTATATAATGCAAGGAAAATAAACCTAAATGATATTGTCGGAATTAATGCAAGGAAAATAAACCTAAATGATATTGTCGGAATCAATTTTTAAAACTACTCGGTTTTCTTCAAAACTCAAAGTCATATTCTTTTGCTTTACATAGAGGTATTCGGTTATGAATATCCTGCATCTCATCCAATGAAGGAAGAGCCTTGATCCCTTCACCGGGAGCTCGCTATTAAGCAAAATTTTATGTTAATAGTTTTAAAAGCAGAGCCTAAACCACTCTATTTTAAAGCCACTTGAGTTCCATCAACGATATCAAGTCCATTAGGCTAACGGTTTTTCGCCAAAAACCAGCCATGGCTCTCCGTCATTTTAGACGGGTAGCGCCTAGTATTCATGCTATGTTTGTTTGTCTTCGTTAAGGCATAGTGTATGGTAGCTATGCGTTATTTTCTGCAGCAGAGAGATGCTATTGGGTTATGCTAGCGCCCTGGCCATCTACCGTGACCGTTTGCGAAACAAAAAATTTATAAACTGGCGTTAGAACAACCCTATAACCCGGATCTAGCATAAACCTAAAACTAGCAAACTAAAGAGGAGTTTAGAATGGTTATACCGAATGATCCGAGTCCTTCGGTCTTCTACCGTCTTCCTAAGCTCCTAGAGACCACCATGATCAAGTTTGGCCTCCGATCTCCCTCCATCGAAGATGATGCACCTGAGGATTTGTAGTTCGAGCTCCAACCTCGTAGCCGAGGTAACTAGGGTACCTAGTTCGCTAAACTAGATAGCCTAGAGGATATAGAATCTAAAGATGGATTAATTTGTCTCCAAACACCCTAGGTTTCTCAACACATGAAACTTGAAGGGTGGAGGTAGAAGAAGAAGCTTGAGGAGATGAGGGTGTAGCAACCATGGAAAAATGGCTAAGTGTTGTGAAGCCAAGAAAATGAATCAAGCCCTACAAAATATCTAACAACACAAACAAATATCAAAGATGCCACAATAGTAACTCATGAGTCACCCCATGAGTCACCAAGTGAGCCATGCTTGATAAAAGCTAAATAACACCTCATCCCCTCTACCTCATTAACCATTTAATCTAAATGGTTATAACAAAAATGATGTGGCATCTTCTAGAAGCACCTTGTAATAAATTACAAGAATACCCCTCATCCGTATATACATACCCGTATCCGTATTCCGAAAAATACGAATACAAAGAGACGAAAATAATCCAATAATATAATACTAGAATCCGGCTTAAACCAAAGCCCACTAGTATTATCCATCTGAATCATGATACGTGAACAAGTGCACGTATATGATCGAACCCTGCCATAAAACCATACGGCCTCTATATCGTTTTGCCCGAAGCAGGGAAACCCTCTGTGTGGGACTCTAAAGAGTCGTCAATACGTTGGCAGTGGGTTTAACCACAAGCACATCACGGCACTAGCTGTACGTAACGGCTACCCAGGTATTGAGCGAAAAGAAGGCCGACGAGCAAACTCATATGAACCTCTACTGAGCCTTTCCGTGACAATCTCCGTACAGTCCGGTCAGTTCGTCTAAGAGTATCGCATATCGGGTCTAGGGGGTGGATAAAGTCAGACCCCTAATAACACGACATTTCGTGTCGGTATGAAGCCCATCATCAACTGAGAAACTACTGATCCAAATTAGTAATTCTCGTCTACCTTGGCCAAGGATTTCTGGTGATGGCTACCCATGCACTACACGACATCAACCCCCAATACCGGGAGAGACGAATCCTCGACGATCTGCTCACTGTCTCCATGTGGCTCGGAACTGTACCAAACTAAAACCTGTTTGCATGACTCCTTTGAGTCGTGGTAGGGTAGTAATCAAAGAACAGTGGGAACTCACACGAGACAAATGATGATCTCAGGTCGACAGACTAACCTGTACACATGTCACATGGGAACTGCTATCTGACAATAGATATAATACCATCTAGCATGTTTCCGGCGAGTCCGTCCAGTGTACTCATAACCTAATGAGCACCTGTATACTATCCTAGGTGACTAACTGACACTAATGGCTTGTGAGAAGCAGTTGGGTGCAGTCCCGAGCACTTGGAGGCAGTGGCGGTTAGACAGGATTCGTCTCTCCCGGTATTGGGAGTTGATATCGCGCTGTGTCAGAGAGCCATTATGCAAAGTCCCTGGCCAGGGCAAGCGAGATTTACTGGTAGGTTCCAGTAGTTTCTCAGGGTGTAATGGGCTTCACTCCGACACGACTTATACCGCTATTAGGGGACTGACGCTTGCCGCCCCCTAGGCCCGATATGCGATAGTCTTAGACGAACTGATCGGACTATACGGAGATTGTCACATCAGACTCAGTAGGAGTTCGGATGGGTTTCCTCATCGGCCTTCTTATCGACATCTACCTGGGGACCGTTACGTACAGCTATGGGTTTCCTCATCGGCCTTCTTGTCGACATCTACCTGGGGACCGTTACGTACAGCTAGTACCGCTTGCGGTCTGTGGCTAACCCACTGCCAGCGCAGTAGTCGAGTCTCTAGAGTCCCACACAGAGAGTTTCCCTATTCCAGGCGAAACGATATAGAGGTCGTATGGTTTTATGACAAGGGTTCGGACGCATACGTGCGTTTACGCACGTACGACTTTCGGACAGTTTTTACTAGTCGGCTTTGGTTTAAGCCAGTTTCTAGTATCCGGTTATTGGATTTAAACAGTCTAAAATTTTTCCGTGTTTTCACGAATAGGAGGGGCGTTCTCGTAATTACGCGAGAAGCTTCTAGAAGATGATGACTTGGGGGTTAAGATGGCATATGCATTAAATGAGATTAGTGAGTCATATGAGTGATTCATCCATGTCATTAATGCATCATAAATACTTAATGACTCATGGAGATGAATCACCCTTTGATATTTATCAAGCATGGTTGTAAATCCTTTATTTTCTTTTATTGGATAAATGATAATGCTTGATATATATTATGATACATCATTATCTCATCTCATTCTCATGCTCACCTTCTCTCTCCTCAAGCTCTCTCTCTTCAAACCCTAATCCTCCTCTCTCATGTGTTGAGATCAAGAATTAGATTAGACTACTTAATCCATAACCCTTCTCTATATCACCGAGGTTACTTAGATTAGCACATTAAGAAACCTAGTTACTTCTAGTTTGAGGTGAAGCTTGTAGTAAAGCTCTCGGGCGGATCTTTTACTACATAGAGAAGGCCGGAGAGGACGTGGAGAACGACAAGACGAAGGACTCGGTTCTTTAGGTATAATCACTTAACATAGTAGTTAACACTTTTATGGTTTCTTGTTAGTTATTGTTTGAGCAAAGATTCTCGGTTAGTCGATGTTTACGCCTAAAACAAGATCGTTTTTCATTATTCCGCCTCCCCGCAAGTCGTGGGGTATTGTACATCAACTTACAGTGGTATCAGAGCCTCGCTAAACAATAATTAACTCATTAGCAAAGTCGTAAGAATTTCGAACGCAAAAAGAACCGGAAAAATCATCGATTTAACACAGTTTCTGTCGAATTTAAAACAGGCCCTAAAAATTTTTCAGGGACCTTCAGAATAACAAGCAGGAAATTATAGGGCTACTGCAAAAATTTGGACTTGTAACTCGGCTAACTCACCGCGGAACCGCGGTGGATCCATGCGATCTGCCGCGGATCCGCGGCCGAGTTAGGCCCGAGTCAGCCCAAATTTCTCAGTAACTCCTATGTGTTAATAATGATATTTCTGGGATATTTTATTTTCTGCTAAGATCTCAGGTGCACAGAGAAGTTTTTGGAGCGGAATCTAAAGTGTTTGCTCGATCGAAATTTTACGATGTTTGCTAATATGATTATATCTGTGATTGTATAATATGTTCATAAACCTCCCCTAACTGCTAGTATATCGGTTGGCAGGGGGTTGCACATTTCTGTAATGGTTTTTACTGTTTGTGGATGTGAACTGTATTGGACTGTTGTGATGATTAGCCGGGGTTTGAGATGGGTTGTTATATTCATTCATTCAATGTAATTGTAATATGTTGTAATATTATTTTGCGGGGCGCATCCAGGTTGCGGTTGTAGCCACCGTTGTATTATTTCATTTTACTGTTTTTGCTCCTAGGATAGACCCAAGGTGGGGTGCACAAACTACCGGGTACTTTGAAGTGTTTAGTGGCCTACTCACTTTGTTGAGGGAGACCGCTTCACTTCGGGTATTTGGCGGGTAGTTTGCCGTACCCGTAGAGGTCTAGGGTGGGGTAATGGCTATTCATCACAACTGTGTAATCCGTCTTTTGTTGCGGGCTCTAAACAAACGCGGATTGCTTGCAAATCCAATAAAGTTCATATGAGATCTGTAATACCTATTATTGCGTCAGACGAATGTACAATATCTATATATGATAGCTATTTAGACGTCACTTATGTTTTACACCCGCGCTAGCCCAGCCCCCGCTCTGTCGTTACTTAAGTAACCTAACGGGTGATGACGGGACTCAGTGGCGAATACGGATGGCATAAGAGGACGTTGTATTTTCGTTGTTTTCTGCAATGATAGGTTAAATGATGGGACGCATTATTTTAATGCAAAGAAAATAAACCAAAGATGAATCGTTGGAGCAAATTTAAAAGAAACCACTCGGTTATTTTTAAAAGAGCAGAATTTTTAATTGCGGAGTTTTAACCACTCCTTTTAAAAAGTTATCAGGTTCCTTCGATTATATCAAGTTCACTACGTTCAAGGTTTCGCCAAAACCAATCGTAGCCCTCCGTCATTTCTTATGGATGGTCAGTAGTATTCAAGCTATGTTTGTTGGCTTCCGTCAAGGCATAATGTTTGGTAGATACTGGGGTATTCATTTGTTGCATAGATAGATGAGTTGGTTTGGGACAGTCGTATTACCTTGTTGGCTTTCGTCAAGGGTATATACGGGTGGGTTCAAATTAACAAGATAATGATGGGCAGAACTTGACATGTGACTTATGATTTGTTGGCTTTCGTCAAGGTCATAAGAACATGGGGCAAAAATCCACATCGGGAGTTTCTAAAGAAACTGAAACTTGCTAGTGTTGCATACCATTTGGAGTTTGATGAATGTTGGTAGGATACCTTCAACATTGTCATACGATGATATTTGGATCCCGATCCTACTGTGAGTATAAGCTACTTATCAGGAGATTCGTCACTTAACGATCAATGCTATAAACCAAGTAGGTGTCGAGAAAGGTGTCAGCGGGGCTACGCCCCCAGAGAAAAGAGGTTATTTAATTAAGGAACTTCGCGAAAGCGTTGGAAAACCTCCCTCGAAGTACCGACACTGGCCTGGCTGAACGGTTAAGCAAGTATTGTACAGTGAGAATAGTCCTGGCTAGTTCTTCTTTTATGGTTTAAGGAAGGATTCGAGAAACAGTGGGAGCCATCCAGTTTAGATAAATTAAAAACCAATCTAAACTTGCAAGAGCATCATGCTAAAGTGTTTTCTTCTCTCTCTCTCATTGCAGCGACCTTGTGACCATGACTAGGTTACATCTAGATAACAATTTGACTGAATCTGACTTATATGACTGGCAAAGGTCTGTCCAGATGTCCATTACCTATGACAAGCTGGACCACCCTATTACTACTCATGATCCCGCCGTCCCAGGTCCAGTTTCCACCGTCGCGGATATGGATATCCGTCAGACAAAGGAAAAGGATAAAGCGAAAGCCAAGTGCCTCATGTTGGCTTCAGTTGATGGTATATACCAGAAGCAGCACGAGAAGATGGACTCTTTTTCCATCTTTCTCCATAACAAAGATTTATATGGAGAGCAATCTCATATCGCAAGATATGAGACCTCGAACGAATTAATTCAAGCGAGGTCGGCTGACGGGTCATCTGTAAGGGACGACGTCCTTATGATGACTAGCTATATTGATGAGCTCAAAGACCTGGAGACCACGTTGGGAAACAGGTCATATGCTGACTTATTTCCACAGTCCCTACCCTCTACTTACACCTTGAAAGAAACCAGGGAGACACAAGCTCTGCTTAATAGGGGACCTTCTTCTTCTTCATCCAAGGCGAAAGCAAAAGGTGAAAAGAAGAAGACCTCTACAAAGCCGATATACTGTGTCAGTAAAGTAGGAGGAAAGGGAAGAGCAAAAGTTTCGGGACTTGGTTTAGGTAAGGAGGGATGTTCCTATTGTTATGGGAACGGGCATTGGCAGAAGGATTGCAGGGCTTTGGAAGCCAGTAGCCAGGATACGAAGTATGTTGTGGCTTCAGCCTCAAGTGTGTTTGTAATTGAGAACTGTTTGTCAATTAACTCTACTTCCTGGGTACTAGATACCGGAGCAGGATCTCATATCTGTAATTCGTTACATGCTTTGAGAAACTGTAAAGTTATAAGGGTAGGTGATTTGTCTCTCAGAGTTGCTAACGGAATAAGCGTGGACGCTGAATCCGTGGGAGAATATCGCCTAGGTTTGACAAGTGGGCAGATATTGATTCTACGTAACTGTCTGTATGTACCTAGTTTGACTTGTAATATCATATCAGTGTCCTCACTTTCGAGAGAGGGATATGACTTTACATTCGTAAGCGATGTAGTTCACATCCACCTAAATCAAGTTCTGATTGGGTCCGGTACATTAGATGACGGTATATACGTATTGAATCAAGCTCAGGTTTTCAATGTCCAGAACACACTTAAAAGAAAGTCTCCAGAAATCAATCAGGCTTTCTTATGGCATTGTAGACTAAGGCACATCAATGAAACATGATTAACGAAGTTACATAGAGAAGGATATTTGAATCCGTTCGAATATCAATCTTATGCCACTTGTGAATTTTGTCTCATGGGAAAGATGACAAAGACTCCGTTTACTGGACACAAAGTAAGAGCGAGCGAGCTCTTAGGACTCGTACACAGTGACGTGTGCGGTCCAATGTCTACACATGCGCGAGGTGGTTATTCCTACTTCATTACTTTTATGGATGATTTATCTAGGTATGGACATATCTTCTTGATGAAGCATAAATCCGAGGCCTTTGAGAAATTCCAGAAATACAAGAATGAAGTGGAAAACCAAACAGGCAAAAGTATTAAGACACTGAGATCTGATCGAGGTGGTGAATACTTAAGTGCCGAGTTCCTGGGTTACTTAAAAGAGAATGGAATTCTCTCTCAGCTTACTCCTCCATACACACCACAACACAACGGTGTATCGGAAAGGAGGAATCGAACCCTATTGGATATGGTTCGTTCCATAATGAGTAAGGCTGAGTTACCGCGATCATTCTGGGGTTATGCGCTAGAATCAGCGGCATATCTTTTGAACAAGGTTCCAACCAAGACTGTGCCTACCACACCATATCAGATGTGGAGTGGGAAGAAACCCTATCTTCAGTACCTGAAGACATGGGGATGTCCAGCTTTTGTAAAAAAGTAGCATCCGGACAAGCTCGAGGCACGCTCAGTAGAGTGTAAGTTTGTGGGATATCCAAAGAACTCCATGGGATATTGCTTCTACTATGCAGAGGAACAAAAGGTTTTTGTTTCTCGTCATGCCCGCTTCTTAGAAACTGAATTTTTAGAAAATCAGAAGAGTGGGAGCGCAGTAGAACTGGAAGAAATTCCAGAACCACAAGCTGTTACTGAAAGTTTGGTAGAACAAGAAGTTTCAGAAGAAAGGGACATACCGGCGCCTATCCGCAAAAGTAGTAGGCAGTCTCATCTGCCCGAGAGATACTACGGTTTTCTCATAGACGGGGATCGAGAAGATTGCGTCATTGATAATGACGACCCTACTAGCTTCCAGCAAGCCATTCAGAGCGGCGACTCGGTAAAATGGCTGGATGCAATGCGGACCGAAATGGAGTCTATGTACACTAACAAAGTATGGACTTTGGACGTTGCTCCAGATGGGGTAAAACCCGTAGGATGCAAGTGGATCTTTAGAAAGAAGATTGGTGTAGATGGACAGGTTGAAACCTATAAGGCTAGACTTGTTGCAAAGGGTTTCCGTCAAAGACCTGGTTTGGACTATGACGAAACCTTTTCTCCAGTGTCTATGCTCAAATCCATTCGGTTTCTTCTTGCTATTGCTGCCTTCCATGATTATGAGATCTGGCAGATGGACGTAAAGATGGCCTTTCTAAATGGAAATTTGGAAGAGAGCGTCTATATGGATCAGCCAGAGGGATTCATTCAGAGTGGGAGCAGCGGTAAAGTATGCAAGATGCTTAAGTCCATTTATGGACTAAAGCAGGCATCGCGGAGTTGGAACATCTTGATGATACTGTCAAAGAATTCGACTTTATCAAAAATCCAGATGAGCCATGCATATACAGTAAGATTGTAGGGAGAGTTGTTGTATTCCTCGTCTTGTACGTGGATGACATTCTCCTAATAGGAAATGATATTCCTATGCTACAGTCAGTCAAAAGATTCTTGTCACAGAAGTTCTCCATGAAGGACCTGGGTGATGCCACCTACATTCTGGGGATCCAGATCTATCATGATAGATCAAAGAGGATGTTGGGACTTTCACAGTCAAAGTACATAGACACCATATTGAAAAGATTCAGTATGGAAGATTCTAAGCGCGGTAACCTACCGGCTTGTCACGGAATCACTCTCTCCAAAGAGATGTCTCCCAAGGCTGATTTGGAAAGGGATCGCATGTCGATTATACCCTACGCTTCTGCGGTAGGCTCTATAATGTATGCGATGTTATGTACCAGACCAGATGTAGCATACGCATTAAGCGTTGTAAGCCGGTATCAGGCAAACCCAGGGGAGAAGCACTGGATAGCAGTAAAGAACATTCTCAAGTACCTGAGGAGGACTAAGGAGATGTTCTTGGTGTATGGCCGAAAAGACCTCCAGATCGAGGCCTTTGCTGACTCCGGCTTCCAGAGTGACAAGGATGACTCCAAGTCCATGTCGGGTTATGTCTTTACCCTCAATGGAGGGGCGGTCTGTTGGAAGAGTTCCAAGCAAGAGACCGTTGCTGACTCAACAATGGAAGCGGAGTACATAGCTGCTTGCGATGCCGCAAAAGAAGCTGTCTGAATGAAGAAGTTCCTCACAGAACTTCAGGTGGTTCCTACCAGTGTTGGTCCAATACCTCTGTATTGCGACAACAACGGCGCTATAGCTTTAGCGAAGGAACCCAGGTCCCATCAGAAGTCCAGACACATCGTAAGGCGGTATCACCTGATCAGGGAGATCGTAGATCGCCGGGAGATCGAGGTAAAGAGAGTAAATACAGAGGATAACATTGCTGATCTATTCACGAAGGCCCTACCTCAGATTCAGTTCGAGAGGCTACTCGAGATCATCGGTCTTCGATACGCCAGTACATGGCCCTAGTGCAAGTGGGAGATTGTTAGTATTTATGCCCTAGAAGGCCATTACTGTATCATACTAGTTTGTATATTACTTAATGGAAGCTTGGGATATTCACATGTATATAACAGTCTTGCTAAACATGGTAGTATGCTACTTGGTTTTTCTATCTTAATATGTGAGTATACGTATTGATAGAGCTTTTAGGATCTTGCTTGACTACCAGCGTTGTGATGGCAGTCACACTAGTGGGGGCTGGGTAGTCTACAAGCACATCCTTATTCAGGTCCCTAGTGTAGGGTTCCTAGGCACTCTAGTGAGGTCTCACAAGGCATCGAACATGCCAATTTCAAATTTTACGGTGCCTACAAACCCTAAACTACGGATCGTTTGCTAGAAAACTAGGCGAAAAAGCTAACTAGTTAACACTTAACTACAAGATACGGAAATACAACCTTTATAGATCCGGTGCTCCACCTCCATAGCTCCGCAACGAGGTCCTCTCCGCTGTCCAAATCAAATCCGGGCTCAAGCGTCGGCTTCGTCGGAGAATGGGCAAGCTAGGTCGTCGATGTCCATGCCGAAGATGATCTACGTCGAGGCATCGCTAAATCAAGCTCCGACTTCACCAAGTCAAGAAACTTGTGAAGTAAACACACTCTACTACTTGGCAAGAGGTAGAGGATGAAGAAATAGGAGTTGGGTTCAATTTAGAATTGGATTTCTCACTCTTTATCATCAATCACCATTGATGACCTAAGCCTTTCTTCTTGAGTTCAAGGAAGAAGAAGAAAAGATATGATATCATGAATAAATATTGAAAAAGAAAATCAATACTTATCATAACATGAACCATGGTCAAGTGTAGAGATTAAACTAGGGTTAATGGAGTGGTTAGGGTTAAGCATGAGACAAAATGGTTACTTAGGTCAAAGCTTCATGAAGCTTCAACTAGAATCCAAAACAAGCCACCATTTTCCTTTATGCTATTCATTTTTCCAAAAAGAATAAATGAACAAATAAATGAATAAGAAAATGTAAACCCTAACCATTACATAACCATGGTTTAAACTTTACACAAAACACAAGTAAACATGTATCATCAAACATGATACAATCAAGTGCACAAAATCATATCGCATATGCAATGCGCACACCCGAGTGAGAAAATCCATTTTAAAGTGAACCGATACTAGTTGATGCAAAGTAATATATCAAATATATAATTATGCATTAAATCATTAAATCAACACTTGATTTAACGATCCGGTCATGAAGCACATAACCGACTGGTATCATTAGTAACATCTTATCGAATCAACACTTGATCCGATAACCCGGCTATATCGCATATAACCGATCAATGTCACATCGCGAGAATCGAATACAGTATCACATACTTGTATTATTCTCAGTCCCGCACATATCTCATATGCGCTCCTATTTCGTTTCGCTTGAGCCAGGAAACCTCTGTGTAGGACTCTAAAGACTCGTCAATACGCCGGCAGCGGATGATGATCATATCAAACATCCACAAGCCGCAAGCGGTCTGCTAAACGTAACGGCCACCCGGGTATTGAGCGATCTGAAGATCGACGAGCAAGCCCGCTCACACTCCAGTGAATCCAACCAGTAACACTACCGTACAGTCCGGTCTGATCGTCTGATATGTCGCATATCTCGCCTAGGGGTGGTAAACGTCAGACCCCAATAGCTCAATAAGTCGTGTCGATATGAGGTTTATAACTGTTTGAGAAACTACTGGTAACACTTACCAATAAATCTCAGCAACCCTGGCCAGGGATTTCCTGTTATAGCCAATCGAACACAGCGCAACATCAACCCCCTATACCGGGAGAGACGAATCCCCTCCTATCGCTCATTGCCTCTATGTGACTCGGGACTGTACCCAAAAACCACCGTTTTGCACGCCCTCTTGGACGTGGTAAGATGGAAATCAAAGCACAGTGGGAACCACACAAGACTCTATGACGATCTCGGGTCAACAGACTACTCTGTACCAGTGTCACCAGAGAACTGCCATCTGACGTGAGGTATAATACCATCTGGGAGTTCTCGGCGAGTCCGTCCAGTGTACCCAGTCTCTACTGAGCACCCGTATATCATCTCTGATGTCAAACACCAATGGATATGGGATCATCCATCGCCCATCTGTATGGGTCGAGAAGGTACACGCTAGTCTACTCTGGTATATCGATGCCCCGTCTCGATACACCCACGACTAGGGACTTTGAAGGATGTACTTATGGACTACCATGTCCCCACTAGTATGATCCGCATCATAGTCCAGGTAGTCAAGTACAGATCCTAAGGGCTTTACCAACATGTAACAGAGAGACAATCAGTATACACGTTAAGGTAAAGATCAACCAGATAGCATACTATCATGTCGAGCAAGAAAGTCCTCCCTATATATGTCCCAGCATCCACTACAATATACATCCTATGTATAGTAATGGCCTCTAGGGCATACATATAACTAACAATCTCCCACTTGCACTAGGGCCATCTGATAGCAGTGGTTGTAGTATCTCATACTCAACCATCCCATAAAAGTCTCTCTCTGGGAACAGGCCTTTGTGAGTGGATCCGCTGTGTTGTCCTCTGAGTCTACTCTCCAAACCTCGATCACCCTGGAGATCAACCATCTCCATGATCAAGTGATACTGCCTCAGAATATGTCTGGATCACTGATGGGACCGGCGTTCCTTGGCATAAGCCACAACTCCATTGTCACACAATGGTAGGAACATAGTTCATCTCATGAACCTATATACACCCAAACAGCCACTTTGGTAGCATCTTAAGTAGCGATGTATCTTGCCTTTATCGTCTAGTATGTCACGGTATCCAGCTTGGAACTCTTCCAACATACCGTCCCTTTACTGAGGGTAAAGACAATGCCTGTGACTGACAATCAGTCGTCTTTATCACCCTGGAACACTTCCAGTGATTCTCCCCAGGATCGATTGATACCATCTCACTACAACTAGTGAGAATCCTAACATCCAATTAAATCTATCTCATAGATCCAAAACTCAGGATTTAGGAGGTATCAGTTTGATCCTATATGGAGAATCATAGTGATAAGCGGAGATTGATCGAGCGTAGCATAAGAAACTCCTTTCTTATCAAGAGTATGTCATCCACGTACTCTACGAGGATCGTCACCATACTCCCTACTACCTTTTTGTTTATACAAGGTTCATCTACCATTTTGATGATGTCAAACTCTTTGACTAATCCATCAAAACAGATGTTCCAACTCCGCGATGCCTGCTTTATCATATAAAACATCTTGCACACGTTTCCGCTGCTCCCACTGTCTACGAAGCCCTCTGGCTGTGTACTTATAGACGCTCTCTTCTAAATCATCATTTAGAAAAGCAGTCAAGACACCCAACCACCAGATATCGCAGTCATGATATGTAGCCGTGGTAAGTAGGATCTGGATGGACTTAAGCATAGATCCTTAGAAAAGGTTTCATCATAATCCACGCCTGGTCAATGACGAAAACCTTTAACAAGTCTAGCTTTGAAAGTCTCAACCTTTCCATCTACACCAAGTAATCTTCTCAAGATATACTTGCTCCTGATGGGGATTTAACCCTTCAGATATAGCAACCAAAGTCCATACTTTGTTGGTGTATAAGGATTCCATCTCAGATCACTAAGCATCCAGCCATTCGTACAGAGTCTTACTCTTGATGGCCAGCTCGAAACTAGTTGGGTCATCATCTCATGATGCAATCCTCGCTCCCACTGTCATAGAGAAATCGAAGTATCTCTCAGGTGGGTGAGGAATCCTACTAGATCGGCGGAGAGGCTGAGGTTCGTTGGTTTCTACTGAATCCTCTGGTTGTACCAAATCATCTGCTGTAGTTTGTACAGCTGGAACACTTCCAGTTCTACATAACAGACCTTGCCTTGAGCTTGTCCGGATTTTGCTTTTAGACATAGGCCGGACAACCCCAAATCTTAACCAACTTAAGATATGGGCTCTTCCCTTTCCATATCACATATGAAGCGGTAGGCAACTGATTTGATTTGAACCCTATTCAATAGGTATGCATCTTCTCAAGTGCATAACTCCCAAAAAGAAATAGGTAACTCAGTAGTACTCATCATAGAGCACACCATATCAAATAGGGTGTATCTGCTCCGCCCCGATATACCATCGTGCTATGGTGTATACAGAGGAGTAATGCTGAGAGAGAATCTCATTCTCCTTTTGAATAATCCAGGATTTCCGTGCTCAAGTATTCTCCTCCTTGATCTCATCATAGGACATAATACTTATACCCATATTGGTTCTCTACTTCTAACTTATATTCTATGAATATCTCAAAAGGTTCGGACTTGTGTTTCAACAGGAACATATGTCTGAATCTTGAGAGATTATCAGAGAATATAATGAAGTATAAAGAATCAGTCCTGGCATTTGTAGACTGGGGACCTACATACATCAACATGTATTATCCCAAGAGTTCACTAACTCTTTCTCTGTTTCCAATAAACAGAGCTATGGTCATCTTATCTTTGTGACATGACTGGCGAGTTTCACAAGATGTAAATTCAAACTGATTTAAATATGCATCTAAATGTAACTCAGCTAGTCGGGTCACATTGATCTGACCTAGTCTACAATACCTTAAGAAGGATCCGTTCATTTCTGAACTCTTCCTCTTATGTGTGTTCCATATAGTAAGAACTATAGTTTGATTTAGAACGTCAATGCTTTTAGATAACGTGCCTGAACCGATCAACTTTTGATATAGGAAATGTTCAAAACATTATCCATCAATACAAAATTATATCCTTTCTTTTCTAACAAAGAGAGTGATATGATTTGGTATATCAGGTTCGGTATCTAATAACATTCGTTCAGAATCAATGTATTGGTAATACAGGGTGACAGTGACCAACAGACTTGGCCGCAACACTTGCCCCGTTTTCTGCCTCATGAAACTTATCACCCGTTCTCAGTTCTCTACCTTTCTGTAGCCTTATGTAACAGATTATATATCTGGGATCCTGATCTGGTATCACATACCCAGGACGTAAAGGATACTGAGAAACAGTTCTCTGTAATGAACACACCCGAAGATGATGCATCAGCATGCACTCTCTTCGTTTTGGCGGCACGGGAATTCTGGTAATCCCCAATTTCTTGCTCTGTCTTATAACAATTATAAGTTGGAGCGGGACCAACGTTCCCCAGCTCAGTATAACAAGCGGGTTCGGTCAATATTCCGTTTTATTATCTTGATTAAGGCGTGATATGGTCGCTACTTGGAGAGAGAGAGAAGAAAACACTCAGCGTGCGCTCTGTCAAGAATAGATTGGTTATTTTTTTTATCTAATCAGGATGGCTCCCACTGCTTTTTATCAAATCTTCTTTCAAACCCTAAAAGGAAAGACTAGCCGGGATTAATTACACACTACAAGTTCGCCAATCTTTCAGCCAGGCCAGTGTCGGTACTTTGAGGGAGGTCCCCCGTGCTTTCGCATGAACCTAATTAATGTAAACCTCGTTTTCCCAGAGGCGTAACCTCGTTAACACCTTTCTAGACACCTACTCGATCGGCTAATTGTAATGTGTAAAATTCTCCCAGGAGTAACACTTACTCGCAGCGGGTATCGGGATCCAACTATCTCATAGAAGGTATGCAATCTCATTGCAAATTTCAACACTTGAAATTCCCGATAATATTTTGCCCCTAACGTGCTATGACCTTGACGAAAGCCAACAAACCATAGCCCGCTAGTCAAGTTCAACCCGTACATTTCTTGATCGAATTAAACCCACCCGCACGACCCTTGACGAAAGCCAACAAAGCCGCACGACTACCCTAATCTAATCGCATCGTATGCTAGCAGATAAGCAGCATATAGCTACCGCACACTGCACCTTGACGAAAGCCAACAAATGCAGCACGAATACTATATACAACTTATCTGAAATGACGGAGGGCTACGACAGGTTTTTCTGAAAACCTATTGCATAATGAACTTGATATCGTTGTAGAATCAAATGATTTTTAAAATGGAATGCTTTTGAGGCTTTTCTAGTTTTGCTAAAGGAGTCACTCCCGGTGAAGGGATCGTCGGTCCTTTCCTCGTCGAATGAGGTGCGGGATATATCACATATATCACTGTGCAAAGCAGAAACACTTAAAAGCAATCAAAAGACAAACCGAGTGTGTAGCATCTGCCAGTTATTTCTAAAGGAGTCACTCCCGGTGAAGGGATCTCGGTCCTTTCCTTATCGAATAAGGTGCAGGATATATCACATATACCGCTGTGCAAAGCAAGAACTGTAGCTACCTGTTTTATTTTGAAATTCGATTCTACAACATCTTAGGTTTCTTTTATTTCATTAATCACATTAATGAAGTCCCATCATTTAATTTACCTAAACATCATAGATAAATATGACGTACACTTATGCCATACGCATTCGCCTCGATGTCCCCTCGTGCACCGTTAGGTTAGGTAACTAACGATAGAGCGGGGCAGGGCTAGCGTGGGTGTAAAACATAAGTAACGTCTATATAATATATCATATATACTATATACTGTATCTATCACAGAACATCATATGATCACATCACAGATATCGCAGCAGAAGAAACATATGAAATATTGGATATACTAGGACGTCCGTGTTTTCAATACGAGCCAGTACAAAACACGGATTCCACGGTCGTGATGAATAGCCAAACCCACACCCCTAGACCCCTACGAGAGCGGCAAGCAACCCTGCCAATTCTAGAGTTAGGAGACCCAGACTCGACTCCTCGAGTTGGTCTCCCACTGGACTCCAGAACCTGGTTACTTGTGCTCCCCTCCTTGGGTCTATCCTAGTGCGGAAAAGTAAATAATATACAACAGGTGACATCTTCCGCTACCTGGAAGTGCCCCAATAAAAGAATATTACATACAAGTTTTTACATGAATGAAAATGAAAAACACTCATCTCACATAAAAACCCCCGGCTATTCAAACACGACGATCCAATATAACATATCCAGCAACACATAACATCACATGTCATCAACGTAAGTAAACATGCGCATCCCAATTGTCGTTGACATATAGCAACGAAACCGGCGATATCACATATTACACTTACGGTCACAGAAAAGAAAGTGTAAAACTACAACAGTTGGAATCCACAACCATCTCAGACATCGCCTGCCTGACCAAATGAATTACTTAGACATCGCATGCCTAACAATTATAAACCCTGCATTTTAGTCTCATTATCGAAAACACTTTTCAATATTAAGTCGGGCAATTCAACAAGATTCCCGAAAAACTGATCGAATGCTCGTCGCAAACTTCAGTAGACGGCTGCACCCCCGATACCGTCGACGAAGTGCACCAAGGCGGAACACCGCTACCGCGAGCACCCGGAGGGATGCTTTCGGCGACGGGGTTCTCCTACAGTCACTTGGTCGGGGCTATGGAGTGAGGCTGTCTATTAAGTTTACCCGGCGAGTATCCGCGTACGCTACGTGATTGCGACGGACTTTTGATCACATCAAAATTCCGTGGCAACCGATCAAGTGAGACTAAACTGCTATGTTTATAACATTCATTCAGTTATCTCATAACTTATTGTGAATTCCAATTATTGTATCCCATTCCAGATAAATAGAAAATGTTAAACTTTCCGATCGAACAATCGAACACCCAAGTTTTCCCAATACAGATCAACACATGAAATAAGTCTAACAACATTCAGTTCGTACCTCAGTACCAACGGTCCAGCCGTAGAAGGGTCAAGCCAACGCCTCACATGTGGCACGCCGTACTGCCCCAAACCCGAAGGTTCAAAGGGCAGTTCAAGACGGTCACATAATCGAGTTAAGGTTTGTTGTCTTCTAGAGGGTCCATCGCGTTACTTGCACTACTTAGAACATCGTTAAACTACGGAAAAATCCAACACTTGGAAATTTCCCGACAGGGAAAAAATTGGGTATTTATATCCGGTCGAACTTTTTAACATATTCTAAAATTTATCCGGAAAGCCAAATAGACAAAATTTGATACCCCGATCGAAACACCGAATCCTCAAATCATCTGCAGAAAATTCAACTCTTGAAAAATTATTAAAAATTCCCAGAAAACCCATCAAATTAAAATAGGAATTACTGTGCAGCAATTGGGAGGTGACGTCATCACCTAGCCGCGGAACCGCCGCAGAAGCTGGGCTTCTGCCGCGGTTCCGCGCTCTGTTTGATGAATTATTCACCTGAGTTTGCACAGTAATTCTTATAATTATTTATTGAATTTTTTAGGCATTTTTAATACACAAAAATCCGCATTTTCGGAAAAAGTACAGAGAGCATATTTGTTTTGGGGTTCCGGGTTCGTTCGGACTTCAAATTCCATCTGGACTTCGCCTAAGGCTCTAGCTAGGCTCTGATACCACTGTAGGGTTCCTAGGCACTCTAGTGAGGTCTCACAAGGTATCAAACATGCCAATTTTAAATTTTACGGTGCCTAAAAACCCTAAACTACGGATCGTTTGCTAGAAAACTAGGCGAAAAAGCTAACTAGTTAACACTTAACTACAAGATACGGAAATACAACCTTTGTAGATCCGGTGCTCCACCTCCATAGCTCCGCAACGAGCTCCTCTCCGCTGTCCAAATCAAATCCGGGCTCAAGCGTCGGCTTCGTCGGAGAATGGGCAAGCTAGGTCGTCGATGTCCATGCCAAAGATGATCTACGTCGAGGCATCGCTAAATCAAGCTCTGACTTCACCAAGTCAAGAAACTTGTGAAGTAAACACACTCTACTACCTGGCAAGAGGTAGAGGATGAAGAAATAGGAGTTGGGTTCAATTTAGAATTGGATTTCTCACTCTTTATCATCAATCACCATTGATGACCTAAGCTTTTCTTCTTGAGTTCAAGGAAGAAGAAGAAGAAAAGATATGATATCATGAATAAATATTGAAAAAGAAAATCAATACTTATCATAACATGAACCATGGTCAAGTGTAGAGATTAAACTAGGGTTAATGGAGTGGTTAGGGTTAAGCATGAGACAAAATGGTTACTTAGGTCAAAACTTCATGAAGCTTCAACTAGAATCCAAAACAAGCCACCATTTTCCTTTATGCTATTCATTTTTCCAAAAAGAATAAATGAACAAATAAATGAATAAGAAAATGTAAACCCTAACCATTACATAACCATGGTTTAAACTTTACACAAAACACAAGTAAACATGTATCATCAAACATGATACAATCAAGTGCACAAAATCATATCGCATATGCAATGCGCACACCCGAGTGAGAAAATCCATTTTAAAGTGAACCGATACTAGTTGATGCAAAGTAATATATCAAATATATAATTATGCATTAAATCATTAAATCAACACTTGATTTAACGATCCGGTCATGACGCACATAACCGACTGGTATCATTAGTAACATCTTATCGAATCAACACTTGATCCGATAACCCGGCTATATCGCATATAACCGATCAATGTCACATCGCGAGAATCGAATACAGTATCACATACTTGTATTATTCTCGGTCCCGCACATATCTCATATGCGCTCCTATTTCGTTTCGCTTGAGCCAGGAAACCTCTGTGTAGGACTCTAAAGACTCGTCAATACGCCGGCAGCGGATGATGATCATATCAAACATCCACAAGCCGCAAGCGGTCTGCTAAACGTAACGGCCACCCGGGTATTGAGCGATCTGAAGATCGACGAGCAAGCCCGCTCACACTCCAGTGAATCCAACCAGTAACACTACCGTACAGTCCGGTCTGATCGTCTGATATGTCGCATATCTCGCCTAGGGGTGGTAAACGTCAGACCCCAATAGCTCAATAAGTCGTGTCGATATGAGGTCTATAACAGTTTGAGAAACTACTGGTAACACTTACCAGTAAATCTCAGCAACCCTGGCCAGGGATTTTCTGTTATAGCCAATCGAACACAGCGCAACATCAACCCCCTATACCGGGAGAGACGAATCCACTCCTATCGCTCATTGCCTCCATGTGACTCGGGACTGTACCCAAAAACCACCGTTTTGCACGCCCTCTTGGACGTGGTAAGATGGAAATCAAAGCACAGTGGGAACCACACAAGACTCTATGACGATCTCGGGTCAACAGACTACTCTGTACCAGTGTCACCAGAGAACTGCCATCTGACGTGAGGTATAATACCATCTGGGAGTTCTCGGCGAGTCCTTCCTGTGTACCCAGTCTCTACTGAGCACCCGTATATCATCTCTGATGTCAAACACCAATGGATATGGGATCATCCATCGCCTATCTGTATGGGTCGAGAAGGTACACGCTAGTCTACTCTGGTATATCGATGCCCCGTCTCGATACACCCACGACTAGGGACTTTGAAGGATGTACTTATGGACTACCATGTCCCCACTAGTATGATCTGCATCATAGTCCAGGTAGTCAAGTACAGATCCTAAGGGCTTTACCAACATGTAACAGAGAGACAATCAGTATACACGTTAAGGTAAAGATCAACCAGATAGCATACTATCATGTCGAGCAAGAAAGTCCTCCCTATATATGTCCCAGCATCCACTACAATATACATCCTATGTATAGTAATGGCCTCTAGGGCATACATATAACTAACACCTATTCGTTGGATTATCGAGACAGGGCATCGATACTCCGGAGTAGACTAGTGTGTACGCTTCTCATCCCAGTTGGGGAGATGGTCTGTCCCACAGCCGTCAGTACGTCGTACTGGAGATAGTATGCAGATGCTCGTTAGGTTACGGGTACACCGGACAGGACTCGCAGGGAACTGTTGGTTGGGTTTTTATATCAGTCGTCAGTTAACAGTTCCCAGGTGACATGAGTACAGCATAGTCCACAGACTTGACACTGCTACTTCGCCTCGAGTGTGTCCCACTGTTCTTAGATTGCTACCCTACCACGGCTCAAAGGTGTAACACCCGAGCCCAATGCTACCAATTTCAGTTACTATTTGAGCGTAATGTGGTACTCATTTCACTTATCTTGCTTGATTGTTATTTACTGTAAATTTTACCCGGCAAATTCATTTCTGCATATAACAATTTATGACATCTAAAATAAAATTAAAAATATTCATCTTGGCCTAAGTGACACCCCTAACCCCGTTGTAGCATCCGTGTATCGGGTTCTCATCCCGTTAAGTGAAACGGGCGAGTTTGGATGGCTACGTGCACGTACGTGTGTCCGTTTTGGGGGTATGCTTTTTGATCGTAAAACACTTCATTTTCACTTTTGGATCCCGCTTAAAATTCTATTATTTCAATTTCAAATTTTTGGACCCGACCCGGGCGCGATTTGGAAATGTTTTACTTTGCGCCAAAATCCCAAATTTTAATATTTTTTTAAACCATCGAATATTTCTTAAGTATATAATTCTTACTGTTCACTCACATCTTTTAAATATTTAATTTAATTTTCCTAACATCTAAATCCTTCTCTCAGCCAATCAGCTTTCTCCAATTTCCGTGGGCCCCACTCCTTACTCTCTCTCTCCCGTCGCTCTCTCTCTCTATCTCTCTCTCCCTTTCTCTCTCCCCCGTCTCTCTCTCTCTCTCCCCCACATATCTCTCTCTCTCTCCCCTATATCCCTCTCTCTCCCCCACGTATATATTCTCTTTTCTTCCTCCTTCTTCATTTCTTTCACAGAACGAACCCAACCCCACGAGAACCCCAGCCGCGTGCCCCTCGCCACCGCAGCCCCAACGCCGGCACCACCCTCGCCGGCCTCCTCGCCTCCTTGCCCTCATCGCAGCCACACCCACTTCCTTCATCCATTTCCCCACGTTCCCGAGCGCCTGCACACCCCGACGAGGCCACCAATGCAAACCCGGCGAACCCATCACCTTCGTCGTCGCCTTCACACCGCCCCTGCGCCTCCTCCTCAGCCGCCTCGGCTTCCTGTCCTTCCCCCTCTCGTCTACCGCCTCACCTACAACCCTAGATCTGTGCACCCACCGTGTAACCACAATCCGCACCACCTCGTCGTCGTTCCTCCATCGCCGGCGACCCTAGCCTCACCCCACCATCTTCACCATCTCGTTTCCTCCCTCGCCCTTGCATCAACACCCCCAGTAGAACTGCACTTACCTTACAGTAAAACCCTAATGCAACTTAACCCTCGACTGAGTGCCCTGAACCCTTGCCAGAGCCTTGCCGACCACCACCGTCGACACTATCACCTCTGAAGATCCTGCGGGTAAGCCTCCTTCCCTCAACTTCTCTGTCCTCCTTTGTTGTTTCTTATTCCATATTTTCTCTTGTGAGCTTTTCACTGTTGTTTTGAATCTCGGGAATCCGACGATGCCGACGACGTGTCCCGACGTTCCAGCGAGGTATCCCGACCCGTGTGGTTCCACTGTTCGTCGTTTGGGTTCATTTCATGAACCGTGCGCCCGTCGCGAGTTTTCCCCGCCGACTTTCTACGTTCCGTTTTCCCGATTCGCGACCCGTCGAGGCAAGTACCCTTTGCTACATGCTATACAATATTTACATATATATTATGACACCCTAAACCTGTAAATTTAACTTGGTACGATCATTTCTCATTTTCATGTACAATATTGTTATATATCATTTTATCTTTAAACTTGGAACTTACAGTTTGCAATTGAACCTAATAACCACATTTACCTGTTTAATCACATTTTTAATATTGACATAGCTTATGGAATTTATCTCTATAGTTTGTTCCATTTGGACACTCGTGTGCATGTTAACCTGTAATAGCTGTATTGAACCTTTATATAAATCATTGCACTTATAAAGTTCTTAAACTTGTTAACATGATTAAAAGGCCATAATTGTCATACTGCATTCGCGTAACATTGAAATCATCTCTGTGACACAACTGATAACTGTACTGCAAATTGAGTAAATCTGCCTATTGCTTAATTCATTGCTTATATCATGTCGATGATAACCATGCTTGCTTGTATAACTGATTGTGAGCACACCCAGGATATTGTTTACATCTTGACCTGACTTGCTACATATATATTGATCTACCCGACATGGTACCATATACTGCTTGACTTGACCTGATGTACCATGACCTGACCCGTTACCTGATCTTGTGTCTAATGCAAACAAACCTGACATGTAGTCCTCATGGACCGTTCTTGTTGTCTATCCAGATAAACCTGTTTACCTGATCCTGTGTTGGCATTAGTTTCTTGATTTCGGGATACCTGACTTGAATTACACATATAACTTGGGGGTATGGGGAAATCAAAGGTGAAACCTGACTTGTAACTCAACAGTTCACTACTTGTACTGATCAGTTTTAGAGGCCAGGCCCGCCTCGTGACGATGCTGCTGACATCGTTGGTCTTTATCCTTTCCCTGTTAGTGCCTAGCGGCACGTCTCGGTTTCAGCCCGAGAGTCTTAGACCGTGGTCCCGGGCATGCACGGTATACTATTGAGTTACATCGATGATTCATCAATTTGATTTCAAAGACTTTAGAACAGAAAACCTAATAGAACAGTTTAGTTTACCCACTGCACACTACCCTGCACTGCCCTGATTTATATTTTTGTTACCATTGCTTTATTCATGTTTATATTCGCATTGCCTGTTTTTTTGTTATTACTTGATGACTTGACGGGCCGACGTCTGGGTTTTGCATGGCCCAGATTCTCCTACTTTGCTGCAGACTGATTAGGAGTTTTGCCGCTGTTAGACGAGCGGTGAGGTTCATGTTGGTACGTAGTTTCACTCCAGGTGTTTCATTTATTGTATCTTTTGGCTTCCGCATATTGTTATCTCTTGACTCTTTTACTCTGGCTTATGGGCATGTACTAGATAGTTAGTTTACTTTCCTGTTCTTGATATCTCCACAGCCGTAATGTGACTGTGGAAGGATTTTTCATATCCGCAGGTAGCATGGTTGGCTATGTCACGTGCCCACTTTAACGTACTTTGGGAACCGGAGCGTGACATGGTTCTTTTGGTATCAGAGCCATAGGTTAGTCGGGTTGATTCTTTTGTAGTTGGGTATTGTACCCAATACACGAATCAGAATACCCGTGTTTTGGAAACATGTCCTGCCACCTTGCCGTTTTACCATTCTTGAATCACATTCTTCCTGATTATATCTTTTACAATGTGCAAACTTCCTTTGCATATCGACTTGAAACCTGATTCCTTGTTATCTCTAGGACTTAAGCGACTTGGGTGGAGTTATGTAATTGTGTCTATGATACCGTGGCATAGTTACAATGCGGAACTCTATTTAAGTATCTTGGAGTTTTAGCCTTGATCTATATTCAGAATCTATCATCATGCTAATGTTGGGTGTTTTGAGTTCAGGAATATAGCCGGTAAGAATTTGAAGACATACCAAGGCGTGTGGACGAAGCTGCCATGCTTGGAGTGATAAGGGGAATGCTGGAGAATCAAAAGAAACAAACCGAACTGATCCAGCAGCAAGCGGAATCATTTCAGGAAGGTTTGCAGATCGTTCAGCAGTCTGTGAACAATGCTGGAGCTAAACCAGTCGACCGAGTAGGGACTGTAGCAGATTTCATACGTTTGGGGCCGTCTACATTTACTGGTTTGGAGGAGCCGTTGCCAGCGGAGCAGTGGCTAGTCGATACAGAGAACTTGCTTTTTGCGGCACAGATTCCAGATGAGAAAAGAGTTGATGTGGTACGCATTCAGTTAGTGGACTACGCCCGAGAATGGTGGCTTGTAGAAGAGAACCGTTTGCCTAAGCCGATCAAGTGGGCGGATTTTTCAAAGAGTTTCCTGGAGAAGTTCTTCCCGCGGACTACACGGGAGGAAATGGAAGAGAAATTCATCGGGCTATAGCAGAAGGGAACACCCGTAGATGTGCAGGCAGCAGAGTGGACAAGACTCAGTAGTTTCGCTGGACCTTTAGTTGCCAATGATGCAGACAGAGCACGGAGGTTCATGCGCAGCTTGGACGTAGACATCCAGGGGCAGATCGTCTCCCTGAGTTTGACCACTTTCTCACAAGTACTTGCGGCAGCCCGAGAGCAGCAGAGTTTATCTGAGATGAAGGGAGTTTGCAGCAGACACCAGTTGCGGTAAGGAAGCAGTTCTGTCGGGCCAGTCGAGTTTAGGGCTAGGCCGACAAACAATATTCTTGCATCAACGGAAGTGATGAAGTGAATAGCCGGCTATTGTTCGTGGTTTTATGGACGTGTTTGAAGATATATCGGGTTTACCGCCGAAGCGAGATGTGGAGTTCGCAATTGATCTTATTCCTGGTGCAGCGCCAGTATCCAAAACATATTATCCAATAGCACCAGTAGAGTTGGAAGAAGTCAAGAAACAGGTTGCTGAATTGCTTGAGAAGGGTTGGATTCGAAGCAGTAACTCGTCTTGGGGAGCTCCAGTTCTTCTAGTTAAGAAGAAGGATGGCACAAGGAGGATGTGCATTGACTATCGAGAATTAAGCCGGGTGACTATTAAGAACAAGTACCCGATCCCTCGCATTGGCGAACTTTTCGAGCAGCTTAGTGGCGCAAGGGTATTCTCGAAGCTGGATTTGCGATCCGGATATCATCAGGTCCGAGTGAAAACAGAAGATATTTGCAAGACGGCGTTCCGAACTCGGTATGGACATTACGAGTACTTAGTGATGCCCTGCGGAGTAACGAATGCGCCGGCAATATTCATGGACTTGATGAACCAAATCTTTTCACCATTCTTGGACCACTTTATAGTGGTGTTCGCTGAAGATATTCCGGTCTACTCGAGGAGCATTGAAGAGCATGCAGAACACTTGAAGATCGCACTGCAGACATTGAGGCGAGAAAGATTATATGCAAAAATGAGCAAGTGCAAGTTTTGGCTTGAAGAAGTAAAGTTTTGGGGCATATCGTAGCTGGAGATGGAATCGCCGTTTACCCAGGGAAGATTGCAGCAGTTCAAGACTGGCCGATTCCGAAGAACGTTGTAAAGATCAAAAGTTTCTTAGACTTGCAGGATACTATAGAAGGTTCGTGGAGAATTTCCATGCTCGTCTGGCGGAGCCGTTGACCAAGCTTACGCGCAAGGAGGTACCTTTTGTGTGGACGGATAGGTGTGCGTCAGCTTTTGAGGCGTTGAAGCAGAAATTGATAACCGTCCCTATTCTGACCGTGCCAGACAATTCCGGAGGATTGGTGATTCACAGCGACACATCTGGGAAAGGATTGGGATGTGTTTTGATGCAGCATGGGAAGGTTGTAGCGTACGCATCGAGACAGTGAAGACCCATGAGAAGAATTACCCAACTCATGACTTGGAGCTTGCGGCTGTGGTTTTCGCTTTGAAGATTTGGAGACACTACCTTTTGGCGAAAGGGTCGAAGTCTTTACTGATCATAAGAGCTTGAAGTATGTGTTCACACAGAAGGAGCTTAATATGAGGCAGCGTAGATGGTTGGAGCTGATGGCTGACTACGATCTTGATCTTAAGTACCATCCAGGGAAGGTTAACGTCGTGCTGGATAGCTTAGTCGGTTACCAGCAATTCAGGTGTTAACTACGCAGAAGGAGATCGTTGCAGATTTTCGAAGATTTGACTTGGAGGTTGTGCTACCGTATTCTACGGGACAGTTGATGCAGCCGCAAGTACATTCATCATTGATCGAGAATATTAAAGGAGCACAATCGCAGGACCCTAGACTGCAGAAGTTTCGAGAACAGGTTGAAGCCAGACTACGAACAGATCTGTTGATCCACATAGATGGTTCGTTGAGGTATGGTAGCCGTTTGTGTGTGCCAAAGGGAGATATTCGAGAAGAGCTTATGAAGGAGGCATACAGTTCAGCTTATTCTGTACATCCAAGAGGCACAAAGATGTACCGAGATTTTTCGACAGAATTTCTGGTGGGAAGGCATGAAACGGGAGATTGCTCGCTTAGTGGCGAAATGCTTGGTGTGTCAGTAAGTTAAGGCTGAACATCAAAGGGTTGCTGGTTTATTGCAACCACTTCCGATTCCTCAGTGGAAGTGGGAACATATAACCATGGATTTTGTGACGGCTTTACCGTGGAGTCCAAGATGCGAAAATGCTGTATGGGTGATTGTTGATCGATTGACCAAGGCAGCTCACTTCATTCCTTTTCGGGTTGGTCAATCAACAGAGACTTTGGCAGAGCGGTACATGCAAGAGATTGTAAGATTGCATGGAGTACCAGTGAGCATCGTGTCCGATCGGGACACTCGGTTCTTGTCACACTTTGGCGGAGTTTACAGGACAGTTTGGGGACTCGATTGAAGTTTAGCACAGCTTATCATCCTCAAACTGATGGTCAGTTGGAGAGAACGATCCAAACTCTTAAGGATATGTTGAGAGCATGCAGGTTGGACTTCAAGGGTTCTTGGGAGGATCATCTACATTTGGTGGAGTTTTCTTACAACAACAGTTTTCAGGCAACTATCCAGATGGCTACATTTGAAGCACTGTATGGTCGTTAATGCCGTTCACCTGTTTGTTGGGACGATGTCGGTGAACGAAGGTTATTGGGACCAGATTTAGTGGTGCAGACAGTTGAGAAGGTTAACACTATCAGAAATCGTATGAAGGCAGCACAAGACCGACAGAAGAGTTGGGCAGACACGTCAAGAAGACCTCTAGAGTTCGCCGTGGGTGATTTGGTATTCTTGAAGTCATCACCGACTAGAGGGGTGATTCGTTTTGGAAGTCGAGGAAAGCTTAGTCCTCGATTCGTTGGACCCTTTGAGATCTTGGAGCGTGTTGGTGAGGTAGCGTATCGTTTGGCGTTACCACAGTCCTTGGCGAATGTGCACGATGTGTTTCACGTAACTCAACTACGAAGGTAGGTTCGAGATGAAACGCATGTATTGGATCATTCAGAGTTAACAGTACGAGAAGACTTGACTTTTGAGGAACGACCGATTGAAATCGTGGATCGAAGAGAAAAGGTTCTTAAGAACAAAGTGATCCCTCTTGTGCTTGTTTCTTGGGGTAATCGCTCGCATGGAGAGTCCACTTGAGAACGAGAAGATGAAATCCGGCAGAAGTTTCCTCACCTTTTCTTATAGTTATCTGTCTTTGTATTCTTGGAATTTCGAGGACGAAATTCTCTTTGTAGTTGGGTATAATGTAACACCCGAGCCCAATGCTACCAATTTCAGTTACTGTTTGAGCGTAATGTGGTACTCATTTCACTTATCTTGCTTGATTGTTATTTACTGTAAATTTTACCCGGCAAATTCATTTCTGCATATAACAATTTATGGCATCTAAAATAAAATTAAAAATATTCATCTTGGCCTACTTGACACCCCTAACCCCGTTGTAGCGTCCGTGCATCGTGTTCTCGTCCCGTTCAGTGAAACGGGCGAGTTTGGACGGCTACGTGCACGTACGTGTGTCCGTTTTGGGGGTATGCTTTTTGATCGTAAAACACTTCATTTTCACTTTTGGATCCCGCTTAAAATTCTATTATTTCAATTTCAAATTTTTGGACCCGACCCGTGAGCGATTTGGAAACGTTTTACTTTGCGCCAAAATCCCAAATTTTATTATCTTTTTAAACCATCGAATATTTCTTAACTATATAATTCTTACTGTTCACTCACATCTTTTAAATCTTTAATTTAATTTTCCTAACATCTAAACCCTTCTCTCAGCCAATCAGCTTTCTCCAATTTCCGTGGGCCCCACTCCTTACTCTCTCTCTCCCGTCGCTCTTTCTCTCTATCTCTTTCTCCCTCTCTCTCTCCCCCGTCTCTCTCTCTCTCCCCCCTATATCCCTCTCTCTCTCCCACGTATATATTCTCTTTTCTTCCTCCTTCTTCATTTCTTTCACAGAACGAACCCAACCCAACGAGAACCCCAGCCGTGTGCCCCTCGCCACCGCAGCCCCAACGCCGGCACCACCCTCGCCGGCCTCCTCGCCTCCTCGCCCTCATCGCAGCCACACCCACCTCCTTCCTCCATTTCCCCACGTTCCCGAGCGCCTGCACACCCCGATGAGGCCACCAATGCAAACCCGGCGAACCCATCACCTTCGTCGTCGCCTTCACACCGCCCCTGCGCCTCCTCCTCAGCCACCTCGGCTTCCTGTCCTTCCCCCTCTCGTCTACCGCCTCACCTACAACCCTAGATCTGTGCACCCACCGTGTAACCACAACCCGCGCCACCTCGTCGCCGTTCCTCCATCGCCGGCGACCCTAGCCTCACCCCAACATCTTCACCATCTCATTTCCTCCCTCGCCCTTGCATCAACACCCCTAACAGACCTGCACTTACCTTAGAGTAAAACCCTAATGCAACCTAACCCTCTACTGAGTGCCCTGAACCCTTGCCAGAGCCTTGCCAACCACCACCGTCGACGCTATCGCCTCTAAAGATCCTACGGGTAAGCCTCCTTCCCTCAACTTCTCTGTCGTCCTTTGTTGTTTCTTATTCCATATTTTCTCTTGTGTGTTTTTCACTGTTGTTTTGAATCTCGGGAATCCGACGATGCCGACGACGTGTCCCGACGTTCCAGCGAGGTACCCCGACCCGTGTGGTTCCACTGTTCGTCGTTTGGGTTCATTCCGTGAACCGTGCGCCCGTCGCGAGTTTTCCCCACCGACTTTCTACGTTCCGTTTTCCCGATTCGCGACCCGTCGAGGCAAGTACCCCTTGCTACATGCTATACAATATTTACATATATATTATGACACCCTAAACCTGTAAATTTAACTTGGTACGATCATTTCTCATTTTCATGTACAATATTGTTATATATCATTTTATCTTTAAACTTGGAACTTACAGTGTGCAATTGAACCTAATAACCACATTTACCTGTTTAATCACATTTTTAATATTGACATAGCTTATGGAATTTATCTCTATAGTTTGTTCCATTTGGACACTCGTGTGCATGTTAACTTGTAATAGCTGTATTGAACCTTTATATAAATCATTGCACCTATAAAGTTCTTAAACTTGTTAACATGATTAAAAGGCCATAATTGTCATACTGCATTCGCGTAACATTGAAATCATCTCTGTGACACAACTGATAACTGTACTGCAAATTGAGTAAATCTGCCTATTGCTTAATTCATTGCTTATATCATGCGATGATAACCATGCTTGCTTGTATAACTGATTGTGAGCACACCCAGGATATTGTTTACATCTTGACCTGACTTGCTACATATATATTGATCTACCCGACATGGTACCGTATACTGCTTGACTTGACCTGATGTACCATGACCTGACCCGTTACCTGATCTTGTGTCTAATGCCAACAAACCTGACATGTAGTCCTCATGGACCGTTCCTGTTGTCTATCAAGACAAACCTGTTTACCTGATCCTGTGTTGGCATTAGTTTCTTGATTTCGGGATACCTGAATTGAATTACACATATAACTTGGGGGTATGGGGAAATCAAAGGTGAAACCTGACTTGTAACTCAACAGTTCACTACTTGTACTGATCAGTTTTAGAGGCCAGGCCCGCCTCGTGACGATGCTGCTGACATCGTTGGTCTTTATCCTTTCCCTGTTAGTGCCTAGTTGCACGTCTCGGTTTCAGCTCGAGAGTCTTAGACCGTGGTCCCGGGCATGCACGGGATACTATTGGGTTACATCGATAATTCATCAATTTGATTTCAAAGACTTTAGAACAGAAAACCTGATAGAACAGTTTAGTTTACCCACTGCACACTACCCTGCACTGCCCTGATTTATATTTTTGTTACCATTGCTTTATTCATGTTTATATTCGCATTGCCTGTTTTTTTGTTATTACTTGATGACTTGACGCGCTGACGTCTGGGTTTTGCATGGCCCAGATTCTCCTACTTTTTTGCAGACTGATTAGGAGTTTCGCCGCTGTTAAACGAGCGGTGAGGTTCCTATCGGTACGTAGTTTCACTCCAGGTGTTTCATTTATTGTATCTTTTGGCTTCTGCATATTGTTATCTCTTGACTCTTTTACTCTGGCTTATGGGCATGTACTAGATAGTTAGTTTACTTTCCTGTTCTTGATATCTCCACAGCCGTAATGTGACTGTGGAAGGATTTTTCCTATCCACAGGTAGCATGGTTGGCTATGTCACGTGCCCACTTTAACGTACTTTGGGAAGCGGGGCGTGACAAAAGGAGTCGTGCAAACAGGTAGCAGTTGGGTGCAGTCCCGAGCACTTGGAGGCAGTGGCGGTTAGACAGGATTCATCTCTCCCGGTATTGGGAGTTGATATCGCGCTGTGTCAGAGAGCCATTACGCAAAGTCCCTGGCCAGGGCAAGCGAGATTTACTGGTAGGTTCCAGTAGTTTCTCAGGATGTAATGGGCTTCACTCCGACACGACTTATACCGCTATTAGGGGACTGACGCTTGCCGCCCCCTAGGCCCGATATGCGATAGTCTTAGACGAACAGACCGGACTGTACGGAGATTGTCACATCAGACTCAGTAGGAGTTCGGATGGGTTTCCTTATCGGCCTTCTTATCGACATCTACCTGGGGACCGTTACGTACAGCTAGTGCTACTTGCGGTCTGTGGTTAAACCCACTGCCAGCGTAGTAGTCGAGTCTCTAGAGTCTCACACAGAGAGTTTCCCTATTCCAGGCGAAACGATATAGAGGTCGTATGGTTTTACGACAAGGGTTCGGACGCATACGTGCATTTACGCACGTACGACTTTCGGACAGTTTTTACTAGTCGGCTTTGGTTTAAGCCAGTTTCTAGTATCCGGTTATTGGATTTAAATAGTCTAAAGTTTTTCCGTGTTTTCACGGATAGGAGGGGCGTTCTCGTAATTACGCGAGAAGTTTCTAGAAGATGATGACTTGAGGGTTAAGGTGGCATATGCATTAAATGAGATTAGTGAGTCATATGAGTGATTCATCCATGTCATTAATGCATCATAAATGTTTAATGACTCATGGAGATGAATCATCCTTTGATATTTATCAAACATGGTTGTAAATCCTTTATTTTCTTTTATTGGATAAATGATAATGCTTGATATATATTATGATACATCATTATCTCATCTCATTCTCATGCTCACCTTCTCTCTCCTCAAGCTCTCTCTCTTCAAACCCTAATCCTCCCCTCTCATGTGTTGAGATCAAGGATTAGATTAGACTACTTAATCCATAACCCTTCTCTATATCACCTAGGTTACTTAGATTAGCACTTTAAGAAAGCTAGTTACCTCTAAATTGAGGTGAAGCTTGTAGTAAAGCTCTCGGGTGGATCTTCTACTACATAGAGAAGGCCGGAGAGGACGTGGAGAATGACAAGACGAAGGACTCGGTTCTTTAGGTATAATCACTTAACATAGTAGTTAACACTTCTATGGTTTCTTGTTAATTATTGTTTAAGCAAAGATTCTCGGTTAGTCGATGTTTACGCCTAAAACAAGATCTTTTTTCATTATTCCGCCTCCCCGCAAGTCGTGGGGTGTTGTACATCGACTTACATATCCAATATTTCATATATTGCTTCTGCTGCTTGATTCTGTGATGTTGATCATATAACCGCGTGAGACGAATGTACTATTATATGTATATGCGTATATATATATATATATATATATATATATATGATATATAATAAACTTTGCTTATGTTTTGCACCTGCGCTAGTCCAGCCCCCGCTCTGCCGGTAGTTAAGTAACCTAACGGTGCATGATGGGGCCCCGTGGCGAATGCGGATGGCATAAGCGTACGTTCTATTTTCGTTTTATTTTTCTGTGATGTTTAGGAAACATGAAATGATGGGACTTCATTAATGAGATTAATAAAAAGAAAGAAACCAAAAGATTTTGTAGAATAAAATTTTCAAAAAGGGTAGCTCTAGTTTTTGCTTTGCATAGTGGTATTCCTTGATGAATATCCAGCACCTCATTCGATGAGGAAAGAGCCGAGATCCCTTCACCGAGAGTGTTTTTATGGGGATGACGATGAGCTTGGTAGGGGCAGACTACCTACCGGTGATGTCTGATGCGGCGGATATCCGAAGGATACCGACGTAGTCGTGATATTTGATGATATGGGTCGATCCGGACTGATGGAGCCCGAGATTTGAGGATTTTGTGTCGATATTTGACGCGGATTTCTGTCGATTTTACTGATGATAATCCAGTTTTACTATACAAAAGGTTTTACTAAGTTAAAGATACAGATCTTCTCATATCAGATATATCATGATTTCGTGTTGATTATACATTCATGTTGCATTCATATTTGTGCATCGCATCATATTAGTATATGTAGGTTGTGACGCATTTGCGTGCATACTTACGATAGCCATATTAGATGTTACTTACTACTCACGAGTTGGCAACTCATCCCCATTGTGCCACAGTATCTTGCAGGTCAGACCCGTCAGCATAGTAGTGGCAGGCGTACTTCCTCATTTTGTTTCATTTGCTTGGACTTACGGCATTGCTCGTAGGTGGGTTGCGAGGATATTTTGTTTCCACTTTGTATTTTTATTTGTATCTAGTATTCTCCATCTACTGCTTCTACCATTGTATATGTGACTTAGAGGTGTGACAGTGAGATTAGTATATGTTGTTTCTCTGGTGTCGACCTCACGTGAGCCGACGTGATACTTTCTTATTTTCGTGCTTTTATATGCTTATTTTGCACTATTATGATATATATATATATATATATATATATTGCATGTGGTTGTGATTCCGCTTTTGGCGAAGAGCTAGCTCCCACCTTAGGGATGCCCTTATTCATTGCTTATGTATATTTCACGTGTTGTACCCATTTGGGGCCAGTTTTTACAAAGGAAACTCTGCCGAAATTTTCGGGAAAAACTTGATGCTTTAAAACGTTTAATGTGACTTTATTTTATTAAATTCACCTTTTTAAGTTAAGTTTTCCTTCACTATATTTTCATTAAACGGTTTAGATTTTTGGGTTTTGGCTTACTTGAATTACGTTACGCCTTTAGACGTTTCGTAATTTAAGTACCAGTCACGTTCCGTACTTTCGGGTCGTGACAACTTGTTTGTGCATGGGGTAGACACGGAATGTTATTTTCGATCGAAATTCTAAGTTACTTGGCTAATCTGTGTTTCTGTGTTTGTATATGTGTTGATAAACGTCTGCTAATTGCTATATGTTGATTAGTGGGGGTTGCATATATCTGTATCTTGATGATGGTATGTATATATGAAGTATTGGATCGTCATGAATGAATAGCCCGGGGATGTGAGAAGAGTGTTATTTTTTTCATTCATGTAAATTTGTAAATTGATGTAATATTCTTTTGCGAGGCACATCCAGGTTGAGATTGTAGCCACCGTTGTATTATTTCATTTATTTTTCTTGCTCCTAGGATAGACCCAAGATGGGGTGCACAAACTACCGGGTTCTTGAAATGCCGAGTGGCCTACTCATTTCATTGAGAGAGGTTGCTTCACTTCGGAAATTTGGCGGGTAGTTTGCTGCGCCCGTAGGGGTCTAGGATGGGGTTTGGCTATTCATCACGACCGTGGAATCCGTGTTTCATTATAGGCTAAAACGAAACACGGATATCCTAGTATATCCAATATATTCATCCTTGTTTTTGTGATCTGGAATGCTTATTATTGCGTAAGACGAATAGCTATATATATATATATATATATAATAATCGTTGCTTATGTTTTGCACCCGTACTAGTCCAGCCCCCGCTCTGCCGTTAGTTAAGTAACCTAACAGTGTATGACGGGGCCCCGTGGCGAATGCGGATGGCATAAGCGTACGTTCTATTTTCATTTCTTTTCCGCGATGATAAGGTTAATTGATAGGACCGCATTAATATTAATTAATGCAAAGAAATAAACATAAAATCTGATGTCGTTGGAACAATTACAAAACCACTCAGTTTTATTCAAAAAGCAATTTTTAAAAGCGAAGCTTAAACCACTCATTTTCAAAAGCTATTCGATTCCTTCAACTATATCAAGTTCATTACGTTAACGGTTTTCGCTAAAATCAGCCGTAGCCTTCCATCATTTCAGATAGGTATCTACTAGTATTCATGTTATGTGTTTTGACATTCGCCAAGGCATAGTGTTTGGTAGTTAGTGGGTGCTTATCTGTAGCATAGATAGATGCATTAATCTACGACAGACGTACAGCTGTTTTTGCCTTCGTCAAGGGCTTGTACGAATAGGTCTAGATTAATTTGGACAATGACGGGTTGAACTTGACTTGCGACTTATGATGTTTTGACATTCGTCAAGGTTATAAGCGCTTGGGGCAAAAATCACATCGGGTGTTTCAAACATACAGGAAACTTGCTGGTGTTGCATACCTTCTGGAGTGTGGTGTTTTTGGTAGGCTTCCTTCAAAATCATCACACCATGATAGTTGGGTCCTGATCCTACTATGAGTATCCGCTGCTCTTCGGGAGAATTTTTCACTTTGCAATCAATGCTATAAACCAAGTAGGTGCCTAGAACGTGTAAGTCCATGCTACCTCTCCCGGTACTTACGGGCTTGCGGAAATGAAAAAAAACGATTTTTCTAGAGGTGGTAACATGGACTCAAAATACGGATCTTTGTTAAACAACCATCTAACAAACCTAACTAAGAGTTTTACCTACTCGGTTAGGGGGTTATACCTTTCTTGAACTCCTTCGTCTTCAACTCTTGTGGTGTACGGACCGGCCTCCCCTCGTCGTCTTCTCACGTCGAAGATGGATCCACCTGAAAGCTTCTACCTTTGGCTTCTCTTCAAACTAGAAGAAACTAGAACACTTGGTTTGCTAAACCTTGTGAACTAGGATGAGTAAAGGAGTGTGTTGGGATTTATCTCTATGGTTCTTGCTTCTCAACACATGAGATAAGTGAACCATAGACTAGAGAGAGAGCAAGAGGAAGAGGGAGAGCTCAAGCAAGAGAGAGAAAGGAAATGAGAGAATGAGTAACTCTTTTGCCATCCAAGCTCTCATAATCCAAAATCATCATAACAAATAATAGTAATCAAGTATTATGTGATGGTTCAAGTCAAAATGGCCATATCATTTCATGCACTCATTTTGCAAAAGAAAACAAGCAAGCAAAAGTCTTTGCCATGAAATGATAGCCATTGTAATGATGGTGGTCAACTAGTCCAACCTAGTCAACCGGTCAACAAAGTCAACAAGTCAACAAGGTCAACTCTTCATCTCAACCATGACACAATAATACTTAATTAATATTATTATTAATCATATTTCTTATTCTCATTAGGGTTTATCAAAAGTCAATAGTCAACAGTCAACAACCCTAATGAGAATCCTCTGCCTCTGTCTCTCTGTCAACTGTGCATACACACCTGCATCCGCGTTCCGAGGAACACGAATACAAACGAGATAAAACCAATCCCAAAACGTACACTAGGATCTGGCTTAAACCAAAGCCCGCTAGTGTTAACTGTCCGGACACTAAACATGCACAAGTGCACGGATGTGACCGAACCCTGTCGCAAAACCATGCGACCTCTACTCTTTTGCCTAAAGGCGAATAGTTTTCTGTGTGGGACTCTAAAGACTCGACACTACACTGGCAGTGGGTTTAACCACAGACCGCAAGCGGCACTAGCTGTGCGTAACGGTCCCCAGGTAGATGCCGACAAGAAGACGGACGAGGTGAAACCCATCTGAACCCCTACTGAGCCTGAATGTGACAGTCTCCGTACAGTCCAGTCTGTTCGTCTGAGAACATCGCATGGCGGGCCTAGGGGGGCGGTAAACATCAGTCCCCTACTAGCGGTACAAGTCGTGTCGGAGTGTAGCCCAGAACACCTGAGATAACACTGGAAACCTACCAGTCTATCTCACTTGCCCCGGCCAGGGACTTTGTGTAATGGCTCTCCTAGACACAGTGCGATATCAACCCCCAATACCGGGAGAGACGAATCCTGTCTAACCGTCACTGCCTCCAAGTGCTTCGGGACTGCACCCAAAAACTACATGTTTGCACGACTCCTTTGAGCCGTGGTAGGGTAGTAATCAAAGTACAGTGGGAACACACTCGAGGCTAAGTGACAGTGTCAAGTTAACGGACTAAGCTGTACTCATGTCACCTGGGAACTGATAACTGACGATAGGTATAATACCAACCAACAGTTCCCGAAGAGTCCTGTCCAGTGTACTCGTAACCTAACGAGCACCCGCATACTATCTCAAGTACGACGTACTGACGGCTGTGGGACAGACCGTCTCCTAAGCTAGGATAAGAAGCGCATACGCTAGTCTACTCTGGAGTATCGATACCCTGTCTCGATAGTCCTGTGACTAGGGACCTGCATAAGGATGTGCTTATAGATTACCCAGCCCCCACGAGTGTGACTGCCATCACAACGCTGGTAATCAAGCAAAGATCCTAACGGCTCCACTAATGTGTAAAGGCGATATGCTAAAAGAAACACATGCACACATTAAAGCAGAAACAAACCAAGTAGCATACTACCATTTTAAGCAAGATTGTCAATACAAGGTGAATATCCCAAGCTTTCATTAAGTAATATACATACTAGTATGATACAGTAATGGCCTCTAGGGCATATACACTAACAATCTCTCACTTGCACTAAGGCCATGTACTGGCGTATCGAAGACCTATCATCTCGATCAGCCGCTCGAACTAAGTCTGGGGTAAGGCCTTCGTGAATGGATCAACAGTGTTATCTTCCGTAGCAACTCTCCTAACCTCGATCTCCTGGTGACCCACAATCTTCCTGATCAGGTGATACCGCCTCAAGATGTGCCTGGACTTCTGATGGGACCTGGGTTCCTTCGCTAAAGCTATAGCTCCGTTGTTGTCACAATACAGCGGTATTGGATCAACAATGGTAGGAACCACCTGAAGCTTGTGAGGAACTTCTTCATCCAGACAGCTTCCTTTGCGGCATCTGCAGCAGCGATATATTCCGCTTCCATCGTCGAGTCAGCAACAGTTTCCTGTTTGGAACTCTTCCAACACACCGCCCCTCCATTAAGGGTAAAGTCATAACCCGACATGGACTTGGAATCATCCTTGTCACTCTGGAAGCTAGAGTCAGCAAAGGCCTCGATCTGGAGGTCTTTTCCTCCATACACCAAGAACATCTCCTTAGTCCTTCTCAGGTACTTGAGAATGTTCTTTACCGCTATCCAGTACTTCTCCCGTGGGTCCGACTGATACCGGCTTACAACGCTCAATGCGTATGCTACATCTGGTCTTGTACACAACATCGCATACATAATAGAGCCTACCGCAGATGCGTAAGGTATTGATGACATGCGAGCCCTTTCTAAATCAGTCTTGGGAGACATCTTTTTAGAGAGGGTGATTCCGTGACAAGCCGGTAGATTACTGCGCTTGGAATCTTCCATACTGAATCGTTTCAGTATGGTGTCGATGTACCTGGACTGTGAAAGTCTCAACATCCTTTTAGATCTATCACGATAGATCTGGATCCCCAGAATGTAGTTGGTATCGCCCAGGTCCTTCATGGAGAACCTGTGTGACAAGAACCCTTTGACAGATTGTAGCACAGGAATGTCATTTCCTATCAAGAGAATGTCATCCACGTATAATACGAGGAATACGACAGTTCTTGCTACAAATCTACTATAGATGCATGGTTCATCTGGATTTTTGATAAAGCCAAATTCTTTGACTGTCTCATCAAAGCAGATATTCCAACTCCGCGATACCTGCTTTAGTCCATAGATGGACTTAAGCAACTTGCACACCTTTCCGCTGCTCCCACTCTGAATGAAACCCTCTGGCTGGTCCATATAGACACACTCCTCTAAATTTCCATTTAGAAAAGCGGTCTTTACGTCCATCTGCCAAATCTCATAATCGTGGAAAGCAGCAATGGCAAGAAGGATCCGAATGGATTTCAGCATAGCCACTGGAGAAAAGGTTTCGTCATAGTCTAAACCAGGTCTTTGACGAAAACCCTTTACAACAAGTCTAGCCTTATAGGTCTCAACCTGTCCATCTACACCAATCTTCCTTTTGAAGATCCACTTGCATCCTACGGGTTTTACCCTGTCTAGAGCAACGTCCAACGTCCATACTTTGTTAATGTACATGGACTCCATTTCGGTCCGCATTGCATCCAGCCATTTTACCGAGTCAACGCTCTGAACGGCCTGTTGGAAGCTAGTAGGCTCATCATAATCAATGATGCAGTCCTCTCTATCCCCGTCTATGAGAAAACCGTAGTATCTCTCGGGCGGATGAGACTGCCTACTACTCCTGCGGAGCGGTGTAGGAATGTCATGTTCTTTCGAACCCTCTGGTTCTACTAAGCTTTCAGTAATAGTGTGCGGTTCTGGAATTTCTTCCAGTTCTATTGCACTCCCACTTATTTCTTTTTCTAAGAACTGGTGTTCCAGAAAATGGGCATTACGAGAAACAAAGACCTTTTGTTCCTCTGCGTAATAGAAAAGATACCCCCTGGAGTTCTTTGGGTATCCCACAAACTTGCACAGTACTGAGCGTGCCTCGAGTTTGTCCGCATGCTGCTTTTTGAAAAAAGCTGGACATCCCCAGATCTTCAGATACTGAAAATAGGGTTTCTTCCCACTCCACATTTCATATGGTGTGGTAGGCACGGTCTTAGTTGGAACTCGGTTCAAAAGGTATGCAGCTGATTCTAGTGCATATCCCCAGAATGATCGCGGTAACTCAGCGTTACTCATCATGGAACGTACCATATCCAATAGGGTGCGGTTCCGTCTCTCCGATACACCATTATGTTGCGGAGTGTATGGAGGAGTAAGCTGAGAGAGAATACCATTCTCTTTTAGGTAATCCAGGGACTCGGCAATCAAATATTCACCACCTCGATCAGATCTCAGTGTCTTGATAGTTTTGCCGGTTTGTTTTTCTACTTCATTCTTATATTCCTGGAATTTTCCAAAGGCTTCGGATTTATGTTTCATTAAGAAGACATGTCCGAACCTTGAAAAATCATATGTAAAAGTAATGAAGTAAGAATAACCGCTTCGTGCATGAGTAGACATTGGACCGCACATGTCGCTGTGTACGAGTCCCAAGAGCTCGCTCGCTCTCACTCCATGTCCAGTGAACAGAGTCTTTGTCATCTTTCCTTTGAGACAGGATTGACAAGTTGCATATGATTGATATTCGAATGAATCCAAATATCCTTCTGTATGTAACTTCGTCAACCTTCTCTCATTGATGTGACCCAGTCTACAATGCCATAAGAAAGTCTGATTTATTTCCGGAGACTTTCTTTTGTGTGTATTATGGACATTGAAAATCTGTGGTTGGTTTAATACGTATATACCATTGCTTAATGTACCTAACCCAATCAGAACTTGATTAAGGTGAATGTTTACAACATTACTTACAAATGCAAATTCATAACCTTCTTTAGATAATAAAGATACAGAAATTATATTACAAGTTGCATTGGGTACAAAATAGCAATTACGCAAAACCAAAACGTGTCCATCTGACAACCCCAGGTGATAGTCCCCCACGGACTCAGCATCCATGCTAGCTCCGTTTGCAACTTTGAGGGTCATGTCACCTGCTTTCAAAAACCTACGCTTTCTCAACGCCTGTAAAGAATTACAGATATGAGATCCTGATCCGGTATCCAATACCCAGGACGTAGAGTTTATTGATAGACAGTTTTCAATAACATACACACCTGAAGCTGAAGCCGCAACCTGCTTCAGATCCTGTGTTCTGGCTTTCCAAGCCCTGCAATCTTTCTTCCAGTGTCCACTCTTGTGACAGTAAAAGCATTCTTCCTTATCCACAAGCTTCCCCGCTACCTTTGCTGCTTTTGCCTTTCCCTTCGTATCCATTTTACTAACACCGCCCCTTGGTTTGGCGGGGGTTTTCTTCTTCTTTCCCTTGGCTTTCGCCTTGGACCTAGAAGAGGAAGATCCTCCTACAAACAAAGTGGATGTTTCCCTACCTTTCTGTAGGGTGCCCTCTGCACTCCTCAGCATGTTGAGGAGCTCTGAAAGTTCAACTTCCTTTTCTTGCAAGTTGAAATTTAGGATGAACTGGGCGTAAGTGGAAGGAAGGGACTGAAGAATCAAGTCCGTATAGAGCTCATTCTCCAACGTGGTCCCAAGGTCCGCGAGCTCCTCTATGTAGCCAATCATCTTAAGCACGTGTTCCGCTACCGATAATCCGACGGCCAATCTTGCCGAAAAAAACTTCTTCGACACTTCGTATCTGGCGATACGAGATTGCTCTCCATACAGTTCTTTTGTATGGAGAAATATGGATTCGAGGTCCATATTCTCGTGCCTCCTCTGATGTTCGTTGTCCATAAAGGCAAGCACGAGGCACTTGGCCTTCGCGCAGTCGATTTCCCAGGTCTTACGGATTTCCCTATCTACGACGCTGGTTTTGGGACCTGGGACAGGGGGAGCTTTGGTGGTAAGAAGATACCCCAACTTGTCATAAGTGATTGCCATTTTGACATTCCTGAGCCAATCTTTGTAGTTTGGCCCTGTCAGTATGTTTTTATCTAGAAGTAACTTAAGTCCGGTCATGACGATTGGTCGCTGCAATTAGGAGAGAGAGAAGAAACACTCAGCATGATGCTCTTGCAAATTTAGAGTGGTTTTTAATTTGTCTAAACAGGATGGCTCCCACTGTATCTCGAATCCCTCCTCAAACCATAAAGGAAGAATTAGTCAGGATCAATCTCACCGTACATTACTTGCTTAACCGTTCAGCCAGGCTAGTGTCGGTATTTCGAGGGAGGTTTTCCAACGCTTTCGCGAAGTTCTTTAATTAAATAACCTCTTTTCCCTAGGGGCGTAGCCCCGCTAACACCTTTCTAGACACTTACTTGGTTTATAGCATTGATCGTTAAGTGAGAAATTTCCCGAGGGGTAGCATATACTCACAGTAGGATCGGGATCCAAATATCATTGTGTGACAAAACTGAAGGAATCCTACCAGAATCATCACACTCCAAATGGTATGCAGCGCTAGCAAGTTTCAGTTCTTTTGAAACTCCCGATGTGGATTTTTGCCCCATGCTCTTATGACCTTGGCGTGAGGTCAAAATGTCATAAGTCACATGTCAAGTTCTTCCCATCATTATCCAGGTTAATTTTAACCCACCCATACCTACCCTTGACGTAGGCCAAAATGGCAGTACGACTGTCTCAAACCAACGGATTCTATCTATGCAACAGATAAATATCCGGCAGCTACCAATCACTATGCCTTGGCGTGAGGTCAAAATACATAGCTTGAATACTACCGAATATTTAATTGAAATGATGGAGGGCTACGGATGGTTTTGGCAAAACCGTAAACATAGTGAACTTGATAAAATCGATGGAACGAGATAGCTTTTAAAAGGAGTGGTTCAAGCTCCGCATTTAAAAGTTTGGTTTTGAAAAGAACCGAGTGGTTTTCAAAGTGTTCCAACGACTTTTACTTGGTTTATTTTTCTTGCATTAATTTTAATGCGTCCCATCATTTAATCCTACCATTGCAGAAAATAACCAAAATATGACGTACACTTATGCCATCCGCATTCGTCATGGGGCCCCGTCATTACCCGTTAGGTTACTTAACTAACGACAGAGCGGGGGCTGGACTAGCGTGGATGCAAAACATAAGCAACGCCTAAATAATATCATATATAGATATATTGCAATGATAGCCATTTCAGATCACAGATGAACACATTGGATATACTAGGAATCCGCAATTCGTACGAGCCTGTAACGAAAAGCGGATTACACGGTCGCGGTGAATAGCCAAACCCCACCCTAGACCCCTACGGGTGCGGCAAACTACCCGCCAAGTACCCGAAGCGAAGCAACCTCCCTCAACTCGTGAGCAGTCCACTCGGCACTTCGAGATACCCGGTAGTTTGTGCACCCCACGTGCACCCCACCTTGGGTCTATCCTAGGAGCAAAAACAGTAAAAAGAAATTATACAATGACGGCTACAACCCCGACCCGGTTGTGCGGCCATACAAATAATATTACATCAATTTACATATTTACATCAATTGAAAGAAAAGAAAACTCTCATCTCACAACCCCCGGCTATTCACCCGCGACAATCCAATGAATTCATATACACATACCATCAACATTACAGATCACAGATATGTATAACCCCCACTAATCGACGTATAGCGATTAGCGGACGTTCGATACATATAACACATCACAGATATATACCCGTCATCTTAAGTCTTTAGAAATTTGATCAAAATACGGATTTTAGGCCCCAAACACAAATTTTTCTTTCTGGAAAATCTGGGCAGAAAAATCATATTGTAAAAATCCTAAAACAACCCCAGAAACACTCTGCAAGAAAACAGTGCTACGACCGAGTCAACTCGGCCGCGGTTCCGCGGCGGGAGCAAGCTCCTGCCGCGGTTCAGCAGCGCTTTGACCGAGTCAGTGGACTTGCTTTCTTGGGTGTCTTAACAAAAGCCTGAGCCGATTTTTCATATATGATTTATTAATTTTTGAACAAAGGAAAAAATCGGCAGAAACTATGCTATTCGGGTATGTTTCGTGATATTTTCTCCGATCGAACTTCTACTTACTTTGCTAACATGTTAGATAGTGTTTAACTAGGCTCTGATACCACTGTAAGTCCATGCTACCTCTCCCGGTACTTACGAACTTGGGAAATGATAAAAAACGATTTTTCTAGAGGTGGTAATATGGACTCAAAATACGGATCTTTGTTAAACAATCATCTAACAAACCTAACTAAGAGTTTTACCTACTCGGTTAGGGGGTTATACTTTTCTTGAACTCCTTCATCTTCAACTCTTGTGGTGTATGGACCGGCCTCCCCTCGTCGTCTTCTCGCGCCGAAGATGGATCCACCTGAAAGCTTCTACCTTTGGCTTCTCTTCAAACTAGAAGAAACTAAAACACTTGGTTTGCTAAACCTTGTGAACTAGGATGAATAGAGGAGTGTGTTGGGATTTATCTCTATGGTTCTTGCTTCTCAACACATGAGACAAGTGAACCATAGACTAGAGAGAGAGCAAGAGGAAGAGGGAGAGCTCAAGCAAGAGAGAGAAAGGAAATGAGAGAATGAGTAACTCTTTTGCCATCCAAGCTCTCATAATCCAAAATCATCATAACAAATAATAGTAATCAAGTATTATGTCATGGTTCGAGTCAAAATGGCCATATCATTTCATGCACTCATTTTGCAAAAGAAAACAAGCAAGCAAAAGTTTTTGCCATGAAATGATAGCCATTGTAATGATGGTGGTCAACTAGTCCAACCTAGTCAACCGGTCAACAAAGTCAACAAGTCAATAAGGTCAACTCTACATCTCAACCATGACACAATAATACTTAATTAATATTATTATTAATCATATTTCTTATTCTCATTAGGGTTTAGCAAAACTCAATAGTCAACATTCAACAACCCTAATGAGAATCCTCTACCTTTGTCTCTCTGTCAACTGTGCATACATACCCGCATCCGCGTTCCGAGGAACAGGAATACAAACGAGATAAAACCAATCCCAAAACGTACACTAGGATCTGGCTTAAACCAAAGCCCGCTAGTGTTAACTGTCCGGACACTAAACATGCACAAGTGCACGGATGTGACCGAACCCTGTCGCAAAACCATGCGACCTCTGCTCTTTTGCCTAAAGGCGAATAGCTTTCTGTGTGGGACTCTAAAGACTCGACACTACGCTGGCAGTGGGTTTAACCACAGACCGCAAGTGGCACTAGCTATGCGTAACGGTACCCAGGTAGATGCCGACAAGAAGACGGACGAGGTGAAACCCATCTGAACTCCTACTGAGCCTGAATGTGACAGTCTCCGTATAGTCCGGTCTGTTCGTCTGAGAACATCGCATGGCGGGCCTACGGGGGCGGTAAACGTCAGTCCCCTACTAGCGGTACAAGTCGTGTCGGAGTGTAGCCTAGAACACCTGAGATAACACTGGAAACCTACCAGTCTATCTCGCTTGCCCTGGCCAGGGACTTTGTGTAATGGCTCTCCTAGACACAGCGCGATATCAACCCCCAATACCGGGAGAGACGAATCCTGTCTAACCGTTACTGCCTCCAAGTGCTTCGAGACTGCACCCAAAAACTACCTGTTTGCACGACTCCTTTGAGCCGTGGTAGGGTAGTAATCAAAGTACAGTGGGAACACACTCGAGGCTAAGTGACAGTGTCAAGTTAACGGACTAAGCTGTACTCATGTCACCTGGGAACTGATAACTGACGATAGGTATAATACCAACCAACAGTTCCCGACGAGTCCTGTCCAGTGTACTCGTAAGCTAACGAGCACCCGCATACTATCTCAAGTACGACGTACTGACGGCTGTGGGACAGACCGTCTCCCAAGCTGGGATAAGAAGCGCATACGCTAGTCTACTCCGGAGTATCGATGCCCTGTCTCGATAGTCCTGCGACTAGGGACCTGCATAAGGATGTGCTTATAAATTACCCAGCCCCCACGAATGTGACTGCTATCACAACGCTGGTAATCAAGCAAAGATCCTAAGGGCTCCACTAATGTGTAAAGGCGATATGCTAAAAGAAACGCATGCACACATTAAAGCAGAAACAAACCAAATAGCATACTACTATTTTGAGCAAGATTGTCAATACAAGGTGAATATCCCAAGCTTCCATTAAGTAATATACATACTAGTATGATACAGTAATGGCCTCTAGGGTATATACACTAACAGAACGGTGTTAGTAGAGCTACGCCTTCAGAGTAAAGAGGTTATGTAATTAAGGAACTTCGCGAAAGCGTTGGAAAACCTCCCTCGAACTACCGACACTAGCCTGGCTGAAATGTTAAGCAAGAATTGTGAGGTGCTATTAATCATGACTAATTCTTCTTTTAGGGTTTGAAAAAGAATTCGAGGAAACAGTGGGAGCCATCCTGTTTAGATAAACTAATAAATAATCTAAACTTGCAAGAGCATATGCTGAGTGTTTTTTTTCTCTCTCCTAATTGAAGCGACCATGATGGGACTTAAGCTAATACTAGATAAAAATAAACTCGTTGGGCCAAACTATAAAGACTTGCTAAGGAATGTCCATATAGCCCTTACATATGATAAGGTTGCATATGTCCTCACGGTGAAAGCTCCCCCCGTTCCCGGTCCAGAATCCTCAATCGCGGACATTGAGGTCCGTAAGACCTGGGACCTTGATTGCGTGAAAGCCAAGTGCCTCGTGCTGGCCTCCATGGATAACGAACATCAGAAGCGGCACGAGAAGATGGACATTACTTCCATCTTCTTCCATACCAAAGATTTATATGGAGAGCAATATCATATCGCAAGATATGAAACCTCGAAGAAATTTTTTCAAGCGAGATTGGCTATCGGATCATCTGTTGAGGACCACGTCTTAAAGATGATTTCTCTCGTAGAAGAGCTCGTGGACCTCGGAACTACGTTGGAGAACGAGTTGTATATCGACTTGATTCTACAATCCCTTCCTCCAGCTATGCCCAATTCATATTGAATTTCAATATGCAAAATATGGAAGTTTCACTTCCTGAGCTCCTCAGCATGCTGAGGATGACAGAGGGCACCTTGAAGAAAATCAAGGAAACACCCGCTCTGTTTATTGGGGAATCTTCATCTCATAAATCCAAGGCTAAGGCCAAGGGGAAAAAGAAGAAGGCCCCCACCAAACCGAGGGGAGGTGTACAGAAAGTGCAGGGAAAGGGAAAGGAAAAGATAGAGAGAAAGCCACAAAGGAAGAATGCTTGCTGAGGATGGCAGAGGGCACCTTGAAGAAAACCAAGGAAACACCCGCTCTGTTTATTGGGGAATCTTCATCTCATAAATCCAAGGCTGAGGCCAAGGGGAAGAAGAAGAAGGCCCCCACCAAACCGAAGGGAGGTGTACAGAAGGTGCAGGGAAAGGGAAAGGAAAAGATAGAGGGAAAGCCACAAAGGAAGAATGCTTCTATTGTCGGAAAAAGGGACATTAGAAGAAGGACTGTCGAGCCCTAAAGTTCAAGAATCGGGACACGAACCAAGTTGTGGTTTCGGCTTCAGGTGTGTTTGTGATTGAAAACTGTTTCTCTATAAACTCTACTTCCTGGGTATTAGATACCGAATTAGAATCTCACATCTGTAATTCATTGCAGGCGCTGAGAAGCCGTAGAGTTTTGAGGAAAGGTGATATGACCCTCAGGGTTGGCAACGGAGCCAATGTGGATACTGTTGCAGTAGGAGAATATCACCTAGGATTGGCGAGTGGACATGTTTTGTTATTGCGTAACTGTTTTTGTGTACTTAGTATGATGTGTAATATTATATCTGTATCTTTATTATCAAATGAAGGATATAATTTTGCACTTGTAAGCAATGTTATAAACATTCACTTAAATCATGAAATGGTTGGGTCGGGTACACTTAATAACGGAATATACATTCTCAATCAGCATCAAGTTTTCAACGTCCAAAACACATTAAAAAGAAAGGCGTCGGAATCAAACCAACCTTTTCTTATGGCATTGTAGACTTGGTCATATCAATGAAACATGACTGACTAAGTTACATAAAGTAAGATACTTAGATCCGTTTGAGTATTAATCATATGTAACTTGTCAATTATGTATCAGAGGAAAAATGACAAAAACTCCGTTCACTGGACACGGAGAAAAAGCTATTGAGCTCCTGGGACTCATACACAGTGGCGTGTGTGGGCCAATGTTTACGCATGCAAGAAGTGGCTATTCCTACTTCATTACTTTCATAGATGATTTCTCAAGGTATGGACATGTATTCTTAATGAAACATAAATCCAAGACCTTTGAGAAATTCCAAGAGTATAACAATGAAGCGGAAAAGCAAACTGGCAAAAGTATCAAGATGCTCCGATCTGATCGGGATGGTGAATACTTAAGTGCCAAGTTCCTGGAATATCTAAAAGAGAATGGAATTTTCTCTCAGCTTACTCCTCCATACACACCACAACACAACGGTGTATCAGAAAGATGGAATCACACCTTATTGGATATGGTGCGTTCCATGATGAGTAATACTGAGTTGCCGCCCTCCTTCTGGGGTTATGCACCAAAAACTGCCGCATACCTATTGAATAAGATTCCAACTAAGTCTGTGCCTACCACTTCGTATGAAATGTGGAGTGAGAAGAAACCCTTTCTTAAGTATTTAAAGATATAGGGGTGTCCTGCTTTAGTCAAAAAGGCTCATCCGGACAAGCTCGAGGCACGTTCAGTATTGTGTAAGTATGTAGGATACCCCAAAAATTCTAGGGGGTATTATTTCTATTACGCTGAGGAACAAAAGGTCTTTGTTTCTCATCATGCCCGCTTCATAGAAACTCAATTTTTTGAAAAGGAGATAAGTGGGAGAGCAATAGAGCAGGAAGAAATTCCAGAACCACAAACTATTAATGAAAACTTGGTAGAACCTGAGATTTCAATAGAACCGGACGTACCTACGCCTCTCCGCAGATCTAGTAAGCAGTCTCATCCACCTAAGAGATACTACGGTTTCTCATAGACGGGGATTGAGAGGATTGCATCATCAACAATAATGAGCCGACTAGTTTTCAACAAGCCATCATGAGTAAAGACTCGGTGAAGTGGCTGGATGCTATGCTATCCTAGATGGAATCCATGTACACAAACCAAGTATAGACTTTTTATTTTGCTCCTACTGGGATAAAACCCGTAGGATGCAAATGGATCTTCAAAGAGAATATTAGTGTAGATGGTCAGGTAGAAACCTACAAAGCTAGACTTGTTGCTAAAGGTTTTCGTCAAAGACCAGGATTAGACTATGACGAAACTTTTTCACCAGTGGCTATGCTTAAATCCATTCGGATCCTACATTCCATTGCTGCCTTCCATGACTATGACATCTGGCAGATGGATATTAAAACCGCTTTTCTAAATGGAAGTTTAGAAGAGTGTGTTTATATGAATCAACCAGAGGGTTTCATAGACAGTGGGAGCAGCGGAAAGGTGTGCAAGTTGCTCAAATCCATTTATGGATTAAAGCAGGTATCGCGGAGTCTGAACATCTGCTTTGATGAGATGGTCAGGGAATTTGACTTTATCAAAAATGTAGATGAACCTTATATTTATAAAAAGATTGTAGGGAGAACTGTGGTATTTCTCGTTTTATACGTGGATGATATTCTCCTGATAGAAAATGATATTCCTATGCTACAATCGGCCAAGCTGTTCTTATCACAGAAGTTCTCTATGAAAGATCTGGGTGATGCCTCGTACATTCTGGGGATTAAGATCTATCATGGCAGATCTAAAAGAATATTGGGACTTTCATAGTCAAGGTACATAGACACCGTACTAAAGAGGTTTAGTATGGAAGATTCTAAGCGCGGTAATTTACCCGCTTGTCACGGAATCACCCTCTCCAAAGAGATGTCTCCCAAGACTGATGAGAAGAGGGCTTGCATGAGCATAGTACCCTACGCTTCGGTGGTAGGGTCGATAATGCATACAATGTTATGTACCAGACCAAATGTAGCTTATGCACTTAGCGTCGTAACCAGGTATCAGTCCAACCCAAGTGAGAAACATTGGATAGCAGTAAAGAACATTCTTAAGTACCTGAGAATGACTAAGAAGATGTTCTTAGTGTTCGGTAATGGGGACCTCCAGATCGAGGTTTTTACCGACTCTAGCTTCCAAAGTGAGAAGGATGACTCTAAATCTGTCTCGGGTTATGTGTTTACCTTCAACGGAGGGACAGTCTGTTGGAAGAGTTCCAAACAGGACACCGTAGCAGACTCGGTGATGGAGGCTGAGTACATCGCTGCTAACGATACCGCAAAAGAGGCAGTCTAGATGAGGAAGTTCGTTTCTGAACTTCAAGTGGTTCCATCCATTGTTAATCCAATACCTTTGTATTGCGATAACACCGAGCCATGTTTTTGGAAAAGGAACCACAGTTCCATCAGAAATCCAGACATATCTTAAAGCGGTCTCACCTGATCAGGGAGATCGTGGATTGTTCATCACATAAAACTGCGTTTCAATACCACTCATTTATTATCATATTTGTACAATATCGGTGCTATTAACCCATGTCTGCTCAATAAATACATATTATAGGTATTCGTGATAAAATACTGGAAACACACTCAAATATATGGATATGACTTTTGCGAGTCGACACTGCAACCGGAACTAGGAACCGATCAATGTTTGAAAAGATTCTTTTTGCAACATGCAAGTGTACACATTTTTTTCTATATAAAATAGTCCAACACATTACAAGTGTGAATACCTTTTTGTGATGCATGAACCTTGGGGCTGGAAACACACTCAAATACACGGATATGACTTTTGCGAGCCGACACTGCAACTAAAACTAGGAACTGATCAATGTATGAAAAGATTCTTTTTGCAACATGCAAGTATACACATTTTTTTCTATGTAAAATAGTTCAACACATTACAAGTGTGACACCTTTTTGTGATGCATGAACCTTGGGGGCTTCCTTGTACAAGTGGGCTCAACACAACTCATGACTTGTGCAAGTGGAGAGGCAAGTGGGCATAAGTCATGAGTGAATGAAAAGTTGTGATGTGATTTGAAGATACTTTTCCCTCCAAATCTACTGAGCTAAACCTATGCCTTTACAAAGAAATCAAACAATGTCAGTAGGATTATAGAAAGTACACATGATCAGTACACAAAAACGAGCCCCATTTGTCAAGACAAAACCTGCAAAATTAGAAGAATACCCGGCGTCGCCGGTCCCACCTCGAGAAAAATGCTCCATGTTTCTTCTGGTCACTCCATCTTGTCACATCATCCTTATTTTATTGTTTGTTTATCCAGATTTTGTGTCTAAAAATACCAGATCAGTAGGCAAGAAGAGCATATACTTTTTGGCATTATTTTTAGTTTAGAACAAGTTGTATTTTGTAGATGTTAACTTGTTTTTTCCTTTGAACTCTTGAGCTCTTGCCCTTTATCTTGACCTTGTAACTTTTTCAATGAACTTACAAGCTTATGATTTAGGTCCTTGAATTCAAGATTAGTTGTATCTCATTTGAAAATCAATAAAAAGTTCTCATTTGTTCATTACATGTGTCTTGCTTCCTACAAATATTGAACTTGTGAAATCCTTACCTTGCTTTGATCTAGCAACCTCTTAAATGAGCTTGCAAGTTTAAAGTTTGGTATTTTGATTTCACATTGGTACGGGCTTAAAGAACACTTGAAGAAATTTACACATTGGATATATCGGTTCTTAACTTTCTAACCTTGGCTTTACTTTTCTTGCAATTTTTTGCTATGTGCCTTGCTCTTTTCTTTGTTTTATTTGGTATTTTAAATATGTGTGAGTAATTGATTTACTTATTAAGGGTAGAATATGGCTAGTTTGGGTTAGGAGACGTGTTTGCTAAAACCTTAAAAACCTTAACTTTGTAATTGAAACTCCGACCAAACGACTCGCAATTCCGCTCCGTTAGGCACCCTATCCTACCATGATAGCGGTGAATCCTAATCGTTACCGGTTGCGAGTAGTTTGCCGAAGGCTAAGGTCAAGAGACAACAACGGAAGGACAAGTGATAAGAAATACAGATTTAGCACACAATCGCAAATACCGTACTTCAAGTTCCCTAATCCACGTTTTTGCCTATTGCCTTAGTTTCAATATCAGAATCAGGTCTATAAGGAAACGGCAAACATCATTCTAACAGAAGCTGACCTAAAACTATCCCAAACAAGTCTTTTTATTGAACATATCATAGTTACGACACTTAGTATAAACAACAACTCATGTTACGGTATTAACTCGTTAAAACAAGCTTAAAAACCTACCATCTCCCTGTGGACGACCCGTACTCATCGCGGCTCGCTACACGCGACGCCGTTATTGATTGCGGTTATTTCAAATTCTTTTTAAAACAACACGGTGAAAACGTGACAATCAAATGGCACCGTTGCCGGGGAGACGGTAACGCTTTTATACTTGTAGTCTCGGGTTAATTTGTGAATATTTTGTATAAAACTAACTTTCTAACAGATTCAACGAAAAACACACTCTTTTTAAACCGACACGAGAACTAAAACCAATATTCTGTTCTCTGGATTTTTTGATCTACTAACACACTGTGTTTTATCATGGAAATCAAAGTAAAAGAGTGGAATACTATTATTACATAGAGAAAACACGAAAAATTTGAGCACCAAATTTATAAATACGACCGGCGAAAACTTGCTTTTTCTCGATGTCGTCGGCCCTTTCGTGGGGTTTTGAAAATCTTTTTTTTTGTTGCCTCTAGTGTTCTGTTAGTATCCTATTTTTATTGTTTGATTTTCATAATTATTTGTGTTCAGAATTTTGGCTATCTATATCGCTTTCTAGCCCAAATATCCATATTTTTCCGACATTTACAGATTCGACAGATTGGCGAGTAGCGATCGTGCAGAGCAGGGGTGAGTTTTAAAATATAAGGGGGTTGAATACTATAGTGCCAAAGATCCGGGTAGTTTGACCCGCGCAAGCAAACCATTCAAGCACTCGGAGACAATACCAACACGAGCTTCTTAACTCAACTCTTTCGATACATACCCCCAAACTTTCAGTACGTATTTTTCTAAACTTCTTCTTCTCAAATCCGACGTTCCAATATTCTTATCTTTGCAGGATTCTTTGCAATATCGCCGCAAAAGTCAAAGAAAAACTGATCGTATTTGTTGCAGCGCCATATTTAAAGTAAAAAAATTTGATTGTTTGATAACAAAACCTTGTTGATTTGCGCATTGCATCATTAATACTGACTTAAGGGGCTATAACACCAATTCAGATTGGGTGGGGATTTCATCACCCTTCCTAAGACCCCGAAAATCATTAATTGCATAAGTGTCACCTCAAACTTAATAAAAAAATATCTAGACTCAGCTAATTAAGGACCTGTCGCGCTCAGTAGGACAAAGGAAGATTGTGGGCATTCGGTCGTTTATTTAAACATGACTTTTATGGTACCTAGACTAGACAAGTGAGGGAGTAACTTTAAAAAGCCCGTCTCATGGTGATTCATGAGCGGAACCCTCTTTACCTCACTTGTGCTTACCTGGCCACAACTGGCTGTGAAGAGGCGATTTGAGGGTTATCTCACAATTTGTCGCTTTGAAACAGTTAAGAGAAGGTCTAGTGGACTTTGAGAACTAGTCTAGGTATTGATTGTGCATTTGTAACTTTGCATTTGTGATTGTGTTTGTTGAGTTATCATTTCATTTTCACATTCTTACGAAACAAACACAAGTTTGCCACTTTTACCACCTTCACCCAATTTTTCTCTATTTATGTTTTCTTACCCTCACATTCTACGTTTTGACTACACTAAACTCGTTTAGTGTATGTCCGTTTAGATTAGGGACCCTAGTGCCCATTTAGTCCACATTTCGTTAGTCGCTACAGACTACGCGATCGACCCCGAAGTCAAAACTCCTTCCACGCCTCTTTCACCTTTACCCTTGCCGGTCAATTCCGACGTTGACCGTGATTCTGTCCATACTTCTTCACCTTCACTTTCACCAGGCTCTTCTTCCGAGATGACAGGACTTCCTCCTAACATCACGTTACCTACAACAGGAATGATTCCACCTCCACTGGGTGCGAATAAGCCGCGACCACCTCTTGTTGCGGCGCCATAGTGAATTGCGCTCCAAGATCATTTCTATCCTACCCACGCTACACTCCCTACTTGTCTTTCACTTCCACCGGCAAATAGGGATAATTTTGAAATTAAGCCCCACTTCATCAACATGTTGCCCAAATTTCACGGGCTTGAATCCGAAGATGCCTATATCTTCATCAATAAATTCCAGAACGTATGTGCGATGATGAAGACAACCCAACTGTCTGATGATGTTATACGGCTACGAGTTATTCCTTTCACTTTATGCGACCTTGCTGAAAAGTGGCTGTATAGCACCGCGTCTCATTTGATAACCAGTTGGGACGAGTTTGTAAAAGGGTTTCTAAAGAAATTCTACCCAAATCATAAGACCGCACGGATCCGAAACGAGATAAACCAATTCACAAAGATTCCAACCAACCCTTTTTGGAAGTTCTTTGACCGATACAAAGACCTCCTTGTTCAGTGCCCTCATCACGGTATTGAGAGATGACAACTTTGCCAAACTTTATACGAGGGCCTGAATCCAGCAACTAGACAATTGTTGGAAACCATTTGTCAAGGCCATTTCCTATCCAAATTTGACGAGGAAGCTTGGCAATTCTTCGATGATCTTGCGGAACAGACGCTTCAATGGGAGAGCACCAGACTAAACACTTCTTTTTCTTCTACTTCTTTCGGTCAGTCTAAGGCAAGCATTCACCAACTCGATGTCTCTATTGCAATGAAAGTCGAAATGGCTGCAATCACGAGAAAACTTGAAGCGATTGAAAGCAAATTTTCATATCACTCTCCTAGCCCTGTGGCTCCCCTTCGCACCATATGTACTTGTTGTTCTGATCCATCTCACCTGACCGAAGAGTGTCCTTACAATCCACCATCTCAAGGACAGGATCAGGTTTAATGCTGTTAGTGATATATATGCCCTATAGGCCATTACTATACATACGATGTATATTGTAGTGGAGGCTTGGACATATATATGGAAGACTTTCTTGCTCGACATGATAGTATGCTATCTAGTTGCACTTTATCTTAACATGTACTCTGATTGTCTCTATGTTACATGTTGATAAAGCCCTTAGGATGAGTACTTGACTACCAGGATTATGATGCAGATCATACTAGTAGGGACAGAGTAGTCACTAAGTACATCCTTCAAATGTTCCTAGTCGTAGGTGTATCGAGACAGGGCATCGATATACCAGAGTAGACTAGCGTATAGCCTCTCGACCCATGTAGATGGGCGATAGATAATCCCATATCCATTGGTGTTTGACATCAGAGATAGAATACGGGTGCTCAGTGGAGACTGGGTACACTGAACGGACTCGCCGAGAACTCCCAGATGGTATTATACCTCACGTCAGATGGCAGTTCTCTGATGACACTGGTACAGGTTAGTCTGTAGACCCGAGATCATCATAGAGTCTTGTGTGATTCCCACTGTGCTTTGATTTCCACCTTACCACGTTCAAGAGAACGTGCAAAACGGTGGCTTTTGGGTACAGTCCCGAATCACATGGAGGCAATGAGCGATAGGAGGGGTTTCGTCTCTCCTGGTATTGGGAGTTGATGTTGCGCTGTGCTCGATTGGCTATAACAGGAAGTCCTTGGCCAAGGCTGCTTCAGAGATATACTGGTAAGTGTTATCAGTAGTTTCTCGACCCGTTATGAGCCTCATATCGACACGACTTATCGAGTTACTCGGGTCTGACGTTTACCACCCCTAGACGAGATATGCGACATATTAGATGAAGAGACCGGACTGTACGGTAGTGTTACTGATTGGATTCGCAGGAGTGTGAGCAGGCTTGCTTGTTGATCTTCTGATCCCTCAATACTCGGGTGGCCGTTACGTTTAGCAGACCGCTTGCGGCTTGTGGGTGTTTGATATGATCATCACCTACTGCCGGCATATTGACGAGTCTTTAGAGTCCTACACAAGGGTTTCCTGGCTCAAGCAAAATGGAGTAGGAGCACATATGTGATATGTGCGGGACCGAGATTGATACGATATGAGATACCGTATTCTATTCTCATAAAATGTGATATTGGTCGGGTATATGCGATATAGCCGGGTTATCGGATCAAGTGTTAATTCGATAAGTTGTTACACAAGATATTAGTCGGTTATATGTGATATAGCCGGATTATTAAATCAAGAGTTGATTTAATAATTTAATGTATAATTATATATTTGATATATTATATTATATTAACTAGTGTTAGCTCACTTAAGATTTCTTTTCTCACTAGAATGTGCATAAGTGTATATGTGATATATGCAAGTGTACATGCATTGTGTCATGGTTGATGATACATACAAGATGGGTGTATGAGACTTATACCATTTTAGGGTTAAATTAGGGTTTTATATATTGCTTAAATAATAACAAAAGAGAGAAGTTTTGGTCAATGTTGTCAAGCTTTCATGAAGCTTGTAGAAACTTTGACAAAGTCTACTCTTTTGTCATTCCTTAAGATATTACTTAACCCAACCCTTAACCTTATAGCTTGGTTAATTCTCTACATGAGTTAAGCATGAGGACTTAACTCACCCATGGTTACATAATTCATTTGGATGATTTATTGATTTGAGTTCATCTTCTTCTTCTTCCTCCTCCTCAAAAGCTTTCTAGCTCCAATGGAGGTATGAAATAAAGTGTGAGAAAATCAATTCTAAAGTGAGCCCACTTCCTACTTCATCATCCTCTACTACTTACCATTTAGTATACGGTGTTCTCTTCACAAAGTTCATGACCTAGTGAAGAAATAGCTTGGGTTGGTGTCTTCTCGACGTAGATCATCTTCGGCCTCGAAGTCTTCGAAGCAAGCATGTTCGTTTCTTCGTGGGAGACTCTCTAGAGTCCGGAGTTCACGATCGCAGTGAAGGGGACTACTACACGGAGCTATTTGAAGTGAAAGACCGGTCTACAAATGTTGTATTCCTTGCTCACTATGTCTTGCAAAGTGTTTGCATATGTTTTCCGTATTATTTCTAGTAAACGATCTATGTTTAGGGTTAGCTAGAATGGCAAAATTTTAATTTGGCATGGACGATGCCTCCCGAAACCCTGCTTTCGTTGTAGACAACCCAACAGTGGTATCAGAGCCATGCTAGAAATTAATACGGATTTTGTTAGAATTATGAAACCGAAACGACTCCGAAACTTGAAACGGAAAACCCCAGTTTCTGTTGATTTTAAATAGTGTTCAAAAAATTATTTAAACAAGTGCAGAATGTTGTATGTGATACCACATGAACACACAAGAAAATTCACCCCCACCCCTCGGGAAATGACCGGCGACCAAGCTAGGGATTCCGGCGACGCCGGACTTCTTTTAGTGAATTGGGTAAATTTTTTTGGGTGTGTTCCAGTCACTGGGTTTTGGTGTTTCAGGTGTTGTTTGTTTTTATTAATTTTGCATGTGATGTAATCTTACACTATAAGCATTTCAGAGTGTTTCGTATTCGTAGTTTTAACATTGTTTCGGGTTATTCACGTATTTTCTAGACGAAGTTAAAAAGTTCGATCGAATGTCAAATACCCATTTTTCTAGGTTTAACGTATTCGGAAAAAGATGCAAGTGAGTCTATGAACCCTCTAGAAGAATGAAACCCTAACTCAACTTTTTGGATCGTGGAACCGCGGTCAAATCCTAGGGTTTGCCATAGTTCCGTGGCGACATAAGTGAGGCTTGGGTTTGCCCTTCTACGGCTGGTGCATAGGTACTGTGGCATATTCTGGGTATTACTAAAACTGTGCTCAAGTGTTGAGCTGTCTGGAAATTGTGGGACTTTGATGAATCGATCGAAAAGTTTAATGTTCGGCCGGGTATCATGTGATGGGATACAATATTTGGAATCCACAAGTAGTTATGAGATAACTAATTTGAATGTTATAAATCTAGCAGTTTGGTCTCATTTGATCGGTTACCACGGGATTTTGATGTGATCAAAAGTTCTTCGCAATCACGTAGCGTACGCGGATACTCGCCGGGTAAACTTAATAGATAGCCACGCCCCATAACCCCGACTAAGTGACTGTAGGAGAACCCCGTCGCCAAAAGCATCCGTTCGGGTGCTCGCGGCAGCGGTGTTCCGCCTTAGTGCACTTCGTCGACGGCATCGGGGGGTGCGGCTGTCTACTAAAGTTTCTGACGAGCATTCGATCAGGATGTCGGGAATCTTGTTAAATTATCCGACTAGATATTAAAAGGTGTTTTCAATATCGAGACTAAAATGCGGGGTTTATAATTGTTAGGCATGCGATGTCTAAGGAATTCATTTGGTTAGGCATGAAATCCAAATATGAGATATTTCGGGTTTATGATGTCTAAGGTGGTTGCGGATTCAAACTGTTGTAGTTTTCACTTTCTTTTCTGTGACCGTAAGTGTAATATGTGGTATATCGCCGGTTTCAGTGCTATATGTCAATGACAATTGGGATACGGATATTTACTTACGTTGATGACATGTGATGTTATGTGTTGCTGTGATATGTTATATTGGATCGTCGTGATTGAATAGCCGAGGGTTTTACGTGAGATGAGAGTTTTTCATTTTCATTCATGTAAAATTCATTGTATGTAATATTCTTTTATCGGGGCACTTCCGGGTTGAGGATGATGTCACCATTGTATATTATTTACTTTTCTGCATTAGGATAGACCCAAGGCGGGGAGCACAAGTAACCGGGTTCTAGGGTCCAATGGGAGACCATCTCGAGGAGTTGAGACTGGGTCTCCTAACTCTAGAATTGGTAGGGTTGCTTGCCACTCTCGTAGGGGTCTAGGGGTGTGGGATTGGCTATTCATCACGACCGTGGAATCCGTGTTTTATACAGGCTTAACTTAAAACACGGAAATTCTAGTATATCCAATATTTCATATGTTGTTTTCTGCTGCGATATCTGTGATGTGATCATTTGTTATATTGTTGAGATGAATACAGGATATAGTATATATGATATATTATATAGATGTTGCTTATGTTTTACACCCGCGCTAGCCTGCCCCGCTCTGCCGTTAGTTACCTAACCTAACGGTGCACGAGGGGACATCAAGGCGAATGCGGATGGCATAAGCGTACGTTGTATTTATCTGTGATGTTTAGGTAACTTAAAATGATGGGACTTCATTAATGAGATTAATGAAATAAAAGAAACCTAAAATGTTGTGGAATCGAATTTTCAAAAACAGGTAGCTCTAGTTGTTGCTTTGCATAGCAGTGTTCCTTGTAAAACATCCAGCACCTTATTTGATAAGAAAAGAGCCGAGATCCCTTCACCGGGAATGACCTCTTTAGCGAAACTAGCAGATGCTACAAACTCGGTTTGTCTTTTGATTGCTTTTATAGTTTTTGCTTTGCATGGTGGAATTTGTGAAATATCCTGCACCTCATTCGATGAGGAAAGAGCCGAGATCCCTTCACCGGGAGTGACCTCTTTAGCGAAACTAACAAAGGCCTCAAAAACACTCCATTTTAAATCATTTGATTCTACAACGATATCAAGTTCATTACGCAAAAGGTTTTCTTAAAAAACTATCGTAGCCCTCCGTCATTTCAGATAAGTACTTCATAGTATTCATGCTACGTTTGTTGGCCTGCGTCAAGGCGTAGTGTTCGGTACCTATTTATGCTTATCTGCTAAAGCATATGATGCAATTGAGTTAGGGTACTCGTGCGACTTTGTTGGCCTACGTCAAGGGTCGTACGGGTGGGTTTAATTCAATCGGGAAATGACGGGTTGAACTTGACTAGCGGACTATGGTTTGTTGGCCTGCGTCAAGGTCATAGGACGTTAGGGGTAAAATATTATTGGGAATTTCAAGTGTTGAAATTTGCAATCAGATTGCATACCTTATATGAGATAGTTGGATCCCGATACCCACTGCGAGTACGAGTTACTCCTGAGAGAGTTTTACACATTACAATTAGCCGATCAAGTAAGTGTCTAGAAAGGTGCCAACGGGGTTACGCCTCTGGGAAAACGAAGTTTATTTTAATTAGGTCCGTGCGAAAGCACGGGGAACCTCCCTCAAAGAGCCAACACTGGCCTGGCTGAAAGATTAGCGAAATTGTAGGGTGTAATTAATCCCGGCTAGTCTTTCCTTTTAGGGTTTGAAGGAAGATTTGACTAAAACAGTGGGAGCCATCCTGATTAGATAAATTAATAACCAATTTAATCTTGCAAGAGCATACGCTGAGTGTTTTCTTCTCTCTCTCTCCCAGGTAGCGACCATGTCACGCCTTAATCAAGATAATAATACAGATATATTGACCGAACCCGCTTGTTATACTGAGCTAGGGAACGTTGGTCCCGTTCCAACTTATAATTGTTATAAGACCGAGCAGGAAATTGGGAATTACCAGGATTCCCGTGCCGCCCAAACGAAGAAAGTATATGTTGATACATCTTCTTCGGGTGTGTTTATTACAGAGAACCGTTTCTCAGTATCCTTTACGTCCTGGGTATGAGATACCCGATCAGGATCCCACAAATGTAAGATGTTACATGGGCTACATATAGGTAAAGAACTGAGAAAGGGTGATAAGTTTTAAGAGTTAAAAATGGTGCAAGTGTTGCAGCCAAGTCTGTTGGCAGTTATCACCCTGTATTACCCAATACATTGATTCTGAACGAGTGTTATTAGATACCGAACCTGATATACAATATCATATCAGTCTCTTTATTTAGTAAAGAGGATATAATTTTGTATTGTTGGATAATGATTTGAACATTTCCTATATCAAGAGTTGATCGGTTCAGGCACGTTATGTAAAAGCATATATGTTCTAAATCAAACCACAGTTCTTAACGTACAAAACACACACAAGAGGAAGAGTTCAGAAATGAACGAATCCTTTTTGAGGCATTGTAGACTAGGTCATATCAATGCGACCCGACTAACTGAAGTTACGTAAAGATGCATGTTTAAATCAGTTTGAACTTACATCTTGTGAAACTTGTCAGTCATGTCACAAAGATAGGATGACCATAACTCCGTTTATTGGAAACAGAGAAAGAGTTAGTGAACTCTTGGGATTGATACATGATGATGTATGAAAGTCCCCTGTCTACACATGCCAGGACTGGTTCTTTGTACTTCATTACATTCACTGATGATCTCTCAAGATTCGCGCATGTGTTCCTGTTGAAACACAAGTCTGAACCTTTTGAGAAATTCAAAGAATATAAGTCAGAAGTAGAGAACCAAAACAGGTATAAGTATTATGTCCTATGATGAGATCAGGGAGGAGAATACTTGAGCACGGAATTCCTGAACTATTCTAAAGGAGAATGAGATTCTCTCTTAGCATTACTCCTCCGTATACACCACAGCACGTTGGTATATCGGGGCGGAGCAATCGCACCCTATGTGATATGGTGTGCTCTATGATGAGTACTACTGAGTTTCCTATTTCCTTTTGGGGGTTATGCACTTGTGAATCTGCATACCTATTGAATAGGGTTCAAATCAAATCAGGTGCCTACCACTCCATATGTGATATGGTATGGGAAAAGCCCATCTCTTAAAGATCTTAAGATTTGGGGTTGTCCGGCCTATGTCTAAAAGCAAAATCTGGACAAACTCGAGACAAGGTCAGTTCTGTGGAAGTTTGTTAGATATCCCAAGCATTCGCAAAGGAATATCTTCTACCAAACTGAGGAGAAAAAGGTGTTTTGTTTCTCAGCATGCCACATTTTGGAAAGGGAATTTCTTGTGAAGAAATTAGTGGTCATGAGGTAGAACTGGAAGAAGTTCCAGCTATACAAACTACAGCTGATGATTTAGTAGAACCGAAGGATTCAATAGCTCCCGACGAACCTCAGCCTCTCCGCCGATCTGGTAGGGTTCCTCACCCACCTTAGAGATACTTCGGTTTTCTCTATGACAGTGGGAGCGAGGATTGCATCATGAGGTGATGACCCAACTAGTTTCGTGTAGGCCATCAGGAGTGGGGACTCTTTGAGAATGGCTGGATGCTAAACGATCTGAGATGGAATCCATATACACCAACAAAGTATGGACTTTGGTTGCTTTATCTGAAGGGTTAAATCCCCATCAGGAGCAAGTAAATCTTGAGAAGATTACTTGGTGTACATGGAAAAGTTGAGACTTTCAAAGCTAAGACTAGTTGCAAAAGGTTCTCGTCATCAACCAGGTGTGGATAATGATGAAACATTTTCTAGTGCCTAAGCTTAAGTCCATCCGGATCCTACTTGCCATTGCTACATACCATGACTACGATATCTGGCGGTTGGGTGTCATGACTGCTTTTTTAAATGATGATTTAGAAGAGAGCGTCTATAAGTACACAGCCAGAGGGCTTCGTAGACAGTGGGAGCAGCGAAAACGTGTGCAAGTTGCTTTATGAGTTAAAGCAGGCATCGCGGAGTTGGAACATCTGTTTTGATGTGATAGTCAAAGCGTTTGACTTCATCAAAATGGTAGATGAACCTTGTATATACAAAAAGCTAGTAGGGAGTATGGTGGTGATCCTCGTATTGTACGTGGATGACATACTCTTGATAAGAAAGGAGTTTCCTATGCTACGCTCGGTCAATCTCCTCTTATCATAAGGATTCTCCATATAGGATCAAGGTGATATCTCCTAAATCCTGGGTTTTGGATCTATGAGATAGATCTAAATGGATGTTAGGATTCTCACTAGGTATAGTGAGATGGTATCAATCGATCCTGGGGAGAATCACTGGATAGCTTCCAGAGTGGTAAGGTCGACTGAATGTCAGTCACAGGAATTGTCTTTACCCTCAGTGGAGGGACGGTATGTTGGAAGAGTTCCAAGCTAGATACCGTGGCATACTGGACGATAAAGGCTGGATACATTGCTACTAAGGATGCTACCAAAGAGGTAGTCTGGATGTATATTAGTTCATGAGATGAACTTCGTTCCTACCATCGTGTGACAATGGAGTTGTGGCTTTGGCCCAGGAACCCCCGTCCCATCAGTGATCCAGAAATATTCTTAGGCAATATCACCTGATCATGGAGATGGTTGATCTCCAGGGAGATCGAGCTTAGGAGAGTAGACACAGAGGACAACAGCGCGGATCCACTCACAAAAGCCTATTCCCAGGAGAGACTTTTATGGGATGGTTGAGTATGAGATACTTCAACCACTGCTGATTGTTGGGTATGAGATACTACAACAGATGGCCCTAGTGCAAGTGGGAGATTGTTAGTGATATGTATGCCCTAGAGGCCATTACTGTACATACGATGTATATTGTAGTGGATACTTGGACATATATATGGAGGACTTTCTTGCTCGACATGATAGTATGCTATCTGGTTGCACTTTATCTTAACATGTACTCTGATTGTCTCTATGTTACATGTTGATAAAGCCCTTGGGATGAGTGCTTGACTACCAGGACTATGATGCAGATCATACTAGTGGGGACAGAGTAGTCGCTAAGTACATCCTTCAAATGTTCCTAGTCGTAGGTGTATCGAGACAGGACATCGATATACCAGAGTAGACTAGCGTATAGCTTCTCGACCCATGTAGATGGACGATGGATGATCCCATATGCATTAGTGTTTGACATCAGAAATAGTATACGGGTGCTCATTGGAGACTGGGTATACTGAACGGACTCGCCGAGAACTCCCAGATGGTATTATACCTCACGTCAGATAGCAGTTATCTGGTGACACTGGTACAGGTTAGTCTGTAGACCCGAGATCGTCATAGAGTCTTGTGTGATTCCCACTGTGCTTTGATTTCCACCTTACCACGTTCAAGAGAACGTGCAAAACGGTGGCTTTTGGGTACAGTCCCGAATCACATGGAGGCAATGAGCAATAGGAGGGGTTTCGTCTCTCCCGGTATTGGGAGTTGATGTTACGCTGTGCTCGATTGGCTATAACAGAAAGTCTTTGGCCAAGGCTGCTTCAGAGATATACTGGTAAGTGTTATCAGTAGTTTCTCAACCCGTTATGAGACTCATATCGACATGACTTATCGAGTTACTGGGGTCTGACGTTTACCACCCCTAGACGAGATATGCGACATATTAGACGAAGAGACCGGACTGTACGGTAGTGTTACTGATTGGATTCGCAGGAGTGTGAGCAGGCTTGCTTGTTGATCTTCTGATCCCTCAATACTCGGGTGGCCGTTACGTTTAGCAGACCGCTTGCGGCTTGTGGGTGTTTGATATGATCATCACCTACTGCCGGCATATTGACGAGTCTTTAGAGTCCTACACAAGGGTTTCCTGGCTCAAGCAAAATGGAGTAGGAGCACATATGTGATATGTGCGGGACCGAGATTGATACGATATGAGATACCGTATTCTATTCTCATAAAATGTGATATTGGTCGGGTATATGCGATATAGCCGGGTTATCGGATCAAGTGTTGATTCGATAAGTTGTTACACAAGATATTAGTCGGTTATATGTTATATAGCCGGATTATTAAATCAAGAGTTGATTTAATATTTAATGTATAATTATATATTTGATATATTATATTGCATTAACTAGTATTAGCTCACTTAAGATTTCTTTTCTCACTAGAATGTGCATAAGTGTATATGTGATATATGCAAGTGTACATGCATTGTGTCATGGTTGATGATACATACAAGATGGGTGTATGAGACTTATACCATTTTAGGGTTAAATTAGGGTTTTATATATTGCTTAAAGAATAACAAAAGAGAGAAGTTTTGGTCAATGTTGTCAAGCTTTCATGAAACTTGTAGAAACTTTGACAAAGTCTACTCTTTTGTCATTCCTTAAGATATTACTTAACCCAACCCTTAACCTTATAGCTTGGTTAATTCTCTACATGAGTTAAGCATGAGGACTTAACTCACCCATGGTTACATAATTCATTTGGATGAATTATTGACTTGAGTTCATCTTCTTCTTCTTCCTCCTCCTCAAAAGCTTTCTAGCTCCAATGGAGGTATGAGATAAAGTGTGAGAAAATCAATTCTAAAGTGAGCCCGCTTTCTACTTCATCATCCTCTACTACTTGTCATTTAGTATAGGGTGTTCTCTTCACAAAGTCCATGACCTAGTGAAGAAATAGCTTGGGTTAGTGTCTCCTCGACGTAGATCATCTTCGGCCTCGAAGTCTTCGAAGCAAGCATGTTTGTTTCTTCGTGGGAGCCTCTCTAGAGTCCGGAGTTCATGATCGTAGCGAATGGGACTACTACACGGAGCTATTTGAAGTGAAGGACAGGTCTACAAAGGTTGTATTTCTTGCTCACTATGTCTTGCAAAGTGTTTGCATTTGTTTTCCGTATTATTTCTAGTAAACGATCTATATTTAGGGTTAGCTAGAACGGCAAAATTTTAATTTGGCATGGACGATGCCTCCCGAAACCCTTCTGCCGTTGTAGACAACCCAACAAATGCTGCATTTCAGCAAAGACCAAGAAACAATCCATACTCTTCCACGTACAACCCTGGATGGAGAAACCACCCTAACTTCGCATGGAACCAGAATCAGAATAAGTTCCAAGGGCAGAACAATTTTCAGAGGGCTCCTCCACAACGACAAGCACAACAATAGTTTCAGCAACCTTTTCAGAACCCGACGAACAACTTTGAACATTACAACAATTATGTTCCTCAGAACAACAACTTTTTTCCGTCAAATAACGATAAGGTTTCCGTGCTAGAATGAAGTCTTGAGGCTTTTGTGAATCAATCAACTCAATCCACCGCGAACATTCAATCTTCCATTCAATCACTTGTGCAACACACAGCTTCTCATGGGCAGAGCATCAAATTCATCGAGGCCTAGATTGCACAGCTGAACGCGGCCTTGAGCGAGCGAGAGAAAGAAAAGCTTCCATCTCAAACACTCCCAAGTCCTAATCACCCACATAATGTACATGTTGCGCTTGAACAAAAAAAACATAATGTGAGCGCCGTGACTATGTTAAGATCTGGAAGAATGCTGAACAACAATATTGGCACATGTATTGATGATGACACCCCGGCCGCTGCTGCTGCTACTTCTTCTTCTTCTTCTGAGCCTACTCTCCATTCTGCAAAAGGCTCTTCTTCTTCAACAGCTGCTTCGAACGGATCCACATCTTACTCCACTCAAACTCCAGTTTTGGGTTCCGTTCCAACTCCACAATCTCTTCCACAACCATTGGACTCAACCAATTTAAAAAATGCTCCATTTCCAAACTGGTTGATATCCAACAAACAAAGTCCAAAAATGGAGAAGGTTGTGGAGTTGTTCAAACAAGTTAACATAAACATCGTTCTCTTAGATGCAATACAACAAGTCCCCTCCTATGCAAAAATCTTGAAAGACTTATGCACTAAGAAGAGAAAATCTCAGGTACCAAAGAAGGTTTTCTTAGCTAGTAACGTGAGTGATGCTCTTACCCAAGATTTACCACAAAAATGGAAGGACCCTAGCTGTCCTACGATTTCTATAACCATTGGGAATAAGAACATCAACCGCGCTCTTTTGGATCTTGGTGCCAGTGTTAACCTACTTCCTTATTCTGTATATGAGCAACTCGGTGTAGGAGAACTGAAACCTACACATTGTACTCTTCAAATGGCTGACCGATCTATCACTCATTCTAGGGGTGAGCTAGAGGATGTGTTAATTAAGGTTGGGGACTTCATATTCCCAGTTGACTTCATTGTTTTTGATACACAACCTGTAGCTAACCCCCGGAATCAAATTCCGGTGATACTCGGTCACCCATTCCTTGCAACCTCAAATGCTGTGATCAATTGTCGAAATAGTTCCATGAACCTATCTTTTGGCAACATGATAATTGAACTCAACATTTTTAGGTTAGGGAATCAGCCACCCGAACCAAGTTCTCATATACTAGATGTTTGTTCCATTCAGGAGATCGCACCTGAAAACTTTGAATTTGAAGAATTTCTATTTGATCACAGTGACATTGATGCCACTAGTGCATTCCTATTTGAATCTGCTGCTTCCAAATCTGACAACGATTACGAGTGCTTCACGTTTTCAAACGATCTTGGCTTGTCACCACCTGAGTTCGAATCTTTTGAATTTACGGATGAGTTGGTTGAACCATCCGACTCAATTGCATACACTTGTTTTGAACCCCTCTTGGAATCCTTTGAGTTCGAGACGCGTGCACCGATCTTGCCTTTAATTGTTTCTCCTCCGACGCTCGAACTCAAGCCACTGCCGTCTCACCTCAAGTATGCTTACTTAGGTGAGAATGAAACTCTTCCGGTGATCATTTCTGCTTCTCTAGCTCTAGAGCAAGAGAAAGCCCTTCTCGCGGTCTTACAATCTAATCGGCAAGCTTTCGGCTGGATGATGGTGGACATCAAGGGGATTAGTCCCCTGATCATTGAATATAACATTCATCTGATGGATGATGCCAAACCAGCTAGGGATCCACAGAGGCGATTAAATCCAGTCATGAAAGAGTCTGTGAAAAAGGAGATCGTCAAATGCCTGGATAGTGGTATCATTTACCCTATTTCAGACAGCCAATAGGTCAGTCCTATACATGTTGTCCCTATTACGGTCATCATAAATGAGGAAAATGAGTTGATCCCTACTCGCACCCAGACCGGGTGGCGAGTATGCATTGATTATCGGAAACTCAATGCCGCAACGCGAAAAGATCACTTTCCGCTACCTTGCATTGACCAAATGCTCGAACGATTAGCTGGACATGAGTATTACTGTTTTCTGGATGGTTACTCAGGCTACAACCAGATTCCCATCGTCGAGAAAGATCATGACAAAACCACTTTCACTTGTCCTTTCGGCACGTTCGCATATCGCCGCATGCCAACTTTGGGCTATGCAGTACTCCCGCTACCTTTCAGTGGTGTATGATAGGAATTTTCTCTGACATGGTTAAGAAATTTCTGGAGATATTCATGGATGATTTCTCCATCTTTGGCTATTCTTTCGACGAGTTTCTGCAACATCTTGACGATGTCCTTACTCTATGTAAGGATAAGAATCTCACTTTAAACTGGAAAAATGCCATTTCATGGTGCGCGAAAGTATTGTCTTAGGACATATCATTTCGCGAAATGGCATCGAGATTGACAAAGCAAAGATTGATGTCATTTCTAACCTCTCTCCTCCCAAACGCGTCAGAGATATCCGATCCTTCCTTGGCCATGCCGGTTTTTACAGACGATTTATTAAGGACTTTAGCAAGATTGCTAGACCCTTGACTCTTTTTCTAGCTAAGGATACCACGTTCAACTTTGACTCAAGCTGTTTGACTGCTTTCGAATCCTTGAGAAGATCGCTAACCACAGCTCCCGTTCTTTCTTCACCTGACTGGACGCATCCTTCGAGATTATGTGCGATGCATCCGACTTTACTATCGGTGCGGTCTTAGGATAAGCACATCGATAAGATGCCGCACGTAATCTACTACGCGAGCCGAACTCTGAATGATGCCCAAATGAATTACATAACAACCGAGAAAGAGTTCTTGGCTGTTGTATTTGCTTTAGAGAAATTCAAGCCCTATCTGATCGGCTCCCCAGTCATTGTCTACACATATCATTCCGCTCTAAGACATTTTTTTTGCGAAAAAGGATGCAAAATCTCGGCTAATACGTTAGATCCTCTTACTTCAAGAGTTTGACCTTATCATTAAGGACAAAAGAGGATATGAAAACGTAGTAGCCGATCATCTTTCACGACTTACTTCTTCGCCGACGCTCCCTCTCCCAATCAACGATACTTTCCCTGATGAACAACTCTTGATGGTATCTTGCGAACCCTGGTTCGCAGATATTGTGAACTACTTGGAGACTGGACTCATACCCAACGAATGGTCGAGTCAGAACAGACTTAGATTTTTATCCTAAGTAAAACACTTTTACTTGGACGAACCCTACCTGTTCATGTATTGTCCAGACCAAATCATCCGCCGGTGTGTTCCGGAAAACGAATTCAAGAGTGTGTTGTCTTTTTGCCATGATTAAGCATGTGGCGGGAATTTTGGCCCAAAAAAGACAGCTGAGAAAGTCTTGCAATATGGCTTTTACTGGCCAAAACTTTTCAAAGATGCACATGAGTACTGCAAGATTTACTCCCGGTGCCAACATTTGGGCCAGATTTCCAGGCAAAACGAGATGCCGCTATAACCAATCTTGGTTGTTGAGATGTTCGATGTATGGGGGATAGATTTTATGGGCCCGTTTCCTAACTCTTTTAGGAACCTATACATTCTCTTAGCTGTTGATTATATATCCAAATGGGTTGAGGCAGTGCCAAGCCGGATGAACGACAACAAGGTTGTCGTTAAATTCCTGAAAGAAAATATCTTTTCCCGGTTTGGGCACCGTCGCGCTATCATTAGCGATAATGGGACACATTTCTGCAATAGGTCTTTCGAGGTCATGATGCGGAAATACTCGATTAATCATAAGCTATCCACACCCTACCACCCCCAAACATGTGGGCAAGCCAAAGTTTCAAATCGGCAGATCAAGCAGATATTGGAGAAAACGGTTTCGAGGAACCGTAAAGATTGGTCTATGAAATTAACCGATGCCCGTTGGGCATTTCGAACTGCATATAAGACTAATCTTAGCATGTCTCCTTATCGGCTTGTGTACGGAAAGGCTTGCCACCTTCTAGTGGAAATTGAGCATCGTGCTATTTGGGCGATCAAAGAGCTGAATCTCAATCTTGAAGATACGGGCAGCTATCGGAAGCTGCAACTTAACGAACTGAACGAGCTTCGGGATGAGGCATACAAAAACGTGGTTGTTATAAAGAACTGAACGAAGGTGTTTCATGATAAACACCTTATGCGCAAAACCTACACGCCTGGATAACAGGTACTTCTTTATGACATCCGACTCCATTTCCATCCTGGTAAACTTCGATCTCGCTGGAAGGGACCTTTTCTTATGCGGTGTGTATACCCGCACGGCGCGGGGGATTTGGAGAATCCAAAGGACGGTTCGTTCTTCAAAGTAAACGGACACAGATTGAAACCGTTCCTTAGCGCAAAGCCATCAGAGGAGCTCCTGATATTACAGGAGCCGGTTTACCCTGCATAATCTCCCTCTGTTTACCACCAAACTTCGGTTATCCAGCCATAAACAGTGGAGATACTATTTTAAATAAGTTTAGGGGTATGTATATACTATTCTTGGTATATATATGTGAATATTCTTGTCCTGTGGATATCCATTTTTCTTTTTGATGAGCAATCTTATCTGGTGATGCTCTCTCATTTATTCAAAAAAGGGGGGGAACCGACGATTTTGACCCTTCAACAATTTTGCCCTCTTGGTGTAGCATGACAGTGAGGGCACTGTCAAGTTTAAGTTTGGGGGTATGCTCGATACGCATTTCTATCTTTCACATTCATTTGTATATTCTGCATTTGCATACATATTCAAAAAACCCATAAAAATCAGAAAAATTTTCCAAAAAAAACACATAAAAACTTTGTCGTCAAGTTAGTTAGTGGAAAAACTTAGATTCTAATTTCGACGGTTTTGTTGATGAGATAGGAACAACTAAATCCTATTCTTAGATTTAGAAAACCTGAAAGATAACAATCTTTTGAGTTTAACTGTAGCTAATATACGTCTTTGCATCACACTACACGTGTCGTGAGTTTTGAAAATTAGATGACAAGTCTGATTTGTCTTAAAAACTTTTAAATTGATAAAACTATTTTTTGAGGATCAAACAGGTTTGTTCCGAAATAAGTAATATCAAGAATAGTTATAAAGTGAAGTAGATATGGGGGGATATTATTGATGTCTTAATAGAATCTAATTCTGAAGAATAACTCATCTGGAACTTGATTGGAGTTATTACACACCTTATCCACAAACACGTCTTTTATCCTGGAAATAATTGAACAAATGGTTGTATTTCTGTTCGCATTAAATTGTTATAATTTTCATGCCAAATGAGTTCTTTTGTTTTAGGGCCTAGGTAATTTGGGCAATTATGCCCGCCGGGGTGTCTCTACACCTAATGCCCTAAAACCAACTGGTTTGGGTGCATTGGCCCAAAACTCGTTAAGAAGTCTAGAAAGTCCATATTAAAACAAAGTCAAGCAAGTATTCTTCCCAAGTTAAAATTCCTAACGGTTCTTTGTGTGAGAATAATCTAGACAAAAGATAAGTTTTTATAAAAATATTTTTAACAGAGATATGAAGGTTTATCCTATGATAAAGACTATTGCACGTTCACGAAGGTGTATATGAAACGAAAACAAGTAAAAGGTGGAGTGAAAAATAAGACCTAGTTTCCTGTTAAGAAAGATAGAAATTCTAAATTTGAAACCAAGCTGGAAAACGAAACTTGAGAAAAACTTATCTCTCTATAAACTTGTGTGATCCTTTTTAAAGTTTTATCCGAGCTTTATTTTATGACATAATGACTCCAGTCGAAATTTTTGAAACATAACAACACTATTTGCACCGCACGTAAAGACGTATAGGATCTGAAGTTAGATAAGAAGTGAGGTGTGAAAAATAAAGGCTCGATATTTCTAACTTAAGATAATAGAATTTCGAGCTTTAAAGCTAAACCTTAGGGTTAGAATCAATAGTTATTTCGCGAAGCTAGCTTGACGGGATTTTGTGGGTGAAATCCGCTGAAAACCCTCAGGAGACTGTAGGGTTTCTAGGCACTCATACAAGGGTCTATAAGGCATCAACCTTGCCCGATTTAAAATTTAGACGTGCCGAACAACCCAAAGCTAGGATCTTTGCTAGATAATTAGGGTTTCACATGCTAGTAAACATCTTTACAACTAAGAGAGAGGGATTACAACCTTTGTAGTCCGCTCCTTCGCTTCATAAGCTCCGAGTAGAAGTCTCTTCGCCGCGATCCATGATCTTCCGGACTCAAGAGAGGCTTCACAAGCCGAACGATCCATACTTGCTTGTAGTCTTCCTATTCGAAGATGATAAATCTCTTTAACTCAAGCTCTCACTCACTAATGAGGTGAACACCCTAATCTAATTGGCTAGATTAGATGAGGATGATGAAGTAGGATTTATGCTCTCTTTTATTATCAAATTCTCACACTAAATCATCACATAATAAAAACCTAGAAAGCTTTTTGAGCTCAAGGAAGAAGAAAAAGAATCAATATCCTTTTGTAATGAATAATGAAAATGTAATAATGATTACAAATGCAACCATGGTTCAATATGAGAAGGCTAACCCATGTAGAGACTTAACTAAAGTTAAGGGTGTGGTTTGGGTCAAAGAAATATCTAGCAAAATATCAACCATAATATCTTTGCTAGAAACAAAGTAAAACCTTCTAGAAGCATCATGAAAGAGCTAACCCAAATCAAACCCTAACCATGTTTAATCTCCACTAATCATGTTGCATTAGTAATCATAACATGTTACAATATTATATATCACATATATAATATATATTTGTAACAAAAGATAATAATACAATTAACATATATCGCATATATATCAATGTATTATCCGGTGAGAAAATGAATCAATAAAGCGAGCCAATATTAGATAATGTAATGCAATATATCATATATATAATTATACATTAAATTATCGAATCAACACTTGATCCAACAATCCGGCTATATCGAATATAACCGACTAATATATCATGTACCGATTCATCGAATCAACACTTGATCCAATGTCCCGGCTCATATCAAAATATCGCGAGAATATAATACGGCATCTCATATCGCATTATCCTCAGTCCTGCACATATCACATATGTGCCCCTACTCCGTTTTGCCTGAGTCAAGAAACCTCTGTGTAGGACTCTAAAGAATCGTCAATACGCCGGCAGTAGGTGATGATCATATCAAACACCCACAAGCTGCAAGCGGTCAGCTAAACGTAACAGCCACCCAGGTATTGAGCGATCAGAAGATCAACAAGCAAACCTGTACATTCTCCTGTGAATCCAAACAGTAACACTCCCGTACAGTCTGGTCTTTTCGTCTGATATGTTGCATATCTAGTCTAGGGATGGTATACGTCAGACCCCAGTAACCGATAAGTCGTGTCGATGTGAGGCCCATAACAGGTCGAGAAACTACTGGTAACACATACCAGCAAATCTCTATATCAGCCCTGGCCAGGGACTTCCAGTTATAGCCAATCGAACACAGCACAACATCAACTCCCTATACCGGGAGAGACGAATCCCCTCCTATCTCTCGTTGCCTCCATGTGATTCGGGACTGTACCCAAAAGCCACCGTTTTGCACGCCCTCTTGGACGTGGTAAGGTGGAAATCAAAGCACAGTGGGAATCACACAAGACTCTATGACGATCTTGGGTCTACAAACTACCCTGTACCAGTGTCACCGGAGAACTGCCATCTGACGTGAGGTATAATACCATCTGGGAGTTCTTGGCGAGTCCGTCCAGTGTACCCAGTCTCCACTGAGCACCCGTACACCATCCTTGATGTCAAACACCGATGGATATGGGATCATCTATCGCCCATCATATGGGTCAAGATGCGTATACGCTAGTCTACTCTGGTGTATCGATGCCCTGTCTCGATACACGCTCGACTAGGAACAGTTATAGGATGTACTCATCGACTACTCTGGCCCCACTAGTATGATCTCATCATAGTCCCAGTTTTCGAGTACATATCCTAAGGGCTTTATCAACATGTGAGAGTAAGACAATAAACTAATATAAGTCAACATGTTAAGATAAAGTGAAACCAAATAGCATACTATCATCATGAGCAAGAAAGTCCTCTCTATATATATCCAAGCATCCATTATAATATACATTATATGTACAACAATGGCCTCTAGGGTATATACATAACTAACAATCTCCCACTTGCACTAAGGCCAGCTGTTGTACTATCTCATACCTAGCATCCCGAATAATCTCTCAAACTGATCTGGGGAATGGCCTTCGTGAGTGGATCCGCAGTGTTGTCCTTCATATCTACTCTCCTGACCTCGATCTCCCGGCGAACAACTATCTCCCTGATCAGGTGATACCGCCTCAGAATATGTCTGGACTTCTGATGGGACCTGGGTTCCTTGGCCAAAGCCATAGCTCCATTGTTATCGCAATACAGAGGTATTGGATGTTCAATGTATGGAACCACACCGAGTTCACTAATGAATTTCTTTATCCAGACAGTCTCTTTGGCAGCATCGTTGGCAGCGATGTATTCAGCCTCCATCGTCGAGTCTGCAATGGTATCCTGTTTGGAACTCTTCCAACATACCGCCCCTCCATTGAAGGTAAAGACAAATCCCGAGTGCGACTTAGAGTCGTCCTTATCATTTTGGAAGCTTGAATCGGTAAAGGACTCCACTTGGAGTTCTCCGTTACCATACACCAAGAACATCTCTTTAGTCCTTCGCAAGTACTTGAGAATGTTCTTCACAGCTGTCCAGTGACTCTCTCCAGGATCTGCTTGATACCTACTCACTACACTCAGTGAGTATGCTAAATCGGGTCTGGTACATAGCATCGCATACATGATAGAGCCTACTGCCGAAGCATAGGGTATCCCTTGCATGCGAGCTCTCTCCAAATCAGTCTTGGGAGACATCTCTTTGGAGAGAGTGAGTCCAGAGATCGTGGGTTGGTTACCATGCTTGGATTCTTCCATACTAAACCTCTTTAGTATGGTGTCAATATACCTGGATTGGGACAATCCCAATATCCGTTTTGATCTATCTCTATAGATCATAATTCTCAATATGCAGGAGGCATCACCTAGATCTTTCATTGAGAATCTTTGTGATAAGAAGAGCTTGACTGATTGCAGTATAGGAACATCATTTCCTATCAAGAGTATGTCATCGACGTACAATAAGAGGAAGAAAACCTTACTCTCTGCAACCTTCTTATAGATACAAGGTTCATCTACGTTTTTGATGAAGTCAAACTCTTTGACTACAACATCAAAGCAGATGTTCCAACTCCACGATGCTTGCTTTAACCCATAAATGGATTTAAGCAGCTTGCACACCTTTCCGCTGCTCGCACTATCTATGAAGCCCTCTGGCCGAGTCATGTACACGCACTCTTCTAAATCACCGTTTAGAAAGGCGGTCATCCATTTGCCAGATTTTGTAGTCATGGTATGCAGCAATGGCAAGTAAGATCCGGATGGACTTAAGCATAGCCACTGGAGAAAAGGTTTCGTCATAATCCACACCTGGTCGTTGACGAAAACCTTTTGCAACAAGTCTACTTTTGAAAGTCTCAACTTTTCCATCTACACCAATTTTCTTTTTAAAAATCCATTTGCTCCCAATAGGTTTTACCCCTTCAGGAGCAACTTCCAAAGTCCATACTTTGTTGGTGTACATGGATTCCATCTCAGATCGCATTGCATCCAGCCATTTCACAAAGTCACCACTCGTGATGGCCTGCTCGAAACTAGTCGGGTCATCATCTTCCATGATGCAATCCTCGCTCCCACCATCAATGAGAAAACCGTAGTATCTCTCAGGTGGGTGAGAAACCCTGCTAGATCGACGGAGAGGCTGGGGTTCGTCGGGTACCACTGAATCCTCTGGTAACACTAAATCATCTGTCGTAGTTTGTGTTGCTGGAACTTCTTCCAGTTTTACCTCATTGCCACTAATTTCTTTCATAAGAAATCCCTTTTCTAAAAAGGTGGCATGTCGAGAAACAAACACCTTTTGTTCCTCGGAGTGGTAGAAGATATACCCTCGCGAATGTTTGGGATATCCAATAAACTTACATAGGACAGACCTTGCCTCGAGCTTGTCCGGATTTTGTGTTTTTACATAGGCCGGACAACCCCATATCTGAATAAAATTAAGACATAGTCTCTTCCCATTCCATATCTCATATGGAGTGGTAGGTACTGATTTGGTTGGAACTCTATTCAATAGGTATGCAGCTGTCTCCAGTGCATGTCCCCAGAAGGAAATAGGTAACTCAGCATCACTCATCACAGAGCGCACCATATCTAATAGGGTGCGATTCCTCCGCTCCGATACACCGTTGTGCTGTGGTGTATAAGGAGGAGTAAGCTGAGAGAGAATCCCATTCTCTTTTTGATAATCTTGGAACTCATTGCTTAAGTATTCTCCTCCTCGATCAGATTGAAGGATCTTAATACTTTTGCCCGTTTGGTTCTCTGCTTCGTGCTTATATTCTCTGAATTTCTCAAAAGCTTCAGACTTGTGTTTCATTAGGAACACATGTCCGAATCTTGAGAGATCGTCATTGAATGTAATGAAGTAGGAAGAACCGTTCCTGGCATGTGTAGACATGGGACCGCATACATCACTATGTACCAGTCCTAAGAGTTCCGTAACTCTATCTCCGTGTCCACTAAACGGAGTTTTGGTCATTTTTCTTTTGAGACATGAATGGCAAGTATCATAAGATGATAATTCGAACGTATTCAAATATCCATCCTTATGTAACTTAGCTAGCCGTGTCGCATTGATATGACCAAGTCTACAATGCCACAAGAAGGATTCGTTCATTTCTGAACTCTTCCTCTTGTGTGTGTTTTGTATATTAAGGACTGTATTTTGATTGAGAATGAATATGCCATTATGCAACGAGCCTGATCCAATCAACTTTTGATCTAGGAAGATGTTCATAACATTATCCTGTACTACAAAATTATATTCTTTACTTAATAAAGAAATTGATATAATGTTGCACAACATGTTTGGTATATAATAGCACTCGTTCAGAATCAGTGTATTACTACTTGGTAATACAAGGTGATATTCTCCAACTGCTTTGGCTGCAATACTTGCACCATTCCCTACTTGTACGGAATGATCACCTTTTCCCAGTTCTCTAACTTTACGTAGCCCATGTAACAATTTACATATGTGGGATCCCGATCCGGTATCTAATACCCAGGACGTAGGGTGAACTGAAAAACAGTTCTCAATAACTAACACACCCGAAGAAGATGCATCAGCATGCTTATTCTTCGTTTGGGCGGCGTGAGAATCCAGATATTCTCCTGTTTCCTGTTCAGTCTTATAACTCTTATAAGAAAGAATGGGACCAACGTTCCCCTGCTCAGTATAATAAGCGGGTTTAGTCAATACATCCATATTATTATCTTGATTATGGCCTGACATGGTCGCTACCTGGAGAGAGAGAAAAGAAAACACTTTAGCGTATGCTCTTGCAAGATTAGATTGGTTATTATCTTATCTAATCGGGATGTCTCCCACTGTTTTTATCAAATCTTCCTTCAAACCCTAAAAGGTAAGATTAGCCGGGATTAATTACACCCTACAATTTCATCAATCTTTTCAGCCAGATCAGTGTTGGTACTTGAGGGAGGTTCCCCGTGCTTTCGCTCTGACCTAATTAAAATAAACCTCGTTTTCCCATAGGCATAACCCTGTTAACACTTTTCTAGACACCTACTTGATCAGCTAATTGTCTTGTGTAAAATTCTCCCAGGAGTAACTCTTACTCGCAGTGGGTATCGGGATCCAACTATCTCATAGGAGGTATGCAATCTCATTGCAAATTTCAACACTTGAAATTCCCAATAATACTTTTACCCCTAACGTCCCATGACCTTGACGGAAGCCAAACTACCCATAGGGCGCTAGTCAAGTTCAACCCGTTCATTTCTTGATTGAATCAAACCCACCCGTACGACCCTTGACGAAGGACAAACTACGCCGTACGAATACCCTAATCCAATCGTATCGTATGCTAGCAGATAAGCACTAGTTAGCTACCGTACACTATGCCTTGACGGAGGCCAAACTACCGCAGCACGAATACTAAGTAGTATTTATCTGAAATGGCGGAGGGCTATACAGGTTTTTAAGAAAACCATGAGCGTAATGAACTTGATATCGTCGTAGAATCAAGTGGTTTTTGAAAAAGGAGTGTTTTTTAGGCTTTTCTAGTTTCGCTAAAGAGATCACTCCCGATGAAGGGATCTCGGCTCTTTCCCCATCGAATAAAGTGCAGGATATATCATATATACCGCTGTGCAAAGCAAGAACTATCGAAGCTGTCAAAAACTAAACCGTGAGTTTGTAGCATCTGCCAGTTTTGCTAAAGAGGTCACTCCCGGTGAAGCGATCTCGGCTCTTTCCTCATCGAATAAGGTGCAGAGTATATAATATATACCGCTATGCAAAGCAAAACTGTAACTACCCCTTTTTATAAAGTTTTGATTCTACAACATCTTTTAGGTTTCTTTTCTTTTTATTAATCTCATTAATATATCTCATCAGCTTATGCTTCCTAAGCATCACAGTAGAAACGAAAGCAGTAATATTTATATATCAGCATATATATAGTATAAGCATTCCTCTCGGGCAGTAATATGATCTCATCACAGAACATTGCAGCAGAAGAACATATATGAAATATTGGATATACTAGGATGTCCGTGTTTTAATACGAGCCTGTATAAAACACGGATTCCACAGTCGCGATGAATAGCCAAACCCGCATCCCTAGACCCCTACGAGAGCGGCAAGTAATACTGCCAATTCCAGAGTTAGGAGACCCGGTCTCGACTCCTCGAGATGGCCTCCCACTGGACCCCAGAACCCGGTTACTTGTGCTCCCCTCCTTGGGTCTACCTAATGCGGAAAAGTAAATAATATACACTGGTGACATCAACCTCATCCCGGAAGTGCCCCAATAAAAGAATATTACATACAAATGAATTTTACATGAATGAAAATAAAAACCCTCATCTCACATAAAACCCCCGGCTATTCAAAACACGACGATCCAATATAACATATCACAGCAACACATAATATCTCATATCATCAACGTAAGTAAGTATGCATACACCGATTGTCATTGATGTATAGCAACGAAAACCGGCGATACAACTACATACTACACTTACGGTCACAGAAAAGAAAGTGTAAAACTACAACATTTGGAATCCACAATCACTTTAGACATCTTAAATCCGAAATATCACATACTTCGCATTCCATGCCTAACTGTATGAATTCCACATATTGTATCACATTCCAGATAAATAGACAATATTAAACTTTCCGATCGAATAATCAAATACCCAAGATTTCCTAAATAGCTCAACACTTGAGCGGAGTTCCAAAAATCCCAGAATATGTCACAGTAGCAATGGTCCAACCGTAGAAGGGTCAAACCAATGCCTCACATGTGGCAACGCCGTACTGCCCCAAACCCTAAGGTTTAGAGACGGTTCAGACGGTCACATAATCAAGTTAAGGTTTGTGTTCTGTTAGTGTATATGCCGCAGAGGCCATTACTGTATCATACTAGCTTGTATATTACTTGATGGAAGCTTGGGATATTCACAAGTTGTATAGAAAATCTTGCTCAAAATGGTAGTATGCTACTTGGTTTGTTTCTACTTTAATATGTGCATGTGTTTCTTTTAGCATATCGCTTATACATATTAGTAGAGCCCTTAGGATCTTTGCTTGATTACCAGCGTTATAATGGCAGTCACACTTGTGGGGGCTGGGTAATCTATAAGCACATCCTTATACAGGTCCCTAGTCGTAGGATTATCGAGACAGGGCATCGATACTCCGGAGTAGACTAGCGTATGCGCTTCTCATCCCAGCAGGGGAGACGGTCTGTCCCACAACCGTCAGTACGTCGTACTTGAGATAGTATGCGGGTGCTCGTTAGGTTACGAGTACACTGGACAGGACTCGTCGGGAACTGTTGGTTGTTATTATACCTATCGTCAGTTATCAGTTCTCAGGTGACATGAGTACAGCTTAGTCGGCTGACTTGACACCGTCACTTCGCCTCGAGTGTGTTCCCACTGTAATTTGATTACTACCCTACCACGGCTCAAAGGAGTCGTGCAAACAGGTAGTAGTTGGGTGCAGTCCCGAAGCACTTGGAGGCAGTGACGGTTAGACAGGATTCGTCTCTCCCGGTATTGGGGGTTGATATCGCGCTTTGTCATGGAGAGCCATTACACATAGTCGTCCCTGGCCAGGGCAAGCGAGATATACTGGTAGGTTTCCAGTGTTATCTCAGGGTGTTCTGGGCTACACTCCGACACGACTTGTACCACTATTAGGGGACTGACGTTTACCGCCCCTTAGGCCCGCCATGCGATATTCTCAGACTAACAGACCGGACTGTACGGAGACTGTCACATTCAGGCTCAGTAGGAGTTCAAATAGGTTTCACCTCGTCAGTCTTCTTATCGGCATCTACCTGGGGGCCGTTACGCACAGCTAGTGCCGCTTGCGGTCTGTGGTTAAACCCGCTGTCAGCGTAGTGTCGAGTCTTTAGAGTCCCACACAGAGAGCTATTCGCCTTTAGGCAAAAAGAGTAGAGGTCGCATGGTTTTGCGACAGGGTTCGTTCACATCCACGCACTTGTACACGTTTGGTGTCCGGGCAATTGTTACTAGCGGGCTTTGGTTTAAGCCAGATCCTAGTATATATTTTGGGATTGGTTTTATCTCTTTGTATTCGTGTTCCTCGGAACACGGATGCGGGTGTGTATGCACAGTTGACAGAGACAGAGGCAGAGAATTCTCATTAGGGTTGTTGACTGTTGACTTTTTCTAAACCCTGATGAGAATAAGAAATATGATTAATAATAATATTAATTAAGTATTATTGTGCCATGGTTGGGTTGAAAGTTTGACTTTGTTGACTTGTTGACTTTGTTGACCGGTTGACTAGTTTGGACTTGTTGACCATCATCATTGCATGGCTATCATTTCATGGCTATGACTTTTGCTTACTTGTTGAGGTTTAAAAAATGAGTGCATGAAATGATATTGCCATTTGACATGAACCATCACAAGAATACTTAATTATTATTATTATGATGATTATTTTGGCTTTTGAGAGCATGGTTGTAAAAGTCTTCTCTCATTCTTGTAAGTCCATGCTACCTCTCCCGGTACTTTCGGGAATGCGGAATTTGGTAAAAAACGATTTTTACGGAGGTGGTAACATGGACCTAAAACCCGGATCTTGGTTAAACATCTATCTAACAACCTAACTATGAGTTTCTAGCTACTCGGTTAGGGGGTTATACCTTGCTTGTCTTGAACTCCTTCGTCTTCAAAGCTCCGATGGTGGTCCGATGGCTTTTTCTCGTCGTCTCCGTACGCCGAAGATAGATCCACCTGAAAGCTCCAACCTTTAGCTCCTTCTTCGTTCTTTGAAGAAACTAGTTCACTTGGTTTGCTAAACCTAGTGAACTAGAATGAGTAGAGAAGAAATAGAATGGGATTTTATCTATGGTTCTTGATTCTCAACTCATGAGACAATAGAACCATAGGATCAAGAGAGGGAAAATGAGCAAGAGGGTGAGAGCAAAATGGAGAGCTCAAGAACAAGAGAGAGAATGAGCAAGAAAGAATGAGGCTCTCTTTTGTCTTTCACCCTCTCATAATCCAAAGTGATCATAACTCATCATATCAAAAAAAGTCTTATGTGATGGTTTGAAGCAACCATAACCATATCATTTCATGCACTCATTTTACACAAATGAGCAAGTAAACAAAAGTCTTTGCCATGAAATGATGGCTATGGTTATCATGATGGTCAACTAGTCAAGCCTAGTCAACCGGTCAACAAGTCAACAAAAGTCAACAAGTCAACAAAGTCAACAAGTCAACAACCATATCACCATAATACTTAATTAATATAATAGTTAATCACATATCATATTCTCATTAGGGTTGAGCAAAAAGTCAAATAGTCAACGGTCAACTGTCAACAACCCTAATGAGAATCCACTGCCTCTGTCTCCCTGTCAACTGTGCATACACACCCGCATCCGCGTTCCGAGGAACACGAATGCAAACTGGATAAATCCAATCCCATAAGGTACACCAGGATCTGGCTTAAACCAAAGCCCGCTAGTGTAAACTGTCCGGACACTGTACGCGCACAAGTGCACGGATGTGACCGAACCCTGTCGCAAAACCATGCGACCTGTCGCAATACCATGCGACCTCTACTCTTTTGCCTAAAGGCGAAAAGCTTTCTGTGTGGGACTCTAAAGACTCGACACTACGCTGGCAGTGGGTTTAACCACAGACCGCAAGCGGCACTAGCTGTGCGTAACGGTCCCCAGGTAATGCCGACAAGAAGACCGACGAGGCGAAACCCATCTGAACTCCTACTGAGCCTGAGTGTGACATTCTCCGTACAGTCCGGTCTGTTCGTCTGATACATCGCATGGCGGGCCTAGGGGGCGGTAAACGTCAGTCCCCCAATAGCGGTACAAGTCGTGCCGGAGCGAAGCCCAAAACACCCTGAGATAACACTGGAAACCTACCAGTATATCTCGTTTGCCCTGGCCAGGGACTACTCGTGTAATGGCTCTCCTAGACACAGCGCGATGTCAACCCCCAATACCGGGAGAGACGAATCCTGTCTAACCGTCACTGCCTCCAAGTGCTTCGGGACTGCACCCAACCACTACCTGTTTGCACGACTCCTTTGAGCCGTGGTAGGGTAGTGATCAAAGTACAGTGGGAACACACTCGAGGCGGAATGACAGTGTCAAGTCAGCAGACTAAGCTGTACTCATGTCACCTGGGAACTGATAACTGACGATAGGTATAATACCAACTAGTCAGTTCCCGACGAGTCCTGTCCAGTGTACCCGTAACCTAACGAGCACCCGCATACTATCTCAAGTACGACGTACTGACGGCTGTGGGACAGACCGTCTCCCACACTGGGATGAGAAGCGCATGCGCTGGTCTACTCCGGAGTATCGATGCCCTGTCTCGATAGTCCTGCGACCAGGGACCTGCATAAGGATGTGCTTATAGATTACCCAGCCCCACTAGTGTGACGGCCATCACATCGCTGGTAATCAAGCAAAGATCCTAAGGGCTCCACTAATGTGTATAGGCGATATACAAAAATAAACACATGTACACATTGAAGTAGAAACAAACCAAGTAGCATACTACTATTTTGAGCAAGATTGTATATACAAGGTGAATATCCCAAGCATCCATTAAGTAATATACAAACCAGTATGATACAGTAATGGCCTCTAGGGCATATACACTAACAATCTCCCACTTGCACTAAGGCCATGTACTGGCGTATCGAAGACCTATCATCTCGATCAGCCGCTCGAACTGAGTCTGGGGCAGGGCCTTGGTGAATGGATCTGCAGTGTTATCTTCTGAAGCGACTCTCCGAACCTCGATCTCCTGGCGATCCACGATCTCCCTGATCAGGTGATACCGCCTCAAGATGTGCCTGGATCTCTGATGGGACCTGGGTTCCTTCGCTAAAGCTATAGCCCCGTTGTTGTCGCAATACAGAGGTATTGGATCAACAATGGACGGAACCACCTGAAGTTCTTTCAAGAACTTCCTCATCCAGACAGCTTCTTTTGCGGCATCAGATGCAGCGATGTATTCCGCTTCCATCGTCGAGTCTGCAACGGTTTCCTGTTTGGAACTCTTCCAACACACCGCCCCTCCATTGAGGGTAAAGACAAAGCCCGACATGGACTTGGAATCATCCTTGTCACTCTGGAAGCTGGAGTCAGCAAAGGCCTCGATCTGGAGGTCTTTTCCGCCATACACCAAGAACATCTCCTTAGTCCTTCTCAGGTACTTGAGAATGTTCTTTACCGCTATCCAGTGTTTCTCCCCAGGGTTTGACTGATACCGGCTTACCACACTCAGTGCATAAGCTACATCCGGTCTGGTACACAACATCGCATACATTATAGAGCCTACCGCAGAAGCGTAGGGTATAATAGACATGCGATCCCTCTCCAAATCAGTCTTGGGAGACATCTCTTTAGAGAGGGTGATCCCGTGACAAGCCGGTAGGTTACCGCGCTTGGAATCTTCCATACTGAATCTCTTCAGTATGGTGTCGATGTACCTGGACTGAGAAAGTCCTAATATCCTCTTGGATCTGTCACGGTAGATCCGGATACCCAGAATGTACGAGGCATCACCCAGGTCTTTCATGGAGAACCTGTGTGACAAGAACCCCTTGACAGATTGTAGCATAGGAATGTCATTTCCTATTAAGAGAATGTCATCCACGTATAAAACGAGGAATACTACAGTTCTCGCTACAAATCTACTATAGATGCATGGTTCATCTGGATTTTTGATAAAGCCAAATTCTTTGACCGTTTCATCAAAGCAGATGTTCCAACTCCGCGACGCCTGCTTTAGTCCATAGATGGACTTAAGCAACTTGCACACCTTTCCGCTGCTCCCACTCTGAATGAAACCCTCTGGTTGGTCCATATAGACACACTCCTCTAAATTTCCATTTAGAAAAGCTGTCTTTACGTCCATTTGCCAGATCTCATAATCGTGGAAGGCAGCAATGGCAAGAAGGATCCGAATGGATTTCAGCATGGCTACTGGAGAAAAGGTTTCGTCGTAGTCCAAGCCAGGTCTTTGACGGAAACCCTTTGCTACCAGCCTAGCTTTATAGGTCTCAACCTGTCCATCTACACCAATCTTCCTTTTGAAGATCCACTTGCATCCTACGGGTTTTACCCCGTCTGGAGCAATGTCCAACGTCCATACCTTGTTGGTGTACATGGACTCCATTTCGGTCCGCATTGCATCCAGCCATTTCACTGAGTCAACGCTCTGAACGGCCTGCTGGAAGCTAGTAGGCTCATCATAATCTATGATGCAATCCTCTCTATCCCCGTCTATGAGAAAACCGTAGTATCTCTCGGGCGGATGAGTCTGCCTACTACTCCTGCGGAGCGGCGTAGGAATGTCCTGTTCTGTTGAACCCTCTGGTTCCACTAAGCTTTCAGTAACAGTCTGTGGTTCTGGAACTTCTTCCAGTTCTATTGTGCTCCCACTTATCTGGTTTTCCAAAAACTCAGTTTCCAAGAAGTAGGCATGACGAGAAACAAGGACTTTTTGTTCCTCTTCACAGTAGAAGAAATATCCTTTGGAATTCTTTGGATATCCCATAAACTTGCACTGTACTGAGCGTGCCTCGAGCTTGTCCGCATGCTGCTTTTTGACAAAAGCTGGACATCCCCATGTCTTAATATGCTTAAGATAGGGTCTCTTCCCACACCACATCTCATATGGTGTAGTAGGCACGGTCTTAGTAGGTACTCGGTTCAAAAGGTATGCGGCTGATTCTAGCGCATATCCCCAGAATGATCACGGTAACTCAGCGTTACTCATCATGGACCGCACCATATCCAATAGGGTGCGGTTCCGTCTCTCCGATACACCGTTATGTTGCGGGGTGTATGGAAGAGTAAGCTGAGAGAGAATTCCGTTCTCTTTTAAATAGTCCAGGAACTCGGCACTTAAGTATTCTCCACCTCGATCCGATCTTAGAATCTTAATACTTTTGCCGGTCTGTTTCTCTACTTCATTCTTATACTCCTGGAATTTTCCAAAGGCCTCGGACTTATGTTTCATCAAGAAGACATAACCGTACCTTGAGAAGTCATCCGTAAAAGTAATGAAGTAAGAATGTCCGCTTCTGGCATGTGTAGACATTGGACCGCACACGTCACTGTGTACGAGTCCCAAGAGCTCGCTCGCTCTTACTCCATGTCCAGTAAACGGAGTCTTTGTCATCTTTCCTTTGAGACAGGATTGACAAGTGGCATACGACTGATATTCGAACGCATTCAAATACCCTTCTGTATGTAACTTTGTCAACCTTCTCTCATTGATGTGACCCAATCTACAATGCCATAAGAAAGTCTGATTTATTTCTGGAGACTTTCTCTTGTGTGTATTCTAGACATTAAAAATCTGTGGTTGGTTTAACACGTATATACCATCACTCAATGTACCTGACCCAATCAAAACTTGATTAAGGTGAATGTTTACAACATTACTTACAAACGCAAATTCATAACCTTCTTTAGAAACTAAAGATACAGAAATGATATTACAAGTTGCGTTGGGTACAAAAAAGCAATTACGCAAAACCAAAACATGTCCATCTGACATTCCCAGGTGATAGTCCCCCACGGCTTTAGCATCCATGCTAGCTCCGTTCGCAACTCTGAGGGTCATGTCACCTGCCTTCAAAACCCTACGGTTTCTCAACGCCTGCAAAGAATTACAGATATGAGATCCTGATCCGGTATCCAATACCCAGGAAGTAGAGTTTATTGAAAGACAGTTTTCAATAACATACACACCTGAAGCTGAAGCTGCAACCTGCTTCAATTCCTGTGTTCTGGCCTTCCAGGCCCTGCAATCATTCTTCCAGTGTCCTTTCTTATGACAATAGAAGCATTCTTCCTTATCCACAAGCTTCCCCGCTATCTTTGTTGCTTTACCTTTTCCCTTCGTATCCACTTTACTAACACCGCCCCTTGGTTTGGCGGGGGCCTTCTTCTTCTTTCCCTTGGCTTTCGCCTTGGACCTAGAAGAAGATGATCCTCCTACAAACAAAGTGGATGTATCCCTACCTTTCTGTAGGGTGCCCTCTGCGCTCCTCAGCATGTTGAGGAGCTCTGAAAGTTCAACCTCTTTTTCTTGTAAGTTGAAGTTCAGTATAAACTGGGCGTAAGTGGAAGGAAGGGACTGGAGAACTATATCCGTATATAGCTCACTCTCCAATGTGATCCCTAGGTCAGCGAGCTCCTCAATGAAGCCGATCATCTTTAGCACATGCTCGGCTACTGATGATCCGACGGCCATTCTTGTCGAAAATAACTTTTTCGACGCTTCGTATCTTGCGATACGAGATTGCTCTCCATACAGTTCTTTTGTATGAAGCAATATGGATTCCATGTCCATATTCTCGTGCCTCCTCTGATGTTCGTTGTCCATCGAGGCAAGCAGGAGGCATTTGGCCTTCGCGCTATCAATCTCCCAAGTCTTGCGGATTTCCTTATCCGCGACGCTGGAAGTTGGACCAGGGACAGGGGGAGCTTTGGTGGTAAGAAGATACCCCAGCTTGTCGTAAGTGATTGCTATCTTGACATTCCTGAGCCAATCTTTGTAGTTTGGCCCTGTCAGTTTGTTTTTATCTAGGAGTAACTTAAGTCCAGTCATGTTGATTGGTCGCTGCAATTAGGAGAGAGAAGAAGAAAACACTCAGCATGATGCTCTTGCAAGTTTAGAGTGGTTTTTAGTTTGTCTAAACAGGATGGCTCCCACTGTTTCTCGAATCCCTCCTCAAACCATAAAGGAAGAATTAGTCAGGATCAATCCCACCGTACAATACTTGCTTAACCGTTCAGCCAGGCCGGTGTCGGTACTTCGAGGGAGGTTTTCCAACGCTTTCGCGAAGTTCCTTAATTAAAGAACCTCTTTTCCCTGGGAGCGTAGCCCCGCTAACACCTTTCTAGGCACCTACTAGGTTTATAGCATTGATCGTTAAGTGAGAAATTTCCCGAGGAGTAGCATATACTCACAGTAGGATCGGGATCCAAATATCATCGCGTGACGAAACTGAAGGAATCCTACCAGAATCATCACACTCCAAATGGTATGCAAATCTAGCAAGTTTCAGTACTTATGAAACTCCCGATGTGGATTTTTGCCCCATGCTCTTATGACCTTGACTTTGGCCAACAAATCATAAGTCACATGTCAAGTTCTGCCCGTCGTTCTCCAGGTTAATTTGAATCCACCCGCACCTACCCTTGACTTTGGCCAACAAGGCAGTACGACTGTTCCAAACCAACGCATCTATCTATGCTGCACATGAATACCCAATAGCTACCAATCACTGTGCCTTGACTTTGGCCAACAAACACAGCTTGAATACTATTGACTATTCATGTGAAACGACGGAGGGCTACGGATGGTTTTGGTAAAACCGTGAACGTAGTGAACTTGATTTGGTCGATGGAACGAGATAGCTTTTAAAAGGAGTGGCTCAAGCTCCGCATTTAAAAGTTGTTTTGAAAAGAACCGAGTGGTTTTTCGAAAGTGTTCCAACGACTTTAACTTGGTTTATTATCTTGCATTAGTTCTTTTAATGCGTGATATTCTTGCATTAGTTCTTTTAATGCGTCCCATCATTTAATCCTACCATTGCAGAAAACAACCAAAATATGACGTACGCTTATGCCATTCGCATTCGCCACGGGGCCCCGTCATTACCCGTTAGGTTACTTAACTAACGACAGAGTGGGGGCTGGGCTAGCGCGTCTGTAAAACATAAGCAACGCCTAAATAATATCATATATAGATATACTGCAATGATAAACATTTAAGATCACAGATGAATACATTGGATATACTAGGAATCTGTAATTTGTACGAGCCTGTAACAAAAGACAGATTACACGGTCGCGGTGAATAGCCAAATACCTCACCCAAGACCCCTACGGGTGCGGCAAACTACCCGCCAAGTACCCGAAGCGTAGTAACCTCCCTCATCTCCATGAGTAGGCCACTCGACACTTCGGCATACCCGGTAGTTTGTGCACCCCCTCCATGGGTCTATCCTAGGAGCAAAAACAGTAAAAAGAAATTATACAATGACGGCTACAACCCCGACCCGGTTGTGCGGCCATACAAATAATTATTACATCAATTTACAAATTTACATGAATTGAAAGATAAGAAAACTCTCGTCTCACAATCCCCGGCTATTCACCCGTGACAATCCAACATATTCATATACACATTCCAGCAACATTACAGATCACAGATTTGTATAACCCCCACTAATCGACATATAGCGATTAGTAGACGTTCAATACAAATATCACATTACAGAAAACCCGTTAGCTTAAGTCTTTTAGAAGTTCGATCAAAAATACGGATTTTCGGGACCCCAAAATAAAATTTTCGTTCTGGAAAATCTGGGCAGAAAATATATATACCAAAAATCCTAAAATACCCCCAAGAGTAAACTGCAAAAAATAAAACCCCTGACCGAGTCAACTCGGCCGCGTTTCCGCGGCAGGAGCGTGCTCCCGCCGCGGAAACGCGGCGCTTTGATCGAGTCAGGGGCCCAAAATTTTGCAGATTCTTTAAAAAAGCCTGAGTCGATTTTAGGTGTGTTCCAAAAAGTTTTTCCAGTACTTTTGAAATCGACAGAAAGTTGAAAATTTGGGGTTTTGTTTTCGGGACTTTTTCTTTGATCGATCTTCTAGTTACTTGCTAACATGCTAGATAGAGTTTAACTAGGCTCTGATACCACTGTAAGTCCATGCTACCTCTCCCGGTACTTTCGGGAATGCGGAATTTGGTAAAAAACGATTTTTACGGAGGTGGTAACATGGACCTAAAACCCGGATCTTGGTTAAACATCTATCTAACAACCTAACTATGAGTTTCTAGCTACTCGGTTAGGGGGTTATACCTTGCTTGTCTTGAACTCCTTCGTCTTCAAAGCTCCGATGGTGGTCCGATGGCTTTTTCTCGTCGTCTCCGTACGCCGAAGATAGATCCACCTGAAAGCTCCAACCTTTAGCTCCTTCTTCGTTCTTTGAAGAAACTAGTTCACTTGGTTTGCTAAACCTAGTGAACTAGAATGAGTAGAGAAGAAATAGAATGGGATTTTATCTATGGTTCTTGATTCTCAACTCATGAGACAATAGAACCATAGGATCAAGAGAGGGAAAATGAGCAAGAGGGTGAGAGCAAAATGGAGAGCTCAAGAACAAGAGAGAGAATGAGCAAGAAAGAATGAGGCTCTCTTTTGTCTTTCACCCTCTCATAATCCAAAGTGATCATAACTCATCATATCAAAAAAAGTCTTATGTGATGGTTTGAAGCAACCATAACCATATCATTTCATGCACTCATTTTACACAAATGAGCAAGTAAACAAAAGTCTTTGCCATGAAATGATGGCTATGGTTATCATGATGGTCAACTAGTCAAGCCTAGTCAACCGGTCAACAAGTCAACAAAAGTCAACAAGTCAACAAAGTCAACAAGTCAACAACCATATCACCATAATACTTAATTAATATAATAGTTAATCACATATCATATTCTCATTAGGGTTGAGCAAAAAGTCAAATAGTCAACGGTCAACTGTCAACAACCCTAATGAGAATCCACTGCCTCTGTCTCCCTGTCAACTGTGCATACACACCCGCATCCGCGTTCCGAGGAACACGAATGCAAACTGGATAAATCCAATCCCATAAGGTACACCAGGATCTGGCTTAAACCAAAGCCCGCTAGTGTAAACTGTCCGGACACTGTACGCGCACAAGTGCACGGATGTGACCGAACCCTGTCGCAAAACCATGCGACCTGTCGCAATACCATGCGACCTCTACTCTTTTGCCTAAAGGCGAAAAGCTTTCTGTGTGGGACTCTAAAGACTCGACACTACGCTGGCAGTGGGTTTAACCACAGGCCGCAAGCGGCACTAGCTGTGCGTAACGGTCCCCAGGTAATGCCGACAAGAAGACCGACGAGGCGAAACCCATCTGAACTCCTACTGAGCCTGAGTGTGACATTCTCCGTACAGTCCGGTCTGTTCGTCTGATACATCGCATGGCGGGCCTAGGGGGCGGTAAACGTCAGTCCCCCAATAGCGGTACAAGTCGTGCCGGAGCGAAGCCCAAAACACCCTGAGATAACACTGGAAACCTACCAGTATATCTCGTTTGCCCTGGCCAGGGACTACTCGTGTAATGGCTCTCCTAGACACAGCGCGATGTCAACCCCCAATACCGGGAGAGACGAATCCTGTCTAACCGTCACTGCCTCCAAGTGCTTCGGGACTGCACCCAACCACTACCTGTTTGCACGACTCCTTTGAGCCGTGGTAGGGTAGTGATCAAAGTACAGTGGGAACACACTCGAGGCGGAATGACAGTGTCAAGTCAGCGGACTAAGCTGTACTCATGTCACCTGGGAACTGATAACTGACGATAGGTATAATACCAACTAGTCAGTTCCCGACGAGTCCTGTCCAGTGTACCCGTAACCTAACGAGCACCCGCATACTATCTCAAGTACGACGTACTGACGGCTGTGGGACAGACCGTCTCCCACACTGGGATGAGAAGCGCATGCGCTGGTCTACTCCGGAGTATCGATGCCCTGTCTCGATAGTCCTGCGACCAGGGACCTGCATAAGGATGTGCTTATAGATTACCCAGCCCCACTAGTGTGACGGCCATCACATCGCTGGTAATCAAGCAAAGATCCTAAGGGCTCCACTAATGTGTATAGGCGATATACAAAAATAAACACATGTACACATTGAAGTAGAAACAAACCAAGTAGCATACTACTATTTTGAGCAAGATTGTATAAACAAGGTGAATATCCCAAGCATCCATTAAGTAATATACAAACCAGTATGATACAGTAATGGCCTCTAGGGCATATACACTAACAATTCTATCATATTGATTCTCTCTCATCCTCAAGCTCTCCCTCTTCCTCTTGCTCTCTCTCTTGCTCATGGTTCTCTTGTCTCATGAGTTGAGAAACAGGAACCATTGAGATAAAACCCAAAACACTTCTCTACTCATTCTAGTGTACAAGGTCTAGCAAGCCAAGTATTCTAGTTTCCTCTAGATTGAGGTTGGAGCCAAAGGTAGAAGCTTTCGGGTGGATCCATCTTCGGCACAAGGAGACGACGAGGTGAGGCCGATCCGACCACCACAAGGAGTTGAAGAGAAGGAGTTCAAGATTAGGTATAACCCGTAACATAGTAGCTAAACTCTTAGCTAGGTTGTTAAATAGTTTGTTTAGCAAAGATCCGGTTTTTTCTAGTCCATGTTACCTTCACCGAAAAATTGTTTTTCACCATTTCCGCAACCCCGAAAGAACCGGGGATGGGTAACGTGGACTTACATGTTCTTCGTTACTTGCACGTTTTTCCGAAAGATTTAAACTCAAGAAAAATTCAACACTTGAAAGTTTTTCGTGTCGGGAAAAAGTGAGTTAATGATATCCGTTCGAACATTTTAATACTTTCTAAATTATCCGGAAAACAGAAAGAAGTTAAACTTTCCGATCGAATCAACGAATACATAAAAATCCCCAGAACACTCAACACTTGAGTAAGATTAAAAATACCCAGAATCATGTACAAGTACCTACGGATGTACTGTGCCAAAAAGCTAACCCTAATTCTACTGTGCTGCCGCGGAACCGCCGCGCAAGGCATGGTATTGCCGCGGTTCCGCGGCGCTTTAGTGGAATTTTGGTGTCATTTTTCACAGTAACTCATAGAATTCCCTGCTGATTTTTTTGAGTATTTTTAATGCAGAAAAAATCACATTTTTACAAAATTTCCAGAGAGGGGGTCAAGTTCGATGTTTCGGGGTTCGATCGGAGTTTTAACTTCGTATACACGTCGCCTAATGCTCTAGCTGGGCTCTGATACCACTATAGGGTTCCTAGGCACTCATATAAGGGTCTATAAGGCATCAACCATGCCCGATTTAAAATTTAGACGTGCCGAACAACCCAAAGCTAGGATCTTTGCTAGATAATTAGGGTTTCACATGTTAGTAAACATCTTTACAACTAAGAGAGAGGGATTACAACCTTTGTAGTCTGCTCCTTCGCTTCATAAGCTCCGAGTAGAAGCCCCTTCGCCGCGATCTATGATCTTCCGGACTCAAGAGAGGCTTCATAAGCCGAACGATTCATGCTTGCTTGTAGTCTTCCTATTCGAAGATGATCTACCTTGAAATCTCTTTAACTCAAACTCTCACTCACTAATGAGGTGAACACTCTAATCTAATTGGCTAGATTAGATGAGGATGATGAAGTAGGATTTATGCTCTCTTTTATTATCAAATTCTCACACTAAATCATCACATAATAAAAACCTAGAAAGCTTTTTGAGCTCAAGGAAGAAGAAAAAGAATCAATATCCTTTTGTGATGAATAATGAAAATGTAATAATGATTACAAATGCAACCATGGTTCAATATGAGAAGGCTAACCCATGTAGAGACTTAACTAGGGTTAAGGGTGTGGTTTGGGTCAAAGAAATATCTAGCAAAATATCAACCATAATATCTTTGCTAGAAACAAAGTAAAACCTTCTAGAAGCATCATGAAAGAGCTAACCCAAATCAAACCCTAACCATATTTAATCTCCACTAATCATGTTGCATTAGTAATCATAATATGTTACAATATTATATATCACATATATAATAAATATTTGTAACAAAAGATAATAATACAATTAACATATATCGCATATATATCAATGTATTATCCGGTGAGAAAATGAATCAATAAAGCGAGCCAATATTAGATAATGTAATGCAATATATCATATATATAATTATACATTAAATTATCGAATCAACACTTGATCCGACAATCCGGCTATATCGAATATAACCGACTAATATATCATGTACCGATTCATCGAATCAACACTTAATCCGATGTCCCGGCTCATATCAAAATATCGCGAGAATATAATACGGTAGCTCATATCGCATTATCCTCGGTCATGCACATATCACATATGTGCCCCTACTCCGTTTTGCCTGAGTCAAGAAACCTCTGTGTAGGACTCTAAAGAATCGTCAATACGCCGGCAGTAGGTGATGATCATACCAAACACCCACAAGCTGCAAGCGGTCAGCTAAACGTAACAGCCACCCGGGTATTGAGCGATCAGAAGATCAACAAGAAAGCCTGTACATTCTCCTGTGAATCCAAACAGTAACACTCCCGTACAGTCCGGTCTCTTCGTCTGATATGTTGCATATCTAGTCTAGGGGTGGTATACGTCAGACCCCAGTAACCGATAAGTCGTGTCGATGTGAGGCCCATAACAGGTCGAGAAACTACTGGTGACACATACCAGCAAATCTCTATATCAGCCCTGGCCAGGGACTTCCAGTTATAACCAATCGAACACAGCACAACATCAACTCCCTATACCGGGAGAGACGAATCCCCTCCTATCGCTCATTGCCTCCATGTGATTCGGGACTGTACCCAAAAGCCACCGTTTTGTACGCCCTCTTGGACGTGGTAAGGTGGAAATCAAAGCACAGTGGGAATCACACAAGACTCTATGACGATCTCGGGTCTACAGACTACCCTGTACCAGTGTCACCGGAGAACTGCCATCTGACATGAGGTATAATACCATCTGGGAGTTCTCGGCGAGTCCGTCCAGTATACCCAATCTCCACTGAGCACCCGTACACCATCCTAGATGTCAAACACCGATAGATATGGGATCATCTATCGCCCATCATATGGGTCAAGATGCGTATACGCTAGTCTACTCTGGTGTATCGATGCCCTGTCTCGATACACCCTCGACTAGGAACAGTTAGGATGTACTCATCGACTACTCTGGCCCCACTAGTATGATCTCATCATAGTCCCAGTAGTCGAGTACATATCCTAAGGGCTTTATCAACATGTGAGAGTAAGACAATAAACTAATATAAGTCAACATGTTAAGATAAAGTGAAACCAAATAGCATACTATCATGACGAGCAAGAAAGTCCTCTATATATATATCCAAGCATCCATTATAATATACATTATATGTACAACAATGGCCTCTAGGGTATATACATAACTAACAGAGACAACACTCCTCCTACTAGGGACACCTAGAGGTTTAACTGCAGGATTACCTAGCACGACAGTAAGGTTTCGGGAGGCATCGACCATGCTATTTTTAAAAAATTACCGCGCTAAAGAACCCTAACCTAGAATCTTAACTAGAGATTTAAACGAATCAAGCATGCAAACAACTTTACATACAAAGTGAACAAGGAAAACAATCTTCGTAGACCGGTCCTTCACTTCAATAGCTCCGTGTAGTAGTCCTTTTGCTCCAAGTAGTGAACTCCCGAACTTTAGAAAGGCTCCACAAGATGAAAGGAACAAGCTTGCTTGAAGTCTTCGAGGTCGAAGATGATCTACGTCGAGATGACTCAAATCTAAGCTATCTCTTCACTAAATTAGGGTTTAGTGAAGCAAACACTCTAAACTAAATGGCTAATCTAGTAGAGGATAATGAAGTAGGAATTTTGCTCACTTTGGATTTATTTTTCTCACTAGGATTCTTCATCTCTCAAAACCCTAGAAAGCTTTTGGAGATGAGGAAGAAGATGAAGTGGAGAAAGAATGGTGAATCAAATAGTATGAGGATAGCAACCATGGGTGAGTTTATGTCATACACTAACTCATGTATAGAATAAACCATGGCTAATGATAATGCTTAAGTTAATAAATATCTTAAGTAAAACAAAATTAGTGGACTAAGTCAATGGTCATCACAAGCTTCTCCAAGCTTCCAATCATGACAAATTTCCACTCAATTTTGAATTACTTAAATAAATAAAAACCTTAATATTATCTTAAGTATGGTGTAAGTCTCATACACCCATATTGCATATATAAACAAGCATGACACAATAACATATATCACATATATATTAAATGTGTCACAAGTGAGAAAAAGAAATATTTGAGTGGGCTAATATTAGTTAATGTATGTTAATATATCAAATATATAATTATACATTAAATTATCAAATCAACACTTGATTTAATAATCCTGCTATATCACATATAACCGACTAATATCATATGTATCAACTTATCGAATCAACACTTGATTCGATAACCCGAATATATCACATATAACCGAACGATACCATATATCGTGAGAATAGAATATGGTATCACATACACGTATTAATATCGGTCCCGCACATATCACATATGTGTTCCTACTTCGTTTCGCTTGAGCCAGGAAACCTCTGTGTAGGACTCTAAAGACTCGTCAATACGCCGGCAGTAGGTGGTGATCATATCAGTCACCCACAAGCCGCAAGCGGTCTGCTAAACGTAACGGCCACCCGGGTATTGAGTGATCAGAAGATCAACAAGCAAGCGTGCTCATATTCCTGCGAATCCAATCAGTAACACTACCGTACAGTCCGGTCTTTTCGTCTGATATGTCGCATATCACAGCCTGGGGGTGGTATAACGTCAGACCCCAATAGTCTGATAAGTCATGCCGATGAAAGGTCTATAACGATTCGAGAAACTACTGATAACACTTACCAGTAGATCTCAGCAACCTTGGCCAGGGATTTCCTGTTATGGCCAATCGAGCATAGCGCAACATCAACCCCCAATACCGGGAGAAACGAAATCCCCTCCTATCGCTCATTGCCTCCATGTGACTCGGTACTGTACCCAAAAACCACCGTTTTGCACGATCTCTTGAACGTGGTAAGGTGGAAATCAAAGCACGGTGGGAATCACACAAGACTCTATGACGATCTCGGGTCGACAGACTAACCTGTACCAGTGTCACCAGAGAAATGCTATCTGACGATAGGTATAATACCATCTAGGAGTTCTCGGCGAGTCCGTTCAGTGTACCCAGTCTCTACTGAGCACCCGTATACCATCTCTGATGTCAAACACCAAAGGATATGGGATCATCCATCGCCCATCATATGGGTCGAGAAGCGTATACGCTAGTCTACTCTGGAATATCGATGCCCCGTCTCGATACTCCCACGACTAGGAACATTTGAAGGATATACTTACCGAGTACCATTTCCCCACTAGTATGATCTGCATCATAATCCTGGTAGTCAAGTACGCATCCTAAGGGCTTTATCAACATGTAATAGAGAGACAATAAGTGTACATGTTAAGATAAAGTGCAACCAGATACCTTACTATCATGTCGAGCGAGAAAGTCCTCCCTATATATGTCCACACATCCACTACAATATACATCGTATGTACAGTAATGGCCTCTACGGTATACATATAACTAACAATCTCCCACTTGAACTAAGGCCATTTGTTGGAGTATCTCATACCCAATGTCCCATAAAAGTCTCTCTGGGGAAAAGCCTCTGTGAGTGGATCCGCCGTGTTATCCTTCGCGTCAACTCTCCTAATCTCGATCCCTTGGAGATGAACCATCTCCCTGATCAGGTGATACTGTCCTCAGAATATATCTGGATTGCTGATGGGACCGGCGTTCCTAGGCCAAAGCCCCAATTCCATTGTTGTCATAATAACAGTTATTGGATGCTCAATGGTAGGAACTATGTTCATCTCATGAACAAGAAATATCCAGACAATCTCTTTGGTAGCATCGTTGGTAGCGATGTATTCATCCTTTATCGTCTAGTCTGTCACGGTATCTAGCTTGGAACCCTTCCAACATACCGTCCCTCCACTGAGGGTAAAGACAATGCCTGTGACTGACTTTCAGTCGACCTTATCACTCTCGAAGCTCGAACCAAGAGCATTCTTTTAGTGCTTCTCAAGTACTTAAGAATGTCCTCCACAGCTGTCCAGAGATTCTCGCAAGATCCGATTGATTTCTGATCACTACACCTAGTGATTTAGCTACATCTGGTCTAGTACATAACATCGCATACATGATAGAGCTTAGTGCCGAAGCATAGGATATCCCTTGTACGCGAGCTCTTTCCAAATCAGTCTTGAAAGACTTCTTTTTAGAGAGAGTGATTCCTGAATAAGTGGGCGAACCACCACGCTTAGAATCTTCCATACTAAACCCCTTTAGTATGGTGTTAATGTACCTGGATCTGGGACACTCTCAACATCCACATAGATCTATCACCATAGATCATAATCTACAAGATGTAGTAGGTATCATCCAGATTTTTCATGGAGAATCCTCGTGATAAGAGGAGCTTGACCGAGTGTAGCATAGGAAACCATTTCCTATCAAGAGTATGTCATCTACGTACAATACGTGGAAAACAACCTTACTCTCTACAACCTTCTTGTATATACAAGGTTCATCTATCTTTTTGATGAAGTCAAAAACTTTGACTGCCACATCAAAAAAGATGTTCCAACTCCGCGATGCCTGCTTTAATCCTGATAGACTTAAGCATAGCTTTGAAAGTCTCAACTTTTCCATCTACACCAAGAATCTTCTCAAGATTCACTTGCTCCTGATGGGTTTTACCCCTTCAGGTGCAACATTCAAAGTCATACTTTGTTGGTGTACATGGATTCCATCTTTGATTGTATAGCATCCAACCATTTCACAAAGTCTCCACTTACGATGGCCTGCCTGAACCTAGTTGGGCTATCATCTACCATAATGCAACCTCCCTCCCACCGTCACTGAGGAAACCGTAGTATCTCTCAGGTGGATGAGGAACCCTACCAAATTCGCGGAGAGGCTGAGGTTCGTTGGAGACTATTGAATCTTTTGGTTTCACCAAATCATCAGCTGTTAGTTTGTCTAGCTGGAACTCTTTCCAGTTCTACCCTATAACCACAAATTTCTTCACAAGAAATTCCTTTTCTAAAAAAGTGGCATGCTGAGAAACAAAACAGCTTCTGCTCCTCAGTGGGGTAGAAGATATTCCCTCGCAAATGTTTGGGATATCCAACAAACTTACAGAACTGACCTTGTTTCAAGCTTGTCCGGATTTTGCTTTTCAACATAGGCCGGACAACCCCATATCTTAACTCGTTTAAGATATGGTCTCTTCCCATACCATATCTCATATGGAGTGGTAGGCAATGATTTGGTTGGAACCCCATTCAATAGGTATGCAACTTCTTAAGTGCATAGCTCCCAAAAGGAAACAGGTAATTCAGCAGTACTCATTATAGAGCGCGTCATATCTCATAGGGCGCGATACCTCCGTCCCGATACACCGTTGTGCTGTGGTGTACTCAAAGAAGTAAGCTGAGAGAGAATCACATTCTCCTTTTAGAAACTCCAGGAACACCATGCCCAAGTATTTTCCTCCTCGATCACATCGAAGGATATTAATACTTCTATCTGTTTGGTTCTCTACTTCGTACTTATATTCCTTGAATTTCTCAAAAGCTTCAGACTTGTGTTTCAACAGGAACACATGTCCGAATCTTGAGAGATCATCGATGAATGTAATGAAGTACAAAGAACCAACCCTGACATTTATAGACATAGGACCGTATACATCATCATGTATCCGTCCCAGAGTTCAATAACTCTATCTCCGTTTCCAGTAAACGGAGTTTTTGTCATTTTACTTTTGAGACAAGACTGGCAAGTATCATAAGATGAAAAATTCGAACAGATTCAAATATTCATCCTTATGTAATTTAGCTAGTCGTGTTGCATTGATATGACCTAGTTTACAATGCCACAAGAAGGATTTGTTCATTTCTGAACTATTCCTCTTGTGTGTGTTCTATATAGTTTGAACGGTGGTTTGATTTAGAACGTATATGCCATTACATAACGTGCCTGATCCAATCAACTCTTGATTAAAGAAAATGTTCACAACATTATCCATTAATACAAAATTATATCCTTCTTTAACTTATTAAAGAAACCGATGTGATGTTGTATATCAGGTTCGGTATGTAATAACATTTGTTCAGAATCAATGTATTTGGTAATACAAGGTAATATCTACCAACTGATTTGGCTGCAACAATTGCACCATTCTCTACACTTAGAGACATATCACCCAATCCCAGTTCTCTACCTTTCTGTAGCCTATGTAACAGATTATATATGCGGGATCCTGATCCGGTATCATATACCCAGGACGTAGAGGATACTGAGAAACATATCTCGGTAATGAACACACCCGAAGAAGATGCATTAACATGCACTTTCTTCGATTGGGTGGCATGGGAATCCGGATATTCCCCTATTTCCTGCTCAGACTTATAACAATTATAAGAAAGAACGGAACCAACGTTCCCCAGCTCAGTATAATAAGCAGGTTCGGTCAATGCATCCATATTATTATCTTGATTAAGGCATGATATGGTCGCTACCAGAAGAGAGAGAAGAAAACACTCTGCGTGCGCTCTTCCAAGATCAGATTGGTTATTATTTTATCTAATCAGGATGGCTCCCACTGTTTTTATCAAATCTTCCTTCAAACTCTAAAAGGTAAGACTAGCCGGGATTAATTACACCTTACAAATTCGCCAATCTTTCAGCCAGGCCAGTGTCGGTACTTTAAGGGAGGTTCCCCGTGCTTTCGCACTGACCTAATTAAAACAAACCTCATTTTCCCAGGGCGTAACCCCGTTGACACCTTTCTAGACACCTACTTGATCGGCTTATTGTAATGTGTAAAACTCTCTCAGTAGTAACTCTTACTCGCAGTGGGTATCGGGATCCAACTATCTCATAGAATGTATGCAATCTCATTGCAAATTTCAACACTTGAAATTCCCGATAATATTTTGCTCCGAGCGATCTGACCTTGACAATGTCAACAAACCATAGACCGCAAGTCAAGTTCAACCCGTACATTTCATGATTGAATTAAACCCACCCGTACGACCCTTGACAAGGTCAACAAGGTCGCACGACTACCCTAATCCAATCGCATCATATGCTGGCAGATAAGCACTAATCAGCTACCGCACACTACGCCTTGATAAGGTCAACAAACGCAGCACGAATACTAAATACTACTTATCTTAAATGACGGAGGGCTACGACGGGATTTTAAGAAAACCCTTTGCGTAATGAACTTGATATCGTTGTACAATCGAGTGATTTTGTAAAGGAGTGTTTTTTAGGCTTTTGCTAGTTTTGCTAAAGAGATCACTCCCGGTGAAGGGATCTCGGCTCTTTCCTCATCGAATGAGGTGCTGGATATTTCACAAATACCACTATGCAAAGCATGAACTAAAAAAGTAATCAAAAACAAAACTAAGTGAGTTGTAGTATTTGCCAGTTTCGCTAAAGGGGTCACTCCCGGTGAAGGGATTTCGGCTCTTTCCTTATCGAATAAGGTGCGGGATATTCTACAAGGAATACCGCTATGCAAAGCAAGAACTAGAGCTACCAGTTTTTAAAACAAGATTCCACAACATCTTTAGGTTTCTTTTATTTTATTAATCTCATTAATGAAGTCCCATCAATTATGCTTCCTAAGCATCACAAAAGAAACGAAAGCAGCAATATTTATTATATATCATATATATAATATAAGCATTCGTCTCAGAATATCAAGTGATCATATCATAGAATATCAACAGCAGAAATCCACATATGAAATATTGGATATACTAGAAATTCGGTGTTTTAAATTAAGCCAATAAAAAACATGGATTCCACGGTCATGATGAATAGCCAAACCTACATCCCTAGACCTCTACAAGAGAGGCAAGCAACCCTACCAATTCTAGAGTTAGGAGACCCGGTCTCGACTCCTCGAGATGGTCTCCCACTGGACCCTAGAACCCGGTTACTTGTGCTCTCCTCCTTAGGTCTATCCTAATGCGGAAAAGTAAATAATATATATCAATGGTGACATCATCCTCAACCCGGAAGTGCCCCAATAAAAGAATATTACGTACAAGTTTTTACATTAATGAAAATGAAAAAACTCTTATCTCACATAAAAACCTCCGGCTATTCAAAACACGACGATCCAATATAACATATCACAGCAACACATAACATCACATATCATCAACGTAAGTAAATATGTGTATCCCAATTATCGTTGACATATAGCAACGAAACCAGCGATACACCACATATTACACTTACGGTCGCAGAAAAGTAAGTGAAAAATTACAACAATTGGAATCCGCAACCATCTTAGATATCATAAACCCAATGTATCACATGCTTTGGATTTCATGCCTAACCAAATGAATTCCTTAGACATCGCATGCCTAACAATTATAAACCCCGCATTTTAACCTCAATATTGAAAACACTTTTCAATAATAAGTCGGGTAATTCAACAAGATTCCCGACAACCTGATCGAATGCTCGTCGGAAACTTTAGTAGACGGCCGCATTCCCGATGCCGTCGACGAAGTGCACTTAAGCGGAACACCACGGCCGCGAGCACCCGAACGGATGCTTTTGGCGACGGGGTTCTCCTACAGTCACTTAGTCGGGGCTATGGGACGTGGCTATCTAGTAAGGTTACCCGGATAGTATCCGCGTACACTACGTAATTGCGACGGACTTTTGATCCACATCAAAATCCCGTGGCAACCGATCAAATGAGACTGAATTGCTAGATTTATAAAATTCAAATTAGTTTTCATAAAAATAAATTTTGTGGATTCCGAATATTGTATCACAATCACAGATAACTAGACAATGTTAAACTTTTCGATCGAATCAACAAACACCCAAAATTTCCCAAAGAGCTCAACACTTGAGCGGAGTTTAAAAAGTACCCAGAACATACCACAGTACCTATGGACCAACCGTAGAAGGGCCAACCCTTGCCTCACCTATAGCGCCGCGGAACTACCGTAAATCCTAGGGTTAGGCGGCAGTTCTTACGGTCATAGAATAGAGTTAGAGTTTCGTTTTTCTAGAGGGTCCATAGAAAATATCTGCATGATTTTCTGAAGATTTTAAACTTGAAAAATCCCAACTCTTGGAAAATTTCCAGCGAGAGAAAAATTGGGTTATTGATATACGTTCGAACTTTTTAACGTCGTCTAAATAACCCGAAATGATGTTAGAATTACGATTACGAAACATTCCGAATTTCTTTTGCATAAAGATAACATCACATGCAATTTTAGCAAAAACAAGCAACACCTAAAACACCAAAACCTAGAGCCTGGAACACCGCACGAAAACGAGGCCAAAAGAAGAATCCAGAACCGGCCAGGCCGGACTTAATGAGTATTTCGCCGGGTCAAAACCAGCCAAATGGTTACGTTTTTATGTGGTGTTCAAGTTACATCTCATATAACATTCTGCAACTGCTTAAAAAAATTTAGACACTTTAAAAATTTCGACAGAAACTAGGTTTTTATTTCGGGTGTTTCGGAGTTGTTTCGGTTTCATAATTATACAAATATCGTCTAATTCTCTAGTATGGATCTGATACCACTGCAAGGTTACCTAGCACAACAGCAAGGTTTCGGGAGGCATCGACCATGCCATTTTTAAAAAATTGTCGCGCTAAAGAACCCTAACCTAGAATCTTAACTAGAGATTTAGACGAATCAAGCATGCAAACAATTTTACATACAAAGTGAACAAGGAATACAACCTTTGTAGACCGGTCATTCACTTCAATAGCTCCATGTAGTAGTCCCTTCGCTCTAAGTTGTGAACTCCCGGACTTTAGAAAGGCTCCACAAGATGAAAGGAACAAGCTTGCTTGAAGTCTTCGAGCCCGAAGATGAACTACGTCGAGGAGACTCAAATCCAAGCTACCTCTTCACTAAATTAGGGTTAAGTGAAGCAAACACTCTAAACTAAATGGCTAATCTAGTAGAGGATGATGAAGTAGAAATTTTGCTCACTTTGGATTTATTTTTCTCACTAGGATTCTTCATCTCTCAAAACCCTAGAAAGCTTTTGGAGATGAGGAAGAAGATGAAGTGGAGAAAGAATGGTGAATCAAATTGTGTGAGAATAGAAACCATGGGTGATTTTATATCATACATTAACTCATGTAGAGAATAAACCGAGGCTAAAGATAATGCTTAGGTTAATAAATATCTTAAGTATAACAAAATTAGTGGACTAAGTCAATGGTCATCACAAGCTTCTCCAAGCTTCCAATCATGACAAATTTCCACTCAATTTTGAATTACTTAAATAAATAAAAACCTTAATATTATCTTAAGTATGGTGTAAGTCTCATACACCCATGTTGCATAAATAAACAAGCATGACACAATAACATATATAACATATATATTAAATGTGTCACAAGTGAGAAAAAGAAACATTTGAGTGAACTAATATTAGTTAATGTATGTTAATATATCAAATATATAATTATACATTAAATTATCAAATCAACACTTGATTTAATAATCCGGTTATATCACATATAATCGACTAATATCATATGTATCAACTTATCGAATCAACACTTGATTCGATAACCCGGCTATATCACATATAACCGAACAATACCATATATCGCGAGAATAGAATACGGTATCACATACACGTATTAATATCAGTCCCGCATATATCATATATGTGCTATTACTTCGTTTCGCTTGAGCCAGGAAACCTCTGTGTAGGACTCTAAAGACTCGTCAATACGCCGGCAGTAGGTGGTGATCATATCAGTCGCCCACAAGCCCAAGCGGTCTGCCAAACGTAACGGCCACCCGAGTATTGAGCGATCAGAAGATCAAAAAGCAAGCGTGCTCATACTCCTGCGAATCCAATCAGTAAAACTACCGTACAGTCCGGTCTCTTCGTCTGATATGTCGCATATCACAGCCTGGGGGTGGTATAATGTCAGACCCCAATAGCCTGATAAGTCATGCCGATGCAAGGTCCATAATGATTCAAGAAACTACTGATAACACTTACCAGTAGATCTCAGCAACCCTGACCAGTGATTTCCTGTTATGGCCAATCGAGCATAGCGCAACATCAACCCCCAATACCGGGAGAGACGAAATCCCTTCCTATCGCTCATTGCCTCCATGTGACTCGGGATTGTACCCAAAAACCACCGTTTTGCACGATCACTTGAACATGGTAAGGTGGAAATCAAAGCATAGTGGGAATCATACAAGGCTCAATGACGATCTCGGGTCGACGGACTAACCTGTACCAGTGTCACCAGAGAACTGCTATCTGACGATAGGTATAATACCATCTAGGAGTTCTCGGCAAGTCAGTTCAGTCTACCCAGTCTCCACTGAGCACCCGTATACCATCTCTGATGTCAAACACCAAAGGATATGGGTTCATCCATCGCCCATCACATGGGTCGAGAAGCGTATACGCTAGTCTACTCTGGAATATCGATGCCTCGTTTCGATACTCCCACGACTATGAGCATTTGAAGGATGTACTTACCGACTACCATTGCCCCACTAATATGATCTGCATCATAATCTTGGAAGTCAAGTACTCATCCTAAGGGCTTTATTAATATGTAATAGAGAGACAATAAGTGTACATGTTAAGATAAAGTGCAACCAGATAGTATACTATCATGTCGAGCAAGAAAGTCCTCCCTATATATGTCCAAGCATCCACTACAATATACATCGTATGTATAGTAATGGCCTCTAAGGCTTACATATAACTAACATTAGCGTCTTGTTGCACGAGCTCAGTGCAACCGCGTTCCCTGTGAAAATGAGGTCGGGATTTTGTTTTGCTCGGGACGAGCAAAAGATAAGTTTGGGGGTATTTGTTCATCACAGAAAACTGCATTTTAATACCACTCATTCATTATTATTTTTGTACAATATCGGTGCTATTAACGCGTGTCTGCTCAATAAATACAGATTACAGGTATTCGTGATAAAATACTGGAAACACACTCAAATACACGGATATGACTTTTGCGAGCCGACACTGCTACCGGAACTGGGAACCGATCAATGTTTGAAAAGATTATTTTTGCAACATGCAAGTGTACACATTTTTTTCTATGTAAAATAGTCCAACACATTACAAGTGTGAACACCTTTTTATGATGCAACACAACTCATGACTTGTGCAAGTGGAGAGGCAAGTGGGCATAAGTCATAAGTGAATGAAAAGTTGTGATGTGATTTGAAGATACTTTTCCCTCCAAATATACTGAGCTAAACCCAAGCCTTTACAAAGAAATCAAACAATGTCAGTGGGATTATGGAGAGTACATATGATCAGTACACAAAAATGCGCCCCATTCGTCAAGACAAAACCAACGAAATTAGAAGAATACCCGGCGCCGCCGGTCCTACCTCGAGAAAAATGCTCCATGTTTCTTCTGGTCACTCCATCTTGTCAAATCATCCTTATTTTATTATTTGTTTATCCAGATTTTGTGTTGATTGATCGATTTTCTATGATCCGTATGAAAAGTGTTATCACAATCAAAGAATTTATAGCCGCGATCAATAACGGTGTCGATGTAGTTCGTTAATGAGAATGGGTCGTCCACTGAGATTCGTGTATTTATTTGTTCTTGTTTTAGTTGAGCCAAAAGAAAATATTAAAGAAAATTCAAGAAAATGAGATTTCAAGATTTAATTGAGTTTATCATTTCAAGAGAATCAAGGAAGAGTTTAAGATTTAGTAATCAAGAAAGTGTCCAATATCAATTTTAGTTATCAAGAAAATTGAAGAATAGCTTGTAGGATTCGATAGGAATTAGTAGCAATGATGAATACTAATAATGACTCATCTTATCTATTGATGAATTATAGCTAGAACGATTGCGATGGATGAAGATTAGGAATCTATTGAAGAAACTAGGGTTTCTCCATCACTATCCCTTGTCCTTTCATTGATCATCATTCAAATCTAGCCTTTAGCAAAGAGAATCATCAATCATTTAATCCCAAATTATAATGAAATTATCAAGAACGGTGATCTCATTCCAAATTTGGTCGTTAACAATTCTTTTTCCTAAAGTTCATAATTCTCATAAGACTTAGGATGCGTATAGGATTTCATCACCATTTGATCTACTAAATTCCTTCGAATCCCTAGCAAGCGGAGATTTACTCACGCATCATGAAAATAAAAGAATCAAGAATTAGAAATTTCATAATGCAAAAATTTAAAGAAAGTGAGAATTAACAATTAATCACCTTTATTAATCAACTTCTAATTACACATTCCTTCGATCCGAGATTACAAGAATTGGTCTCGATCGCTCCCTTGAAGAGGTAACTATTCCGTCGAATTTCGCTTTGCTCGATCTCCGTGAGACTTGGACCTGTCGAGGATCTCGTGCTCTTGATGACGATCGGCTTCGCGTAAAGGATCTTGAATGTCGTCGCTCGATGTTGTTCTCAACGATTCTTGATTTGGATATTGAATTGGAATTGAATTTGGTTTTGGTTTGTGTGCTAGAAATTGACTACCATCAATAACCTCATTAATGTAGGCTTAAGTCCCTTTTTATAGCTCTTCACCCATCTTCCACTAGAAGTTAAGTCAATCTTCCACAAGAAGCTAGGTAGTTATAGGGAAACTTCTAGAATAAGGTAGTTATCAAGCTTCCTCAAAAAACTAGGCTGTTATAGGGAAGTTTCCAGAACAAGGCTGTTACAACGGAGCGTCTTCAATAAGCCAGGTAGTTGCAATGAAGCTTCTGGAGAATTCTCGTCAACCGATACCCTAACTCGGCCGCGGATCCGCGGCCGTTTGGTAAGATCGCTGCTTCATTTTTCTTCTGTCTTCTTGTGTTGATCTCTGGGTTTATATTTGATTTCTGGAATCTTTTTATCACTTCTGAATCTCTGCCAAATTTTAACTCTTTGATTTGCTGCATTTTGTCGGCGAATTTGCGATTTCGATATCTGTCCTGAAATAATTTTCTGCACAAAATCTCACTGAAAATTGTTGAGATATACAATATCATGCTTGAAATAATAAACACACAATTTCCTTCCAGAATGTTGATTATAATGTATAACACGTGATATTTGATATTTTCCAGACGAACTTGTAATATGTGTTATATTTATATCAAACATCATTAGATGATTAGAAAAGTGAGGAAATTGTTATGTTAATGATTGCAATATTTTCGACTGAACAAATTCCCCCAAACTTGACTTTGATCGTCTTGAGCAAACTTCTTTTATTCAAGAGAAGGAGAAAATAAAAAGAAAAACTAACTAGCACACTTTCGTAGGCAACACGATTGCACTGAGCACGTGCAACAAGCCTTTAAACCTCTAGGTGTCCCTAGTAGGAGGAGTGTTGTCTCCTGAGGGTTTTCAGCGGATTGCACCCACAAAATCCCATAATAAAAGGAAGACTGTGAAAGTTACATATAAAATATAAGAATTATAAAAGAAAGAACTTGAAAATCAGAGTTTCCAACTACACTAACTTTTCGGTTGTCATGAGTCCTATCTTAATAGTCATGAAAAGATGTTAGAAATCACATCATCTCTCAATAAAATATCGCATTTATTCTTCATCCCTACCTTTCTTCCAAACACCGATCATATACCCTTACGTGTGTGTAAAAGACATCCCTATACTCGGAGAATTCAATTCAAACTATCATACTCTTGTCCATCTACCTCAGTACTTTTTAGTCGGTGAATACTTTAAATGGAATTGCTCACACATTCTTCATGCGACCGTTAATATTTCTTGAGGTACTAACTGACCGATTACTCAATGTGCTCACATATTAGACGTACTTAGCAATTTCCTCATCTTGCAACACCTAAGCCTTAGCAGTGAGTCAGTGACTCCCAAACCAGTTGGTTTAAGGCACTAGGTGATGAAGCACCCTCGCTATATTTTTTTATACTGCCTTGGTGATTACAAAACCAGTGTTCATTTTTTTCTTCACCATTTTATACTTTTATTTTTCATTTATTATTATTTTCTTCGTACTTTGGCTTTTAGACAAGAGCATTTCAAGGTATCCTCTACTATCGCAAGTTTCAAGACGTATGTAAGTGCGTATAGTAGGGTATCAACGTTCAAATGTTTGGCTTCCAAAATAGGAACTATTTTTCAGACTTATTTTTATGCTCAGATTAGTGACTTCCTTCATCTTACTAACCCTTGGGACAACGGCTCATAACTACTTATTACCAGTTTCGTTCAAGAAAATATCTAACTTTCTTGGTTTTCTTAAATTTTTCCAATCTTTTAAATGTAATTTTTCACTTTCTAATCTTTTATTATAAAAGAAAATTTTTGAAAATTTTGTGTTTTGTGCTTATGCAAAGCGTAATGCAATGTAACGCGTAAATAAGCACAAACCTCCCCCAAACCTATTTACAGCAGTGTCCTCACTGTTGTCTCTTTTAAATCTCAAAAACCTGTAGGCTTGAAAGGAAATGTTATTAACGGGGACAAGAATAAATGGATGTGAAAATCCTCCCCCAAACTTATTTTTTATTTAAGTACAATTTTTCATCATTTTTTTTATAAATTTTTTTTAGTTATTAAATAACTCACCTCCATTCTAAAAATGAGACAATATTATCGGGACATGGAGATGAGGTGGAGGAAAATTAGTCATTGTAAAGCGGCTCCTGTAAAAATAGGAGCCCCTCCGTGGGGTCAGTGGAAAAATACGGTTTTAATCTATGCCCATTCACTTTGAAAATTGTACTGTTTTTTCTATTTTCAACTTCAACTGCCCCATGCGGGTAGACATACCGTACCACAAATGGTCCTTTCTAACGAAATCGGAGCTTACCCGCATGAAGATGGAGACGGGAATCGTAAAGAAGGACTTGTTGTCCTGGGGTTAAAGTTTTTCTCAAAATATTTTTGTCGTGAAATACCTTAGTCCGATTCTTCACTATCACCGCATTATCGTAAGCTTCATCGCGGAGTTCGCTTAGCTCATTTAATTGCAGCTTCCGAAAGTTGCAGGCTTGATTCAAATCGAAGTTAAGTAGAACTAGTGTCACTGACAGACTTGTGGTTAAACCCACTGCCAGCGTACTGTCGAGTCTTTAAAGTCCCACACAGAGGGTTTCCCTGGTTCAGGCGAAACGATATAGAGGCCGTATGGTTTTACGTGCAGGGTTCCGATCATATACATGTACTGGCTACACGGATGTTGCTCGGACGGATAATACTAGTGGGTTTTGGTTTAAGCCGGATTCTAGTATTATATTGTTGGATTATTATTATCTCATTTTATTCGTATTTTTTACAGTACGAATACGGGTATGTATATACGGTGAGGGCATTCTTGTAATTTCACAAGAGATGCTTCTAGAAGGGGACACCTCATTATTGCATTTATCTATTTTTGGAAATAGATTAATGAGGTGGAAAATGGAGATATTTGTGGCATGGTTGAAGCATGGCTAATTCATTTATTTATTCATTTGACTTTACTATTCAAGCATGGTTGATTATTTTCTATTGGAAATATTGCATGCTTGATTATTGAATGACTTAGCCATTCCTCATTGGCCTCTACACCTTAGCTCATTTGTGTTTTCTCACTCTCTCTCCATTTTTACTCCTCTCCTTCTTCCTCAAACCCTAATCTTCACATGTGTTGTGAATTCTAGGGTTCTTGAGATAAAATACTCTAATCATCTCTTTACATCTCCTGAGATATCTAGATTAGCAAACTAGATACCTTAGTTACCTTATTCTTGAGGTTGAAACTTGAACCATAGACTCTCGGGTGGATCATTTTCGACATGAGGAGGCCGACGACCGAGGTTGATTCAAGCCATCTAGGAGCTTAAGAAGAGAAGAAGAAGACCCGAAGGACTTGAACTCTAGAGGTATAAATAGTTAGAACCACTTTGTATTTTTAGCTAGTTAGGGTTTCCGAAAGATCCTGGGGCTTAGGTCGATGTTGCAACTCTTCAAAAAATCGTTTTTTGTGTATTCCGCCTCCCCGCGGACCCCGGGGTGTACGACATCAACTTACATGTATCGCTACATATACGCGTATCCGTATAAAAATACGGATATCACTAAAGAGAGAAAATGAATAGTGAACAATAATACTAAAATATATGTATCAAAATACATATATAAATTACTAAATCAAAACCTGATTTAATAATCCGGCTTAATCCTAAGCCGGACAGTATTATCAAACGTCCGATTAAAATCCGTATATCCCGTATACATATTTAATCGAACCTATACACGTACCAACGTACGGCTCCTACATCTCTCTCCTGAACAGGGAAAAAACCCTCTGTGTGGGACTCTAAAGACTCGACAATACACTGGCAGTAGGTTTAACCACAAGCACGTTAGCGGCACTAGCTGTACGTAACGGCTACCCAGGTACTTGTCGAAAGGGGGGTCGACAATCAAGTACGTCCTTACTCTACTGAGCCTGAGTGTGACAATCTCCATATAGTCCGGTCTCTTCGTCAAAGAGTATCGCATATCGGGTCTAGGATGGATAACGTTAAACCCCTACCAACCCGATAAGTCGTGTCCGAGTCAAGCTCATCACCAACAGAGATACTACCGATCAATTATCAGTAAATCTCATCCACCATGGCCATGGATTTCTGGTGATAGCCAACTGAACACAGCACGATATCGACTCCTAATACCAGAAAAGATGAATCCTGACAATCGACCACTTCCTCCATGTGGCTTGGGACTGTATCCAACTAAAACCTATTTGCACGACTCCTTTGAGCCGTAGTAGGGTAGTAATCAAAGCATAGTGGGAACTTACACGAGACAAATGACGACTTCTAACCTGTACTCATGCCACCTAAGAACTTCCATCTGACGATAGATATATTACCATCTAGAAATTCTCGGCGAGTCCGTCCAGTGTACTCACCTCCAGTGAGCACCTGTATACTAGCATAGGTGACACAACACTAATGGCTTGTGAGACCGGCCACTGCCCTTCGTCAGAGTCTAGAAACGTATACACTAGTCTACTCCGGAATATCGATACCCAGTCTCGATACTCTCACGACTAGGGACATTTAAGGATGTACTTATAGACAACACAGCTCCCACATATATGATCGCCATCATAATGCTGGTTGTCAAGCAACAATCCTATGGGCTTCATTAATGATGAAGACAAACCAGATAGTATACTATCATCTCGAGTAAGACTGTTATACATGTATAGGTCCTTCCTCAATTACCATAATCGCCTATTTGCAATTACAATAATTGCCTTGAGGGCACTATATCCAACAGATCACCCTAAAATAATAATACTGCAGTATATATAGGCTCTATGGCCCAATACAAGAGATAGAAAGAAATCTATTCGAACTTTTCAGAAACTATAAAAATATTAAATTCTAACTCGATCAGATTTCGTCTAAAGGCCGGACCCATTCGGCTAAAAGCCGGCTTTTTGTGTCCAATCGAGTCCAGTTTTGGTGTGATGGCTTGATTCGCTGAGTTGATTAGTTTGTCTTTCTGGTTGGTTCATTGGCTCGACTCTTATATTAGTTTCTTCATTAAATTGTTCACATCCAACGTACGAATAAGTTCGTCTTTTGTGTATTTTTGACCTTTTGACCCTATAATCTGTATTTATTCATAAAACATATCTCGAGTAGTATTAAATAGACAAAATAAGATAAATACGGATATATAAATGTGCAATAAATTACACCAATTAGAATTATTCTACAAAAAGGATGAAATATTGTGGTATTATTAAGCAATTAACCAAAAAAATTGAATAGTGACGTGCGCACGTGCAAAAACCTTAGCTTTTATAGTTTGCACATGAATGTAATTCAACAAGTAGATGAAAATGTGCCATTTAATTTCTTTTTTAAAATAAAAGATGATTAAAAGTCTCCAACATCTATGATACTGATATTCTTTTTTATTATTATTTTGTAAGGGCTTTCTTGTGTTTAAGAAAAATTTACTTTGCAAATTTCTCACTAGCCAACCTCGGAAAGATTAATGTTTATCCGATTTTATATCATTATTTAAATTTCCTGTCAGACCTCTTTTGGTAATTTAGTATCCTTGAATTGTCTTCTAAGGCGTTGAGTTTCAAGAAGGCCTTTGTCCTCTTGAGTATCAAGAATTTTGTTTGTTTGTTTGTTTGAGTATAAAATATGAAGCAATTTAAGGTTTGTTTTGGATTTTTAGTATGAAACTAGCAAGGTGTTGTTAGTGTATATGCCCTAGAGGCCATTACTGTATCATACTAGTTTGTATATTACTTGATGGAAGCTTGGGATATTCACAGTTGAATAAACAATCTTGCTCGAAATGGTAGTATGCTACTTGGTTTGTTTCTACTTTAATGTGTGCATGTGTTTCTTTTAGCATATCGTCTATACACATTAGTGGAGCCCTTAGGATCTTTGCTTGATTACCAGCGTTGTGATGGCAGTCACACTTGTGGGGGCTGGGTAATCTATAAGCACATCCTTATACAGGTCCCTAGTCGTAGGATTATCGAGACGGGGCATTGATACTCCGGAGTAGACTAGCGTATGCGCTTCTCATCCCAGCAGGGGAGATGGTCTGTCCCACAGCCGTCAGTACGTCGTACTTGAGATAGTATGCGGGTGCTCATTAGGTTACGAGTACACTGGACAGGACTCGTCGGGAAATGTTGGTTGGTACTATACCTATCGTTAGTTATCAGTTCCCAGGTGACATGAGTACAGCTTAGTCCGCTGACTTGACACTGTCACTTCGCCTCGAGTGTGTTCCCACTGTTCTTAGATTGCTACCCTACCACGGCTCAAATGAGTCGTGCAAACAGGTAGCAGTTGGGTGCAGTCCCGAAGCACTTGGAGGCAGTGACGGTTAGACAGGATTCGTCTCTCCCGGTATTGGGGGTTGATATCGCGCTGTGTCTAGGAGAGCCATTACACAAAGTCCCTGGCCAGGGCAAGCGAGATATACTGGTAGCGTTTCCAGTGTTATCTCAGGGTGTTCTGGGCTACACTCCGACACGACTTGTACCGCTATTAGAGGACTGACGTTTACCGCCCCCCTGGCCCACCATGCGATACTCTCAGACGAACATACCGGACTGTACGGGGATTGTCACATTCAGGCTCAGTAGGAGTTCGGATGGGTTCACCTCATCAGTCTTCTTATCGGTATCTATCTGGGGACCGTTACGTACAGCTAGTACCACTTGCGGCCTATGGTTAAACCCACTGCCAGCGTAGTGTCGAGTCTTTAAAGTCCTACACAGAGAGCTATTCGCCTTTGGGCAAAACAGAGTAGAGGTCGCATGGTTTTGCGACAGGGCTCGTTCACATCCGCGTACTTATGCACGTTTGGTGTCCGGGCAGTTATTACTAGCGGGCTTTGGTTTAAGACAGATCGTAGTATGTGTTTTGGGATTTGTTTTATCTCATTGTATTCGTGTTCCTCGGAACACGGATGCGTGTGTGTATGCACAGTTGACAGAGGCAGAGGTAGAGGATTCTCATTAGGGTTGTTGACCGTTGACTTTTTCAAAACCCTAATGAGAATAAGAAATATGATTAATAATATTAATTAAGTATTATTGTGCCATGGTTGAGTTGAACATTTGACTTTTGTTGACTTGTTGACTTTGTTGACCGGTTGATCATTATGGACTTGTTGACCATCATCATTTCATTTCTATGACTTTTGTTTACTTGTTGTTCTTTACAAAATGTATTAAATGCATGAAATGATAATGGTCATTGAAACTAACTATCACAATTCTTAATTATTATTATTATCATCATTATTCTTTCTTTTGTGAGCATGGTTGTAAAAATGTCAAGCTCATTCTCACTTTCTCATTCTCTCTCATCCAAAGCTCACCCTCTTCCTCTCTCTCAAAGCTCTCATGTCTCATGTGTTGAGAAGCATGAGCTATTGAGATAAAACCCTCAAAACTCTTCTCTACTCACTCTAGAGTTCTAGGTCTAGCAAGCCAAGCACTTTAGTTGCCTCTCGGTTGAGGTAGGAGCTCAAGGTAGAGGCTTTCGGGTGGATCGTTCTTCGACAACAAGGAGACTACGAGGTGGAGCCGTTCCAACCACTCCAAGGAGCAAGAAGAGAAGGAGTTCAAGACTTAGGTATAACCCCCTAACATAGTAGTTAAACTTCTAGTTAGTTTGCTAGGATTTTGTTTAGCAAAGATTCTGTTTTCTAGTCCATGTTACCTTGTGTCAAAAATCGTTTTTACCGTTTCCGCATCCCCGTAAGAACCGGGACGGGTAACATGGATTTACAGTGGTATCAAAGCCTAGCTAAACAACAACTAGCATGTTAGCAAAATATTTAGAATTTCGATCGGAGAAAAAATCACAAAACACGTCCAAAAACATAACTTTCTGCCGATTTTTAAAACTGCTCAAAAAATAATTCCACACATCTTAAAAATCGGCTCAGGGTTTTGTAGGAACACACAGAAAAAATGAGCCGCTGACTCGGTCAAAGCGCCGCGGAACCGCGGCGAGAACATGCTTCTTGCCGCGGATCCGCGGCCGAGTTGACTCGGCCGCGACTCGTCTTTGCTGCAGTTTCATTAGTGTTCTGTTTTGGGATTTTTAGCACATGTTGTTTCTGCCCAGAATTTTCAGAGAACAAAGTTGTGTTTGGGGTAGTTACAAATCCGTATTTGGATCGAAGTTCTGTAGACTTTAGCTAATGGGTTATATCTGTGATGTGATATATGCACTAAACGTCAACTAATCGCTATACGTCGATTAATGGGGGTTGTGCATATCTGTGATCTGTAATGTTGATGGTTTGTGTATATGAACTCGTTGGATTGTCGCGGATGAATAGCCGGGGGTTGTGAGATGAGAGTTTTCTTTATCTTTCATTTGATGTAATATGTAAATTGATGTAATATTATTTCTATGGCCGCTCATCCGGGATGAGGTTGTAGCCGCCATTGTATATTATTTCTTTTACTGTTTTTGCTCCTAGGATAGACCCAAAGTGGGGTGTACAAACTATCGGGTACCTCAAAGTGTCGAGTGGCCTACTCACGTTGTTGAGGGAGGTTGCTTCATTTCGGGTACTTGGCGGGTAGTTTGTCGTACCCGTAGGGGTCTAGGGTGGGGTTTGGCTATTCATCGCGACCGTGTAATCCGTCTTTCGTTGCAGGCTTGAACGAAACGCGGATTTCTAGTATATCCAATGTGTTCATCTGTGATCTGGAATGGCTATCATTGCATCTGACGAATGTATATATCTATATATGATATCTAGTAGGCGTTGCTTATGTTTTGCATCCGCGCTAGTCCAGCCCGCGCTCTGTCGTTAGTTAAGTAACCTGACGGGTAATGACGGGGCCCCGTGGTGAATGCGGATGGTATAAGCGTACGTCATATTTTCGTTGTTTCTGCAATGGTAGGATTAAATGATGGGATGCATTAAATTAATGCAAGAAAATAAACCAAAGTTAAAGTCGTTGGAACAATTTCAAAACCACTCGGTTTCTTTTCAAAACAGAAAACTTTTAGAAATGTGGAGCTTAAACCACTCCTTTTAAAAGCTATCAAGGTTCCTTCGATTATATCAAGTTCACTACATTCACGGTTTCGCCAAAACCATTCGTAGCCCTCCGTCATTTCATATGAATATTCAATAGTATTCAAGCTATGTTTGTTGACCTTCGTCAAGGCATAGTGATTGGTAGCTGTTGGGTGTTCATATGTAGCATAGATAGATGCGTTGGTTTGGGACAGTCGTATTACCTTATTGACCTTCGCCAAGAGTATATACGGATGGGTTCAAATTAACCTGGACAATGACGGGTAGAACTTGACATGTGACTTATAATTTGTTGAGCTTCGTCAAGGTCATAAGAGCATGGGGCAAAAATCCACATCGGGAGTTTCTAAAGAAACTGAAACTTGCTAGCGCTGCATACCATTTGGAGTGTGATGATTCTGGTAGGATTCCTTCAGTTTTATCACACGATGATATTTGGATCCCGATCCTACTGTGAGTATATGCTACTCCTCGGGAACTTTCTCACTTAACGATCAATGCTATAAACCAAGTAGGTGTCTAGAAAGGTGTTAGCGGGGCTACGCCCACCGGGAAAAGAGGTTATTTAATTAAGGAACTTCGCGAAAGCGTTGGAAAAGCTCTCTCGAAGTACCAACACTGGCCTGGCTGAACGGTTAAGCAAGTATTGTACGGTGAGATTGATCCCGACTAATTCTTCCTTTTTGGTTTGAGGAAGGATTCGAGAAACAGTGGGAGCCATCCTATTTAGATAAACTAAAAACCAATCTAAACTTGCAAGAGCATCATGCTGAGTGTTTTCTTCTCTCTCTCTTAATTGCAGCGACCCAGTGACCATACATAGGTTACATCTAGATAATAAAATGACTGAATCTGACTGTTACGATTGGCAAAGGTCTGTCCAGATGTCCATTACCCATGACAAGCTAGGACACCTCTTAACTAATCAAACCTCTGCCGTCTCAGGACCAGTTTCCCCTGTCACGGATATTGATATCCGTAAGACATCGGAAAAAGACTGTACGAATATCAAGTGCCTCGTGTTGGCCTCAGTTGATGGTGCATACCAGAGGCAGCACGAGAAGATGGACTTAGTTTCTATCTTCCTCCATAACAAAGATTTATATGGAGAGCAATCTCGTATCGCAAGATATGAGACCTCGAACGAATTGCTTCAAGCGAGGTTGGCTATTGGGTCATCTGTAGGGGGCAACGTCCTTACAGAGACCAGCTATTTTGAGCTCACGGACCTGAAGACCACGTTGAAGAACGGGTCAAATACTGACTTGATTCTACAGTATCTGCCCTCTACTTATACCCTGAAGAAAACCAGGGAAGTAGAAGGAAAGAGAAGGGCAAAAGTTTCGGGACTGGATGTAGTAAAGGAGGGACGTTCCTATTGTTATGGGAATGAATATTGGCAGAAGGATTGCAGGGCTAGCAAAGCCAGTAGACAGGATTCGAAGCATGTTGTGGCTTCGGCTTCGGGTGTGTTTGTAGTAGAAAAATGTATGTCAGTTAACCCTACTTCCTGGGTATTGGATACCGGATCAGGATCTCACATCTGTAATTCGTTACAGGCTCTGAGAAACCGTAGGGTTATCAGGATAGGTGATATGACTCTCAGGGTTGCTAACGGAATGAGCATGGACGCTGAATCCGTAAGGGAATATCATCTTGGACTGACAACTGGGCAGATATTGATTCTGCGTAACTGTTTGTATGTACCTAGTGCGACTTGTAATATCATATCTGTATCCTTACTTTCTAAGGAAGGATATGATTTTACTTTTGTAAGCGATGTGGTCCACATCCACCTAAATCAAATTCTGATTGGGTCAGGTACATTAGAAAACAGGATATACGTATTAAATCAAGCTCAGATTTTCAGTGTCCAGAACACACTTAAAAGAAAGTCTCCGGAAACAAATCAGGCTTTCTTATGGCATTGTAGACTGGGTCACATTAATGAGACATGGTTAACAAAGTTACATAAAGAGGGATATTTGAATCCGTTCGAGTATCAGTCTTATGCTACTTGTGAATCTTGTCTCATGGGAAAGATGACAAAGACTCCGTTCACTGGACACGGAGTAAGAGTGAGCGAGCTCTTGGGACTCATACACAGTGACGTGTGTGGTCCAATGTCTACACATGCGCGAAGTGGTTATTCATACTTCATTACTTTTACGGATGATTTCTCTAGGTATGGACATGTCTTCCTGATGAAGCATAAATCCGAGGCCTTTGAGAAATTTCAGGAATACAAGAATGAAGTTGAAAAACAAACAGGCAAGAGTATAAAGACACTGAAATCTGATCGAGGTGGTGAATACTTGAGTGCCGAGTTTCTGGACTGCTTAAAAGAGAATGGAATTCTCTCTCAGCTTACTCCTCCATACACACCACAACATAACGGTGTATCTGAAAGGCGGAATCGAACCCTATTGGATATAGTTCGTTCCATGATGAGTAAGGCTGAGTTGCCGCGATCTTTCTGGGGTTATGCACTAGAAACAGCTGCATATCTTTTGAACAAGGCTCCAACCAAGACTGTGCCTACCACCCCATATCAGATGTGGAGTGGGAAGAAACCCTGTTTTAAGTATCTTAAGACATGGGGATGTCCAGCTTTTGTAAAGAAGCAGCATGCGGACAAGCTCGAGGCACGCTCAGTACCGTGTAAGTTTGTGGGATACCTCAAGAACTCCAGGGCGTATCTTTTCTATTCCGCAGAGGAACAAAAGGTTTTTGTTTCTCAGCATGCCCACTTCTTGGAAACTGAATTTTTAGAAAGTCAGATAAGTGGGAGCGCAATAGAACTGGAAGAAATTTCAGAACCACAAACTGTTACTGAAAGCTTGGAACAACCAGAAGTTTCAGGAGAACCGGACATCCCTGCGCCACTCCGTAGGAGTAGTAGGCAGTCTCATCCGCCCGAGAGATACTACGGTTTTCTCATAGACAGGGATAGAGAGGATTGCACTATTGATTATGATGAGCCTACTAGCTTCCAGCAAGCCATTCAGAGCGGTGACTCGGTAAAATGGCTGGATGCAATGCGGACCGAGATGGAGTCCATGTACACCAACAAAATTTGGACTTTGGACTTTGCTCCAGAAGGGGTAAAACCCGTAGGCTGCAAATGAATCTTCAGAAAGAAGATTGGTGTAGATGGGCAGGTTGAAACCTATAAAGCTAGACTTGTTGCAAAGGGTTTTCGTCAAAGACCTGGTTTGGACTATGACGAGACCTTTTCTCCAGTAGCTATGCTCAAATCCATTCGGATCCTTCTTGCCATTGCTGCCTTCCACGATTATGAGATCTGGCAGATTGACGTAAAGACGGCTTTCCTAAATGGAAATTTGGAAGAATGCGCCTATATGGATCAGCCGGAGGGATTCATTCAGAGTGGGAGCAGTAGTAAAGTGTGCAAGTTGCTTAAGTCCATCTATGGACTGAAGCAGGCATCGCGGAGTTAGAACATCTGCTTTGATGATACTGTCAAAGAATTCGACTTTATCAAAAACCCAGATGAACCATGCATTTACAGTAAGATTGTAGGGAGAACTGTGGTATTCCTCGTCTTGTACGTGGATGACATTCTCCTAATAGAAAATGATATTCCTATGCAACAGTCAGTCAAATGATTCTTATCACAGAGGTTCTCCATGAAGGACCTGGGCGATGCCAACTACATTCTGGGGATCCAGATCTATCGTGATAGATCCAAGAGGATGTTGGGACTTTCGCAGTCCAGGTACATCGACACCATACTGAAACGATTCATTATGGAAGATTCAAAGCGCGGTAATCTACCGGCTTGTCACGGAATCACCATCTCCAAAGATATGTCTCCCAAGACTGATTTGGAAGGGCTCGCATGTCATCTATACCCTACGCATCAGCGGTAGGCTCTATAATGTATGCGATGTTGTGTACCAGACCAGATGTAGCATACGCATTGAGCGTTGTAAGCCGGTATCAGTCGGACCCAGGAGAGAAACACTGGATAGCAGTAAAGAACATTCTCAAGTACCTGAGAAGGACTAAGGAGATGTTCTTGGTGTATGGCAGAAAAGACCTCCAGATCGAGGCCTTTGCTGACTCCAGCTTCCAGAGTGACAAGGATGACTCCAAGTCCATGTCGGGTTATGTCTTTACCCTCAATGGAGGGGCGGTTTGCTGGAAGAGCTCCAAGCAGGAAACCGTTGCTGACTCAACTATGGAAGCGGAGTACATAGCTGCTTGCGATGCCGCAAAGGAAACTGTCTGGATGAAGAAGTTCCTCACGGAGCTTCAGGTGGTTCCTACCATTGTTGATCCAATACCGCTGTATTGTGACAACAACGGCGCTATAGCTTTAGCAAAGGAACCCAGGTCCTATCAGAAGTCCAGGCACATTTTGAGGCGGTACCACCTGATTAGGGAGATCGTAGATCGCCGGGAGATCGAGGTGAAGAGAGTAAATTCGGAGAATAACACTGCAGATCCATTCACGAAGGCCATACCCCAGACTCAGTTCGAGCGGCTGATCGAGATGATAGGTCTTCGATACGCCAGTATATGACCTTAGTGCAAGTGGGAGATTGTTAGTGTATATGCCCTAGAGGCCATTACTGTATCATACTAGTTTGTATATTACTTGATGGAAGCTTGGGATATTCATAGTTGAATAGACAATCTTGCTCGAAATGGTAGTATGCTACTTGGTTTGTTTCTACTTTAATGTGTGCATGTGTTTCTTTTAGCATATCGCCTATACACATTAGTGGAGCCCTTAGGATCTTTGCTTGATTACCAACATTGTGATGGCAGTCACACTAGTGGGGGCTGGGTAATCTATAAGCACATCCTTATACAGGTCCCTAGTCGTAGGATTATCAAGACGGGGCATCGATACTCCGGAGTAGACTAGCGTATGCGCTTCTCATCCCAGCAGGGGAGATGGTCTGTCCCACAGCCGTCAGTACGTCGTACTTGAGATAGTATGCGGGTGCTCGTTAGGTTACGAGTACACTGGACAGGACTCGTCGGGAACTGTTGGTTGGTACTATACCTATCGTCAGTTATCAATTCCCAGAAGACATGAGTACAGCTTAGTCCGCTGACTTGACACTGTCACTTCGCCTCGAGTGTGTTCCCACTGTTCTTAGATTGCTACCCTACCACGGCTCAAATGAGTCGTGCAAACAGGTAGCAGTTGGGTGCAGTCCTGAAGCATTTGGAGACAGTGACGGTTAGACAGGATTCGTCTCTTCCGGTATTGGGGGTTGATATCGCGCTGTGTCTAGGAGAGCCATTACACAAAGTCCCTGGCCAGGGCAAGCGAGATATACTGGTAGCGTTTCCAGTGTTATCTCAGGGTGTTCTGGGCTACACTCCGACACGACTTGTACCGCTATTAGGGGACTGACGTTTACCGCCCCCTGGCCCGCTATGCGATACTCTCAGACGAACAGACCGGACTGTACGGAGATTGTTATATTCAGGCTCAGTAGGAGTTCGGATGGGTTCACCTCATCAGTCTTTTTATCGGCATCTACCTGGGGACCGTTACGTACAGCTAGTATCGCTTGCGGCCTATGGTTAAACCCAGTGCCAGCATAGTGTCGAGTCTTTAGAGTCCCACACAGAGAGCTATTCGCCTTTGGGCAAAACAGAGTAGAGGTCGCATGGTTTTGCGACAGGGTTCGTTCACATCCGCGCACTTGTGCACGTTTGGTGTCCTGGCAGTTATTACTAGCGGGCTTTGGTTTAAGCCAGATCCTAGTATATGTTTTGGGATTGGTTTTATCTCATTGTATTCGTATTCCTCGGAATACGGATGCGGGTGTGTATGCACAGTTGAAAGAGGCAGAGGCAGAGGATTCTCATTATGGCTGTTGACCGTTGACTTTTTCAAAACCCTAATGAGAATAAGAAATATGATTAATAATATTAATTAAGTATTATTGTGCCATGGTTGAGTTGAACATTTGACTTTTGTTGACTTATTGTCTTTGTTGATCGGTTGACCATTGTGGACTTGTTGACCATCATCATTTCATTTTTATGACTTTTGTTTACTTGTTGTTCTTTACAAAATGCATTAAATAGATAAAATGATAATGGTCATTGAAACTAACCATCACAATTCTTAAATATTATTATTATCATCATTATTCTTTCTTTTGTGAGTATGGTTGTAAAAAAGTCAAGCTCATTCTCACTTTCTCATTCTCTCTCATCCAAAGCTCACCCTCTTTCTCTCTCTCTCAAAGCTCTCATGTCTCATGTGTTGAGAAGCATGAGTTATTGAGATAAAACCCTCAAAACTCTTCTCTACTCACTCTAGAATTCTAGCTCTAGCAAGCCAAGCATTTTAGTTGCCTCTCGGTTGAGGTAGGAGCTCAAGGTAGAGGCTTTCGGGTGGATCTTTCTTCGACAACAAGGAGACTACGAGGTGGAGCCATTCCAACCACTCCAAGGAGCAAGAAGAGAAGGAGTTCAAGACCTAGGTATAACCCCCTAATATAGTAGTTAAACTTCTAGTTAGTTTGCTAGGTTTTTGTTTAGCAAAGATCCTGTTTTCTAGTCCATGTTACCTTGTGTCAAAAATCGTTTTTTACCGTTTCCGCATCCCCGTAAGAACCGGGACGGGTAACGTGGACTTACAGGTGCCCCACACACACATGCGTGGGGCGAACAGCAATTTCCAAGAAAAGAAGAGGCTAAGTGAAATTTCTCTAGAAATGAATTCAGCAAAATAAGGTCCAAAAGTAAATTTACATGAAATCCAGGTGGCTGGCCAAAATTTCAAGGGGATCTTTGCTGCATGTATCAGAAGCTTGAGGAGCCACATGTGAATTACCTCAAAATCTAGGGGTCTAAGGCTAATTTTCCCGGACTCTGAGGTTTGCGTACAGTTTTCTAATCAATATCAAGTAGAGAGGGAAATATTGGAAATTGAAATGAAGTTTTAGTCTTCTAACCATATATAGATAAGTTTGAAAGGCTGGAAAATACATTTTGACGGGTTTGAATGAAATTTTACAAAATATAAGGGGCAAAATTTAATTTAGAATGGGTATAATGCAAATTTTCATGAACTGTAGGGAGCCGAAGTAAATTTTTCCACTCACAACAAATATTTATGAAAAGAAATGGGCCAAATGCGAAATTCTCTAAAACCTAAGGGGTTGAGTATAATATTTCAAGGAAAGCCACAAAATTGTGCCGATCTACTCCCTGTGTATATATTTCTTATTTCTTATATATAATAATAACTGGGTTGTATAGAAAGAGAGCTCTGCCCATTGTGAGATTCAAAACAAATGACCTCCATAGAAAATTCAAGATAAATTGTGTTGTTATTAAAGAGGGAGTAAATGTAACCGCACATTGGTTCTAACTTTAAAAAAGAAATGAATTAAAAACAAATAGGTAGAAGTGAGCTAAAATCAAGTCCAAAGACAATACTTTTAGGCCTAACTTGAATTGACACATTTTTCTTATACGAGCTAATGTTACAGCCCACTTAATCAGCACCTAAACTCAATAAAATAACACCGACTCCACAAGAAAACAAGTGGATTTTGTCCTCCATGCTTGTCCAAGTCAAGCCCAAAATCAATGAAACAGATGGGCCATAGGCCCAACTATTAAAATTGAAATAGGAACAAGTCATGTGAAGCTTTCAATTTCAAATCAAAAGGTTAAAAATTAAAGAAAGAAAGAAAAATGATCAATTAATAGGATATGCACGAGTTATCCTTATATTCCAATAAAAACGTGTCAACTAATGGTTGCAATTATCTACACTCGTATTTTGCACATGCCATACACATGACTTGAACCAAAGTTTTTGTGTTAGTTTCTTTTTTGGAACTGTGTGTTAGTTTAAATTGATACAAAAGTACAAACATAAACAAAAAAATAAATAATATGTCTGATTTTGATTTTGAGTTTTATTCCTTTTGAAATGATTCCTTAATGGTTACACATTTTTAACCACACTTACCATAGTATACTTTTTCACCTAAAAATTTTCTCTCCAGACAACAGTCGCTAAACGTGAAGAGGTAATGTTAGAGATTTCACTAATTCATTTCGGTTTAAAATGCAGCCCAAAAGCAAGAAACCCGCCAAATGTTTGAAAACCTCTACATTGTCTCCCACACTTGACTGCCGTTAGAATTTTCACCCAAAAATTATATGGCTTGACCAAAATGCCTCAACAAAACAAAAAAGAACAAAAATAGTATTTATAGGAATTCTGGCGTATTTTTTGTTGAGCCATCATAAAAATTGAATGAAAAGTTTAACCGAAGTTAAGTGAGGGGACAAAGTACAGGTTTTTAAACATTATAGGGTTTCGCTTTTTAGAATGTGAGGAGGGTTTTCCCGCATTTAAGATATTCATTTCTAAGTAGGGTTCATTTACGGGGAAAGGAACTCGCAAGGCCTATTATTACCAATCTCTTCCCTCCTCCACTCCTCCACACACACACCCCATTTAAAAAGGGTAAATTGTCAAAACGGCCTAAGCCCGCTTCATACTTGTGTAAAAAACTCTAGTATTTTTGCTCAACTTAAAAACCCTTGACCAATCAAAACACCCGTATACCAGTTGCTTATAATATCTAACCAGTTACATATAATATTCAAACAGTTGAGTGAATACAATACCTAAATAAAATACAGCCCAAAGATTTTTTCATAAAGATTTTGAGCAGTGCCTGACAATTTCGAAAATTACAGTGATTTTAAACAACACTCGAACAGTCCGGAAGCTTTTTGACAATAGGCCCTTTAAAAAACCCAACTCAGATGGGGTTTACGCTCCAAACAAAACCGGACCCGTTTCGTCCCCTAATGAAACCTTGCCCAAAAGAACCCTAAGTCTCCATTTTGATGTCGAATTTGATGGAGGAGAGAGGAAGAAGGGTTGCAGTTGTGGTTCTTGGCGACATCGGCCGCAGCCCAAGGATGCAGTACCACGCCCTCTCCCTCGCTCAACAGGTTTCTCATTAAAATCGAATTTGATCTTTCAATTTTAATCTAATTTGTTTGCAAGATCAAAATTTCATTTTTTTCTTGGTGATATAATTTCAAGTTTCTTATCGAAGTTAGTGTTTTTGTAGCTAATTAGGTTAGGTTTTTGGTAATTTATAGATTTGTTTTGGTTTGTGCAGGCGCATCTTGAGGTGGACATTGTTGCAAATGGAGGTGTGCTATATAAAATTCATGTGCAAATCTCAATTTTTTTAATTTTTACCTTTTTTATTTCAAAGTCTGATGCCTTTTCCTGATCTCGATTGAGTTAATGCGTTTAGAGCATTGCCCATTAGATTTTTGCTATAAATACTTTCGACTTTGAGAACTGTTGCAAGATCGAGTGTTGTGCGTTGCATGCAAGTAATAATTGTTAACAACTTAAAAGGTTGAAGAATTGATCATAATAAGCAAGACTTTGACTTAAAATGGACTACTTTCTTACACTACATTTTATAAGTTTGTTTTGTTCGTGAAAGTGGCGGGTTGACCGAATATTCTTTTCACTAGGAAGTTTTAATATGATTGTTGTATGTTTAATATGGAAATAACCTTAATTACTTGATTCAAATCTATTTTGAGGTGGTATTCACTAACCAAGTTGGTGTTTGTTGCGTTGTTGCTATTTGAAACTACATCGATTAAACCCGAGCTGTCTGATTCAATAATTGACCATTTTGTTAAAGGCATCTGGCATAACTTTTACTTGCATTTATAACTATGGATTTCTTATCTTTAAGATGCCTTAAAGTTGAATAAAGCCACATCATATCAGGGGCATCTAGATTTATCTAGTTAACTATGTTAGTCTGATGTAGGACGGGAGCGATAGGGCTCTAGACATTTATTTGTGGATGCAAAAATGACAAACAAGCAAGCAACTCTAAGATGTAAAAACACACAAGAGACCCGATTTTAAAAATTGTGAAAAGTAAATAATATAAACGTGACAAGCTATGACCCATAATCGAACAACAAATTTAAAGATTCGAATTTGTATTGATATCAGATTATCCGTAAAGGGTAAATAACTATAACTCGGTACAATGATCACAAGTATAATAGATCTGGAAAATTTAGGAACAAGTCATCTTTGATCTAAATATTTAAATAAGTGCTCGATCTATTGAAATTTGACCTCAATCATAAGTTAATTTAATTTTTCAAACTATTAATCCCTTGATTAACTTGAGTTCAAGATGTTATATCTCAATATGAAGTATCCTTTAGTAGCTTGTTGTTGCCCCTATGTGCGTTGATCCAAAACATGAAAATCATTCTAATATTTAATTAATAGGCTAAAGCGTTGTTACTTTTCAAAGTTTATAAAAGTTTTATGGATCAACCAAAACTTGAGATCATGCAAATCCACAAATAAACTAGTCTCGGATTCGTGGTCTGCTGCTTTAATTCGACAAATCTAAAGAGCGATAATGCGATTTGACGATGATGAACGACGATTTGATGGCGAGTTGATAACGATAGTGATGTACATAAGTTCAAATAACGGTGACAAATAACAATGACGATAAGAACGACAATACTATTGGGATCAACCCTGCCGATTTGATATCTTGACCGTAGCTGAAAGGTTTTCGATCGTAGCTGAAGAAAAGGATCATCCGCAGCCGATGAATAAGCAAACTCTGCAGAGATCTCTAACACAATTTATTAATAGAAATTTTCAATCATTCAATAATCTATAAAAGAGATCTAAGGTTAGGAAACTCTAATAAAGTCGACAAAATAATGTAAAATATTAAATTGCAAAACTAAAAAAAATCTAAACTTAACAAATAAAATCTAGACTGTTAGTCCCGCATCATTCTTCTCGGCTTCGAAAATTTCACCACCTAGTGATTTATTGGTAAAGTGATAAAACTTTGACAATGCGTAGAAATTGGATGAATGAATACACTGTGCAGTTAGGAAGTAGAGACCCTAATGAAGCTCCAATCAAATTTCGAATGGTGTAAACTAAACTATCTCTCAAGAATAATAACATGAAATCAATTGGTTCATGAAATGGGTCAAGTCCTCAATATAAACACTATTAAATTATCTAAACTAGGTATTTGACTCAAATTTTCTTAAAATATAATATAGCTCTAGACATTAAGTGTTAATTTCATTATTTTTTTGGACGCATTTTTATTAACACTCATCTTTTGTTCGTCTGTAAATATTAGCCGTGATTTTATTAAATTATTTATCACATCTAGTGTCGGATCTCAATGTGCAAGCATGCAAATACTGCGACTGAAAGTACGGACTTGTTTTAAATGCACACCCTAAGGACACAATTCGAATAATTTATGCTTAACACTAACCATTCAAAAGCGCTATCCCTATACACGCATGAATAGTAGTATCCATTACAGAAATGCGACTCGTAAAGCATCTTGACCTAACAATATGAGCAATATTAGTGCTGATTATTCTCAATATGATTATTCTATTAGAAAAGATACACGTGCTAGAGAGTAATAGTTATAGGAAACTCTATGATCATAATAATAATCCATATTGTCGTAATATAAATTTCTAGTCATTATAAGTCGCGCGAAAGCGCTTACCGTAACATTCTCGTTGTGATGATACATCTCTAAAACTTAAGCTATGATACCAATCTGATCCAAACACATGTAATTCATTCTGATCTATGATCACTTATAAGATTTTTGGGAAACCTAATCTTATAACCATTACTAGTGATATTTTTCAGGATTCTGTGAAGCCAGCTGTTGATATGTGCACACAGCGAGTTTTATTTAGTTTCCAGATCATCCTGTCAAGATTCTTTAGTTTCTGTAGAGTCTAGCGATACTATTGATGCTTCTCCGTTAGATGACACATACACCGAGTCCACACAATCAGTTACCGAAGATAGCTTGATGATATCAATGGATCTCATATTGTCGATATTTCTTCCGAGATTAGTATTACGATTGAATCACCTCTAGTTTTCATTCCTTATTTTTAGATGAATCCAACAAATTATGAAGTTATTAGTCGACACCTATACCATTAGTGCAGCTTCATATTGCTGGGTCTAGACTTCACTCCATTGTTTATGCATCTTTTTTCTCACCTATGAATAAATGGCGAGTTGGGTTATCCACATTTATGCATGACATTAATATTGTTCATTTTGTTGGGTTTAGAGTGTTTAATGAGTCATATTTCTCAATTTGATATTTTCTTTCATGCATGTATAAGGATAGAGTGTTCGAATGGTTGGTGTTAATATCTGATGTAACGAAGGCATTAAGCATAAATCATTCCAATTGTGTCCTTAAGGGTATATTTAAAATGACTCTGCACTTTCATTCACAGTATCTGCATCCTTAGTACATTGAAATCCGACGGTAAATAGCTATGATAAATAAATTTTATAAAATTATGACTACTCTTTACAGGCAAACAAAAAATTTAAGAGAAGATGAGCGTTGATAGAAGTGCGTCCATAGATGGTAATGAAATTAACTCTCAATATCTAGATGCATATTATATTTTTAAAAAATTTGGGTCAAATACCTAGTTTAGATATTTGAATATTGTTCATATTGACGACTTGATCCATTTTATAAACCTATTGATTTCATGCTATTATTCTTGAGAGATAGTTCGGCTTACACTATTCGGAATTTGATTGGAGTTTCATTGCGATATCCATTTCTTTACCGTGTAGAATGTTCATTCACGCAGCTTCTATGCATCGTCAGAGTTTCATCATGTTTACAATTCACCAGGTGGTGAAGTTTTCGAAGCCAAGAATGATGTGGGACCATCAATTTATGTTTTATTATATTAGGTTTTATTTGTTAATTTTAGATTAGTCTAGTTTTGCAATTTGAGATCTATTTAGGTTATTTTGTTAACTGTATTAGGGTTTCCCTATATAAAGGAATTCTAAATCTCTTTTATGAATTATTGAATAATTGAAATATTTTATTAATAAAATTGTATGTTTGAGATCTCTGCGGAGTTTGCTTGTTCATTAGCTTGATCGATCCTTTTCTTCGGCTACAGTCGATCCCAACACTATCATCTAAGATTAGTTCCAAAATTTTTCAGATCTATTATACTTGTGATCATTAAACCTAGTTGTGGTTATTTACCCACTACGGATAATTTGATATCAATACAAATTCAGATCTTTAAATTAGTTCAATTATGGGTCGTAGCTTGTCACGTTTATTTATATTATTTATTTTTCACAATTAATAAATCGGATCTCTTTTTTGTTTTTGCATCTTAAAATTGCTTGCTTGTTTGTCATTTTTGCATTCACACATATATGTCTTGCGGCCATATCGTTCCTATACTGTGTAAAATTTTCGAGAAAAGGATTGATCGCAACCGATGAACAAGCACACTCCGTAGAGATCTCAAACACAATTTTTTTAATAGAATATTTCATTCATGCAATAATCCATAAAAGAGTTCTAGGGCTTTCATTATATTGGGAAACCCTAATACCGTTGGCAAAATAACTTAAACAAATCTCAAATTGCAAAACCAGACTAAGCTAAAATTAATATGTAAAACCTAAAGTAATAAAACATAAACGAATGGCCACATATCATAGTATATCTTTTCTATATCTACATGGAGCACAGTAGTATATTGGAACACATGAAAAATATCTTTCAATGTCATTTTCAATAATTCTGAAAGTATAACTCAGTTTTTCCTATTTTGAATTTTAATTCAGGATTGTTTTTGTAATATACCCTTAAATTTACTCTCATATAAACAATTTTCGTAATCATGTTTCATCATCTCTTCTAAAATTGTGCAGCACAACATACATGTTCAATTTATGTAGTATAAGTGAATAGTTTTGTACATGTTATTTTTCTAATATGGTTATTCAAATTTTCTGGTTCTGAAGGCCTTCTTTATGTAAGAAATGAGCATTTATAGATCCCATCAAAGTTGCTGGGATTCGTATGATGGGTATATGTTGAAAATCAAAATGAATAGTGTTAGCCAAACAGAATTTGTGTAATAATTGGGATTCATCGAATTCTCAAAGTCCGCATTGGTTTTAAATTTTTATATAGGCATGCGAAATCTGTGTCTCTGGAAATGTACATTTTTAGTCCCATCGCTGTATTTGCACTTGATGCTATGAGTACAAACATGGCATGAATCTTTAGCAGGGTAATGGTTTTACCATAGTTTTGAGATCTTGGTTCTATCAGAAGACCTGAGAGACAAATGAGCACATTTTATTTGGGATGTATGAAGTGTAGTTCTTCTCAGATTTTACATAATAGGCATATGTCCAGCTATTGAAGAGATAAACTATAAACCTGGATATAATATAGGCCATCAATCCTCTATACTTTATATTTCTTTTATTACTCATCGGGATAGAACAAAAGCACCTTCATCATGTACTGCTGTGATTGCTTTTAAGAAGTTGCCTTGTTATGCGCTCACACTTAGAAAATGTCTAGGGTTATCAATGGATATTATCATAATTATATATCTCTATAGCGTGCTAAATCTAATTATGTTTATAAAATGATCTTTTCGGACTGTAACTTCACAGAGTGCTTAAGCAGCTGCCTAGGCTTCACTTCAAGCTCTCAAGCTAAGTGGGGCTGCCAAAGTGCCTATGCAAGACAACCTACACAGCCTGGGTGGTGGATGACTGTGTGTGCTTGTACTTGTGTTCGTATGCACCCGTATAACCTAGGCAACATCAGTAACTAAGTTGCACTAACAATTAGCTGATGTGAATTGCTTATAATTTAATAGGAATTTTGAAAGCAGTGCGATTATGTACCATAGTAACACCTAGGTATTTTGGATATCCACGTTGCTGAAACAAGTGAATGATCCTATTCATTTTGTTCATAGTTTAATGCTCGTGCAATTTTATTATTATTTGTTTTTGTTGGAGGGTTGGTTTTTTTTGGGGGGGGGGGTATAGACAGGGAGTAGTTTATATTCCTGTAATTATGAATGCCAAGTTATAGACATACTATTATTTTGTTTATCTTTCCTTGCTTTTCTTCTCATGCAACTCTTCTATTCCTTTCATTATATATTTCATTATTCATTTGTTTAATCCAGTTCGTTCTCTTTCATTTCTTCAAGCTCTCTTTTTCTATTGCACTGTTGTCAATCCAAATGTTTAGGAAGTGTCTATTCATGTGGACACCTCAGACACGTGCACACAAATAGGAGTTAGAAACTAGAGGCATATATCTCAGTTGATAGATAAGCAAGCAGTTATTAATTGAAAGACACCCACTGTTAAATTCTCGTAAAGTTGAACATTGAAATATACCTCGTTATTGATTTTAATAGTTATTTACTTGTACTTGAGAATGATTTTGATTCTTTTGGTGGGAAACTAATAAGATGCTCATCATTATTTTGTCTAAATACTTTCTTTCTTGATACTTGGTCTGAGAGAAAATTTAGAGCTTATTCCATATTATTTTCTCAAGGCTTGAGATATTTTGTCTGAATGAGCCGACCTTTAAGATTGTTAGTTTTTAAGTCTAATTACCAGGAATTTGGACATGGCCAGCTGGTATAAATCTGAAAATATTGAATAATGGAATGAGAGATATTTTCAGGAAAAAAAAGATATTAGGAGTGTACTATATTTTTGTTGATTTTTGAGGTGAATATTTTCCTTTAACCAGAAGCAGAATGTATATCAATGTGAGTTTATCTCCAAAATATTTTTGTGGTCATTGTAACAAACATGGTTCTAAATATCCGCCATCTCGGGCGATATCTCGGGCGATATATCGATATCAGCGTGCCCAATGATACGATATATCAAATTTTGCTCAAATCTCGTTTTGGAGCCATATCGGCCGAGATGGTGAAATATCGGGCGATATCTCGAGTTTCTTGTATCGCTAAATATCGGACCGAGATGGTGTAAAAATGATTTGGTTTAAAGTTTAAACCCGACCCGACCCCTTAACATTACCAATTAAAATATTTTCTCCCTAAATTCTAAACCCCTAATTCTGAGCTCGATAGCATCCTCCTCTCGACGCCACCATCTCCTCATCCTCCTTTCGACGTCGCTTCCCCATCCTCTCGACATTGCCGTATCCTCTTGTCGCGTCATCCCCTCGATTGCTGGCCCTAGCCCTCTTCTTCTTTTTTAGGTATCCCTAAGTTAAGTTTTTGTTTCTTTTTTGTTAGTTGTAATTGTTAACTGTTAAATATAGTTTTATGTTTTTAAAAGTAGACAATACTTATATATTTGTATTTGAAAATACAATATATTATATTATTACATAATTTCGCAAGTCAATATGCCCAATGTTGTCGTCCGATATGCTTGATATATACGTCCGATATGTCCGATATTGATATCTGATATGACCGTCCGATATGAACTCGTATCGCCGTGATATCATCCGGTTTCCGCAATCCGATATTGAAAACATCTATCCAATACAAACCCGATATCCGGTATTTAGAACCTTGGTAACAAATAACATACAAGCATTCGGTCTTCTTAATAATTACAACCTTTTGAACAAGGTTTTAAATCTTCGTGATATTTGTATCTGAGGATCATTTTTTATGGTCAAAATCGACCATCTTAGCTATGTTGGCTATTTTGGATTGGAATATTGGATTTTTTAAATCTTTTGACTCAACTGTTTTTAAAAACGTGAAAATTTTAAATAAAATAACTATTAACTATAAACGATTTGACATATATTTAGTAATTAATTATATCTGGAATGAGTTTTAAAACATGTTGTAAAGATAACTTAAACCGGTTGTCATTTTTTAGTAAATAATGGTGTCAAATGACCAGTAATCCATTAATAAACTTACTAACCCATTAATTCACTTAATACTAAAACCCCAATTATCAATTGGTAGACCCAATATGAATATTCGTGATATCAATCTCGGTATTGGAACTCAAATGTTCATTTTTCGGACCAGGAACACCCAACTTGAATCCGTGGATTTATAACTTGCTTTTGAGTTTTGATATTTCTAGTATTTTCTCGATCAAGGAAAACACATCTACAGTTTCCCTCATCTTTGCTTATTCTCCTCGGAACACATCATATATCTATTCATCTTGTTTGATCTTAATTAATAAATCTCTAGCATGTCAACAACCAATTTGGTATGAGGGTGAGAGTGGAGGCCAAATAATTATTTCTGCAATTTTGCCTTCTATTTGAAATTTATCATCTACTCTAATTAGTGTATGGTTTTCCATTAAGAAGAGTGGAACGTGTAAAAGTTGGGAGTCAAATTGGAAATTGGTATCAACATAAATAGTAGAGACTCTCCCATAACCTGTCATTGTAATTATGCTCTAGGAGAGTATATCATGGTCTACGTTTTCAACTAGGATAGCTATAATGAAACAATTTACTATTTAAGAAATGTAAGGGAAATGTGAGTGAGTTACCACTTCAAGTGCTAATCCCCTGCTAGATGCCTTAAGTTACATTGTTGCATTGATGCAAACACCCCAGACTTCCTACACTCATCAGTTACTCATGTTGTCCCTGGGCCATAATCATATCATATCGTACTGAAATCTTTAGTTGTTTGAGTTTCTCTTTTGGCTGGTTCACTGCCAAAATATTTGAAAAATGAAAATAATAGAAGAAAACAAGTTCTAAACCTACTCATGGAAATATTACTATATGTTTATAGTGTAACACAATTTCAGTCATAGCTACAACACGAGTATTTAAATTGTCGATTAAGACACATCTCGCAAATTTAATATCCATGTAATTCCTAATGAAGAAAAGAAAAGCATCTAACATTGCATGCTAGTATTTACCACATTTACCGAAAAGTGATGCTTTTCCTTGAATGTTCTAATATACTTATGTTCAACATTTTTTTATGGAGCTCGGGAAATTAAGATCAAAGGACTGTACAGTTGGCAAAGACCTTTCAATGCACATCCACAAGAAAGAATTGCTGGTTCCAAGTTGTAGATCATTGTGACAGCATTGCAAGAAGCATATTTCTGAATGAACGTATTCAAGAGTTAACCAAATACGCTGCCAAATACGCTGCCTGTTGTTTTTTTAAGGCAACTGCTGCATCGAAATGTCCCACAAGACTTGGTTACTTAATATGGCCTTTACATACCACATTATCATTGCCTATACTTTTTAGTTCTTTTCCAACTGCTAACTAAATCATTATCTATGAATTACTGAACACCATACATTCTTACCTAGTTTTTCTCTACATTCATTGGAATAGATAACATAATTATCTGTAAGATATAATTGTGTGGCTTTTTGCTTTTGGAAGCAGGCAGTGATCCTCATATTGCTCTTAAAGAAAACAAGTCTATTCATCTTCATACCATGGTAAAGATTAGATTGCTTGCTTTTTATTGTTAGTTTACATTTTTATATACTAGCATAAGCAAAAACATCAGCTTACAGCTAATACTACAACCAAAATGTTTCAGAGATCAGTGGACTTTGACGGACTGTCTAAGGTATCAAAAGTTATGGCGCTTGTATTCAAGGCAGCAACGCAGTTTGCTATACTAGTATGGTTTCTTTGCTGTAAGATTCCTCGCCCAGATGTTTTTCTTGTCCAGGTGAGCCCAAATTTGAAGTCTACATATATGGAATAACATTTTTCATTGGAACATAATTTACCAAAAGAGTTGAGATCCCCTCGCCGTTTATGATAGGCAAAAAAATAAATATACCCATCAACTTTCACTTTATTTGCAATTACTACTATGAAACTATTTTAATTACATACAAGCACCATGGACTGCCATCTCCGACCGCAACTAATTACCATCAACTATTTTTCCGTCTGCAAACGTTATGTTTAGCTGCCACGTCATCAATAATTGACTTGTTTTCCCCATTTTACCCTTATGAGATGTTCTTAAATATTTTAGAAGTCCTATCCTTGTTTCTTAGAGTTCAAAGAACAATACCCCATCCATCAGTCAACCCCTACAACCTTCAATTTCCGAATCTCTTAGAATTCTCTATTACCTTTTTTTTTATATAAAAAGATATAAAGAAAAGATGATACTAATCAAAATCATGAACATCACTATCACCAACATGTGAACAGTAGAGAAGCAAGGTCCGGTTTACCTCTTAACCCTCGCCGACGCCACCTAGCACCGCCCCAACCTCGCCCTCCTCACCTACCTTCACTCAGCACTCACAGCCGTCAAATCCTCCTCCTCCACTGCCCCCATATTCGTCATCCCCGGCGAGGGAAAGCTCTTCTCCAACGGCCTCAACCTCGACTGGGCTCACACCACCTCCTCTGAGCGCCACCCCTCCTCTCATCCCTTCTCAAGCAAATCCCGCCGCCGCCTCCTCCGCCTTCGGCATTGCCAGAAAGGGCAAGTTCTTTTCCAACGACCTCACTTTCGATTGGACCCATGTCTTCTCCTCCGAGCGTCCCCCCTTCCTCCCTTTTCAAGCAAACCCTCTCAGACATCGCCCTCCCAATGGTCGAGAGCACTAACCATGAAATCAATACCATGAGCTAGAGCGCTAACCATGAAAGCAATGTAGACGCCTCCAAGAGATGAAGATACTTCCTCAAATTTGACTGGGAGCACTCGCTTGATGATCGTCATCGTCGATTTTGGGATCGGGTGTGGGTGTGATTTTGGAAGAAACATGGTCTTATTTAAACTGGACAAGTTAAATAATTTTGTAAGGGAAAAGAAAAATAGAAAGTCAAGGGGTACAACAGTCAAGTTTTAACAGAATGTAACGCCTATGGTGTTGATGTCTAACAAAAATAGTTCATAGTACTTTTCTCTATTTCCTAAGTTCATGGTAGCAATCGAAAAAAAAGAAAGATACATTTGTGCAATTTAGCCTTTATAATATAATATAATCATGAAGTGAAGTATTTGCGTCTATAAGGTTTCTTACTAGGTGTCGGTAAAAAATATGTTAGTACATTTAATTTAGTTTTTGAACTGATGTTCATTATTACTAGAGCTATTTATTTTGTTTTTGATAATGGCAGAAGTTATTCACGTGCCATGTAACAACTGTTTGTCATGATCCCTCAGGATTAAATACAACTCCCAATATAAAACTTATCATCTTTCTCTTCAAAACATTTACTACAATCTTGGTGATAATGCAACAGCTTGTCATCAGCTTTAAAATCCATTGTGCTCACCTAACTCTCCTAGTCAAATGCTTGTCAGACCAGAATTAGGGAGTAATTATGATAAAATTTGAAGCTGATATATTCATGCAAGAAAATTCTTTTTGTGCATTTTGATGCTGATTCTGTTGTAATTAAAAAAATATAAGGAAGGATTATTGGCAACTACAGTTTGGAAACATGAACTGCAGTAGGAGCTTAATACTTGCTTCTGTATTGTAAAACAATAATTCCTTTTCTAGAAAGAGAAATAAACCTCTCTGAAGAGGGTACCATGCATTTTGCTACTCTTAGAAAACAATATGTTAATAGAAAATCTTTCTATAGGTGAAGTGTCATTTAAGGGTAAATTCATTACTAGCTCTAACTCTAGGATTAGTGTTTTGCCATTTTTATGTCCTTTAAGTCAAAGAAATAAAACTGTACTATTTCCAATCTATTTGAGAAGAAACTCTTGGATACCCGCCATTGCTCCTGTATACCCACTGTTGGCTAATAATCATGTATGCCTTCGGTAGTTATACAAGAAAGGGGATAAGATCAAAGATGACAGTTAGTGACATCGTGGAAAATAACAATACTGCAACCTATTGCAGGAACCATACAAAAATGCAGTCTGCAACTTGAGTGCACGAGTTCATGAACACAAGCTCTACATATCCACCATATTTCTTATGTGGGCTGGGGGGGGGGTAACCGGGGGAGCATAAGCTTCCCTTTGTTTCTTTTCTTTTCTGATTTTTGACCTCGACTCCTCTTTCTTATCTCACACTTCTTATCGTGTCCTTGCTATTTTTGTTGGCTATGCCTACTATTTTGACTTTGTTAATGATGTCCTTGGTTGCAAGGACACTTCCAATGGGTTGCCGTATCCGTATCCAAACGTATCGGACTCCAACACTTGCACGACGCGTATCGTACATGTATATATATTCTATGCGTGTCATATGATAAACATATTTTTAGTATGTTATTAGCATTTAGCATGTTTGACTTGTTAATTTTTCCTTATTTAATAATGTTATAATAGTTTGATATCTTATTTATCTTTATAATATTATATATAGCCGTGTCGTGTATCCCATATTTTTGGGTTTTGCCGTGTCGCCGTACCCATGCTCCCTTATCCGTGTCCATGCAACCTTGGTAATGTCTCAGAACCGGCAAATAACAATGAATTGAAACTTTTTTGGTGTCTTGACATATTTGGGGTGTGATGTGACTGGTTTAGCTGTCTTTGGAGATGTCATGTCTCAAAGTGCAGATAGATCCATATTTTTTCAAATTTCATACTACCAATAAGTTACTATAAATTCAGTCATTTATTTTGATCATAATTTCATATAGTGTTGAATTCTCTTTTTTTGCTACTGCTAATATTATATTTGTATGTTATATAGTAGACACAATACATATCATAATTCTGTTAGTTTAAAACTTCCTGTTAAGAAGTATTCAAATTATGAACATAGAGGAATCTGGGAGAGGACCATGGATTATTTCTTTACAAGAAATCCATATTTTTAAGGGAAAAAGTTAACTATTACGGTGTTTCACATTTGCATATTTCAAATTTAGGTTTTGAAGATATGTAACTTGAGTGTCTAATGCTTATAATTTTCATTTCACGGTATTGCAACTCTTTAGAACCTGACCAATCAATATTTTTTTGCAAAGTAGCACTTTATTACCACTTGGAAATTCCAAATTTTGATTTTGGAATATGAGTCTATGGCATTACCAAGACAGGAGGAAGAAGTGTCTGTGAGAGTAGCTTTCCATGTGTGGGTTGATCTTATATTCAGAACCATCCACACAATCATCCAGTTTGAAATGCTGTTAAGCTAAGAAGACATTTTTCAAGATTAAGAAACTATATGAGAAATAGCAAAAAGAAAATATCGAGACTCGGTGTTTTAAAAGGCGGCCGCCTATGCGTGTCACACCGCACTGCATTAGACCGCATAGTCCGGAATTATGCACACGCTTGTATTCTTGTAGGTATACTCTTTATTTGTTAATTGGAGTGTAGTATATAATAAATTAGAGTTGTATTAACACTATTAAACGATGAGGGCCTTACACCGCCGATTTCGAGAGACATGAAGGCTAGTGACAGCCGTCGGCCAAGGTTGCACGGATATGGACATGACACGATGCAATACGGCAATACGGTAAAATCCCAAAATATAAGATATGAGGACACTGATATATATAGATATATAATTATAAAAAAATCATATCATATCATTGCAACAACATATTCAACAAAAACCTTAGCATTTTAACATTTTTTGACTGTATTTATCAAAACTCAGTAAAGAGCTTAGTTATTTTAGCACAACTTTAGCAATTTCCATAAAATAAATATGATTCTAGGATTTTCTTACTTGTATTTAACATAATTTCAGCAATAATAATATAATTTCAGTAGTTTCCTAACTGTGTATAACATGATTTTAGCACAAGCATATAATTTTAGTATTTTCCTAACAATTTCAACAAAATTACCTTATATATTTCACATATAAATTATATTAAGCAGCAAAATTGAGTAAAATAAAGAGAAATATTAACAAATCAAAAAACTTATAATAATATTAGGGTTTTCTCTCTTTTAATAGAAAAATATTATTTTGTGTCGTGATTTCACTAAAACGTGTCTGACACGTGTTCAAATCCATAGTCCTATTGTTTCGAAACGGGACACAGAAAATATGTATCGGACACGTGTTGTGCAAGTGCTGGGCACGAATACGTGTCCGACACGGATATGAAAACCAAAAAGATTACTTAGCCTTCGGCTTTGAAGTTCTCTAAGTTGATCTCGAACTAAGATCTCCACTTTAAATTTCGATCTTGTTTTCACCATTGATCTTTAAGTTTGACTTCAAGTTTCAATCACGTTAACACCGCCTTCGAGTTTCAACTGCCCCTTCGAGCTTTTGACGCAAACTTTTTTTTCCTATTATTTTTTTTGTTTTTGTGTTTTTTGTACTTAAAATTGGAGAGATTTAGTTTAAACAATTAATTAATTATTTAATTGTTTTTTTGGATGTTCGAAAAATTGGTAGAATTTACTTCATTACGTGCCTGCATTTAATTGTTCACACATTTAAGAATACTTATTTAGGCCGTTTTTACAAGTGAAAAAAACCCAAAGTAGTTAACACTCAAATTAGAATCAATATTTAACAAATACGCTCAAGAAAATGACAAAATTAACTCAAAATACGCCTAAATTGATGTCAATACGGCTTGAGCGGCGCCTATGCATCCAAGCCATTTGACCGCACCGCTTTTTAATCACCGAGTCTAGGTCCGTTGATTGTTCTATGCACTAAACTAGACATAACATGACAATGTTAATTATTTAAATCGAATTAATTGGTATCAATGTATCATCAATTATGTTCGAAAATTCATTACCCATAATTCTGAGATTTAAACAGCATGTAGCGCGTAATAATAGTGGCTATCAATATAATATTTGCATGGAATCTCCTTGATTCGATCTTTTTTTCCCTAAATAGAAAATGAAACAAAAAGGGGAAAGAAAAGAAAAGAGCTGTTATAAACCGGCAGCTGCTTATTTCAGATTGGCACACGTGAATCAGATAATCAAAACAGTTGAATATCTCACACATGAAAAGATGAAAGTAAGAAAAAGTGCAAAGAGAGAAGATATGTTGCAGGAAAAACTTTGAAGGAGCAACAAACATTTCTCCATATGAGTGATTCTCCTGGGCTTTTCTTGGAGAACCTATAGAAAGTACAACTTCCGGGGCTAGTGACGGTAGTAATTTGATGAGTTTCTCTATAAGAAAATGTTAAATTACATAATGAATTAACCGATATAACTTGAAAAAAGGCAAACATGTTATGGTCTTTACTCGATTATAATCAACCACATCAGTGAGTAGCCGACTATTTTGAAGTTAAATATGATTGGACCAAGGTGAAACCCATACCCTCCCCTAATAAGGCAATCTAACTTTTTATTTGAAGTTAATTAAGGTCGGACCAATGTTAAACCCACACCCTCCCCTCTTAAAAAATGGAGTTGATCTCCTCTCCATGTTACATTTCTTATGCCCTAACCAACATTCCCACCCTTTGGGATGTGGATAATGTAAATTGTGAACCACCCTCAACAGTGACCCATTGGAATTATGTTATCACCCTTTGGTATTTGTGAAGTCCTTGGCGGATTTGAATTCTTGGTCCTTTATCATTTTCCTTGTTGCTTTTTATAGTTTTGTTACATAGGTTATTTTTCAGTCCTCTATTCCATTCCACTTATGCTTGTAAGCATATGTTAACATTTTTCCATGAACATCCCCCAAACTCCCAATCCCCCCCCCAAAAAAAGAACAAACTAAAAAAAAGGAATAAGAGAAAATTAAAAACATCTTTGAATGTCAGCGCTTCAGACTAAATTAGCTTTCTTCTGCTCTCTATATACTTTCCATTTTAATTCTGTTCCCATCTTTGTTTAGTGCACTACTTAATCACAGTCCAATATCAAAGATTTGGCCTGAGATGCTACTATGTCAAATTCCAATTCAAATAACCTCCAAACCTCTTTTGTTCCTGCACTTCCACTACTTGCATGGTTCATGTCTCCAGTATGGATCTCCAATCGCCAATCGTTTCTTCCTGCCTGAAGCATCATAATAAGCTCCCTAATACATATATCAAAATCTTCTACATGCCTGTAGACACTTGAGTATTCCTTTTCCACACCAGACACTTACAAAGGATGTGGATTGGTATGGACTGGTGAATCTGCTTCCTGTCTATTGCTCATGACTCGTATGATTGGCTATTTGCAACTTTTTGTTTAGGAGTTACCACACTAACTGGTAACAACCGCATTTGTCAAGTTGTCCGAGCTTTTCTTGGGACAAAAGGAGCGTAGAGTCCTACATTATCTAAGAGATTGTTTTAGGAATAGGTCAATTACCTTTATACTTCGCCTTTTCACCATCTGACTCCATTTCTATCATGTGGATTAGATATATATTTTTAAATTAATTGCTATATTTTCTGTGGCACTTCGTCTAATTTTGATTGGTCCTGATCCTTATATTACTTCAATTCCTTGACCGTTTACAGCATAAGTTTCCAAGTTTTTGAAGCATTTCAACTTTCTCATTCTCCATTAATTATAATTGCTGTCTGCATTAGTTATTTACAGTTCTTCACTTCTTTGGTTTGTGCCGCCCTGCCCCTCATATTACTTTAGACTCTATAATCATGAGATTTAATTGTAGCATTCAATATGCATGTGGTCAGTTTCGGTGATGTGTGCAATTCTTCTTTAGTACTGTCAGCTGCATATCCCCTGCAAACCAGCCAAATCTATAGAGTCATCTCACTTCTTTCCATGTCTTTATATGTCAGAATCCACCTTCTGTTCCCACATTAGCCGCCGTGAAACTGTCCAGTTGGTTAAGACGGTCGACGTTTGTCATTGATTGGCACAATTTTGGATATACCCTACTCAGTTTGTCTCATGGGAGAAGTCACATAATAGTGAAAATCTATCACTGGTAATCTGTAGTTTGCTTCAAATATTTTATATGAAATTACTTATAGTATCGAATTGTAATGGCTTCTTATGGACTTTGCAATTTTTTTTATAGGTTTGAGAAATTTTTTGGAAGAATGGCCACTAGTTCCTTATGTGTTACAAAGGCAATGCAACATGAACTTGCTCAGAATTGGGGAATAAAGTGAGTGATCTGGTCTAACTGCTTATACACATTGTAGAGGTCTTGAGCTTTATATTTTTTCCTTTCATAAAAGCATTGATCTTATTTTCCCCTTCTCCTCTGCGTGGTCAGAGCAGTAGTTCTCTATGATCAGCCTCCAGAGTTTTTCCATCCTGCTTCGTTGAAGGAGAAGCATGAGGTGAATCAGCAGATTATTTAGCGCACCTTTTCTGGTTTATATATTCATCACTACTCCCTTGAAAGTTGAAACATGCCGTAGTTGTTTTGCAGGCTAGAGAACAACATACGTCACCCGAAGGGTATTCGGGACTGTGTTAGTATAGGTACTAATGATTTTACTGCATATATATTTTCTTAAACCGATTGATCGTGGGTTATATATGGTTTATGGGGCATGACATAATTTCTTGAACTGTACCAATTGTACTGGTAGAATTTTATTCTTCTTTTTTTCATACTCTTGCAGGATCTGAAGGCCAAGACAGTGGTTCTAATGGTTCTTCAAGCCATACACTGTTTACTGTGCAAACCGACGATGATGTTTCTTTGAAGTCAAATAGACCTGCGCTTGTTGTTAGTAGTACTAGCTGGTATGTTACATATGGTGGGATGACATTGCTTTCTGTTCCATAAAATCTTCAACTGTGTGTGTGTGTGTGTGTGTTCTCTAGTTATTTTTAAAATCTATTTTTGGGATAAGGAACTCCATCTTTTGTCAAATAAAATATAAAGGATGCCAACAACCATTTAATACTGGGAACAATTTAAATTGGTGAGGTATGACAGAACTCTATCAGACACCTGGATACTTCAGTCAGCTTGATAAGAGGATGAGGAAGTCTTAATAGGCTTGGATCTGGTATAAATCTTATTTGGGCATGGGTCAGCATGAGATTGGTTTTGATTGTTTTATTTGGGTTTGGCTCAAGAGATCATGACAACCCGGCTCAGGAAATCATGTCATGCAGGTTAGAAAATTGATGACCCACAATCAATTGGCAAAAAAAGAATATGAAGTAGTCAATCATAGGTATGCTTTTCAGACATAATGAATGAAGCTGTGTAATAAGACCCATTAGTTAAGACTCTCGATCTATATAATTGTATGTGCAATATAAAGATGTACAATGAGTTTAACAACACTGTCTTTAAAATTATATTTTTCCTGAAATGAAAACAGTTTTGGGAAGTTGGCATGAAATGTAAGAAGACTGCCACATTTGATTTGTAGAGGCATATACCTCATTGAGGAATAAAAAAGGATTCCCCTAGAAGGTTTGTTGAATAATAGCATCACCTGACAAGGTACATGGAACTTTCACATGCATATAGAGGTCATTATCAAGGTTCTCGAACGCGGTAAGCGTTTGGGTGATGCATACCTCATATACAACATAAGCGCCATGCATTGAATCAAATATCGGTAGATATCCCATTATCGGTAAGTCACCGTATTGATACGTATCGTTATTGGTAATTCTCATTTGAGCCCGATATCGGCCGATATTTTTAATGTTGGCCGATATATCGAATTCTACGTATCAGCCCAATCGGCCGATATGAATCATATCGGATCATTATTAAATTAAAAGAATTTGTAATGTTATTTATTTAATTAATTAGATTTCTTAAATATTGGGTAATGGGCCAAACCGATTATAAACCCCCTCAAAAGCCAATATACATCAAGCCAAATATAAAAAGAACAAAACAAAACTAAAAACAATATTTTTATATGCATTTACGATAGATGATAATTTAAGATTTATCATAATTATATATTTATAAAATTAATAAAATAAATTTGCAGAGTGCTTGATGTAGACTAGACTAATATGTTAAATATGTATGTAGGAATGTCCGATATTATACCAGATATACCCGAAATCGATATGAACCCATATTGCCGTGATATCGTGCGATATCCGCGATCCGATATTAAAAACATTCATCTGATATCCGATATTTGATACATTGGCGCCACGTATGCGACTGCATATGCGGTATGGCTTTTTGAAGAGAAAAGGAGAGGCAAAACGAAAATGAAACAAATAAAAGGCAGAATTTGATGAGATATCTAGGAAATAATTAAGAAAAACTTATCATTACACTGTTTAGATTAATGTAAATGAAGATACATTGATAAAGCATACCTTTACAAGAAGAGAAGTAACCTTAAAAGAGAACAAAAAGAAGAAGAGAAATTATAAATACAATGAGGGCTCATATAAGTTTAATTGGATTTAGGGTTGGTCCATTTATCATCCCACACAATAACCAACCCTACTCTAATTGCATAGAACAATGTCCGGTAGATGTTTTGAGCTTTGAAAACAAGTTTTGTTTGCATAATTTGTCATGCGGCCAATTATATGTGCCACAAGGCCGGAATACTGCATATGCAGGTGCATAAGCGTAAAGCATTTTACAATAGTGATCATGGTTCATGCGGCATATTATATGTGCACCACGGGGGCCGCATACTGCATATGCGGCGGCATAGGTGTAAAGCATTTTACAATAGTGATCATGGTTCATGACTAATAAGCTTCCGGACCTTAATCGTACTTGTATATTAATCATTAGCCTGATTTATTTTGTAAAGGCTGCTTGCTGGTGGTGGTGGTGGTGGTATGGTTTATTGTTGTACTCTGCTAGATATTAGCAGTCACAGTTATTACTGAGAAAAATTAATGGTAACAAAGACATTTATATCATTTAGTCAATTCACAGGCCCTCTTTGAACGGTTCTTTTCAATCTTTTGGTTCCTCTTTTCTTGTTCACCAAATATTTGTTTTCCTTTTATCCAATTGTTGGCCATCTACGGTTTCAATAAGCTCCCATAAATAAGAAATACAAAAAGAGAAAGATGCCAAGATGGTATTCAAATATCTAAGAAATTTGGCCATTCATTGTAAGTTGCTTCAATACACAGTTTTTATATCTTTCAGGACTCCTGATGAGGATTTTGGCATACTACTTGAAGCAGCAGTTATGTATGATAGACGTGTTGCTGCAGCGTTAAATGAGGATGACTCAATCGCGGAAGAAAAGCTCTGGAGAGATATTGATAACGGGCACCAACACTTGTACCCTAGATTGTTATTCATAATTACTGGTATTGTTTATTAATATTGTTATACTAGTTTAACTAATAGCAAATATGGTCAATCGAGTCATAATCTCCCGTTATTAAATTGAAGGCAAGGGACCAGAAAGAAGTAAATATGATGAGAAGATAAAGAAGTTGAAGCTGAGACATGTGGCATTCCGAACAATGTGGTTATCAGCTGAGGATTATCCACTATTGCTTGGTAAAATGCCACTTTTGCTTGCAAAATGATGTGTCCAAAAAACTTTTGTTATCATTTCTTTTCTTTTTTTAAATAACTTTCGTTATTGTTTCTTTTTTGCAGGATCTGCAGATCTGGGTGTATGCTTGCACACTTCCTCATCTGGTTTGGATCTTCCTATGAAGGTAGTACAATCATTTTCTGTAACTTGCATCATTTTAATTCATAACCCTCCGAGATTCATCATAGTGAGTAATTGCTAGTAGGTCGTAGATATGTTTGGATGTGGGCTTCCTGTTTGTGCTGTTTCCTTCTCATGGTAAGATCTCTCTTGGTAAGGATTTTCTTTTTGTATGTTAGAACTGCATGCACTGATGAATTTCGTTTTCTTTTTATTCGCTCTCTTCAAGCATTGAGGAACTTGTGAAGGTTGGAAAAAATGGGCTTCTCTTTTCTTCATCGTCCGAGCTTGCTGATGAATTGATGGTGAGTTTTCTCTGCTAAACGATTTATTGGGCTCAATTTCTATGCTAGCATTCTAATTTCTACATCTTCTGAGCAGTAACTCTTGCTCACAGTTCACAATTGAAATGGACAATTGAGAATAATTTTATTCAAACTATCTTTATAATTTACAACATTATCCAATCATTCTGTATCATAATTGTAAGACTTATATGAGTTTTCTTTGATAATATGATGCAGATGCTATTCAAAGGTTTCCCAGAGAATTGTGACGCCCTAAATTCTTTAAGCAACGGGGTCTCAGTTATAGGATCCTCGGGTAGATGGTCCACTGAATGGGAAACACATGCACTGCCACTTATAAGAGAGGTACTTTATGGCTCAATTTATTTAAAGATATGTGAAATTCGTGCATTAAGCAAACATTGCTTGATTGGAAGTTATCTGAAGAATGATAGTTGGAAAAATTATCACATTCGTAGGACAGAGTTTGACAGCCATACAAGATCTGAACATAGTGATGCCACGTTTACTTATATTTTAGGGACAAAGTGTTGAACTTACTCATATCATTACCATCTTATGAAAAAATTACATCAGCTGTAGAAGCATGGTTCTCTTACTGGAGCTTCATTCTGATTAATATTTTTTCATGGTGAATGCTGTTATTGAAATCACCTAGAAAGTTAAAAGATCATAAATGAACTAGTTTAACCTCATCGTAGGTTTCAATATGCTTGTGTGGCAAGCCTGTGGGACACAATTTCATCCTTCTCATCAATTTTGGTTAGGGGTTGTTTGATAGGAATAGGGATTGGTTTTACCGTTTAAGGAAGACAGTGTTCATGGAGGGTGAAAAGGCTTGAATTCCCATTCTTCTGTTTGTTTAGTAGGAATTGGAATTGTACTTTTTAGGAATTGACGTCACAATTCTCATTTCCAACTCCCAGCTCAAACCCATGGAATTGCCAATTCTCATTTCCAACTCACCAAATTAACTCTTTTTCTCTTACAATTCCAAAACCAATTCTCGCTTTTTCTCAAAACTACCAAACAACGCAATACAACGTCTTCCTACTCTACTGACAGAATTCCTAGGAAACAAACAGACGAATGGAAATTCCAAGCAGACAAGAAAAATAAGAATGTTTACTATACGTCTAATTCCCATTTTTTGATTCCACATGCCAAATGGCCTCGTATATTTAATATTTGGGACACTTGCGATATATTGAAGAGCCATGATCTATTCCTTAAAACACACCCTAAAAGAGAGACCCTAAAAGAGATGCAGAAAGTAGAATTCACTTTCTTGCAACCTCATCTTCTTGGACCATTTCACTTTCTCTCCAAAGCCATGAAAAGTGAGAGGAAGTGTATTAAAAAAATGTATTTTATTTTCTTCATACTTACATTTCTACCTTATTTGAGCTATTTTCTTTCTACCATATTAACCAAATAACCTGAGTCCACTTTCCGGTATGACATAAGCGCCAACCTAGTTTCTTTCATGCTTTCTTCTCTGCAAAACAAACAAGAATTAATATTTTCTTTTCACTTTCTTTCCATTTGAACATTCCTATTACTTTCTTGATTTCCTATTTTCTTTTGACTTTCTAGTTGCCCAAACATGACCTTATGTAAAAATAGTGCCACATTGGAAAAATTATGAGATACATGAGTATAAGATATAAGATGGATCAAAACTCAACAAGGATTGGGTCTTATTATTGGAACCGTTACCTTGTTGATGTTTAGCACATCTTATATTTTATACCCATGTACCTCTTATAGTTTTTCCAATGTGGGACTATTTTTAATCCGCACATCTCAGCATATGGCATGGCTCCCAAGCTTAAAATTTTCTTTTTCAAAATTTTGTGAGGTTGTAACGCAATTTCATTTCAGTCACCTTGCTGCTGAACTTACTTGCTGGTCATTTCGACGAATCACGGGTGATTCCAAAAGATTGATGGATCTTATAAATGTTGATGCGATGTTGTAAAGAATATGGTGATATGAGGCTTCTGTTTGATTTCATTTTGATCAATCAGCATGTTGGTTTTGTTTCTACATTATAGAGGCTCTTCGGGTGAGCGACTCCATACAGATTTAATTATCTTCGATTCGCATTAAATTTTTACAGGGCTTGATGGCGCTACGGTAGTGCTCGCTGTGCTACGCAGAGCAGAGCGTTGCGAGAATGAAACGGTAGCGATTGCGTTCCACATGGTTTAAGTTCGCTGGGTTCCTTTCTCCGGTTTTCGCTTTGGCAGCGTAGCAGCTGTCCTAATCTATTGTTGTATTAGTTACAATTTAATGTTTTAAAAAAAAAGAATCTACTCGCTCAAATATATTACAAACTTGGATATGACCGACATGTTATTGATGGGACATGACACAAGATGTATGGTGGATAATGCTAGACTTTTGTTTGTTAAGATTCAAGTTTTTAAAAAAAAGTACAATAATAAAATGCCAAGTGTTAAAGAAAGGGACCACAGCGGCTCGTCACACAATAATAAAATGCTTGACTTTATTTAATTACAAAATTCATTTGGAGTTGTATGAGTAATTAACAGTTATCAACATTTCGGCTTAAATGTAAGGGCCATTTTTGGACATGGAGTTAGCATTATCGGGAGTCTATTTTTAAGGGGAGGCTGAGGAAATGTAACAAGCCCCAAACTCCATTTAAGAAAATTGTTTGGGGAAATGGAGTTTAGATGGCCTCAGTTATCTCTCTTTTCCAAAATGGATTGGATGCAACAAGGTAAACTTAGCATTTTGGAGTTAATTTTGCTAATGTTTTGAAAATCCAATGCAAAAGTTCAACCATCAGCACTATATAGCTATAGCAAAAGAATACACGGTTGAGTTGATTCAATGCAGGCAAATGAATGGAAAGATTCCAGAGAGAACAAAATCCAAGTGCACATAAAAAGCAATTTCTCCCATTACTTTTAAATTGATGGTTATTATCATAAACATTGTTTTTCGTGGTGTAAATCATAGATTCATAGGCGTACAAAAATTCTTATATTCAAGCTTCTTTTCTCATATATTTAGAGATGTAAAATGTAAAAATGCAGAAAATTTTGCCACCATCTAGCATCCCGGTGAGCTTAAATAAATGATGTAAATGATAGGATTTTTTTGTATGTAGATGTCGGTAGATCTTAGAGCATGTAAATGAACATTATCGGTGTTAAACCATTCATTCAAATATAAGAAATGAGGTTTTTGGTTGTCGTAAGAGAGTAAAATTTTCTGCCATGGTGGTTGAGATTCTGCTTTTTCTTGCTAATTAAATGAAGAGTAAAATTCACATTGATAATATATAACCTGAAGTCATTAGTGGTTATTAATTGGGCATCTAGGGTTGTAAAGTTCTTAAGCTGGAGAGATTATTCGGTAAAGTCCTTAAGCTCCATATGATTTGCTTAATCACAATGCCAATAAAATATTTCTCTATTGTTATAACTCGACAAGTGGGTTATGTAGGCTGTTGCTCTCACATTTAATGCAAAAAAGAAATACAGAAAAATGAGGAAAAAATCTTAATTTTAAGTTCATTGACAAATATGAAGTCTCTTAATCAACAAAACTCAACATGACATGAAAAAAATTTCAGACTTTTGGTAAAAAAATACTTAAGAATCATAATTAACCTCTTAAATCTTTTAAAATAATAAATTATTGGATATAGGTGTCCTCAAGATAATTATTGTAATTATAGAAGGACCTATAAGGACAGAACAATTTTACTCGAGATGATAATATGCTATATGGTTTGTCTTTATCATTTATGTGTATACGTTTTACTCGCTATGATGTATTTCTAATACATAGTGATAAAGCCCATGGGATCTTTGTTTGACTATTAGGATTATGATGTTGGATATAGTGCCCTCAAGGCAATTATTATGATTATAAGTATGCGATTGTGATAATTGAGGAAGAACCTATACAAGTAGAACAGTCTTACTCGAAATGATAGTATGCTATCTGGTTTGTTTTCATCATTGATGAAACCCGTAGGATTCTTACTTGACTATCAACATTATGATGTCGATCATATACATGGGAGCTGAGTAGTCCATAAGTACATCGTTAAATGTCCTTAATCGTGGGAGTATCGAAACAGGGCATCGATACTCCGGAGTAGACCAGTGTATACGTTTCTAAATCTCGACGAGGGGCGGTGACCGGTCTCACAAGCCATTGGTGTTGTGTCATCTAAGATTGTATACAGGTGCTCAATAGAGGTGAGTATACCGGACGGACTCGCCGAGAACATCTAGATGGTATTATATTTATTGTCAGATAGAAGTTCTCAGGTGTCATGAGTATATGTTAGTCTTTTGACCTTAGATTGCCATTTGTCTCGTGTGAGTTCCCACTATACTTTGATTACTACCCTACCACAGCTCAAAAGAGTCGTGCAAATAGGTTTTAGTTGGGTACAGTCCCAAGCCACATGGAGGCAGTGATCGATTGTCAGGAATTCATCTCTCCCGCCGATGCCGCTCTGTTAGTTGTATGTATGCCCTAGAGGCCAGTATTGTACAGATGATGTATATTATATTGGATGCTTGGACATATATATAGATGACTTTCTTGCTCGACATGATAGTATGCTATCTGGTTGCTCTTTATCTTAACATGTACACTAGTCTCTTTATACTGTCTTATAGTTACATGTTGGTAAAGCCCTTAGGATGTGTACTTGACTACCTGGACTATGATGCAGATCATACTAGTGGGGACATGGTAGTCCATAAGTACATCCTTCAAGGTCCCTAGTCGTGGGTATATCGAGACGGGGCATCGATATACCAGTGTAAACTAGCGTATACGCTTCTCGACCCATGTGATGGGCGATGGATGATCCCATATCCATTGGTGTTTGACATCAGAGATGGTATACGGGTGCTCAGTGGAGACTGGGTACACTGGACGGACTCGCCGAGAACTCCCAGATGGTATTATACCTCACGTCAGATGGCAGTTCTCAGGTGACACTTGTACAGGTTAGTCTGTAGACCCGAGATCGTCATAGAGTCTTGTGTGATTCCCACTGTGCTTTGATCTCCACCTTACCACGTCCATGAGGGCGTGCAAAACGGTGGTCTTTGGGTACAGTCCCGAGTCACATGGAGGCAATGAGCGATAGGAGGGGTTTCGTCTCTCCCGGTATTGGGGGTTGATGTTGCGCTGTACTCGATTGGCCGTAACAGGGAAGTCCCTGGCCAGGGCTGATCAGAGATTTGCTGGTAAGTGTTACCAGTAGTTTCTCGACCCGTTATGAGCCTCACATCGGCACGACTTATCGGTTATTGGGGTCTGACGTTTACCACCCCTAGACTTGATATGCGACATATCAGACGAACAGACCGGACTGTACGGTAAGTGTTACTGGTTGGATTCACAGGAGTGTGAGCGGGCTAGCTCGTCGATCTTCTGATCGCTCAATACCCGGATGGCCGTTACGTTTAGCAGACCGCTTGCGGCTTGTGGGTGCTTGATATGATCATCATCTGCTACCGGCGTATTGACGAGTCTTTAGAGTCCTACACAGAGGTTTCCTGGCTCAAGCGAAACGAAATAGGAGCGCATATGAGATATGTGCAGGACCGAGAATGATGCGTGTATGTGATACCGCATTTCATTCTCGCGATATATGTTTCGATTGGTTATATTCGATATGACCTAGTTATCGAATCATTGATTCGATAAATCGATACATTGGATTCTAGTCGGTTATGTGTGACATGACCGGATCATTGAATCAAATGTTGATTTAATGATTTAATGTATAATTATATATTTGATATATTGCATTGCATTAACTAGTATTGGTTCACTTTATATGGATTTTCTCACTTGATGTGCAAATTGTATATGTGATATACTTTTGTGCACATGTTTGTATCATGTTTGATGATGCATGCTTATTTGGTTAAGTGTATAGAATTAAACTTAGGTTAAGAAAGTGATTAGGGTTTTTATTTATCCATTCTTTTATTTATTCATTTTTGGAAAAAGAATGGGATAAAAATACAAAATGGTTGCTTTCATTCTTGAACATTGTTGAAGCTTCATGAAGCTTTGACTTTGTGACCATTTTGTCTTCACACTAAACCCTAACCATTCTTCTAACCTTAGTTAATTCTCTACACTTAACTATGGTTCACATTATGATAAGTATTGATTTATTTTTTATTTTATCTCAACACTTATCATATTCTTTCTTCTTCTTTATCTTCATCTTCAAGAAAAAAGCTTGATGCCATCAATGGCAACTTGAGCTAAAGTGAGAGAAATCCAATTCTAAAGTGAACCCACCTCCTATTTCTTCACCCTCTACCTCTTGCCAAGTTGTTTTGGGTGTTTTCTTCACAAGTTTCACAACTTTGTGAAGTCGGAGCTTGAACTTGTGATGCCTCGACGTAGATCGTCTTTGACACGAAGCCGACGACCTATTCCGCTCGTTTCTCCGATGAAGCCGACGATTGAGTTCGGGATTCATGATGGACAGCGAGAGGACACCCACGTGGAGCTAAGAAAGTGGATAACCGGATCTACAAAGGTTGTAGCTCTCTTCTTTTAGTTAAGTTGTTAACTAGTTTACCGTTTCGCCTAGAAATCTAGCCGACGATCCGTATTAGGGTTTCTCGGCACCCATAAAATTTTAAATTGGCATGTTCGATACCTTGTGAGACCTCTATAGTGTGCCTAGGAACCCTACAGTGGTATCAGAGCCAAGCTAGAGCCTTAGGCGAAGTCTAGACGACGTTTGAAACCCGAACGAACCCGAAACCCTAACACAAACTTGCTCTCTGGAAATTTTCTAAAATCTGGGATTTTTCCAAATTAAAAATTGCTAAAAAATTCAGCAGGGAAATCTATGAATTACGGTGCAAAAAATACTTGATGAACCGCGGCCTAAGCCTGCTTAGGCGGCGGTTCCGCGGCAACTTTATTGAATTATCATATATTGTTTGCACAGTAACTGATATCTTCTGGTGCTGGATTTTCTAGGAATTTTTAATATTTATTCAAGAGTTGAATTTTCTGGGATTGTTTTGGGGATTCGGTGTTTCGATCGGAGTATCAGATTTTGTCTATGTGGCTTTCCGGATAAATTTTAGAATATGTTAAAAAGTTCGACCGAATATAAATACCCAATTTTTCCCTTATCGGGAAATTTCCAAGTGTTGGATTTTTCCGTAGTTTAACGACGTTCTAAGTAGTGCAAGTAACGCGATGGACCCTCTAGAAGACAACAAACCTTAACTCGATTATGTGACCGTCTTGAACTGCCCTTTGAACCTTCGGGTTTGGGGCAGTACGGCGTGCCACATGTGAGGCGTTGGCTTGACCCTTCTACGGCTGGACCGTTGGTACTGAGGCACGAACTGAATGTTGTTAGACTTATTTCATGTGTTGAGCTGTATCGGGAAAACTTGGGTATTCGACTGTTCGATCGGAAAGTTTAACATTTTCTATTTATCCGGAATGGGATACAATAATTGGAATTCACAAACAGTTATGAGATAACTGAATGAATGATATAAATCTAGCGGTTTAGTTTCACTTGATATTGAAAAGAGTTTTCGATAATGAGACTAAAATGCGGGGTTTATAACAGTTAGGCATGTGATGTCTAAGTATTTCATTTGATTAGGCATGTGATGTCTAAAGAGATTGCGGATTCCAACTGTTGTAGTTTTACACTTTCTTTTTTGTGACCGTAAGTGTAATATGTGATATCGCCGGTTTCGTTGCTATATGTCAACGACAATTGGGATGCGCATATTTACTTACGTTGATGACATGTGATGTTATGTGTTGCTGGATATGATATATTGGATTGTCGTGTTTGAATAGCCGGGTTTTTTTATGTGAGATGAGTGTTTTTTCATTTTCATTCATGTAAAAACTTGTATGTAATATTCTTTTATTTGGGGCACTTCCAGGTAGCGGAAGTTGTCACCTTTTGTATATTATTTACTTTTCCGCATTAGGATAGACCCAAGGAGGGGAGCACAAGTAACCGGGTTCTGGGGTCCAGTGGGAGACCAACTCGAGGAGTCGAGTCCGGGTCTCCTAACCCTAGAATTGGCAGGGTTACTTGCCGCTCTCGTAGGGGTCTAGGGGTGTGGGATTGGCTATTCATCACGACCGTGGAATCCGTGTTTTATACTGGCTCGTATTGAAAACACGGACGTCCTAGTATATCCAATGTTTCATATGTTTCTTCTGCTGCGATATCTGTGATGCGATCATGTGATGTTCTGTGATTTATATAGTATATATGATATATTATATAGACGTTACTTATGTTTTACACCCGCACTAGCCCTGCTCTGCTCTGTCGTTAGTTACCTAACCTAACGGTGCACGAGGGGACATCAAGGCGAATGCGGATGGCATAAGTGTACGTCGTATTTATCTGTGATGTTTAGGTATTTAAATGATGGGACTTCATTAATGTGATTAATGAAAGAAAAGAAACCTAAGATGTTGTAGAATCAAATTTTAAATAAAACAGGTAGCTACAGTTCTTGCTTTGCACAGCGATATATATGATATATCCCGCACCTTATTCGATGAGGAAAGGACCGAGATCCCTTCACCGGGAGTGACTCCTTTAGCGATAACTGGCAGATGCTACACACTCGGTTTGCTTTTAATTGTTTTTGAGTTTTGCTTTGCACAGTGATATATATGATATATCCCGCACCTCATTCGACGAGGAAAGGGCCGACGATCCCTTCACCGGGAGTGACCCCTTTAGCAAAACTAGAAAAGCCTCAAAATCACTCCATTTCAAAACTTCATTTGATTCTACAACGATATCAAGTTCATTACGCAATAGGTTTTCAGAAAAACCTGTCGTAGCCCTCCGTCATTTCAGATAAATCCTACTTAGTATTTGTGCTACGTTTGTTGACCTCCGTCAAGGCGTAGTGTACGGTAGCTAACTAGTATTTATCTGCTTATGCATATGATGCAGATTGGATTAGGGTAGTCGTACGACCTTGTTGACCTCCGTCAAGGGTCGTGCGGGTGGGTTTGATTCAATCAAGAAATGACGGGTTGAACTTGACTTGCACCCTGTGGTTTGTTGACCTCCGTCAAGGTCATAGGATGCTTGGGGCAAAATATTATCGGGAATTTCAAGTGTTGAAATTTGCAATGAGATTGCATACCTTCTATGAGATAGTTGGATCCCGATACCTACTGCGAGTAAGAGTTACTCCTGGGAGAGTTTTACACATTGCAATTAGCTGATCAAGTAGGTGTCTAGAAAGGTGTCAACGGGGTTACGCCTCTGGGTAAACGAGGTTTACATTAATTAGGTTCGTGCGAAAGCACGGGGGACCTCCCTCAAAGTACCGACACTGGCCTGGCTGAAAGATTGGCGAACTTGTAGTGTGTAATTAATCCCTGCTAGTCTTTCCTTTTAGGGTTTGAAGGAAGATTTGATAAAAACAGTGGGAGCCATCCTGATTAGATAAGATAATAACCGATCTGATCTTGCACGAGCTTACGCTAAAGTGTTTTCTTCTCTCTCTCTCCAGGTAGCGACCATTTCATGCCCTAATAAAGATAATAATATGGATGTATTGACCGAACCCGCATGTTATACTGTGCTGGGGAACGTTGGTTCCGTTCCTTCTTATAAGAGTTATAGGAATGAACAAGAAATAGGGGAATACCAGGATTCCCATGCCACCCGAATGAAGAAAGTACATGTTGATGCATTTTCTTCGGGTGTGTTCGTTACAGAGAACTGTTTCTCCATTTGCTCCATGTCCTGGGTATTAGATACCGGGTCAGGATCCCATATATGTAATCAGTTACATGGGCTTAGGAAAGGTAGAGAACTTGGAGAAGGTGATAAAGACATTAGAGTTGGAAATGGTGCAATTGTTGCAGCTAAGACTGTCGGGGAATATCACCTTGTATTACCAACTGGGAATACATTGGTTCTGAACGAATGTTATTACATGCCGAACCTGATATGCAACATTATATCGGTTTCTTTATTGAGTAAAGAGGGATATAATTTTGTATTACAGGATAATGTTATGAACATTTTCCGTAACCAAAAGTTGGTTGGATCAGGCACGTTGTGCAATGGCATTTATGTTCTAAATCAATCAACAGTTCTGAGCATAACAAACACACACAAGAGGAAGAGTTCAGAACTGAACGAATCCTACTTGTGGCATTGTAGACTGGGTCACATCAATGTGACACGACTGGCTAAGTTGCATAAGGATGGATATTTAAATCCATTTGAATTTTCATCTTATGACACTTGCCAGTCATGTCTCAAAGGCAAGATGACCAAAACTCCGTTTACGGGATACGGAGAAAGAGTTACCGAACTCTTGGGACTGATACATAGTGATGTATGCGGTCCCATGTCTACACATGCCAGGGATGGTTCTTCATACTTCATTACATTCACTGACGATCTCTCTAGATTCGGGTATGTGTTCTTGATGAAACACAAATCAGAAGCTTTTGAGAAATTTAGAGAATATAAACAAGAAGTTGTGAACCAAACCGGAAAAAGTATTAAAATCTTACGATCTGATCGAGGAGGTGAATACTTGAGCATTGAATTCCTGGACTTCCTAAAAGAGAATAGGATTCTCTCTCAGCTAACTCCTCCATATACACCACAGCACAACGGTGTATCAGAACGGAGGAACCGCACCCTATTAGATATGGTGCGCTCTATGATGAGTGTAGCTGAGTTACCTGTTTCCTTCTGGGGATATGCACTGGAAACAGCAGCATACCTACTGAATAGGGTTCTCACCAAATCTGTGCCTACCACACCATATGAGATATGGGAAGGGAAGAGACCATATCTTAATTTCATAAAGATATGGGGTTGTCCAGCCTATGTCAAAAGACAAAAACCGGACAAACTCGAGGCAAGGTCTGTATTGTGTAAATTTGTTGGATATCCCAAACATTCACGAGGGTGTATCTTCTACCACAGTGAGGAACAAAGAGTATTTGTTGCTCAACATGCCACCTTTTTGGAAAAGGAATTTCTTGCAAAAGAGATTAGTGGCTCTGAGGTAGAACTGGAAGAGGTTCCAGCTGAACAAAACACAACAGAAGATCTAGTGGAACCAGAGGATTCAGTAGTACCCGACGAACCCCAGCCTCTCCGCCGATCTAGTAGGGTTCCTCGCCAACCTGAGAGATACTACGGTTTTCTCATGGACGGTGGGAGCGAGGATTGCATCATGGAAGATGATAACCCAACTAGTTTCGAGCAGGCCATCACGAGTGGGGACTCAGTGAAATGGCTGGACGCTATGCGGTCCGAGATGGAATCCATGTACACCAACAAAGTATGGACTTTGGAAATTGCTCCTGAAGGGGTAAAACCCATTGGGAGCAAGTGGATCTTCAAGAAGAAACTTGGTGTAGATGGGAAAGTGGAGACTTTCAAAGCTAGACTTGTAGCAAAGGGTTTTCGTCAAAGACCAGGTGTGGACCATGACGAGACCTTTTCTCCAGTAGCTATGCTTAAATCCATCCGGATCATGCTTGCCATCGCTGCATATCATGATTACGAAATCTGGCAAATGGATGTTAAGACCGCCTTTCTAAATGGTGATTTAGAAGAGTGCGTATACATGACTCAGCCAGAGGGCTTCGTAGACAGTGGGAGCAGCGGCAAGGTGTGCAAGCAGCTTAAATCCATTTATGGATTAAAGCAAGCATCGCGGAGTTGGAACATCTGCTTTGATGTCGTTATCAAAGAGTTTGATTTCGTCAAAAACCCAGATGAACCTTGTATTTACAAGAAGGTGGCAGGGAGTAAGGTTGTCTTCCTCGTATTGTACGTGGACGACATACTCTTGATAGGAAATGATATTCCTATGCTGCAATCGGTCAAGCTCTTCTTATCACAAAGATTCTCAATGAAAGATCTTGGTGATGCCTCCTGCATATTGGGAATCAGGATCTATAGAGATAGATCCAAAAGGATTTTGGGATTGTCCCAATCCAGGTACATTGACACCATACTAAAGAGGTTTAGTATGGAAGAGTCCAAGCGTGGGAACATGCCCACGATCTCTGGAGTCACTCTCTCCAAAGAGATGTCTCCCAAGACTGATTTGGAGAGAGCTCGCATGCAAGGGATACCCTATGCTTCGGCAGTAGGCTCTATCATGTATGCGATGCTATGTACCAGACCCGATGTAGCATACTCACTAAGTGTAGTGAGCAGGTATCAAGCTGATCCTGGAGAGAGTCACTGGACAGCTGTGAAGAGCATTCTCAAGTACTTACGAAGGACTAGAGATATGTTCTTGGTGTATGGTAACGGAGAGCTCCAAGTGGAGTCCTTTACCGATTCGAGCTTCCAGAATAATAAGGACGACTCTAAGTCGCAGTCGGGCTTTGTCTTCACCCTTTACGGAGGGGCGGTTAGCTGGAAGAGTTCCAAGCAGGAAACCGTGGCAGACTCGACGATGGAGGCTGAATACATCGCTGCCAACGATGCTGTTAAAGAGGCTGTCTGGATCAAGAAGTTCATTGCTGAACTTGGAGTGGTTCCATCCATTGAGCATCCAATACCTTTGTATTGCGATAACAATGGAGCGGTGGCTTTGGCCAAGGAACCCAGGTCCCATCAGCGATCCAGGCATATTCTGAGGCGGTATCACCTGATCCGGGAGATAGTTGATCGCCGGGAGATCGAGGTCAGGAGGGTTGACACAAAGAACAACACGGCGGATCCACTCACGAAGGCCATTCCCCAGATACAGTTTGAGAGACTCTTCGGGATGCTCGGTATGCGATACTACAGCAGCTGGCCCTAGTGCAAGTGGGAGATTGTTAGTTGTATGTATGCCCTAGAGGCCAGTATTGTACAGATGATGTATATTATATTGGATGCTTGGACATATATATAGATGACTTTCTTGCTCGACATGATAGTATGCTATCTGGTTGCTCTTTATCTTAACATGTACACTAGTCTCTTTATACTGTCTTATAGTTACATGTTGGTAAAGCCCTTAGGATGTGTACTTGACTACCTGGACTATGATGCAGATCATACTAGTGGGGACATGGTAGTCCATAAGTACATCCTTCAAGGTCCCTAGGCGTGGGTGTATCGAGACGGGGCATCGATATACCAGTGTAGACTAGCGTATACGCTTCTCGACCCATGTGATGGGCGATGGATGATCCCATATCCATTGGTGTTTGACATCAGAGATGGTATACGGGTGCTCAGTGGAGACTGGGTACACTGGACGGACTCGCCGAGAACTCCCAGATGGTATTATACCTCACGTCAGATGGCAGTTCTCAGGTGACACTTGTACAGGTTAGTCTGTAGACCCGAGATCGTCATAGAGTCTTGTGTGATTCCCACTGTGCTTTGATCTCCACCTTACCACGTCCATGAGGGCGTGCAAAACGGTGGTCTTTGGGTACAGTCCCGAGTCACATGGAGGCAATGAGCGATAGGAGGGGTTTCGTCTCTCCCGGTATTGGGGGTTGATGTTGCGCTGTGCTCGATTGGCCGTAACAGGGAAGTCCCTGGCCAGGGCTGATCAGAGATTTGCTGGTAAGTGTTACCAGTAGTTTCTCGACCCGTTATGATCCTCATATCGGCACGACTTATCGGTTATTGGGGTCTGACGTTTACCACCCCTAGACTTGATATGCGACATATCAGACGAACAGACCGGACTGTACGGTAAGTGTTACTGGTTGGATTCACAGGAGTGTGAGCGGGCTAGCTCGTCGATCTTCTGATCGCTCAATACCCGGATGGCCGTTACGTTTAGCAGACCGCTTGCGGCTTGTGGGTGCTTGATATGATCATCATCTGCTACCGGCGTATTGACGAGTCTTTAGAGTCCTACACAGAGGTTTCCTGGCTCAAGCGAAACGAAATAGGAGCGCATATGAGATATGTGCAGGACCGAGAATGATGCGTGTATGTGATACCGCATTTCATTCTCGCGATATATGTTTCGATTGGTTATATTCGATATGACCTAGTTATCGAATCATTGATTCGATAAATCGATACATTGGATTCTAGTCGGTTATGTGCGACATGACCGGATCATTGAATCAAATGTTGATTTAATGATTTAATGTATAATTATATATTTGATATATTGCATTGCATTAACTAGTATTGGTTCACTTTATATGGATTTTCTCACTTGATGTGCAAATTGTATATGTGATATACTTTTGTGCACATGTTTGTATCATGTTTGATGATGCATACTTATTTGGTTAAGTGTATAGAATTAAACTTAGGTTAAGAAAGTGATTAGGGTTTTTATTTATCCATTCTTTTATTTATTCATTTTTGGAAAAAGAATGGGATAAAAATACAAAATGGTTGCTTTCATTCTTGAACATTGTTGAAGCTTCATGAAGCTTTGACTTTGTGACCATTTTGTCTTCACACTAAACCCTAACCATTCTTCTAACCTTAGTTAATTCTCTATACTTAACTATGGTTCACATTATGATAAGTATTGATTTATTTTTTATTTTATCTCAACACTTATCATATTCTTTCTTCTTCTTTATCTTCATCTTCAAGAAAAAAGCTTGATGCCATCAATGGCAACTTGAGCTAAAGTGAGAGAAATCCAATTCTAAAGTGAACCCACCTCCTATTTCTTCACCCTCTACCTCTTGCCAAGTTGTTTTGGGTGTTTTCTTCACAAGTTTCACAACTTTGTGAAGTCGGAGCTTGAACTTGTGATGCCTCGACGTAGATCGTCTTTGACACGAAGCCGACGACCTATTCCGCTCGTTTCTCCGATGAAGCCGACGATTGAGTTCGGGATTCATGATGGACAGCGAGAGGACACCCACGTGGAGCTAAGGAAGTGGATAACCGGATCTACAAAGGTTGTAGCTCTCTTCTTTTAGTTAAGTTGTTAACTAGTTTACCGTTTCGCCTAGAAATCTAGCCGACGATCCGTATTAGGGTTTCTCGGCACCCATAAAATTTTAAATTGGCATGTTCGATGCCTTGTGAGACCTCTATAGTGTGCCTAGGAACCCTACACGCTCTGTATTCGGTTGGCCATCACCCTAAATCCGTGGCCACGGTGGATGGGATTTACTGATAGTTGTTCAGTAGTATTTCTGTTGGTGATGAGCTTGACTCCGACATGACTTATCGAGTTAGGGGTCTGACGTTATCCACCCCTAGATCCGATATGCGATACTCTTAGACGAAGAGACCGGACTGTACGGAGATTATCACACTCAGGCTTGGTAGGGTAAGGACGTACTTGATTGTCGACCACCTTTCGGTAAGTATCTGGGTAGCCGTTACATACAGTTAGTGCCGTTAACGTGCTTGTGGTTAAACTCATTGCTAGCGTATTGTTGAGTTTTTAGAATCCCACACAGAGAGTTTTCCCGGTTCAGGCGATAGATGTAGAGGCCGTACATTGATACGTGCAGGGATACAATTAAATACGTGTACGAGATGTATGGGATACACGGACTCTAGTCGGCTTAGAATTATGCCGAATTATTAAATCAAGTTTTGATTTAATTATATATATATATATATATTATTGTTCACTGTTCATTTTCTCTTTTTGGTGTTATCCGTATTTTTATACGGATACGCGTATATGTAACGATACATATATCGGGTGAAGTATTCCGTATTTATACGGGAATACTTCTAGAAGGACACCTCATATTTGATTTTTTTTTTAGAAAATCAAATGGAAATAAGGTGGAGGGTGAGATGGCAAGAAGTATGTAGAGAGGCATGGCCTTGGTTTTTAGTATTACAAAATCATTTGGGTTTTCTATTGATGTGTGGCTGCTAAAATAGTATGAGCCTTTCTTTTTTCCTTTGCTTCTTGCTCTACACATACCATTATTTTTCATGTAATGGCTTTTCTCATCTCCTTCTTCTTCTTGCTCTCTTGAGCATGGTAAATTTAGAGAGAAAATTAGTGAAAAAATTGTAAGTCTATGTCGCACACCCCGCGGGTTCGCGGGGAGGCGAAATACATCAAAAACGATTTTTTACACATCAAAAGATCATGTTTGGCTATGCAACATAGACTTTTTCACTTTAGGTTCTTGATTAAACCTTAACTAGCAAAATCTAAACTACAGGAGGGCGTTAATTACTCGGTTAAAGTGTTATACCCTCGTGTCGAGTCCATCGGGTCTTCAAGTGGTTCTTTGCTCCTTGGTTCTAGCTTCTTCTTGATCTCCTTTCTTTGGCTCCTCCAAAGCTTCAAATGAACTTGGTTGTCGGTCTCCTTGGTGTCGAAGAAAAATCCATCCGAAGGCCTATGGTCAAGCTCCAACCTCAAATAAGGTAACTTAGTGATCCAACTTGCTAAGGAAGACTACTACGTAGAAGTATAGAAGATATATTGGATTAATTTGTCTCAATGCTCATTGATTCACAACTCATGTGATGGGATGAGCTTGAGGGAGGAGGAGAGGAAACCTAGGAGAGAGAATGATAATGTGAGAATGAGATGAGAGAATGGCTAAGTATTGTATCAATAATTCAAGCATGGATTATTTTATTCTCAAAATAATCAACCATGCTTGAATAGGAACTCCCAATGAATAAATAATTAACAAGGCCATACTTTCAACCCATTCCTCAAGTGTCTCCTAATTTCCACCTCATTAATCCTTTATCAAAAAAAGAATAAATCAATAATGAGGTGTCTCCTTCTAGAAGCCCATTCTTGTGAAATTACAAGAACACCCTCACCGTATATACAAACCCATATCCGTATTCCGAAAAATACGGATACACAGAAACAAGTATAATCTAATAGTATAATACTAGGATCCGGCTTAAAACAAAGTCCACTAGTATTATCCGTCCGACCAACATTTATGTAGCCAGTACACTTATGCGATCGAAACCCTGCCATAAGACCATACGGCCTCTACATCGTCTCTCCTGATCCAGGGAAACCCTCTGTGTGGGACTCTAAAAACTCGACAGTACGCTGGCAGTGGGTTTAACCACAAGTCCATCAGTGGCACTAGCTGTACGTAACGGCAACCCAGGTACATGTCGAAAAGGAGGCTGACGAGCGAACTCATCCGAAACCCCTACTGAGCCTATCCGTGACAATATCCGTGCAGTCCGGTCTGTTCATCTGAGAGCATCGCATGTAAGGTCTAGGAGGGTGGAAAACGTTAGACCCCTAATAACCAGACAGGTCGTGTTGGTGTGGTTCAAGACCATTCGAGAATCTACTGGTCCGACCACCAGTAATTCTCAATCAGCACTGGCCAGGGACTTATGGTAATGACCAACCGATCACAGCGCGATATCGACTCCGTATACCGGGAGAGACGAATCCCCAACAGTCGCTCACTGCCTCCATGTGGCTCGTTATTGTACCCAATTAAAACCTGTTTGCACGACTCTTTTGAGCCGCGGTAAGGTAATAATCAAAACACAGTGGAAACTCACATGAGACAAATGACGATCTCAGGTCAACAGACTATCTGCACTCATGTCACCAGAGAACTGCTATCTGACGCTAGGTATAATACCAACTAGTCAGTTCTCGGCGAGTCCTGTCCGGTGTACTCACACCCAGTGAGCACTTGTATACAATCTTAGATGCACCTCACCAATGGTTGCGGGACTAATTCATCGCCCCTCGTCAGGGTCTAGATATATATACACTAGTCTACTCTGGAGTAACGATACCCAGTCTCGATACTACTACGACTAGGAACGCTTTTTAAGGATGTGCCTATTAACTACCCAGCTCCCACAAGTATGATCGCCATCACAACGCAGTTAGTCAGGCAAAGATCCTACGGGCTTTATCAACATGTATATAAGATATGAAATACAAAGTAAAACACATCACATGTTAAGATAAAGACAAACCAAATAGCATACTATCATATCAAGCAAGATTGTCCTGTATATATATATATATATATCCCTAGCATCCTATACAATGAAGGCCTCTAGGGCATACATATCCAACAATCTCCCACTTGCACTAAGACCTGTAATTGGCGCAATGAGTACCCACTGTCTGCACTAGACCCAGCAGCGGCGTGCCGCATGCCCGACATCTCGAACAGTCTCTCGAACTGGATTTGAGGGATGGCCTTGGTGAATGGATCTGCCGTGTTGTCTTTTGTGTCCACTCTCTGTTTCCCCTAATCAGAGCAAAGCTCTGTTTCGAATTTCAAAATTCAAAAATTGAAGCGACGCTTCAGATCCTGCGCGCTGCGCGCCACGTGTTAAAAGCAGACACGCCAGCGTCAAGAGCGCTGAGCCCTAGGCAGCGCACCCCTAATCAGAGCAAACCTCTGTTTTCAAAATTCAAAATTTAAAAAGTTGAAGCAACGCTTCAGATCCAGCGCTCTGCGCTGCGTGCCATGTGTCTAACACAGGTGCGCCAGCGCAGTTGCGTTGCACTCTGCGCTGCGCGCCACGTGTCTAACACAGGTGCGCCAGCGCAGTTGCGCTGCACCGCACGCCATGTGTCAAGCACGGGTGCGTTAGCGCAGTTGCGCTGCGCTGCACGCCACGTGTCGAGCGTAGGTGCGCCAGCGCTGGAATTAAAAATTCCCACCATTGGATCAAAGGATCTAATAATGATGATAAATCATTAATTAACCAGAATTAAATTCTGTTAAGGAAAGATTTCTCAAAATCTTTCCAAACAACAAGATTGTGCTTTAAGCACCGCTGGATCAATGATCCAATAGTAAATAATGAATTACCAAAAACAGAACAAATTCTGCATGGAAAGATTTCTTAATCTTATTAAAAACAAGAAGATTATCTTCTGTCAAACAGGAGCCTTAGGATCAAAGATCCAACGGTGGGAAATATTCCCTAATCAATCAGAGAAAAATCTCTCAAAACCGATTTAACAAATCATTTGGCCCTATATAAAGGACCCTAAACTTCAAGTCAAAAATATAGAGAGAATACAGAAAAAGACAGAGAAAACCCTCTGAAAACTTTGAGAAAAACTCAAAGAGAAAGAAAGGCAAGGTTTTAGAAAAAAGAAGATCATTTCTTCATCTTTAAGGTAAAAAATTAATTCTTGAACAACAGAGATGAAATCATCTCGTAAAAAGAAAAAACATCTTGTAAGAAGATCATAGATCTGAAAAAAGACCAAGGTCTTTGATAAAAAGAAAAGATCAAAAGATCTAATCATAAAAATATAAAAAGAAGTATTTTTACTTCATTCACAGATCTTTTGATCTATAAAAGCAGAGCCTTTAATAAGAATAAGAACTTTGTTCTTGAATCTTGAGGCAAAGCCTCCTTTAAGAAGAACTTAAACTTGTTTTTTGATCTTAAATTTGATCAAATGCGCTTTGCGCTACTGAAAATTACCTTGCATTCATGAACTGCGCTCTTGCGCTCCTTGGATCGGCGCTCAGCACCAAAACCTGCCACGTGTCAACCAGAGACACAATCTGCGTTATGCGCTTCTAAAAACAGAGCACTGCGCTCATGAGTTGGCGCACCACGTGTCAGCACGTGGGCGCTCGAGCGCTAGCGCGCCACGTGTCAGCACGTGGGCGCTAGGGCGCTAGCGCTAGTGCTCTGAGTGCAAGAGCGCTAGCGTACTGAGCGCTAGCACGCCACGTGTCAGCACGTGGGCGCTCGGACGCTAGCGCTTTGGGCGCTAGCGCGCCACGTGTCAGCACGTGGGCGTTCGGGCGCTAGCGCGCCACGTGTCAGCACGTGGGCGTTCGGGCGCTAGCGCTTTGGACGCTAGCGCTCTGAGCGCAAGCGCGCTAGCACTATAAGAGCTAGAGCGCCACGTGTCAGCACGTGGGCGTTCGAGCGCTAGCGCTCTGGGCACAAGAGTGCTAGCGCACCACGTTTCAGCACGTGGGCGCTCGAGCAGCAAAAGCGACTTGGTCCCTGCAATAGGAGTTGTACTCCCAGAAAGGAGTACTTATTATTCTGTGTGTGTGTGTGTGTGTGTGTGTGTGTGTGTGTGTGAGGAGTTTAACTGCTAAGATATTTTAAAGCTGATGAAGGGCTTCTCCCCTTGAGCCCTAGTTCTTCCCCAAAGTGGGGTTTCTGGAGATGGGTCTCCTTCTTCTTCCTTTGTTGGCCGGATCTTGAAGATCAAGAAATATGAGATTCTAAAAATCTCTCCTTTCTGAGATTTGATGGTAGATCTGAGTTCCCCTTTGTGGGTTTTGTGGTGAAAAACTATTTAGTTTTGGAAAAGAAAGAGTAAAACTCTTGATTTAATTAAAAAAAGAGGAAGGTTTAGAACCTTGAGGAAGGAGATGATCATAGATCTAGATTTTTCTTTGGAGAGAGAAAAAGTTGTTGGGATATTTTCATTATCTTTGCCTTTATAGGCTAAACATTTTACACATAGCCCCTTGGGCTTTACAAAAATGGCATTTTAGCCATCCCATGGCTCATGTGCCATTTCTTTTTGAACATAAGCCATGGGCTTACAAAAATTTGGCTTTATGCCCATTTCGCATACATTCATGCATAAAAAATTACATAAAAAATTATTTGTTATATGATCTATATTTTGGGATGGAGGAGGCTGGCCGCGGGCTCGACTTGGGCATGGGCCAGCTTGACCTGGGCTTGGGCCCACCTGGCTTGGGGGTTGACCTTGACTTTGACTCGGTCAACCGGTGTGCGAATTTTTACCCCAACAGTGAGCTCTTACTGCAGCTGCTGCTGCTGCTGTTGCTTCAGCTTCAGCTGCTGCTGATGGTTGTTGTGTGTGTGTAAGTGAGAGGGAGAGAGAGATGTGAGAAAGAGAAATGAGAGAAAATAATTGATTTGAAACAAAAGAAAAGAAATGAGAGTCAACCCCTCTCTCTCTCATCATGATGATCAAGCATGGTTCATGCCATCATGCTCTCTCTCTCTCCAACCCAAGTCAACCCCTAACACAAAGCTAATTTAAATAAAAAGACTAATACACTTAATTAATTCATATTAACCTAATTAAATGAGTTAGTCCACCATGGTTATTTAAACATGATTTTAACCCCAAACCTAACCCTAGCTAACATGCACATGTGTGTGCAGTCCAAATTAAATTCTAATAAAATATTCATAAATCCAGATAAAATATTTGAAAACCGTTTTGGTAAAATTTTTACTAAACCCCCCACATTAAAGCATATTAACCCCTAATCACAACCTAAGGTGTTACACCATGTCGGGAATGTCATCCCGTTGCCTTAAGCTTTGCTGCTTTTGATTTTCTTTGCCATCTTTCATGCCATCCCATGGTACTCTTCCGTGATGACTCATCCGATGCTTTATGATGCTGAAGAGAAGATCTGGTCCATTCATGGAGCGGATTTAATTGAAGGGTGACCGAGAGATCGTAGTCTCTAGGTACCGAGTCATATTTATCGGAAGCGAACGTTTCTATCTGGTATCCCGATGGCACCTGGTGCTGCTGGAGATCTGGCAGCGCTTCGTTTAGAGCGTATCCTTATACAATTAGAAGAGACGGAAAATATCTTTTTGTATGCAAGTCTTCCCGAGAATGTACCCGATCTCAGTTATTAATGGATTCCCTCTTTGCTTTTGCCTTTAGCTGTCATTTTGGTTTTGTTTCGCTTGTGTATGAGTATCATGGGGATTTTAGGGGGGAGGATACCCTTTCTAGGGGTATCCGCCGCTCTCTTTTCACTGAGGTGGATACCCTTAATATGCCGCTTCCTCATGCCACGAGGAATTGGGGTGCCCTCCCCCTTCTCCTCCCCCTTCTCCAGAGCCTTCTTGGTCAATGATTTGGAAGCGTTCTTTTTTGATACGAGACGTGTCATTTTGCGTGCGAGAGTCTAGTGCCTTCCCTATAAAATTAGGAGCATCCATTCCTCTTCTTCATTTGCAAGACGTTAATGTCTTGCAACATCGGATCAAATCGTTCTTTGCAATCATGAGAGGTACCCATCAGGAATATTGTTCTTCCTTTTGCTGCGCGCTTAGTGAATCCCAACTTCAACGATGCTCAATATGAGACCATGCTGCTTTTCTTGGCTTCGAATAATCTTCCTCGCCATTCTCGAAGCCATCCCCAATCACCCGATAAAGATGACTTTGGAGATGCTTGATGCTGTGGAGAACAAGATCGACTCCATTCATGAGACGTGTTTGATTACAAAGTCTTTAAGGAACCGGTCCATCGGTATCTTGAGCTGTATACAGGCTCGACGAGCTATCATGTTTTCCTTTGCCAATAAATGTGGCATTGATAGATGGGCAGACATGCCTTGTGAGGGGTGCCGCTATAACATGGTAGATGGGGGTAAGAGGGAGCTCCAAGGTATTGAGTGTTATTTTGTTAATTCTTATGGAATTCTATATTTGGCAATATATTTTAATGGGATATTTGTATTTTCTTTATTTAGCAAATTTTTTGCTTCAACAAATGCCCCCGTTAATGAATGCACACAAACCATCCGAGTTGTGAACATTAAATTGATGGAAGTTCTTTTTTTGTTGGATATAATCCTTTTGTAATTTTAGTTTTAATGTCATTGCGGACGTTCATGGAATTCTTATTGGTATCTGAACATAAGGTAGAAGCAAAAAACAGGGAGCAGACTCTGGTCATCATCCGTTACTTGCGACTAACAAATGTTCAAATTTCGACGATAGCATAGACAACGGGAATTTACTGCCTATGATCTGAATGCTGATTTTTTTTAATACTTTTGTCTACCTCATTACTTTCATACGTTTACGAATTCGGAGAAATTAAGAGCAAAAAATGATTCTTTATGTCATTGAATTTTGTGAATTTTTCATCATTGATTGGATTCTTTTTGCAAGCAAATAAAGTTTCTTTTCCTCCAGGGACCATGAGGAATATAGCTCGTGTCCAAACCTATAATGGTAAGCTGTCAACTACACTAGGCTTGACAAGAAGTTTTGACTGCGGAGAATATATTCTTTGAAGAGATTGGATTTTTGCGAATTTTCTATTTAGAAAGAATGCCTTCACAAATGGAGAAATACTCATGATCGAATCTTTAACGGCGAGATACAAAAATCTTTATGCCTAGTTCGCAAGGAGTCTCTAAAGCTTCAGGGAACCTTGTAGATAAAAAGTTGGTGTTTGGAATTGGTGATTCTTCATTGACAATAGGATCAATTTCGTATTTGTTTCTTGATTTCATAGATGCTAAAAAGCAATTTGGTAGATGAAGGCATATAAAATTTAGATTTCATAAATGAGGAGAAGTTTTAGTTGTCATGGCGGAGGAGAATTTTAGTTTAAAGTCTTTGCGGACACGGCCTTGAATTTTTTTGCTTTAGGGGGGTATCCGCCGATGGGGGGGGGGTCCCCGCTCTTAGGTCTCCGCTTAGGGAGTTGAACTGTCTCTTTTCTCGTGCGGTTGGATTTTTTCGAGAACGAATGCGTCTTTTCAGTTCGCGGCGGTTCGTTCGAGATCATAGTGCCTTCTTAGGGTTTCATTGTGGTTCTCCTTTCATCCGTATAAATAGAGTAGGGTCTCCTTCTTCCTCCTTCATTTCAAGATTGAAGATAGCCAAGGTAGGTAGCTGTAACGTTTTAGAAATCGTCATGCGAATTTTTCCGTTTTAGAGTAAAATAGTTGGTGTTTACCGTAATAACCCGGATGTGATCAATTTTCAGTACAGACTTGACTGCACCTAGTTTAACTAGAATAGTGCTAGTTTGCGGGCTTTGGGGGTCAATTGAAAATTTTGGTTCACATAGATTTTTTTCTCTAATTAAAATATTATTTTAAGTTATTAATTATGCACTTAATTAGTGGTAATTACATTTTGGTTTGGGTTAATTACTTCTAATGTGAATCTTTGCCAATCTAATCATTAGATTAAGCTTAATCCATCCTTGCAAAAATATCTAGATATTTATGATTAAAAGAAAATTTTTTAAAGAAAAAGAAATGAGGTGGCTTAAGATATTATCCCATTAATGAGCATTTATTGCATTTTTTAGCTAGATTTTTTCACTCATTTCACAAAACCCCCCGCATTTCCTTGCTAAGGCCGAGCCTTCCCCCTTGCCGCCCTCCTTCTTCCCTTGTCTCATTTTCATCATTCCAAGCTCAAATAAATCATCACAAATCCTTAAATAATACCACAAACTCATAAACAAATCACTACCCATCATTCTTCATCTCTAAACAAGCATAGATCTTCAAGAAAGACTTCATTTTGGAGGGTTAAATTTGGAGTTAGTTGCTAATTTGTGTTCTTGAGGAGCTATAAAAATTCTAACCCTAATCTTTATTTGTTGTGTTAAAATCATTTGGCTAGCTATTTAAATGATTAATATAGCTTTAATTGCATGTTTAGATGATTCGTGATAATTTTTGTGAAGATCAAATTAGGGTTTAAGTTGATGATATGGTTAATTGATAAGTATAGATTTGGAACACTTAACCTAGTGGATGTAAGTTGTTGTTAAGTTCTAAATTTGTCTAATTGAGGTTTTTAGCAAACTAAGTTTTAACAAAATATATTTGGGTGAGATTAAAATTGTGGTAATGGTTTGGATAACTTAACTAAGCCACTTTGCGATGTTTGTGATCGCTAGACTTGTGTTAGCTTTAGACTTGTGCTAATTTGCGATAAAGTTGGTTGTTAGGTTTCGGTAAAAGTTGGGCGCGGGTTCTAATGGACGTTGCGATGTTATATTTATTATCTTCCTCGCGATGTATTGTGTTGTGAATGCGCGATCGGTACGATCGGGCACTAGGCTTGGTTGTTGCGTAGTTTAGCGATCCTAGCTGGGGTTTTGCCGATGTCGTGCGCGTTTTGTGCAATAGGTGCACGGTGTATTTTTTCTAGGCATTATCCTTACGTTTCGTTATTTTTGTGTCGGCGTAGGATATTTAGCCTTACGTGATGTGTTTGTGAAATTTTAGAATCGCAAGCGAGGATTTCGGACGCTGCGAAGAAAGGGAAGCAGGTGGTCGGATTTTCGTAGCTCAAGATCATCAATGAGTAGATTTAACATCTACGGGAAAATCGCCCGTATGGCGTTAAGCGTCAGGGCTAGATATGATATGATATTAGCCGCATGTTTTTACGCACATATAGAGACGGTGTATGAATTTCATTGCATATAGTTACTTGTTGTACCTAAACCTGTATCCATTATACACTGCACTATTATTGACAGTCCATGTTGCATGAGCACCAATATTCTGCTACACACACACTGTCGGTAATTGCCATGATACGCACAACACATTCATATGATATACCTTGCTTTTGGTTAGCGACATAGAGACATTTATTCTTGTGCGATGGCGCATATGAAATATAGCATACCTGTACACCTACATGCTTACACATATGCCTTGCTATACCTACATGCTCACACATATACCTTGTTATAGTTATATGTTCAGCTTTATATGATATATATCGGTGGTATGAGACGCTGTTATATATGTATATGGGATTCAGATACTTGGGAACCGCGTGATATATTTAATGACTTGATGCATTTAAATAGCGGACTTTTCCCGTGATATGCTCATATTGTTGTTCTAGGTGCATATGTTATATTATATGGATTTCCGCAATTGAGATATGTTTTCATGCGATTTGGGGGATTTCAAGTGTCGATATTGGGCACTTATATTCCGAGGGATATATGGATATTGGAAACCGATACGTGGAACACAAGTGTCGAGGTTGGGCACTTGGGTTTCGAGAAACGTATGGATATCAGAGAACCGATACGTGGATCACAGGTGTCGATATTGAGCACTTAGGATTCGAGGAACGTATAGATACGAGTATTTTATATGTCGATGCTGGGTACTAGTTTTCATGATATTTTCGGGTGTCGATGTTTGACACTCAGGTTCCATGAGATTTACAGGGCCGCTCTGAGGATTTTGGGATTTGGGGTGTTGTTGATTTACACCGGGTTTTTTTTCCATGCTGATGATTTATGCATGAGATTATTAATTTTCCTGCACTCGGTATTTAGTGGATATGCATTTGATTCATGTAGATATAGTACCCTGGTGGTGTACCTTGATCATGACAGTTGCATATTCATATTGTCATACTTATGCTACCAACTTACATGTGATTGATTATTGCTGTTAGTACATACTTGTGATTACAGTATGATATTATTTACTATTCACGAGTTGGCAACTCACCCCCGTTGTGCTACAGTGTTTTGCAGGACTTACCCTCAGAGTAGTCACGGCAGGGCGCCTTATTATCTCTACTTTTGTGGATACCGCTACGGTTGGTTGTGAGGCCTTTGCTATTAGGTGGGTCCGCGGTTATCCGTTTATGTACCTTATATATCTTTTTGTTGGATCTAGTACTCTCCATCTACCACTTCATGTATTTGACTTAGAGACGAGTTGTGAGGATCAGTGTTGTATTATTTTTGGTAATTTTGGGGTGCCGTGCTCGTAGGAGCCGGTCATGTTGTAAAGTTTTACCTCCTTATACTGTTTTCACTTATATTTCTTCGCTACGGCGTCGCATATATGCTTGTGGCGGTTGTCTCCGCCGTTGGGCGTGATTTGCTCCTATTTGGGATGTTTTATTTATATTCTATGTTGTACCCGTTTTCGGGGCTAGTTTTTACAGAGGAGGTACTGCCGAAATTTTCAAGAAAGAAAACTAAAATTAAAAGATTTTACTTGAGATTTTCTGAATATTTTAAACTATATTTTTCTCCACTGATTCATTTTTGGGTGGTTTAGATTTCTGGGTTTCGTCTTACTTAAATTACGTACGCCTATTAACGTTACATGGTTTAAGTGCCGGTCACGTGCCTAAATTTGGGTCGTGACAAAATTAGTATCAGAGCGCTGGATGTTACCTTTCGGAGTGTAGGATGATCTTGGTATGATGGAGTAGGTAGCTTAAGCAGAGTAATGTAGCGTGTGTATGTTCTGCGGCATACTTATGACACGGTACTCCGCCTAAATGACCTTAGGACTTATTGATTGAAATTCCTTCCATGATTATATACATCCTTGTGATTCGATTTCTATGTCCTGATTGAATCTTGTTTCAATTTCCAGCCTTTTTGCCGCCGAAGACTACGAGGGCACAGAGAGTGGCCGCGAGGGCCGAGATCGGAGTTGACTCATCTGAGACGAGGACTGACTAGGGCGGTACGCCTGTTGTACCAGAGCATATTGCTCTGCTAGGGGCCGGTATGCAGGACTTGCGCCAGATGATGGGGTCGTTAGTTTAGGCTATTTGAGTGCAGAGGTAGGAGGTCGTTCCACCTGTTGCGGGGACCGCGATGGTACTTACTGTTCCGACAGTCGCAGCTACAGCTACGGAGGTTATCACCGTGTCACTGTCAGAGTTCATGAGACCGAGGCCTCCGGTTTTCACTGGCACCGATGCAGCTGAGGATTCGCAGTCGTTTATCGACCAGATGGCCAGGATTTGTCGTTCGCTCCGATGCTCCGACGCGAGATGGGTAGAGTTCGCGAGCTTTCGTCTGGAGGGTCTGGCCCAGAAGTGGTGTGAGTCCTTGGAGAGGGGCAAAGCATAAGGTCTTGCTCCGATGACCTGGGCTGAGTTCGTGACGGTGTTTCTCGCTCGTTTTCTTCCACTGAGCGTCAGGGATGCTTGAGCGCGCAGATTCGAGTCGTTACGCCAGACTCCGAGGATGACGGTGGTTGAGTACGATGTACTATTTACTGAGCTGTCTGTGTATGCGCCGTATTTGGTAGTTACTGAGGAGATGCGGGTGAAGAGGTTCGTTCGAGGCATGCTTACCCAGTTGTTCCTCGCTATCAGCATTCAACATTGCGACACCTATGCAGCAGCAGTGGACACAGCCCTGTTGGTTGAGAAGCGTCTTTTTGAGACGTCGGTTGCTCCAGAATCGAAGAGGGTTCATACTGGGGATTCAACGGGGAGGCGGACATTTAGACGTCGTGACGGTTCCCGTTCAGATACTGGGGGTAGTGGAGGTTCAGGACACGGTCGGCTTTATATCTCTTATCATCAGGAGAGGCAGCAGTTTGCATCTGGATGTTACCGGTGCGGGAGTTTGGGTCATCGAGTTTGAGATTGTACTAAGCCACGTGAGAGCGAGGCAGCTGTACCGCAGGTTACCTTGCCACCTTCTCCACCTCAGAGGGCGTTTCCCCTTATGCCTGTTGTTGCTCCGCGTCAGACTCATGTGTAGAGAGGTCGGGATCGCGGTGGTTTTGTACCGAGAGGGCGGGGTGGTAGAGGAGGAGGTCAGCCAGTCGCCGGTAAAGGGCAGGCTCGGGTGTTTGCCTTGACTCATCAGGACGCGCAGGCGTCCAATGCTGTGGTTTCAGGTACCATTTCTGTATGTTCTTTTGATGCACATGTTTTATTTGATCCGGGATCTATGCATTCGTATGTTTCTACACACTTTGTGCCGAGATTAGGCCGAGAGTCATGTTTGCTAGATCAGCCGCTTTTCGTGACTACTCCTGTTGGCGAGTCATTTGTTGCGCGACACGTGTTCCGGTCGTGTGTTGTTCGTATAGGAGATAGAGTTTTGACCGTCGACTTGATCCTTCTTGAGATGTTGGACTTCGACGTTCTCCTGGATATGGACTGGTTAGCTACTTGCTACGCGTCCGTGGACTGCCGTGAGAAGACAGTTATGTTTTATTTTCCCGGCGAGTCAGTGTTTGTGGTGCAGGGGGACCGTGGTGCCGCCCCTCACAGTTTAATTTTTGTCCTTTACGCTAGTCGGCTTTTGAGGAGAGGATGTCGCGGATTCTTGGCTTTCATTCATGATACCGGAGCCACAGTGGAGTCGTTGGACCGGGTTCTTACCGTGCGAGAGTTTCTCGACGTTTTTCCCGATGAGTTACCTGGGTTGCCGCCAGAGCGCGATATTGAGTTTTGCATTGATCTGATTCCCGGCGCAGGGCCTATTTCTATACCGCCTTATCGGATGGCTCCAACGGAGCTTAGAGAGCTTAAAGATCAATTGCAAGAGTTGCTTAATAGGGGACTTGTGCGTCCGAGTGTTTCGCCGTGGGGAGCTCCTGTTCTGTTCGTCAAGAAGAAGGACGGCAGTTTGAGGTTGTATATGGATTATCGTCAATTGAACCGAGTTACGGTGCGGAATAGGTATCCTTTACCTCGCATTGATGATTTATTTGATCAGCTCCAGGGTGCGAAACATTTTTCTAAGATTGATTTGTGTTCGGGTTATCATCAGTTGCGGGTTCGAAATGATGACATTCCGAAGACTGCTTTTCGTACGCGCTACGGGCATTATGAGTTTTTGGTGATGTCGTTCGGACTCACCAATGCACCAACAACGTTCATGGATCTGATGAACCGGATTTTCAGGCCGTTCCTCGACCAGTTCATTATTGTGTTTATTGATGACATTCTGGTATACTCTATGAGTCGTGAGGAGCATGAGCAGTACTTGAGAATTGCTTTGCAAATATTGAGAGAGCACTGTAGGGTTCCTAAGCACTCTTATGAAGGTCTATAAGGCATCAACCATGCCCGAATAAAAATTTAGACGTGCCAAAACAACCCAAAGCCGGGATCTTTGCTAGATTATTAGGGTTTAACATGCAAGTAAACATCTTTACAACGAAGAGTGAGGGATTACAACCTTTGTAGTCTGCTCCTTCGCTTCATAAGCTCCGAGTAGAAGTCCCTTCACCGTAATCCACGATCTCCCGGACTCAAGAGAGGCTCCACGACTCGAATGATCCATGCTATCTTGTATCTTCCTTTTCTCCGATGATCTACGTCGAAGTTTCTATAACTCAAGCTCTCTCACTCTAATGAGATGAACACTCTAATAGATGAGGATGATGGAGTAGTATTTATGCTTTCTTTTTATATCAAATTCTCACACATAAATATCACAAAATGAAAACCTAGTAAACTTTCTCAAAACTCAAGGTTGACGAAGAAGAAGAAAAATGAATTAAATTTTTTTTGTGATGAATAATGAAATGAATATATGAATAATAATGCAACCATGGTCAAGGATGACAAGGATAACTCTTGTAGAGAATTAACTAAGGCTAGGGTTTGGGTTGGGTTAAAACAATGAGTCATGAGAAAATATCAACCATAATATCTAACTCATGACAAAAGAAATCTTTCTAGAAGGTGCAAGAAAGAACTAACCCAAATCAAACCCTAACCTTGTTTAATCTCTACTAAACAAGTTGCATTAGTAATCATATCATGTTACAATAATATATATCACATATATATTATATATTTGTAACAAAAGAAAATAATACAATTAATATATATCGCATATATATCAATGTATTATCCGGTGAGAAAATGAAATAATAAAGCGAGCCAATATTGGATAATATAATACAATATATCATATATATTATTATACATTAACTTATCGAATCAACACTTGATCCGACAATCCGGGTATATAGAATATAACCGACTAATATATCATGTACCGATTCATCGAATCAACACTTGATCCGATGACCCGGCTCATATCTAAATATCGCGAGAATATAATACGGTATCTCATATCGCATTATCCTCGGTCGTGCACATATCACATATGTGCCCCTACTCCGTTTTTCCTGAGTCAAGAAACCTCTGTGTAGGACTCTAAAGAATCGTCAATACGCCGGTAGCAGGTGATGATCATATCAAACACCTACAAGTTGCAAGCGGTCAGCTAAACGTAACAGCCACCCAGGTATTGAGCGATCAGAAGATCAATAAGCTAGCCTGTACATTCTCCTGTGAATCCAATCAGTAACACTCCCGTACAGTCCGGTCTCTTCGTCTGATATGTCGCATATCAAGTCTAGGAGTGGTATACGTCAGACCCCAGTAACCGATAAGTCGTGTCGATGTGAGGCTCATAACGGATCGAGAAACTACTGGTAACACTTACCAGTAAATCTCTATATCAGTCCTGGCCAGGGACTTCCAGTTATAGCCAATCGAACACAGCACAACATCAAATCCCTATACCGGGAGAGACGAATCCCCTCCTATCGCTCATTGCTTCCAAGTGATTCGGGATTGCACCCAAAAGTCACCGTTTTGCACGCCCTCTTGGACATGGTAAGATGGAAATCAAAGCTCAGTGGGAATCACACAAGACTCTATGACGATCTCGGGTCTACAGACTACCCTGTACCAGTGTCACCGGAGAACTGCCATCTGATGTGTGGTATATCACCATCTGGGAGTTCTCGGCGAGTCCGTCCAGTGTACCCAGTCTCCACTGAGCACCCGTACACCATCCTTGATGTCAAACACCGATGGATATGGGATCATCCATCGCCCATCATATGGGTCAAGATGCGTATACGCTAGTCTACTCTGGTGTATCGATGCCCTGTCTCGACACACCCTCGACTAGGAACAGTTATAGGATGTACCCATCGACTACCGTGGCCCCACTAGTATGATCTCATCATAGTCCCAGTAGTCGAGTACAGATCCTAAGGGCTTTATCAACATGTGAGAGTAAGACAGTAAACCAATACAAGCCAACATGTTAAGATAAAGTGAAACCAAATAGCATACTATCATGACGAGCAAGAAAGTCCTCTATATATATATCCAAGCATCCATTATAATATACATCATATGTACAACAATGGCCTCTAGGGCATATACATAACTAACAATCTCCCACTTGCACTAAGGCCAGCTGCTGTAGTATCTCATACCTAGCATCCCGAATAATCTCTCAAACTGTATCTGGGGAATGACCTTCGTGAGTGGATCCGCAGTGTTGTCCTTCGTATCTACTCTCCTGACCTCGATCTCCCGGCGATCAACTATCTCCCTGATCAGGTGATACCGTCTCAGAATATGTCTGGACTTTTGATGGGACCTGGGTTCCTTGGCCAAAACCATAGCTCCATTGTTATCGCAATACAGAGGTATTGGATGTTCAATGGATGGAACCACACCAAGTTCACTAATGAACTTCTTTATCCAGACAGCCTCTTTGGCAGCATCGTTGGCAGCGATGTATTCAGCCTCCATCGTCGAGTCTGCAACGGTATCCTGTTTGGAACTCTTCCAATATACCGCCCCTCTATTGAGGGTAAAGACAAATCCCGAGTACGACTTAGAGTCGTCCTTATCACTTTGGAAGCTCGAATCGGTAAAGTACTCCACCTGGAGTTCTCCGTTACCATACACCAAGAACATCTCTTTAGTCCCTCGTAAGTACTTGAGAATGTTCTTCACAGCTATTCAGTGACTCTCTCCAAGATCTGCTTGATACCGACTCACTACACTTAGTGAGTATACTACATCGGGTCTGGTACATAGCATCGCATACATGATAGAGCCTACTGCCGAAGTATAGGGTATCCCTTGCATGCGAGCTCTCTCCAAATCAGTCTTGGGAGACATCTCTTTGGAGAGAGTGAGTCTAGAGATCGTGGGTAGGTTCCTACGCTTGGATTCTTCCATACTAAACCTCTTTAGTATGGTGTCAATGTACCTGGATTGGGACAATCCCAGTATTCGTTTAGATCTATCTCTATAGATCATAATTCCCAGTATGCAGGAGGCATCACCTAGATCTTTCATTGAGAATCTTTGTGATCAGAAGAGCTTGACTGATTGCAGCATAGGAACATCATTTCCTATCAAGAGTATGTCATCGACGTATAATACGAGGAAAACAACCTTACTCTCTGCAACCTTCTTATAGATACAAGGTTCATCTACATTTTTGATGAAGTCAAACTCTTTGACTACAACATCAAAGCAGATGTTCCAACTCCGCGATGGTTGCTTTAACCCATAAATGGATTTAAGCAGCTTGCACACCTTTCCGCTGCTCCCACTATCTATGAAGCCCTCTGGCTGAGTCATGTACACACACTCTTCTAAATCACCGTTTAGAAAGGCGGTCTTAACATCCATTTGCCAGATTTCGTAGTCATGGTATGCAGCAATGGCAAGTAAGATCTGGATGGACTTAAGCATAGCCACTGGAGAAAAGGTTTCATCATAATCCACACCTGGTCGTTGACGAAAACCCTTTGCAACAAGTCTAGCTTTGAAAGTCTCAACTTTTCCATCTACACCAATTTTCTTTTTAAAGATCCACTTGCTTCTAATGGGTTTTACCCCTTCAGGAGCATTTTCGAAAATCCATATTTTGTTGGTGTGCATGGATTCCATCTCAGATCGCATTGTATCCAGCCATTTCACAGAGTCACCACTCGTGATGGCCTACTCGAAACTAGTCGGGTCATCATCTTCCATGATGCAATCCTCGCTCCCACCATCAATGAGAAAACCGTAGTATCTCTCAGGTGGATGAGAAACCCTACTAGATTGGAGGAGAGGCTGGGGTTCGTCGGGTACTACTGAATCCTCTGGTTCCACTAAATCTTCTGTTGTAGTTTATTCTGCTGGAACTTCTTCCAGTTCTACCTCAGAGCCACTAATCTCTTTTGCAAGAAATTCCTTTTCTAAAAAGGTGGCGTGTTGAGCAACAAACACCCTTTGTTCCTCACTGTGGTAGAAAATATACCCTCGCGAATGCTTGGGATATCCAATAAACTTACATAAAACAGACCTTGCCTCGAGTTTGTCCGGTTTTTGTCTTTTGACATAAGCCGGGCAACCCCATATCTTAACAAAATTAAGATATGGTCTCTTCCCTTCCCATATCTCATATGGGTGGTAGGCACAGATTTGGTAGGAACTTTATTCAGTATGTATGCCGCTGTCTCAAGCGCATACCCCCAGAAGGAAATAGGCAACTCAGCTGTACTCATCATCGAGCGTACCATATCAAATAGGGTGCGATTCCTCCGTTCCGATACACCGTTGTGCTGTTGTGTATAAGGAGGAGTAAGCTGAGAGAGAATCCCATTCTCTTTTAGATAATCTAGGAACTCATTGCTTAAGTATTCACCTCCTCGATCAGATCGAAGAGTCTTAATACTTTTTCCCGTTTGGTTCTCTACTTCATGCTTATACTCCCTGAATTTCTCAAAAGCTTCAGACTTGTGTTTCATCAGGAACACATGTCCGAATCTTGAGATATCGTCAGTGAATGTAATAAAGTAGGAAGAACCGTTCCTGGCATGCGTAGACATGGGACCGCATACATCACTATGTACCAGTCCTAAGAGTTCGGTAACTCTTTCTCCGTGTCCACTAAACGGAGTTTTGGTCATTTTTCCTTTGAGACAAGAATGACAAGTATCATAAGATGATAATTCGAACGGATTTAAATATCCATCCTTATGTAACTTAGCCAGTCGTGTCGCATTGATATGACCAAGTCTACAATGCCACAAGAAGGATTCGTTCATTTCTGAACTCTTCCTCTTGTGTGTGTTTTGTATATTGAGGACTGTATTTTGATTGAGAATGAATATGCCATTATGTAACGAGCCTGATGCAATCAACTTTTGATCTAGGAATATGTTCATAACATTATCCTTTACTACAAAATTATATCCTTCTTTACTTAATAAAGAAACTGATATAATGTTGCACATCATGTTCGGTATATAATAGCACTCATTCAGAATCAGTGTATTACAACTTGGTAATACTAGGTGATATTCGCCAACTGCTTTGGCTGCAATACTTGCACCATTCCCTACTTGAACGGAATGATCACCTTTTCCCAGTTCTCTACCTTTACGTAGCCCATGTAACAATTTACATATATGGGATCCCGATCCGGTATCTAATACCCAGGACGTAGGGTGAACTGAGAAACAGTTCTCAATAACTAACACACCCGAAGAAGATGCATCAACATGCTTGTTCTTCGTTTGGGCGGCGTGAGAATCCAGATATTCTCCTGTTTCTTATTCAGTCTTATAACTCTTATAAGAAAGAACGGCACCAGCGATCCCCTGCTCAGTATAATAAGCGGGTTCAGTCAATACATCCATATTATTATCTTGATTAAGTCCTGATATGGTCGCTACCTAGAGAGAGAGAAGGAAAACACTTTAGCGTATGCTCTTGCAAAATTAGATTGGTTATTATCTTATCTAATCAGGATGTCTCCCACTGTTTTTATCAAATCTTCTTTCAAACCCTAAAAGGTAAGATTAGCCGGGATTAATCACACCTTACAATTTCGTCAATCTTTCAGCCAGATCGGTGTTGGTACTTGAGGGAGGTTCCCCGTGCTTTCGCACGGACCTAATTAAAATAAACCTCGTCTTCCCAGAGGCATAACCCCGTTAACACCTTTTTAGACACCTACTTGATCGGCTAATTGTCCTGTGTAAAACTCTCCCAGGAGTAACTCTTACTCGTAGTGGGTATCAGGATCGATCTATCTCATAGAAGGTATGCAATCTCATTGCAAATTTCAATACTTGAAATTCCCGATAATATTCTGCCCCAAGCATCCCATGACCTTGACGGAGGTCAACAAATCATAGGGTGCTAGTCAAGTTCAACAAGTCATTTCTTGATTAAATCAGACCCACCCGTACGACCCTTGACGGAGGTCAACAAGGCCGTACGACTACCCTAATCCAATCTGCATCATATGCATTAACAGATAAATACTAGTTAGCTACCGCACACTACGCCTTGACGGAGCTCAACAAACGTAGTACGAATACTAAGTAGGACTTATCTGAAATGACGGAGGGCTACGACAGGTTTTTCAGAAAACCTATTGCGTAATGAACTTGATATCGTTGTAGAAATAAATGATTTTTGAAAAGGAGTTTTTTTGAGGCTTCTAGTTTCGCTAAAGAGGTCACTCCCGGTGAAGAGATCTCGGCTCTTTCCCCATCGAATAAGGTGCAGGGTATATCATATATACCGCTGTGCAAAGCAAGAACTATATAAGCTGTCAAAAACTAAACCGCGAGTTTGTAGCATCTGCCAGTTTCGCTAAAGAGTTCACTCCCGGTGAAGGGATCTCGGCTCTTTCCCCATCGAATAAGGTGCAGGGTATATCATATATACCGCTATGCAAAGCAAAACTGTAGCTACCCTTTTTATAAAGTTTTGATTCTATAATATCTTTTAGGTTTCTTTTCTTTTTATTAATCTCATTAATAAATCCCATCAGCTTATACTTCCTAAGCATCACAGAAGAAACGAAAGCAGTAATATTTATATATCAGCATATATATATATAGTATAAACATTCATCTCAGGCAGTAATATGATCTCATCACATAACATTACAGCAGAAGAACATATATGAAATATTGGATATACTAGGATGTCCGTGTTTTTAATTCGAGCCGGTATAAAACACGGATTCCACGGTCACGATGAATAGCCAAACCCACATCCCTAGACCCCTACGAGAGCGGAAAGTAACACTGCCAATTCTAGGGTTAGGAGACCCGGTCTCGACTTCTCGAGATGGCCTCCCACTGTACCCTAGAACCCGGTTACTTGTGCTCCCCTTCTTGGGTCTACCTAATGCGGAAAAGTAAATAATATACACTGGTGACATCAACCTCATCCCGGAAGTGCCCCAATAAAAGAATATTACATACAAATGAATTTTACATGAATGAAAATAAAAACGCTCATCTCACATAAACCCCCCGGCTATTCAGAACACGACGATCCAATATAGCATATCACAGCAACATATAATATCTTATATCATCAACGTAAGTAAGTATGCATACACCGATCGTCGTTGATGTATAGCAACGAAAACCGGCAATACAACTACATACTACACTTACGGTCACAGAAAAGAAATTGTAAAACTACAACATTTGGAATCCACAATCACTTTAGACATCATAAATCTGAAATATCACATACTTCGCATTTCATGCCTAACTATATGAATTCCACATATTGTATCACATTTCAGATAAATAGACAGTATTAAACTTTCCGATCAGATAATCAAATACCCAAGATTTTCTAAATAGCTCAACACTTGAGCGGAGTTCAAATAATCGCAGAATATGTCACAGTACCGATGGTCCAGCCGTAGAAGGGTCAAGCCAACGCCTCACATGTGGCACACCGTACTGCCCCAAACCCTAAGGTTTAGAGGCGGTTCAGACGGTCACATAATCGAGTTAAGGTTTGTGTTCTTCTAGAGGGACCACTGCGTTACTTGCACGTTTGTCCGAAAGATTTAAACCCAAGAAAAATTCAACACTTGAAAGTTTTTCATGCGGGAAAAAATGAGTTAATGATATCCGTTCGAACATTTTAACAGTTTCTAAATATCCGGAAAACAAAACGAAATTAAATTTTCCGATCGAATCAACGAATACAAAATAATCCCCAGAACACTCAACACTTGAGTCAGATTAAAAATACCCAGAAAAATACTTAATTACCTACGGATATAACTGTGGCAAAACGAGTCAATAAGTCTTCTGTACGGCCGCGGATCCGTGGCAGAGGCAAGGTACTGCCGCGGTTCCGCGGCGGTTTGTACGGCTTATTGCTTCGTTTTTCACAGTGATGCTTATATTTCCCTGCTGGTATTTTTAAGTATTTTTAATTCAGAAAAAATCACATTTTTAAAAAATGTCCAGAGAGGGGTTCAAATCGTCGTTTCGGGGTTCGATCGAAGTTTTAACTTCGTATACACGTCGCCTAATGCTCTAGCTAGGCTCTGATACCACTGTAGGGTTTCTAGGCACTCTTATGAAGGTCTATAAAGCATCAACCATGCCCGAATAAAAATTTAGACGTGCCGAAACAACCCAAAGCCGGGATCTTTGCTAGATTATTAGGGTTTAACATGTAAGTAAACATCTTTACAACTAAGAGTGAGGGATTACAACCTTTGTAGTCCGCTCCTTTGCTTCATAAGTTCCGAGTAGAAGTCCCTTCACCACGATCCACGATCTCCCGGACTCAAGAGAGGCTCCACGACTCGAATGATCCATGCTAGCTTTTAGTGTTCTTTTTCTACGATGATCTACGTCGAAGTTTCTATAACTCAAGCTCTCCCACTCTAATGAGATGAACACCCTAATCTAATTGGATAGATTAGATGAGGATGATGGAGTAGTATTTATGCTTTCTTTTTATATCAAATTCTCACACATAAACATCACAAAATGAAAACCTAGTAAGCTTTCTCAAAGCTCAAGGTTGAAGAAGAAGAAGAAAAATGAATTAAATTTTTTTTGTGATGAATAATGAAATGAATATATGAATAATAATGCAACTATGGTCAAGGATGACAAGGATAACTCTTGTAGAGAATTAACTAAGGCTAGGATTTGGGTTGGGTTAAAACAATGAGTCATGAGAAAATATCAACCATAATATCTAACTCATGACAAAAGAAATCTTTCTAGAAGGTGCAAGAAAGAACTAACCCAAATCAAACCCTAACCTTGTTTAATCTCCACTAAACAAGTTGCATTAGTTATCATATCATGTTACAATAATATATATCACATATATATTATATATTTGTAACAAAAGAAAATAATACAATTAATATATATCGCATATATATCAATGTATTATCCGGTGAGAAAATGAAATAATAAAGCGAGCCAATATTAGATAATGTAATACAATATATCATATATATTATTATACATTAACTTATCGAATCAACACTTGATCCGACAATCCGGGTATATCGAATATAACCGACTAATATATCATGTACCGATTCATCGAATCAACACTTGATCCGATGACCCGGCTCATATCTAAATATCGCGAGAATATAATATGATATCTCATATCGCATTATCCTCGGTCGTGCATATATCACATATGTGCCCCCACTCCATTTTGCCTGAGTCAAGAAACCTCTGTGTAGGACTCTAAAGAATCGTCAATACGCCGGTAGCAGGTGATGATCATATCAAACACCCACAAGCTGCAAGCGGTCAGCTAAACGTAACAGCCACTCAGGTATTGAGCGATCAGAAGATCAACAAGCTAGCCTATACATTCTCCTGTGAATCCAATCAGTAACACTCCCGTACAATCCGGTCTCTTCGTCTGATATGTCGCATATCAAGTGTAGGGGTGGTATACGTCAGACCCCAGTAACCGATAAGTCGTGTCGATGTGAAGCTCATAACGGGTCGAGAAACTACTGGTAACACTTACCAGTAAATCTCTATATCAGCCCTGGACAGGGACTTCCAGTTATAACCAATCGAACATAGCACAACATCAAATCCCTATACCGGGAGAGACGAATCCCCTCCTATTGCTCATTGCCTCCATGTGATTCGGGACTGCACCCAAAAGCCACCGTTTTGCACGCCCTCTTGGACGTGGTAAGGTGGAAATCAAAGCATAGTGGGAATCACACAAGACTCTATGACGATCTCGGGTCTACAGACTGTAAGTCCATGTCATGCACCCCACGAACTTGAGGGGAGGCGGAATATATGAAAAACGATTATCAAAGCTTCGTAACATGAACTTAAGCGCATGAATCGTATCTAAACCATTACTAACTAACTACATGAGGTTTAACTACTCGGATTCGAAGTTATACCTCACGTTACATGTCCTTCGGGTCTTCATCACTGTCCTCCATTCCTCGTAGGCTCCTTAAAACATCGGCACCTCAACGGCCTCCTCGAGTCAAAGACGATCCACCCGAAAGCTCCTTCTCCAAGCTTGATCTCTAAATTGAGATAACTAGGTTGCTTAAAGTGTTAATCTAAGCTACCTAGGGGATATAGAGTGAGGTTATGGATGTATTAGTCTAGCTAACTCTTGATCTCAACACATGAGAGGTTAGGGTTAGGGTTTGAAGAGAGAGTGAGCTTGAGGAGAGAGAAGGTGAAGATGAGAATGAAAAATGATATTGTTTCTCACTTGATATATGAAGCATAATGAATAAATGAATAAATGAATAAAAAGAGATTATTCATCATGCTACATAAATGCATTATGAGTGATTCACTATGTGAGTCATTAAGCATTTAATAATGCATTAATGACATGATGAATCACACATAATGAGTCACAATATCATTTAATGCTAATGCCACCTTACCCCCCCAAGTCACCATGCGTCTAGAAGCTTCCCGACAAATTACGAGAACGCCCCTACAATCCGTGAAAACACGGAAAAACTTTAGACTGTATAAATCCAATAACCCGATACTAGAATCTAGCTTAAACCAAAGCCGGCTAGTAAAAACTGTCCGAACGTCGTACGTGCGTAAACACACGTACGCGTCCGAACCCTTTTCGTAAAACCATACGACCTCTATATCGTTTCGCCTGGAGCAGGGAAACTCTCTGTGTGGGACTCTAAAGACTTGACACTACGCTGGCAGTGGATTTAACCACAGACCGCAAGCGGCACTAGCTGTACGTAACGGTCCCCAGGTAGATGTCGATAAGAAGGCCGATGAGGAAACTCATCCGAACTCCCACTGAGCCTGATGTGACAATCTCCGTACAGTCCGGTCTGTTCGTCTAAGACTATCGCATATCGAGCCTAGGGGGTGGCAAGCGTCAGTCCCCTAAAAGCGGTATAAGTCGTGTCGGAGCGTAGCCCATTACACCCTGAGAATCTACTGGAACCTACCAGTAAATCTTGCCTGGCCTGGCCAGGGACTTTGCGTAATGGCTCTCTGACACAACGCGATATCATCTCCCAATATCGGGAGAGACGAATCCTGTCTAACTACTACTGCCTTCAAGTGCTCGGGACTGCACCCAACTGCTACCTGTTTGCACGACTCCTTTGAGCCGTGCTAGGGTAGCAATCTAAGAACAGTGGGACACACTCGAGGCGAAGTAGCAGTGTCAAGTCTGCGGACTATGCTGTACTCATGTCACCTGGGATCTGTTAACTGACGACGGGTATAATACCAACCAACAGTTCCCCTGCGAGTCCTGTCCGGTGTACCCGTAACCTAACGAGCACCTGTATACTATCTCCAGTACGACGTACTGTTGGCTATGGGACATACCATCTCCCCAACTGGGATGAGAAGCGTACACACTAGTCTACTCTGGAGTATCGATGCCCTGTCTCGATAATCCTACGACTAGGGACATGTATAGGATGTTGCTTATAGACTACCCAGCCCCTACTAGTGTGACTGCCATCACAACGCTGGTAATCAAGCAAAGAACCTATGGGCTCTACTAATATGTATAAGCGATACGTTACAAGAAACATATGCACATATTAAAGTAAACACAAACCAAGTAGCATACTACCATTTTTAGCAAGACTGTATATACAACTGTGAATATCCCAAGCTTCCATTAAGTAATATACAACCTAGTATGATACAATAATGGCCCCCAGGGCATATACACTAACAATCTCCCACTTGCATTAGGGCCATGAGCTGGCATATCGTAGACCTATCATCTCGAATAGCCTCTCGAACTGTGTCTGAGGAATGGCCTTTGTGAATGGATCAGCAATGTTATTCTCCGTCTCTACTCTTTTCACCTCGATCTCCCAGCGATCTACGATCTCCCTGATCAGGTGATACCGCCTTAAGATGTGTCTGGACTTCTGATGGGACCTGGGTTCCTTCGCTAAAGCTATAGGGCCGTTGTTGTCACAATACAGAGGTATTGGATCAACACTGGTAGAAACCACCTGAAGTTCTGTGAGGAACTTCTTCATCCAGACAGCTTCTTTTGCGGCATCGCAAGCAGCTATGTACTCCGCTTCCATTGTTGAGTCAGCAACGGTCTCCTGCTTGGAACTCTTCCAACAGACCGCCCCTCCATTGAGGGTAAAGACATAACCCGACATGGATTTGGAGTCATCCTTGTCACTCTGGAAGCCGGAGTCGGCAATGGCCTCCATCTGGAGGTCTTTTCCGCCATACACCAAGAGCATCTCCTTAGTCCTCCTCAGGTACCTGAGAATGTTCTTTACGGCTATCCAGTGCTTTTCCCCTGGGTTTGCTTGATACCGGCTTACTACGCTCAATGCGTATGCTACATCTGGTTTGGTACATAATATCGCATACATTATAGAGCCTACCGCAGAAGCGTAGGGTATAATCGACATGCGATCCCTTTCCAAATCAGTCTTGGGAGACATCTCTTTGGAGAGGGTGATTCCATGACAAGCCGGTAGGTTACCGCGCTTAGAATCATCCATACTGAATCTTTTCACTATGGTGTCTATGTATCTGGACTGCGAAAGTCCCAACATCCTTTTTGATCTATCACGATAGATCCGGATCCCCAGAATGTAGGTGGCATCACCCAGGTCTTTCATGGAGAATTTCTGTGATAAGAATCTTTTGACTGACTGTAACATAGGAATATCATTTCCTATTAGGAGAATGTCATCCACGTACAAGACAAGGAATACTACAGCTTTCCCTACAATCTTACTGTATATGCATGGTTCATCTGGATTTTTGATAAAGTCGAATTCTTTGACAGCATCATCAAAACAGATGTTTCAACTCCGCGATGCTTGCTTTAGTTCATAAATAGACTTAAGCAACTTGCATACTTTACCGCTGCTCCCACTCTGAATGAATCCCTCTGGCTGATCCATATAGACGCTCTCTTCCAAATTTCCATTTAAAAAGGCTGTCTTTACGTCCATCTGCCAGATCTCATAATCGTGGAAGGCAGCAATAGCAAGAAGGACCCTAATGGATTTGAGCATAGCCACTGGAGAAAAAGTTTCGTCATAGTCCAAACCAGGTCTTTGACGGAAATCCTTTGCAACAAGTCTAGCCTTATAGGTTTCAACCTGTCTATCTACACCAATCTTCTTTTTGAAGATCCATTTGCATCCTACGGGTTTTACCCCATCTGGAGCAATGTCCAAAGTCCATACTTTGTTAGTGTACATGGACTCTATTTCGGTCCGCATTGCATCCATCCATTTTACTGAGTCACCGCTCTGAATGGCTTGCTGGAAGCTAGTAGGCTCATCATAGTCAATAGTGCAATCTTCTCTATCCCCGTCTATGAGAAAACCGTAGTATCTCTCGGGCGGATGAGACTGCCTACTACTCCTGCGGAGTGGCGTCGGGATGTCCCTTTCTTCTGAAACCTCTGGTTCTGCTATACTTTTAGTAACTACTTGTGGTTCTGGAATTTCTTCCAGTTCTACTGCGCTCCCACTCTTCTGATTTTCTAAAAATTCAGTTTCTAAGAAGTGGGCATGACGAGAAACAAAAACCTTTTGTTTCTCTGCGTAATAGAAACAATATCCCATGGAGTTCTTTGGATATCCCACAAACTTGCACTGTACTGAGCGTGCCTCGAGCTTGTCCGCATGCCGCCTTTTTACAAAAGCTGGACAACCCCATGCCTTCAGGTATTGAAGACAGGGTTTCTTCCCACTCCACATCTGATATGGTATGGTAGGCACAGTTTTGGTTGGAACCTTGTTCAAAAGATATGCAGCTGATTCTAGTGCATAACCCTAGAAAGATCGCGATAACTCAGCTTTACTCATCATGGAACGGACCATATCTAATAGGGTTCGATTCCTCCTTTCTGATACACCGTTGTATTGTGGTGTGTATGGAGGAGTAAGCTGAGAGAGAATTCCATTCTCTTTTAAGTAACCCAGGAACTCGGCACTTAAGTATTCACCACCTCGATCAGATCTCAGTGTCTTGATACTTTTGCCTGTTTGGTTTTCCACTTCATTCTTGTATTCCTAGAATTTTTCAAAGGCCTCGGATTATGCTTCATCAAGAAGACATGTCCATACCTAGAGAAATCATCCGTAAAAGTAATGAAGTAGGAATAACCACCTCGCGCATGTGTAGTCATTGGACCGCACACGTCACTGTGTACGAGTCCTAAGAGCTCGCTTGCTCTTACTCCGTGTCCAGTAAACGGAGTCTTTATCATCTTTCCTATGAGACAAGATTCACAAGTAGCATAAGATTGATATTCGAACGGATTTAAATATCCTTGTTCCCCTCCGAAAGACGGCGCGGCGTGGGGACGTCTCGCCTGAGATTCGGGACAGATGCTAATTGGTGCTATCCGTCTACCTCTCCCAAAATACCAAGTTGATTTATGGCACCGTGTATCGAAGGTTTAAACGGATGCGTTCGATGCAGCAGATCGAATTCTTCCAAAGTCTCAAGGCTCTATTTCTTTTTCTCTCTATGTCTCTGTATATCCCTCTGTGTATCTCTTGGCTCCTATTTATAGGAGAAGGAGCAGAATCAATTAGTTTTAGTGAATCATTCATTGAGGGGTTTGATTTGTATTCGTTAGAGATTTGATTTGTATTCATCATTCATTTGGACCTTTGGATTATTAGGTGAATTTTATTCACCATTGGATTTTGAATCCAAAGATATTCCTTTGTTATTTCGGTTAGATTTTAAGGGGAAATCTTTCCAAGTTCAAGATTTTTCCATAGACAGGTGATATTTAATCACCTTTAAATCTTTAATCCAATCGGTTCCAAATAATCATTCTCCTTTGGAAAGATTTGAATGCTGTTCAGAATTTAATTCTGTTAAATAGATAGGCTTTGAAAGCCGGTCACGTGTGGCCACGTGACCCCTGGTCACGTGTAAGCACGTGACCCCTTGGAACGAGCTTTCTTCTGCTTTCTGCGCTTTGTCTTCTAGCCGCTGTTCAGCCGTCACGTGCCAACACGTGACCCCTGGTCACGTGTGAGCACGTGACCCTTTCTGGAGCCTTTTCTTTGATTTAATCAAGGAGCTGAATCTGCCTTTGCCGCTGCTTTTTAATTGTCATGTGCCAACACGTGACTGCTGGTCACGTGCTAGCACGTGATGCCTCCTCCGTAAACTTTCCTGATTTTAAATCAGGAAACAAATGCCCCCACAGCGTTGTTCTCACGTGTCTGCACGTGAGTGCAACGCCGTCACTTTTGTGACCGTTGGATTCCTCTAGGGATTTGGGGAGATGAAGCGTCTCCATCTCATCCTATAAATACCCATGTCCTTTCAGAAGAGCCTCCACTTTGCTCATCTTCTTCCTTTGAGAACTTTTTCCTTGAGAATTTAATTCTCGTTTCCAGAGCTTAGTTCTTTGTCTTGAAACATTTTCAGAGTTTAACTCTGTTTAAAAAGACTCTCTTTCCTCAGGTAATGGTGATCGGCGCGCCTTCATTTTGACAAAACTCACTGGATTTTAAATCCACATCAAGGGCTTCACTCCTTTTTTAACAAAGAATCCATTTTTCTTCAAGTTCTTTAACCAAAATATGAGACCACTTAACCTCTAACAGTAGATCTCTTAGGGTTTAGATGATCTTTTAAGGAAAGATGGTGGTTCGAATCCCTGGAATTTAATTCCATTCACAGAAAACATGTTTCTGGGAATTTAATTCCCTTTCTCTCAATAAGGAATTTAATTCCCATGAAGAACTTAGTTTCTTCGCATGGAGGCTTCCCAGGGTTTCTTTGCCCTGGGTTGTCCTTCTGTAATTAATGGGACAGAAGCTTGCAATGATATATTCTGTGGGAATTTAATTCCCTTGATCCTGTTTGATTTGTTGTAGAATCCAAGGTAGATTTGTCTTCTAGGGTTTATGTAGGGCCACCCGCAATCCACTTTTTATTTAATGAGGGTATCCCCTTTGTCTTATTACAACTGCTTGGTCTCATTATTAACGAGCCGTCATCTTGATTCTGTGGGGCCCATGTGTTTTGTAACCAATGGTCCCAAAAAAAAGTCCACTGTTGCTTTCTTCAACTAGTCTTCATGTTCATGCATGGATATATATTGCTGACTTTGCTTTTGACGGTCTTCTTTCATTCGATTTCAGGTGCGATGGCTTCTGTTCCGTGTTTTCCCTTTACTCGTTCGGAGGCCGCTTTTCCTCAATCACCATCTGACAAGGAAGCGATGGCGATGATCCGGGCTCATGACCCGAACTGCACCAACTTGCTTCTATGGGGAACTTGGTACAGCCATATTATCCGGGGTCGCCGGAGTTTCCTCTGTGCAGTACCGACAGAGCCTACTTTCCCATTCTTGCCGATGGACCCTCCGAGAACGGTTTTTGCTGTGGAGATGCCTAACTGGACTCTAACGGGGAGGCTTGAGCCTTCGACGACAGGTATCCCGAACCATCCGGTCCCCGCTATAGATATCCTGGGGCGTCGCATTTGTCAGGGTGAGGCCCACCCATGGGGGCAGATTTATAAGATAGGGCTTACTCCTCGACACCCCACGGGCTACCTTCTCTGGGCTCGCTATATCCTTGCCACCCATCGTGCGCGGCTGCAGAAGGTCGGGCTTTACCAGGCAATATACGCATCACTCTTCCATTATAAGTCCCCGCATGTCTGGTGGGTTAGGGCGTTCTTGAATCAATAGAATCTCCCCACCAACACTTTTATTTTAGGAGATCGCGAGGTCTCGATTTCTCTGGCAGAATTTTATGAAATCTCGGGATTGCCAATCAGGGGTACACTGTATGAGGAGTTGTTGCCTCCTGACGAGTACGTCTTCGAGCCCGAGCCTGCACTGGTTGACGGCTTGTCTGCTGAGAACGCCGTTCGCCACAAGCGTCCCAGCTTGATCAAGGCGCTGGGTATCTTTGACCGATTGTTCACCGAATCTGAGGAGCAGGGCGTTACTTTTAAGAGCTTCATTTCCTGCTTCCTTCACGAAGACGTCGTGTCGAAGACAGCTCCGAAGTTTGCCAACATCAAAGACCCCTTTGGGTTTGGTCCGAAGAAGCTGCCGACCACTGAATCGGATCCACCTCAATACTATATCCCCATCATGTCGCCGATGTCTTTTGAGTCCATTGCAGCACCCGGTATGGATGAGGAGACGTTCTTCATGGGGTTTGTCAGTGTCTGGCTCAGTTGGTTTGTTATCCCCATGCATCGCCGCTTCATGAGAGCCTCGGTTATCTACCCGGCTCATTGTATTGCTGAGGGAACGCGGTTGGCTATCGACATCCCGGCGCTGGCGCATCTTTACCACGGGTTGGGCGCTGCGGCCAACACTTCCAGCCCTGGCGTAGACGTGGTGAATTTTTCGCTTCATTACTTCACATCCTGGATCGAAATGCACGTGTTGGGGGCTTTCGCTGTGCATCAGAGGCCCACATTTTACGATGCCTACCCCTTCCCGCGACTTATGTGATTAGTGGATGCTTCTGCCGCCAACCCGACCCAATTTGGGGCTATTCGGGTGCTGATTTCTCCTTACGCTGCCGCTGGCGGGCTGGTTTTTAATGATCGGGTCTTGTCTACTCCCTCAGGTCTAGTTCAACAACTCTGGGACCAGTCAAAAGACAACGTATCTTATTTGAAGCCTCGGGAGGCCACGCACTTGTATACAATTAGACCGGGCTACTTGGTGTTTCGCCAGGACAGTGCAGCTCTTTTCATGCGGTACAACCCGCATCGATTCGCCCGACAGCTTGGATACGACCAGGGTGTTCCTTTCGAGGCTTTCATAGTCGCACCGGTCCCTTCGCTTGATGCCGTTCGCGATGCCGCTCATCATTTCGTGAGGCTAAACACCGGCTCCCACTTCATGGTCCCTGAAGCTGAGTACATGCCCCGGTGCGTGGGCTCGTTTACGGGTTGGTATCTCCATCGGATCAGCCCAATTATTCTTGAGGAAAGGAGGGTGCTTCTTGGTCATGACGGCCCTCCTCAGGTTCCGGGAGCTAAGCTGCGACCGAGGGCTCCGGTCCGCTTCCCTCTGAGGGAGATTGGCACCGCGCTCATTCCGGGGGAGTCAGGGGTGGACCTTACTCCAACAGCTGGTATGCCTCTAGGTACCCGATCGCGGGGTAGACGGGCCCCAGTAGCAGCACCACCGCCTGCGGCAGCATGGCCTCCCGTGGCATTGACAATGGCGGTGTCATCCTTAGTTGTGGCACTAAGCGAGGGTAATAGGGACGATGGTGTTGAAGGCGACGTGGGTCGCCGCCGCACCAAGGCTCCGCGAGGAAAGAAACGGTCGTCTTCGGCGGCCGGTTCTGGATCTAAGAGGCGGAAGAGGGTGGCCACCAACCTACTTGATTCTTTAACGGAGTCGGAGCCCATACTTCCAGATGAGTCGCTGGCCGTGCAAGAGTCGGACGCTGGTCTTCTTTTCCCGGGTTCGGCTGCCGAGGAGGCCGCACAATTGGCTGAGGCTATAAGACGTTCCCAAGATGAGTCCCAGAACGTCAGGGTTCCGAAGAAGCCCTATCCTGCCGTAATCTTTTATGAAGACCCTTCATGGATTCGGCGGCGGTTCATTGGCCCTTTGGAGGAATGGAGAGAAATGGCCCTGAAATAGGCCACTTCGGAGGATGCTGCGGACGCGCTTTCCTTGTGGACCGGCGGCCATGAGTCTACCCTCGAACCCCGGCGAGCACGCCTCCTTAAGATGGAGCATCAGCTTGAAGAAGCCATACTGAAGGCTTCCCTGCGCATTGGTATGTTTTTATATTTCTTTGCAGTTCTTCAGATTGCTTACGCTTGTATATATGTATCCTTATTTTGTGCGACTTGTGCAGAGTCTTCGGCGATGGGAGAGATCCCCACTAGCTTGCTGCAGCTAGAGCCTGTTGACATTCCCGATGCAGCCTCACTCGATGCGGATGGAGCCGACAATGCCATTCCTCTCGCAATAGAACCTCCGGTGGCGGCTCTTGATTCCAGGGTACTCGCTCCTTTGGGAGAGGTTCCCTCGGTGGTCGCCACCCCAACGACTCTACTCGAAGGCGGCCCAGGGGTCGAGATAGAGGTAGTTGGGACTACCCTCCCTTTGTTGGAGCCTGAGGTCACGACAGAGGCCGTTGAAGCTGCTATCCCCCCGGCTCAGAATGGGAGGAGTGTCGAAGGTAACCTTCCACGTTTTGAGCTAGTAATCTTTCTGTTACCTGAACTCTTTTGTCTTTTCAGAATTGCGTGGACTGGCGGCCTCCATTGTCGACCTGTCTCCTCGGCAATCCTTCCAGCGTCTTTTGGAAATGGCCGCTTCGCAGGCGATATCTCCTCAACGCATCGTCCTCTCATCTGGACAAGGTGAGTGTTGTTCATCACTTCTCATAGCATCGTTGTTATTTTGCGTATTGACATTGATGTTCTCTACAGTTTTGGAGGCCGATGATGAGGTCGAAGTTCTCGAAGGGCCAGGGGAACCCTCAGCTCCTACTTGCATGACCGTAGGTAAGGGACATTCCGGTATAGCCTCACTTGTTCCTTTGCTTAAGAGTCTTACTAATATTTTTCAACTCTGAACAGCCTTGCCAGCTCCAACAGCGTTGGAATCGTGTGTCGTCATGCCGCCTGGCCCTTATGCTTTGCGAGCTTCAGAACGCTTGGCCCAATTGAGCCTTGTCTCCCCGTCGTCTTTGATCGAGGAGCTTCGTGCTGGCAGTGCAACCACAGCTGAAGCATTTGCTGCCGAGGCTAACGGTTCTCTTCCTTTTCTTGCCACCTACCATAGCGAAGAGGTGGTGCGAGTCTGGGTGGAGTTCTGTCGGCAGGTAGAGGCTTGCTTGCACGCACTTGAATGTTCCCGTCTTTCCTCGGAGGTCATGGCTGCAAAGGCGGACTTGCGTGGGCTGATTGCGCGGTGTGCGGCAAACATGACATCATGCGAGAAGAGGCTCGGCCGTAAATTCTCGGAGAGGGAGCTGGCTTCTAAAGCACTGAGCGAGCTTCAAGCGAGTCTTACTGCCATGGCCAACAAAGCGTATGAACTCTGGCGGGTGCTTCAAGAGTCTATCAGGGAGGTGGTGACTCTTGATAAAGCTGCCACGTTCATTCGTGAGAGGGTCGAGGCTCATAAGGCTACCGAGAAAGAGCTTGAAGGCCGGCTCGCTTCGTATCAGGCCCAGCAGGTTCAGGCGGAGGCCCGTCTTCTGGCGATCCTGAATCATGAAGCCGTGGCTCAGCAAAAACAGGATGAGCTAGCGAAACTGCTAAATCGCCCGCCGGCTTGAAAAACTTATATCTTTTCCTTTCTTTTTGTACATACTCTTGAGCAAGAGTATTTTCTTTTTGTTCTTTCATGGATTGTAGTTTGTATCCATTTTGGTTTATGAATAAAAGATACAATTTTCTTCTCGACGGTGTGTCTCTTTTCATTGAATGTGTTTTGCGGACAATTTATCTTGATCTCTTTGCAGGGCAGCGATGGCCTAGGATTCAGGGTTAAGATCTGCTTCCTAAGACTTTTGCACTTTATGAGCCACGAGGGTCTCATAAAGAGTTTTTCTCCCCATGGGTCGAGAGGATCCAATAGGTGTAAGTTCTTCTTAAGAATCGTGAGGATTCTTAAGCGGGTTTTCCCTTGAGAGTCGTAAGGATCTCACAAGAGAGTTTTTCTTCCTTACAGGTCGTGAGGACCTGCAAGTGCTGGATGTGGTCACTTTTATCCGTGTTTCATGGGGTCAGGGGTTGCTCAAGGCGTCGTAGTTTAAAGACGTCGCGGTCAAGGTTAAGGACATCATAGTCTGTGGATTTAAGGACTCTACAGTCCGATGTTAGTTTTAAGACATCACGGTCAAGGTTAAGGACATCATAGTCCGTGGATTTAGGGACTCCACAGTCCGATGTGAGTTTTAAGACATCACGGTCAAGGTTAAGGACGTCATAGTCCGTTGATTTAAGGACTCCACAGTCCGATGTGTGGTTGCGGGGACCCGTCACTTCTTTGAAGACGTTGAGGAATTACAACGCCAGGTATCAAAGGAGTGAAGAGATGTACCCCTAAACCAAGGTGGAATCAATATAGACTCAGGGTGGTTGATCGTTAGTTTTAAGACATTACGGTCGAGGTTAAGGACATCATAGTCCGTGGATTTTAAGGACTCCACAGTCCGGTGTTTGCTCTGGATGCTCACACGGGTTCACTGCCGTACTTGGCGAGGACCAGGCTCCGCTCTGGATGCTTCACATGGGTTCACTGCCGTGCTCTGCAAGGACCAGGATCTGCTCTGGACGTTTTCCACGGGGTCAAAGAGTGACGATATCCGCATTCCACGTAACCAGGAATTTTGCACTAGATGCTTCACACGGGTTCACTGCCGTGCTCGGCGAGGACCAGGTTCCGCTCTGGATGCTTCACACGGGTTCACTGCCGTGCTCTGCAAGGACCAGGATCCGCTCTGGATGTTTTCCGCGGGGTCAAAGAGTGACGTTATCCGCGTTCCACGTAAGCAGGAATTTTGCACTAGATGCTTCACATGGGTTCACTGCCGTGCTCGGCAAAGACTAGGCTCCGCTCTGGATGCTTCACACGGGTTCACTGCTGTGCTCTGCGAGGACCAGGATCCGCTCTGGATGTTTTCCACGGGGTCAAAGAGTGACGTTATCCGCGTTCCACGTAACCAGGAATTTTGCACTAGATGCTTCACACGGGTTCACTGCCGTGCTCTGCGAGGATTAGACTCCGCTCTGGATGCTTCACACGGGTTCACTGTCGTGCTCTGCGAGGACCAGGATCCGCTCTGGATGTTTTCCGCGGGGTCAAAGAGTGACGTTATCCGCGTTCCACGTAACCAGGAATTTTGCACTAGATGCTTCACACGGGTTCACTGCCGTGCTCGGCGAGGACTAGGCTCCGCTCTGGATGCTTCACATGGGTTCACTGCCGTACTCTGCGAGGACCAGGATCCGCTTTGGACATTTTCCACGGGGTCAAAGAGTGACGTTATCCGCGTTCCACGTAAGCAGGAATTTTGCACTAGATGCTTCACACGGGTTCACTGCCGTGCTCGGCGAGGACTAGGCTCCGCTCTGGATGCTTCACACGGGTTCACTGCCGTGCTCTGCGAGGACCAGGATCCGCTCTGGACGTTTTCCACGGGGTCAAAAAGTGACGTTATCCGCGTTCCACATAACCAGGAATTTTGCACTAGATGCTTCGCACGGGTTCACTGCCGTGCTCGGCGAGGACTAGGCTCCGCTCTGGATGCTTCACACGGGTTCACTGCCGTGCTCTGCGAGGACCAGGATCCGCTCTGGATGTTTTCCGCGGGGTCAAAGAGTGACGTTATCCACGTTCCATGTAACCAGGAATTTTGCACTAGATGCTTCGCACGGGTTCACTGCCGTGCTCGGCGAGGACTAGGCTCCGCTCTGGATGCTTCACACGGGTTCACTGCCGTGCTCTGCGAGGACTAGGATCCACTCTGGATGTTTTCCGCGGGGTCAAAGAGTGACGTTATCCGCGTTCCACGTAACCAGGAATTTTGCACTAGATGCTTCACACGGGTTCACTGCCGTACTCGGCGAGGACTAGGCTTCGCTCTGGATGCTTCACACGGGTTCACTGCCGTGCTCTGCGAGGACCAGGATCCGCTCTGGATGTTTTTCACGGGGTCAAAGAGTGACGTTATCCGCGTTCCACGTAAGCAGGAATTTTGCTGATTGTATCCGCATTTCACGGAATAGAGGTTTGACTGTTGGTGATGTGTATATCGCCGAGCCATGGAACTAGGGGTTGCCGCTGCTCCGCTTTGTTTGAAGTTGTGTCCGTCGTTACGAGATGAGTGTTGGGATGATCTTTAGGTCACTTGCGGCCCGTCGAGATTTAGCTTCTTTCTTTGATGAAACCTGGGGGGGAAGTATGATCACTTCTTTGTTTACGCCCTTGGATTGTATACAGGATGTGATGGAACATCGCCTGTAGGGCATAAATTAATTTTTTTAAATTTTATTTCATTTCTTTTTCCGCGATGCTCCATCATTTCAGCTTTTATATCGCGAAGGTCGCGACTGCCCTATCATTTCGGCTATTTTTCGCGGTGCCCAATCATTTCGGCTATATATATATATATATTTTTTATTACTCGCTGCTTTTTATTGCGAGTTGCCCCATCATTTCGGCTATTTTGCGTGCATACATTTTTACTTGCTGCTTTTTATTGCAAGTTGCCCCATCATTTCGGCTACTTCGTATGCAAGTGCGGCCTACTGGCTTTTCGCCATAAACCTGAAATTAGACACCGATTTCGGCATCAGCACCGCTACAACTGGGATATGGCCAGGAGCTAATCATCATCTGCCTCTGTCGATGTTGAACAAGGGTGGCTTAGCAAACAGGGTTAGAGTCCTGTCGAATAAGGCTTTTGACTTCATGAGCCGTAAGGGTCTCACAAAGGTATTTCCCCCTACAAGTCGTGAGGATCTTGTAGGTGTATTCTCTTCCTAGGAATCATGAGGATTCCTAAATGTATGTTCCTCTGTAAGTCGTAAGGATCCTACAAGAGGGCTTTCTCCTCATAAGTCGAGAGGACTTATAAGCGTTGTTCACCATATGGACATATCCCTAGTCACGGGTGTGACTTTGCTAGGGAAATGTTTATTCGCGCCCGTGGATTGTGTACAAGGGTCAGTATTGAGCCACTTGTAGGACAATATCGAAGGTTGTGGGGGTTGCTTAAGCACAGGTTCAGGTCTCTGTAACTTAAGGCTTTCAAATCTTATGAGCCGTGAGGGTCCCATAAGAGAGTTCTCCTTACGAGTCGTGAGGATCTAGCAAGTGTAATTTCTCCTTAGGAATCGTGAGGACTCCTAAGTGTGTTGCTCCCTTGTGAGTCATAAGGATCTCACGCGGGTGGTTTCTCCTTACAAGGTCGTGAGGGCCCTGTAAGTGTCTTTTAACGAGGTTGCGCCCTTTCGGGTTTTCACAAACACTCGCCGGTAGCCCTGCTGTTTTTACTCACGGAGCCCTTTCAGGTTTTCATCCGTGCCCTTTTTGCTTATGGACATACCGTTTTTATTTTTATATATTTTTTTATTTTTATATATCGGCTTTGAGGTATTGCAATCCACCGTAGTTTATCGACGTCTCGGTCAACGGCTAGTTTTAGGACATAGTGGTCCATTTTTAGTTTAAGGACGTTTCGGTCCGATGTTAGTTTAAGGACATTTCGGTCCGTTGTTAGTTTAAGGACGTTTCGGTCCGATGTTAGTTTAAGAACGTTTCGGTCCGTTGTTAGTTTAAGGACGTTTCGGTCCGCCATTAAGGATGCTGGTTATTACCTAGAGTTCGGGCTTAGGAAGATAGCGAGCGGACATAATCGTCGTCATCTATCATTGACCTAAACCTTGACCTGTTAAGCGTAGTATTTCTTCAGGAAGCGACCGTTCATTGGCCTGAAAGGCCTTTCACCGTGAATATCCATGAGTAGATAAGCTCCACCCTGGTAGACCTTGTCTATGATGTACGGGCCTTCATAGTTTGGCTCGAATTTTCCCCGCTTGGCGTGATTGGGGATCATAGGTCTTCTGACAATTAGCACAAGTTCGCCTTGGCGGAACGTCCTCGGCCTGGTCAATCTTTCGTATGAGCGCGTCATCTTTGCTTTGTAAGCCTCCAGATTTTGTTGCGCTATGAGCCGGGTCTCATCAAGGGCATCAAGCTCCTCAAGCCGAAGATGAGCATTTTCTTCGTCCGTCAGCTCGTAGTGGACCGCCACTCGTAGAGAGGGTAACTCTATCTCGAGGGGGAGTACTGCTTCTGTACCAAATACCAACGCGTACGGCGTTGTGTTCGTGGCCGTTTTGAACGTAGTTCGGTATGCCCAGAGAGCCTCCTGCAGTTTCTCGTGCCAGTCCTTCTTATTTCGGGACACCGTTTTCTTTATGATTTTCGTCAAGGTCTTGTTGAAGGCCTCGGCGAGACCGTTAGCTCGCGGATTATAAACCGAGGAATACCTCCAGTCTATATTATGCTGTTGCGCAAAGCGGCTGATCTTGTGACTTCTGTAGGCTGGCCCGTTATCAGAAATAATCCGCCGCGGAGTTCCAAACCGATAAATGACGTGCGTCTTGAAGAAATGGAGAATATTTTCTGTCTTCACTTCCCTTAACGGTACTGCTTCTGCCCATTTAGAGAAGTAATCAGTCGTCGCCAGGATAAAACGATGTCCCCTGGATGACGCTGGTTCGATGGGGCCGATTATGTCAGTTCCCCACATTTCGAATGGCCAGCTAGACACCGTTGGATATAGTGGATTTGGATGTTGGTGGATAAAGTCCCCATGAATCTGGCACGAGTGGCATTGCTTCGTATACTCGAGGCAGTCCTGGATCATCGTGGGCCAATAATAACCCATTCGTTTGATCTTCAATTTCATCTTCGGGCCTGCTTGGTGAAAACCGCAGAGTCCATCGTGAACTTGCTGAACGACCCTTTTCGCTTCGACAGGTCCCAGGCATCTCAACCACAAAGAATCGAACGACCTTTTATACAGAGTATTGTTGACGAAGGCGAAAGACAGAGCTCATTCCATGAGCTGATGTCTTGAGGACGCTTCTTCGGGCATTCGGTGGGACTTAAAGTAGTCTATGAAGACCTCCCTCCAGTCCTCAGCCTTCTCACGGTCTTTTATTTGTAGGGTCGTCTGCTCAGTCACTCCCTTCTCTTCGGATGATTTCGGAGATATTTCTGCTGGGGCAAGCACCCGACGGTTTTGCATCATGATTTTAACGTCATCAAGGTTCTCGTCAGCCAGTTCTTTAGCGAGCTTGGCCAACGCGTCTGCTTTGCTGTTTTCGGCGCGTGGTATGCTTTCCAGAGTATAGGAGGGAATTTGGGTCAACAGTTGTCGCACCTTTTCACTATACTTCACCAACTCCGGTTTGCACGTTTGGTAGTCACCGTTTACTTGACTAACGACCAGTTGAGAATCCCCGTATATGAGGAGGTTTTCAATTCCCATGCCGATGGCGATCTCGAGGCCTGCTATCAAAGCTTTGTATTCGGCTTCATTGTTCGTCCTCGGTTCTGTTAAAGAGAAAGCGAAGCGCATCATCCCTCCTTGTGGAGTTACGAAGATGAGGCCTACTCCCAATTTGATCATTGGGGTACTTTGTTTGCGCTTCTTTACGGAGGACGCTCCATCGAAATAAAGCTCCCATCGGGTATCACCACCGTCGATCGTGTCAAACGCATGTTCGTCTGGCAAATCGCAATTCAGAGGAGAACCGGCAGGTACTGGATGCTCAGCAAGGAAGTCGGCGATGGCTTGGCCTTTCACTGCCTTAAAAGGCTGATAGGTTATTGAAAACTCCATCAGGAGCAGGGCCCATTTAGCGAGTCTCCCTGTCAATATGGCCTTTGACATTAGATATTTTAGGGGGTCCACCTTTGATATAAGACGGACTTCATGTGCCAATGCATAGTGCCGGAGTTTTGTTATCGCAAAAATTAACGCCAGGCAGTGTTTTTCGATAGGGGAGTAATTGCTTTCTGCCCCCAGAAGAACTCGGCTTAAATAATAGAGCGCTCTCTCCTTCCCTTGGTCGTTTTCTTGCGCCCATAATGCGCCTAAAGAACCTTCGAGGGATGTTGTATATAAGATAAGAGGCTTTCCCTTGACCGGAGCAGCCAGCACCGGCGGGTTCTGTAGGTATTGCTTGATTTCATCTAGCGCGCTCTGGCATTTTTGGTCCCAGACGAATGAAGTTCCCTTCTTCATCAGGTGACTGTAAGGACGTCACTTGCCTGATAGGTTGGCGATAAATCGCCGGATGTACGCGAGCTTCTCTTGGAGAGACCGCAGCTGTTTGAGAGTCCTTGGTAGTGGCATTTCCATGATCGCCTTGATCTTAGATGGATCTATTTCGATACCTCGGTGTCGGATGATGAATCCCAGGAATTTAACCGAGGGGACTCCGAACGCGCATTTGAGAGGATTCATCTTCAAATTATATTGCCGAAGGCGTTGAAATACGGTCTTCAGATGCTCTAAATGCTCTTCATATGACTTGCTCTTTACTACGAGGTCGTCGATATAGCACTCGACGATTTCATGTATGAGATCATCAAAGATCTTTGTCATGGCCCTCTGATAGGTGGCACCGGCATTTTTTAATCCGAAGGGCATGACTTTGTAGCAGAATATACTCAAAGGAGTCCGGAAAGCGGTGTGCTTCTGGTCGTCGGGATGCATCTTTATCTGATTGTACCCTGATGAACCGTCCATGAAGGAGAAAACCTCATGAGTGGATGTACTGTCTATCATCAGTTCGGTGACCGGCACTGGGAAATCGTCCTTCGGGCAGACTTTATTGAGATCTCGAAAGTCCACACATATGCGCACTGTCCCATTTTTCTTCATCATAGGGACGATGTTGGCGACCCAGTCAGGATACTGTACCTCCTGGATAAACCCAGAATCGATCAGCTTCTTGACTTCGGCGTTAATGCTCATCTCAAGCTCGAGCCGCATCCTTCTCGGCGCCTGCTTGACTGGCTTGATATCCGGGGATATTGCTAATTTATGCACAGCAATCTCTGGCTCTAATCCCGGCATCTCGGAATAGTTCCACGTGAAGCAATATCTATGCTATAGAAGCACGTCCTTTAACGCAGCCACCCTTTCTTCAGATAGCAGCTCGCTGACGAATGTCGGTCGCGGATCGTCTGCCGATCCCAACTCAATCTTCTTGAGGTTATCTGCAGTAGTATGTATGCCATCTTCCAGTTCTTTCGGAGCCGGTGGAAATTCTGAGATTACCTCATTGTCATTGTTTTCGAAGCACCAAGGGAGCTCATCTATGTCCTCGGGCTCTTCTTTTAATATTGTAATCATGTGACAGGTGCGAATCCGCTTCCAAGATCGATGAGAATCTGGTTCTGCTCTTGCGGCTTTGGGTTCGTGCTTTTGTGGCGGCGTTACCCTCCAGCTGCTGGATAAAGCAAATCTGCCTTGCTGGTACTGGTCTTCGACCCAGTTCTTGAAGGTGAAGCAGTATTCGATAGGGTGTCCTATGGCTCGGTGATAAGAGTGTTAGTTATATGTATGCCCTAGAGGCCATTACTGTACATAGGATGTATATTGTAGTGGATGCTGGGACATATATAGGGAGGTCTTTCTTGCTCGACATGATAGTATGCTATCTGGTTGAACTTACCTTAACGTGTATACTAATTGTCTCTCTGTTACATGTTGGTAAAGTCCTTAGGATGTGTGCTTGACTACCTGGACTATGATGCGGATCATACTAGTGGGGACATGGTAGTCCATAAGTACATCCTTCAAAGTCCCTAGTCATGGGTGTATCGAGACGGGGCATCGATATACCAGAGTAGACTAGCGTATACCTTCTCGACCCATACAGATGGGCGATGGATGATCCCATATCCATTGGTGTTTGACATCAGAGATGATATACGGGTGCTCAGTGGAGACTGGGTACACTGGACGGACTCGCCGAGAACTCCCAGATGGTATTATACCTCACGTCAGATGGCAGTTCTCTGGTGACACTGGTACAGAGTAGTCTGTCGACCCGAGATCGTCATAGAGTCTTGTGTGGTTCCCACTGTGCTTTGATTTCCATCTTACCACGTCCAAGAGGGCGTGCAAAATGGTGGTTTTTGGGTACAGTCCCGAGTCACATGGAGGCAATGAGCGATAGGAGGGGATTCGTCTCTCCCGGTATAGGGAGTTGATGTTGTGCTGTGTTCGATTGGCTATAACAGGAAATCCCTGGCCAGGGTTGCTGAGATTTACTGGTAAGTGTTACCAGTAGTTTCTCGAATTGTTATAGACCTCATATCGACACGACTTATCGAGCTATTGGGGTCTGACGTTTACCACCCCTAGGCGAGATATGCGACATATCAGACGATCAGACCGGACTGTACGGTAGTGTTACTGGTTGGATTCACAGGAGTATGAGCGGGCTTGCTCGTCGATCTTCTGATCGCTCAATACCCGGGTGGCCGTTACGTTTAGCAGACCGCTTGCGGCTTGTGGGTGTTTGATATGATCATCGCCTGCTGCCGGCGTATTGACGAGTCTTTAGAGTCCTACACAGAGGTTTCCTGGCTCAAGCGAAACGAAATAGGAGCGCATATGAGATATGTGCGGGACCGAGAATAATGCGTGTATGTGATACCGTATTCCATTCTCGCGATGAATGTATCGAATGGTTGTATGCGATATAACCTAGTTATCGAATCAAGGATTGATTCGATAAGCCGATACATTGAATACTAGTCGGTTGTGTGCGACATGACCAGATCATTGAATCAAGTGTTGATTTAATTATTTAATGCATAATTATATATTTGATATATTACTTTGCATTAACTAGTATTGGTTCACTTAAGATGGATTTTCTCACTCGGATGTGCGCATTGTATATGCGATATACTTTTGTGCACTTGTATGTATCATGTTTGATGATGCATGCTAACTTGTGTTTTGTGTAAAGTTTAAACCATGGTTATGTAATGGTTAGGGTTTTCATTTTCATATCTATTTATTTATTTGTTTATTCATTATTGGAAAATGATAAGCATAATGCAAAATGGTGGCTTTATTTGGAAGCTTGTTGAAGCTTCATGAAGACTTTGACTTTAGCAACCATTTTGTCTCATGCTTAACCCTAACCATCCCATTTAACCATGATTGATTCTCTACACATTACCATGGTTAGTGTTATGATAAGAATGGATTATTCTTTTCTTTTTAATTAACTGATCATAACTTATCATCTTCTTCCTCTTCTTCTTCTTCATGAAGAAACCTTACTTCATCAATGGTGGATTGATGAAACAAGTGAGAAATCCAATTCTAAAGTCTACCCACTTCCTATTTCTTCATCCTCTACCTCTTGCCAAGTAGTAGAGTGTGTTCTCTTCACAAGTTTTTGGACTTGGTGAAGTCGGAGCTTGATTTAGCGATGCCTCGACGTAGATCATCTTCGGCACGTCGTCGATGACCTAGCCCGCTTCTTCTCCGATGAAGCCGACGCAAGAGCCCGGATTTCGGATTTGTACAGCGGAGATGACTTCTTCATGGAGCTATGGAGGTGGACAAATGGATCTACAAAGGTTGTATATCTGTATCCCTTAGTTAAGTGTTAACTAGTTAGCCTTTTCGCCTAGATTTCTAGCAAACGATCCGTAGTCGGGTCTCTCGGCACCTAGATTTTTTGAAATTGGCATGATTGATGCCTTGTGAGACCTCATTAGGGTGCCTAGGAACCCTACAGTGGTATCAGAGCCTAGCTAGAGCCTTAGGCGAAGTCTAGACGGAGTTTGAAGTCCGAACGAACCCGAAAACCCATTTCTAACATGCTCTCTGTCCTTTTTTGAAAATTGTGGATTTTTCGAAATTAAAAATATGCAGAAAAATAAGCAGGATGTTATTTGAATTACTGTGAAATACGAGGACCTGAATCAACTTTTCCAGCGCGGAACCGCGGCACGTGCAATGCATGGTGCGGCGGTTCCGCGGCCTTACTGTTCCATTATTTAATCATTTCTGCACAGTAACTCATATAATATAATACTGTATTTTCTGGGCTATTTTTATTGTGACTCTACAGAAGAGTTTTCAAGGGTTGTTTTGGGGATTCGAATGTTCGATCGGATTATCAAATTTTGTCTGTGTGGCTTTCCGGATAAATTTTAGAATATGTTAAAAAGGTTCGACCGGATATAAATACCCAACTTTTCCCCTGTCGGGAAATTTCCAAGTGTTGGATTTTTCCGTAGTTTAACGACGTTCTAAGTAGTGCAAGTAACTCGATGGACCCTCTAGAAGACAACAAACCTTAACTCGATTATGTGACCGTCTTGAACTGCCCTTTGAACCTTCGGGTTTGGGGCAGTACGGCGTGCCACATGTGAGGCGTTGGCTTGACCCTTCTACGGCTGGACCGTTGGTACTGAGGCACGAACTGAAAGTTGTTAGACTTATTTCATGTGTTGATCTGTATCGGGAAAACTTGGGTGTTCGAATGTTCAATCGGAAAGTTTAACATTTTCTAATTATCCGGAATGGGATACAATAATTGGAATTCACAATAAGTTATGAGATAACTGAATTAATGTTATAAACATAGCACTTTAGTCTCACTTGATCGGTTGCCACGGAATTTTGATGTGATCAAAAGTCCGTCGCAATCACGTAGCGTACGCGGATACTCGCCGATAAACTTAATAGACAGCCTCACTCCAAAGCCCCGACCAAGTGACTGTAGGAGAACCCCGTCGCCGAAAGCATCCGTCCGGGTGCTCGCGGTAGCGGTGTTCCGCCTTGGTGCACTTCGTCGACGGTATCGGGGGTGCGGCCGTCTACTGAAGTTTGCGACGAGTATTCGATCAGGATGTCAGGAATCTTGTTGAATTACCCGACTTGATATTGAAAAGTGTTTTCGATTTTGAGACTAAAATGCGGGGTTTATAATTGTTAGGCATGTGATGTCTAAGTAATTCATTTGGTCAGGCATGCGATGTCTGAGGAGGTTGCGGATTCCAACTGTTGTAGTTTTACACTTTCTTTTCTGTGACCGTAAGTGTAATATATGATATCGCCGGTTTCGTTGCTATATGTCAACGACAATTGGGATGCGCATATTTACTTACGTTGATGACATGTGATGTTATGTGTTACTGGATATGTTATATTGGATCGTCGTGTTTGAATAACCGGGGTTTTTTTTTTTTTTTTATGTGAGATGAGTGTTTTTCATTTTCATTCATGTAAAAATCTGTATGTAATATTCTTTTATTGGGGCACTTCCAGGTTGCGGAAGTTGTCACCTTTTGTATATTATTTACTTTTCCGCACTAGGATAGACCCAAGGAGGGGAGCACAAGTAACCGGGTTCTGGAGTCCAGTGGGAGACCAACTCGAGGAGTCGAGTCCGGGTCTCCTAACTCTAGAATTGGTAGGGTTACTTGCCGCTCTCGTAGGGGTCTAGGGGTGTGGGTTTGGCTATTCATCACGACCGTGGAATCCGTGTTTTATACTGGCTCGTATTGAAAACACGGACGTCCTAGTATATCCAATGTTTCATATGTTTCTTCTGCTGCGATATCTGTGATGTGATCATGTGATGTTCTGTGATAGATACAGTATATAGTATATATGATATATTATATAGACGTTACTTATGTTTTACACCCGCGCTAGCCCTGCCCCGCTCTGTCGTTAGTTACCTAACCTAACGGTGCACGAGGGGACATCGTGGCGAATGCGGATGGCATAAGTGTACGTCGTATTTATCTGTGATGTTTAGGTATTTAAATGATGGGACTTCATTAATGAGATTAATGAATTAAAAGAAACCTAAGATGTTGTAGAATCGAATTTCAAAATAAAACAGGTAGCTACAGTTTTTGCTTTGCACAGCGGTATATATGATATATCCTGCACCTTATTCGATAAGGAAAGGACCGGGATCCCTTCACCGGGAGTGACTCCTTTAGCAATAACTGGCAGATGCTACACACTCGGTTTGTCTTTTGATTGCTTTTAAGAGTTCTGCTTTGCACAGTGATATATATGATATATCCCGCACCTCATTCGACGAGGAAAGGACCGACGATCCCTTCACCGGGAGTGACTCCTTTAGCAAAACTAGAAAAGCCTCAAAAGCACTCCATTTCAAAATTCATTCGATCCTACAACGATATCAAGTTCATTACGCAATAGGTTTTCAGAAAAACCTGTCGTAGCCCTCCGTCATTTCAGATACGTACTAGTTAGTATTCGTGCTGCGGTTGTTTGGCCTCCGTCAAGGCGTAGTGTACGGTAGCTAACTAGTGCTTATCTGCTAGCATATGATGCGATTGGATTAGGGTATTCGTACGGCGTTGTTTGGCCTCCGTCAAGGGTCGTGCGGGTGGGTTTAATTCAATCAGGAAATGACGGGTTGAACTTGACTAGTGGACTATGGGTTGTTTGGCCTCCGTCAAGGTCATAGCGAGCTAGGGGCAAAATATTATCGGGAATTTCAAGTGTTGAGATTTGCAATGAGATTGCATACCTTCTATGAGATAGTTGGATCCCGATACCCGCTGCGAGTAAGTGTTACTCCTGGGAGAGTTTTATACATTACAATTAGCCGATCAAGTAGGTGTCTAGAAAGGTGTCAACGGGGTTATGCCTCTGGGAAAACGAGGTTTACAGTAATTAGGTTCGTGCGAAAGCACGGGGGACCTCCCTCAAAGTACCGACACTGGCCTGGCTGAAAGATTGGCGAACTTGTAGTGTGTAATTAATCTCGGCTAGTCTTTCCTTTTAGGGTTTGAAGGAAGATTTGATAAAAAGCAGTGGGAGCCATCCTGATTAGATAAAATAATAACCAATCTATTCTTGACAGAGCGCACGCTGAGTGTTTTCTTCTCTCTCTCTCTCCAGGTAGCGACCATATCACGCCTTAATCAAGATAATAATACGGAATATTGACCGAACCCGCTTGTTATACTGAGCTGGGGAACGTTGGTCCCGCTCCAACTTATAATTGTTATAAGACAGAGCAAGAAATTGGGGAATACCAGATTTCCCGTGCCGCCCAAACGAAGAGAGTGCATGCTGATGCATCATCTTCGGGTGTGTTCATTACAGAGAACTGTTTCTCAGTGTCCTTTACGTCCTGGGTATATGATACCGGATCAGGATCCCGCATATGTAATATGTTACATAGGGCTAAAGAAAGGTAGAGAACTGAGAACGGGTGATAAGTTTCATGAGGCAGAAAACGGGGCAAGAGTTGCAGCCAAGTCTGTTGGTCACTGTCACCCTGTATTACAATACATTGATTCTGAACGAATGTTATTAGATACCGAACCTGTTATGCAAAATCATATCTGTCTCTTTATTAGTAAAGAAACGATAAAATTTTGTATTGTTGGACAATGTTTTGAACATTTCCTATATCAAAAGTTGATCGGTTCAGGCACGTTATCTAAAAGCATTAATGTTCTAAATCAAACCACGGTTCTTAGTATACGGAACACGCACAAGAGGAAGAGTTCAGAACTGAACGAATCCTTCTTGAGGCATTGTAGACTAGGTCAGATCAATGCGACCCGACTGGCTGAAGTTACATTTAGATGCATATTTAAATCAGTTTGAATTCACATCTTCTGAAACTTGCCAGTCATGTCACAAAGATAAGATGACCATAGCTCCGTTTACTGGAAACAGAGAAAGAGTTAATGAACTCTTGGGATGATACATGTTGATGTATGTAGGTCCCCTGTCTACACATGCCAAGATTGGTTCTTTATACTTCATTACATTCTCTGATAATCTCTCAAGATTCAGACATATGTTCCTGTTGAAACACAAGTCCGAACCTTTTGAGATATTTACAGAATATAAGCGAGAAGTAGAGAACCAGAATACAGGTATAAGTATTATGTCCTATGATAAGATCAAGGAGGAGAATACTTGAGCACGGAAATACTGGACTATTCTAAAGGAGAATGAGATTCTCTCTCAGCATTACTCCTCCGTATACACCATTGCACGATGGTATGTCGGGGCGGAGCAAATATACCCTATTTGATATGGTGTGCTCTATGATGAGTAATACTGAGTTACCTATTTCCTTTTTGGGTGTTATGCGCTTGAGAAGCTGCATACCTATTGAATAGGGTTCAAATCAAATCAGTTGCCTACCACTTCATATTTGATATGATAAGGGAAGAGCCCATCTCTCAAGTTAGTTAAGATTTGGGGTTGTCCGGCCTATGTTTAAAAGCAAGATCTGGACAAGCTTGAGGCAATGTCAGTTATGTAGAACTGGAAATGTTCCAGCTATACAAACTACAGCAGATGATTTGGTAGAACTAAAGGATTCGATAGTAACCAACGAACCTCAGCCTCTCCGCCGATCTAGTAGGGTTCCTCACCCACCTGAGAGATACTTCGGTTTCTCTATGACAGTGGGAGCGAGGATTGCATCATGAGATGATGACCCAACTAGTTTCGAGCTGGCCATCGAGAGTAGAGACTCTGTAAGAATGGCTGGATGCTTAGCGATCTGAGATGGAATCCATATACACCAACAAAGTATGGACTTTAGTTGCTATATCTGAAGGGTTAAATCCCCATCAGGAGCAAGTATATCTTGAGAAGATTACTTGGTGTAGATGGAAAAGTTGAGACTTTCAAAGCTAGAATTGTTAAAGGTTTTCGTCATCGACCAGATGTGGATAATGATGAAACCTTTTCCAGTAGCTATGCTTAAGTCCATCCAGATCCTACTTGCCACGGCTACATACCATGACTACGATATCTGGCGGTTGGGTGCCATGACTGCTTTTCTAAATGATGTTTTAGAAGAGTGCGTCTATAAGTACACAGCCAGAGGGCCTCGTAGACAGTGGGAGCAACGGAAACGTGTGCAAGATGTTTTATATGATAAAGCAGGCATCGCGGAGTTGGAACATCTGTTTTGATGAATTAGTCAAAGAAGTTGACATCATCAAAATGGTAGATGAACCTTGTATAAACAAAAAGGTAGTAGGGAGTATGGTTACGATCCTCGTAGAGTACATGGATGACATACTCTTGATAAGAAAAGAGTTTCTTATGCTACGCTCGGTTAATCTCCGCTTATCACTAGGATTCTCCATATAGGATCAAAGTGATACCTACTAAATCCTGGATTTTGGATCTATGAGATAGATTTAATTGGATGTTAGGATTCTCACTAGTTGTAGTGAGATGGTATTAATCGATCCTGGGAAGAATCACTGGAAGTGTTCCAGGGTGATAAAGACGACTGAGTGTCAGTCACAGGCATTGTCTTTACCCTCAGTAAAGGGATGGTATGTTGGAAGAGTTACAAGCTAGATACCGTGACAAACTAGAAGATAAAGGCAAGATACATCGCTACTTAAGATGCTACCCTAGAGGCTGTTTGGGTGTATATTGGTTCATGAGATGAACTACGTTCCTACCATTGTGAGACAATGGAGTTGTGGCTCATGCCGAGGAACGCCAGTCCCATCAGTGATCCAGACTTATTCTAAGGCAGCATCGCCTGATCATGGAGATAGTTGATCTCCAGGGTGATCAAGGTTAGGAGAGTAGATTCAGAGGACAACACAGCGGATCCACTCACAAAGGCCTGTTCCCAGAGAGAGATTTTTATGGGATGGTTGAGTATGAGATACTACAACCACTGCTACAGATGGTCCTAGTGCAAGTGGGAGATTGTTAGTTATATGTATGCCCTAGAGGCCATTACTGTACATAGGATGTATATTGTAGTGGATGCTGGGACATATATAGGGAGGACTTTCTTGCTCGACATGATAGTATGCTATCTGGTTGAACTTTACCTTAACGTGTATACTGATTGTCTCTCTGTTACATGTTGGTAAAGCCCTTAGGATGTGTGCTTGACTACCTGGACTATGATGCGGATCATACTAGTGGGGACATGGTAGTCCATAAGTACATCCTTTAAAGTCCCTAGTCATGGGTGTATCGAGACGGGGCATCGATATACCAGAGTAGACTAGCGTATACCTTCTCGACCCATACAGATGGGTGATGGATGATCCCATATCCATTGGTGTTTGACATCAGAGATGATATACGGGTGCTCAGTGGAGACTGGGTACACTGGACGGACTCGCCGAGAACTCCCAGATGGTATTATACCTCACGTCAGATGGCAGTTCTCTGGTGACACTGGTACAGAGTAGTCTGTCGACCCGAGATCGTCATAGAGTCTTGTGTGGTTCCCACTGTGCTTTGATTTCCATCTTAACACGTCCAAGAGGGCGTGCAAAACGGTGGTTTTTGGGTACAGTCTCGAGTCACATGGAGGCAATGAGCGATAGGAGGGGATTCGTCTCTCCCGGTATAGGGAGTTGATGTTGCGCTGTGTTCGATTGGCTATAACAGGAAATCCCTGGCCAGGGTTGCTGAGATTTACTGGTAAGTGTTACCAGTAGTTTCTCGAATTGTTATAGACCTCATATCGACACGACTTATCGAGCTATTGGGGTCTGACGTTTACCACCCCTAGGCGAGATATGCGACATATCAGACGATCAGACCGGACTGTACGGTAGTGTTACTGGTTGGATTCACAGGAGTATGAGCGGGCTTGCTCGTCGATCTTCTGATCGCTCAATACCCGGGTGGCCGTTACGTTTAGCAGACCGCTTGCGGCTTGTGGGTGTTTGATATGATCATCGCCTGCTGCCGGCGTATTGACGAGTCTTTAGAGTCCTACACAGAGGTTTCCTGGCTCAAGCGAAACGAAATAGGAGCGCATATGAGATATGTGCGGGACCAAGAATAATGCGTGTATGTGATACCGTATTCCATTCTCGCGATGAATGTATCGAATGATTATATGCGATATAACCTAGTTATCGAATCAAGGATTGATTCGATAAGCCGATACATTGAATACTAGTCGGTTGTGTGCGACATGACCGGATCATTGAATCAAGTGTTGATTTAATTATTTAATGCATAATTATATATTTTATATATTACTTTGCATTAACTAGTATTGGTTCACTTAAGATGGATTTTCTCACTCGGATGTGCGCATTGTATATGCGATATACTTTTGTGCACTTGTATGTATCATGTTTGATGATGCATGCTAACTTGTGTTTTGTGTAAAGTTTAAACCATGGTTATGTAATGGTTAGGGTTTTCATTTTCATATCTATTTATTTATTTGTTTATTCATTATTGGAAAATGATAAGCATAATGCAAAATGGTGGCTTTATTTGGAAGCTTGTTGAAGCTTCATGAAGACTTTGACTTTAGCAACCATTTTGTCTCATGCTTAACCCTAACCATCCCATTTAACCATGATTGATTCTCTACACATTACCATGGTTAGTGTTATGATAAGAATGGATTATTCTTTTCTTTTTAATTAACTGATCATAACTTATCATCTTCTTCCTCTTCTTCTTCTTCATGAAGAAACCTTACTTCATCAATGGTGGATTGATGAAATAAGTGAGAAATCCAATTCTAAAGTCTACCCACTTCCTATTTCTTCATCCTCTACCTCTTGCCAAGTAGTAGAGTGTGTTCTCTTCACAAGTTTTTGGACTTGGTGAAGTCGGAGCTTGATTTAGCGATGCCTCGACGTAGATCATCTTCGGCACGTCGTCGATGACCTAGCCCGCTTCTTCTCCGATGAAGCCGATGCAAGAGCCCGGATTTCGGATTTGTACAGCGGAGATGACTTCTTCATGGAGCTATGGAGGTGGACAAACGGATCTACAAAGGTTGTATATCTGTATCCCTTAGTTAAGTGTTAACTAGTTAGCCTTTTCGCGTAGATTTCTAGCAAACGATCCGTAGTCGGGTCTCTCGGCACCTAGATTTTTTGAAATTGGCATGATTGATGCCTTGTGAGACCTCTTTAGGGTGCCTAGGAACCCTACAAAGAGCAATAGCCCGGATGAGAAACTTTGTTAGCTTGCTCAGGGTGCTTAGACTCCGGACGTGCGATCATTTGATGTTTTATAGCGAGCTCGAGTAACTTCTTCGTCTTGTCTCGGGGTAAGGAATACGCTCGACTCATCTTCTTTATGAGGGACAAATCCGAGCCGCGCAATACCCGATCACATGACTCTCTAATCCTGCGTCGTTGTTGTCGGCTCCTCTTTCCGCTTCTTGACTTGCTTCTTGACTTACTTCTGCCTCTGCGTTGGGCCTTTTGTACAACGGGTTGACAGGGAGGAGCATCTTCGTCTTTTGCAGCCTGTTGAAACAGACGTTGCGTCCTGGCCTTCTCGTAGATGGCCATCTCGTGATTATGGTCTTCCCAAGCTTTTTGATCCGCTTTCCTGATAAGCTTGTCCATTCGTTCTTCAAATGGCGGACTCGGCACTTCGCTTGCGGGATTTGGTTTTGATGAGGGGTTGGCATTGCGGGACAGGGCATTTTCCTCCTCATCGAAGTTATATACGGCGTAGCTACCGTGGACTCGCTCCCGTTTCTCGAATCTTACATATCCAAGCCCAAGTGTTTCCATTCTCCCGTTGGGTAATTTTTGCTGAGTCCTAGGGACCTCCTAAATCCTGTTGTAGAACCGAGCTTTTCGAACAGTCTGTTTTAAGGGTACTCCTTGGCGCTTCAATAGCCTCTTTAGTCCATTTGTGTAATATCTGGGCAAACGGATGGGTTGGAGCCTGTCGAGTGTAGCATCCGCGCCATGCCATATCTCTTTCTCCACTCTCGTTTCTGTAGATTGGTAGAATAGGATCACCTTTTCACCCTTTCGCCTGGGAGGGACGTAAAACGTCTGCAGGTCCTGTACATTGTAAGCTTGAAGTGCGTCGAGATCCTTGTAGTGTTTCCGCGGCACCATGGTGAATTGCAAACTCTGATCATCGCTAGGGGATGCTCGTATTGACGGCCGACTGGAGAACACGGCATTAACCTCATCTTCCGAGTCACTTCCGAATATCAACATGGGGGCGGACGGTCCCGGGTTGTTGCGTCGAGACGGCCCAGCGTAAACTATCTCTTCTTCTTCTTCAGTATCGCTCCTGAAAACAGGGATGGTGGCGGTGGCTTTGTTCTCCGGCTTGCGACACTTTTCTGTGTCCTCGAAGTCTGGCAAAAAGTACTTTGCATCTTCGTACTTGCGGACTTCGTTCACGGAGAATGGGTTGAGCTCACCTGTTACGGTGTACTCGAAACCATCCTTAAAGTCTTCATACACTGATGCTGTGTAGAAGGGATGATGTTGTACTCGTGTAACCAAGGACGACCGAGCAAGGCGTTGTAGCAGGTCTTGGCGTCAATGACGTGAAACTTGATGTCCGTGACGAGCAGTCCGAAGCGTAATGTTAGTATTACAGATCCGAGAGTCCGTGATGACTGGGACCCGAAACCGGAGATGGTAATTTTGTCACGAGCGAGGTGCTGTACGCTCATGCAGATTTCCTTCAACACCCGAACATTAAGGAGATTGACGGAGGATCCATTTTCCACCAGGATCTTGCCTATCTTGATATCATAGCAGTATCCAGAGACATATAGGGGACGGTTGTGGTCGCACGTCCCGAGGAGAAGGTCTTCGTCACCGAAAGTGATGTCGGCCGTGTGCACTTCTTCCAGTTCATCCTTCATCCTTTCTGCGGCGAGGAAGGCTTGGAATTGCTCGGGTTCTTGTAACGCCTTGATTAATGAATCTCGCGCTTCTTTTGATAATAGAGGGCATCGAGAGTGCTGAGCTGAGAAGGCAGCTTCCTTAGGTGCGCTAGGATGTTGTAGTCCACCTTACCCTTCCTGGGAGGGTCCTTGGCAGTCAGCTCTTTCATGACTTGGTCATCTAAGGCGATATCCCCAGTGACCTTTTCCTTTCCCTTATCTTTTCTATTTGCGGGCCTAAGATTCTTTTCCGGGAGTGTGCGATTGCGCAGCTGAATGTTCTCTCAGGCCTCCGGTTCTTCCTCTTTCCCTAAGACAGACTCTTTAAAGAGAGGGCCCAAAGCCATTTCCTCATCAGAGTCGCTCCCAAAGGTGAGAACTTATGATCCTCCGGCGTCGACCATTTAACAGCTGCCGGTAGTTCTTTTGTGCCTGTCGGTTGTACTTCTTTGCTCCCGACGAGTTCTGCATTTCATGCGCTTAAAATGTTGCCGGTGAGCAACATATCCCTGCCACCATATCCTAAAAGCGTCGCACTCCTCCGTAGGGTGTGAAATTTTCCGATGATATGAGCAATAATTAGGGTACCTCTCCGCCCCATCGAACGTGTTCTCTTCCGAGGGTGGTAGCTTCATCCCCACTGACATGGCTTTGGCAAACCTTTTCCTCGTCTTGAACACGTTTTTATTCGCATCGGATGTCTTTTGATCTGATGGGAGTGCTCCGACTTTTTCGTTTAGTCGCCTGCGCTTGGCTCCTTCCGATGCAGCCATCTCACGCTCCTGATCGGTTTTACTCTTCAAACGAATCTCGTCTAGAAAGGCGTCGATCATTTCATCTGTTGGCCATACAAGTTCTGGCTCAAGCCGTGCCCCCAGTTTCTCAGTGCCAGGAGTTTTCTCATCTTCTGAGTGGGAAATCACATGACAACTCGCCACATATCCCTCGGATTCATCCGATGAGCTCTCTCCATCATCTTCCTCCTAAAAGACATGGTTGAGGAACTCTTGCAGCGTGATGGGAGTCCGCGCCTTTTTATTGTACTCCTCCAGCGCGTCAATCCGTTTCTGTAAATCCGTGCGCTTGTCTCCAGGCTTCACGGGCTTTTTGGATTTCTTCTTCTTTTTCTTCGAAGATTTTGACGGTTGGGTGTGAGTATTCGGGCCATCACCACGAATCTTTGTAGTTGGGCGCGGCTTCAACATCCCTTCGATGATTTAAGGTTCAAGCGGGTCCTTCCATTCGACCGCCGGGCACGCATGAAGGTCCCTCAGCATTCTTTTGGTTTTAGTTGACAGCACGACCTCCCATGGAGCTTCGTCAATAAAGGAACAGGTTGCCCCCGGTGTATCTGCTTTCTTAGGAGTATGCGGCTGTGGCGGGTTCACCTTCCACTTTTCGGATAGTGCAAACTTCCCCTGGAGGTATTGATCTTCAATCCATCCTTTGAAAACGAAGCAATCCTCAATCGGATGGCTTACCGTTTGATGGCAAGGGCAATAGTTGGGGTTATTCACCTCAGTGGGTTGTGGCGGTCGTCTTGGATTTGGCTAGTTTATAAGTCTGTTGCGTACTGCCAGCTCGAATAACCGTTTCGTCCTGTCCCGTGGGAACGAGTAGGGACGCTTCATCTTCTCATTATAATACCGCCGTCTTTCTTCCAACTGATCCGCCAGCTTTGAGGCACTGGGTTGCTGCTGAGCATTCGCGACGAAGGTTGCCTTCCCTTTACCCTTGTCACTCCGAGGCTCCGGCTTCGGGAGAGACGGTCTGTGACCCATCTGGTCCATCTGGGCCAACTTGTCGATCAAAGCCTGAAACATGGTCGGCTTAAAGAACATCATAAACTGGGAGATAGTTGCATGAGGGTCTAGGGTTCCCACGAACATGCCCACCGCGGGCGCTTCCTCAATGCGTTGCTCGCATTTCGACCACAAATTTCGCCAGCGTATAGCATACTGGACCCACGTTTCGCCTGGTTTCACCCTGGCATTAATCAGTGCTGTTATTGGAGTGCGTTCGCTGGCGCTTGCGAATCGCTGAGTGAATAGCAACTCCATTTCAGCGAACGTCTTGATAGAATCGTTCGGGAGTTCCGAATACCATTCGAACGCTGTTTCTGATAAGCTGCCCACGAACTGGCGAAGCAACAGTTTATCGTCACCGCCGGTGTTGCCGCAAAGGGCCCTGAACTGGGCAATATGTTGGTTGGGATTGCCGGTCCCCTTATACACGTGGAATTTTGGTATTGTATAACCCGGCGGATATTTGATTTGGTCGTACCAGCTCGGATATGGTCGCCCCGTTTTTACGACTTGACCAGCTGCCTCAGTCGCATGATGAACCCGGATTTGCTGGGCTATATAGTCGTCCAAGTCAGCCTTAGAGATTGTCTCCTCCTTGGCCGTTGAGAGAGCCGGTGGTGGATTTGACGTTTCTCCCCTGTCGTCTTCAAGGACGATCGGAGGATCCTTAGCAGGTGGGTCTTGTTGGATCATCATTCCCACCATGTCCTGGAATAAGTGGGCTATTTGCTTTATATTGGCCGCTTGTTCCGCAGCCTCTTTATCTTTCTTTTCCAGTATCCTCCGGAGGAACTCGGCGTCGGTTTCCTGTTCTTGTTGCTGATCCGAGGACGCCTTGGGGCTTTCTTTCGGTCCAGTAAGCGTGGCCATTGCGATCATCATTTCCTGGAGCTTTTGCTGTTGCTCCTGAGCTTTGGTCATCGACCGTGTAAGCGGTCTATGACCTGTGGACGCGCGGCTGTCTTCTTTCCCCGACGCCATGTATACAGTGTAGACCATCCTGCCCCCAGCCTTAGGGCGTTTGGGCTCAGCGCTTTTAGCTTTCATTGCAGGCCCGGGGGTCCTCTCTGGCCTCTTCTTTTTATGAGCAGTGGAAGTTGTGGGGGCCGTTGAAGTGGGCACCCAGACAGCTTTTCGTGGCTTAGCCTGGTGACTGACTTCCTGTTGGATTTTCAGCTTCTTGTGCTGGCGGGAGAAATTTGGGTCGATCATCGAGTCTCGGGTTTGCCGCCAGACTTTATAGATTTGGGAGGAAAGCCGTTGGGGCTGTTCTGGCTTTACTTCTACAGCCTTTTTCAGCGGAGGGGGAGACCTCTTTAGCACCACGGTAGGAGAATTCCTACGCACCTTATTTAGCATCTCAAAACTGCTCCCAGTTGGAACAGCAGCATTAACTTCTGCCATCGGGGCTGGAGGAGTTAGCCCAGGAGGGGAGTTGCCTCCGGCCTTCCTCACTCGGCGCCAGTAACGACGTCGAGCGCGTCGTGCTGATGGAACTGGCTTGGTGAGGGTGATAGTCTCGTCTTGTCCCCTGTGTAGGTGGGGGGTCGCTGCTGGTGTCAGCCTGTCAAAGACCGATGTCCTTTGGGTAGCAGGAGCGGGAGCTGGAGCTGGAGCCGTCAATCTTGTAAAGACCGACTTTTGGCAGGGGAAGCCGCCTTGACGACTTCAGGAGCAGGACTGGTTACTTTCTTAGGAGCAGCCTTCTCTGGGATTGTAGGCCCCATCGCGGGTCCACAGGAGCTCTGGCCCAATCTGGAGAAGACCGAGGCGCTGGTGTTGGGCGACCCTTTGAGAGGAGCCGCGGTAGGTGTAAGCCGATCAAAGACCGACTTCTTGGGAGCTTCCGTTGTTAGCGTAGGAGCGGTGAAGCTCGTTGGCGGGAGCATGGTCCTAAAAAACAACCCTGTGGTGGCTCGAGTGACCTGTTCCACGGGTATTGTGAATAGCGAAGCAGCTTGGGGTCCATAGGCTACACCTCCTGGCGAGGCAGAGCGCCGGTTGCAGTTGCAGTTGGAGCATTTCGCACAAGTGGAAGCCATTGATTCTTTGCTTTCTGCAATAAGCAAGACGCCAAGTCTTAGTACCTTGAAACCCAAGGGCAACCATTAGCGAACCGTGTTTGGTTCGCGAACACGACACATGAAGTGTGGAGTGGAAAGAGGAAAAGGTCCCACCGGGCGTGCCAGAATCTGTTCCCCTCTGAAAGACGGCGCGGTGTGGGGACGTCTCGCCTAAGATTCGGGGCAGATGCTAATTCGTGCTATCCGTCTACCTCTCCGAAAATGCCAAGTTGATTTATGGCACCGTGTATCGAAGGTTTAAACGGATGCGTCCGATGTAGCAGACTTCGTCAGATTCCCCCTCGTTTGAGGGGTTTTTGATTGTGGGGACGCTCTTCCCTGCAGGCGCAAGCCCCTACAGTTAATTACGCTACCGCACTGCGGTAACCACTTTCTCCTTCTCCAGATGGTCACTTCGTGTCGTGTGTGTTTATTTTGTGTTTAGTTGCCCGTGGATTGTATACGGAGATTGAGTTATGTCGTCGCCCGTAGGGCGTGGACTAGTCCAAATCCGTATTATCTTAGATTTGGGTTTGGGGGTTTGGATTTAAGGATACGTTAGTCTCATTGGAGACTAAGATCAACTTAAACGTTTGGTAAGGATATGTCAGTCTAGTTTTTAGACTAAGATCAACTTAAACGGGATCGTTTAGATCCAATAACAGAGCGATTAAGGGAGCCCTGTTGTTTAGTTTAGTGACATCACGGTTAGTAGGTAGTTTAAGGACATTGCGGTCCATAGATAGTTTAAGGACATTACGGTCCAATGTTAGTTTTAAGACGTTGCGGTCAAGGTTAAGGACGTCATAGTCCGTAGATTTAAGGACTCCACAGTCCGATATTAGTTTTAAGATATCACGGTCAAGGTTAAGGACGTCATAGTCCGTTGTTAGTTTTAAGACATTCCGGTCAAGGTTAAGGACGTCATAGTCCATGGGTTTAAGGACCTCACAGTCCGATGTTAGTTTTAAGACATCCCGGTCAAGGTTAAGGACGTCATAGTCCATCGGTTTAAGGACCCCACAGTCCGATATTAGTTTTAAGACATCCCGGTCAAGGTTAAGGACGTCATAGTCCATGGGTTTAAGGACCCCACAGTCCGATGTTAGTTTTAAGACATCCCGGTCAAGGTTAAGGACGTCATAGTCCATGGGTTTAAGGACCCCACAGTCCGATGTTAGTTTTAAGACATCCCGGTCAAGGTTAAGGACGTCATAGTCCATGGGTTTAAGGACCCCACAGTCCGTATCAATGTGTGGTCATCGGGACCCGTCACCTCTTTGAAGACGTTGAGGAATTACAACGCCAAGTATCAAAGGAGTGAAGAGATGTACCCTTGAACCAAGGTAGATTAAATAGTATTTGGTCCGATTTGGGACCAAGACCAATCAATTATGTTATGAGCCCATTGGCCCAATTAAGTTTGGATTGAGGACTTATGGCCATCTTGGGCTAAGTCCAATCATGTTTGGAATATTGGCTTTCTGTTGGTCCATTGAAGGAGAGGCTTTGCCTCTAGAACTTATCCAATTGGGTTGAAGCTAGTGTTAAACACTAAAGACCAATCAGTGTTGAACACTGGGAATGAGATTGACAAGTTAGTGTTTAACACTAAAAGATAGTTGGTGTTAAACACCAGCAACAGGGCTTTCAAATTAGTATTAAACACTAAAACAAATCAGTGTTAAATACTGGCGACAGAGATCTCAAATTAGTGTTAAACACTAAGGTAATCAGTGTTGAACACTGGTGACAGAGATTTTAATTTAGTGTTGAACACTAAGAAAATTAATATTAAACCCTGTTAACAGAGGTTTAATTTAATGTTAACACTAAGAAATTCAGTGTTAAACACTGCAAATAAAGTTCTTCAATTAGTGTTGAACACTAAGGTAAATCAGTGTTGAACACTGGATTCAGAGGTTCCAATTTAGTGTTAAACACTAAGGCAAGAGGGGTCACATGGTAGCACGTGAGGGCGCCCTCCCCTGCGGAGTTTTTCAGGGGTCACGTGGTAGCACGTGACCCTGCTCCTTTGCATTTTTGTTTAAGACTTAAATTCTTCATCAAATCCCCATTTTCTTGAAGAATTATATTCTTAGATAGAGTTGAACTCTAAATTCTTTTCTGTAGGAATTAAATTCCTCATATATATGAAGAACTGGATTCTATCATAGGGTTCAACCCTAATCGTAACTTTAGAGAAATTAAATTCCCACTTTCTCTTAGAGAATTACTCTTAGATAGAGTTAAACCCTTAATTTATATTCTGAGGAATTGAATTCCCTTATATGTGAGGAATTAGGCTCTGTCATAGGGTGAAACCCTAATTTCTTCTTTCTCAAGGGAATTAAATTTCTGTTATTTTGACAGAATTAAGTTCTTAACTGGTTCTGTTCATTACGAAGGAATTAAATTCCTACAACATAAGGTTAAACCCTAATTTTATTTCAAAGGAATTAAATTCCTATAGTTCCGTGAGAATTAAATTCTCAAACTTCCATTCCCTCTCTACGCTTTGGATTTGCATGGCAGGATCTCAACCCAAAGAGAATTAAATTCTCAATTCATGGGGAGATGTGCACTTTGCAGATCCTCTACTAAAGAGAGAACTAAGTTCTTCTTTTTAATATAAGAGTTAAACTCTTTTGAAAATTAAATTCTCTTTTTTAAAGGCCTTCCCTTTCTTACCCAAGGTTTTCTTCTGCAGCAGATCGAATTCTTCCAAAGTCTCAAGGCTCTATTTCTTTTTCTCTCTATGTCTCTGTATATCCCTCTGTGTATCTCTTGGCTCCTATTTATAGGAGAAGGAGCAGAATCAATTAGTTTTAGTGAATCATTCATTGAGGGGTTTGATTTGTATTCGTTAGAGATTTGATTTGCATTCATCATTCATTTGGACCTTTGGATTATTAGGTGAATTTTATTCACCATTGGATTTTGAATCCAAAAATATTCCTTTGTTATTTCGGTTAGATTTTAAGGGGAAATCTTTCCAAGTTCAAGATTTTTCCATAGACAGGTGATATTTAATCACCTTTAAATCTTTAATCCAATCGGTTGCAAATAATCATTCTCCTTTGGAAAGATTTGAATGCTGTTCAGAATTTAATTCTGTTAAATAGATAGGCTTTGAAAGCCGGTCACGTGTGGCCACGTGACCACTGGTCACGTGTAGGCACGTGGCCCCTGGTCACGTGTAGGCACGTGACCCCTTAGAACGAGCTTTCTTCTGCTTTCTGCGCTTTGTCTTCTAGCCGCTGTTCAGCCGTCACGTGCCAACACGTGACCCATGGTCACGTGTGAGCACGTAACCCTTTCTGGAGCCTTTTCTTTGATTTAATCAAGGAGCTGAATCTGTCTTTGCCGCTGCTTTTTAATTGTCACGTGCCAACATGTGACTGCTGGTCACGTGCTAGCACGTGATGCCTCCTCCGTAAACTTTCCTGATTTTAAATCAGGAAACAATCCTTCTCTATGTAACTTAGTCAACCTTCTCCCATTGATGTGATCTAGTCTACAATACCATAAGAAAGCCTAATTTAATTCCGGAGACTTTCTTTTAAGTGTGTTCTGGACATTGAAAACCTGAGCTTGACTCAATACGTATATGCCGTTATCTAATGTACCGGACCCAATCAAAACTTGATTTAGGTGGATGTGAAATACATTGCCTATGAATGTAAAATTATATCCCTCTCTTGAAAGTGAGGATACTGATATGATATTATAAGTCATACTAGGTACATACAGACAGTTACGTAGAATCAATATTTGCCCACTTGTCAAACCTAGGCGATATTCTCCCACGGATTCAGCGTCCACGCTCATTCCGTTTGCAACTATGAGAGACCAATCACCTACCTTTATAACTCGACTGTTTCTCAAAGCATGTAATGAATTACAGATATGAGATCCTGCTCCGGTATCTAGTACCCAGGAAGTAGAGTTAATTGACAAACAGTTCTCAATTACAAACACACTTGAGGCCGAAACCACAACATGCTTCGTATCCTGGCTACTGGCTTCCAAAGCCCTGCAATCTTTCTGCCAACGCCCAATTTCATAACAATAGGAACATCCCTCTTTTACTACATTCAGTCCTGAAACTTTTACCCTTCTCTTTCCTTCTTCTTCTCTGGTTTCCTTCAGGGTAGAAGGCAGAGACTTTAGAATTAAGTCAATATCTGACCCGTTTCCCAACGTGGTCTCCAGGTCCTGGAGCTCATCAATACAGCTAGTCATTGTAAGGACGTTGTCCCCTACAGATGACCCGACAGCCAACCTCGTTTGAATTAATTCGTTCGAGGTCTCATATCTTGCGATATGAGATTGCTCTCCATATAAATCTTTGTTATGGAGAAAGATGGAAACTAAGTCCATCTTCTCGTGCTGCTTCTGGTATACACCATCAACTGAAGCTAACATGAGGCACTTAGCTTTCGCTTTATCCTTTTCCCTTGTCTGACGGATATCCATATCCGCGACGGTGGAAACTGGACCTGGGACGGCGGGACCGTGAGTAGTAATAGGGTGGTCCAGCTTGTCATAGGCAATGGACATCTGGACAGACCTTTACCAATCATATAAGTCAGATTCAGTCAATTTGTTATCTAGATGTAACCTAGTCGTGGTCACAAGGTCGCTGTAATTAAGAGAGAGAAGAAAACACTTTTAGCACGATGCTCTTGCAAGTTTAGAGTGGTTTTTAATTTATCTAAACAGGATGGCTCCCACTGTTTCTCGAATCCTTCCTCAAACTATTAAAGAAGAATTAACCAGGACTATTCTCACCATACAATACTAGCTTAACCGTTCAGCCAGGCCAATGTCGGTACTTTGAGGGAGGTTTTCTAACGCTTTCGCGAAGTTCCTTAATTAAATAACCTCTTTTCTCTGGGGGCGTAGCCCCGCTGACACCTTTCTCGGCACCTACTTGGTTTATAGCATTGATCGTTAAGTGACGAATCTCCTGATAAGTATATATACTCACAGTAGGATCGGGATCCAAAATATCATCGTATGATAATGTTGAAGGAATCCTACCAACATTCATCAAACTCCAAAATGGTATACAACACTAGCAAATTTCAGTTTCTTTAGAAACTCCCGATGTGTATTTTTGCCCCATGCTCTTATGACCTTGACGAAAGCCAACAAATCATAAGTCGCATGTCAAGTTCTGCCCATCATTATCTTGGTTAATTTGAACCCACCCGTACATACCCTTGACGAAAGCCAACAAGGTAATACGACTGTCCCAAACCAACTCATCTATCTATGCAACAAATGAATACCCCAGCAGCTACCAAACACTATGCCTTGACGAAAGCCAACAAACATAGCTTGAATACTACTGACCATCCATAAGAAATGACGGAGGGCTATGACTAGTTTTGGCAAAACCGTGAACGTAGTGAACTTGATATAACCGAATGAACCTGATAGCTTTTCAAAAGGAGTGGTTAAAGCTCCGCAATTAAAAAATATCCTCTTTTTAAAATAACCGAGTGGTTTCTTTTAAATTTGTTCCAACGATTTAACTTTGATTTATTTTCTTTGCATTATAATAATGCGTCCCATCATTTATCCTATCATTGCAGAAAACAACGAAAATACTACGTCCTTCTTATGCCATCCGCATTCGCCACTAGGTCCCGTCATCACCCGTTAGTTTACTTAATTAACGACAGAGCGGAGGCTGGGCTAGCGCGGGTGCAAAATATAAGTGACGTCTAATAGCTATCATATATAGATATTGTACATTCGTCAGACGTAATAATAAGCATTCCAGATCACAGATGAACTTTATTGGAAATACCAGCAATCTGCATTTGCTTTGAGCCTGCAATAAAAGACGGATTACAGAGTTGTGATGAATAGCCATTACCCCACCCTAGACCCCTACGGGTACGACAAACTACCCGCCAAGTACCCGAAGTGAAGCGGTCTCCCTCAACAACGTGAGTAGGCCACTAAACACTTCGACGTACCCGGTAGTTTGTGTACCCCACCTTGGGTCTATCCTAGGAGCAAAAACAGTAAAAAGAAATAATACAACGGTGGCTACAACCACAACCTGTATGTGCCCCGCAAAAGAATATTACATCATATTACATTTACATCGAATGAATGAATATAAAACACATCTCAAACCCCCGGCTAATTATCACAACAGTCCAATACAGTTCATATACACAAACAGTAAACATTTCAGAAATGTGTAACCCCCTGCTAACCGACATACTAGCAGTTAGGGGAGGTTTACGAACACATTAAACATTACAGATAAAAACCCAATTAGCAAATAACTTAGAGCATCGATCAACAACCTTTTTCCGTGTCTACCCCAAAAGCAAACCAGCACTGAAGTAACCTGAGCAGAAACAAAACATACAGGAAAATAGAACACCAGAATATATGAATTGTAGAGCAAATCGGAGTCAACTCGGGGTTGACTCCGCCGCGGATCCGCGGCCAAAAGCACACTCTTGCCGTGGATCCGCGGCCATAAAGCCGAGTTAGAACTCCGTATTTTCCCAGAATTCTTATATTTACCTGCTGTGAATTTTAAGGCATATCAAATATTTTTTTCGACACGTTTAAAATTTACAGAAACTGTTAGGGTTCCGGGGTTTCGTTTTCATGTTTTCCGTCAATCGAATTTGTCACGATCCGAAAGTACGGAACGTGACCGGCACTTAGATTACGAAACGTCTAGAGGCGCAACGTAACCTAAGTAAGCCGAAGCCCAGAAATCTAAACCATATAAAAGCAAAAGAAGAAAAAGAAAACAAGTTTAAAAGCATCAGCAAATTTTCCCAAAAATTTCGGCAGAGTCTCCTCTGTAAAAACTGGCCCCAAACGGGTACAACAAGTATAATATACATAAACAATAAAAAGCATCCCCAAACGGGTGCAAGCTCAACGCCAACCGGCGGAAACAACCACAACAAGCACAATAATATACAACGCCAAAGGGCGAGGCTCAAAACTCAAAAGGAAACAATCCACCAAATCAGAATAATACATGCGCGACTCTAAGGTCGAAATAAATAACTGGTCCAATAAACTTATCAAGTAATACAAGTATGGTTGATGGAGCTTACTAGATACAAATGAAAGAATAAAAATACTATGGTGGTTCAGATACAAGTGAACCAACCTGCCGTGCAAATCACCCTGAATGAAATGATGTGCCAGCAACTGCCAGGGAAACCTGTACATCGAACCTGTAATAAAATTTGGCACAACGGGGGTGAGTTGCCAACTCGTGAGTAGAAGACATCTACGAAAAGAAATCGAATGCACGACGCTATCCTAGGTCATAATAATACACTACTACATCCCAATCACCTAGTAATAGCAGGGTAATACTACGTGTAAATGCAAATAGTCCGTGCTCGTGTCAGTGCCTCATATAGTACTATGTCATATGAATGGGTATGCATGCACTATGAATGTAAAGTAACAAATCCTGAAATCCAGATATATCTGTATAAGAAATCTTTAGCTGTTATTATAGTAAAATGTGTATAGGAATCTGAAATCCCAACAATGAAATCCATGGAAATCTGTGTCAAGCATCGACACAACACATGTAAATCTCAAGTCTCAATATCTCGGGCTCCGTCAGTCCGGATCGGCCCATATCATCAAATCTCATGACAACGGTCGGTATCCTCCGGATATCCGCCGCGCCAGACATCACCGGTAGGTAGCCTTCCCCTGCCAGGCTCATCGTCTACAACTCGATCTTCTTGCCCCGGGGTACCATAACGGGCCCACCATGTACCCGAGACGGTTCATCCACTCCTCGAATCGGGTCTCGAAATCCATCAGAAAACATGAAATCTCATGGTGGACGACACATACATCACGAGAAAACCGCATCTTACATATTAAAAAGAGAGGAGGAGAGAGAGAGAAAAGTTTTTATATATTCTTGCGGTTTTCCCCAAAAATCCAGAAATCTCATAGAAATCCAAATCTCAAAATCATGAATAAGTATATGATAAGTGTCGGCATATGCCCCATAATACTGCATGATAACATGAAAATATGAATGCATGAATGTCTAAGTAATAAATGCCATGTCTAGACAAACATCTGAGAGTAATCACAATATTAAATATCGATCTAGTTGCTAGCTAATTCTATCAGTAAAAGATAATATGATCTAAAGTGTACGTGACATAGCAATTACCGATGATGATGTGTGTGAGCCGGCAAATAAGTGTGCGTGGGATATGCGCATCATCGGTAATGGTGCTGGTGTCCTAACAGGTAAAGTTTATACTGATTATAGCAACATATGTATGAACATGCAACATTATGATTACAATGTGAAAGTAAAGACGGATGTGTGTTATCCACTCATTTGATATACAAATATAACTACCACTGTAAGACTCGAACCTAAACTAGTGTCCATCTAACCCCCTAAGGAAAACTAAACCTAAGAACTAGTCGATAAGAAGTAGGAGTACACCTAAAGTCTGAGTCCATATCTCTAATAGTCGGCGATCCAGCCTCAATAGCGTCACGTACATAGTACGACTTCCTCAAATCAAGAGTGCGGATCAATCATCACATCTATGCCTCGTACGGTAAAATCCATCGTACGGCATCCCAATATCGGGGTACGGGTCAAATATCACCTACGTGTCTCATTATTCGTATAATATCATCATCAACACATGTCATGATCAAGGTGCTATGCTGTAATCGCATACATCAATTATATAACATTGCCATCATGAATATATCTCATTAATTTATCCTCAGAAATATCATGTCATATGTATTATATTGTGATTAAGTCATACTGATATCATATCGTCATCAAGTCACACCTATATGATATCGACATCAGGTCACACCTATATGATGTCGTAATCAAGTCATACATATATCATATCGTGATCAGTCACAAGTTACAGTTCGAGCTCTATTTTAGAGTCCCATGTACCTCAATATCATCGCTACCCATTATAATTTATGTATACCTGTTCATTATCATTTTCTAATGATCCGCTAACATTTTAATACGACTGCATAGCTAAGAATCACGGCATCAAGCCCAGTTATACTGTTTCATTCCCGTGTATCATATCATATCAATGTATCCCATATACGTGTTGTATATATATATATATACACCTATACCTAGTCCTATATATGTATACACATACACGTATACACCATGTCGAGTTTCAGTGTGTGCGTGCGTGTGTTTCTACCTGAAACCTACGAACCTCTTCCAAGGTATCATCCTCTGATATGGTCTTCCTAAATAAGTCTAGTCCAGCCTAAGGTCATTACTAGGGTCCTACTCATAATCTAGGGTCACATCTGGCTTCCTAATATCAATAAGTACTATTCCTATTCTACGTTGCGGGGGTGCTAAACGCCATCCACCCGACTTCCCCCCGTAGATATGCATCTACTCACCTGGTCCACGTCTGCCGAAGACGGTGTCGCCATCCTCCTCTTCATCGCCCGCAGTCCACGTGAGGGGTACCTAAACGCAAACATATAAATAGTATCGTAAACTGATTCACATACAAAAGTCAAAACGACGCAAGGAACAAGCATAGGTTAAAACCTATGTCCCGTCCATGCAAAAGAACCAAATATCGCTCGATATCGGCGTACAAACTCCGATGGATCGAGATAATATCAACAAATAACTCATAGTTTTTAAACTCGTTACTTATAATATATAACATGATTAAATCCATCGAAACCCTAAAAATCGATCGAACCGTCCAATTTCGTAAAACCCGAAAATGCCAATTTACCGTTTTTCTTCAAAACTCGACATTTAAATGAAACCAATGGTCATAAAACTCATTAAATAGCATAACTAGACTATACAACCCATTACTATATTTTTATTACACAAATTTGTATTAATTTGAAATTTCTAGTTTGCAATCTTTAGCAATTTTCAACATGTTACAAGCAAAATACCACAATACCACCCCTAAACATGATTTTACATGGATTAATGTCTTAAACTACAATTCATGATGATAATGATATAATGAAACCATAATTTATATTTTTAATCTCATTTATTTAGGAATTTCCAAAATCTAGTTTACAAAAATAGCATTTTATTAGTATTTTCCAATTATCAAAAGAAACTAGTAATCAAACTAAGTTTTTCTTTCCATTAACATGCTAATATTCTCACTAAAACTACAATCTAATGATAGCAACCTTAATTAGAATTTTATATTACCCACATATACATTTTATAAAAAACTAGTTAGCTAAATAGCATAATTAAATCAATTTTGGATAAACAAATTATTATACAACAACCATGCAAGATTTTTCCACTCTAAAAATGTTAAACTAGCTATTATAACCTTATTTAATTAATAAAAACCACAACTTGAATTTTAAAATTTGCAACTAGAATTAATTTAATAAATCTAATTATGCTTTAAAAGAAACATCTAATAGAAATAAATCAAAAGAGAAAGATTTATACCTCCACAACCTAAAGTCCAAACATGAAAATGAGCCTCCAAAATGCATGCTTTCCTACTCCAAAATCCATGTAAAGAAGAGCAAAGAATAAAGGGTAGGAATTTATTAGGATTTTTTGCAATTTTTATTGAATTTTGGAGGATTTTTGATGATTTTTGGAGTTAAAATAAAATTGGAAAATGGGGGGCTGCCATGGGAGTGTGGCCGGCCATGAGAGGGAGTGAGGGGAGAGAAGGAAAAGAGTGAGGAATTGTGTAGAAGTTTCATCACTTGATATCTCATTTAATGTCTTTTCATGAATATATTCATTTTCTTTTATTTCTTTACTAAAACAACCCAAGAAAACTCTAGAACTTTGGAAAAATTTGCAAATAAATTTTGCATGATACACACTAAATTCTAATATGCCATGGTTCATTTTTACAAATTAAAACCATTCAAATTTATAATTTACACTAATTTAGTGTAAAAATAAAGCTTATGTTAATATTTAAAACAATTAATTTAGGAAAAATATTTAATTAAACTAAAAATTTATAAGTGACTAAATAAACACCATTTACTAGTAATTACATAATTAAAATAGGTATTTTTGAAATTATAATGAAAAACAATCACGGTTTGGTTTTACGAAAAATACATTTTACTTTACCGAAAATCAAAAAATTCACTTAAACAATTTTATTCATTTAATTATTTTTAAAACGTTACAGAATTTCTAATTAGTTGCTAACAAGCTAGTAATGGTTTAGTTGGCTCTGATACCACTGTAAGTCCATGTCACGCACTCCACGAACTTGCGGGGAGGCGGAATATATGAAAAACGATTATCAAAGCTTCGTAACATGGACTTGAGCGCATGAATCGTATCTAAACCATTACTAACTAACTACATGAGGTTTAACTACTCGGATTCGAAGTTATACCTTACGTTACATGTCCTTCGGGTCTTCATCACTGTCCTCCACTCCTCGTAGGCTCCTTAGAATATCGGCACCTCAACGGCCTCCTCGAGTCAAAGACGATCCACCCGAAAGCTCCTTCTCCCAGCTTGATCTCTAAATTGAGATAACTAGGTTACTTAAAGTGCTAATCTAAGCTACCTAGGGGATATAGAGTGAGATTATGGATGTATTAGTCTAGCTAACCCTTGATCTCAACATATGAGAGGTTAGGGTTAGGGTTTGAAGAGAGAGTGAGCTTGAGGAGAGAGAAGGTGAAGATGAGAATGAAAACTGATATTGTTTCTCACTTGATATATGAAGCATAATGAATAAATGAATAAATGAATAAAAAGAGATTATTCATCATGCTACATAAATGCATTATGAGTGATTCACTATGTGAGTCATTAAGCATTTAATAATGCATTAATGACATGACGAATCACACATAATGAGTCACAATATCATTTAATGCTAATGCCACCTTACCCCCCCAAGTCACCATGCTTCTAGAAGCTTCCCGACAAATTACGAGAACGCCCCTACAATCCGTGAAAACACAGAAAAACTTTAGACTGTATAAATCTAATAACCCGATACTAGAATCTGGCTTAAACCAAAGCCGGCTAGTAAAAACTATCCGAACGTCGTACGTGCGTAAACACACGTACGCGTCCGAACCCTTGTCGTAAAACCATACGACCTCTATATCGTTTCGCCTGGAGCAGGGAAATTCTCTGTGTGGGACTCTAAAGACTTGACACTACGCTGGCAGTGGGTTTAACCACAGACCGCAAGCGTCACTAGCTGTACGTAACGGTCCCCAGGTAGATGCCGATAAGAAGGCCGATGAGGAAACTCATCCGAACTCCCACTGAGCCTGATGTGACAATCTCCATACAGTCCGGTCTGTTCGTCTAAGACTATCGCATATCGAGCCTAGGGGGCGGCAAGCGTCAGTCCCCTAATAGCGGTATAAGTCGTGTCGGAGCGTAGCCCATTACACCCTGAGAATCTACTGGAACCTACTAGTACATCTCGCCTGCCCTGGCCAGGGACTTTGCGTAATGGCTCTCTGACACAGCGCGATATCATCTCCCAATACCGGGAGAGACGAATCCTGTCTAACCACTACTGCCTCCAAGTGCTCGGGACTGCACCCAACTGCTACCTGTTTGCACGACTCCTTTGAGCCGTGGTAGGGTAGCAATCTAAGAACAGTGGGACACACTCGAGGCGAAGTAGCAGTGTCAAGTCTGCGGACTATGCTGTACTCATGTCACCTGGGATCTGTTAACTGACGACGGGTATAATACCAACCAACAGTTCCCCTGCGAGTCCTGTCCGGTATACCCGTAACCTAACGAGTACCTGTATACTATCTCCAGTACGATGTACTGATGGCTATGGGACAGACCATCTCCCCAACTGGGATGAGAAGCGTACACACTAGTCTATCTGGAGTATCGATGCCCTGTCTCGATAATCCTACGACTAGAGACATGTATAGGATGTTGCTTTTAGACTACCCAGCCCCCACTAGTGTGACTGCCATCACAACGCTGGTAATCAAGCAAAGAACCTATGGGCTCTACTAATATGTATAAGTGATACGTTACAAGAAACATATGCACATATTAAAGTAGACACAAACCAAGTAGCATACTACCATTTTTAGCAAGACTGTATATACAACTGTGAATATCCCAAGCTTCCATTAAGTAATATACAACCTAGTATGATACAATAATGGCCCCTAGGGCATATACACTAACACAGACTACCCTGTACCAGTGTCACCGGAGAACTGCCATCTGACGTGTGGTATATCACCATCTGGGAGTTCTCGGCGAGTCCGTCCAGTGTACCCAGTCTCCATTGAGCACCCGTATACCATCCTTGATGTCAAACACCGATGGATATGGGATCATCCATCGCCTATCATATGGGTCAAGATGCGTATACGCTAGTCTACTCTGGTGTATCGATGCCCTGTCTCGACACACCCTCGACTAGGAACAGTTATAGGATGTACTCATCGACTACCGTGGCTCCACTAGTATGATCTCATCATAGTCCCAGTAGTCGAGTACAGATCCTAAGGGCTTTATCAACATGTGAGAGTAAGACGGTAAACCAATACAAGTCAACATGTTAAGATAAATTGAAACCAAATAGCATACTATCATGACGAGCAAGAAAGTCCTCTCTATATATATCCAAGCATCCATTATAATATACATCATATGTACAACAATGGTCTCTAGGGCATATACATAACTAATAAGCACCAGCTGTATGCTAAATTCTCAAAGTGCGCGTTTTGGCTTGATAGAGTTGATTTCCTGGGTCATGTGGTGATTGGAGATGGTATTCTTGTAGACCCGAGAAAGATCGAGACTGTGTAGTTTTGGCCTAGACCTGTATCTGTGACTGAGGTCCGCAGCTTTTTGGGCTTAGCTAGTTATTATCACCGTTTCGTGCAGGATTTTTCGAGTATCGCTGCACCGCTGACCGGACTGACCCGGAAGGGGGTTCCTTTTCTTTGGATTGATATGTGCGAGCAGAGTTTTCAGCAGTTGAAGACGCGGTTGACGGCTGCACCAGTTCTATTTTTGCCTTCTGGATCAGGCGGCTATGTTGTTTACTGTGATGCTTCTCGAGTGGGGCTCGGTTGTGTATTGATGTAGCATGATAGAGTGATTGCTTATGCTTCTAGGCAGTTGAAGAAGCACGAGTAGAATTACCCCACTCACGATCTTGAGATGGCCGCGGTGGTCTTTGCGTTGAAGATTTGGAGACACTACTTGTACGGGGAGTCATGTCAGATCTTCACGGATCACAAGAGCTTGAAGTACATCTTCCAGCAGCGGGATATGAATCTTAGGCAGTGTCGTTGGATGGAGCTTATGAAGGATTATGATTGTGAGATCCTTTATCACTCGGGCAAGGCGAATGTGGTAGCTGATGCCTTCAGTCGTAGGTCCGGGGGTAGCTTGTCCCAGTTGAGCGCAGTTTAGCGACTGTCTTCTGCAGATTGGCAGATCTTGTGCGATATTAGAGTACAGTTTGAGTTCACTTCCACTGGGGGATAGCTTGCTCATGTCCACGCCCGTCCACTATTTTTTGATCGTATCCGTGAGGCGCAGCCCAGTGATGCCCGTTTGTCTGAGATTCCTGAGCTTGTTCGGCAGGGTACAGTTTCGGAGTTCATGATTGATGACCAGGGTGTGCTACGATGCGGGACTCGCTTGTGTGTATCAGATGCTGATGGGTTGAGACACGAGATCCTAGAGCAGGCACATCAGTCAGCCTTTAGCGTTCATCCAGGTTCCACCAAGATGTACCGTGACTTGAGAGACTTTTACTGGTGGGAAGGGATGAAGCGCGATATTTCGGACTTTGTTTCGAGGTGCCTGACTTGTCAGCAAGTCAAGGCTGAGCATCAGAGGCCGACAGGTGAGTTGCAGCCTTTACCTGTTCCGGAGTGGAAATGGGAGCAGATTTCCATGGACTTCGTTGTGGGTCTACCCAGGACCAGTCGAGGGTATGACTCCATTTGGGTGATTGTTGACCGGTTGACGAAAGCAGCTCACTTGCTTCTAGTGAAGACCACTTTCGGTTATGCTCAGTATGCTCAGTTGTACATAGATGAGATTGTATGTTTGTACGGCGTTCCCACATGCATCATATCTGACAGAAGCACCTAGTTTACTAGCCGTCTTTGGCAGAAGCTTCAGGAAGCTTTGGATACCCGGTTGAGTTTTAGCACCGTTTTTCATCCACAGACCGATGGTCAGTCGGAGCGGACTATACAGACTCTGGAGGATATGCTTCGTGCGTGTGTGCTTGATTTTGGTGGCAGTTGGGATCGTCACTTGCTGTTGATTGAATTCTCCTACAATAACACTTATCAGGAGACGATTCAGATGGCGCCTTTTGAGGCTTTGTATGGTAGGAAGTGTCGATCGCCGGTCTGTTGGACCGAACTCAGCGAGAGTAGGGTTTTAGGACCCCAGCTAGTTCAGGAGACTGCGGAGAAGATCCAGCTGATTCAGGACAGGATGAGAGCAGCCCAGTGCGGGCAGAAGTCTTATGCCGACTGTCGTCATCGCAGACTTGAGTTCGTAGTGGGGGATCATGTATTCCTGTGGATTTCTCCGATGAAGGGCGTTATGCGATTTGGGAAAAAGGGGAAACTCAGTCCCAGATTTGTAGGTCCTTTCGAGATCCCCGTAGCCTATCGTTTGGCACTTTCGCCCAGTTTTCCGGATGTTCATCCCGTTTTCCATGTGTCGATACTTCGTAGATACCTTCATGATCCTTCTCACATGATTCAGCACCAGACCGTTCAGCTTGAGCGCGATCTTTCGTTCACCGAGCAGCCGGTAGTTATATTGGATCGGCAGGTGAAGAAACTTTGGGCATAGGTCTTGCCATCTGTGAAGATTCTTTGGCGTGGCCCTACTAGTGAGGAGATCACTTGGGAGGCCGAGAGCAAGATGCGGAAGAAATTCCCTCATCTCTTCGAAGGTACGCGTAGTTAAAATTTTAATTCGGAGACCGAATTTTTTTAAGGGGGGAGATTGTAACATTTTAGAAATCGTTATGCGAATTTTTCCGTTTTAGGGTAAAATAGTCAGTGTTTACCGTAATAATCCGGATGTGATCAATTTTCAGTACAGACTTGACTGCACCTAATTTAACTAGAATAGTGCTAGTTTGAGGGTTTTGGGGGTCAATTGAAAATTTTGGTTCACATAGATTTTTCCCCCTAATTAAAATATTATTTTAAGTTATTAATTATGCACTTAATTAGTGGTAATTACATTTTGGTTTGGGTTAATTACTTCTAATGTGAATTTTTGCTAATCTAATCACTAGATCAAGCTTAATCCATCCTTGCAAAAATATCTAGATATTTGTGATTAAAAGAAATTTTTTTAAAGAAAAAGAAATGAGGTGGCTTAAGATATTATCGCATTAATGAGCATTTATTGCATTTTTTAGCTAGATTTTTTCACTCATTTCACAAAACCCCCCTCATTTCCTTGCCAAGGCCGAGCCTTCCCCCTTGCTGCCCTCCTTCTTGTTGGCTATAGTGCCATCAAGGCAATTATCATAGTCACGGATTTATGATTATGATGATTGAGTGAGGACCTATACCGATAAAACAATCTTACTCAAGATGATAGTATGCTATCTGGTTTATCTTTATCATCATGTACGTGTTGATAGAGCCCATAGGATTATTGCTTGACTGCCAGTATTATGATGGCGATCATATATGTGGGGGCTGGGGTCTATAAGCACATCCTTAAATATCCCTAGTCGTAGGAGTATCGAGACTGGGCATCGATACTCCAGTGTTGACTAGTGTATACTGATCGAGACCCCGACGAGGGGCGGTGGTCAGGTCTCACAAGCCATTGGTCTTAGTTTGTTCACCTAAGATAGTATACAGGTGCTCATTGGGTTATGAGTACACTGGACGGACTCGCAGGGAACCTGCTAGTTGGTATTATACCTATTGTCAGATAGCAGTTCCCAGATGACATGTGTACAGGTTAGTCTGTCGACCTGAGATCGTCATTTGTCTCGTGTGAGTTGCCACTGTGCTTTGATTACTACCCTACCACGGCTCAAAGGAGTCGTGCAAACAGGTTTTAGTTGGGTACAGTCCCGAGCCACATGGAGGCAGTGATCGGCTCGTCGGGGATTCGTCTCCCCCGGTATTGGGGGTTGATGTCGCGTTGTGTACGGATGTCCATCACCAAAAATCCGTGGCCACGGTGGACGGAAATTATCGATTCAGGATCGATAGTTTCTCAGGTGGTGATGGGTTTCATACCGATACTAAATATCACGTTGTTGTGGGTCTGACTTTATCCACACCCCTAGACTCGATATGCGATACTCTCAGACGATCAGACCGGACTGTACGGATATTGTTAGTTATATGTATGCCCTAGAGGCCATTACTGTACATACGATGTATATTGTAATGGATGCTTGGATATATATAGGGAGGACTTTCTTGCTCGACATGATAGTATGCTATCTGGTTGTACTTTATCTTAACATGTACTCTGATTGTCTCTATGTTACATGTTGATAAAGCCCTTAGGATATGTACTCGACTACTGGGACTATGATGAGATCATACTAGTGGGGCCACGGTAGTCGACGAGTACATCCTATAACTGTTCCTAGTCGAGGGTGTATCAAGACAGGGCATCGATACACCAGAGTAGACTAGCGTATACGCATCTTGACCCATATGATGGGCGATGGATGATCCTATATCCATTGGTGTTTGACATCAAGGATGGTGTACGGGTGCTCAGTGGAGACTGGTGTAACACCTTAGGATAATAGTTAGTGAATAGTTATATTTAAATAATGGTTTTTAACAAAATGTTTACCAAATTGTGCTTTAAATATTTTTCCTAATTCAATAAATATTTTTCCAAAATTTTCCTAAGCTTGCACACACATGTGCATGTAAACTAGGGTTTTTAAAATGATTTATTACCATGATTATTAACCATGGTGGGTTAATCAAAGAATTAATGTCTTTTGGGTTTTTAAGTAGGGTTTTATTAGTTAATTAGTAGTTACTTTAATTTGAAATTTGTAGTGGGTGTTGACTTGTGAGAGAGAGAGAGAGGGCATCATGGCTCAAACCATGCTTGCATTAAATGAAGAGAGAGAGAGGAGGGTTGACATTTGAGTGATGGTTGTCTCCAGAACCCCAGCACCAAGCAGCAACAGCAGCAGCCAATCAGCAGTAGCAGCAGCAGCAAAGTTCAGCAGCAGCAGCAGTGAGCACCAACAGCAACAACAGCAAGTGCAGCCCCTTCCCTTCACTTCTTCATCTTCCTGCAGCTCCCTAGGGTTAAGTGTGAGGTATATTTCCTAACTTGCTTCCCTAGTTTGCTTGGTTGGCGTAGATTTGCATCGGTTAATGGTTTTTAGTGCGTTTTAGTGTGATATGGAGTGTTTAGTGGGAACCTTGTGCTAATGAGGTGTAAATTGGTTTCAGTAGGATAATTGAGGTTTGTTGAGACCCTATTAGCTTAGCTTAACCCCTATTACACTAAAATACCACCAGTTTCCGTATTTGATGCAAATTTTCGTTTTTAAGCAAATTTGAGGTTTTCTGGATCTGCTTTTGACCCGATGAGATCTGAGTGAAATTGGGAAGACTGCAGTGTAGTGGAGATGTGCTGATACCCTAGCTTGAACCCGACCCCCTAATTGCTACAGTAGGCCGCCGATTTTCTCTTTCTGGCCGCAAATTGCGGCCAGATGGGTAGGGTTTTGGGTGTTGTTTGGTCCTGTAGGTGTCTGCTAGTGTGTAGGGTGTTGTTATATATATAGTTTTGTAAGTTTAGCTCTGTGTAGAAATCTGGGACCAAATACCTGTTTTGCCATTTTTCTAAACCTTCGGGACACGCGTGATACGTGAGTAGGTTTGGGGTTTTTGTGTATCGCGACGCGTCGGGGTAGTTTCAGGCGCGTGATCACACGTTTTAGCGTATCGCGCACACGCACGATTGGTTTGCGACACGGGTTTCTAGTTGGACCGTAATGTCGCGTTTCTGTGAAATTGAGCTTATGTGTGATATATGTTATGTGATTCTAGGTTCGCAGGCCAGTGAGACGGACGCTGCGAAGAAGGGCAAGCAAGTTGTTGGATACACTTAGCGCGAGACTCGGTGAGTAGATTTCACATCTACGGGGATATCGCCCGCATGGCGTTATGCGTCAGGGCTGATAGGACATTATTATTATATGTTGCATGTACCCCATAGACTGTCATCGCATATTGCATTCCCTGCTGTGTTTATATATATATGCTTAGAACTGATAGAACACCGCACTATTACTAACGGTCTATGTTGCACGGGCACTATTTGCATGCTACACACACACCGTTAGTAATTGCCATGCCACACTCACTGTAGAACTGCCCTGATTATATTGATGTAGTTTATCTTACATAAGATTGGTGGTGATTTCCTGGAAATTGGGAGCCGCATGACATCTTTAAAAACGGAAACTATTTTTAAAAGCGGTTTTCCCCTCATGCTCATACCATGGATTGATTTACATTGTACCTCGCATTGGATTTACTTATTGGTGTTGGATTTCATGCGATTTCTGGTTTTGAGGACCGTAGAAGTATTTAAGAAAAGATGCACTATTTTGAAAAACCCGGTACCTCGTGATATGATATTTTGGTGTGTCCACCACGCGTTTTCTTGGTGCTGAGACGTGTTCTTGAAACCCGATTCGAGGAGTGGATGTTCCGTTTGCGGGTTCGTGGTGGGCCCGGTATGGTTCCCCTCGGCGAGATGATCGATGGGTTTTGCCGATTGAGCCTGGAGGCGGGCGAGTACCTACCGGTGATTGGTTGGACCTGGCAGTTGTCCGGAGGATACTGACCAGAGTCGAGAGATGGATGCGGGATGATCCGTACTGCCGGGGCCGAGGGCCGATACCGCAGATGGACCCCGTGGGCCGATCCGGACTGACGGAGCCCGATATACGAGGATTTGCGTGTCGATGCTGGACACGAGTATTTTATGATATTTTGGGTGCCGATGTTGGGCACTCGTGATTTCTCAGAGATGTACAGGATTTGAGGGCCGATGGGTGTGCCGGCGCCTGAGTGTATTTGGGATTTGGGTGCAGTCTGAGGCACCGATTATTGCTTTCCATGTTGACATATCCATGTAGATGTTATTTATCCCATGCTCAGTATTGATTACCATATATCTCATCCTGTAGTTATTTTACCTGATAGAGCATCTGCATGGTTATTGCACATACTGCTTATCATGCATTGATATTATCTGCTGGCATTAGTAGAGCCACGCTATATGTGCATGCTCGCGATCACCTTTATATGTTATCTCTATTCACGAGTTGGCAACTCACCCCCGTTGTGCCACAGTATTTGCAGGTTGCCCTTGGGAGTAGTCACGGCTGGCTGTTTACCGCATCTTTTGGCACAGATACCCTTTTGAGGCGAGATAGCCTTTTGCTGATAGGTGGGTTTTGTACGGTATCTGTTATCTTTAGGTTGTATATTGATGTATCTAGTACTCTCCATCTACCTTTCTGTATTGACTTAGAGACAGCTGTGAGGACGATATGTATGATGTTTTATACTCTGGTGTCGAGCTCGCATGTGAGCCGACTTTATTTTATGCAGTCTTATCTTTGTGATATTTGTCCTTGCTTTACTGTGTATTCTTCGCTACGGCGTCGTATATTATATTGTGATGCTTTATTCATTTCACTTGTTATTTCTGCTACACCTTGTTTTTACCCGACTTGCGGGACAAATGTTTTAAAAAGGAAATGTTGCCAAAATTATAAAAATTATAACTCTTGAACTAAAAAGGATTTCTACTAAATAAAATGGAAGTTTCTCAGATATGTATGACTGTTTTTACAAAAAATGTTTCAATCACTCTTTATTTATTGGTTTTGATTTCTGGGTTCGGCTTACTTAGCCGCGTTACGCCTGTAGACGTTGCGTGGTTAAGTGCCGGTCACGAGTCGAAATTCTCGGGTCGTGACAAAGTTGGTATCAGAGCCAGGTTTTACCTTCGGAGTGTAGGATGACCCTAGTATGATGGAGTAGGTAGCTGCAGCAGGGTAGCGTAGCGTGTGTATGTTCCGCGGCATACTCACGACACGGTACTCCGCCTACGCGACCTTAGGACTTGTTGATTTAAATTCCTCCTTGATTACATATGTTCTTGCGATTCGATTTCCGTGTTCTTATCGAATCCAAATTTTCTTTCAGCCATTATGCCGCCTAAGACTACAAGGGCACAGAGAGCGGCCGCGAGGGCCGAGATTCGTGTTGACTCGTCCGAGACGAGGACTGATCCGGGCAGTGCACCCGTTGTACCCGAGCAGGCTGTTCCTGCCGTGACAGATCAGATCGCCACGCTAGGGGCTGGTATGCAGGAGATGCGCCAGACGGTGGGATCTAGCATGCAGGAGATGCGCCAGATGATAGGATCGCTAGTTGAGACGCTTCGAGCCCAGCGACCAGAGGTAGCTCCACCTGTTCCAGCGACCGCGATGGTACCTACCGCACAGCCAGTTGTCTCTGCAGCCACGGAGGTGATTACAGTATCGCTATCAGAATTCATGAGGCTGAAGCCTCCGGTATTCACAGGCACCGATACAGCCGATGACCCACAGTCTTTCATCGACAGGATGGCCAGGATATGCCGTTCCCTCAGATGCGCAGATGCGAGATGGGTCGAGTTTGCGAGCTTTCGCCTGGAAGGTCTTGCGCAGAAGTGGTGTGATTCAGTTGAGAAGGGCAGAGCAGCAGGTCTTCCTCCTATGACCTGGACGGAGTTCGTGACCATATTTCTAGCCCGTTTCCTTCCCCAGAGTGTTAGGGATGCCCGAGCATGCAGATTTGAGTCCTTGCGCCAGATGCCAGGGATGACAGTGGCAGAGTATGACGTGCTGTTTACAGAGCTAGCAGTCTACGCCCCATATTTAGTGGCTACCGAGGAGTTGCGAGTCAGGAGATTTGTTCGAGGCTTGCTTACACCACTGTTCCTCGCGATCAGCGCGCAGCACTACGAGACCTACGCAGCAGCTGTAGACGCAGCCCTAGTAGTCGAGGAGCACCTTGCTGAGACTTCGGTAGTTCCAGAGCCGAAGAGAGTTCGTACCAGTATTTCCGCACGGAGGCAGTCATTCAGAGGCCGCGACAGGTATCGTTCTGGTACGAGGAGTAGCAGAGATTCGGGACGGAGCCAGATGTTTATTTCCTATCCACGAGAGGGTCAGCAGTCGCCGCGGGGTTGCTTCAGATGTGGCAGCCTACTTCACCTCGTTCGAGATTGTCCAGAGACACACCGGAGGGAGGCGGCAGCACCGCATGTTACTTTACCACCTTCACCACCCCAGAGGGCGTTGCCCGTTGTACCTACCGTTGCTCCGCGCTAGACTCACGCACAGAGAGGTCGTGGGCGTGGAGGAGTTGCTCAGAGAGGACGAGATGACCGAGGCAGAGGACAGTCAGTCGTAGGTGGTGGACAGGCACGGGTTTTTGCTTTGACACATCAGGACGCACAGGCGTCCAATGCGGTGGTTTCAGGTATCCTTCCTGTATGTTCAGTTGATGCACACGTGTTGTTCGATCCCGGATCCACACACTCGTACGTATCCACATACTTTGTGCCGAGTTTGGGTAGAGAGTCCGGCTTGCTTGATCAGCCGCTTGTGGTGACCACTCCTATGGGAGAGTCGTTTGTTGCTAGGCACGTGTTCCGATCCTGTATCGTCTGTATTGGCGAGAGGGAGTTGCCTGTCGACTTGATCCTTCTGGAGATGTTGGACTTCGATGTTCTTTTGGGCATGGATTGGTTAGCCACGTGCTATGCTTCTGTGGACTGCCGCGAGAAGACAGTTAGATTCTGCTTTCCCGGCGAGTCGGTTTTTGTTGTGTTGGGGGACCGTGGTGCCGCCCCTCACAGTGTGATTTCTTCTTTTCGCGCTGGACAGCTTTTGAGGAAGGGATGTCAGGGATTTCTCGCCTATGTTTGCGATGCTCGCGCTACAGAGGTTCCATTGGATCAGGTTCCGGTTGTTAGCGAGTTTCCTGATGTGTTCCCTGCCGAGCTTCCAGGGTTGCCGCCCGAGCGCGACATTTCTTTCTGTATTGATTTGGTTCCTGGCTCGGGGCCTATTTCCATACCGCCTTATCGGATGGCCCCGGCAGAACTTAGAGAATTGAAGGGTCAGTTGCAAGATTTGCTGGACAAGGGACTTATTCGACCCAGTGTTTCTCCTTGGGGTGCTCCAGTCCTGTTCGTCAAGAAGAAGGACGGCAGTTTGCGTCTGTGTATCGACTACCGCCAGCTGAACAGGGTGACAGTGCGGAACAGGTATCCTTTGCCGCGTATCGACGATTTGTTCGACCAGCTTCAGGGGGCAGGGTACTTTTCGAGGATCGATTTACGATCGGGCTATCATCAGCTGCGGGTTCGACAGGAGGACATTCCCAGGACAGCTTTCCGTATGCGCTACGGCCATTACGAGTTTTTGGTGATGTCGTTCGGACTCACCAATGCGCCAGCAGCCTTCATGGACTTGATGAACCGTATTTTCCGGCCATATTTGGATCTGTTCATCATAGTCTTCATTGACGATATCTTGGTGTATTCCCGGAGTAGTGAGGAGCACGAGCAGCACCTGCAGATTACATTGCAGACTTTGAGGGAGCACCAGCTTTATGCGAAATTCTCCAAGTGTGCTTTTTGGCTGGACAGCGTGGACTTCTTGGGACATGTGATTTCACGAGACGGTATATGTGTAGATCCGAGGAAGATAGAGGCCGTTCAGCGTTGGCCCAGACCCACATCGGTGACGGAGATTCGCAGCTTTTTGGGGTTGGCCGGTTACTACAGACGTTTTGTGCAGGACTTCTCCCGTATTGCTACACCGTTGACCGGGTTGACCCGGAAGGGAGTTCCTTTCGTTTGGACGGAAGAGTGCGAGCACAGTTTCCAGCAGTTACGGACACGGCTGACGACGGCACCGGTGTTATCTTTACCTTCCGGATCGGGCGGATTTGTGGTCTTTTGTGATGCTTCTCGAGTGGGGTAAGGGTGCGTACTGATGCAGCATGATAAGGTGATCGCGTATGCTTCGCGACAATTGAAGAAGCATGAGCAGAACTACCCCACTCACGATTTGGAGATGGTGTTCATATCAGATTTTTGCATTTTCATACCGCCCAATTTTTTTCACATTTGCATATCCGTAGATACTCTTGAGCCGTGTTTGCTAGTCAATTGCAGGATACAGGTTCTCGGTTCTAAAACGGTGAAATTCATGGAAAACACGAAAAAAATCCGGGTTCCTGCCAACCACAGATAAAACACGGTCTCTGCTCTTCATCCGTATGTTGCCAGATATCAATAGGAAGACAAAAGGTCAAATCAATGTCATTCTCATGCACAAGGCTCAATGGTAGCACAAAATCCAAGAGATCTACGCGGAGCTCGAGGCAAATCATGACAAAATCTTGACAAAAAGTCCACCTTTCCCTCAACAGAAATTCTGGAAAATTCGTGAAGAAATTATGTAAAAATACAGATACCAGAATAAAGGGTACAGAAGACCAGGGAACCACAGCAATTTTGGGGGCCCAATTCAACTAAAAGGCCGCGGATCCGCGGCCAAAGTGGGGTCCAGGCCGCGGATCCGCGGCCATTCTGGCGCCAAAGACAGAAAGTTTCCAGGGGTAGGATGGTCTTTTCAGATGGGTTCTGGTGGTTGCCCTAGGGTTTCATTTTTTGGCCTATAAATAGCCCAGAACTTTGTGAAGGAAAGGGTCCATTCTTGTATTTTCATTTTGCCTAGTTTTAGTGTTTCTCTTCTTCCTCTTCTCACCTCTTCTCCATTAAACTTGTAGTGAGCTTTTGAGTGAAGAGTGATGAATAAAGAAGACCATTTTCATTATCATGCTTGTCTCCTTATCTTTATGCTTGTTGTAATTTTAATTTGTTAAGTAGTTGTTGTTATTTCCTTGTTGTTCTTTCTTCTCTTTTTTTTCTTTATCCTTACATACGACAATGATACTTACGCTCGATCCTCGCCAAGGTGAGGTCGCAAATAGTTAGTCGTATTCTTCTAATCTCCCTCTTTCTATCTTTCTCTTTTGTGTTGTTTTATTTTTCCATATTATGATGTGTGAGTAGTTCATTCTTGTTAGGGTAGGATAAGGGAAGTTTGAGAGAAGGAAATCTCTCTCACTCTTTCCTTGCCCAACAGCTTAAATCGACTCCCGTTAATTGAACCACAATCCGCTCCTTACGGCACCCTATCCTACATGATAGCGGTGATTCCGTAGTGAGACCGGTTGTGGTTGGATTAACCGGAGGTTATGGCTAAGAGCCAAGAACGGACGGACAAGCACCAAAAGGAAGACTTATGCGTTGGAAAGCCTAGCTTATACTCGCAAAGTCCTTCCTAGTCGTGCTAATCCCCGTTGTTGCCGATTACCGTAACACCGATATTAAGAGGGGCAACGAAAGATGTGGAGACTCCTAACTCAAACTAACCTAATCCTAACCCTAACATGCTCTCTTTAAATATCAACTCAACACTTAGATAATCCAACAAAATCTGAACAACCGGACTTAACTCGTCGAAAAACACATAGAAAAAGATTCCCATCTCCCTGCGGACGACCCGTACTCAACCGGCTAGCTACGTGCGAAACCGTCTTGATTGCGGTATTTAAAACTTAAACTTGAACACGAACGTATCCTATCAATCAGATGGCAGCAGTGGTTTTCGCACTTAAGATCTGGCGACATTACCTATACGGCGAGTCGTGCCAGATATTCACGGATCACAAAAGTCTGAAATACATATTCCAGCAGCGGGACCTGAACCTTCGACAGCGCCGATGGATGGAGTTAGTGAAGGACTACGACTGCGAGATCTTATATCACCCGGGCAAGGCAAATATGGTGGCGGATGCTTTGAGCAGGAGGCCCGGGAGTAGTCTATCTTGTTTGAGCGCAGTACAGGGGCAGTCGTCAGCAGATTGGCAGATATTATGCGACAGCCGAGTACAGTTCGAGTTCATGCCGATTGGAGGACAGATAGCGCATGTCCGTGCACGCCCACAGTTGATCGATCGTATACGTGAGGCACAGCTCAGTGATGACCGATGTTCAGAGATCATGGCACAGGTTGGACAGGGCAGATTTTCCGAGTTCGTGATCGATGATCAGGGGTTACTACGATTTGGAGTCAGACTGTGCGTACCAGATGCTGAGGGACTGAGGCGTGAGATTCTTGAGGAGGCACATCGATCGGTATATAGCGTCCATCCCGGTTCCACCAAGATGTATCATGATATGAGAGATGTTTACTGGTGGGACGGAATGAAGAGGGACATCGCAGATTTTGTGTCGAGATGCCTGACTTGTCAGCAAGTCAAGGCTGAACACCAGAGGCCCGCGGAAGAGCTACAGCCGTTACCCATTCCGGAGTGGAAATGGGAACAGATTTTGATGGACTTCATTGTGGGACTACCCAGGACTAGTCGGGGGTATGACTCCATCTGGGTGATCGTGGATCGTTTGACGAAAGCGGCTCACTTCCTACCGGTGAAGACGACGTTCGGATTTACTCAGTATGCCCAGATCTACATTGACAAGATAGTGCGACTTCACGGAGTCCCGATATGTATTGTGTCCGACAGAGGCACCCAGTTTACCAGTAGACTATGGCAAAGGCTTCAGGAGGCTTTGGGCACTCGCTTGAGTTTCAGCACAGCATTTCATCCGCAGACCGACGGACAGTCAGAGCGGACCATTCAGACTCTCGAGGACATGCTCAGAGCTTGTGTATTGGATTTCGGAGGTAGCTGGGATCACCATTTGCCCTTAGTAGAGTTCTCCTACAATAACAGCTACCAGGAGACCATACAGATGGCACCATTTGAGGCTCTTTATGGAAGGAGATGCAGGTCGCCCACTTGTTGGACAGAGCTCAGTGAGAGCAGTATCTTAGGGCCACAGATCGTTCAGGAGACGACAGCGAAGATCCAGTTGATTCGCGATAGGATGAGAGCAGCCCAGAGTAGGCAGAGATCTTATGCGGATCGTCGGTGACGCAGACTTGAGTTTTCTGTTGGGGATCATGTCTTTTTGAGGGTCTCCCCAATGAAAGGTGTGATGAGATTTGGAAAGAAGGGGAAGCTCAGTCCCAGGTATGTGGGCCCCTTCGAGATCCTCGAGCGTGTTGGTGCAGTAGCATACCGATTAGCCCTTCCGCCCAGTTTTCCAGATGTGCACCCCGTGTTTCATGTCTCGATGCTCCGCAGATATCTTCATGATCCTTCGCATGTGATTCAGCATCCGACGATCCAGCTTGAGCGTGACCTTTCCTATGCAGAGCAGCCGGTGATGATTTTGGATCGACAAGTGAAGAGGTTGAGATCGAAGGACATTCCATCAGTCAAGGTACTTTGGCGTGGTCAGAACCGTGAGGAGGTCACTTGGGAGACCGAAAGCGAGATGATGAAGACGTATCCCCATCTTTTTGAAGGTACGTGTAGTTAGATTTTTGAAATTCGGGGACGAATTTCTTTAAGGGGGAGAGATTGTAACACCTTAGGATAATGGTTAGTGAATAGTTATATTTAAATAATGGTTTTTAACAAAAATTTTACCAAATTGTGCTTTAAATATTTTTCCTAATTCAATAAATATTTTTCCAAAATTTTCCTAGGCTTGCACACACATGTGCATGTAAACTAGGGTTTTTAAAATGATTTATTACCATGATTATTAACCATGGTGGGTTAATCAAAGAATTAATGTCTTTTGGGTTTTTAAGTAGGGTTTAATTAGTTAATTAGTAGTTACTTTAATTTGAAATTTGTAGTGGGTGTTGACTTGTGAGAGAGAGAGAGAGGGCATCATGGCTCAAGCCATGCTTGCATTAAATGAAGAGAGAGAGAGGAGGGTTGACACTTGAGTGATGGTTTTTTTTCCCCTCATTTCTTTGTTTCTCTCTTAACTCTCTCTCTCACACACACACACACACACACACAAACACTTACCTTTCTGCTCCAGAACCCCAGCACCAAGCAACAACAGCAGCAGGCAAGCAGCAGTAGCAGCAGCAGCAAAGTTCAGCAGCAGCAGCAGTGAGCACCAACAGCAACAACAGCAAGTGCAGCCCCTTCCTTTCACTTCTTCATCTTCCTGCAGCTCCCTAGGGTTAAGTGTGAGGTATATTTCCTAACTTGCTTCCCTAGTTTGCTTGGTTAGCGTAGATTTGCATCGGTTAATGGTTTTTAGTGCGTTTTAGTGTGATGTGGAGTGTTTAGTGGGAACCTTGTGCTAATGAGGTGTAAATTGGTTTCAGTAGGATAATTGAGGTTTGTTGAGACCCTATTAGCGTAGCTTAACCCCTATTACACTAAAATACCACCAGTTTCCATATTTGATGCAAATTGTCGTTTTTAAGCAAATTTGAGGTTTTCTGGATCTGCTTTTGACCCGATGAGATCTGAGTGAAATTGGGAAGACTGCAGTGTAGTGGAGATGTGCTGATACCCTAGCTTGAACCCGACCCCCTAATTGCTACAGTAGGCCGCCGATTTTCTCTTTCTGGCCGCAAATTGCGGCCAAATGGGTAGGGTTTTGGGTGTTGTTTGGTCCTGTAGGTGTCTGCTAGTGTGTAGGGTGTTGTTATATATATAGTTTTGTAAGTTTAGCTCTGTGTAGAAATCTGGGACCAAATACCTGTTTTGCCGTTTTTCTAAACCTTCGCGACACGCGTGATACGTGAGTAGGTTTGGGGTTTTTGCGTATCGCGACGCGTCGGGGTAGTTTCAGGCGCGTGATCACACGTTTTAGCGTATCGCGCACACGCGCGATTGGTTTGCGACACGGGTTTCTAGTTGGACCGTAATGTCGCGTTTCTGTGAAATTGAGCTTATGTGTGATATATGTTATGTGATTCTAGGTTCGCAGGCCAGTGAGACGGACGCTGCGAAGAAGGGCAAGCAAGTTGTTGGATACACTTAGCGCGAGACTCGGTGAGTAGATTTCACATCTACGGGGATATCGCCCGCATGGCGTTATGCGTCAGGGCTGATAGGACATTATTATTATATGTTGCATGTACCCCATAGACTGTCATCGCATATTGCATTCCCTGCCGTGTTTATATATATATGCTTAGAACTGATAGAACACCGCACTATTACTAACGGTCTATGTTGCACGGGCACTATTTGCATGCTACACACACACCGTTAGTAATTGCCATGCCACACTCACTGTAGAACTGCCCTGATTATATTGATGTAGTTTATCTTACATATGATTGGTGGTGATTTCCTGGAAATTGGGAGCCGCATGACATCTATAAAAACGGAAACTATTTTTAAAAGCGGTTTTCCCCTCATGCTCATACCATGGATTGATTTACATTGTACCTCGCATTGGATTTACTTATTGGTGTTGGATTTCATGCGATTTCTGGTTTTGAGGACCGTGGAAGTATTTAAGAAAAGATGCACTATTTTGAAAAACCCGGTACCTCGTGATATGATATTTTGGTGTGTCCACCACGCGTTTTCTCGGTGCTGAGACGTGTGCTTGAAACCCGATTCGAGGAGTGGATGTTCCGTTTGCGGGTTCGTGGTGGGCCCGGTATGGTTCCCCTCGGCGAGATGATCGATGGGTTTTGCCGATTGAGCCTGGAGGCGGGCGAGTACCTACCGGTGATTGGTTGGACCTGGCAGTTGTCCGGAGGATACTGACCAGAGTCGAGAGATGGATGCGGGATGATCCGTACTGCCGGGGCCGAGGGCCGATACCGCAGATGGACCCCGTGGGCCGATCCGGACTGACGGAGCCCGATATACGAGGATTTGCGTGTCGATGCTGGACACGAGTATTTTATGATATTTTGGGTGCCGATGTTGGGCACTCGTGATTTCTCAGAGATGTACAGGATTTGAGGGCCGATGGGTGTGCCGGCGCCTGAGTTTATTTGGGATTTGGGTGCAGTCTGAGGCACCGATTATTGCTTTCCATGTTGACATATCCATGTAGATGTTATTTATCCCATGCTCAGTATTGATTACCATATATCTCATCCTGTAGTTATTTTACCTGATAGAGCATCTGCATGGTTATTGCACATACTGCTTATCATGCATTGATATTATCTGCTGGCATTAGTAGAGCCACGCTATATGTGCATGCTCGCGATCACCTTTATATGTTATCTCTATTCACGAGTTGGTAACTCACCCCCGTTATGCCACAGTATTTGCAGGTTGCCCTTGGGAGTAGTCACGGCTGGCTGTTTACCGCATCTTTTGGCACAGATACCCTTTTGAGGCGAGATAGCCTTTTGCTGATAGGTGGGTTTTGTACGGTATCTGTTATCTTTAGGTTGTATATTGATGTATCTAGTACTCTCCATCTACCTTTCTGTATTGACTTAGAGACAGCTGTGAGGACGATATGTATGATGTTTTATACTCTGGTGTCGAGCTCGCATGTGAGCCGACTTTATTTTATGCAGTCTTATCTTTGTGATATTTTTCCTTGCTTTACTGTGTATTCTTCGCTACGGCGTCGTATATCATATTGTGATGCTTTATTCATTTCACTTGTTATTTCTGCTACACCTTGCTTTTACCCGACTTGCGGGACAAATGTTTTAAAAAGGAAATGTTGCCAAAATTATAAAAATTATAACTCTTGAACTAAAAAGGATTTCTACTAAATAAAATGGAAGTTTCTCAGATATGTATGACTGTTTTTACAAAAAATGTTTCAATCACTCTTTATTTATTGGTTTTGATTTCTGGGTTCGGCTTACTTAGCCGCGTTACGCCTGTAGACGTTGCGTGGTTAAGTGCCGGTCACGAGTCGAAATTCTCGGGTCGTGACAACTGGGTACACTGGACGGACTCGCCGAGAACTCCCAGATGGTATTATACCTCACGTCAGATGGCAGTCTCCGGTGACACTGGTACAGAGTAGTCTGTTGACCCGAGATCGTCATAGAGTCTTGTGTGATTCCCACTGTGCTTTGATTTCCACCTTACCACGTCCAAGAGGGCGTGCAAAACGGTGGTTTTTGGGTACAGTCCCGAATCACATGGAGGCAATGAGCGATAGGAGGGGATTCGTCTCTCCCGGTATAGGGAGTTGATGTTGTGCTGTGTTCGATTGGCTATAACTGGAAATCCCTGGCCAGGGTTGCTGAGATTTACTGGTAAGTGTTACCAGTAGTTTCTCGAACTGTTATAGACCTCATATCGACACGACTTATCGAGCTACTGGGGTCTGACGTTTACCACCCCTAGGCGAGATATGCGACATATCAGACGACGAGACCGGACTATACGGGAGTGTTACTGATTGGATTCGCAGGAGTACTAGCGGGCTTGCTTGTTGATCTTCTGATCGCTCAATACCTGGGTGGCCGTTACGTTTAGCACACCGCTTGCGGCTTGTGGGTGTTTGATATGATCATCACCTACTGCCGGCGTATTAACGAGTCTTTAGAGTCCTACACAGGGGTTTCCTGGCTCAAGCGAAACGGAGTAGGAACGCATATGTGATATGTGCTGGACCGAGATTGATACGATATGAGATACCGTATTCTATTCTCGCGATTCGTGACATTGATCGGTTGTATGCGATATAGCCGGGTTATCGGATCAAGTGTTGATTCGATAAGTTGTTACACATGATATTAGTCGGTAATAGCCGGGTTATTAAATCAAGAGTTGATTTAATAATTTAATGCATAATTATATATTTGATATATTACATTGCATTAACTAGTATTAGCTCACTTATGATTTATTTTCTCACTAGTTTGTGCACATTGTTTATATGTGATATATGCAAGTGTACATGTTTGTATCATGCTTGATGATACACACAAGATGGGTGTATGAGATTTAAACCAAATCAAGGTTAAATTAGGGTTTACTAATTTCCTAACAAATAACAAAAGAGGTGAGACTTTGGTCAAAGTTATCAAGTTTCATGAAGCTTGATAAACATTGATAAAGTCAACTCTTTTGTCATTCCTTAGGATATTAGTTAACCCAACCCTTAATCTAATGCCTTGGTTAATTCTCTACATGAGTTAAGCATGAGGGCTTAACTCAACCATGGTGCCATAATTTATTGAGTATAAGTTTTCATTTGGATGGATTATTCTTTCTTCTTCTTCTTCTTCTTCTTCATCAAGCTCCATCCAAAAGCTTACTAACTCTAATAGTGCCATGAGAAAAAGAGTGAGAAAATCAATTCTAAAGTGAGCCCACTTCCTACTTCTTCATCCTCTACCACTTGCCATGTAGTAGAGTGTGTTCTCTTCACAAAATTCATGACCTAGTGAAGGAATAGCTTGAGTTAGTGTAACCCCGACGTAGATCATCTTCGGCCTCGAAGTCAACGAAGCAAGCACGTTCGTTCTTCTTGTGGATCTTCTCTAGAGTCCGAAGTTCACGATCGCAGCGAAGGGGACATCTACACGGAGCTAATGAAGTGAAGGACCGGATCTACAAAGGTTGTAATCCCTCTCACTTAGTGTTAAAGAGTTTAACATGCTTGTTTTTGCCTAAACCCTAGTTTAAAGATCCGGCTTTGGGTTGTTCGGCACGGCTAAAATTTTAATCGGGTATGGTTGATGCCTTGTAGACTCTTGTGCGTGTGCCTAGCAACCCTACAGATATTGTCACTGACAGGCTCAGTAGGGGTTCAGGATGAGTTTGCTCGTCGGCCTCCCTTTCGCTCAATACCCGAGTAGCCGTTACGTACAGCTAGTGCCGCTGACGTGCTTGTGGTTAAACCCACTGCCAGCGTATTGACGAGTCTTTAGAGTTCCACACAGAGGGTTTTCACGGTTCAGGGGATACGGTGTACATGAGGTATGTTGATACATACAGGTGTCCGATTAAATATGTGCACATGCTGTGCAGACTTTAATCGGACGGTTGATAATACCAGCGGCTTAGGATTAAGCCGGATTATTAAATCAGGTTTTGATTTAATAATTTACATATGTATTTATATATATGTATTATAGTATTATTGTTCACTATTCGTTTTCTCTCTTGGCTATTCGTATTTTTGTACGAATACGCGTATATGTATTTTGATACATGTACCGGGAAGTATTCCGTATTTTATACGAAATAGCTTCTAGAAGGTGCCACCTCATTAATGATTTTCTTTATTGAAAATCATTTGGGAAATGAGGTGGAAAGGAGGTATGGGTCAAACCATGGACCTAGGTATGGTTGCATTTGTTTAATGAAATTAAACAAAAGAAATGATATTTTTTCTTGATGGGAATGAGAGGGGGGGCCCACTTTAGGGGTGGGGATTGATTTCATTTTGTGAAAAAAATTACACTTGCTTCATGACTCCCTCACTCTATCATGCTCTCAAGAAAAACACTTAGCCATTTTGCTCATGCAAAATATCACCTCTTTCATCTTCTTCTTGCATTACTCATTTGAGTTTTGGATTGAGAGAAAATTGTAGTGACACTTTCATACACCCCCACTCTCCATCGCTTGCAATTTTGGAGCGTCGGTTATCTCGTTCAACGAGGTTGGAGCTTCCGCCGTTTCTCTCGGGTGGATCATCGGAGATGAAGGAAGACCGGCAACCAAATATCGTCAAACGACCGCTAAGAGCTTGGAATGAAGACCGAAGGACACAGATCAACTCGGTATAACGATTCTAACTCTTACTTAGTTTGCTAGTTTAGGGTTTAAGGTCGATCCGTAAAACGGGTAGCGGTAGCGCCGGTTTAGAAAATTTTTGTTCCGCATTTTGGCCGCGTTTTGATGGCCGGGACGCTGCCGGGACCCTTCATGGTATCAGAGACAAGTTTTAAACTCCTTACTAGCTTGTCTAAACGAGCTTGAAAGATCGATCGACGGAAATTTCCAAAATCACGATTCTATTTTTCTGTTTGCTGTCGATTTTCAAATGTGGTCAAAAAATTATTTCAGGCATCTTAGAAATTCGTGCAGGAAAATTTAAGGCTACACAAAATTCCCCATGCTTCCCATCATTTTTTCGGCATTCTGAGTTGTTTCCAGGTTCGCCCGGAATTTGTGCCTCTCATAGCCCTCGACGTTGCACAGGATCAGATTCACTGTGTTTAAGATGGGGTTGATTTCTGATGGCAGGATCCTTCATTGTAACTTTCAGCAAACGGATATCCTCTATTCCTACGATAGGGATGAGGACATCAGCGGTGACCTGGACGGACGTCGATGCGAGCAGGTGCAGCAGACGATGGTGGAGGAGGCTATGCGCTAGTTGGAGGGGCTTGAATTTTGTTTTACTAATCCTCGTTCCTCTGTATACGGACTTTAAAATATTAACGAAGAATAAGACTTTGTTTTTCTTTCTTTGGTGCGCTGTTGCATATTTTTTGTCCTTTTGTTTTTTTGTTGACAATGATGATTTGATAGATGCTTGCTTTCTTTCATTTCCCTTTTCTCTTTTCCTTGAAAGGATAGGTATTGGCGATCGCCACCTGGAGCGGGTACCCAAATTGAGGGGATCATCAATCCTTAGGGCAAATACCCACACAAGGGGTATCCATTGATGGGTGTCCGCCTATGGACTTCCCGCATTTGGAGGGTCCTACCTAGGGAGTCGGACCGTCCCTTGCTTGAACGGTTGCGTCCCTTGGGATATGACGCATCCCTTGATAGAGGCGGTTCCATTCGCAGCTTTTTAGGGTTTTATTTAAAGCCCTCTAACGAAATAAATAGTAGTGGGTACTCTCCTTTTCTTTATTAGGGAGGAATCATGGCCAACAACGAGTCGACGAACTCTTCGTTCTCTGGGATGATCTCCATTAGGGAGATCGTCTCTTATGATATCGTCCGCTTTTTCAAGTCCACTTACACCGATGCCCAATGTGACGAAGTGCTTTGCAGATTTGAGGATCATCTTGGGATAATGCTTCCCCGTCGTTCCCCTCTGCTTCAAATGATCTTCTTGGCTATCTCGGATGCTCTGCCTGAGAATTCCGATGTCATACAGCTTTAAGCGCTTGACAACGCGGAGGATAAGGTGTAATTCTTTTATAAGATGGGCCTGATTACCGAGGAGTTGAAAGACCATGAGAATACCCTTTTGCACCACATTTATCAGCCGAGGACGATCATATCCTCTTATGTGAGGGGTGAGGACATCGGTGGTGATCCAGAGGCCCGTCGTCATGAACTGGCGCACAAGTAGATGGAGGAAGAGGCTTAGGACGCTTTGTATGGCTTTATCAATAAATTTATCAACCCTTGTGTAGGGATTGGTCCTAAGTTCGCAACAATTGCAGACCGCGGAAGAAGCAATAACAAAATTTTTATGATTATTAAAACCAATTCCCAAACTATAATCATCTCAAATACTTGATAATTACAAACACATCAAAACTAGAGACAGGTTTAAGCTTGCTACAACCTTTGTAGCGTGTCCGTCCAATTGCGGAAGACCCCGTCTAGACTCCAAGTCCTCCGGGAACGAGCTTACTCGCCGATCGATTGGCCGAAGATGGTCCATGCGAGGAAATCCATGCCCAAGCTTTAGCTCCACCTTGATGTTAATCTTTGTGAAGCAACCTTCTTTAATTTATTGCCAGAGAATTAAAGCAAGGGATGCAGATTGGTTTTATCTCTTATTCTCTCTTTCTTTTTCCTCTTCTTTTTCTTTTTGTGGAGAAGGAAAAATTGAGGAGAAAGAACAATAAGAAGGAAATGAACAAGCCTATCAAGAAATAAGGGAGTGTGACCACTCTCATATCCCTCCATCCTCTCTCTCCTCCACATGTCACATAATTTTGGATGGGTACACCCGTTCCCTCGGCAAGAAAACAATGGAAAAAGAAAAGAAAATGTATTTCACACACACATATTCATTTGTATCAAAGAAATGCAAAGTGAGAATGGGATAAAACCAGAATACAAGTGTATATATCATATATATACATATTATTAAATCAAAAATTGATTTAATAATCCGGCTTTCAAAAAGACCGGCTAATATTATCAAGCGTCGGATTAAAGTTCGTGTATTCAATACATGTATTTAATCAGACCCCTGCTTGTATCAATATACGGCCTCTACATCATTTCTCCTGAGCTGGGAAAACCTCTTGTGGGAATCTAAACACTCGACAATACGCTGACAGTAGATTAGGATCATATCCGATTGATCTGTAATACTTTCAGATCAACCCCCATCGGGATAACCTACAAGCACATTAGCGGTACTAGCTGTATGTAACTCCTACCCAAGTATTGAACGAAAGTAAGATCGACAAGCAAGATCATCCGTATCATGTAGAGCCTATCAGTGACAGTCACCGTACAATCCGGTCTCTTCGTCTAACAGTGTCGCATACCGGCTCTGGAAGGTGGAAACCGTCAGACTTCCAATAACCTGATAAGTTGTGCCGATGTCAAACACATAACCAACAGAGAAACTACCGATAATACTTATCAGGAAATCTCATCTGTCCTACCTAAGTACCTATGGTTATAGCCAATCGTGCACAGCGCGGCATCAACTCGCTATACCGGGAGAGACAAATCCCTTCTGATCGCTCACTATCTTCATGTGGCTCAGAACTATACCCAACTAAAACCTATTTGCACGGCTCTTTAAAGCCGTGGTAGGGCGTTAATCAAAGCATAGTGGGAATTTAAAATTTGGAAAATGTAAATGTTTACTTTAGATTTAATTGTTAATAAAATGAACTTGTTATATATGAGAACAATTAATTAATTGGGTTTTTATAAATTAAAGATATTAAGTTTTATTAACTAGATGTCTTTTAATTAAATTTGTTTTCTTTTAAATATTTAGTGCACACATTTATATTATAGTTAAGTCTTTTACTATAAAAATATGCTTAAGGTTTAATTAAAAATACTTTGGTTGTCATGGCAAGTTAAGTACTCTCCCTATATTTTAAATCTTTTCTATGTTGTTTTATTTTAAATTGTAAAGAGAAGAAGATATAGAGAGTATGGGCATGTATGGGCATTAAAATATAGAGGAAGGGTGTAGGCTTGGGTTTTAAATATTAGAAAGGGTGAGTTGGGGTTATGGCTAAGACTTGGCCCTTCTCTTTCCTCTCCTCATAATTCTCTACACCAATTCCTCTTCTTCTCATTCTTCTCCTCAAAATTTTCTAACTCCAAAACACATTCATACAAACACAAATTACTCTACCATGAAGCCTCCATCAAGATATTCAAATTTTTATCCAAATACTTGAGGTAGAGACAAAGCCTCCACCTAGAAGCACTTTACAATCTTTAAATAGGTTTTTACAAGAACTTTCCATGAAAATTTTATTTGTAAGCTAAAGATCAAGTTTTAGTCAGTTTTGATATTTCAATATAGGTTTATGAAAATGGATACATGCTGGAATAGTTTTTAGCTCATCATAACCTAACTTGGGATAGATGATGGTACTTTAATGCTATATACCTTATTGTTTCAGCATCATAACTTCCCAATTTCGCCACAATGTTTTCAAAATGCTTAAAACTAGTATTTTTGGTGTTCAAAATAAATCTGGAGTAAAACGAATATTGTGAAAAATGAAATAAAATTATTTTTATCTTGTTAATGAACTACGAGACCACCTTCGAAACACGAGCCATTGAATCAAAGACCAAGCCGCCGGAAAGTCCCATTTGGCTGCCGCTGACGGTCCAAGTGTAGAGTTAGGGTTTGGGCTTTTGTCTGGAGTTCTCTGTGTTGCCAACTAAATTTTGGCATACTTCTTTTTTTCCTAGATCGCCTATAAAAAAATCTGGGAGCACTTTACTCCACTTTTCGTGATATTTTAGCTTACGATAAGGATATTTTAACTCTCGATTTGGTGTTTTCGTTAAATTACGGCGATTCGGGGTAGTTCAATGTAATTATCACACATTATCGTTGGTTGTAGCCTACGTGCACTTAAGTCGTTAGTAACGGGTGCTAAGTGATACTTATTCGTGAGCTATTGTTACGATATTTAGGATCGGTCGTAGATACGTCTGATGCGGCGAGGAAGGGCAAAGCGTTTGCAGGCTTCGCCTAGTATGAGTCTACTTTTAGTGAGTGGAATAGTATTTACAAGTGGGAAATCAGGCGGATGGCGTATAGCACTCCCCACTACCAGAAATTTTGTATAAAACTTCATGTCACTATTGTAAACCCTATTCGCAATACTCGATGAGTGATGTGGATTTTATTAGTCTCCAAATTTAACTGCAATTATACAGTTTATTGCAGTTGTACTTGAGAATCGTTCCTACAGAGAGGTGTGTTAACTACTTTTAAATTAAGTTAAAATTGAGTTGTTTTTTTAAATCTAAATATTTAAATGCAAAATGAAATAAAAGTTGGTTTTCAAAAAAGAGAAAAATCTAGGGTTTTTATTTGCTTTATTTCTATAATTAGTTTAAAAGGTTCATCTTCTTTTCTAATCTAATTCTAATATGTTTCCATTAATTATAACTAAGTATAAATTATATTTAAATTATAAACATAGCCTATCAAAATTATAACATCATCTAGATCATATTAAAATCCTAGTTCTAGTTAATTAGAAGTAACCTAGTTTTAATCTTCCACAAAAATATGTAAATCATGAGTCTACAATTAATGTCTTATCGATTAATCTAGATCCCTTTTAATTACCTAGATTGAATATCTTGTGATTAAATTATTTTCTTATCTTCCTTAATTAAATTTCTAGTTTGTCAAACATTCCTTAACCTAATTAGATTATTGGTGTTATCATCCTTCCCTAATCTTATTCTAGACGTCAACTCTCATTATGAAATTAGTTTATTAGGTGAAAAACTATAAAGAGGATAATTAAATTATAAGACATTCATCATAAAAGCATAGAAAAGAAGAGATAAAAGAATACCCAACCACAGAATAAATACAAACAAAACCCCAGAAAAGGATTAGTTACTCATGTTTATAAAAGAAAAATAAATTTTATTCATAATTAAGAGTACTTATAATAAACTCGATCTTTTCTCTTTAAAAACCATAATGAGAAGCCTACAAGAGAGATGAGAGAGATATGAAATCCTAAGGCTATATAAGTGCTTATATAGGGCTAAGCAAGATTGGAGAACAAGTAATAGAAGATACAAAAGAATCTACTTTCTAACAATTACGATAATTTAATCTAATTGCTCTGTTGGATACTGTTGCGTGTTTTTAGAATCTTCAAAAGACGAAAACCTATATCTCATATTAATCTATGTGGAAAGACAATCGTGCCCATAAAAAATCTCATCGAACGGCCCAAAATCGACCGCTGATCCGCCGCAATTTTTTGGCTTCGTGGCTTTAGATTTTTTTTGTGGTTTTATTGTCAATTTAGATGATTTTTGAGCATATAAAATCTTGAATATCTCGCTGAATTTCTGTGGCTGCGTAGATCTGAATTGTTCCTAAATTTGGCATATAATGAGGCAGGTTGATTTGTTGTTTTTTTATTTAATTTGGTTTCTCCATCTGATTTGTTATTATGATGATTGATTCAGCTCTATTTATTGCAACCTTTACTGATTTATAATGATATCCCCAAATTTTTTCCAAATTTGCAAACAGTCTTTTGATTTTCTGAATAATTCCCTTAAGTCTCCATTATACGCATGTAACCCTTCATTTAGGATAATTTTCCGTCCTTTTGCATCCAGGCCCTGTTATCCGTAATAATTCACAAAAGATATCCGGAATAACATAATATATGACAATAAAATGATAAATGGGTTAGAAAAATATGCAATAAATTACACCGATCAATGAGCTACTATACTACTAGTATTATATTTGATTATCATGGCATCCTTAATATGTGTGTGTGTGTGTGTCTGTATGCGCGTGCGCTAGAATTTCCATATCGGTACACTTTCTAAACTTGCTATGTTCTATATCTAATTGCCACGCTTACATGTACACACTTTGATAGAATACTGCACAACTACCAACGATTGCAATGTTGTACATTCATATACGTGTAGGCTACACTACATATTGTTGGTACTGCCATGACACCTAGAAACTATCATGTTATTAGTATTAGATTATCTTCATGATGTTAGTAAGTATTAATCACTGCTTAACCTGATTTCATTATGCGTTATATATGGTTGATCTTGTGAGATTGCGGTCTTTAATGATGATGATATATATATATCAAGGGTATGTGACACTGATATGTATATATCAGTGGTATGAGACACTAATATATATATATATATATATATATATATATATATATCATCATATTATAATTATAAAGCTTGCTTGGATTTTTGTTATGTGTATGTTTATTTATGATTTGGTGGTATCCAGTAATTGATACGGGGATGTAGCCGATTACAGATACTGATAAACGGTGGAATGATTTGGTGGTGTCCGGTAATCGAGGTGGAAATGTAGTCGATTACGGAGGCACGGTGTATGGATTTGGTGGTACCTGGGAATTGAGGTGGATGTAGCCAATTATGGGTACACAGCGGAAAATGGCAGATATCCGGAGGATAATGACCGGTGTTATTTGATGAAAGGGCTGTTCCGAGAAATGGTGTATTTATTGATGATTCTTTATTGCTATTGACTATACTTCATGTAACTCAGTTACATTGCACTTATATTATTTTACCATGCTTATTATATAGTATATATGTATCTTGTGAGGTTATTTCCATTCATTGAGTTGACAACTCATTCTCGTTTAGCTCCTTACAGGACCGACCGTACAGATACCTAGCAGTGTTGTTGGCATCTCATCTCTTAGGATTCTCGTTTATTTTTCTAGGTAGGTTACATGCTTAGTAACCACCTTTTTGTGTACTATACTTTTCTTGTATCTAGTGTTATTCCATCGATCAGGATATGTATTATTATTTGACTTAGATCGAGTCGAGACTTGATGTATATTCTTTTGGGTCGAACTCATGTGGAGTCGACTATTAGCTTTACTTATGCAGTTATTTATAGTTTTCTTGTGATCCTTCGTCTTCGAGCGTCGTATATTATTGCATGGTTGTGTATCTTCCGTTGGGCGTTGATTTAGCTCCCGTATGTGGGATGCTTCTATATTTACTATTATTGTACTCATTTTATTCAAAATTTACAAAGGAGATGCTAGCCGTTTTTCAAACAATGTTTCAAAAGAAGCTTTATTTTTTACAAAACTTTTCAAAACTTCACCCCCACAATTTCTTTTAAAAATGGTTTAGATTTTGGGTTTTGGCTTACTTGAATTGCGTCATCGTCTTTAGACATTGTATGATTTAAGTGCCGGTCACTTCCATTTCCGGGTCGTGGCAAGGAACCACACAAGACACTATGACGATCTCGGGTTTACGGACTACCCTGTACTCATGTCACCAGAGAACTGCTATCTGACGATACGTATAATACCATTTAGGAGTACTCGGTGAGTCCCTCCAGTGTAACTCATACTCCAATGAGCACATGTATACAATTCTCAGTGTCAAACACCAATATCTGTGGGATCAGCTATCGCCCTCTAACCCGGTCAGGAAACGTACACATTAGTCTAAACTGAAGTACCAATACCCAATCTCGATACTCCTACGATTATGAACATTTAAGGAAATGCTTATGACTACCCACACCCACTACTATCTCTATTATTAATTTTGATAGTCAAGCAAAGATCCTATGGGATTTATCTCATTAGCGATATGTGATAACGAGTAAACGTATACACAAGAAAGATAAAGACAAACCGGATAGCATACTATCATCTCGAATAAGACCGTTCTATCCGTATAGGTCCTTCTTCAATTACAGTAATTGCGATCCTGCAATTACAATAATTGCCTTGAGGGTGCTATATCTAACAATCTCCCACTTGCACTTAAGGCTAATTATTGCGGTATCGCATACCTACATCTCATGTGCTATTGCATACCCAACTTCTCTACTAACAGTTTTGCAAACCGTGTTTGAGAAACAACCTTAGTGAGTGGATCCGCTATAAAGTTTCTAACTTTATCCCTTTATATCTTAATCTTGCGGAGATCAACTATCTCCCGAATCAAATGATACCTTCCTTAGAATTTGTTTATTAAGACAATGGGACCAAGTTAATAAATGAACAATTTTATCTAACAACTTCTTAGGCTGTATCCTCTACTGAGTCATAATCAGCATCCAGCGCTATGACTATCTCAGTATCCCGCTTGGAACTCTTTCCAATATACTGCTCCTCAAAAGAGGGTAAAGTTATAACTAGTGACAAACACTCTGTCATCCATGTCATTGTGGAAGCTGGAATCGGTAACCACCTCTTATAGGAGGCTTCCATTACCATACACCTAGAACATCATCATATGTACTTCACCGCTATCCCGTGTTTCTCCAGAATTAGACTAATATCTGCTTAATACATCAACTGTATAAGTTACATCCGGTCTGGTACTTCACATCACATGATTGACTTGCTGCCATACGTGCGGGTCTCTCTCCTCATCAGTCTAAAAGACGTTTCTTTAGAGAGGGTGGCTCCACCTCATGTGGGTATACTACCGTATCAGGAGTCGTCCATTCTAAACACCGTTAGTATGGTGTCATAGTACCCGGATTGGGACACTCCTTGAATCCATCTAGATTATAGATCTAATCCCCAGATCGATTGATATATATTGCCTAAATCCTATATGGAGAAATATCTGTGACAACCATAGTTTGACCGATTATAGCATAGGAATATCACTTTCTATCAGGATTATATCATCCATAAACCATGACAGTACTCCCTACATCTTTCTTACAAATACCATATTCATCTATCATTTTGATGAAGTCAAACACTTTGACCGTAACATAAAAACAGATGATCCATCTCCGCTATACCTGCTTTAGTTTATAAATAGACTTAAGCAATTTGCACACTTTCCGCTGCTCCCACTGACTATGATAACCCTCTGGTAGAGTCATATACACGTCCACTTCTGAATACTATTCAGAAAGTCGTTTTAGTCATCCATCTTCCAGATATCATAGTCATGAAAAACTACAGTGGCAAGTAATATTCGTATGAACTTCAGCATAGACACTGAAGCAAAGTTTCATTACAATCCACACCGGGTATTTGATGAAACCTTTTACTACAAGTCTAGTCTTATTAAGTAAATACCTTTCCATCTGCACTGATCTCGAAAGATCTACTTGCTCCTAATGTGTTTTACCCCTTCAGGAGCATCTAGCAAAGCCCATAATTTGCTGGAGTGCATGGAGTCCATCTTGGATATAAAGCATTCAGCCATCAGTCGGAAGTCACCACTTCCTATGGCCTGCTGATAACTAGTAAGGCCATCATCACCGTGATGTTAATCTCCCTATCACCGTCTACGAAGAAACCAAAGTATCTCTTAGGTATTCGAGGCTACCTACTAAATCTGCAGTTTGTCAGGGGCAGCCGTTTCCAGTGTATATCCCTAAATGAAAAAGGCCACTCAGCATTACTGATCATGGAGCGCACCCTCGAAGGAGTAATATGAGAGAATCAAATTCTCAATACGGAATACCGAGCATAAGTATTCACATCTTTGACCAATTCAAAGAATCTTGATACTCCCAATGACTGGTTCTCTACTTTATTCTTATACCCTATGAACTTCTAAAATTTTTTGAACTTTGCATTTCAATAAGAATATGTGTTTAAAACCAAAAAACTCACAGGTAATTGGAATGAAGTATGAGTACCAACCCCTTGTCTATTTGGACATCAGACAACATTCATCAATACGTATAAGTCCCAATAAGATCACAAAATCATAGTCCGTGTGTTGTAAATTGAAACTGTATTTTGGTTAAGAATGTCTATGCCGTTATTCAATATACCTTACATAATCATCAAATGATAAAGGTAAATGTTTAGAATATATTTCAAAATTTATATCCCACTTTATTAAATAAAGAGACATATACATCAGTTTTAAAAATTGGTGCATAACAACAGTTATTCAAAATAAATAATTTGCCGCTAGGCAAAACCAGGCGATTTTCCCTAATAGCAACAATTGCTCCGATTTTCGACATTAAGGATCAAATCACTCTTTCTCAATACTCTACTCCTTCTCAGCATTTATAACGCCTTACAGATGTGAGATTCTAATCCGGTATCCACATACTCAGGAGGCAGAATTAATTGAGAAACATTCTTTAATTACAACAAAACGGGAAAATTGAAACATAAAAAATGTTTTAAGTAGTGGCTAGGTACTCCCAGTAATGCCTCTTTTAATCCCCAGGCTCATGACAGTAGTTGCATTTTCCTTTTCCTCACTTCAACCCCTTTTGATGTCTTTCCATTTTACCTTCTGTATACCGAACTTATGCTAGTTGATTTTGTTCACACCATTCCTTTCAGCTCTAGCCTCGGGATTGGAAGAAGACTATCCAACAAGCGTAACTATTATATTCTCCTTTTTAAAGGAGCTCTCAAACTTGAGATAAGGTGGAGGGGAGAAACAAATGAACAATTCACTTTCTCCATAAACTGTGGCCATCCTCAGACTGAAACAATATTTTTGAGTTCGTATCTAACTATACGAGATGACCATTTTAAGCAATACGGATCCCTGTTTGTGATATAGAGGGATCTTAAAAAAAATAGAAGTAAGAGCGGGAAGGACATCTGTGACTGTTTCGCCCAATCAGAGCAAAGCTCTGTTGAAATTCAAAATTCAAAATTTTGAAGCAACGCTTCAAATCTCGGGCGCAACGCGCCACATGTTAGGGGCTGATACGTCAGCGCAGCGCCCAAGAAGGCGCGCCCAATCAGAGCAAAGCTCTATTTTAAGTAAAATTAAAGGAAGCAACGTTTCAGTTGCGCAAGCACTGCGCTGCGCGACACGTGTCAGCGCAGATGCGCTAGCGCAGTTGCGCTGCGCGACACGTGTCAGCGCAGATGCGCTAGCGCAGTTACGCTGTGCTGTGCGCTGCGCGACACGTGTCACGCGCTGGAGCATTTGCGTCAAACAGAATTAAGATTTTAAAGAAATCTTTCTGTTCTTATTAAAACAAGAAGATTTTCTTCTGTAAAACAGAAACCTTTGGATCAAAGATCCAACGGTGGGGAAAATTCCCCAAATCACTCAGAGAAAGATCTCTTTAACAAATTTAACTAATTTATGGGCACTATAAAAAGGACCCTAGGCCTCAATTCAAAGGCATCAACATTTTCTAAAAAAAATAGAGAGAGAAAGAGAATTCTGAAGAACTCCTCAAGAACAAAAAGGTAAAAAACCTTTAGAAGGAAGAGAAACTTCTCTTATGAACAGATTATAGATCTAAAAACAAGATCAATGATCTTTAATAAAAAAAAATATATATATATAATAAAATAGTGCTTTGCACTTTTTTATGAACCTTTGGTTCTTTGAGATAAGAAAAAACAAGAAAAAAACTTATCTTTTCTTTGATCTAAATTAGATCAAGAAATCAAATAGTGCTTTGCACTTCTGTTCTTGAATCTAAAAGATTCTTAGTGCTTTGCACTTCCAAACTGCGCTGTTGCGCTCTTGGGAGAGCGCCACGTGTCAGCAGCGCACTGGCGCAGCGCACTGCGCTTGCATGACCCGTGTCGTCATCATAAGCGCTTGCGCTCTCTGATTGGCGCAAAGCGCCTGAAAATGCAATGCATTTACAGAAGGGCCAAGCCCAATTAAAAAGGGCCTAATAGGCCAAATTAAATGCAATGCATTATTTTAAAAAAAAAGGGCAGAGCCCAAATAAAAACAGATGCTGTGCATCATTTATAAAAGGGCAGAGCCTAAATAAAGGTCTAATAGACCAAACAAAAATGCCCTGCATTATTAAACAGGAGCAGAGCCCCAGTAAAGGTCTAATAGACCAAAAATAAATAAAATGTTGAACATTTTCAACTGGACTTAGCTCAATTCTGGCCGTAAGTTCTTAAGTTAAATTGAACTGAGCACAAATGCTCTCTTAAATCAATTTACCTCCGGTTCGAGGGTACATCTCCGAACTCCTCTGACACTTCTCGTTGTAATCCTTCAACGACGTCAGAGAGGCGACGGGTCCCAATGACCACACATGGATATGGACTGCGGGGTCCTTAAACTCGTGGACCGAAACGTCCTTAAACTAATATTGGACCGAAACGTCCTTAAACTAATATCGGACCACCACGTCCCTAAACTGGAATATGGACCATCACGTCCCTAAACTGAAATGCGGACCACCATGTCCCTAAACTGGAAAATGGACCACTACGTCCCTAAACTGGAACAATAGGGCCTCCAAACGCTCTTTTGCCGGATCTAAACAGTCCCGTTTAAGTTGATTTTAGCCCCAAACACGGCTAACGTATCCTTAAACATTCAAATAGACTATAAAACTCTAAATCAACTTTGGTTCAAGGGTACATCTCTGAACTCCTCTGACACTTATCGTTGTAATCCTTCAACGACGTCAGAGAGGTGATGAGTCCCGACGGCCATATATTAAATGGATCCAGACGATCCCGTTAAGTTGATCTTAGTCTCAAATCAGACTAACGTATCCTTAACGAACGTTTAAGTTGATCTTAGTCTCAAACGCGACTAATGCATCCTTAAACTAAAAACACCAAACCCAAATCTAAGTAAATACGGATTTGGACTAATCCACGTCCTACGGGCGACGGCATTATTCAGTCTCCGTATACAATCCACGGGCAACCACAAACAAAACAAACACACACGACACGAAGTGAAATTCTGGAGAAGGAGAAAGTTGTTACCGCGATGCGGTAGCGTAATTAACTGCAGGGGCTTGCGCCTGCAGGGAAGAGCGTCCCCACAATCAAAAACCCCTCAAGCGAGGGGGAATCTGACAAAGTCTGCTATATCGGCCGCATCCGTCTAAACCTCCGATACACGGTGCCATAAATCAACTTGGTATCTTCGGAGAGGTGGACAGATAAAACCAAATAGCATCTGCCCCGAATCTCAGCGTCAGGACATCGCAGTCTTGTGCGCCGTCTTTCGGAGGGGAACAGATTCTGGCGCGCCCGGTGGGACCTTTTCCTCTTTCCACTCCACACTTCATGTGTCGTCTTCGCGAACCAATCGCGGTTTGTTAAATGGTTGCCTTCGTATTTCAAGTTACTAAGATTTGGTCTTTTGCCTGGCGCAGAACTCAATATTCAATGGCCTTTAACTGCACCAACTGCTCGAAATGCCACTGCAACGGACACTCCACCTCACCGGGAGGTGTAGCATATGGGCCCCAAGCGGCTTCCTTCCTCGCTCTGCCGGTAGACCAGGTGACCCAAGCCACCACTGGCCTGTTCTTCGGGACCATGATCCCACCTGCAAGCTTCCCTACGCCAATACCTGCTCCGGAAGTGAACAAAAAGTCGGTCTTCGACCGGCTCACTGCTACGACGGCCCCTGTCAACGGGTCTCCCACTACCAAACCGACAGCCTCTGTTTTCACCAGGCTAAATCAGAACTCTAAACTGGCTGTCCCAAGGAAAGCAATAACTGCTGCTCCAGAAATCGTCAAGGCGGCTTCCCCTGTCAAAGAGTCAGTCTTTTCAAGACTGACGATTCCTGCTCCTGCCCCTGCTCGAGGATCCGTCTTCGACAGGTTGAATATCATCCCTCAAAGGACAACCTCAGTCTTTGAGAGGTTAACACCAGCGGCGTCTCATTCAGACAGGGGGCAAAAAAAGGCTATCTCTATCTCAGAGCCAGTCCCAACGGCTCGTCATGCTCGACGTCGCCATTGGCGACGAGTGAGGAAGGCAGGGGGCAACTCCCCCTCAGGGCTAACTCCATTGGCTCCACAGATGGAAGTCAACACTGCTGTTCCAATTGGGAACAGTTTTGAACTGTTGAGGAGGGTACGTAAGAACTCTCCAACCGCTACATTGAAAAGATCTCCTCCGCCCGCGGAGAGAGTTCCAGAAGCGAAGCAAGAACAGCCCCCTCAACGGCTGTCCTCAAAAATTTATAAAGTTTGGCGGAGAGTTCAAGACTCCGTAATTGACCCAGATCGCTCGCGTCAACAGAAAAGGGCGAAGGTACAAAAAGAAAAAGACCGTCCTATTAAACAGCAGGGGACAACAATCGCTAGGGTGCCCACTGCAACGGCCCCCTCCACTTCAACGGCCCACAAAAGAAGAAGGCCGGAGAAAACCTCCGCGCCCGCGGCAAATGCCAAAGGTGGTGAGCCTAAATGCCCTAAGTCCGGGGGCATGATAGTTCATACAGTTTATGTGGCATCGGGAAAGGAGGATAGCCGCATATCAACAGGTCATAGACCGCACACGAGGTCAGTGACCAAGGCTCAGGAGCAGCAGCAGAAGCTCCAAGAGATGATGAACGCTATGGCCGCACTTACAGGGTCAAAAGAAAACCTTGAAACGTCCTAGGATGAACGCCAAGAGGAAGAAACCGACGCCGAATTTCTTCATCGGATATTGGAGAAGAAGGACAAAGAGGCTGCTGAACAAGCAGCCAACATACAGCGTATGGGCATCCTCTTCCAAGACATGATAGGGATGATGATACAACAAGATCCTCCGGCTGAAGAGCCCCCGATCGTCCTTGGAGATGATAGGGGAGAGACATCAAATCCTCCACTAGCTCTGTCGACGGCTAAAGAGGATACAATTGTTAGTTATATGTATGCCCTAGAGGCCATTACTGTACATTGGATGTATATTGTAGTGGATGCTGGGACATATATAGGTAGGACTTTCCTGCTCGACATGATAGTACGCTATCTGGTTGCTCTTTATCTTAACATGTATACTTTTTGTCTCTCTGATTACATGTTGATAAAGCCCTTAGGATGTGTACTCGACTTCCAGGACTATGATGTAGATCATACTAGTGGGGCCTGGGTAGTCAATGAGTACATCCTTCATTGTTCCTAGTCGTGGGAATATCGAGACGGGGCATCGATATTCCAGAGTAGACTAGCGTATATCTTCTCGACCCATGTGATGGGCGATGGATGATCCCATATCCATTGGTGTTTGACATCAGAGATGGTATACGGGTGCTCAGTGGAGACTGGATACATTGAACGGACTCGCCGAGAACTCCCAGATGGTATTATAACTCACGTCAGATGGCAGTTCTCTGGTGACACTGGTACAGCTTAGTCTGTTGACCCGAGATCGTCATAGAATCTTGTGTGTCTCCCACTGTGCTTTGATTTCCACCCTACCACGGCTCTACTGAGTCGTGCAAACAGGTGGTTTTTGGGTACAGTCCCGATTCACATGGAGGCAATGAGCGATAGGAGGGGATTCGTCTCTCCCGGTATTGGGGGTTGATGTTGCGCTATGCACGACTGGCCATAACAGGAAATCCCTGGCCAGGGTTGCAGTGATATACTGGTAAGAGTTATCAGTAGTTTCATGAATGTTATGGACCCTACGTCGGCATGACTTATCAAGCTATTGGGGTCTGACGTTTACCACCCCTAGGCGAGATATGCGGCATATCAGACGAACAGACCGGACTGTACGGTAAGTGTTACTGGTTGGATTCACAGGAGTGTGAGCGGGCTTGCTCGTCGATCTTCTGATCGCTCAATACCCGGGTGGCCGTTACGTTTAGCAGACCGCTTGCGGCTTGTGGGTGTTTGATATGATCATCACCTGCTGTCGGCGTATTGACGAGTCTTTAGAGTCCTATACAGAGGTTTCCTGGCTCAAGCGAAACGAAATAGGAGCGCAAATGAGATATGTGCGGGACCGAGAATAATGCGTGTATGTGATACCGTATTTCATTCTCGCGATGAATGTGTCGAATGGTTGTATGCGATATAACCTAGTTATCGAATCAAGGATTGATTCGATAAGCCGATACATTGGATACTAGCCGGTTATATGCGACATGACCGGATCATTGAATCAAGTGTTGATTTAATGATTTAATGTATAATTATATATTTGATATATTACTTTGCATTAACTAGTATTGGTTCACTTTAAAAGGATTTTCTCACTTGAATTGTGCAAGTTGTATATGTGATATACTTTTGTGCACATGATTGTATTATGTTTGATGATACATGCTTATTTGGTTAAGTGTAAAGAATTAAACTATGGTTAAGTTAATGATTAGGGTTTTGTCTACTTAATTACTTATTCATTTATCTTATTGATTTATTCATTTTGGAAAATGAAAAGGATAAATGAATGGTTACTTGTTTTGTTTTTAGTTGAACATTCATGAAGTTTTGACTTAGTCTCCATTCTTGTCTTTTACTTAACCCTAACCATTTAAACTAACCCTAATTCATTCTCTACACTTAACTAAGGTTAGAAGATGATAAGAATTAATTCTTTTTCATTTTTCTTTAACACTTATCATATCTTCTTCTTCTTCTTCATCTTTTTCTTCCATGAAGAAAGCTTGCTACATCAATGGCAAGAGATGAAAAAGTGTGAGAAATCCAATTCTAAAGTGAACCCACTTCCTATTTCTTCATCCTCTACCTCTTGCCAAGTAGTATAGGGTGTTTCCTTCACAAGTTTTCATGGCTTGGTAAAGGTGGAGCTTGATCTAGTGATGCCTCGACGTAGATCATCTTCGGCACGTTGTCGACGACCTAGCCCGCCTTTTTCTCCGATGAAACCACCGTGAGAGTCATGGTTCGATTTGGACAGTGGAGAGGACTTCATCACGGAGCCTAGGAGGTGGAGGACCGGATCTACAAAGGTTGTAGCCCCTTCCCTTTAGCTATATTTCCGTTTACTTGCTTGCATCGCCTATATATCTAGTTGACGATCCGTATTAGGGTTTGTAGGCACCCGTAAAATTTGATTTGTGCATGTTTGATCACTTGTGAGACTCCATTAGAGTGCCTAGGAACCCTACAGTGGTATCAGAGCCTAGCTAGAGCCTTAGGCGATGCGTAGACGGAGTTAGAAGTCCGATCGACCCAAAACCCCGACTTTAAAATGCTCTCTGGACAATTCTGTAAAATGTGGATTTTTGTAGATTAAAAATATTCAGAAAAATCAGCAGGTGATTGTAAGGGTTACTGCAAAATTCGATGGCCTAATTCCTTAAAGGCGTCGCGGATCCGCGGCATGAGCATGCTCATGCAGCGGTTCCGCGGCAGCTTTGTCTTGTTGTGTATCGAAGTTTGCACCGTAATTCTTAGTAAGCAGTGCTGGTTTTCCTGGGAATATTTTAATATTTATTCCAGAGTTTTATTTTCTGGGTTGTATTGGGAACTCAGTGTATCGATCGGATTGTCTAATTTTGTCAGTGTGTTTTTCCGGGTATTTTAGAATATGTTAAAAAGTTCGACCGGATATAAATACCCACTTTTTCCCCTGCCGGGAAATTTCCAATTGTTGGATTTTTCCGTAGTTTAACGATGTTCTAAGTAGTGCAAGTAACGCGATGGACCCTCTAGAAGACAACAAACCTTAACTCGATTATGTGACCGTCTTGAACTGCCCTTTGAACCTTCGGGTTTGGGGCAGTACGGCGTGCCACATGTGAGGCGTTGGCTTGACCCTTCTACGGCTGGACCGTTGGTACTGAGGCACGAACTGAATGTTGTTAGACTTATTTCATGTGTTGAGCTGTATCGGGAAAACTTGGGTGTTCGATTGTTCGATCGAAAAGTTTAGCGTTTTCTATTTATCCGGAATGTGATACAATAATTGGAATTCACAAGTAGTTATGAGATAACGGAATGAATATTATAAACATAGCAGTTTAGTCTCACTTGATCGGTTGCCACGGAATTTTGATGTGATCAAAAGTCCGTCGCAATCACGTAGCGTACGCGGATACTCGCCGGGTAAACTTAATAGACAGCCTCACCCCATAGCCCCAACCAAGTGACTGTAGGAGAACCCTGTCGCCGAAAGCATCCGTTTGGGTGCTCGCGGTAGCGGTGTTCCGCCTTGGTGCACTTCGTCGACGGCGTCGGGGGTGCGGCCACCTACTAAAATTTGCGACGAGCATTCGATCAGTTTTTCGGGAATCTTGTTGTATTGCCCGACTTGATATTGAAAAGTGTTTTCGATAATGAGACTAAAATGCGGGGTTTATAATTGTTAGGCATGCGATGTCTAAAGAATTCATTTGATCAGGCATGCGATGTCTGAGGTGGTTGCGGATTCCAACTGTTGTAGTTTTACGCTTTCTTTTCTGTGACCGTAAGTGTAATATGTGATATCGCTGGTTTCGTTGCTATATGTCAACGACAATTGGGATACGCATGTTTGCTTACGTTGATGACATGTGATGTTATGCGTTGCTGGATATGTTATATTGGATCGTCGTGTTTGAATAGCCGGGGTTTTTTATGTGAGATGAGTGTTTTTCATTTTCATTCATGTAAAAACTTGTATGTAATATTCTTTTATTGGGGCACTTCCAGGTTGCGGAAGATGTCACCGTTGATATATTATTTACTTTTCTGCACTAGGATAGACCCAAGGAGGGGAGCACAAGTAACCGGGTTCTAGGGTCCAGTGGGAGACCATCTCGAGGAGTCGAGTCCGGGTCTCCTAACCCTAGAATTGGTAGGGTTGCTTACCGCTCTCGTAGGGGTCTAGGGGTGTGGGATTGGCTATTCATCACGACCGTGGAATCCGTGTTTTATACCGGCTCGTATTGAAAACACGGACGTCCTAGTATATCCAATATTTCATATGTTTCTTCTGCTGTGATTTATCTGTGATGTGATCATGTGATGTTTTGTGACAGATATTATATATAGTATATATGATATATTATATAAACGTTGCTTATGTTTTACACCCGCGCTAGCCCTGCCCCGCTCTGCCGTTAGTTACCTAACCTAACGGTGCAGACGGGACATCGAGGCGAATGCGGATGGCATAAGCGTACGTTATATTTATCTGTGATGTTTAGGTGGACCTTAATGATGGGATATTCATTAATGAGATTAATGAAAGAAAATAAACCTAATTGATGTTGTGGAATCGAATTTCAAATTAAAAACAGGTAGCTACAGTTCTTGCTTTGCATCGCGGTGTTCATTATAGAACATCCTGCACCTTATTCGATGAGGAAAGGACCGAGATCCCTTCACCGGGAGTGACTCCTTTAGCAATAACTGGCAGATGCTACAACCCTCGGTTTGTCTTTGATCGCTTCTATAGTTTCAGCTTTGCACAGTGATATATATGATATATCCCGCACCTCATTCGACGAGGAAAGGGCCGACGATTCCTTCACCGGGAGTGACCCCTTTAGCAAAACTAGAAAAGCCTCGAAAACATTCCATTTAAAAAACCATTTGATTCCGCAACGAGATCAAGTTCAAAGCGTTAAAGGTTTTCATAAAAACCATTCGCAACCCTCCGTCATTTTAGGAAGTAGAGTACTTAGTATTCGTGCTGTGTTTGTTGACCATAGTCAAGGCACAGTGTACGGTAGCTAAGTGATGTCTTCCTACACCGCATATGATGCGATTAGTTAGGACAGTTGCGTGACTTTGTTGACCTTAGTTAAGAGTCATGTGGGTGGGTCTAATTAATCACGAAATGACGGGTAGAACTTGACTAGTACTTATGATTTATTGACCATAGTTAAGGTCATAGGTGCTAGGGGTAAAAACGTTTATCGGGAGTTTCAAGTGTTGAAATTTGCAATGAGATTGCATACCTTCTATGCGATAGTTAGATTCCGATACCCACTGCGAGTAATTGTTACTCCTGGGAGAGTTTTGCACTTTGCAATTAGCCGATCAAGTAGGTGTCTAGAAAGGTGTCAACGGGGTTACGCCTCTGGGAAAACAAGGTTTACTGTAATTAGGTCCGTGCGAAAGCACGGGGAACCTCCCTCAAGGTACCGACACTGGCCTGGCTGAAAGATTAGCGAACTTGTAGAGTGCAATTAATCTCGGCTAGTCTTTCCTTTTAAGGTTTGAAGGAAGATTTGATAAAAACAGTGGGAGCCATCCTGATTAGATAAAATATATAACCAATCTAATCTTGCAAGAGCGCACGCTGAGTGTTTTCTTCTCTCTCTCTTCTGGTAGCGACCATATCACGCCTTAATCAAGATAATAAAATGGATGTATTGACCGAACCCGCTTGTTATACTGAGCTGGGGAACGTTGGTCCCGCTCCAACTTATAATTGTTATAAGACAGAGCAGGAAATAGGGGAATACCAGAATTCCTATGCCGCCCAAACGAAGAAAGTGCATATGATGCATCTCCTTCGGGCGTGTTCATTATGCAGAACTGTTTCTCAGTATCCTCTGCATCCTGGGTATCTGATACCGGATCAGGATCCCAGATATGTAATCTGTTACATAGGGCTACAAAAAGGTAGAAAAACTAAGAACGGGTGATAAGTTTCATGAGACAGAAAACGGGGCAAGTGTTGCAGCCAAGTCTGTTGGTCACTGTCACCCTGTATTACCAATACATTGATTCTGAACGAATGTTATTAGATACCGAACCTGATATACAAAATCATATTACCCTCTTTACAAGTAAAGAAATGATAAAATTTTGTATTGTTGGATAATGTTTTGAACATTTCCTATATCAAAAGTTGATCGGTTCAGGCACGTTATCTAAAAGCATTGATGTTCTAAATCAAACTACAGTTCCTAGTATACGGAACACACATAAGAGGAAGAGTTCAGAAATGAACGAATTCTTCTTGAGGTTTTGTAGACTAGGTCATATCAATGCGACCCGACTAGCTGAAGTTACATTTAGATGCATATTTAAATCAGTTTGAATTTACATCTTGTGAAACTTGCCAGTCATGTCACAAAGATATAATGACACCAGCTCTGTTTACTGGAAACAGAGGAAGAGTTGGTAAACTCTTGGGACTGATACATGATGATGTATGTAAGGTCTCCTGTCTACACATGTCAGGACTGGTTCTTTATACTTCATTACGTTCTCTGATGATCTCTCAAGATTCTGACATATGTTCCTGTTGAAACACAAGTCCGAAACTTTTGAGATATTCACAGAATATAAGTTAGAAGTAGAGAACCAACAACCGGGTATAAGTATTATGTCCTATGATGAGATCAGGGAGGAGAATACTTGTGCATGGCATTCCTGGACTATTCTAAAAGAAAATGAGATTCTCTCTCAGCATTACTCCTCCGTATAAACCATAGCACGATGGTATATCGGGGCGGAGCAATCACACCCTATATGATAAGGTGTGCTCTATGATGAGTACTACCGAGTTACCTATTTCCTTTTTGGGAGTTATGCGCTTGAGAAGCTGCATACCTATTGAATTAGGTTCGAATCAAATCAGTGCCTACCACTCCATATAAGATATGGTGTGGGAAGATCCTATCTCTTAAGTAAGTTAAGATTTGGGATTGTCCGGCCTATGTCAAAAGCAAAATCCGGACAGGATCAAGGCAAGGTCAGTTCTGTAGAACTGGAAAGGTTCCAGCTATACGAAACTACAGCTGAAGATTTGACAGAACCAAAGGATTCTATAGTCCCCGACGAACCTCAGCCTCTCCGCCGATCTGGTAGGATTCCTCGCCTGCCTGAGAGATACCTCGGTTTCTCGATGACAGTGGGAGCGAGGATTGCATCATGAGATGATGGCCCAACCAGTTTCGAGCAGGCCATCGAGAGTAGGGACTCTGTAAGAATGGCTGGATGCTTAGTGATCTGAGATGGAATCCTTATACACCAACAAAGTATGGACTTTGGTTGCTATATCTGAAGGGTTAAATCCCCATCAGGAGCAAGTATATCTTGAGAAGATTACTTGGTGTACATGGAAAATTTGAGACTTTCAAAGCTAGACTTGTTAAAGGTTTTCGTCATCAACCAGGCACGAATAATGATGAAACCTTTTTCCAGGGACTATGCTTAAGTCCATCCAGATCCTACTTGCCACGGCTACATACCATGACTACGATATCTGGTGGTTGGGTGCCATGACTATTTTTCTAAATATTGATTTAGAAGAGAGCGTCTATAAGTACACAGCCAGAGGGCCTCGTAGACAGTGGGAGCAGCGGAAACGTGTGCAAGATGCTTTATAGGATAAAGCAGGCATCGCGGAGTTGGAACATCTGTTTTGATGGATTAGTCAAATAAGTTGACATCATCAAAATGGTAGATGAACCTTGTATAAACAAAAAGGTCATCGGGAGTATGGTGATGATCCTCGTAGAGTACGTGGATGACATAATCTTGTTAGGGAAGGAGTTTCCTATGCTACGCTCGATCAATCTCCGCTTATCACAATGATTTTCCATATAGGATCAAAGTGATACATACTAAATCCTAAGCTTTGGATCTATGAGATAGATCTAATTGGATGTTAGGATACTCACTAGTTGTAGTGAGATGGTATCAATCGATCCTGGGGAGAATCACTGGAAGGGTTCCAGACTGATAAAGACGACTGAATGTCAGTCACAGGCATTGTCTTTACCCTTAGTAAATGGACGGTATGTTGGAAGATATCCAAGCTAGATACCGTGACAAACTAGAAGATAAAGGCTGGTAACATCGCTATTAAAGATACTACCAAAGAGGCAGTTTGGGTGTATATTGGTTCATAGGATGAACTAGGTTCCTACCATTGTGTGACAATGGAACTGTGGCTTTGGCCTAGGAACCCTGGTCCCATCAGTGACCCAGACATAATCTGAGGCAGCATCACCTGATCATGGAGATAGTTGATCTCCAGGGTGATCGAGGTTAGGAGAGTAGACTCAGAGGACAACACGGCGGATCCACTCACGAAGGCCTTTTCCCAAAGAGAGACTTTTAGAGGATGGTTGAGTATTAGATACTACAACTACTGTTACAGATGGCCCTAGTGCAAGTGGGAGATTGTTAGTTATATGTATGCCCTAGAGGCCATTACTGTACATTGGATGTATATTGTAGTGGATGCTGGGACATATATAGGTAGGACTTTCCTGCTCGACATGATAGTACGCTATCTGGTTGCTCTTTATCTTAACATGTATACTTTCTGTCTCTCTGATTACATGTTGATAAAGCCCTTAGGATGTGTACTCGACTTCCAGGACTATGATGTAGATCATACTAGTAGGGCCTGGGTAGTCAATGAGTACATCCTTCATTGTTCCTAGTCGTGGGAATATCGAGACGGGGCATCGATATTCCAGAGTAGACTAGCGTATATCTTCTCGACCCATGTGATGGGCGATGGATGATCCCATATCCATTGGTGTTTGACATCTGAGATGGTATACAGGTGCTCAGTGGAGACTGGGTACACTGAACGGACTCACCGAGAACTCCCAGATGGTATTATACCTCACGTCAGATGGCAGTTCTCTGGTGACACTGGTACAGTTTAGTCTGTTGACCCGAGATCGTCATAGAGTCTTATGTGTCTCCCACTGTGCTTTGATTTCCACCCTACCACGGCTCTACTGAGTCGTGCAAACAGGTGGTTTTTGGGTACAGTCCCGATTCACATGGAGGCAATGAGCGATAGGAGGGGATTCGTCTCTCCCGGTATTGGGGGTTGATGTTGCGCTATGCACGACTGGCCATAACAGGAAATCCCTGGCCAGGGTTGCAGTGATATACTGGTAAGAGTTATCAGTAGTTTCACGAATGTTATGGACCCTACGTCGGCATGACTTATCAAGCTATTGGGGTCTGACGTTTACCACCCCTAGGCGAGATATGCGGCATATCAGACGAACAGACCGGACTGTACGGTAAGTGTTACTGGTTGGATTCACAAGAGTGTGAGCGGGCTTGCTCGTCGATCTTCTGATCGCTCAATACCCGGGTGGCCGTTACGTTTAGCATACCGCTTGCGGCTTGTGGGTGTTTGATATGATCATCACCTGCTGCCGGCGTATTGACGAGTCTTTAGAGTCCTACACAGAGGTTTCCTGGCTCAAGCGAAACGAAATAGGAGCGCATATGAGATATGTGCGGGACCGAGAATAATGCATGTATGTGATACCGTATTTCATTCTCGCGATGAATGTGTCGAATGGTTGTATGCGATATAACCTAGTTATCGAATCAAGGATTGATTCGATAAGCCGATACATTGGATACTAGCCGGTTATATGCGACATGACCGGATCATTGAATCAAGTGTTGATTTAATGATTTAATGTATAATTATATATTTGATATATTACTTTGCATTAACTAGTATTGGTTCACTTTAAAAGGATTTTCTCACTTGAATTGTGCAAGTTGTATATGTGATATACTTTTGTGCACATGATTGTATCATGTTTGATGATACATGCTTATTTGGTTAAGTGTAAAGAATTAAACTATGGTTAAGTTAATGATTAGGGTTTTGTCTACTTAATTACTTATTCATTTATATTATTTATTTATTCATTTTTGAAAATGAAAAGGATAAATGAATGGTTACTTGTTTTGTTTTTAGTTGAACATTCATGAAGTTTTGACTTAGTCTCCATTCTTGTCTTTTACTTAACCCTAACCATTTAAACTAACCCTAATTCATTCTCTACACTTAACTAAGGTTAGAAGATGATAAGAATTAATTCTTTTTCATTTTTCTTTAACACTTATCATATCTTCTTCTTCTTCTTCATCTTCTTCTTCCATGAAGAAAGCTTCCTACATCAATGGCAAGTGATGAAAAAGTGTGAGAAATCCAATTCTAAAGTGAACCCACTTCCTATTTCTTCATCCTCTACCTCTTGCCAAGTAGTATAGGGTGTTTCCTTCACAAGTTTTCATGGCTTGGTGAAGGTGGAGCTTGATCTAGTGATGCCTCGACGTAGATCATCTTCGGCACGTTGTCGACGACCTAGCCCGCCTTTTTCTCCGATGAAACCACCGTGAGAGTCATGGTTCGATTTGGACAGCGGAGAGGACTTCATCACGGAGCCTAGGAGGTAGAGGACCGGATCTACAAAGGTTGTAGCCCCTTCCCTTTAGCTATATTTCCGTTTACTTGCTTGCATCGCCTATATATCTAGTTGACGATCCGTATTAGGGTTTGTAGGCACCCGTAAAATTTGATTTGTGCATGTTTGATCACTTGTGAGACTCCATTAGAGTGCCTAGGAACCCTACAACAATCTCCAAAGCTGATTTGGACGAGTACATCGCCCAACAAATACGGGTTCATCGTGCGACCGAAGCAGCTGGCCAGGTCGTAAAAACGGGGCGGCCATATCCAAGTTGGTACGACCAAATCAAGTACCTGCCAGGTTACACAATTCCCAAGTTCCATGTCTATAAGGGGACGGGCAATCCTCACCAGCACGTTGCCCAGTTCAGGGCACTCTGCGGCAACACCGGCGGTGATGACAAGCTTTTACTTCGCCAGTTTGTTGGAAGTTTATCGGATACGGCGTTCGAGTGGTACTCTGAGCTTCCGAACGACTCTATCAAAACCTTCGCGGAAATGGAGCTATTGTTTACTCAGCGTTCTGCAAGCGTCAGTGAACGTACCCCGATGACAGCACTGATTAACGCCAGGGTAAAGCCAGGCGAGACGTGGGTTCAGTACGCTATACGATGGCGGAACTTATGGTCGAAGTGCGAGCAGCGCATTGAAGAAGCTCCCGCGGTGGGTATGTTTGTAGGAACCCTTGATCCACAAGCAACCATCTCGCAATTTATGATGTTTTTCAAGCCGACTACCTTCCAGGCTTTGATTGACAAGCTAGCGCAGATGGATCAGATGGGCCATAAACCCCCTCTTCCAAAGCCGGACTCCCGAAATGACAAAGGAAAGGGAAAAGCGATCGTCATCGCTAATGCTCAACAACAACCGAGCAACTCGAAGCCGGTTGTGCGTCAAAATAATATGCGCCCGTACGTAGACCTTGAGGAGAGACTAGGGCGTCCTTACTCGTTTCCCCGCGATAAAACAAGAAGGTTATTCGAGCTGGCATTACGCAACAGACTCATAAATCTGCCGGATCTAAAACGTCCGCTGCAACCAAGTGATGTCAACGAGCCCAACTATTGTCCTTATCATAGAGTACTGGGTCATCCGATCGAGGATTGTTACGTTTTCAAAAATTGGCTTGAAAACCAGTACCGACAGGGTAAATTCGCGTTATCCGACAAATGGAAGGTGAATCCCCCACAGCCCCATATTTCTAAGGGGACGAATACGCCGGGGGCAACATGCTCTGTCGTTGAAGAAGTTCCTTGGGAGGTTGTATTATCAGCCAAGACAAAGAGGATGCTGAACGACCTTCAGATATGTCCAGCGATTAGGTGGAAGAACCCGTTGGAACCGCAGGTCATTGAGGGGATGTTGAAGCCACGTCCAACTCCAAAAACCGATGGTGGTGGCTCAAGCACTCGCAACCAGCCGTCAAAATCCTCGAAGAAGAAGAAAAAGAAGTCAAAGAAGCCCGTGAAGCCTGGCGACAAGCGCACGGACCTGCAAAAATAAATTAACGCGCTGGAGGAATACAACCAGAAGGCACGGACTCCCGTTACATTCCAAGAGTTTCTCAACCACGTCTTTCAAGAGGAAGGTGAGGGAGAAAGTTCGTCAGATGAATCTGAAGAATACGTGGCGAGCTGTCATATGATTTCCCATTCGTTCACGAACGATGAGGAGACTTCTTGTATTGAAACGCTGGGGGCAGACCCTGAATCAAAAATTCTGGGGCCATCAGATGAGGAAATTGACGCATTCCTCAACGAAGCTCGATTGAGAAGTAAAGCTGATCAAGAACGCGAGACGGTTATATTCGAAAGGGCCAAACGCCAACGACTTGATGAAAGAGCTGAGATGATCCTGCTGGAGCAAAACATCTCCACGGCTGACAAAAGCCAATTCAAGATGAGGAAAAAGTTTGCTAAGGCCATATCAATGGGCATGAAGCTACCATCCTCTGAAGGAAACATCACCGGTGAAGTGGAAACACACCCCTCCTATTGCTTATATCATCAAAATATTTCACACCCCACACAAGAGTGCAAAGCTTTCGATAGATGGTGGCAAGGATACGTTGCTCATTGACAACGCTTTAAGCGGGAAAAGCGTAAAACTCGTCGAGAACAAAGAAATACGACCGAAGGGATTAAAAGAACTACCGGCGATTGTCACGTGGTATGCACCGGCGGATCACAAGTGCCTACATTCGGGAGCGATTCTGATGAGGAGCTGGAACTTGCCCCTCTCTTTAAAGAGTCCGCTTCGGGAAAAGAAGAAGAATCGAAGGTCTGCGAAAATATCCGGCTGCGGAATCGGACGCTTCCTGAAAAGAACCTCGGACCCTTAAACAGGAAAGATAAAGGGAAAGAAAAGGTCTCTGAAGATATCATCTTAGATGACCAAGTGGTGGAAGAGCTAGCTGCCAAGGACCCGCCAAAGAAGAATAAGGTGGATTACAACGTCTTAGCACATCTGAGGAAGCTACCCTCACAGCTCAGCATTCTTGACGCTCTTTTGCTATCAAAGGAGGTGAGAGATTCGTTAATTAAGGCACTCCAAGATCCGGAACAATTCCAAGCTCTCCTGGCCGAGGAAAAGATGAAGGATGAATTGGAGGAAGTGCACACGGCCGATGTCACTTTCGGCGATGAGGACCTTCTCCTTGGGACGTGCAAGCACAATCGCCCCCTCTATGTCTCAGGATACTGTCACGACATAAAGATAGGCAAGATCCTGATCGACAATGGATCCTCCGTTAATCTCCTCAATGTGCGGGTGTTAAAAGAGATCTGCATAAGCGTCCAGCACCTTGCTCGTGACAAGATCACCATCTCCGGGTTCGACTCCCAATCATCAAAGACTCTTGGATCTATGATACTGACGCTACGCTTCGGGCTGCTCGTCACAGACATTAAATTCCACGTCATAGATGCCAAGACATGCTACAATGCTCTGCTCGGCCGACCATGGTTACACGAGTACAACATCATCCCGTCTACACAGCATCAGTGTATGAAATATTTTAGGGATGGTCTTGAGTATACCGTAACGGGAGAACTGAATCCGTTTTCCGTGAATGAAGTTCGCAAATATGAAGATGCCAAATACTTCTTGCCGAATTTTGAAGACACGGAAAGGTGTCGCAAGCCGGAGAATAAAACTAACGCTACCATCCCTGTCTTCGGCAGTGATACCGAGGAGGAAGAAGAGATAGTTTATTCGGGCCCGTCCCAATACACTAAGCCGGGACCATCTGCTCCCACATTGATCTTTGGCAGTGATTCAGAGGATGAAGTCCATGCTGTATTCTCTGCTCGACCTTCAATACAAATGTCTGCTGACGAAGAGCAAAGTCTACAAGTTGCCATGGTGCCGTCTAAACATCATAAAGAACTGGATGCACTTAATATCTACAGTGTAGAAGAGCTGCGGACATTCTATATCCCTCCCAAGCGAGAAGGCGAGAAGGCAATTCTATTCTACCGCTCTGAAGAAAATAGAGTGGAGAAAGAAATCTGGCACGGGACGGATCCTACGCTGGACAGACTTCAACCCATCCGTCTACCCAGATATTATACAGAAGGCTTGAAAAAGCTGCTAAAACGCCAGGGGATATCCTTCAAGCAGACCGTTTGAAAAGCCAAGTTCTATGACAAAGTCTGGAACGTTCCCGGGACTCAAGACAAACTGCCTAATGGGAGAATGGAGACAAAAGGACTTGGATACATCCTGTCAAAGAAACGAGAGCTACTAAACAGCTGCTATGTCATGTATGACTTCGATGAAGAAGCGGATGCTCAATGGGAGGACGCTAATCCTGAGACAGTAAAAGTTCCAAATGCAAAAGAGTCCAGTCCGTCGTTCGAACAACGAATGGACAAGCTTATAAGGGAAGCAGGTCAAAAAGTCCGGGACGACCATGACCGCGAAATGGCTATCTACGAGAAAGCCAGAACGCAACGCCTCCTTCAACAGGCCGTGAAAGATGAAAATGCCGCTCCTTATGAACCTGTTATAAAGAAGGCTCAGCGCAAAAGCAGAAATAAGTCGAAAGGCCAAAAAGGCGCTCAACAGTAACAAAGCAGAGCTAAGAAGCCACGCAAACGGGAGTCGAGCGTTATTGATCTATCCCTCATGAAGAAAATGAGTCGAGCATACTCTTTTCCTTGGGATAAGACCAAGAGGATACTTGAGCTTGCTCTAAAACATCAGATGATCACACTGCCGGAGTCCAAGCACCCCGAACAAGCAAGCGAAGTCTCTGGCCTAAACTATTGCTCTTACCATCGAGTAATAGGGCACCCGCTCGAAGACTGCTTCACCTTTAAGAATTAGGTCGAAGATCAGTACCAGCTCGGCAAGTTCGCTCTGTCTGACAACTGGAAGGTAACGCCGCCACAGAAGCACGAGCCCAAGGTCACGAAAGAAGAACCGGTTCCACATTGGGATTGGAAGAGAATTCACACCTGTCACATGATTACAATATTAAAAGAAGAGGCCGAGGACATGGATGACCTTCCCTGGTACTTCGAAAACAGCAACGACGAGGTAATCTCAGAATTCCCACCAGCGCCGAAAGAGCTGGAAGATGGAATCCATACCACTGCAGATAACCTTAAGAAAATTGAGTTGGGATCGGCAGACGATCCGCGACCGACATTCATCAGCGAGCTGCTATCTGAAGAAAGGGTGGGTGCGTTAAAGGACGTGCTTCTACAGCATAGAGATTGCTTCGCGTGGAACTATTCCGAAATGCCGGGATTAGATCCAGAAATCGCTGTGCATAGATTGGCGATATCCCCGGACATCAAGCCAGTCAAACAGGCGCCGAGGAGAATGCGGCTCGAGCTTGAGATGAGCATCAATGCTGAGGTCAAGAAGCTGATCGACTCTGGCATCATTCAGGAAGTTCAATACCCTGAATGGATCGCCAACATCGTCCCGATGATGAAGAAAAATGGGACAGTGCGCATATGCGTAGACTTCCGGGATCTTAATAAAGCTTGCCCGAAGGATGATTTTCCAGTGCCAGTCACCGAACTGATGATAGACAATACGTCCACTCATGAGGTTTTCTCCTTCATGGACGGTTCGTCAGGTTATAATCAGATAAAAATGCATCCCGAAGACCAGAAGCACACAGCCTTCAGGACCCCTCTGGGAATATTCTGTTATAAAGTGATGCCCTTCGGATTAAAGAATGCCGGTGCCACTTACCAAAGGGCCATGACGAAGATCTTCGATGACCTTGTACATGAAATCGCCGAGTGCTATATCGACGACCTCGTGGTTAAGAGCAAATCATACGAAGAATATCTCGAGCATCTAAAGACTGTATTTCAACGCCTTCGACAATACAACTTGAAGATGAGCCCTCTTAAGTGTGCATTCGGAGTTTCCTCGGGCAAATTCTTAGGATTCATCGTCCGACACCGGGGTATCGAAATAGATCCGTCCAAGATCAAGGCGATCATGGAAATGCCTCCGCCGAGGACTCTCAAACAGTTGCGGTCTCTCCAAGGAAAGCTCGCATATATTCGGCGATTTATAGCCAACCTCTCGGGTAAGTGCCGCCCTTACAGTCACCTGATGAAGAAGGGAACTCCATTCGTCTGGGATCAAAAATGCCAGCGCGCGCTGGACGAAATTAAACGGTACCTGCAGAACCCGCCGGTGTTGGCTGCTCCGGTCAAGGGAAAACCCCTCATTCTTTATACAACCGCCCTCGAAGGTTCCTTAGGCGCATTATGGGCACAAGAGAACGATCAAGGAAAAGAAAGAGCACTTTACTACTTAAGTCGAGTTCTGCTGGGGGCAGAAAGCAACTACTCTCCCATTGAAAAACACTGCCTAGCGTTGATCTTCGCGATAACAAAGCTCAGGCACTATGCGTTGGCGCACGAAGTCCGTCTCATTTCAAAGGTGGACTTTCTTAAATACTTGATGTCGAAGGCCATGTTGACGGGACGACTCGCTAAATGGGCCCTGCTCTTGATGGAGTTCTCCATAACATATCAACCTCTCAAGGCAGTGAAAGGCCAGGCCATCGCCGACTTCCTTGCTGAGCACTCGATACCTGTCGATTCTCTTCTGAATTGCGATTTGCCAGACGAACATGCGTTTGACGCGATCGACAGTAGTGATACCCAATGGGAACTTTATTTCGATGGAGCATCCTCCATGGAAAAACGCAAACAAAGTACCCCTATAATCAAATCGGGGGTAGGCCTCATCTTCGTGACTCCACAAGGAGGGATAATGCGTTTCGCTTTCTCCTTAACAGAGCCGAGGATGAATAACGAAGCCGGATATGAAGCCTTTATAGCAGGTCTTAAGATCGCCATCGACATGGGAATTGAAAGCCTCCTTATATACGGAGATTCTCAACTGGTCGTTAGTCAAGTAAACGGCGACTACCAAACGTGCAAGCCAGAACTGGTGAAGTACGGAGAAAAAGTGCAACAACTGTTGACCCAAATTCCCTCCTATACTTTGGAGAACATACCGCGCGAGGAAAACAACAAAGCAGACGCGTTGGCCAAACTTGCTAAAGAGCTGGCTGACGAGAACCTCGATGACGTCAGAATCATGGTACAAAGCCGTCGGGTGCTTGCCCCAGCAGAAATATCTCCGGAATCATCCGAAGAAAAAGGAGCGAGCGAGCAAACGACCCTGCAAGTAAAAGATCGGGAAAAGGCTGAGGATTGGAGGGAAGTCTTCATAGACTACTTTAAGTCCCACCGAATGCCTGAAGAAGCGTCCACAAGACATCAGCTTATGAAACGAGCTCTGTCTTTCGCCTTCGTCAATGATACTCTGTACAAGAGGTCGTTTGATTCTCTGTGGCTGAGATGCTTAGGACCTGACGAAGCGAAAAGAGTCGTCCAGGAAGTTCACGACGGACTCTGCGGTTCTCACCAAGAAGGCCTAAAGATGAAGTTGAAGATCAAACGGATGGGCTACTACTGGCCCACGATGATTCAGGACTGCCTCGAATATGCGAAGCAGTGTCACTCATGTCAAATTCACGGGGATTTCATCCATCAGCATCCGAATCCATTACATCCAACGGTGGCTAGCTGGCCGTTCGAGATGTGGGGAACTGATATAGTCGGCCCTATCGAACCAGCATCGTCCAGGGGACATCGTTTCATCCTGGCGACGACTGACTACTTCTCTAAATGGGCAGAAGCAGTACCGTTAAGAGAAGTCAAGACGGAGAATATCCTCCATTTCTTCAAGACACATGTCATATATCGGTTTGGAACTCCGCGACGGATCATCTCCGATAACGGGCCAGCTTACAGAAGCCACAAGATCAGTCGCTTTGCACAGCAGCACAATATAGACTGGAGATATTCCTCGGTTTATAATCCGCGAGCTAACGGTCTAGCTGAGGCCTTCAACAAGACCTTGACAAAGATCATGAAGAAAATGGTGTCACGAAATAAGAAAGACTGGCACGAGAAACTGCAAGAAGCTCTATGGGCGTATCGAACTACGTTTAAAACGGCCACAAACACAACGCCGTACGCGTTGGTATTTGGGACGGAAGCAGTACTACCCCTCGAGATAGAGTTACCCTCTCTACGAGTGGCAGTCCACTACGAGCTGACGGACGAAGAAAATGCTCACCTTCGGCTTGAGGAGCTTGACGCCCTTGATGAAAACCGGCTCATAGCGCAACAAAATCTGGAGGCCTATAAAGCAAAGATGACGCGCTCATATGAAAGATTGACCCGACCGAGGACATTTCGCCAAGGCGAACTCGTGCTAGTGGTCAAAAGGCCTATGATCCCCAATCGCACCAAGCGAGGAAAATTCGAGCCAAACTATGAAGGCCCGTACATCATAGATAAGGTCTACCAGGGTGGGGCCTATCTACTCATGGACATGCACGGTGAAAGGCCTTTCAGGCCAATAAATGGTCGCTTCCTAAAGAGATACTACGCTTAATGATCCACGGCCTAGGTCAATGATAGATGACAACGACTATGTCCGCTCGCTATCTTCCTAAGCTCAAGCTTTATAAGCAGTAGCCGGCCTTCTCCATGACGGACCGAAATGTCCTTAAACTAATAGCAGACCGAAACGTCTTTAAACTACTACCGCAGCATCTTTAGGCTGACGTGATATAAAAAAAACATATAAAAAAAAACGGTATGTCCATAAGCAAAAAAGGCACGGATGAAAACCCGAAAGGGCTCCGTGAGTAAAAACAGTAGGGCTACCGGCGAGTGTTCGTGAAAACCAGAAAGGGCGCGACCTCGTAAAAAAAAAAGAGAAAAAAATATATAAAAATAAAAAGAATAAAAAAAACGGTATGTCCATAAGCAAAAGGGCACGGATGAAAACCCGAGAGGGCTCCGTGAGTAAAAACAGCAGGGCTACCGGCGAGTGTTTGTGAAAACCTGAAAGGGCGCAACCTCGTTAAAGGACACTTAAAGGGTCCTCTCGACCTTGTAAGGAGAAACCACCCGCGTGAGATCCTTACGACTCACAAGGGAGCAACACACTTAGGGATCCCCACGATTCCTAAGGAGAAAATACACTTGCGAGATCCTCACGACTCGTAAGGAGAACTCTCTTATGGGACCCTCACGGCTCATAAGAGTTGAAAGTCTTAAGTTACAGAGACCTAAACCTGTGCTTAAGCAACCCCCACAACTTCCAATATTGCCCTACAAGTGGCTCAATACTGACCCTTGTATACAATCCACGGCGCGAATAAACATTTCCCTATTTAAGTCTCATCCGAGACTGGGGATATGTTTGCATGGTGAACAACCCTTATAAGTCCTTTCGACTTACAAGGAGAAAACCCTCTGGTAGGATCCTTACGACTTACAGAGGAACATACACTTAGGAATCCTCACGATTCCTAAGGAGAAAATACACCTACAAGATCCTCACGATTTGCAGGGAGAAATACCTTTGTGAGACCCTTACGGCTCATGAAGTTAAAAGCCTTAGATGACAGGACCCTAACCCTGGTCGCTAAGCTACCTTAGTTCAACATCGACGGAGGCAGATGATGATTCGCTCCTGGCAATATCCCAGTTGTAGCGGTGCTGATGCCGAAATCGGTGTCTAATTCCAGATTTACGGCGGAAAGCCAGTAGGCCGCACATGCATACGGAATAGCCGAAATGATTAGGCAACTTGCAATAAAAAGCAGCAAGTAAAAATGTATGCATGCAAAATAGTCGAAATGATTGGGCAACTTGCAATAAAAAGCAGCAAGTAAAAATGTATGCATGCAAAATAGCCGAAATGATTGGGCAACTTGCAATAAAAAGCAGTGAGTAAAAATAAAATAAATAGCTGAAATGATTGGGCACCGCGAAAAATAGCCGAAATGATTGGGCAATCGCGACCTTCGCGATATAAAAGCTGAAATGATAGAGCATCGCGGAGATAAAACAAAAAAATGATGATAAAACTTTGGCCCTACAGTTAAGATCACATCGATCCCTGTATACAATCCAAGGGCGTGAACAAAGAGGGAACCATACTTTCCCAACAGGCTCCGCCAGAAGATGAAGCCAAATCTCGACGGTTCAGTCCAATTTCGAAGAAACCAATGTCTTCAGCAAACTTCTCGACTCACGGATACAAACACTCCTTGACGAGAGCCTCCTGATCCGTGTCGACTCGCAGAGCCACCAGTGCCTCCGTGGGAAATCCTCGACTCGTTTCGAACCCCAAGGAAACAAATAATCCTTGGCGCTAGGGAAACAAACAATCCTTAGCAAATTCCTCGACTCACGGATACAAACACTCCTTGACGAGAGCTTCCTGATCCGCGTCGACTTGCAGAGCCATCAGTGCCTCCGTGGGAAATCCTCGACTCGTTTCAAACCCCAAGGAAACAAATAATCCTTGGCGCTAGGGAAACAAACAATCCTTAGCAAATTCCTCGACTCACGGATACAAACACTTCTTGACGAGAGCTTCCTGATCCGCGTCGACTCGCAGAGCCACCAGTGCCTCCGTGGAAAATCCTCGACTCGTTTCAAACCCAAGGAAACAAATAATCCTTGGCGCTTGGGAAACAAACAATCCTTAGAAAATTCCTCGACTCACGGATACAAACACTCCTTGACGAGAACTTCCTGATCCGCGTCGACTCGCAGAGCCACCAGTGCCTCCGTGGGAAATCCTCGACTCGTTTCAAACCCCAAGGAAACAAATAATCCTTGGCGCTTGGGAAACAAATAGTCCCTAGCAAACTCCTCGACTCACGGATACAAACACTCCTTGACGAGAGCCTCCTGATCCGCGTCGACTCGCAGAGCCACCAGTGCCTCCGTGTGAAATCCTCGACTCGTTTCAAACTCCAAGGAAACAAATAATCCTTGGCGCTTGGGAAACAAATAATCCCTAGCAAACTCCTCGACTCACGGATACAAACACTCCTTGACGAGAGCCTCCTGATTCGCGTCGGGTCGCAGAGAAACCAGTGTCTCCGCGGGAAATTCCCGATTCGTCTCAACTTGCAAATAAAGCCTCAGGCAGCAGGGACTAAAAAACTTGCTTCCTGAACAATGGGACCCTACAAGTCGATCTAAAATGGTCTCTTGTATACTATTCACGGGTCTCACTCTCCAAAGTCGAGTTTCGACGAGGAGGGAAACAACCGCTTACGAGCCCTCTCGACTCGTAAGAAGGAAAAATTCTCTTATAGGATCCTTACGACTTATAAGAGAAAATCACACTTAGGAATCCTCACGATTCCTAAGGAGAAAAAACCCACCTACGAGATCTTCTCGATCCGCAGGGAGAAAAATCTCTACGAGACCCTCATGGCTCATAGAGTTGAAAAGTCTTAGGCAGCAGATCTGAACCTGCGGCCTAAGCCATCGCTATTTCTTAAGAAAGTCAAGATGCGTGCTCTATTATCTGTTGACCATGTTTACTCAGGTGGAGTGCGGATAATACAAGAAAGAAAAGGCGGAGAAATGACACAAGACATTACAGAAAATATGTATCTTTTATTCATAAACTTGATTGGGTACAGAATACATTGTGTTAAAGAATAAAAAAAATATGTATGTATACATTTTCTATTTACAAGTACAAACGATACAAGGAGAGTTACTGAGAAGGAAGCGTCTTGCATAGCTCTAGCAATTGTTCGCGCAATTCCTTCCCCATTTTCTCCTGATCGGCTACCACCGCCAGCTCCGCCTCCACTTGGGCCCATTGCTGCAAGGCAGATGCAAGCTGCTCTTTGACGGCCTGATAAGCAGCTTCCTGGCCGGGGGTATTGCGCTCGGCTACATCAAGCTTTCGCTTCAAGTTTAGTCCGTGGGAGATGCGCTCCAGGAGACCCTCAAAGATGGCCTTCACTTGGGCAGCATTCGCTTCAACTTCAGCATGCAGACGGGCCGTCTCGCTCGAAGTCTCTTGGCATTCCCTTAGCCTTAATGCTGCTTCTTGTTCCAAATGGTGGACGTAAGAAGCGCTTCCCTCGATCCATGCTGCTCTTTCATTGCTCGCGGCTAAAGTCTCGGGGGCAGGACGCATCGATTCCAGCTGATGCAGGCGAGCCTCGATCTCCATACAATGGTTAACCCAAGATGCGATGATGCCCTCGTTATGGAAATTCACGAGTATCACCAGCATCGGGTTAACCGCCGTAGTGAAATCCGCAGCAGGCGTAGGGGTCTCGACGTCGAGCTCCTCAATGTAGTCGCTCAACATACGCAAGCTGTTCGCGGCGCCTTTCGAAGATGGACGTCTTAGGTAAGGACCTGCCGGCATTGTGATGCGAGGCTCGAAGGGCGCCGAGACCGGAACGACAGCTGAAAAGAAACAAGATGTGATCAGATAACAGTACAAAAAATAAAGAGGGGGGAGTTATCAATGTGATAGTCGCCGTACCAGCTGAAGCAGGTGGCAAGGCCGGAAGGGCCGGTGGCGCAACCGATCTTTCTTCCCCCCTTCGATTTGTAACACTGCAGTCAGGACAAGAAAAGAGTTAGAAATAATTCTACCACTGAAAAACAAAGATATCAATCGGGAACGGTACTCACCAGCGCCACCAAAGGGAGAGGCGAATTCAAATGGGAAAGAGAAGTGTGGGAGCAACACTTGATAGAGATGGTCAAAAAGCACTCCTGAAAGACACAACAGTGTGACTTTAGTACACAAATTATGCGTCTGGAAGATAAAATTAATAAATTGCAAACCCATACCTTCCAACATCTTCGAGGGTATGAGAGAGGATTGAGAGGTGACCACCGCCGAGGCAGTCGTTGAAGGCGCTCCCTCGAGCAGTGGGGCATCGGCGCTGGCTGCACCTGCGTTACAAAAAAGGTAAATTTGTCAGAAAGATTGTAAGGCAAAGAAAGAACACTAACTTGGGATTTACCTGACGAGCTGCCGGCTGAAACGGAGGCGTCTCCCTCCTGCGTGGACATGAGGCCACCGCCCGTGGCCTCATCACCCGACTCGATAGGGACCGTTGTCATGCTCGCAAGACCTGGAGACGGCGGAAGATCGTACACGGGGAGGGCAATGATTGGAGCATTGCCGGACTCTTGGGAGAGAGTGGCTAACTCTTCCCCAAGAGTCGTGCCCATCTCACCTGCTACTTCTTCGGGCTCCGCGATCTCCATGGGCTCATCCGCCGTCACTACGAGGTCACCGGCCTGAAGCGCCTCGTCCGCCACTACCGTGGGCTCAGTTACGACGATCATTTCATCTGCCGCCGTTTCAGGCTCGGCATCAATGACCTTTTCGGCTATAGACCCCTCCACCTCCATCTCAGGCTCCGAAGCCTCAGCGACGTTGCCCACCATCGGCTCAGGTTCGGCAGGTGCCGTCCCCTCTGTTTCTTTGGGTCCAACGGTCTCTGCCTCCCCCTCGGTCGGATTTGGCCCTGCAAGATAGAATATATGAGAACTGACAGCTTTATGTGTCTAGTAACGAAATTCTGAAGGAAGTATTACCTGAGGTAGACTTGTCGTTAGCCTCTCTATTGGCACGGATCACCTGTCTATGAGCTGTAGACAGGGCGACCGGGGCCTCTTCGGATGGAGTATCAGCACGAGGGACGGTACTGGGGCCCGCTCCCATAGCCAAGGCAGCCCTGCGCGCCTTCGCCTCATGCCTCGACCGTTTCCTCTCCTCCCGGGCCGTCACGATGGACCTCTTTGACGCTTCCTCTATCGAAGCATCGTCGACCTCATTTAAAGATGCCTCCAGAGCCTTTAAGGCATCTCTCATCGGCTCTCCAAGACAAACCTCCTGCGGTGGCCCAGAGGAAGCGGGAACGTCGGCAGCTGGCAGAACGTCTGCGTCACTTGGCGGGAGCGGCAGTGAGATTCCTGTGATAAAAATGGAAGGGTTAGATCGACCATAACACGAGGGAGATGGAAACTTGATGAATTGAAACTTACTAAGGCCCATAGACGCTCTAAGACGTTCCTCCTCCTGGAAAGTCTTCAAAGAAGCGGAAATGGCTTCTTCATCAGTGATGCCTGTTGGAAGAAAGGAAAGAAAAGCGTTAATCAAAGGCAATGAGGAAGATATGTTGCAATAAAGAAAATGTGACTAGTAGTTATTTGATTGCGCAAGCTTAGCTAGCCATGCGTCACGCCTTGCCAACCACGCTGAAGTTTCGAGAGCGGCCTCCAAGTCTGTATCATCCGAGGGTGGCATGATTAATCCCTCATTAGTCCCGTATTCACTCAGGCCCTCGGCATAGGGAGCGTGGGGTTCCTGACCAAATACGACATCTGCAGCGAAGAGCGATTTCTTTTTCTTCTGCCCGCCAACCCTAGGTGCACGCGGGATCGATTTACGTTTAGCAGTGGGACGACGGGTCCCGATGTCCGCACCCACGTCAGACTCCGGTGAGGATACAACCACTGTCTCTACTGGAGCACAGGGCGCTGCAGGTACATCTGTAACATCAGGGAGCGACAATCCACGTAGAGGACTTTGCGCACGCGGTGGCCCGGTTCTAACCTCTTTTAGAGGAGCGACTACTGGAGTCCTAGGAACCAAAGGAGCGTTGCGATCGGTACCTGGAGGCACACCCTTACGATCGACCAACAGTCGCCTTTCCTCCTTTATAACTGCTCCTGTTGCATGATTATACCAGTCTTTTTACACATTAAGGAGTCGCGGAGCGTAAGCCGGCGCATTGATAAAAAAATGAGAGCTTGTATTCAGGCGCATGAAATGGTGCAGCGCGTTCTCCATCCCTTCTTCAGTGGCAGCGGGTTCCAGCAAGAAGGCTTCCAAGGGGACCCCATGATTGTAGCCCAGTTGTTGAGCAAAATGATGTGGGTTGTACCTCATAAAAATTGCCACACCATTCTGCCTGAAAACTAGGAAACCCGGTCTAATGGAATATAAGTGAAGGGTCTCCCGAGCCGTCAAAACTGAGGCTCCATCCTTAAAGACATCTTGTAATGGCCGCGTCGCAGTGGTAGACACCTTTCCAATAGTCAATACCTTATCGACAAAGGACATCCCGGCTCCAACGGTATGAGGGCGAAGGAGTAAACCCCTGGCGTTCCGTGGTGATGGAGTTACAATTGATGCGCCGATCAGCTGTATAATGCGAGGAAAACCGCACTTGTCAAAGAACGAAGGCCTTTTATGCATGCCGAAGACACCCGCCGTGTGTAGCTCGAGCCACGATGCAAAGTAATGCATCGGGAAGACCACGTGCAGTACCCCGGGCTCATTAGCATCCGCTGCTCGACTGAGGCCATGGTATAAGAGCGCTAAGCCGGCGATCCCCACAGCCACCTTTACCCCGATGGCCATCCGGTAGGCTGGGTAAAAAACAGAGGGCCGTATACGATGAGAGTGCATTAGGATCGCAAACCAACTCAGCCACAATCCGAGAAATCCTAGGAAAAAGGCCTCCTCGTCCATCCCGGGGGCCGCAATTTCTGCAAAAGATATAGTCGGGAAGTCCAAAAGAAAAAAACCCTTTTGGTCTATCTCCTTCACCGGCAGGTTATCCAAACCTAGACCGAAAGGGTCATCCAGGATGGCAAACTTGGCAGCTTCTGATGAGATGACGCTTGGGCGAAGGAAACGAGCGATGAAATCCTCAAAATTAACTCCTCGACTCCCATGCTCGATAAAAAGAGACTCGTAGATGTTCAACACCTTGATCAGGCTTGGGAATTGGTGTTGATTAGCGTTTTCCGGCATGATCCCCCTTACCACCGGCTTAGCACCGAAGACGTACTCATCTGTCGGGAGTAGCTCTTCATAGTGTTCCCCCATGACTGGTAAGCCGGATACCTCCGTGAACTCCTCCAAAGAGATGGACACTTCCCGATCCATGGCAAGGAAAGTGTGGGTAGGAATATTCCACTGCTCCAGGAAAGCCTTGAACCACCAGGTGGGGAGCGTGGGATACTGGAAGAGAGAGACGTAGACCGCGGTGTACAGTCCTAATCTTATCAACTGCGACTTTTTCGTCGACAGGATGTACCGGGCCCACGGTAGATAGCCAATCGGGTGGCGGGGGATTAGACCAAGGTTATATGATTGCCCCCAGGGTCGTGCTTCACCTTGACAGATACGACGTCCTAGGATGTCTAAAACCATGGGACGCTGAACCGGTATCGCATCTATGGCGGGATGTAGAAAGCCTTTTGATGTCCAATCCACCAACTCCACGGCATACTGCACCGAGGGTGGGGTAGCATAGTGAATCGCCGTGATGGGCTCGGACGGTACTGCGCATGTGAAGCTGCGTCGACCCATAATGATCTGGTTATACCAAGACCCCCAAAGGTGGAGACTCTTGTACTCCGGGTCGTATTCTCTAATCATGGCCAGGACTTCACGATCCAAGGGCGTTTCGGGAAATCCCTCCTCTGAACGAGCAAACGGGAATGAGGTGTCGAGAGACATGATCGCTGCAAAAGAACAATCTAGTCGTTAGTGTTGTAATTCCAATGCTTGGCGTTTAAAAAGAAAAATACATTAATCGATTAATTAAATTTAATTAATTACACCACACAGCAGTGCGGCGGGTAGAAGACCGAAGGGGGACCCACAAAATCTGGATGACAATATGTCAGTTGGTCCCCAGGAAAACATTCCCACTAATAATAATAATAATAATAAAAGAATTCCTAGGGACAAGGAGAAAATCTCCTCTTTCAGGGCAAAACTCTGTCACAGAATGACACTTATCAAATTCTGGTCTCAAAGGAATAAAATTCCTTAAAAAGAGCATAGCTCTATGGTAATAATGGAAATGTCCATCAGAAAATGTTACACCTAGAAGAATTAAAATTTTTGGAATCTTGAAAATATCCATGAAAAAGTTATGATTTTTTTTTCATTTTTCAGATCTAAAAGATCTACAGATGATTCAAAGACCAAAGCTCTGTTCATGGGTTAGAACCCATGAACAAGATCTCTACAGATCTATAAGTTCTTGAGAGCAAAACTCTGTTTATGAAACCCCAATGGGGATCTCTTTAGATCAAAAGATCTGTGAGAGCAAAGCTTTTTGGTTGAGATTAAGTTAAATTAAGTTTAATTAATTTTACCTAAAGTTTTTGACTTTAGAAATGAGCAAAGCTCTGAAAGTTCTTGAATGAGAGCAAAGCTCTGGAAAATAAAAATCTTGAAACTGTGAGATTTTTCTAAGGGCCAGAGATCCTATTTATAAGGCGCTTGCGCCCCTTGAGCTCACCCCTTGATCCAACGATCAGGAGTTTGCCACCGCTGCACTCACGTGTGCGCCACGTGAGCGCAACGGTAGGGGGGCATTTGTTTCGCCCAATCAGAGCAAAGCTCTGTTGAAATTCAAAATTCAAAATTTTGAAGCAATGCTTCAAATCTCGGGCGCAACGCGCCACATGTCAGGCGCTGATACGTCAGCGCAGCGCTCAAGAAGGCGCGCCCAATCAGAGAAAAGCTCTATTTTAAGCAAAATTAAAGGAAGCAATGCTTCAGTTGCGCAAGCACTGCGCTGCGCGACACGTGTCAGCGCAGATTCGCTAGCGCAGTTGCGCTGCGCTGTGCGCTGCGCGACACGTGTCAGCGCAGATGCGCTAGCGCAGTTGCTGCGCGACACGTGTCACGCGCTGGAGTATTTGCGCCAAACAGAATTAAGATTTTAAAGAAATCTTTCTGTTCTTGTTAAAACAAGAAGATTTTCTTCTGTAAAACAGAAGTCCTTGGATCAAAGATCCAACGGTGGGGAAAATTCCCCAAATCACTCAGAGAAAGATCTCTTTAACAAATTTAACTAATTTATGGGCAGTATAAAAAGGACCCTAGGCCTCAATTCAAAGGCATCAACATTTTCTAAAAAAAAAAGAGAGAGAAAGAGAACTCTGAAGAACTCCTCAAGAACAAAAAGGTAAAAAACCTTTAGAAGGAAGAGAAAGTTCTCTTATGAACAGATCATAGATCTAAAAACAAGATCAATGATCTTTAATAAAAATATATATATATATATATATATATATATAATAAAATAGTGCTTTGCACTTTTTTATGAATCTTTGGTTCTTTGAGATAAGAAAAAACAAGAAAAAACTTATCTTTTCTTTGATCTAAATTAGATCAATAAATCAAATAGTGTTTTGCACTTCTGTTCTTGAATCTAAAAGATTCTTAGTGCTTTGCACTTTCAAACTGCGCTGTTGCGCTCTTGGGAGAGCGCCACGTGTCAGCAGCGCAAGCGCAGCGCACTGCGCTTGCATGATACGTGTCGTCATCACAAGCGCTTGCGCTCTCTGATTGGCGCAAAGCGCCTGAAAATGCAATGCATTTACAGAAGGGCCAAGCCCAATTAAAAAGGGCCTAACAGGACAAATTAAATGCAATGCATTATTTAAAAAAAAGGGGCAGAGCCCAAATAAAAACAGATGCTGTGCATCATTTATAAAAGGGCAGAGCCCAAATAAAGGTCTAATAGACCAAACAAAAATGCCCTGCATTATTAAACAGGAGCAGAGCCCCAGTAAAGGTCTAATAGACCAAAAATAAATAAAATGTTGAACATTTTCAACTGGACTTAGCCCAATTCTGACCGTAAGTCCTTAAGTTAAATTGAACTGAGCACAAATGCTCTCTTAAATCAATTTACCTCCGGTTCGAGGGTACATCTCCGAACTCCTCTGACACTTCTCGTTGTAATCCTTCAACGACGTCAGAGAGGTGACGGGTCCCAACGACCACACATGGATATGGACTGTGGGGTCCTTAAACTAATATTGGACCGAAACGTCCTTAAACTAATATTGGACCGAAACGTCCTTAAACTAATATCGGACCACCACGTCCCTAAACTGGAATATGGACCATCACGTCCCTAAACTGAAATGCGGACCACCATGTCCCTAAACTAGAAAATGGACCACTACGTCCCTAAACTAGAACAATAGGGCCTCCAAACGCTCTTTTGCCGGATCTAAACGGTCCCGTTTAAGTTGATTTTAGCCCCAAACACGGCTAACGTATCCTTAAACATTCAAATGGACTATAAAACTCTAAATCAACTTTGGTTCAAGGGTACATCTCTGAACTCCTCTGACACTTATCGTTGTAATCTTTCAACGACGTTAGAGAGGTGATGAGTCCCGACGGCCATATATTAAATGGATCCAGACGATCCCGTTAAGTTGATCTTAGTCTCAAATCAGACTAACGTATCCTTAACGAACGTTTAAGTTGATCTTAGTCTCAAACGCAACTAATGCATCTTTAAACTAAAAACACCAAACCCAAATCTAAGTAAATACGGATTTGGACTAATCCACGTCCTACGGGCGACGGCATTATTCAGTCTCCGTATACAATCCACGGGCAACCACAAACAAAACAAACACACACGACACGAAGTGAAATTCTGGAGAAGGAGAAAGTTGTTACCGCGATGCGGTAGCGTAATTAACTGCAGGGGCTTGCGCCTGCAGGGAAGAGCGTCCCCACAATCAAAAACCCCTCAAGCGAGGGGGAATCTGACAAAGTCTGCTATATCGGCCGCATCCGTCTAAACCTCCGATACACGATACCATAAATCAACTTGGTATCTTCGGAGAGGTGGACGGATAAAACCAAATAGCATCTGCCCCGAATCTCAGCATCAGGACATCGCAGTCTTGTGCGCCGTCTTTCGGAGGGGAACAGTGACTTTGTCGTGAATTAGGGCAATCATGACATTCCAAAGCCAATGATTATAAAAAGTTCAATTAACTTGGTTTACGAGTTTTAGTTTAAGGTTAGTCATAGGTCGTTGCCAGAGAGAGATAAAAGAAACACTCAGCGTGCACTCTATCAAGATTGTATTGGTTTATTAATTTATCTAATCAGGATGGCTCCCATTGTTTCATCGAATCCTCTTTCAAATCTTAAAAGAAGAACCGGCCGGGATCATGTACACCCACAAGTTCGCTAACCGGTCGGCCAGGCCAGTGATAGTACTTCGAGGGAGGTCTCCTGTGCTCTCGCACGGACCCAATTTAATAACCCCATATCTTTAGAGGCGTAGTCTCATAAATACCTTTCTAGATACCTAATAGATTAGCTAATTGTGAAGTGAAAATCTTCTAAGAGTAAATCTTACTCATAGTGGGAATCTGGACCTACACTTTTACATAGAATAGTATGCAATCACATTGCAAGTTTCAACACTTGAAACTCCTAATATCGGTTTTTACCCCTAACGGCTTATAATCTTGATGAAGTCAACAAAGCATAAGTCGCTAGTCAAGTTGAACCCGTCATTTCATGATTGATTTAGATCCACCCGCATAACCTTTGATGGAGTCAACAATACGTATGACTGTCCTAACCGATCACATCAACATGCAAGCTGGAAGTATCATATAGCTGTCGTACACTACGCCTTAACGGAGTTAATAAACGCAGCACGAATACTAAGTAATCTTCTTTCTGAAATGACAGAGGGCTACAACTAGTTTTGAAGAAAACCTTTAACGTAATGAACTTGATATCATTGAAGGAACCGAGTGGTTTTGCAAGTTTATAGTAATATAAACTTTTGCTCAAGAGTGAACTCCCTATGAAGGGATCAAGGCTCTTTTCTCATCCAATACGGTGTAGAATATTCTTAACCGAATATCATTATGCAAAGCCAAAGCAAACGATTATAGTTTGTTTTGAAAAAATAGATTGTTTCCAATAATGTATTTTATGTTTGTTTTCCTTTGCATTAAACATTTTAACGCATTTCTATCATTTAGATAACATCACATATTATCTAGCATCTTCCCACACCATTACAGAAAAACATGATATGAAAAGAAAAATAGAATGCTTTATATTCCATCCGCATTCGCCATGGGGTATCGAGTATTCACCGTAAGGTTACTTAACTTACGACAGGGCGGACACAGGGCTAGCGCAGATGCAAAATATATAGAAGTATTTATTTATATATCAGCATACACACACACACATCATTGCATGCAGATAATCACATTCAGGCATGCGGTAAACATCATCACAGGCAGGTAATCATATTACAAGCATGCTGTAAACATCACAAATATGGAATAGTCGGATTTTCTAAGAATCCTGCGTTTCGATTGAGCCACAAACGAAACGCGACATTCCTCGTTCGCATGAATAGCCCGTACACAGCCAAACCAAGACCCCTACGAATGCGGCGAGCCATCCGCCAATCTTAGAAATAAGGCAACCCGGTCTCAACGTCATGAGGGGGCCACCTAACACTTTCTAAAATCTGGCAGCTCGAGCACTCCACCGCGGGTCTATTCTATACCCTCTACAAGCGCGACGAGTAACCTGTGAATTCTAGAATGAGGTGGTCCGGGTCTCAACTCCTTGAGATGGCCACCTACAGCATTCTAGAACCCGGCGGCTCGAGCGCTTCTCCGTGGGGTAAAACCTTTATTATATACAATGGCAACAACAACCTCATCCCGGCCGTGTCTTGATAAATAATAATACATACAACGATAACGAAGACCACATTCTGATCGCTTGTCCCGTAAAAGAAAATACATTTGGCACATACAAGAATGAAATACAAACAAGTATTATATACATTCACTCGCAAGGCTAATCATTGTGACAATCCGAACCAAACTAATCACACCAATATAGCAGACTCGCTATGTGTAATCCCGTCGAATTGATCACACATCAATTTGTCGACGTTAACTAATACATATCACGTATACGAATAAAATGATGCAATAACTGCGAAACTACGCTTTCCAATATTCAAAACTTTCCAGATAACTCAACAGGAAATCTGGGCAACTTTAGTGTATAAACGTGTCTTAGTTTCAAGTGTTCAAGTCTCTGCCCAAACCCTGAAGTCCAACTCAAGTACTTGGCCGCCTAAAGCATAGGAAAGACCAACTTGGGGGCCCATGTATAGAAGTAGGGACTCGGGTTTTGGAAAATGTTAAAACACAGTCAAATGAGCCTAAAATGATACATCAAAAAAATTTCAGAGACAAAAATATTTTGCAACAGAGACTTGAACTTTGAAAACTACTTGAAATATGCCGTTTTGAAGTAATCAAATCATCTTAGCAATTAAAGTATTTGATTTTGCTCTGATACCAGTGAAGGGATTGGTCCTAGGGTCACAACAATTGTGGGCAACGACGGAAGCAATAACAAAAATTTTATGAACATTAGAACCAATTCCCAAACCATAATCATCTCAAATACTTGATAATTGCAAACATATCAAAACTAGAGAGAGGTTTAAGCTTGCTACAACCTTTGTAGCATGTCCGTTCAATTGTGGAAGACCCCGTCTAGGCTCCAAGTCCTCCGGGAACAAGCTTGTTCGCCGATCAACTTGCTGAAGATAATCCACGTGAAAAAACCCCATGCCCAAGCTTTAGCTCCACCTTAATTCTAATCTTTGTGAAGCAACTTACTTTAATTCATTGCTAGAGAATTAAATCAAGAGATGTAGATTGGTTTTATCTCTTTCTTTTTCCTTTTCTTTTTCTTTTTGAGGAGAGGGAAAAATTGAGGAGAGAGAACAAGAAGGAAATGAACAATCCTATCAAGAAATGAGGGAGTGTGACCACTCTCATATCCCTCCATCCACTCTCTCCTCCACATGTCACATAATTTTGGGTGGATACACCCCTTCCCTCCACATGCCATCACATAGCAAGAAAAATAATGGAAAGAGAAAATAAAATGTATTTCATAAATACATTTACACACACACACACACACATACACAAATTGGCTATAATGCCCTCAAGGAAATTATTTTAATTGAAAGTAGGCAATTACAGTAATTAAGGGAGGACCTATACGGGTAGAACAGTCTTGCTCGATATGATAGTATGATATCTGGTTTGTCTTTATTATTGATGTGGCACGTTTTACTTGATATTACGTGTCGCTAATACATAATTATAGGATTCATGTTTGACTACCAGCTTTATGATGGCGATCATATTGTGAGAGCTGAGTAGTCCATAAGCACATCCTTAAATGTCCCTAATTGTGAGAGTATCGAGAATGGGCATCGATATTCCAGAGAGACTAGTGTATACGTTTCTAGACCCCGACGAGGGGCGGTGACAGGTCTTACAACTATTGGTGTGTGGCACTTAAGATTGTATACAAGTGCTCATTGGAGGTGAGTACACTAGACAGACTCCCAGAGAACTTCTAGATGGTATTATACCTACCGCCAGATAACATTTCTCTGGTGACATGAGTACAAGTAGTCTGTTGAATTGAGATCGTTATTTGTGTCATGTGAGTTCCCACTGTACTTAGATTACTATGCTACCATGGCTCTACTGAGTCGTGCAAACATATTTTAGTTGGATACAGTCCCGAGCCATATAGAGACAGTTTGTGATCGTCGGGAATTCATCTCTCCCGGTATAGGGAGTCGATGTCTCACTGTATTCGGTTGTTTATCACCATAAATCCCTAGCCAGGTGATCAGTCGAAAATAATGCATTTTTAACACGGCAATTTCCCTGTCATTTGCATTCATCTAAAGGTTTTCAGGTTAAGTATAGCACATATTAGCAATACATCCCTAAAACACCAGATTACATGTGTTATACTCTAAAACCAGCATTTTTAGGGAAATTGACTGTTTATCATGGCATCGCATCATTCTTGTGTAGCGCAACACTTGTTTCGAAGTCTGTGCAGGAAATTTCTGGAACCGAGCCAAATCAGTGAAAATAATACGCCAACTCAAGGACTTGAGATCTGGTAGTAATATAGAAGGAATTCTAAGATTAAATATATCATAAAAATACCAAGATGTCATCAGAAAGCAACAGCTGAAGAGTAAAGATCTAAGGCAGCCAAATGGCCGCGGATTCGCGGCAGGAGCCAGCTTGCGCCGCGGATCCGCGGCTGACATGCCACGTCATCACTCCCTCTCTGCTGCAGTATTCCTATCTCAGTTCCTACACCTCAGCAAGACACTGCAATTTCCAGAAAATTCCTGAACATTCTGCCGGATCAGCAAGGCTCCTTGTTAAAGCTAATCACTTCCAAGCTTCCAAAGCAAGCCAAGTAACTACCTTTAAGCCTAGAAGCTTCTCCCTAACTACCAAACTTATGAAAGAAGCTAAGCCAATCTAAAGCTTACAAGGGAAGCTAAGCTAAAGCTTATGAGAGAAGCTAACCTAATCCAAGCTTCTTAAGTAAGCTAATTACTCTTAAGACTATAAAAGGGACCCTAGGCTTCATTTCAAAAGATTGTTCATTCTTACACCAATTCTTCATACAAGTTGAGTGACAAAACTTGTAAACCCTAACCCAAATTCCAAAGACAAAATCAAGATCCCGAGTACCAAATCAAGCGAGAAGCCTTCAACCTTTTAGGAGCGAAGCCGATCTTCAATCGAGCAACTGATCCAAGCCGATCCGCGACTCAAGAAGACGAGCAAAGCCAAATCGATGATCGTGTTCATTCCTCATTGTAGTTCTTGAGCGAATTGTAACGGAATAGTTGATAAATAAAAGGTGAAATTCTTTAATCTTGCTTTCTTTAAATTCTTGCATCATGTTTCGATCTCAATTTGTGAGTGTGGTTCTTGTTGTGATGTTTGAGTAAAACTCCGCTCATAAAGGAGTCGAGACGATCAATAGAATGATGATGTAACAAATCTTAAAACGATTCTTAAGTCCTACGAGTTTGTAAACCCTAGCAAATTGAAGAATCGATGACCTAGTTTCGTTGCGATGCTTTCTTGATTGTGATCGCTCGAAATTAGGGATCCACGATCGATTCTTGAATTTACTAGAGGCTAGAATGTGAATGATATCGACGAAGGAACAAGGGATAGAAGATGAAACCCTAGTTTCACAAGAAATCCCTAATTCTCGTCGATCATCATCGATCTAGTATCAATTCATCGATGGATAAGAATACGTAATCAATAGATTTCATCACATCTATAGATCCGATCGATTCCTACGAGCCTCACTTAGATTCTTGATATTTGATCTGGAAATCATCACAAATTCAAAATTTTTGATTTTAATGTTTTCTTAGATCTAGATTTTTCTAATTCTTAAAATTCAATTTACAAATCATGAATTGTTTATTTTCTTTTCTTTAAAGTTTCAACTCATCTAAATCGAAACACGAACGATTACTTTCCCTGTGGACGATCCGCACTTACTAACGCGCTATATTCGATACCGTTATTGATTGCGGTCAAATAATTTTTGGTTGTGATTTCTATACATTTTCTAAAACTACACACCGAGAATTCACTCAATCAAATGGCGCCGTTGCCGAGGATTGTGCGCTAATTGTTCGTATTTTGAAATTTGAGTTGAAAAGTTTATTCCATCTATATTTTTAGATCTAAATTCGCACAAACCCTAAACGTGTTGTTGTGATTTGTTGCGAGAAAATCTGGAATTTGTGGAGCTTGAGAAATTTTTTTTAGAGCATTCCAGAGAGCTCTTGAGGTGAACAGGAGCTTGTGCACAAATTTCTGTGCAGTGATCCCAAGATCCCACCGCGAAAGCGAGGCAGTAGGCGACTCCTGCGGCTGAACCGCGGCGGCCCTGTAGGAACACTGTACCAAAGTTCTCTGGTAATTTCTCAACTTTCTTATCTCCTTCCCTGTCTGCTCCAAATAACAATTTGCTGCAGGTTTCTTTGCAAAATTCGCAGCGCCGGAAAAAGCAAATAAAAATTGTGCGTGTTTTTAATTTTTGGTTATTTGCATATTAATACGGAAATTAAGGGGCAAAGACCAAATCCAGATTAGGTGGGGAGTTCATTACCCTTCCTAAACCCCAAAAATCACAAACTTGCATCCGCATTACCTTCATTAACTAAAAAATATCTAGAGATGACTTTAAGGACCGTCGCGCTCACTTAGGATAGAAGAAGGCCGTGGGTAATTCATTGCTTATCCGCGTTTCTTTTGTGGTGTCTAAGGCAAGTGTGTCTAAGGCTAGTGGTTATTAATTAGGCCCACTACTTACGTAGTGGAGTACCTTTCCACTTACCTAGCACTTACCTGGCCACATGGGAGACAAAGAGGCAGTGGAGGATTTATCCTGCGACTTGTCTTTTGGCAGTTAGGAGCGGTCTAGAGTTTTGACCTAGGTGACCACTAGATTTAGGGTTTTGCTTGTTGCATTTGTTGTGATCGCATCATTTTTTCAAAAATCCGCATATTTTTCAAAACAAACACCAATATTTCAATCATTTCCCCTAATTATAAGTCACGCCGCCACTTGTACTAACCCTTTTTAGTGCAAGATAGGCTGGACATGGGATTCTAGTGCCCATTTAGTCCGCGTTCCTTCTATCGACCCCGAAGTCGGTATTTCTACATTTACCTTTTTTTTACCCACCACCACACCCACATCGATGGATCCGTCTCCATCGAACTTCTTTACCACTACTCTGCCGCCGTCCGTTGGTGCGCAGAATCCACCCCGCATCTCTCTCCAAGAGAGATGCTATCCAACACGAGGTCCTCTGTCGACCTGTCTTTCCATTCCACCAGCCAACGGGGACAATTTTCAGATTAAACCTCAATATATCACCCTTCTACCCAAATATCACGGTCTCGAGTCTGAAGACGCATATGCTTTAATCACTAAATTTGAAAATGTATGCGCAATGATGGGTCATTCACAGCTTTCTGTGGATGCTATGCGTCTTCGTCTTCTTCCATTTACCTTGTGCGATATAGCCGAGAAGTGGCTTTACAACACAACTGCACATTCCATTTCAAATTGGGAAGAATTCGTCAAAGCATTCCTAAAGAAATTTTACCCCTATCATAAGACAGCTCGAGTTCGTAGCGAAATAAATTAATTCACCCAGCTTCCAAATGAACCATTTTCAAAATGTCTTGAACGCTTCAAGGATCTGTTAGTCCAATATCCTCATCACGGAATCCCCAGATGGGATCTGTGCCGAATCATTTATAAGGGCATTAATCCTAACACAAGACAGACCCTTGAATCCATGTGTCAAGGCAACTTCATGACGAAAGATGATGGGGAAGCTTGGAAATACCTAGAAGATTTCGTTGAAAAATCTTTACAGTGGGAAGGTGTGAGTCAATCGCCTAGGGCTGGCAATAACCAATCGGATGTTTCCATAGGAGTTAGAGCTGAAATTTCAGCTATAAATAAGAACCTCGAGACTATGGAAAACAAATTTTTAGCCGCCGCCCTAAATCAAATGTCACTCTCCAAAACTGTATGTGGATGCTGTTCTGATCTATCACATCTCACGGAAGAATGTCCATTGAATTCTCCGTTTCAAGGTCACGAGCATACCAATGCTGCTTTCCAACAAAGACCTAGAAAATTTCCATTTTCTTCTATATATAATCAGGGTTGGAGGAACCATTCTAACTTTGCTTGAAACCAATCACAATCTCAAAACACGGTTCCAAACCAAAACAATTTCCAAAGGGTCCCTCCACCACAACAGCAATCACTTCAATTGAGTCAGCACCCCTACCAATCACAAAACTTCCAAAATCCGGCCAACACTTTTGCACCACATGAAAACTCTTTGCAATTGACCGGTACAGATAATATCTTTGCACTAGCACAAACCTTGGATACTTTCATGAAACAATCCATCCAAGGGACGGAAAAAATGCAATCTTCCTTCGATAATGTGATGAAGATCATTGTCTCTCAAAATGAGAATATTAAATCGATGGAAGAACAAATTGCACAACTAAAAGCCGAAATGAGTGCAAGAGAAAAATGGAAACTTCCAGCTCAACCCCTACCCAATCTTGGCTATTCACATCATGTGAATGCAATCACGTTGAGATCTGGAAGAGTGCTTGACAATCACATTGGGGAAGAGATTGATGACACTGAAAAATCTATCGATAATACCCCGGCTGAAACCTTTCCTTCCACTTCTACTTCTAATTCTGACCCCAGTTCTTCTACCCCACCGCCTTCTTGCGAGCCTATTCTTCGTTTTCCCAAAGGCTCGACACCTCAGCCCACCTCTTCTACTCCTCCACAGACGATCCCCACTTCTATTCTGGGATCGGTTCAAAACACACTTCCTTCTCCTATGATGGACCCAGCGCTTATTGCTAAAGCACCTTATCCTAATCGGTTAAGGTCTAACAAATCGAGTCCACATATGGAGAAGATTATGGACATGTTTAAGCAAGTTAACATCAACATCCCTCTCCTAGATGCCATCCAACAAGTTCCGTCCTATGCGAAAACTCTTAAGAACTTGTGCACTAGGAAGAGGAAGACTCAAGTGCCTAAGAAGATATTCATGGCAAAGACTGTAGACACGGCTTTCCCCCAACAAGTACCACGGAAACGTAAGGACCCTGGCTGTCCTACTATTTCTATTTCTATTGGGGAAAAACACATCAATCGTGCTCTACTAGATCTTGGCGCAAGTGTTAACCTTCTTCCTTTCTCAGTTTACGAGCAGTTAGGTATCGGAGTGTTAAAGCCCTCGAGCATAACTCTCCAGAAGGCTGACCGATCAATCACCAAACCTAGGGGTGAACTGGAGGATGTGTTAATAAAAATCGGGGAATTCGTATTCCCTGTGGATTTTATTGTAATTGATACACAGCCTGTAGCGAACCCACGGAATCAAATTCCGGTGATTCTTGGTCGCCCCTTTTTGGCCACTTCCAATGCTATCATCAACTGTCGTAATGGCTCTATGACCCTATCCTTCGGGAATAGGTCAATTGAGCTGAACATTTACAAGTTGGGACGTGTACCCTCTGAACCTACTGCTCAGGTCTGTTCTGTCGACTTAATGGATGTCGACAGTAGCGAATTTGATGATCCTACTGATACCGATCTAGACTCTTTTCATATGTTGTTGTTTGACCCAACTATATATCATACACATACGAACTCTTCCACTGAGTTGTCCGGGTCAACAACTAACACTGATTATGAACTGCTTTTAGAGTCGGAAGATCACCCCGCGCTTTGTGATGACATTATTCATCGGGGTATTGATGGAACTTTTGAGGAAATCTTCGCTGATGAACTCGCATTTTTAAATGACACAGGTGTTGAGATGAATCATCTCCCAATCAATGAAATTGAACCTCCACCCCTTCTTCTGAATTGTAAAAAGAATGCGAGTAATCCATCACATTCACTGCATCGTCTCTCCAAAATGAGACGCACACACATTCTATTCCACCCCTTACCCTTTCCCCACTTCTTCTTCCACCAACCAGAGCACTGCATTGATAAAATTTTTGAATGGTTGGTGTTAACTTTCGGTCTTTGCAAAGCTTGGCATCGACCACTGATTTTTGACCCCCTCATGTGATTTTCAAAGATTAACATTGCTTAACTCAAGTTTGGGGGGGTATATTCTGGCTCTTGAAAACAAAATTTTTACACAAAATGATGAGCCAAAAATAAGTTTGGGGAGGGTCTTCACTTAAATATTTTGCCCCCATTAATAAATTTCCTCCCAAGCTTACAGGTTTTTCGAGATTTAGCTGATGGCAACAGTGAGGACACTGTTGAAAACAAGTTTGGGGGAGGTTTGTGCTTATTTTCGCATCATTTGCATCATACTTTGCATAAGCACAAAACATTTTCTTAAGAAAAAACCTATACAAATTTAAAAATTTTCAAAAAAAATAAAATTTTTGTACATAAATAAGATAATAAAAGATTAGATAGTGAAAAATTACATCCATGAGATTAGAAAAATTTAAGAAAACCAAGAAAATTAGAAGTTTTCTTATACGAACTAGTAATAAGTAGTTATGAGCCGTTGTCCCAAGGGTTAGTAAGATGAAAGAAGTCACTAATCTGAGAATAAAAATAAGTCTGAAAAATAGTTCCTATTCTGGAAGCCAAACATTTTGAACGTTGATACCCTGCTATTCGCACTTACACACGTCTTGAAGCCCGGGATAGTAGAGGATACCTTGAAATGCTCTTGTCTAAAAGCCAAAGTATGAAGGAAATAAAAAAATGAAAAAAATAAAATAGTGAGAAAAATGAACACTGGTTTTGTTATCGCCAAGGCAGCAATAAAAAATATAGCGAGGGTGCCTCTTCACCTAGTGCCCTAAGGCCAACTGGTCTGGGAGTCACTGCTAAGGCTTAGGTGGTGCAAGACGAGAAAATACACCAAATAAGCAAGCACATGAGTAATCGGTCGGTTAGTACCTCAAGAAGTATTAACGGTCGCATGAAAGTGTGTGAGCAAATTCATCTAAATATTCATTAATTAAAAAGTACTGAGGTGGATGGACAAGAGTATGATAGCTTGAATTGAATTCTCCGGGTGTAGGGATGTCTTTACACACACGTAGGGTTATATGATCGATGTTTGGAAGAAAGATAGGAATGAAGAATAAGACGATATTATATTGAGGGAGGACGTGATTTCTAACATCTTTTCATGACTATTAAGATAGGGCTCATGACAACTGAAAAGCTCGCTTAGTTGGAAACCCTAATTTTCAAGGCTTTTCTTTTACAATTCTTTTCTTTAAATGTAATATTCACGGTCTTCCTTTTATTATTGGATTTTGTGGGTGCAATCCGCTGAAAACCCTCAGGAGACAACACTCCTCCTACTAGGGACACCTAGAGGTTTAAAGGCTTGTTGCACGTGCTCAGTGCAATCGTGTTGCCTACGAAAGTGTGCTAGTTCATTTTTCTCTTTTTTTATTTTCTCCTTCTCTTTTTAATAAAACAATTCGCTCGAGACGACCGAAAATAAGTTTGGGGGAATTTGATCAGTCGAAAATAATGCATTTTTAACACGGCAATTTCCCTGTCATTTGCATTCATCTAAAGGTATTCAGGTTAAGTATAGCACATATTAGCAATACATCCCTAAAACACCAGATTACATGTGTTATACTCTAAAACCGGCATTTTTAGGGAAATTGACTGTTTATCATGGCATCGCATCATTCTTGTGTAGCGCAACACTTGTTTCAAAGTCTGTGCAGGAAATTTCTGGAACCGAGCCAAATTAGTGAAAATAATACGCCAACTTAAGGACTTGAGATCTGGTAGTAATATAGAAGGAATTCTGAGATTAAATATATCATAAAAATACCAAGATGTCATAAGAAAGCAACAGCTGAAGAGTAAAGATCTAAGGCAGCCAAATGGCCGCGGATCCACGGCAGGAGCCAGCTTGCGCCGCGGATCCGCGGCTGACATGCCACGTCATCACTCCCTCTCTGCTGCAGTATTCCTATCTCAGTTCTTACACCTCAGCAAGACACTGCAATTTCCAGAAAATTCCTGAACATTCTGCCAGATCAGCAAGGCTCCTTGTTAAAGCTAATCACTTCCAAGCTTCCAAAGCAAGCCAAGTAACTACCTTTAAGCCTAGAAGCTTCTTCCTAACTACCAAGCTTATGAAAGAAGCTAAGCCAATCTAAAGCTTACAAGGGAAGCTAAGCTAAAGCTTATGAGAGAAGCTAACCTAATCCAAGCTTCTTAAGGAAGCTAACTACTCTTAAGACTATAAAAGGGACCCCAGGCTTCACTTCAAAAGGTTGTTCATTCTTACACCAATTCTTCATACAAGTTGAGTGACACAAGTTAATCCCTGATCCAAATTCCAAAGCCAAAATCAAGATCCCGAGTACCAAATCAAGCGAGAAGCCTTCAACCTTTTAGGAGCGAAGCCGATTTTCAATCGAGCAAGTGATCCAAGCCGATCCGCGACTCAAGGAGACGAGCAAAGCCAAATCGACGATCGAGTTCATTCCTCATTGTAGTTCTTGAGCGAATTGTAACGGAATAATTGATAAATAAAACGTGAAATTCTTTAATCTTGCTTTCTTTAAATTCTTGCATCATGATTCGATCTCAATTTGTAATTGTGGTTCTTGTTGTGATGTTTGAGTAAAACTCCGCTCGTAAAGGAGTCGAGACGATCAATAGAATGATGATGTAACAAATCTTAAAACGATTCTTAAGTCCTACGAGTTTGTAAACCTTAGCAAATTGAAGAATCGACGACCTAGTTTCGTTGCGATACTTTCTTGATTGTGATCGCTCGAAATTAGGGATCCACGATCGATTCTTGAATTTACTAGAGGCTAGAATGTGAATGATATCGACGAAGGAACAAGGGATAGAAGATGAAACCCTAGTTTCACAAGAAATCCCTACTTCTCGTCGATCATCATCGATCTAGTATCAATTCATCGATGGATAAGAATACGTAATCAATAGATTTCATCACATCTATAGATCCGATTGATTCCTACGAGCCTCACTTCGATTCTTGATATTTGATTTGGAAATCATCACAAATTCTAAATTTTTGATTTTAATGTTTTCTTAGATCTAGATTTTTCTAATTCTTGAAATTCAATTTACAAATCATGAATTGTTTGTTTTCTTTTCTTTAAAGTTTCAACTTATCTAAATCGAAACACGAACGATTACACTTTCCCTGTGGACGATCCGCACTTACTAACGCGCTACATTCGACACCGTTATTGATTGCGGTCAAATAATTTTTGGTTGTGATTTCTATACATTTTCTAAAACTACACACCGAGAATTCACTCAATCACCAGGGTAGATGAGATTTACTGATAGGAGATCAGTAGTTTCTTTGTAGGTGATGAACTTGACACCGGCACGACTTATCGGGTTATTAGGGGTTTGACGTTTTCCATCCCCTAGACCCGGTATGTGATATTCTTAGATGAAGAGACCAGACTGTACGATGAGTGTCACTTATAGGCTCATTAGGGGTACGGACGAGCTTTCTTGTCGACCTTCCTTTCGTTCAATACCTGAATAGCCGTTACGTACAGCTAGTGCTACCGACATGCTTGTGGTTAAACCCACTTCCAGCGTATTGTCGAATCTTTAGAGTCCCACACATAGGGTTTCCCGGTTTAGGTGAAACGATATAGTGTGCGTATTTGATACGTATTGAAGTTCGTTTAAACACGTGTATTTTATATACGCACTTTAATCAGACGTTTTGATAATACTAGCAGGTTTGAAAGATAGCCAGATCATTGTGAGCTAGTATTATACATCTCATGTTCTCTCTTTTGGTATTCGTATTTTTATACGAATACGATATTTGTATTTTGATACGAATACGGGAATTTATACGAATACGAGTACTTGTATGAATACGGGTATTTGTATCTTGATACGAATACAGGTATTTTTTTAAACTTGATACGAATACAGGTATTTTTTTATCTTGATACGAATACGGGTATTCGTATTTTGATACGAATACGGTATTTGTATTTTGATACGAATACGGGTATATGTATTTGATGCATATACGGTTTTTTTTGTGTGTGTGTATGTACATATACACATTCTTTTCTCATTCTTAGGAGAAGGTTGTGGATGAGTTTGTGCTAGTGACTCACTATATGAATCACTAAACATTCTCCCTCTCCATGATTACAAAAAGAGGAAAGAAAAAAGATGAGGGTTGGATGTAATCCTAATTATTTTTCTCTCTACTTCTTTGTAAGCTTCTTGGAAAAGAAAAAAAATTAGAAAGGAGAGAGAACCAAGAGATTCACTTCACTACATCTCCTAACACTATATTCCTGACAAACTTATAGTGTTAGTTTCTTCACTTTGTGTCACGACCCAAATTAGGAACGCGACCGGCACTTAAATCACGCAAAGTCTAAAGGCGTAACGTAGTTTAAGTAAGCCAAAAACCAAGAAATCTAAACCAAGAAAAGGTAGAGTGGTAAAAACAGTTAAAACATTTGTTTAAAACATTTATAAACTTAAGTTAAAATCTGAAAATTTAAATTCATGTTTTTCTTAAAAATTTCGGCAGTATTTCCTTTGTAAAAACTAGCCCCAAACGGGTACACACATAGAATATATAAAAGGCATCCCCAAACGGGAGCAACTCACGCCTAAAGGCGGAACACAACCATAACATGTATAAATATACGACGCCGTAGCGAATAAACAAGAAAATAAGAAGTAAAACAACAATGCAATATGAAATAAAAGTCGGCTCACACGAGCGCGACACCCCGAGTCACAAGTAAAATACAAATATCAAATCTCTTAGTCTCGTCTCTAAGTCAAATACAAAAAAGTGGTGGATGGGGATTACTAGATACAAAATAAGATATACAATGCAATCATACAGATACTCGCAAAAACCCACCTACTCCAAAAGGGTCTCACACCCAACAGTAGCGGTATCCACAAAAAAGAAGCAATAAAAAGCCTGTCACGACTATGCTGAGGCTCAAACCTGCAAAACACTGTGGCACAACATGGGTAAGTTTCCAACTCGTGAGAAGTAAATAATATCATATAGGTAATCACATGTATGCACGATAAACGATCAATCCTATATATGCTGTCATGACAGTACATGTATAATAATATGAGATGCAGCATAAATCAAATCCAGGTACCACATCAAGGTACAACAACCATATGTATAGAATATGCTATTAAAGTCCTGAGTGTGGGATAAGAACAGATCCATCCTCAATAAATCATCATCATAGAAATCCGGTGTCCATCAACGACACCCCAAAATCCCAATATCTCAGGCGCCGTTACTCTGATCGGCCCTCATATCCATCTCATCTTATAACTCCGAACGGTATCCTCCGGATAACCGCCGGATTTCCATACAATCATCGATGGGTAGTACTCCCTCTGCCAGGCTCATTGCCTAACTATACGAGCTTCTTGCCCCGGGATACCTCACCGGGTCCACCATGTACCCGCAAACGGTTCCTCCCTACCTCGAGTCGGATATGCTCATTGCCCAGAACCGAGAAAACTCATAGTGGACACTGTGGGGTGTTTTTCGTCACCCCATTGAGATGGGAATGCGCGCGCGCTTGTCAGGCGCATTACAGATTCCCCCTGCCTAGGGTAGGCTGGGGTTTATTGATTGTGGGGATCCGAATCTCCGGCAGCCGCGGACGAAGCTGCCGTTAATTACCCCTCGCCTTTGGGGCGAGAGAACCTCCGATTAACGGGTTAAACTGGTCATGCGAAGTCAATGTGCAGTGTTGTGTTTTGGAGGGGTTTTGGATATATCGGGGGCCCCGCAGAGTTTTTACGGGGGTTCCGCTACCCGGATAGCGGGCTGGGGGTCAAGGGGGCTAGCAGCCCCCTTGCGGGGTGCTGGGCAGCGCCTCGGCCCAATTTTTTTTTTAGAGGGATAGTGTTGTAGAGTATGTGTGTGTGTGTGTGTATACATAGATATATAAAATAAAAAAATAAAAAAGGGAAAGGGTATCCAAAGGATGCGTGGGAAAAGCGCCAGCGCTTTGAGCGCAAGAGTGCTAGCGCACCACGTGTCAGCTCGTGGGCGCTCGAGCGCTAGCGCACCACGTGTCATCACGTGGGCGCTCGAGCGCTAGCGCACCATGTGTCAGCACGTGGGCGCTCGGGCGCTAGCGCTTTGGACGCTAGCGCTCTGAGCATAAGAGCGCTAGCGCACCACGTGTCAGCACGTGGGCGCTAGTACTTTGGGCGTTAGCACTCTGAGCGCAAGAGCGCTAGCGCTTTGAGCGCTAGTGCACCATGTGTCAGCACGCTAGCGCTCTGAGCGCAAGAACTCTAGCGCCCCACGTGTCAGCACGTGGGCGCTCGAGCTGCAAAAGGGATTTGGTCCCTGCAATAGGAGTTGTACTCCCAGAAAGGAGCACTTATTATTCTCTGTATTTATATATATATGAGGAGTTAAACTCCTAGGATGTTTTGAAGCTGATAAAGGGCTTCTCCCTTTAAGCCCTAGTTCTTCCCCAAAGTGGGGTCTCTGGAGACGGGTCTCCTTCTTCCTCCTCTGTTGGCAGGATCTTGAAGATCAAGAGATGTGATATTTTAAAAATCTCTTCTTTTTGAGATCTAATGGTAGATCCAAGTTCCCCTTTGTGGGTTTTGTGGTGAAAAACTATTTAGTTTTGAAAAAGGAAGAGTAAAACTCTTGATTTAATTCAAAAAGAAAGAAGAAGGTTTTGGAACCTTGAGGAAGGAGGAAGAGGCACAGGCCCTAATTTTTTTGGGAATGAAAAGGTATATCCTTTATTCATCATCAAGTTGCCTTATATTGGCTTACATATTTGCATATAGCCCCTTGGGCTTTACAAAATGGCATTTTGCCCATCCTATGGCTCATGTGCCATTTCTTTTTGCACATAAACCATGGGCTTTACAAAAATTTGGCTTTATGCCCATTTTGCATACATTCATTCATAAAAAAATATAAAAATTATTTATTACATGATCTATATTTTGGCATGGAGGAGGCTGGCCGCGGGCTCGACTTGGGCATGGGCCCGCTTGACCTGGGCTTGGGCCCACCTGGCTTGGGGTTGACCTTGACTTTGACTCGGTCAACCGGGGTGCAAATTTTGACCCCAACAGACACGAAATATCATATCAAGTGAAAACCGCACTTTTTAAAATATTCCAAGTTTTTAAAACGTACCTTGTGGTTTCCCAAATCCACGAAATAGAAATCTCATGAAAACATCATATGAGATATAACACTATAGCAATGTATGCACGATGCAAATCGTGATGCGTACTAGTACAAAATCCATGTCTAAATGTCAATAATGAATGCGATATAACATATATTTATCCATGGCAATTTCTATAGTGTGCGTGGCATGGTAATTACCAACGGTGTGTGTGGCATATAAATCAGTGCTCGTGCAACATGAACCGTCACTAATGGTGCAGTGTCCTATTAATGATATGTGAAAGTACAACAGGCAATAGGGTTTGCAAAATGGTATTCATGCACAAACACAACACATATATTGTTAGTGTATATGCCCTAGGGGCCATTATTGTATCAAACTAGATTGTATATTACTTAATGGAAGCTTGGGATATTCACAGTTATAAATACAGTCTTGCTAAAAATGGTAGTATGCTACTTGGTTTGTGTCTACTTTAATATGTGCATATGTTTCTTGTAACGTATCACTTATACATATTAGTAGAGCCCATAGAATCTTTGCTTGATTACCAGCGTTGTGATGGCAGTCACACTAGTGGGGGCTGGGTAGTCTGTAAGCAACATCCTATACAGGTCCCTGGTCGTTGGATTATCGAGATAGGGCATCGATATTCCGGAGTAGACTAAGTGTGTACGCTTCTCATCCCAGTTGGGGAGATGGTCTGTCCCACAGCCATCAGTACGTCATACTGGAGATAGTATGCAGGTGCTCGTTAGGTTACGGGTACACCGGACAGGACTCACAGGGGAACTGATTGGTTGGAATTATACCCATCGTCAGTTAACAGTTCCCAGGTAACATGAGTACAGTATAGTCCGCAGACTTGACACTGCTACTTCGCCTCGAGTGTGTCCCACTGTTCTTAGATTGCTACCCTACCACAGCTCAAAGGAGTCGTGCAAACAGGTAGCAGTTGGGTGCAGTCCCGAGCACTTGGAGGCAATAGTGGTTAGACAGGATTCGTCTCTCCCGGTATTGGAAGATGATATCGCACTGTGTCAGAGAGCCATTACGCAAAGTCCCTGGCCAGGGCAAGCGAGATATACTGGTAGGTTCCAGTAGCTTCTCAGGGTGTAATGGGCTTCGCTCCGATACGACTTATACAGCTATTAGGGGACTGACGCTTGCCACCCCCTAGGCTTGATATGCGATAGTCTTAGACGAACAGACCGGACTGTACGGAGATTGTCACATCAGGCTCAGTAGGGGTTCGGATGGTTTTCCTCATCGGCCTTCTTATCGACATCTACCTGGGGACCGTTACGTACAGCTAGTGCCGCTTTTGGTCTGTGGTTAAAACCACTGCCAGCGTAGTGTCGAGTCTTTAGAGTCCCACACAGAGAGTTTCCCTGCTCCAGGCAAAACGATATAGAGGTCGTATGGTTTTACGACAAGGGTTCGGACGCATACGTGTGTTTACGCACGTACGACTTTTCGGACAGTTTTTACTAGCCGGCTTTGGTTTAAGCCGGATTCTAGTATCGGGTTATTGGATTTATACAGTCTAAAGTTTTTCCGTGTTTTCATGGATTGGAGGGACGTTCTCGTAATTTGTCGGGAAGCTTCTAGAAGAGTGGTGACTAAGGGGTTAAGGTGGCATAAGCATTTAATACTTAATGACTCATTTGCGTGATTCATCCTTTGTATTAAATGATGCATTAATTAGTTAGTGAGTCATATGATGAATCACACTAGGTGAATGAATCAACCATGATGATTAATCATTTATATTTATTTATTTGATAAATTGTTATGGTTGTTAAATTCACATGAGCTCATTAGTCATTCTCATTCTCATCTTCACCTTCTCTCTTCTCAAGCTCACTCTCTCTTCAAACCCTAACTCTAACCTCTCATGTGTTGAGATCAAGGGTTAGCTAGACTAATACATCCATAACCTCACTCTATATCCCCTAGGTAGCTTAGATTAGCACTTTAAGCAACCTAGTTATCTCAAGTTTGAGATTAAGCTTGGTGTAGGAGCTTTCGGGTGGATCGTCTTTGATTTGAGGAAGCCGTTGAGGTGCCGATGTTCCAAGGAGCCTACGAGGAGTGGAGGACAGCGATGAAGACCCAAAGGACATGTAACGTGAGGTATAATTTCGAATCTGAGTAGTTAAAACTCTAGCATATAGTTAGTAATGGTCTAGATAACGATTCATGCGCTCAAGTCCGTGTTATGAAGCTTTGATAATCGTTTTTCATATATTCCGCCTTCCCGCAAGTTCGTGGGGTGCGTGACATGGATTTACAGTGGTATCAGAGCCAACTAAACCATTACTAGCTTGTTAGCAACTAATTAGAAGTTCGATCGACGGAAAACACGAAAACAAAACCCCGGAAAACCCTAAGTTTCTGTTAATTTTAAAAGTGTCTGAAAAATTATTTGACATACCTTAAAATTCACAGCAGGGAATTTAATGAATACTGGGAAAATACGAAGTTCCAACTCGGTGTTATGGCCGCGGATCCGCAACAATAGAGTGCTTCTGCCGCGAATCCGCCGTCGAGTCAACTCCGAGTTGACTCGGATTTGCTCTGTTATTCATATATTTTGGTGTTCTGTTTTCTTGTATGTTCTGTTTCTACCCAGGTTACTTCAGTGCAGGTTTGCTTTTGGGGTAGACACGGAATATGTTAATCGATCGATATTCTAAGATATTTGCTAATTGGGTTTTTATCTGTAATGTTTAATGTGTTCGTAAACCTCCCCTAACTGCTAGTATGTCGGTTGGCAGGGGGTTGCACATTTCTGAAATGTTTACTGTTTGTGTATATGAACTGTATTGGACCGTTGTGGTGATTAGCCGGGGTTTGAGATGTGTTTTATATTCATTCATTCAATGTAAATGTAATTTGATGTAATATTCTTTTGCGGGGCACATCCAGGTTGCGGTTGTAGCCACCGTTGTATTATTTCTTTTTACTGTTTTTGCTCCTAGGATAGACCCAAGGTGGGGTACACAAACTACCGGGTACGTCAAAGTGTTTAGTGGCCTACTCACGTTGTTGAGGGATACCGCTTCACTTCGGGTACTTGACGGGTAGTTTGCCGTACCCGTAGGGGTCTAGGGTGGGGTAATGGCTATTCATCACAACTGTATAATCCGTCTTTTATTGCAGGCTCAAAGCAAATGCGGATTGCTAGTAAATCCAATAAAGTTTATCTGTGATCTGGAATGCTTATTATTGCATCTGACGAATGTACAATATCTATATATGATAGCTATTAGACGTCACTTATGTTTACACCCGCGCTAGCCCAGCCCCCGCTCTGTCGTAAGTTAAGTAACCTAACGGATGATGACGGGACCCAGTGGCGAATGCGGATGGCATAAGAGGGCGTGGTATTTTCGTTGTTTTCTGCAATGATAGGATAAATGATGGGACGCATTATTATAATGCAAAGAAAATAAACCAAAGTTAAATCGTTGGAACAAATTTAAAAGAAACCACTCGGTTATTTTAAAAGAACAGAATTTTTAATTGCGGAGCTTTAACCACTCCTTTTAAAAGGTATCAGGTTCCTTCGATTATATCAAGTTCACTACGTTCATGGTTTTGCCAAAACCATTCGTAGCCCTCCGTCATTTCATTTGGGTATTCAGTAGTATTCAAGCTATGTATATTTGGTCCTTAGTCAAAACATAGTGTTTGGTAGCTGCTGGGGTATTCATTTGTTGTATAGATAGATGCGTTGGTTTGGGACAGTCGTATTACTTTTCTTGGCCCTTAGTCAAGAGTATATATGGGTGGGTTCAAATTAACCTAGATAATGACGGGTAGAACTTGACATGTGACTTATGACATATTTGGCCCTTAGTCAAAGTCATAAGAGCATGAGGCAAAAATCCATATCGGGAGTTTCTAAAGAAACTGAAATTTGCTAGTGTTGCATACCATTTTGGAGTTTGATGAATGTTGGTAGGATTCCTTCAACATTATCATACGATGATATTTTGGATCCCAATCCTACTGTGAGTATATATTACTTATCAGGAGATTCGTCACTTAACGATCAATGCTATAAACCAAGTAGGTGCCTAGAAAGGTGTCAACGGGGTTACGCCCCCAGAGAAAAGAGGTTATTTAATTAAGTAACTTCGCGAAAGCGTTGGAAAACCTCTCTCGAAGTATCGACACTGGCCTGGCTGAACGGTTAAGCAAGTATTGTACGGTGAGAATTTTCCTGGCTAATTCTTCTTTTATGGTTTGAGGAAGGATTCGAGAAACAGTGGGAGCCATCCTGTTTAGATAAATTAAAAACCAATCTAAACTTGCAACAGCATCATGCTAAAATGTTTTCTTCTCTCTCTCTTAATTGTAGCGACCTTGTGACCATACATAGGTTACATCTAGATAACAAATTGACTGAATCTGACTTATATGACTGGCAAAGGTCTGTCCAGATGTCCATTGCCTATGACAAGCTGGACCACCCTATTAGTACTCAAGATCCCGCCGTCCCAAGTCCAGTTTCCACTGTCGCGGATATGAATATCCGTCAGACAAGGGAAAAAGATAAAGCGAAAGCTAAGTGCCTCGTGTTAGCTTCAGTTGATGGTGTATACCAGAAGCAGCACGAGAAGATGGACTTAGTTTCCATCTTTCTCTATAACAAAGATTTATATGGAGAGCAATCTCATATCGTAAGATATGACATCTCGAACGAATTAATTCAAGCGAGGTTAGCTGACGGGTCATCTGTAGGGGACAACGTCCTTACAATGACTAGCTATATTGATGAGCTCACGGACCTGAAGACCATGTCGGAGAACGGGTCAGATACTGACCTGATTCTACAGTCTCTACCTTCTACCCTGAAGGAAACCAGGGAAGAAGAAGGAAAGAGAAGGGCAAAAGTTTCGGGATTGGATATAGTAAAAGAGGGACGTTCCTATTGTTATGGGATTGGGCATAGGCAGAAAGATTGCAGGGCTTTTGAAGCCAGTAGCCAGGATACGAAGCATGTTGTGGCTTCAGCCTCAAGTGTGTTTGTAATTGAAGACTGTATGTTAATAAACTCTACTTCCTGGGTACTAGATACCGGAGCAGGATCTCATATCTGTAATTCATTACATGCTTTGAGAAACAGTAGAGTTATAAAGGTAGGTGATTGGTTTCTTAGAGTTGCAAACGAAATGACAGTGAACGCTGAATCCGTGGGAGAATATCGCCTAGGTTTGACAAGTGGGCATATATTGATTTTACGTAACTGTTTATATATACCTAGTATGACTTGTAATATCATATCAGTGTCCTCACTTTCGAGAGAGGGATATGATTTTACATTCAAAAGCGATGTAGTTAACATCCACCTAAATCAAGTTCTGATTGGGTCAGGTATATTAGATAACGGTATATACGTATTAAGTCAAGCTCAGGTTTTCAATGTTTAGAACACTCTTAAAAGAAAGTCTCCAGAGGTAAATCAGGCTTTCTTATGGCATTGTAGACTAGGTCACATCAATGAGAGAAGGTTGACTAAGTTACATAGAGAAGGATATTTGAATCTGTTCGAATATCAATCTTATGCTACTTGTGAATCTTGTCTCAAAGGAAAGATGACAAAGACTCCGTTCACTGGACACGGAGTAAGAGCAAGCGAGCTCTTAGAACTCATACACAGTGACGTGTGCGGTCCAATGTCTATACATGCGCGAGGTGGTTATTCTTACTTCATTACTTTTTCGGATGATTTCTCTAGGTATGGATATGTCTTCTTAATGAAGCATAAATCCGAGGCTTTTGAGAAATTCCAAGAATATAAGAATGAAGTGAAAAAACAAATAGGCAAGAGTATAAAGACACTAAGATCTGATCGAGGTGGTGAATACTTAAGTGCCGAGTTCCTGGGTTACTTAAAAGAGAATGGAATTCTCTCTCAGCTTACTCCTCCATACATACCATAACATAACGGTGTATCGGAAAGGAGGAATCGAACCCTATTGGATATGGTTCGTTCCATGATGAGTAACGCTGAGTTACCGCGATCATTCTGGGGATATGCACTAGAATCAGCTGCATATCTTTTGAACCAGGTTCCCACTAAGACTGTGCCTTCCACACCATATCAGATGTGGAGTGGGAAGAAACCCTATCTTCAGTATCTAAAGATTTGGGGATGTCCGGCTTATGTTAAAAAGCAGCATGCGGACAAACTCGAGGCACGATCAGTACTATGTAAGTTTGTGGGATATCCAAAGAACTCCAGGGGATATCTATTCTATTACGCAGAGGAACAAAAGGTTTTTGTTTCTCGTAATACCCATTTCTAGAATATTAGTTTTTAGAAAAGGAAACTAGTGGGAGCGAAATAGAACTGGAAGAAATTCCAGAAGCACAAACTACTACTGAAAGTTTGGTAGAACAAGAAGGTTCAGGAGAACAGGACATCCCGACGTCACTCCGCAGGAGTAGTAGGCAATCTCATCCGCCCGAGAGATACTATGGTTTTCTCATAGACGGGGATAGAGAGGATTGCACTATTGACTATGATGAGCCTACTAGCTTCCAGCAAGCCATTCAGAGCGGTGACTCAGTAAAATGGCTAGATGCAATGCGGACCGAAATGGAGTCCATGTACACTAACAAAGTATGGACTTTGGACATTGCTCCAGATGGGGTAAAACCCGTAGGATGCAAATGGATCTTCAGAAAGAAGATTGGTGTAGATGGACAGGTTGAAACCTATAAATCTAGACTTGTTGCAAAGGGTTTCCGTCAAAGACCTGGTTTGGACTATGACGAAACCTTTTCTCCAGTAGCTATGCTGAAATCCATTCGGGTCCTTCTTGCTATTGCTGCCTTCCACGATTATGAGATCTGGCAAATGGACGTAAAGACGGCCTTTCTAAATGGAAATTTGGAAGAAAGCGTCTATATGGATCAGCCAGAGGGATTCATTCAGAGTGGGAGCAGCAGTAAAGTATGCAAGCTGCTTAAGTCCATTTATGGACTGAAGCAGGCATCGCGGAGTTAGAACATCTGTTTTGATGATACTGTCAAGGAATTTGAATTTATCAAAAATCCAGATGAACCATGCATATACAGTAAGATTGTAGGGAGAGCTGTAGTATTCCTCGTCTTGTACGTGGATGACATTCTCCTAATAGAAAATGATATTCCTATGTTACAGTCAGTCAAAAGATTCTTGTCACATAAATTCTCCATGAAAGACCTGTGTGATGCCACCTATATTCTGGGGATCCAGATCTATCGTGATAGATCAAAGAGGATGTTTGGACTTTCGCAGTCCAGGTACATAGACACCATAGTGAAGAGATTCAGTATGGATGATTCTAAGTATGGTAACCTACCATCTTGTCACGGAATCACCCTCTCCAAAGAGATGTCTCCCAAGACTGATTTGGAAAGGGATCGCATGTCGATTATACCCTACGCTTCTGCGGTAGGCTCTATAATGTATGTGATGTTATGTACCAGACCAGATGTAGCATACGCATTGAGCGTTGTAAGCCGGTATCAGGCAAACCCAGGAGAGAAGCACTAGATAGAAGTAAAGAACATTCTCAAGTACCTAAGGAGGACTAAAGATATGTTCTTAGTGTATGGCGGAAAAGACCTCCAGATTGAGGCCTTTGCCGACTCCGGCTTCCAGAGTGACAAAGATGACTCCAAGTCCATGTCGGGTTATGTCTTTACCCTCAATGGAGGGATGGTCTGTTGGAAGAGTTCCAAACAGGAGACCGTTGCTGACTCAACGATGGAAGCAGAGTGCATAGCTGCTTGCGATGCCGCAAAAGAAGCTGTCTGGATGAAGAAGTTCCTCACAGAACTTCAGGTGGTTCCTTCCAGTGTTGGTCCAATACCTCTGTATTGTGACAACAACGGCGCTATAGCTTTAGCGAAGGAACCCAGGTCCCATCAGAAATCCAGACACATCTTAAGGCAGTATCACCTGATCAGGGAGATCGTAGATCGCCGGGAGATCGAGGTGAAAAGAGTAGAGACAGAGAATAACATTGCTGATCCATTCACAAAGGCCCTTCCTCAGACGCAGTTCGAGAGGCTATTCGAGATGATAGGTCTACGATATGCCAGCTCATGGCCCTAGTGCAAGTGGGAGATTGTTAGTGTATATGCCCTAGGGGCCATTATTGCATCATACTAGATTGTATATTACTTAATGGAAGCTTGCGATATTCACAGTTATAAATACAGTCTTGCTAAAAATGGTAGTATGCTACTTGGTTTGTGTCTACTTTAATATGTGCATATGTTTCTTGTAACGTATCACTTATACATATTATTAGAGCCCATAGGATCTTTGCTTGATTACCAGCGTTGTGATGGTAGTCACACTAGTGGGGGCTGGGTAGTCTGTAAGCAACATCCTATACAGGTCCCTGGTCGTTGGATTATCGAGATAGGGCATCGATATTCCGGAGTAGACTAAGTGTGTACGCTTCTCATCCCAGTTGGGGAGATGGTCTGTCCCACAGCCATCAGTACGTCGTACTGGAGATAGTATGCAGGTGCTCGTTAGGTTATGGGTACACCGGACAGGACTCGCAGGGGAACTGATTGGTTGGTATTATACCCATCGTCAGTTAACAGTTCCCAGGTGACATGAGTACAGCATAGTCCGCAGACTTGACACTGCTACTTCGCCTCGAGTGTGTCCTACTGTTCTTAGATTGCTACCCTACCACGGCTCAAAGGAGTCGTGCAAACAGGTAGCAGTTGGGTACAGTCACGAGCACTTTGAGGCAGTAGTGGTTAGACAGGATTCGTCTCTCTCGGTATTGGGAGATGATATCGCGCTGTGTCAGAGAGCCATCACGCAAAGTCCCTGGCCAGGGCAAGCGAGATATACTGGTAGGTTCCATTAGCTTCTCAGGGTGTAATGGGCTTCGCTCTGACATGACTTAAACAGCTATTAGGGGACTGACGTTTGCAGCCCCCTAGGCTTGATATGCGATAGTCTTAGATGAACAGACCGGACTGTACGGAGATTATCACATCAGGCTCAGTAGGGGTTCGGATGGTTTTCCTCATCGGCCTTCTTATCGACATCTACCTGGGGACCGTTACGTACAGCTAGTGCCGCTTGCGGTCTGTGGTTAAACCCACTTCCAGCGTAGTGTCGAGTCTTTAGAGTCCCACACAGAGAGTTTCCCTGCTCCAGGCGAAACGATATAGAGGTCGTATGGTTTTACGACAAGGGTTCGGACGCATACGTGTGTTTACGCACGTACGACTTTTCGGACAGTTTTTACTAGCCGGCTTTGGTTTAAGCCAGATTCTAGTATCGGGTTATTGGATTTATACAGTTTAAAGTTTTTCCGTGTTTTCACGGATTGGAGGGGCGTTATCTTAATTTGTCGGGAAGCTTCTAGAAGAGTGGTGACTAAGGGGTTAAGGTGGCATAAGCATTTAATGCTTAATGACTCATTTGTGTGATTCATCCTTTGTATTAAATGATGCATTAATTAGTTAGTGAGTCATATGATGAATCACACTAGGTGAATGAATTAACCATGATGATTAATCATTTATATTTATTTATTTGATAAATTTTTATGGTTGTTAAATTCACATGAGCTCATTATTCATTCTCATTCTCATCTTCACCTTCTCTCTCCTCAAGCTCACTCTCTCTTCAAACCCTAACCCTAACCTCTCATGTGTTGAGATCAAGGGTTAGCTAGACTAATACATCCATAACCTCACTCTATATCCCCTAGGTAGCTTAGATTAGCACTTTAAGCAACCTAGTTATCTCAAGTTTGAGATTAAGCTTGGCGTAAGAGCTTTCGGGTGGATCGTCTTTGATTTTAGGAGGCCGTTGAGGTGCCGATGTTCCAAGGAGCCTACGAGGAGTGGATGACAGCGATGAAGACTCGAAGGACATGTAACGTGAGGTATAACTTCGAATCCGAGTAGTTAAACCTCTAGCATATAGTTAGTAATGGTTTAGATAATGATTCATGTGCTCAAGTCCGTGTTACGAAGCTTTGATAATCGTTTTTTATATATTCCGCCTCCCTGCAAGTTCATGGGGTGCGTGACATAGACTTACATATATAAGCATTTCACACAATAATATATCGTTTGAATCTAGCCTTCGGCACTTAACGCCATACAGGAGATTCCCCCATAGATATTAAATCTACTCACCAGACGATCTCGAGCTAGGTGTATCCGATCACCTCCTTCCCCTTCCTGGCTGCATCCGAAGTCCCCGCCTGTGATCCTAATATCACACAAAACCAATATTCATGAAATTAGTAACTTTTCAAATCAAACACGGACACAACGCCAAATTAACGAATCGGCTCCCACAAGCTACCAAGTGTTAGCTTAGCGGGCTAAACGCGTGCAACGACTTCCTAGACCAACCCAACGGCTGTTAACGCACGAAACACTTAAACCAAAGTCGGATAAATCCGTATAGCACGTTGCCGAAACACTTGAATCTAGCTAAACGGTCCCGGATTTTTCTTACAGATAATATGGGAAAAACAAAGTGTACCAGATAACCTACAAGACCCACAGAGAGCTACCCACAAAAACCCAACATCCCAGTCCCTAAGAAAACCGGCGTCGCCGGCCAGAATAGGGGTCTCATCGGGCCAAAGGTAAGGGTTTGGGTCCGGGTTTCTAGGGTATTTTCAGGGCTCTAATCATCAAACTATTATGTGTTAGTTATATGTATGCCCTAGAGGCCATTACTATACATTTGATGTATATTGTAGTGGATGCTGGGTCATATATAGGTAGGACTTTCTTGCTCGACATGATAGTACGCTATCTGGTTGCTCTTTATCTTAACATGTATATTTTCTGTCTCTCTGATTACATGTTGATAAAGCCCTTAGGATGCGTACTCGACTTCCAGGACTATGATGCAGATCATACTAGTGGGGCCTGGGTAGTCTATGAGTACATCCTTCAATGTTCTTAGTCGTGGGAATATCGAGACGGGGCATCGATATTCCAGAGTAGACTAGCGTATATCTTCTCGACCCATGCGATGGGCGATGGATGATCCCATATCCATTGGTGTTTGACATCAGAGATGGTATACGGATGCTCAGTGGAGACTGGGTACACTGAACGGACTCGCCGAGAACTCCCAGATGGTATTATACCTCACGTCAGATGGCAGTTCTCTGGTGACACTGGTACAGCTTAGTCTGTTGACCCGAGATCGTCATTGAGACTTGTGTGTCTCCCACTGTGCTTTTATTTCCACCCTACCACGGCTCTACTGAGTCGTGCAAACAGGTGGTTTTTGGGTACAGTCCCGATTCACATGGAGGCAATGAGCGATAGGAGGGGATTCGTCTCTCCCGGTATTGTGGGTTGATGTTGCGCTATGCTCGACTGGCCATAACAGGAAATCCCTGGCCAGGGTTGCAGTGATCTACTGGTAAGTGTTATCAGTAGTTTCACATATGTTATGGACTTCACGTCAGCATGACTTATCAAGCTATTGGGGTCTGACGATTACCACCACTAGGCGAGATATGCGACATATCAGACGAACAGACCGGACTGTACGGTAAGTGTTACTGGTTGGATTCACAGGAGTGTGAGCGGGCTAGCTCGTCGATCTTCTGATCGCTCAATACCCGGGTGGCCATTACGTTTAGCAGACCGCTTGCGGCTTGTGGGTGCTTGATATGATCATCATCTGCTACCGGCGTATTGACGAGTCTTTAGAGTCCTACACAGAGGTTTCCTGGCTCAAGCGAAACGAAATAGGAGCGCATATGAGATATGTGCGGGACCGAGAATAATGCGTGTATGTGATACCGTATTCCATTCTCGCGATGAATGTATCGATTGGTTGTATGCGACATAACCTAGTTATCGAATCAAGGATTGATTCGATAAATCGATACATTGGATACTAGTCGGTTATGTGCGACATGACCGGATCATTGAATCAAGTGTTCATTTAATGATTTAATGTATATTTATATATTTGATATATTACTTTGCATTAATTAGTATTGGTTCACTTTAAATGGATTTTCTCACTTGAAGTTCACAAGTTGTATATGTGATATACTTTTGTGCACTTGATTGTATCATGTTTGATGATACATGTTAACTTGAGTTTGTGTAAAGATTAAACCATGGTTGTATGAATGGTTAGGCTTTTGTTTACTTATTCATTTATTTATATTGATTATTTATTTTGGAAAAGAAAAGAGAAAATGGTGGCTTTCTTTGTTTGTAGTTGAAGCTTCATGAAGGTTTGACCAAGTGACCATTTTGTCTTCATGCTTAACCCTAACCCTTCACACTAACCTTAATTTATTCTCTACAACTAACCAAGGTTGCCATATGATAAGGTTTGGTTTTATTTTCTATTTTGAAAATAATTCTTATCATAATTCTTTTCTTCTTCTTCTTCATCTTCAACATGAAGAAGTTTGCTACCAACAATGGCAACTCTTGAAAATGAGTGAGAAATCCAATTCTAAAGTGAACCCACTTCCTATTTCTTCATCCTCTACCTCTTGCCAAGTAGTATAAGGTATTTTCTTCACAAGTTTCATGACTTGGTAAAGTGGGAGCTTGATCTTGTGATGCCTCGACGTAGATCATCTTCGGCATCGTAGTCGATGACCTAGCCCGCCCATTTCTCCGATGAAGCCGACGCTAGAGCCCGGGATTCGATTTGGACAGCGAGGAGACTTCATTGTGGAGCTATGGAGGTGGAGGAACGGATCTACAAAGGTTGTATTTCCGTTCTTTTAGTTAAGTTGTTAACTAGTGTCATTTGTCGCCTAAAATTCTAGTTAACGATCCGTATTAGGGTTTCTCGGCACTTGTAAAATTTGAAATTGGCATGGTTGATGCCTTGTGAGACCTCATTAGTATGCCTAGGAACCCTACAGTGGTATCAGAGACTAGCTAGAGCCTTAGACGATGCGTAGACGGAATTAGAAGTCCGATCGAACCGAAACCCAAACCCTAAAATGCTCTCTGTACATTTTTGAAATTCGCGGATTTTTGTGAATTAAAAATATGCAGAAAAGTAAGCAGGAAAAACTAAGAATTACTGTGAAGTTTGGGCCCCTAATTCCATAATTCAACCGCGGAACCGCGGCCAAACCAGGGGTTTGGCGGCGCTTCCGCGGCCCAAATTTGACTTAGTCCCTCGAATTTCATATATTTATTCTTAGGTCCTTTCTTGGCAATTTTTTATGTGAATTTTTTAATTCCACTCAAGTGTTGAGTTTTCTAGGGTTTTATTGGGGATTCGTTAATTTGATCGGATAATTTAACTTCGTTTATGTTTTTCCGGATATTTTAGAAACTGTTAAAAAGTTCGACCGGATATAAATACCCACTTTTTCCCCTGCCGGGAAATTTCCAAGTGTTGGATTTTTCAATGGTTTAAAGACGTTCTAAGTAGTGCAAGTAAAGCGATGGTCCCTCTAGAAGACAACAAACCTTAACTCGATTATGTGACCGTCTTGAACTGCCCTTTGAACCTTAGGGTTTGGGGCAGTACGGCGTTCCACATGTGAGGCGTTGGCTTGACCCTTCTACGGCTGGACCGTTGGTACTGAGGCACGAACTGAATGTTTTTAAACTTATTTCATGTGTTGATCTGTTTCGGAAAACTTGGGTGTTTGAATGTTCGATCGGAAAGTTTAACATTTTCTATTTATCTGGAATGTGATACAATAATTGGAATTCACAAGTAGTTATGAGATAACTGAATGAATGTTATAAATCAAGCACTTTAGTCTCACTTGATCGGTTGCCACGGAATTTTGATGTGATCAAAAGTCCGTCGCAATCACGTAGCGTACGCGGATACTCGCCGGGTAAACTTATTAGACAGCTACATCCCTTAACCCCGACCAAGTGACTGTAGGAGAACCTCGTCGCCGAAAGCATCCGTTCGGGTGCTTGCGGTAGCGGTGTTCCGCCTTAGTGCACTTCGTCGACGGTATTGGGGGTGCGGCCGTTTGCTGAAGTTTGCGACGAGTATTCGATCAGGATGTCGGGAATCTTGTTGAATTGCCCGACTTGATATTGAAAAGAGTTTTTGATTTTGAGACTAAAATGCGGAGTTTATAATTGTTAGGCATGTGATGTCTAAGGAATTCATTTGATTAGGCATGCGATGTCTATGTAGGTTGCGGATTCCAACTGTTGTAGTTTTACACTTTCTTTTCTGTGACCGTAAGTGTAATATGTGATATCGCCGGTTTCGTTGCTATATGCCAACGACAATTGGGATGCGCATATTTACTTACGTTGATGACATGTGATGTTATGTGTTGCTGGATATGTTATATTGGATCGTCGTGTTTAAATAGCCGGGGTTTTTTTTATGTGAGATGAGTGTTTTTTTCATTTTCATTCATGTAAAAACTTGTATGTAATATTCTTTTATTGGGGCACTTCCAGGTTGCGGATGATGTCACCTTTTGTATATTATTTACTTTTCCGCATTAGGATAGACCCAAGGAGGGGAGCACAAGTAACCGGGTTCTAGGGTCCAGTGGGAGACCATCTCGAGGAGTCGAGTCCGGGTCTCCTAACCCTAGAATTGGTAGGGTTGCTTGCCGCTCTCGTAGGGGTCTAGGGGTGTGGGTTTGGCTATTCATCATGACCGTGGAATCCGTGTTTTATACTGGCTCGTATTAAAAACACGGACGTCCTAGTATATCCAATGTTTCATATGATTCTTCTGCTGTGTTATCTGTGATGTGATCATGGGATTTGTTCAGATAGATATTATATATAGTATATATGATATTTTATATAGACGTTGCTTATGTTTTACACCCGCGCTAGCCCTGTCTCGTTCTGGCGTTAGTTACCTAACCTAACGGTGCAGACGGGACATCGAGGCGAATGCGGATGACATAAGCGTACGTTATATTTATCTGTGATGTTTAGGTGGACTTATTTGATGGGACATTCATTAATGAGATTAATGAAAGAAAATAAACCTAATTGATGTTGTGGAATCGAATTTCAAAAATAAAACAGGTAGCTACAGTTCTTGCTTTGCATCGCGGTGTTCCTTATAGAACATCCTGCACCTTATTCGATGAGGAAAGGACCGAGATCCCTTCACCGGGAGTGACTCCTTTAGCAATAACTGGCAGATGCTACAACCCTCGGTTTATCTTTTGATCGCTTCTATAGTTTCCGCTTTGCACAGTGATATATATGATATATCCCGCACCTCATTCGACGAGGAAAGGGCCGACGATCCCTTCACCGGGAGTGACCCCTTTAGCAAAACTAGAAAAGCCTAAAAAACATTCCATTTAAAAACCATTTGATTCCGCAACGAGATCAAGTTCAAAGCGTTAAAGGTTTTCTTAAAAACCATTCGCAACCCTCCGTCATTTTAGGAAGTAGAGTACTTAGTATTCGTGCTACGTTTGTCGACCATAGCCGAGGCGTAGTGTGCGGTAGCTAAGTGATGTCTTCCTACACAGCATATGATGCGATTAGTTAGGACAGTCATGTGGCTTTGTTGACCTTAGCCAAGGGTCATGTGGGTGAGTCTAATTAATCACGAAATGACGGGTAGAACTTGACTAGTACCTATGATTTGTTGACCTTAGCCAAGGTCATAGGTGCTAGGGGTAAAAAACATTATCGGGAGTTTCAAGTGTTGAAACTTGCAATGAGATTGCATACCTTCTATATGATAGTTGGATCCCGATACCCACTGCGAGTAATTGTTACTCCTGGGAGAGTTTTGCACTTTGCAATTAGCCGATCAAGTAGGTGTCTAGAAAGGTGTCAACGGGGTTACGCCTCTGGGAAAACGAGGTTTACTGTAATTAGGTCCGTGCGAAAGCACGGGGAACCTCCCTCAAAGTACCGACACTGGCCTGGCTGAAAGATTGGCGAACTTGTAGAGTGTAATTAATCCCGGCTAGTCTTTCCTTTTAAGGTTTGAAGGAAGATTTGATAAAAACAGTGGGAGCCATCCTGATTAGATAAAATATATAACCAATCTGATCTTGCAAGAGCGCACGCTGAGTGTTTTCTTCTCTCTCTCTCCAGGTAGCGACCATATCACGCCTTAATCAAGATAATAATATGGATGTTATTGACCGAACCTGCTTGTTATACTGAGCTGGGGAACGTTGGTCCCGCTCCCACTTATAATTGTTATAAGATAGAGCAGGAAATAGGGAAATACCAGAATTCCTATGCCGCCCAAACGAAGAAAGTGCATGAGATGCATCTCCTTCGGGTGTGTTCATTATAAAGAACTGTTTCTCAGTATCCTCTGAATCCTAGGTATTTGATACCGGGTCAGGATCCCAGATATGTAATCTGTTACATAGGGCTACAAAAAGGTAGAAAACTGAGAACGGGTGATAAGTTTCATGAGACAGAAAACGGGGCAAGTGTTGCAGCCAAGTCTGTTGGTCACTGTCACCCTGTATTACCTGAGAACATTGATTCTGAACAAATGCTATTAGATACCGAACCTGATGTACAAAATCATATCTGTCTCTTTATTAGTAAAGAAACGATAAAATTTTGTATTGTTGGATAATGTTTTGAACATTTCCTATATCAAAAGTTGATTGGTTCAGGCACGTTATCTAAAAGCATTAATGTTCTAAATCAAACTACAGTTTTTTGTATACAGAACACACACAAGAGGAAGAGTTCAGCAATGAACGAATCCTTCTTGAGGCATTGTAGACTAGGTCATATCAATGCGACCCGACTAGCTGAAGTTACATGTAGATGCATATTTAAATCAGTTTAAATTTACATCTTGTGAAACTTGCCAGTCATGTCACAAAGATATAATAACACCGGCTCTGTTTATTGGAAACAGAGAAAGAGTTGGTGAACTCTTGGGATGATACATGTTGATGTATAAAGGTCCCCTGTCTACACATGCCAGGACCGGTTCTTTGTACTTCATTACATTCTCTGATGATCTCTCAAGATTCAGTCATATGTTCCTGCTGAAACACAAGTCCGAACCTTTTGAGATATTCACAGAATATAAGTTAGAAGTAGAGAACCAATACGGGTATAAGTATTATGTCCTTTGATGAGATCAAGGAGGAGAATACTTGTGCATAGAATTCCTGAACTATTCTAATAGAGAATGAGATTCTCTCTCAGCATTACTCCTCCGTATACACCATAGCACGATGGTATATTGGGGCGGAGCAATAACACCCTATATGATATGGTGTGCTTTATGATGAGTACTACTGAGTTACCTATTTCCTTTTGGGAGTTATGCACTTATGAAGCTGCATACCTATTGAATTGGGTTCGATTCAAATCAGTGCCTACCACTCCATATAAGATATGGTATGGGAAGAGCCTATCTCTTAAGTAAGTTAAGATTTGGGATTGTCCGGCCTGTGTCAAAAGCTAAATCCGGACAAGATCGAGGCAATGTCAGATCTGTAGAACTGGATAGGTTCCAGCTATACAAAACTGCAGCTGATGATTTGACAGAACCGAAGGATTCAATAGTTTCCGACGAACCTCAGCCTCTCCGCCGATCTGGTAGGGTTCCTCATCCGCATGAGAGATATTTCGGTTTCTCGATGACAGTGGGAGTGAGGAATGCATCATGAGATGATGACCCAACTAGATTCGAGCAGGTCATCGAGAGTAGGGACTCTGTAAGAATGGCTGGATGCTTAACGATCTGAGATGGAATCCATGTACACCAGCAAAGTATGGACTTTGGCTGCTAAATCTGAAGGGTTAAATCCCCATCAGGAGCAAGTATATCTTGAGAAGATTACTTGGTGTAGATGGAAAGGTTGAGACTTTTAAAGCTAGACTTGTTAAAGGTTTTCGTCATTAACCAGGCGTGGATAATGATGAAACCTTTTCTGGGGCCTATGCTTAAGTCCATCCGGATCCTACTTGCCACGGCTACATACCATGACTACGATATCTGGTAGTTGGGTGTCATGACTGCTTTTCTAAATGATGTTTTAGAAGAGAACGTCTATAAGTACACAGCCAGAGGGCCTGTAGACAGTGGGAGCAGCGGAAACGTGTGCAAGATGCTTTATAGGATAAAGCAGGCATCGCGGAGTTGGAACATCTGTTTTGATGAATTAGTCAAAGAGTTTGACATCATCAAAATGGTAGATGAACCTTGTATAAACAAAAGGGTAGTAGGGAGTATGGTGGCGATTCTCGTAGAGTACGTGGATGACATACTCTTGATAGGGAAAGAGTTTCCTATGCTACGCTCGATCAATCTCCGCTTATCACAATGATTCTCCACATAGGATCAAAGTGATACCTACTAAATCCTAAGCTTTGGATCTATGAGATAGATCTAAATGGATGTTAGGATACTCACTAGTTGTAGTGAGATAGTATCATTTGATCCTGGGGAAAATCAATGGAATTGTCCCAGGGTGATAAAGACGACTGAATGTCAGTCACAGGCATTGTCTTTACCCTCTATCGAGGGACGGTATGTTGGAAGAGTTCCAAGCTAGATACCGTGGCAAACTAGACAATAAAGGCTGGTAACATCGCTATTAAAGATACTACCAAAGAGGCAGTTTGGGTGTATATTGGTTCATAAGATGAACTAGGTTCCTACCATTGTATGACAATGGAAGTGTGGCTTTGGCCAAAGAACCCTGATCCCATCAGTGACCCAGACATATTCTGAGGCAGTATCACCTGATCATGGAGATAGATGATCTTCAGGATGATCGAGGATAGGAGAGTAGACTCAGAGGACAACACGGCGGATCCACTCACGAAGGCCTTTTCCCAAAGAGAGACTTTTAGGGGATGGTTGAGTATTAGATACTACAATTACTGCTACAGATGGCCCTAGTGCAAGTGGGAGATTGTTAGTTATATGTATGCCCTAGAGGCCATTACTATACATTTGATGTATATTGTAGTGGATGCTGGGTCATATATAGGTATGACTTTCTTGCTCGACATGATAGTACGCTATCTGGTTGCTCTTTATCTTAACATGTATATTTTCTGTCTCTCTGATTACATGTTGATAAAGCCCTTAGGATGTGTACTCGACTTCCAGGACTATGATGCAGATCATACTAGTGGGGCCTGGGTAGTCTATGAGTACATCCTTCAATGTTCCTAGTCATGGGAATATCGAGACGGGGCATCGATATTCCAGAGTAGACTAGCGTATATCTTCTCGACCCATGCGATGGGCGATGGATGATCCCATATCCATTGGTGTTTGACATCAGAGATGGTATACGGGTGCTCAGTGGAGACTGGGTACACTGAACGGACTCGCCGAGAACTCCCGGATGGTATTATACCTCACGTCAGATGGCAGTTCTCTGGTGACACTGGTACAGCTTAGTCTGTTGACCCGAGATCGTCATAGAGTCTTATGTGTCTCCCACTGTGCTTTGATTTCCACCCTACCACGGCTCTACTGAGTCGTGCAAAAAGGTGGTTTTTGGGTACAGTCCCGATTCACATGGAGGCAATGAGGGATAGGAGGGGATTCGTCTCTCCCGGTATTGGGGGTTGATGTTGCGCTATGCTCGACTGGCCATAACAGGAAATCCCTGGCCAGGGTTGCAGTGATTTACTGGTAAGTGTTATCAGTAGTTTCATACATGTTATGGACTTCACGTCAGCATGACTTATCAAGCTATTGGGGTCTGACGATTACCACCCCTAGGCGAGATATACGACATATCAGATGAACAGACCGGACTGTACGGTAAGTGTTACTGGTTGGATTCACAGGAGTGTGAGCGGGCTTGCTCGTCGATCTTCTGATCGCTCAATACCCGGGTGGCCGTTACGTTTAGCAGACCGCTTGCGGCTTGTGGGTGCTTGATATGATCATCATCTGCTACCGGCGTATTGACGAGTCTTTAGAGTCCTACACAAAGGTTTCCTGGCTCAAGCGAAATGAAATAGGAGCGCATATGAGATATGTGCGGGACCGAGAATAATGTGTGTATGTGATACCGTATTCCATTCTCGCGATGAATGTATCGATTGGTTGTATGCGACATAACCTAGTTATCGAATCAAGGATTGATTCGATAAATCGATACATTGGATACTAGTCGGTTATGTGCGACATGACCGGATCATTGAATCATGTGTTGATTTAATGATTTAATGTATATTTATATATTTGATATATTACTTTGCATTAACTAGTATTGGTTCACTTTAAATGGATTTTCTCACTTGAAGTTCACAAGTTGTATATGTGATATACTTTTGTGCATATCATGTTTGATGATACATGTTAACTTGAGTTTGTGTAAAAATTAAACCATGGTTGTATGAATGGTTAGGGTTTTGTTTACTTATTCATTTATTTATATTGATTATTTATTTTGGAAAAGAAAAGAGAAAATGGTGGCTTTCTTTGTTTGTAGTTGAAGCTTCATGAAGCTTTGACCAAGTGACCATTTTGTCTTCATGCTTAACCCTAACCCTTCACACTAACCTTAGTTTATTCTCTACAACTAACCAAGGTTGCCATATGATAAGGTTTGGTTTTATTTTCTATTTTGAAAATAATTCTTATCATAATTCTTTTCTTCTTCTTCTTCATCTTCAACATGAAGAAGTTTGCTACCAACAATGGCAACTCTTGAAAATGAGTGAGAAATCCAATTCTAAAGTGAACCCACTTCTTATTTCTTCATCCTCTACCTCTTGCCAAGTAGTATAAGGTGTTTTCTTCACAAGTTTCATGACTTGGTGAAGTGGGAGCTTGATCTTGTGATGCCTCGACGTAGATCATCTTCGGCATCGTAGTCGATGACCTAGCCCGCCCATTTCTCCGATGAAGCCGACGCTAGAGCCCGGGATTCGATTTGGACAGCGAGGAGACTTCATTGTGGAGCTATGGAGGTAGAGGACCGGATCTACAAAGGTTGTATTTCCGTTCTTTTAGTTAAGTTGTTAACTAGTGTCATTTGTCGCCTAAAATTCTAGTTAACGATCCGTATTAGGGTTTCTCGGCACTTGTAAAATTTGAAATTGGCATGGTTGATGCCTTGTGAGACCTCATTAGTATGCCTAGGAACCCTACATTATGTTGTTAGATTTTATTGTGGGTCAACGTAGTGATAGCAGATTCACAGAGACTCAAAACTTAACAAAAAAATACGATATAAAGCATAAAACTATAATTTTAAGCTATGTAACTGAAACTATATAACAAAACAACTTCCCTAGAGCCTAACAAAGAGTTTAACATCAATACCTCACCAAGACTTAGGAAAATCCCTAGCTTGCCAATCTCCAAGTCACCACAAAAGGGTTAAACATGATATTTGAAGGGTTTAGTGAGGTTTGATGTAGGTTTAGGCTTAAGGTTAATGGGGGGAAAAAGGATTAAGTGATGAAAAAGGAAAAGGAAGAAGATGATGAGAGAGTTGAGAGTTGTGAGGATAAAATGAGAGAGTGAGAGGATAAGGGTGAGAGTGAGCCATACCCTCTCTCTCTTCATTAAATGCTTTCCATGCCTTATCCCCCCATGCTCCATGCCTCATTATTCTACTCTTTTCCTTTCTTTTATCTTTTTAAAACAAAACCCTTTTTACTTAAAAACAGATATGTATATAATGTAACATGACATAATATGGTTAGGGTGTCATGGCTAGCAAAGCATAGTTAACACATAATAACCCTAGGTTAACATGCACAAGTGTGTGCAAGCACAAATATAATATAATAAAATATTAATTAATTATAATAAAAATATATGAGAATAATTATTGGTTAAATTTTATTAAAACCCACATAATATCGCTTACTTAACTCTAATCGCGTTCTAACGTGTTACAATCTTCCCCTCTTAAAAAAATTCGGTCCCCGAATTTAAAAACTTACTATGCGTACCTTCGAAGAGATGAGAGAATTTCTTCCGCATCTCGCTCTCGACTTCCCATGTGACCTCTTTGCTGTTCGGGCCATGCCAAAGAACCTTCACTGACTGCAAGACCTTTGACCGAAGTTTCTTCACCTGCCGATCCAATATAACTACCGTCTGCTCGGTGAAAGAAAGATCGCGCTCCAGCTGGATGGTCTGGTGGTGAATCGTGTGAGAAGGGTCATGAAGGTACTTGCGAGGTATCGATACATGAAATACGGGGTGAACATTCGGAAAACTGCCAAACGATAGGCAACAGTACCAACTCGCTCAAGGATCTTAAAGGGACCTACAAATTTAGGACTAAGCTTCCCTTTTGTCCCAAATCTCATCACGCCTTTCATCGGAGAAATCCGTAGGAACACATGATCTCCCACTGCGAACTCAAGTCTTCGACGACGATGGTCGGCATAAGATTGCTGCCTGCATTATGCTGCTCTCATCCTGTCCTGAATCAAATGGATCTTGTAAGTAGTCTCCTGGACTAGCTGTGGTCATAAAATCCTCCTCTCGCCGAGTTCGGTCCATCAGACTGGCGATTGACACTTTCTACCATACAAAGCCTCAAAAGGTGTCACCTGAATCGTCTCCTGGAAACTGTTATTGTAGGAGAACTCTATCAACGGCAAGTGACGATCCTAACTGCCACCAAAATCAAGCATGCACGCTCAAAGCATATCCTCGAGAGTCTGTATAGTCTGCTCTGACTGACCATCGGTTTGCGGATGGAAAGTGGTGCTAAAACTCAATCGGGTACCCAAAGCTTCCTGAAGTTTCTGCCAAAGACGGCTGGTAAACTGATTGCCTCCGTCGGATACAATACATATAAGAACGCCATGTAAATGCACAATCTCATCAATGTATAGCTGACCATACTGAGAAAATCCGAAAGTGGTCTTCACTGGAAAGAAGTGAGCCGCTTTCATCAACCGGTCAACAATTACCCAAATTGAGTCATATCCTCGACTAGACCTGGGTAGACCCACAACGAAATCCATGGAGATCTTCTTCCATTTTAACTCTGGAATGGGTAAAGGCTGCAACTCTCCTGCCGGTCTCTGATGCTCAGCCTTGACTTGCTGAAAAGTTAGGCATCTCGAAATAAAGTCCGAAACATCTCTCTTCATCCCTTCCCACCAGTAGATATCTCTCAAGTCACGATACATTTTGGTGGAACCTGGATGAACACTGTATGCTGACTGATGTGCCTGCTTTAGGATCTCGCGTCTCAGCCCCTCAGAATCTGGTACACATAGACGGGTCCTAAAACGTAGCACACCCCGGTCATCAATCACAAACTACGAATCTCTACCCTGCCTAACATGCTTTAAGATCTCAAACAAACAAGCATCGTCGGACTGTGCCTCAAAGATACGGTTAATTAGAAGTGGACGGGTGCGGACATGAGCATGTTGTCCTACAGTGGAAGTGAACTCTGTTAGTTATTTATATGCCCTAGAGGCCATTATTGTACATATGATGTATATTATAGTGGATGCTTGGATATATATATAGAGAGGACTTTCTTACTCGACATGATAGTATGCTATCTGGTTGCTCTTTGTCTTAACATGTAGATTTGTATTGCGATACTGTATTGCTCTCACATGTTGATAAAGCCCTTAGGATGTGTACTTGACTACTAGGACTATGATGGGGATCATACTAGTGGGTCCAGGGTAGTCCACAAGTACATCCTATAATTGTTCCTATTCGAGGGTGTAGGGTTCCTAGGCACACTCATGAGGTTCTACAACTGATCAACCACGCCAAAATCAAATTTTTCATGTGCCAAAGAACCCTAATGCTAGATCGTTAACTAGAGGTAAGGTGAAACTAAGCAAGTTAACTACTTTAACTACAAGTGAAAGGGATTACAACCTTTGTAGATCCGGTCCTCCACTTCTTTAGCTCCATGATGACGTCCCTCCACTGCGATCATCGGGATCCCGGACTCTAGCAATGGTTTCGTCGGAGAAATAAGCGGGTTAGGTCGTTGATTTCGGTGCCGAAAATGATCTACGTCGAGGCGACTCTAACTCAAGCTCCATCTTCACTTGGTCATGAACCTTGTGAAGAAAACACCCTATACAATATGGCAAGTGGTAGAGGATGAAGAAATAGGAAGTGGGTTCACTTTGGATTTGGATTTCTCACTTGATTTCATCACTTGAAAAGTTTCAAGAAAAGCTTTCTTCACTTCATGAAGAAGAAGAAGAAGAAGAAGAAGAAGAAAAGAAAATGAATTATCTTAAAAGAAAATTCAAGTGAAGTCTATCATATAGCAACCATGGGTGAGGTAACTAATGTAGAGAGTAAACTAGAGTTTAGAGGTAATGGTTATGTTAAAGGAAAAAACAAAATGGTTAAGACTTTTCAAAGATGCTAAGAAGCTTCATGAAGCTTGAAGCAAAGAAAGAAAGAAAGCCACCATTTTGTTTTTGCCAGAAATAAATAAAATAAATAAATAAGTTAAAACCCTAACCATTAACCTAAACATGGTTTAGAGCATACACACACCCAAGTTTGCATGTATCATCAAACATGATACAAACTAATGAGAAAAATAATCTTAAGTGAACCCATACTAGTTAATGTAAAGTAATATATCAAATATATAATTATACATTAAATCATTAAATCAGCACTTAATTTAACGATCCGGTCATAACCGACTAATATCATGTGTATCAATATATCGAATCAACATTTGATTCGGTAACCCGGTTATATCTCATATAACCGTCCAATGATACAAATTGCGAGAATAGAACTCAATATCACATACTGGTATTATTCTCGGTCCCGCACATATCTCATATGCGCTCTTATTTCGTTTCGCTTGAGCCAGGAAACCTCTTTGTAGGACTCTAAAGACTCGTCAATACGCCGGCAGTAGGTGATGATCATATCAAACACCCACAAACCGCAAGCGGTCTGCTAAACGTAACGGCCACCCGGGTATTGAGTGATCAGAAGATCAACGAGCAAGCCCGCTCACACTCCTGTGAATCCAACCAGTAACACTTACCGCACAGTCCGGTCTGTTCGTCTGATATGTCGCATATCTCGCCTAGGGGTGGTAAATGTCAGACCCCAATAGCTTGATAAGTCATGCCAATGTAAGGTCCATAACAAGCATGAAACTACTGATAACACTTACAAGTAAATCAGTGCAACCCTGGCCAGGGATTTCCAGTTATGGCCAGTCGAGCATAGCTCAACATCAACCCCCAATACCGAGAGAGACGAATCCCCTCCTATCGCTCATTGCCTCCATGTGAATCGGGACTGTACCTAAAAACCACCTGTTTGCACGACTCAGTAGAGCCATGGTAGGGTGGAAATCAAAGCACAGTGGGAGACACACAAGACTCTATGACGATCTCGGGTCAACAGACTAAGCTGTACCAGTGTCACTAGAGAACTGCCATCTGACGTGAGGTATAATACCATCTGGGAGTTCTCGACGAGTCCGTTCAGTGTACCCAGTCTCCACTGAGCACCCGCATACCATCTCTGATGTCAAACACCAATGGATATGGGATCATCCATCGCCCATCACATGGGTCGAGAAGATATACGCTAGTCTACTCTGGAATATCGATGCCCCGTCTCGATATTCCCACGACTAGGAACTTTGAAGGATGTACTCATGGACTACCCAGGCCCCACTAGTATGATTTACATCATAGTCCTGGAAGTCGAGTACACATCCTAAAGGCTTTATCAACATGTAATAGAGAGACTGCAAGTATACATGTTAAGATAAAGAGCAACCAGATAGCGTACTATCATGTCGAGCGAGAAAGTCCTACCTATATATGTCCCAGCATCCACTACAATATACATCCTATGTACAGTAATGGCCTCTAGGGCATACATATAACTAACAGAGGGTGTATCGAGACAGGGCATCGATACTCCAGAGTAGACTAGCGTATACGCCTCTTGACCTATATGATGGGCGATGGATGATCCCACATCCATTGGTGTTTGACATCAAAGATGGTATACGGGTGCTCAGTAGAGACTGGGTACACTGAATGGACTCGCCGAGAAATCCTAATTGGTATTACACCTATCATCAGATAGCAGTTCTCTGGTGACACTGGTACAGGTTAGTGTGTAGACCCGAGATCGTCATAGAGTCTTGTGTGATTCCCACTGTGCTTTGATTTCCAACTTACCACTTGTTCCCTGCCGAAAAACCGGAGACGCGATAAATGTCTTGCCTGAATTTCGGTGCAGATGCTAATGTAATTTAATATATCAAATATATGATTATACATTAAATTATCGAATATATGATATTTATTGTAACAAGATAAAATAATACAATTAACATATATCACATATATATCAATGTATTACCCGAGTGAGAAAAAGAATATTTAAGTGACCTTATATTAGTTAATGTAATTTGATATATCAAATATATGATTATACATTAAATTATCGAATCAATACTTGATCCGATAATCCGGCTATTTCATAAATAACCGACTAATATAATCTGTATTAGTTCATCGAATCAACACTTGATCCGATGACCCGGCTATATCACATATACCCGGCCGATATCACATATCGCGAGAATCTAATACGGTATCACATACACGTATTGTTCTCGGTCCCGCATATATCACATATGTGCTCCTACTCCGTTTTGCCTGAGCTAGGAAACCTCTGTGTAGGACTCTAAAGAATCGTCAATACGCCGGCAGTAGGTGATGATCATATCAAACACCCACAAGCTGCAAGCGGTCAGCTAAATGTAACAGCCACCCAGCTATTGAGCGATCAGAAGATCAACAAGCAAGTCTGTACATTCTCCTGCGAATCCAATCAGTAACACTCCCGTACAGTCCGATCTCTTCGTCTGATATGTCACATATTTCGCCTAGGGATGGTAAACGTCAGACCCCAGTAGCTTGATAAGTCGTGTCGATATGAGGTCCATAACAGTTCGAGAAACTACTGATAACTCTTACCAGTAAATCTCAGTAACCCTAGCCAGGGATTTCCAGTTATAGCCAATCGAACACAGCGCAACATCAACTCCCTATACCGGGAGAGACGAATCCCCTCCTATCGCTCATTGCTTCCATGTGATTCGGGACTGTACCCAAAAGCCACCTTTTTGCACGCCCTCTTGGACGTGGTATGATGGAAATCAAAGCACAGTGGGAATCACACAAGACTCTATGACGATGTCGGGTCTACAGACTAACCTATACCAGTGTCACCAGAGAACTGCCATCTGACGTGAGGTATAATACCATCTAGGAGTTCTCGGCAAGTCCGTCCAGTGTACCCAGTCTTCACTGAGCACCCATATACCTTCTCTGATGTCAAACACCAATGGATATGGGATCATCCATCGCCCATCATATGGGTCAAGAAACGCATATGCTAGTCTACTCTGGAGTATCGATGCCCTGTCTCGGTACTCCCACGACTAGGAACATTTGAAGGATGTACTTGGTGACTACACTGTCCCCACTAATATGATCTGCATCATAGTCCTGGTAGTCAAGTACTCATCCTAAGGGCTTTATCAACATGTGATATAGAGACAATCAAAGTACATGAAGATAAAGGGTAACCAGATAGCATACTATCATGTCGAGCAAGAAAGTCCTCCCTATATATGTCCAAGCATCCACTACAATATACAACGTATGTACAGTAATGGCCTCTAGGGCATACATATAACTAACAATCTCCCACTTGCACTAGGGCCATCTGTTGTAGTATCTCATACCCAACAATAAGCTGTGGTTGAAGTATCTCATACTCAAACATCCCATAAAAGTCTCTACTGGAAATAGGCCTTTGTGAGTGGATTCGCGCTGTTGTCCTCTGTGTCTACTCTCCTAACCTTGATCTCCCTGAAGATCAACTATCTTCATGATCAGGTGATACTACCTAAGAATATGTCTGGATCTTTGATGGGACGGGGGTTCCTAGGCATAAGCCACAACTCCATTGTTACACAATGGCAGGAATGAAGTTCATCTCATGAACTAAAATATATCCAGACTGCCTCTTTGGTAGCATCCTTGGTAACGATGTATCTTGCCTTTAATCGTCTAGTAAGTCACGGTATCTAGGTTGGAACTCTTCCAACATACCGTCCCTCCACTGAGGATAAAGACAATGCCTGCGACTGACATTCAGTCGTCCTTATCACCCTGGAACCTTTCCAGTCATTCTCCCCAGGATCGATTGATACCATCTCACTACAACTAGTGAGTATCCTAACATCCAATTAGATCTATCTCATAGATCCATAACCCAGGATTCAGGAGGTATCACCTTGAACCTATATGGAGAATCTTTGTGATAAGAGGAGATTGACCGAGTGTAGCATAGGAAACTCCTTCCCTATCAAGAGTATGTCATCCACATACTCTACGAGGATCACCACCATACTCTCTACTTCCTTGTTGTATATACAAGGTTCATCTACCATTTTGATGAAGTCAAACTCTTTGACTACCACATCAAAACAGATGTTCCAACTCCGCGATGCCTGATTTATCACATAAAACAACTTGCACACGTTTCCGCTGCTCCCACTGTCTACGAAGCCCTCTGGCTGTGTACTTATAGACGCTCCTTTCCAAATCATTATTTAGAAAAGCAGTCATGACACCCAACCGCCAGATATCATAGTCATGGTATGTAGCAGTGGCAAGTAGGATCTGGATGGACTTAAGCATAGCTTTAAAAGTCTCAACTTTTCCATGTACACCAAGTAATCTTCTCAAGATATACTTGCTCTTGATGGGGATTTAACCCTTCAGATAAAGCAAACAAAGTCCATACTTTGTTGGTGTATAAGAATTCCATCTCAGATCGCTAAGCATCCAGCCATTCTCATAGAGTCACCACTCCTGATGGCCAGCTCAAAACTAGTTGGGTCATTATCTCATGATGCAATCCTCTCTCCCACTGTCATAGAGAAACCGAAGTATCTCTCAGGTGGATGAGGAACCCTACTAGATCGGCGGAGAGGCTGAGGTTCGTTGGAAGCTATTGAATCCTTTTGGTTTACCAAATCATCAGCTGCAGTTTGTATAGCTGGAACTCCTTCCAGTTCTACCTCATGACCACTTATTTCTTCATAAGAAATACCCTTTCCCAAAGGTGGCATGCTGAGAAAACAAAACATCTTTTGTTCCTCAGTTTGGTAGAAGATATTCCCTTGCGAATGCTTGGGATATCCAACAAACTTCCACAGAACTGACCTTACCTCGAGCTTGTCCGGATTTTGCTTTTGACATAGGCCGGACAACCCCAAATCTTAACTTCCTTAAGAGATGGGCTCTTCCCATACCATATCACATATGGAGTGGTTGGCATCTGATTTGGTTGGAACCCTATTCAATAGGTATGCAACTTCTCAAGTGCATAACCCCAAAAGAAAATAGGCAACTCAGTAGTACTTATCATAGAGCACACCATATCACATAGGGTGTGATTGCTCCGTCCCGATACACCGACGTGCTGTGGTGTATACGGAGGAGTAATGCTGAGAGAGAATCTCATTCTCCTTTAGAATAGTCCAGGAATTCCGTGCTCAAGTATTCTCCTCCTTGATCACATCAAAGGACATAATACTTATACCCGTTTTTGGTTCTCTACTTCTAACTTATATTCTGTGATTATCTCAAAAGTTTCGGACTTGTGTTTCAACAGGAACATATGTCTGAATCTTGAGAGATCATCAGTGAATGTAATGAAGTACAAAGAACCGGTCCTTGCATATGTAGACAGGGGACCTTCATACATCAGCATGTATCAATCCCAAGAGTTCACTAACTCTTTCTCCGTTTCCAATGAACGGAGCTTTGGTCATCTTATCTTTGTGACATGACTGGTAAGTTTTACAAGATGTAAATCCAAACTAATTTAAATACGCATCTTTATGTAACTTCAGCTAGTCGGGTCGCATTGATATGACCTAGTCTACAATGCCTCAAGAAGGATTCGTTCATTTCTGAACTCTTCCTCTTGTGTGTGTTCTGTACGTTAAGAACTGTGGTTTGATTTAGAATGTCTATGCTTTTAGATAACGTGCCTGAACCGATCAACTCTTGATATAGGAAATGTTCAAAACATTATCCAACAATACAAAATTATATCCTTCTTTACTAATAAAGAGATTGATATGATGTTGTATATCTGGTTCGGTATCTAATAACATTCGTTCAGAATCAATGCATTCTGGTAATACAGGGTGATAACTACCAACAGACTTGGCTGCAACACTTGCATCATTTCTAACTCTTGAAACTTATGTTGGAGATAGTGCCCTCATAGTCAATTATTGGATCGCAGGTACGTGATTGCAATGATTGCGGAGGACCTATCCCGGTAGAACAGTCTTGCTCGAGATGATAGTATGCTATCTGGTTTGCCTTTATCAGTCGTGTACATGTTCAGGTGACTGATTGCATGTTACACTTTGATAGAGCCCTTAGGATCTTGCTTTACTACCAACAGTATGATGGCGGTCATATACGTGAGAGTTGGGTAGTTTATATGCATATCCTTAATTGTGGTCCCTAGTCGTGGGAGTTTCGAGACAGGGCATCGATACTCCGGAGTAGACTAGTGTATACAGTCGAGACCCCGACGAGGGGCGGTGGCCGGTCTCACAAGCCACTGGTGTCAGTTGGATCACCTAAGATGTATACAGGTGCTCATTGGGTTATGAGTACACCGGACAGGACTCGCCGGGAATCTGCTAGTTAGTACTATACCTATCGTCAGATAGCAGTTCCCTGGTGACATGTGTACAGGTTAGTTCATCGACCTGAGGTCGTCATTTGTCTCGTGTGAGTTCCCACTGTGCTTTGATTTCTACCCTACCACGGCTCAAAGGAGTCGTGCAAACAGGTAGCTTTTGGGTACAGTCCCGAGCCATATGGAGGCACGTGAGCGGATCGGCAGGGGATTCGTCTCTCCCGGTATTGGGGGCGAGGTCGTGCTGTGTCTAGGAGAGCCATTACACATAGTCCATGGCCATGGCAGGAGATTTACTGGTAGGTACTCCAGTAGTATCTCAGGGTGTTTTTGGGCTACACTCCGACATGACTTATACTGCTTCTGGGGGTCTGACGTTACTAGCTCCCTAGGCGGATATGCAATACTCATTGACGAACGGACCGGACTGTATATACATTGTCACTGTTAGGCTCAGTAGGGTTTCCGGATAAGTTCGCTCATCGGCCTCCCTTGAGTTCGCTCATCGGCCTCCCTTGAGGTCAGTCCATGGGCAGCCGTTACGCATAGCTAGTGCCGCTGACGGTTTGTGGTTAAACCCACTGCCAGGGTACTGACGAGTCATTAGAGTCCCCCACAGACAGTTTCCCAAGTTCGGGCGAAACGTTGTAGAGGCCGTATGGTTTTATGGCAGGGTTCGGAAAATGCACGTGCGTTTACGCACGTGTCAGTTTTCGGACAGATGATACTGGTCGGCTTTGGTTTAAGCCGGATCCGAGTATTATATTGAGTAGGTATAATATCTTTGTCTCAGTTGCATTTGTATTCGGTCGTAATACAAATGCGGGTATATTTATACAGTTATGGGGTTATCCTGAAAGTCGTTTTAGGATCACTTTTGGAAGTTGCCAGTTTCCAGTTTTCTATCAGCCGTCTTTTAACATTTGGTTAAAGACGGATTTATCTTTTCTTGGATGAGGGTGAGTCATGCTTCTAGAAGGTTCTAGAAGGTTCTAGAAATTGGTGACAAGGTTAATGACTCATGCTTTGATTTCAATGATGTTTTGTTTTCCTTAAGATATTTTCTTTTGTGTTCACATTATGATATTTTGTTCTAATGGTCACCCCCCTCTCCTACGGTCACCCCCCCACTCCTATAAGTGGCCGGCCCCCTTCCTCTCTCTCACACACTTGATGTTTTCATTTGTGAAAAGATTATGATAGCATTTGGGGTGTATGGAATTTCACAGCTCATTTCATTCCAACACCCGATTCCCACGGCAACTTCATTAACCGTCCGTCCATAGCTTTGGACGGAACGAGACAAAGTCATCCACTCATTCTCTACATCATTCTTGGTCGTCTCTTCTAGCAAACTTGACGACCGAGTTGCCTCAAGTCAGAGGCGGGAGCCCGTTTAAAGAATCAGTGATGTGGTGCCACCTGGACGAGCAGATCGGAGATCGACGAGATCGGAGCAGCCGCAACGGAGCGTGGGATGATGGTTAAAGAACGAAGGACTCGGATCGTTCGGTATAACCTTTCTACACTCTTTACAGTTTGTTAGTTTAGCAATAATGGAAGATCCGGGTTAAAGTATACGATAGCGCCAGTTAAAAAGTTTTTGTTCCGCATTTGGCGTCTGTAGACTGCCGGGGCGCTAGCGTAGACTTACAGTGGTATCAGAGCCTCACCATTTTGCTATACTAGCTTGTGCTAACGCGTTTAAAACTTCGATCGAACCGGAAATCAAAAATCGCAATTTTTCAATTCGACAGTTTCTGTTAATTTTCAAACTGGTCCAAATGTCATTTTGACCATACCAGAAAATCAAGCAGGGTGTTTTAGGAATACTGGAGAAATTCGACAAAGTGAGTCGACTGTTCCACCGCGGATCCGCGGCCCCAGCAGTTGTCTTGGCCGCGGATCCGCCGCAAGAAAGTCGCATCACTTTGCCAATTTTCTACAGTGAATTCTGTGTTGGAAATTGGGATTTTTGGTATATATATTTTGGGCCCAGGTTTTGTTACTGTTCTTCAGATTTGCATAGGGCCCACTTTATGATATTTTGTCGATCGAAATTTAAACATGTTAGTTTACAGTGCTTACATTATATCTCCGACCGGGAATGTCATTTGATCGGTAAACCGCGTCTGATTGCTATAGTTCTTTTAGACGGGTTTGCGAACGTGACATTCGCGTTGATGTTCTGTGTTGTGCTGTGATGTTGCGGATTTGTCGTGGTGGATAGCAGTGTGCAATGGTAGTACAGTTTGAGTTTATTTGTACATTTGATATTGCGGGGCGAGCGTCCAACATGTGGACTGCCGTCACTGCCTGTTGTATAATATTCTTTTGGGGCACGACCAGGTTGCGGTCGATGTACCTGTTGTACTATTTTTCATTAATGTACTAGGTTTTGCCCCGCGACGGAGTGCACGGATAGCCGGGTTCTGGAGGGCAACGGGTCCGCATCTCATGGCTTTGAGAGGCAGAGGGGCCCCACTCTAAAATTGGCAGACTATTCGCCGTACTCGTAGGGGGTACAGGTTGACCCAAGGAGGGGTGCTCAATTTACCGGATTCCGTGAAGTGCCGGGTGTTCCATTCACTATGCTGTGGGGACTACCTCGCTTCAGGTTTTGGCGGGTAACTTGCCGCACCCGTAGGGGTCTAGGTTTCATTGCACAGGCTATCCACACGACAGGGGAACGTCGGGTTTCAGCAGCGGCTCTGTGAAACCCGGGGATCCCAGATTATCTGTATTGTTCTGTGATGCTTATTACTTTTCTGTAATGTTGCATATTATCACGCCTGGAGCGATTATTGTATATTGGTTTATATACTATTAGATGTTGTATATGTTTTACACCCGCGCTAGTCCAGTCCCCGCTCTGTCATTAGTTAAGTAACCTAACGGGTGATGACGGGACCCAGTGACGAATGCGGATGGCATATACGTACATTTTATTTTCGTTCTTTTTTTGGTGTGATTGATTGATGGGACTACGTTGATTCTGATCAATGCAAAGTTAAACAAACCTGTTTACAGTTGTTGGAACAAATTTAAAAAGTGTTATTGCAAAGACGTTTCCTTTTGTTTTGCATAGCGGTATTCAGTGGAATATCCTGCACCTCATTCGACGGGGCAAGGGCCGATATCCCTTCACCGGGACTGACCCCTTGGGCAGAAGTTTGCGTCAGGGTAATAACTTCACTATAGTCGATTACAAGTTGCTTTGCATAGCGGTATTCAGTGGAATATCCTGCACCTCATTCCACGAGGAAAGAGCCGAGATCCCTTCACCGGGAGTGACCTCTTTAGCAAAGGTTTTCGCCACTATATTTTAAAAAGCTATCAGGTTCCTTCAACGAGATCAAGTTCATTATGCTAAAGGTTTTTCGCCAAAACCAGCCGTAGCCCTCCGTCGTTTCTTATGGATGGTCAGTAATATTCAAGCTATGTTTTTTGGCTTTCGTCAAGGCATAGTGTTTGGTAGTTGCTGGGGTATTCATTTGTTGCATAGATAGATGTGTTGGTTTGGGACAGTCGTATTACCTTGTTGGCTTTCGTCAAGGGAATGTACGGGTGGGTTCAAATTAACAAGATAATGACGGGCAGAACTTGACATGTGTCTTATGATTTGTTGACTTTCGCCAATGTCATAAGAACATGGGGTAAAAATCATATCGGGAGTTTCTAAAGAAACTGAAACTTGCCAGGCTTGCGCATACCTTCTGGAGTGTGATAACGCGAGTGGATTCCGTCACGTTATCATGCGATGAGAGTTGGATCCCGATTCCCACTGATGAGTTGGTTTACTCTTCGGGTGATCCCGATTGATTCTTCTTTCAGGTTTGGGGGAGAATTTGACAGGACAGTGGGAGGTTTCCGGATTAGATAAAGTGATAACCATTCTGATCTAGGTTAGAGTGCACGCAGAGTGTTTCTTTTCTCTCTCTCTTTGGCAGCGACCTTTGACCGACCCTAGACTATGACTCAGTGACCAAGTTGACCGAACCTTCTTAAAATACTGGCTTTTGGATTGTCTATGTTGCATAAGTCATTGCCACTCCTTCTTTTACCCTTTGCATTTCTCAGAACACCCGTATTACTACGGATATCCACTTCCATTGGATAGATCCATCGTATGGTTATATACGAACTCGAAGGGACTTCTTCGAGAATGGATCCAGGTTCAGGAGAAATAGAATTGGTTTATTCAGTTGTCTTTTATTATCACCTTCTCTCAGGTTGCGAGAGCTCCTTGGTTTAGGAGAGTACACCTATTACGCTTATTGGATAGTCTTATTCCAAACCATAGGCAGGTGCCGAAAGGTAGGGAATGAAGAAAACCAATTAGCCTAAGTAGGGTGTGCAGAAGGAAATATGTAAAGACAAAATAAAGGGATTAGAAAGAGGGCAAAGTAAATTGCGACTGATATCATTCACGACCAAAACCGCGTACTTCATCGCCACTCCTATTTCACCTTTAAAGGAATAAGGTATTATTCAGTTGTCTTTTATCATCACCTTCTCTCAAGATACGAGTACTCCTTGGTTTAGGAGGGTACACCTATTATGCTTACTGGATAGTCTTCTTCCAAACCATAGGCTGGTGCCGAACGGTAGGGAAGGAAGAAAACCATTTAGCCTAATGATGGTGTACAGAAGGTAACGACTAAAGACAAATAAAGGGATTTGGAGAGATGGCAATAAAGTATACGGTTGAAGTCATGAATTGGATTATGGAAGAGGCATTGCTATGAATACCAGGATACCCCTACGAAACATTTTCATGTTTCAGTGCATTGTTAAAAGAAAACTGTTTTCCCGATTGGATACTTACTCCAAGGGTATGTATTTACCAGGTTTCATTCTCATATCTGTATGGTTTTACAGATGATGAGTGGGAGTAAGTTATTGGGAATTAGGTGATTATCCTCATTATATCGGAATTCGTTGTAATTGGTGATATTTGAGGAAATCGCCAGGGTACAGTTTTCAACCTACGACGCACAGGTTATGAGTTGTTCAACTCAGCGGACTTATACAGAGTATTGTATGTTGTCCAAGTGTCCATCTGGACAAAGGGGTAGGTCCTCGTACTATGTTCTGTTTACTTATAACTTCTCTAGTATTTAGACAAGTGTTTCGTAGAAATACAGGTCTAAGTTTTGAGAAGTTGTGGATATAAGAATAAAGTAGAGAACCAGGTATCACAAGTATCGGGATTCTTCAAAGAGATCGAAGATGTAGATTCTTGTGATTGGTATTCAGATAATAGTAATGGTTTTGAGAAACTTGTTTCTCTTTCAGGTCACTCATAGGTGGATGGATTCCTAAGTTGAGTAATGCTGATTAGCCTCTTTCCATTAAAGTGATATGCACTGGAGACAGCTGCATGATTTGAATATGGTTCCAATTAAATCAGTGCCAAAGTTTCTATATTGGATATAGAATGGTTCGTACCTTAAAAGATGTTAAGGTACGGGGTGTTGTCCAGCTTATGCTTAAAACCAGAATCTGGATAACTCAGGGCACGTTTCTGTAATGGCTGTTTGTGGGTTGACCCTGGCTATGACGAGGGTTGATATTCTACCATTTGGAAGATCAATAGTGATATTGTTCTTGACTTGCTACAGTTTTAGTAAAATGGATCTTTTTCAGAAAACAGTAGTGGGAGTATGGTAGAACTAGAAGTGATTCCAGAACCGCGAACGATTACGGAAAATTTAATAGGACCTATATATTCAATCAAGTTTGACATTCCAATAGCCACTCCGCAGATATGGTGGGTAACCTCAGACACCCGAGAGGTACTCCGGTAGCCTCAAGGACGGTGACAGTGAGGTTCTTATCTACCCAGACTTGACACTACTGTTGTTCCAGGCTATGAGACCCGGTAGGAGGGTTGTCGTAGTAAGTGGGAGCATCGGAAGCATAGTGGGCAAGTAGCTTATATCTATTTATAGACTTGAGCAGTTATAGCGGAGATAGATCATCTAATTTTGATGTGACAGTCATGGGTTTGACTTCAATCAGAATAGGGGATGGATCTGTTAAGAAGGTAGTAGGGTGTGATGTCATGGTATCTGGATGACAGACACAGAGTAGGAAGTAAAATTCCTATACTACGATCGGTTGTACTGTGGTCGTCACACAGTTGTTTCTCCAGACAGGATATGGATATAATATTTGACATTCTGGTTTCTGGATCTACGGTTTTAGATCTGGATTTGGGTAGTTTCCCAAATGTGGGTACTTTGACAGATATTCTAATGGTTTTTAGAATAGTTGACTCCTAGCATGGTGGTGTACCTGCAGGGGATGGAGTCACCCTCTCTAAAGGTGTCATGTAGACTAAAGGGGAGAGGGCTGTGTATGATTGGCAGATCACTTGCTTAGGCAATTGAGTCAATCATGAGATGTCAAGTACCACACCAGATGTTGTTTTTGCACTAGATGCGATAAGTTTGTATTAATCCAATCCTAGAGAAATATAAGGAAGCAGTTTTAGAACATAAGTGGATGTTCTACGGATTTGATGACGGCAACCTCCTTCGGGAGACGATTATCATTCCAGGCTTCAAAGGTGACATGGTTGACAGAGAGATTGTCAGAGTTACAGTTTTTCCCTCTGACGAAGAGGGACAGTATTATGGACAGGTGGTCCAAGAGGATACTGTGGGTGGCATGGTGCCCGATACTGATTAGGTTCAGTGATCGATACAGTCTAAGAAGTTTGGTTTTGGAGTTCATTTATGAACTAGGTCCCATCAGATTTCCAGACATATTCTAAGACAGGTATTACTCAATTCGGGAGATGGCTTTCTCCGCGAACTTGAGATTTAGAGAGATATAGAAAGAAACATCTAGGCGGATCCACTCACTGAGGCTATTTCTCAAACACAATAGTTTTACAAACGTGCTTTGTGAAACTGATTAGTAGAGGAGTTGGATGTTCGGTTTCACACGGGCTGTGAGTAGTCGACATCGCAATAATTAGCCTTGAGTGCAAGTGGGAGATTGTTGGAGATAGTGCCCTCATAGTCAATTATTGGATCGCAGGTACGTGATTGCAATGATTGCGGAGGACCTATCCCGGTAGAACAGTCTTGCTCGAGATGATAGTATGCTATCTGGTTTGCCTTTATCAGTCGTGTACATGTTCAGGTGACTGATTGCATGTTACACTTTGATAGAGCCCTTAGGATCTTGCTTTACTACCAACAGTATGATGGCGATCATATACGTGAGAGTTGGGTAGTTTATATGCATATCCTTAATTATGGTCCCTAGTCGTGGGAGTTTCGAGACAGGGCATCGATACTCCGGAGTAGACTAGTGTATACAGTCGAGACCCCGACGAGGGGCGGTGGCCGGTCTCACAAGCCACTGGTGTCAGTTGGATCACCTAAGATGTATACAGGTGCTCATTGGGTTATGAGTACACCGGACAGGACTCGCCGGGAATCTGCTAGTTAGTACTATACCTATCGTCAGATAGCAGTTCCCTGGTGACATGTGTACAGGTTAGTTCATCGACCTGAGGTCGTCATTTGTCTCGTGTGAGTTCCCACTGTGCTTTGATTTCTACCCTACCACGGCTCAAAGGAGTCGTGCAAACAGGTAGCTTTTGGGTACAGTCCCGAGCCATATGGAGGCACGTGAGCGGATCGGCAGGGGATTCGTCTCTCCCGGTATTGGGGGCGAGGTCGTGCTGTGTCTAGGAGAGCCATTACACATAGTCCATGGCCATGGCAGGAGATTTACTGGTAGGTACTCCAGTAGTATCTCAGGGTGTTTTTGGGCTACACTCCGACACGACTTATACTGCTTCTGGGGGTCTGACGTTACTAGCCCCCTAGGCAGATATGTGATACTCATTGACGAACGGACCGGACTGTATATACATTGTCACTGTTAGGCTCAGTAGGGTTTCCGGATGAGTTCGCTCATCGGCCTCCCTTGAGTTCGCTCATCGGCTTCCCTTGAGGTCAGTCCATGGGCAGCCGTTACGCATAGCTAGTGCCGCTGATGGTTTGTGGTTAAACCCACTGCCAGGGTACTGACGAGTCATTAGAGTCCCCCACAGACAGTTTCCCAAGTTCGGGCGAAACGTTGTAGAGGCCGTATGGTTTTATGGCAGGGTTCGGAAAATGCACGTGCGTTTACGCACGTGTCAGTTTTCGGACAGATGATACTGGTCGGTTTTGGTTTAAACCGGATCCGAGTATTATATTGAGTAGGTATAATATCTTTGTCTCAGTTGCATTTGTATTCGGTCATAATACAAATGCGGGTATATTTATACAGTTATGGGGTTATCCTGAAAGTCGTTTCAGGATCACTTTTGGAAGTTGCCAGTTTCCAGTTTTCTATCAGCCGTCTTTTAACATTTGGTTAAAGACGGATTTATCTTTTCTTGGATGAGGGTGAGTCATGCTTCTAGAAGGTTCTAGAAGGTTCTAGAAATTGGTGATAAGGTTAATGACTCATGCTTTGATTTCAATGATGTTTTGTTTTCCTTAAGATATTTTCTTTTGTGTTCACATTATGATATTTTGTTCTAATGGTCACCCCCCTCTCCTACGGTCACCCCCCCACTCCTATAAGTGGCCGGCCCCCTTCCTCTCTCTCACACACTTGATGTTTTCATTTGTGAAAAGATTATGATAGCATTTGGGGTGTATGGAATTTCACAGCTCATTTCATTCCAACACCCGATTCCCACGGCAACTTCATTAACCGTCCGTCCATAGCTTTGGACGGAACGAGACAAAGTCATCCACTCATTCTCTACATCATTCTTGGTCGTCTCTTCTAGCAAACTTGACGACCGAGTTGCTTCAAGTCAGAGGCGGGAGCCCGTTTAAAGAATCAGTGATGTGGTGCCACCTGGACGAGCAGATCGGAGATCGACGAGATCGGAGCAGCCGCAACGGAGCGTGGGATGATGGTTAAAGAACGAAGGACTCGGATCGTTCGGTATAACCTTTCTACGCTCTTTACAGTTTGTTAGTTTAGCAATAATGGAAGATCCGGGTTAAAGTATACGATAGCGCCAGTTAAAAAGTTTTTGTTCCGCATTTGGCGTCTGTAGACTGCCGGGGCGCTAGCGTAGACTTACAACTTATCATCCATTCTCAGTTCTCTACCTATCTGCAGCCCATGTAACAAATTACATTTGCGGGATCCTGATCCGGTATCTCATACCCAGGACGTAAAGGATACTGAGAAACAGTTCTCGGTAATGAACACACCCGAAGATGATGCATCAGCATGCACTTTCTTTGTTTGGGCGGCACGGGAATTCTGGTAATCCCCTATTTCCTGCTCTGTCTTATAACAATTATAAGTTGAAGTGGGACCAACGTTCCCTAGCGCGGTATAATAAGCGGGTTCGGTCAATACATCCATATTATTATCTTGATTAAGGCGTGACATGGTCGCTACCTGGAGAGAGATAGAAGAAAACACTCAGCGTATGCTCTTGCAAGATTAGATTGGTTATTAATATATCTAATCAGGATGTCTCCCACTGTTTTAGTCAAATCTTCCTTTAAACCCTAAAAGGAAAGACTAGCCGGGATTAATTACACTCTACAAGTTCGCCAATCTTTCAGCCAGGCTAGTGCCGGTATTTTGAGGGAGGTTCCCCATGCTTTCACACGGACCTAATTAAAATAAACCTCGTTTTCCCAGGGGTGTAACCCCGTTGACACCTTTCTAGACACCTACTTGATCGGCTAATTGTAATGTGTAAAACTCTCCCAGGAGTAACTCTTACTCGCAGTGGGTATCGGGATCCAACTATCTCATAGAAGGTATGCAATCTCATTGCAAATTTCAACACTTGAAATTCCCGATAATATTTTACCCCTAACATCCTATGACCTTGACGAAAGCCAACAAACCATAGGCTACCAGTCAAGTTCAACCCGTCATTTCCCGATTGAATTAAACCCACCCGCACGACCCTTGACGAAAGCCAACAAAGTCGCACGACTACCCTAACTCAATCGCATCATATGCTTATACAGATAAGCATAAATAGCTACCGCACACTACGCCTTGACGAAAGCCAACCAACGTAGTACAAATACTATGAAGTACTTATCTGAAATGACGGAGGGCTACGACAGGTTTTTAAGAAAACTCTTTGCGAAATGAACTTGATATCGTTGTAGAATCGAGTGATTTTAAAAGGAATGTTTTTGAGGGTTTTACTAGTTTCGCTAATGAGGTCACTCCCGGTGAAGGGATCTCGGCTCTTTCCTCATCGAATAAGGTGCAGGATATTTCACAAATATCACTATGCAAAGCAAAAACTATAGAAACAATCAAAAGACAAACCGAGTTTGTAGCATCTGCTAGTTTCGCTAAAGAGGTCACTCCCGGTGAAGGGATCTCGGCTCTTTCCTTATTGAATAAGGTGCTGGATGTTCTACAAGGAACACCTCTATGCAAAGCAAGAACTAGAGCTACCTGTTTTTGAGACAAGTTTCTACAACATCTTTAGGTTTCTTTTAGTTTCATTAATCTCATTAATGAAGTCCCATTTTATTATGCTTCACAAGCATCATATTTGAAACGAAATCAGCAATATAACATATATCTCATATATATAATATAAACATTCGTCTCAGGCAGTAATATGATCTCATCACAGAACATTGCAGCAGAAGAACATATATGAAATATTGGATATATTAGGAGGTCCGTATTTTAATACGAGCCTGTATAAAACACGGATTCCACGGTCGCGATGAATAGCCAAACCCACATCTCTAGACCCCTACGAGAGCGGCAAGTAACACTGCCAATTCTAGGGTTAGGAGATCCGGTCTTGACTCCTCGAGATAGTCTCCCACTGGACCCTAGAACCCGGTTACTTGTGCTCCCCGCCTTGGGTCTACCTAATGCGGAAAAGTAAATAATATACAATGGTGACATCATCCTCATCCCGGAAGTGCCCCAATAAAAGAATATTACATACAATGAATTTTACATGAATGAAAATAAAAACCCTCATCTAACATAAAACCCCCGGCTATTCAAAACGCGACGATCCAATATAACATATCACAGCAACACATAATATCTCATATCATCAACGTAAGCAAGCATGCGTATCCCGATTGTCGTTGATGTATAGCAACGAAGCCGGCGATACATCACATACTACGCTTACGGTCACAGAAAAAAAAGTGTAAAACTACAACAGTTGGAATCCGCAACCTCCTTAGACATCTCATGCCTAACCAAATGAATTCCTTAGACATCTCAAGCCTAACAATTATAAACCCCGCATTTTAGTCTCGATCTCGAAAACACTTTTCAATATCTACTCGGGCAATTCAACAAGATTCCCGATATCCTGATCGAATGCTCATCACAAACTTTAGTAGACGGCTGCACCCCCGGATGCCGTCGACGAAGTGCACTAAGGCGGAAAACCGCTGCCACGAGCACCTGAACGGATGCCTTTTGGAGACGGGGTTCTCCTACAGTCACTTGGACGGGGCTATGTCGCGTGGCAATCTATTAAGTTTACCCGGCGAGTATCCGCGTACGCTACGTGATTGCGACGGACTTTTGATCGCATCAAAATCCTGTGGCAACCGATCATCTGAGACTAAACTGCTAGATTTATAACATTCAAATTAGTTATCTCATAACTACTTGTGGATTCCAAATATTGTATTACATTCCAGATAAATAGACAATGTTAAACTTTCAGATTGAATAAACAAATACCTAAGATTTCCCAAATAGCTCAACACTTGAGCGGAGTTCAAAAAATATCCATCACATGCCACAGTACCAATGGTCCAGCCGTAGAAGGGTCAAACCAGCGCCTCACATGTGGCAACGCCGTACTGCCCAAACCCTAAGGTTTAGAGGCAGTTCAGACGGTTACATAATCGAGTTAAGGTTTGTGTTCTTCTAGAGGGTCTACCGCGTTACTTGCACGACTATGAATGTTCTTTAATTAAGGAAAAAATCCAACACTTGGAAAAATTTTCGGCAGGGGAAAAAGTGAGTTATTGATATCCGTTCGAACTTTTTAACACGTTCTAAATTACCCGAAAAACTAAACGAAGTTAAACTTTCCGATCGAATCAACGAATACAAAAGATCTCCAGAAAACTCAACACTTGAGTAGAATTAAAAATTCTGAGAAGCATGCAAGGATACCTACAGATGTTACTGTAGAAAAATGAGTCCCTAATATCCATATACGGCCGCGGAACCGCCGCGCAAGGCAGGGTATTGCCGCGGTTCCGCGGCGCTTTATTTTCACATTAATTCTTAGAATTCTCTGCTTAATTTTCTGAGTATTTTTAATATGAAAAATTTCAACTTTTTGAAAAATTTCCAGAGAACGGGTTAAAATGACGTTTCGGGGTTCGATCGGACTTTAAACTTCGTCTAGACATCGCCTAAAACTCTAGCTTGGCTCTGATACCACTGTAGGGTTACTAGGCACTGTCACAAGGGTCTATAAGGAATAACCATGCCCGATTTAAAATTTAGACGTGCCGAACAACCCTAACCAAGATCTTAGATTAGAGATTAGGCGAAACAAAGAACAAGTAAACAACTTTACTTCTAAGAGTTAGGGATTACAACGTTTGTAGTCCGTTCGTTCACTTCTAAATCTTCGTGTTGAGGTCCCTTCGCTGCGATCATCGAGTACCCGGACTCAAGAGAGGCTCCATGAAGAGAAAGATGCAAATTTGCTTCCGATCTTCAATAACTAAGATGATCTACCTTGAAGAAACTCAAACCCAAGCTCTTGCTTTGCTAATAAAGTATTAGCAAAGCAAACACCCTAATCTAAGCGGCTAGAATAGATGAGGATGATGAAGTAGGAATTTAGCAATCTTTTGTTTTCAATTTCTCACTCATTATCATCACTTTGCAAAAAGCTAGAAAGCTTTATCAAGAGGAAGAAGAAGAAGAATCTATTTTGTGATGAATAATGAAACTTATGTGAGGTTAGAAATGCAAGCATGGGTTAAGAAAGAAAACTTAACCCTTGTAGAGATTTAACTAGGGTAAAGGGTTGAGTTGGGTTAAAGAAATATCTATGCAAAATATCACAAAATATCAAGGTCAAAGTCAAAGCTTCAAGAAGCTTCTTGAAAGCTTCATGAAAGCTTAACCCTAATCCAAACCCTAACCATATTTAAACTCCACAAAATATGTTGCATTTATAACCATAACATGTTACAATATTATATATCACATATACAATATTTATTGTAACAAAATAAAATAATACAATTAACATATATCACATATATATCAATGTATTACCCGAGTGAGAAAAAGAATCTTTAAGTGAGCTTATATTAGTTAATGTAATTTAATATATCAAATATATCATTATACATTAAATTATCGAATCAACACTTGATTCGATAATCCGGCTATTTCATAAATAACAGACTAATATAATCTGTATATGTTCATCGAATCAACACTTGATCCGATGACCCGGCTATATCACATATACCTGGCCGATTTCACATATAGCGAGAACTAATAATGTATCACTGTTAGTTATATGTATGCCCTAGAGGCCATTACTGTACATGGGATGTATATTGTAGTGGATGCTGGGACATATATAGGGAGGACTTTCTTGCTCGACATGATAGTATGCTATCTGGTTGCACTTTACCTTAATGTGTATACTGATTGTCTCTCTGTTACATGTTGGTAAATCCCTTAGGATGTGTACTTGACTACCTGGACTATGATGCGGATCATACTAGTGGGGACATGGTAGTCCATAAGTACATCCTTCAAAGTCCCTAGTCGTGGGTGTATCGAGACGGGGCATCGATATACCATAGTAGACTAGCGTGTACCTTCTCGACCCATACAGATGGGCGATGGATGATCCCATATCCATTGGTGTTTGACATCAGAGATGATATACGGGTGCTCAGTAGAGACTGGGTACACTGGACGGACTCGCCGAGAACTCCCAGATGGTATTATACCTCACGTCAGATGGCAGTTCTCTGGTGACACTGGTACAGAGTAGTCTGTTGACCCGAGATCGTCATAGAGTCTTGTGTGGTTCCCACTGTGCTTTGATTTCCATCTTACCACGTCCAAGAGGGCGTGCAAAACGGTGGTTTTTGGGTACAGTCCCAAGTCACATGGAGGCAATGAGCGATAGGAGGGGATTCGTCTCTCCCGGTATAGGGAGTTGATGTTGCGCTGTGTTCGATTGGCTATAACAGGAAATCCCTGGCCAGGGTTGCTGAGATTTACTGGTAAGTGTTACCAGTAGTTTCTCGAACAGTTATAGACCTCATATCGACACGACTTATCGAGCTATTGGGGTCTGACGTTTACCACCCCTAGGCGAGATATGCGACATATCAGACGATCAGACCGGACTGTACGGTAGTGTTACTGGTTGGATTCACTGGAGTGTGAGCGGGCTTGCTCGTCGATCTTCTGATCGCTCAATACCCGGGTGGCTGTTACGTTTAGCAGACCGCTTGCGGCTTGTGGGTGCTTGATATGATCATCACCTGCTGCCGGCGTATTGACGAGTCTTTAGAGTCCTACACAGAGGTTTCCTGGCTCAGGCGAAACGAAATAGGAGCGCATATGAGATATGTACGGGACCGAGAATAATGCGTGTATGTGATACCGTATTCTATTCTCGCGATGAATGTATCGAATGGTTATATGCGATATAACCTAGTTATCGAATCAAGTATTGATTCGATAAGCCGATACATTGAATACTAGTCGGTTGTGTGCGACATGACCGGATCATTGAATCAAGTGTTGATTTAATGATTTAATGCATAATTATATATTTGATATATTACTTTGCACTAACTAGTATTGGTTCACTTTAAACGGATTTTCTCACTTGGTTTGTGCACATTGTATATGTGATATACTTTTGTACACATGATTGTATCATGTTTGATGATGCATGCTTTTTGGTTAAGTGTAAAGAATTAAACCATGGTTAAGTTGGAAATTAGGGTTTTGTTTTATCCATTATTTATTCATTTATTTATTTTGGAAAAACATTAAGCATAAAGAAATGAAATGGTGGCTAATTTTGGACTTGCATGTTGAAGCTTCATGAAGCTTTGACTTAGTCACCATTTTGTCTCATGCTTAACCCTAACCACTCCACTCAACCCTAGTTGATTCTCTACACTTCACCATGGTTAGATTATGATAAGCATTCCTTTTATTTTCTATTTTGAAAATAACTTATCATAACAATATTCATCTTCTTCATCTTCTTCTTCCTTGAAGAAGCTTACTTCATCAATGGTGATTGATGAAAATGAGTGAGAAATCCAATTCTAAAGTCTACCCACTTCCTATTTCTTCATCCTCTATCTCTTGCCAAGTAGTAGAGTGTGTTTTCTTCACAAGTTTCATGACTTGGTGAAGTGAGAGCTTGATCTTGCGATGCATCGACGTAGATCATCTTCGGCATGGACATCGACGACCTAGCTCGCCATTTCTCCGACGAAGCCGACGCTAGAGCCCGGGAATTCATTTGGACAGCGAGGGGACGTCGTTGCGGAGCTATGGAGGTGGAGCACCGGATCTACAAAGGTTGTATTTCCGTATTCTTTTAGTTAAGTGTTAACTAGTTACTTTGTTCGCCTAGATTTCTAGCCAACGATCCGTAGTCGGGTTTCTCGGCACCTAGATTTTTTGAAATTGGCATGGTTAATGCCTTGTGAGACCTCCTTGGGGTGCCTAGGAACCCTACAATGGTATCAGAGCCTAGCTAGAGCCTTAGGCGAAGTCTAGACGGAGTTTGAAGTCCGAACGAAACCGAAACCCCAAAATTTCCACGCTCTCTGGACTTTTTCTGAAAACGTGGATTTTTCCAAATTAAAAATTGCTAAAAAATTCAGCAGGGAAATATATGAGTTACGGCGCAAAATTGGACCCATGATTCATCCAAAACGGCGCGGAACAGCGGCAGAAGCCCAGCTTCTGCGGTGGTTCCGCGGCTAGGTGATGACGTCACCTTCCCATTGTTGCACAGTAATTCCTATTTTAATATGCTGGGTTTTCTTGGAATTTTTAATATTTATTCAAGAGTTGAATTTTCTGGGGTTGTTTTGAGGATTCGGTGTTTCGATCGGAGTATCAAATTTTGTCTATGTGGCTTTCCGGATAAATTTTTAGAATATGTTAAAAAGTTCGACCGGATATAAATACCCAATTTTTCCCCTGTCGGGAAATTTCCAAGTGTTGGATTTTTCCGTAGTTTAACGACGTTCTAAGTAGTGCAAGTAACGCGATGGACCCTCTAGAAGACAACAAACCTTAACTCGATTATGTGACCGTCTTGAACTGCCCTTTGAACCTTCGGGTTTGGGGCAGTACGGCGTGCCACATGTGAGGCGTTGGCTTGACCCTTCTACGGCTGGACCGTCGGTACTGAGGCACGAACTGAATGTTGTTAGACTTATTTCATGTGTTGATCTGTATCGGGAAAACTTGGGTGTTCGATTGTTCGATCGGAAAGTTTAACATTTTCTATTTATCCGGAATGTGATACAACAATTGGAATTTACAAATAGTTATGAGATAACTGAATGAATGTTATAAACATAGCACTTTAGTCTCACTTGATCGGTTGCCATGGAATTTTGATGCGATCAAAAGTCCGTCGCAATCACGTAGCGTACGCGGATACTCGCCGGGTAAACTTAATAGACAGCCTCACTCCATAGCCCCGACCAAGTGACTGTAGGAGAACCCCGTCGCCGAAAGCATCCATTCGGGTGCTCCCGGTAGCGGTGTTCCGCCTTGGTGCACTTCGTCGACGGCGTTAGGGGTGTGGCCGCCTACTAAAGTTTGCGACGAGCATTCGATCAGAATGTCGGGAATCTTGTTGAATTGCCCGACTTGATATTGAAAAGAGTTTTCGATAATGAGACTAAAATGCGGGGTTTATAATTGTTAGGCATGCGGTGTCTAAGTAATTCATTTGGTCAGGCATGCGATGTCTAAAGAGGTTGCAGATTCCAACTGTTGTAGTTTTACACTTTCTTTTCTGTGACCGTAAGTGTAATATGTGATATCGCCGGTTTCGTTGCTATATGTCAACGACAATTGGGATGGACATATTTACTTACGTTGATGACATGTGATGTTATGTGTTGCTGGATATGTTATATTGGATCGTCGTGTTTGAATAGCCGGGGGTTTTTATGTGAGATGAGTGTTTTTCATTTTCATTCAAGTAAAAACTTGTATGTAATATTCTTTTATTGGGGCACTTCCTGGTTGCGGAAGATGTCACCGTTTGTATATTATTTACTTTTCCGCACTAGGATAGACCCAAGGAGGAGGGCACAAGTAACCGGGTTCTGGAGTCCAGTGGGAGACCAACTCGAGGAGTCGAGTCCGGGTCCCCTAACTCTAGAATTGGTAGGGTTGCTTGCCGCTCTCGTAGGGGTCTAGGGGTGTGGGTTTGGCTATTCATAACGACCGTGGAATCCGTGTTTTATACTGGCTCGTATTGAAAACACGGACGTCCTAGTATATCCAATATTTCATATGATTCTTCTGCTGCGATATCTGTGATGTGATCATGTGATGTTCTGTGATAGATACTGTATATAGTATATATGATATATTATATAGACGTTACTTATGTTTTACACCCGGGCTAGCCCTGCCCCGCTCTGCCGTTAGTTACCTAACCTAACGGTGCACGAGGGGACATCGAGGCGAATGCGGATGGCATAAGTGTACGTCGTATTTATCTGTGATGTTTAGGTACATTAAATGATGGGACTTCATTAATGTGATTAATGAAATAAAAGAAACCTAAGATGTTGTAGAATCGAATTTCAAAATAAAACAGGTAGCTACAGTTCTTGCTTTGCACAGCGGTATATATGATATATCCTGCACCTTATTCGATAAGGAAAGGACCGAGATCCCTTCACCGGGAGTGACTCCTTTAGCAATAACTGGCAGATGCTACACACTCGGTTTGTCTTTTGATTGCTTTTAAGAGTTTTTGCTTTGCACAGTGATATATATGATATATCACGCACCTCATTCGACGAGGAAAGGACCGACGATCCCTTCACCGGGAGTGACTCCTTTAGCAAAACTAGAAAAACCTCAAAAACACTCCATTTCAAAATTCATTCGATCCTACAACGATATCAAGTTCATTACGCAATAGGTTTTCAGAAAAACCTGTCGTAGCCCTCCGTCATTTCAGATAAGTACTAGTTAGTATTCGTGCTACGTTTGTTGACTATGTTAAGGCGTAGTGTGCGGTAGCTAATTATTGCTTATCTGCATAAGCATATGATGTGATTGGATTAGGGTAGTCGTGCGACTTTGTTGACTATGTTAAGGGTCGTGCGGGTGGGTTTAATTCAATCGGGAAATGACGGGTTGAACTTGACTAGCACTTATGATTTGTTGACTATGTTAAGGTCATATAGCTGCTAGGGGCAAAATATTATCGGGAATTTCAAGTGTTGAAATTTGCAATGAGATTGCATACCTTCTATGAGATAGTTGGATCCCGATACCCGCTGCGAGTAAGTGTTACTCCTGGGAGAGTTTTATACATTACAATTAGCCGATCAAGTAGGTGTCTAGAAAGGTGTTAACGAGGTTACGCCTCTTGGAAAGCGAGGTTTACATTAATTAGGTTCGTGCGAAAGCACGGGGGACCTCCCTCAAAGTACCGACACTGGCCTGGCTGAAAGATTGGCGAACTTGTAGTGTGTAATTAATCCCGGCTAGTCTTTCCTTTTAGGGTTTGAAGGAAGATTTGATAAAAAAGCAGTGGGAGCCATCCTGATTAGATAAAATAAAAACCAATCTATTCTTGCAAGAGCGCACGCTGAGTGTTTTCTTCTCTCTCTCTCCAGGTAGCGACCATATCACGCCTTAATCAAGATAATAATACGGATTATTGACCGAACCCGCTTGTTATACTGAGCTGGGGAACGTTGGTCCCGCTCCAACTTATAATTGTTATAAGACAGAGCAGGAAATTAGGGGAATACCAGAATTCCCGTGACGCCCAAACGAAGAGAGTGCATGTTGATGCATCATCTTCGGGTGTGTTCGTTACAAAGAACTGTTTCTCAGTATCCTCCGAATCCTGGGTATATGATACCGGATCAGGATCCCAGATATGTAATCTGTTACATAGGGCTACAGATAGGTAGAGAACTGAGAACGGGTGATAAGTTTCATGAGACAGAAAACGGGGCATGTGTTGCAGCCAAATCTGTTGGTCACTGTCACCCTGTATTATCAGTACATTAATTCTGAACAAATGCTATTAGATACCGAACCTGATATACAAAATCATATCAGTCTCTTTATCAGTAAAGAAATGATAAAATTTTGTATAGTTGGATAATGTTTTGAACATTTCCTATATCAAAAGTTGATCGGTTCAGGCACGTTATCTAAAAGCGTTGATGTTCTAAATCAAACCACAGTTCTTTAGTATACGGAACACACACAAGAGGAAGAGTTCAGAAATGAACGAATCCTTCTTGAGGCATTGTAGACTAGGTCATATCAATGTGACCCGACTAGCTGAAGTTACATTTAGATGCATATTTAAATCAGTTTGAATTTACATCTTGTGAAACTCGCCAGTCATGTCACAAAGATAAGATGACCATAGCTCTGTTTATTGGAAACAGAGAAAGAGTTAGTAAACTCTTGGGATGATACATGTTGATGTATGTAAGGTCCCCTGTCTACACATGCCAAGACCGGTTCTTTATACTTCATTACATTCTCTGATAATCTCTCAAGATTCAGACATATGTTCCTGTTGAAACACAAGTCTGAACCTTTTGAGATATTCACAGAATATAAGTTAGAAGTAGAGAACCAATACGGGTAAAAGTGTTATGTCCTTTGATGAGATCAAGGAGGAGAATACTTGAGCATGGAATTCCTGGATTATTATAAAGGAGAATGAGATTCTCTCTTAGCATTACTCCTCCGTATACACCATTGCACGATGGTATGTCGGGGCGGAGCAGATACACCCTATCTGATATGGTGTGCTCTATGATGAGTACTACTGAGTTACCTATTTCCTTCTTGGGGGTTATGCACTTATGAAGTTGCATACCTATTGAATTAGGTTCCAATCAAATCAGTTGCCTACCATTTCATATGTGATATGGAAAGGGAAGAGCCCATGTCTTAAGTTAGTTAAGATTTGGGGTTGTCCGGCCTATGTCTAAAAGCAAAATCCGGACAATCTCGAGGCAAGGTTAGTTATGTAGAACTGGAAAGGTTCCAGCTATGCAAACTACAGAAGATGATTTGATAGAACCAAAAGGATTCAGTAGATTCCAACTAACCTCAGCCTCTCTGCCGATCTAGTAGGGTTCCTCACCCACCTGAGAGATACTTCGGTTTCTCTATGACAGTGGGAGCGAGGATTGCATCATGAGATGATGACCTAACTAGTTTCGAGCTGGCCATCAGGAGTGGGACTCTGTAAGAATGGCTGGATGCTTAGTGATCTGAGATGGAATCCTTATACACCACCAAAGTATGGACTTTGGTTGCTATATCTGAAGGGTTAAATCCCCATCAGGAACAAGTAAATCTTGAGAAGATTACTTGGTGTAGATGGAAAAGTTAAGACTTTCAAAGCTAGACTTGTTAAAGGTTTTCGTCATCGACCAGGCGTGGATAATGATAAAACCTTTTCAAGTAGCTATGCTTAAGTCCATCCAGATCCTACTTGCCACGGCTACATACCAGGACTACGATATCTGGCGGTTGGGTGCCATGACTGCTTTTTTAAAATGATGTTTTGGAAGAGAGCGTCTATAAGTACACTGCCGGAGGGCTTCGTAAACAGTGGGAGCAGCGGAAACGTGTGCAAGATGCTTTATAGGATAAAGCAGGCATCGCGGAGTTGGATCATCTGTTTTGATGTAGTAGTCAAAGAGTTTGACATCATCAAAATGGTAGATGAACCTTGTATATACAAAAAGGTAGTAGGGAGTATGGTGACGATCCTCGTAGAGTACGTGGATGACATACTCTTGATAGGGAAGGAGTTTCCTATGCTACGCTCGATCAATCTCCGCTTATCACCATGATTCTCCATATAGGATCAAAGTGATACCTCGTAAATCCTGGGTTTTGGATTTATGAGATAGATCTAAATAGATGTTAGGATACTCACTAGTTGTAGTGAGATGGTATCAGTTGATCCTAGGGAAAATCACTGGAAGTGTTCCAGGGTGATAAAGAAGACTGAATGTCAGTCACAGGCATTGTCTATACCCTCAGTAAAGGGACGGTATGTTGGAAGAGTTCCAAGCTAGATACCGTGACATACTAGACGATAAAGGCTGGATACATCGCTACTTAAGATGCTACCAAAGAGGCTGTTTGGGTGTATATTGGTTCATGAGATGAACTATGTTCCTCCCATTGTGTGACAATGGAGTTGTGGCTTATGCCAAGGAACGCCGGTCCCATCAGTGATCCAGACATATTCTAAGGCAGTGTCACCTGATCATGGAGATGAATGATCTCTAAGGTGATCGAGGTTTGGAGAGTAGACTCAGAGGACAACACAGCGGATCCACTCACAAATGCCTGTTCCCAGAGAGAGACTTTTATGGGATGGATGAGTATGAGATACTGCAACCACTGCTACAGATGGCCCTAGTGCAAGTGGGAGATTGTTAGTTATATGTATGCCCTAGAGGCCATTACTGTACATGAGATGTATATTGTAGTGGATGCTGGGACATATATAGGGAGGACTTTCTTGCTCGACATGATAGTATGCTATCTGGTTGCACTTTACCTTAATGTGTATACTGATTGTCTCTCTGTTACATGTTGGTAAAGCCCTTAGGATGTGTACTTGACTACCTGGACTATGATGCGGATCATACTAGTGGGGACATGGTAGTCCATAAGTACATCCTTCAAAGTCCCTAGTCGTGGGTGTATCGAGACGGGGCATCGATATACCAGAGTAGACTAGCGTGTACCTTCTCGACCCATACAGATGGGGGATGGATGATCCCATATCCATTGGTGTTTGACATCAGAGATGATATACGGGTGCTCAGTAGAGACTGGGTACACTGGACGGACTCGCCGAGAACTCCCAGATGGTATTATACCTTACGTCAGATGGCAGTTCTCTGGTGACACTGGTACAGAGTAGTCTGTTGACCCGAGATCGTCATAGAGTCTTGTGTGGTTCCCACTGTGCTTTGATTTCCATCTTACCACTTCCAAGAGGGCGTGCAAAACGGTAGTTTTTGGGTACAATCCCGAGTCACATGGAGGCAATGAGCGATAGGAGGGGATTCGTCTCTCCCGGTATAGGGAGTTGATGTTGCGCTGTGTTCGATTGGCTATAACAGGAAATCCCTGGCCAGGGTTGCTGAGATTTACTGGTAAGTGTTACCAGTAGTTTCTCGAACAGTTATAGACCTCATATCGACACGACTTATCGAGCTATTGGGGTCTGACGTTTACCACCCCTAGGCGAGATATGCGACATATCAGACGATCAGACCGGACTGTACGGTAGTGTTACTGGTTGGATTCACTGGAGTGTGAGCGGGCTTGCTCGTCGATCTTCTGATCGCTCAATACCCGGGTGGCCGTTACGTTTAGCAGACCGCTTGCGGCTTGTGGGTGCTTGATATGATCATCACCTGCTGCCGGCGTATTGACGAGTCTTTAGAGTCCTACACAGAGGTTTCCTGGCTCAAGCGAAACGAAATAGGAGCGCATATGAGATATGTGCGGGACCGAGAATAATGCGTGTATGTGATACCGTATTCTATTCTCGCGATGAATGTATCGAATGGTTATATGCGATATAACCTAGTTATCGAATCAAGTATTGATTCGATAAGCCGATACATTGAATACTAGTCGGTTGTGTGCGACATGACCGGATCATTGAATCAAGTGTTGATTTAATGATTTAATGCATAATTATATATTTGATATATTACTTTGCACTAACTAGTATTGGTTCACTATAAACGGATTTTCTCACTTGGTTTGTGCACATTGTATATGTGATATACTTTTGTACACATGATTGTATCATGTTTGATGATGCATGCTTTTTGGTTAAGTGTAAAGAATTAAACCATGGTTAAGTTGGAAATTAGGGTTTTGTTTTATCCATTATTTATTCATTTATTTATTTTGGAAAAACATTAAGCATAAAGAAATGAAATGGTGGCTAATTTTGGACTTGCATGTTGAAGCTTCATGAAGCTTTGACTTAGTCACCATTTTGTCTCATGCTTAACCCTAATCACTCCACTCAACCCTAGTTGATTCTCTACACTTCACCATGGTTAGATTATGATAAGCATTCCTTTTATTTTCTATTTTGAAAATAACTTATCATAACAATATTCATCTTCTTCATCTTCTTCTTCCTTGAAGAAGCTTACTTCATCAATGGTGATTGATGAAAATGAGTGAGAAATCCAATTCTAAAGTCTACCCACTTCCTATTTCTTCATCCTTTACCTCTTGCCAAGTAGTAGAGTGTGTTTTCTTCACAAGTTTCATGACTTGGTGAAGTGAGAGCTTGATCTTGCGATGCTTCGACGTAGATCATCTTCGGCATGGACATCGACGACCTAGCTCGCCATTTCTCCGACGAAGCCGACGCTAGAGCCCGGGAATTCATTTGGACAGCGAGGGGACTTCGTTGCGGAGCTATGGAGGTGGAGCACCGGATCTACAAAGGTTGTATTTCCGTATTCTTTTAGTTAAGTGTTAACTAGTTACTTTGTTCGCCTAGATTTCTAGCCAACGATCCGTAGTCGGGTTTCTTGGCACCTAGATTTTTTGAAATTGGCATGGTTGATGCCTTGTGAGACCTCCTTGGGGTGCCTAGGAACCCTACAATCACATACACGTATTGTTCTCGGTCCCGCACATATCACATATATGCTCCTACTCCGTTTTGCCTGAGCCAGGAAACCTCTGTGTAGGACTCTAAAGAATCGTCAATACGCCGGCAATAGGTGATGATCATATCAAACACCCACAAGCTGCAAGCGGTCAGCTAAACGTAAGAGCCACCCAGGTATTGAACGATCAGAAGATCAACAAGCAAGCCTGTACATTCTCCTGCGAATCCAATCAGTAACACTCCTGTACAGTCCGGTCTCTTCGTCTGATATGTCGCATATCTCGTCTAGGGGTGGTAAACGTCAGACCCCAGTAGCTTAATAAGTCGTGTCGATATGAGGTCCATAACAGTTCGAGAAACTACTGATAACACTTACCAATAAATCTCAGCAACCCTGGCCAGGGATTTCCAGTTATAGACAATCGAATACAGCGCAATATCAACTCCTTATACCGGGAGAGACGAAACCCCTCCTATCGCTCATAGCCTCCATGTGATTCGGAATTGTACCCAAAAGCCACCTTTTTGCACGCCCTCTTGGGCGTGGTATGATGGAAATCAAAGCACAGTGGGAATCACACAAGACTCTATGACAATCTCGGGTCTACAGACTAACCTGTACCAATGTCACCAGAGAACTGCCATCTGACGTGAGGTATAATACCATCTGGGAGTTCTCGGCGAGTCCGTCCAGTGTACCCAGTCTTCACTGAGCACCCGTATACCTTCTCTGATGTCAAGCATCAATTGATATGGGATCATCCATCGCCCATCATATGGGTCAAGAAGCGCATACGCTAGTCTACTCTGGAGTATCGATGCCCTGTCTCGGTACTCCCACGACTAGGAACATTTGAAGGATGTACTTGGCGACTACACTGTCCCCACTGGTATGATCTGCATCATAGTCCTGGTAGTCAAGTACTCATCCTAAGGGCTTTATCGACATGTGACATAGAGATAATCATAGTACATGTTAAGATAAAGGGTAACTAGATAGCATACTATCATGTCGACCAAGAAAGTCCTCCCTATATATGTCCAAGCATCCACTACAATATACAACGTATGTACAGTAATGGCCTCTAGGGCATACATATAACTAACAGAAGCGGCCTTAAAGCATAAGGAATGTGAAGAGACTTCAAGCGAATCTGCTCGACTGCATGCTCAGGTTGACGCCAATGCTGTGCAGTTGAAAACCATCTTTAAGGGCCTTCTACGATGTATTTCCGATGGGCTAACTTTGAGGCAGAAGCTCGACCTCATCAAGCAAGATGCGCAGAGTCGTGAAGCAGCTCGGCGGGTCGTTGATGAGCGACTTTCGTCTTATTTACAACAACGGTCTCAGGTTGAAATGGAGTTGGCCGCGGCAGCTGACCGTGACGAGAGGTTGAGGGGAGTGCATGAGCAATTGATTGGCCTACTGAAGACGCTTCCCTCCCAATAGTTGGTTTTGCGCCATTTGTAAATTTTTAATAAAATGTATTCATTTTTTTTTATCGTTCCAGATGATGTATCTTGTACTCAATTGAACTCATAAATAACAGATACATTTCTTTCGTACCATCTTATGTTATTTCTTGCTTTCTTGTCCTTTCTGTGTTGCCGGCATGTTACCTTAGTAATCGTAGCCTGTAGAAGATAGAGAGCATTCTGTTTTGAATTCCTTGAGAGGTAATGATGGCTTAGGAAGCAGGTTCAGATCTGCTACCTAAGACTTTTCAACTTCATGAGCCGTGAGGGTCACATAAAGACTTTTCTCCCTACGAGTCGAGAGGATCTCGTAGGTGTATTTTCTCCTTAAGAATCATGAGAATTCCTAAGTGCGTTTTCCTTTATAAGTCGTAAGGATCTTACAAGAGAGTTTTCTTCCTTACGGGTCAAGAGCACCCGTAAGTGTTTAATGAGATTGACATTATCCGCATTTCACTGCGTCAGAAGTTGCTCTGGGCATTTCCCACGGGGTCAAGGTTAACTTTGGCCGTGTTCCACGGAGTCGTTGGATGACGTATTTCCGAGACGGGGTCATGTAGATGACGTATTTCCGCGACGGGGCCATATGGATGACGTGTTTCCACGACGGGGTCATTTGGATGACGTATTTCCGCTACGGGGTCATATGGATGACGTAGCATCTGCGACGGGGTCATTTAGATGACGTATTTCCACGACGAGGTCATTGGTTGACGTATTTCCGCGACGGGGTCATTAATTGATGTATTTCCGAGACGGGGTCATGTAGATGACGTATTTCCACGACGGGATCATTTGGATGACGTGTTTCCGTGACGGGGTCATTTGGATGACGTTTTTTCATGACGGGGTCATGTGGATGATGTATTTCCGCGACGGGGTCATGTGGATGACGTATTTCCGAGACGGGGTCATGTAGATGACGTATTTCCACGACGGGGTCATTTGCTGACGCATTTCCGAGACGGGGTCATGTGGGTGACGTATTTCCGCGACGGGGTCATGTGGATGGCGTATTTTCGCGACGGGGTCATGTGGATGGCGTATTTTCGCGACGGGGTCATATAGATGACGTATTTCCGCGACGGGGTCATTTGGATGACGTATTTCCGAGACGGGGTCATGTGGATGACGTATTTCCGAGACGGGGTCTTATAGATGACGTATTTCCGAGACGGGTCCTTATAGATGGCGTATTTCCGAGACGGGGTCATGTGGATGACGTATTTTCGTGACGGGTTCATGTGGATGACGTATTTCCGAGACGGGGTCATGTAGAAGACGTATTTCCGTGACGGGGTCATTTGGATGACGTATTTCTGAGACGGGGTCATGTAGATGACGTATTTCCATGACGGGGTCATTTGGATGACGTATTTCCGAGACGGGGTCATGTAGATGACGTATTTCCGAGACGGGGTCATGTAGATGACGTATTTCCGCAACATGATCATTGGTTGACGTATTTCCGCGACGGGGTCATGTGGATGACGTATTTCCGCGACGGGGTCATGTGGATGACGTATTTCCGAGACGTGGTCATGTGGATGACGTGTTTCCGCGACGGGGTCATTTGGATGACATATTTCCGTGACGGGGTCATGTGGATGACGTATTTCCGCGACGGGGTCATTAGTTGACGTATTTCCGAGACGGGGTCATGTAGATGACGTATTTCCGAGAAGGGGTCATGTAGATGACGTATTTCCGCGACGGGGTCATTTGGATGACGTGTTTCCGCGACGGGGTCATTTGGATGACGCGTTTCCGCGATGGGGTCATTTGGATGACGTATTTCCGCGACGGGGTCATGTGGATGACGTATTTCCGCGACGGGGTCATGTGGATGACGTATTTCCAAGACGGGATCATGTCGATGACGTATTTCCACAACGGGGTCATTTGCTGACGTATTTCTTAGACAGGGTCATGTGGGTGACGTATTTCCGCGATGGGGTCATGTGGATGGCGTATTTCCGCGACGGGGTCATGTGGATGACGTATTTCCGAGACGGGGTCATGTAGATGATGTATTTCCACGACGGGGTCATTTGGATGACGTATTTCCGAGACGGGGTCATGTGGATGACGTATTTCCGAGACGGCGTCATTTAGATGATGTATTTCCGCGACGGGGTCATTGGTTGACGTATTTCCGCCACGGAGTCATATGGATGACGTATTTCCGTGACGAGGTCATGTGGATGACGTATTTCCGAGACGGGGTTATGTAGATGACGTATTTCCGCGACGGGGTCATTTGGATGACGTATTTCCGAGACGGGGTCATATAGATGACGTATTTCCGTGACGGGATCATTTGGATGACGTATTTCCGAGACGGGGTCATGTGGATGACGTATTTCCGAGACGGGGTCATATAGATGACGTATTTCCGCGACGGGTTCATTGGTTGACGTATTTCCACGACGGGGTCATGTGGATGACGTATTTCCGCGATGGGGTCATGTGGATGACATATTTCCGAGACGAGGTTATGTGGATGACGTGTTTCCGCGACGGGGTCATTTGGATGACGTATTTCCGTGACGGGGTTATGTGGATGACGTATTTCCGAGACGGGGTCATGTAGATGACGTATTTCCGCGACGGGGTTATTGGTTGACGTATTTCTGAGATGGGGTCATTTGGATGACGTTGCGTCTGTTGTAATGAGATGAATATCGAATTGGTCTCCAGGTTGTCTGTGAACCATCGAGATTTAGAGTAGGGGCTTTGCCGTAGTTCCAGGGTTGATTGCAGCGTCTGAATCCTGCTGGAATGGGGAGGAACGCTATTGATGATTTCTAGGCTATCCCTGAACCGTTGAGATTTGGCTTCGTTTCAATAAAGCCTAGTGGTAAGGTATGATTCCCTCTTTGTTTGTGCCCCTGGATTGTATACATGGATCAACATGATTTTACCTGTAGGGCAAAAAGTTTCATTTTATATTTCTCTTTCCGCGATGCTCTATCATTTCAGCTTTTATATCGCGAAGGTCGTGATTGCCCAATCATTTCGGCTATTTGTTTTATTTTCACTCGCTGCTTTTTATTGCGAGTTGCCCAATCGTTTCGGCTATTTTGCATGCATACATTTTTACTTGCTGATTTTGTTGCAAGTTGCCTCATCATTTCGGCTATTTCGTATGCATGTGTGGCTCGTTGGCTTTTTGCTGCAAGCATGGAATTAGGCACCGATTTCGGCATCAGCACCGCTACTGGGATATTGCCAGGAGCGAATCATCATTTGCCTACGTCGATGTCGAACAATGGTGGCTTAGTAGACAGGGTTAGGATCCTGTCGACTAAGACTTTTAACTTCATGAGCCGTAAGGGTCTCATAAAGGTATTTCTCCCTGCGAGTCGTGAGGATCTCGTGGGTGCGTTTTCTCCTTAGGAATCGTGAGGACTCCTAAGTGTATGGCTTCTCGTAAGTCGTAAGGATCTTACAAGAGTATTTTCTCCTTTTAAGTCCAGAGGACTTACAAGGGTTGTTCATTGTGTAAACATATCCCTAGTCATGGATGGGACTTTGTTAGGGAAATGTTTATTCCCGCCCGTGGATTGTATACAAGGGTCGGCATTGAGATGCTTGTAGGGCAATATTAGAGGTTGTGGTGGCCGCTTAAGAACAGGTTCAGATCCCTGTAGCTTAAGACTTTCGAATCTTATAAGCCGTGAGGGTCACATAAGAGGGTTCTCCTTACGAGTCGTGAGGATCTCGTAAGTGTAATTTCTTCTTATGGGTCATGGGGATCCCTAAGTGTGTTGCTCTCTTATAAGTCGTAAGGATCTCACGCAGGTTGTTTTTCCTCACAAGGTCAAGAGGACCTTGCAAGTGTCTTTTAACGAGATTGCGCCCTTTCGGGTTTTCACAAAACTCGCCGGTAGCTTTGCTGTTTTTACTCACGGAGCCCTCTCGGTTTTTCATCCGTGCCCATTTCGCTTATGGACATACCGTTTTCTTTTTCTTTCTTCTTCTTCTTTTTCTTTTTTTATTCTTTTCTCTTTTTTTTGTGTCAGCCTTGGGATGCTGCAGTCTACAGTAGTTTATCAACGTCTCGGTCAACAGCTAGTTTTAGGACATAGTGGTCAATTGTTATTTTAAGGACGTTTCGGTCCGCTGTTAGTTTTAAGGACGTTTTGGTCCGTTAGCCGGCTACAACTTATAGAGTTTGGGCTTAGGAAGATAGCGAGTGGACATAGTCGTCGTCATCTATCATTGACCTAGGCCGTGACTCGTTAGGCGTAGTATTTCTTTAGGAAGCGACTATTTATTAGCCTGAAGTGCCTTTCGCCATGCATGTCCATGAGTAGATAGGCTCCACCCTGGTAGACCTTGTCTATAATATACGGGCCTTCATAGTTCGGCTCGAATTTCCCCCGTTTGGCACGATTGGGGATCATAGGTCTTTTGACCACTAGCACGAGTTCGCCTTGGCGAAATGTCCTCGGCCTAGTCAATCTTTCGTATGAGCGCGTCATCTTTGCTTTGTAAGCCTCCAGGTTTTGTTGCGCCATGAGCCGGGTTTCATCAAGGGCGTCGAGCTCTTCAAGCCGAAGGTGAGCATTCTCTTCGTCTGTTAGCTCGTAGTGAACTGCCACTCGTAGAGAGGGTAACTCTATCTTGAGGGGGAGTACCGTCTCCGTACCAAATACCAATACATACGGCGTTGTGTTAGTGGCTGTTTTGAACATAGTTCGATACGCCCAGAGAGCTTCATGCAGTCGTTCATGCCAGTGCTTCTTATTTCGCGACACCGTCTTTTTTACGATCTTCGTCAAGGTCTTGTTAAAAGCTTCAGCTAAACCGTTAGCTCGGGGATTATAGACTGAAGAGTATCTCCAGTCTATGTTATGCTGTTGTGCGAAGCGGCTGATCTTGTAGCTTCTATAGGCTGTCCCGTTATCGGAGATAATACGTCGTGGAGTTCCAAACCGATAAATGACGTGCGTCTTGAAGAAATGGAGGATATTCTCGGTCTTCACTTCCTTCAGCGGTACTGCTTCTGCCCATTTGGAAAAGTAATCAGTTGTCGCCAAAATGAATCGATGTCCTCTGGATGATACTGGTTCGATAGGGCCAATTATGTCAGCCCCCCACATTTCGAACGGCCAGCTAGCCACTGTTGGATGTAGTGGATTCGGATGCTGGTGGATAAAGTCCCCATGGATCTGGCACGAGTGGCATTGCTTCGCATACTCGAGGCAGTCCTGAATCATCGTGGGCCAATAGTAGCCTATCCTTTTAATTTTTAGCTTCATCTTCGGCCCGGCTTGGTGAGAACCACAGAGTCCATTATGAGTTTCTTGGATGACTCGTTTTGCCTCTTCAGGTCCTAGGCATCTTAGCCATAGAGAATCAAATGATCTCTTATACAGAGTATCATTGACGAAGGCGAAAGACAGAGCTTGTTTCATAAGCTGATGTCTTGAGGACGCATCTTCAGGTGTTCGACGGGATTTGAAGTAGTCTATAAAGACTTCTCTCCAATCCGTAACCTTTTCCTGGTCTTTTATTTGCAGAGTCATTTGCTCGGTCGCTCCCTTTTCTTCGGACAACTCCGAAGATATTTCTGCCGGTGCAAGAACCCGACGGCTTTGCACAACGATCCTCGCGTCATCGAGGTTCTCGTCGGCCAGTTCTTTAGCGAGCTTGGCTAGTGCATCTGCCTTGCTATTTTCCGCACGCGGTATATTTTCCAAGGCGTAGGAAGGAATTTGAGTCAGCAGTTGTTGCACTCTCTTGCCATATTTCACTAGCTCTGGTTTGCACGTTTGATAATCACCATTTACTTGACTAACGACCAGTTGGGAGTCTCCGTATATGAGGAGGTTTTCAATTCCCTTGTCGATATCGATCTCGAGACCTGCTATCAAAGCTTCATATTCGACTTCATTGTTTGTCCTCGGCTCTGTTACGGAGAAGGAAAAGCGCATTATCCCTCCTTATGGAGTCACGAAGATGAGGCCTACCCCTGATTTGATTATAGGGGTGCTTTGTTTGCGCTTCTTCATGGAAGACGCTCCATCAAAATAAAGTTCCCACCGGGTATCATCCCCGTCGATCGTGTCAAACGCATGTTCGTCTGGCAATTCGCAGTTCAAAGGAGAATCGGCAGGTATCAGATGCTCAGCGAGGAAGTCGGCGATGGCCTGGCCCTTCACTGCCTTGAGGGGACGATAAGTTATCGAGAACTCTATCAAGAGCAGGGCCCATTTAGCAAGACGTCCTGTTAATATGGCTTTCGACATCAAATACTTGAGAGGATCCACCTTCGATATGAGACGGACTTCATGTGCCAACGCATAGTGTCTGAGCTTCGTTATCGCGAAGATCAATACCAGGCAGTGTTTTTCAATGGGAGAGTAATTGCTTTCTGCCCCCAGGAGAACTCGACTTAGATAATAAAGGGCTCTCTCCTTTCCTTGGTCGTTCTCTTGTGCCCATAGCGCGCCTAAAGAACCTTCGAGGGCTGTTGTGTACGGGATGAGAGGTTTCCCTTTAACGGGAGCGGCCAGTTCTGGCAGATTCTGCAGGTATTGATTGATTTCGTTCAGTGCGCTTTGGCATTTGTGATCCCAGACGAACGGGGTTCCCTTTTTCATCAAGTGACTGTAGGGACGGCACTTTCCTGAGAGATTGGCTATGATATACGCGAGCTTTCCTTAGAGAGACCGCAGTTGCTTGAGATTCCTTGGCGGTGGCATTTCCATGATCTCCTTGATCTTTGACGGATCTATCTCGATGCCCCCGTGTCGGACGATGAATCCTAGGAACTTGCCTGAAGACAATCCGAACGTGCATTTGAGAGGGTTCATCTTCAAGTTGTATTTCCGAAGGCGCTGGAGCATGATCTTCAGATGCTCTAAATGTTCCTCGTATGATTTGCTTTTAACTACGAGGTCGTCGATATAGCATTCGACGATTTCATGCATGAGGTCGTCGAAAATCTTCGTCATGGCCCTCTGATAGGTGGCGCCGGCGTTCTTTAGACCGAAGGGCATCACCTTGTAGCAGAATATGCCCAAAGGGGTCCGGAAAGCGGTGTGCTTCTGGTCCTCGGGATGCATCTTTATCTGATTGTATCCTGATGAGCCGTCCATGAAGGAGAAAACTTCATGAGTGGACGTATTGTCTATCATCAGCTCAGTGACCGGTACTGGGAAGTCGTCCTTCGGGCAGGCTTTATTGAGATCCCGAAAGTCTACACATATGCGCACCGTCCCATTCTTCTTCATCACTGGGATGATGTTGGCGATCCAGTCAGGATATTGAACCTCTTGGATGAAGCCGGAATCGATTAGCTTCTTGACCTCGGCATTGATGCTCATCTCAAGCTCGAGCCGCATTCTTCTCGGCACTTATTTGGTCGGCTTGACGTCCAGAGATATCGCCAATCTGTGCACAGCAATCTCTGGATCTAATCCTAGCATCTCGGAATAGTTCCATGCGAAGCAATCATTATGCTGCATGAGCACGTCCTTTAGCGCAGCCACCCTTTCTTTAGACAACAGCTCACTGACGAACGTCGACCGCGGGTCACTTGCTGTTCCCAAATCAATTTTCTTGAGGTTATCTGCAGTAGTATGTATTCCATCCTCCAGCTCTTTTGGCGCCGGTGGAAACTCTGAGATTACCTCGTCATCATCGTTTTCGAAGCACCAAGGGAGGTTATCTATATTCTCGGGCTCTTCTTCTGATAGCGTTATCATATGACAAGTACGGGATCGCTTCCAAGACCGATGTTGATCTGGTTCTGCTCTTGCTGTATGCACGGCTTTTGGTTCATGCTTCTGCGGTGGGGTTACCCTCCAACTGCTGGATAGAGCGAACCTGCCGAGCTGATATTGGTCTTCTACCTAGTCTTTGAATGTGAAGCAGTCTTCGAGAGGATGTCCTATTGCCTTGTGATAGGAGCAATAGTCCGGATGAGAGACTTCGCCTGCTTGCTCGGGATGCTTGGACTCCGGGAGTGTCATCATCTGATGTTTTATGACAAGGTCGAATATCTTTCTTGTCTTGTCTTGGGGAAAAGAATATGCTCGACCCATCTTTTTTATAAGAGACGAATCTGGACTGCTCGATTCCTGATCGCGTGGCTTCTTGGACCCGCTTTGTCGCTGTCGAACGCCTTTCCCGTTCTTTGGTTTGTTTCTGCCTCTGCGTCGGGCCTTTTATACAACGGGTTGACAAGGAGGAGCATTTTCATTTTTCACAGCCTGTTGAAGGAGGCGTTGCGTCCTGGCTTTATCGTAGATGGCCATTTCGCGATTATGGTTGTCTCGAACCTTTTGACCTGCTTCCCTTATAAGCTTGTCCATTTGTTCTTCGAACGACGGACTGGGCATTTTCACGGCGGGAGCTCTTTCTGGTTCAGGGTTAGCATCTTCCCACAGAGCATCTCCTTATTTATCAAAGTCATGTACGACGTAGCAGTCGCGGAGTAGCTCCCGTTTCTTATATTGAACATACCCAAGCCCGGTCGTTTCCATTCTCCCGTTAGGCAACTTTCGTTGAGTTCCGGAAACGTTCCAGATCCTGTTATAGAGTCGTGCTTGCCGCGCAGTTTGCTTAAGGGGTATACCTTGGCGTCTCAAGAGTCTCTTTAGTCCGTTCGTGTAATATCTGGGCAAACGGATGGGCTGGATCCTGTCAAGTGTAGAATCCGTGCCATGCCAGATTTCTTTCTCTACTTTGGTTTTCCCGGATCGTTAGAATAGGATCGCCTCTTCACCTTTTCGCCTGGGAGGGACGTAGAATGTCTGCAATTCTTTCACACTGTAGGTATCAAGCGCGTCTAGCTCTTTATGATGCTTTGGCGGAACCATGGCAACTTACAAACTTTGATCTTCATTAGTGAAGGCTTGTATTGATGGCCGAGCAGAGAATACGGCATTGACCTCATCTTCTGAGTCACTGCCGAAGATCAACATAGGAGCGGACAGTCCCGGCTTGTGGCACCGGGGCGGACCTGAATAAACTGTTTCTTCTTTCTCCTCGGTATCACTCCCGAAGACCGGAATAGTGGTGATAGCTTTGTTCTTATCCTCCAGTTTACGACATCTTTCTGTGTCCTCGAAATCTGGCAGGAAGTATTTTGCATCTTCATACTTTCGGACTTCGTTCACGGAGAACGGGTTTCCTGTCACAGTGTACTCGAGACCATCTTTGAAATACTTCATACACTGATGTTGTGTAGAAGGGATGATGTTGTACTCATATAACCAGGGCCGGCCGAGCAAAGCATTATAGCATGTCTTGGCGTCAACGACGTGAAACTTAATGTCCGTGACAAGCAGCCCAAAGCGTAATGTTAATATTACAGACCCAAGCATCCGTGATGACTGGGAGTCAAACCCGGAGATGGTGATTTTATCACGAGTGAGATGCTGAACACTCATGCAGATTTCCTTCAACACTCTTACATTGAGGAGGTTAACGGAGGACCCATTGTCAACCAGGATTTTGCCTATCTTGATGTCATGACAGTATCCGGAGACATAATGGGGACGGTTATGCTCACACGTCCCGAGGAGGAGATCTTCATTGCCGAAGGTGATATCGGCTGTGTGCACTTCTTCCAGCTCGTCCTTCATCTTTTCTTCGGGGAGGAAAGCTTAGAATTTTTCGGGCTCTTGTAGTGCTTTGATTAGCGAATCTCTCGCTTCTTTGGATAACAGAAGGGCGTCGAGAATGCTTAACTGCGAAGGTAGTTTTCTCAAGTGTGCCAGAACATTGTAGTCCACCTTACTTTTCTTGGGCGGGTCCTTGGATGCCAGCTTTTTGATGGCTTGGTCATCAAAGATGATATTCTCAGGGACTTTTTCTTTCCCCTTGTCTTTTCTATTTGACCTACTGCTCGAGGACCCAAGATTCTTTTCGGGCAGCGTACGATTGCGCAGCTGAATGTTCTCACAGTTCTTCGGTTCTTCCTCTTTTCCCGAGGTGGATTCTTTGAAGAGAGGGCCAAGAGCTATTTCTTCATCAGAATCGCTCTCAAAGGTGAGAACTTGCGATCCCCCATAGTCAATCATATGGCAGTTGCCGGCAGTTCTTTTGTGTTCCTCGGTCGTATTTCTTTGCTCCCGACGAGCTTTGCGTTTCATCCGCTTGAAATGTTGCCGGTGAGCGACATATCCCTGCCACCATCTTCTAAAAGAGTTGCACTCTTCGGTGGGGTGCGCAATCTTTCGATGATATGAGCAGTAGCTAGGGTGGTTTCCACTTCACCTAAAATGTTTCCTTCGGAAGGTGGCAGCTTCATTCCCATTGATATGGCTTTGGCGAACCTCTTCCCTGTTTTGAACCTGCTTTTATTTGCGGCGGACGTACTTCGATCTGGCAGGAGTGTTTTAATCCTTTCGTCCAGTCGCCGGCGCTTGGCCTTTTCAAATATGGCCATCTCACGCTCCCGATCAGCTTTGCTTTTCGAAAGAGCTTCGTTCAGGAATGCATCAATCGTTTCGTCTGATGGTCCGGGAAATTCAGGCTCAGGACCTGCCCCCAGTTTCTCTGTGTAAGGAGCTTCTTCATCGTTTATCGATGAGTGAGAGATCACATGGCAACTTGCTACGTAATCTTCAGATTCATCCGATGAGTCTTCTCCATCGTCTCCGTCCTCAAGAACGTGACTGAGAAATTCTTGGAGTGTGACTGGAGTCCGCGCCTTCTGGTTATACTCTTCAAACGCGTCAATCTGTTTTTATAGGTCCGTGCGCTTGTCACCAGGCATCACGGGCTTTTTGGTCTTCTTCTTCTTCTTCGAAGACTTTGACGGCTGGGCGTGAATGCTTTGGCTATCACCGCCAATCTTGGAGTTGGGTGCGGTTTCAGCATCCCCTCGATGATCTCAGGTTCCAGTGGATTCTTCTACCTAATTGCCGGACATGTATGGAGATCCTTCAGTATTCTTTTAGTTTTGGCTGAAAGAGCGACCTCCCATGGAGCTTCTTCTACGAAAGAACATGATGCCCCCGGTGTATCCGTCTTCTTGAGAGCGTACGGCTGAGGCGGGTTCACCTTCCAATTCTCGGATAATACGAATTTACCCTGTTGGTACTGACCTTCTATCCAGCTTTTGAAGATGTAATAATCTTCGATCGGATGGCCCAACATTCGGTGATAAGGGCAATAGTTAGGATTACTAATGTCGCTTGGTTGCACCGGGCGTCTTGGCTCTGGCAGAGTGATAAGCCTGTTGCGTAGTGCTAGCTCGAATAACCTCTTCGTCTTGTCTCGAGGGAACGAGTAAGGGCGTCTCATTTTATCTCTAAGAGATCGAGTTCTATCATTCTGGCGATCAACTCGTCTCAGACCACTGGGCTGCTGTTGAGCATTGGAGACGATGGTCGCTTTCCCCTTTCCTTTCTTGTTCCGAGGCTCTGCTTTCGAGGAAGATGGTCTATAGCCCATCTGGTCTGTTTGGGCCAACTTGTCGATCAAGGCCTGGAAAGTAGTCAGTTTGAAAAACATCATGAACTGGGAGATGGTCGCATGCGGATCAAGAGTGCCCACGAACATGCCCACCGCCGGCGCTTCTTCGATGCGCTGTTCGCATTTCGACCACAGATTCCGCCATCGTATTGCGTATTGAACCCATATCTCGCCTGGCTTTACCCTGGCGTTAATCAATGCTGTGATTGGGGTGCGCAAAGATTCGCTAGCGCTTGCGAATCTTTGCGTGAACAGTAGTTCCATCTCCTCAAACATCTTGACAGAGTCGTTTGGAAGTTCAGAATACCACTCGAATGCCATTTCTGACAAGCTACCGATGAATTGGCGAAGTAGCAATTTATCATCACCTCCGGTGTTGACACATAGAGCCCTGAACTGGGCGACATGCTGGTGGGGATTGCCCGTCCCTTTATATACATTAAATTTAGGGATCGTATATCCCGGCGGGTACTTTATTTGGTCATACCAGCCTGGATATGGTCGCCCAGTTTTAATAACTTAGCCGGCCGCTTCATTCGCCTGATGAGATCATTTTTGCTGGGCAATGTAGTCATCCAGAGCGGCCTTGGAGATGGTTTCGTCTTTGGCTGCTGAAAGAGCCGGAGGAGGGTTCGATGTCTCCCCTCTGTCATCTTCAATGATGATAGGAGGGTCTTCAGCTGAAGATTCCGGCTGTAACATCATCCCAGCCATGTCTTGGAAGAAGAGAGCCATTCGTTTTATATTGGCTGCCTGTTCCGCAGCCTCTTTTTCTTTCCTCTCGAGCATTCTTCGGAGGAACTCGGTGTCAGTTTTTTGTTCCCGACGCTGCTCCGAGGTTTCTGGATTTTCTTTTGGCCCAGTGAGTGCAGCCATTAGAGTCAGCATTTCCTGAAGCTTCTGCTATTGTTATTCCTGAGCCTTCGTTATTGACCGGGTAAGCGGTCGATGACCCGTAGAAGCACGGCTTTCCTCTTTTCCGGAAGCCATATAAACGGTATGTACCATCATGCCCCTGGACTTGGGGCATTTAGATTCAGCGCTTTTACAGTTTGCCACGTTCACAGGGGCTTTCTCTGGTCTCCTTCTCTTTTGAGCGGTTGACGTTGAGGGAGCCATTGCAGTGGGTACCCAAACGGATGATATCTTCTGTGGTACCTCAAGATGGCTCTTTTCTCGCTGATCTTTGAGCTTTTTTGGTCAGCGAGAGTAGTAGTCCTGGTCAATCACCGATTCCTGGACCTGTCGCCAGACTTTGTAAATTTTGGAAGAAAGCCGCTGAGGGGGTTGTTCTGGCTTCGCCTTCGGTGCATTCTCCATGGGTGGAGGAGATCTCTTCAGCACTGCAGTAGGAGAGTACCTGCGCACCTTGTTAAGCAGTTCAAAACTGTTCCCGGTTGGAACAGCAACATCGATCTCCACCGTTAAAGCTGGTGGAGTAAATCCAGACGGAGAGCTGCCCCCAGCCTTCCGTACTCGGCGCCAGTGACGACGGCGAGCATGTCGCGCAGATGGTGTTGGTTCAGCTATGGGGATGGCTTTGTCATGCCCCATGTTCTGGTGAGGCGTTGCTGGTACCAGCCTCTTGAAGACCGACGTCCGTTGAGCAACGGTATCCAATCTGTCAAAGACGGACCTTTGAGTAGGAACGGGAGCCGCCGTGGCCAGCCTTGTAAAGACTGGTCCTTTGACGGGAGAAGCTTATTTAGTGACCTCGAGAGCAGGAATGGCTATCCGCTTTGGGATGGCCGCTTCAGGTATCGTGGGCTTCTTGACATGCCCATCGGAGTTCAGGCTTAGCCTATCGAAGACTGATGCTGTTGGCTTGGCATTGGATGACCCGTTGAGAGGGGCCGTGGTGGTAGTGAGCCGATCAAAGACCGACTTCTTCTACGCTTCTTGCGGCAACGGGATGTTAATGCTCACTGGTGGGAGCATGGTCCTGAAGAACAACCCGGTGGTAGCCTGTGTTACCTGCTCTACCGGCATTGTAAAAAGGGAGGCCGCCTGGGGCCCGTATGTTACACCTCTAGATGAGGCGGAACGGGAGTTGCAGCTACAGCTGGAGCATTTCGTGCAGGTAGATGCCATTGATCTTTTGTTTTCTGCACGGAGCAAGACACCAAATCTTAGTACCTCGAACCCGGGGGCAACCATATCAAACCGCGATTCGTTCGCGAATACGACACACGAAGTGTGGAGTGGAAAGAGGAAAAGGTCCCACCGGGCGTGCCAGAATCTGTTCCCCGCCGAAATACCGGAGACGCGATAAACGTCTTGGCTAAATTTCGGGGCAGATGCTAATTAGTGCTATCCGTCCACCTCTCCGAAGATGCCAAGTTGATTTATGACACAATGTATCGAAGGTTTAAACGGATGGGGCCGATGTAGCAGACTTCGTCAGATTCACCCTCGTTGAGGGGTTTTTGATTGTGGGGACGCTCTTCCCTACAGGCGCAAACCCCTGCAGTTAATTACGCTACCGCATCGCGGTAACAACTTTCTCCTTCTCCAGATGGTCACTTTGTGTCATGTGTGTTTGTTTTGTTTTTGGTTGCCCGTGGATTGTATATGGAGACTAATTTATGTTGTCGCCCGTAGGGCGTGGATTAGTTCAAATCCGTATCTTCTTAGATTTGGGTTTGGGGGTTGGGTTTAAGGATACGTTAGCCTCATTTGGGTCTAAGATCAACTTAAACGTATGTTAAGGATACGTTAGTCTCATTTTAGACTAAGATCAACTTAAAGAGCATTTGGACTCTATTGTTTAGTTTAGGGACATTGTGGTCGATTAGTTTAAGGACATTACGGTCCAGCGTTAGTTTAAGGACATCTCGGTCCGATGTTAGTTTAAGGACGTCTCAGTCGAGGTTAAGGACATCATAGTCCGTGAGTTTAAAGACCTCACAGTCAAGGTTAAGGATATTATAGTCCGTGAGTTTAAAGACCTTACAGTCAAGGTTAAGGACATCATAGTCCATAGGCTTAAGGACCCCACAGTCCATGGAATGTGTGGTTTTAGGGATCCGTCACCTCTCTGAAGACGTTGAAGGATTGCAACGACAAATATCAGAGGAGTAAAGAGATGTACCCTTTTACCGGTGTGAGTTGGTTAGAAGATCTGTAGTCCGATTTGGGACTAAGATCTGTTGAAATATTTATGAGCAGATGGGCTTAATTAATATAAGTTAAGGACTTATGGCCAATTTTGGGCAAAGTCCAATCAGATTAAAAATGTTTAACATTTTATTTAGGCCTGTTGATCTTTTATTTGGGTTTAGCCCTTTTAACAAAGGTGAGCATTGATCAAAGCTATGGGCTTATTAAAAGACAGAATTTAATTCTGTCAGCGCAATACGTGGTGCGCTAGGCGCTTTGCGCCAATCAAAGAGCGCATTGCGCTTCTGTAAGGGACACGTGTCGCCCTCAGCGCTAGGCGCTAGATGACGAGCGAATGATGCCAGTTTATGAGCGCTGAGCGCTAATCCATGAGCATATTGCGCTTTCAGTTTAGTGGCATACATATGAGTGACATGTGGTGCGCTTGGTGCTGAGCGTCAGCCCATGAGCACCGTGCGCTATTTCAGAAGTGCAAAGCACAATTTGTTAATTGGCGCATACGTGGTTGACACGTGGCGCATTTTGGCGCTGAGCACTGGTCCAGAGAGCGCAGAAGCGCAGTTCAAGAGCGCAAGGCGCAGTTCTAGAGCGCAAAGGCGCATATGATCAATTTTATGATCTGGAAAACAAGTTTATGTTTTTTTTAAAAGAGATTTTGTCTCAAGATTTAAGAACAACAATTCTTATTTTGCAGGAGTTACTTTAATCTCTTGTATTAATGAAAGGCTTTGCATTTATAGATCCATGATCCTTAAGAGAATTTAATAATTCTCTCCCCCTTTATAATGAGATGTTCATGATCTCAGAAAGACAATTTGTCTTATAGATCTTTGATCTGTGAAAGAAGTAAGTACTTCTTTATTTTTATGATGAGATCTTTTGATCTTTTTATAAAAGACCTTGGTCTTTGTAGATCCATGATCTTTTAAGAAGATAATTCTTCTTTATAATTATTAGATGATTTCATCTCTTTGTTCATCACCATTCTTTTTACCTTGAAGAAAAAATCTTCTTTTGCTGAGAGCTATGCTTCTCTTCCTTTTAATTTTTCAAAGTTTATGGGGGGGGGGGTTCTCTATTTAAGACTTGAAGTCTTGGGGCCTTTATATAGGGCAAGCTGATTTGTTGAATTAGTTAAAGAGATCTTTCTCTGATTGATTTGGGGATGTTTCCCACCATTGGATCTTGATCCTAGGGCTTCTGTTTTACAGAAGGCAATCTTCTTGTTTTTAACAAGATTGAAAAATCTTTCCATAACAGAATTTAATTCTGATTAATTAATGATTTATCATTATTATTAGATCTTTTGATCTAACAGTGGGGAGTTTTTTAATTCCAACGCTAGCGCACCCGTGCTTTGCACATGGTGCGCTGCTCAGAGCGCAGTGCACTTTGCGCTAGCGCACCCATGCTTGACACGTGGTGCGCTGCTCAGAGCGTAGTGCACCCTGAGCTAGCGCACCCGTGTTTGACACGTGGCACGCAGCGCGCCTAGCGCTAGCGCACACATGGTGCGCTGCCTGGGGCGCAGCGCACTTGGCGCTGCATCTGAAGCGTTATTTCAACTTTTTTTGAAATTCGAATTTCAAACAAAGCTTTGCTCTAATTGGGGGAAACACCACTTTCGTGAGAACGTGCAAAACGGTAGCTTTTAGGTACAGTCCCGAATCACATGGAGGCAATGAGCGATAGAAGGGGTTTCATCTCTCCCGGTATTGGGGGTTAATGTTGCGCTGTGCTCTATTGGCTATAATAGGAAGTCCCTAGCCAGGGCTGATATAGAGATCTACTGGTAAGTGTTATCAGTAGTTTCTCGACCCGTTATGAGCCTCACATCGGCATGACTTATCGGTTATTGGGGTCTGACGTTTACCACCCCTAGACTGGATATACGACATATCAGACGAAGAGACCGGACTGTACGGTAGTGTTGCTGATTAGATTCATAGGAGTGTCAGCAGGTTTGCTTGTTGATCTTCTGATCGCTTAATACCTGGGTGGTCGTTACGTTTAGCTGACCGCTGACGGCTTGTGGGTGACTGATATGATCACCACCTACTGCCGGCGTATTGACGAGTCTTTAGAGTCCTACACAGAGGTTTCCTGGCTCAGACAAAACGGAGTAGGAGCACATATATGATATGTATGGGACCGAGATTGATACAAGTATGTGATATCGTATTCTATTATCGCGATTTGTGATATCGGCCGGTTATATGTGATATAGCTGGGTTATCGGATCAAGTGTTGATTCAACAAAATGATACATATTATATTAGTCGGTTATATGTGATATAGCCGGATTATTAAATCAAGTATTGATTTAATAATTTAATGTATAATTATATATTTGATATATTAAATTACATTAACCAATATTTGCTCACTTAAGTATTTATTTTTCTCACTTATTATACATTTAATATATGTGTGATATATGTTTAGTGTATAGTTTTCTTTTGTTCACGAAATTATATATGTGATATATAATATTGTGACATGCTAGGTTACACATGCAAAAAGGGTGTATGAGACTTACACCATGCTAGGATTAATATGGGTTAATATTTATTATTAAGCAAATTCAAAATTAGTAGAGAATTAGTCATGGTTATGAGCTTGGATGAAGCTTGTAGAACATTGACTAAGTCCACCTCTTTTGTTTTTACTTAAGATATTTATTAACCTAACCTTTAATCCTTAGCAAGGGTTTATTCTCTACATGGGTTAAGGATGACATAATCTCACCATGGTTGCATTTCTAACCTCAAGCTAATTATTCATTCATCTTCTTCATCTTCATCTCTCTCAAGCCCTCTCTTTAGTTTTGAGGAGATAAAGAAAATAGTGAGAAATTAAATTCTAAAGTGAGAAAAATTCTTACTTCATCATCTTCTTCTATACTGGCCATATAGTTTAGGGTGTTAGCTTCACTAATTCATTATTAGTGAAGAGATAGCTTGAGTCCATGTTTTCTCGAAGTAGATCATCATAGACTTTGAAGACTTCTAGCTAGCATGCTGTTGGAGATAGTGCCCTCAGAGTCAATTATTGGATCACAGGCACGTGATTGCAATGATTGAGGAAGGACCTATCCCGGTAGAACATTCTTACTCGAGATGATAGTATGCTATCTGGTTTACCTTTATCATCGTGTACTGCTTTAGGTGACCTGACAGGTCGCTATTGCACGTTGATAGAGCCCCTAGGATTCTTGCTTGACTGCCAGCAGTATGAAGGCGATCATATAAGTGAGAGCTGGAGTCTATAAGCACATCCTTAAAAGGTCCCTAGTCGTGGGAGTTTCGAGACAGGGCATCGATTCTCCAGAGTAGACTAGTGTATACAGTCGAGACCCCGACGAGGGGCGGTGGCCGGTCTCACAAGCCACTGGTGTCAGTTGGTTCACCTAAGATGTATACAGGTGCTCATTGGGTTATGAGTACACCGGACAGGACTCGCCGGGAACATGCTAGTTGGTCTTATACCTGACGTCAGATAGCAGTTCCCTGGTGACATGTGTACAGGTTAGTTCATCGACCTGAGATCGTCATTTGTCTCGTGTGAGTTCCCACTGTACTTTGATTACTACCCTACCACGGCTCAAATGAGTCGTGCAAACAGGTTTTAGTTGGGTACAGTCCCGAGCCACATGGAGGCAGTGAGCGGATCTTCAGGGGTTCGTCTCTTCCGGTATTGGGGTGAGGTCGCGCTGTGTCTAGGAGAGCCATTACACAAAGCTCTCGGCCGAGGCAGGAGATTTACTGGTAGGTATTCCAGTAGTATCTCAGGGTGTTCTGGGCTTCACTCCGACACGACTTGTACCGCCTTTGGGGGTCTGACTTTTACCAACCCCCTAGGCCCGCCATGCGATGCTCATAGACGAACGGACCGGACTGTACGGATATTGTCACTGACAGGCTCAGTAGGGTGTCAGGATGAGTTCGCTCATCGACGTCCCTTTTGGTCAATAGCTGGTGGCCCGTCACGTATTGGCTAATACCTCTGACGTGCTAGTGGTTAAATCCACAGCCATAGTATTGACGAGTCTTTAGAGTCCACCACACTTTCAGTTACTCAAGCTTTCGGGCGAAACGCTGTAGAGGCCGTATGGAGATATGGCAGGGTCCGATCAGATACGTGCGGTATTGCACGGATCAGGATCGGACAGTTTTGTACTAGTGGCCATATAGTTATATGGCAGGGTTCGATCTGATACGTGCGGTATTGCACGGATCAGGATCGGACGAACATTACTAGCCGGCTTTGGTTTAAGCCGGATCCTAGTTTAGTACAGTGTAGATTTTGTCTCTTTGCATTTGTATCCGGACGGAATACAGATGCGGGTGTGTATGCACAGTATCGGGGTTTTCCTGTAATTTATTACGGGACCAGTTTTGGAGTTGCCAGTTTGCATTCCGTTCCGGCCGGTTTTCCTTTGTTCTTTCCCGGCCGGACTTTTCCGATGGAGGGGGTTATTTGCAATTGTGCAAATAACATTTGTGGAAGGGGGTTTCTTGCAAATGTATTCATTATGATATGTTTTGCATCTTTCATCCATGATTTTGCATTAATGAGATTTGATGTGAATAGAAGTAATAAGCATGGTTGATGTTTGTTTGTGGTCACCTCTTGATTTATCCTACACTCACCTCCCTTCATGATTTGTTTTTTTCCCTCCACCATTCTCTAGTTGAAGGGGCCGGCCACTATTTTGAGAGAGGAGAGAAAAATGAGAGAGTTCTCATTTTTTGTGAGGGTGTGGGAAAAATTATCATTCATATCATTTTTCCATTGCCACAAATATCCCCAAGTTCATATCTTGTTGATTCCTCCATCAAGGCAACTTCACAAACCCCATGAGGCAAAGTGATTCTACACTACTTCTACATCAAATCTTGGGCGCGTCGGCTAGCCAACTTCGCCCCCGAGTTGCCTCAGTTTTGAGGTGGGAGCCCGTAAAAGATGCAGACGATGTGGTGCCCTTCCGGCGAGGATGCGACAACCGGAGTTTCCGCGGGAGATCGGGATGACGACGAGAAGACCGGAGGACTCGGATCACTCGGTATATCTCTCACCCTTTCTCTTGTTTGCTAGTATCGGTTAATGGTTCCGATCCGGGTATATTGTCCGCGGTAGCGCCAGTTTAAAGTTAAGAAAAATTTTGATTCCGCATTTTGGCCTCGGATAGACGGCCGGGGCGCTGCCGGGGCGCAACATGGTATCAGAGCCACGCCATTAACCTTGTCTAGCTTGTTCTAATGTGTTTTACTTATCCGATCGACCAAAATTCCAAAAACCGCGTTTTGCATGCATCAGTTTTCTGTCGATTTTTTCCGGGCTCGAAAAATTTTTCAGGTGATTGCAGAATGATGTACAGAGAATCCTAAGAATACTGCAAAAATTTGGAAGCTTGATCATTCCGTACGACCGCGGAACCGCGGCAATTACCCCTCATTTGCCGCGGTTCCGCCGCAGTATGTTTGCTTCATTTGGCCAACTTTTTGCAGTGGGCTTTTGGGCTTAAGATAGGGGTTTTGGAATATTAAAATTGGGCCCAGAATTTCTGTGAGTGCTACAGTATTACTTGGGGGCCCACTTGTTAATTTTTGATCGATTGGATATTTTAAACACATTATTTCACAGTATTTACATTATATCTGCGACCGTGAATATCACTTGATCGGTAAATCCTGTCTAACTGCTATAGCCCGGTTAGACGGATTTGCGAACGTGATTTTCACGTTGATGTTCTGTGTTTATGCTGTGTTGTTGCGGATCGGTCGTGGGGATAGCCTGGATGCAATACTAGTACAGTTTTGTTTTATATGTACATTTGATATTGCGGGGCGAGCGTCCGACATGTGGACTGCCGTCACTGCCTGATTGTATTATTCTTTTGGGGCATGACCTGGTTGCGGTCGATGTACCCGTTGTATGTATATTTTACTTTCTGTACTAGGATTACCCCGCGGAGGGGTGCACGGATAGCCGGGTTCTAGAGGGCAACGGGCCCGCATCTCATGGCATTGAGACGGAGGGGGCTTCACTCTAGGATTGGCGGGCTATTCGCCGCACTCGTAGGGGGTACAGGTTGACCCAGGAGAGGTGCCCAAGTTACCGGATTCCGTGAAGTGCTGAGTGGTCCATTCACGGTGCTGAAGGGGGCTGCCTCGCTTCAGGTTTTGGCGGGTGACTTGCCGCGCCCGTAGGGGTCTAGGATTTCATTGCACAGGCTATCCACACGACCAGGGGAACGTCGGGTTTCAGCAGCGGCTCTGTGAAACCCGGGGCTTCCAGATATCTGTATTGTTCTGTGATGCTGCATATTTCTGTGATGTTGCATTTTATCACGCCTTGAGCGAATATAATATATTGGTATATATATTAGTAGATGTTGTATATGTTTTACATCCGCGCTAGTCCAGTCCCCGCTCTGTCGTTAGTTAGCTAACCTAACGGGTAATGACGGGACCCAGTGGCGAATGCGGATGGCATATACGTACATCAGTATATTTTCGTTCTTTGTGGTGTGATCAATTGATGGGACTGGGTTGATTCGGATCAATGCAAGCTAAACAAACCTATTCTGATGTTGTTGGAACATTTTTCAAAAAGCTGTTATTGCAAGGACGTTCACTTTTGTTTTGCATCATGGTATTCATTTGGAATATCCTGCTCCTCAGTCGACGAGGCAAGGGCCGAGATCCCTTCACCGGGAGTGACCCCTTGGACAGAAGTTTGCGTCAGGGCATTAACTTCACTATAGCCGATTACTTTTGCTTTGCATCGTGGTATTCAGTTGGAATATCCTGCACCTCATTCTACGGGGAAAGAGCCGAGATCCCTTCACCGGGAGTGACCTCTTTAGTAAAGGTTTTCGTCACTATATTTTTATAAAAGGCTATGCAGATCCTTCAACGATATCAAGTTCATTACGTTAAAGGTTTTTCGCCAAAAACCAGTCGTAGCCCTCCGTCATTTCAGATTAGTATTACTTAGTATTCGTGCTGCGTATGTCGTGCTTAGCCGAGGCGTAGTGTTCGGTAGCTATGTAGTGCTTTTCTGTTGCATGAATATGAGATTGGTTAGGACAGTCGTGCGGTCATTTTGGCTCAGTCAAGGATTCGTGCGGGTGGGTCTAATGCAATCAAGAAAATGACGGGTTGAACTTGACTAGGATCCTTTGATATGTTGGCTCAGTCAAGGTCACTTGGGTCCTAGGGGTAAAAATCACATCGGGAGTTTCAAAAGAACTGAAACTTGCCAGGCATGCGCATACCTTCTGGAGTGTGGTGACTTGAGTGGATTCCGTCAAGTTATCATGCGATGATAGTTGGATCCCGATTCCCACTGATGAGTTGGTTTACTCCTCGGGTGATCCCGACTAATTCTTCTTTCAGGTTTGGGGAAGAATTTGAGGTTACAGTGGGAGGTTTCCAAATTAGACAAAGTGATAACCATTCTGATCTAGGTTAGAGTGCACGCTGAGTGTTTCTTTTCTCTCTCTCTTTGGCAGCGACCATTGACCCGACCCTAGACTATGACTCAGTGACCAAGTTGACCGAACCTTCTTAACACTGGCTTTTGGATTGTCAGAGTTGCAAACCTCATTGCCACTCCTACTTTTACCCTTTTCTCCAGGACATCCCGTATTACTACGAACATCCACTTCCATTGGACAAAACCATCGTATGGTTATATACGAACTCGAAGGATTTCGAGGATGGTTTCTGGTTCTGGAGAAAACGAATAGGATTATTCAGTTGTCTTTTCTTTTCACCTTCTCTCATTGCGAGTACTCCTTGGTTTAGGAGATAGTACACCTATTATGCAAATTGGATAGTCTTCTTCCAAACCTTAGGCTGGTGCCGAACGGTGGGGAATGAAGAAAACCAATTAGCATAACGATGGTGTGCAGAAGGTATTAAGTTAAGACAAAGCAAGGGATTAGTAAGAGGGCAAAGTAAATTGCGACTGCTATTCACGACCAAACCGAGTATATCTTCGCCAAACCTAAATCACCTTTGTATTTCTCCAGGACACTCCGTATCACTGCGAAGATCCACAGTTTATTTGGATACTCCATCGTATGGTTATATACGAACTCGAAAGGAACTTGTTCCAGTTCGGGGATGGATTCTGGTCCAGGAGAAATAGGAATAAGGTTTATTCGGTTGTCTTTTATCTTCACCTTCTCTCGCATTGCGAGTGCTCCTTGGATTAGGACAGTACACCCATTATGCTTATTGGATAGTCTTCTTCCAAACCATAGGCTGGTGCCGAACGGTAGGGAAGGAAGAAAACCATTTGGCCTAAAGGGGTGTGCAGACGGTAATGACTAAAGACATATAAAGAGATTTGGACAGATGGCAAAAAGATATACGGTTACAGTTGTGAATCTGGATAATGGTAGAGGCATTACTAGGAATACCAGGATACCCTATCGAAACATTTCAATGTTTCAGTTCAACTGTGTACTGTTAAAAGAAAACTGATTTTCTGATTAGACACTTGCTCCAGTGTATGTATTTACCAGGTTTGATTCTCACATCTGTATGGTTTTATAGATGATGAGTGGGAGTAAGTTATTGGGAATAGGGTGATCATCCTCATTATATCGGGATTCGTTGTAATCGGTGATATTTGAGGAGATCACCTGGGCTGTTTGCCGGTCGGCAAATATTTGGTTTTGAATATCCGTTGTTATGCACCAATTTCAAATTGATATATCTGTACGTCTATTTTTATAGAGTGAGATATACCTTTTGAAATTATGTCTATGACATTTACCTATATCAGTGGATGGTTAGGTAAGGAGCATTGAACAGCGGTGTAATTCTTCTTAACCATAGTACAGTTTTCAACCTACGACACACAGTGAATGAGTTGTTAGACTCAGGGACTTATACAGAGTATTGTATATTGTCCAGTGTCCATTAGGACAGTGGGGTTGGTCCTCATACTATATTCTGTTTACTTTTAACTACTCTAATTCTTAGACATGTGTTTCGTAGAAAGACAGGGTCTGAGTTTTGAGGAGTTATTGGTATAAGAATAGAGTAGAGAACCAGGTATTGCAAGTATCGGGATTCTTCAAGGTGATCGAAGATGTAGATACTTGTGTATGGTATTCAGTTGATAGTAATGAGAACTTGCTTCTCTTTCAGGTTACTCATAATTTGAAGCATTCCTAAGTTGAGTAACGCTGATCGGCCTCCTTCCATTTAGTTGACATGCACTGGAGATAGCTGCATGATTTGAATCTGGTTCATTTAAATCAGTGCCTCTGGTTCTATATTGGATATAGAACAGTTCATACCTTAACGATGTTAAGGTACGGGGAGTTGTCCGGCTTATGATTAAAACCAGACACTGGACAACTCAAGGCACGTTTCTGTAATGGCTATTTGTGGGTTGACCCAGGCTATGACGAGGGTTGATTTTCTACCATCTGGAAGATCAATAGTGATATTGTTCTTAACTCGCCACATTTTAAAAAGAAATGGTTATTTTTCAGAAAACAGTAGTGGGAGTATGGTAGAACTGGAAGCGATTCCAGAACCGTAAACGATTACTGAAGATTTGATAAGGAACCTAAAGATTCAATCTGATTTGACATTCCATTGGCCACTCCGCAGATAAGGTGGGTAACTTCAGGCACCTGAGAGGTACTCCGGTAGCCTCAAGGACGGTGACAGGGAAGTTCTTGTTTACCCACACTTGCCATTGTTGTTGTTCCAGGCTGCGAGACCCGGCAGGAGGATGAGTATAGCGTCGTTCTAAACTAGCTTTAGAAGTGAACGTCTATATGACTCTGCCAGAGGGTTGTCGTAGTCAGTGGGAGCAGCGGAAGCATTGGTGGACATCAGGCTTATGTCTATAGACTAAAGCAGATATAGCGGAGATAGATCATCTATTTCTGATGTGACAGTCATAGGTTTGACGTCATCAGAATAGGGGATGGATCTGTTAAGAAGGTAGTAGGGTGTGATGTCCTGGTTTTGGATGACATACACAGAGTAGGAAGTGATATTCCTATACTACGATCGGTTATACTTTGGTTGTCACACAGTGTTTTCTCCATACAGGACTTGGATATTATATCAGACATTCTTACTAGATCTATAGTTTTAGATCTAGATTTGGGTGGTTTCCTAATCAGGGTACTTTGACAGCATTCTAAGAGTATTTAGAATGGACGACTCCTGGCATGGTAGTGTACCTGCAGGTAATGGAGTCGCCCTCTCTAAAGGTGTCTTATAGACTAAAGTAGAGAGGGATGTGCATGATTGGCAGATCACTTGCTTAGGCAATTGAGTCAATCATGAGATGTCAAGTACCACACCAGATGTTGTTCTTGCACTAGATGCAATAAGTTGATATTGATCCAATCCTGGAGGAACAGTCAGAAGCAGTTTTAGAACATAAGTGAATGTTCTAGGGATATGATAACGGCTGCCTCCTTTAGGAGACGGTTATCACTCCAAGCTTCCAAGGTGACATGGACGACAAGGAGGTTGTCAGAGTTATAGTTCTCCCTCTGACGAGGGACAGTATTCTGGACAGGTGATCCAGGCAGATACTGAGGGAGGCATGGCGCAGGATACTGATTAAGTTCAGTTGACGATACAGTCTAAGAAGTTTGGATTTGGAGTTCATTTATGAACTAGGTCCCATCAGACATCCAGACATTCCAAGACAGGTATTGCTCATTTCGGGAGATGGTTTTCTCCGCGAACTTGAGATATAGAGAGACATAGAAAGAAACATCTAGGCGGATCCACTCACTGAGGCTTTTCCTCGAACGCAATAGTTTCGCAAACAGGCTTTGTGCGACTGACTAGTAGAGGAGTTGGGTGTTCGGTATCACACGGGCTGTGAGTATGCGACATCGCAATAATTAGCCTTGAGTGCAAGTGGGAGATTGTTGGAGATAGTGCCCTCAGAGTCAATTATTGGATCACAGGCACGTGATTGCAATGATTGAGGGAGGACCTATCCCGGAAGAACAGTCTTACTCGAGATAATAGTATGCTATCTGGTTTACCTTTATCATCGTGTACTACTTTAGGTGACCTGACAGGTCGCTATTGCACGTTGATAGAGCCCCTAGGATTCTTGCTTGACTGCCAGCAGTATGAGGGCGATCATATAAGTGAGAGCTGGAGTCTATAAGCACATCCTTAAAAGGTCCCTAGTCGTGGGAGTTTCGAGACAGGGCATCGATTCTCCAGAGTAGACTAGTGTATACAGTCGAGACCCCGACGAGGGGCGGTGGCCGGTCTCACAAGCCACTGGTATCAGTTGGTTCACCTAAGATGTATACAGGTGCTCATTGGGTTATGAGTACACCGGACAGGACTCGCCGGGAACATACTAGTTGGTCTTATACCTGACGTCAGATAGCAGTTCCCTGGTGACATGTGTACAGGTTAGTTCATCGACCTGAGATCGTCATTTATCTCGTGTGAGTTCCCACTGTACTTTGATTACTACCCTACCACGGCTCAAATAAGTCGTGCAAACAGGTTTTAGTTGGGTACAGTCCCGAGCCACATGGAGGCAGTGAGCGGATCTTCAGGGGTTCGTCTCTCCCGGTATTGGGGGTGAGGTCGCGCTGTGTCTAGGAGAGCCATTACACAAAGCTCTCGGCCGAGGCAGGAGATTTACTGGTAGGTATTCCAGTAGTATCTCAGGGTGTTCTGGGCTTCACTCCGACACGACTTGTACCGCCTTTGGGGGTCTGACTTTTACCAACCCCCTAGGCCCGCCATACGATGCTCATAGACGAACGGACCGGACTGTACGGATATTGTCACTGACAGGCTCAGTAGGGTGTCAGGATGAGTTCGCTCATCGACGTCCCTTTTGGTCAATAGCTGGTGGCCCGTCACGTATTGGCTAATACCTCTGACGTGCTAGTGGTTAAATCCACAGCCATAGTATTGACGAGTCTTTAGAGTCCACCACACTTTCAGTTACTCAAGCTTTCGGGCGAAACGCTGTAGAGGCCGTATGGAGATATGGCAGGGTCCGATCAGATACGTGCGGTATTGCACGGATCAGGATCGGACAGTTTTGTACTAGTGGCCATATAGTTATATGGCAGGGTTCGATCTGATACGTGCGGTATTACACGGATCAGGATCGGACGAACATTACTAGCCGGCTTTGGTTTAAGCCGGATCCTAGTTTAGTACAGTGTAGATTTTGTCTCTTTGCATTTGTATCCGGACGGAATACAGATGCGGGTGTGTATGCACAGTATCGGGGTTTTCCTGTAATTTATTACGGGACCAGTTTTCTGGAGTTTCCAGTTTGCATTCCGTTCCGGCCGGTTTTCCTTTGTTCTTTCCCGGCTGGACTTTTCCGATGGAGGGGGTTATTTGCAATTATGCAAATAACATTTGTGGAAGGGGGTTTCTTGCAAATGTATTCATTATGATATGTTTTGCATCTTTCATCCATGATTTTGCATTAATGAGATTTGATGTGAATAGAAGTAATAAGCATGGTTGATGTTTGTTTGTGGTCACCTCTTGATTTATCCTACACTCACCTCCCTTCATGATTTGTTTTTTTCCCTCCACCATTCTCTAGTTGAAGGGGCCGGCCACTATTTTGAGAGAGGAGAGAAAAATGAGAGAGTTCTCATTTTTTGTGAGGGTGTGGGAAAAATTATCATTCATATCATTTTTCCATTGCCACAAATATCCCCAAGTTCATATCTTGTTGATTCCTCCATCAAGGCAACTTCACAAACCCCATGAGGCAAAGTGATTCTACACTACTTCTACAGCAAATCTTGGGCGCGTCGGCTAGCCAACTTCGCCCCCGAGTTGCCTCGGTATTGAGGTGGGAGCCCGTAAAAGATGCAGACGATGTGGTGCCCTTCCGGCGAGGATGCGACAACCGGAATTTCCGCGGGAGATCGGGACGACGACGAGAAGACCGGAGGACTCGGATCACTCGGTATATCTCTCACCCTTTCTCTTGTTTGCTAGTATCGGTTAATGGTTCCGATCCGGGTATATTGTCCGCGGTAGCGCCAGTTTAAAGTTAAGAAAAATTTTGATTCCGCATTTTGGCCTCGGATAGACGGCCGGGGCGCTGCCGTGGCGCAACACGTGCATCATACACCTTGTGGAGGTACTCAAGAGTTCGGGAGTTCGATGATCGCAGCAAAGGGACCACTGTAAGGAGCTATAGAAGTGAAGGAACAGACTACAAAGGTTGTAATCCCTGCTCACTTAGATGTAAAGTTGTTTACATTTCGATTTCGTATGATTCTCTAGTTAAACATCCTAGGTTAAGGTTCTTTTACCATGGAAAAATTTTAATTTGGCATGGATGATACTACCCGAAACCTTGTTGTCGTGCTTAGGAACCCTACAAACTCGAACTGCACTCTACTGTCGCACAAGATGTGCCAATATGTAGAAAACTGTCTCTGAACTGCGTTCAAATGGAATAAGCTACCTCCGAGTCTATGACTCAAAGCATTAGCTACAACATTCGTCTTGCACGGGTGATAAAGGATTTCACAATCATAATCCTTCTCAAGCTCCATCCAATGGCGCTGCCTCAAATTAAGATCCCGCTGCTGGAAGATGTACTTTAAGCTCTCGTGGTCCGTGAAGATTTGACATGACTCTCCGTACAAGTAGTGTCTCCAAATCTTGAGCGCAAAGACCACCGCGGCCATCTCAAGATCATGAGTGGGGTAATTCTGCTCGTGCTTCTTCAACAGCCGAGAAGCATAGGCGATAACTTTATCGTGCTGCATCAATACGCAACCGAGCCCCACTCGAGAAGCATCACAATAAACAATGTAGCCGCCTGACCCTGAATGCAAAGATAATACTGGTGCAGTCATCAAACGAGTCTTCAACTGCTGAAATCTCTGCTCACATGCCTCAGTCCAAAGAAAAAGAACTCCTTTCCGAGTCAGTTCGGTCAGCAGTGCAGCAATACTCGAGAAATCCTGCACGAAACGGCGGCAATAACCGGTTAAGCCCAAGAAACTACGGACCTCTATCACTGATACAGGTCTAAGCCAAAACTGTACAGCCTCGATCTTCTTCGGGTCTACCTGTATACCGTCTCACATAACCACATGACCTAAGAAGTCAACACTATCAAGCCAGAATGCACACTTCGAGAATTTAGCAAACAACTGGTGCTCTCTCAATGTCTGCAAGGTAATCTTTAAGTGCTGCTCATGTTCCTCTTGACTCCTGAAATAGACCAGAATGTCGTCAATAAATACAATAATGAACTGGTCGAGGAACGGCCTGAAAATGCGGTTCATCAAATCCATGAACGCTGCTGGGGCATTGGTGAGCCCGAACGACATCACTAAGAACTCATAATGCCCGTTGCGCGTATGAAAAGCAGTTCTCAGAATGTCATCATTCCGGACCCGTAACTGATGATAACCCGACCTCAATTCAATCTTGGAAAAATGTCCCGTGCCCTGGAGCTGATCAAATAAATCGTCAATGCGAGGTAAAGGATACCTATTCCGTATCGTAACTCGGTTCAATTGACGATAATCAATACACAATCTCATACCGCCGTCCTTCTTCTTGATGATACGGAATAGGTCCCCTGTCAAGCAACTCTTACAAGAGCTCCCCAAGGCAAAACACTCGGACGTATAAGTCCCCTGTCAAGCAACTCTTGCAACTGATCCTTAAGCTCTTTAAGCTCCGCCGGGGCCATCCGATAAGGCGGTATAGAAATAGGCCCTGTGCCGGGGATCAAATCGATGCAAAACTCGATATTACGCTCTGGCGGCAATCCAGGTAACTCATCAGGAAATATGTCTGGAAACTCTCTCACAATAGGAACCTTGTCCAATAGATCTGCTGTGGCCCCAGTATCACAAATATAGGCCAAGAATCCCTGACATCCTTTACTCAAGAGCCAACTAGCGCAAAGGGCAGAAATCAAACGGTGAGGGGCGACACTACAGTCCCCCTGCATGACAAGAACAAAACCTGACTGCCTTCTCACCGCAGTCCACAGACACAAAGCAAGTAGCCAACCATTCCATACCGAGAAGAACGTCGAAGTCCAACATATCAAGAAGGATCAAGTCGACAGAGGAATCTCTATCTCTAATACGAACGGCACACGACTAAAACACATATCGCGCAACAAACGACTCTCCAACAGGGGTAATCATGACAAGTGGCTCATCTAATAAGGACGAGTCTCTGCCTAACCTCGGTACGAAGTGTGTGGACACATACGAGTGCGTAGATCCCAGATCAAATGTCACGACTCGAAATATTAGCTCGTGACCAGCACTTGAATGACGCCACGTCTAAAGGCGTAACGGAATCCAAGTAAGCTGAAACCCAGAAATCTAAACCTTTTTAATAAAATAAAGGAGGTGGAGTTTTTGAAATAAAGGTATAATAAAATCAAGTGTCCTTAATGGATAGAAAGAAACATGAATGATGCAAATGAAATTTTCTAGTTTGAAAACATGTTTCGTCTTTTGAAAATTTTTGGCAGCACCTCGTTTGTATATTTTGATCCAAAACCACAAATACATAGCAAGAATAATGGCATCCCCAAGCGGGAGCTAGCTCTTAGCCAAACGGCGGATCACAACCACGCAATACAATATAAATGAGTATACGACGCCCAACGGCGAAGTTCACCACAAAAAGATAAAGAAAAGAGCAAGATATAACCCCAAAGGGAAAATAAAACCCATCGCTCAAATCTCGCAACTACAAGTCTCACTAAGTCTCATCACTTATACAAATACAACTTTTGGTTGATTGATGGAGTTAACTAGATACAATATGAAATATAGTAGAAGAGTGGGTACGATACAAATGTCTCACCTACAAATGCAAAACACCCAAATGAATATGTGTGCCAGGGAATCCGCTACTGATCCAAGCGGTCAACCTGCAAGAACTGTGGCACAACGGGGGTGAGTTGCCAACTCGTGAATAGAAATATATCTACAAGTAGAAATCGAATAAACGACTCCTAGGTCAACTATATCATAAGGTAATACTATGATATCTAGGGTGACCGGGTCGTATATGTGCCAACAAGGTAGTCACTATCTATATGCATGTGGATAACATCCAACAGTAATAATCAATGCATGCGGATATGTAGATCTCGTCCACCCAAAAATCAATATCTCTAAGCATGTACAAAATCTCCGATAGTAGCATCGGTGTATGTATGTATGTATGTGGATCTAGTCCACGCGTCAACCACTGGCGCAACAATATCATGCATGTAAATATCATAAAAGAGTGTGCATGAAAGTATGAGGATATATGTATATCAACAGTGTCCCTCCCGACACATCAAATCATGGAACTTGAGTGCCTAGCATCGACACTCGAAAACATCATGAAAACTGTGCCCAGCATCGACACGTAAATCCTCATATATCTCAGGCGCCGCATCCTCAGATCGGCCCTCAGGCGCCGCACTCCCTGGTCGGCCCTCATATCAATCTCGCTACTCCGGTCAGTATCCTCCGGATAACCGCCGAGTCTACATACTATCACCGGTAGGTAGTGCTCCCCCCTGCCGGGCTCACCGTCTAACATATACGAGTCTTCTTGCCCCGGGGTACCTCACCGGGTCCACCATGTACCCGCAATCGGTGCCTACCACTCCTCGAATCGGGTTTCACATGCCACTCTTAGAACCGAGAAAACGCATGGTGGACGCACTGAAATATCATATCAAGAGAAACCGGGTTTTTAAAATAGTACATGCTTCCTTTTGAAATAGCCACGGTTCTCAAATCCAGAAATCTCATAAAACTGCATATCTCAATGCATAAAATAATAGAGCATGATGTATGCGACATGTAAAAAGAAATGCGAGCATATCCGTGTATCATGCAATATGGAATAGTGATATGCCATATTAAGGGAAAACCGCTCCTTTAAAATGATTCCAGTTTTTTTTAGTATAACATGCGGTTCCCAATTTTACAATAAAACCGGTTATTTATGTAGGTACAATATGTATATGTCAAGATGCAGCAACCCTACTGTGTAGTGACATGGCAATTATCGATGATGAAGTGTGTGAGCCGGCAAATAAGTGTACGTGTAACATACGCATCATCGATAATGGTGCAGGTGTACTATCACAGGTATATGCGATGCAATGATAATATCATGAATGCAGCAAGTAAACCATCAGCTAACAGCTATAAGGTATACATAACGATCATATGTCCGAGTCGATGAATCAATCAATCGGCATCTAGCCCAAAAACATCGCGTACGGTATAATCCATCGTTCGGAAACCTCTAGTCAAGGGTAAGGATCAATCATCAAGTCAAACTCATCACGCACGGAATATCATCGTGCGGCGGCATTACACTAAAAGGATCCTATCATCCTATACGACAAATGAGGGTATGGCCTAATATCGCATACAGCCTATCATCCTGATTCACAACATTCTATATATATATATAAAACCCTATATACCTATGTCCCAGGTCGCATCTGCAATAATCTCATATCAGGGGACCGCCAGGGTATAAATCATTTCGATCGACTCGCATCCGTATACCATTATATCATATCATCATCTCATTATATCATCAAATTCGTCTTGTATTATTTCATCGCATTTATGTCTCATATCATGTCGAATTTACATAAACACGCTATCTCTACTATGTATAAGTATCTAATCTAACAAACACACCCGAACCATACAATCAGATTTTTAAAGAAGTGAATCGTAGTTTTGAAGACAGGGGTTACGGTGTTTTTAAAGAAAAGATATCATTTGAAAATTCATAACATCCCTCAAGATATACATTTAAAAGATACTTACGATTCTTGGTTTAGAAAAAGGTATGGTTCGGATGACGCATCTACATCGACTATCTAGTCCTACAGAACCCTAAGTGGTAATATCGCTAAACATCATCCTAGGGTAGTAGTAGCAGCATATCAAACTTAACTATCCTCTAGTTTCTAATATGACTACATAGCTATCTATATTATAACCCTACTTTCCTAATTTAGGTTTCCTAACCATACTCTATGAATCGGTTTCCATCAGAAGTTTGCGGGGGTGCTATACGCCATCCACCCGACTTCCCCGGTAGATATAGATCTACTCACCTGTCTTCGCTCGTCCAAATCGATGACGCCATGCCTCTTCGCCTCGGAATTCATGCGAGGGTACCTACGATAATAACAATCGCAATACGTATTAAAAATCGAGGCAGAAAACCGATACAGCGCACAGTGTGCTCACAGGTTAGAGCCTATGGCCTAAACATACAAATCCAACAATTAACCCCTGTTGTCGATGTACGAACACCCGACAACCAAATACAAATCCAAATATCAAGAAAGTGCATTTAAAAATACGGAAAACATCGCCTAAAACACACCAAAATGCTCCCAGATTTTGCCCAGGTGACAATTAGCCAAAACTGCATATAGGAGGGGTCTAATTTAGTGCAAAATGAGCCCTGGAACAAAAATGGACCAATTCCCTTCTACTCTGGCCGCAAATTGCGGCCAGAATGATTAAATCTGCTGCTGTAGGGTTGAATTAGGGGCTCGGGTCTCAGTGGTAGCTTCCTAGGTGCCTGCACGACTCACTGTCAGCTCAATTTTATTTCTAGTGTCCCCGGGTTGCTCCAGATATCAAAATACCCTCTAAAATCACACAAAATCGACATGAACTCAAATCCCAAATCCGTATTTTGGGTTTCATCCCCCGTTCCAGGTCAGTAAAACACCACTAAGGCTTGTGGGCAGCCACTACACATCACCAATTTCAACAAACACTCAACCTCTTTCTAGGGTTTCCCAATATCTTACTAATCTCCACAATATCATATCTAAACACATATAAATACTTAAGTAAATGGAAAACTACCTAATTAATGAAGGGATTACCTCGTAAAGCACCCATGAATCCCCCAAGATCATCAAAACTGAATTTTTCTTGGTCCCATGTGTAGAGGTTGAAGAGGGGATTAATTTTTGTGAAGGGTGTGTAGGGTTTTGGGGATTGTTAGGAGATGGATCTAGGGATTATTTGAGGAGGGTTGGGAGCTTGAGGAGATGAAGAGGATGATGGAAAATGAGGTGGGAATGGCTAAGGCAGCAGCCCCCCCTCTCTATAATTCTCACCCACTCTCTTCACATGTCATCATTTTGTCTCCTTTCTCTCTCCTCACTCATCATGACCCTTTTCCTCTCTCTTTTTCTCAGCAAAAGCCATAATATAAAGTCCAAATGAAATGAAACATGTAACAAAATGAACATTTCATGGTGCACTAACCATGGAAACTGTAAAAACGCGGATTTGGCTTAATCGCGATTAGCAGTGCACTAATCGGGTTTTTATCGAAACTGCGTATAATAAATTTTAAAAATGCCAAATCCTTTAATTATATTATTAAATGAATAAATCATTTTAATTTCTATTTATTTCATAATTATTGGTATATATTTATACCCTTTTTCGAAAACCCCAATTTCGCAAATCGGCAGTTTTCGGAAAAAATATTATTTTAATATTAAATTCCCAAAAATAATATTTTATATTTTCTGAAACGTTACAATCTTCCCCCCTTAAATAAATTCGGTCCCCGAATTTAAATTTAAACCCCCAAAATCTAAAACATTTCAATAATCGGCTCAAATCACGAGGCTCCGAAATCCTGGAAATCGTAGAAATAACACAACGCGTCAAGTGCGCATGAAAACGAGTAAAAACTCAAAACCGAACTCCGTCAAGTGTCAAGCAAATCATCGGATTTGCACGCATATCCTCGGAGTTACGAATAGAGATACAGATCTCGAAATCCACTACTGAAATCCAATATACACTAGTCAAATACTATAATATGTGTATAGTACGCATCTTTGAAAACTCAAAAATCTGAATGAAATACATGCAAAATCTTTTCTAAATCGCCACGTGGATGCGTAACTCACGGCATAACTGACGGACGCTCATTTTAAACTAATAATATATGTCCATATATGTTTTCTTAAATACACGTTTCGTCGTTTTCAAAACATCCCAAAAGGTTTTCCTTTAATGCATGCAATGTACTCAGGTACTGTCCTCAGATCAGTCCTGTTTGGCTATAACACAATATAGTGCCCAACATGAAAAAAAAGTGCTCAAAAGCAAAATCAGCCTCAAAAGGCGTATCCAATAATCACATGCGTCTGGTGCGCATGGAAATCAAATCCAAATACAGGTGCTATAATACAGACAAGAAAAACTAAGTGCAACGGGTGTGCACAAAACATCAATCCAGTGCAACGGGTGTGCACGACGACAACATCAAGTGCATCTAAAGTGCACAAAAATCTCAATTCAGTGCATCTGGTGTGCACAGAATTGCATCTCATATCATGCGCCCAACATGCACGAAAATCCAACCAAAGCGCATCGGGTCTGTAAAAGCATATAGTGCAGTAACATGCACGAAGACGAACGACAAGTGCCAACGTGCACGAAAATACAAATCTGGTAAAACGAATGCTCACGGATATAAATCAGATGCAACCTAGGTACGGGGTATAAATCCAGTGCGACAACGCATAAATACCCGTCCGGTGCAACAAATGCAGAATGCAATCTAGCGCTTAAAATACAAATACAGTGCATCCAGTGCACGAAATACAAATACAGTGCATCTAGTGCACGAAATACCAATCAATAACTCAAATGCATAACCAGCAACACCGAGTACACCAAGGTGTATAAAAACATATCTCAAGTGCAATAACTATGCACAAAATATAAATACTCAGTAGGTGCAACCATGGTGCACGAAATCAATATCAGGAAAACTCGTCATCAAACTCAAATCCAAGCGATATAAGCGTGATACTCGGATCACAACGCAAATCGCAATAAAGGACATCGAGGTACACCTCCTACAATGTCGAAAAAATAAACCGGTGCGCCTAGAAACTGGCAGATCGAGAACATCCGCTTGCCTCCTGCTCACGGTCTGGCATCCTCGGTCTCTGGGTCCTTATCTTCTCTGTGGATTTACCAATCCCGCAATCCATCGGCTCATCGGCCCTGTCAGGTGTGCTAACGGGGACGATTCCACTCTAGCACTTCTCTGGTCCTCTCTCGGTCAATCATCATGACCACTCAATAAGAAGCACGTCACTGGCGTCGGCCTCTGGCTCTCTGAATACACGTGACACCTCTGATCCCGAGTGCAAATCTCATTGCAGTAGTGTCCTGGAAGGAATCTTGCTCAGGGTCTCTTCCGATCTCGCCTATGCCGGACTGTACGGAGGTTGGTATTCTTACATAATCTTTCCTTGTTTTCTGGACCTCTGCGTGTGCCTCACACATTTCCTTGGAAATTGGTTGTATCCCAACATCTCTGTAGCATATCAGGCCTCTGATCTCGACGGAGAGTAATAACAGCTCGTCAGCGTCTCGCACGAACTTTTGGTTCCACTTGTCTTTACCATCGTCCACTATGACGTCAAGCCATGCTATCTGCGCGCTATAACTGCTCTCGGCCACGGTCAATCCGAAGTCTCTCACACGGACTCGAAGTCACGAACTCGGTATCTTCATCACTCGGTAGAAGATATCTGGCCGAACACGTCCTCGGAAACTCGTCCCAACCATCGGAGAAATACTCGATGTTCGTCCGTCCTCGATCAACTGACAACGCATCTGGATGAGGTCTTCTATCCGAACCTGGTCAACTATCTCGTCGACGATGCCGAACGCTGGCCTTCTGGGTGTGCGCAAAATGACCACTCCTGGTCCAGGTCTTCTCGTATAGTATTCCAGAAAGGTCCTGTCGAGGTCTCTCTCAAATCTCATTTCTGCCGAATCGCCCGGAAGTTATTATCTTTTCTATATCTGTTTCTTATTCCGGAACGGCTGCATACCCCTCGCAACTCCTTCTGGAATGTATATCCATATACTACGCCTCTGCATGCGTATCATATCTCTGATATCAGTGGAGTGGAACGTCACCTCATCGAATTCTCGTGTGAACTCTTTACTTCACTCGGCTCCAATGTCGACTGATTCGGACTCGTCTTCTCGTGGCTGCAAGGACTGCGCTCCAACGGCTATGCTCATATCTGGAGTCTCCCAAGCAATGTATCCCATCACAAAATATCCGAATGATGTCGAACCATCCGATCGATATGTCAAAACCTCATAATCCCTCAAGAGATCAACATCTTGGGTACAGTTTAATAGTATCGAGTACATGCCACAGCATCAGTGATCCAGCCGTAGAATGGCAAACCCAAGCCTCACTAATGGCGCCGTGGAACTGCTGTAAACCCTAAGGTTCAAAGTCTTTCACACGGTCATTATGTCGAGTTAGGGTTTCATTCTTCTAGAGGGTCCATAGAATTGCTTGCATGTCTTTCCGAGTACTTTAAACTTGGAATATGGTTTCCTGACATTCGATCGTCTCCGTCGACTCTCAACGAATCTGCGTGAAGTCGTCTCTAGCTGGAGTCAATCTATCAGATGACCTCGCATCGGGTAGTGAACGAACCATATGTCCTAGTCCTTCACCCTTGGGTGGCTAGCGACCTTCCATCATATCTCTAAGTATATACTTATGCTGCAGTAACTCCAACCTCTGGGCAATACCTCGTCATTTGCAGCAACGACTGGCTCATTCGTCTGTACGCTGAACATCGCCTCAATCTTCCAGGAAGGGCGATACATTGGCGGTCATCTCTAAATCGGTCTGCTCTAGATCTGAGTAAGACTCTTCACACTGGAAATCTTCAACTCAACTGGGCCTGCGTCGGCGCATCAATCGGACGAATCACCTTCGTCTCTCAAATCGGGGTAGACTAGCTATCCTCTGTCTCATATCTGCCTGGAAGCTCCGGCGGTCTTAGCTCGTAAGCTCTGGGAGCGACATCCCATCAATCTCAGCAAGAGCTGGGTCATCTGTCTGCACGGTAGGCGACATCAAAATCTCTGAGGTATGCTGTACATCAATAGTCCTCTCTCAACTGGCAGCTCTAACAATGGCCCGACCATCCGGTGTAAAACCAAGCACTCGCCTCCACAAGAGGTCACAATCATCAATACTAACTCGAGACGTTCCCATGTCACCAGAAAACACAATGGTCAGCCCTCGTACCGGACGAGCTCGCCCTGACCGTAACACTAGCAGCAGCTCAAACTGCGCCCAAACAATGGTGACAGGAACCTCAATCGAGTATCGAAGAGAGCAGATCAATGGCAAGAAAGAAAACAACAGATCCGGAATGGATACATGATCATGAAAAGGAACAGCATCGATGAAAGTATGATCATGGGAACAAATAGAATCGATGATCTCCAATGGATGTATAATCGTGGATACAAGAGAATCACAAGTCTCAAACATATGTACATCCTAAGGTTTCTTAAGTGGAGTATCGTATCGTAAATATGCCGCGGAACATACGTACGGTACGTTACTCTACTCAAGCTACCTACTCCATCAATCAGGGTCAGCCTAGGAAACGAAAGTTCGGGTCTAATACCCCCCGTTCAAGTCTAAGTTCCGTAAGGTCAAGCCTAGGTTCCGAAATACACTCCCACCCTAGACTCCGCATAGTCAAACATAGACTCGAACCAAGGTTAAACCTAGCGCTCTGATACCAACTTTGTCACGACCCGAAATATTAGCTCGTGACCAGCACTTGAATCACGCCACGTCTAAAGGCGTAACGGAATCCAAGTAAGCTGAAACCCAGAAATCTAAACCTTTTTAATAAAATAAAGAAGGTGGAGTTTTTAAAATAAAGGTATAATAAAATCAAGTGTCCTTAATGCATAGACAGAAACATGAATGATGCAAATGAAATTTTCTAGTTTGAAAACATGTTTCGTCTTTTGAAAAATTTTGGCAGCACCTTCTTTGTATATTTTGATCTAAAACCACAAATACATAGCAAGAATAATGGCATCCCCAAGCGGGAGCTAGCTCTTCGCCAAACGGTGGATCACAACCACGCAATACAATATAAATGAGTATACGACGCCCAACGGCGAAGTTCACCACAAAAAGATAAAGAAAAGAGCAAGATATAACCCCAAAGGGAAAATAAAACCCATCGCTCAAATCTCGCAACTACAAGTCTCACTAAGTCTCATCACTTATACAAATACAACTTTTGGTTGATTGATGGAGTTAACTAGATACAATATGAAATATAGTACAAGAGTGGGTACGATACAAATGTCCCACCTACCAATGCAAAACACCCAAATGAATCTGTGTGCCAGCGAATCCGCTACTGATCCAAGCGGTCAACCTGCAAGAACTGTGGCACAACGGGGGTGAGTTGCCAACTCGTGAATAGAAATATATCTACAAGTAGAAATCAAATAAATAACGACTCCTAGGTCAACTATATCATAAGGTAATACTATGATATCTAGGGTGATCGAGTCGTATATGTGCCAACAAGGTAGTCACTATCTATATGCATGTGGATAACATCCAACAGTAATAATCAATGCATGCGGATATATAGATCTCGTCCACCCATAAATCAATATCTCTAAGCATGTACAAAATCTCCGATAGTAGCATCGGTGTATGTATGTATGTAGGTGGATCTAGTCCACGCGTCAACCACTGGCGCAACAATATCATGCATGTAAATATCATAAAAGAGTGTGCATGAAAGTATGAGGATATATGTATATCAACAGTGTCCCTCCCGACACATCAAATCATGGAACCTGAGTGCCTAGCATCGACACTCGAAAACATCATGAAAACTGTGCCCAGCATCGGCACGTAAATCCTCATATATCTCAGGCGCCGCATCCTCAGATCGGCCCTCAGGCGCCGTACTCCCTAGTCGGCCCTCATATCCATCTCGCTACTCCGGTCGGTATCCTCCGGATAACCGCCGAGTCTACATACTATCACCGGTAGGTAGTGCTCCCCCCTGCCGGGCTCACTGTCTAACATATACGAGTCTTCTTGCCCCGGGGTACCTCACCGGGTCCATCATGTACCCGCAATCGGTGCCTACCACTCCTCGAATCGGGTTTCACATGCCACTCTCAGAACCGAGAAAATGCATGGTGGACGCACTGAAATATCATATCAAGAGAAACCGGGTTTTTAAAATAGTACATGCTTCCTTTTGAAATAGCCACGGTTCTCAAATCCAGAAATCTCATAAAACTGCATATCTCAATGCGTAAAATAATAGAGCATGATGTATGCGACATGTAAAAAGAAATGCGAGCATATCCGTGTATCATGCAATATGGAATAGTGATATGCCATATTAAGGGAAAACCGCTCCTTTAAAATGATTCCAGTTTTTTTTTAGTATAACATGCGGTTCCCAATTTTACAATAAAACCGGTTATTTATGTAGGTACAATATGTATATGTCATGATGCAGCAACCCTACTGTGTAGTGACATGGCAATTATCGATGATGAAGTGTGTGAGCCGGCAAATAAGTGTACGTGTAACATACGCATCATCGATAATGGTGCAGGTGTACTATCACAGGTATATGCGATGCAATAATAATATCATGAATGCAGCAAGTAAACCATCAGCTAACAGCTATAAGGTATACATAACGATCATATGTCCGAGTCGATGAATCAATCAATCGGCATCTAGCCCAAAAACATCGCGTACTGTATAATCCATCGTACGGAAACCTCTAGTCAAGGGTAAGGATCAATCATCAAGTCAAACTCATCACGCACGGAATATCATCGTGCGGCGGCATTACACTAAAAGGATCCTATCATCCTATACGACAAATGAGGGTATGGCCTAATATCGCATACAGCCTATCATCCATGATTCACAACATTCTATAAATATATATATATAACCCTATATACCTATGTCCCAGGTCGCATCTGCAATAATCTCATATCAGGGGACCGGCAGGGTATAAATCATTTCGATCGACTCGCATCCGTATACCATTATATCATATCATCATCTCATTATATCATCAAATTCGTCTTGTATTCTTTCATTGCATTTATGTCTCATATCATGTCGAATTTACATAAACACGCTATCTCTACTATGTATAAGTATCTAATCTAACAAACACACCCGAACCATACAATCAGATTTTTAAAGAAGTGAATCGTAGTTTTGAAGACAGGGGTTACGGTGTTTTTAAAGAAAAGATATCATTTGAAAATCCATAACATCCCTCAAGATATACATTTAAAAGATACTTACGATTCTTGGTTTAGAAAAAGGTATGGTTCGGATGACGTATCTACATCGACTATCTAGTCCTACAGAACCCTAAGCGGTAGTCTCGCTAAACATCATCCTAGGGTAGTAGTAGCAGCATATCAAACTTAACTATCCTCTAGTTTCTAATATGACTACATAGCTATCTATATTCTAACCCTACTTTCCTAATTTAGGTTTCCTAACCATACTCTATGAATCGGTTTCCATCAGAAGTTTGCGGGGGTGCTATACGCCATCCACCCGACTTCCCCGGTAGATATAGATCTACTCACCTGTCTTCGCTCGCCCAAATCGATGACGCCACGCCTCTTCGCCTCGGAATTCATGCGAGGGCACCTACAATAATAACAATCGCAATACGTATTAAAAATCGAGGCAGAAAACCGATACAGCGCACAGTGTGCTCACAGGTTAGAACCTATGGCCCAAACATGCAAATCTAACAATTAACCCCTGTTGTCGATGTACGAACACCCGACAACCAAATACAAATCCAAATATCAAGAAAGTGCATTTAAAAATACGGAAAACATCGCCTAAAACACACCAAAATGCTCCCAGATTTTGCCCAGGTGACAATTAGCCAAAACTGCATATAGGAGGGGTCTAATTTAGTGCAAAATGAGCCCTGGAACAAAAATGGACCAATTCCCTTCTACTCTGGCCGCAAATTGCGGCCAGAATGATTAAATCTGCGGCCGTAGGGTTGAATTAGGGGCTCGGGTCTCAGTGGTAGCTTCCTAGGTGCCTGCACGACTCACTGTCAGCTCAATTTTATTTCTAGTGTCCCCGGGTTGCTCCAGATATCAAAATACCTCTAAAATCACACAAAATCGACATGAACTCAAATCCCAAATCCGTATTTTGGGTTTCATCCCCCGTTCCAGGTCAGTAAAACACCACTAAGGCTTGTGGGCAGCCACTACACATCACCAATTTCAACAAACACTCAACCTCTTTCTAGGGTTTCCCAATATCTTACTAATCTCCACAATATCATATCTAAACACATATAAATACTTAAGTAAATGGAAAACTACCTAATTAATGAAGGGATTACCTCATAAAGCACCCATGAATCCCCCAAGATCATCAAAACTGAATTTTTCTTGGTCCCATGTGTAGAGGTTGAAGAGGGGATTAATTTTTATGAAGGGTGTGTAGGGTTTTGGGGATTGTTAGGAGATGGATCTAGGGATTATTTGAGGAGGGTTGGGAGCTTGAGGAGATGAAGAGGATGATGGAAAATGAGGTGGGAATGGCTAAGGCAGCAGCCCCCCCCTCTCTCTATAATTCTCACCCACTCTCTTCACATGTCATCATTCTGTCTCCTTTCTCTCTCCTCACTCATCATGACCCTTTTCCTCTCTCTTTTTCTCAGCAAAAGCCATAATATAAAGTCCAAATGAAATGAAACATGTAACAAAATGAACATGTCATGGTGCACTAACCATGGAAACTGTAAAAACGCGGATTTGGCTTAATCGCGATTAGCAGTGCACTAATCGGGTTTTTATCGAAACTGCGTATAATAAATTTTAAAAATGCCAAATCCTTTAATTATATTATTAAATGAATAAATCATTTTAATTTCTATTTATTTCATAATTATTGGTATATATTTATACCCTTTTTCGAAAACCCCAATTTCGCAAATCGGCAGTTTTCGGGAAAAATATTATTTTAATATTAAATTCCCAAAAATAATATTTTATATTTTCTGAAACGTTACATCAAATAAAATGCGTGCATCGAAAGAACACACTGAAAGATTACCTGTCATGACTGCATTCAACGCCTGCGCATCCTGAGGAGTCAATGCAAATACTCGAGCCTGTCCTCTACTGGAAACCAACTGTCATCCGCCTCTGCCACCCCGTCCTCTCTGAATAAGACCGCCACGACCATGGCCTCTCTGAGCATCTGCCTGGGGTGTAGCAATAACGGGCTTGGGAGGCAAGGCCCTCTGAGGTGGTGCAGGTGGTATAGTGACATATGGAACTGCTGCCCCATCTTGGTGTACCTCAGTACAATCTCTGACGCGGTGGTATAGACTCCCATACCGAAAATATCCCGACGGCTTCTGGCTCTGTAGGTAAAAGCTATATATCAGCCCCGTCTCACGCTTCGGCTACCAGCACGACCTATAAAGAATCCACCACGGCCTCTGCCAAACTGCCTCTTAGCTGATACATCAGTACGAAATCGCTTCGGTCCCGGAACGACCGAAGTCACTACAATACGCTCCTCTAATAGTAGGGCTGCGTCCATCGCGGCTGCATACGTATTAAAATGCTGGGCACCAATGGAAAGGGACAACTGGGTATTAAGGCCTCGCACGAACCTCTTGATGCGCTTCTCTTCAGTTCCACCAAATACGGAGCATATACGGATAGCTGGGTGAACTGAATGTCATACTCCGCCACTGTCATACCAGTAGTCTGGTGCAACAACTCAAAGCTGCGAGCTCGGGCATCCATGACGCTCTGCGGAAGAAAACGGGTAAGAAAAACCGTCGCGAACTCGACCCAGGTCATAAGAGGAAGACCTGCGGCTCGACCCCTCTTCATAGACTCACACCACATCTGGGCATGGCCCTCCAGACAGAAACTAGCGAACTCAATCGATCTCGCATCGGAACATCTCAAAACGCAACAGATCCTGGCCATTTGGTCGAGGAACGACTGTGGATCCTCCATTGCATCAGTGCCATTAAAAACGGGAGGCTTCAGCCTCATGAACTCTGATAAAGATACGGCTATAATCTCCGTAGCGGTGGGTATGACCGTCTGAGCAGTAGGTACTATCACGGTCCCCGTAATATGTGAAATAGCCTCTGATCTCTATACTTGACTGACCACTACCAACGATCCAATCATCTGACGTAGGTCCTGAACACTGGCCTCTAGCCTAGCAATACGACCTGGAGAAGGTGGATCAACCTTCTCCTGAAGAATAGGCGTACCGCCCTGGTCAGTCCTAATCTCAGACGAGCCTGCCCTGGCCTCTGCTCTAGCAGTAGCTCTCTGTGCCCTCGTAGTCTTTGGCGGCATAGTGGCTGGAACAAGGAAATAGGGTTCGATCAGAACATAGAAATTGAATCATACGGGTACCTGGAATAAAGGAAAGAATTACAAGCAAATATGTCTTAAGGTCGCTTAGGCAGAGTACCGTGTCGTAAGTATGCCGTGGAACATACATACGCTACGTCACTCTGCTTAGGATACCTACTCTATCATACCAAGGATCATCCTACACTCCGAAAGGTAAGACCTAGTACTCTGATACCAACTTTGTCATGACCCAAATTAGGAATGCGACCGTCACTTAAATCACGCAACGTCTAAAGGCGTAACGTAGTTAAAGTAAGCCGAAAACCTAGAAATCTAAACCAAGAAAAGGTAGAGTGATAAAAACAATTACAATATTTGTTAAAAACATTTAGAAAGTTAAGTTAAAATCTCAAAATTTAAATTCATGTTTTTCTTAAAAATTTCGACAGCATCTCTTTTGTAAAAACTAGCCTTAAACGGGTACAAATATAGAATATATAAAATGCATCCCCAAATGGGAGCAACTCACGCCTAAAGGAGGAACACAACCATAACAGGTATAAATATACGACACCGTAGAGAAGAAACAAGCAAATAAGAAGTAAAACAACAACGCAATATGAAATAAAAGCCGGCTCACACGAGCGTGATGCCCAGAGTTACAGGTAAAATAAAAATATCAAATCTCTCACTCTCGTCTCTAAGTCAAATACATAAAAGTGGTGGATGGAGAGTAGTAGATACAAAATAAGATATACAATGGAATCATACAGACACTAGTAAAAACCCTCCTACTCCAAAAGGGTTTCACACCCAACAGTAGCGGTCCACCAAAAAGAAGAAATACAGAGCCTGCCGCGACTACGCTGAGGGTCAAACCTACAAAACACTGTGGCACAACTGGGTTAGTTTCCAACTCGTGAGAAGTAAATAACATCATACAGGCAATCACATATATGCACGATAAACGATCAATCCTATGTATGCTGTCATGACAGTACATGTACAATAATATGAGATGCAGCATAAATCAAATCCAGGTACTACATCAAGGTACAACAACCATATGTACAGAATATGTCATAAAAGTCCTGAGTGTGGGATAATAACAGAGCCATCCTTAATAAATCATCATCATAGAAATCCGGTGTCCATCAACGACACCCCAAAATCCCAATATCTCAAGCGCCGTCACTCTGATCGGCCCTCATATCCATCTCATCTCATAACTCCGAACAGTATCATCCGGATAACAGCCGGGTTTCCATACATTCACCGGTGGGTAGTACTCCCTTCACCAGGCTCATCTCCTAACTCTACGAGCTTCTTGCCCCAGGGTACCTCACTGGGTCCACCATATACCCGCAAACGGTTCCTCCCTACCTCGAGTCGGGTACGCTCATAGGTCAGAACCGAGAAAACTCATGGTAGACATGAAATATCATATCATGGGAAAAACGCACTTTTTTAAATATTCCAAGTATTCAAAATGTACCTTGCGACTTCCCAAATCCACGAAGAAGAAATATTATGAAAACATCATATGAGATATAACACTATAGCAATGTATGCATGATGCAAATCATGATGCGTACTAGTACAAAATCCATGTCTAACTGTCAATAATGAATGCGATATAATATATATTTATCCATGGAAATTTCTATAGTGTGCGTGACATGGCAATTACCAACGGTGTGGGTGGCATATAAATCAGTGCTCGTGGAACATGAACCGTCAGTAATGGTGCAGTGTCCTATTAATGATATATGAAAGTACAACAGGCAATAGGGTTTGCAAAATGGTATTCAAGCACAAACACAACACATATATAATCATTTCACACAATAATATATTATTTGAATCTAGCCTTCGGCGCTTAACGCCATACAGGCGATTCCCTCGTAGATGTTAAATCTACTCATCAGACGATCTCGAGTTAGGTGTATCCGATCACCTCCTTTCCCTTTCTGGCTGCGTCCGAAGTCCCCGCCTGTGATCCTAATATCACACAAAACCAATACTCATGAAATTAGTAACTTTTCAAATCAAACAGGGACACAACGCCAAATTAACGAATCAGCTCCCACAAGCTACCAAGTGTTAGCTTAGCGGGCTAAACGCGTGCAACGACTTCCTAGACCAACCCAATGGCTATTAACGTACGAAACACTTAAACCAAAGTCAGATAAATCCGTACACGTTGCCGAAACACTTGAATCTAGCTAAACGGTCCAAGATTTTTCCTACAAATAATATAAGAAAAACAAAGTGTACCGATAACCTACAAGACCCATAGAGAGCTACCTACAAAAACCCAACATCCCAGTCCCCAAGAAAACTAGAGTCGCCGGCCAGAATAGGGTTCTCACCGGGCCAAAGGTAAGGGTTTGGGTCCAGGTTTCTAGGGTATCTTCAGGGCTCTAATCATCAAACCACTGTGTTGTTAGATTTTATTGTGGGTCAACGTAGTGATAGAAGATTCACAGAGACTCAAAACTTAACAAAAAAATACGATATAAATTACAAAAATATAACTTTAAGGTATCTAACTGAAACTATATAACAAAACAACTTCCCTAGAGCCTAACAAAGAGTTTAACATCAATACCTCACCAAGACTTGGGAAAAACCCTAGCTTGTCAAGCTCCAAGTCACCACAAGAGGGTTAAACATGATATTTGAAGGGTTTAGTAAGGTTTGATGTAGGCTTAGGTTTAAGGTTAGTGGGGGAAAAAGGATCAAATGATGAAAAAGGAAGAGGAAGAATAGGATGAGAGAGTTTAGAGTTGTGAGGATAAAATGAGAGAGGTAGAGGATAAGGGTGAGAGTGAGCTATGCCTCTCTCTTTCTTTATTAAATGCTTCCCATGCCTTGTCCCCCCATGCTCCATGCCTCATTATTCTACTCTTTTCCTTTCTCTTATCTTTTTAAAACAAAATCCTTTTTACTTAAAAACAAAAATAGATATGTATATAATGTAACATGACATAATATGGTTAGGGTGCCATGGCTAGCAAAGCATGGTTAACACATAATAACCCTAGGTTAACATGCACAAGTGTGTGCAAGCATAAAAATAATATAATAAAATATTAATTAATTATAATAAAATATGTGAAAATAATTATTGGTTAAATTTTATTAAAAATCCGCATAATATCGCTTATTTAACTCTAATCGCGTTTTAATGTGTTACACTTTGACACTTGAATGTGAGGCTATAGCTTTATTCGGATTCTCTCAGGTGCATCATCTTCGACGAGGAAGATCGGCTTGCAAGCTTGTTCCCGGCGACCTCAGAGCCTTGTTAGAGTCATTGGAGCAGTATAGGAGTCATCCGCAATTGCGCGGACACGCTATAAAGATAGCTAGCCCCCTAACCATGCATGTTTGCTGATCTAGTTTAGTGTTTAGAATCGATTCTATGGTTTTGGTCGATAGTGCTTGCATAAAAGTTTTGTTTTCGTTTCCTTCTTTGTTGCGAGTCTTGAGGCATGAGCACTAGATACCTAATAGTGGTATCAGAGCCATGCCAAACACTTTAACTAGCTGTAAACGATATTTACGTTTCGAAATCGAAAGTTTAACCGTATCAAGTTTCGTAAATCAAGTTTCTGTCTAATTTTGAAAACGGTCTCTGAATTTTTTTTAAAATATGTCAGAGAGAAATTTTTGAAGTATGAAAACATGGCACAAAACTTGAAGATGTCAGTTAAAAATTTGGCCACCGAAATAATCATTTTCGCCGCTATTTATGCCCTAAAATTTGATTTAGGTCCCTAGGTTTTTATAGTGGCTTGAATGTTAAGAAACTTGATTTTTTGTGATATTTATTTTTGCTCAGATTTCATTTTGTTAAAAGATCTAGGGCTCTCTGCTAGATTTTACAATCAAGCACAAATGGGATTTAAAATTTTCAAGAGAGCTCAAGATCATAAACTAGGAACAATGGTAAAGAATTAAACATTGCAATAAAACTAATAGGAGTTTCATAAAGAGTAGAGAGCATATACAATCTTTATAGTATTTTAATGTGCTCCATGTTGTGTTGGACTCTAGCTTAGCTTCTTGGATATTTGCACAAGCTTGGTGAAGACCTCCTTCCATCAAAGATGATCCACTTGAGGAAACCCTATCTAACTCCATCTCCACTCTATTGTTCCAAGCAAAATGTGAAGAAACTATACTACAAGTTTGCTAGTCGAGTAGTATTAGGGATGTAACAAGTCACTAACTATTTTATCTCACCATAACTAATTTTCTTTTTTGTAAGTCCACGTTGCCCACCCCGGTGCTTGCGGGGAGGCGGAAAACGGAATAACAAACGGATTTTTACTACTCTAGGCAACATGGACTAGACAAAGTCGGGATCTTTGCTAAAAAAAACTAGCTAAAGCTAACTAGAAACTAGCTAAAGGGTAGAATGGTTATACCTAGGGCTTTATGTCCTTCTCTCCTTGCTCCTTGGAGTGTAAGAAAGAGATCGCCTTGTTGCCTTCTCGAGTCGAAGAAGGATCCACCCGAAAGCCTCAACCTTTGGCTTCAACTTCAAGCTAGAAGTAACTAAGGTGCTAGAAGTGCTAATACTAGAAGCCTAGATGAGAGTAGAGATTATCTAGAAGAGGTTTTCTCTCAAGCTCAAGTGTTTCTCAACACATGAGAGGGGAGAGCTTGAGGAAGAGGAAGAGCAAGAGAGAGAAAGTATATGATAGAATGAGAGAATAATAAGCCATTCTCACATATATGTGTGAATTATAAAAATAGATAATTAGCTAGATAATTGTCATGGTTAATCAAGACTTGGCCATTATCATTTCACATTAAATGAAAATTGCAAGGATCAAAGAGCATCTTTTATATGGAATGATGATGGTCAACATGTCTGTCACGCCCCGCTTCCCAAAATACGGAATACGAGGGGTAGACAAGGCCAGCCATGCTCCTACGGTCAAGGAAAAGTCCTGCCGTAGTCACACTTCGGCTTCTAGTTTATCATGGTAAACAGTAAACGATGCGCAGGTAATGAGAAATGCAGTAACTGAAAGATACAATAATGTAAACTGACCTGAAGTGGAACAAACAGATGTAACTAGGAACGGCAAGTCAGGAAGTCTGTGATGCACTGGTCCAGGCTAAATCGTCTTCTCACACTGAGCATGCATACTCAGGTCGTCAGAGCGACACAATAGCAATATAATATATATAAAATTAAGTGACAGTTCTAACAGTGATAGTAGGTATGTGAAGCAGTAAATAAATGACATCATGAATATACATGTGCAGTAATCAACGCAGCGGAACAGTAAAGCAGTATAACGATATGTCACGTATGTCAACACAATATAAAAGTAATATAAATGCCAGTATCCCTATCAGTCTCTAAGTCTCACTGTACAGGTCGCCAAGCCTATCGTCAGTCCAAGTATGAGAGTCAACCACTCGTGAGTGTCCTCCACCCAAGGGTAGAACCCAAGGCAAGGGACCACGGGCCCAACATGTAACAAGAATATCACGGTGTATATATCACGTACCCTGTAAATCTCCATATAACTCCCTAAATATATAAGCCGGCATGGGACTCCCGAGATTCTGTTGAACTCACACTTAAACTACCCCACACCCCGTGGTCTACATCAAACGCTAACCATCACCCTAAATACTAATCGATCCGTGACACGTCTGCGCGAGAACTGGAGGCAGGACCTCCATCAAGCACGTCCCGACTAATACCTAAGATAAACGGCAGTGTCGGATGCCTTATCTGTGACACCCGTGCATGCGCTTCCATAAGTGTCCCATACCACTTATAGTCACACGTAAACGCATCCCACAGACGTCGACAATGCAATAGAACAATGAGGTCACTGATTGTGTACAAGTACGTATCACTTTCACTTATTCACGGATACACGAACACAGACGTACTTGCCACAATCACCACTAAAATCTAACACTAGGTAAATGCACGACATCACTGGATAATCACTACAATGATATGGGTATGATATGATGCATGGACAGTATAAGAAGCACAACTAAGGCGTCATAAAAACAATCGTCTATCACTTGCACGATTTATCATGAAACATACATATATAATTTAGCGAAACAATACAGAGGTAGTAATTAGTATGTTCAGTTAGCGATCCATAGAATTTTGTTTCAAGCCAATCGGGTTCCAGGATCAATAGTTATAACCATTTCATTTTAAGCGCTCGCGGCTGGAAATCCGGTTTCAGAATCAGATGTCCGTTTCGCAACGCATTTTAACCCCAGTTGGGATCAGATTTTAGCGACGCTACAGTTGGATGAATTCTAGGGTTTTCAGTAAGGTTTTCAATGCAACATACGGATCTTCGATCGCGTCTGCACGTCAAGAGTTATACACTGTTTAATATTAACATGTCAATTCTGATTCTGCTGGGACTGTTATGTGTCCCGATCTACTAAATTACAGATTAAATATCAAACGGTAACGAAACAGAATGAAACCAGTTGTGTTGTCTAGCTAACAGGTTTATCTACAATAAACAGCGGAGTTCCGCAACCTAAGAGTTAAGTAAATCCTGTGGTACCCATTACGGAACAGCAACCAATAACTGGAGTCGCTCTGGACTGCAGTCCAGAGTCGCTCTGGACTGCAGTCCAGAGTCGCACTCCGATCCAATTTTCATCATGGTTTAAGTACAGGAATGTCTGGAAAATAGTACAGGGTTAAATTTTGTCGAGTCGGCTTCGATTTGAGCCCTCGAACGCACCATTCTCGTATGTATATGATTTATGATGAATTTAACGATTTTTAGGTACAATAGAATTTCAGTTTTACGGTTAAACTTGGGGGTAGTCGTTTTAACTTTTAACAGTCGTATTTTATAATGTAATTTGCACACGTTAATCATCTCTACAAGGGCCAATGCAATATATCCTGTTCCGTCAAAATTGATAAAGATTTCCTAAGAGAACAAGTATCGAACAGTTGTGTTGCAATATTTTAACATAAGGTAAACATGGGATATATATACGATGTTGATTTGTAACATATACAGAATAGCATGAAAGCAAGTAAGAACTTGCCTGGAGACGTCTTGGAGCACACGGCAGCGGCAACGATGTGAACGCGCGATGAATGACGCGTGCAAGGTTCGCGGTCTTGGCTCGTGTTCGGGCTCTTGGATTTGGCAGTTCGGAGGGTGTGACGGCGATGATTGCGATGAAAACGTCGACGACAGCGACCGCACGGGGCAGCGACAGCAAGGCAGCAGGATGCTTGATTTAAGAGGAGGATCTCGGGTCTTGGTTTTGAACGGAGACGAGAGAATGAAAAAGGAGACGAAGAAGAAGATGCTGGAGCTGATGATGATGATGGTGGTGAGAGAGGAGACAGAGGGATGTAGACAGAGCGAGAGAGAGCTGTAGAGTGAGAAAGAGAGAATGAGGTAGAACAGTGAGGGGGAGAGAGGGAGACGGTTAGAGAGAGAGAAAAGAGTGAAGAGACTGAGAGAGAGAGAGCTGAGAGAGTGAGAGAGAAGAGTCTGAGAGAGAGAGAGAAGAGACTGGGAAACAGGGGGAGAAAGAGAGCTGTGAGTTAGAGAGAGGAACACAGAGAGAGAGAGATGCAGGGGAAGAGAGAAGGAGCAGAGAGAGTGTTTTGAGAGAGAGAGAGAGAGAGAGGGTTACAGAGAGATAGAGAGAGACAGTGAGTGAGGGATGCAGAGGGGAAAGAGAGACTGAGGGAGAATCAGAGAAGGAGAGAGAGGGAACGAGGGAGAGAGAGCTGGAGTTAGAGAGAGAGGGGCAGAGAGATTGTGACGACGGCGGTGGCGGCGTCGACGATGATGATGGGTCGAGTAAAAATTAGAAAACTAAAATAAATAAGATAAAGTGCCGGCTGAGAAAATAAAAGAGAAGAATTTATTTGGGGAAATTAGTGGTTGGGCCTGGAGAACGGGCTGAAGGAATAATTGAAGAGAAAAGGGAAATTATATGGAAAAGAAACGGGCCGAGGGAAATGAAAGATGAGATCTGGGTTTGATAAGATTTTGAAAATAAATAAATAATTATAAATAAATTTTATAGGTAAAAGAAAATACGGCGTAGACGTACAAAAAGGTGCTGGGTATTACATCATACCACCCTTACAAAAATTTTGTCCTCGAAATTTAAAAGAATCAAAATAATTAGCGAAGAGTTATCATATCGAACACTAATACATGTTGATTTACTTAAAACGGTTAGGCAAAATCTGAAGGTACTTATATATATATATATATATATATATATATATATATATATATATATGTATGTATGTATGTGTGGGAACTATATACGAAAGATAGGTCTAATAAGTATAAGTCAAGAATAACTATAAGAACAACTACGAGTATACGAAGATATAGGTATCAATAACGAACAATAATAATCAAAGTGTGTTCGATAAAAGTCGAAACCATATATGTGCACATTTAAGTTTATTAAAACAAGCAGAAAAGTATAAGGCTCAACTATTTATATAATAAACATAAGTACAAACCCGTAAATAAAGTAACGACAATAATGTAGTGAAAACTAGTCAGTAGGTTAAAACATTTTAGGAAAATGTATCGAAAATAGGTTTAAAATAATTTAGAAAACTTGTATAGTGAATCTAAGAAACATGGAACAAAATTTGCGCGGTGTAAGGGTGCGCTACTGAAAATAAGAATACTAATAGTGTACTTAAATTATATAAAACAGAGTAATCAATAACACACACTCTTTGATAAATTTAAAAATAATGAAAACTAAATTTTGAATAATAAAGTCTCTAAATATATTTTGGGGTAATAGAGAAATCACCAATATGAACAGGGCTAGTTGGGGTAACGATTACAAGGGAAGGTAGCTCATTCAGAAGGTCGGAGTATGGCGGCTTTAGGCTGAGGATTAAGGGGATTAGGATCGGATCAGCACCGGAAGTAAGGGCGAACAACAAATGACTACAAGGGAAGAAGTACGGGTAGGATAGCGGTCGGTACAACATATGAATCAAGATGTGAAGAGTTAGCGAACTCGGAAATTTCTCCAAAGTTTTCTCCTCCCAAAAGAATTACAAACTAGGCACAGGCGAAGAATGGATGGTGGCTCATTCCAAGGATCAGGGTGCGGTACTTTCTAATTGAAACGAGTGTGAAAATTATACAATGAGTAGGGGTGGACAGTCAGGAACTCGGCAGAAGAATAAATAGATATGGGCAATAAACAAGTATCAAGCGAACCAATAATCAAAAGGTTTACGAATACAGAAGATTTATTTCATTCGAGAAAAATTTGAAACAAGGCATTCTCAAAGACGGAAAGTGGCCCAAACTATACACATTTTATTTGGCCAGAAAGACAACATCCCAAAGGAATTCCGTCAGTCGTGGTTGTAGAGATTCAGCAGGTTGCGGTAGGCTCGCACACTCAGGTAGGGACGTCCATTTCCATAGCGTCTCGCGGGGACCGCCAAAGGAAGTTCTTCTACGGCAGGGTCTTGATCTTCTGGTCCTTCATCCTCGAATAGAGCTTCTTCATCGAGGTCCGATCCCATATGGTTTTCTGCTTCTGGATTTTCTTCCATGGGATTTTCCTCAACTGGATTTTCTTCTATCGGGTCTTCATCGGGATCTTCCTCTATAAGGTTCTCTTCAGGATCTCCTTCTTCTTCGTCGGAATCAGCTATCATGTCAAACTCTAGGGCGGCTACTCCTTCGTCCTCTGAATCGTTGTTTCCGAAGTTGACCTGGGGACCGTTGACCTCATCGTCAGAACTCATCAACTTGTGGTCTAAGGAGATGCATGATTGTGCATCCTCGTCTAAATGCGGCGCTGCTCCGGGGTGGGCCATGTCCTGAAAAGAAAGAATTATGATTATGCAATGGGCCACATCAAGGAAAATAGCTCAGGGTACGAGGTATAGGAAAATATACAGTTGCAGGAATTGAAAGATCAGGGTTAAAATACTGTGATAATGAATAGAATTTGACATAGAGAAAGCATGAGAATGATACACATATTATGATTCAAATTTTATTTCATTCAACTAAAGTTCGACGGATACAAAGGTTCAAATGGAAGGAAATATTCATAAAAGATGACAACATAATACTGAAATTGGAAAACATAAAATTCTTCTCCGATTGCCAGAACGCTGCATCATCGTTACGCGAGTTGAATCCTGCGTTAGATCCGCCTTATGGTCGGAGTTCAAACTACGCGATGATCCTCATTTGGTAGAAGTGGGGAGTGTGGACGAGTTTCCTCCTTGTAGTTCTTTCCTTTCTGGGCAACCGTTGATGAGATGTTTGTCGGAACCGCATATCAGACATTTCCCTTGGGCATGGCGACAATCCTTCTGAAGATGTCCTGGTCTCTTACAATAACCACAGCAAGGGTTCTTCTGATGCTTCTGTTGACGCTTCATCTTCTTCTTCTTTCCTCGTCCAATAGGGATCCCTTTATGATATGAGACTCCCGCTGGTGCCTGATTCACCTGTCTTCTCAGTCCTTCAGCCAACAAGCCATTTGTTCTCTCCTGGGCTTCCTTTACACCTCTCAGTGCACTCAGAATCTCAACGGTCCGATTCTGGGGAGCGGAAACAGATGAAGAGTTGTTGGAAGACATAATCCTGGGACAACAAATTTGAGAATGATATAAGTCACACGCTAAATGAATCAAAATATGATTTGGATAGAATAAGGATTCAAGAATATCAGAGATGATGAATATCATCACAAGTGGGGAATCAACTGTATCACTTTAAGTCACTTGAATAGAGTACGGTAGTGCAATTGTCACCACGTACCCTTGTCAAGTCATCCGAAACCATAGTGAATGGATAGCTGAACGCACGATGTGAATATGAATCAAGAATGACAGTTTACAACCTAGACCGAAGGATGTCTTAGATTGGCAAACTGTACACGGAAAACTGGAATCCCAATCGATGCAAAACCGGGCTCTGATACCAACTAAACCATGTCATGCCCCGCTTCCCAAAATACGGAATACGAGGGGTAGACAAGGCCAGCCATGCTCCTACGGTCAAGGAAAAGTCCTGCCGTAGTCACACTTCGGCTTCTAGTTTATCATGGTAAACAGTAAACGATGCGCAGGTAATGAGAAATGCAGTAACTGAAAGATACAATAATGTAAACTGACCTGAAGTGGAACAAACGGATGTAACTAGGAACGGCAAGTCAGGAAGTCTGTGATGCACTGGTCCAGGCTAAATCGTCTTCTCACACTGAGCATGCATACTCAGGTCGTCAGAGCGACACAATAGCAATATAATATATATAAAATTAAGTGACAGTTCTAACAGTGATAGTAGGTATGTGAAGCAGTAAATAAATGACATCATGAATATACATGTGCAGTAATCAACGCAGCGGAACAGTAAAGCAGTATAACGATATGTCACGTATGTCAACACAGTATAAAAGTAATATAAATGCCAGTATCCCTATCAGTCTCTAAGTCTCACTGTACAGGTCGCTAAGCCTATCGTCAGTCCAAATGTGAGAGTCAACCACTCGTGAGTGTCCTCCACCCAAGGGTAGAACCCAAGGGTAAGGGACCACGAGCCCAACATGTAACAAGAATATCACGGTGTATATATCACGTACCCTGTAAATCTCCATATAACTCCCTAAATATATAAGCCGGCATGGGACTCCCGAGATTCTGTTGAACTCACACTTAAACTACCCCACACGCCGTGGTCTACATCAAACGCTAACCATCACCCTAAATACTAATCGATCCGTGACACGTCTGCGCGAGAACTGGAGGCAGGACCTCCATCAAGCACGTCCCGACTAATACCTAAGATAAACGGCAGTGTCGGATGCCTTATCTGTGACACCCGTGCAAGCGCTTCCATAAGTGTCCCATACAACTTATAGTCACACGTAAACGCATCCCACAGACGTCGACAATGCAATAGAACAATGAGGTCACTGATTGTGTACAAGTACGTATCACTTTCACTTATTCACGGATACACGAACACAGACGTACTTGCCACAATCACCACTAAAATCTAACACTGGGTAAATGCACGACATCACTGGATAATCACTACAATGATATGGGTATGATATGATGCATGGACAGTATAAGAAGCACAACTAAGGCGTCATAAAAACAATCGTCTATCACTTGCACGATTTATCATGAAACATACGTATATAATTTAGCAAAACGATACACAGGTAGTAATTAGTATGTTCAGTCAGCGATCCATAGAATTTTGTTTCAAGCCAATCGGGTTCCAGGATCAATAGTTATAACCATTTCATTTTAAGCGCTCGCGGCTGGAAATCCGGTTTCAGAATCAGATGTCCGTTTCGCAACGCATTTTAACCCCAGTTGGGATCAGATTTTAGCGATGCTACAGGTGGATGAATTCTAGGGTTTTCAGTAAGGTTTTCAACGCAACAGACGGATCTTCGATCGCGTCTGCACGTCAAGAGTTATACACTGTTTAATATTAACATGTCAATTCTGATTCTGCTGGGACTGTTATGTGTCCCGATCTACTAAATTACAGATTAAATATCAAACGGTAACGAAACAGAATGAAACCAGTTGTGTTGTCTAGCTAACAGGTTTATCTACAATAAACAGTGGAGTTCCGCAACCTAAGAGTTAAGTAAATCCTGTGGTACCCATTACGGAACAGCAACCAATAACTGGAGTCGCTCTGGACTGCAGTCCAGAGTCGCACTCCGATCCAATTTTCATCATGGTTTAAGTACAGGAATGTCTGGAAACTAGTACAGGGTTAAAGTTTGTCGAGTCGGCTTCGATTTGAGCCCTCGAACGCACCATTCTCGTATGTATATGATTTATGGTGAATTTAACGATTTTTAGGTACAATAGAATTTCAGTTTTACGGTTAAACTTGGGGGTAGTCGTTTTAACTTTTAACAGTCGTATTTTATAATGAAATTTGCACACGTTAATCATCTCTACAAGGGCCAATGCAATATATCCTGTTCCGTCAAAATTGATAAAGATTTCCTAAGAGAACAAGTATCGAACAGTTGTGTTGCAATATTTTAACTTAAGGTAAACATGGGATATATATACGATGTTGATTTGTAACATATACAGAATAGCATGAAAGCAAGTAAGAACTTGCCTGGAGACATCTTGGAGCACACGGCAGCGACAACGACGTGAACGCGCGATGAATGACGCGTGCAAGGTTCGCGGTCTTGGCTCGTGTTCGGGCTCTTGGATTTGGCAGTTCGGAGGGTGTGACGGCGATGATTGCGATGAAAACGTCGACGACAGCGACCGCACGGGGCAGCGACAGCAAGGCAGCAAGATGCTTGATTTAAGAGGAGGATCTCGGGTCTTGGTTTTGAACGGAGACGAGAGAATGAAAAAGGAGACAAAGAAGAAGATGCTGGAGCTGATGATGATGATGGTGGTGAGAGAGGAGACAGAGGGATGTAGACAGAGCGAGAGAGAGCTGTAGAGTGAGAAAGAGAGAATGAGGTAGAACAGTGAGGGGGAGAGAGGGAGACGGTTAGAGAGAGAGAAGAGAGCGAAGAGACTGAGAGAGAGAGAGCTGAGAGAGTGAGAGAGAAGAGTCTGAGAGAGAGAGAGAGAAGAGACTGGGAAACAGGGGGAGAAAGAGAGCTGTGAGTTAGAGAGAGGAACACAGAGAGAGAGAGATGCAGGGGAAGAGAGAAGGAACAGAGAGAGTGTTTTGAGAGAGAGAGAGAGAGAGGGTTACAGAGAGACAGTGAGTGAGGGATGCAGAGGGGAAAGAGAGACTGAGAGAGAATCAGAGAAGGAGAGAGAGGGAACGAGGGAGAGAGAGCTGGAGTTAGAGAGAGAGGGGCAGAGAGATTGTGATGACGACGGCGGCGGCGTCGACGATGATGATGGGTCGAGTAAAAAATAGAAAACTAAAATAAATAAGATAAAGGGCCGGCTGAGAAAATAAAAGAGAAGAATTTATTTGGGGAAATTAGTGGTTGGGCCTGGAGAACGGGCTGAAGGAATAATTGAAGAGAAAAGGGAAATTATATGGAAAAGAAACGGGCCGAGGGAAATGAAAGATGAGATCTGGGTTTGATAAGATTTTGAAAATATATAAATAATTATAAATAAATTTTATAAGTAAAAGAAAATACGGCGTAGACGTACAAAAAGGTGCTGGGTATTACAATGTCAACTAAGGTCAACAAGTCAAGTATGGTCAAAATGTCAACAACCCTAACCATGCACAAATATATATAGGTAATATCAATTAATTATAATACACACATAAGCATTAGGGTTAATAAAATGACAATGGTCATTAAACCTAATCAAAGTCCTCTTCCTCTGTCTCAATCAACTGTGCATACGCACCCGCATTCGTGATCCGAGGAACACGAATACAAAGAGATAAAACCAATCCCAAATCATATACTGGGATCTGGCTTAAACCAAAGCCCGCTAGTATAAGCTGTCCGGACAGCAAACGTGCACAAGTGCGCGGATGTGAACGAACCCTGTCGCAAAACCATGCGACCTCTACTCATTTTGCCTAAAGGCGAATAGCTCTCTGTGTGGGACTCTAAAGACTCGACACTACACTGGCAGTGGGTTTAACCACAGACCGCAAGCGGCACTAGCTGTACGTAACGGTCCCCAGGTAGATGCCGATAAGAAGACTGACGAGGTGACCCCATCTGAACTCCTACTGAGCCTGTATGTGACAGTCTTCGTACAGTCCGGTCTGTTCGTCTGATACATCGCATGGCGGGCCTAGGGGGCGGTGAACGTCAGTCCCCTAATAGCGGTACAAGTCGTGTCGGAGTGTAGCCCAGAACACCCTGAGATAACACTGGAAACCTACCAGTATATCTTTCTTGCCCTGACCAGGGACTACTCGTGTAATGGCTCTCCTAGACACAGCGCGAAGTCAACCCCCAATACCGGGAGAGACGAATCCTGTCTAACCGTCACTGCCTCCAAGTGCTTCGGGACTGCACCCAACTACTACCTGTTTGCACGACTCCTTTAAGCCGTGGTAGGGTAGTAATCAAAGTACAGTGGGAACACACTCGAGGCGAAGTGACAGTGTCAAGTCAGCGGGCTAAGCTGTACTCATGTCACCTGGGAATTGATAACTGACGATAGGTATAATACCAACCAACAGTTCCCGACGAGTCCTGGGAGATTGTTGGAGATAGTGCCCTCAGAGTCAATTATTGGATCACAGGCACGTGATTACAATGATTGAGGGAGGACCTGTCCCTGTAGGACAGTCTTACTCGAGATGATAGTATGCTATCTTGTTTATCTTTATCATCGTGTACTGCTTTAGGTGACCTGACAGGTCGCTATTGCACGTTGATAGAGCCCCTAGGATTCTTGCTTGACTGCCAGCAGTATGAGGGCGATCATATAAGTGAGAGCTGGAGTCTATAAGCACATCCTTAAAAGGTCCCTAGTCGTGGGAGATTCGAGACAGGGCATCATTTCTCCAGAGTAGACTAGTGTATACAGTCGAGACCCCGACGAGGGGCGGTGGCCGGTCTTACAAGCCACTGGTGTCAGTTGGTTCACCTAAGATGTATACAGGTGCTCATTGGGTTATGAGTACACCGGACAGGACTCGCCGGGAACCTGCTAGTTGGTCTTATACCTGACGTCAGATAGCAGTTCCCTGGTGACATGTGTACAGGTTAGTTCATCGACCTGAGATCATCATTTGTCTCGTATGAGTTCCCACTGTGCTTTGATTACTACCCTACCACGGCTCAAAGGAGTCGTGCAAACAGGTTTTAGTTGGGTACAGTCCCGAGCCACATGGAGGCAGTGAGCGGATCTTCGGGGGTTCGTCTCTCCCGGTATTGGGGGTGAGGTCGCGCTGTGTCTAGGAGAGCCATTACACGAAGTCCTTGGCCAAGGCAGGAGATTTACTGGTAGGTATTCCAGTAGTATCTCAGGGTGTTCTGGGCTACACTCCGACACGACTTGTACCGCTTTTGGGGGTCTGACTTTTACCAACCCCCTAGGCACGACATGCGATGCTCATAGACGAACGGACCGGACTGTACGGTTATTGTCACTGACAGGCTCAGTAGGGTGTCAGGATGAGTTCGCTCATCGACGTCCCTTTTGGTCAATAGCTGGTGGCCCGTTACGTATTGGCTTATACCTCTGACGTGCTAGTGGTTAAATCCACAGCCATAGTATTGACGAGTCTTTAGAGTCCACCACATATTCAGTTACTTAGCTTTCGGGCGAAACGCTGTAGAGGCCGTATGGAGATATGGCAGGGTCCGATCAGATACGTGCGGTATTGCACGGATCAGGATCGGACGGTTAGTACTAGAGGCCGTATAGATATATGGCAAGGTTCGATCGGATACGTGCGATATTGCACGGATCAGGATCGAACGGATATTACTAGCCGGCTTTGGTTTAAGCCGGATCCTAGTATAGTACAGTGTAGATTTTGTCTCATTGCATTTGTATCCGGTCGGAATACAGATGCGGGTGTGTATGCACAGTATCGGGGTTTTCCTGTAATTTATTACGGGACCAGTTTTCTGGAGTTGCCAGTTTGCATTCCGTTCCGGCCGGTTTTCCTTTGTTCTTTCCCGGCCGGACTTTTCCGATGGAGGGGGTTATTTGCAATTGTGCAAATAACATTTGTGGAGGGGGTTTCTTGCAAATGTTTTCATCATGATAGGATAAGCATCTTTGCTTTTTTCATTATGGTTCTTGCATTAATTGAGATAAGAAAGGGTATGGTTTTGATGTGAATTTGTTATGATGATGTTTTGGTTGTGGTCACCCTCCACCTTTTACTACTCTCACCTCCCTCTTGCATTATGTTCACACTCCACCACCATTCCTCATTAGAGCAAGGCCGGCCACATTTTTGGGAGAAGGGGAGAAAAATGAGAGGGTTTCATTTTGATGAGGATAATTTGGTTCATCTCATTTTTCCTTGCTACACACATTCTAGCTCCACTTGAAAATTTCATTCCTCCATCAAGGCAACTATAAACCCCAAATGAGACTAGCATGATCTACACCACATTCTATAGCAAATCTTGGGCACGTCGACTTGCCAGCTTCGTGCCCGAGTTGCCTCGGTATTGAGGTGGGAGCCCGTAAAAGATGCAGACGATGTGGTGCCCTTCCGGCAAAGATGTGACGACCGGAGGATCCACGGGAGATCGGGACAATGACGAGAAGACCGGAGGACTCGGATCACTCGGTATATCTCTAACCCGTCTTGTTGTTAGCTAGATCTAGTTAATGGCCCGATCCGGGGTTTAGTGCGCGGTGGTGCCGGTTTGCTAAGTTCGCAAAATTAAAGTTTATCACCGCTTCCGTATTTGGCCGTCGGATTGACGGCCGGGGCGCCGCCGTGCACTTACATCCAGTGTACTCGTAACCTAACGAGCACCCGCATACTATCTCAAGTACGACGTACTGACGGCTGTGGGACAGACCGTCTCCCACGCTGGGATGAGAAGCGCATACGCTAGTCTACACCGGAGTATCGATGCCCTGTCTCGATAGTCCAACGACTAGGGACCTGTATAAGGATGTGCTTATGGATTACCCAGCCCCCACGAGTGTGAGCGCCATCACAACGCTGGTAATCAAGCAAAGATCCTAAGGGCTCTACTAATATGTATATAAGCGATATGCTAAAAGAAACACATGCACATATTGAAGTAGAGACAAACCAAGTAGCATACTACCATTTTGAGCAAGATTGTATATACAACTGTGAATATCCCAAGCTTCCATTAAGTAATATACATACTAGTATGTAGCGTTTTGAAAATCGTTTCGGTGAAATTTCGAAAAAACGGTAAAATAAGGGGGTTTTCTGTAAAAAGTCAAAATGCAAATATCTTTATTATAAAATTAAATATACATATTCTAGCTATGTAATTGCTAGTATTTGGTGTTTATTGAGCCACTGGTGAAATTTCAAATTTTCTGAAAAAAATTTATTTTATTATTATTTTAAGCCGGTAAAAATACATTAAATTAGCGATAAATAAAAATTTCTTTAGGCTAATTTTAATCTATAGAACAATGACAACAAAAATCTAATTTGTAATATAAATTTTTAGTATTTTATTTTAAGTTCTATTTAGTTATAATCGATGGAAAATTAAAATTTTATTTATTCGAACTAAAACTTGCAAATATGATATTGTGGGGGGTCTTTTTGCATGGAATTCTTTTTGTAATCACTCACACACACCTCACCCCTCCATGGCCGAGCCCACCATCAACATCCCACTTTCCCCCCTCAAAAATTTTCTCCATCTCATTTGTATGTGTGAAATAGAGTTTAAAGGTATATGTTAAGATGTATTGTTTTGGAGGCTTGGTGTACCATGATTTGAGGGGGGGTTGACTTGGAAAATTATGCACAACACCCACACCATCCCCCCCATCACCCCCTGGCCGAAAATCTGCAGGAATTCCCCACTTCCCTCTCTCATTTCATATCAATCCAACTCCATTTCCTTATCTTATTAAATTAAGCTTTTATTATTATATTAAGTTGTGATGTACTAGTGAGGTATGGGGGGGGGGGGGGTTTTGTTGACTTGGAAATATACCCATACACCCACACACCCCTCTTCAACTTGCTGGCCGAGCCTCCTCCTGCAGGAAATCCCCAAATCTCCATCTAATTTCTACACCAAAATCATCACAATTCCATCAAAAATAAAGCCCAATTAAATTCACAAAATCATAGCTTACTCTCTACTCACTTCTCCTTAGCCTTTTCTAACTTGGATCTAGGAGCATGGAAGCTATTTTTGGGGGCTAAGTTTTGCATGCTAGATCTCTTTTGGTGAGGTATAAATTAAACCCTATACTTAAATTGTTGTTTAAATACTTTAAATTGAGCATATTTAGTTAATAATTTGGTTTAATTGAATGTTTGGAAAAACGTTGTAAGAGCGGTGATTTCAATTAGGGGTTTTATTATATCATTAAGGTTGCAATGTATAGTTTAATATCTTAATGTATGCAAAACCTAGTTTGGTTGTTAAATTACATATTTGTTATATGTAATTTGTCCAAATCTTATATTTTTGAAAAACTAGGTTTGTGTGTGTGTGTGTGTGTGTGTATATATATATATATATATATATATATATATATATATAGGTGGGATAAAATTCTAGTGAGGGTTTATAGCATTAGATTATGGTTCTAATGAGTAGATTAATATGTTAATGCCACGCAAACCTAATCTAGTTGCTAATTTGTGTATTGTTACTTCGTAATTGTTAAAATTGGTTTATTTTGCAAACTAGAGTTTTTGGGTTTAATGTAATGGTTGAGAGTAAATTATGGAAATGATTCATATGACTTATTTAAGATATTTAATAAGTATATTGCCGCTACATTCATTTAAACATCATGTTTTGTACAAAAACGACGAATTGTGCTTGCTAGATCTTTTTCGAAAAAATGACTTTTTAAATGAAATTGGGGTTTTCGTGAATTTTAACCTATTTTATATTATAATTAGTGTTCGTGAATGTGCAAATAAGTGTGTTTGGGTTGTTCTCGATGGCTTGGCGTTGTACGCCGACTTCGAGGGTTTTTTGGGTTGGTTTGTGAAAGTAACCATAGGTTTTGACCTATGTGGGATTCGTATGTCGTTTTGGTCATGAGTCGGATTTTAATGCGATATGGTGCGTTATGATATGTAGGTACCCCATGTGGACTTCGAGACGACAAGTAAGCGCGTGGAGACGTCGGCACCGGCGAGCGAGGACCAGGTGAGTAGATTTATATCTACGGGGAGAAGTCGGGTGGATGAAGTATAGTACCCCCGCAGTCCGTGGTGGTGTATACGGATGCGTATACACACCAACAATTATTATATGTTATTTGGGATTAATAACGATGTTAGGATGGATATTGGTGTGTTGGATTACTTTAGTGTTGCGAACCCTAGGGTAGTGTTGCACTACACATACACACATACATACACACATACATACTTGCATACATTCCTATTTATATGTGCTCATGGGATTCTTTATAGTTATGTGTTCACATGGGTATGGGACTTGTGTTCACATACGGATATGAGGATGATACTTGGGATTGAGCTGAGTCGATGAGATTTGTTTTGTGGTTGTGATATCGGTTTGTACGAGACTGTCGATCAGTAGTCAGATCATGACTATATTGAGGATATTAGTATGGTACTAGACATAGGTCAGTACCCTGGACTATGATCTTGGATAAAGAGGATACCAGATGAATAGTGTGATGAATATGATATTAACCCGTACCCAGATTTGGGGATGTCGTACGACGGATTTACGTACGAGCTATATTTTGATGATTGATCCGCGCTTTTGACTTAGGATGTCTGATTATAGATATGGTATCGGATATGATATTATTGAGGCGGGATCACCGATTAATATATATACAGGTATGTATATGGATCGACTCAGATGTTAGGCGGTTTCCTTACCTGTAGTCCAGCTTGTTAGCTTAGCCCTTTAGTTTAGTTTGGTTGTTATATTAGATTCGATTCTTACCTATTTCAAAAACTAACGAATCATGGGTATTTTAAAAGACGGCCCAAGGGATCCTACGGATATTTCAAAAGACGTATCTTTTCATAAAAACACCGTAGCCCCTATTTTCAAAACCCCATGATTCGTGTTATTTCAAAAGGCACCATTTGTAGGACTTATATTAGATTAATGCAGATTAGTTATAGTTGCGTCTAGTATTCAGCTCCCGCTCATTATTGTGGTTCGCTTCGCATCGCATGCTTATATTATGTTTCATACTCCATTATTGATATCATGCTGTTAGGCCACCAGCACCATTACCGATGATGCGTATGTACCACGTACACTTACTTGCCGGCTCACACACATCTTCATCGGTAATTGCCATGTCACGTATCCCTTAGAAAATATTATTGCTTGACATAGTCTGTTAACTAATAGTTTAGACATTGTAGTTATTACCTGCTACTTCATGCATACTGTTATTCATTGTTATGCCGCATTCATGGATTCTCATGCATATATTCACTATTTTACGTGTTATTGAGGTTTGGGATTCGGATTTCCATGAGATTTTCTGGATTTGGAGGAAAACCGCAAAAACATAAATAAACCTTTTCTCTCTTTTAAAATAAAAAGTGCGGTTTTCCCATGATGTATGAGTCGTCCACCATGAGTTTGCTGATGGATTTCGAGACCCGATTCGAGGAGACGGATGAACCGTTTCGGGTACATGGTGGACCCGGTAAGGTACCCCGGGGCAAGAAGCGCGTGATGATGACGATGTGAGCCTGGCAGGGGAGCACTACCTACCGGTGATTTTACCCGACGCGTCGGATATCCGGAGGATACCGTCATGGTCTTGAGATGGATGGTAGGGGCCGGTCTGGACTGACGGCGCCCTAGATATTGTGATTGAGACATTGAGATTTCGAGATATTGAGGTACAGAGACTGTGATACAGAGATATCGAGATATTGAGATTACGTTTTGTGCCGATGCTAGGCACTATTTTATGCTGATTTCACTATGATACCTCATTTTAAAAATACAAAGGAAATCTCACTAAATTATGCAAACAGTTCTTCATTTGCATGTATTCTATTTTCATGCATTCATACCTCATTCATATGATATATATTGCTACCTGAGGCACTGACACGGGCACATGGGATTACACTCGGGTTAGATTTTTACCCTAGCCTTGTTATCGGTTGCATATTATATATATAATTGAGGATATATTATGATCTTTGACCTAGGTTGCGTTATTTATGTGATTTCTTTTCGTAGATGTTTTTCTATTCACGAGTTGGCAACTCACCCCCGTTGTGCCCCAGTTTCTTGCAGGATTGCCGTACAGGTTTCATTACGGCTTTGCGGGCATAGTTTCCTTCGGGTGATTTGCTAATAGGTGGGTTTACTTGTATCGTACCCCCATTATATATCTTGTATATCATTATTCTGTTGTATCTAGAAGTTCCATCAACCAAACATGTATTTATTTTTGAGATAGAGACCAGTGATGTTATTCTTTCGACCTTAGAGTCGCACGTTATATTTATGTGGTTTTCTTGTGGTTTTGAGTTTTCTTTTGAGTTTTGATCCTCGCCCTTGGCGTTGTATATTATATTGCTTGTGTGGTTGTGACCGTCGATTGACGAAGAGCTAGCTCCCGCTTAGGGATGCCTTTTTATTGATTTCGTATACTATTCATGTTGTATCCCGCTTGGGGGCCAGTATTTACAAAGGAGACTGCCGAAATTTTCAGGAAATATTTGACGTTTTTAAAAACGCATAATTCGGCTTATGCTTTTGAAACTACTTGCTTTAAGTTATTTTTCCTGCACTCTACATCTTTTCTTGGTTTGGATTTCTGGGTTTTCAGTTTACTTAGATTACGTACGCCTCGAGACGTTCGTAGTTTAAGTGCCGGTCATGTTCCGTACTTTCGGGTCGTGACAAAGTTGGTATCAGAGCGTTAGGTTTTACCTTCGGAGCGTAGGATGACCCTTGGTTGATGGAATAGGTGACTAAAGTAGAGTGACGTACCGTGGGTATGTTCCGCGGCATACTTACGACACGCCACTCCACTTAAGGAGCCTTAGGATATACATTTCTTTGCTCAGTATTATATTCATTCCGATCTAACCTCATCAGTACCAGTTATGGTTTTGCTGCCACGATTATGGGCAGGGAGAGCTACGGCTAGAGTTGCGGTCAGCACGAGCTCGTTACGAACGAGGACTAACCTGAACATAATTCCGGCGACACGCGATTATAGAGATGTGTCTTTTGATTGTGATTTCGCGCCCCGAGCGTTGGATGGATCGCTGTATGAGATTACTTGGACATGCCGATCAGCACTAGAGGATTGAGCCAATGATAGAGGCCAGCCAGATTTTGATGACCGTTGGTGTGTTGCTTACTCCTGATGATTGAGGCACCGTTCAGCGTGCAGACGAGCGAGCCAGTTATTGTTGCGAACGACGAGATATTGCTCCAGATGCTGGAGTTAGTGCAGAATGAGTTATACTAAGAGATGATAGAAGGTCGCTAGTCATCGAGGATGAATGACTAGGACATGTGGATCGTTCGCCTACCCCGATGCGAGGTCATCAGATAGATTGATTCCAGCTAGAGACGACTTCACGCGGAGACGTTGGGAGTCGACAGAGACGATCGAATGTCAGAAACCTATTATTCCAAGTTTAAAGTAGTCGGAAAGATATGCAGGCAATTCTATGGTCCCTCTAGAATAATGAAATCCTAACTCGACTTAATGACCGTGTGAAAGCCTTTGAACCTTCGGGTTTGCGGCAGTTCTACGGCGCCATTAGTGAGGCTTGGGTTTGCCCTTCTACGGCTGGACCACCGATACTGTGGTATGTACTCGATACTATTAAACTGTGCCCAAGATGTTGAGCTCTTGGGGGATTATAAGGTTTTGACGACTCGATCGGATGGCTCGACTTAATTCGGATGCTAGGTGGTGAGATGCATTTCTTGGGAGACTCCAGGTACGAGGATAGCCGTTGGAGCTTAGTCCATGCAGCCGCGATGAGACCAGTCCGAAGCAGTCGACATTAGAGAAAAGTGGAGCAAGAGATTCGTACAAGATCTGGATATGATGACGTTCCACTCCGCCGACATCAGAGATGCGATGCACATGCCGAGGCATTGTACTTGGATATACCTTCCAGAAGCAGTCGTGATGAGTATGCAGCCGTTCCGGAGCAAGAAGCAGATGTAGTAAAGGGCGATGACTTCCGGACAGTTAGGCAGAGACGAGACTTGGATGAGACCTTGAGCAGGAATCCTTCCAGGCCACTGATGCAATGATATTTGCACCCAGGATCAGATGTGTCACGTGCATTCAGAGAGCCAGAGGCCGACGCCAGTGATATGCTTCCTTGACAGGGCCGATGAGCCGATGGATCGTGAGATTGGTAATCCACGGAGAAGACTTGGACCCAGGAGTGGTCATGTTACGCACACCAGCAGGCCAAAGTTCATGATCATCGACGAGACGTCCCACTAGTGACCGCGACAGTTGGCCCGAGATTCTTAGAGGATGCACTTGAGCGGTACTATTACGCCATTATTGATTTCGATGTTTTGGGTGATTTATTCTTATGATTTGATTTTGATGATTGAGGATTTACGATCTTTGCACAGTGTCGCCCTCGATATAGTTTTCGTGCTTTAGTTTCACATGTTTGTGATTTTACGGTTTTAGACATTTGAGTTGACTTTGTGCGTATGCACGCACACGATTTGGTTTTTGCACTCGGTATAGTTCATATATGCTTGCAGTGCAGTGTTACGTATGTTGTGCATTTAGATGCCCTGGACTTCGATTTCGATGGTGATGTTCGATATTTGTTTTGTGCACCTTGTGCACCTGATTGGATTTTGCGTATATTCGGCACTTGATATTGGATTTCATGATTTCGTGCACAATGGATGCACTTGATTTGGATTTTCGCACATGTTGGCCGCATGTTTTGAAGTGTGATTTTGGTGCACACCAGATGCACTAAATCGAGATTTTTTGTCCATGTCAGATGCACCTGATTTTGCTGTCAGGCACACATGTTGCCTAGGACAGATGTTTCGTGCACACCCGATGCACTTAGATGTTGTTTCTATGCATATGTATGGCACATATTTGGATTTTGATTTCCGTGCGCATCAGACGCACGTAGTATTCATACGCGTATTTCGGGATTGATTTTTCTTATAGAGCAGTACGTTTTATGATATTTGCTATGTGTCTTCGTACTGGGCAGGACTAGTCAGAGGACAGTACCTGAATATATTTGGCATTCATTTCCTTCAGTTATTTACATATATAGATTTGATATTTACGTGTATAGTTTCGAGTTATATTATATTGGTTTTATATTGGATTTGACATTTGTGTCTTTACCATGACTCCGATGATTGCGGGATGCTTGACGGAGTTTTGATTTGAGTTATATGCTCATTGCTCATGCGCATGCATTGCGCTATGGTGCGTATTATGTACTTATGGTTTCGGAGCCCCGACGACTTGATGATTTTACTTAGATGTTTTTGTATTTGGGGGGAGTTTTACTTTAAATTCGGGGACTGAATTTTTTTTAAGGGGGGAAGATTGTAGCGTTTTGAAAATCGTTTCGGTGAAATTTCGAAAAAACGGTAAAATAAGGGGTTTTCTGTAAAAAGTCAAAATGCAAATATCTTTATTATAAAATTAAATATACATATTCTAGCTATGTAATTGCTAGTATTTGGTGTTTATTGAGCCACTGGTGAAATTTCAAATTTTCTGAAAATTTTTTATTTTATTATTATTTTAAGCCGGTAAAAATACATTAAATTAGCGATAAATACAAATTTCTTTGGGCTAATTTTAATCTATAGAACAATGAAAACAAAAATCTAGTTTGTAATATAAATTTTTAGTATTTTATTTTAAGTTCTATTTAGTTATAATCGATGGAAAATTAAAATTTTATTTATTCGAACTAAAACTTGCAAATATGGTATTGTGGGGGGTCTTTTTGCATGGAATTCTTTTTGTAATCACTCACACACACCCTCACCCCTCCATGGCCGAGCCCACCATCAACAGCCCACTTTCCCCCCTCAAAAATTTTCTCCATCTCATTTGTATGTGTGAAATAGAGTTTAAAGGTATATGTTAAGATGTATTGTTTTGGAGGTTTAGTGTACCTTGATTTGAGGGGGGTTGACTTGGAAAATTATGTACAACACCCACACCATCCCCCCCCATCACCCCCTGGCCGAAAATCTACAGGAATTCCCCACTTCCCTCTCTCATTTCATATCAATCCAACTCCATTTCCTTATCTTATTAAATTAAGCTTTTATTATTATATTGAGTTGTGATGTACTAGTGAGGTATGGGGGGGTTTTTTGTTGACTTGGAAATATACCCATACACCCACACACCCCTCTTCAACTTGCTGGCCGAGCCTCCTCCTGCAGGAAATCCCCAAATCTCCATCTAATTTCTACACCAAAATCATCACAATTCCATCAAAAATAAAGCCCATTTAAATTCACAAAATCATAGCTTACTCTCTACTCACTTCTCCTTAGCCTTTTCTAACTTGGATCTAGGAGCATGGAAGCTATTTTTGGGGGCTAAGTTTTGCATGCTAGATCTCTTTTGGTGAGGTATAAATTAAACCCTATACTTAAATTGTTGTTTAAATACTTTAAATTGAGCATATTTAGTTAATAATTTGGTTTAATTGAATGTTTGGAAAAACCTTGTAAGAGTGGTGATTTCAATTAGGGGTTTTATTATATCATTAAGATTGCAATGTATAGTTTAATATCTTAATGTATGCAAAACCTAGTTTGGTTGTTAAATTACATATTTGTTATATGTAATTTGTCCAAATCTTATATTTTTGAAAAACTAGGTTTGTGTGTGTGTGTGTTTATATATATATATATATATATATATATATATATATAGGTGGGATAAAATTCTAGTGAGGGTTTATAGCATTAGATTATGGTTCTAATGAGTAGCTTAATATGTTAATGCCACGCAAACCTAATCTAGTTGCTAATTTGTGTATTGTTACTTCGTAATTGTTAAAATTGGTTTATTTTGCAAACTAGAGTTTTTGGGTTTAATGTAATTATTGAGAGTAAATTATGAAAATGATTTATATGACTTATTTAAGATATTTAATAAGTATATTGCTGCTACATTCATTTAAACATCATGTTTTGTACAAAAACGACGAATTGTGCTTGCTAGATCTTTTCGGAAAAATGACTTTTTAAATGAAATTGGGGTTTTCGTGAATTTTAACCTATTTTATATTATAATTAGTGTTCGTGAATGTGCAAATGAGTGTGTTTGGGTTGTTCTCGATGGTTTGGCATTGTACGCCGACTTCGAGGCTTTTTTGGGTTGGTTTGTGAAAGCAACCATAGGTTTTGACCTATGTGGGATTCGTATGTCGTTTTGGTCATGAGTCGAATTTTAATGCGATACGGTGCGTTATGATATGTAGGTACCCTATGTCGACTTCGAGACGACAAGCAAGCGCGTGGAGACGTCGGCACCGGCGAGCGAGGACCAGGTGAGTAGATTTATATCTACGGGGAGAAGTCGGGTGGATGGCGTATAGTACCCCCGCAGTCCGTGGTGGTGTATACGGATGCGTATACACACCAACAATTATTATATGTTATTTGGGATTAATAACGATGTTAGGATGGATATTGGTGTGTTGGATTACTTTAGTGTTGCCAACCCTAGGGTAGTGTTGCACTACACATACACACATACATACACACATACATACTTGCATACATTCCTATTTATATGTGCTCATGGGATTCTTTATAGTTATGTGTTCACATGGGTATGGGACTATATATTCACATACGGATATGAGGACGATACTTTGGATTGAGCTGAGTCGATGAGATTTGTTTTGTAGTTGTGATATCGGTTTGTACGAGACTGTCGATCAGTAGTCAGATCATGACTATATTGAGGATATTAGTATGGTACTAGACATAGGTCGGTACCCTGGACTATGATCTTGGATAAAGAGGATACCAGATGAATAGTGTGATGAATATGATATTAACCCGTACCCAGATTTGGGGATGCCGTACGACGGATTTACGTACGAGCTATATTTTGATGATTGATCTGCGCTCTTGACTTGGGATGTCTGATTATAGATATGGTATTGGATATGATATTATTGAGGAGGGATCACCGATTAATATATATACAGGTATGTATATGGATCGACTCAGATGTTAGACGGTTTCCTTACCTGTAGTCCAGCTTGTTAGCTTAGCCCTTTAGTTTAGTTTAGTTGTTAGATTAGATTCGATTCTTACCTATTCAAAAACCAACGAATCGTGGGTATTTTAAAAGACGGCCCAAGGGATCCTACGGATATTTCAAAAGACGTATCTTTTCATAAAAACACCGTAGCCCCAATTTTCAAAACCCCATGATTCGTGTTATTTCAAAAGGCACCATTTGTAGGACTTATATTAGATTAATGCAGATTAGTTATAGTTGCGTCTAGTATTCAGCTCCCGCTCATTATTGTGGTTCGCTTCGCATCGCATGCTTATATTATGTTTCATACTCCATTATTGATATCATGCTGTTAGGCCACCAGCACCATTACCGATGATGCGTATGTACCACGTACACTTACTTGCCGGCTCACACACATCTTCATCGGTAATTGCCATGTCACGTACCCCTTAGAAAATATTATTGCTTGACATAGTCTGTTAGCTAATAGTTTAGACATTGTAGTTATTACCTGCTACTTCATGCATACTGTTATTCATTGTTATGCCGCATTCATGGATTCTCATGCATATATTCACTATTTTACGTGTTATTGAGGTTTGGGATACGGATTTCCATGAGATTTTCTGGATTTGGAGGAAAACCGCAAAAACATAAATAAACCTTTTCTCTCTTTTAAAATAAAAAGTGTTGTTTCCCATGATGTATGAGTCGTCCACCATGAGTTTGCTGATGGATTTCGAGACCCGATTCGAGGAGACGGATGAACCGTTTTGGGTAGATGGTGGACCCGGTAAGGTACCCCGGGGCAAGAAGCGCGTGATGATGACGATGTGAGCCTGGCAGGGGAGCACTACCTACCGGTGATTTTACCCGACGTGTCGGATATCCGGAGGATACCGTCGTGGTCTTGAGATGGATGGTAGGGGCCGGTCTGGACTGACGGCGCCCTAGATATTGTGATTGAGACATTGAGATTTCGAGATATTGAGGTACAGAGACTGTGATACAGAGATATCGAGATATTGAGATTACGTTTTGTGCCGATGCTAGGCACTGTTTTATGCTGATTTCATTATGATACCTCATTTTAAAAATACAAAGGAAATCTCACTAAATTATGCAAACAGTTCTTCATTTACATGTATTCTGTTTTCATGCATTCATACCTCATTCATATGATATATATTGCTACCTGAGGCACTGACACGGGCACATGGGATTACACTCGGGTTAGATTTTTACCTTAGCCTTGTTATCGGTTGCATATTATATATATAATTGAGGATATATTATGATCTTTGACCTAGGTTGCGTTATTTATGCGATTTCTTTTCGTAGATGTTTTTCTATTCACGAGTTGGCAACTCACCCCCGTTGTGCCCCAGTTTCTTGCAGGATTGCCGTACAGGTTTCATTACGGCTTTGCGGGCATAGTTTCCTTCGGGTGATTTGCTAATAGGTGGGTTTACTTGTATCGTACCCCCATTATATATCTTGTATATCATTATTCTGTTGTATCTAGAAGTTCTATCAACCAAACATGTATTTATTTTTGAGATAGAGACCAGTGATGTTATTCTTTCGACCTTAGAGTCGCGCGTTATATTTCTGTGGTTTTCTTGTGGTTTTGAGTTTCCTTTTGAGTTTTGATCCTCGCCCTTGGCGTTGTATATTATATTGCTTGTGTGGTTGTGACCGTCGATTGACGAAGAGCTAGCTCCCGCTTGGGGATGCCTTTTTATTGATTTCTTATACTATTCATGTTGTATCCCGTTTGGGGGCCAGTATTTACAAAGGAGACTCTGCCGAAATTTTCTGGAAATATTTGATGTTTTTAAAAACGCATAATTCGGCTTATGTTTTTGAAACTACTTGCTTTAAGTTGTTTTTCCTGCACTCTACATCTTTTCTTGGTTTGGATTTCTGGGTTTTCGGTTTACTTAGATTACGTATGCCTCGAGACGTTCGTAGTTTAAGTGCCGGTCATGTTCCGTACTTTCGGGTCGTGACATAGTATGATACAGTAATGGCATCTAGGGCATATACACTAACATTTTTATCACTTTTTATTTTCAAGAGAGAAAGAAGAAGAGGATGAACTTGATCTAGAAGATGAGAAGAAGATGAAAAAGGAATTCTCTACCCATTCTAAAATGGTTGCTAATTATTTAACACAGCCTAAATAAATCATAACCATTAGATTCTTATCTTAAGCCAAATGTCCACCCTCTTCACTCCCATCCACTTGTCCACTTCATAAGAGTGGCTACGCATGTGTTATACCCTAAGGCACAACATAACCTAAAAAAGAATATAAGGAAAATCACATACACACACACACATGTTTAATGTAACATAATAAATATATTTATATATATTCCATATGTACATAAAATACATGTATGAGAAATAAATAAATAGTGACAATATACTAGTAAATACATATATTTAATAAATGTATTAATATATTAAATCAGTACTCGATTTAATATCCGTCTTTCTAAAAGACCGACTAGTATATCTAAAAGTCTGATTACCGTCAGTGCGCTAAATACACCAGTTTTAATCGAACTCTGGTACATATGCAATACACACATCTACATCATATCGCTAGAGTCGAAAAAACTTCTGGGTAGGACTCTAAAGACTCGGCAATACGCTGGCAGTGGGTTTAAGCATAAGCATATCAGTGACACTAGCTATACGTAACGGCTACCCAGATATTGAAATAAAGTAAGGTTGAGAAGAAAGCTCGTCCTAATCCCTACCGAGTCTATAAGTGACATTCTCCATACAGTCCGGTCTATTGGTCTAAGATTATTGCATACCGGGTCCAGAGGGTGGAAATGTTAGACTCCTAATAACCCGATAAGTCGTGTCGGTGTCAAGTTCATCACCCATTGAGAAATTACTGATCTACAATCAGTAAACCTCATCCGCTCTGGCAGAGACTTATGGTGATTGCCGACCGAATACAGCGTGATATCTACCCCCAATACTGGGAGAGACAAATCTCCAACGATCCGCTCACTGCCTCCATGTGGCTCAGGACTGTACCCAACTAAAACCTGTTTGCACGAATCAGTAAAGCCGTGGTAGGGTAGTAATCAAAGCACAGTGGGAACTCACATGAGACAAATGACGATCTCAGGTCGACAGACTAGCCTGTACTCATGTCATCAAAGAACTGCTATCTGACGATAGGTATAATACCATCTAGCATGTTCCGGTGAGTCCGTCTAGTGTAACTCATAACCTAATGAGCACCTGTATACAACTTTGGTGACTGACTAACACCAATGGCTGTGAGACTGGTCATCGCCCCTCGTCGGGGTCAAGAAACGTATACACTAGTCTACTCTGGAATATCGATGCTCAGTTTCGATGCTCCCATGACTAGGGAAATTTAAGAATGTACTTATGGACTACCCATGCCTCACTAGTATGATCGCCATCATAACCCTGGTAGTCAAGCATGAATCTTATGAGCTCTATCAACATGTAATAGAGATACTTAATACCACACAAGACATGTACATGATGACAAAGTCAAATCAGATAGCATACTATCATCTCGAGTAAGACTGTATACCCATATAGGTCCTCCCTCAATTACCATAATCTCCTGCCTGCAATCACAATAAATGCCTTAAGGGCACTATAACCAACAATCTCCCACTTGCACTTAAGGCTAATTATTACAGTATCGCGTACCCATAACCCTTGTGCTACCGAATACCCAACTTCTCTACTAATAAGTTTCATAAACCGTATTTGTGAAACATTCATGTTTGAGAAATAGCCTCAGTGAGTCGATCCGCTCTAATATTTCTATCTTTATCTCTCTATATCTCAACTTTGCGGAGAACGACTATCTCCCAAAATGAGTGATACCTATCTTAGAACTTGTCTGGATATCTGATGGGAACATGTTCATAATACAAACTCCAAATCCAATAAACTTCTTAGACTATATCTTCTACTGAATTTAATCAGTACCCAGCGTCATACCTACCTCAGTATCCACTTGGATCCCTGTCCAACATACTGCTCCTCATAAGAGTGTAAACTTATAATTCTGACAGTCACTCTGTCATCTAGGTCACCTTGAAAGCCATAAACGGTAACCGCCTCCTTTAGGAGGGTGCCGTTACCATATACCAAGAACATTCTCTTATGTTCATAACTGCTTCCCTTTGTTTTCTCACGATTGGATTAATATTCGCTTACTATATGTAATGCAAAAGCAATATCTGGTCTGGTACTTGACATCTCATAATTGCCTCAATTGCCTAAGTAAGTGATATTTCATTCATGCAAATCCCTCTCCTTATCAGTCTAGAAGATATCTCTTTAGAGAGGGTGACTCCATCACCTGTGGGTACACCATCATGCCAGGAGTCGTCCATTTTAAAATACTTTAGAATAGTGTCAAAGTATCCGGATTGGGATACTTCTCAAATCTAGATCTAAAAACATAGATTTAGTCACCAGAATCCCTGATATTTTATCCGGATCTTATGTGGAAAAACACCTGTGACAACCACAGTTTAACCGAACGTGGTATGGGAACATTACCTCCCATTAGAAGCATGTCATAAAAAATAACAGGATAGTACTCCCTACATTACCTTCTTACTAGGTTCATCTGTTGTTCTGATGAAGTCAAACACCATGACTGTATCATCAAAACAGATGATCCATTTCCTCTCTGCCTGCTTTAGTCAATAAATAGATATAAGCATATTGCCCACCACGCTTCCGCTGCTCCTACTGACTACAACAACCCTCTAGCTGAGTTATATATACGCACACTTCTAAAGCCAATTTAGAACGACGTTATAATCATCCACCTGCCAGATCTTATATTCAAGGATAGCATCAGTGGCAAGCTAGTCAAGGATAGCATCAGTGGCAAGTTAGGGTCATCATCGTCATGATGCAAGCCTTTCTATCACCGTCTATGAGAAAACCGAAGTACCTCTCGGGTGGATGAGGACACCCTCTAAATCTGCAGAGTGGCTAATGGATTGTCGAGTCCAATTGAATGTTTAGGTTCAACTAAATTTTCAGTAACCGTTTGTGGTTCTAGAATCACTTCCAGTTCTACCATACTTCCACTAACGTCCTTTAAAAAGAATCCATTTTACAAAAAGGTGGCGAGTCAAGAACAATATAACTATTGATCTTGCAGATGGTAAAAAGTTAAACCCTCGTCTATGCCCAGGATAACCTACAAACTGCCATTACTGAAATATGCCTTGAGTTTATCCAGATTCTGGTTTTAAGTATAAGCCGGACAACTTCATATACCTTAACATTATTAAAATATGAATCCATTCTATATCCAATGAAGAAACAAAGGTACTAATTTAGATGGAACCGGATTCAAATATTATGCAGCTGTTTTCAGTGCATATCCACTAAATGGAAGAAGGCCTTATAACATTACTCATCAAGGAGTGCACCCACGGATGAGTAATCTGAGAGGGAATCTAATTCTCATAATTACTATGACGGAATACCTAGCATAAGTATATATATCTTCTATCACCTCGAAAAATCCTGATACTTCTAACTCATGGTTCTCTACTTTACTTTTATACCTACGAATTTCTCAAAATCTTTGGACTTGCATTTCAACGAAATACGTGTTTAAAAACAGAGAAGTCATAAGTAAACAGAATATATTACGAGTACCAACTCTTTGTCAAAATGGACACTGGATAACATACATGAATATGTACAAGTCTCCTGAGTTTACCAACTCAAACTTCGTGTGTCATAAGTTGAAAACTGTATTTTGGTTAAGAACGTCTATCTCGTTATTCAATGTACGTTACTTTATCCTCAACTGATAAAGGTAAATGTCCAAGACATATTTTCAAAATTCATATCTCAGTTTATAAAATAAAGATAAAGATATTTAATTTTAAAAATGGTACATAACAACGGATGTTCAAGACCAAATATTTACCGTTAGGCAAAAACTTAGTGATTTTCCAAATATCACCAATTACACTGAATTATGACATTGAGGATTTAATTACCCAATTCTTAATACTTAACTCCTTCTTAACATCTATAATGCCCAACAGATGTGAGATCCCAAACCGTTATATACATACTCTAGAGTCAGAATAAATGAGAAACAGTTTTCAATTTCAACTGCATAGGAAAACTAAAACACGAACTCGAGGGGGTAGCCAGGTATTCCTAGTAATGCCTTTTCTAATACCAGACTCATGACAGTCGTCATAATTTTCTTTACCCTCACTTCAACCCCTTTATATGTTTCCACAACTTACCTTCTGTACATCATACTTAAGCTAGTTGGTTTTCTTCCTTTCTTACCTTTCGGAAGCTGCCTAAGATTTAGAAGAAGACTATATAACAAGCGCAACTGGTGTACTTCCTAATAAAAGGAGCTCGCAACTTGAGAGAAGGTGAAAGAGGGGGGACATCAGAATTATACAACTCAATTTCTCCAGAATTGGTGGCCATTCTCGAACTGAATCAACTTTGTTCGATTTCGTATGTAACTATAGGAGATGGATTTATCCAATCAATATAGATTTTTATAGTGATACAGAATGTTCTGGGAAAATGCAAAAGAAAAGTAGGAGCGGGCATGGATATAGGAGACTTTGTCGTGAATCAGGACAATCTAAACCCGGATAGTAAAAGGTTCGATTAACTTGGTATATGAGATTTAATTGGAGGTGGTCAAGGTCGCTGCTAGAGAAAGAAAAGAAACACTCATCGTGCACTCTTACCTGGATTAGATTGGTTAATCACTTCATCTAATCAGGATAGCTTTCACTATTTCCTCGAATTCTCCTTCAAACCCTAAAATGGGAATTAGTTGGGATCATCTGAAAATCACCCGGGGGTATTACATACTCATCAGTGGGAATCGGGATCCAACTATCATTGTGTGATAACCTTGATGGAAGGTGACCAAAATCACTACACTCCAGAAGGTATGCACATACCTGGCAAGTTTCCCTTATATTTGAAACTTTCGATATGGTTTTTGCCCCTAACGACTTCATGGCCTTGATAGTGACCAACGTGCCATAAGTCGCGAGTCAAGTTCAACCCATCATTATCCATGATTGATTTAGACCCACCCGCATAAGCCCTTGATAGAGACCAACGTAACTATTCAGCTGTCTTAGATAATCACGTATCTATGCTACAGACAAGCATCACCTAGCTACCATACACTATGCCTTGATACAGACCAATGTACATAGCACGAATACTATGAGCTACTTATCTGAAATGACAGAGGGTTATGGCTGGTTTTTGGCGAAAAACCATTAACGTAATGAACTTGAGGAACTCGAACAGTTTTGAAAAGGAGTGGTTTAGGCTCTGCATTTTAAAATGAGTGGTTTTAAAGAAAACTGAGTAATTTATAGTCACGTGAACTTTTGCTTAAAAGTGAATTCCCGGTGAAGGGAATAAGGCTCTTCTCTCGTCGAATGAGGTGCAGGATATTCATAACCGAATACTGTTATGAAAGCAAAAGATCACACCTATAGTTTTCAAAAATTGGTTCCCGCGACATCAATTTATGTTTGTTTTCCTTGTATTAATCAGAATTAATGCAGTCCCATCAGTTAACCTATCACACCAGAAGAAACGAAAATATAATATACGTATATGCCATCCGCATTCGCCACGGGGCCTCGGGTCTTCACCGTAAGGTTACTTAACTTACGGCAGGGCGGGGGCGGGGTCAGGGCTAGCACAGATGCAAAACATATACAACATCTAATATATAAACACACACACACACACACACATTCATCTCAGGCATGATATGTTGGATATAGTGCCCTCTAAGTCAATTATTGGATCGCAGATACGTGATTGCAATGATTGAGGGAGGACCTATACCGTTATGACAGTCTTACTCGAGATGATAGTATGCTATCTGGTTTATCTTTATCATCGTATATATGCTTCAGTTCACTATTGCATGATGATAGAGCCCATAGGATTCTTTCTTGACTGCCAGCAGTATGATGGCGATCATATATGTGGGAGCTGGGGTCTATAAGCACATTCTTAAAAGTGTCCTTAGTCGTGGGAGTTTCGAGACAGGGCATCGATACTCCAGAGTAGACTAGTGTATACAGTCGAGACCCCGACGAGGGGTGGTGGCCAGTCTCACAAGCCACTGGTGTCAGTTGGATCACCTAAGATGTATACAGGTGCTCATTAGGTTATGAGTACACCGGACAGGACTCGCCGGGAACATGCTAGTTGGTATTATACATATCGTCAGATAGCAGTTCCCTGGTGACATGTGTACATGTTAGTTTGTCGACCTGAGATCATCATTTGTCTCGTGTGAGTTCCCACTGTGCTTTGATTTCTACCCTACTACGGCTCAAAGGAGTCGTACAAACAGGTATTTTTTTGGTACAGTCCCGAGCCACATGGAGGCAGTGAGCGGATCGTCGGGGATTCGTCTCTCCCGGTATTGAGGGTTGATGTCGCACAGTGCACGGGTGGCCATCACTAGAAATCCTCGGCCGAGGTAGTGGAGAATTACTGATTTGGATCAGTAGTTTCTCAGGAGGTGATGGGCTTCATACTGACACGAATTATCGCGTTATTAGGGGTCTGACTTAATCCACCCCCTAGACTCGATATGCGATACTCTTAGACGAACGGACCGGACTGTACGGATATTGTCACTGTCAGGCTCAGTAGGGTTTCTGGATGAGTTCGCTCGTCAGCTTCCTTTCCAATCAATACATAGGCAACCGTTACGTACAGCTAGTACCTCTGACGTGCTAATGGTTATACCCAGTGCCAGTGTGTTGATGAGTCATTAGAGTTTCCCACACACAGTTTCCCAAGTTCGGGCGAAACGTTGTAGAGGCCGTATGGTTTTATGGCAGGGTTCGGAAAATGCACATGCGTTTACGCACGTGTCATATTTCGGGAAGATAATACTGGTGGGCTTTGGTTTAAGCCGGATCCGAGTATTATACTGTGTAGATATAATATCTTTGTCTCAGTTGCATTTGTATTCGGTCGTAATACAAATGCAAGTATGTTTATACTGTTACGGGGTTACCCTGAAATTCGTTTCGGGATCGTTTTTGGAAGTTTCCAGTTTCCAGTTTTCTATCACCCGTATTTAAAATTCGGTTAAATACGGATTTATCTTTTCGTCTTGAGGGTGAGTCGTGAGTGTGGAAGTTTCTAGAGGCTTCTAGAAGGTGGTGACTAGGCTTATGAGTCATTAGTGCATTAATTGTTCAATTAATGTTTTGATGACTAGGTTTTTTGATTCAATGTATGCAATTAATGTTTGTGCAAGGTGTTATGATAAGTATCATATTGTTATGGTCACCCTCTCCACTCCTACACTCACCCCTCCTCCATATATTGGCCGGCCCCCTCTTGATAGAATGATGGTTGTTCATTTGGATAAAAGATTAGGGTTTTGCTTCATGAAAATTAAGATTGCTCACTTCTCATTTTCACCCGATCCAAAAGGCAACTTCATTAACCGTTCGTCCATAGCTTTAGACGTAACGAGACAAAGTGTTCTACTCATTCTCTACATCAATCTTGGTCATCTCTTTTGGCAAACTTGATGATCGAGTTGCCTCGGTTCAGAGGCGGGAGCCCGTTTAAAGATCCGTCGACGTGGTGCCATCTGGACGAGAAGACTGGAGATTCAGGAGATCGGAGCAGCCGCAACAAAGCGTGGGATGATGGTTGAAGACCGAAGGACTCGGAAACCTTCGGTATAACATTTCTACCCACTTTGTAGTTTGTTAGTTTAGCTTTAATGGCAGATCCGGGTGATAGTACACGATAGCGCCAGTTTGTAAAAAGTTTTTGTTCCGCATTTGGCGTCTGTTAGACGGCCGGGCCGCTACCGTAGACTTACATGATATATCACAAATACAGCAGCAGAAGCACAAATAATGAAATAGAGGGTATTCTAGGAATTCCGTGATTCATTTAAGCCATGAATGGAACATAGATTCCACTATCATGTGAATAGCCAAATCCCTAGTATTTAGACCCCTACGAGCGTGGCAAGTAGTCCCGCCAATTCTAGAATTAGATGACCTGATCTCGATGCCTTGCGATGGACACCCGTTGGATTATAAAAGCCGGTTACTTAAGCACTCCTCCTGAGTCTATCTTAGGTACAATGAAATGAAACAAATATAATATATAGGGGACACAATCTCGGCCTGGAAGTGCCCCTCAAATGAATAAATATACAGCCCACAGTAACTATAGTCCACAGGTTGGACGCTCGCCCCGAAATATAAATATACATCAAGAATATATGAAAAAAACTCATCTCGCAAAAACCCCCGACTATTCACTACGACGACCGCAACTATTCCAATCACAACATTCATCACAGAACATCACCGCGAGTATCAATTTCATAACCCCGTCTAATTAATACCTATAATAATTAGACGACGTTTTACCAAACGTTATGATACTCACAGTCGTAGAAGAAACAACAAAAAATAACGATTAGAATCCATAAACTGCTATTCATCTAAACCGAATTATCGAATAATTCAAACAATCATGCCCGGCACAAAAACCTAAAAAAATCCTACTTTTATGCCTCGAAACGGAAACGGTCCAACTTGAAAATCAACCGGGGCTGCACAACAAATACTCGGGGCATCCCCGGATGTCCGACAAGGGGAGAGGGGGTGCCCCTACCCTGAGGCAACCAAAGTGGTGGCCTCGGGGTGACAGCCCAAACCGAGTGCACCCTACGGGTGATCTCAGTTTGGGGAACCCCCGCATAGACACCACTTGGTGGCCGTGGGGTAGGGCCCACCCTTAACCCCTCGGGGACCCCCTAGGGTATACCATGATTCCTTATGGGGTTTTGGTTTGGACCATAACTCCACGGCGATCGAAAACAAAAGCTAAAACATCGGATTTTTCATGGTTTTTCAAAACTAGTTTCCAAAAACCAATACATGGATTCAAAAAATTACATTAACAAGTTTAATTCTTTAGTTTGGCTTTGATACCATGTTAAAAGATCTAGGGCTCTTTACTTGATTTTACAAGCAAGCACAAATAGGATTTAAAATTTTCAAGAGAGTTCAAGATCACAAACTGGGAATAATGGCTAAAAAATTAAACATTGCAACAAAACTACTAGGATTTTTATACAAAGTAGAGAGCATATACAACCTTGTTGCATCTTCATATGCTCCATGTTGTGTTGGGCTCTAGCTAGGCTCATAGGATGTTTGCACAAGCTTGGTGAAGATCTCTCTCTATCAAAGAAGATCCACTTGAAGAAACCTTATCTAGCTCCATCTCCACTCCATTGCTCCAAGCAAAATATGAAGAAACTAATACTATAAGTTTGCTAGTCAAGTAGTATTAGGGATGTAGCAAGTCACTGACTATTTTATCTCACAAAACTAATTTCCATTTTTATCTCTTTATATTTTCAAGAGAGGAAGAAGAAAAGGATGAACTTGAGCTAGGAGATGAGAAGAAGATGAAAAAGGAATTCTCTACCCATTCTAAAATGGTTGCTAATTATTTAACACAACCTAAATAAATCACAACCATTAGATTCTTATCTCAAGCCAAGGGTCCACGATCTTCTATCCCCTCTACTTGTCCACTTCATAAGAGTGGCTAAGCATGGGCTATACCTAAGGCACAACATAAGCTAAAAAAGGAAAAAAGGAAAAAGGAAAAAATCATATATATATATATATATATATATATATATATATATAGGGGGGGGGAGGGGGCGCGTGTTTAATGTAACATAATATATATATCTATGTATATGTTCCATATGCACATAAAATACATGTATGAGACATAAATAAATAGTGACAATATTCTAGTAAATACATATATCCAATACATGTATTAATATAATAAATCATTACTTGATTTAATATCCGTCTTTCTAAAAGATCGACAAATATTTCAAAAATGTCTGATTTCCGTTAGTACGCTAAATACACCAGTTTTAATCGAACCCTGTTACGTATGCAATACTCCCATCTACATCATATCGTTAGAGTCCGAAAAAACTCTGTGGGACTCTAAAAACTTGACAATACGCTGGCAGTGAGTTTAACCATAAGTACGTTAACGGCACTAGCTGTACGTAACGGCTACCCAGGTATTGAGCGAAAGGAAGGTCGACAAGCAAGCTAGTCCAAACCCCTACTGAGCCTATAAGTGATAGTCTCCGTACAGTCCAGTCTGGTCATCTAAGAGTATCGCATACCGGATCGGGGGGTGGAAAACGTCAGACCCCTAATAACCCGATAAGTCGTGTTAGTGTCAAGCCCATCACCTACCGAGAAATTACTGATTTACAATCAGTAAATCTCAGCTGCTCTTGTCAAAGACTTATGGTGATAGCTGACCGAACACAGCGCGACATCTTCCCCAATACCGGGAGAGACGAATCCCCAACGATCCGCTCACTACCTCCATGTGGCTCGGGACTGTACCCAACTAAAACTTATTTGAACAACTCAGTAGAGCCATGGTATGGTAGTAATCAAAGCACAATGGGAACTCATACGAGACAAATGACGATCTCAGGTCGACAAACTACTCTATACTTATGTCACCAGAGAACCGCTATCTGATGATAGGTATAATACCATCTAGCATGTTCTCGGCGAGTCCGTCCAGTATAACTCATAACCTAATGAGCACCTGTATACAATCTTTGGTGACTGATTAACACCAATGGCTGTAAGACCGGCCATCTCCCTTCGTCAGAGTCAAGAAACGTTTACACTAGTCTACTCTGGAATATTGATGCCCAGTTTCAATACTCCTACGACTAAGGGCATTTAAGGATGTGCCTATGAACTACCCAGGTCTCATTAGTATGATCTCCATCATAACCCTGGTAGTCAAGCATGAATCCTATGGGCTCTATCAATATGTAATAGTGATACGTAATACCACATAAGACACGTACATGATGACAAAGTCAAACCAGATAGCATACTATCATCTCGAATAAGACTGTTCTACCCGTATAGGTTCTCTCTCAATTATCATAATCGCTTGCCTACAATCATAATAATTGCCTTAAATGCACTATAGCCAACACATTTTGTGTTATCTTTGTATTCGGGCAAGTTCGGGAAACTTTTAGGTAGAAACTAATGCATCGTTTATGATCCGTACCATTATTTGTGTGTTAGACAACGTCGTATAATTGCTATATGTTCGATTAGAAGGGGTTGCACACTGGTTACTTGTTATGTTAGTTTGGATATATATCTTGTGATGGTTTAGCCGGATTGTCATGACGGATAGCTTCTCGTGTGACCTGCTTGTACAGTTTTGATATTTGTATTCAGTTATTCAGGACGAGCAGCCGGTTTGTGGCCATCGTTGCCGCTTGATGTATATTCCTTTTGGGACACGTCCGGGTTGAGGTCATTGTCACCATTGTATATATTTCTTTTCTATACTAGGATTAACCCGCAGAGAAGTGCTCGAGTAGCCGATTTCTAGAGTGCGGAAGGCGGTCGTCTTATAGTGATGAGTTTAAGCCGCCTCGCTCTAGAATTGGCGGATGGCTTGCCGCACTTGTAGGGGTTTTAGGATGACCCATGGAGGAGTGCTTAAGTTATCGGATTCCAAGTAGTGCCGGGTAGTCCACTCATGATATTGAGTGCAGGTTGCCTCACTTTTAGAATTGGCGGGTAACTTATTGCACTCGTAGGGGTCTTGGTTCGATATTGTACAGGCCATCCACACGACTGGGGAACATTGGTTTTTATTTGCGGCTCAAACAAAATATGAGGCTCCTAGTTTATTCGCTATTCTATCTTGTTTGTTGTTTATCGCATGCCTGTGATGTTTATTACTTACCTGTGATATATATATATATATATATATATATATATATATATATATATATATATATGTTTTGCATCCGCTCTAGCCTTGTCCCCGTCCTGTTGTAAGTTAAGTAACCTTACGGTGAAGACCCGGGACCCCGTGACGAATGCGGATGAAATATAAAAGCATGCTATTTTAGTTGTTTTTGTTATTCTTAGAAACATAGAATGATGGGATTATATGTTTAACGTAAAGGAAAACAAACCTAAATGGTGTTGTCGGAACCAATTTTTAAAACTACTCGATTTTCTTGAAAACCATTTGTTTTACTAAACCACTCATTTTCAAAGCCACTCGAGTTCCTTCAACAATATAAAGTTTATTACGTTAACAGTTTTTTGCTAAAAACCATCCGTAGCCCTCCGTCATTTCAGACGGGTAGCGTCTAGTATTCATGCTATGTTTGTTGGCCTTCGTCAAGGCATAGTGTATGGTAGCTATGTGTTATTTTTCTGTAGCATAGAGATGCATTTATCTAGGATAGTCGTATAGCCTTGTTGTCCTTCATCAAGGGCGAGTATGGGTGGGTTTAGATTAATCAGGACAATGAGGGGTAGAACTTGACTTGCGACTTATGATTTGTTGGCTTTCGTCAAGGTCATAAAACGTTTGGGGAAAAAACCATATCGAGAGTTTTAAATATAAGGAAAACTTGCCAAGAATGAGTATACCTTCTGGAGTGTGGTAATTTTGGTCAGCTTCCATCAAGGTTATCATACAATGATAGTTGGGTCTCGATTCCCACTGATGAATAGGCATTACTCTTCGGGAGATTTTCACTTTACAACTAGCTAACCTTTCTGGTATCTAGAAAGTGTTGACGAGATTACGCCTCTGCGGAAACAGGGTTATTAAACTTGGTCCGTGCGAAAGCACGGGGTACCTCCCTCAGAGTACCAACACTGACCTGGCTGAACGGTTAGCAAACTTGTAAGGTGTAAATAATCCTGACTTGTTCTCCTTTTAAGGGTTGAAGGAGAATTCGAGATAACAGTGGGAGCCATCCTGATTAGATAAAGTGATTAACCAATCTATTCTTGATAGAGTGCACGCTAAGTGTTTCTTTTCTTTCTCTCTTTGGCAGCGACCATGATGCAGGGTTGTCTAGCACGGCAGCAAGGTTTCGGGAAGTATCGTCCATGCCAATTTCAAAAATTTGCCGTTCTAGCTAACCCTAACCCTAGAATCAATACTAGAAAATCCGACGAAATATTATGTAAACAACTTTACATACAAGTGAATAAGGAATACAACCTTTGTAGACCGTTCCTTCACTTCTAAAGCTCCGTGTAGTAGTCCCTTCACTGCGAATTGTGAAGACCCGGACTCTAGTGAGGGTTCACATGAAGAAATGAACGCACTTGCTCAATGTCTTCGAAGCCGAAGAAGATCTATGTCGAGGAGACTCAAGCTCGTGCTACCTCTTCACTAATGTGTTAGATTAGTGAAGCAAACACCCTAAACTAAATGGCTAATAGTAGAGGATGATGAAGTAGGAATTTTGCTCACTTTAGATTTATTATTCTCACAATATTTCATCACTTGATCAATATCAAGAGAGATAAAAATCAAATGAAGAAGAAGATAATGAAGTAATGAAAGAATGAACTCATGCGAGGTTAGAAATGCAACTATGGTGAGTGCATGTCATGTACTAACCATTGTAGAGACTAAACCATAGCTATGAGTTAAGATTGGGTTGATAAATATCTTAAACTAGACAAAAGAGTGGACAAAGTCAATGAAGACTACAAGCTTCTACAAGCTTTGAACCATGACAAAATATCCACAATTTTGAATTTGCTTAATTATAATTATGAACCCTAACTTTAACCCTAGCATTGTATAAGTCTCATACATACATGTTGCATGTATAACCTAACATGACACAACAATATTTATCACCTATATATTTTGTGTGCAAATAGAAAACAATACATATATCACATATATGTAAAGTGTATCAAATGTGAGAAAAAGAAATACTTAAGTGAGCTAATATTAGTTAATGTAATGTAATATATCAAATATATAATTATACATTGAATTATCAAATCAACACTTGATTTAATAATCCGGCTATATCACATATAACCGACTAATATCAAATATACCCTTTTATCGAATCAACACTTGATCCGATAATCCGACTATATCACATATAACCAATCGATACATATATCGCGAGAATAGAATGTGGTATCACATACGCGCATTAATCTCGGTCCCATACATATCGCATATGTGCTCCTACTCCGTTTCGCATGAACCAGGAAATCTCTGTGTAGGACTCTAAAGACTCGTCAATACCCCAGCAGTAGGTGATGATCATATCAAACACCCACAAGCCGCAAGCGGTCTGCTAAACATAACAGCCACCCAGGTATTGAGCGATCAGAAGATCAACAAGCAAGCCTGCTCATACTCCTGCGAATCCAATCAGTAACACTACCGTACAGTCCGGTCTCTTCGTCTGATATGTCACATATCTCGTTTAGGGGTGGTAAACGTCAAACCCTAGTAACTCGATAAGTCATGCCTGTGAGGCTCATAACGGGTCGAGAAACTATGGATAACACTTATCAGTATATCTCAGAATCGGCCCTGGCCAGGGACTTCCTGTTATAGCCAATCGAGCACCGCGCAACATCAACTCCCTATACCGGGAGAGACGAATCCCCTCCTATCGCTCATTGCCTCCATGTGACTCAGGATTGAACCCAAAAACCACCGTTTTGCACATTCTCTTGAACGTGGTAAGATGGAAATCAAAGCACGGTAGGAATCACACAAGACTCTATGACGATCTCAGGTCAACAGACTACCCTGTACCAGTGTCACTAGAGAACTTCAATATGACGTGAGGTATAATACCATCTGGGAGTTCTCGGCGAGTCCGTCCAGTGTACCCAGTCTCCACAGAGCACCCGTATACCTTCTCTGATGTCAAACACCAATGGATATGAGATCATCCATCGCCCATCACATGGGTCGAGAAGCGTACACGCTAGTCTACTCTGGAGTATCGATGCCCTGTCTCGATACTCCCGTGACTAGGAAAAATTGAAGGATGTACTTGCCGACTACCTCTTCCCCACTAGTATGATCCGCATCATAATCCTGGTAGTCAAGTACTCATCCTAAGGGCTTTATCAACATGTAACATAGAGACAATCAGTATACATGTTAAGATAAAGAGCAACCAGATAGCATACTATCATGTCGAGCAGGAAAGTCCTCCCTATGTATGTCCAAGCATCCACTACAATATACATCGCATGTACAGTAATGGCCTCTAGGGCATACACATAACTAACACATGACTGACCCTAAACTAAAACTCATAAACAAAATTAACCGAACCATTTTACATCTGGTTTTAGATTGTTTTTCATCTCAGAAAACTGCATTTTAATACCACTCATTCATTATCTATTTTTTGTATAGATCGGTACTATTAACCAGTGTCTGCTCAGTAAATATAAATTACAGGTATCCGTGGCACAATACTGGAAACACACTTAAAATCATGGATATAACGTTTGTGAGCCGACACTGCAACCGGAACAGCAATCCAATCGTTATCCAAAGAGTTATTTTGCAACAAATAAAATATACACAATTTTGGTCCAACACATAGCAAGTGTGCACTAGCTCTTTGATGGCTTGGACATAGGTGGGGCCGCCATGATGAAAGGGTACAAGTAGTAAACACAAGTAGTGGATAAGAATGTTAAATGCTAAAAAGTTGTGATGTGATTTAAAGCATCAAGTTCCTTCCAAACTACTGAGTACAACCCAGGCCTCTATAGAGAAATCAAGCAATACCAGTGGAATTATGGAAAGCACACATCATCACAGAACAAATACAAGCCCCAATGTCCAACACAAAGCCGGCGACATCCCTCAAATGCCCGATCTCGCCGGCCCAACCATGCCCAATGCTCCCCAATTTTCTGCTGGCTTTCCCTTGCTGTCATATCAACTCATTTTTATTTTAATCTTATTTTGTGCCTATAAAAGGCAAATCAGTGAGCAAGGTAAGGGGTCTTATATTTTGCTCATATTCTTTACACTAGAATAACTCTTCTTACATTTTTGTTTCTCTTTTCATTTTGTTCCTGTACATAGCTAGTTCCCCTTAAGCTCTTTGCCTTCTCTTGATCTTGCAACCTCTTCGTTGAGCTTGCAAGTTTAAGTTTTGGTTATTGAACTCAAGGTTGTATCACTTGGACATAATAAAGCTTTCTTTTTGCACTTGGGTTCTTAGTCTCTCTCTTGTACTTACTTGCATTTCATTACTTGCCATTTACTTACTTGCTCTTTTATTAGCTTGCCATTTACTTACTTGTAATGTTGCCTTATTCTTTTCTTTGTATCTTTTCTTGTGCTCTTTCCTTTTGTGGTTTTGATGGTTTGTGAATATTGATGTTGTTAGGAAAAAGAATGGAATTATAAGCTAAGGTTTCTTTTCTCATTTTCCTTTGCCCGATATTTTTCTATTTGAACTCCGTCCAAACCTTACGCAATCGCTCCGTTAGGCACCCTACCCTACCAAGGTATCGGTGATCCCTAACCGTGACTGGTTGCGTTCGGTTTGGCTGGAGGCGAAGGCAAGAGACAAGAACGGACGGACAAGGGTCAATAAGCCGGATTTCACAAATACCATGCTTAAACACCCTAATCCACATTGTTGCCGATTGCTCTAGCTTCAATGGTTAAGTTCGGCACAAAGGATTGAGTACGGACTTCACTAACTTACACTATCCTATCTAATCCTAACAACTTATACTGTGTATATATACACTTAGGTTAGAATCAAACAATTCCGGACCGCGCATTAACTCGTGATAACAAGAACGTAAAACGCACCGTCTCCCTGTGGACGATCCGTACTCATCGTGGCTAGCTACACGCAACGCCGTCCTGATTGCGCTTAACTTTAGAACTTCAAATACGACACGCCAAAAGCGTGCAATCAAATGGTGTCGTTGCCGGGGAGACGGCAATATTTTAATTCTTTTTATTTCGGGTTAATCTCTTTATATCTTGTTTATAAAACTAACACTATTCTTAAAAACAAAACAAAAAATTAAAAAAAATTCAAAAACCAAAAAAAAATTGACATTGTCAACATTTTGTTCTCTGTATTTTTGACCTGCAAGCACTCTGGAACTAAATAGAAAAATTAAACAATAATATTGAGACACTAGTAGAACAATTAGAACATAGAAGAAGTTTGGAGCCCCAACTCATCAAGTAGCCCGGCGAGACATCCCAAAAATCCGGCGCTGCCGGCCTGTTCTTCTCATCATGCTCCCAAAATTTTTCTCTGTGCTCCAATGTTCTGTTATCATCCCAATTTTATTGTTTGATTTTTTTAATTATATGTGTGCAGGTGTTTGGGCATTCATATACCTTTTTCGTACTAAAAATCTGTTTTCCCGACATTCTCAGATTTTACGGATTTGCGAACTACGATCGTGTGGAGCAAAGTGTACATTCAAGGTTAAGGTGATTGTGAAGTAAAGTGCCAAAGATCCGGCTAGTTTGACCCGCGCAAGCGAACTTTCACGCAAACCAATTCAATTCAACGAGGGTTTCTTAACCCAAAACTCATCGGTACGTATTTTACTAACACCTTCTTTCTCAAATCCGACGCATCCAATATACTATCTTTGCAGGATTCTTTGCATGTTCGTTGTCAAACGCCAAAAGTGACTAACCCGTATTTGTTTCAGTGCCGTGCTTAACATAAAAAAGATTGTTTGATGTTTTGAACAATTTTTTTTATTAATTTGCGCATTGCATCCATTAATACGGACTTAAGGGCAAGAGAACTGACAACATATGGTAAAGGATTTCATCACCTTTTCCGTGGCCCACAAATCACGAAACTGAGCATAACGTTTACCCACACAAATTTTAAAAGAAACTAGACTTTATGCTTTTAAGGACTTCGTGCTCATTAGAAGAAATTAACTGTGTTTAGAACACTGCTTAACGGTATATCATTTACGGGGTGTCTAGAAAAGTGTTCACAGAGAAGCCGCCAAAAGAGAAAGGGTTATCTAATTAAGGACCTTCGCGAAAGTGTTGGAAAACCTTCCTTTATCTCTGCACTTACTTGGCCTCGTGATCAGTATATCTTGAGCCCGTTTCCCGACACAGTTTTACTTCGACAATCAAGTTCTTGAACAGGTCTAGTTGACCTAGGTGAACCCTAGACCGATTAGGTGTGTGGTATTTTGTGTCGTGATTATTTTTTTGTTTATTTTTCATTCTTTTATTGATAACTAACAAAAAAAACACATTCTTTTTCCTCTCCTTTTCCTTCTCTTCATATCATGGATACCCCACCTAGAAAAACACTTGCCGAACTTTGGTACCCACAACCAGACATTACCTCCAAATTGTATCAACCATATCAACCTTCCCCACCTTCTTACGTTGATACCCTTTTGAGAGTCCTGTTGTAACATCAAGACCTATGTCTATTCCTGAACGTATCGAACAATCCCGTAGCCGATCTTTCACTCCTTTCACCACTTCCAATTCTTTGGATCAACAATTCCATCCACCTTCTTATCCAAATGTTGATCATACTCCTGTCCAACCATTTGATTCCTACCCGTCCTACCCGAGTTTTACACCTTCTCTAGACATTTCTTATGAACAGCCTTTTGGGAGTTTCCAGTATCCAAATGAGTTTTAATTTTTTACTGAAACCCCTTCACAATCCATGTGTAGTCTGGAACAGTCATTGGAAGATTTTCGCGTAGCGTCATACCAACAGATGATGGATTTGAATGCATCCATGTCCGCCCTCATACAACCTAACGAACCGGTAGCTAGTTTCCAACTAGCTCCATATTTTCCAATGTATGATGAGGCGATAGGACAGATTGCGGATTTGAGTCGTGAGAGTGAGCAGTACACCCTTCCAAATCAATCCTACCCGTTGCAAATTAAATTCCACAACTCCGGTTTTGAATATCTATCAAGTGTCCCAAATGATTTACCAATTTAAGATAGAATGTTTAATGAGTTGAGCGACTTTTTAGTGTTTGATTTATCCGATTGTGAAGGGACCATGTCAAGTGAAACCAATCCCAACCCTTTTGACCTCTACACCTCCACTCTAGAACCTGAATTGATTGAAATCCATGTTTTTGATGAGGTTTCTGAGAAATTTAATTTTCACTTGATTTAGGATATCGACGCTGGGAATATTTTGGATGATGAACCCACAGCTTTGGATGAGTTTTTCTCACCAATTCATCATGTCCTTTCACTTCCGTGTGGACATCATCCCGAGTCATTAACTGTTTTTCCCGAACTTCATATGCGTTTTGATATTGATAATGATAAATGCATGTACGAGCTAATTTTTTAGGAGAATTTTGAGGATAGTATTGAGGATGAACCAGTTTTAGTTGATGAGTCGGATTTTCCAATTCATCCTATCCCTTTCATTGACTGTGTACATCCTCCTGAATCTTTAACCGATACCATTCGTCGATCATTTCCCCCCATCATTTCCATCATTCCTACCTTGCAAGACACCGTATCACTTTCATTTCCAGTGTCTGATTTACCAAGTTCGGTCTACCCATATTTTATCACGAATCTTAAGGGATTTGACCCCATTTCTCGATGGGTTGATAGATTAGTACAATCGCTTTCTATACATCGGTCATTACAAATTGTACTAATTTATTCACTCCATTTCCACACTCAAGTTTGTATTCCACTTCTTTCTCCCCTCTGCCATTCTTCACCTCCACCGAGACCGTATTCCGCTTCTATCCCTATATGGTCTCGCGTATTCTCCATTTTTTCCTCTCCGCATTCTTTCACCAGCCCGTGCCTTATCCTGATAAAATTTTTGAATGGTTGGTGCTCACTTTTGCCCTGTGTAAGGCCTTGTATAAATTGATACTTTTCTCTTCCCCCCTAACTCTGAACTTTAATGCTTAAACAGTGGAAACACTGTTTCACTTAAGTTTGGGGGGGAACTTTTTTGTGTATATAATTTTGGTTTGCCTTTTGTTTTGTATAAAAAAACAAAAAAAAACTGCAGAGCGCCGAAAATTTTGATTCTCTTGGTGTAGCCTAACAGGGAGGGCACTGTTAAGTTTAAGTTTGGGGGTGTGCTCGGTAACCTTTCTACCTTCGCATTCATATGTATATTTTTCATTTGCATACTTATTTAAAAAACCATAAAAATCGAAATTATTTACAAAAATATAAAAACTTTATCATCAAGTTAGCTAATAGGGTAACTTAGATTTTTATTCCGAAAGTTAAGTTGATACGTTAGAAATAACTAAATCCTAGGCTTAGGAATTGAAAACCCTAAAAATAACCCTCCTTCTATCTAACCTTGGTAACTATACGTCCTTACAATTTTTTTATAGAAGTATTTAATCTTGAGTTCAGTTCTTGAGTTAAGTCGAGATGAAGGGAAAGTATTGAAAGCTTTACTGAAGGATAAGTATGAAAAATAATTTCTATTCTTAAGTCCAAATTTAGAAAGTATATACCCTACAAACTGCACATACACGCACCTTGAAACTTAGGTTAGTAGAGGATACCTAGAAATACTCTTGCCTGAAAATCTAGTATGAAAGAAAAAATGGTATTTAAAGCTAACCACCAAAAGAGTATCATTGAAAAATATATCCGGTCTTGAAAAAGAAAAATAAAGAAAAAAAGAAAAAAAATAAAGTCAAGACCTGAAAACTGCTATTTACGTTTTAAGCCCACACATTCAGTAATCGGCTGTTAGTGCCTCAAGAAGTATTAATAGTCGTATGAAAGGCGTGTGAGTAAAACCGTCCATCATTAATGAAAAGAAGTAGTATTAGGTATTAGGGCAAGGGTACTATAGCTTGAATTGAATTCTTAAGTGTAGGGGTGAAATTTTACACACACGTAGGGGTATATAATCGATGTTTAGAGGAAAGATAGAAATAAAGAATAAGACTTATATTTTCCGTAAAGATGATAAAAATCCCTGATTGGAGACCGCACTTTAGAAGGAAAACTCAAGAGAAACCGAGATCTTTCTAAGCTGTAAAAACGTACAGGATCTGAGGTTGAATTAATAGGAGGCGTGAAATACAAGGGTTGAATATTTCTAACTTAGAATGATAGAATTTCTAACCTAAATACTAAACTGTAGGAGTAGGATCAACGTTAACTTATGAAACTAGTTTAACGGGATTTTGTGGGTGTAATCCGCTGAAAACCCTCAGGAGACAACACTCCTCCTACTAGGGAAGCCTAGAGGTTTAACGACTTGTTGCACGAGCTCAGTGCAATCGCGTTCCCTGCGAAAGTGAGGTTAGGGTTTTTTGTTTTGCTCAGGACGAGCAAAAGATAAGTTTGGGGGTATTTGTTTATCTCAGAAAACTGCATTTTAATACCGCTCATTGATTATCTATTTTTTGTATAGATCGGTACTATTAATCAATGTCTTCTCAGTAAATACAGATTACAGATATCCATGACACAATACTAGAAACACATTCAAAATCACGGATATAACGTTTGTGAGCCGACACTGCAACCGGAACAGCAAACTGATCGTTATCCAAAGAGTTATTTTGCAACAAATAAAGTGTACACAATTTTGGTCCAACACATAACAAGTGTGCACTAGCTCTTTGATGGCTTGGACATAGGTAGGGCTGCCATGATGCAAAGGGGACAAGTAGTGGGCATAAGTGGGGGACAAGAATGTTAAATGCTAAAAAGTTGTGATGTGATTTAAAGTATCAAGTTCCCTCCAAACTACTGAGTACAACCCAGGCCTCTATAGAGAAATCAAGAAATACCGGTGGAATTATGGAGAGCACACATCATCACAGAACAAATACAAGCTCCGATGTCCAACACAAAACGGGCGACATCCCTCAAATGCCCGATCTCACCGGCCCCACAATGCCCAATGCTCCTTAATTTTCTGTTGGCTCTCCCTTGCTGTCATATCAACTCATTTTTATTACTTGTTTAATCTTATTTTGAGCCTATAAAAGGCAGATCAGTGAGAAAAGGAAGGGGTCTCACATTTTGCTCATATTCTTTACACTAGAACAACTCTTCTTATATTTTTGTTTCTCTTTTCATTTTTTTCTTGTATACAGCTAGTTCCCCTTGAGCTCTTTACCTTCTCTTGATCTTGCAATCTCTTCATTGAGCTTATAAATTTAAGTTTTGGTTGTTGACCTCAAGGTTGTATCACTTGGACATAATAAAGCTTTCTTTTTGCACTTGGGTTCTTAGTTTCTCTCTTTTACTTACTTGCATTTCATTACTTGCCATTTACTTACTTTCTCTTTTATTACCTTACCATTTACTTACTTGTAATGTTGCTTTATTCTTTTCTTTGTATCTTTTCTTGTGCTCTTTCTTTTTGTGGTTTTGATGGTTTGTGAATATTGATATTGTTAGGAAAAGAATGGAATTGTAAGTTAACGTTTCTTTTCTCATTTTCCTTTTCCCGATATTTTTCTATTTGAACTCCACCCAAACCTTACGCAAGCGCTCCATTAGGCACCCTACCCTACCAAGGTATCGGTGATCCCTAACCGTGACCGGTTGCATTCGGTTTGGCCGGAGGCGAAGGCAAGAGACAAGAACGGACGAACAAAGGTCAATAAGCCGGATTTCACAAATACCGTGCTTAAGCACCCTAATCCACGTTATTGCTGATTGCTCTAGCTTCAATGGTTAAGTTCGGCTTAAAGGATTGAGTACGAACTTCACTAACTTACACTATCCTATCTAATCCTAACAACTTATACTGTGCATATATACACTTAGGTTTGAATCAAACAATTCCGAACCGCGCATTAACTCATGATAACAAGAACGTAAAACGCACCATCTCCCTGCGGACGACCCATACTCATCGCGGCTAGCTACATGCGACGCTGTACTGATTACGGTTAATTTTAGAACTTAAAATACGACACGCCAAAAGCGTGCAATCAAATGGCACCGTTGACGGGGAGATGGTAACGTTTTAATTCTTTTTATTTCGGGTTAATCTCTGTATATCTTGTTTATAAAATTAACACCATTCTTAAAAACAAAAAAAAAATCAAAAACCAACAAAAATTGACATTGCTAACATTTGTTCTCTGGATTTTTTACCTGTAAGCACTCTGGAACTAAATAGAAAAATTAAACAATAATATTGAGACACTAGTATAACAATTAGAACACAGAAGAAGTTTGGAGCCCCAACTCATCAAATAGCCCGGCGAGACATCCCAAAAATTTGGCGCTGCCGGCCTGTTCTTCTCATCTGCGCTGCCGGCCTGAAGGGGTAAAACCAATTAAGAGCAAATAGATCTTTCGAGATCAGTGCAGGTGGAAAGGTAGTATCCTGATAAGGCTAGACTTGTAATAAAGAGTTTTCATCAAATACCCGCTGAGAATTGTGATGAAACTTTTTCTTCAATGTCTGTACTTAAGTCCATATGGATAATACTTGCCACTGCTTCTATTCATGACTATGAGATCTGGCAGGTGGATGATTATAACGTTTTTCTAAATGGGAATTTAGAAGTGTACGTGTATATGACTCCGTCAGAAGGTTATCGTAGTCAGTTGGAGTAGCGGAAGGTGTGCAAGATGCTTATGTTTATTTATAGACTAAAACAGGTATAGCGGAGATGGATCATCTGTTTTGATGTGACCGTCAAGGTGTTTAACATCATGAAAATGATAAATGAACCTGTAAGAAGGATGTAGGGAATACTATCCTGATATTTGGATGACATACTCCGGATAGGAAATGATGTTCATATACTACAATCGGTCAAATTTTGGTTGTCACAGATATCTCTCCACATAGGATTTGGATAATATATCAGTGATTCTGGTGACTAGATCTATATCGATAGATATAGATTTGGGAATTGTCCTAATCCGGGTACTTGGACACCATTCTAAATGGGTTTAGAATGAATGACTCCTAACGTGGTCGTTTACCCGCAGGTGATGGATTCACCGTCTCTAAAGAGAAATATTCCAGACTGGTTTGGAGAGGGACTCACATGAATGACACTCCAATTGCTTTGCTAATTGGGTCAATCATGCGATGCCAAGTACCAGACCGGAAGTTGCTTTTGTACTTAGTGTAGTAAGCAGATATTAATCCTGGAGAAACAAAAGGAAGCGATGAAGAACATATCAGGATGTCTTGGTGTATAGTAATGGAAGCCTCCTACAGAAGGCGGTTACCGGTTTTGGCTTCCGGAGTGACCTGGATGACAGAATGGCTATCAGAGTTAAAAGTTTACCTTCTTCTGAGGTGCAGTAGGTTAGAAAGGATTCCAAAAGGATACTGAGGTAGGCATGGCACAGGATGCTGACTTAACAAAGGATACAATCCAAGAAGTTTGTTGGATAAATTCGTTCATTTATGAACTTGGTCCAATCAGCTATCCAGACAAATTCCGAGGCAAGGTATCGCTCAGTTTGGAAGATAGTTAATCTCTACGAAATTGAGATATAGGGAGATAAAATTAGAAATATTATAGCGGATCCACTCACTAAGCCTATTTCTCGAATATGGATGTTTCTCAAATGAGCTTTATGAAACTGTCAGTAGAAAAGTTATTTGATAGCACACGAGCTGTGGGTATGCGATACCACAACAATTGGCTTTAAGTTCAAGTGGGAGATTGTTGGCTATAGTGCCCTCAAGGTAATTATTGTAATTGAAAGTAGGTGATTACGGTAATTGAGGGAGGACATATACGGGTAGAACAGTCTTGCTCGATATAATAGTATGCTATCTGGTTTGTCTTTATCATTGATATGTACACGTTTTAATTGATATTACGTGTCATTAATACATAATAATAGAGCCCATAGGATTCTTGCTTGACTACCAGCTTTGTGATCGCAATCATATTGTGAGATCTGAGTAGTCCATAAGCACATTCTTAAATGTTCCTAGTCGTAAGAGTATCGAGACTGGGTATCGATATTCCAGAATAGACTGGTGTATACTTTTCTAGACCCCGACGAGGGGTGGTGGTAGGTCTCACAGCCATTGGTGTGTAGCACCTAAGATTATATACAAGTGCTCATTGGAGGTGAGTACACTAGACGGAATCGCTGAGAACTTCTAGATGGTAATATACCTATCGTCAGATAACAATTCTCTGGTGACATGAGTACAGGTGGTCTGTTGACCTGAGATCATCATTTGTCTCGTACGAGTTCCCATTGTACTTAGATTACTATCCTACTACGACTCTACTGAGTCGTGCAAACAGATTTTAGCTGGGTACAGTTCCGAGCCACATGGAGGCAGTGAGCGATAGTCAGGGATTCGTTTCTCGCGTTATAGGGATGTTAGGAATATGTATGCCCTAGAGGCCATTATTGTATGATATAGTGGATGCTTGGACATATATATTGAGGACTTTCTTGCTCGACATGATAGTATGTTATCTGGTTGCTCTTTATCTTAACATGCACACTAGTATTATTATAACGTCTCTCTGATACATGTTGATAAAGCCCTTACACTACTACAAAGAAGGGTTGCCCCTACGGATTTATCCGTAGGGGCAACCCACTGCCCCTACGGTTATATACGTAGGGGCGAAAAAATACCCCGTAGGTGCAAAGGCCGCAGGTGCAAGTTGAGGCCCTATACTTGCCCCTACGGTTAAATTTTTGCCCCTACGGTTATATGTGTAGGTCCAGGTTCCCCTACGGATTAAGCCGTAGGGTATAAGATTTTATATTATTTACGGTTTATTTTAATAAATTACTTGGACCTACGGCTATAGCCGTAGGGGCATGATCTACCCCCTACGGATATATTCGTAGGTACTTTTCCGTAGGGGCACAAATTCAGGATTCCTGATATTTGCCCCTACGGATAACGCCGTAGGGCATTGTCAGTGGCCCCTACAGACATATCCGCAGGGGTATTCCCAAACAACTGGCACTGACATCTGGGGGAAATATCAGTTACTGCTGATATTTAGCCCCTACGGATATATCCGTAGGGGTAACATGTGTGCCTACGGATTAATCCGTAGGTACATATTGTCTGTAATTTTTTTTAAAAAATGGGCTGCTTGATTTTTTCCCGCCCTGTGCACAATAATGTATACATCAATCAAATCATATATTGCAGTATTCATAATCACATCTCACGCATATATATAATATACAAAAGAAACACAAAAACTGAATATGATATAAATACAAACCAATATCAATATCGTTTCAAAATGTAGTACAATGTGTATGATATAAATAAATACATGTTTCAAAAAAAAAGAACCAAAAATCTACCCTAGCTCGGTCCAGCTCAGTCCTGCTCCTCGGTCAATAAACTCTGCAATTCATCGCGAGCGGGAGTCTAAGTGGGCGGTGGAGCTACAGGAGCTGTCTGCGGAACCGCAGCCGAAGGAGATGCATGTGGAGGCTCGGCCGATCTACCCTGTCGCGTCTGGATATAACGTGTGTAAGAAGCGTGTAAGAACTGTTTATTATTCGAATTCGTTTCATTATTAAGTTATTTCGAAACCCTGTTTGGATATCTAGTTTGGAAAAGCGTTGTTTATTTCAATTACATATGTATGTATGATTAATAAAACATAAGTCTACAACCAAATAAGCTCAGGCTATGTACTGATATTGGATATGTTGATATCTATAATATGACATTATATTTTACTATTAAGTAGTATACATATCAGCATCTCATTCAACTCCTGAACGGTGGCCTTCAAGCTCTCCTGTTCCTGCTGGATACGTCGCTAACTGGAGACGGAGGAAGTAACCACCGGGGTGGAGTCCAACCTCATATGGGCCCTGCTAGAGCCCAGTCCTCGGCCTATCTCCAAACCTCCGTGGTGCCGTCCGTGTGCGGCGTCCAGGACTGGGGTCAGCAGCCTCGAATGTTGCCTTCCCCCTAGCAACTGTCAGAACATTATATTTAGCACATACTGGTCTATAAAATTGACAAGAAATACCAAAATCAACAAATTCAAAGCCTTACCTACAGAGATAGAAGATGTGCTCCTCTGGTATCTGCATGTATCAAAAATTGAATAATATTAATTAATTTCAGTACATACATACTAACAAGGTAAACTCGCATATAGCGCTGCTTACACATATGACAGGGAGTGAACAAGCTCTTGTAGATCATCAGGCGCAAATCTAATCTCATCAAGCAGCCCATGATAATGAGTTGGACGACTAAGAGCAAAAGAAATGTGTGTATATTTATGATATAGCATTCTAAATCAATATACATGCCCTATATAATATATAAACATACCTGGAGGAACGGGAGTGGCCTCTGTCCCTGATATGGACGCATCACCAACAACTAGACAATCAAACATTGACAATATAAGTAATTTTGACATAAACAGGCATGGATATCTATAATATTACATTCAAAATGGATATTAGAGAGCGCACCTGCAGTGAGAAGTGGTAAAAGTATCACCCAACTAGGGTGTAATTTACAGAATCAGTTGAGACTCTTAAAAGTCATAGAAGAACCCGACCTGCACAAATCTGATGTATGCTTTCCATTGGACACTAAGAAGTCTCTAAAGGGAAAAGCCTATGTGAAAGCCATCATTAGTTCATATCAGAAGATTGATGCTGAAACAGAGAACGAGAAATGTCATTTTTTTCTTCTTCCGCCACATTACTGTCTTCTCCTTCTGCCACATTACTGTCTTCTCTTTCTTATTATGTGCGCGTGCAAATTCAATGACTATATTGAGAATATGGATTAATAGTAGGTAGGAAAAGTATTTCTCAAATGGCTTTTGCGTCTTAAAACCATAAACTACTAAATAATGACATACATAATTTTTTTAGTATAAAGGTTGTTATTTTAAGTTTTCCCTTATAGAGATATGATCTAACTGCATCTATCAACTATAAGTGTGCAGAAAATTATGATAAGAAATCATAAGAAAGGGTCGTAGCCATGCATAACCTTGAATCTACATACCAAATCATGCAAAAGCATGCACTTATTGTCACCTTGCCTTAGAATATAAAATATCTTGGAAGACTATAAGCGAGCATTTAAATCTTGATAGCTTTTGACTTCAACATATATTTTTCTCAAGTACCATGAAATATACTTGCTCCGTATAAACCGTTTTCAGGAAGATGGATTAATAATGACAAATTATCCATTGTGGCTCACTAGGTTAGCATTTTCTCTTCTATTGACCATCTTTCTAATCTGCTTGGTAAATTTATTCGGAACCGGCTGCGAATCATTAAAAGACATGCATAAGAAAGAAAACTAAAATACAGATATATAGCATACCGATACATCGAAACTTCATAGTTGCGATGGCAATCCAGAGATATTTATTTCTACACACGTTGTGCGCGTGCGAATGCGTCAGGCATCATGGACAAATATTTCAGAACATGGAAAGTATTATTCGTATAAAGTAATTAAAACTTTTAAACACCTTGGGTAGATATTTTCTTAGGTGATGCAATCATATCATGAGGATTAAATTTAAGCTATTATACATATGCATATGTATTTTTCTAACCTAAAATATCACACACACACACAGAGAGAGAGAGAGAGAACACCTGGTAGGTAAAGAAATCAGGTAGCAGGATCCTGAAGAAATAGAGTCCATAGCATTGCTCATCATCATCATCCATGATCCCTTTGATAATATTTTTTCAAAGGGATCACGGATGATGATGATGAGCAATGCTATGGACTCCATTTCTTCAGGATCCTGCTACCTGATTTCTCTATCTACCTGGTGTTCTCCCCCTCTCTCTCTCTCTCTGTGTGTGTGATATATTAGATTAGAAAAATACATAAGCATATGTATAATAGCTTAAATTTAGTCCTCATGATATGATTGCATCAACTAAGAAAATATCTACCCAAGGTGTTTAAAAGTTTTAATTACTTTATACGAATAATACTTTCCATGTTCTGAAATATTTGTCCATGATGCCTGACGCATTCGCACGCGCACCACGTGTGTAGAAATAAATATCTCTGGATTGCCATCGCAACTATGAAGTTTCGATGTATCAGTATGCTATATATCTGTATTTTAGTTTTCTTTCTTATGCATGTCTTTTAATGATTCGCAGCCGGTTCCGAATAAATTTACCAAGCAGATTAGAAAGATGGTCAATAGAAGAGAAAATGCTAACCTAGTGAGCCACAATGGATAATTTGTCATTATTAATCCATCTTCCTGAAAACGGTTTATACGGAGCAAGTATATTTCATGGTACTTGAGAAAAATATATGTTGAAGTCAAAAGCTATCAAGATTTAAATGCTCGCTTATAGTCTTCCAAGATATTTTATATTCTAAGGTAAGGTGACAATAAGTGCATGCTTTTGCATGATTTGGTATGTAGATTCAAGGTTATGCATGGCTACGACCCTTTCTTAGATCCGTAGTCGGGAATCTTGTTGAATTACCCGACTTGATATTGAAAAGTGTTTTTGATTTTGAGACTAAAATGCGGGGTTTATAATTGTTAGGCATGCGATGTCTAAGTAATTCATTTGGTCAGGCATGCGATGTCTGAGGTGGTTGCGGATTCCAACTGTTGTAGTTTTACACTTTCTTTTCTGTGACCGTAAGTGTAATATGTGATATCGCCGGTTTCGTTGCTATATGTCAACGACAATTGGGATGCGCATGTTTACTTACGTTGATAACATGTGATGTTATGTGTTGCTGGATATGTTATATTGGATCGTCGTGTTCGAATAGCCGGGGTTTTTTATGTGAGATGAGTGTTTTTCATTTTCATTCATGTAAAAACTTGTATGTAATATTCTTTTATTGGGGCACTTCCAGGTTGCGGAAGATGTCACCTTTTGTATATTATTTACTTTTCCGCACTAGGATAGACCCAAGGAGGGGAGCACAAGTAACCGGGTTCTGGAGTCCAGTGGGAGACCAATTCGAGGAGTCGAGTCCGGGTCTCCTAACTCTAGAATTGGCAGGGTTGCTTGCCGCTCTCGTAGGGGTCTAGGGGTGTGGGTTTGGCTATTCATCACGACCGTGGAATCCGTGTTTTATACTGACTCGTATTGAAAACACGGACGTCCTTATATATCCAATATTTCATATGATTCTTCTGCTGCGATATCTGTGATGTGATCATATGATGTTCTGTGATAGATACATTATATAGTATATATGATATATTATATAGACGTTACTTATGTTTTACACCCGTGCTAGCCCTGCCCCGCTCTGCCGTTAGTTACCTAACCTAACGGTGCACGAGGGGACATCGAGGCGAATGCGGATGGCATAAGTGTACGTCGTATTTATCTGTGATGTTTAGGTACATAAATGATGGGACTTCATTAATGTGATTAATGAAATAAAAGAAACCTAAGATGTTGTAGAATTGAATTTCAAAATAAAACAGGTAGCTACAGTTCTTGCTTTGCACAGCGGTATATGCGATATATCCTGCACCTTATTCGATGAGGAAAGGACCGAGATCCCTTCACCGGGAGTGACTCCTTTGGCAAAACTAGAAAAGCCTCAAAAGCACTCCATTTTAAAATTCATTCGATCCTACAACGATATCAAGTTCATTACGCAATAGGTTTTCAGAAAAACCTGTCGTAGCCCTCCGTCATTTCAGATAAATCCTGTTTAGTATTCGTGCTGCGTTTGTTGACCTTGTCAAGGCGCAGTGTGCGGTAGCTAACCAGTATTTATCTGCTTATGCATATGATGCAGATTGGGTTAGGGTAGTCGTGCGGCCTTGTTGACCTTGTCAAGGGTCGTGCGGGTGGGTTTGATTCAATCAAGAAATGACGGGTAGAACTTGACTTGCGGTCTATGGTTTGTTGACCTTGTCAAGGTCATAGATCGTTCGGGGCAAAATATTATTGGGAATTTCAAGTGTTGAAATTTGCAATGAGATTGCATACCTTCTATGAGATAGTTGGATCCTGATACCCGCTGCGAGTAAGAGTTACTCCTGGGAGAGTTTTATACATTACAATTAGCTAATCAAGTAGGTGTCTAGAAAGGTGTCAACGGGGTTACGCCTCTGGGAAAATGAGGTTTACATTAATTAGGTTCGTGCGAAAGCACGGGGGACCTCCCTCAAAGTACCGACACTGGCCTGGCTGAAAGATTGGCGAACTTGTAGTGTGTAATTAATCCCGGCTAGTCTTTCCTTTTAGGGTTTGAAGGAAGATTTGATAAAAAGCAGTGGGAGCCATCCTGATTAGATAAAATAATAACCAATCTATTCTTGTAAGAGCGCACGCTGAGTGTTTTCTTCTCTCTCTCTCCAGGTAGCGACCATATCACGCCTTAATCAAGATAATAATACGGATTATTGACCGAACCCGCTTGTTATACTGAGCGCACGCTGAGGTTTACATTAATTTGGTGTATGCACATCTTAGATGATAACGATGAAGATGATGGGGGCCGATCGTCGGAAAAATTGGTGGAGGTTGTATTTTTACCATGCCATAGGAGGAAATCCCCTCCTATGGCCTCTTCTCTCTCTCTCTCTCTCTCTCTCTATATATATATATATATATATATATATATATTGCTCACTAATTATTTTGGATCCTGATACCCACTGCGAGTAAGAGTTACTCCTGAGAAAGTTTTTCACTTTACAATTAGCTGATCCAGTAGGTGTCTAAGAAAGGTGTTAACGCGGTTATGCCCCTGCGGAAACGAGCTTATTTAATTAGTTCCATGCAAAAGCACGGGGAGACTCTCTCGGAGTACCAATACCTGTCTGGCTGATCGATTGGCGAACTTGTAGGATGTAATTAATCCCGGCTAATCTTACCTTTTATGGTTTGAAGGAAGATTTGATAAAAACAGTTGGAGACATCCTGATTAGATAAAATTATAACCTATCTAATCTTGCAAAGAGCGCACGCTAAAGCGTTTCCTTCTCTCTCTCCTGGTAGCGACCATAACACGCCTTAATCAAGATAATAATATAGATGTATTGACCGAACTCACTTATTATATTGAGCTGGGGAACGTTGGTTCCGCTTTTTCTTATGATTGTCTCTGAGCAAGAAATAGAGGAATATCAGGATTCCCATGCAACCCGAATGAAAAATAAGCATGTTGATGAATCGTTTTCGGGTGTGTTCGTAACCGAGAATTGTTTCTCAGTTTGCTCTACGTCCTGAGTATTGGATACCGGATCAGGATCCCATGTCTGTAAATTGTTACATGGGCTAAGAAGAGGTAGAGAACTGAGAAAGGGTGATATATCTCTAAAAGTAGGGAATGGAGCAATTGTTGCAGCCAAAACAATTGGAGAATATCATCTAGTATTACCAAATGGTAATACAATGATTCTGAACAACTATTATTACGTACCAAATATGATGTGCAATATTATATCAGTTTCTTTGTTGCATAAAAAAGGATATAACTTTGCATTAGAGGATAATGTTATGAATATTTTCCTAAATCAAGTGTTGATTGGGTTTGGTACGTTAAGTATTGGTATATATGTTCTAAATCAAACCACAGTTCTAAACATACACAACACACACAAGAGGAAAAGTTCAGAAATGAACGAAGCCTTCTTGTGGCATTGTAGACTAGGTCATATCAATGCGACAAGACTAGCTAAGTTGCAAAAAGATGGATATTTAAATTAGTTTGAATTTACATCTTATGAAACTTGCCAGTCATGTCTCAAAAGTAAAATGACCAAAACTCCATTTACTGGACACGGAGAAAGAGCTATTGATCTCTTGGGACTAATATATAGTGATGTATGTAGTTCTATGTCTACACATGCCAGAAATGGTTCCTCGTACTTTATTACATTCATCGATGATCTCTCAAGATGCGGACATGTGTTCTTGATGAAACACAAATTTGAATCTTTTGAGAAATTCAAGGAATATAAGAGTCCGACGATTTGATTGGGGAGGAGAATACTTGAGCACGGAATTCAGAGATTACTTAAAACAGAATGGGATTCTCTCTCAGTTTACTCCTCCGTATACACCACATCACAATGGAGTATCGGAGCGGAGGAATCGCACCCTATTAGATATGGCGCTCTATGATGAGTACTGCTGAGTTACCTATTTCCTTTTGGGGTTATGCGCTTAAGACAGCCGCATATCTATTGATTCAAATTCCATCAAAATCAGTGCCTAAAACACCATATGAGATATGGAGTGGAAAGAGACCATATCTTAAATGAGTTAAGGTATGGGGTTGTCCGGTCTATATTAAAAAACAGAATCCGGAAAAACTCGAGGCACGATTAGTTCTTTGCATGTTTGTGGGATATCCTAAAAATTCACATGGATATATCTTCTACCACACTGAGGAACAAAAGGTGTTTGTTTCTCAATATGCCACCTTTTTAGAAAAGGAATTTCTTGTGAAAGAAATTAGTGGTAATGAGGTAGAGCTGGAAGAAATTCCAGCTACACAAACAACAACTGATGATTTAGTGGAACCGGAGGATTCGATAGTCCTCGACGAACCTCAGCCACTCCGCAGATCTAGTAGGGTTCTTCATTCACCTGAGAGATACTACGGTTTTCTCATAGATGGTGGGAGCGAGGATTGCATCATGGAAGATGATGACCCAACTAGTTTCGAGCAGGCCATCACAAGTGGAGACTCTGTGAAATGGTTGGATGCTATGCGATCTGAGATGGAATCCATGTACACCAACAAAGTATGGATTTTGGAAGTTGCTCCTGAAGGGGTAAAACCTATCGGGAGCATGTGGATATTTAAGAAGAAAATTGGTGTAGATAGAAAAGTTGAGTCTTTCAAAGCTAGACTTGTAGCAAAAGGTTTTCGTCAACGACCAGATGTCAACTATGATGAAACCTTTTCTTCTGTCGCTATGCTTAAGTCCATCAAGATCCTACTTGCCGTTGCTGCATACCATGACTACGAAATCTGGCAGATGGACGTCAAGACCACTTTTCTAAATGGTGATTTAGAAAGAGCGTGTACATGACATAGGCAGAGGGCTTCGTAGATAGTGGGAGCAGCGGAAGCGTGAGCAAGCTGCTTAAATCAATCAACGGATTAAAGCAGGTATCGCGGAGCTGGAACATCTGTTTTGATGAAGCTATCAAAGAGTTTGACTTTATCAAAAATATAGATAAACCATGTATATACAAGAAGGTTGTAGAGAGTAAGGTTGCCTACTTCATATTGTATGTAGATGACACACTCTTGATAGGAAACGATATTCCTATGATACACTTGATCAAGCTTTTCTTATCACACAAGTTCTCCACGAAAGATCTAGATGATGCCTCCTATATCCTGGGGATTAAGATCTATCGAGATAGATCTAAAAGGATGTTGGGATTGTTCTAATCCAGGTACATTGACACCATACTAAAAAGCTTTAGTATGGAAGATTCTAAGCGTGGTAATTTACCCGCTTGTTCAGGAATCACTCTCTCTAAAGAGATATCTTCCAAGACTGATTTGGAGAGGGCTCGCATGCAAGGGATACCCTATGCTTCGGCAGTCGGATCTATTATGTATGTGATGTTATGTACCAGACCGGATGTAGCTTACTCACTAGGTGTAGTGAGTAGGTATCAATCAGATCCTAGGGAGAAACACTGGATAGCTGTGAAGAACATTCTTAAGTACTTGAGAAGGACTAAAGAAATGTTTTTGGTGTATGGTAACGGTGAACTCCAGGAGGATTCCTTTACCGATTCGAGCTTTCAGAGTGATAAGGACGACAGTAAATCGGTCTCGGGTTTTGTCTTCACTCTCAATGGAGAGGCGGTATGTTGGAAGAGCTCCAAGCAAGATACTGTAGCAGACTCGACGATAGAGGCTGAATACATCGCTGCCAACGATGTTGTCAAAGAGGCTGTCTGGATGAAGAAGTTCATTACCGAACTTGGTGTGGTTCCATCCATTAAGCATCCAATAACTGTGTATTGTGATAACAATGGAGTTGTGGCTTTGGCCAAGGAACCTCGGTCCCATCAGCGATCCAAACATATTCTTAGACGGTATCACCTGATCCAGGAGATAGTAGATCGACGGGAGATCGAGGTTTGGAGATTTGACACCAAGGATAACGTGGTGGATCCACTTACGAAGGCCCTCCCCCAGACGCAGTTTGAGAGACTTTTTGGGATGTTGGGTATGAGATACTACAACACATGGCCTTAGTGAAAGTGGGAGATTGTTAGGAATATGTATGCCCTAGAGGCCATTATTGTATGATATAGTGGATGCTTGGACATATATATTGAGGACTTTCTTGCTCGACATGATATTATGTTATCTGGTTGCTCTTTATCTTAACATGCACACTAGTATTATTATACTGTCTCTCTGATATATGTTGATAAAGCCCTTAGGATGTTTGCTTGACTACCAGAACTATGATGTGGATCATACTACTGGGCCTTGTGTAGTCTACAAGCATATCCTTTAATTGTTCCTAGTCGAGAGAGTATCGAGACAGGGCATCGATATTCCAGAGTAGACTAGTGTGTGCGTTTCTTGACCGTGTATGGGGCGATGGTTGATCCCATAACCATTGGTGTTTGACATCAAATATTGTACACAGGTGCTCATTAGAGAATGGGTACACTGAACATGACTCGCCTAGAACTCCTAGATGGTACCATACATATTCTCAGATAGCAGTTCTCTGATGACACTAGTACATGTTAGTCTGTAGACTCGAGATTGTCATAGAGTCTTGTATGGTTCCCACTGTACTTTGATTTCCTTCCTACCACGGCTTAAAGGAGTCGTGCAAACAGGTGGATTTTGGGTACAGTCCCGAGTCATATGGAGGCAGTGAGCGATAGAAGGGGTTTCGTCTCTCCCGATATAGGGAGTTGATGTTGCACCATGCTCGATTGGCTATAACAGTAAGTCCCTGGCCAGGGCTGATAAGATTTACTGGTAAGTGTTATCAGTAGTTTCTCGAACCGTTATGAGCCATACATCGGCATGACTTATCAAGTTACTGGGGTCTGACGATTCCACCCCTAGACTTGATATGCGACATATCAGACGAAGATACCGGACTGTACGGTAAGTGTTACTTATAGGCTTCATGGGATTTTAGAAAAGCTTGCTTGTTGATCTTCTATTCGCTCAATACCTGGGTAGCCGTTAAGTACAGCTATTACCACTGACGGCTTGTGGGTAACTGATGTGATCATTACCTACTGCTGGCATATTGACGAGTCTTTAGAGTCCTACACAGAAGTTTCCTCGTTCAAGTGAAACAAAGTAGGACACATATGTTGATATGTGCCGGGGGGGCTGATTAAATACGAGTATGTGATACTATATTATAATCTGGCGATAATTTGTTATCGGTTAGGTTATATATGATATAACCGGATTATTGAATTAAGTTTTGATTTGATAATGTGATATACAGATAAATGATATTAGTAGGTTATATGTAATATAACCGGATTATTAAATCAAGTGTTGATTTAATAATATGATATATATTTATATTAGATATAATTATATGTTAACTAATATTATTGCTCCCTAATTATTTTGTTTTCTTAATATAATATAATATAATATAATATAATATATATTATGAAGTATGGCATTCATTTTTCTATTTTTGGAAATTAGAAAAAGAGGTGGAAAATGGGGAGACTTTTGAGGAATGGGTGAAGCATGGTATTTATCATTTGTTTATTTGTTTGCTTGCAGTATTGAAGCATGGTTCAATATTTGTATTGATTTTTATTCATGCTTCAATAAGTGAGCAAATGAGATGAGAGCCATTCTAGACTTGGCTTTTTTTTCCATTTGAGCTCATATGATGAGTTCTCCTCTCTAGCTCTCTCCATCTTCTTCATCCTTCATCTCCATGCTCAATCCCTCATATGAGTTGTGAAACCTTGAGCTTGTAGGACCCCTAGTGAGTTTTGAACCCCTACCTCACTATCCTAGTTTGAATTAGCAATTTGAACTAGTGTGTTTCCTTCACTAAAGAGTTTAGTGAAGAGGTAGTTTGGATTAGCAGGGCTTCGGGTGTATCATCTTCTGCACGAAGATCGCAAAGGAAGCTCGATCCAATTTCAAGTGGAGCCTAGTGGAGTCATAGGGACTACTACTTGGAGCATTTGAAGAGAAGGACACGATCTACAAAGGTTGTAGCCTCTTTCACTTTAGTATAGTTTTTGATATCATGCTTAAAACCCTAATCATCTAGTTAAGATTAGCTTAGCACCTAGATTTTTTAAAAATAGCATGCTAGATGCTTGTGAAAACCCAATGGTGGTGCTAGGGTAGACTTTCAAGAGAGTCGATGCCGCGCTGTGTTCAATTGGCTATCACCATAAATCGCTGGCCAGGGTGGATGAGATTTATTGATAAGAGATCAGTAGTTTCTCTGTAGGTGATGAGCTTGACACCGGCACGACTTATCGGTTTATTAGGGGTCTGATGTTTTCCACTCCAAGACCCGGTATGCGATACTCTCAGATGAAGAGACTGGACTGTATGGTGAGTGTCACTTACAGGCTCAGGCTCAGTAGAGGTACGGACAAGCTTGTTTGTCGACCTTCATTTCGTTCAATTCATGGGTAGCCGTTACGTACAGCTAGTGCCACTGACGTGCTTGTGGTTAAACCCACTACTAACGTATTGTCGAGTCTTTAGAGTCTCACACAGAGAGTTTCCCGGTTCAGGCGAAACGATATAATGTGTGTATTTTGATACGTATTGGAGTTCGATTAAACGCATGTATTTTATACACGTACTTTAATCGGACGTTTTGATAATACTAGTAGGTTTGAAAGATAAGCAAATCATTATGAGCTATTATTATATCTCTCATGTTCTCTCTTTTGATATTCGTATTTTTATACGAATACGGTATTTGTATTTTGATACGAATACGGGTATTTATACGAATACGAGTATTTGTATGAATATGGGTATTTTTATCTCGATATGAATACGGTATTCGTATTTTGATACGAATACGGGTATATGCATTTGATGCATATACTGTTGTATGTATATATGTATGTGTGTGTGTACACATACACATTCTTTTCTGATTCTTAAGAGAAGGTTTTGGATGAGTATGGGCTAATGACTCACTAGGTGAGTCACTAAACATCCCCTCTCTCCATGATTACAAAAAGAAGAAGAAAGAAAAAAGACGAAGGTTGGATGTAATCCTAATTATTTTTCTCTCTACTTCTTTGTAAGCTTCTTGGAAAAGAAAAGAACTTAGAAAAAAGAGAGAACCAAGAGATTCACTTCACTACATCTTCTAACACCGTATTCCTGGCAAGCTTAGTGTTAAGTTCTTCACTTTGATACTTGAGTGTGAAGTTAGTGCTTGATTTGGATTCTCTCGGGTGGATCATCTTTGACGAGAAAGATCGGCTTGCAAGTTTGTTCCCGACGACTTCAGAGCCTTGCTAGAGTCCTTGGAGCGGTATAGGGGTCTTCTGTAATTACGCAGACACTCTACAAAGATAGCTAACCCCATAACCTTGCATGTTTGTTGATCTAATTTAGTATTTGGAATCGATTGTATGGTTTTGGTCGCCTGTGCTTGCATTAAAAATTTTGTTCTCGCTTCCGTCTTCGTCGTGAGTTTTGCGACGCGAGCACTAGGGACCTAATATATATATATATATATATATATATATATATATATATATATATCAAAATACAAATGCAACGAGAGAATGAGTTAAAACCATAATACTAGTGTAATCAACAATTAATCTGGCTTTCAAAAAGACCGGCAATTATTATCAAACGTTCGATTAAAGTTCGTGTATCTCATATACGTATTTAATCGAATTTCTACTCGTATCAACATACGGCCTCTATATCGTTTCGCCTGAGCCGGGAAAATCTCTGTGTGGGACTCTAAACACTTGATAATATGCTAGCAATAAGTTAGGATCATATCCGATTAATCTGAAACACTTTCGGATTAATCCCCCCACCGAGTTAACCTATAAGCACGTCAGCGTTATTAACTGCACGTAACGGCTATCCAGGTATTGGACAAAAATAAGGTCGACAAGCAAGCTCATCTGTACTCTGTAGAGCCTATCAGTGACAGTCACCGTACAGTCCAGTCTTTTCGTCTAAGGGTATTACATACCGGGTCTGAGAGGTGGAAACCGTCAAACTCCCAATAACCTGATAAGTCATGCCAATATTAAACTAATAACCAATCGAAAAACTGCCGATAACACTTATCAGTAAATCTCATCTTTCGTTGGTAAGATAACTGAAACACCTGTCATAATTTAATCCTAGCTCAAAAAGTGCATAAATTTGAGGATATCCTTATTATCAAAATACACATACATACACGTATATATCTACTATTATTATAACGTGAAAAGAAAGCGGTGTCTGCAGCATTTTTATTTACTTAAAATAAAATATTCAATAAAAAAGAAAACTTCTTAATTCTAAAATTATCCAAGTCAACACTTTTTTTTAGCGTTTTAAATATTTTTTGTTTAAAGACTATTTCTAAGGCTTTTATAGTTATTATTGTTGTTAAAGGATTTTATTAACAAAAAAATGCTGACTCGGATAATCTTATAATTAAGATTTTTTTTCTTTTGAATTCAATATTTTATTTCAAATAAATAAAAATACAACACAACAATCCGCTTCTTTTTTGTGTTATAACAGTAGATTTACACGTATACTCATATGTCTATTTTAATAACAAGAAATCCTCAAATTGAAACTCTTTTCGAACCAAAATTACATTCTGGTTGATTTTTATTTTTAGCAAATTTTTTTGCTTGATTAGTGTTTCAATTATCGTACCCATAGAGTCTCAATCCAATTTTTTAATCAAATTATCCAATAATACTTTCCTATGTCATTGGTTTCCAATGAATTTCGTCGTTCAAAACTCGACTCAGCTGTGCAGCGCTCCTTCTCCTATTGTCAGTCCTCAAATCCAATCCCTACGGCTCTCATTTCATCGGTTGATAATACTTATCAATCAGAGCGAGCGAGCGAGCGAGCGAGCGAGCGAGCGCTTCTCTGCAATGTACCAGTTCCTTTCTGTTTTTGAATAGCGGCTCTTGTGTAGTTAATATATTATGTTATCAAGCTCCAATACTCCTAAAGACAGTAATGGCTTTTGACATATCATATAATATTTTCATAAGAGCCGCTATTCGAATAGAACCGGTATGACTATATAAAGAAAGAGTTCTCTCTCCGGTCGATGGCTATTACTAATTGATGGGATTTGAGCAGTAGAGATATAGATTTAGAGACCGACAATAGAAGCTGTGGAGAGTTTTCAACGAAACCATCCATTAGAAGCCTACGACAGAAAAAATATTAGTGAATAATTTTTTAAAAAGAATTAGATTGAGACTATATTGGGAAGATAATTGCAGCACTTGTAGACCCAAAAATTGCTTAAAATAAAAATTATACCATAATTTAATTTTAGTTTGAAAAGTGCATTAATTTGAGGCTCTTCTTGTTATTAAAATACACATGCATATACATACAAATACTTATATATCCACTATTATAATGCAAACATAAGAGGATGAGAGCAGTAGGGATATAGATTTAGAGGCCGACAATAGAAGCAAGAGCGTTGCACAGCTGAGAAGAGCTTTGAACCATACCATCAATTAGAAACCAAGGACAGAGAAAAAATTTAAGCTAATAATTTTGTTAACGAATTGTATTGATACTATATTGGTAAGATAATTGAAGCACTTGAAGAACCAAAAATTTGCTAAAAATAAAAATTACACTATAATTTAATTTTGGTTTGAAAAGTGCATTAATTTGTGGCTCTCCTTATTATCAAAATACACATGCATATACATATACATATATTCGCATGTGGATGGATGCATACTATTACAATTGATATAGCTATTTAAAACCCCTACATAAACCACATTCTATATATTACAAATACGAAATAATCATGAATTAATTTGATATATATGCAAAAAAAACAATTTTATATGATTGAAGATACAGTTTAATGGCAATAATTATTTATTATACCAATGATTTATATATTATACAATATTGACCGATTATAACAACCAAAGGAATCATTTATAATAAGAAATGTCATCATAAAAGCACGCTAACTATTAAAAGTATAAAACACTAACTATTACAAACATCACATAGTTCACACGTTAATAAACTTCAAATCAAAAGACAATAATAAAATTTAAATACGTAGTTTCACAAAGATCCAACACTTATAACAACCAAAAATATAAATCCAAATCCAAACTTTCAAGGACCAAGTCTAAAATTAAATTCCTTCATCATTAAACTTGATAAACTTTGTTTTCATTGTTGAAACTTGCTTTGGATGTTTTTCTTCATTTGCGTAGATCATATTGTTGTCAGTGTCTACTGATTTCTTCTTCGATTCATCCATTTGCTTCAATGCAATACATGTATGCTGATATTTCTTCGGGTTGTCTACTTCCGTTGTTAAAACCTTTATTGTTAGAGAATATCGACTTTGAAGACATTTTCCTATCAAGTTGATAAAAGCATGTGTGTCTTGTTCCTGTGTCATAAAAAAAAAAAATATTTCAATTACAATTATGTAGTTTAAATAGTTGTAATTAAATTGTAAATGACCTTACCTTTTTCTGCATTTTGTCAAACAAAGAACTCCATAAAACTCCACTTTCATCTTGCACCTTTTTGCACCTTTAAGCTTAACATATATCTTTAGGCAATTATTTAAGAATGATAAAGCTAACATATTTGCAAATTTATTATATAAACAAAATCAATTTATGTTGATAATACCCATCAATAACTTATGGAATTACTTGGGTACAAGTTGCATTTTTGCATGCCATTTTGCCTTCAACATCGAAAACCCATTCGCTACAATTCTTGCATGCTAAATACCACACAGATCTTGTCGGTTGTTTATTTCGATTACAAATACTTCTATTTGATATCGTACCGTCTAGAAGCAATTATATGTATAGTACATATAAATTAAAAGACCAATTCGATTACATTTTTCATGTCATAGATAACGGATCTTGTATTAACATGCCAGGTTTTTTTGTTATGAAAATGACTATAATTGTTATTGTACCTTAAGGATCCCTGTCGCAATTGATGAATTAATTTCTGAAATGTTCACATTTTCTGGCTTTATCATATTGACTTTTGTGCTTATCTTTTTGAAACTTGTATTGATCTCATCTTTATTGTGTAAAACCCTATATTAATAAAATAATAAATCAACTATCAACTATATATATATTATTAATTTGCCATTTAAATATGAGTGCAGATATCTCACCAAGTTCTTAAATCTTCAACTTCCTTTCTCCATGAATTAATTTTCATAATTCTATTTCTTGTCGTTGAAAGAGAAATTCATAATCGTGATTCAAATAATAAATATATATAAAACATTAGATATTCATTACACAAAAAGAAATCGAACCTTTATGTTTTGAACCTTGACCGAGTAGCTATTAAAATAGGCATGCTTCAATTAATTCTTCAATTTTGTCATCATCAAAAGTCGCTAAATTGTCCCACAATGTGAACAACATAAGATCAGATTTACCGAACATGAAAATATTATCAATAAGAAATCAGTATATTATTTTTAAAATTCAGAACATAAAAATCAGTTCATGTCCAAGGAAACCAAGAAGCCAATCGGTATATCCATAAAAGACATTGAAAATTTATATTAATTTTTCAATCAGCATAAATTATTTTTTGGTAATTAAAAACCTTAAAATTATAAAAAGATACTGTAAATTACCTTTCAAATACACCGATCCAATCCACCGAGATCGAACATAAAAGCGAAATAAATTTATCTGGATCAAATACAATGAGAAAATTTACATTAGTTTCTCAATCAGTAAAAATTAATTTTATGTAATTGAAAGTTCTGGAAGTATAAAAAGATACTGCAAATTATCTTTTAAATCTATCAATCCAATCCACCAAAATCAAACATTAAAGGAAAATAATTTTCTCTGATTCAAAGACATTGAGAAATTTACATTAATTTCTCAATTGGCAAAAATTAGTTTTATGTAATTGAAAGCGCTCGAATTACAAAAAGATATTACAAATTATCTTCTAAATCCACTAATCCAATCCATCGAGATCGAACATAAAAGAGAAATAATTTTTCTGGATCAAAGATAGTGAACATTTACATTAATTTCTCAATAAGCAAAAATTATATTTTGGTAATTGAAAGGCCCAGAATTAAAAAAAGAAATAGCGAATTACCTTTCTAAATCCACCAATTCCACCGATGTAATCCATAAAGATGGATCACATAAAATGGAAATAATCTTCAATAGATCACTTATAGCCATGTCGTTAGGAGTTTACAAGACGGTTTAGAGATTGTTTTCTTTAGATCGTGGAGAATCAGTTATGTTTTAAAAATCAGTTTTTTCTTGTTTTTTTAAATACAAGAGAGAGAAAAACCTATCCACATACAAAATAAAAGTAGTTCTTTCTAAAATCAGTTTTTTTGTTTTAAAAATACAAAAGAGAGAAAAAAAACCTGTCCGCATACAAAACAAAAGAAAACTTGTAAAACCGTTTAGAGATTGATTTTTTTAGATCGTGCACTACTACAAAAGTGTCAAAAGTTAACGGGGATTTCATCACGGTTCAAACCGTGACCATTTAATCATCACGGTTGTAAAAGAAATGGTCACGATGCAAACCGTGACCAATTGCAATATGTAGCGGCCCCACAAAACCCCTGTGATAAAACTCCATCGCTTCTCCCTTTTTCTCCACGAGCTCCTTTCTTTCATTTCCCCCCAAAAAAATTTAGGCGAAATTTCGATCCTGCTCTTGTCGATCGCCACCGCTTGGGCCACGTCGCCACCGTCTTGAGCACGTTGCCGCCGGTGATCAAAACCCCAAAGGCTAGACGCAGTCGAAGCCCTAGCTTCATGGAAGATCGCCGCTAGCTGATCGAGTGAGCTCGTCACCGCTATAGATTGATGCCGTTTTGAGCTCGCCGCCATTGGTCGAAGGTAAGTATAAACAGTTAAATTTTAATTTCTTTGGTTTTATTTCAATTTTTCAAATCGGATTGCAAAAAATCTGGTGTTGATGTTATTGTTGCTGCTGTTGTTGAAGGCGGTGTTGTTGGTGGTGGTGTTGATGGTGGTGGTGGTGCCTATTAGGCTTTCGGTTGGGGCATGGATTAAGGTATCTCGGTTGGGGTTAGGGCCGAGTTAGGGTTAGGAAAAGGGTTATGTTTAAGGGTTTGGGTTCGGGTTAAGTTAATTTACCGAATTTGTGTAGGTAATTTAGAGAAAAATAAGAACAGTTTAGGGTATTTTAATGAAAAACAAAAATAGTTAAGGGTATTTTAATGTAAATATGTGACATTGAGCAAATGTGGTTTTTTAATTAAAATTTTTAATGATAGGTTAGTAAAAACAACAAAAGTGAAGGGTATTTTAGTGAAATTTATATCAACTTAGTCAATTTAAGAATATGAATAGTTTAATAAAAAATTTAAGGTAGTTTAGTGAAAACAACAATAGTTAAGGTATTTCAGTGAAATATATAGTTATTTAGTTAATTTGAGATAGTTTAATAAAAACCAACAAAAATGTAGGGTAATTTAAAGTAATTTAGTAAATATTAAAATTAAAGAAATAAGGATTGAGTTAGGGTTTGAGTCAGGGTTAGTGTTAGGGTTCGGGTAATTTAAAAAATTGTTGTAGGTAATTTAGTGAAAAGCGAAATAGTTAAGGGTTTTTTGTTGAAAAACAACAATATTAAGGGTATTTTAGCGTAATTGAGTGAAATCGAGCAAATTGGGTTTTTAGTGTAACTTAGTTAATTTAAAATAGTTTAGTGAAAAATCAACAATAGTTAGGAATATTTTAGCATAATTTAGTAAAATTGAAGAAATATGTTGCTTAGGGGTGTGGGTGTGTGTTTGCGTGCTTGTGTGCATGCACACACACATACATACAATGCAGAACCTTAACTCATCATCGTTCTTCTCTACATTAAACTCTTGTCAAATCGCACCTTAAAATCAACCCTAAATCTAAAATCTTAAACTCAATTAAGAAAACCCTCATCTTTAAAAAAAATTATCCTAAATTTAGAACTTCAAAACCTTGTATTTGAAACATAGATGTAAAACTAATTGAAATCAAATCCTAAAATAAGTGTATGATTTTCGATGATAATATGAAATTTTCATATTCTCATCGATAATTAATCATATGTGAAAATGAAAACATGACTTAGTTCCCGTCTATCGGTTAACATACGTTCGGTGTTCGTCGTGATATAAAACTACTCAAAGGTTGTAAAATACCGAACATTATCGTTCAGTTTCTAACAACCGTCGTGTAGTGTATGTGACGAGAATTAATATTCAATCGTATGAAAACTGATAGATTTGTCTCGTGTGGACAAATTAGGAATGTATAAAGTAGACACCTACATTTACTTGTGTTTTTCATTCGTTTTGGGATATTTCGTAGGTACCTTTTCGCTAGTTCTCCATGTACAACGATAAATTTGTAGGGATATTTAGCACGACAACAAGGTTTCGGGAGGTATCGTCTATGCCATTTTCAAAAATTTTCCATGCTAAACAACCCTAACCCTATAATCTTAACTAGAGAATTAAACAATACAACATGTAAATATCTTTACATCTAAGTGAATAAGGAATACAACCTTTGTAGACCGGTCCTTCACTTCAAGCTCCGTGTAGTAGTCCCTTCGCTCCAAGTAGTGAACTCCCGGACTCTAGAAAGGCTCCACAAGATGAACGGAATAAGCTTGCTTGAAGTTTTCGAGGTCGAAGATGATCTACGTTGAGGAGACACCAACTCAAGCTACCACTTCACTAATATGGAATTAGTAAAGCAAACACCCTAAACTAAATGGCTAGTATAGTAGAGGATGATGAAGTAGGAATTTTGCTCACTTTAGATTTATTTTTCTCACAATATTTCATCATCTTGAGAAAAGCTAGAAAGCTTTCTCTTGAGGAAGAAGAAGATGAAGTGGAGATGAGAATGAAACTCATGAGGTGAGAATAGCAACCATGGGTGAGTTTGTGTCATACACTAACTCATGTAGAGACTAAATTATGGATAAAAATAATGGTTAGGTTAATAAATATGTTAAGCAAAAAAAACTAGTGGACTAAGTCAATGGGCTCAACAAGCTTCTTCAAGCTTCTAGCCATGACATAATTCCAACCAATTTTGAATTACTTGGATAAATAAAAACCTTAGGATTATCATAAGTATGGTATGAGTCTCATACACCCATATAGCATGTGGCATCAAGTATGATACAAAATAATGTACATTAATATATATCATATATATACTATATGCACACAAGTGAGAGAAAAAATGTTTAAGTGAGCTAATATTAGTTAATGTAAATTAAATATATCAAATATATAATTATACATTAAATTATTAAATCAACACTTGATTTAATAATCTGGCTATATCACATAACCGACTAATATCATATGTATCAACTTATCGAATCAACACTTAATTCGATAACCCGGCTATATCATATATAACCGACCGATAACAAAATCGCGAGAATAGAATACGGTATCACATATACGTATTAATCTCGGTCCCGCACATATTACATATGCATGTGCTCTTACTTCGTTTCGCTTGAGCCAGGAAACCTCTGTGTAGGACTCTAAAGACTCGTCAATACTCCGGCAGCAAGTGGTGATCATATCAGTCATCCACAAGCCGCAAGCGGTCTGCTAAACGTAACGGCTATCCGGGTATTAAGCGATCAGAAGATTAACAAGCAAGTCTGCTCATACTCCTGCGAATCCAATCAGTAACACTACCGTACAGTACGGTCTCATCGTCTGATATGTTGCATATCACAGCCTGGGGGTGGTAAAATGTCAGACCCCAATAGCCTAATAAGTCATGCCGATGTGAGGCTCATAACGGTTCGATAAACTACTAATAACACTTACCAGTAGATCTCAACAACCCTGGTCAGGGATTTCCTATTATGGCCAATCAAACATAGCGCAACATCAACCCCCAATACCGGGAGAGACGAAATACCCTCCTATCGCTCATTGCCTCCATGTGACTAGGAACTGTACCCAAAAACCACCATTTTGCACGATCTCTTGAACGTGGTAACGTAGAAATTAAAGCACAGTGGGAATCACACAAGACTCTATGACGATCTCGGGTCGACAGACTAACCTGTACCAGTGTCACCAGAGAACTGCTATCTGACGATAGGTATAATACCATCTAGGAGTTCTCGGCGAGTCCGTTCAGTGTACCCAGTCTCCACTGAGCACCCATATACCATCTCTGATGTCAAACACCAATGGATATGGGATCATCCATCGCCCATCATATGGGTCGAGAAGCGTATACGCTAGTCTACTCTGGAATATCGATGTCCCATCTCGATACTCCCACGACTAGGAACATTTGAAGGATGTACTTACCGACTACCTTTGCCCCACTAGTATAATCTGCATCATAATCCTGGCAGTCAAGTACTCATCCTAAGGGCTTTATCATCATGTAATAGAGAGATAATAAGTGTACATGTTAAGATAAAGAGCAACCAGATAGCATACTATTGTAGGGTTCCTAGGCACTATTGTGAAGGTTCATAAGGCATCAAACATGCCCGAATAAAAATTTAGACGTGCCGAACAACCCAAAGCCGGGATCTTTGCTAGATTATTAGGGTTAAGCATGCAAGTAAACATCTTTACAACTAAAAGTGAGGGATTACAACCTTTGTAGTCCGCTCCTTCGCTTCATAAGCTCCGATCAGAAGTCCCTTCACCGCGATCCACGATCTCCCGGGCTCAAGAGAGGCTCCACGACTCGAACGATCCATGCTAGCTTGTAGTGTTCCGTTTCTCCGATGATCTACGTCGAAGTTGCTATAAATCAAGCTCTCTCACTCTAATGAGGTGAACACCCTAATCTAATGGGCTAGATTAGATGAGGATGATGGAGTAGTACTTATGCTTTCTTATTATATCATAATCTTACATGAAATTATCACAAAAGGAATTTCTAGTAAGCTTTCTCAAAGCTAAAGAGAGAGGAAGAAGATGAATAATGAGAATCATTCCTTTTGTCATGAATAATGAAAAGAGTATATCAATAATAATGCAACCATGGTTAATGATGACTAGGATAACCCTTGTAGAGAGTTAACTAAGGCTAGGGTTTGGTTGGGTTAAGATATGAGTCATAAGAAAATATCTATCATAATATCTTCTTCATGACAAAAGAATAACTTCTAGAAGGTGCATGAAGCATCTAACCCTAATCAAACCCTAACCTCATTTAATCATCACAAAACATGTTTCATTATTAATCATATCATGTCACAATAATATATATCACATATATATTATATATTTGCAACAAAAGAAAATAATACAATTAACATATATCGCATATATATCAATGTATTATTCGGTGAGAAAATGAAATAATAAAGTGAGTCAATATTAGATAATGTAATACAATATATCATATATATTATTTTACATTAAATCATCGAATCAACACTTGATCCGACAATCCGGCTATATCGAATATAACCGACTAATATATCATGTACCGATTCATCGAATCAACACTTGATCCGATGAGCCGGTTCATATCTAAATATCGCGAGAATATAATACGGTATCTCATATCGCATTATCCTCGGTCCTGCACATATCCTATATGTGCCTCTACTCCGTTTTGCCTGAGCCAAGAAACCTCTGTGTAGGACTCTAAAGAATCGTCAATACGCCGGTAGCAGGTGATGATCATATCAAACACCCACAAGCTGCAAGCGGTCAGCTAAACGTAACAGCCATCCAGGTATTGATCGATTTGAAGATCAACAAGCTAGTCTGTGCGTTCACCTATGAATCCAATCAGTAACACTCCCGTACAGTCCGGTCTCTTCGTCTGATATGTCGCATATCAAGTCTAGGGGTAGTATACGTCAGACCCCAGTAACCGATAAGTCGTGTCGATGTGTGGCTCATAACGGGTCGAGAAACTACTGGTAACACTTACCAGTAAATCTTTATATCAGCCCTGGCCAGGGACTTCCAGTTATAGCCAATCGAACACAGCACAACATCAACTCCCTATACCGGGAGAGACGAATCCCCTCCTATCGCTCATTGCCTCCATGTGATTAGGGACTGTACCCAAAAGCCACCGTTTTGCACGCCCTCTTGGACGTGGTAAGGTGGAAATCAAAGCACAGTGGGAATCACATAAGACTCTATGACGATCTTGGGTCTACAGACTACCCTATACCAGTGTCACCGGAGAACTGCCATCTGACGTGTGGTATATCACCATCTGGGAGTTCTCGGCGAGTCCGTCCAGTATACCCAGTCTCCACTGAGCACCCGTACACCATCTCTGATGTCAAACACCGATGGATATGGGATCATCTATCGCCCATCATATGGGTCAAGATGCGTATACGCTAGTCTACTCTGGTGTATCGATGCCCTGTCTCGATATACCTTCGACTAGGAACAGTTATAGGATGTACTCATCGACTACCGTGGCCCCACTAGTATGATCTCATCATAGTCCCAGTAGTCGAGTACAGATCCTAAGGGCTTTATCAACATGTGAGAGAAAAAAAGTAAACCAATACAAGTCAACATGTTAAGATAAAGAGAAACCAAATAGCATACTATCATGACGAGCAAGAAAGTCCTCTCTATATATATCCAAGCATCCATTATAATATACATCATATGTACAACAATGGCCTCTAGGGCATATACATAACTAACAATCTCCCACTTGCACTAAGGCCAGCTGCTATAGTATCTCAGACCTAGCATCCCGAATAATCTCTTAAACTGTATCTGGGGAATGGCCTTCGTGAATGGATCCGCAGTGTTGTCCTTCGTATCTACTCTCCTGACCTCGATCTCCCGGCAATCAACTATCTCCCTGATCAGGTGATACCGCCTCAGAATATGTCTGGATTTCTGATGGGACCTGGGTTCCTTGGCCAAAGCCACAGCTCCTTGTTATCGCAATACAGAGGTATTGGATGCTCAATGGATGGAACCACACCAAGTTCACTAATGAACTTCTTTATCCAGACAGCCTCTTTGGCAGTATCGTTGGCAACGATGTATTCAGCCTCCATCGTCGAGTCTGCAACGGTATCCTGTTTGGAACTCTTCCAACATACCGCCCCTCCATTGAGGGTAAAGACAAAACCCGAGTGCGACTTAGAGTCGTCCTTATCACTTTGGAAGCTGGAATCGGTAAAGGACTCCACCTGGAGTTCTTCGTTACCATACACCAAGAACATCTCCTTAGTCCTTCATAAGTACTTAAGAATGTTCTTCACATCTGTCCAGTGACTCTCTCCAGGATCTGCTTGATACCGACTCACTACACTTAGTGAGTATGCTACATCGGGTCTGGTATATAGCATCGCATACATGATAGAGCCTACTGCCGAAGCATAGGGTATCCCTTGCATGCGAGCTCTCTCCAAATCAGTCTTGGGAGACATCTCTTTGGAGAGAGTGAGTCCAGAGATCGTGGGTTGGTTCCCACACTTGGATTCTTCCATACTAAACCTCTTTAGTATGGTGTCAATGTACCTGGATTGGGACAATCCCAGTATCCGTTTAGATCTATCTCTATAGATCATGATTCCCAATATGCAGGAGGCATCACCTAGATCTTTCATTGAGAATCTTTGTGATAAGAAGAGCTTGACTGATTGCAGCATAGGAATATCATTTCCTATCAAGAGTATGTCATCCACGTACAATACGAGGAAGACAACCTTACCCTCTGCTACCTTCTTATAAATACAAGGTTCATCTATATTTTTGATGAAGTCAAACTCTTTGACTACTACATCAAAACAAATGTTCCAACTCCGCGATGCTTGTTTTAACCCATAAATGGATTTAAGCAGCTTGCACACCTTTCCGCTGCTCCCACTATCTACGAAGCCCTCTGGCTGAGTCATGTACACGCTCTCTTCTAAATCACCGTTTAGAAAAGCGGTCTTAACATCCATTTGCCAGATTTCGTAGTCATGGTATGCAGCAATGGCAAGTAAGATCCGGATGGACTTAAGCATAGCCACTGGAGAAAAAGGTTTTGTCATAATCCACACCTGGTCGTTCACGAAAACCCTTTGCTACAAGTCTAGCTTTGAAAGTCTCAACTTTTCCATCTACACCAAATTTCCTTTTAAAGATCCACTTGCTCCCTATGGGTTTTACCCCTTCAGGAGCATTTTCCAAAGTCCATACTTTGTTGGTGTACATGGATTCCATCTCAGATCGCATTGCATCCAGCCATTTCACAGAGTCACCACTCGTGATGGCCTGCTCGAAACTAGTTGGGTCATCATCTTCCATGATGCAATCCTCGCTTCCACCATCAATGAGAAAACCGTAGTATCTCTCAGGTGGACGAGAAACCCTACTAGATTGGCGGAGAGGCTGGGGTTCGTCGGGTACTACCGAATCCTCTGGTTCTGCTAAATCTTCAGTTACAGTTTGTGTTGCTGGAACCTCTTCCAGTTCTACCTCAGAGCCACTGATCGCTTTTTCAAGAAATTCCTTTTCTAAAAAGGTGGCATGTTGAGCAATAAACACCTTTTGTTGTTCACTGTGGTAGAAAAAATATCTATTTGAATGTTTAGGATATCCCACAAACTTGCATAGAACTGACCGTGCCTCGAGTTTGTCTGGATTTTGCCTTTTGACATAGGCCAGATAACCCCATATCTTAACTCGTTTAAGACATGGTCTCTTCCCACTCCATATCTCATATGGTGTGGTAGGTACAGATTTAGTTGGAACTTGATTCAATAGGTATGCTGCTGTCTCAAGCGCATACCCCCAGAAGGAAATAGGTAACTCAGTAGTACTCATCATAGAGCGCACCATATCTAATAGGGTGTGATTCCTCCGCTCCGATACACAGTTGTGCTGTGGTGTATAAGGAGGAGTAAGCTGAGAGAGAATCCCATTCTCTTTTAGATAATCTAGGGACTCATTGCTTAAGTATTCTCCTCCTCGATCAGATCGAAGGATCTTACTACTTTTGCCCGTTTGTTTTTCTACTTCGTGCTTATATTCTCTGAATTTCTCAAAAGTTTCAGACTTGTGTTTCATCAGGAACACATGTCTGAATCTAGAGAGATCGTCAGTGAATATAATGAAGTAGGAAGAACCGTTCTTGGCATGCGTAGACATGGGACCGCATACATCACTATGTACCAGTCCTAAGAGTTCAGTAACTCTTTCTCCGTGTCCACTAAACGGAGCTTTGGTCATTTTTCCTTTGAGATATGAATGACAAGTATCATAAGATGATAATTCGAACGGATTCAAATAACCATCCTTATGTAACTTAGCCAGTCGTGTCGCATTGATATGACCAAGTCTACAATGCCACAAGTAGGATTCGTTCATTTCTGAACTTTTCCTCTTGTGTGTGTTTTGTATATTGAGGATTGTATTCTGATTTAGCATGAATATGCCATTATGTAACGAGCCTGATGAAATCAACTTTTGATCTAGGAATATGTTCATAACATTCCCGATAGATTTCTAGCCAACGATCCGTAGTCGGGTTTCTCGGCACCTAGATTTTTGAAATTGGCATGGTTGATGCCTTTTGAGACCTCATTAGGATGCCTAGGAACCCTACAGTGGTATCAGAGCCTAGCTAGAGCCTTAGGCGAAGTCCAGACGAAGTTTGAAACCCGAACGAACCCGAAACCCCAACTCAAATGTGCTCTCTGTACTTTTTCTAAAAATAGGATTTTTCAGTATTAAAAATATGTAGAAATATCTGCAGGAATATCTAAGAGTTACTGTAAATTTCGATGCCCTAATTCCATCAAAGCGCCGCGTTTCCGCGGCACGAGCATGGCTCGTGCGGCGGATCCGCGGCCTGTTTGTCGTATTATGTGTTGAAGTTTGCACAGTAACTCCTATTTAACAGTGCTGGTTTTCCTGGGTATTTTTAATATTTTTTCAGAGTTTGAATTTTCTGAGTTGTTTTGGGGATTCGAATGTTCGATCGGATTATCAAATTTTGTCTGTGTGGCTTTCCGGATAAATTTTAGAATATGTTAAAAAGTTCGACCGGATATAAATACCCAATTTTTCCCCTGTCGGGAAATTTCCAAGTGTTGGATTTTTCCGTAGTTTAACGACGTTCTAAGTAGTGCAAGTAACGCGATGGTCCCTCTAGAAGACAACAAACCTTAACTCGATTATGTGACCGTCTTGAACTGCCCTTTGAACCTTAGGGTTTGGGGCAGTACGGCGTGCCACATGTGAGGCGTTGGCTTGACCCTTCTACGGCTGGACCGTTGGTACTGAGGCACGAACTGAATGTTGTTAGACTTATTTCATGTGTTGGATTGTATCGGGAAAACTTGGGTGTTCGATTGTTCGATCGGAAAGTTTAACATTTTCTGTTTATCTGGAATGTGATACAATAATTGGAATTCACAAATAGTTATGAGATAACGGAATGAATATTATAAACATAGCAGTTTAGTCTCACTTGATCGGTTGCCACGGAATTTTGATGTGATCAAAAGTCCGTCGCAATCACTTAGCGTACGCGGATATTCGCCGGTAAACTTAATAGACAGCCTCACTCCATAGCCCCGACCAAGTGACTGTAGGAGAACCCCGTCGCCGAAAGCATCCGTCCGGGTGCTCGCGGTAGCGGTGTTCCGCCTTGGTGCACTTCGTCGCCGGTATCGGGGGTGCGGCCGCCTACTAAAGTTTGCGACGAGCATTCGATCAGGTTGTCGGGAATCTTGTTGAATTACCCGACTTGATATTGAAAAGTGTTTTTGATTTTGAGACTAAAATGCGGGGTTTATAATTGTTAGGCATGCGATGTCTAAGTAATTCATTTGGTCAGGCATGCGATGTCTGAGGTGGTTGCGGATTCCAACTGTTGTAGTTTTACACTTTCTTTTCTGTGGCCGTAAGTGTAATATGTGATATCGCCGGTTTCGTTGCTATATGTCAACGACAATTGGGATGCGCATGTTTACTTACGTTGATGACATGTGATGTTATGTGTTGCTGGATATGTTATATTGGATCGTCGTGTTCGAATAGCCGGGGTTTTTTATGTGAGATGAGTGTTTTTCATTTTCATTCATGTAAAAACTTGTATGTAATATTCTTTTATTGGGGCACTTCCAGGTTGCGGAAGATGTCACCTTTTGTATATTATTTACTTTTCCGCACTAGGATAGACCCAAGGAGGGGAGCACAAGTAACCGGGTTCTGGAGTCCAGTGGGAGACCAATTCGAGGAGTCGAGTCCGGGTCTCCTAACTCTAGAATTGGCAGGGTTGCTTGCCGCTCTCGTAGGGGTCTAGGGGTGTGGGTTTGGCTATTCATCACGACCGTGGAATCCGTGTTTTATACTGACTCGTATTGAAAACACGGACGTCCTTGTATATCCAATATTTCATATGATTCTTCTGCTGCGATATCTGTGATGTGATCATGTGATGTTCTGTGATAGATACAGTATATAGTATATATGATATATTATATAGACGTTACTTATGTTTTACACCCGCGCTAGCCCTGCCCCGCTCTGCCGTTAGTTACCTAACCTAACGGTGCACGAGGGGACATCGAGGCGAATGCGGATGGCATAAGTGTACGTCGTATTTATCTGTGATGTTTAGGTACATAAATGATGGGACTTCATTAATGTGATTAATGAAATAAAAGAAACCTAAGATGTTGTAGAATTGAATTTCAAAATAAAACAGGTAGCTACAGTTCTTGCTTTGCACAGCGGTATATGCGATATATCCTGCACTTTATTCGATGAGGAAAGGACCGAGATCCCTTCACCGGGAGTGACTCCTTTGGCAAAACTAGAAAAGCCTCAAAAGCACTCCATTTTAAAATTCATTCGATCCTACAACGATATCAAGTTCATTATGCAATAGGTTTTCAGAAAAACCTGTCGTAGCCCTCCGTCATTTCAGATAAATCCTGTTTAGTATTCGTGCTGCGTTTGTTGACCTTGTCAAGGCGCAGTGTGCGGTAGCTAACCAGTATTTATCTGCTTATGCATATGATGCAGATTGGGTTAGGGTAGTCGTGCGGCCTTGTTGACCTTGTCAAGGGTCGTACGGGTGGGTTTGATTCAATCAAGAAATGACGGGTAGAACTTGACTTGCGGTCTATGGTTTGTTGACCTTGTCAAGGTCATAGATCGTTCGGGGCAAAATATTATTGGGAATTTCAAGTGTTGAAATTTGCAATGAGATTGCATACCTTCTATGAGATAGTTGGATCCTGATACCCGCTGCGAGTAAGAGTTACTCCTGGGAGAGTTTTATACATTACAATTAGCTAATCAAGTAGGTGTCTAGAAAGGTGTCAACGGGGTTACGCCTCTGGGAAAACGAGGTTTACATTAATTAGGTTCGTGCGAAAGCACGGGGGACCTCCCTCAAAGTACCGACACTGGCCTGGCTGAAAGATTGGCGAACTTGTAGTGTGTAATTAATCCCGGCTAGTCTTTCCTTTTAGGGTTTGAAGGAAGATTTGATAAAAAGCAGTGGGAGCCATCCTGATTAGATAAAATAATAACCAATCTATTCTTGTAAGAGCGCACGCTGAGTGTTTTCTTCTCTCTCTCTCCAGGTAGCGACCATATCACGCCTTAATCAAGATAATAATACGGATTATTGACCGAACCCGCTTGTTATACTGAGCTGGGGAACGTTGGTCCCGCTCCAACTTATAATTGTTATAAGACAGAGCAGGAAATTGGGGAATACCAGATTTCCCGTGCCGCCCAAACGAAGAGAGTGCATGCTGATGCATCATCTTCGGGTTTGTTCATTATACAGAACTGTTTCTCAGTATCCTTTACGTCCTGGGTATGTGATACCAGATCAGGATCCCAGATATGTAATATGTTACATAGGGCTACAGAAAGGTAGAGAACTGAGAACGGGTGATAAGTTTCATGAGGCAGAAAACGGGGCAAGAGTTGCAGCCATGTCTGTTGGTCACTGTCACCTTGTATTACCAATACATTGATTCTGAACGAATGTTGTTAGATACCGAACCTGATATACAAAATCATATCTATCTCTTTATTAGTAAAGAAATGATAAAATTTTGTATTGTTGGATAATGTTTTGAACATTTCCTATATCAAAAGATCGGTTCAGGCACGTTATCTAAAAGCATTAATGTTCTAAATCAAACTACAGTTCTTAGTATACAGAACACACACAAGAGGAAGAGTTCAGAAATGAACGAATTCTTCTTGAGGTATTGTAGACTAGGTCAGATCAATGTGACCCGACTAGCTAGAGTTACATATAGATGGATATTTAAATCAGTTTGAATTTACATCTTGTGAAACTCGCCAGTCATGTCACAAAGATAAAAATGACCATAGCTCTGTTTATTGGAAACAGAGAAAGAGTTAGTGAACTCTTGGGACTGATACATGATGATGTATGTAAGGTCTCCTGTCTACACATGCCAGGACTGGTTCTTTGTACTTCATTACATTCTCTGATAATCTCTCAAGATTCAGTCATATGTTCCTGTTGAAACATGAGTCCGAACCTTTTGAGATAGCCACAGAATATAAGTGAGAAGTAGAGAACCAGAATACGGGTATAAGTATTATGTCCTTTGATGTGATCAGGGAGGAGAATACTTGTGCATGGAATTCCTGGACTATTCTAAAGGAGAATGAGATTCTCTCTCAGCATTACTCCTCCGTATACACCATTGCACGATGGTATGTCGGGGCGGAGCAGATACACCCTATTTGATATGGTGTGCTCTATGATGAGTACTACTGAGTTACCTTTTTCCTTAGGGGGTTATGCACTTGAGAAGTTGCATACCTATTGAATAGGGTTCCAATCAAATCAGTTGCCTACCGCTTCATATGTGATATGGTATGGGAAGAGCCCATGTCTTAACCCAGTTAAGATTTGAGGTTGACCGGCCTATGTCTAAAAGCAAAATCCGGACAAGCTCGAGGCAAGGTCAGTTATGTAGAACTGGAAATGTTCCAGCTATACAGACTGCAGCTGATGATTTGATAGAACCAAAGGATTCAGTAGATTCCAACGAACCTCAGCCTCTCCGCCGATCTAGTAGGGTTCTTCACCCACCTGAGAGATACTTCGGTTCCTCTGTGACAGTGGGAGCGAGGATTGCATCATGAGATGATGAACCAACTAGTTTCGACCTGGCCATCAGGAGTAAGACTCTGTAAGAATGGCTGGATGCTTAGCGATCTGAGATGGAATCCTTATACACCAACAAAGTATGGACTTTGGTTGCTATATCTGAAGGGTTAAATCCCCATCAGGAGCAAGTATATCTTGAGAAGATTACTTGGTGTACATGGAAAAGTTGAGACTTTCAAAGCTAGACTTGTTAAAGCTTTTCGTCATCGACCAGGCGTGGATAATGATGAAACCTTTTCAAGCAGCTATGCTTAAGTCCATCCAGATCCTACTTGCCACGGCTACATACCATGACTACGATATCTGGTGGTTGGGTGTCATGACAGCTTTTCTAAATGATGTTTAGAAGAGAGTGTCTATAAGTACACAGCCAGAGGGCTTCGTAGACAGTGGGAGCAGCGGAAACGTGTGCAAGATGCTTTATAGGATAAAGCAGGCATCGCGGAGTTGGAACGTCTGTTTTGATGAAGTAGTCAAAGAGTTTGACATCATCAAAATGGTAGATGAACCTTGTATAAACAAGAAGGTAGTAGGGAGTATGGTGACGATCCTCGTAGAGTACGTGGATGGCATACTCTTGATAGGGAAGGAGTTTCCTATGCTACGCTCGATCAATCTCCGATTATCACAAAGATTCTCCATATAGGATCAAAGTGATACCTACTAAATCCTGGATTTTGGATCTATGAGATAGATCTAATTGGATGTTAGGAATCTCACTAGAAGTAGTGAGATGGTATCAATTGATTCTGGGGAGAATCACTGGAAAGGTTCCAGGGTGATAAAGACGACTGAATGTCAGTCACAGGCATTGTCTTTACCCTCAGTAAAGGGACGGTATGTTGGAAGGGTTCCAAGCTAGATACCGTGGCATACTAGACGATAAAGGCAGGATACATCGCTACTTAAGATGCTACCAAAGAGGCTGTCTGGGTATATACTAGTTCATGAGATGAACTAAGTTCCTCCCATTGTGTGACAATGGAGTTGTGGCTTATGCCAAGGAACGCCGGTCCCATCAGTGATCCAGACATATTCTAAGGCAGTATCACCTGATCGTGGAGATGGTTGATCTCCAGGGGATCGAGGTCAGGAGAGTAGACTCAGAGGACAACACAGCGGATCCACTCACAAAGGCCTGTTCCCAGAGAGAGACTTTTAAGGGATGGTTGAGTATGAGATACTTCAAACCACTGCTACAGATGGCCCTAGTGCAAGTGGGAGATTGTTAGTTATATGTATGCCCTAGAGGCCATTACTATACATAGGATGTATATTGTAGTGGATGCTGGGACATATATAGTGAGGACTTTCTTGCTCGACATGATAGTATGCTATCTGGTTGATCTTTACCTTAACGTGTATACTGATTGTCTCTCTGTTACATGTTGGTAAAGCCCTTAGGATGTGTACTTGACTACCTGGACTATGATGCGGATCATACTAGTGGGGACATGGTAGTCCATAAGTACATCCTTCAAAGTCCCTAGTCGTGGGTGTATCGAGACAGGGCATCGATATACCAGTGTAGACTAGCGTATACCTTCTCGACCCATACAGATGGGCGATGGATGATCCCATATCCATTGGTGTTTGACATCAGAGATGATATACGGGTGCTCAGTAGAGACTGGGTACACTGGACGGACTCGCCGAGAACTCCCAGATGGTATTATACCTCACGTCAGATGGCAGTTCTCTGGTGACACTGGTACAGAGTAGTCTGTTGACCCGAGATCGTCATAGAGTCTTGTGTGGTTCCCACTGTGCTTTGATTTCCATCTTACCACGTCCAAGAGGGCGTGTAAAACGGTGGTTTTTGGGTACAGTCCCGAGTCACATGGAGGCAATGAGCGATAGGAGGGGATTCGTCTCTCCCGGTATAGGGGGTTGATGTTGCGCTGTGTTCGATTGGCTATAACAGGAAATCCCTGGCCAGGGTTGCTGAGATTTACTGGTAAGTGTTACCAGTAGTTTCTCGAACAGTTATAGACCTCATATCGACACGACTTATCGAGCTATTGGGGTCTGACGTTTACCACCCCTAGGCGAGATATGCGACATATCAGACGATCAGACCGGACTGTACGGTAGTGTTACTGGTCGGATTCACTGGAGTGTGAGCGGGCTTGCTCGTCGATCTTCAGATCGCTCAACACCCGGGTGGCCGTTACGTTTAGCAGACCGCTTGCGGCTTGTGGGTGTTTGATATGATCATCGCCTGCTGCCGGCGTATTGACGAGTCTTTAGAGTCCTACACAGAGGTTTCCTGGCTCAAGCGAAACGAAATAGGAGCGCATATGAGATATGTGCGGGACCGAGAATAATGCGTGTATGTGATACCGTATTCCATTCTCACGATGAATGTATCGATTAGGTTATATGCGATATACCCTAGTTATCGAATCAAAGGTTGATTCGATAAGCCGATACATAGGATACTAGTCGGTTATATGCGATATGACCGGATCGTTAAATCAAGTGTTGATTTAATGATTTAATGTATAATTGTATATTTGATATATTACTTTGCATTAACTAGTATTGGTTCACTTTAAATGGATTTTCTCGCTCGGATGTGCACATTGTATATGTGATATACTTTTTGTGCACTTGATTGTATCATGTTTGATGATACATGCTCACTAGGGTTTGTGTAAAGATCAAACCATGGTTACATGATTATGGTTAGGGTTTTGTTTTATTCACTTATTTATTTATCCATTTCTTTTTGGAAAATAATTTGCATAAAGAGAAAATGGTGGCTTTCTTTGTTTGTACATTGAAGCTTCATGAAGCTTTGACCTTGTGACCATTTTGTCTTGATGCTTAACCCTAACCCTTCATTCTAACTATGGTTTATTCTCTACACCAAACTATGGTTGGCTTATGATAAGTATTCATATTATATTCTTTTTAGAATATAGATAATATAACACTTATCATCTTCTAGCTCTTCTTCTTCTTCATTCTTCATGAAGAAAGCAAGCTCCATCAATGGTGATTGATGGAAATGAGTGAGAAATCCAATTCTAAAGTTAACCCACTTCCTATTTCTTCATCCTCTACCTCTTGCCAAGTAGTAGAGTGTGTTTTCTTCACAAGTTTCTTGACTTGGTGAAGTCGGAGCTTGATTTAGCGATGCCTCGACGTAGATCATCTTCGGCATGGACATCGATGACCTAGCCCGTCCATTCTCCGATGAAGCCGACGCTAGAGCCCGGGACTTGTTATGGACAGCGAGGAGACTTCATTGCGGAGCTATGGAGGTGGAGAACCGGATCTACAAAGGTTGTATTTCCGTATCTCTTAGTTAAGTGTTAACTAGTTTATTGTTTCGCCTAGATTTCTAGCCAACGATCTGTAGTCGGGTTTCTCGGCACCTAGATTTTTGAAATTGGCATGGTTGATGCCTTTTGAGACCTCATTAGGATGCCTAGGAACCCTACAAAAATCCATGCTAAAACAAGTCTCAAATCATGCACCAAAATAGGAAAATCATCCCAGATTTCACCCTAGATGGAATCAGTCAAAACTAGACATACCCAGGGTCAAGAATAGAGGAAATGGGGGCATGCACGCAAAACGAGGCAGATCCACCCTGCTCTGGCCGCAATTTGCGGCCAGAAGGAATTAATTGGCGGCCGTACTATGGAGTTAGGGGCTAGGGTTTGGTCTGGTGGTTCTATAGTGCCTACACATCTCACTGCCAACTCAGTTTCATTTTTGGGGTCTCGGGGTGATAGCAGATTACACAAAACAGTCCCAGATTTCCAGTTTTTCCGATATCGGTTCCGTAATTCCGTATTTTGGTTTCAATTCCAGGTTTGGGTCCAATTTTTCATTACACCAGGGGTTCTAAGGTCACAATAAGCCTCAATCTCAACTTGATTTCAGTTTTACCCTAAACCCTCACTTGAATTCTCCAAAATCCACAAAACGACACAATATCGATATGAAACTAGTATGGATGCAATAGAAATGAGATACTACTCTAATAGGTACAGAAATTACCTCCTTTGGCAACTCAAGAAAATTCTTGAGTTGCTCAAAGTCCTCCAAATCCAATCTTGCTAGGTTCAATGTGTAGCTAGTGAGCTCGGGAACATTTTTTGTGAAGTGGGAATGGGGTTTTGGCTTTGTTTTCAAGGTGGATCTAGGGTTTCATGAAGAGGGAGAGTGAGGGAGAAGAGAGAGCAACAGCAATAAGGGAAAGAGAGGAGAGAGAATGAGAAGGGGAAAATGATGAGGGATGGTTCAAAAAAGTGGGGGTTTGACTTGGTCTCTCTCTCACTCATTACCTACCCTTTTTCCTTTTCTTTTCTTTTCCTTTATCTTTTCCTTCTCACTCCAATAGTGAATCCAAATGAACCATGGCTACAAAAATGTAACACAAGTGTAACTAGTGTGGAAAATGATATATGCACATTTTTGCACAAAAATGCTAAAAATCCAATTAGCGATTCTTAATCGCGATTAGCACTAAATTAGCATATAACTAATCTTAAAAACTTTAAAATGGCATAATTCCATAAAATACCTTATTTTAGAATTTTCGAAAATTTTCCAAATTTTTTTTCCATTTATTTGTATTTAATTCCACCCGAATATTAAAATATTCATTAAAATAATATTAAATTATAAAAATTCCCGAAAACAATATTTTATTATTTTGGAAGTGTTACAATCTACCCCCCTTAAAGAAATTCGGTCCCCGAATTTAAATTTAAAACCCCCAAGCACGAAAACAATTCGATACAAATTCCAAGGGCTCCGAAATCATCAATACATAAAACGTCACAGCGCAATGCATGCGCATGCGTACTGAGCAGATAACTCAAAAACAACACTCCATCAAGCATCCCGCAATCATCGGAGTCATGATAAATACACAATGTCAAATCCAATACAAAACCGATATGATATGGATCAGAATTACACATGTAGACATCCAATCTATACATGTGAATAGCCGATGTAAAAGCATGCCAAATCTTTTTAAATCGCTGTGCGATGCGCGCAACACTGCACAGTGGTGGACGTTGTTCATAAGAAAATAACTATATATGCGTATATATATATATATATATATATATATATATATCCTTTGTTTACTAAGCACGTTCCGCCGTTTTGAAAACAATTAGAAGGGTTTCCTGTTTTTAAAACGTTCCGTGTCATATCGGACACGTAGGTATATACTGAGACTATAGCTTGCTTTTTGGAAATCCCTTCGATAGCTATCGATGCATGCAAAATATATCCAGGTACTGTCCTCTGACTAGTCCTGCTCGGTATGAAAACAAATATCCAATATCATAAAAATGTACTGCTCCAAAAGGAATAAATCCCAAAAATACACATAACACCACCCTGTGCGTCTGGTGCGCACGGAAATCAAAATCCATATATGTGCCATACAGGTGCACAAAACAACATCTAGGTGCAACGGGTGTGCATGAAACATCTGTCATAGGCAACGTGTGTGCCTGACAGCCCAAACTCCGGTGCATCTGATATGCACGAAGAAATCTCGATTTAGTGCATCGGGTGTGCACCAAAATCGTATCTCAAGGCCTGCGCCCAACATGCGCGAAAATCCAAATCGGTGCATCCATCGTGCACGAATGAAAATCTAGACCCTGCGCACTCAACATGCACGGAATCACAAAATCCAATAGCAACGCCGAACATGCGTAAGTCCAGTCAAAAGCACGTAGTGCAAGAATCCACATCAATATCACAATCAAAATCGATATATCGAAAGACATCAAATCGAAGTCAGGTGCAACTGTAATGCACAAAATGTAAATCCGGTGCAACAAAGGCACGAAATATAAATCTGATGTGATAAACACAAGAAGCATAAAACTGGTGCGACAAACGCACGAAGTATAGAACTGGTGCATCCCATGCACAAATACCAGCAATAACTCAAATGCGTAAGCAGCAACACTAAGTGTACCCAGATATAAAGAAAATCATAAACGTGCGCAACTGCGTGCACCAAACACATATCAATGCACTACAAGCACATATAAGTTATGCCGAGTGCAAAAATCAAATCGTGTGCGTAACATATGCACAGCATCAAATCAACCGTATGAAATCCATAAAGTCATGAGCAGGTGCAGCCAAGGCACGAAACGATATACAACGCGGCTCAATCAAATCAGGTGTACCGCGATGGAAAACTCACAACCGCGTGCATCAGCGTGCACAAATCAAAACACTAAGAGTACATAAAACTATGCTGGAAGCGTAAATCAAATCACAGGCATAAAATAGGCATGAAATCACAACCAACACCTCAAGAGTAATAAGTATGTGCAAGGTATAAATACCCAGTAGGTGCAACCATGGTGCACAAAATCAAATATCATGGAACTCAGTCATCAAGACTAAATCATGCAAATAGATCGCCAAAATACCGAAATCCCAAAGTGACGGATACGTGATAGTCGAATCACAAAATCACAAATCATAAATACCGTCGTCGGTATATCCTCCTTCAAAGTCGAGAAGGTGCTGGTACATCCAATGCTAGCGGCGCAAGATATCTACTTGCCTCTTGCTCGCGGCTGGCGTCCTCTGCCTCTGGTTCCTGATCTTTCCTATGGATTACCAACCTCGCAATCCACCGGCTCATCGGCCCGGTCAGGAGCGCTGACAGGAACGATTCCGTTCTGGCACTTCCTTGGTAATCTCTCGGTCAATCCTCACGACTGCTCGTAAAGCAATATGTCACTGGCGTCGGCTTCCAGCTCTCTAAATGCACGTCACACATCTGATCCTGGGTGCAAACACCATTGCAGCGGTGTCCTGAAAGGAATCCTGCTCAAGGTCTCTGCCGATCTTGCTTATGTCGATCTGTGCGGAGGCTGGTACTCTTGCTTAGTCTTTTCTCGTTCCATGGACATCTGTGTCCTCAGCACGGCATTTACTCAGAAATTGGTCGCATCCCAACGCTTCTGTAAGCATATCAGGCCTCTGGTCTCGACGGGAAGTAATGACAGCTTATCAGCGTCTCGCACGAACCTCTTGTCCCGCTTGTCTGTATCATCGAACATTCGATGTCGCGCCTTTATCTGCGCACTGCAATGTCCTCGGCTACGGTCCATCCGAAGTCTCTAACACGGACTCGAAATCACGAACTCGGTATCTTCATCACTCTGTAGAAGATATCTAGCCGAACACGTCCCCAGCGTGCATATCACATCTCTGATGTCAGCGGAGTGGAACGTCATCTCGTCGAGATCTCATGCAAACTCTTTACCCCACCTTGCTCCAATATCGACTGATTCGGACTCATCTCATCATGGCTACACAGACTGCGCTCCAACGGCTATCTCGCATCTGGAGTCTCCCAAGCAGTGTCCCATCACATGATATCCGAATGATGTCGAATCGTCCGATCGGCTCGTCAGAACCTCACAATCCCCCAAGAGCTCAACATCTCGGGTACAGTTTAATAGTATCGAGTACATACCACAGCATCGATGGTCCAGCCGTAGAAGGGCAAACCCAAGCCTCACAAATGGTGCCGCGGAACTGCCGCAAACCCTAAGGTTCAAAGGCTTTCACACGGTCATTATGTCGAGTTAGGGTTTCATTCTTCTAGAGGGTCTATAGAATCGCTTGCATGTCTTTCCGAATACTTTAAACTTGGAAAATGGGTTCCTGACATTCGATCGTCTCAATTGACTCTCAACGAATCTGCGTGAAGTTGCCTCTAGCTGGAATCAATCTATCTGATGGCCTCGCATCGGGGTAAGCGAACGAACCACATGTCCTAGTCATTCATCCTCGGTGACTAGCGACTCACTATCGTATCTCTAAGAATATGCTCATGCTGCAGTAGCTCAAATCATCTGGGCGATATCTCATCATTCGCAGCAACAACTGGCTCATTCATCGGTACGCTAAGCAGCGCCTCAACCATCCTGGATAAGCGATAATATCAACGGTCATCATAACCTGGCTGGCCTCTATCAGTGGCTCCATCCTCTGGTACCAATCGGTACATCCGAAAAATCTCGCAACAGCGATCTGTCAACCGCCCAAAGTGCGGAAACACAATAAGACGACGCCTCAATATGCAATCGTATGCCTCAGGAATCACGCCCTGGTCAGCCCTCGTCCCCGACGAGCTCATGCTGACACAACTCGAGCCGTAGCTCACTCTGCCCGTGCAATCGCGGCAGCAAAACCATAACCAGTATCGATGAAGGTAGATCATAGGAAGGAATATAATACGGTGCAAGGAAATGTACAACCTAAGGTTTCTTAAGCGGAGTGGCGTGTCGTAAGTATGCCGCGGAACATACCCACGGTACGTCACTCTACTTTAGTCATCTATTCCATCAACCAAGGGTCATCCTACACGATGAAAGTTCGGGTCTAATACCCCCTCGACTAAGTCTAAGTTCCGTAAGGTCAAGCCTAAGTTCCGTATATAAATAACGCCCTAGGCTCCACATAGTCAAACTCAGACTCGAACCAAGGTCAACCTAGCGGTCTGATACCAACTTTGTCACGACCCGAAAGAGCACGTGACTGGCCCTTGAACCATATGAAGTCTATAGGACCCCATCTGATCCAAGTAAGCCAAAAGCCCAGAAATCTAAACCATTTAAAGAGTAAATAAGGAAAACTGGTTTTGAAAAGTAAAGAAATCATGTTTCGAAAATCAAAGTTTTTAAATAACTAAGCCGAATGTGTATTTTTAAACTGTGTAACCTTTCCTGAAAATTTCGGCAGAGTTTCCTTTGTAAAAACTGGCCCCGAATGGGGTACAACAAGAATAATATATATGAACTGATAAAAGGCATCCCCAAGCGGGAGCTAGCTCTTCGTCAATCGACGGTCACAACCACGCAAGCAATAATAATATACAACGCCAAAGGGCGAGGATCAAACCCAAAAAGAAACTCAAAACAGTCAGAAAACCGTAATACTACTAGCGCGACTCTAAGGTCGAAATAATACAACACTGTTTTCTAAGTCTGAAACAATATACAAGTTTTGGTTGATGGAAATTCTAGATACAATAAATAATACATGAACAATGGCGGTTCTGATCAAAAGAACCCACCTAACCAAGCAAGTCACCCATAAGGAAGCAGTGTGCCCGAAATGCCGCTATGGAATCTGTACGGCAAAACCTGCAAGGACTGTGGCACAACGGGGGTGAGTTGCCAACTCGTGAATAGAAAAATATCTACAAGCAGAGATCGAATGCGCGACCCATCCTAGGTCAATACGATCAGATATAAATAAACCTCAATATGAATAAAGCTAAAGCATGCTAAACTGGCAATGTAATCTCTATACATGAGTGTAGTGCCAAGTGCTCGTGCTAGTGCCTCAGGTAATAGCATGTCATGACTATGAGGTATGATCAAAGTAATCAAATCTGCACACACGTGGATCCTGTCCACTCGTCACCCACTGACAATAACCACCATGCATGTAAATATCATAAATCATGTGCATGGGAATAATATGAGGATATAAACCATCTGTGTCCCTCGCGACACGTCAAAATCATGGAACCGGAGTGCCCAGCATCGACACTCGAAAACATCATGAAAACTGTACACAGCATCGGCACGTAAATCCTCATATATCGGGCTCCGTCAGTCCGGATCGGCCCGCGGGCTCTGTCTGCGGTATCGGCCCTCGGCCCCGACAGTATGCCCATATCCATCTATCGACACTGGTCAGTATCCTCCGGATAACCGCCAGGTCCAACCAATCACCGGTAGGTACTCGCCCGCCTCCAGGCTCAATCGGCAAAGCTCATCGATCATCTTGCCGAGGGGAACCATACCAGGTCCACCATGTACCCGCAATCGGCTCGTCCACTCCTCGATTCGGGTTTCACATGTCGCTCTCAGCACCGAGAAAACACATGGTGGACGCACTGAAATATCATATCAAGGGTAACCGGGTTTTTAAAGCAATGACATATTCTCTTTTGAAACACCCTCGGTTCCCAAATCCAGAAATATCATAGAAACAACATATCTCAATGCGTATAATCAAAGAGCATGAAGTATGCGACATGTAAAAGAAATGTAAGCATATCATCGTGTCATGCAAGGATCATATGCTGAATGCAATAGTACTACAGTGTAGTGACATGGCAATTATCGATGATAAGTGTGTGAGCCGGCAACAAGTGTACGTGGAACATATGCATCATCGATAATGGTGCCGGTGTCCTAGCAGCATGACTGAAATGTATCAACAATATAAGCGATGCAATGCAAACAGCATGAATGTGCGGAATCGAGTAATCAACGCAACAGTAGAGAACCTGCCTCAATAATTATATCATGCAACCTTGCCTTTTGAAATGAGACGAATCAGGGCTTTTGGTAAAACAAGGGCTACGGTGTTTTAAGAAAAGATACATCATTTGAAAATACCCGTATAAACCCTTCTGCATATCTTTAAAATATCCCCGATTCGTTAGTTTTGAAATAGGTATGACTCGGGTCTAGCCTAACGCTTACTATGCGAACTACGAACCCGACAATCAAGCCAATAGAGAGGGGTATGGAAACCACCTAAATCTGAGTCGATATCACAATATCTCATCACATGACAGGCATCACTACCATCATATCACATCTCCAATACGAACTCTGTCATGTCGCCAAATCTCAAGGTCTTAATCGCATTTCATCGACTCATCTCAATCCCACGTATCATCCTCAAAACCCATATATAAACACATAGTCCCATACCCATGTGTAGATATACACACCATCATATGCGCACAGACAATGAAAGAATGCATGCAAGTATATGTGTATGTGTGCAACCCCTACCCTAGGGTTTCGCACTAAACCAAACCAAAACATTCTTATCACCCATAATACCATTATCACCATCAATAATCCTAAACAACACATAATAAATATATGTGTGTATACGTATTCGTATACATCACCACGGACTGTGGGGGTGCTATACGCCATCCACCCGACTTCTCCCCGTAGATATAAATCTACTCACCTTGCGTCTCATGTGTCGGTGTCGCCATCTTCATCTTCTTTGTCTCACATCTCGTAGGGTACCTACAAGTATATCACAACGCTAAAGCACATGAAAATCACATCGGAAACCAAAATGGCACACGCTACGCCTATAGGTAAAAACCCATAACCTCGCATGCAAACACGATCAATATCCACCTGTCGTTGACGTCAAAACGCCACCCGACAGGAACGAAACACCAAATACCAAAATCCATGCTAAAACAAGTCTCAAATCATGCACCAACATAGGAAAATCATCCCAGATTTCACCCTAGATGGAATCAGTCAAAACTAGACATACCCAGGGTCAAGAATAGAGGAAATGGGGGCATGCACGCAAAACGAGGCAGATCCACCCTGCTCTGGCCTCAATTTGCGGCCAGAAGGAATTAATTGGCGGCGGTACTATGGAGTTAGAGGCTAGGGTTTGGTCTGGTGGTTCTATAGTGCCTGCACATCTCACTGCCAACTCAGTTTCATTTTTGGGGTCTCGGGGTGATAGCAGATTACACAAAACAGTCCCAGATTTCCAGTTTTTCCGATATCGGTTCCGTAATTCCGTATTTTGGTTTCAATTCCAGGTTTGGGTCCAATTTTGCATTACACCAGGGGTTCTAAGGTCACAATAAGCCTCAATCTCAACTTGATTTCAGTTTTACCCTAAACCCTCACTTGAATTCTCCAAAATCCACAAAACGACACAATATCGATATGAAACTAGTATGGATGCAATAGAAATGCGATACTACTCTAATAGGTGCAGAAATTACCTCCTTTGGCAACTCAAGAAAATTCTTGAGTTGCTCAAAGTCCTCCAAATCCAATCTTGCTAGGTTCAATGTGTAGCTAGTGAGCTCGGGAACATTTTTTGTGAAGTGGGAATGGGGTTTTGGCTTTGTTTTCATAGTGGATCTAGGATTTCATGAAGAGGGATAGTGAGGGAGAAGAGAGAGCAGCAGCAATAAGGGAAAGAGAGGAGAGAGAATGAGAAGGGGAAAATGATGAGGGATGGTTCAAAAAAGTGGGGGTTTGACTTGGTCTCTCTCTCACTCATTACCTACCCTTTTTCCTTTTCTTTTCTTTTCCTTTATCTTTTCCTTCTCACTCCAATAGTGAATCCAAATGAACCATGGCTACAAAAATTTAACACAAGTGTAACTAGTGTGGAAAATGATATGTGCACATTTTTGCACAAAAATGCTAAAAATCCAATTAGCGATTCTTAATCGCGATTAGCACTAAATTAGCATATAACTAATCTTAAAAACTTTAAAATGGCATAATTCCATAAAATACCTTATTTTAGAATTTTCCAAAATTTTCCAAATTTTTTTTCCATTTATTTGTATTTAATTCCACCCGAATATTAAAATATTCATTAAAATAATATTAAATTATAAAAATTCCCGAAAATAATATTTTATTATTTTGGAAGTGTTACATTTCCCCATCGAATAAGGTGCAGGATATATCATATATACCGCTGTGCAAAGCAAGAACTATATAAGCTGTCAAAAACTAAACCGCGAGTTTGTAGCATCTGCCAGTTTCGCTAAAGAGGTCACTCCCGGTGAAGGGATCTCGGCTCTTTCCCCATCGAATAAGGTGCAGGATATATCATATATATCGCTGTGCAAAGCAAAACTGTAGCTACCCTTTTTATAAAGTTTTGATTCTACAACATCTTTCGGTTTCTTTTCTTTTTATTAATCTCATTAATAAAATCCCATCAGCTTATGCTTCCTAAGCATCACAGAAGAAACAAAAGCAGTAATATTTATATATCAGCATATATATATAGTATAAGCATTCGTCTCAGGCAGTAATATGATCTCATCATAGAACATTGCAGCAGAAGAACATATATGAAATATTGGATATACTAGGACGTCCGTGTTTTCAATACGAGCCTGCATAAAACACGGATTCCACAGTCGCGATGAATAGCCAAACCCATATCCCTAGACCCCTATGAGAGCGGCAAGTAACACTGCCAATTCTAGGATTAGGAGACCCGGTCTCGACTCCTCGAGATGGCCTCCTACTGGACCCTAGAACCCGGTTACTTGTGCTCCCCTTCTTGGGTCTACCTAATGCGGAAAAGTAAATAATATACACTGGTGACATCAACCTCAACCTGGAAGTGCCCCAATAAAAGAATATTACAAACAAATGAATTTTACATGAATGAAAATAAAAACCCTCATCTCACATAAAACCCCCGGCTATTTAGAACGCGGCGATCCAATATAACATATCACAGCAACACATAATATCATATATCATCAACGTAAGTAAATATGCGCATCCCAATTGTCGTTGACATATAGCAACGAAACCGGCGATATCACATATTACACTTACGGTCACCGAAAAGAAAGTGTAAAACTACAACATTTGGAATCCACAATCTCTTTAGACATCGTAAATCCGAAATATCACATATTTCGCATTTCATGCCTAACTGTATGAATTCCACATATTGTATCACATTCCAGATAAATAGACAGTATTAAACTTTTTGAACAGATAATCAAATACCCAAGATTTCCTAAATCGCTCAACACTTGAGCGGAGTTCAAATAATCCCAGAATATGTCACAGTATCGGTGATCCAGCCGTAGAAGGGTCAAGCCAACGCCTCACATATGGCACACCGTGCTGCCCCATACCCTAAGGTTTAGAGGCAGTTCAAGACGGTCACATAATCGAGTTAAGATTTGTTGTCTTCTAGAGGGTCCACCGCTTAACTTATACAATTTTCCGAAAGATTTAAACCCGATAAAAATTCAACACTTGAAAGTTTTATGTGCCGGGAAAAAGTGAGTTAATGATATCCGTTCGAACATTTTAACAGTTTCTAAATATCCGGAAATAATAACGAATTTAAATTTTCCGATCGAATCAACGATTACAAAATAAACCCCAGAAAACTCAACACTTGAGTCAGATTAAAAATACCCAGAAAATATAAATCACGGAATATAATATTACGGTTGAAAAATTAGTGCACAATCCTTCCGTACGGCCGCGGATCCGCGGTCCAAGCGTGGTAAGGCCGCGGATCCGCGGCGGTTTGTACGTATTAGGCACTCGTTTTTCAGCTCTGTGTTTATATTTCCCTGCTTGTATTTTAAAGAATTTTTAATTCTGAAAAATCACAGTTTTGAAAAAAAATCCAGAGAGGGGGTCGATTCGTCGTTTCGGGGTTCGATCGGAGTTTTAACTTCGTATACACGTCGCCTAATGCTCTAGCTAGGCTCTGATACCATTGTTGGTCAGGCAGCCACCCCATCCAATAGGGTCACCGTGGCACCAACGGATCCCTCAGCAGCTACTTTTTACGCATGCCCCCTTGCGAGGACTACAACCCGCCGGAACACCTTCCGGTCTCAGGACACCCTGGGGGTAAGAGCCTATGCTTCCCCACACTGTCACACAGTGAGAACCCCCCATAGGTCGACATCTAATGCCTAATAGCTCTGATACCACTGTAGGGTTTCTAGGCACTCTTGTGAAGGTTCATAAGGCATCAAACATGCCCAAATAAAAATTTAGACGTGCCGAACAACCCAAAGCCGGGATCTTTGCTAGATTATTAGGGTTAAGCATGCAAGTAAACATCTTTACAACTAAAAGTGAGGGATTACAAGCTTTGTAGTCCGCTCCTTCGCTTCATAAGCTCCGAGTAGAAGTCCCTTCGCCGCGATCCATGATCTCCCGGGCTCAAGAGAGGCTCCACGACTCGAACGATCCATGCTAGCTTGTAGTGTTCCGTTTCTCCGATGATCTACGTCGAAGTTGCTATAACTCAAGCTCTCTCACTCTAATGAGGTGAACACCCTAATCTAATGGGCTAAATTAGATGAGAATGATGGAGTAGTATTTAGCTTTCTTATTATATCATAATCTCACATGAAATCATCACAAAAGGAATTTCTAGTAAGCTTTCTTAAAGCTAAAGAGAGAGGAAGAAGATGAATAATGAGAATCATTCCTTTTGTCATGAATAATGAAAAGAGTATATCAATAATAATGCAACCATGGTTAATGATGATTAGGATAACCCTTGTAGAGAGTTAACTAAGGCTAGGGTTTGGTTGGGTTAAGATATGAGTCATAAGAAAATATCTATCATAATATCTTCTTCATGACAAAAAAATAACTTCTAGAAGGTGCATGAAGCATCTAACACTAATCAAACCCTAACCTCATTTAATCATCACTAAACATGTTTTATTATTAATCATATCATGTCACAATAATATATATCATATATATATTATATATTTGCAACAAAAGAAAATAATACAATTAACATATATCGCATATATATCAATGTATTATCCGGTGAGAAAATGAAATAATAAAGTGAGCCAATATTAGATAATGTAATACAATATATCATATATATTATTTTACATTAAATCATCGAATCAACACTTGATCATGTACATATTCATCGAATCAACACTTGATCCGATGAGCCGGTTCATATTTAAATATCGCGAGAATGTAATACGGTATCTCATATCGCATTATCCTCGGTCCTGCGCATATCCCATATGTGCCTCTACTCCGTTTTGCCTGAGCCAAGAAACCTCTGTGTAGGACTCTAAAGAATCGTCAATACGCCGGTAGCAGGTGATGATCATATCAAACACCCACAAGCTGCAAGCGGTCAGCTAAACGTAACAGCCACCCAGGTATTGATCGATTAGAAGATCAACAAGCTAGCCTGTGCGTTCTCCTGTGAATCCAATCAGTAACACTCCCGTACAGTCCGGTCTCTTCGTCTGATATGTCGCATATCAAGTCTAGGGGTGGTATACGTCAGACCCCAGTAACCGATAAGTCGTGTCGATGTGTGGCTCATAACGGGTCGAGAAACTACTGGTAACACTTACCAGTAAATCTCTATATCAGCCCTGGCCAGGAACTTCCAGTTATAGCCAATCGAACACAGCACAACATCAACTCCCTATACCGGGAGAGACGAATCCCCTCCTATCGCTCATTGCCTCCATGTGATTCGGGACTGTACCCAAAAGCCACCGTTTTGCATGCCCTCTTGGACGTGGTAAGGTGGAAATCAAAGCACAGTGGGAATCACACAAGACTCTATGACGATCTCGGGTCTACAGACTACCCTGTACCAGTGTCCCCGGAGAACTGCCATCTGACGTGTGGTATATCACCATCTGGGAGTTCTCGGCGAGTCCGTCCAGTATACCCAGTCTCCACTGAGCACCCGTACACCATCTCTGATGTCAAACACCAATGGATATGGGATCATCCATCGCCCATCATATGGGTCAAGATGCGTATACGCTAGTCTACTCTGGTGTATCGATGCCCTGTCTCGATATACCTTCGACTAGGAACAGTTATAGGATGTACTCATCGACTACCGTGGCCCCACTAGTATGATCTCATCATAGTCCCAGTAGTCGAGTACAGATCCTAAGGGCTTTATCAACATGTGAGAGAAAAACAGTAAACTAATACAAGTCAACATGTTAAGATAAAGAGAAACCAAATAGCATACTATCATGACGAGCAAGAAAGTCCTCTCTATATATATCCAAGCATCCATTATAATATACATCATATGTACAACAATGGCCTCTAGGGCATATACATAACTAACAACTATCATGCCGAGCAAGAAAATCCTCCCTATATATGTCCAAGCATCCACTACAATATACATCACAAGTACAGTAATGGCTTCTAGGGCATACACATAACTAACAATCTCCCACTTTCACTAAGGCCATTTGTTATAGTATCTCATACCCAACGCCCCATAAAAGTCTCTCTAGAGAAAGGACTCTGTGAGTGGATCCGCCGTGTTATCCTTCGCGTCAACTCTCCTTACCTCGATCCCTTGGAGATCAACCATCTCCATGATCAGGTGATACTGTCCTCAGAATATGTCTGGATCGCTGATGGGACTGGCGTTCCTAGGCTAAAGCCACAAATCTATTGTTGTCACAATAACAGTTATTGGACGCTCAATGGTAGAAACCATGTCCATCTCATGAACAAGAATTATCCAGACATCCACTTTGGTAGCATCGTTGGTAGCGACGTATTCAGCCTTTATCGTCTAGATTACTACGGTATCTAGATTGGAACTCTTCCAATATACCGTCCATCTACTGAGGGTAAAGACAAAGCCCATGACTGAGTTTCAGTCGACCTTATCACTCTGGAAGCTAAAATTGGTAAAGGACTCCCACTGGAGTTCACCGTCACCAAACCCCAAGAACATTTCTTTAGTGCTTCTCAAGTACTTAAGAATGTCTTACACATCTTTCCAGTGATTCTCCTAAAATCCGATTGATTCCTGATCACTACACCTAGTGAGATAGCTAATCTAGTCTGGTACATAACATCATATACATGATAGAGCCTACTGCCGAAGAATAGGGTATCCCTTGCACGTGAGCTCTCTCCAAATCAGTCTCGGGAGACATATTTTTGGAGAGAGTGATTCCTGAGTAAGTGGGCGAACCACCATACTTAGAATCCTCCATACTAAACCCCTTTAGTATGGTGTTAATGTATCTCGATTTGGGACACTCCCAACATCCACTTAGATCTATCACCATAGATCATAAACAACAAGATGTAGTAAGTATCATCCAGATCTTCTATGGAGAATCCCCGTGATAAGAGGAGTTTGACCGAGTGTAGCATAGGAAACCATTTTCTATCAAGAGTATGTTATCTACGTACAATACGTGGAAGACAACCATATTCTCTAATACCTTCTTATATATACAAGGTTCATCTCCTTTTTTGATGAAGTCAAACACTTTGACTGCCACACCAAAACAGATGTTCCAACTCCGCGATGCCTGCTTTAATCCTGATGGACTTAAGCATAGCTTTGAAAGTCTCAACTTTTCTGTAAAGTCTTGATTTCGGTTAGTGTTAATTTAGACGGTAATGCGGGTTTATTGTAAAAAGTTTACCAATTCGGGTTACTCACATTTTATAACATTTAATTATTATTTTAATATTATTTGTTATGGGCATACACGCACGTGTGCACGTAAATGTGAGGGTTGTTTGTGCTAATCTAGTATTAGTGACCATGACACTTAAACCCAAATCTAATCCCTTGCTTTAATCCTTTTGCTTTAACCTAGCCTTAATCTTCTAGATAATTGTTCTGAGAAGGAGAGAGATATTTACTTTGGGTTTTTATTTGTGAGAAAGGTGGCATGGTGACTTGGTATGAATGCATTAATGGGGGAATTAATGCAAAGGATACACTCACCTCTCTCTCTCACCCTACACTCACCCCTCTCTCTCATTTCCTCACACTCTCTCATTCTTTCTCTCTTAAATTCTTTCATATTTCTTCATCTCTCTAAGCCTAAAGTGAACACTTCATATTCCAACACAAATCCATCTCAAATCCATCACAAAAATTACAAAATCTCACCAAAATCACATCTTTGATCTAGTTTTGCCTCTTGGATGCCTAGGAGCTAGGAAAGCTTGGATCTTTGAGTTCTTGAGGATAGGTAATGATCTCTATCTGTTTTTTATGTTGTGGTAGTGATGTGTAGCCTTTTAGTTTCAGTTTAGATAGTGTAAAGTTATGTTTTGTTCATAATATCGTATTTTTAGTGTCGCTTTATGATATCTGTGTTCTGCTGTGACCCGGGGTGTGTACTAGAAAACCAAACAATGTAGTTGTGTTGTACCAGAGACCATAGGACATCACCTCAAGCACGAACCACCCTGCTCGGACCTCGGCCGGCGACATGAAGAGGATTTCCGGCGACATCGTTTTTCGGGAGGAGTTAGGGTTTGGGTTTTTGTGGGTAGGTGTCTGCTTTGGTTTAGGTATGTTTGGTCTTGTTTAGTTCTTATGTTTTCTTTGTATGAAAAATCTGGGACCACATAGGTAGTTTCTAGTGATACGACTACGCGCGATACGTTATCCGACACGGTCCGTCACTTCGTGTTGGTTTTGCTCTTGGGTTGGTTTCGTCGTGTCGCTCCGTACGTTAGCCACAATACGAACACTTGGGAGTAGGGTTGGAGTTGGTGTGTCGATAAAACGTAGTTTGTTCGTGTTTTTGGTCGTTTACTAATATACACTTGTGTTATCATTTTGTTGTTTTAGGTTCGCAGGAGAGGACTTCGGACGCTGCGAAGAAGGGGAAATAGGTGGTTGGCTTTACTTAGTTAGGACGGTTGGTGAGTAGATTTAACATCTATAGGGGAATCGCCCGCATGGCGTTATGCGTCTGGGCTAGAGATGTTATGTTTTGTCGCATATTCTATTGCATATATAGAGTTGCGCATACATATTACTGCTTGGTTATTGTTGTGCTTGGACTAGTATCCTTAGGACACTGCAGTATTATTGACGGCTTATGTTGCACAAGCACTGATTGTATACTACACACACCGTCAATAATTGCCATGACACACACAACACCCTTAGAGATATGATATTGTTTTGTTAGGGACATTGAGACATTGATTCATATTTCTTTGTTCATATGACTTATAGCATACCTGTATACCTACATGCTTACACATATGCCCTGACATGCTTACATGCTAGTTACCCATATACCTATATGGTAGTGTACCATTAGTGATAGATATATACACATATAAGACATAGCTACATGTACATCTTACATACATACATATACCTGGAGGGTATTACAATGTATGGATAGGTATAGACACATACCTTGCTACAGCTACTTTGACATCATACATACTTATATATGGACACACATATTTTGCTATACCGACATGGTTACACATACTTTGTTATAGCTACATGTTCACCTGTATATGATGTTGCATCTGATTTCGGAGGAAATCAGGAACCGCATGAAATATTTAGTAACTTGTTGCAGTTAAATAGCTGTTTTCCTTTATATGCTCATATTACTGTTTCATGTTGCATATATTACATTCATGGATTTCATATGATGTTCTCTGATATTTTTACTGCTATGTATATATAACAGTGGAATGGGACGCTGTTATATATGCCTATACACATACATTAGTGGAATTGGACGCTAATATCTGTGTATTGATTCATGCATCCATACGTATTCGCTACTTGATGTTTTCTGGATTTGAGGACCGTGGTGGTTTCATGGAATTATACAAGTATTCTTATTCTTTACTTGATATTTGGATGGATCCACTTGAGATTTGTTTTAAAACCGATACGGAATCGAGAGTGTCGATGTTGGGGGCACTTAAGATTCAGAGGACGTATATACCGATACGTGGAACACAAGTGTCGAGTGAGATACTTGAGTTTCGAGGAACGTATAGATATCAGAAAGACCGATACGTGGATCACGGGTGTCGATACCGAATACTTACGATTCGAGGAACGTATGGATATGAGTATTTCTGTGTCGATGCTTGACACTTGTTTCATGATGTTTTTGGGTGTCGATATTTGACGCTCACTTTATATGAAACTTACTTGATACTGATATTGGACATACAGGATATGTGAGATATACTGATGTTGTACATACATGATATGTGAGATATACCGATGTTGTACATACAGGATATGTGAGATATACTGATGTTATACAAACAGGATATGTGGGATATACTGATGTTGTACATACATGACATATGAGATTTACTTGATGTTGTACATTAAGGATGTACGAGACTTACATGATATGAGAGCCAATTTGGAGGCTGATTTGTGGAAATTGGGAATTAGATTGTCTTGTTGGATTTTGGTCCTACCACGAGGTTAGGATTTCCATGGGAATGATATGTTTTATTCCATACTCCATATTTATTGTTTATGCACCGCTTCATGTATTAGTTGTACCTGATAGAGTACTTTCCATGACTGTTGCATTTACATACTATTATATGCATTGTTTCATGTATTAGTTGTACCTGATAGAGTATCTTACATGATTATTGTATACAGATCGTCATATTATTGCTTCATGTATTAGTAGTACCTGCTAGTGTACCTTTCATGACTGATGCATTACATATGGCCATTTACTGCTGATAGTTTGCATATATTAGATTCGCGCTGTACGTGCATACTTGTGATTACCTGCATATGTTATTTACTATTCATGAGTTGGCAACTCACCCCCGTTGTGCCACAGTGTTTTGCAGGTGTTCCTCAGGATAGTCAGAGGCAGGGCTATTTCCATCCATCGTATCATCTTTTGCTGCGGATACCGCTTCTCCTGACAGTATGCAGTTTTGCTTAGGTAGGTTTTGCGGTTATCCAATGTTGCCTGTTGTATATCCATTGTATCATGTACTCTCCATCTACTATTATCTTGTATGACTTAGAGACTTGATATGAGGACGATATTGTGTATTATTTTGTGACTTGGAGGTTTTTATGCAGTTTTATATATATCGTCTCTTTCTTCGCTACGGCGTCGTATATCTGTGTGGTGGTTGTTTTCCGCCGTTGGGCGTGGATTTTGCTCCCGTTTGGGATGCTTTTACTTATATATTGTTGTACCCATTTTTGGGGGCTTGTTTTACAAACGAGGTGCTGCCAAAATTTTAAAGAATAAAAGTTGGACTTTAAAGAATTTAGTTTGAGATTTCAAAAGTTTTAGCAATGTTCTTATTTCTTGTCTTTTAATGGTTTAGATTTCTGGGTTTTGGCTTTTTTTTACTGTGTTACGCCTGTAGACGTTGCGTAGTATTAGGGCCGTCACGTGCCAAATTCGGGTCGTGACAAAGTTGGTATCAGAGCGCTAAGTTTTACCTTTCGGAGGATGATCTTGGTATGATGGAGTAGGTAGCTTAAAGCAGAGTAGCGTAGTGTGTGTATGTCCATGGCATACTCACGACGCGGTACTCCGCTTAAAGCGACCTAAGTACAAATTGCTTGAAATTCCTTCTGTGATGATACTTATCCTTGTGATTCGATTTCCGTGTTCATATCGAATCCTTCTTCCATTTATAGCTTTTTCCGCCGATGACTATGAGGACTCAGAGTGATGCAGCGAGAGCCGAGGTCAGAGTTGACTCGTGTGGGATGAGGACTGACTAGGATGGCACGCTCGTTGCATCGGACCATGTGGATCCGCTTTCGATAGATCATATTGATAGGCTTGTGGCAGAGATGCATGATTTGCGCCAGACGATGAGTTCTTTGGTTGAGGCCATTCGAGCGCAGCGACAGAAGGTTGTCACCCCTGTTACCCAGTTGTTCCTTGCAGTCAGCACTCAGCCTTGTGTTACTTATACAGCACCAGTGGACGCAGCCTGTTTTGACGAGGAGCGTCTTTCCGAGACTTTGGGAGTTCCGGAACAGAGGAGGGCTCGTACAGGTGTACTAGCCCAGAGACAGAGGCCTAGGCGTCGAGACGGATTTCGTGACCGTCGCGGGAGTAGCAGAGGCTTGGGACGAGGACAGTCGTTCAGCTCTTATCCCCAGGATGGTCAGCAGTTTTCTTCCGGATATTATCATGCGAGAGTTTTCCGACGTGTTCCAGATGAGCCGGCGGAGCTTAGGGAGCTTAAGGATCAGCTGCAGAGTTTTGTGTTGGGGGACTTGTGCGTCCGAGTGTTTCGCTTTGGGGAGCTCCTTTTCTGTTCGTCAGGGAGAAGACGGCAGTTTGAGACTGTGTGTTGATTGATCGTCAATTGAACCGAGTTACTGTATGGATAGGTATCCTTTACCTCGCCTTGACGATTTGTTCGATTAGCTCCAGAGTGCGAGACATTTTCTAAGTTTGTTTGAGATCAGGTCATCATTGTTGCAGGTTCGGAGTGATGACATTCCGAAGACTTCTTTTGTGCGTGCTACGGGCGGTGTGTATGTTTTGGTGGTGTCGTTGGACTCACCGGTGCCTTAGCAGTATTTGTGGATGTGATGAACCAGATTTCTTCAGGCCGTTTCTCGACCAGTTTATTGTTGTGTCATTGATGACATTCTGGTCTATTCCAATGTATCGTGAGGAACAGGAACAACACTTGAGTATTTGTTTTACAGACATTGGGAGAGCCCAGCAGTTTGCTAAATTCGTGGAGTGTTCCTTCAGGCTTGTTTGTGTGACTCCTAGGTCTAGTAGTTATGGGAGACAGTTTTCGTATGGACCCGAGAAGGATCGAGGCCATACAGCTTTGGCCCATACTTATATCCGGGACAGAGGTCCGCAGATTTAGGCTTAGCAGGTTTTTACCGCCGTTTCGTGCAGGAGTGCTTGTGTATCGCTGCACCGTTGACTGAACTGACTGGGAAGGAAGTTCTTTTTCTGTGGATTGAGGCATGTGTGCGGAGTTTTCAGCAGTTGGAGATTCGGTTGACAACTGCACCAGTTCTTTCTTGTTTTCTGGTTCGGGCGACTTTGTTGTTTAACTGTGATGTTTCGCGAGTGGGGCTCGATTTTGCGTTGATGTGGTAATATAGAGTTATCACTTTTGCTTCCCGATAGTTGGAGGAAGTACGAGCAGGATATTCCACTCATGATTTGGAGATGGTCGCGGTGGTCGCGCGTTGAAGATCCGAGGACACTACTGTTCGGAGAGTCGTGTCAGATTTTCACGGACCACCAGAGCTAAATGTACATCTTCCTGCAGCGGGTTTTGATTATTGAGACAGCACCGTTGGATGAAGCTTGTGGAGGATTGTGTTTGTGAGATCCTTTATTACCGTGGCAAGGCGATTGTGGTAGCCGATGCTTGAGTCGTAGGCCCGGGGTTAGCTTGTCCCAATTGTGCGCAGATCAGAGACAGCCTTCTGCAAATTTACAGTTTTATGTGATCGTTGAGTACAGCTAGATTCGCCTCTACTGAAGGGACAGCTTGCTCATATCCGCGCCCGTACACTTTTCTTTAAATCGTTTTCGTGAGGTATAGCCCATCGATGCTCATTGTCTGTGATACTGGAGCACGTTCGGCAGGGTAAAGATTCGGAATTCTTGATTTGTGACTAGGGTGTGCTACATTCCGGACTCGTTGGTGTATACCTGATACTGATAGGTAGAGACGCGAGGTCCCAGAGCAGGCACATCGGTCAGCTTTCTGTGTTCATCCAAGTGCCGCCAAGATGTAACGTGACTTGAGAGTTAGTTACTGGTGGGCAGGATGAAAAGTGAAGTTTTGGATTTCGTTCAAGGTGTCTGTCTTGTGGTGAGCTTAGGTTGAGCAACTGAGACCGGCTGGAGAGTTGCGACCTTTAACCATTCCGGAGAGGGAATGGGAGCAGATCTCCATGCATTTTTGTTGTGGCGTCTACCCAGGTTTAGTCAGAGGGCGACTCCATTTGGGGTGTTTGTTGTCCGGTTATTCTCAGTTTGCTCAGTTGTTCTTGTTAAGTATGTGCGTTTGCACGGAGTTCCTTCATGCGCTGTATCAATAGAGGCACCTTGTTCGCTAGCCATAGTTGGCAGAAGCTTTAGGAAGCCTTGGGTACTGGATTAGCTTTAGCTCCGCTTTTCCATCTGTGGGACGATGGTCAGTTGAGCGGACTATACAGACTCTGGAGGTTATGCTTGTGTGTACGTACTTATTGTTGTTGGCTGTTGAGATCGTCACTTGCCATCGTTAGGGTTCTCCTTCGATAGCTATTATCAGGAGACATTCCAATTGGCAACCTTTAGGTTTTGTTGTTAAGTTGTGTCGATCGCCATTCTGTTTTTTCTGACTCTGCGTAAATAGGATTTTGGACCCCAGCTAGTCTAGAGACTTCGGAGATGATCCAGTTGGTTCAGGTCAGGATGAGGACAGTCCAGTACAGACAGAGGTCTTATGTCGATCGTGGTGGTCGCAGACTTGAGTTCGTAGTGGGAGGTCATGTATTCCTAAGGATTTTTTGATGATTTACGTGTTGAGTTTTGGGAAGCTTATCGCAGGATTGTAGGTCCTTTTGAGATCCTTTAGGCGAGTTAGTTCCGTTGCCTTTATTTTGGCACTTCCGCCCAGATTATTGAGTTTTCACCCCGTATTCCTTGTGTTGATACTTTGCAAATACGTTCATGACCTTTCTCACATGATTCAGCACCAGACCATTTAGCTTGGACGCGATCTTTTCGTTCACCGGCAGCCATTTGTGTTAGTGGCTCGGCAGGTGGAGAAACTTCGGTCAAGGGTCTTGCCATCTGTAGAGAGTTTTCTTGGGCGTAGCCGTATAGTGAGGTGATCACTTAGGGGGTTGCGAACGAGATTTGGGAGTTTTATACTCATCTCTTTGAAGGTACGCTTAGTGAGAATTTTAAATTCGGGGACGAATTTTTATAAGGGGGGAGATTGTAACGCCTTGATTTCGGTTAGTGTTAATTTAGACGGTAATGCGGGTTTGTAGGGTTGCTGGGCACGCTCACAAGGTTCTACGAGGCATCAACCATGCCCGATTAAAAATTTAGCCGTGCCGAACAACCCGAAGCCGGATCCTTAAACGAGGGTTTAGGCGAAAACAAGTATGTTAAACACTTCAACACTAAGTGAGAGGGATTACAACCTTTGTAGATCCATTCCTTCACTTCTTAAGCTCCATGTTGAGGTCCCTTCGCTGCGATCATCGTGTTCTGGACTCTCGAGAGGCTTCACGAAGAGAATGATGCAACCTTTGCTTCCGATCTTCGATACAAAGATGATCTACCTTGAAGTTTCGTTAACACAAGCTAACACTCATGAAATGATGTGAACACCCTCATCTAAATGGAAAGGATAGATGAGGATGATGAAGTAGGATTATTCCTCTCTTTTATTTTCATTTACTCACTCATTTTTCATCACAAATAAAAAGCAAGAAAGCTTTGCAAAAGGAGGAAGAAGAAGAAGAATAGTGATCCATTTTTTTGTGATGAATAATGAAAGGATTAATATGATAAATAATGCAACCATGGTTGACTTAACCATTGTAGAGAATTAACCAAGGGCTAGGGTTTGGGTTGGGTTAAATATGAGTCATAGATAAATATCAACACAAATATCTTTATCATGACAAAAAGAAACCTTCTAGAATCTACTAGAAGTCTTAACCCTAATCCAAACCCTAATCATGTTTATACTCCACTAAACAAGTTGCATTAGTTATCATATCATGTTACAATATTATATATCACATATATAATATTTATCGTAACAAAATAAAATAATACAATTAACATATATCACATATATATCAATGTATTACCCGAGTGAGAAAAAGAATCTTTTAGTGAGCTAATATTAGTTAATATAATTTAATATATCATATATATTATTATACATTAAATTATCAAATCAACACTTGATCCGACAATCCAGCTATATCGCATATAACCGACTAATATTTATCCGTACCGATTCATCGAATCAACACTTGATCCGATGACCCGGCTGATATCAAATATCGCGAGAATATAATACGGTATCTCATATCGCATTATCCTCGGTCGCGCACATATCACATATGTGCCCCTACTCCGTTTTGCCTGAGTCAAGAAACCTCTGTGTAGGACTCTAAAGAATCGTCAATACGCTGGCAGTAGGTGATGATCATATCAAACACTCACAAGCTGCAAGCGGTCAGCTAAACGTAACAGCCATCCAGGTATTGAGCGCTCAGAAGATCAACAAGCAAGCCTGTACATTCTCCTGTGAATCCAAACAGTAACACTCCCGTACAGTCCAGTCTCGTCGTCTGATATGTCGCATATCTCGCTTAGGGGTGGTAAACGTCAGCCCCCAGTAGCTCGATAAGTCGTGTCGATATGAGGTCTATAATAGTTTGAGAAACTACTGATAACACTTACCAGTAAATCTCAACAACCCTGGCCAGGGATTTCCGGTTATAGCCAATCGAACACAGCACAACATCAACTCCCTATACCGGGAGAGACGAATCCCCTCCTATCGCTCATTGCCTCCATGTGATTCGGGACTGTACCCAAAAGCCACCTTTTTGCACGCCCTCTTGGACGTGGTATGATGGAAATCAAAGCACAGTGGGAATCACACAAGACTCTATGACGATCTCGGATCAACAGACTACTCTGTACCAGTGTCACCGGAGAACTGCCATCTGACGTGAGGTATAATACCATCTGGAAGTTCTCGGCGAGTCCGTCCAGTGTACCCAGCCTCCACTGAGCACCCGTACACCATCCTTGATGTCAAACACCGATGGATATGGGATCATCCATCGCCCATCATATGGGTCAAGATGCGTATACGCTAGTCTACTCTGGTGTATCGATGCCCTGTCTCGATACACCCTCGACTAGGAACAGTTATAGGATGTACTCGTCGACTACCGTGGCCCCACTAGTATGATCTCATCATAGTCCCAGTAGTCGAGTACATATCCTAAGGGCTTTATCAACATGTAATATAGAGACAATCAGAGTACATGTTAAGATAAAGTACAACCAGATAGCATACTATCATGTCGAGCAAGAAAGTCCTCCCTATATATGTCCAAGCATCTATTACAATATACATCGTATATACAGTAATGGCCTCTAGGGCATACATATAACTAACAATCTCCCACTTGCACTAGGGCCATCTGTTGTGGTATCACATACCCAACAATTAGCTTCGGTTGAAGTATCTCATACTCAACCATCCCATAAAAGTCTCTACTGGGAAAAAGCCTTTGTGAGTGGATCCGCGCTGTTGTCCTCTGTGTCTACTCTCCTAATCTCGATCTCCCTGGAGATCAACCATCTCCATGATCAGGTGATACTGCCTAAGAATTATATCTGGATTTCAAATGGGACGGTAGTTCCTTGGCTAAAGCCACAACTCCATTGTCACACAATGGTAGGAACGAAGTTCATCTCATGAACCTATAAATCCAGATTGCCTCTTTGGTAGCATCCTTGGTAACGATGTATCTTGCCTTTAATCATCTAGTAAGTCACGGTATCTTGCTTGGAACTCTTCCAACATACCGTCCCTCCACTGAGGGTATAGACAATGCCTGCGACTGACATTCAGTCGTCCTTATCACCCTGGAACCTTTCCAGTGTTTCTCCCCAGGATCGATTGATACCATCTCACTACAACTAGTGAGAGTCCTAACATCCAATTAGGTCTATCTCATAGATCCAAAACCCAGGATTTAGGAGGTATCACTTTGATACTATATGGAGAATCCTTGTGATAAGCGGAGATTGACCGGGCGTAGCATAGGAAACTCCTTCCCTATCAAGAGTATGCCATCCACGTACTCTACGAGGATCACCACCATACTCCCTACTACCTTTTTGTATATACAAGGTTCATCTACCATTTTGATGAAGTCAAACTCTTTGACTACCACATCAAAACAGATGTTCCAACTCCGCCATGTCTGCTTTATCCTATAAAGCATCTTGCACACGTTTCCGCTGCTCCCACTGTCTACGAAGCCCTCTAGCTGTGTACTTATAGACGCTCTCTTCTAAAACATCATTTAGAAAAGCTGTCATGACACCCAACCACCAGATATCGTAGTCATGGTATGTAGCCGTGGCAAGTAGGATCTGGATGGACTTAAGCATAGCTTTGAAAGTCTCAACTTTTCCATGTACACCAAGTAATCTTCTCAAGATATACTTGCTCCTGATGGGGATTTAACCCTTCAGATAAAGCAACCAAAGTCCATACTTTGTTGGTGTATAAGGATTCCATCTCAGATCGATAAGCATCCAGCCATTCTTACAGAGTCCCACTTTTGATGACCAGCTCGAAACTAGTTGGGTCATCATCTCATGATGCAATCCTCGCTCCCACTGTCATAGAGAAACTGAAGTATCTCTCAGGTGGGTGAGGAACCCTACTGGATCGGCGGAGAGGCTGAGGTTCGTTGGTTAGTATTGAGTCCTTTGGTTCTACCAAATCATCTGCTGTAGTTTGTATAGCTGGAACCGTTCCAGTTCTACATAACAGACCTTGCCTCGAGCTTGTCCGGATTTTGCTTTTAGACATAGGCCGGACAACCCCAAATCTTAACAAACTTAAGATATGGGCTCTTCCCATTCCATATCACATATGAAGTGGTAGGTAACTGATTTGATTTGAACCGTATTCAATAGGTATGCAACTTCTCAAGTGCATAACTCCCAAAAGGAAATAGGAAACTCAGTAGTACTCATCATAGAGCACACCATATCACATAGGGTGCTATTGCTCCGCCTCGATACACCGACGTGCTGTGGTGTATACGGAGGAGTAATGCTGAGAGAGAATCTCATTCTCCTTTAGAATAGTCCAGGAATTCCGTGCTCAAGTATTCTCCTCCTTGATCTCATCAAAGGACATAATATTTATACCCGTATTTTGGTTCTCTACTTGTAACTTACATTCTGTGAATATCTCAAAAGGTTTGGACTTGTGTTTCAACAGGAACATATGTCTGAATCTTGAGAGATTATCAGAGAATGTAATGAAGTACAAAGAACCGGTCTTGGCATGTATAGACAGGGGACCTTCATATATCAGCATGTATCAATCCCAAGAGTTCACTAACTCTTTCTCTGTTTCCAATAAACAGAGCTATGGTCATCTTATCTTTGTGACATGACCGGCAAGTTTCACAAGATGTAAATTCAAACAAATTTAAATATGCATCTAAATGTAACTTAGCTAGTCGGGTCGCATTGATATGACCTAGTCTACAATGCTTCAAGAAGGATTCGTTCATTTCTGAACTCTTCCTCTCGTGTGTATTCTGTATACTAAGAACTGTAGTTTGATCTAGAACGTCAATGCTTTTAGATAACGTGCCTGAACCGATCAACTCTTGATATAGGAAATGTTCAAAACATTATCCAACAATACAAAATTATATCATTTCTTTACTAATAAAGAGACTGATATGATGTTGTATATCAGGTTCGGTATCTAATAACATTTGTTCAGAATCAATGTATTCTGGTAATGCAGGATGATAGTGACCAACAGACTTGGCTGCAACACTTGCACCGTTTCTATCTCATGAAACTTATTACCCGTTCTCAGTTCTCTACCTATCTGTAGCCCATGTAACAGATTACATATGCGGGATCCTGATCCGGTATCACATACCCAGGACGTAAAGGATACTGAGAAACAGTTCTCTGTAATGAACACCCCCGAAGATGATGCATCAACATGCACTTTCTTCGTTTGGGCGGCACGGGAAATCTGGTATTCCCCAATTTCCTGCTCTATCTTATAACAATTATAAGTTGGAGCGGGACCAACGTTCCCCATCTCAGTATAACAAGCGGGTTCGGTCAATATATCCGTTTTATTATCTTGATTAAGGCGTGATATGGTCGCTACCTGGAGAGAAAGAGAAGAAAACACTCAGCGTATGCTCTTGCAAGATTAGATTAGTTATCTAATATATCTAATCAGGATGTCTCCCACTGTTTTAATCAAATCTTCCTTCAAACCCTAAAAGGAAAGACTAGCCGGGATTAATTATACGTTACAAATTCGCCAATCTTTCAGCCAGGCCAGTGTCGGTACTTTGAGGGAGGTTCCCCGTGCTTTCGCACGGACCTAATTAAAGTAAACCTCGTTTTCCCAGAGGCGTAACCCCGTTAACACCTTTCTAGACACCTACTTGATCGGCTAATTGTAATGTGTAAAACTCTCGCAGGAGTAACTCTTACTCGCAGCGGGTATCGGGATCCAACTATCTCATAGAAGGTATGCAATCTCATTGCAAATTTCAACACTTGAAATTCCCGATAAAATTTTGCCCCTAGCGTTCTATGACCTTGACGAAGGCCAAACTACCCATAGTCCGCTAGTCAAGTTCAACCCGTTCATTTCTTGATTGAATTAAACCCACCCGCACGACCCTCGACGAAGGCCAAACTACGCCGTACGAATACCCTAATCCAATCGTATCGTATGCTAGCAGATAAGCACTAGTTAGCTATCGTACACTACGCCTTGACGAAGGCCAAACTACCGCAGCACGAATACTAAGTAGTACATATCTGAAATAACGGAGGGCTACGACAGGTTTTTAAGAAAACCCTTTGCGTAATGAACTTGATATCGTTGTAGAATCGAGTGATTTTAAATGGAGTGTTTTTGAGGCCTTTCTAGTTTTGCTAAAGGGGTCACTCCCGGTGAAGGGATCGTCGGCCCTTTCCTCATCGAATAAGGTGCAGGATATTTCACAAATATCACTATGCAAATCAAGAACTATTGAAGCAATCAAAAGACAAACCGAGTTTGTAGCATCTGCTAGTTTCACTAAAGATGTCACTCCCGGTGAAGGGATCTCGGCTCTTTCCTTATCGAATAAGGTGCTGGATGTTCTATAAGGAACACCACTATGCAAAGCAAAAACTAGAGCTACCAGTTTTTTTTAAACAAGTTTCTACAACATCTTTAGGTTTCTTTTATTTCATTAATCTCATTAATGAAGTCCCATTTTTAATTATGCTTCACAAGCATCACATTTGAAACGAAATCTGCAATATAACATATATCTCATATATATAATATAAACATTCGTCTCAGACAGTAATATGATCTCATCACAGAACATTGCAGCAGAAGAACATATATGAAATATTGGATATACTAGGATGTCCGTGTTTTCAATACGATCCTGTATAAAACACGGATTCCACGGTCGCGATGAATAGCCAAACCCACATCCCTAGACCCCTACGAGAGCGGCAAGCAACACTGCTAATTCTAGGGTTAGGAGACCCGGTCTCGACTCCTCGAGATCGTCTCCCACTGGACCCTAGAACCCGGTTACTTGTGCTCCCCGCCTTGGGTCTACCTAATGTGGAAAAGTAAATAATATACAACGGTGACATCATCCTCAGCCCGGAAGTGCCCCAATAAAAGAATATTACATACAAATGAATTTTACATGAATGAAAAAAGAAAAACTCTCATCTCACATAAAACCCCCGGCTATTCAAAACGCAACAATCCAATATAACATATCACAGCAACACATAATATCTCATATCATCAACGTAAGCAAGTATGCGTATCCCGATTGTCGTTGATGTATAGCAACGAAGCCGGCGATACACCACATACTACGCTTACGGTCACATAAAAGAAAGTGTAAAATTACAACAGTTGGAATCCGCAACCTTCTTAGACATCGCATGCCTAACCAAATGAATTCTTTAGACATCTCATGCCTAACAATTATAAACCCCGCATTTTAGTCTCAGTATCGAAAACTCTTTTCAATATCAAGTCGGGCAATTCAACAAGATTCCTGACATCCTGATCGAATGCTCGTCGCAAACTTTAGTAGACGGCCGCACCCCCGGATGCCGTCGACGAAGTGCACTAAGGCGGAACACCGCTGCCGCGAGCATCCGAACGGATGCTTTTGGCGACGGTGTTCTCCTACAGTCACTTAGTCGGGGCTATGGGGCGTGGCTGTCTATTAAGTTTATCCGGCGAGTATCCGCGTACGCTACGTGATTGCGACGGACTTTTGATCACATCAAAATTCCGTGGCAACCGATCATCTGAGACTAAACTGCTATGTTTATAACATTCAAATTAGTTATCTCATAACTATCTGTGGATTCCAAATATTGTATCACATTCCAAATAAATAGACAATGTTAAACTTTCCGATTGAATAATCAAACACCCAAGATTTCCCCAATATATCTCAACACTTGAAATCAGTTTAAAAACATCCATCACATGCCACAGTACCAATGGTCCAGCCGTAGAAGGGTCAAGCCAACGCCTCACATGTGGCACGCCGTACTGCCCCAAACCCTAAGGTTTAGAGGTAGTTCAAGACGGTCACATAATCGAGTTAAGGTTTGTTGTCTTCTAGAGGGTCTACCGCGTTACTTGCACGACTTAGAACGTTCTTAAACACGAGAAAAAATCCAACTTTTGAAAAAATTTCGGACAAGGGAAAAAGTGAGTTATTGATATCCGTTCAAACTTTTTAACAGTTTCTAAAAATTATCCGGACAAAACTAAACAAAGTTAAATTATCTGATCGAATCAACGATTCCCCAATACAACCCTAGAAAACTCAACACTTGAGTGGAATTAAAATATTCCCAGAAAAAAATAACAAGAAAGGACCTAAGAATAATTAAGTGAAATTCCAGGGACTAAGTCCAAATTTTGGCCGCGGAACCGCCGCAAAACCCTTGGTTTGGCCGCGGTTACGCGGTCAAAATTTTGAGTTAGAGGTCCGTACTTCACAGTAATTCTTAGTTTTTCCTGCTTAATTTTCTGAGCATTTTTAATTCAGAAAAAACCACAGTTTTGAAAAATGTATAGAGAAGGGTTCGTGTCGGGGTTTTCGGGTTCGATCGGACTTTAAACTTCGTCTAGACTTTGCCTAAAGCTCTAGCTAGGCTCTGATACCACTGTAGGGTTGCTGGGCACGCTCACAAGGGTCTACGAGGTATCAACCATGCGCGATTAAAAATTTAGCCGTGCCGAACAACCCGAAGCCGGATCTTTAAACTAGGGTTTAGGCGAAAACAAGTATGTTAAACTCTTTAACACTAAGTGAGAGGGATTACAAGCTTTGTAGATCCGGTCCTTCACTTCTTAAGCTCTATGTTGAGGTCCCTACGCTGCGATCATCGTGTTCTGGACTCTCGAGAGGCTTCACGAAGAGAATGATGCAACCTTTGCTTCCGATCTTCGATACAAAGATGATCTACCTTGAAGTTTCGTTAACACAAACTAACACTCATGAAATGATGTGAACACCCTCATCTAAATGGTAAGGATAGATGAGGATGATGAAGTAGGATTATTGCTCTCTTTTATTTTCATTTACTCACTCATTTTTCATCACAAATAAAAAGCAAGAAAGCTTTGCAAAAGGAGGAAGAAGAAGAAGAATAGTGATCCATTTTTTTTTGTGATGAATAATGAAAGGATTAATATGATAAATAATGCAACCATGGTTGACTTAACCATTTTAGAGAATTAACCAAGGGCTAGGGTTTGGGTTGGGTTAAATATGAGTCATAGATAAATATCAACACAAATATCTTTATCATGACAAAAAGAAACCTTCTAGAATCTACTAGAAGTCTTAACCCTAATCCAAACCCTAATCATGTTTATACTCCACTAAATAAGTTGGATTAGTTATCATATCATGTTACAATATTATATATCACATATATAATATTTATCGTAACAAAATAAAATAATACAATTAACATATATCGCATATATATCAATGTATTACCCGAGTGAGAAAAAGAATCTTTTAGTGAGCTAATATTAGTTAATGTAATTTAATATATCATATATATTATTATACATTAAATTATCGAATCAACACTTGATCCGACAATCCGGCTATATCGCATATAACCGACTAATATTTATCCGTACCGATTCATCGAATCAACACTTGATCCGATGACCCGGCTGATATCAAATATCGTGAGAATAGAATACGGTATCTCATATCGCATTATCCTCGGTCCCGCACATATCGCATACGTGCCCCTACTCCGTTTTGCCTGAGTCAAGAAACCTCTGTGTAGGACTCTAAAGAATCGTCAATACGCTGGCAGTAGGTGATGATCATATCAAACAACCACAAGCTGCAAGCGGTCAGCTAAACGTAACAGCCACCCAGGTATTGAGCGCTCAGAAGATCAACAAGAAAGACTGTACATTCTCCTGTGAATCCAAACAGTAACACTCCCGTACAGTCCGGTCTCGTCGTCTGATATGTCGCATATCTCGCCTAGGGGTGGTAAACGTCAGACCCCAGTAGCTCGATAAGTCGTGTCGATATGAGGTCTATAACAGTTTAAGAAACTACTGATAGCACTTACCAGTAAATCTCAACAACCCTGGCCAGGGATTTCCGGTTATAGCCAATCGAACACAGCACAACATCAACTCCCTATACCGGGAGAGACGAATCCCCTCCTATCGCTCATTGCCTCCATGTGATTCGGGACTGTACCCAAAAGCCACCTTTTTGCACGCCCTCTTGGACGTGGTATGATGGAAATCAAAGCACAGTGGGAATCACACAAGACTCTATGACGATCTCGGGTCAACAGACTGCTTTGTACCAGTGTCACCGGAGAACTGCCATCTGACGTGAGGTATAATACCATCTGGGAGTTCTCGGCGAGTCCGTCCAGTGTACCCAGTCACCACTGAGCACCTGTACACCATCCTTGATGTCAAACACCGATGGATATGGGATCATCCATCGCCCATCATATAGGTCAAGATGCGTATACGCTAGTCTACTCTGGTGTATCGATGCCCTGTCTCGATACACCCTCGACTAGGAACAGTTATAGGATGTACTCGTCGACTACCGTGGCCCCACTAGTATGATCTCATCATAGTCCCAGTAGTCGAGTACATATCCTAAGGGCTTTATCAACATGTAATATAGAGACAATCAGAGTACATGTTAAGATAAAGTACAACCAGATAGCATACTATCATGTCGAGCAAGAAATTCCTCCCTATATATGTCCAAGCATCCATTACAATATACATCGTATGTACAGTAATGGCCTCTAGGACATACATATAACTAACAGGGTTTACTGTAAAAAGTTTTCCAATTCGGGTTCCTCACATTTTATAACATTTAATTATTATTTTAATATTATTTGTTATGGACATGCACGCACGTGTGCACATAAATGTGAGGGTTGTTTGTGCTAATTTAGTATTAGTGACAATGACACTTAAACCCAAATCTAATCCCTTGCTTTAATCCTTTTTCTTTAACCTAGCCTTAATCTTCTAGATAATTGTTGTGAGAGGGAGAGAGATATTTACTTTGGGTTTTTTTGTGAGAAAGGTGGCATGGTGACTTGGTATGAATGCATTAATGGGGGAATTAATGCAAAGGATACTCTCACCCTACACTCACCTCTCTCTCTCTCTCATTTCCTCACTCTCTCATTCTTTCTCTCTTAAATTCTTTCATATTTCTTCATCTCTCTAAGCCTAAACTGAACACTTCATATTCCAACACAAATCCATCTCAAATCCATCACAAAATTTGCAAAATCTCACCAAAATCACATCTTTGATCTAGTTTTGCCTCTTGGATGCTTAGGAGCTAGGAAAGCTTGGATCTTTGACTTCTTGAGGATAGGTAATGATCTCTATCTGTTCTTTATGTTGTGGTAGTGATGTGTAGCCTTTTAGTTTCAGTTTAGATAGTGTAAAGTTATGTTTTGTGCATAATATCGTATTTTTAGTGTCGCTTTATGATATCTGTGTTCTGCTGTGACCCGGGGTGTGTACTAGCAAACCAAACAATGTAGTTATGTTGTACCAGTGACCATAGGACATCACCTCAAGCATGAACCACCCTGCTCGGACCTCGACCGGCAACATGAAGAGGATTTCCGGCGACATCGGTTTTTTGGAGGAGTTAGGGTTTGGGTTTTTGTGGGTAGGTGTCTGCTTTGGTTTAGATATGTTTGGTCTTGTTTAGTTGTTGAGTTTTCTCTTTATGAAAAATCTGGGACCACATAGGTAGTTTCTAGTGATACGACTACGCGCGATACGTTATCCGACACGGTCCGTGCACTTCGTGCTGGTTTTGCTCTTGGGTTGGTTTCGTCGTGTCTCTACGTACGTTAGCCACAATACGAACACTTGGGAGTAGGGTTGGAGTTGGTGTGTCGGTAAAACGTAGTTTGTTGGTGTTTTTGGTCGTTTACTAATAAACACTTGTGTTATCGTTTTGTTGTTTTAAGTTCGTAGGCGAGGACTTCAGACGCTGCGAAGAAGGGGAAAGAGGTGGTTGGCTTTACTTAGTCAGGACGGTTGGTGAGTAGATTTAACATCTACAGGGGAATCGCCCGCATGGCGTTATGCGTCTGGGCTAGAGATGTTATGTTTTGTTGCATATTCTATTGCATATATAGAGTTGCGCATACACATTACTACTTGGTTATTGTTGTGCATGGACTAGTATCCTTAGGACACTGCAGTATTATTGACGGCTTATGTTGAACGAGTACTGATTGTATACCACACACACCATCAATAATTGCTATGACACGCACAACACCCTTAGAGATATGATATTGTTTGGTTAGGGACATTGAGACATTTATTCATATTTCTTTGTGCATATGACTTATAGCATACCTGTATACCTACATGCTTACACATATGCCCTGACATGCTTACATGCTAGTTACCCATATACCTATATGGTAGTGTACCATTAGTGATAGGTATATACACATATGAGACATAGCTACATGTACATCTTACATACATACATATACCTGGAGGGTATTACAATGTATGGATAGGTATAAACACATACCTTGCTACAGCTATTTTGACATCATACATACTTATATATGGACACACATATCTTGCTATACCGACATGGTTACGCATACTTTGTTATAGATACATGTTCACCTGTATATGATGTTGCATCTGATTTCGGAGGAAATCAGGAATCGCATGAAATATTTAGTAACTTGTTGCAGTTAAATAGCTATTTTCCTTTATATGCTCATATTACTGTTTCATGTTGCATATATTACATTCATGGATTTCATATGATGTTCTCTGATATTTTTACTGCTATGTATATATAACAGTGGAATGGGACGCTGTTATATATGCCTATACACATACATTAGTGGAATGGGACGCTAATGTCTGTGTATTGATTCATGCATTCATACGTATTCACTACTTGATGTTTTCTGGATTTGAGGACCGTAGTGGTTTCATGGAATTATGCAAGTATTCTTATTCTTTACTTGATATTTGGATGGATCCACTTGAGATTTGTTTTAAAACCGATACGGAATCGAGAGTGTCGATGTTGGGGGCACTTAAGATTCGGAGGACGTATATACCGATACGTAGAACACAAGTGTCGAGTGAGATACTTGAGTTTCGAGGAACGTATAGATATCATAAAGACCGATACGTAGATCACGGGTGTCGATACCGGATACTTACGATTAGAGGAACGTATGGATATGAGTATTTCTATGTCGATACTTGACACTTGTTTCATGATGTTTTTGGGTGTCGATGTTTGACGCTCACCTTATATGAAACTTACTTGATATTGATATTGGACATACAGGATATGTGAGATATACTGATGTTGTACATACAGGATATGTGGGATATACTGATGTTGCACATACAGGATATGTAGGATATACTGATGTTGTACATACAGGATATGCGGGATATACTGATGTTGTACATACAAGACATATGAGATTTACTTGATGTTGTACATTAAGGATATACGAGACTTACATGATATGAGAGCCAATTTGGGGGCTTATTTGTGGAAATTGGGAATTGGATTGTCTTGTTGGAATTTGGTCCTACCACGAGGTTAGGATTTCCGTGGGAATGACATGTTTTATTCCATACTCCATATTTATTGTTTATTCACCGCTTCATGTATTAGTTGTACCTGATAGAGTACTTTCCATGACTGTTGCATTTACATACTATTATATGCATTGTTTCATGTATTAGTTGTACCTGATAGAGTACCTTACATGATTATTGCATACAGATCGTCATATTATTACTTCATGTATTCGTAGTACCTGCTAGTGTACTTTTCATGACTGATGCATTACATATGACCATTTACTGCTGATAGTTTGCATATGTTAGATTCATGCTGTACGTGCATACTTGCGATTACCTGCATATATTATTTACTATTCACGAGTTGGCAACTCACCCCCGTTGTGCCACAGTGTTTTGCAGGTGTTCCTCAGGATAGTCAGAGGCAGGGCTATTTCCATCCATCGTATCATCTTTTGCTGCGGATACCGTTTCGCCTGACAGTGTGCAGTTTTGCTTAGGTAGGTTTTGCGGTTATCCGATGTTTCCTGTTATATATTCGTTGTATCATGTACTCTCCATCTACTATTATCTTGTACGACTTAGAGAATTGATGTGAGGACGATATTGTGTATTATTTTGTGACTTGGAGGTTTTTATGCAGTTTTATGTATATCGTCTCTTTCTTCGCTACAGCGTCGTATATCTGTGTGGTGGTTATTTTCCGCCGTTGGGCGTGGATTTTGCTCCCGTTTGGGATGCTTTTACTTATATATTGTTGTACCCATTTTTGGGGGCTTGTTTTACAAAGGAGGTGCTGCCAAAATTTTAAAGAATAAAAGTTGGACTTTAAAGAATTTGGTTTGAGATTTCAAAAGTTTTAGCAATGTTCTTATTTCTTGTCTTTTAATGGTTTGGATTTCTGGGTTTTGGCTTTCTTTTATTGCGTTAAGCCTGTAGATGTTGCGTAGTATTATGGCCGTCACGTGCCAATTTTGGGTGGTGTGAGTACAACTCCTGATGGAGGTCCTTTTCAGATCTCCGTCAGATGTTGTCTTCCGTCGATCTCCCGGTGGATTCTGGAGGGGATCCCCTGTTGCGTGTGGGTCTCAATGGGTGTAGAGGAAGTTTAGCGCCGAGTACCTGCAAGGAAGTCCCGCGGTGGTTGGATACCACCAAGGACCCTCCGATGATCAAGTAAGTACTGGATCCGAGAAGCGTAACGGCTAAGTGAGGTAACGAATCGCTTACTTGACCCCGCGTACAAAGCGGATCGCCCATAAATGTGATGGGGGTTTATATAGTGGTGGAGGCATGCAGCAGCAGGCGCGAAAATCTCGCCAGCAGTTACGCTCCCGACGTCACGCCCGCGTAGAAAGCGGATCGCCCATAAATGGGGATCGTGGAGGCGTGGAGCGTGGGATGTTGCTGGCGGAGAATCTGCGCATGTCGAGATTCGTGAAGCTGCGGTTACGCCTATGAGTGGCGGAACTGGTCGGAGGGCCGAGGAAGACCGCCTCGGCAAACGGGCTCGGGGACGAGCGAGAAGGCCGAGGAGACTTGGTCTGGCGATAGCTCGGGGCGAGCTGAAGGGCCGAGGAGGCCAATAAGCGGGGGGCCCTGAGGAGGGCTGGTTTGCGCTGGCCGAACGGGTACAGGGGTGGCATGGCCTGCCTTTGTGGGCCCTTTCTTCTGAGTTCTGGGATGTGCCGTTCGCCACATGTTACGATCGTTAATGTTGCCAGTATTGAGCATTATCATTAGCCCCCCACTCTTGTCCCGACCAGCTGTCAGGTCGGGACAGGAGTGGATCGCAGGGCTGCCCGGGGTAAGCTCCTTCCTAAGGTTTCGTCGGGACGCGTCCCCGGGCCGTGAGCTGTCTTTTCCGCTGTCGAATTAGGGCACGGTCCGATGTGGCGGTCCACATGTCAAGTGTCGGTTTGTCGACGTGACGTGTGCAGACCTGCGACGCCTGAAATGGCGCGGTCCGATATGGGAACGGCAGGTGGAGCAATCTGAGACGTTTGGACGCGAGGAGGTGTTTCGGCGGGAGACGAAGGGCACTGTTGGATGATGTTGGTCGCGGCGATATATAGTGGTGGGGCCTGCTCCATGGCCCCTAAACTTTCATCTCGCCTTCCTTTTAAGCTTCGATTGCTCGGTGCTCCTCCTTTTTGGGGATACATGGTTCGTTCTCACTCTTTGGGTCGCTCATCCTAGGGGAGGGCCCGTGACACGGGTGTGCCCCCGGCTGGCCGAGGTTCTACTACGAATGTCCTGCCGGCGGCAGGGTCTTCCGGCCCGTTGGCTGCTCCCGGGGGTTTTTCCGGCGGCGGTCAGAGGTGCCTGCGGTCACCTGAGCCCCAGATGGGAGATGGAGGAGGGGGTGAGGACATGGTCCCCCTTAAGAGGAAAAGGACAATCTCTCGTACATCATCGTCAATGGTCCCTGAAGGGATCCTCGTGCAGGAGGGAGAGGCCATCTTCATGGTTCTGTCCGGGCTATCCGTCGCTACCGGCTTGCTCACCGGGATGGAAGAGTCGGCAGGAGGGAGACTCCCGTGCGGTACCCTGAGTGCCCAAATGGAGGCCATAGCCCGGGGGGCGGTCTAGGTACGAACCCTTTCATGCGTTGTCTTTGGCCTTCCTTCTTTGGCCCTAGTGACTTCTGGTTTCTTACCCGCTTCCTGTCAGGTCCTTCAACACTGCACCATCGCCGCTCGCACGGAAGCCGAGGGGGCGTTCCACGCGCCGAGCCCGATAGAGGCATTCCCTTCGGAGGTCGAGGCCCTGCGGCGTGACCTGCGCCTGGAGAGGGCCAGGGCCGATGTCCTGGCAGCTCGCGTAGAGTCTGCGGAGCTTGCCAATTCAGCAAATCAGGGCGTCCGCCGTCGCCTGAGTGCATCTCTCCGGGTTTCCGAGAGGAAGCCGGCGGATCTGGCCGACCGCTTCACGGCCATGGAGGAGAGAGATGCCAGCCGGAGGGATGCCGAGGCGGCACGTCTGTCGGCTCAGGCTGCTGAGGCCCAGGCCAGGAAAGCCGTGGCCGACTACAAGATGTCAGAGCAGTTTTACATCAAGCTCGGTGAGTGTTCTGTCGTTGCGTGGAATAAGACTCTGGACGCCGTAAAGGAGCAGCTTCCCGATTTCTCCGATGGCGAGCTCCGTGCTCGGGTCCCGCTCCCGGTTGTAAGGCCTCCGGCGGACAATAATGGGGGGAATGAGGCGCGCCCCTAGTGGCGAGACCTCCGGTGGTGAAGCCCCCAGCGATGAGGGAGGCGAGGCACAGGGGGGAGGGGGTTTGTGACTTGGGCCTTTTTGATATTTCCTTGCCCCCTTTTGTAAGCCTCTGGGTAGTTTGTTAGGCTGTGGAGCCAAGAATACCCTCTGTAAAGACCGCCTTTTAGTAATAAAACTTTTTTCTTCCTTTGGTTTCCTTGATTTGTGCTTTTGTCTTTTGTCCGTGATAAACACTTGTAAAATTTTCTTCTTGCGTTGTTGGGCCTCCATGTCAGGTCGGCTACCTGCCTAGCGATCGCTCGTCGAGTTGACTCATGCATTGCTGGACTGAGGAGAAGGCGTCCCCATGCGTCTCCATCTGCTGAGCTGAGGAGAAGGCGTCCCCATGCGTCTCCATGGCCCCGAATTCGAAGGGAGATCGCTCGAGGCTTGGATAGACCTGATGCCCCCGGTCGGCAGCTCGGGCTGTCCGCGTGTTGTGGGCGGAGGTCCGTCCGCCTTATTTGGACCGAGCAGGGTAGCTGCCCAGTGCCTCTTGGCAAGGACTTTGATCCCTGTCGGTCGTGGTAGGAAGATACCAGCCGGGGATAGCCGAGCAAGGGCTCGACTGCCTCTGGTAGGACTTTGGTCCTTGGCGCGGGAGGGGCTGTAGAAGCCTACCACGGACCCTTAGCCAGGCAGGGTTACTGCCCGGTGCCTCTTGGCATGGGCTTTTGTCCTGAAGGATATCCGAGCGAGGGATCCTCAGGCTCGACCGCCTTTGGGAGGGCTTTTTAATCCCGGGCGTTGTGGTAGAGAAGCTACCCGCCGGGACCGACTGGGCAGGAACGTGCGGTTGCCTCTTGCGAGGGCTTTGATCCTTCAGGACGGGAACCGAGCAGGGTTACTGCCCAGTGCCTCTTGGCGAGGGCTTTGATCCCTGTCGGTCGTGGTAGGATGCTACCAGACGGGGATAGCCGAGCAAGGACTTGACTGCCTCTGGGAGGACTTTGGTCCTTGGCGCGGGAGGGGCTGTAGAAGCCTACCAAGGACCCTTGGCCGGGCAGGGTTACCGCCCGGTGCCTCTTGGAGAGGGCTTTTGTCCTGAAGGATAGTCGAGCGAGGGATCCTCGGGCTTGATTGCTTCTGGGAGGGCTTTCTGATCCCCAGCGTTGCGGCAGGTGAGCTGCCCGCTGGGGATAGCCGAGCGACGGTCGGGCTCGACTGCCTTTGGGAGGGCTTTCCGATCCCTGACGTTGCGGTAGGGAAGCTACCCGCCAGGCATAACCGACCAGGGTAGCTGCTGGACTGACTCTAAGGAGGACTTTTTGGTCCTTAGCGTCAGGGGACTGTGGGAAGCCTACTAAGGATAGCCGGGCAGCGGGTTGCGCGGCCGCCTCTTGGCGAGGGCTTTGAATCGTAAAGACGGAACTCTGCTCGGGATGATTTGACGTTCTTTATTCATATGGACAGGATTTTTAGAGAATGCTTTACACCATCTTTGTGAAAGGGGAAAAGAGGGGGTGTTATACACTCGCTGGCTTTGACCTCACAGGTATAGCTTGAGCTTCTCGGTGTTGCAAGGCCGCGGAAGCTTTCGTCCATCCGCGTCTTGCAGGCGGTAGGCTCCGCCAGGGAGCGCCTCAAAGACGAGGAAGGGACCCTCCGACTTTGGGGAGAACTTGTGAAGCCTTCCTTGTGTTAGTTATATGTATGCCCTAGAGGCCATTACTATACATAGGATGTATATTGTAGTGGATGCTGGGACATATATAGGGAGGACTTTCTTGCCCGACATGATAGTATGCTATCTGGTTGATCTTTACCTTAACGTGTATACTGTTTGTCTCTCTGTTACATGTTGGTAAAGCCCTTAGGATCTGTACTTGACTACCTGGACTATGATGCGGATCATACTAGTGGGGACATGGTAGTCCATAAGTACATCCTTCAAAGTCCCTAGTCGAGGGTGTATCAAGACGGGGCATCGATATACCAGAGTAGACTAGCGTATACCTTCTCGACCCATACAGATGGGCAATGGATGATCCCATATCCATTGGTGTTTGACATCGGAGATGATATACGGGTGCTCAGTAGAGACTGGGTACACTGGACGGACTCGCCGAGAACTCCCAGATGGTATTATACCTCACGTCAGATGGCAGTTCTCTGATGACACTGGTACAGAGTAGTCTGTTGACCCGAGATCGTCATAGAGTCTTGTGTGGTTCCCACTGTGCTTTGATTTCCATCTTACCACGTCCAAGAGGGCGTGCAAAACGGTGGTTTTTGGGTACAGTCCCGAGTCACATGGAGGCAATGAGCGATAGGAGGGGATTCGTCTCTCCCGGTATAGGGAGTTGATGTTGCGCTGTGTTCGATTGGCTATAACAGGAAATCCCTGGCCAGGGTTGCTGAGATTTACTGGTAAGTGTTACCAGTAGTTTCTCGAATTGTTATAGACCTCATATCGACACGACTTATTGAGCTATTGGGGTCTGACGTTTACCACCCCTAGGCGAGATATGCGACATATCAGACGATCAGACCGGACTGTACGGTAGTGTTACTGGTTGGATTCACTGGAGTGTGAGCGGGCTTGCTCGTCGATCTTCAGATCGCTCAATACCCGGGCGGCCGTTACGTTTAGCAGACCGCTTGCGGCTTGTGGGTGTTTGATATGATCATCGCCTGCTGCCGGCGTATTGACGAGTCTTTAGAGTCCTACACAGAGGTTTCCTGGCTCAAGCGAAACGAAATAGGAGCGCATATGAGATATGTGCGGGACCGAGAATAATGCGTGTATGTGATACCGTATTCCATTCTCGCGATGAATGTATCGAATGGTTGTATGCGATATAACCTAGTTATCGAATCAAGGATTGATTCGATAAGCCGATACATTGAATACTAGTCGGTTGTGTGCGACATGACCTGATCATTGAATCAAGTGTTGATTTAATTATTTAATGCATAATTATATATATTTGATATATTACTTTGCATTAACTAGTATTGGTTCACTTAAGATGGATTTTCTCACTCGGATGTGCGCATTGTATATGCGATATACTTTTGTGCACTTGTATGTATCATGTTTGATGATGCATGCTAACTTGTGTTTTGTGTAAAGTTTAAACCATGGTTATGTAATGGTTAGGGTTTTCATTTTCATATCTATTTATTTATTTGTTTATTCATTATTGGAAAATGATAAGCATAATGCAAAATGGTGGCTTTATTTGGAAGCTTGTTGAAGCTTCATGAAGACTTTGACTTTAGCAACCATTTTGTCTCATGCTTAACCCTAACCATCCCATTTAACCATGATTGATTCTCTACACATTACCATGGTTAGTGTTATGATAAGAATGGATTATTCTTTTCTTTTTAATTAACTTATCATAACATTTTACCATCTTCTTCTTCATTTCTTCAAGTGAAGAAAGCTTGCCTCCATCAATGGAAAATGATGAAAAAGAGTGAGAAATCCAAATCTAAAGTCTACCCACTTCTTATTTCTTCATCCTCTACCTCTTGCCAAGTAGTAGAGTGTGTTTTCTTCACAAGTTTCTTAACTTGGTGAAGTCGGAGCTTGATTTAGCGATGCCTCGACGTAGATCATCTTCGGCATGGACATCGACGACCTAGCTCGCTTATTCTCCGATGAAGTCGACGCTAGAGCCCGGATTCTTTTTGGACAGCGGAGAGGACTTCGTTGCGGAGCTATGGAGGTGGAGCACCGGATCTACAAAGGTTGTATTTCCGTTTTCTCATTAGTTAAGTGTTAACTAGTTAGCTTTTTCGCCTAGTTTTCTAGCAAACGATCCGTAGTCGGGTCTCTCGGCACCTAGATTTTTTGAAATTGGCATGGTTGATGCCTTGTGAGACCTCACTAGGGTGCCTAGGAACCCTACAGTGGTATCGGAGACTAGCTAGAGCCTTAGGCGAATTCCAGACGGAGTTCGAAGTCCGAACGAACCCGAAAACCCATTTCTATCATGCTTTCTGTCCTTTTTTGAAAACAGTGAGTTTTTCAATATTAAAAATATGCAGAAAAACATGCAGGAAAATCTAAGAGTTACTGTGAAATCATGTACCCTAATTCCATTGAAGCGTCGCGTTTCCGCGGCACGAGCATGGCTCGTGCGGCGGAAACGCGGTCTGTTTGTCGTATTATGAGGTGACGTTTGCACAGTAACTCCTATTTGACTGTGCTGGTTTTCCTGGGTATTTTTAATATTTTTTCAAGAGTTGATTTTTCCTGGGTTGTTTTGGGGATTCGAATGTTCGATCGGATTATCAAATTTTGTCTGTGTGGCTTTCCGGATAAATTTTAGAATATGTTAAAAAGTTCGACCGGATATAAATACCCAATTTTTCCCCTGTCGGGAAATTTCCAAGTGTTGGATTTTTCCGCAGTTTAACGACGTTCTAAGTAGTGCAAGTAACGCGATGGACCCTCTAGAAGACAACAAACCTTAACTCGATTATGTGACCGTCTTGAACTGCCCTTTGAACCTTCGGGTTTGGGGCAGTACGGCGTGCCACATGTGAGGCGTTGGCTTGACCCTTCTACGGCTGGACCGTCGGTACTGAGGCACGAACTGAATGTTGTTAGACTTATTTCATGTGTTGATCTGTATCGGGAAAACTTGGGTGTTCGAATGTTCGATCGGAAAGTTTAACATTTTCTATTTATCCGGAATGTGATACAATAATTGGAATTCACAAATTGTTATGAGATAACGGAATGAATGTTATAAACATAGCAGTTTAGTCTCACTTGATCGGTTGCCACGGAATTTTGATGCGATCAAAAGTCCGTCGCAATCACGTAGCGTACGCGGATACTCGCCGGGTAAACTTAATAGACAGCCTCGCTCCATAGCCCCGACCAAGTGACTGTAGGAGAACCCCGTCGCCGAAAGCATCCGTTCGGGTGCTCGCGGCAGCGGTGTTCCACCTTGGTGCACTTCGTCGACGGTATCGGGGGTGCGGCCGTCTACTGAAGTTTGCGACGAGCATTCGATCAGGATGTCGGGAATCTTGTTGAATTACCCGACTTGATATTGAAAAGTGTTTTCGATAATGAGACTAAAATGCGGGGTTTATAATTGTTAGGCATGCGATGTCTAAGAATTTCATTTGATTAGGCATGCGATGTCTATGGAGGTTGCGGATTCCAACTGTTGTAGTTTTACACTTTCTTTTCTGTGACCGTAAGTGTAATATGTGATATCGCCGGTTTCGTTGCTATATGTCAACGACAATTGGGATGGATATATTTACTTACGTTGATGACATGTGATGTTATGTGTTGCTGGATATGTTATATTGGATCGTCATGTTTGAATAGCCGGGGGTTTTTATGTGAGATGAGTGTTTTTCATTTTCATTCATGTAAAAACTTGTATGTAATATTCTTTTATTGGGGCACTTCCAGGTTGCGGAAGTTGTCACCGTTTGTATATTATTTACTTTTCCGCACTAGGATAGACCCAAGGAGGAGAGCACAAGTAACCGGGTTCTGGAGTCCAGTGGGAGACCAACTCGAGGAGTCGAGTCCGGGTCTCCTAACTCCAGAATTGGTAGGGTTGCTTGCCGCTCTTGTAGGGGTCTAGGGGTGTGGGTTTGGCTTTTCATCACGACCGTAGAATCCGTGTTTTATACTGGCTCGTATTGAAAACACGGACGTCCTAGTATATCCAATATTTCATATGATTCTTCTGCTGCGATATCTGTGATGTGATCATGTGATGTTCTGTGATAGATACATTATATAGTATATATGATATATTATATAGACGTTACTTATGTTTTACACCCGTGCTAGCCCTGCCCCGCTCTGCCGTTAGTTACCTAACCTAACGGTGCACGAAGGGACATCGAGGCGAATGCGGATGGCATAAGTGTACGTCGTATTTATCTGTGATGTTTAGGTATTTAAATGATGGGACTTCATTAATGTGATTAATGAAATAAAAGAAACCTAAGATGTTGTAGAATCGAATTTCAAAATAAAACAGGTAGCTACAGTTCTTGTTTTGCACAGCGGTATATATGATATATCCTGCACCTTATTCCATGAGGAAAGGACCGAGATCCCTTCACCGGGAGTGACTCCTTTAGCAATAACTGGCAGATGCTACACACTCGGTTTGTCTTTTGATTGCTTTTAAGTGTTTTTGCTTTGCACAGTGATATATATGATATATCCCGCACCTCATTCGACGAGGAAAGGACCGACGATCCCTTCACCGGGAGTGACTCCTTTAGCAAAACTAGAAAAGCCTCAAAAGCACTCCATTTTAAAATTATTTGATTCTACAACGATATCAAGTTCATTACGCAATAGGTTTTCAGAAAAACCTGTCGTAGCCCTCCGTCATTTCAGATATGTACTAGTTAGTATTCGTGCTGCGGTAGTTTGGCATTCGTCAAGGCGTAGTGTACGGTAGCTAACTAGTATTTATCTGCTTGAGCATATGATGCGATTGGATTAGGGTATTCGTACGGCGTTGTTTGGCATTCGTCAAGGGTCGTGCGGGTGGGTTTAATTCAATCAAGAAATGTACGGGTTGAACTTGACTAGTGGACTATGGGTTGTTTGGCATTCGTCAAGGTCATAGAACACTAGGGGCAAAATATTATCGGGAATTTCAAGTGTTGAAATTTGCAATGAGATTGCATACCTTCTATGAGATAGTTGGATCCCGATACCCGCTGCGAGTAAGAGTTACTCCTGGGAGAGTTTTATACATTACAATTAGCCGATCAAGTAGGTGTCTAGAAAGGTGTTAACGAGGTTACGCCTCTGGGAAAACGAGGTTTACATTAATTAGGTTCGTGCGAAAGCACGGGGGACCTCCCTCAAAGTACCGACACTGGCCTGGCTGAAAGATTGGCGAACTTGTAGTGTGTAATTAATCCCGGCTAGTCTTTCCTTTTAGGGTTTGAAGGAAGATTTGATAAAAAGCAGTGGGAGCCATCCTGATTAGATAAAATAATAACCAATCTATTCTTGACAGAGCGCACGCTGAGTGTTTTCTTCTCTCTCTCTCCAGGTAGCGACCATATCACGCCTTAATCAAGATAATAATACGGATTATTGACCGAACCCGCTTGTTATACTGAGCTGGGGAACGTTGGTCCCGCTCCAACTTATAATTGTTATAAGACAGAGCAGGAAATTTGGGGAATACCAGATTTCCCGTGCCGCCCAAACGAAGAGAGTGCATGCTGATGCATCATCTTCGGGTGTGATCATTACAGAGAACTGTTTCTCAGTATCCTTTACGTCCTGGGTATGTGATACCAGATCAGGATCCCATATATGTAATCTGTTACATAGGGCTACAGATAGGTAAAGAACTGAGAACGGGTGATAAGTTTCATGAGGCAGAAAACGGGGCAAGTGTTGCAGCCAAGTCTGTTGCTCACTGTCACCCTGTATTACGAATACATTGATTCTGAACAAATGCTATTAGATACCGAACCTGATATACAAAATCATATCAGTCTCTTTATTAGTAAAGAAAGGATATAGTTTTGTATTGTTGGATAATGTTTTGAACATTTCCTATATCAAAAGTTGATCGGTTCAGGCACGTTATCTAAAAGCATTGATGTTCTAAATCAAACTACAGTTCTTAGTATATGGAACACACATTAGAGGAAGAGTTCAGAAATGAACGGATCCTTCTTAAGGTATTGTAGACTAGGTCAGATCAATGCGACCCGACTGGCTAGAGTTACACAAAGATGCATATTTAAATTAGTTTGAACTTACATCTTGTGAAACTCGCCAGTCATGTCACAAAGATAAGATGACCACAGCTCCGTTTATTGGAAACAGAGAAAGAGTTAGTAAACTCTTGGGATGATACATGTTGATGTATGTAAGGTCCCCTGTCTACACATGCCAAGACCGGTTCTTTGTACTTCATTACATTCTCTGATGATCTTTCGAGATTCAGACCTATGTTCCTGTTGAAACACAAGTCCGAACCTTTTGAGATATTCACAGAATATAAGTTAGAAGTAGAGAACCAAATACGGGTAAAAGTATTATGTCCTTTGATGAGATCGAGGAGGAGAATACTTGAGCACGGAAATCCTGGACTATTTTTAAAGGAGAATGAGATTCTCTCTCGGCATTACTCCTCCGTATACACCATAGCACGATGGTATATCGGGGCGGAGCTATCACACCCTATATGATATGGTGTGCTCTATGATGAGTATTACTGAGTTACCTATTTCCTTTTAGGGGTTATGCACTTGAGAAGCTGCATACCTATTGAATAGGTTCTAATCAAATCAATGCCTACCGTTTCATATGTGATATGGAATAGGAAGAGCCCATTTCTTAAGTTAGTTAAGATTTGGGATTGTCCGGCCTATGTCTAAAAGCAAAATCCGGACAAGCTCGAGGCAAGATCTGTTATGTAGAACTGGAAAGGTTCCAGCTATACAAGTTACAGCAGAAGATTGGGTAGAACCAAAGGATTCAGTAGATTCCAACGAACCTCAGCCTCTCCGCCGATCTAGTAGGGTTCTTCACCCACCTGAGAGATACTTCTGTTTCTCTATGACAGTGGGAGCGAGGAATGCATCATGAGATGATGACCCAACTAGTTTCGAGCTGGCCATCAGGAGTAAGACTCTGTAAGAATGGCTGGATGCTTAGTGATCTGAGATGGAATCCTTATACACCAGCAAAGTATGGACTTTAGCTGCTATATCTGAAGGGTTAAATCCCCATCAGGAGCAAGTATATCTTGAGAAGATTACTTGGTGTACATCGAAAAGTTGAGACTTTCAAAGCTAGACTTGTTAAAAGTTTGCATCATTGACCAAGTGTGGATAATGATGAAACCTTTTCAAGTAGCTATGCTTAAGTCCATCCAGATCCTACTTGCCACGGCTACATACCATAACTACGATATCTGGCGGTTGGGTGCCATGACTGCTTTTCTAAATGATGTTTTAGAAGAGTGCGTCTATAAGTACACAGCCAGAGGGCCTCGTAGACAGTGGGAGCAGCAGAAATGTGTGCAAGATGTTTTATATGATAAAGCAGGCATCGCGGAGTTGGAACATCTGTTTTGATGGATTAGTCAAAGAAGTTGACATCATCAAAATGGTAGATGAACCTTGTATAAACAAGAAGGTAGTAGGGCGTATGGTGACGATCCTCGTAGAGTACGTGGATGACATACTCTTGATAGGGAAGGAGTTTCCTATGCTACGCTCGGTCGATCTCCGCTTATCACAAGGATTCTCCAATAGGATCGAAGTGATACCTCCTAAATCCTGGGTTTTTGGATCTATGAGATAGATCTAATTGGATGTTAGGACTCTCACTAGTTGTAGTGAGACGGTATCAAACGATTCTGGGGAGAATCATTGGAAGTGTTCCAGGGTGATAAAGACGACTGAATGTCAGTCACAGGCATTGTCTTTACCTTCAGTGGAGGGACGGTATGTTGGAAGAGTTCCAAGCTAGATACCGTGACATACTAGACGATAAAGGCTAGATACATCGCTACTTAAGATGCTACCAAAGAGGCTGTTTGGATGTATAATGGTTCATGAGATGAACTATGTTCCTACCATTGTGAGACAATGGAGTTGTGGCTTATGCCAAGGAACACAGGTCCCATCAGTGATCCAGACATATTCTAAGGCAGTGTCACCTGATCATGGAGATGCTTGATCTCCAAGGGATCGAGGTTAGGAGAGTAAAGTCAGAGGACAACACAGCGGATCCACTCACAAAGGCCTGTTCCCAGAGAGAGATTATTATGGGATGGTTGAGTATGAGATACTACAACCACTGCTATCAGATGGCCCTAGTGCAAGTGGGAGATTGTTAGTTATATGTATGCCTTAGAGGCCATTACTATACATAGGATGTATATTGTAGTGGATGCTGGGACATATATATGGAGGACTTTCTTGCTCGACATGATAGTATGCTATCTGGTTGATCTTTACCTTAACGTGTATACTGATTGTCTCTCTGTTATATGTTGGTAAAGCCCTTAGGATCTGTACTTGACTACCTGGACTATGATGTGGATCATACTAGTGGGGACATGGTAGTCCATAAGTACATCCTTCAAAGTCCCTAGTCGAGGGTGTATCAAGACGGGGTATCGATATACCAGAGTAGACAAGCGTATACCTTCTCGACCCATACAGATGGGCAATGGATGATCCCATATCCATTGGTGTTTGACATCAGAGATGATATACGGGTGCTCAGTAGAGACTGGGTACACTGGACGGACTCGCCGAGAACTCCCAGATGGTATTATACCTCACGTCAGATGGCAGTTCTCTGGTGACACTGGTACAGAGTAGTCTGTTAACCCGAGATCGTCATAGAGTCTTGTGTGGTTCCCACTGTGCTTTGATTTCCATCTTACCACGTCCAAGAGGGCGTGCAAAACGGTGGTTTTTGGGTACAGTCCCGAGTCACATGGAGGCAATGAGCGATAGGAGGGGATTCGTCTCTCCCGGTATAGGGAGTTGATGTTGCGCTGTGTTCGATTGGCTATAACAGGAAATCCCTGGCCAGGGTTGCTGAGATTTACTGGTAAGTGTTACCAGTAGTTTCTCGAATTGTTATAGACCTCATATCGACACGACTTATTGAGCTATTGGGGTCTGACGTTTACCACCCCTAGGCGAGATATGCGACATATCAGACGATCAGACCGGACTGTGTGGTAGTGTTACTGGTTGGATTCACTGGAGTGTGAGCGGGCTTGCTCGTCGATCTTCAGATCGCTCAATACCTGGGCGGCCGTTACGTTTAGCAGACCGCTTGCGGCTTGTGGGTGTTTGATATGATCATCGCCTGCTGCCGGCGTATTGACGAGTCTTTAGAGTCCTACACAGAGGTTTCCTGGCTCAAGCGAAACGAAATAGGAGCGCATATGAGATATGTGCGGGACCGAGAATAATGCGTGTATGTGATACCGTATTCCATTCTCACGATGAATGTATCGAATGGTTGTATGCGATATAACCTAGTTATCGAATCAAGGATTGATTCGATAAGCCGATACATTGAATACTAGTCGGTTGTGTGCGACATGACCGGATCATTGAATCAAGTGTTGATTTAATTATTTAATGCATAATTATATATATTTGATATATTACTTTGCATTAACTAGTATTGGTTCACTTAAGATGGATTTTCTCACTCGGATGTGCGCATTGTATATGCGATATACTTTTGTGCACTTGTATGTATCATGTTTGATGATGCATGCTAACTTGTGTTTTGTGTAAAGTTTAAACCATGGTTATGTAATGGTTAGGGTTTTCATTTTCATATCTATTTATTTATTTGTTTATTCATTATTGGAAAATGATAAGCATAATGCAAAATGGTGGCTTTATTTGGAAGCTTGTTGAAGCTTCATGAAGACTTTGACTTTAGCAACCATTTTGTCTCATGCTTAACCCTAACCATCCCATTTAACCATGATTGATTCTCTACACATTACCATGGTTAGTGTTATGATAAGAATGGATTATTCTTTTCTTTTTAATTAACTTATCATATCATTTTACCATCTTCTTCTTCATTTCTTCAAGTGAAGAAAGTTTGCCTCCATCAATGGCAAATGATGAAAAAGAGTGAGAAATCCAAATCTAAAGTCTACTCTTCATCCTCTACCTCTTTCCAAGTAGTAGAGTGTGTTTTCTTCACAAGTTTCTTAACTTGGTGAAGTCGGAGCTTGATTTAGCGATGCCTCGACGTAGATCATCTTCGGCATGGACATCGACGACCTAGCTCGCTTATTCTTCGATGAAGTCGACGCTAGAGCCCGGATTCTTTTTGGACAGCGGAGAGGACTTCGTTGCGGAGCTATGGAGGTGGAGCACCGGATCTACAAAGGTTGTATTTCCGTTTTCTCATTAGTTAAGTGTTAACTAGTTAGCTTTTTCGCCTAGTTTTCTAGCAAACGATCCGTAGTCGGGTCTCTCGGCACCTAGATTTTTTGAAATTGGCATGGTTGATGCCTTGTGAGACCTCACTAGGGTGCCTAGGAACCCTACACCTTGGTCGATGAACTCGTTCCGCCGTAGGACCAGATCCCCGGTCTTGAAGGAGCGGTGTTTGACCCGAGCGTCGTAGTATCGGGCCGTTTGTTGTTGATAGGTGGCTACCCGGTCCTCCGGGAGCGTTTCGTCTTTCAGGAACTCTACAAGGGGCTTCCTCCAATCCTGGTCGCTCTCCTGCGCCACGTACACGTGGAGTGTTGCCGCTCCGTCTCCCACGCTGGGTTGGGGCAAGGTTTCGAAGAGGATAGACCGCTTATTGTTGGCCGAGTATGACGAAGCCAGCTTGCTCACGGCGTCTGCCTGGGCATTCAACTGCCTGGGTATCTGTTCTACCTGGACTTCGTCGAAGTTTCTTCGGAGTTTTCTCACTTCGTCGAGGTACTTCATCATCAGAGGCTCCCGAGCTTCGAAGCGGCCGGTCACTTGACCGACAACAAGAGCAGAGTCGCTGCGGATTCGAATTATCTTCAGCCCCAGCCCGGTGGCCATACGCAGTCCGGCCAGGAGGGCCTTGTACTCTGCCACATTGTTCGATGCTTTGAAACCGAGCCTCAAAGAATACTCCATCTCTGCTTCGTTCGGGCCCCGGATAATGAGGCCGGCACCTCAGCCTTCCCTCGGTAGAAGACCCGTCAACGTAGATGACCCACTCCGGAACCGAGCCAGGGCCCTCCGTGACGGGATACTTGGTTGCGAGGGGCGGCGCGGACTCCGGCTTCTTGCTATGGATGGTGCATTCAACGATGAAATCGGCCAGGGCCTGTGCCTTGATGGCTTGCCTCGGGCGATACCTTATGTCAAACTGAGACAGCTCCCACCTCCATTTTTCTAGGCGGTCCGAGGATTCTGGTAATGCTAGGATAGCTCCCAACGGGCGCTCGATGAGGACGATGATGGTGTGTGCTTGGAAGTAGTGCCGCAGCTTCCGCGAGGCTACTACGAGGGCTAAGATAATCTTCTCTATGGCGGGGTACCTCGTTTCTGCATCCTTAAACACGTGGCTCACATAGTACACCGGCTTCTGTGCTCCCTCGGCCTCCCGGACAAGCACCGAGCCTGCTGCTTGGTCGGATACTGCCAGATACAGCGACAGCTCGTCTCTTTCCACTGGCTGGGTGAGCAGCGGCGGCGTTGTGAGGTACTTCTTCAATTGGTCAAAGGCGGCTTGGCATTCCTCCGACCACTCGAACCTCGGGATTGTCCTCAGCACCTTAAAGAACGGAATGCACTTCTCCCCCGACCAGGACATGAAACGGCTCAAAGCGGCGACCCACCCCATGAGCCGCATGATCTCAACGTTGGTCTTGGGCGCGACCATGTTCAGATAGCGTCGATCTACTCTGGGTTAGCCTCAATTCCGCGGTGAGTGACCATGAACCCGAGGAACTTTCTCCCGGTGACTCCGAATGCGCACTTGGCGGGGTTTAGCTTCATGTTGAACTTGCGGAGCAATTCGAAAGCCTCGCCCAGGCCTTGGCATGGTCGGCCGATGAGATGGATTTGACGAGCATGTCGTCAATGTAGACTTCTATATTCCTTCCGATCTGTAGCTTGAACATGCGGTTGACCAACCTTTGGTATGTGGCCCTGGCATTCTTGAGGTCGAAGGGCATCACCTTGTAGCAGTACACTCCCCGGTCCGTTGTGAATGCGGTCAGATATTCATCTTTAGGATTCATACGGATTTGATTGTAGCCGAAGAAAGTGTCCATGAAGCTCAACAGCTCGTGGCCGGCCGAGTTGTCGACGAGCTGGTCTATGCAGGGGAGCGGAAAGTTGTTCTTGGGGCAGGCCCTATTGAGGTCGGTGAAGTCGATGCACATGCGCCACTTCCCACTTGACTTCTTGACCAGAACCATGTTTGCCAGCCACTCCGAGTAGGGTACATTTCTGATGAAGTTGGTGGCGGGGAGCCGATCAACCTCCTCTTCGATAGCCTTCTGTTTAACCGAGGCGAAGCTTTTTTTCTTCAGTCTGACGGGTCGGGCCGCAGGGTCAACCCCGAGCTTGTAGGAGATGATTTTGGGATTAATCCCAGGCATGTCAGCAGGCGCCTAGGCGAAGACGTCGGAGTTGCTTCTGAGGAATCTGATCAGGTCATCCCGCTGAGTCTCCGTCAGGAGCGATCCGACCTGGACGGTTTTTCCCTGGTCTCCTTCTGTTAGGGGCACCTCGGTCAGAGGTTCGACTGGCGCCCCACGGACCTCCTTTCGCTCGTCTCGGGTGTCTAGGGTGTAAGACTACGACAGTGCCCCGGCCGTCTTTCCGAGGCCAAAATGCGGAAACGAAAATTTTTCTTAACTTGAAAACTGGCGCTATCGTATGCTTAAAACCCGGATCGAACCATTAACCTACAACTAGCAAACAAGAGAAGGGTTGGAAAGCTATACCGATTGATCCGTGTCCTTCGGTCTTTGGCCACCATCTCAAGCTTCTCGCGGCAACTCCGGTCTCGATCTCCTCGTCGGAAAGGGCACCACATCTACGAGTCTTTTTACGGGCTCCCGCTTCATTCGAAGCAACTCGGGCATGAAGTGTGCTAGCCGACGTGTCCAAGGTATTGTAGAGAATGTCTGTGATCACTTTGTCTCTTGCATCCATGGATTTGGATGGAGGTTAGAGGTGTTGCCATTAATGAAAATGGTGAGCTAGAGAAGAAAGAGGAAGAAGAAGAAGAGAAGGCTTTCTCTCCTTTTCTTTTGTGATGTTATATTGATAATATGAGAGAGTGGAAATCATAATATGAGAGCTCACCCCTCATGGCAGCCCCTCTCTCTCTCCTCTTATCATATCATCACAAAACCATCATATAACGTGACATTTACACACTAAAAGAGACCATGAGTCATCGTATATGTCTATGTCACATTTAATGCATTTCATGATGAATTCTAGCTCATTATTTCCAAAAGCAAACATTAATCCAAATGTTTGCCACAACAAAAAGACACGGCAACATCTAAAGTAAACTCGTGACGGATCACAAGGATACCCCTCACCTGTATATACATACCTGCATCCGCATTCCGACTGAATACAAATGCGACGAGACTAAAGTAATCCAATAAATCTAATACTAGGATCCGGCTTAAACAAAGCCCACTAGTATGATCTGTCCGATCAAGATCCGTGCACTACCGCACGTATAAGATCGAACCCTGCCATATATCATACGGCCTCTACAACGTTTCGCCCGAAACTTGAGAAACTGTCTGTGGGGGACTCTAAAGACTCGTCAATATTTTGGCTGTGGATTTAACCACTAGCACGTCAGAGGTATTTGTCGTACATAACGTGCTACCAGGTATTGACCAAAAAGGAGGTCGATGAGCGAACTCATCCTGACACCCTACTGAGCCTGTCAGTGATAATATCCGTACAGTCCGGTCCATTCGTCTATGAGCATCGCATGTCGGGCCTAGGGGGTTGGTGAAAGTCAGACCCCCAAAAGCGGTACAAGTCGTGTCGGAGTGTAGCCCAGAACACCCTGAGATACTACTGGAATACCTACCAGTAAATCTCCTGCCTCGGCCGAGGGCTTTGTGTAATGGCTCTCCTAGACACAGCGCGACCTCACCCCCAATACCGGGAGAGACGAATCCCTACCGATCCGCTCACTGCCTCCATGTGGCTCGGGACTGTACCCAACTAAAACCTGTTTGCACGACTCCTTTGAGCCGTGGTGGGGTAGTAATCAAAGCACAATGGGAACTCACACGAGACAAATGACGATCTTAGGTCGATGAACTAACCTGTACACATGTCACCAGGGAACTGCTATCTGACGTCAGGTATAATACCAACTAGCATGTTCCCGGCGAATCCTGTCCGGTGTACTCATAACCCAATGAGCACCTGTATACATCTTAGGTGAACCAACTGACACCAATGGCTTATGAGACCAGCCACCGCCCCTCGTCGGGGTCTCGACTGTATACACTAGTCTACTAATGGAGTATCGATGCCCAGTCTTGAAACTCCCACGACTAGGGACCTTTTAAGGATGTGCTTATAGACCCCAGCTCCCACGTATATGATCGCCATCATACTGCTGGTCGTCAAGCAAGAATCATATGGGCTCTATCAGCGTGCAATAGAGACCTGTAAGGTCACCTAAAGCAGTACACGATGATAAAGATAAACCATGGTAGCATACTATTCTCTATCAACGTGTAATAGTGAACTACAATGTCACCTAAAGCATGTACACGGTGATAAAGACAAACCAGATAGTATACAAACCTCTCGAGTAAGACTGTCCTACCGGTATAGGTCATCCCTCAATCATTGCAATCACGTGCCTGCGATCCAATAATTAACTCTGAGGGCACTATATCCAACAATCTCCCACTTGTACTCAAGGCTAATTATTGCGATGTCGCATACTCACAGTCCGTGTGATACCGAACACCCAACTCCTCTACTAATCAGTCTCACAAAGCTCGTTTGCGAAACTATTGTGTTCAAGAAATAGCCTCAGCTAGTGGATCCGCCCTGATGTTTCTTCATGTATCTTTCTTTATCTCAAGTTCGCGGAGAAAGCCATCTCCTGAAATGAGCAATACCTGTCTTAGAATATGTCTGGATATCTGATGGGACCTAGTTCATAAATGAACTCCAAATCCAAACTTCTTAGACTTTATCGTCAACTGAACTTAATCAGTATCCTGCGCCACACCTCCCTCAGTATCCGCTTGGACCACCTGTCCAAGATACTGCTCCTCGTCAGAGGGAAAACTATAACTCTGACAGTCACTCTGTCATCCAGGTCATCTTGGAAGCCTGGAATGATAACTGTCTCCCGAAGGAGGCCGCCGTTATCATATCCCTAGAAGATCCACTTATGTTCTAAAACTGCTTCCGAATGTTTCTCCAAGATAGGATCAATATCAACTTATTGCATCTACTGGAAAAACGACATCTGGTGTGGTACTTGACATCTCATGATTGACTCAATTGCCTAAGCAAGTGATATGCAAACCATGCACATCCCTCTCCCCTTTAGTCTGTAAGACACCTTTAGAGACGGTGACTCCATCACCTGCAGGTACACTACCGTGGCAGGAGTCGTCCATTCTAAATACCTTTAGAATGCTGTCTAAGTACCCTGATTGGGACATCTAAAACTATAGATCTAGTAACCAGAATATCTGATATAATATCCATATCCTATGTGGAGAAACCACTGTGTGACAACCAAAGTATAACCGATCGTAGTATAGGAATTTCACTTCCTACTCTGTGTATGTCATCCAAATACCAGGACATCACACCCTACTACCTTCTTAACAGATCCATCCCCTATTCTGATGAAGTCAAACCTATGACTGTCACATCAGAAATAGATGATCTATCTCCGTTATTATCGCTTTAGTCTATAAATAGACATAAGCTACTTGTCCACCAATGCTTCCGCTGCTCCCACTGACTACAACAACCCTCTGGCAGAGTCATATACATGTGCACTTTTAAAGCTAGTTCAGAACGACGCTATACTCATCCTCCTGCCGGGTCTGATAGCCTAGAACAACAGTAGTGTCAAGACTGGGTAAACAAGAACCTCCCTGTCACCGTCCTTGAGGCTACCGGAGTACCTCTCGGGTGCCTGAGGTTACCCACCATATCTGCGGAGTGGCCAATGGAATGTCAATCCAGATTGAATCTTCAGGTTCTTATCAAATTTTCAGTAATCGTTTGCGGTTCTAGAATCACTTCCAGTTCTACCATACTCCCACTACTGTTTTCTGAAAAAATCCATTTTTATTAAAACTATGACGAGTCAAGAACAATATCACTATTGATCTTCCAGATGGTAGAAAGTCAACCCTCGTCATAGCCCGGGTCAACCCACAAACAACCATTACAAAAACGTGCCTTAAGTTATCCATAGTCTGGTTTTAAGCATAAGCCGGACAACTCCCCGTACCTTAACATCGTTAAGATATGAACTATTCTATATCCAATATTGAATGAGAGGCACTGATTTAATTGGAATCAGATTCAAATCATGCAGCTGTCTCCAGTGTATGTCAACTAAATGGAGAGAGGTCGGTCAGTATTACTCAATTTAGGAGTGCTTCCAATTATGAGTAACCTAAAAGAGAAGCAAGTTCTCTTAATCATTACTATCAACTGAATACCATACATAAGTATCTATATCTTCGATCACCTTGAAGAATTATGATACTTGCAACACCTGATTCTCTACTTTATTCTTATACCTATAACTTCTCAAAACTTAGACCTTACATTTCTACGAAACACATGTCTAAGAACTGGAGAAGTCACAAGTAAACAGAATATAGTACGAGTACCAACCCCCCTGTCCTCATGGATACTGGACAACATACAATACTCTGAATAAGTTCCCTGAGTCTAATAACTCATTCGCTGTGTGTCGTAGGTTGAAAACTGTACTTATGGTTAAGAAGAATTACACCGCTGTTTAATACTCCTTACCTAACCATCCACTGATATAGGTAAATGTCATAGACATAATTTTAAAAAGTTATATCTCGCTTTATAAAAATAAACGTACAGATATATCAATTTGAAATTGGTGCATTACAACGGATATTCAAAACCAAATATTTGCCGTCCGGCAAACAACCCGGGTGATTTCCTCAAATATCACCAATTACAACGAATTCCGATATAATGAGGATGACCACCTAATTCCCACTAAGTTACTCCCACTCATCATCTGTAAAACCATACAGATGTGAGAATCAAACCTGGTAAATACATACCCTGGAGCAAGGGCTAATTGGGAAATCAGTTTTCTTTTAACAATACACAGTGAAACTGAAACATGTAAATGTTTCGAAAGGGTATCCGGGTATTCCTAGTAATGCCTCTTCCATTATCAGATTCACAACTGTAACCGTATATTTCTTCTCCATCTCTCCAAATCCCTTTATATGTCTTTAGTCGTTACCTTCTGTACACCCACTTAGGCTAAATGGTTTTCTTCATTCTCTACCGTTTCGCACCAGCCTATGGTTTGGAAGAAGACTATCCAATAAGCGTAATAGGTGTACTGTCCTAATCCTAGGAGCACTCGCAACCCGAGAGAAGGTAAAGATAAAAGACAACTGAATAAAACCTTATTCCTATTTCTCCTGAACCAGAATCCATCCCCGAACTGGAACAAGTCCCTTCGAGTTCGTATATAACCATACGATAGAGTATCCAATAAACTGTAGATCTTCGTAGTGATACGGAGTGTTCTGGAGAAATACAAAGGTGATGTAAGAGTGGTGAAGAAATACTTGGTTTGGTCGTAAATAGCAGTCGCAATTTACTTTGCCCTCTTACTAATATCTTTATTTGTCTTTTCTTAATACCTTATGTACACCTTCGTTAGGCTAATTGGTTTTCTTCATTCCCCACCGTTCGGCACCTGCCTATGGTTTGGAAGAAGACTATCCAATTAGCATAATAGGTGTACCGTCCTAATCCAAGGAGCACTCGCAATCTGAGAGAAGGTAAAAGGAAAAGACAACTGAATAGTCATATTCGTTTTCTCCAGAACCGGAAACCATCCTCGAATCTGAAACAAGTTCCTTTGAGTTCGTATATAACCATACGATGGTTTTATCCAATGGAAGTGGATGTTCGTAATAATACAGGGTGTACTGGAGAAAATGGTAAGAGTAGGAGTGGCAATGAGATATGCAACTCAGACAATCCAAAAGCCAGTGTATTAAGAAGGTTCGGTTAACTTGGTCACTGAGTTATAGTCAAGGGTCGGGTCATGGTCGCTGCCAAAGAGAAAGAGAAAAGAAACACTCAGCGTGCACTCTAACCTAGATCAGAATGGTTATCATTTTATCCAATAAGGAAACCTCCCACTGTTACCTCAAATTCTCCTCCAAACCTGAAAGAAGAATTAGTCAGGATCACCCGAGGAGTAAACCAACTCATCAGTGGGAATCGGGATCCAACTATCATCGCATGATAATGTGATGGAATCCACTCACGTTATCACACTCTAGAAGATATGCGCATGCCTGGCAAGTTTTAGTTTCTTTAGAAACTCCCGATGTGATTTTTACCCCAAGTGGCTTATGACCTTGACTAGGTCAACAAACCATAAACCGCTAGTCAAGTTCAAGCCGTCATTATTTTGGACTGCATTAAACCCACCTGTACGTGCCCTTGTCCTGGTCAACAAGGCCGCACGACTGTCCTAACCAATCCCATTTATGCAACAAACAAGCACCACTTAGCTACCGAACACTACGTCTTGACTAGGTCAACAAACGCAACACGAATACTAAATAATACCCGTAAGAAATGACGGAGGGCTACGGTCGGTTTTTGGCGAAAAACCTTTAACGTAATGAACTTGATATCGTTGAAGGAACTGCATAGCCTTTTATAAAAATATAGTGGCGAAAACCTTTGCTAAAGAGGTCACTCCCGGTGAAGGGATCTCGGCTCTTTCCCCGTAGAATGAGGTGCATGATATTCCAACTGAATACCATGATGCAAAGTAAAAAGTAATCGACTATAGTGAAGTTATTACCCTGACGCAAACTTCTGTCCAAGGGGTCACTCCCGGTAAAGGGATCTCGGCCTTTGCCTCGTCGACTGAGGTGCTGGATATTCATAACCGAATACCACTGTGCAAAACAAAAGAGAACGTCCTTGCAATAACAGATTTTTGAAAATTGTTCCAACAACGTCAAAGTAGTTTTTTTAGCTTGCATTGATCCGAATCAATGCAGTCCTATCAATTGATCACACCAATAAAGAACGAAAATACGATGTACGTATATGCCATCCGCATTCGCCACTGGGTCCCGTCATCACCCGTTAGGTTACTTAACTAACGACAGAGCGGGGACTGAACTAGCACAGATGTAAAACATATACAACATCTACTAGTATATATATCAATATATAATAATCGCTCAAGGCGTGATAAAATGCAACATCACAGAAATGTAATAAGTATCACAGAATAATACAGATAATTTGGGATCCCCGGGTTTCATAGAGCCGCTACTGAAATCCGACGTTCCTCTGGTTGTGTGGATAACCTGTGCAATGAAATCCTAGACCCCTACGGGCGCGGCAAGTTACCCGCCAAAACCTGAAGCGAGGCAGCCCCGTTCAACAAAGTGAATGGACCACCCAGCACTTCACGGAATCCGGTAACTTGAGCACCCCTCCTTGGGTCAACCTGTACCCTCTACGAGTGCGGCGAATAGCCTGCCAATTCTAGAGTGAAGCCCCCTCCGTCTCAAAACCATGAGATGCGGGCCCGTTGCCCTCTAGAACCCGGCTATCCGTGCACCCCACCGCTGGGTAATCCTAGTACAGAAAGTAAAAATATATATACAACGGGTACATCGACCTCAGCCCGGTCGTGTCCCAAAAGAATAATATACAAACAGGCAGTGGCGGCAGTCCACATGTCGGACGCTCGCCCCGCAATATCAAATGTACATATACAACCAAACTGTACTACCATTGCATCCAGGCTATCCACTACGAAAAATCCGCAACATCACAGTACAACACAGAACATCAACGTGAATGTCACGTTCGCAAACCCGTCTAAAAGAGCTATAGCAATTAGACAGGATTTACCGATCAAATGACATTCACGGTCTCAGATATAATGTAAATACTGTGAACTATCATGTTTAAAATTTTCGATCGACAAAATTTCACGAAGTGGGCCCCAAGCACAATAACCAGTACTCAAACAAATCTGGGCCCAAAATAAAATTACCAGAAACCCCAATTCCAAGATTAAAGAGTACTGTTGAAATTTGGTGAAATGATCTCACTGTAGCGCCGCGGAACCGCGGCCGTACCCACGTTTGTCCGCGGTTCTACCGCGGAATAGTAGCTTTTTTGTGACTCATGGTCTCTTTTTTGTGAAAAATGTCACATTTAGTGATTGATGTGTGGATGAAATGAGAGGAGGAGAGAGGAAGGGCAGCCATGTGATAGTTGTGAGCTCTGATACCATGTAAGACAACGATAGCGCCCCGGCTGTCTTTCCGAGGCCAAAATGCGGAAACGAAATTTTTTCTTAACTTGAAAACTGGCGCTATCGTATGCTTAAAACCCGGATCGAACCATTACCTACAACTAGCAAACAAGAGAAGGGTTGGAAAGCTATACCGATCGATCCGTGTCCTTCGGTCTTTGGCCACCATCCCAAGCTCCTCGCGGCAACTCCGGTCTCGATCTCCTCGTCGGAAAGGGCACCACATCTACGAGTCTTTTTACGGGCTCCCGCTTCATCCGAAGCAACTCAGGCACGAAGTGTGCTAGTCGACGTGTCCAAGGTATTGTAGAGAATGTCTGTGATCACTTTGTCTCTTGCATCTATGGATTTGGATGGAAGTTAGAGGTGTTGCCATTAATGAAAATGGTGAGCTAGAGAAGAAAGAGGAAGAAGAAGAAGAGAAGGCTTTCTCTCCTTTTCTTTTATGATGTTATATTGATAATATGAGAGAGAGTGGAAATCATAATATGAGAGCTCACCCCTCATGGCAGCCCCTCTCTCTCTCTCCTCTTATCATATCATCACAAAACCATCATATAATGTGACATTTACACACTAAACGAGACCATGAGTCACCATATATGTCTATGTCACATTTAATGCATTTCATGATGAATTCTAGCTCATTATTTCCATAAGCAAACATTAATCCAAATGTTTGCCACAACAAAAAAATACGGCAACATCTAAAGTAAACTCGTGACGGATCATAAGGATACCCCTCACCTATATATACATACCTGCATCCGCATTCCGACTGAATGCGAATGCGACGAGACAAATAATCCAACAAATCTAATACTAGGATCTGGCTTAAACCAAAGCCCACTAGTATGATCCGTCCGATCAAGATCCGTGCACTACCGCACGTATAAGATCAAACCCTGCCATATATCATACGGCCCCTACAACGTTTCGCCCGAAACTTGAGAAACTGTCTGTGGGGGAATCTAAAGACTCGTCAATACTTTGGCTGTGGATTTAACCACTAGCACGTCAGAGGTATTAGCCGCACGTAACGAGCTACCAGATATTGACCAAAAGGGAGGTCGATGAGCGAACTCATCCTGACACCCTACTGAGCCTGTCAATGACAATATCCGTACAGTCCGGTCCGTTCGTCTATGAGCATCGCATGTCGGGTCTAGGGGGTTGGTGAAAGTCAGACCCCCAAAAGCGGTATAAGTCGTGTCGGAGTATAGCCCAGAACACCCTGAGATACTACTGGAATACCTACCAGTAAATCTCCTGCCTCGGCCGAGAGCTTTGTGTAATGGCTCTCCTAGACACAGTGCGACCTCACCCCCAATACCGGAAGAGACGAATCCCTGCCGATCCGCTCACTGTCTCCATGTGTCTCGGGACTGTACCCAACTAAAACCTGTTTGCACGACTCCTTTGAGCCGTGGTAGGGTAGTAATCAAAGCACAGTGGGAACTCACACGAGAAAAATGACGATCTCAGGTCGATGAACTAACCTATACACATGTCACCAGGGAACTGCTATCTGACGTCAGGTATAATACCAACTAGCATGTTCCCGGCCAGTCTTGTCCGGTGTACTCATAACCTAATGAGCACCTGTATACATCTTAGGTGAACCAACTGACACCAATGGCTTATGAGACCAGCCACCGCCCCTCGTCGGGGTCTCGACTGTATACACTAGTCTACTAATGGAGTATCGATGCCCAGTCTCGAAACTCTCACGACTAGGGACCTTTTAAGGATGTGCTTATAGACCCCAGCTCCCACGTATATGATCGCCATCATACAGCTGGTCGTCAAACAAGAATCCTATGGGCTCTATCAGCGTGCAATAGCGACCTGTAAGGTCACCTAAAGCAGTACACGATGATAAAGATAAACCATGGTAGCATACTATTCTCTATCAACGTGTAATAGTGAACTACAATGTCACATAAAGCATGTACACGGTGATAAAGACAAACCAGATATTATACAAACCTCTCGAGTGAGACTGTCCTACCGGTATAGGTTCTCCCTCAATCATTGCAATCACGTGCCTGCGATTCAATAATTGACTCTGAGGGCACTATATCCAACATAGGGAACCTTTGATGTCGTCACTTGCCTCGGCGTCGTCGGCAGGATTCTCGGGCGAAGACATTTCGGTAAGGCCTATCTTCGCGATCCGCTGGCTCCCGTATGCCCGACCTATCCCGCCCCGATAGAGAGGGAACTTTATCGCCAGGTGGTAGGACGATATCTGGGCCTGGAGGTAGTTCAGCGTCGGGCGGCCGAGGAGGACGTTGTAGGCCGACGGGACTTTCGCTACGATGAAGTCCACAGGCAGCGTGCGCGTGTGGTCGGGCTCCCCGATCATGAACTGCAGGGTGGCCACCCCTTGCGCCGGGATGGAGTGGTTGGTGAACCCCAAGAGGACGTGAGAGGTCGGTTTCAGGTATGCTGGGGCGAGCCTCATACGCAGGAAGCAGTCGTGGAAGAGGATGTCAGCCGAACTTCCCGAATCGACGAGTATCCGGTAGACCTCGTACCGGTGGATTTGGTCCGTGATCACCAGCGGGTCGTTATGGGGCACAAATATGCCATGGAGATCCTCGTCGCCAAAGGTGATGGGCTCTCGGCCTCTAGCCCTTTTGCTCGGGCGGCCGCCTGCGTCTCCGTTGAGGGGAAAGCGGCGGCTGGGACCTGGGTTTTCGGGGTGCTTATTTTCCATATGGATGGAGATCGGAAAGCCAACTTTGTTTTTGTGGAGTTTTCTTTCCCACAGACGGCGCCAACTGATGGAGGTCCTTTTCAGATCTCCGTCAGATGTTGTCTTTCGTCGATCTCCCGGTGGATTCTGCAGGGGATCCCTTGTTGCATGTGGGTCTCAAAGGGTGTAGAGGAAATTTGGCGCCGAGTACCTGCAAAGAAGTCCTGGGGTGGTTGGATACCACCGAGGACCCTCCGACAATCAAGTAAGTACTAGATCCGAGAAGTGCAACGGCTAAGTGAGGTAACGAATCGCTTACTTGACCCCTCTGTGATGGAGGTTTATATAGTGATGGAGGCATGCAGCAGCGGGCGCGAAAATCTCGCCAGCAGTTATGCTCCCGACGTCACGCCCGTGTAGAGAGAGGATCGTCCATAAATGGGGATCGCGGAGGCGTGGAACGTGGGATGTTGCTGGCGGAGAATCCGCGCATGGCGAGATTCGTGGATCTGCGGTTACGCCTATGAGTGGCGGAACTGGTCGGAGGGCCGAGGAAGACCGCCTCGGCAAACGGGCTCGGGGACGAGCGAGAAAGACGAGGAGACTTGGTCTGGCGATAGCTCGGGGCGAGCTGAGGGGCCGAGGAGGCCAATAAGCGGGGATCCCCGAGGAGGGCTGGCTTGTGCTGGGTGGACGGGTACAGGGGTGGCATGGCCTGCTTTTGTAGGCCCTTTCTTCTGAGTTCTGGGACGTGCCGTTCGCCATGTGACACGATCATGAGGGTCGCCAGTATCGAGCATTATCAACTCCCAGCATAGGGACCAAGTCCTTTTTGCCGCCCAGCGCCCGAGCGTCCACGTGCTTAGCACGTGAGGCGCTAGCGCCCAAGCGCCTAAAGCGCTAGCGCCCAAGTGCCCAAAGCGCGAGTACAAGAGCGCCCACATGCCTAGCACGTGTGGCGCTAGCGCCCGAGCGCCCACGTACTTGGCACGTGTGGCGCTAGCGCCCAAAGGGCTAGCGCCTAAGCGGCCAAAGCTCGAGCACCCGGGCGCCCACATGCTTAGTACGTGAGGTGCTAGCGCTCGAGTGCCCAAAGCGCTAGCGCCCGAGTGCCCACATGCCTAGCACATGAGGTGCTAGCGCTCTAGCGCCCAAAGCGCTAGTGCCTGAGCGCCTACATGCCTGGCACGTGAGGTGCTAGCGCCTAAAGTGCTTGCGCCCTGGCACCCAAGGCGCTAGCGCCCGAGCGCCCGCGCATGTGAGGTGCTGGCGCTTTCTCCCACGCATCCTTTGGATGCCCTTTCCCTTATACACACACACACACATACTCTACAACACTGTTCCCGTTAGAAAAAATTTCTAACGGGACACTGCCCCGCGCCCCGCACTCCGCACCCCGCACCCCGCTAGGGGGCTGCTAGCCCCCTTAACCCTCAGCCCGCTATCTGGGTAGCGGGACCCCCGTAAAAACTCCGCGGGGCCCCTGATATATCCAAAAACCCTCCAAAACACAACATACGTACACTGCACATTGAGTTCACATGATATGTTTGACCCGTCAATCGGAGGTTCTCTCGCTCCAAAGGCGAGGGGTAATTAACGACAGCTTAGTCCGCAGCGGCCAGAGATTCGGATCCCCACAATCAGTAAACCTCAGCCAACCCTAGGCAAGAGGAATCTGTAATGTGCCTGACAAGCGCGCCCATATTCCCATCTCAATGGGGTGACGAAAAACACCCTACAGGCTTTTTCCTTATCGAATAAGGTGCTGGATATTCTATAAGGAATACCGCTATGCAAAGCAAGAACTGGAGCTACAAGTTTTTTAAAACAAGATTCTACAACATTTTTAGATTTCTTTTATTTCATTAATCTCATTAATGAAGTCCGATCAATTATTCTTCCTAAGCATCACAGAAGAAACCAAAACAACAATATTTATTATATATCATATATATATTATAAGCATTCATTTCAGAATATCAAGTGATCACATCATAGAATATCAGCAGCAGAAGAACACATATGAAATATTGGATATACTAGGAATTCCGTGTTTTAAATTAAGCCAGTAAAAAACGCGGATTCCACGGTCGCGATGAATAGCCAAACTTACGTCCCTAGACCCTTACGAGAGCGGCAAGCAACCCTTCCAATTCTAGAGTTAGGAGACCCGGTCTCGACTCCTCGAGATGGTCTCCCACTGGACCCTAGAACCCGGTTACTTATGCTCTCCTCCTTAGGTCTATCTTAATGTGGAAAAGTAAATAATATTCATCAATGGTGACATCATCCTCAACCCGTAAGTGCTCCAATAAAAGAATATTACATACAAGCTTTTATATGAATGAAAATGAAAAACTCTCATCTCACGCAAAAACCCCCGGCTGTTCAAAACACGACGATCCAATATAACATATCATAGCAACACATAACATCACATGTCATTAACGTAAGTAAATATGCGTATCCCAATTGTCGTTGACATATAGCAACAAAACCAGCGATACACCACATATTACACTTACGGTCACAGAAAAGAAAGTGAAAAACTACAACAATTGGAATTCGCAACCACCTTAGACATCATAAACCCAATGTATCACATACTTTGGATTTCATGCCTAACCAAATGAATTCCTCAGACATCACATGCCTAACAATTATAAACCCCGTATTTTAGTCTCGATATTGAAAACACTTTTCAATAACCAATCGGGTAATTCAACAAGATTCCCGATAACCTGATCAAATGCTCATCGGAAACTTTAGTAGACGACCGCACCCCCGATACCGTCGACGAAGTGCACTTAGGCGGAACACCGCGACCACGAGCACCCGAACGAATGTTTTTGGCGTCGGGGTTCTCCTACAGTCACTTGGTCGGGGCTATGGGGCATGTCTATCTAGTAAGGTTACCCGGCGAGTATCCGCGTACACTACGTAATGCGATGGATTTTTGTTCACATCAAAATCCCGTGGCAACCGATCAAATGAGACCAACTTGCTAGATTTATAAAATTCAAATCAGTTTTCAAAAAACCGATTATGTGGATTCCAAATATTGTATCATAATCACATATAGCTACACGATGTTAAACTTTTCGATCGAATCAACAAACACCCAAAATTTCCCAAAGAGCTCAACACTTGAGCGGGGTTTAAAAAGTACCCAGAATATGCCACAGCACCTATGGACCAACCGTAGAAGGGTCAACCCTTGCCTCACCTATGGCGCCGCGGAACTACCATAAACCCTAGGGTTTGTTGGCGGTTCCGACGGTCACAGAATCGAGTTAGGATTTCGATCTTCTAGAGGGTCCATGGGAAACACCTGCATGATTTTCTGAAGATTTTAAACTTGAAAAAATCCAACTCTTGGAAAATTTCCAGCGAGGGAAAAAATGGGTTATTGATATCCGTTTGAACTTTTTAACGTCGTCTAAATAACCAAGATATTAGAATTACGATTACGAAACACTCTGAATTGCCTTTACACAAAGATAATATCATATGCAATTTTAGCAAAAACAAATAACACCTAAAACACCAAAACCCAGAGACTGGAACACACAACAAAAACGAACCCGAGAAGCCACACCAGGACCAGCCAAGCCGGAAATATTGCTAATGTGGCCGGCCATTATCCGGCGAGAGGGGTTCAATTTTCTTCTGTTTTCATATCACATCACATGTAACATTCTGCAGTTACTTAAAAAAATTTGACACGTTAAAAAATTCGACAGAAACTGTGTTTTTGTATCCGGTGTTTCGGAGTTGTTTCGGTTTCGTAATTCTACAAATATCGTCTAATTCTCTAGTATGGCTCTGATACCACTGTAGAGATATTCAGCACAACAGCAAGGTTTCGGGAGGCATCGTCCATGCCATTTTCAAAAAATTGCCATGCTAAACAACCTTAACCCTAGAACCTTAACCCTAGCGAATTAAACAATACACTATGTAAACATCTTTACATCTAAGTGAATAAAGAATACAACCTTTGTAGACCGGTCCTTCACTTCAATAGCTCTGTGTAGTAGTCCTTTTGCTCCAAGTAGTGAACTTCCGGATTCTAGAAAGCTCCACAAGATGACGGAACAAGCTTGCTTAAAGTCTTTCGAGGCCGAAAATGATCTACGTTGAGGAGACACCAACTCAAGCTACCTCTTCACTAATATGGAATTAGTGAAGCAAACACCCTAAACTAAATGGCTAGTATAGTAGAGGATGATGAACTAGGAATTTTGCTTACTTTAGATTTATTTTTCTCACAATATTTCATCACCTTGAGAAAAGCTAGAAAGCTTTCTCTTGATGAAGAATAAGATGAAGTGGAGATGAGAATGAAACTCATGAGGTGAGAATGGCAACCATGGGTGAGTTTGTGTCATACACTAACTCGTGTAGAGACTAAACTATGGCTAAGGATAATGGTTAGGTTAATAAATATCTTAAGCAAAACAAAACTAGGGGACTAAGTCAATGGGCTCAACAAGTTTCTCCAAGCTTCTAGCCATGACATAATTCCAACCAATTTTGAATAACTTGGATAAATAAAAACTCTAGGATTATCATAAGTATGGTGTGAGTCTCATACACCTATGTAGTATGTGGCATCAAGCATGACACAAAATAATGTACATTAATATATATCACATATATACTATATGCACACAAGTGAGAAAAAATGTTTAAGTGAGCTAATATTATCTAATGTAAATTAAATATATCAAATATATAATTATACATTAAATTATTAAATCAACACTTGATTTAATAATCTGGCAATATCACATATAACCGACTAGTATCATATGTATCAATTTATCGAATCAATACTTGATTCGATAACCCGGCTATATCACATATAACCGACCGATAACAAAATAGCGAAAATAGAATACGGTATCACATACACGTATTAATCTCGGGCCCGCACATATCACATATATGCTCCTACTTCGTTTCGCTTGAGCCAGGAAACCTCTGTGTAGGACTCTAAAGACTCATCAATACGCTGGCAGTAGATGGTGATCATATCAGCCACCCACAAACCGCAAGCGGTCTGCTAAACATAACGGCCACCCGGGTATTGAGCCATCAGAAGATCAACAAGCAAGTCTGCTCATACTCCTGTGAATCCAATCAGTAACACTACCGTATAGTCCGATCTCTTCTTCTGATATGTCGCATATCACAACATGGGGGTGGTAAAACGTCAGACCCTAATAGCCTAATAAGTCATGCCGATGTGAGGCTCATAACGGTTCGAGAAACTATTGATAACACTTACCAGTAGATCTCTGCAACCCTCGGCAGGGATTTCCTGTTATGGCCAATCAAACATAGCACAACATCAACCCCCAATACCGGGAGTGACGAAATCCCCCCATATCGCTCATTGCCTCCATGTGACTCGAGACTGTACCCAAAAACCACCGTTTTACACGATTTCTTGAACGTGGTAAGGTGGAAATCAAAGCACAGTGCGAATCACACAAGACTCTATGATGATCTCGGATCGACAGACGAACCTGTACCAGTGTCACCAGAGAACTACTATCTGAAGATAGGTATAATACCATCTAGGAGTTCTCGGCGAGTCCGTTCACTATACCCAGTCTCCACTGAGCACCCGTATACCATCTCTGATGCCAAACACCAATGCATATGGGATCATCCATCACCCATCATATGGGTCGAGAAGCGTATACGCTAGTCTACTCTGGAATATCGATGCCCCGTCTCAATACTCTCATGACTAGGAACATTTGAAGGATGTACTTACTGACTACCTTTTCCCCACTAGTATGATCTTCATTATAATCCTGGCAGTCAAGTACTCATCCTAAGGGTTTTATCAACATGTAATAAAGAGACAATAAGTGTATATGTTAAGATAAAGAGCAACCAGATAGCATACTATCATGTCGAGCAAGAAAGTCCTCCCTATATATGTCCAAGCATCCACTACAATATACATCACATGTACAGTAATGGCCTCTAAGGCATACACATAACTAACAAAATTAGATATTGGTTTCAATAGTGTTTCACAGCATTGAAACGATTATCTATTCTATTACAGTGTATTCAGAGAACAGCGGAGAGATTCTACTGAAATTTTCTTAAAACAGATGAAAACACAAGTGAATGGATGTATACTTCATACACTCTTAATGGGATATATGCCTTACCCTTACAGCCATTACCCTCGACATCCAATAAAGAACATTTAATATTATCATCATCTTTGTTAGAAGAAGAATCAAATTCTCGAGCTTTAAGATTAGAAGAAGAAAGTTTTCAATAGGAGTTGGAGAAGAGCCCAATCCAATCACAATTGAAACCAAAGCCAACGAAGTCGTCAATTAAACCTAATACTAACGCTTCTTATTATCTGTCGATCTCGTATTTGTCACGAAATCTTAATTCCATAACTCTTATCTATAGGAACTTTACAGCGTTCCATTTTCTTCTAATATGGCATTTCCGTACCTCCACGACAAGAGTTGGATGTACGTCGACATTTCCTCAAGAGCCACTGATTTTTTTCTTAACGGTGTTTACTTTTTCACCGATTTTTCCTACGCACGTCTTGGGATACCGAAAGAGCACGAAATCTATTGTCCTTGCTATAAGTGTATAAACACACAATTGCAGAAGAAGTCGGATGTTGAGTTACACATCATGAAAAACGGTTTCGTTAGAGATTACACAAAGTGGGATATTCACGGAGAAAAGGACGATGGAGGGCCAGTGCAAGAGACAGAAAACGAATTCATTTAAGCGGAAACCGAAGAGTGGTAAGGGATAGTTAAAGAAGAGGGAGAAGAGGAGGAATGGCAGTTTGAAAAAGAAGAAGCCATCGAAGACGATGATGTAGTGTTTGTGCCGGTCGATGACACGGATGGGCTTATAAATACCGCTGGACTTCCTTGTTAATGATATATGCCCTAAAGACCATTATTGTATCATACTGGATTATATATTACTTAATAGGAGCTTGTGATATACACGGATATAGTAACAGTCTTACTCAAAATTGTAGTATGCTACCAGGTTTATTTCTACCTCAATACGTGCATGCGTTTCTTTTAGCATATCGCTTTTACATATTGGTAGATCCCTTAGGATCTTTACTTGATTACTAGTGTTGTGATGGCAGTCATACTAGTGGGGGCTGGGTAATCTATAAGCACACCCTATACAGGTTCTTAGTAATAGGATTATCGAGACGGGGCATCGATACTCCACAGTAGACTAGTATATACGCTTCTCATCCCAGCAGGGGAAATGGTCTGTCCCACAGCCATTAGTAAGTCGTACTGGAGATAGTATTGTAAGTCGACATTAGACACCCCACGAGTTGCGGGGAGGCGGAATAGGTAAAACAATCATTTTGTTTAAAACAAATATCGACCAACTTACGGATCTTTGCCAAACCCTAACTAACAACAACATAGAAGTCATTAGATACTATGAAAGAAGATTATACCTAATGAACCAAGTCCTTCTTGTTCTTGTTGACCACCTCCCCGTCGGCCTCCTCTTTGTAATAGAAGATCCACCCGAGAGCTACTACTCCAAGCTTGACCTCTAATTTGAGGTAACTAGGTTACTCAAAGTGCTAATCAAAGCAACCTAGGGAATATAGAGTAGGATTAGGGATTAATAAGTCTTGCTAACCCTTGATCTCAACACATGAGAGGTTAGGGTTAGGGTTTGAAGAGGGAGAGAGCTTGAGGAGAGAGAAGGTGAGAATAATTATCAAATGGAATTTGATTCATTTGTGTATATATATGAAGCATAAGATATTTTGCATAAATATCTCTTTGCACAAATATCTTCATGCTTCATTTAATACATAATGAATCATTAAGTGAGCCATTAAAAACATTTAATGCATCATTAACTCTCTTGATGAATCATCTCCATCAGTCACAAAACCATTTAATGCAAATGCCATATAAGCCCTCCACCTCATCAACCTTCTAGAAGCTTCTCGACAATTTACGAGAACGCCCCTCCTATCCGTGAAAACACAGAAATACCGAGACTGTATAAATCTAATAATCCGATACTAGAATCTGGCTTAAACCAAAGCCCGCTAGTAAAAACTGTCCGAATATCGTACGTGCGTGAAAACACGTATGTGTCCGAACCCTTTCGTAAAACCATACGATCTCTATATCGTTTCACCCGAAGCAGGGAAACTCTCTGTGTGGGACTCTAAAGACTCGACTACTACGCTGGCAGTGGGTTTAACCACAGACCGCAAGCGGCACTAGCTGTACTAACGGTCCCCAGGTAGATGTCGATAAGAAGGCCGATGAGGAAACCCATCCGAACTCCTACTGAGCCTGATGTGACAATCTCCATACAGTCCGGTCTGTTCGTCTAGGACTATCGTATATCGAGCCTAGGAGGGCGGCAAGTATCAGTCCCCTAAAAGCGGTATAAGTCGTGTCGGAGTGAAGCCCATTACACCTTAAGAAACTACTGGAAAACTTACCAGTAAATCTCGCTTGCCCTGGCCAGGGACTTTGCGTAATGGCTCTCCAGACACAGCGCGATATCAACTCCTAATACCGGGAGAGACGAATCCTGTCTAACCGCTACTGCCTCCAAGTGCTTCGGGACTGCACCCAACTGCTACCTGTTTGCACGACTCCTTTGAGCCGTGGTAGGGTAGCAATCTAAGAACAGTAGGAGCACACTCGAGGCGAAGCAGCATTGTCAAGTTTGCGGACTATGCTGTACTCATGTCACCTGGGAACTGTTAACTGACGACGGGTATAATACCAACCAACAGTTCCCTGCGAGTCCTGTCCGGTGTACCCGTAACCTAACGAGCACCTGTATACTATCTCCAGTACGACGTACTAATGGCTGTGGGATAGACCATCTCCCTAACTGGGATGAGAAACGTACACACTAGTCTACTCCGGAGTATCGATGCCCTGTCTCGATAATCCTACGACTAGGGACCTGAAAAAGGATATGCTTGTAGACTACCTAGCCCCCACTAGTGTGACTGCCATCACAATACTGGTAGTCAAGCAAGATCCTAAGGGCTCTATCAATACGTACACACATATTAAGATATATATAAACCAAGTAGCATACTACCATATTTAGCAAGACTGTTAATATAACTGTGAATATCCCAAGCTTCCATTAAGTAATATACAAGCTAGTATGATACAATAATGGCCCCTAGGGCATATACACTAACAATCTCCTACTTGCACTAGGGCCATGTACTGGCGTATCGAAGACCGATCATCTCGAGTGCCTCTCGAACTGAATCTGAGGTAAGGCCTTTGTGAATGGATCAGCAGTGTTCTCTTCTGTAGCAACTCTCCGGACCTCGATCTCCCAGCGATCTATGATCTCCCTGATCAGGTGATACCGCCTTAAGATGTGTCTGGACTTCTGATGGGACCTGGGTTCCTTTGTTAAAGCTATAGCTCCATTGTTGTCGCAATACAGAGATATTGGATCAACAATGGTAGGAACCACCTGAAGTTCTGTTAGGAACTTCTTTATCTAGACCGCTTGTTTTGTGGCATCGCAAGCAGCAATATACTCCGCTTCCATCGTCGAGTCAGCAACGGTGTCCTTCATGGAACTCTTCCAGCACACCGCCCCTCCATTGAGGGTAAAGACATAACCTGACATGGACTTGGAGTCATCCTTATCACTCTGGAAGCTGGAATCAGCAAAGTCCTCGATCTTGAGGTCTTTTCCGCCGTAAACCAAGAACATCTCCTTAGTCCTTCTCAGGTACTTGAGAATGTTCTTTACTGCTATCCAGTGCTTCTCCCCTGGGTCTGACTGATACCTGCTTACCACGCTCAGTGCGTAAGCTACATCTGGTCTGGTGCACATCGCATATATTATAGAGCCTACCGCAGAAGCGTAGGGTATAATAGACATGCGATCCCTTTCCAAATCAGTCTTGGGAGACATCTCTTTAGAGAGGGTGATTCCGTGACAAGCCGATAGATTACCGCGCTTAGAATCTTCCATACTGAATCTTTTCAGTATAGTGTTGATATACCTGGACTGCGAAAGTCCTAACATCCTCTTGGATCTATCACGATAGATCCGGATCCCCAGAATGTAAGAGGCATCACCCAGGTCTTTCATGGAGAACCTGTGTGATAAGAATCCTTTGACAGATTGTAGCATAGGAATGTCATTTCCTATCAATAGAATGTCATCCACGTACAAGACGAGGAATACGACAGTTCGTGCTACAATTTTACTATATATACATGGTTCATCTGGATTTTTGATAAAGTCATATTCTTTGACCGTTTCATCAAAACAGATGTTCCAGCTCCGCGATCCCTGCTTCAGTCCATAAATGGACTTAAGCAACTTGCACACTTTCCCGCTGCTCCCACTCTGATTGAAACCTTCTGGCTGATCCATATAGACGCACTCTTCTAAATTACTTTTCAGAAAAGCCGTCTTTACGTCCATCTGCCAGATTTCATAATCATGGAAGGAAGCAATGGCAAGAAGGATACGAATGGATTTGAGCATAGCCACTGGAGAAAAAGTTTCGTCATAGTCTAAACCAGGTCTTTGACGAAAATCCTTTGCAACAAGTCTAGCCTTATAGGTTTCCACCTGTCCATCTACACCAATCTTTTTCTTGAAGATCCACTTGCATCCTATGGGTTTTACCCCATCTGGAGCAAAGTCCAAAGTCCATACTTTGTTGGTGTACATGGACTCTATCTCGGTCCGCATTGCATCCGGCCATCGTACCGAGTCGCCGCTCTGGATGGCCTGCTGGAAGCTAGTAGGTTCATCATCATCAATGACTCAATCCTCTCTATCCCCATCTATGACAAAACTATAGTATCTCTCAGGCGGATGAGACGGCCTACTACTCCTGCGGAGGGGTGCAGGAATGTCCTGTTCTTCTTGAACTACTGGTTCTACCAAACTTTCAGTAGTAGTTTGTGGTTCTGGAATTTCTTCCAGTTCTATTTCGCTCCCACTTGTTTCCTTTTCTAAAAACTGTTGTTCTAGAAAATGGGCATGACGAGAAACAAAAACATTTTGTTCCTCTGCGTAATAGAAGAAATACCTCTTGGAGTTCTTTGAATATCCCACAAACTTACACTGTACTGATCGTGCCTCGAGTTTGTCCGCATGCTGCTTTTTAACAAAAGCTGGACATCCCCATATCTTTAGATGCTGAAGACAGGGTTTCTTCCCACTCCACATCTGATATGGCGTGGTAGGCACAGTCTTGGTAGGAGTCCTGTTCAAAAAATATGCCGCTGATTCTAGCGCATAATCCCAGAAAGATCGCGGTAACTCAGCATTATTCAGCATGGAACGTACCATATCCAATAGGGTTCGATTCCGTCTCTCCGATACACCGTTATGCTATGGAGTGTATGGAGGAGTAAGCTGAGAGAAAATTCCTTTCTCTTTTAGGTAACCTAGGAACTCGGCACTTAAGTATTCACCACCTCGATCAGATCTCAGTGTCTTGATACTTTTGCCGGTTTGGTTTTCTACTTCATTCTTATATTCTTGGAATTTCTCAAAAGCCTCGGATTTATATTTCATCAAGAAAATGAATCCGTACCTAGAGTAATCATCCGTAAAAGTAATGAAATAGAAAAAACCACCTCTTGCATGTGTAGACATTGGACCACATACATCGCTGTGTATGAGTCCTAAGAGCTCGCTCGCTCTTACTCCATATCCAGTGAATGGAGTCTTTGTCATCTTTCCTTTGAGACATGATTGACAAGTGGCATAAGATTGATATTCGAACGGATCCAAATATCCTTCTCTATGTAACTTAGTTAACCTTGTCCCATTGATGTGACTTAGTCTACAATGCCATAAGAAAGCCTTATTTAAATCTTGAGACTTTCTTTTTAGTGTGTTCTGGACATTGAAAATCTGTAATTGGTTTAAGACATATATACCATTATCTAGTGTACCGGACCCAAGCAAACCATGATTAAGGTGGATGTTAACAACATCGCTTACAAACGTGAAATCATAACCTTCTTTTGATAATAACGAAACCGATATGATATTACACGTTAAACTGGGTACACAAAAACAGTTATACAAAACCAAAATATGTCCACTCGTCAATCCTAGGTGATAATCCCCTACGGACACAGCACCCACGCTAGCTCCGTTAGCAACCTGGAGGGTCATATCACCAACTTTCAGCACTCTATGGTTTCTCAGTGCTGCAATGAATTGCATATATGAGATCCTGATCCGGTATCCAATACCCAGGAAGTAGAGTTGATTGACAGACAATTTTCAATTATAAACACACTTGAAATCGAAACACAGTTTGCTTCGGTTCCTGGTTCTTGGAAATCCAAGCTTTGCAATCTTTCTTCCAGTGCCCTTTCCTACGACAGTGGAAGCACTCGTCCTTTCCCACTACTGGCACTGCAATCTTTGTCTTTCCCTTAGCTCCCACCTTACTAACACCACCTCTTGGTTTGGTAGCGGCCTTCATCTTCCTTCCTTTGGCCCTAGCCTTAGACCTGGATGAAGAAGCACCGCGAACAAACATAGCGGGTGTTTCCCTTGCTCTCTACAAGGTGCCCTCTGCACTCCTCAACATATTAAGAAGTTCTGGAAGTTCAACTTCTTTTCTTTAAATGTTGAAATTCAGAATAAACTGGGCGTAGGTAGAAGGAAGGGACTGAAGAATCAAGTCTGTATAGAGCTCGTTCTCCAAAGTCGTTTCGAGGTCCTCAAGCTCTTCTATATAGCCAATCATCTTTAGGACATGTTCTCCTACAGATGATCCGACGGCCATCCTCGACTGAAACAAGTTCTTCGAGGTCTCGTATCTTGCTATACGAGATTGCTCTCCATACAGTTCTTTGGTGTGGAGAAATATGGATTCAAGATCCATATCCTCGTGCCTCCTCTGATGTTCATTATTCATAGAGGCAAGCACGATGCATTTGGCCCTCGCGCAATCTAACTCCCGGGTCTTGCGGATTTCCATATCTGTATTACTGGATTTTGGACCAGGGACAGCAGGTGCCTTAGTGGTAAGGACATACCCCAATTTGTCATAAGTCAAAGTTATCTTGACATTCCGCAGCCAATCTTTATAGTTTGGCCATGTCAATATATATTTTTCTAATAGTAACTTAAGGCCTGTCATGTTCTGGGTCGCTGCAATTAGGAGAGAGAGGGAACACTTTAGCATGATGCTCTTGCAAGTTTAGAGTGGTTTTTAGTTTATCTAAACTGGATGGCTCCCACTGTTTCTCGAATCCCTCCTCAAACCAAAAAGGAAGAACTAGCCAGGACTATTCTCACCGTACAATACTTGCTTAACCGTTCAGCCAGGCCGGTGTCGGTACTTCGAAGGAGGTTTTCCAACGCTTTCGCGAAGTTCCTTAATTAAATAACCTCTTTTCTCTGGGGGCATAACCCCGCTGACACCTTTCTCGACACCTACTTGGTTTATAGCATTGATCGTTAAGTGACGAATCTCCTGATGAGTAGCGGATACTCACAGTAGGATCGGGATCCAAATATCATCGTGTGATAAAGCTGAAGGAATCCTACCAAAATTATCACACTCCAAATGGTATGCATCTCTTTGCAAATTTCAGTTTAGAAATTCCCGATATAAATTTCTGCCCCATGCTCTTATGACCTTGGCTTTGGTCAAAATGTCATAAGTCACATGTCAAGTTCTACCCATCATTATCTTGTTAATTTGAACCCATCCGTACATACACCTGACTTTGGTCAAATGATAATACGACTGTCCCAAACTAACTCATCTATCTATGCAACAAATGAATACCCAGCAGCTACCAAACACTATGGCTTGGCTTTGGTCAAAATACATAGCTTGAATACTACTGAATACCCAAATGAAATGACGGAGGGCTACGAATGGTTTTGGTGAAACCGTGAACGTAGTGAACTTGATATGATCGAAGGAACCTGATAGCTTTTAAAAGGAGTGGTTAAAGCTCCATAATAAAAAATATCTTCTGTTTTTAAAAATAACCGAGTGGTTACTTTTAAATTGTTCCAACGATTCAACTTTGGTTTATTTTCTTTGCATTAATATAATGCGTCCCATCAATTAACCTATCATTGCAGAAAACAACGAAAATACAACGTCCTCTTATGCCATCCGCATTCGCCACTGGGTCCCGTCATTCACCCGTTAGGTTACTTAACGAACGACAGAGCGGGGGCTGGGCTAGCGCGGGTGTAAAACATAAGTGACGTCTAATAGCTATCATATATAGATATTGTACATTCGTTAGACGCAATAATAGACATTCCAGATCACAGATGAACATATTGGATTTTCTACGAATCCGCATTCCTTTTGAGCCTGCAAAGAAAGATGGATTACACAGTCGCGATGAATAGCCAGAACCCCACCCTAGACCCCTACGGGTACGGCATACTACCCGCCAAGTACCCGAAGTGAAGCGGTCTCCCTCAACAACGTGAGTAGGCCACTAAACACTTCAAAGTACCCGGTAGTTTGTGCACCCCATCTTGGGTCTATCCTAGGAGCAAAAATCAGTAAATGAAATAATACAACAGTGGCTACAACCGCAACCTGGAAGTGCCCCGCAAAAGAATATTAGAACAATTTACAAATTACAGATATAATCTAATTAGCCAAACATCGTAGAATTTCGATCGAGCAAACGCAAATGATTCTACTCCAAAAACTTCTCCGTGCACCTGAGACTTGAGCAGAAAAAAAAATATCCCAGAAAAACTAAAATTAACACAGAAGAGTTACTGGGGAATTTTGGGGTGACTCGGCTTCAACTCGGCCGCGGATCCGCGACGGATTGCTTGGATCGGCCGCGATTCCGCGGCTGTTTGGCCGAGTCAGGAACCCAAATTTCTCCAGTATTCTTATATTTTCCTGCTTGTAATTTTAAGGGTCCCTGAAAAATTTTTAGACCCCGTTTTAAAATCGACCGAAACTATGTGAAAATGATGATTTTTCCGGTTCGTTTCGCGAACGAATTTCTAACGACTTTGCTAACAAGTTAGTTATGGTTTAGCGAGGCTCTGATACCACTGTAAGTCGACGTTAGACACCCCACGAGTTGCGGGGAGGCGGAATAGGTAAAACAATCATTTTGTTTAAAACAAACATCGACTAACTTACGGATCTTTGCTAAACCCTAACTAACAACAACATAGAAGTCATTAGCTACTATGAAAGAAGATTATACCTAATGAACCAAGTCCTTCTTGTTCTCGTTAACCACCTCCTCGTCGGCCTCCTCTTTGTAATAGAAGATCCACCCGTGAGCTACTACTCCAAGCTTGACCTCTAACTTGAGGTAACTAGGTTACTCAAAGTGCTAATCAAAGCAACCTAGGGAATATAGAGTAGGATTAGGAATTAATAAGTCTTGCTAACCCTTGATCTCAACACATGAGAGATTAGGGTTAGGATTTGAAGAGAGAGAGCTTGAGGAGATAGAAGGTGAGAATAATTATCAAATGGAATTTGATTCATTTGGGTATATATATGAAGCATAAGATATTTTGCATAAATATCTCTTTGCACAAATATCTTCATGCTTCATTTAATACATAATGAATCATCAAGTGAGTCATTAAAAACATTTAATGCATCATTAACTCTCTTGATGAATCATCTCCATGAGTCACAAAACCATTTAATGCAAATGCCACATAAGCCCTCCACCTCATCAACTTTCTAGAAGCTTCTCGACAATTTACGAGAACGCCTGTAAATCCCCGTTTCCTTTCTAAATGAAGTTTCCTATTTTTCTGAGTTCTAGAGATTACCTTATTCTTGTCTTCGCATATTTTTTAATTGGTTGTTAGGCTTAATATTTATATTTTTCCAAACTCTAAGAGTTAAAACCAAAGCCAATTAAACTAAAACCAAAACTAAAACCAAAATTTTAACAACTAAAACCCTAACCCACACTCTCATTTCTTTATTAACCAATTCATAAATTCCCTTAGCCCAATCATAAGAAAAACCCTAAACTATATTTTTCCCTCAGCCCACTAATAATTTTTTAGACCAATTTATGGAAATTTTTACCCCGGCCCACCCCCTTAAACTTCATTCAGTCACTACTGTTTTATTTTTATTTTTTTTAAAGGGAATCCTTTTTGGCCGGCCCGTCTCTCTCCTGCAGCCCACAAAGTTTTTAAAGGAAATTGTTTTTTTTCCCGGCCCAAATCCCTACGGCCCGTGACCCCTTACCTCCACTCGTACCCGACCCGACCCGCTACAACACTGTGCATCTCCTTCTTCAAATCCCAACGGTAACATCTCTTGACTCGCGCGCGACCCGCCTCCTCCGCCGTCGCTCACGCCCATGCCCTCGCCCTGCCGTTGCCCCCACGTTTTCAACCTCGTCTCCCTTATCTCCCTCACATCTCACTTCCCTTTCATTTTTTTCAAAAAAATTCCTCATCTCCATCTCTCGAAAACTCACGAACCCACCGCAATCGACTCCCTCCGACGACGGCGAACCTCCTCGTCGACCCCACCGTTCTCCCTCGCTCACTTTCCTCCACCAACTGAGCTCCCTACACAACCACCTTCGCCTCCAGCACTGCACACCCAACTCCCCTGCACACAACCCAAATTGCAAGCGAGCTCGGCCACCTCACCCCATCGACGCCGGTGAACCCCCATCTCATCTGAAACACCCATCGACCTTCCACCTCCTCAGCCTTATCATCAACACAACAATACCCGACCCCACTGCCCCTCTTCTCTCTCTCTTCAAAAATCCCATAACCCAAGTCTCAAACACAACTGCTCTGTACACGCTGCCGGAGCGACGCCGTCGACCGTCGGCAACCCCAATACTTCTCTGGCAAACCACAGAGCACCCCTAAGCTTCCAGCGCGCGCAAGACGACTCCGGGAAACTCCGACGTGAAACTCGTGTTTCGAACTAGGCTCGCGAGAATCCGGTACGTGGCGTATATCGCGCGTTCGTGACGACACTGTTGCCGTACGACCCCGAAACGTTTTCCAGGCAAGTATTTACTTGCTTCATGCTATAATAATAGTGTTACAAACCTAGATCACGTAGTTTACAAACTTACCGATTACCGATACGTATAGTGACCTAGGTGTTCGATGCTAGATCCCAATGGAAATAATTGTGCAATTTGACGGAAACCGATACTTTCTGGTGGCCCTTATTATGATGAATATCGTGTGTGAAACTCGCTGGATAATACGATTGTTAGTGACAAAAAGTGATACCCCCATATATGTTGTTAAAACTAGAATTCTCTCGTACCTGAAAACGAATAAAATCACCATAAATCATATACATATTTGAAAGATGCGTTCGAGGGCTTAAATCGAAGCCGACTCGACGAACTTTAACCCTATGTAAATTCCTGATCATTTCTGTTATGTAACCATGAAGATAATTGGATCGGAACGCGACTCTGGACTGCAGTTCAGAGCGTTTCTGATTATGGTGTTCTGTCCAAAGACCTGCGTCACTGTGTTTCCTGAAATCTTACGTTACGGAACTTTACAGTAGATATAAGATATTTCTGTTAGTGAAAGAAAACAAGTGGTTTCATTCCGATTCATCGCCGTTTGCTATTTTAAACTACATTTAAAAGGGCAGAACGTAAAACTGTTCAGGACAATTTCTGAAATGACGTATTGAGATTAAACTGTGTATAACTTTCAACCTACGGATGCGATTGAGGATCCGTCTGTTGCTTTGAATACTTTATCGAAAACCCTAGATTTCATTTAACTGTGACATCGCTAAATTCTGAGCCCAACTGGGTGCAATTCGTGTCGCGAAACAGACGTTCAGTTCTGAAATTGAAATTCCAGCCGCGAGCTCTTAAACTGAAACAGTTATATCTTGAAAACCGAAACTCCGATTGAACTGAAACAAATTTTGATGAATTACTGACTGATTGTTCTATATATCTTACTTACATCATTTTTGCTGAATTCGTAACATATTAATTTGTGCAATTTATTTTAGTTTATGACATGCATGTTAATTCATAACATACAGAGCTTATTGGTAGCATACAATACACATATCATACCCTTGTCATATACACAGTGTTAGTGCGTGTGGACATTGCATTATCGAGCGTGATAGATGTTGGTTTAGGAGTGATGAGTACACCAATGGAAAGTGAATATTCGTGACAGTGATTGATACAGTGGACAGTGATGAAACCGTGCCATTGGTATACTTGTACACAACTAGATCAATATCATAAATAGTGTAACCTGGGGGAAAAAGGGGAAATCAAAGTGGAAAGAGTATAGTATTTAGCGGGACCGTGTTTAGAGGATGATCATTCGAACCGTGATATTTATACGTGTAGGACAGGATCTAGCGATCCGGCCGACAGGGTTATGTCCCGGGCATGTGGGCCGTGGTCTCGGGTATGTACGAGACTCCTGTTAAACATGATCCTCCTTCCACTATGTGATTTCAAACATGACCTAGAGACCGATAGGGACACTTATCATATTCTGCATCATATAGTGATATAGTGATTACTTGCATTATTCTCATACCAGTATTACCTCATTTACCTGTTTCATCTGATTATAATAATATTATTATTGTGTCGCTCTGACGACCTGAGTATGCATGCTCAGATTCCGCGGGAGGACCAGCACAGGAGACGGATCTATCCTTTGAGTTCACGAAGATATAATTTGGTGTACCTTCTTCATTTACTGCTTTCCATAAAAGAGATTGTGAGATTGGACTTGGTTAGTTATTTTTCTTATTATCTGTAATCTGTGAACAATGAAATTTTAATGTAATAAATTAGTGATGTGATTCCTTTAATACTGTGCTTATTGACTGATTACCATGTAGTGCTAGAAGCCGAAGTGTGACTACGGCGGGATGATTCCTTGACCGTAGGAGCATGGCTGGCCTAGTCATCCCTCGTTTTCCGTATTTTGGTAAGCGGGGCGTGACATGGTTTAGTTGGTATCAGAGCCAGGTTTAATATCAAGGGATAACATTAACTATGCTGTATTACGTTATTCTTGTTTCACTACTCTTGACTTCTATCCTTGAATCTGATCCTATTCTTTTGAATCTTCCAGTGATATGACGTCCCCGAACGACCCCTCCTCGGACTCCAGCTCTCAGGACCGCATGGAAAGAATACTCAGTGCACTGACCACTCTCGCGGAAGCTCAGGAGAGGAAGACAGATTTGCTTACTGAGGGACTAAGGGCGATTACCGCCGTAGGAGGACCCTCCGCACTTATTACCGCCCCCGAGGGCGTTGTTCCACCAGCTTATCAGGCTAGGGCTGGTACTGTGTCAGACTTCCGACGGTTACACCCAGCTGCGTTCACAGGGCTAGCTGAACCCCTTGAGGCTGAACAATGGCTGGTAAACATGGAAAATTTATTGACAGCCGCCAGGGTTCCAAAGGAAGACAGAGTGGATGTGATAAAGATACAATTAGAAGACGAGGCCCGTACATGGTGGTCGGTGGAAGAAAGCAGACTTGAAGGGCCGATCGAATGGAGCAAGTTTAAGGAGTGCTTCTTAGATCATTATTTTCCTCCCACAGCCAAGGCAGAAATGGAGGAAAAGTTTATTCTTTTAAAGCAGAATGGACGCCCAGTGGACGTTTACACGGCAGAGTTCAACCGTCTGAGCCGCTTTGCTCCATACATGGTCAAATCAGAAGTCACCAGGGCCAGGCGTTTCCTTCAGGGGTTAGATTTTGAGTTGCAGCAGCTGATTGCATCGTTGGATCTACAGACTTTCGCACAGGTACTCAACGCGGCGAGAGTTCAGGAGCAATTGATTAACAAGTTCAGGAGACCCCCAGTCGTTCCAACACGTACCCACGCGCCTTCTCAAGGAGCCATACCGGTTCACAGAGCAGGAACGACGCAAATGAAACGCCCGTTTGTACCACAGCATCGCTCCCAGAGACAGGGCGTAACTTGCGGCTATTGCGGTAGAGGAGGACATACCCAGAAGGACTGTCGCCGTGCCAAGGGACAGTGCCTAATTTGCGGTTCCAGTCAGTACAGGATTAACAGTTGCCCTGAGCGAGCAGAAATACAGGGAGGTTCTGGACCACCACAGCAGAGGCCACAGGAGCAGAGACAACCATTTACAGGTCGCGGTTAGGGACGGGCTTTCACCTTGACCGCCGAGCAGGCAGAAGCGTCAGGAGATGTAGTTACAGGTACTCTACTCGTACATTCCTTGCCAGCTAGAGTACTATTTGATTCAGGAGCATCGCATTGTTTCTTGTCTGAGCATTTCACTAATACACACTCAATACCACATGAACCACTAACCAAGAGGTAGGAAATTCATACGGGTAATGGCATTATTATATCTAGTCGAGAATGTAGATTATGCCCAGTTGTAGTGTGTGGCAGGGAATTCTATGCGAATTTCCTTCTGATCGGGACAGGCAGTTACGACGCAATTCTTGGGATGGATTGGATGAGCACTTTCTATGCAGTTATCGATTGTCGTGCAAGGAAGGTGATCTTCCGCATCCCCAATCACCCGGAGTTTATTTTTGAGGGAGGAAGTGAATCTTTGGAGCCAGCTAAGTATAGAGCCAAGCCCAAGGAACTGACAGCTATGGAGATTGATAAGAGCCCAGCCCCAGAAATCGTTCGGGACTTTCTAGACGTATTTCCTGAAGATCTACCAGGTCTACCACCTCCTCGAATTTTGGAATTCTCAATTGACTTGACTCCAGGCACAGCCCCAGTATCCCGAGCCCCATACAGGATGGCACCAGTGGAGTTGGCGGAATTGAAGAAGCAGGTTGAAGAATTATTGGAGAAGGGATTTATTCGGCCAAGCGCTTCACCGTGGGGTGCACCAGTTCTATTAGTAAAGAAAAAGGATGGATCGCTGCGAATGTGTATAAATTATCGGGAGCTAAACAAGGTTATGATAAAGAAAAAGTATCCAATACCGCGCATTGACGACCTATTTGATCAGCTAAGTGGAGCTAAGGTATTCTCGAAGTTGGACCTTCGCTTTGGATATCATCAAATCAGAGTAGCAGCCGAGGATGTATGCAAGACGGCTTTCAGGACCCGATACGGACACTATGAGTTTCTTGTGATGCCGTTCGGTGTTACCAATGCCCCAGCAATATTCATGGACTTGATGAACAGAGTGTTCGCAAAGTACTTGGACACGTTTGTCGTTGTGTTTATCGACGACATACTTGTCTACTCGAAGACCCGGGAAGAGAATGTTGAACATTTGCGCACGGTGCTACAAATTCTTCGGGAAGAGAAGCTGTATGCGAAGCTAAGCAAGTGTGAATTCTGGCTCGACAAGGTTCAGTTTTTGGGACATTGTTTCGGGCGAAGGCATCTCGGTGGACCCGGCAAAGATAGAATCTGTCAGAGATTGGCCGACGCCGAAATCAGTAGCAGAGATCAGGAGTTTTCTGGGATTGGCAGGTTATTATCGGAGGTTCGTCCAAGATTTCTCAAGGATCGCGGAACCATTGACGAGACTGACTCGGAAGGACGTGCCGTTTACATGGACTGAGGAGTGCACTCAGGCATTCGACACACTAAAGCAGAAGTTAACCACGGCGCCTATTCTTACTGTACCAGATGATTCCGGTGGTTTAGTGATACACAGTGATGCCTCAGGGAAGGGTTTAGGCTGTATTTTAATGCAGCACGGCCGAGTGGTTGCTTACGCCTCTCGACAACTGAGAAACCACGAGAAGAACTACCCCACGCATGACTTGGAGTTAGCCTCTGTAGTCTTTGCGTTGAAGATTTGAAGGCACTATCTATTGGGTGAGAAAGTGGAAGTATACATGGATCATAAAAGTCTGAAGTATGTTTTCACCCAGAAGGAACTGAACATGAGGCAGCGCCGATGGCTAGAGCTAATGGCAGATTATGACTTGGACCTTCAGTATCACCTGGGGAAGGTCAACGTTGTACCAGATGCGCTTAGTCGCAAGCCAGCGATTATGATGTTGACCGATCAGAGAAGCATTATTGAGGACTTTCAGAGGCTTGAACTTGAAGTCGTTACGCCGAACGCACCCAATCAACTTTGGCAGCTACAGGTGCAATCTTCTCTGGTGGATCGCATCAAGATTGCACAAGCGGATGATCCCCGATTGCAAAAGTTTAGAGAGCAAGTGGAGGCTGGACTGAGAACGGATTTGATTATTCATGAAGATGGTTCTCTGAGATTCGGTAGCAGACTCTGCGTATCTAAAGGAGATGTTCGAGAAGAAGTTTTGGCTGAAGCACACAGTTCAGCTTATTCTGTGCATCCAGGAGGTACAAAAATGTATCAGGACCTAAAGCAGCACTTTTGGTGTAACGGAATGAAGCGGGAAATTGCGAGGTTCGTATCCAGGTGCTTGGTATGCCAGCAGGTGAAGGCGGAACATCAGAGGACAGCAGGATTGTTACAACCATTGCCGATACCTGAATGGAAGTGGGAGCACATTACTATGGATTTTGTGACGGCCTTACCACGGAGCCCTAGAGGCAATAACGCTATCTGGGTTATCGTCAATCGCCTCACAAAAGCTGCACACTTCCTACCTTTCCGAGTGGGACAGTCGACAGAATCACTGGCGGAAAGATATATGCAGGAGATTGTGCGACTTCACGGTGTTCCAGTCAGCATTGTGTCAGACCGGGACACGAGATTCTTGTCGCACTTTTGGAAGAGCTTACAGGAGAGTTTGGGAACCCGCCTTAAATTCAGCACAGCTTATCACCCACAGACGGATGGACAATCCGAGCGTACAATTCAGACGCTCGAGGATATGTTGAGAGCTTGTATGTTGGACTTTCAGGGTTCCTGGGAGGACCATCTGCATCTAGTCGAGTTCTCTTATAACAATAGTTATCAGGCTAGTATTTAGATGGCTCCTTTTGAAGCACTTTACAGGCGGAAGTGTCGATCCCCAGTATGTTGGGATGATGTGGGAGAACGAAAATTACTGGGCCCCGAACTCATTGTTCAGACAGTTGACAAAGTCCAAATGATCAGACAGCGTATCAAGGCGGCTCAGGATCGACAGAAGAGTTGAGCAGATACCAGCAGAAGATCACTAGAATTCGAAGTCGGAGATCATGTGTTCTTGAAGATTTCCCCGACTCGTGGAGTTATCAGGTTCGGAAGTCGGGGAAAGCTTAGTCCCCGCTTTATCGGACCTTTTGATGTGCTAGAGCGAGTAGGAGAGGTGGCCTATCGACTTGCCTTGCCTCCATCGCTAGCTGGTGTGCACAATACCTTCCACGTGTCACAGTTGCGACGTTATGTCCGGGATGAGAGCCATGTCCTAGACCATTCGGAACTAGTTTTGGGAACCAATCTGTCATACGAGGAGCAGCCTACTACCATCCTCGACCGCCGAGAGAAAGTGCTGAAGAATAAGGTCATCCCGTTAGTCCGAGTGTCTTGGGGCGGTCGTTCCCCAGGAGAATCCACCTGGGAGCGGGAGGAAGACATCCGTGATCGTTATCCACATCTCTTTGTTTAGTGCATTCTTCTTGTATCTTTGTTAAATTTCGAGGACGAAATTTTTGTTAAGGGGGGGTATGATGTAAATCCCCGTTTCCTTTCTAAATGAAGTTTCCTATTTTTTTGAGTTCTAGAGATTACCTTATTCTTGTCTTCGCATATTTTTTAATTGGTTGTTAGGCTTAATATTTATATTTTTCCAAACTCTAAGAGTTAAAACCAAAGCCAATTAAACCAAAAGCAAAACTAAAACCAAAATTTTAACAACCAAAACCCTAACCCACACTCTCATTTCTTTATTAACCAATTCATAAATTCCCTTAGCCCAATCATAATAAAAACCCTAAACTATATTTTTCCCTCAGCCCACTAATAATTTTTTAGACCAATTTATGGAAATTTTTACCCCGGCCCACCCCCTTAAACTTCATTCAGCCACTACTGTTTTATTTTTATTTTTTTTAAAGGGAATCCTTTTTGGCCGGCCCGTCTCTCTCCTGCAGCCCACAAAGTTTTTAAAGGAAATTGTTTTTTTTCCCGGCCCAAATCCCTACGGCCCATGACCCCTTACCTCCACTCGTACCCGACCCGACCCGCTACAACACTGTGCATCTCCTTCTTCAAATCCCAACAGTAACATCTCTTAACTCGCGCGCGACCCGCCTCCTCCGCCGTCACTCACGCCCACGCCCTCGCCCTGCCGTTGCCCCCACGTTTTCAACCTCGTCTCCCTTATCTCCCTCACATCTCACTTCCCTTTCATTTTTTTCAAAAAAATTCCTCATCTCCATCTCTCGAAAACTCACGAACCCACCGCAATCGACTCCCTCCGACGACGGCGAACCTCCTTGTCGACCCCACCGTTCTCCCTCGCTCACTTTCCTCCACCAACTGAGCTCCCTACACAACCACCTTCGCCTCCAGCACTGCACACCCAACTCCCCTGCACACAACCCAAATTGCAAGCGAGCTCGGCCACCTCACCCCATCGACGCCGGTGAACCCCCATCTCATCTGAAACCATCGACCTTCCACCTCCTCAGCCTCATCATCAACACAACAATACCCGACCCCACTGCCCCTCTTCTCTCTCTCTTCAAAAATCCCATAACCCAAGTCTCAAACACAACTGCTCTGTACACGCTGCCGGAGCGACGCCGTCGACCGTCGGCAACCCCAACACTTCTCTGGCAAACCACAGAGCACCCCTAAGCTTCCAGCGCGTGCAAGACGACTCCGGGAAACTCCGACGTGAAACTCGTGTTTCGAACTAGGCTCGCGAGAATCCGGTACGTGGCGTATATCGCGCGTTCGTGACGACACTGTTGCCGTACTACCCCGAAACGTTTTCCAGGCAAGTATTTACTTGCTTCATGCTATAATAATAGTGGTACAAACCTAGATCACGTAGTTTACAAACTTACCGATTACCGATACGTATAGTGACCTAGGTGTTCGATGCTAGATCCCAATGGAAATAATTGTGCAATTTGACGGAAACCGATACTTTCTGTTGGCCCTTATTATGATGAATATCGTGTGTGAAACTCGCTGGATAATACGATTGTTAGTGACAAAAAGTGATACCCCCATATATGTTGTTAAAACTAGAATTCTCTCGTACCTGAAAACGAATAAAATCACCATAAATCATATACATATTGGAAAGATGCGTTCGAGGGCTTAAATCGAAGCCGACTCGACGAACTTTAACCCTATGTAAATTCCTGATCATTTCTATTATGTAACCATGAAGATAATTGGATCGGAACGCGACTCTGGACTGCAGTCCAGAGCGTTTCTGATTATGGTGTTCTGTCCAAAGACCTGCGTCACTGTGTTTCCTGAAATCGTACGTTACGGAACTTTACAGTAGATATAAGATATTTCTGTTAGTGAAAGAAAACAAGTGGTTTCATTCCGATTCATCGCCGTTTGCTATTTTAAACTACATTTAAAAGGGCAGAACGTAAAACTGTTCAGGACAATTTCTGAAATGACGTATTGAGATTAAACTGTGTATAACTTTCAACGTACGGATGCGATTGAGAATCCGTCTATTGCGTTGAATACTTTATCGAAAACCCTAGATTTCATTTAACTGTGACATCGCTAAATTCTGAGCCCAACTGGGTGCAATTCGTGTCGCGAAACAGACGTTCAGTTCTGAAATTGAAATTCCAGCCGCGAGCTCTTAAACTGAAACAGTTATATCTTGAAAACCGAAACTCCGATTGAACTGAAACAAATTTTGATGAATTACTGACTGATTGTTCTATATATCTTACTTACATCATTTTTGCTGAATTCGTAACATATTAATTTGTGCAATTTATTTTAGTTTATGACATGCATGTTAATTCATAACATACAGAGCTTATTGGTAGCATACAATACACATATCATACCCTTGTCATATACACAGTGTTAGTGCGTGTGGACATTGCATTATCGAGCGTGATAGATGTTGGTTTAGGAGTGACGAGTACACCAATGGAAAGTGAATATTCGTGACAGTGATTGATACAGTGGACAGTGATGAAACCGTGCCATTGGTATACTTGTACACAACTAGATCAATATCATAAATAGTGTAACCTGGGGGAAAAAGGGGAAATCAAAGTGGAAAGAGTATCGTATTTAGCGGGACCGTGTTTAGAGGATGATCATTCGAACCGTGATATTTATACGTGTAGGACAGGATCTAGCGATCCGGCCGACAGGGTTATGTCTGTTGGAGATAGTGCCATCAGAGTCAATTATTGGATCACAGGCACGTGATTGCAATGATTGAGGAAGGACCTATCCCGGTATGACAGTCTTACTCGAGATGATAGTATGCTATCTGGTTTATCTTTATCATCGTGTACTGCTTTAGGTGACCTGACAGGTCACTATTGCACGTTGATAGAGCCCCTAGGATTCTTGCTTGACCACCAGCAGTATGAGGGCGATCATATAAGTGGGAGCTGGGGTCTATAAGCACATCCTTAAAAGGTCCCTAGTCGTGGGAGTTTCGAGACAGGGCATCGATTCTCCAGTGTAGACTAGTGTATACAGTCGAGACCCCGACGAGGGGCGGTGGCCGGTCTCACAAGCCACTGGTGTCAGTTGGATCACCTAAGATGTATACAGGTGCTCATTGGGTTATGAGTACACCGGACAGGACTCGCCGGGAACATGCTAGTTGGTCTTATACCTGATGTCAGATAGCAGTTCCCAGGTGACATGTGTACAGGTTAGTTCATCGACCTGGGGATCGTCATTTGTCTCGTGTGAGTTCCCACTGTGCTTTGATTACTACCCTACCACGGCTCAAAGGAGTCGTGCAAACAGGTTTTAGTTGGGTACAGTCCCGAGCCACATGGAGGCAGTGAGCGGATCTTCAGGGGTTCGTCTCTCCCGGTATTGGGGGTGAGGTCGCGCTGTGTCTAGGAGAGCCATTACACGAAGTCCTTGGCCAAGGCAGGAGATTTACTGGTAGGTATTCCAGTAGTATCTCAGGGTGTTTTGGGCTACACTCCGACACGACTTGTACCGCTTTTGGGGGTCTGACTTTTACCAACCCCCTAGGCCCGCCATGCGATACTCATAGACGAACGGACCGGACTGTACGGATATTGTCACTGACAGGCTCAGTAGGGTGTCAGGATGAGTTCGCTCATCGATGTCCCTTTTGGTCAATAGCTGGTAGCCCGTCACGTATTGGCTTATACCTCTGACGTGCTAGTGGTTAAATCCACAGCCATAGTATTGACGAGTCTTTAGAGTCCACCACACATTCAGTTACTCAGCTTTCGGGCGAAACGCTGTAGAGGCCGTATGGAGATATGGCAGGGTTCGATCAGATTCGTGCGGTATTGCACGGATCAGGATCGGACGAACATTACTTGCCGGCTTTGGTTTAAGCCGGATCCTAGTTTAGTACAGTGTAGATTTTGTCTCTTTGCATTTGTATCCGGACGGAATACAGTTGCGGGTGTGTATGCACAGTATCGGGGTTTTCCTGTAATTTATTACGGGACCAGTTTTCTGGAGTTGCCAGTTTGCATTCCGTTCCGGCCGGTTTTCCTTTGTTCTTTCCCGGCCGGACTTTTCCGATGGAGGGGGTTATTTGCAATTGTGCAAATAACATTTGTGGAGGGGTTTCTTGCAAATGTATTCATTATGATAGGATTTGCATCCTTGCTTTTTCATGATGGTTTTTGCATTAATGAGTTATGGTGTGAATAGAAGTGAAAAGCATGGTTGATGTTTCTTTGTTTTGGATGTGGTCACCTCTTTTCTTCTCCTACCATCACCTCCCTTCATACTTGATTTATCCCTCTACCATTCTCACAATTGTTATGGCCGGCCACATTGAGATGAGAGGGAGAAAAATATGAGAGGGTTTTCATTTTGGTTGTGATGGCATCATTCTTGTTCTCATATTCCTCTTGTTAGAAAATTGAAAGCACCAATTTTCTTAACCTCCTCCTTCATCCTCCATGGCAACTAAAACCCCAAAGAGACAAAGCACTACACTTTCTACAGCAAGTCTTGGGCATGTCGACTTGCCAGCTTCATGCCCGAGTTGCCTCGGTATAGAGGCGGGAGCCCGTAAAAGATGCAGGCGATGTGGTGCCCTTCCGGCAAGGAGGCGACGACCGGAGTTTCCGCGAGAAATCGGGACGATGACGAGAAGACCGGAGGACTCGGATCACTCGGTATATCTCTAACCCGTCTTGTTGTTAGCTAGAACAAGTTTAATGGCCCGATCCGGGGTTTAGTGCGCGGTGGTGCCGGTTTGCAAAGTTCGCAAAAATTAAAGTTTATCACCGTTTCCGCATTTGGCCGTCGGATTGACGACCGGGGCGCCGCCGTGCACTTACAATGTCCCGGGCATGTGGGCCGTGGTCTCGGGTATGTACGAGACTCCTGTTAAACATGATCCTCCTTCCACTATGTGATTTCAAACATGACCTAGAGACCGATAGGGACACTTATCATATTCTGCATCATATAGTGATTACTTGCATTATTCTCATACCAGTATTACCTCATTTACCTGTTTCATCTGATTATAATAATATTATTATTGTGTCGCTCTGACGACCTGAGTATGCATGCTCAGATTCCGCGGGAGGACCAGCACAGGAGACGGATCTATCCTTTGAGTTCACGGAGATATAGTTTGGTGTACCTTCTTCATTTACTGCTTTCCATAAAAGAGATTGTGAGATTAGACTTGGTTAGTTATTGTTCTTATTATCTGTAATCTGTGAACAATGAAATTTTAATGTAATAAATTAGTGATGTGATTCCTTTAATACTGTGCTTATTTACTGATTACCATGTAGTGCTAGAAGCCGAAGTGTGACTACGGCGGGATGATTTCTTGACCGTAGGAGCATGGCTGGCCTAGTCATCCCTCGTTTTCTGTATTTTGGGAAGCGGGGCGTGACAACGCCCCTCCTATCCGTGAAAACACGAAAATACTGAGACTGTATATATCTAATAATCCGACACTAGAATCTGGGCTTAAACCAAAGCCCGCTAGTAAAAACTGTCCGAACATCGTACGTGCGTGAAAACACGTATGTGTCCGAACCCTGTCGTAAAACCATACGACCTCTATATCGTTTCGCCCGAAGCAAGGAAACTCTCTGTGTGGGACTCTAAAGACTCGACAGCTACGCTGGAAATGGGTTTAACCACAGACCGCAAGCGGCACTAGCTGTACGTAACGGTCCCCAGGTAGATGTCGATAAGAAGGCCGATGAGGAAACCCATCCGAACTCCTACTAAGCCTGATATGACAATCTCCATACAGTCCGGTCTGTTCGTCTAGGACTATCGCATATCGGGCCTAGGGGGTAGCAAGCATCAGTCCCCTAAAAGCGGTATAAGTCATGTCGGAGTAAAGCCCATTACACCTTGAGAAACTACTGGAAAACATACCAGTAAATCTCACTTGCCCTGGCCAGGAACTTTGCGTAATGGCTCTCCAGACATAGCGTGATATCAACTCCCAATACCGGGAGAGACGAATCTTTTCTAACCGCCACTGCCTCCAAGTGCTTCGGGACTGCACCCAACTGCTACCTGTTTGCATGACTCATTTGAGCCGTGGTAGGGTAGCAATCTAAGAACAATGGGAACACACTCGAGGCGAAGCAGCAGTGTCAAGTCTGCGGACTATGCTGTACTCATGTCACCTGGGAACTGTTAACTGACGACGGGTATAATACCAACCAACAGTTCCCTGCGAGTCCTGTCCGGTGTACCCGTAACCCAACGAGCACCTGTATACTATCTCCAGTACGACGTACTGATGGCTGTAGGACAGACCATCTCCCCAACTGGGATGAGAAGCGTACACACTAGTCTACTCCGGAGTATCGATGCCCTGTCTCGATAATCCTACGACTAGGGACCTGAAAAAGGATGTGCTTGTAGACTACCCAGCCCCCACTAGTGTGACTGCCATCACAACGCTGGTAGTCAAGCAAGATCCTAAGGGCTCTATCAATACGTACACACATATTAAGATAGATATAAACCAAGTAGCATATTACCATGTTTAGCAAGACTGTTAATATAACTGTGAATATCCCAAGCTTCCATTAAGTAATATACAAGCTTGTATGATACAATAATGGCCCCTAAGGCATATACACTAACAAGTATGCAGGTGCTCATTAGGTTATGAGTACACTGGACAGGACTCGTCGGGAACTGTTGATGGGTATTATGTTAGTTGTATGTATGCCCTAGAGGCCAGTATTGTACAGATGATGTATATTATATTGGATGCTTGGACATATATAGAGATGACTTTCTTGCTCGATATGATAGTATGCTATCTGGTTGCTCTTTATCTTAACATGTATACTTGTCTCTTTATACTGTCTTATGGTTACATGTTGGTAAAGCCCTTAGGATGTGTACTTGACTACCTGGACTATGATGCGGATCATACTAGTGGGGACATGTAGTCCATAAGTACATCCTTCAAGGTCCCTAGTCGTGGGTGTATCGAGACAGGGCATCGATATACCAGAGTAGACTAGCGTATACGCTTCTCGACCCATGAGATGGGCGATGGATGATCCCATATCCGTTGGTGTTTGACATCAGAGATGGTATACGTGTGCTTAGTGGAAACTGGGTACACTGGACGGACTCGCCGAGAACTCCCAGTTGGTATTATACCTCACGTCAGATGGCAGTTCTCTGGTGACACTTGTACAGATTAGTCTGTAAACCCGAGATTGTCATAGAGTCTTGTGTGATTCCCACTGTACTTTGATTTCCACCTTACAACGTCCATGAGGGCGTGCAAAACGGTGGTTTTTGGGTACAGTCCCGAGTCATATGGAGGCAATGAGCGATAGGAGGGGTTTTGTCTCTCCCGGTATTGGGGGTTGATGTTGCGCTGTGCTCGATTGGCCGTAACAGGGAAGTCCCTGGCCAGGGCTGATTCAGAGATTTGCTGGTAAGTGTTACCAGTAGTTTCTCGACCCGTTATGAGCCTCACATTGGCACGACTTATCAGTTATCGGGGTCTGACGTTTACCACCCCTAGACTTGATATGCGACTTATCAGACGAGAAGACCGGACTGTAAGGGAAGTGTTGCCGATTGGCTCGACGGGAGTTGTAGCAGGTTCGCTTGTTTTCTTCTGATCGCTCAATACCCGGGTGGCCGTTACGTTTAGCTGACCGCTTGCGGCTTGGGGGTGCTTGATATGATCATCACCCACTGCCGGCGTATTGACGAGTCTTAGAGTCCCACAAAGGAGTTACCTAGTCCAGGCGAAACGTTGTGGTGCGCGTATGCGATATGCGCATGGACCCGATTAAAATGCGCGTATAGGATACCGTATATTGATCGGGCGGCTTGCTTTTGGTAGAGTCATATGTGATATTTCCGGATTGATAAATCAAGTGTTGATTTATCATTTAACCATTAGTTTTCTCACTTGAAACTTTTTCTTGTACATGATGGATGTATGCATGCATGTATGCTATCTTTCTTTTAGTTTCATGCACATATGGATGTGCATACATACATACATACATACACTATCTATCATGGTTGATTACACATTGAATATGATAGCAATATAAGACTCACACCATGGTTAAATATATGGATTATTATTTGATTTTTGCTTAAAACAAAAGGAATAAAGAAAAGGATAATTCATGCTTAGTTTCTACACTCTTCTTTAAACCTAACCATGCTCACCTACTTCTAACCATGAGTTAACCTTCTCTTTGTGTTTTAAACTCAAGTTAAATAATATCTTTATCATCTAACCATGGTTTGAGATGAGGATAAGAAAATATATATACATATATTTTCTTTTTCCTTCATGAGAGTTATCTTTTTACTCTTGTTTAAAAGAAAGCCATCATCTTCTTCCTCCTTCACCATTTTCTCTCTAGACTTTTGTAGTGAGCATAACACACATCAAGAAAGGTTTTTGAAGTGAGAAAAGCCACCACAACATCATTCTACACAAGTTTAGCCCACTTGTTTGGAGTGTTCTCTTCATTTCTCCTCTTGAAAAGTGAAGTTGCAAGTTTGGACTAGGAGCTTCGGGTGGATCGTCGTGGACGCTAGAAGACTTCAAGAGAACCTTCCTCCAACACTCAAGAGGCCAAAGAGTCTAGCGAAGGGAGCTACAAAGGTTGTAGTCTCGAAACCCAAGTCTTTGTTGCATTTATTGTTTAGAAACCCTAATTTTCTAGGATCGATCCTATGTTTGTTAGCTTAGCACCCTAAAGATTCCATCTTTGGTACATGTGATACTTCCAAACCCTTCATGAGGTGCTAGGCTAACCTAACATATTATACCTGTCGTCAGGTAGCAGTTCCTAGGTGACATGAGTACAGCTTAGTCCGTCGACTTGACACTGCTGCTTCGCCTCAAGTGTATTCCCACTGTACTTTGATTACTACCCTACCACCGCTCAAAAGAGTTGTGCAAATAGGTAGTAGTTGGGTCCAGTCCCGAAGCACTTGGAGGCAGTGGCGGTTAGATAGGATTCGTCCCTCCCGATATTGGAGGTTGATATCGGCTGTGTTCGGAAGGCCATTACACAAAGTCCTTGGCCAAGGCAAGCGAGATTTACTGGTAGGTATTCCAGTAGTTACTCAGGGTGTATTAGGCTACTCTCCGACATGACTTATTATGCTATCAGGGGTCTGACAATTACTGCCCCCTAGGCCCAATAAGCGATACTCTTAGACGAACAGACCGGACTGTACAGAGATTGTCACATTCAGGCTCAGTAGGAGTTCGGATGGGTTTTCCTCATCGTTCTTCTTATCGAAATCTACCTGGGAACCGTTACGTGCAGCTAGTACCGCTTGCGACCTGTAGTTAAACCCACTTCCAGCGTAGTGTCGAGTCTTCAGAGTCCCACATAGAGAGTTTCCCTGCACCGGGCAAAAGGTGTAGAGGCCGTATGGTTTTACGGCAGGGCTTCGATCACTTACGTGCACTTGTGCGCGTATGATGTTCGGGCAGATAATACTAGTAGGCTTTGGTTTAAGCCGGATCCTAGTATTATATTGATGGATCAGTTTCGTCTCTTTGTATTCGTGTTTCTCGGAACACGAATGTGGGTATGTATATACGGATGAGAGGGGCATAGAAGGAGACACCTCATTAGGGTTTTGACCATTGACTTGATTAAAACAATCATGAGGTGGAGAAAAGTATTTGTTATTTTTGTAAATGATAATTGAGGCATGGCTACTTGTTTTGACTACTTGACTTTGTTTGACCATTTGACTTGGCTTGACCACTTGACTTGGTTTGACTATTTGACTTAGATATTTTTGTGAGATATTTTGTGACCTAGATATTTTGATGAGATATTTTTCATGCCATGCTTGTGGTCATGTCAAGTTAGCCATCTCATTTTTCATTTATCATTATCATTATCAAAAATCATTTCTCTTTCTTCAAGCTAGCTCTCTTCTTCTTCCTCACATCAAAAACCCTAAAAGCTCTCATGTGTTGAGAATCCTAAGGTTTCAAGAGACAAATAAATCCATCTTCATACTCTACATCATCTAGGCCATCAAGTTTAGCAAGCTTGTTGCCCTAGTTACCTCGGTTTTGAGTTGGAGCTCGGACTATAGACTCTCGGGTGGATCGTCTTTGACTCGAGGAGACCGTCGAAGAAGCTACGATCCTTATTGATCCTTGGAGCCTACGACGACGAGGAAGAAAGCGATGAAGACCCGAAGGACATATATCATGAGGTATAACTTCGTATCCGAGTAGTTAAACCTCAAGTAGTTTGCTAGCTAGGGTTTATGGACGATCCTTGATCTAGTCGGTGTTGCGAAGCTCGTAAAAATCATTTTCTGCAAATTTCGCCTCCCCGCGAACACGTGGTTGTGAGACATTGACTTACAGTGGTATCATAGCCTCTCATAAACCCTTGATAGCTTGTAGCGATGTTAGAATTCTGCCAGTTTTTGTCGCGCAAAAAACAATTTTCAAAAGTGAAGTTTTGAGTTGTTTGCACACCCCGCGGGCTCACAGTTTGAACCGAGAAGCCGCGGGGTAGAGCGTGCATACCCCAGGGACCCTTTGAGGGGGCCGAATGTCTAGGCCCACTCCCCAAGACCACCACAATGTGGTCTTGGCGGTAGGGACCCGAAACTGCCCCACCTTGGGCAGTTTCAGGTCTGCCTCACCCCCTGGCCACCTCGTGGTGACCTCGGGGGTAGAGTACCCCCTCTATGCCCCTGACTCGAAGTTAATTTCGTGCTCTAACTTCCCATGAAGGTTCGGGTGCATTTCGTTTTGATTCGTACTTCCGAATTGGCTCAAAATGATCGGTTTTGGAACTTTAGTTCACTGGATTTTCATGACTTGGAAAATTGGTTAAGTTTGCTAATTGCGTGTGGAATTCTAATGTCGTTGTTACTTTACAAGCTTTGTGATGTATATATGTGTTTGGAAACATCGACTAATTGATATACGTCGATTAGTCGGGGTTGCACATATCTGTGATGTTGTTGTGATGGTTTGTGTATATGAACTTGTTGGATCATCGTGGATGAATAGCCGGTGATGTGAGATGAGGGTTTTCATTCTTTCATTCGATATAAATTTGTAAAGTGATATAATATTATTTTTGCGGGGCACATCTGGGTTGAGGTTGTAGCCACCGTTGTATTATTTGTTTTACTGTTTTTGCTCCTAGGATAGACTCAAGGGGTGCACAAACTACTGGGTATTTTGAAGTGCCGAGTGGCCTACTCACTTTGTTGAGGGAGGTTGCTTCACTTCGGATATTTGGCGGGTAGTTTTCCGCACCCGTAGGGGTCTAGGGTAAGGTTTGGCTATTTATCACGACCGTGGAATCTGTTTTTCGTTACAGGTTCAAACGAAACGCGGAATTCCTTGTATATCCAATGTGTTCATCTATGATCTGGAATGCCTATCATTGCGTCTGACGAATGGATATTATTATATATGTATTATATAATAGACGTTGCTTATGTTTTACATCCGCGCTAGTCCAGCCCCAGCTCTGTCGTTAATTAAGTAACCTAACGGGTGATGACGGGGCCCCGTGGCGAATGCGGACGGCATAAGTGTACGTTGTATTTTCGTTGTTTTCTGCAATGGTAGGTTAATTGATGGGATTGCATTACATTAATGCAAAGCAAACAATCCAAAGCTGAATCGTTTGAACAAATTTTAAAAACCACTCGGTTATTTTAAAACAGAAGACTTTTAAATGCGGAGCTTAAACCACTCCTTTTAAAAGCTATCAGGTTCCTTCGATTATATCAAGTTCACTACGTTCACGGTTTCGCTAAAACCATTCGTAACCCTCCGTCATTTCATATGAATATTCAATAGTATTCAAGCTATGTTTGTTGGCCTTAGTCAAGGCTTAGTGATTGGTAGCTGCTGGGTATTCATATATTGCATAGATAGATGCGTTGGTTTGGGACAGTCGTACTATTTTGTTGGCCTTAGTCAAGGGTATGTACGGGTGGGTTCAAATTAAGCTGGACAATGACGGGTAGAACTTGTGTCACGACCCGAAAGAGCACGTGACTGGCCCTTGAATCCTATGAAGTCTATAGGACTCCATCTGATCCAAGTAAGCCAAAAGCCCAGAAATCTAAAACCATTTAAGGAGTAAATAGGGAAAACTAGTTTTAAGAGGTAAAGAAAACATGTTTCAAAATCAAGTTTTTAAATAACTAAGCCGAATATGAGTTTTTAAAATGTGTAATTTTTCCTGAAATTTTCGGCAGAGTTTCCTTTGTAAAAACTGGCCCCGAACGGGGTACAAAAGAATAATACATATGAACTGATAAAAGGCATCCCCAAGCGGGAGCTAGCTCTTCGTCTATCGACGGTCACAACCACGCAAGCAATGGCGGATTTGATACAAAAGAACCCACCTATCCAAGCAAGTCACCCAAGGAAGCAGTGTGCCAGAAATGCCGCTATGGAATCTGTACGGCAAACCTGCAAGAACTGAGGCACAACGGGGGTGAGTTGCCAACTCGTGAATAGAAAATATCTACAAGCAGAAATCGAATGCATGACCCATCCTAGGTCAATACGATCAGATATAAATAAACCTCAATATGAATATATGTGAAGCATGCTAAACTGGCAATGTAATCTCTATACATGAGTGTAGTGCCAAGTGCTCATGCCAGTGCCTCAGGTAATAGCATAACATAAATATGAGGTATGATCAATGTAATCAATCTGCATGTACGTGGATCCTGTCCACTCGTCACCCAATGACAATAACCATCATTCATGTAAATATCATGAAGCATGTGCATGGAAATATGAGGATATAAATCATCTGTGTCCCTCGCGACACGTCAAAATCATGGAACCGGAGTGCCTAGCATCGACACTCGAAAACATCATGAAAACTGTGCCCAGCATCGGCACGTAAATCCTCATATATCGGGCTCCGTCAGTCCGGATCGGCCCACGGGCTCTGTCTGCGGTATCGGCCCTCGGCCCAGGCAGTACGCCCATATCCATCTATCGACTCTGGTCAGTATCCTCCGGATAACCGTCAGGTCCAACCAATCACCGGTAGGTAGTGGTCCCTTCGCTGGGCTCACCGTCTACTGCACAGCGAAACCGTTCTCGCCCTGGGGTACCATACCGGGTCCACCATGTACCCGCAATCGGCCTCATCCGCCTCCTCGAATCGGGTTTCACATGTCGCTCTCAGCACCGAGAAAACACATGGTGGACGCACTGAAATATCATATCAAGGGTAACCGGGTTTTTAAAACAATTATATATTCTCTTTAAAACACCCACGGTTCCCAAAACCAGAAATATCATGGAACAACATATCTCAATGCGTATAATCAGAAAGCATCATCTATGCGACATGTAAAGGAAGGTATGCACATCATCATGTCATGCAAGGATCATATACTGAATGCAATAGTACTACAGTGTAGTGGCATGGCAATTATCGATGATGAGTGTGTGAGCCGGCAACAAGTATACGTGGAACATATGCATCATCGATAATGGTGTTGGTGTCCTAGCAGCATGACTGAATATAACAACAATACAAGCGATGCAATGCAAATAGCAGGAATATGCAGAAACGAATAATCAACGCAAAAGTACAGAACCTGCCCCAATAGATATGTCATGCAACCTTGCCTTTTGAAACAAGACGAATCAGGGCTTTTAGTAAAATAAGGGCTACGGTGTTTTAAGAAAAGATGCATCATTTGAAAATATCCGTATAACCCTTCTGCCTATCTTTAAAATATCCCCGATTCGTTAGTTTGAAATAGGTATGACTCGGTCTAGTCTAATGTCTACTAAGTAATCTAGACAGGAGGGGTATGAAACCACCTAATCTGAGTTAATATATATAGATATGATAGTCGGTGATCTCGCCTCAATATCATATCGTAAGATATCCTCGAGTCATGAGTGCGGATCTATCATCAATACCGGCTTGTACGGTAAATCGTCGCACGGCATCCCAATAACTGGGTAGGGGTCAATATCACACTATCTCATCACATAGCAGGTATCACTATCATCAGATCACATAGTCTGGGGTACTACTCTAAGTCTAGTACAAATCGATACCATCTATCAAAATATGAATGCGGGATAAAGCACATGTCCAAAGGCCCGCTAAAACTATCATATCGCACCTCAGAGACAAACTATGTCACATCGCCGATCTCACGGCCTCACATCAAATATCATCTCAAATCCCACGTATCACCCTCAATCCCGTATATAAACACATAGTCCCATACCCATGTGTAAATATACGCACCATCATATGCACACAAATAAATGAAAGAATGAGTGCAAGTATGTGTGTAAGTGTATGTGTGAGTGCAACCACTACTCTAGGGTTCGCACTATACTAACCAATATATTCTTATCATCAACAATACCATTATCACTATCAATAACCCTAAACAACACATAATAAATATACGTGTGTATACGTATTCGTATACATCACCACGGACTGCGGGGGTGCTATACGCCATCCACCCGACTTCTCTCCGTAGATATAATCTACTTACCTTGCTTCTCGTGTGCCAAAGCCGATGTCGCCATCTTCATCTCCTTTGCCTCAACATCACGCGGGGTACCTACAAGTATATCACAATACTAAAGCACATGAAAATCACATCGGAAACCAAAACAGCACACGCTACTCGCATAGGTAAAAACCTATCGCTTCGCATGTAAACACGATCAACATCCGCCCGTCGTTGACGTCCAAACGCCACCCGACAGGAACGAAACACCAAATACCAAAATCCATGCTAAAACAAGTCTCAAATCATGCACCAACATAGGAAAATCATCCCAGATTTCACCCTAGATGGAATCAGTCAAAACTAGACATACCCAGGGTCAAGAATAGAGGAAATGGGGGCATGCACGCAAAACGAGGCAGATCCACCCTGCTCTGGCCGCAATTTTGGGCCAGAAGGAATTTATTGGCGGCCTCAGTTTGGAGTTGGGGTCTAGGGTTTGGTGTGGTGGTTCTATAATGCCTGCACATCTCACTGCCAACTCAGTTTCATTTTTGGGGTCTCGGGGTGATAGCAGATTCCACAAAACACTCCCAGATTTTCAGTTTTTCCGATATCGGTTCCGTAATTCCGTATTCTGGTTCTAGTTCCAGGTTTGGGTTCAAATTAGCATCACATAAGGGGTTCTAAGGTCACCACAATCCTCAATTCCATCTTTGATTTCAGTTTTACCCTAAACCCTAACTAGAAATCTCTAAAGTCCACAAAATGACACAATATCGATATGAAACTAGAATTGATGCACAAGAAATGAGATACTACTCTAATAGGTGCATAAATTACCTCCTTTGGCAACTCAAGAAAATTCTTGAGTTGCTCAAAGTCCTCCAAATCTAATCTTGCTAGGTTCAATATGTAGCTAGTGAGCTTGGGAGTAAGTTTTGTGAAGTGGGAATCGGGTTTTGGGTTTGTTTTCATTGTGGATCTAGGGTTTCATGAAGAGGGAGAGAAGAAGGAGAGAGAGATCAGCAGCAACAAGGGAAAGAGAGGAGAGAGAATGAGAAGGGGAAAATGATGAGGGATGGTTCAAAAAGTGGGGGGTTTGACTTGGTCTCTCTCTCACTCATTACCTACCCTTTTTCCTTTTCTTTTCTTTTCCTTTATCTTCCCTTCTCACTCCAATAGTGAATCCAAATGAACCATGGCAACAAAAATGTAACACAAGTGTAACAAGTGTAAAAAAAATGATATGTGCACATTTTTGCACAAAAATGCTAAAAATCCAATTAGCGATTTTTAATCGCGATTAACACTAAATTAGCATATAACTAATCTTAAAAACTTTAAATTGGCATAATTCCATAAAATACCCTATTTTAGAATTTTCCAAAATTTTTCCCCATTTATTTGTATTTAATTACACCCGAATATTAAAATATTCATTAAAATAATATTAAATTATAAAAATTCCCGAAAATAATATTTTATTATTTTGGAAATGTTACAACTTGACATGTGACTTATGATTTGTTGACCTTGGTCAAGGTCATAACAGCTTGGGGCAAAAATCCACATTGGGAGTTTCTAAGGAAACTGAAACTTGCTAGTACTGCATACCATTTGGAGTGTGATAATATTGGTAGGATTCCTTCAGGATTATCACACAATGATATTTGGATCCCGATCCTACTGTGAGTATGCGCTACTCCTCGGAAGATTCATCACTTAACGATCAATGCTATAAACCAAGTAGGTGTCTAGAACAGTGTTAGCGGGGCTATGCCTCCAGGGAAAAGAGGTTATTTAATTAAGGAATTTCGTGAAAGCATCGTAAAACCTCCCTCGAAATACCGACACTAGCCTAGCCGAACGGTTAAGCAAGTATTGTACGGTAAGATTAATCCTGACTAATTCATCTTTTATGGTTTGTGGAAGGATTCGAGAAACAGTGGGATCCATCCTATTTAGATAAATTAAAAACCAATCTAAACTTGCAAGAGCATCATGCTGAGTGTTCTTTTCTCTCTCTCCTAAATGCAGCGACATGGTAACTAGATTAGGTTACAGATATATAATAAAATGACTGAGTTATACAATAATGACTGGTAAAAGGTTTGTCCAGATGTCCATTACCTATGACAAGCTGGACCACCTCATTACTACTCATAGCCCGCCGTCCCAGGTCCAGTTTCCACCGTCGCGGATATGGATATCCGTAAGACAAGGGAATAAGACTGTGCGAATGACAAGTGCCTCGTGTTGACCTCAGTTGATGGTATATACCAGAGGCAGCACGAGAAGATGGACTTAGTTTCTATCTTCCTCCATAACAAAGTTTTATATGGAGAGAAATCTCATATCGCAAGATATGAGACTTCGAAAGAATTGCTTCAAGCGAGGTTGGCTGTCGAGTCATCTGTAGGGGACAACGTCCTTACGATGACTAGCTATATTGATGAGCTCATGGACTTGGAGACCACGTTGGGAAACGGGTCATATGCTGACTTGTTTCTACAGTCCCTACCATCTACTTTTGCCCAGAGGAAGAAAGTTATACTTCCAGTTAAGGGCACCCTGAAGGAAACCAGGATGAAACCCACTCAGCTTATTGGGGAATCTTCCTCTTCTGAATCCAAGGCGAAAGCAAAGGGTGACAAGAAGAAGACCTCCACAAAACCGATTGTAGGGTTCCTAGGCACTCTAATAAGGTTATACAAGGCATCAACCATGCCCGATTAAAAAAAAATAGCCGTGCCGAACAACCCTAACTAAGATCGTATACTAGAGATTATGCGAAAACAAGCAAGTTAAACATTTTAACTACAAGTGAAAGGGATTACAAACTTTGTAGATCCGGTCCTTCACTTCTAAAGCCCCGTGTTGACGTCCCTTCGCTGCGATCATCGGGATGCCGGACTCTAGCGATGATTTCTTCGGAGAAATGAGCGGGCTAGGTCGTTGACTTCGAGGCCGAAGATGATCTACGTCGAGAAGACTCAAACTCAAGCTCTTTGTGAAGAGAACACCGTAAACTAAATGGCAAGTAGTAAAGGATGATAAAATAGGAAGTGGGTTCACTTTTGATTTGGATTTCTCACTTTATTTCTTCACTTGAAATTTTTTCAAGCAAGCTTTCTTCTTCTTGAAGAAGAAGAAGAAGAAGAAAAGAATATGAATTAATTAAAAGGAATAATCAAGTGAAGTCTATCATAATGCAACCATGGGTGAGTTAACCTTTGTAGAGACTAAACTAGAGTTTAAGTTAATGAAAATCTCATGCAAAACAAAATGGTTAGACTTTGTCAAAGATGCTTGAAAGCTTCATGAAGTTTCAAGCAAAGACAAAGAAAACCACCATTTTGTTTTACCAAAACAAATAAAAAACCTAAACCATTAACCTAAACATGGTGTAAGTCATACACACACCCAAGTTTGCATGTATCATCAATCATGATACAAACTAGTGCACAAACATATATCACATATACAACTTGTGCACATCAAGTGAGAAAATCAATCTTAAGTGAACAAATACTAGTTAATGTAAAGTAATATATCAAATATATAATTATACATTAAATCATTAAATCAATACTTGATTTAATGATCCGGTCATATCGCATATAACCGACTAATATCAAGTGTATCAATGTATCGAATCAACATTTGATTCGGTAACCCGGCTATATCTCATATAACCGTCCGATGATACAAATAGCGAGAATAGAATTCAGTATCACATACTGGTATTATTCTCGGTCCGGCATATATCTCATATGCGCTCCTATTTCGTTTCGCTTGAGCCAGGAAACCTCTGTATAGGACTGTAAAGACTCGTCAATACGCCGGCAGTAGGTGGTGATCATATCAATCACCCACAAGCCGCAAGCGGTCTGCTAAACGTAACGGCCACCCGGGTATTGAGCGATCAGAAGATCAACGAGCAAGCCTGCTCACACTTCTGTGAATCCAATCAGTAACACTTATCGCACAGTCCGGTCTGTTTGTCTGATATGTCGCATATCTCGCCTAGGGGTGGTAAACGCCAGACCCCAGTAGCTTGATAAGTCATGCCGATGTAAGGTCCATAACAAGCATGAAACTACTGATAACACTTACCAGTAAATCAGTGCAACCCTGGCCAGGGATTTCCAGTTATGGCCAGTCGAGCATAGCGCAACATCAACCCCCAATACCGGGAGAGACGAATCCCCTCCTATCGCTCATTGCCTCCATGTGAATCGGGACTGTACCCAAAAACCACCTGTTTGCACGACATAGTAGAGCCGTGGTAGGGTTGAAATCAAAGCACAGTGGGTGACACATAAGACTCTATGACGATCTCGGGTCAACAGACTAAGCTGTACCAGTGTCACCAGAGAACTGCCATCTGACGCGAGGTATAATACCATCTGGGAGTTCTCGGCGAGTCCGTCCAGTGTACCCAGTCTCCACTGAGCACCCGCATACCGTCTCTGATGTCAAACACCAATGGATATGGGATCATCCATCGCCTATCACATGGGTCGAGAAGATATACGCTAGTCTACTCTGGAATATCGATGCCCCGTCTCGATATTCCCACGACTAGGAACATTGTAGGATGTACTCATGGACTACCCAGGCCCCACTAGTATGATCTACATCATAGTCCTGCAAGTCGAGTACATACCCTAAGGGCTTTATCAACATGTAACAAAGAGACAGTAAGTATACATGTTAAGATAAAGAGCAACCAGATAGCGTACTATCATGTCGAGCAAGAAAGTCCTACCTATATATGTCCCAGCATCCACTACAATACACATCTCATGTACAATAATGGCCTCTAAGGCATACATATAACTAACAATTTCCCACTTGCACTAGGGCCATCTGTAGCAGTGGTTGCAGTATCTCATACTCAACCATCCCATAAAAGTCTCTTTCTGGGAAAAGGCCTTTGTGAGTGGATCCGCCGTGTTATCCTCTGAGTCTACTCTCCTAACCTCGATCACCCTGAAGATCAACTATCTCCATGATCAGGTGATACTGTCTTGGAATATGTCTGGGTCGCTGATGGGACCGGGGTTCCTAGGCCAAAGCCTCAACACCATTGTCATACAATGGTAGGAACCTAGTTCATTTCATAAACTAATATACACCCAAACCGCCTCTTTGGTAGTATCTTTGATAGTGATGTCACCAGCCTTTATCGTCTAGTCTGCCACGGTATCTAGCTTGGAACTCTTCCAACATACCGTCCTTCTACTAAGGGTAAAGACAATGCCTGTGACTGACATTCAGTCAACCTCATCACCCTGGAACCTTTCCAGTGATTCTCCCCAGGATCGATTGATACCATTTCACTACATCTAGTGAGAATCCTAATATCCATTTAGATCTATCTCATAGATCCAAAACCCAGGATTTAGGAGGTATCACCTTTATCCTATACGGAGAATCCTTGTGATAAGCGGAGATTGACCATGCGTAGCATAGGAAACTCTTTCCCTATCAAGAGTGTGTTGTCCACGTACAATACGAGGATGACCACCTTACTCTCTACTACCTTTTTGTATGTACAAGGTTCATCTACTATTTTGATGAAGTCAAACTCTTTGACTACTACATCAAAACAGATGTTCCAACTCCGCGATGCCTGCTTTATCCCATAAAACATCCTGCACACGTTTCCGCTGCTCCCACTGTTTACGAAGCCATCTGGCTGTGTTCTTATAGACGCTTTCTTCTAAATCAATATTTAGAAAAGCAGTCATGACACCCAACCACCAGATATCGTAATCATGGTATGTAGCAATGGAAAGTAGGATCCGGATGGACTTAAGCACAGCCACTGGAAAAAGTTTCATCATTATCCATGCCTGGTCAATGATGAAAACCTTTAACTAGTCTAGCTTTGAAATTCTCAACTTTTCCATCCACACCAAGTAATCTTCTCAAGATATACTTGCTCCTGATGGGGATTTAACCCTTCAGATATAGCAACCAAAGTCCATACTTTGTTGGTGTACATGGATTCCATCTCAGATCGCTAAGCATCCAGCCATTCTTACAGAGTCCTCACTCTCGATGGCCTGCTCGAAACTAGTTGGGTCATCATCTCATGATGCAATCCTCACTCCCACTGTCATCGAGAAACCGAAGCATCTCTCAGGCGGATGAGGAACCCTGCTAGATCGGCGGAGAGGCTGAGGTTCGTCGGGGACTATTGAATCCTTTGGTTCTGTCAAATCATCAGCTGTAGTTTGTATAGCTGAAAATCCTTCCAGTTCTACAGAACTGACCTTGCCTCGATCTTGTCCGGATTTTGCTTTCAGACATAGGCTGGACAATCCCCAAATCTTAACATACTTAAGATATGGGCTCTTCCCATTCCATATCACATATGAAGTGGTAGGCAACTTATTTGATTGGAAACTTATTCAATAGGTATGCAACTTCTCAAGTGCATAACCCCTAAAAGGAAATAGGAAACTCAGTAGTACTCATCATAGAGCGCACCATATCACATAGGGTGCAATTGCTCCACCCTGATACACCATTGTGTTGTGGTGTATACGGAGGAGTAATGCTGGGAGAGAATCTCATTCTCATTTGGAATAGTCCAGGAATTCCATGCACAAGTATTCTCCTCCCTGATCTCATCATAGGACATAATACTTATACCCGTTTTGGTTATCTACTTCTGACTTATATTCTTTGAATTTCTCAAAAGTTTCAGACATGTGTTTCAAGAGGAACATGTGTCCGAATCTTGAGAGATCATCAGTGAATGTAAGGAAGTACAAAGAACCGGTCTTGGAATGTATAGACAGGGGACCTTCATACATCAGCATGTGTCAATCCCAAAAATTTACTAACTCTTTCTCTGTTTCCAGTAAACGGAGCTATGGTCATCTTATCTTTGTGACATGACTGGCAAGTTTCATAAGATGCAAATTCAAACTGATTTAAATATGCATCTGAATGTAACTTCAGCTAGTCGGGTCGCATTGATATGACCTAGTCTACAATGCCTCAAGAAAGATTCGTTCATTTCTGAATTCTTCCTCTTGTGTGTGTTCTGTATACTAAGAACTGTAGTTTGATTTTGAACGTCAATACTTTTAGATAACGTGCCTGAACCGATAAACTCTTGACATAAGAAAGGTTCAAAACATTATCCAACAATACAAAATTATATCCTTCTTTAATAAATAAAGAGACTGATATGATGTTGTATATCAGGTTCGGTATCTACTAACATTCGTTCAGAATCAATGTATTCTAGTAATACAGGGTGATAACTATCAACAGACTTGGCTGCAACACTTGCACCGTTTCTATCTTATGAAATTTATCACCCGTTCTCAGTTCTCTACCTATCTGTAACCCATGTAACAGATTACATAGATGGGATCCTGATCCGGTATCTAATACCCAGGACGTAGAGGATACTGAGAAACAGTTCTCTGTAATGAACACGCCCGAAGAAGATGCATCATCATGCACTTTCTTCGTTTGGGCGGCACGGGAATTCTGGTAATCCCCAATTTCCTGCTCTGTCTTATAACAATTATAAGTTGGAGCGGGACTAACGTTCCCCAGCTCAGTATAACAAGCGGGTTCGGTCAATACATCCATATTATTATCTTGATTAAGGCGTGACATGGTCGCTACCTAGAGAGAGAGAGAAGAAAACACTCTGCGTGCGCTCTTGCAAGATTAGATTGGTTATATATTTTATCTAATCAGGATGGCTCCCACTGTTTTTGTCAAATCCTTCTTCAAACCCTAAAAGGAAAGACTAGCCAGGATTAATTACACTCTACAAGTTCGCCAATTTTTCGGCCAGGCCAGTGCCGGTACTTTGAGAGAGGTTCCCCGTGTTTTCGCACGGACCTAATTAAAATAAACCTCGTTTTCCCAGGGGCGTAACCCCGTTGACACCTTTCTAGACACCTACTTGATCGGCTAATTGTAAAGTGCAAAACTCTCCCAGGAGTAACAATTACTCGCAGTGGGTATCGGGATCCAACTATCTCATAGAAGGCATGCAATCTCATTGCAAATTTCAACACTTGAAACTCACGATAATGGTTTTTACCCCTAGCACTTATGACCTTAACTATGGTCAACAAATCATAAGCACTAGTCAAGCTCTACCCGTTATTTCGTGATTAATTAGACCCACCCACATGACCCTTAACTAAGGTCAACAAAGTCACACGACTGTCATAACTAATCGCATCATATGCAATATAGGAAGACATTACTTAGCTACCGCACACTGTGCCTTAACTACGGTCAACAAACACAGCATGAATACTAAGTACTCTACTTCCTAAAATGACGGAGGGTTGCGGATAGTTTTTAAGAAAACCTTTAACGCTTTGAACTTGATCTCGTTGCAGAATCAAATGGTTTTTAAATGGAGTGTTTTTGAGGCTTTTGCTAGTTTCGCTAAAGAAGTCACTCCCGGTGAAGGGATCTCGTCTCTTTCCTCGTCGAATGAGGTGCAGGATATTCACAATACCACTATGCAAAGCAAGAACTAGAAAAGCAGTCAAAAGACAAACCAAAGATTGTAGCATCTGCTAGTCATTGCTAAAGAGGTCACTCCCGGTGAAGGGATCTCGGCTCTTTCCTTATCGAATAAGGTGCTGGATGTTCTACAAGGAACACCGCTATGCAAAGCAACAACTAGAGCTACCTGATTTTTAAAATTCGATTCCACAACATCATTTTAGGTTTATTTTCTTTCATTAATCTCATTAATGAATGTCCCATCATTTAAGTCCACCTAAACATCACAGATAAATACAACGTACACTTATGCCATCCGCATTCGCCTCGATGTCCCGTCTGCACCGTTAGGTTAGGTAACTAACGGCAGAGCGGGGCAGGGCTAGCGCGGGTATAAAACATAAGCAACGTCTATATAATATATCATATATACTATATACAATATCTATCTGAACATATCACATGATCACATCACAGATAACGCAGCAGAAAATATCATATGAAATATTGGATATACTAGGATGTCCGTGTTTTATTTTGAGCCTATATAAAACACGGATTCCACGGTCGTGATGAATAGCCAATCCCACACCCCTAGACCCATACGAGAGCGGCAAGCAACCCTACTGTAACATCTCAAAAAATAATAATAATAATAAAATATTATTTTTGGGAATTTTTATAATTTAATATTAATATTTATTGAATATTTTAATATTTTAGTATTATTAAATACAAATAAATGGTAAAAATTTTAGAAAAATTATGGAAAATTCTAAAATTAGGTAATTTATAGAATTATGCCATTTTAAAGTTTTTATGATTAACTATATGCTAATTTAGTGCTAATCGCGATTAAAAATCGCTAATTGGATTTTTGGCTTTTTTGTGCAAAAATGTGCACATATCATTTTTCCACACTTGTTACATTTGTTTCATGTTTTGGGATATGGTTCCTTAGGGTTTGCCATTGTGTGAGAGAAAAGAAAAGAAAAGAGAAAAGTGAAGCATGATGATTGAGAGAGAGAGAGGGTAGGTATAGGTCAACTTGCCTTTTCTTTTAAACCTTACCCCCATCATTCCCATCTCATTTTCTCTCTCCTTCTCCTTGAGAGCTGCTGCTCCAGCTCCCTCTTCTTCCTCCTCCTCCTTCAATTCCCCCAAAACACCATTAAAACAAACCCAAAACCCCAATTCCACTTCACGAAACTTGTTCCCGAGCTCGCTAGCTACACATCGGACCAAGCAAGATAGGATTTTGAAGACTTTGAGAAACTCAAGAAAATTCTTGAGTTGCCAAAGAAGATAATTTCTGCACGCTAGAATAGTATTTCATTTCCCTTGTGCATCCATGCTAGTTTCATATCGATATTGTGTCGTTTTGTGGACTTTGGAGAATTCAAGTTAGGGTTTAGGTGAGATCTGAAATCAAAGGTGAATTGAGGTGTAATTAGAGGTTATAACCCCTGGTGTGATGTTATATTGGATCAAACTAGAGAGTAAAACCCAGAATACGGATTTAGCGAATCGATATCGGGGAAAACTGTAAATCTGTCACTGTTTTTGGAGATCTGCTATCACCCGAGACACCTGAAAATAAAATTGAGATGACAGAGAGATGTGCAGGCACCTAGGAACCACTATACAAAGCCCTAGCCCCCACCTCCTCCTCCAGGCCGCAGATTTAATCTGTTTGGCCGCAATTTGCGGCCTGGGTCCCACCATTTTGTCTCGTGTTTGTTCTGTAGCTCCTACATGTATATTTTAGGCCTCTGGTATGTATAGATTTGTCTAGTTTGACCTAGGGTGAAATCTGGAGCATTTTTTCCTTAGTTGCTGTTTTGGATTCGTGTTTCCGTATTCTGAATTTGCGTACTTCATTTTACCTCGACTATTTGGCGTTTATACGATGATATCGAGGATTGATTGATGGTTTTGAAGGCGTGCCCGTAGGTTCTAACCTATAGGCCCCTTATCGTATCGTTTTGGGATTCGTATGCCGTTTTAGTTTTGAATTGGTTTTGATACGCATTTGCGATACGTTAATGTGTGGGTACCCCATGAAGACTTCGGGACAACAAGAAGGCGCGTGGAGACGTCGACAAATGAAGGACGCAAGGTGAGTAGATTATATCTACATGGGGAAGTCGGGTGGATGGCGTTTAACACCCCCGCAGTCCGTAGTTAGTATACTATATATATTATATATGATAGTTATAGCGTGTCGTGGTTTTGTGTTAGGTGTGTTATGGTTAGTTAGGGTTAGAAATAACTAGCGTAGTTCCTATTTGCGAACCCTAGGATAGATTTACACCCACATGCACACACTTGTATATTCCTTATACTTACATTTTGTTGATGATATTGGACGATATTTGTGATGAGTCGATGATTTTGGGCATTGTGCCGAGAGATCGGTGATTTGATATGATTCGTATTTGGGATACGACATGTGATTCTTGCGGGCTTGGGATGTGTGTCTACCCCCGCATTCATACTTTATAGATGGTATCAGATATACTAGACTTAGATCAGTACCCAGATTATGTGATATGATGATAATGATACCTGATATTTAATAAGAGGAATGTGATTTTTACCCGTACCCAGCTATTGGGATGCCGTACGACGATTTACCGTACGAGCTTTACATTGATGATAGATCCGCACTCATGACTTGAGGAGGTTATATGATATATTGTATCGTACGTGATACTACTGAGGCGGGATCACCGACTACTATATATACATATCGACTCAGATTTAGGTGGTTTCCATACCCCTCCCGATTGGCTTGATACTTAGATCAGTAGCTTGCATAGTAGATGTTAGACTAGACCCGAGTCATACCTATTTCAAAAACTGCGAATCAGGAATATCTTAAAGACAAACAAAGGGATTCTACGGATACTTTAAAAGGTGTATCTTTTCTTAAAAACACCGTAGCCCTTATTTTACTAAAAACCTTGATTCGTCTTATTTCAAATGGCATAATCGCATGATATATACAGTTTGATGTAGACACTTCACTATTGCGTTGCTTTATTCAATTCCGCATTTTCATTACTATTCGCATTGCATACCATGGGTTATTGCTATGTTACCATCATGTTGTTAGGACACCAGCACCATTATCGATGATGCGTATGTTCCACGCACACTTGCTTGCCGGCTCACACACTTCATCATCGATAATTGCCATGTCACTACACTGTAGTACGGTTGCATTCAGGATATGACCCTTGCATGGCATACTTATATACATACTCATTGTACACTTATATTTGTACACATACTTGTTTGCACATACACAGATGATATTTCTAGATTTGGGAACCGCAAGATACTCTTTAAAACTGATTCATTTTAAAAGAGCGGCTTCCCCAATATGTGCTTATCACTATTCCGTATTGCATGATATATCGATATGCTTACATTCTTTTATATGTTGCATACATCATGTTTTCTGATTATACGCATTGAGATATGTTGTTTTCATGATATTTCTGGATTTAGGAACTATGGCTATTTCAACTGAGAATATGTATTGTCTTTAAAAAACCCGGTTTCCCTTGATATGATATTTCAGTGCGTCCACCATGTGTTTTCTCGGTTCTGAGAGTGGCATATGAAACCCGATTCGAGGAGCGGTAGGCACCGTCTGGGGTTACATGGTGGACCCGGTAAGGTACCCCGGGGCAAGAAGACTCGTATATGTTAGACGGTGAGCCTGGCAGGGGAGCACTACCTACCGGTGATAATATTTGGACTCGGCGGTTATCGTGGGGATACCGACCGGTGTATGTACGTATGGATACGTCGGAATTCGAGGGTCGAAGCTGGGCACTCGGGTTTTCGAGATAGCGTATGATACGTACCTATCAGGGCCAGTCTTGGTGACAGCGCCTGATAGACGAGGATTTACGTGCCAATGCTAGGCACAGGTTTCATGATGTTTTCGAGTGTCGATGCTAGGCACTCAGGTTCCATGATTTGATTATATCCTTATATTTCCATGCATGTGCTTACGATATTTGCATGCATGATGTTTATTGTCATTGGGTGACAGGTGGACGGGATCCATTTACATACAGACTTTTATTACATTGATCTTACTTCATTTGTATATATAACAGGGTATGAGGACGCTGTTATATATACCCTTACACCAATATTAGTGGAATGGGACGCTAATATAGGTGTATTGATATTCATTTTTGATACTTCATGCAGACATACCCTATATCTATGACATATTATTACCTGAGTACTTGGCACTACATACATGTTTAGATGTTACATTGCCACCTTATCATGCTTCAGACTTACTCTTGAGGATTATATTATATACTGATTGTTTTGACCTAGGATTATGTCGTGCATTCGGTTTCTGCTTGTAGATGTTTTCTATTCACGAGTTGGCAACTCACCCCCGTTGTGCCACAGTTCTTGCAGGTTTGCCGTACAGGTTCCATTGCGGCATTTCTGGCCCACTGCTTCTTTTGCGGGTGATTTGCTTTGGTAGGTGGGTTCTTTTGCATCAAGAACTACCATCGTACTTGTATTATTCATTGTATCTAGAATTCCATCAACCAAAACTTGTATGTTGTTTCAGACTTAGACACTGATGATGTATTATTCGACCTTAGAGTCGCGCTCAGTAGTATTGCGGTTTTCATGCTTATTGAGTTTCTTTTGGTTTTGACCCTCGCCATTCGGCGTTGTATATTATATTGTTGTGTGGTTGTGACCGTCAATTGACGAAGAGCTATTGTTCTTGTTGTACCCCGTTCGGGGCCAGTTTTTACAAAAGAAACTTTGCCGAAATTTTTAGAAAGGACTTTACATTTTTAAATGCATATTCGGCTTAGTTATTTTAAAAACCTTGACTTCAAATATGTTTTCTTCACTTCTTTAAACCAATTTTCTTATTTACTCTTAAAATGGTTTTAGATTTCTGGGCTTTTGGCTTACTTGGATCAGATGGAGTCCTATAGACTTCATATGGTTCAGGTGCCAGTCACGTGCTCTTTTCGGGTCGTGACACCTACCAATTCTAGAGTTAGGAGACCCGGACTCGACTCCTCGAGATGGTCTCCCACTGGACCCTAGAACCCGGTTACTTGTGCTCCCCTCCTTGGGTCTATCCTAATGCGGAAAAGTAAATAATATACAATGGTGACATCATCCTCAGCCCGGAAGTGCCCCAATAAAAGAATATTACATACAAGTTTTTACATGAATGAAAGAAAAACACTCATCTCACATAAAACCCCCCGGCTATTCAAACACGACGTCCAATATAACATATCCAGCAACACATAACATCACATGTCATCAACGTAAGTAAATATGCCCATACTAATTGTCGTTGATATATAGCAACGAAACCGGCGATATCACATATTACACTTACGGTCGCAGAAAAAAAATGTAAAACTACAACAGTTGGAATCTGCAACCTCTTTAGACATCACATGCCTAACTATATGAATTCCTAAGACATCGCATGCCTAACTATTATAAACCCCGCATTTTAGTCTCATCATCGAAAACTCTTTTCAATATCAAGTCGGGCAATTCAACAAGATTCCCGACATCCTGATCGAATGCTCATCGCAAACTTTAGTAGACGGCCGTACCCCCGGATGCCATCGACGAAGTGCACTAAGGCAGAACACCGCTGCTGCGAGCACCCGAACGGATGCTTTTGGCTACGGGGTTCTCCTACAGTCACTTGGTCGGGGCTATGGGGCGTGGCTATCTATTAAGTTTACCCGGCGAGTATCCGCGTACTTTACGTGATTGCGACGGACTTTTGATCGCATCAAAATCCCGTGGCAACCGATCAAAAGAGACTAAACTGCTATGTTTATAACATTCAAATTAGTTATCTCATAACTACTTATGGATTCCAAATATTGTATCACATTCCAGATAAATAGACAATGTTAAACTTTCCGACCGAATAATCAAACACCCAAGTTTTCCCAAATAGCTCAACACTTGAAATAAGTTTAAAAACATCCATTTCATGCCACAGTACCAACGGTCCAGCCGTAGAAGGGTCAAGCCAACGCCTCACATGTGGCACGCCGTACTCCCCCAAACCCTAAAGATCAAAAGGCAGTTCAAGACGGTCACATAATCGAGTTAAGGTTTGTTGTCTTCTAGAGGGTCCATCACGTTACTTGCACGACTTAGAACGTTCTTAAACTTCGGAAAAATCCAACACTTGGAAATTTTCCGACAGGGGAAAAAGTGAGTTATTGATATCCGTTCGAACTTTTTAACACGATCTAAAAATTAGCCGGACAAACTAAACAAAGTTAAATTATCCGATCGAATCAACGAGTCCCCAATACAACCCTAAGAAAACTCAACACTTGAGTGGAATTAAAAAATTCCCAGAAAAAAATGAGAAGAAAGGACTTAAGAATAAATATATGAAGTATGAGCGACTAAGTCATAATTTGGGCCGCGGAACCGCCGCCAAACCCTTGGTTTGGCCGCGGTTCCGCGGTCCTATAGACGAATCAGTGGTCCGTACTTCACAGTAATTCTTAGTTTTTCCTGCTTAATTTTCTGAGCATTTTTAATTCATAAAAAATCACGATTTCAAAAAATGTACAGAGAAGGGTAAAGACTAGGGTTTCGGGGTTCGATCGGACTTTTAACTTTGTCTAGACATCGCATAAAGCTCTAGCTTGGCTCTAATACCACTGTAGGGTTCCTAGGCACTCTAACAAGGTTATACAAGGCATCAACCATGCCCGATTAAAAAAAAATAGCCGTGCCGAACAACCCTAACCAAGATCGTATACTAGAGATTATGCGAAAACAAGCAAGTTAAACATTTTAACTACAAGTGAAAGGGATTACAACCTTTGTAGATCTGGTCCTTCACTTCTAAAGCTCCGTGTTGATGTCTCTTCGCTGCGATCATCGGGATGCCGGACTCTAGCGATGGTTTCTTCGGAGAAATGAGCGGGCTAGGTCGTTGACTTCGAGACCGAAGATGATCTACGTCGAGGAGACTCAAACTCAAGCTCCATCTTCACTAGGTCAAAAAATTTGTGAAGAGAACACCTTAAACTAAATGGCAAGTAGTAGAGGATGATAAAATAGGAAGTGGGGTCACTTTTGATTTGGATTTCTCACTTTGTTTCTTCACTTGAAATTTTTTCTAGCAAGCTTTCTTCTTCTTGAAGAAGAGGAAGAAGAAGAAGAAGAAAAGAATATGAATTAATTAAAAGGAATAATCAAGTGAAGTCTATCATAATGCAACCATGGGTGAGTTAACCTTTGTAGAGACTAAACTAGAGTTTAAGTTAATGGTTAGGTTAATGAAAATCTCATGCAAAACAAAATTGTTAGACTTTGTCAAAGATGCTTGAAAGCTTCATGAAGCTTCAAGCAAAGACAAAGAAAACCACCATTTTGTTTTACCAAAACAAATAAAAAACCTAAACCATTAACCTAAACATGGTGTAAGTCATACACACACCCAAGTTTGCATGTATCATCAATCATGATACAAACTAGTGTACAAACATATATCACATATACAACTTGTGCACATCAAGTGAGAAAATCAATCTTAAGTGAATAAATACTAGTTAATGTAAAGTAATATATCAAATATATAATTATACATTAAATCATTAAATCAATACTTGATTTAATGATACAGTCATATCGCATATAACCGACTAATATCAAGTGTATCAATGTATCGAATCAACATTTGATTCGGTAACCCGGCTATATCTTATATAACCGTCCGATAATACAAATCGCGAGAATAGAATTCAGTATCACATACTAGTATTATTCTCGGTCCCGCATATATCTCATATGCGCTCCTATTTCGTTTCGCTTGAGCCAGGAAACCTCTGTGTAGGACTCTAAAGACTCGTCAATACGCCGGCAGTAGGTGGTGATCATATCAATCACCCACAAGCCGCAAGCGGTCTGCTAAACGTAATGGCCACCCGGGTATTAAGCGATCAGAAGATCAACGAGCAAGCCTGCTCACACTCCTGCGAATCCAATCAGTAACACTTACCGCACAGTCCGGTCGGTTCGTCTGATATGTCGTATATCTCGCCTAAGGGTGGTAAACGTCAGACCCCAGTAACTTGATAAGTCATGCCGATGTAAGGTCCATAACAAGCATGAAACTACTGATAACACTTACCAGTAAATCAGTGCAACCCTGGCCAGGGATTTCCAGTTATGGCCAGTCGAGCATAGCGCAACATCAACCCCCAATACCGGGAGAGACGAATCCCCTCCTATCGCTCATTGCCTCCATATGAATCGGGACTGTACCCAAAAACCACCTGTTTGCACGACTCAGTAGAGCCGTGGTAGGGTAGAAATTAAAGCACAGTGGGAGACACACAAGACTCTATGACGATCTCGGGTCAACAGACTAAGCTGTACCAGTGTCACCAGAGAACTGCCATCTGACGTGAGGTATAATACCATCTGGGAGTTCTCGGCGAGTCCGTCCAGTATACCCAGTCTCCACTGAGCACCCGCATACCGTCTCTGATGTCAAACACCAATGGATATGGGATCATCCATCGCCCATCACATGGGTCGAGAAGATATACACTAGTCTACTCTGGAATATCGCTACCCCGTCTCGATATTCCCACGACTAGGAATATTGTAGGTTGTACTCATGGACTACCCAGGCCCCACTAGTATGATCTACATCATAGTCCTGCAAGTCGAGTACACATCCTAAGGGCTTTATCAATATGTAACAGAGAGACAGTAAGTATACATGTTAAGATAAAGAGCAACCAGATAGCGTACTATCATGTCGAGCAAGAAAGTCCTATCTATATATGTCCCAGCATCCACTACAATACACATCTGATGTACAGTAATGGCCTCTAGGGCATACATATAACTAACACCGATAAGCGGTGTCAGTAAGGTAGAAGAAAAGGGAAGGGCAAAAGTTTCAGGGTTATAAGTAGGGAAGGAGGGATGTTCTTGTTGTTACGGGAAAAAGGCATTGGCAAAAGGGATGCAGGGCTTGGAAAGCCAGAATCCAGGATCCGAAGCATGTTGTGGTTTCGACTTTGGGTGTGTTTGTGAGTGAAAACAGTTTGTCAATTAACTCTTCTTCCTGGGTGCAAGATACCGGATCAGGATCTCATATCTGTAATTCATTACAGGATTTGAGAAACTGTAGAGTTATCAGGGCAGGTGGTATGACTCTCAGGGATGCTAACAGAATGAGCGTGGATGCTGTATCCGTAGGGTATATCACCCAGAATTGACAAGTGGGCAGATATTGATTCTACGTAACTGTTTGTGTGTACCAAGTCTAGTAAGTAAGCGATGTGGTTCACATCCACCTAAATCAAAGTTTGATTGGGTCAGGTACACTAGAGGACAATATATATTGAATCAAGCTCAGATTTTCAAACGTCCAGAACACACTTAAAAGAAAGTCTCCAGAATTAAATAAAACTTTCTTATGGCATTGTAGACATGGTCACATCAATGAAACACGGTTGTCGAAGTTACTTAGAGAGGGATATTTGGATCTATTCGAATATCAGTCTTATGCAACTTGTCAATCTTGTCTCATAGAAAAGATGACAAAAACTCTGTTCACTGGACACGGAGTAAGAGTAAGCGAGTTCTTGGCACTCATACACATCGACGTATGTAGTCCAATATCTACAGATGCATGAAGTGGTTATTCCATTTTCATTACTTTTACGGATAATTTCTCTAGGTTAGGACGTGTCTTCTTGATGAAGCATAAATCCGGGACCCTTTGAAAAATTCCGAGAATATAAGAATGATATGGAAAAACAAAAAGGCAAAAGTATCAAGACACTGAGATCTGATTGATGTGGTGAATACTTAAATTGCCGAGTTCTTGGATTACCTAAAAGAGAATAAAATTCTCTCTCAGCTTACTCCTCCATACACATCACAACACAAACATGTATAGGAAAGGCGGAACAGAACCCTATTGGATATTGTTCATTCCATGATGAGTAACGCTGGATTGCCGCGATTCTTCTGAAGTTATGCACTAGAATAAGCTGCATATCTTTTGAATAAGGTTCCTACCAAAACTGTGCCTACCACACCATATCAGATGTGGAGTGGGAAGAAACCCTATTTTCAGTATCTGAAGATATAGTGATGTCCAGCTTTTGTTAAAAAGTAGTATGCGGACAAGCTTGAGGCACGCTCAGTACTGTGTAAGTTTGTGGGATACCCAAAAAACTCCAGGGGGTATCTTTCCTATTACGCAGAGGAACAAAAGGTTTTTGTTTCTCGTCATGCCTATTTTTTTGGAAAATCAATTTTTTAAAAGGAAATAGTGGGAGCGTAATAGAACTGGAAGAAATTCCAGAACCACAAACTATTACTGAAAGTATGGTAGAACCAGAGGTTTCAAAAGAACCGGACATCCCTACGCCAATCCGCAGGACTAGTAGGCAGTCTCATCCGCCCGAGAGATGCTACGGTTTTCTCATAGACGGGGATCGAGAGGATTGCATCATTAACAATGATGAGCCAGCTAGCTTCCGGTAAGCCATTCAGAGCGGTGACTCGGTAAAATGGCTGGATGCAATGCGGACCGAATTGGAGTCCAAGTACACCAACAAAGTATGCACTTTGAACATTGCTCTAGAAGGGGTAAAATCCGTAGGATGTAAATGGATCTTCAGAAAGAAGATTGGTGTAGTTGGATAGGTTGAAACATATAAGGCTAGACTTGTTTAAAAAGGTTTTCATCAAAGACCTGGTTTGAACAGTGATGAAACCTTTTCTCCAGTGACTATGCTCAAATCCATTCGGATCCTTCTTACCATTGCTGCCTTCCAAGATTTTGAGATCTAGATTTTGAGATCTGGCAGATGGAAGTAGAGACGGCTTTTCTAAATGGTAATTTGGAAGAGTACGTCTATATGGATCAGCCAGAGGGTTTCAATCAGAGTGGGAGCAGCGGAACAGTGTGCAAGTTGTTTAAAGTCCATTTATGGATTACGGAGTTGGAACATCTATTTTATTGAGACGGTCAAAAGAATTCGAGTTTATTAAAAATCCAGATGAACCATGCATTTATAGTAAGATTGTAGCAAGAACTGTAGAATTCCTCGTTGAGTACGTGGATGACATTCTCTTGATAGGAAATGACATTCCTATGCTACAATCAGTCAAAGGATTCTTGTGTAACGTTTTGAAAATCGTTCTGGTGAAATTTCGGTTAATCGGTAAAATAACGGGTGTTTTCTGTAAAAATCAAGATATAAATATCTTTTAATATAAAATTAAATATACATATTCTAGCTATATAATTGCTAGAATTTGGTGTTTATTGAGCCACTTGTAAAATTTCTAAATTTCTGAAAAAATTTCCGAAATTAATTATTTTAATATTATTTTAAGCCGCACTAATATATTTAATTAGGGAAAATTACAAATTGGAATGGGTTAATACAAATTTTGTGCATCATGACACACTAAACTAACATGTAAAATATTATTTTTGAAATGAAATGAAACTCAAACGGTGTTAGAAAATATCGAAGAAAAAGGCTTAAATAGTAAAATTAGTGTAAATAGAAATTGAGGGTTGGTGTTTACCTTCTTGTGTGTGCACTCACACACTCACAAACCCCATTTTCCTTGTATGGCCGAGCCTTGGGCTACCCCAATCACCAAAGTCCCCACCTCATTCCTCACAACATAGAATAGAGAATAAAAGAAAAGAAAAGAAAAAAAAAAGAATAAGAAAAGAAGAAGTCAAATGAGGTATGGGTTTTTTGTTTTTTTCCTCATTTCAACACCCCACTCTCTCTCCTCATCCCTCTCCCCTCTCATTTCTGGTCGAGCCCCCTTTGTTCAGCCCCACAAAAAAATCCCCCTCTCATTTCCCTCAAAATTCATCAAATTTCACTCAAAAATCAATGCAAAAATCCCACAAAATCCAAATCCAAGCCCTACCCATTATTTCTTGTCCAAGCTAGCATGGATCTTGGAGAAAAAGAAACATTTTGGAGGCTAGGTTTTCATTCTTGATCTCTTAATTTTTGAGGTAAAATTCTTGACCTAAAGGCTAATTTGTTGTTTAACTATGCTAATCTTAATTATTCAAGTCTTAATTTGGTTGTAGTTGCTAGTTTAAGATTTTCTAGAAAAGGGTTTAAACTAAAGTTAGAATTTTAATCAATAAATCATGTTAACTAAGTGTAGGGTATCATCTTAAGGCATGCAAAGTGCAATCTAAGTGCTAAATTTGCTAATTTTTACATCTAAATTATTCTAATTAAGCAAATTGCAAACTAGGTTTTTAGATCTATTATAAATTGGTGAGATAAAATGTTTGTAATGGTTGGTGTGACTTAATTAAGTTATTTAGTGAAAACTTTTGCCAGTAGAATGGTTAAAACGTATAGATTTGAACAAAAATGGCTAATGGAGGCTCACTAGGTTTTTTGGAAAAATTGGGTTTCAAGTAAATTTGATGTTGAATTGAACTACAACCTATTTCTTTTTATATTTAATGGGTTATGGATACGCAATTAGTACATTTGAGTTTTAGACTCGGTAGTTATTACGCTTTACGACCCTAGTTGTAGTTTGTGGCGTTGTCGCGGGTGCGTGCAGTGCACCAAGTGTGCGCGCGTCTAATTAGTGCGCGTGACTGAATTGTGTCATTTGTCCCGCGACTATTCGTATATTTATCTTTTTTTATTTCTTGTGTGCGATCCTAGGGTCGGGTGCTGAGGTGTCGGATGCGGCGCAGAAAGACAGACGGAGATCGGATCAGTTTAGCCGAGGCTTTCAGGTGAGTAGATTATATCTACGGAGGAAGTCGAGTGGCTGGCGTATAGCACCCCCGCAGTCTGTAGTATAGTTTATGGTATATATGTTCATATAAGTGCTTTATGATACGAGGATGATTATTAAGATATGATTTTGTGTTCATGGTTTAGTTTAGGGTAATTAGAAGTAACTAGCATAGCTTCTTAGTCGCGAGCCTAAAATAGGTTCTCACCCACACGCACACACACATTTTCATACATCTATTTACATGTGCGTATATGGGGATACACACACACACACACATGGGTATGGGACTATATATATATATATATACATGGATTATGAGGATAGTACTTAGGATTGGAGATGTGTCGATGAGATTGGGCTTGGGGCCATGAGATCGGTGATATGATATGGTTCGTATTTGAGATACGACATGATATTTTAGCGGGTTCTTTAGGCGTGGTGTTTTCATACACATGCATGCATTACATAGATTGTATCAATATTGTACTAGACTTAGATCAGTACCCCCAGATCATGATATATGATGGAAAGGATACCAGACGAATAATGATATAAATGTGATATTTGACCCGTACCCAGATTTGGGAGGCCGTACGACGGATTTACCGTACGAGCTATATATTGATGATAGATCCGCACTCTTAACTCGAGGATGTCATATTATATAGGGTATCGTATGGGATACTATTGAGGCGGGATCACCGACTATTACACACACACACACACATATCGACTCAGATTTAGGTAGTTTCCATACCCCTTACGATTGGTCGTTAGTTAGACCTGTAGTTACCTAGTAGATATTAGACTGGACCCGAGTCATACATATTTCCAAAACTAACGAATCGTGAGGATTTTAAAGACATGTCAAGGGATACTGCGGATATTTCAAAAGACGTACCTTTTCTTAAAAACACCGTAGCCCTTATTTTCAAAACACCACGATTCGTACTATTTCAAACGGCAAAACAATATAACACTGGTGTAGCGATGTAGATTCCTTATGGTTACGTTATCATTGATGTTCCGTATATTATTATGGCAATTACTATTCATTGCCATTTATCATGTTGTTATCGTCTCATTGCATGTTTATTGTGTACTTAGTGATTATGAACCATGCTGTCAGGACACCAGCACCATTACCGATGCGTATGTTCCACATACACTTACTTGCCGGCTCACACACATCATCATCGGTAATTGCCATGTCACGTACACTTTAGAAAATACTATTTCATTGACATAGCTTGCTAACTGATAGTTGCTACATGTTATAGCTTTCATATGCTAGTTTAATTATTGCATGATATCAGATGCATCCATATATTCATTGGTTATGCGGTATTATGGAGACTTATGCCGGTTTTCATTGTTATTGACATGGTGACTTGATGATTTTGGATTCTTCTTGATATTTTCTGGATTTGGAAACCGCATGTGAATGTTTTGTAAACTGATGAACCATTTTAAAGAGAAAAATGCGGTTTTCCTTGATATGTTGAGTATCGTCCACCATGATGTTTTCTTGGTTCTGAGATGTTTTCGAGACCCGATTTGAGGAGTTGGATGAACCGTCTCGGGTATATGGTGGACCCGGTATGGTACCCCGGGGCAAGAAGCTCGAGTTGTAGACGATGAGCCCGGCAGGGACGGACTGCCTACCGGTGATTTTACCTGGCGCGGCGGATATCCGGAGGATACCGTTTGTGGTTGTGTGATTGATGATATGGGCCGATCCGGATTGACGGAGCCCGAGATATTGAGATATTGAGATTTGAGACACTGAGATATATAGATTTGATGATACAGGCCGGTCCGGATAGCCGGAGCCTGAGATATTGAGATATTGAGGTTTATGTTTTGTGTCGATACTTGACACGGATTTGATGTTGATTCCATTGATGATATCTCGATTTATATACATACAGAAATCTCATTAAATAAAGAAAAACAGTTCTTTGATTCATGATGTACTTTGTTCTCATTATATGCATCTGCACATCATTTTAGTGATATATTGCTACCTGACATTTGTACATCACATTAGTGACATGTTGTTACCTGAGGCACTGACACGAGTTCTTGGTATTACACTATATGGATAGATATTTACCCTTTACCGTTATATTACGCTTCAGGCCATATCATTATTATTTAAGGATATTACTGATCGTACGACCTAGAATTGCGTTATGCATGCGATTTCTACTCGTATATGTTTTCTACTCACGAGTTGGAAACTCACCCCCGTTGTGCCACTGTTCCTTGCAGGTTTTGCCGTACAGGTTTCGTTGCGGCTTGCTGGCACACTGTTCCTTCCGGGTGATTGCTTTGGTAGGTGGGTTCTTTGCATCAGGACCACCATTGTTTATTTATTATTTCGGTTGTATCTAGAAACTCCATCAACTAGATTGTATATTTGATAATGATAGAAGACCAGACTTGTTATTATTTCGACCTTAGAGTCGCGCGTTATATTATTATGGTTTTCATGCTGATTTTGGGTTTTCTTTTGAGTTTTGATCCTCGCCCTTCGGCGTTGTATATTATATTGCTTGCGTGGTTGTAACTGTCGATTGATGAAGAGTTAGCTCCCGCTTGGGGATGCCTTTTTATTTATTTCTTATACTATTCATGTTGTATCCCATTTGGGGGCCGGTATTTACAAAGGAGACTCTGCCGAAATTTTCAGAAAATATTTGAGATTTTAAAAATACATAATTTGGCCTATGTTGTTAAAACTACTTGCTTTAAATTGGTTTTTCCTTCACTCTAAGGCTTCTTTGGTTTTGATTTCTGGGTTTTGTCTTACTTAGATTACGTACGCCTCGAGACGTTTCGTAATTTAAGTGCCGGTCACGTTCCGTACTTTTCGGGTCGTGACATCTTGTCGCAGAGGTTCTTCATGAAAAACCTGGGTGATACCAACTACATTCTGGGGATCCAGATCTATCGTGATAGATTAAAGAGGATGGTGGGACTTTTACAGTCAAGATACAACAACACCATACTCAAAATATTTAGTATGGATGATTCTAAGCGCGGTAGTCTACCATCTTGTCATGGAATCACCCTCTCCAAAGAAATGCCTTCCAAGACTGATTTGGAAAGGGCTCGCATGTCGATTGTACCCTATGCTTCTTCTGTAGGCTCTATAATGTATGCAATGTTGTGTACCAGATCAGATGCTGCTTACGCACTGAGCATGATAAGCCGATATCAAACAAACCCAAGGGTGAAGCACTGGGAAGCAGTAAAGAACATTCTCAAGTACCTGAGAAGGATTAAGGAGATATTCCTGGTGTATGGTGGAAAAGGGCCTCCAGTTCGAGACCTTTGCTAACTCTAGCTTCCAGAGTGATAAGAATGACTCCAAGTCCATGTCAGGTTATAGCTTTACCCTCAATGGAGGGGCGTTCTGTTGGAAAAGCTCCAAGCAGGACACCATTGCAAACTCGACGATGGAAACGGAATAGTTCGCTGCATGAGACACAGCAAAAGAGGCAGTCTGGATGAGAAAGTTCTTAATTAAATTTCAGATGGTTCCTTCCATTGCTGATCCAATACTTTAGTATTGTGACAACAACGATACTATAGCTTTAGGGAAGGAACCCAGGTCCCATCAGAGATCCAGATATATCTTGAGGCGGTACCACCTGATCAGGGAGATCGTTGATCCCTAGGAGATCGAAGTGTGGAGAGTAGATACGGAGAACAACACTGCAGATCCACTCACAGAAGCCATTCCTCAGACAGTGTTCGAGAGGCTATTCGAGATTTTCGGTCTACGATATGCCAGTATATGGCCTTAGTGCAAGTGGGAGATTGTTAGTGATATATGCCCTAGAGGCCATTATTGTATCATACTGGATTATATATTACTTAATGGGAGCTTAGGATATACACAGATATAGTATCAGTCTTGCTCAAAATGGTAGTATGCTACCTGGTTTGTTTCTACCTCAATACGTGCATGTGTTTCTTTTAGAATATCGCTTATACATGTTGGTAGAGCCCTTAGGATCTTTGCTTGATTACCAGCGTTGTGATGGCAGTCACACTAGTGGGGGCTGGGTAATCTATAAGCACATCCTATACAGGTCTCTAGTCGTAGGATTATCGAGACGGGGAATCGATACTCCACAGTAGATTAGTGTATACGCTTCTCATCCCAGCAGGGGAGATGGTCTGTCTCACAGCCATTAGTACGTCGTACTGGAGATAGTATGCAGGTGCTCATTAGGTTATGAGTATACTGGTCAAGACTCGTCGGGAACTGTTGGTGGGTATTATACCTGTCGTCGGGTAGCAGTTCCCAGGTGACATAAGTACAGCTTAGCCCATCGACTTGACACTGCTGCTTCGCCTCAAGTGTGTTCTCACTGTACTTTGATTACTACCCTACCACGGCTAAAAGGAGTCGTGCAAACAGGTAGTGGTTGGGTGCAGTCCCGAAGCACTTGGAGGCAGTGGCAGTAAGATATGATTCATCTCTCCCGGTATTGAGGGTTGATATCGTGCTGTGTTCGGAAGGCCATTATACAAACTCCTTGGCCAATGCAAGCGAGATTTACTGGTAGGTATTCCAGTAGTTTCTCAGGGTGTATTGGGCTGCTCTTCGACACGACTTATTGCGCTATTAGGGGTTTGACGCTTACCGCCCCTAGGCCTGATATGTGATACTCTTAGACGAACAGACCGGACTATACAGAGATTGTCACATTCAGGCTCAGTAGGAGTTCGGATTGGTTTTCCTCATCGGCCTTCTTATCGACATCTACCTGAGGACCGTTATGTGCAGCTAGTACGCTTGCGGCCTGTGGTTAAACCCACTGCCAGCGTAGTGTCGAGTCTTTAGAGTTCCACATAGAGAGTTTCCCTACACCGGGCAAAAGGTGTAGAGGCCGTATGGTTTTACGGCAGGGCTTCGATCACTTCCGTGCACTTGTGCGCGTATGATGTTCGGGCGGATAATACTAGTGGGCTTTGGTTTAAGCCGGATCCTATTATTATATTGATGGATCAGTTTCGTCTCTTTGTATTCGTGTTTCTCGGAACACGAATGCGGGTATTTATATACGGATGAGAGATGCATAGAAGGAGACACCTCATTAGGGTTTTGAACATTGACTTGATTAAAACAATTATGAGGTGGAGGAAAGTATTTGTTATTTTTGTAAATGATAATTGAGGCATAGCTACTTGTTTTGACTACTTGACTTTTTTTGACCATTAGATTTGGCTTGACCACTTGACTTGGTTTGATTATTTGACTTAGATATTTTTGTGAGATATTTTGTGACCTAGATATTTTGATGAGATATTTTTCATGCCATGCTTGTGGTCATGTCAAGTTAGCCATCTCATTTATCATTTATCATTATCATTATCAAAATTCATTTCTCTTTCCTCAAGCTATCTCTTTTCTTCTTCCTCATCAAAAACCCTAAAAATTCTCATGTGTTGAGAATCCTAGGCTTTCAAGAGACAAATAAATCTATCTTCATACTCTCCATCATCTAGGCCATCAAGTTTAGCAAGCTTGTTACCCTAGTTACCTCGGTTTTGAGGTGGAGCTCGGACTATAGACTCTCGGGTGGATCGTCTTTGACTCGAGGAGGCTGCCGAAGAAGCTACGATCCGGATCGATCCTTGGAGCCTACGACGATGAGGAGGGCAGCGATGAAGACCCAAAAAACATGTATCATAAGGTATAACTTCGTATCCAAGTAGTTAAACCTCAAGTAGTTTGCTAGGTAGGATTTATGGACAATCCTTGGTTCTAGTCGGTATTGCGAAGCTCGTAAAAATCATTTTTTGCAAATTCCGCCTTCCTGCGAACACGCGGGGTGCGCGACATCAACTTACATTCCTTATAATACGGAATGCACTGGACCCAAGTTATTGGAGAAGTATAAGGCTTTCTCGAGAATCGCTCTATATCCAAATTGCAAAGGGTTTTCGATATTACCCTTTTTCGTACGTCTCTTCCAAATTAAGTGCAAGAATAGATAAAGTGACTAGTCTTTCACCAATATCCTAGCATTGCTGAAGGAAGTTTTTCCCGATGGAAATGGAGTTCCACCAAAATGGTACAAGGTGCAAAAGACAATCACAAATATCGGTCTAAAGTGTGCGAATGCATGCGAGAAGACTGCGTTTTGTTCCGGAAAGAACATGTCGCACTCAAAAGCTGCCAGTGTGCGGTAAAACCCGATTCAAACCTAAGAAAGAATCCCGTTCGAATGATGTGCCCATGAAGATTCTTTGTCATTTTCCGTTAATACCAACCCTGCAATGGTTATTTATGTGTGAGGAGATGGCGTCCGAAATGCAGTGGCACCATAAAGCGCCTCGTGAGGAGGGAAAAATGAGTCATCTTAGAGATTCAATATCGTGGAAAGTTTTAGATGAAAAACATTCTTCGTTCAGTGCAGACCCTATTAACGTGAGGCTGAGGATTGCAAGCGACGATTTCAGTCTATTTGGGATGGTTCGCGACGGTTGTACTCACAGTACTTGGCCCATTGTGGTGATTATATATAACCTGCCGCCATGGAGGGCAATGATGCAGTCTTATTTTATGTTGGCACTTTTAATCGATAGTCCCTCGTCTTCTAGAAAAAATATCGACGTGTACCTTCAACTCTTGATTGATGGGTTAAAGTTGCTGTGGGAACCTAGTGTGAGAACCTATGACGCAGATAGTAAACAATTTTTTTAGATGCGTGTTGTTTTGTTATGGACGATTAATATTTTTTCTGCCTACGGCATGCTGTCGGGGTGGACAACTCAAGGTAAGCTTGCTTGTCTTGGTTATATATTCATACGAGCAGCGCACGCTTGAAATTTAATGGGAAAGGGTTGTTTATAGATCACCGACGATTCTTGCCTATAACTCACAGATTCAGAAGGAATAAAGAAATGTTCAATTGCAAGACGGAGACCGGTATGTCGCCTGAATTATTGTCCGGTAACGACATACTGCAACAATGGAGAGGTTATCAGAATATCACATTCGAAAAGAAACAGAACAAAGATGCAATACCATGCCCATCTGGATGGAAAAAGTTTAGTGTTTTATTTCAGCTTCCGTATTGGTCCAATCTACCACTGCGTCACAATTTAAATGTCATGCATATCAAGAAGGGCATCTCCGAGCACATCATCAATCTTTTGCTGCGTAAGGATGGAAAAATGAAGGACAATCTCAACGACCGTCGTAATTTGACGAATTTGGTTGGTTTGTTCATTAGAAAAGAATTGAAACCTCGGCCTGTAGCTGGTAATCCGGGTTATTACGAGATCCCACCGGTAATTTACAACATGAACAAAGAGAAGAAGCGGCGGTTCTTGCGTGTTAAAAGAATTGAAAGTCCCCGACTGTTTCTCATTAAACATTTCCAAACAGGTACAGCTAAAAAACGAAAAAATTATAGGACTCAAGAGCCACGATTACCACATATTGATGCAACATTTTCTTCCTTTATACCTCGGAGTATCAGTAAAACCAGAAGTTGGTCTTGTGCTTAACGATTTTTGCACGTATTTCCGCTAATTGTGTTCCCAAAATATGGACGTCAATGAGATAATAGAGCTCAAAAAAGACATTTCTTTGATCATCTGTAAGCTCGAAACTGTCTTTCCACTTTCCTTTTTCGACATTATTGTTCACTTGTCTGTCTGTAACGTTTTGAAAATCGTTTCGGTGACATTTCAAAAAAAATCGGTAAAATAAAGGGGTTTTCTGTAAAAAGTCAAAATGCAAATATCTTATTATAAAAATTAAATATACATATTCTAGCTATATAATTGCTAGTATTTGGTGTTTATTGAGCCACTGGTGAAATTTCAAATTTTCTGAAAAAAAAATATTTTATTATTATTTTAAGCTGTCACTAATACATTTAATTAGGAAAAATTACAAATTGGAATGAGTTGAAATAAATTTTGTGCATCATAATACATTAAATAAAATTTTATCATGTGGGTTTTGAAACGAAATCGTTTGGCAAAACGGTTTAGAAAATATCGAAGAAAAAGGTTTTTTTTTTAGTGTAAATGGATGTTTGGGGTATTGTATTTATCATTTTTCATCACCCCACACCCATACCCACACTCACAAACCCCCATTTTCCCTCCCCTTGGCTGAATTCAGAAGCCCCACCCATTTTCCCCACTTGAATTTCTAAGTTAAGATGAAAAGAAATGAGAAGAAAGGGTATATATATATAAGTATTGGTTGGGTTGACTTGGACTCCCTTTGACTTGGACCTTTCTACCCACTCTCACTCCCACACCCACACCCCCTCACCCCTCTCATTTTCGGCCAGAATCAACAGCAGCCCCTCCTCATTCTTCTCCTCTCTTTTCCTCATCAAAAGTCTTCAAAATCCATCAAATTTCCATCAAAATTAAACTAAAACTCAAATCTAACTCCTACCCATTTTTCATTTGCTATTCTTGCATGGATCTAGGGAGCAAGTTGGCATTTTAGAGGCTTGATTTTCATAATTGATCTCTTGATCATGAGGTATAATTCTAACCTTTTCTTAAATTGTGCTAATTGTTTCGTGTTAGCTTAATTAGGTTTTTTAATTAGTTCTAGGTGCTTGAATTAAAATTCAAGAGAAGGGTTTTGAATTAATGATTAGGGTTTGTGATCAAGTGAGGTTTTTATCATTTGTTTATGGTTGTAATGAGGAGATTAACATGTAGTTGTATGCAAAATCTAAGTTAGTTGCTATTTGCTAATTTGTTAATTTAAAATTGTGATAACTTTGCTAATTGCTAACTAGGTTTTATAATTTGTCTAATAATTAGGTTTAAAAATCTAATTATGGTTTCATAGAATTATTAACATTATAATGAGTGGTTTAATACCTTAGGTTATGCAAATCTAAGCTTAATTCTTAAATCGAGAATTTTTGCTTGAAAATTGTTAAAATTGGATAAATTGTAAACTGGGTTTTTGGGGTTTATGGAATTTAATGAGATTAAATTATGGGAATCACTTTTTTGACTTATTTAAGATATTTAGTGAATATTGTGGCCTCTAGATTCGTCTATACATCGAGTTTTGTACAAAAACGGTGATTTGTGCTTGCTAGATTTTCGGAAAAATGACTTTTTAAGTGAAATTGGGGTTTTTGTGAATTTTAAGCTATTTTATATTATAATTAATGCTTTTAATTGTACAAATGAGTGTGTTGGGAGCTTTCTCGATGGTTTGGCGTTTGTACGCCGACATCGAGGGTTTTTGGGTCGATTTGTGAAGCAACCATAGGTTTTGACCTATGTGGGATTCGTGCGTCGTTGTGGTCATGAGTCGGATTTTAATGCGATATGGTGCGTTATGATATGTAGGTACCCCATGCGGACTTCGAGACGACAAGAAAGCGCATGGCGACGTCGGCACCGGCGAGCGAGGACCAGGTGAGTAGATTTATATCTACGGGAAGAAGTCGGGTGGATGGCGTATAGCCCCCCCGCAGTTCGTGGTGATGTATACGAATACGTATACACACATTTATATATTGATTATATATCGTTGAGTATACTGATGATAAATATGGATATTTGGTGTTCTCGGGTGATTTAGTGTCGCGAAACCCTAGAGTAGTGGTTGCACCACACATGCACACACCCATACATACTTGCATATTTTCTTCTTTCATTTGTGCTTATGCGGGATTATATAGTTATGTGTTCACATAGGTATGGGACTGTGTGTTCACATACGGATTTGAGGATAGTACTTGGGATTTATGATGAGTCGATGAAATTTGATTTGAGGCCGTGAGATCGGTGATATAGCAGGGTTCGTATTTGAGATACGACATGACGTTGTAGCGGGTCCTTGACGTAGTTTTTACACACGTGCATGCATACTTAGGCGATATCAGTATTGTACTAGACGTAGATCAGTACCAGATCATGATATTGATAAAGAGGATACCAGGTGAATAGTATGATGAATGTGATATTGACCCGTACCCAGATTTGGGGATGTCGTACGACGGATTTATGTACGAGCTATATTTTGATGATTGATCCGCACTCTTGACTTGGGATGTCTGGTTATGGATATGATATTATTGAGGCGGGATCACCGACTATACATATACAGGTATGTATATGTATCGACTCAGATGATAGGCGGTTTCCTTACCTGTAGTCCAGCTTGTTAGCTTAGCCCTTTAGTTTAGTTTAGTTGTTAGATTAGATTCGATTCTTACCTATTTCAAAACTAACGAATCGTGGGTATTTTAAAAGACAGCCCAAGGGATCCTACGGATATTTCAAAAAATGTATCTTTTCTTAAAAACACCGTAGCCCCTATTTTCAAAACCCCATGATTCGTGTTATTTCAAAAGGCACCATTTGTAGGACTTATATTAGATTAGTGCAGATTAGTTATAGTTGCGTCTAGTATTCAGCTCCCGCTCATTTTTACTGTTCGCTCTGCATCGCATACTTATATTATAATTTCTTATTGCATTATTAATATCATGCTGTTAGGACACCAGCACCATTACCGATGACGCGTATGTACCACGTACACTTACTTGCCGGCTCACACACATCTTCATCGGTAATTGACATGTCACGAACATTTTAGAAAATACTATTTCATTTGACATAGGTTGTTAGCTAATAGTTTAGACATGATATTAGTGTACTTGCCTTATATGCTAGTTAGACATTGTAGTTATTGCCTACTACTTCATGCATGTTATTATTCACTGTTGTGTCGCATTCATGGATTCTCATGCCTATATTCACTGTTTACATGCTATTGATGACTTGGATTCGGATTTCATGAGATTTCTTGGATTTGGAGGAAAACCGCAAAAATATAAATAAACCTTTTCTCCCTTTTAAAGTAAAAAGTGCGGTTTTCCCATGATGTATGAGTCGTCCACCATGAGTTTGCTGATGGATTTCGAGACCCGATTCGAGGAGTGGAGGAACCGTTTCGGGTACATGGTGGGCCCGGTGCGGTACCCCGGGGCAAGAAGAATGTGTTGTTGACGTTGAGCCCGGCAGGAGAGCACTACCGACCGGTGATATTACCCGACGCGTCGGATATCCGGAGGATACCGTCGTGGTCTTGAGATGGATGGTAGGGGCCGGTCTGGATTGACGGTGCCCTAGATATTGTGATTGAGATATCGAGATATTTGGACACTTGTTTTGTGTCGATGCTGGGCACTGTTTTATGCTGATTTCATTTATGGTACCTCACTTTTAAAATACAGAAATCTCACTGATTTATGAAAGCAGTTTTCGTCAGTACATGCATTCTGTTCCATGCATTCATACCTCATTCATATGATATATTGCTACCTGAGGCACTGACACGGGCACATGGAATTACACTCGGGTTAGATATTTACCCTAGCCTTGTTATAGGCTACGTGTTATTCATATATTTGAGGATATATTATGATCATTGACCTAGGTTGCGTTATTTATGCGATTTCTATGCGTAGATATTTTTTTATTCACGAGTTGGCAACTCACCCCCGTTGTGCCCCATTTTCTTGCAGGTTTGCCGTACAGGTTTTATTACGGCTTTGCTGGCTCAGTTTCATTCGGGTGACTTGCTAGTAGGTGGGTTTTTCTTGTATCGTACCCATCATATTACCTTGTATAATATTATTCAGTTGTATCTAGTAAATTTCATCAACCAAACCTGTATTTATTTTGAGATAGAGACCAGTGATGTTATTCTTTCGACCTTAGAGTCGCGCGTTATACTTCTTGTGGTTTTTGAGTTTCCTTTTGAGTTTTGATCCTCGCTGTTGGCGTTTTATATTATTTTGCTTGTGTGGTTGTGACCGTCGATTGACGAAGAGCTAGCTCCCGCTTGGGGATGCCCTTTTTTGATTTCGTATACTATTCATGTTGTATCCCGTTTGGGAGCCAGTATTTACAAAGGAGACTCTGCCGAAATTTTCAGGAAATATTTGATATTTTTAAAACCGCATAATTCGGCTTATGCTATTAAAACTACTTATTTTAAATTGGTTTTCCTTCACTCTACTACCTTTTTGGTTTGGATTTCTGGGTTTTCGGCTTACTTAGATTACGTACGCCTCGAGACGTTTCGTAGTTTAAGTGCCGGTCATGTTCCATCTTTCGGGACGTGACAAAGTTGGTATCAGAGCGTTAGGTTTTACCTTCGGAGCGTAGGATGACCCTTGGTTGATGGAATAGGTGACTAAAGTAGAGTGACGTACCGTTGGTATGTTCCGCGGCATATTTACGATACGCCACTCCACTTAAGAAGCCTTAGGATGTACATTTCTTTGTTCAGTATTATATTCATTCCTGATCTAGCCTCATCGGTACCAGTTATGGTTTTGCTGCCACGATTACGGGCAGGGAGAGCTACGGCTAGAGTTGCGGTCTGCACGAGCTCGTTACGAACGAGGATAGACCAGGGCGTAATTCCGGCGACACACGATTGCAGAGATGTGTCTTTTTATTGTGTTTTCACGCCACGAGCGTTTGGATGGATCGCTGTACGAGATTTCTCGGACGTGCCGATCAGTACCAGAGGATCGAGCCAATGATAGAGGCCAACCAGATTTTGATGACCGTTGGTGTATTGCTTATTCATGATGGTTGAGGCACTGTTCAGCGTGCAGATGAGCGAGCCAGTTATTGCTGCGAACAACGAGATATTGCCCCAGATGCTGGCGTTAGTGCAGAACGAGTTGTACTAAGAGATGATAGAAGGTCGCTAGTCATCGAGGATGAATGACTAGGACATGTGGATCGTTCGCCTACCCCGATGCGAGGTCATCAGATAGATTGATTCCAGCTAGAGACGACTTCACGCGGAGACGTTGGGAGTCGACAGAGACGATCGAATGTCAGAAACCTATTATTCCAAGTTTAAAGTAGTCGGAAAGACATGCAGGCAATTCTATGGTCCCTCTAGAAGAATGAAACCCTAACTCGACTTAATGACCGTGTGAAAGCCTTTGAACCTTCGGGTTTGCGGCAGTTCTACGGCTCCATTAGTGAGGCTTGGGTTTGCCCTTCTACGGCTGGACCACCGATGCTGTGGTATGTACTCGATACTATTAAACTGTGCCCAAGAGGTTGAACTCTTGGGGGATTATGAGGTTTTGACGACTCGATCGGATGGCTCGACTTAATTCGGATGCTAGTTTATGAGATGCATTTCTTGGGAGACTCCCGATACGAGGATAGCCGTTGGAGCTCAGTCCATGCAGCCGCGACGAGACGAGTCTAAAACAGACGACATTAGAGAAAAGTGAAGTAAAAGGTTCGTACCAGATCTAGATGAGATGACATTCCACTCCGCCGACCTCAGAGATGCGATGCGCGTGCGGCATGGTACTTGGATATACCTTCCAGAAGGAGTTGCGATGAGTATGTAGCCGTTCCGGAACGAGAACAGATCTAGTAAGGGACGATGACTTCCGGACAGTTCGGCAGAGACGAGATTTGGGAGAGATTTCGACAGGACCTTTCTGGAATGATTTACGAGGAGACTTGGACCCAGGAGTGGTCATGTTACGCATACCAGCAGGCCGGAATTCAGGTTCGTCGATGAGACATGCTATGAGTGACCACGACAGTTGGCCAGAGATTCTTGGAGTATGTGCTTGAGCGGTACTATTCCGCCATTATTAATTTTGATGTTTTGGGTGATTTATTCGCATGATTTGATTTTGATGATTGAGGATTTACGATTTTCGCACAGTCGTTGCACTTGATATCGTTTTCGTGCTTTGGTTTCACATATTTGTGATTTTATGGTTTTAAGACATTTGAGTTGATTTTGTGCGTATGCACGCGCGCGATTTGGTTCCTGCACTCTGTATAGTTTATATATGCTGGCAGTTGTAGGGTTCCTAGGCACCCTAATGAGGTCTCGCAAGGCATCAACCATGCCAATTTCAAAAAATCTAGGTGCCGAGAAGCCCGACTACGGATCGTCGGCTAGAAATATAGGCGAAAATGCAAACTAGTTAACACTTAACTAAAGTTTAACGGAAATACAACCTTTGTAGATCCGGTGCTCCACCTCCATAGCTCCGCAATGAAGTCCTTTGCTGTCCAAAAGGAATCCGGGCTCTAGCGTCGGCTTCATCGGAAAATAGGCGAGCTAGGTCGTCGATGTCCATGCCGAAGATGATCTACGTCGAGGCATCGCTAAATCAAGCTCCAACTTCACCAAGTGATGAAACTTGTGAAGAAAACACACTCTACTACTTGGCAAGAGGTAGAGGATGAAGAAATAGGAAGTGGGTAGACTTTAGAATTGGATTTCTCACTTGTTTTCATCAATCACCATTGATGAAGCAAGCTTCTTCTTTGAAGATGAAGAAGAAGATAATGAATATTATGATAATTATCCAAATAGAAAATCAAAGGAATCCTTATCATAATCTAACCCTAGTTAAGTGTAGAGAATAAACCATGGTTTGCACAAATGGTTAGGGTTAAGAATGAAGACAAGAGTGGTGACTAAGTCAAAGGTTCATGAATCTTCAACAAATAAACAAATGAAGCCACCATTCTTTTCACTTTTTCATTCATTTTCCAAAATGTATAAACAAATAAATAAATGAATAAATAAGTAATGGAAAATAAAACCCTAATTATATGTATAACCATGGTTTAATTCTTTACACTTAACCAAGTAAACATGTATCATCAAACATGATACAATCAAGTGCACGAAAATATATCGAATATACAATGTGCACATCCGAGCGAGAAAATCCATTTAAAGTGAACCAATATTAGTTAATGCAAAGTAATATATCAAATATATAATTATACATTAAATCATTAAATCAACACTTGATTTAACGATCCGGTCATATCACATATAACCGACTAATATCCAATGTATCGATTTATCGAATCAATCCTTGATTCGATAACTAGGTTATATCGCATACAACCATTCGACACATTCATCGTGAGAATAGAATACGGTATCACATACACGCATTATTCTCGGTCCCGCACATATCTCATATGCGCTCCTATTTCGTTTCGCTTGAGCCAGAAAACCTCTGTGTAGGACTCTAAAGACTCGTCAATACGCCGGCAGCAGATGATGATCATATCAAACACCCACAAGCCGCAAGCGGTCTGCTAAACGTAACGGCCACCCGGGTATTGAGCGATCTGAAGATCGACGAGCAAGCCCGCTCACACTCCAGTGAATCCGACCAGTAACACTACCGTACAGTCCAGTCTGATCGTCTGATATGTCGCATATCTCGCCTAGGGGTGGTAAACGTCAGACCCCAATAGCTCGATAAGTCGTGTCGATATGAGGTCTATAACAATTCGAGAAACTACTGGTAACACTTACCAGTAAATCTCAGCAACCCTGGCCAGGGATTTCCTGTTATAGCCAATCGAACACAGCGCAACATCAACCCCCTATACCGGGAGAGACGAATCCCCTCCTATCGCTCATCGCCTCCATGTGATTCGGGACTGTACCCAAAAACCACCGTTTTGCACGCCCTCTTGGACGTGGTAAGATGGAAATCAAAGCACAGTGGGAACCACACAAGACTCTATGACGATCTCGGGTCAACAGACTACTCTGTACCAGTGTCACCAGAGAACTGCCATCTGACGTGAGGTATAATACCATCTGGGAGTTCTCGGCGAGTCCGTCCAGTGTACCCAGTCTCTACTGAGCACCCGTATATCATCTCCGATGTCAAACACCAATGGATATGGGATCATCCATCGCCCATCTGTATGGGTCGAGAAGGTACACGCTAGTCTACTCTGGTATATCGATGCCCCGTCTCGATACACCCACGACTAGGGACTTTGAAGGATGTACTTGTGGACTACCATGTCCCCACTAGTATGATCCGCATCATAGTCCAGGTAGTCAAGTACACATCCTAAGGGCTTTACCAACATGTAACAGAGAGACCATCAGTGTACACGTTAAGGTAAAGAGCAACCAGATAGCATACTATCATGTCGAGCAAGAAAGTCCTCCCTATATATGTCCCAGCATCCACTACAATATACATCCAATGTACAGTAATGGCCTCTAGGGCATACATATAACTAACAATCTCCCACTTGCACTAGGGCCATCTGTAGCAGTGGTTGCAGTATCTCATACTCAACCATCCCATAAAAGTCTCTCTCTGGGAAAAGGCCTTTCGTGAGTGGATCCGCTGTGTTTGTCCTCTGAGTCTACTCTCCAAACCTCGATCACCCTGGAGATCAACCATCTCCATGATCAGGTGATACTGCCTTAGAATATGTCTGGATCACTGATGGGACGGGTGTTCCTTGGCATAAGCCACAACTCCATCGTCTCACAATGGTAGGAACAAAGTTCATCTTATGAACTATTATACACCCAGACTGCCTCTTTGGTAGCACCTTAAGTAGCGATGTATCCTGCCTTTATCGTCTAGCATGCCACGGTATCTAGCTTGGAACTCTTCCAACATACCGTCCCTTTACTTAGGGTAAAGACAACGCCTGTGACTGACATTCAGTCGTCTTTATCACCCTGGAACACTTCCAGTGATTCTTCCCAGGATCAGTTGATACTATTTCACTACAACTAGTAAGAATCCTAACATCCAATTAGATCTATCTCATAGATCCAAAATCCAGGATTTAGTAGGTATCACTTTGATCCTGTGCGGAGAATCTTTGTGATAAACGGAGATTGATCGAGCGTAGCATAAGAAACTCCTTTCTTAACAAGAGTATGTCATCCACGTACTCTACGAGGATCACCACCATACTCCCTACTACCCTTTTTGCTTATACAAGGTTCATCTACCATTTTGATGATGTCAAACTCTTTGACTAATCCATCAAAACAGATGTTCCAACTCCGCGATGCCTACTTTAATCCTATAAAGCATCTTGTACACGTTTCCGCTGCTCCCACTGTCTACGAGGCCCTCTGGCTGTGTACTTATAGACGCATTCTTCTAAAACATCATTTAGAAAAGCAGTCATGACACCCAACCACCAGATATCATAGTCATGGTATGCAGCCGTGGCAAGTAGGATCTTGATGGACTTAAGCTTGGTTACTTGAAAAAGGTTTCATCATAATCCACGCCTGGTAAATGATGCAAACTTTTAACAAGTCTAGCTTTGAAATTCTCAACTTTTCGATGTACACCAAGTAATCTTCTCAAGATATACTTGCTCCTGATGGGGATTTAACCCTTCAGATATAGCAGCCAAAGTCCATACTTTTCTAGAGTACATGGATTCCATCTCAGATCGCTAAACATCCAGCCATTCTTACAGAGTCTTACTCCTGATGGCCAGCTCGAAGCTAGTTGGGTCATCATCTCATGATGCAATCCTCGCTCCCACTATCATAGAGAAACCGAAGTAACTCTCAGGTGGGTGAGGAACCCTACTAGATCGGCGGAGAGGCTGAGGTTCGTTGGAATCTACTGAATCCTTTGGTTCTACCAAATCATCAGCTGCAGTTTGTATGGCTGGAACATTTCCAGTTCTACATTACAGACCTTGCCTCGAGCTTGTCCGGATTTTTCTTTTAGACATAGGCCGGACAACCCCAAATCTTAACTAGCTTAAGACATGGGCTCTTCCCTTTCCATATCTCATATGGAGTGGTAGGCAACTGATTTGATTCGAACCCTATTCATTAGGTATGCAGCTTCTCAAGTGCATAACTCCCAAAAGGAAATAGGTGACTCAGTAATACTCATCATAGAGCACACCATATCATATAGGGTGTGATTGCTCCGCCCCGATATACCATCGTGCCATGGTGTATACGGAGGAGTAATGCTGAGAGAGAATCTCATTCTCCTTTAGAATAATCCAGGAATTCCGTGCTCAAGTATTCTCCTCCTTGATCACATCAAAGGACATAATACTTATACCCGTGTTGGTTCTCTACTTCTGCCTTATATTCTGTGAATATCTCAAAAGGTTCGGACTTGTGTTTCAACAGGAACATATGTCTGAATCTTGAGAGATTATCAGAGAATGTAATGAAGTACAAAGAACCGGTCTTAGCATGTGTAGACAGGGGACCTACATACATCAACATGTATCATCCCAAGAGTTCACTAACTCTTTCTCTGTTTCCAATAAACGGAGCTATGGTCATCTTATCTTTGTGACATGACTGGCGAGTTTCACAAGATGTAAATTCAAACTGATTTAAATATGCATCTTTATGTAACTCTGCTAGTCGGGTCGCATTGATATGACCTAGTCTACAATACCTCAAGAAGGATCCGTTCATTTCTGAACTCTTCCTCTTGTGTGTGTTCTGTATACTAAGAACTGTAGTTTGATTTAGAACATCAATGCTTTTAGATAACGTGCCTGATCCGATCAACTTTTGACATAGGAAATGTTCAAAACATTATCCAACAATACAGAATTTTATCATTTCTTTACTAATAAAGAGATTGATATGATTTTGTATATCAGGTTCGGTATCTAATAACATTCGTTCAGAATCAATGTATTGTAATACAGGGTGACAGTGACCAACAGACTTGGCTGCAACACTTGCCCCGTTTTCTGCCTCATGAAACTTATCACTCGTTCTCAGTCCTCTACCTTTCTGTAGCCCTATGTAACAGTTTACATATCTGGGATCCTGATCTGATATCACATACCCAGGACGTAAAGGATACTGAGAAACAGTTCTCTGTATAATGAACACACCCGAAGATGATGCATCAGCATGCACTCTCTTCGTTTGGGCGGCACGGGAAATCTGGTATTCCCCAATTTCCTGCTCTATCTTATAACAATTATAAGTTGGAGCGGGACCAACGTTCCCCAGCTCAGTATAACAAGCAGGTTCGGTCAATAATCCGTAGTATTATCTTGATTAAGGCGTGATATGGTCGCTACCAGGAGAGAGAGAGAAGAAAACACTCAGCGTGCGCTCTTGCAAGAATAGATTGGTTATTATTTTATCTAATCAGGATGGCTCCCACTGCTTTTTATCAAATCTTCCTTCAAACCCTAAAAGGAAAGACTAGCCGGGATTAATTACACACTACAAGTTCGCCAATCTTTCAGCCAGGCCAGTGTCGGTACTTTGAGGGAGGTCCCCCGTGCTTTCGCACGAACCTAATTAATGTAAACCTCGTTTTCCCAGAGGCGTAACCCCGTTGACACCTTTCTAGACACCTACTTGATCGGCTAATTGTAATGTATAAAACTCTCCCAGGAGTAACTCTTACTCGCAGCGGGTATCGGGATCTAACTATCTCATAGAAGGTATGCAATCTCATTGCAAATTTCAACACTTGAAATTCCCGATAATATTTTGCCCCTAACCTCCTATGACCTTGACAAAGGCCAACAAACCATAGGATGCTAGTCAAGTCCAACCCGTCATTTCCTGATTGAATTAAACCCACCCGCACGGCCCTTGACAAAGGCCAACAAGGTCGCACGACTACCCTAACTCAATCTGCATCATATGCATAAGCAGATAAGCACCAGTTAGCTACCGCACACTGCGCCTTGACAAAGGCCAACAAACGCAGCACGAATACTAACTACTACTTATCTGAAATGACGGAGGGCTACGACAGGTTTTTATGAAAACCTATTGCGTAATGAACTTGATATCGTTGTAGGATCGAATGAATTTTGAAATGGAGTGCTTTTGAGGCTTTTCTAGTTTTGCTAAAGGAGTCACTCCCGGTGAAGGGATCGTCGGTCCTTTCCTCGTCGAATGAGGTGCGGGATATATCATATATATCACTGTGCAAAGCAGAACTCTTAAAAGCAATCAAAAGACAAACCGAGTATGTAGCATCTGCCAGTTATTGCTAAAGGAGTCACTCCCGGTGAAGGGATCTCGGTCCTTTCCTTATCGAATGAGGTGCAGGATATATCATATATACCGCTGTGCAAAGCAAGAACTGTAGCTACCTGTTTTATTTTGAAATTCGATTCTACAACATCTTAGGTTTCTTTTATTTCATTAATCACATTAATGAAGTCCCATCATTTAAGTACCTAATCATCACAGATAAATACGACGTACACTTATGCCATCCGCATTCGCCTCGATGTCCCCTCGTGCACCGTTAGGTTAGGTAACTAACGGCAGAGCAGGGCAGGGCTAGCGCGGGTGTAAAACATAAGTAACGTCTATATAATATATCATATATACTATATACTGTATCTATCACAGAACATCACATGATCACATCACAGATATCGCAGCAGAAGAATCATATGAAATATTGGATATACTAGGACGTCCGTGTTTTCAATACGAGCCAGTATAAAACACGGATTCCACGGTCGTGATGAATAGCCAAACCCACACCCCTAGACCCCTACGAGAGCGACAAGCAACCCTACCAATTCTAGAGTTAGGAGACCCGGACCCGACTCCTCGAGTTGGTCTCCCACTGGACTCCAGAACCCGATTACTTGTGCCCTCTTCCTTGGGTCTATCCTAGTGCGGAAAAGTAAATAATATACAAACGGTGACAACTTCCGCAACCTGGAAGTGCCCCAATAAAAAGAATATTACGTACAAGTTTTTACATGAATGAAAATGAAAAACACTCATCTCACATAAAAAAACCCCGGCTATTCAAACACGACGATCCAATATAACATATCCAGCAACACATAACATCACATGTCATCAACGTAAGTAAATATCTCCATCCCAATTGTCGTTGACATATAGCAACGAAACTGGCGATATCACATATTACACTTACGGTCACAGAAAAGAAAGTATAAAACTACAACAGTTGGAATCCGCAACCACCTCAGACATCGCATGCCTGACCAAATGAATTCCTTAGACATCGCATGCCTAACAATTATAAACCCCGCATTTTAGTCTCATTATCGAAAACTCTTTTCAATACCAAGTCGGGCAATTCAACAAGATTCCCGACATCCTGATCGAATGCTCGTCGCAAACTTCAGTAGACGGCCGCACCCCCGATACCGTCGACGAAGTGCACCAAGGCGGAACACCGCTACCGCGAGCACCCGAACGGATGCTTTTGGCGACGGGGTTCTCCTACAGTCACTTGGTCGGGGCTATGGGGTGAGGCTGTCTATTAAGTTTACCCGGCGAGTATCCGCGTACGCTACGTGATTGCGACGGACTTTTGATCACATCAAAATTCCGTGGCAACCGATCAAGTGAGACTAAACTGCTATGTTTATAACATTCATTCAGTTATCACATAACTTTTGTGAATTCCAATTGTTGTATCACATTCCGGATAAACAGAAAATGATAAACTTTCCGATCGAACAGTCAAACACCCAAGTTTTCCCGATACAGCTCAACACATGAAATAAGTCTAACAACATTCAGTTCGTGCCTCAGTACCAACGGTCCAGCCGTAGAAGGGTCAAGCTAACGCCTCACATGTGGCACGCCGTACTGCCCCAAACCCGAAGGTTCAAAGGGCAGTTCAAGACGGTCACATAATCGAGTTAAGGTTTGTTGTCTTCTAGAGGGTCCATCGAGTTACTTGCACTACTTAGAACGTCTTTAAACTTCGGAAAAATCCAACACTTGGAAATTTCCCGACAGGGGAAAAATTGGGTATTTATATCCGGTCGAACTTTTTAACATATTCTAAAATTTATCCGGAAAACACTTAGACACAGTTTGATAATCCGATCGAATATACGAACTCCCAAAACAACCCCAGAAAACTCAACTGTAGAAAAAATATTAAAAATTCCCAGGAAAAGCACCACTGGAAACTAAGAATTACTGTGCAAACAACTTTAAATAATGCGGCAGTACGGCCGCGGAACCGCCGCATGAGCATTGCTCATGCCGCGGATCCGCGGCTCCTTAGTGGAATTTGACTGTCGAATTTCACAGTAAGTCTTAGATGTTTGTGGTGTGTTCTCTGCATATTTTTAATTTTGAAAAAGACCAGATTTCAGAAATTGTCCAGAGAGCAATTTAGGGTTGGGGTTTCGGGTCGATCGGACTTCAAAAACCGTCTAGACTTCTCCTAAGGCTCTAGCTAGGCTCTGATACCACTGTAGGGTTCCTAGGCACCCTAATGAGGTCTCGCAAGGCATCAACCATGCCAATTTCAAAAAATCTAGGTGCCGAGAAGCCCGACTACTGATCGTCGGCTAGAAATCTAGGCGAAAATGCAAACTAGTTAACACTTAACTAAAGTTTAACGGAAATACAACCTTTGTAGATCCGGTGCTCCACCTCCATAGCTCCACAACGAAGTCCTTTGCTGTCCAAAAGGAATCCGGGCTCTAGCGTCGGCTTCATCGGAAAATAGGCGAGCTAGGTCGTCGATGTCCATGCCGAAGATGATCTACGTCGAGGCATCGCTAAATCAAGCTCCAACTTCACCAAGTGATGAAACTTGTGAAGAAAACACACTCTACTACTTGGCAAGAGGTAGAGGATGAAGAAATAGGAAGTGGGTAGACTTTAAAATTGGATTTCTCACTTGTTTTCATCAATCACCATTGATGAAGCAAGCTTCTTCTTTGAAGATGAAGAAGAAGATAATGAATATTATGATAATTATCCAAATAGAAAATCAAAGGAATCCTTATCATAATCTAACCCTAGTTAAGTGTAGAGAATAAACCATGGTTTGCACAAATGGTTAGGGTTAAGAATGAAGACAAGAGTGGTGACTAAGTCAAAGGTTCATGAATCTTCAACAAACAAACAAATGAAGCCACCATTCTTTTCTCTTTTCCATTCATTTTCCAAAATGTATAAACAAATAAATAAATGAATAAATAAGTAATGGAAAATAAAACCCTAATTATATGTATAACCATGGTTTAATTCTTTACACTTAACCAAGTAAACATGTATCATCAAACATGATACAATCAAGTGCACGAAAATATATCGAATATACAATGTGCACATCCGAGCGAGAAAATCCATTTAAAGTGAACCAATATTAGTTAATGCAAAGTAATATATCAAATATATAATTATACATTAAATCATTAAATCAACACTTGATTTAACGATCCGGTCATATCACATATAACCGACTAATATCCAATGTATCGATTTATCGAATCAATCCTTGATTCGATAACTAGGTTATATCGCATACAACCATTCGACACATTCATCGCGAGAATAGAATACGGTATCACATACACGCATTATTCTCGGTCCCGCACATATCTCATATGCGCTCCTATTTCGTTTCGCTTGAGCCAGGAAATCTCTGTGTAGGACTCTAAAGACTCGTCAATACGCCGGCAGCAGATGATGATCATATCAAACACCCACAAGCCGCAAGCGGTCTGCTAAACGTAACGGCCACCCGGGTATTGAGCGATCTGAAGATCGACGAGCAAGCCCGCTCACACTCCAGTGAATCCGACCAGTAACACAACCGTACAGTCCGGTCTGATCGTCTGATATGTCGCATATCTCGCCTAGGGGTGGTAAACGTCAGACCCCAATAGCTCGATAAGTCGTGTCGATATGAGGTCTATAACAATTCGAGAAACTACTGGTAACACTTACCAGTAAATCTCAGCAACCCTGGCCAGGGATTTCCTGTTATAGCCAATCGAACACAGCGCAACATCAACCCCCTATACCGGGAGAGATGAATCCCCTCCTATCGCTCATCGCCTCCATGTGATTCGGGACTGTACCCAAAAACCACCGTTTTGCATGCCCTCTTGGACGTGGTAAGATGGAAATCAAAGCACAGTGGGAACCACACAAGACTCTATGACGATCTCGGGTCAACAGACTACTCTGTACCAGTGTCACCAGAGAACTGCCATCTGACGTGAGGTATAATACCATCTGGGAGTTCTCGGCGAGTCCGTCCAGTGTACCCAGTCTCTACTGAACACCCGTATATCATCTCCGATGTCAAACACCAATGGATATGGGATCATCCATCGCCCATCTGTATGGGTCGAGAAGGTACACGCTAGTCTACTCTGGTATATCGATGCCCCGTCTCGATACACCCACGACTAGGGACTTTGAAGGATGTACTTGTGGACTACCATGTCCCCACTAGTATGATCCGCATCATAGTCCAGGTAGTCAAGTACACATCCTAAGGGCTTTACCAACATGTAACAGAGAGACAATCAGTGTACACGTTAAGGTAAAGAGCAACCAGATAGCATACTATCATGTCGAGCAAGAAAGTCCTCCCTATATATGTCCCAGCATCCACTACAATATACATCCAATGTACAGTAATGGCCTCTAGGGCATACATATAACTAACAGCAGTGCAGTGACATGTATTTTGTGCAGTTGGATACACTGGATTTCGATTTCGAGGGTGATGCTCGACATTTGTTTTGTGCATTTTATGCACCGGATTGGATTTTTAGCACCTGTTGGGCGCCTGTTACGAGATGCGATTTGGTGCACACCAGATGCACTAATTCGAGATTTTTCGTGCATGTCAGATGCACCTGATTTTGCTGTCAGGCACACACGTTGCCTACGACAGATGCTTTGTGCACACCCGATGCACTTAGATCTTGTTTCTGTGCACTTGTATGGCACGTATATGGATTTTGATTTCCGTGCGCACCAGACGCACGCAGTATTCATACGCGTATTTTGCGATTGATTTTTTCTTATAGAGCAGTACGTTTTTATGATATTGCTATGTGTTTTCGTACTGAGCAGGACTAGTCAGAGGACTGTACCTGAATATATTTTGCATGCATTGATATTTATTGAAGGGATTTCCAAAAAGCGAGCTATAGCCTCAGTATTTAACTACGTGTCTGATATGACACGAAATGTTTAAAACAAGGAGACCCTTCTAAATTGTTTCCAAAACGGCGGAACGTACATTTCAAACAAAGGTATATATGTATATAGTTATTTTCTTATGATAGACGTCCGCCACTGTGCAGTGTTATACGCGTGCACAGCGACTTTAAGAGATTTGGCATGCATTTCCTTCATATACTTACATATATAGATTCGATATTTATTTGTATAGTTTCGAGTTATATCATATTGGTTTTGCTTTGGATTTGGCATTGATGTCTTCCCCATGACTCCGATGATTGCGGGATGCTTGACGGAGTTGTGATTGGAGTTATATGCTCATTTTTCATGCGCATGAGCTGCGCTACGATTTGTTTTATATATTTACAATTTTGGAGCCCCGACGACTTGATGGTTTTGGTTTAGATGTTTTAGTATTTGGGGAGAGTTTTAATTTAAATTCAGGGACCGAATTTCTTTAAGGGGGAAGATTGTAACGTTTTGAAAATCGTTTCGGTGACATTTCAAAAAAAATCGGTAAAATAAGAGGGTTTTCTGTAAAAAGTCAAAATGCAAATATCTTATTATAAAAATTAAATATACATATTCTAGCTATGTAATTGCTAGTATTTGGTGTTTATTGAGCCACTGGTGAAATTTTAAATTTTCTGAAAAAAACAATATTTTATTATTATTTTAAGCCGTCACTAATACATTTAATTAGGAAAAATTGCAAATTGGAATGAGTTGAAATAAATTTTGTGCATCATAATACATTAAATAAAATTTTATCATGTGGGTTTTGAAACGAAATCGTTTGCCAAAACGGTTTAGAAAATATCGAAGAAAAAGGTTTTTTTTATAGTGTAAATGGATGTTTGGGGTATTGTATTTATCATTTTTCATCACCCCACACCAATACCCACACTCACAAACCCCCATTTTCCCTCCCCCTTGGCTGAATACAGAAGCCCCACCCATTTTCCCCACTTGAATTTCTAAGTTAAGATGAAAAGAAATGAGAAGAAAGGGTATATATATATAAGTATTGGTTGGGTTGACTTGGACTCCCTTTGACTTGGACCTTTCTACCCACTCTCACTCCCACACCCACACCCCCTCACCCCTCTCATTTTCGGCCAGAATCAACAGCAGCCCCTCCTCATTCTTCTCCTCTCTTTTCCTCATCAAAAGTCTTCAAAATCCATCAAATTTCCATCAAAATTAAACTAAAACTCAAATCTAACTCCTACCCATTTTTCATTTGCTATTCTTGCATGGATCTAGGGAGCAAGTTGGCATTTTAGAGGCTTGATTTTCATAATTGATCTCTTGATCATGAGGTATAATTCTAACCTTTTCTTAAATTGTGCTAATTGTTTCATGTTAGCTTAATTAGGTTTTTTAATTAGTTCTAGGTGCTTGAATTAAAATTCAAGAGAAGGGTTTTGAATTAATGATTAGCGTTTGTGATCAAGTGAGGTTTTTATCATTTGTTTATGGTTGTAATGAGGAGATTAACATGTAGTTGTATGCAAAATCTAAGTTAGTTGCTATTTGCTAATTTGTTAATTTAAAATTGTGATAACTTTGCTAATTGCTAACTAGGTTTTATAATTTGTCTAATAATTAGGTTTAAAAATCTAATTATGGTTTCATAGCATTATTAACATTATAATGAGTGGTTTAATATCTTAGGTTATGCAAATCTAAGCTTAATTCTTAAATCGAGAATTTTTGCTTGAAAATTGTTAAAATTGGATAAATTGTAAACTAGGTTTTTGGGGTTTATGGAATTTAATAAGATTAAATTATGGGAATCATTTTTTTGACTTATTTAAGATATTTAGTGAATATTGTGGCCTCTACATTCGTCTATACATCGAGTTTTGTACAAAAACGGTGATTTGTGCTTGCTAGATTTTCGGAAAAATGACTTTTTAAGTGAAATTGGGGTTTTTATGAATTTTAAGCTATTTTATACTATAATTAGTGCTTTTAATTGTACAAATGAGTGTGTTGGGAGCTTTCTCGATGGTTTGGCGTTTGTATGCCGACATCGAGGTTTTTTGGGTCGATTTGTGAAGCAACCATAGGTTTTGACCTATGTCGGATTCATGCATCGTTGTGGTCATGAGTCGGATTTTAATGCGATATGGTGCGTTATAATATGTAGGTACCCCATGCGGACTTCGAGACGACAAGAAAGCGCGTGGCGATGTCGGCACCGGCGAGCGAGGACCAGGTGAGTAGATTTGTATCTACAGGGAGAAGTCGGTTGGATGGCGTATACCACCCCCGCAGTTCGTGGTGATGTATACGAATACGTATACACACATTTATATATTGATTATATATCGTTGAGTATACTGATGATAAATATGGATATTTAGTGTTATCGGGTGATTTAGTGTCGCGAAACCCTAGAGTAGTGGTTGCACCACACATGCACACACCCACACATACTTGCATATTTTCTTCTTTCATTTGTGCTTATGCGGGATTATATAGTTATGTGTTCACATAGGTATGGGACTGTGTGTTCACATACGGATTTGGGGATAGTACTTGGGATTTATGATGAGTCGATGAAATTTGATTTGAGGCCGTGAGATCGGTGATATAGCAGGGTTCGTATTTGAGATACGACATGACGTTGTAGCGGGTCCTTGACGTAGTTTTTACACACGTGCATGCATACTTAGGCGATATCAGTATTGTACTAGACGTAGATCAGTACCAGATCATGATATTGATAAAGAGGATACTAGGTGAATAGTATGATGAATGTGATATTGACCCGTACCCAGATTTGGGGATGCCGTACGACGGATTTACGTACGAGCTATATTTTGATGATTGATCCGCACTCTTGACTTGGGATGTCTGGTTATGGATATGATATTAATGAGGCGGGATCACCGACTATACATATACAGGTATGTATATGTATCGACTCAGATGATAGGCGGTTTCCTTACCTGTAGTCCAGCTTGTTAGCTTAGCCCTTTAGTTTAGTTTAGTTATTAGATTAGATTCGATTCTTACCTATTTCAAAACTAACGAATCGTGGGTATTTTAAAAGACAGCCCAAGGGATCCTACGGATATTTCAAAAACGTATCTTTTCTTAAAAACACCGTAGCCCCTATTTTCAAAACCCCATGATTCGTTTTATTTCAAAAGGCACCATTTGTAGGACTTATATTAGATTAGTGCAGATTAGTTATAGTTGCGTTTAGTATTCAGCTCCCGCTCATTTTTACTGTTCGCTCTGCATCGCATACTTATATTATAATTTCTTATTACATTATTAATATCATGCTGTTAGGACACCAGCACCATTACCGATGTCGCGTATGTACCACGTACACTTACTTGCCGGCTCACACACATCTTCATCGGTAATTGACATGTCACGAACATTTTAGAAAATACTATTTCATTTGACATAGGTTGTTAGCTAATAGTTTAGACATGATATTAGTGTACTTGCCTTATATGCTAGTTAGACATTGTAGTTATTGCCTACTACTTCATGCATGTTATTATTCACTGTTGTGTCGCATTCATGGATTCTCATGCCTATATTCACTGTTTACATGCTATTGATGACTTGGATTCGGATTTCATGAGATTTCTTGGATTTGGAGGAAAACCGCAAAAATATAAATAAACCTTTTCTCCCTTTTAAAGTAAAAAGTGCGGTTTTCCCATGATGTATGAGTCGTCCACCATGAGTTTGCTGATGGATTTCGAGACCCGATTCGAGTAGTGGAGGAACCGTTTCGGGTACATGGTGGGCCCGGTGCGGTACCCCGGGGCAAGAGGAATGTGTTGTTGACGTTGAGCCCGGCAGGGGAGCACTACCGACCGGTGATATTACCCGACGCGTCGGATATCCGGAAGATACCGTCGTGGTCTTGAGATGGATGGTAGGGGCCGGTCTGGATTGACGGCGCCCTAGATATTGTGATTGAGATATCGAGATATTTGGACACTTGTTTGTGTCGATGCTGGGCACTGTTTTATGCTGATTTCATTTATGGTACCTCACTTTTAAAATACAGAAATCTCACTGATTTATGAAAGCAGTTTTCGTCAGTACATGCATTCTATTCCATGCATTCATACCTCATTCATATGATATATTGCTACCTGAGGCACTGACACGGGCACATGGAATTACACTCGGGTTAGATATTTACCCTAGCCTTGTTATAGGCTACGTGTTATTCATATATTTGAGGATATATTATGATCATTGACCTAGGTTGCGTTATTTATGCGATTTCTGTGCGTAGATATTTTTCTATTCACGAGTTGGCAACTCACCCCCGTTGTGCCCCATTTTCTTGCAGGTTTGCCGTACAGGTTTCATTACGGCTTTGCTGGCTCAGTTTCATTCGGGTGACTTGCTAGTAGGTGGGTTTTTCTTGTATCGTACCCATCATATTACCTTGTATAATATTATTCAGTTGTATCTAATAAATTTCATCAACCAAACCTGTATTTATTTTGAGATAGAGACCAGTGATGTTATTCTTTCGACCTTAGAGTCGCGCGTTATACTTCTTATGGTTTTTGAGTTTCCTTTTGAGTTTTGATCCTCGCCGTTGGCGTTGTATATTATTTTGCTTGTGTGGTTGTGACCGTCGATTGACAAAGAGCTAGCTCCCGCTTGGGGATGCCCTTTTTTGATTTCGTATACTATTCATGTTGTATCCCGTTTGGGAGCCAGTATTTACAAAGGAGACTCTGCCGAAATTTTCAGGAAATATTTGATGTTTTTAAAACCGCATAATTCGGCTTATGCTATTAAAACTACTTATTTTAAATTGGTTTTCCTTCACTCTACTACCTTTTTGGTTTGGATTTCTGGGTTTTCGGCTTACTTAGATTACGTACACCTCGAGACGTTTCGTAGTTTAAGTGCCGGTCATGTTCCATCTTTCGGGACATGACAAAGTTGGTATCAGAGCGTTAGGTTTTACCTTCGGAGCGTAGGATGACCCTTGGTTGATGGAATAGGTGACTAAAGTAGAGTGACGTACCGTTGGTATGTTCCGCGGCATATTTACGATACGCCACTCCACTTAAGAAGCCTTAGGATGTACATTTCTTTGTTCAGTATTATATTCATTCCTGATCTAGCCTCATCGGTACCAGTTATGGTTTTGCTGCCACGATTACGGGCAGGGAGAGCTACGGCTAGAGTTGCGGTCTGCACGAGCTCGTTACGAACGAGGACAGACCAGGGCGTAATTCCGGCGACACACGATTGCAGAGATGTGTCTTTTTATTGTGTTTTCACGCCACGAGCGTTTGGATGGATCGCTGTACGAGATTTCTCGGACGTGCCGATCAGTACCAGAGGATTGAGCCAATGATAGAGGCCAACCAGATTTTGATGACCGTTGGTGTATTGCTTATTCATGATGGTTGAAGCACTGTTCAGCGTGCAGACGAGCGAGCCAGTTATTGCTGCGAACGACGAGATATTGCCCCAGATGCTGGCATTAGTGCAGAACGAGTTGTACTAAGAGATGATAGAAGGTCGCTAGTCATCGAGGATGAATGACTAGGACATGTGGATCGTTCGCCTACCCCGATGCGAGGTCATCAGATAGATTGATTCCAGCTAGAGACGACTTCACGCGGAGACGTTGGGAGTCGACAGAGACGATCGAATGTCAGAAACCTATTATTCCAAGTTTAAAGTAGTCGGAAAGACATGCAGGCAATTCTATGGTCTCTCTAGAAGAATGAAACCCTAACTCGACTTAATGACCGTGTGAAAGCCTTTGAACCTTCGGGTTTTCGGCAGTTCTACGGCGCCATTAGTGAGGCTTGGGTTTGCCCTTCTACGGCTGGACCACCGATGCTGTGGTATGTACTCGATACTATTAAACTGTGCCCAAGAGGTTGAGCTCTTGGGGGATTATGAGGTTTTGACGACTCGATCGGATGGCTCGACTTAATTCGGATGCTAGGTGGTGAGATGCATTTCTTGGGAGACTCCCGATACGAGGATAGCCGTTGGAGCTCAGTCCATGCAGCCACGACGAGACGAGTCCAAAGCAGACGACATTAGAGAAAAGTGAAGTAAGAGGTTCATACCAGATCTAGATGAAATGACGTTCCACTCCGCCGACCTCAGAGATGCGATGCGCGTGCCGAGGCATGGTACTTGGATATACCTTCCAGAAGGAGTTGCGATGAGTATGTAGCCGTTCCGGAACGAGAACAGATCTAGTAAGGGACGATGACTTCCGGACAGTTCGGCAGAGACGAGATTTGGGAGAGATTTCGACTGGACCTTTCTGGAATGATTTACGAGGAGACTTAGACCCAGGAGTGGTCATGTTACGCACACCAGCAGGCCGGAATTCAGGTTCGTCGATGAGACATGCTATGAGTGACCACGACAGTTGGCCAGAGATTCTTGGAGTATGTGCTTGAGCGGTACTATTCCGCCATTATTAATTTTGATGTTTTGGGTGATTTATTCGCATGATTTGATTTTGATGATTGAGGATTTACGATTTTCGCACAGTCGTTGCACTTGATATCGTTTTCGTGCTTTGGTTTCACATGTTTGTGATTTTATGGTTTTAAGACATTTGAGTTGATTTTGTGCGTATGCACGCGCGCGATTTGGTTCCTGCACTCTGTATAGTTTATATATGCTGGCAGTGCAGTGACATGTACTTTGTGCACTTGGATACACTGGATTTCGATTTCGAGGGTGATGCTCGACATTTGTTTTGTGCATTTTATGCACCGGATTGGATTTTTAGCGTCTGTTGGGCGCCTGTTACGAGATGCGATTTGGTGCACACCAGATGCACTAATTCGAGATTTTTCGTGCATGTCAGATGCACCTGATTTTGCTGTCAGGCACACACGTTGCCTACGACAGATGCTTTGTGCACACCCGATACACTTAGATCTTGTTTCTGTGCACTTGTATGGCACGTATATGGATTTTGATTTCCGTGCGCACCAGACGCACGCAGTATTCATACGCGTATTTTGCGATTGATTTTTTCTTATAGAGCAGTACGTTTTTATGATATTGCTATGTGTTTTCGTACTGAGCAGGACTAGTCAGAGGACTGTACCTGAATATATTTTGCATGCATTAATATTTATTGAAGGGATTTCCAAAAAGCGAGCTATAGCCTCAGTATTTACCTACGTGTCTGATATGACACGAAATGTTTAAAACAAAGAGACCCTTCTAAATTGTTTCCAAAACGGCGGAACGTACATTTCAAACAAAGGTATATATGTATATAGTTATTTTCTTATGATAGACGTACGCCACTGTGCAGTGTTATACGCGTGCACAGCGACTTTAAGAGATTTGGCATGCATTTCCTTCAGATACTTACATATATAGATTCGATATTTATATGTATAGTTTCGAGTTATATCATATTGGTTTTGCTTTGGATTTGGCATTGATGTCTTCCCCATGACTCCGATGATTGCGGGATGCATGACGGAGTTGTGATTCGAGTTATATGCTCATTTTTCATGCGCATGCGCTGCGCTACGATTTGTTTTATGTATTTACAATTTCGGAGCCCCGACGACTTGATGGTTTTGGTTTAGATGTTTTAGTATTTGGGGAGAGTTTTAATTTAAATTCGGGGACCGAATTTCTTTAAGGGGGAAGATTGTAACGTTTTGAAAATCGTTTCGGAGACATTTTAAAAAAAATCGGTAAAATAAGGGGGTTTTCTGTAAAAAGTCAAAATGCAAATATCTTATTATAAAAATTAAATATACATATTCTAGCTATGTAATTGCTAGTATTTGGTGTTTATTGAGCCACTGGTGAAATTTTAAATTTTCTGGAAAAAAAATATTTTATTATTATTTTAAGCCGTCACTAATACATTTAATTAGGAAAAATTACAAATTGGAATGAGTTGAAATAAATTTTGTGCATCATAATACATTAAATAAAATTTTATCATGTGGGTTTTGAAACGAAATCGTTTGCCAAAACGGTTTAGAAAATATCGAAGAAAAATATATTTTTTTTAGTGTAAATGGATGTTTGGGGTATTGTATTTATCATTTTTCATCACCCCACACCCATACCCACACTCACAAACCCCCATTTTCCCTCCCCCTTGGCTGAATTCAGAAGCCCCACCCATTTTCCCCACTTGAATTTCTAAGTTAAGATGAAAAGAAATGAGAAGAAAGGGTATATATATATAAGTATTGGTTGGGTTGACTTGGACTCCCTTTGACTTGGACCTTTCTACCCACTCTCACTCCCACACCCACACCCCCTCACCCCTCTCATTTTCGGCCAGAATCAACAGCAGCCCCTCCTCATTCTTGTCCTCTCTTTTCCTCATCAAAAGTCTTCAAAATCCATCAAATTTCCATCAAAATTAAACTAAAACTCAAATCTAACTCCTACCCATTTTTCATTTGCTATTCTTGCATGGATCTAGGGAGCAAGTTGGCATTTTAGAGGCTTGATTTTCATAATTGATCTCTTGATCATGAGGTATAATTCTAACCTTTTCTTAAATTGTGCTAATTGTTTCATGTTAGCTTAATTAGGTTTTTTAATTAGTTCTAGGTGCTTGAATTAAAATTCAAGAGAAGGGTTTTGAATTAATGATTAGCGTTTGTGATCAAGTGAGGTTTTTATCATTTGTTTATGGTTGTAATGAGGAGATTAACATGTAGTTGTATGCAAAATCTAAGTTAGTTGCTGTTTGCTAATTTGTTAATTTAAAATTGTGATAACTTTGCTAATTGCTAACTAGGTTTTATAATTTGTCTAATAATTAGGTTTAAAAATCTAATTATGGTTTCATAGCATTATTAACATTATAATGAGTGGTTTAATATCTTAGGTTATGCAAATCTAAGCTTAATTCTTAAATCGAGAATTTTTGCTTGAAAATTGTTAAAATTGGATAAATTGTAAACTAGGTTTTTGGGGTTTATGGAATTTAATAAGATTAAATTATGGGAATCATTTTTTTGACTTATTTAAGATATTTAGTGAATATTGTGGCCTCTACATTCGTCTATACATCGAGTTTTGTACAAAAACGGTGATTTGTGCTTGCTAGATTTTCGGAAAAATGACTTTTTAAGTGAAATTGGGGTTTTTATGAATTTTAAGCTATTTTATATTATAATTAGTGCTTTTAATTGTACAAATGAGTGTGTTGGGAGCTTTCTCGATGGTTTGGCGTTTGTACGCCGACATCGAGGTTTTTTGGGTCGATTTGTGAAGCAACCATAGGTTTTGACCTATGTCGGATTCATGCATCGTTGTGGTCATGAGTCGGATTTTAATGCGATATGGTGCGTTATGATATGTAGGTACCCCATGCGGACTTCGAGACGACAAGAAAGCGCGTGGCGACGTCGGCACCGGCGAGCGAGGACCAGGTGAGTAGATTTGTATCTACGGGGAGAAGTCGGTTGGATGGCGTATACCACCCCCGCAGTTCGTGGTGATGTATATGAATACGTATACACACATTTATATATTGATTATATATCGTTGAGTATACTGATGATAAATATGGATATTTGGTGTTCTCGGGTGATTTAGTGTCGCGAAACCCTAGAGTAGTGGTTGCACCACACATGCACACACCCACACATACTTGCATATTTTCTTCTTTCATTTGTGCTTATGCGGGATTATATAGTTATGTGTTCACATAGGTATGGGACTGTGTGTTCACATACGGATTTGGGGATAGTACTTGGGATTTATGATGAGTCGATGAAATTTGATTTGAGGCCGTGAGATCGGTGTTATAGCAGGGTTCGTATTTGAGATACGACATGACGTTGTAGCGGGTCCTTGAAGTAGTTTTTACACACGTGCATGCATACTTAGGCGATATCAGTATTGTACTAGACGTAGATCAGTACCAGATCATGATATTGATAAAGAGGATACCAGGTGAATAGTATGATGAATGTGATATTGACCCGTACCCAGATTTGGGGATGCCGTACGACGAATTTACGTACGAGCTATATTTTGATGATTGATCCGCACTCTTGACTTGGGATGTCTGGTTATGGATATGATATTATTGAGGCGGGATCACTAACTATACATATACAGGTATGTATATGTATCGACTCAGATGATAGGCGGTTTCCTTACCTGTAGTCCAGCTTGTTAGCTTAGCCCTTTAGTTTAGTTTAGTTGTTAGATTAGATTCGATTCTTACCTATTTCAAAACTAACGAATCGTGGGTATTTTAAAAGACAGCCCAAGGGATCCTACGGATATTTCAAAAAACGTATCTTTTCTTAAAAACACCGTAGCCCCTATTTTCAAAACCCCATGATTCGTGTTATTTCAAAAGGCACCATTTGTAGGACTTATATTAGATTAGTGCAGATTAGTTATAGTTGCGTCTAGTATTCAGCTCCCGCTCATTTTTACTGTTCGCTCCGCATCGCATACTTATATTATAATTTCTTATTGCATTATTAATATCATGCTGTTAGGACACCAGCACCATTACCGATGACGCGTATGTACCACGTACACTTACTTACCGGCTCACACATATCTTCATCGGTAATTGACATGTCACGAACACTTTAGAAAATACTATTTCATTTGACATAGGTTGTTAGCTAATAGTTTAAACATGATATTAGTGTACTTGCCTTATATGCTAGTTAGACATTGTAGTTATTGCCTACTACTTCATGCATGTTATTATTCACTGTTGTGTCGCATTCATGGATTCTCATGCCTATATTCACTGTTTACATGCTATTGATGACTTGGATTCGGATTTCATGAGATTTCTTGGATTTGGAGGAAAACCGCAAAAACATAAATAAACAATTTCTCCCTTTTAAAGTAAAAAGTGCGGTTTTCCCATGATGTATGAGTCGTCCACCATGAGTTTGCTGATGGATTTCGAGACCCGATTCGAGGAGTGGAGGAACCGTTTCGGGTACATGGTGGGCCCGGTGCGGTACCCCGGGGCAAGAGGAATGTGTTGTTGACGTTGAGCCCGGCAGGGGAGCACTACCGACCGGTGATATTACCCGACGTGTCGGATATCCGGAGGATACCGTCGTGGTCTTGAGATGGATGGTAGGGGCCGGTCTGGATTGACGGCGCCCTAGATATTGTGATTGAGATATCGAGATATTTGGACACTTGTTTTGTGTCGATGCTGGGCACTGTTTTATGCTGATTTCATTTATGGTACCTCACTTTTAAAATACAGAAATCTCACTGATTTATGAAAGCAGTTTTCGTCAGTACATGCATTCTGTTCCATGCATTCATATCTCATTCATATGATATATTGCTACCTGAGGCACTGACACGGGCACATGGAATTACACTCGGGTTAGATATTTACCCTAGCCTTGTTATACGCTACGTGTATTTGAGGATATATTATGATCATTGACCTAGGTTGCGTTATTTATGCGATTTCTGTGCGTAGATATTTTTCTATTCACGAGTTGACAACTCACCCCCGTTGTGCTCCAGTTTCTTGCAGGTTTGCCGTACAGGTTTCATTACGGCTTTGCTGGCTCAGTTTCATTCGGGTGACTTGCTAGTAGGTGGGTTTTTCTTGTATCGTACCCATCATATTACCTTGTATAATATTATTCAGCTGTATCTAGTAAATTCCATCAACCAAACCTGTATTTATTTTGAGATAGAGACCAGTGATGTTATTCTTTCGACCTTAGAGTCGCGCGTTATACTTCTTATGGTTTTTGAGTTTCCTTTTGAGTTTTGATCCTCGCCGTTGGCGTTGTATATTATTTTGCTTGTGTGGTTGTGACCGTCGATTGACGAAGAGCTAGCTCCCGCTTGGGGATGCCCATTTTTGATTTCGTATACTATTCATGTTGTATCCCGTTTGGGAGCCAGTATTTACAAAGGAGACTCTGCCGAAATTTTCAGGAAATATTTGATGTTTTTAAAACCGCATAATTCGGCTTATGCTATTAAAACTACTTATTTTAAATTGGTTTTCCTTCACTCTACTACCTTTTTGGTTTGGATTTCTGGGTTTTCGGCTTACTTAGATTACGTACGCCTCGAGACGTTTCGTAGTTTAAGTGCCGGTCATGTTCCATCTTTCGGGACGTGACACTGTCCATCTGGCAACCGAGGTCAGGATTGGCGGTCCGGTCCATTACCGTTGGTTGTATCCAATCGAGAGGTATTATTGACGTTTATTATTCATCATTTAATTTGCAAATACTTCTTATGAATTATTAATTTTGTTCATTTTCAACAGATATTTGTTAATTTAAAAAAATTATATCCACAACAAGTATCGTCCTGGAGGTTCAATTGCTTAAAGTTATCTTTTGAAAGAATTCACGTCTTTCTGTGCTCATTTCCTGAACGACGATGTCAGGATGAAACTGAACAAACTATTAAGTGTTCTTGATAGTCCAATTGGAGCAGGAAGGCTAAAGAACATGTCTTACGATCTCGCGGCCAGTGTACATGCATACATCTTGATAAACAGCGATTGTTTTGCTAAATATGTAGAGTAAGTGTTTATTATTTCATCGTTTTAAACATTCGAAATTAAATTTAATCTAATGAATATAACTGTATATTAATGAACAGAGCGCACAAAGATATCCTCACGAGATTGAATCCTAGGACGTGGTCGAATGATAGGATCGAAGAAGAACATAGGCGCACTTTCGCCGTTTGGTCTATAAAAGAAGTGAACGAACAATTGAATCATGGAGAGCACGTTGATAGAGAGGTCCACGGCGTTTTAAACGGTCCAACAATTGCAGCTAGGTTTTACAACGGATACGTAGTATCCGGATATAAATTTGAGGTAGAAAGTACAGAACGTATTAGGGCTATACACAAAATAGCGGCATCGCAACCGTCGACAAGAATGGAAATCCCTACTACGGTGTTCTTGAGGAAGTTATAGCGGGAGGGGCCGTAAGGGGCCTACTAATGATAGGCCGAGCAGGGTTACTGCCCGGGGCTTCTTGGCGAGAGCTTTTGATCCCTGACATCATGGGGTAGGGAGCTACCAGCCGGGGATAGCCGAGAAGGGTAGCCGCTCGGCTACCTCTTGATGAGGGATTCGATCCTTAGTGCGGGAGGGACCGTAAGGGGCCTACTAAGGACGGTGCCGAGCAAGGTTGCTGCCCGGTGCCTCTTGGCGAGGGCTTTGATCCCCGGTTTGTTGGGGTAGGGAGCTACCAGCCAGGGATAACCGAGCAAGGGCGAGCCCGGTTGCCTCTTGCGAGGGCTTTGATCCTTAAGGACGGGCCGAGCAGGGTTACTGCCCGGTGCCTCTTGGCGAGGGCTTTTATCCCTGGTTTGTTGGGGTAGGAAGCTACCAGCCAGGGATGACCGAGCAAGGGCGGGCCCGGTTGCCTCTTAGCGAGGGATTAGATCCCTGGTTTGTAGGGGTAGGGAGCTACCAGCCAGGGATAACCGAGCAAGGGCGGGCCCGGTTGCCTCTTTCGAGGGTTTTTCATCCTTAGCGCGGGAGGGGCCGTAAGTGGCCTACTAAGGATGGCCGAGCAGGATTACTGCCCAGTGCCTCTTGGCGAGGGTTTTTTGTCCTTAAGGATGGCCTAGCAGGGTTGCTGCTCGGTCCCTCTTGGTGAGGGCTTTGATCCCTGGTGTTATGGGGTAGGGAAGTTACCAGCCAGGGATAGCCGAGCAGGATAGCTGTAGGGCTGCCTCTTGGTGAGGGCTTCGATCCCTGGCGTTATGGGATAGGGAAGCTACCAGCCAGGGATAGCCGAATAGGGTAGCTACAGGGCTGCCTCTTGGTGAGGGCTTCGATCCTTGGCGCTGGAGGAGCCGTGGGAGGCCTGCCAAGGATGAACCAAGTAGTGAAGCTGCTCGGTTACCTCTTAGTGAAGGCTTAGATCACTGGCGATGTGGGGTAGGCGAGCTACCGGCCAGGGATAGCCGAGCAGGGTAGCTGCTAGGCTGCCTCTTCGTGAGGGCTTTGATCCTTGGCGCTGGAGGGCCGTGGGAGGCCTGCCAAGGATGAACCAAGCAATGAAGCTGCTCGGTCGTCTCTTTGTGAGGGCTTAGATCCCTGGCGTTGTGGGGTAGGCGAGCTACCAGCCAGGGATAGCCGAGCAGGGTAGCTGCCGGGCTGTCTCTTCATGAGGGCTTTGACCCCTAGCGCCGGAGGGGCCGTGGGAGGTAACAAGGCGGTGGTCGGCTGAACTGACGCGAGCAGAGTCTTCTCTCCCTCTGTAGGGGTCCCGGTCTCGAGGCGGAGGAGCGGGGACCCGGGGAACTTGCCCTGCAGTTTGGACATGGATGAGCGCCTCCACGACAGACGCTAGTCGGTCTATCCGGCGGGCAAGGGCGTTGATGGCATTCAGAAGAGGAGATTCGTCCGCGCCCCCGTTGCGGGGGAGGCGGCGGATAGTGCTTGGATCGTCGTGACGACCGTTCGCCATTTGGTTGAGATCGGAAGATGAACTTTTGTTTTAGTGGAATCAAGCCTTCCCACAGACGGCGCCGGCTGGCGCGACCTGGATCGCACCTAGATGTTACCTTCCGTTGATCTGCTATTGGCGGCGATTGACGGAGGCTATCACTCCTGAAGCGTGTGGATCTCAATGGGTTTGAGATTGTGGTTGCCGAGCTACCTGCAAGGAAGTCCCGGGTTGGTTGTACCACCAAGGACCCTTCGACGGTCAAGTTAGACTAGAGATCTGAGCAGAGTAACAGCTTAGTGGAGTAAAAAATGGCTTACTTGAACCGTCAAGAAGATGGGTTTATATAGCGGTGGCAGCAGGCAGGGCAGGCGCGAGAATCACGCCGGCAGTTACGCTCCCGATGTCATGCCCGCGTGATGAGCGGGATCTCCCATTAATGGCGAGACAGGCTCGTTAATGGGGGATCGTGATGGCGTGGAACGTGGGATGTGGCCGGCGGATTTCTCGCGCATGGCGAGATTCACGGGATGGCGGTTGCGCCTGTGAGCAGTGCCGTTGGTCGGTCGATGAGACCGAGGAAGATGACCTCGGCGGGAGAGCTCGCGGACGGGCGGGAGAGCCGAGGTATCTTGGTTCTGCGGTAGCCCGGAGACGAGTTGTGAGGCCGAGAAGGCCAGTTGTGCAGGAGGCTCGGAAGTAAGCCAGCGTTGGTCGGTGGGACGGGTATAGGAGTGGTCTGGTCGGCCACTGTAGGTCCTTCCTTGTATACTCTGGGACACGTCATCCGCCATGTGTTATGATCTAAGGAATTACCGTTATCGAGCATCATCATAATGTCTACATATAAGAGCCGCTATTCGAAAGCAGAAAAGAACCGGAATGATGTACTATGTAACGAAAGAGTTCTCTCTCTCTAGTTGATGGCTATTACTAATTGATGGGATGAGAGCAGTAGGGAAATAGATTTAGGGACCGACAATAGAAGCAAAAGCGTTGCGCAGCTGAGGAGAAATTTGAATGATACTATTCATTCGAAACTTAGGACATAGATAAATATTAGTGAATTATTTTTCACAAAATTTTGGATGGAGACTATGTTGGTAAGATAATTGAAGTACTTGTAGGACCAAAAATTTGCTAAAAATAAAAATTATACCATAATTTAATTTTGGTTCGAAAAGTGTATTAATTTGAGGCTCTCCTTATTATCAAATTACACATACATATCCATGTATATCTACTATTATAATGCAAAAATAGGGGGATATCTATAACTTTTTTTATTTACTTAAAATAAAATATTCATTAAAAAGAAAACTTTTTAATTCCAAAATTATCCAAGTCAACACTTTTTTTGTTAGCCTTTTAAATATTTTTTGTTTAAAGACTATTTCTAAGGCTTTTATAGTTATTGTTGTTACAGGATTTTATTAACAAAAAAATTGTTGACTTGGATAATCTTATAATTAAGATTTTTCTTCTTTTGTATTAAATATTTTATTTCAAATAAATAAAAATGCGATACAAGTCCCCTTTATTTTTGTATTATAATAGTAGATATATACATATATTCATATGTGTGTTTTGATAACAAGAAAGCCTCAAATTGAAGCGCTTTTTGAACTAAAATTACATTTTGGTTGATTTATATTTTTAGAAAGTTTTTTGTTCGACTAGTGTTCCAATTAATATACCATTGAAAGCTAAATCCAATTTTCTAACCAAATTATCCGCAAATACTTTCATATGTCATAGGTTTTCAATGAATAATATCGCTCCAAACTCGTCTCAGCTGTGCAGCACTGCTGCTTCTATTGTCTGTCCCCAAATCCAATCCCTACGGCTCTCATCTCATCAGTTGGTAATAGCTATCGACCAGAGGGAGAGCTTCTCTGCTATGTAGTTATGCCGGTCCTTTTCTGTCTTGGAATAGCGGCTCTTGTGTAGGTAATATATGATTATGTCAAGCGCCATTACTCCCAAAGACACTAATGGCTTTTGACATTATCATGTAATATCTCCATAAGAATCAGCATAGATTCAAAAGCTAAAATGAACCGAAATGACTATATAACGAAAGAGTTCTCTCTCTGGTCGATAGCTATTACTAATTGATGTGATGAGAGCAGTAAGGATATAAATTTAGGGACAGACAATAGAAGCAAGAGGGTTGCACAGTTGAGGAGAGTTTTGAATGATACTATCGTCCATTCGAAATCTAGGACCGGAAAAATATTAGTGAATAATTTTGTTAAAAAAATTGGATTGAGACTACATTAGTTAGTAAGATGATCGAAGCACTTGTAGAACCAAAAGTTTGCTAAAACCTTTTTTTTTTATAGCAGAAGGTAATTTTGGTTCGAAGAGTGCTTAAATTTGAGGCTCTCCTTATTATCAAAATACACATACATATACATACAAACATACATATCTACTATTATAACAAAAAAGAGGAGGGATGCCTGTGGCATTTTTATTTACTTTAAATAAAATATTCAATAAAAAGAAAAATTCTTAATTCTAAGATTATTCAAGTCAACAATTTTTTCGTTAATAAAATCCTATAACAACAATAACTATATAACCTTTAGAATTGGTCTTTAAACATAAAATATTTAAAATGATTATCATAGTTTACAAAGAATTTAACAATTTTAAAAAATTAATTATATATATATATATCTATATATATATATATATATATATATATATTCAACCATTTTCTTAAGATATTACAAAATATCTAACAGATTAGAAATAAAAAAAAGTAATATATTATTATAATATATATAGTTTAATTAATAATTGAAAATTAAGGGGCGAAACTTGGGCGGGGTTTAAATTCAAATGCGGCCCGATCCAGCCAGAAATCTAGTGTTTTTCATATAAAATACTTGTCTAAACCCTTTTAGGCGGGTTTAAATAGGCTTGCAAAATTTCTGGGTTCGGGTTCGGGTTCGGGTTTGGACCAAGGTTCAAGCCTGCTTGTCCAAACATGTAAGTTGAACAAGCTCGAACCCGCATGTTAAACCGGCCTGCACGCGAATTCGAATATGCCTTAAACACAATCTTATTTTCCAATTGATCATCATATTTTCTCTCTAGGTTTATTTACTTCTAGATATTTTTTTTATCATTTTATTTGAAAAGACATAATAGTTTATTTTTCAGTTTCTTAAGTATTGGATATTTTGTATTGTAATATGATTATTTTGTTGTTGATTATGTTAGAAGTATGTTTATAAATGGGTAAATCCGACAACTGAATAGAACCCGGCCCGTAAGCTCGAAATATGCCGAAACCCGAAATTGAGTGGTACGATATGTCGGTTTGTAAACTGGTCAGTGTCGGGCGGGATCTTTAATTTTCGGACATGGTATACTTTTGAGAAAAATCCGCTAAGTTGTCCTACTTTTACCCTAATAAACACAACTAGTAAATCAACAACAATATATTTTAAGAAGATTAATAATAAACAAAATGTCGAATGCAGGACCAAATAAATCCTAGAACCACTACATTCACATAAATTACAAAAGAAACAAATGATGCTCAATATTGGCGATATCCAAGATCAGGACACGTGGCAGATGACGTGTCCCAGAACTCAGAAGAAAGGGCCCACAGTGGCCGATCAGGCCCCCCTGTACCCGACCTATAAGCACAACCTGGCTCTCCTCAGGGCCCCCTGAAAATTGGCCTCCTCGGCCTCTCAGCTTGCCTCGAGTTGTCACAGGACCAAGACTCCTTGGCCCCCTCGCTCGTCCTCGAGCTCCCCAGCCGAGGTCGTCTTCCTCGGTCCTCCGACCGACCAACTCCACCACTCACAGGCATAACCGCCGCTTTGCAAATCTCGCCATGCACAGATTCTCCGCCGGTAACATCCCGCGTTCCACGCCATCACGATCCCCATTAACGGGCGATCCGCTCTTTACGCGGACGTGACGTCGGGGGCATAACTGCCGGCGAGATTCTCGCGCCTGCTGCTGCGTGCTGCCGCCACTATATAACCCCCCATCACAGAGGGGTCAAGTAAGCTTTTTTCACCCCACTTAACCGTTACTCTGCTCGGATCTTGTGCTAACTTGATCGTCGGAGGATTCTCGGTGGTACCAAACCACTTCGGGACTTCCTTGCAGGTACTCGGCGCAAACTCCTCAAACCACCAATCTCTTCAAAACTCATTGAGACCCGCACGCAACAGGAGATCACATCCAAGATTCACCAGGAGATCGACGGAAGACAACATCTGACGGAGATCCGAAAAGGACCTCCATCAGTTGGCGCCGTCTGTGGGAACTAAACTCCACAAAAAAACAAAGTTGGCCTTCCGATCTCCATCCCCATGGCAAGCGATCACCCTACAGATCCAGGTACCAGCCACCGCCTCCCCCTCATCGGAGGCGCGGATGAATCTCCTCCGGCGGCCGTCATCAACGCCCTCGCCAGCTGAATAGATCGGCTACAATCCCTCGTGGAGGCGCTCGTCCACGTCCAAACGGCTGGGCCAGGGGCCCAGATCACCGCTCTTCCGCCTCCAGAAGGCTCTGCCTTCACCGGCACGGCCGACCACCGGCAGGCTACGACCCTTGGCCACAGATCTCACAGGCCAATACCCCCTGAGGCTCGCTGGGCGCCCCACAGCTCCACACCAAGATCCGCCGCCAGAGCGCCTCTCCTCGAGCCTCCCCGCAACCCTTACCCCCCTGAGGAAATGTCGGTCACCTCGCCTGTCCCCAGGCATGATCGACACCCCCTCCCTCGATGGGGTCGCACAGAAGGGGCTCGCCACAACGGCTCGAGGGCCACCTCGCCCGGGGATCTGAGGAACCTCATCGAGAGGAACCGGGGCCGCGCCCAGATGCGGATCTCCCACAGCAGAAGCTAGGGATCACAAGGCGCCAAGTTCTCGGGGTACCACGGCTGGCTCGACGCCTTCGAAAAGAAGATCGAGGGAATGCGCCGGGAAGGTCACCTCTCGGGTGACGGGGCTGAGTATGCCGCCGAATCGATCACCAAGCCGTTTACTGAGGGATTGCTCGCTATCCACGTCGCCTCGCGCAACAAGCCCCTGAAAGTCTCTCTGTTCGACGGGAAAACCGACCCGAAAGACCATTTGGATGCTTTCACCGCGGGAATGTGCTTCCAGGACCATTCCGACCCTGCCCAGTGCAGGGCCTTCCCAGCCACCCTCATCCGCTCTGGTCGGGACTGGTTCCGTGGACTCGAGCCTCGCTCAATATCGACCTTTGACGAGCTGGCTACTCAGTTCCTCGGCCACTTCGTCGGGAACCGTCGGCAGAAGCGCACGGTCGACTACCTCTTCACAATTAAGAGCAGGGACAAGGAGACCTTCAACTATTACATCACCCGCTTCTATAACGCCCTCCTCGAGGTCCCCGAGCACCGGGAAGAGACCGTCATCACGGCACTCAGATCTAGTCTTAGGCACAAGGAGTGGTTGCGCTCCTTTGCGTTGGCACAGCCTAAGACCATGGCCGAGGTCAAGGCGTGGACCGAGTGCGAGGTTCAGCTGGAGTCCGAGGTGAACGCGAACCTCTCTCGAGCAGACCGGTCCAACCAGAAGAAGAGGGCTCGAGAAGAGAGGCCGGAGCGTCAGCAGCCTTATCACCCAAAGTTCCAGGAGTATGTTTCCCCAATCAAAGCAAAGCTCTGTTTGAATTTCAAAAATTCAAAAATTGAAGCAACGCTTCAGATTTCTTGCGCTGCGCGCAACGCGCCACGTGTCAAAAGCTGACATGCCAGCGCTGCGCCCAAGGCAGCGCACCCAATTAGAGCAAGACTCTATTTAAAATAAAAATAAAGGAAGCAACGCTTCAGGCAACTTGCGCGCTGCGCTGCATGACACATGTCAGCGCAGTTGCGCTGCGCTCTGCGCTGAGTGACACGTGCCAGCGCAGTTGCGCTAGCACAGTTGTGCTGCGCTCTGCGTTGCGCGACACGTGTCAAGCGCAAGTGCGCTTACGCCAGCTGTGCCAGCACTTAAACAGAAAAATTCTTGAAAGATCTTTCTAATCTTATTAAAACAATAAAATTCTCTTCTGTAAAACAGGAGCCTTTGGATCAAAGATCCAACGGTAGGGAAACATCCCTAAATCAATCAGAGAAAAATCTCTTTAACTGATTTAACAAATCAATTGGCACTATATAAAGGCCCCTAGACTCTAAATCTAAAAGACACACAGAGAAAGAGATAGAGAATTCCTCTAAAACTTTGAGAAGAACTCCAAAAAAAAAGGTAAACCTTTGAAAAAAAGAAGAGATTCTTCTAAAAAAATCAAAAATCTAAGAACAAGATCAAGATCTTGAATAAAAAATATATAATAATAATAAAAAGAAGTAATTTACTTCTTCATTAGATCTTTCTGATTTATATAAAGGCATTGCCTTTTGTTGAACCCTCGGTTCTTGAATCTTGAGAAAAAAACCTCTTTAGATTCTTTTCTTTGATCCAAAATTGGATCAAGATGCGCTCTGCGCTTTTGAACAGTGCCCTGCACTCTTAATTTGAGCACTGCACTCTCGGATTGGCGCAAGTCACCTGAGTGCGCCACGTGTCAGCAACGCACTGGCGCAGCGCACTGGCGCAGCGCACTGGCACAGCACACTGCGCTAACAGACTTGCGCTCACCTGAGCGTGACACGTGTCACCTCCACATGCGCTTGCGCCTTGCGCTCTTTAATTGGCGCAAAGCGCCTGACAAGCCACATGGCGCTCTGTCAGACTAATTAATGCAGTGCATTATTAAAAAGAAGGGCAGAACCCAATTAAAAGGGGCTAACAGGCCTAATAAAATGCAATGCATTATTAAAAAAGGGGTAGAGCCCAAACAAAGGTCTGTCAGACCAAAACAGATGCTGTGCATCATTTAAAGAAAGGGCAGAACCCAAATAAGGTCTAATAGACCAAACAAAAATGCCATGCATTATTAAACAGGGGCAGAGCCCTAGTAAAGGCCTAACAGGCCAAATGCAAATAAAATGTTGAACATTTTCAACTGGATTTAGCCCAATTCTGGCTGTAAGTCCTCAAATTAAATTGAACTGAGCACAAATGCTCTCTCAAATCAATTTACACCCGGTTTAAGGGTACATCTCCGAACTCCTCCGATATTTGTCGTTGTAATCCTTCAACGTCGTCAGAGAGGTGACGGGTCCCGACAACCACATATCGATACGGACTGTGGGGTCCTTAAACTCATGGACTAATGCGTCTTTAAACCAACAATACGGACTGTGGGGTCCTTAAACTCATGGACTAATGCGTCCTTAAACCAATATTCGTCCCCAAAATGGGAATGTTGGACCACCATGTCCCTAAACTGGCAATACGGACTGTGGGCTCCCTAAACTCATGGACTTTTGCGTCCTTAAACCAACACTCGTCTCCAAAATGGGAACAATGGACCACCATGTCCCTAAACTGGCGATGGACCACCATGTCCCTAAACTGGCAATGGACCACCATGTCCCAGTTTAACTGGGACAATCAAGCCCCCAAATGCTCTTTTGTTAGATCTAAACGATCTTGTTAAGTTGATCTTAGTCTCAAAGTGGACTAACGTATCCTTAACAAACGTTTAAGTTGATCTTAGTCTCAAATGAGACTAACGTATCCTTAAACCAAAACCCCAAACCCAAATCTAAGAAAATACGGATTTGGACTAACCCACGTCCTACGGGCGACAACATAAATTAGTCTTCGTATACAATCCACAGGCAACCACAAACAAAACAAACACCCACGACACGAAGTGACCACCTGGAGAAGGAGAAAGTTGTTACCGCGATGCGGTAGCGTAATTAACTGCAGGGGCTTGCGCCTGCAGGGAAGAGCGTCCCCACAATCAAAAACCCCTCGAACGAGGGGGAATCTGACGAAGTCTGCTACATCGGCCGCATCCATTTAAACCTTCGATACACGGTGCCATAAATCAACTTGGCATCTTCGGAGAGGTGGACGGATAAAACCAAATAGCATCTGCCCCGAATCTCAGGCAAGACGTCCATGTCTTGGCCGCCGTTCGGAGGGGAACAGATTCTGGCACGCCCGGTGGGACCTTTTCCTCTTTCCACTCCACACTTCGTGTGTCGTATTCACGAACGAATCACGGTTTGTTAACGGTTGCCCTCGGGTTTCAAGTTACTAAGATTTGGTCTCTTGCTTGGAGCAGAAATCAAACAGCAATGGCGTTCAACGGCTCAAACTGCTCCAACTGCAAGTGCAACCGACGCTCCGCCTCACCTGGAGATGTAGCCTATGGACCGCAGGCTGCTTCCCTATTCACTATGCCTGTGGAACAAGTAACTCAGGCTACCACCGGTTTATTCTTTGGGACCATGCTCCCACCAGTGAACATTAATATCCCGCTGCCGAAGGAAGCGCAAAAGAAGTCAGTCTTCAATCGGCTCACTACTAGCACGGCCCCTCTCAACGGGTCGTCCAATTCTAACTCCTCGGTCTTCACCAGACTGAGCCTGAACTCCGATGGGCCTGCCTAAAAGCCCATGACCCCTGAAGTGGCCATCCCGAGGAAGATAGCCATCTCTGCTCCTAAAGTCGTCAAGGCGGCTTCTCCTCCTAGAGGGTCGGTCTTCGCAAGGCTGACTGCTTCCAGTCCCGCTCCCGTTCAGAAATCTGTGTTTGACCGGTTGGACACAGCTTCTCAATGGACGTCGGTCTTCAAGAGGTTGGCGCCGGCAACAGTCCCTCACCTGAACAGGGGGCAAGACACAGCCGTCACTGAACCAATCCCAACAACCCGTCACGCCCGACGTCGCCACTGGCGCCGGATAAGGAAGACTGGGGGCAACTCCCCCTCTGGGCTAACTCCACCAGCTCCAACGGTGGAAGTTAATGCTGCTGTTCTAACTGGGAACAGCTTTGAGCTGCTGAACAGGGTACCCAGAAATTTGCCAACTGTGGTACTCAAAAGATCTCCTCTACTGGTAGAGACCGTCGTGGAAGCAGAACCAGAAAAGTCGGAGCAGTGTCTTCAACGGCTGTCCTCCAGGATCTACAAGACTTGGCGACGGGTCTTAGAATCAGTGATTGATCCGAATTTCTATCATCGGCATAAGAAGTTGAAAGTCCGGTAGGAAGAAAATCCCCCTGTCAAGCACCAAAAGACGACGACCACCTGGGTGCCCAAACCAACGGCCCCCTCAACTTCGACGGCCCACAAGAGAAGAAGGCCGGAGAAAGTCCCCACGCCTGCGGCGAATGTCAAAGGTAGTGAGCCCAAACTCCCTAAGTCTGGGGGCATTGTGGTACACACCGTCTATATGGCGTCTGGGAAAGAGGGCAGCCGTATATCCACAGGTCATAGACCGCTTACGCGATCGGTGACTAAAGCTCAGGAGCAGCAGCAGAAGCTCTAAGAAATGATGACTGCGATGGAGCTTTGATTTAAGGTGCTTGGGAAAACTGCCGCACTCACTGGGCTAAAAGAAAGCCCAGAAGCATCCTCGGATCAGCGCCAGGAGCAAGAAACCGACGCCGAATTCCTTCGCAGGATATTGGAAAAGAAGGACAAAGAGGCTGCAGAACAAGCAGCCAATATAAAACAAATGGCCCTTCTGTTCTAGGACATGGTGGGTATGATGATCCAGCAAGATCCTCCTGCTGAAGATCCTCCGATCGTCCTTGAAGATGACATAGGAGAAACGTCGAATCCTCCACCAGCTCTGTCAACAGCCAAGTAGGAGACAATTTCCAAAGCTGCCCTGGATGAATATATAGCCCAGCAGATACGAGTCTACCAGGCAACTGAGGCAGCCGGGCAAGTTGTCAAAACGGGACGACCATATCCGAGCTGGTATGATCAGATCAAGTACCCGCCGGGCTATACAATACCGAAATTCCATGTCTATAAGGGGACTGGCAATCCCCATCAACATGTTGCCCAGTTCATGGCTCTTTGTGGCAATACCGGCGGTGATGATAAATTGTTGCTTCGCCAGTTCGTCGGTAGCTTATCGGAGACGGCATTTGAGTGGTATTCCGAGCTTCCGAACGACTCCGTCAAAACTTTCACTGAAATGGAGTTGTTGTTTACCCAGCGTTTCGCAAGCGCCAGCGAACGTACTCCAATAACAGCTTTGATTAATGCAAGAGTAAAGCCGGGCGAAACTTGGGTTCAATATGCGATCCGATGGCGGAACTTGTGGTCAAAATACGAACAGCGCATCGAAGAAGCGCCAGCGGTGGGCATGTTCGTGGGCACCTTAGATCCTCATGCAACTATTTCACAGTTCATGATGTTCTTTAAACCGACCACGTTCCAGGCCCTGATCGACAAGCTAGCCCAGATGGACCAAATGGGCCATAGGCCGTCTCCTCCAAAGCCAGACTCTCGAAATGAGAAGGGGAAAAGGAAAAGCGATCATCGTCGCCAATGCTCAATAACAGCCGAGCAACTTGAAGCCGGTTGTCCGTCAAAACAATATGCGTCCACGCGTATCCCTCGAGGAGAGGCTAGGACGTCCTTACTTGTTTCCTCAAGATAAAATGAGAAGACTGTTCGAGCTGGCGCTGCGTAACAGGCTTATCAATCTGCCAGATTCAAGGGGTCCGTTGCAGCCAAATGACGTCAATGATCCCAATTACTGCCCCTACCACCGAGTGTTGGGTCATCCGATCGAAAATTGCTACGTCTTCAAAAACTGGATTGAAGATCAATATCAGCAAGGGAAGTTCGCGTTATCCGAAAGATGGAAGGCGAACCCGCCGTAACCTCATACTTCTAAAAAGGTGAATATGCCGGGGGAACCGTGCTCCCTTGTTGAAGAAGCTCCATGGGAGGTTGTGTTATCAGCCAAAACCAGAAGGATGTTGAATGATCTCAAGACATACCCGGCGGTCAGGTGGAAGAACCCGCTAGAACCCCAGATCATTGAAGGGATGCTGAAGCCGTGCCCAACTCCAAAGACCGGTGGTGATGGCCTAAGCACTTCTACCCAGCCGTCGAAATCTTCAAAGAAGAAGAAGAAGAGATCCAAAAAGGCCGTGAAGCCTGGTGAAAAGCGCATAGACTTACAAAAACAGATTGACGCGCTGGAGGAGTATAATCAAAAGGCACGGACTCCCATCAAGCTCCAAGAGTTCCTCAGCCACGTCTTTCAGGAGGAAGATGATGGAGAAAGCTCGTCGGATGAATCTGAGGGTTACGTAGCGAGTTGTCATATGATCTCCCACTCGTTTACAGACGATGAGAAAACTCCTTGCACTGAGAAGCTGAGGGCAGATCCTAAACCGGAACTTCTGGGGCCATCAGATGAAACAATCGATGCATTCCTCAACGAAGCTCTTTCGAAAAGTAAAGCTGATCGGGAATGCGAGACGGTCCTATTTGAAAGGGCCAAGCGCCGGCGACTAGACGAAAGAGTTGAGACACTCCCGTCAAGAAAAAAGACATCCGTTGCGGATAAAAACAAATTCAAGACGAGGAAAAGGTTTGCTAAAGCCATATCAATGGGGATGAAGCTACCACCCTCTGAAGGAAACATTGCCGGCAAAGCAGAAATGCATCGTTCCTAATGCTTATATCATCGAAAGGTTTCGCACCCCACCGAAGAGTGCAAAGATTTCAATAGATGGTGGCAGGGGTACGTTGTTCACTGGCAACATTTTAAGCGGGAGAAGCGCAAAACTCGTTGGGAGCGGAAAAGTACGACTGGGGAACTTAGAAGAACTACCGGCGATTGTCGCATGGTTAACGCCGGGGAAGCGCAAATTCTCACATTCGGGAGCGACTCTGACGAGGAAATGGCTCTTAGCCCTCTCTTTAAAGAGTCCACCTCGGGAAAAGAGGAAGAGCCGAAGGCCTGCGAAAATATCTGGCTGCGTAATCGTACACTACCCGAAAAGAATCTCGGACCCTCAAATAAAAAAGACAAGGGAAAAGAAAAGGTCTCTGAGGATATCGCCCTAGATGACCAAGTCATGGAAGAGCTAACCGCCAAGGACTCGCCGAAGAAAAATAAGGTGGACTACAACGTTCTGGCACACTTGAGGAAGTTACCCTCGCAACTCAGTATTCTCGATGCCCTCTTACTATCAAAAGAAGCAAGATATTCGTTGATCAAAGCGCTACAGGAGCCAGAGCAATTCCAAGCTTTTCTCGCCGAAGAAAAGATGAAGGACGAGCTGGAAGAAGTGCACACAGCCGATGTCACCTTCGGCGACGAAGACCTCCTCCTTGGGACGTGCGAACACAATCGGCCTCTCTATGTTTCAGGGTACTGCCACGATATAAAGATAGGAAAAATCTTGGTTGACAATGGGTCTTCCGTCAATCTCCTCAATGTACGGGTATTGAAGGAAATCTGCATGAGCGTCCAGCACCTCGTTCGAGACAAGATCACCATCTCCGGGTTCGACTCTTAATCATCACGGACTCTCGGGTCTGTGACACTGACGTTACGCTTTGGGCTACTCGTCACGGAAATTAAATTCCACGTCATAGATGCTAAGACATGCGATAATGCTTTGCTCGGCCGACCCTGGTTACACGAGTACAACATCATCCCCTCTACACAACATCAGTGTATGAAATATTTCAAGGATGGTCTCGAGTATACCGTGACAGGAGAGCTGAACCCGTTCTCAGTGAACGAGGTCTGTAAATATAAAGATGCAAAATACTTCTTGCCAGATTTCGAAGACACGGAGAGGTTTCACAAACCGGAGAACAAAGCTATCGCCACCATCCCTGTCTTCGGGAGTGATACTGAGGAAGAGGAAGAGATGGTTTATTCGGGTCCACCTCAATACAACAAGCCAGGACCGTCCGCTCCCATGTTGATCTTTGGCAGTGACTCGGAAGATGAAGTCCATGCTATATTCTCTGCTCGGCCTTAAATACAAACATCCGCTGACGAAGAGCAAAGTCTGCAAGTCGCTATGGTTCCACTTAAACATCATAAAGAACTGGATGCGCTTGACACCTACAGTGTAGAAGAGCTGCGGACGTTCTATAGCCCTCCTAGGCGAGAAGGCGAAAAGGCGATTCTATTCTACCGCTCCGGGGAAACCAGAGTGGAAAAAGAAATCTGGCACGGTGCGGATCCTACGCTTGACAGGCTTCAGCCCATTCGTCTGCCTAGATATTGTACAAAAGGCTTGAAAAGGCTATTGAAGCGCCAAGGGATACCCTTCAAACAGAACGCTCGAAAAGCTAAATTCTATGACAGGGTCTGGAACGTTCCCGGAACTCAGCACAAATTGCCCAATGGGAGAATGGAAGCAATCGGGCTTGGATATGTTCGGTCCAAGAAACGGGAGCTCCTCCGTGACTGCTGCGTCGTACATGACTTCAATAAAGAGGGAGATGCTCAATGGGAGGATGCTAACCCTGAACCAGAAAGAGTTCCTGATGCAAAAATACCCAGTCCGTCGTTCGAAGAACAAATGAACAAGCTTATAAGGGAAGCTGGTCAAAAAGTTTGAGACGACCAAAACTGCGAAATGGCAATCTACGAGAAAGGTAGGACGCAACGCCTCCTCCAACAGGCTGTGAAAGACGAAAGTGTCTCTCCCTGCCAACCTGTTGTAAAAAAGGCTCGACGCAGAGGCAGAAACAAGTCAAAGAGTGGAAAAGGCATTCCGCAACGACAAAGTGGGACCAAGAAGCCACGCAATCGGGAATCGAGCCGTTCGGATCTATCTTTTTTGAGGAAGATGGGTCGAGCGTACTCTTTTCCCTAAGACAAGACAAAGAAGATACTTGACTTAGCCATAAAGCACTAAATGCTTACACTTCCGGAGTCCAAGCACCCCGAACAAGCAGGCGATGTCTCACACCCGAACTATTGCTCTTATCACAGGGTAATATGACACCCTCTCGAAGATTGCTTCACCTTCAAGAACTGGGTCGAAGATCAGTATCAGCTCGGCAAGTTCGCTCTATCTGACAGCTGGAGGGTAACGCCGCCACAGAAGCATGAACCCAAAGCCATGAGAGCAGAACCAGATCCGCATCGGTCTTGGAAGTGAGCTCGTACTTGTCATATGATAACAATATCAAAATAAGAGCCCGAGAATATGGATGACTTTTCCTGGTGCTTCGAAAACAATGATAACGAGGTAATCTCAGAATTTCCACCAGCGCCAAAAGAGCTGGAAGATGGGATACACACCACGGCGGATAACCTCAAGAAAATTGAGTTGGGGACGGCGAACGACCCGCGACCGACATTCGTTAGTGAGCTGTTGTCTGAAGAAAGAGTGGCTTCATTAAAAGATGTGCTTATGCAGTATAAAGATTGCTTCGCATGGAACTATTCCGAAATGCCGGGACTAGATCCGGAAATTGCTGTGCATAAATTAGCGATATCCCCGGACGTTAAACCAATCAAACAAGCACCGAGAAGAATGCGGCTCGAGCTTGAGATGAGCATTAACGCCGAAGTCAAGAAGTTGATCGACTCTGGGTTTATCCAAGAAGTTCAGTATCCCGATTGGATTGCCAACATCGTCCCGGTGATGAAGAAAAATGGGACGGTGCGCATCTGCGTAGACTTTCGGGATCTCACTAAAGCCTGCCCGAAGGACGATTTCCCAGTGCCAGTCACCGAGCTGATAATAGATAATATATCCACTCATGAGGTTTTCTCCTTTATGGACGGCTCATCAGGATATAATCAGATAAAGATGCATCCCGAAGACCAGAAGCACACCGCTTTCCGGACCCCTTTGGGTATATTCTGCTACAAAGTGATGCCTTTCGGTCTAAAGAACGCCGGTGCCACCTATCAAAGGGCTATAAAAAAGATCTTCGATGACCTTATACATGAAATCGTCGAATGCTAAATCGACGACCTCATGGTTAAGAGCAAATCATATGAGGAGCATTTAGAGCATCTGAAGACCGTATTTCAACGCCGAAATTTACCTGATGATGATCCGGCCGAAACGGCGGTGTCTCCCTCCATTGACATGATACCACCTCCCGACGCCTCATCACCAGACTCTACGGGAGCCGTCGTCATGCTTGCGAGGCCAGGAGATGGCGGAGGACCGTAGACGGGGAGGGCAATGATTGGAGCATTGCCAGACTCTTGAGAAAAAGCGGCTGGCTTGTCCTCGGGAGTCATACCCGTCTCACCCGCTACTCCTTCGGGCTCAGCGGTCGCTGCTGTCTCGTCCACCGTCGCCATGGGGTCGTCGGTCTCAGGCGATCCGTCCGCTGCTGCCCCAGGCTCGGTTATAGCAGCCGTCTTAGTTGCCGCTACCTCGGGCTTGGCATCGACAGCCTTCTCTGGCATAGTTTCCTCAGCCCCTAGCTCGAGTCCAGCAACCCCGACTACGTCGCCCACCGTTGCTTCAGGATCAGCTGCCACCTTCTCCACCGTCCCTTTAGGCTCGACGGTTTCCGCCGCTCCTTCAGTTGGACTCGGCCCTACAGAACAGGATATATAAGAATCGATAGGTTTACAATTCTTACAACAAAAACTCTTGAAAAATACATTACCTAAGGTGGATCGATCGTTGGCCTCCCGAGCTGTACGCGCCGCCTATCTATGAGAAGTAGACAAGGCGACCGGAGACTCTTCTGAAGGAGTAGCAGCATGAGGAACGGTACTTGGGCCCGCTCCCACGGCCAAAGCAGCTCTGCGCTCCTTCGCCTCGCGCCTCAACCGCTTCTTCTCCTCCCGAGCTGTTACGACAGACCTCTTCGAAGCTTCCTTCATCGAGGCGTCGTCGTCCTCGTTTAGAGTTGCCTCCAGATCCTTCAAGGCATCCCTCATCTGCTTTTCGAGTCGGGTCTCTCGCGGCAGCCCCGAAGAGGCCGAGACTTCAGTAGCTGGTCTAGGAAGAGTCCCCGTATCGGCTTGCACAGCCCCTGCAAAGAGACAAAGAAAAGATTAGATTGGCCATAAAAAGAAGAATAAAAAAAACTCGGTGAGCCGAGACATACCAATGCCCGACAGAGCGCGTTTCCTTTCCTCCTCCTGGAAAGTTTGGAGGGAAGCAGCGATAGCTTCTTCAGTGGTGACGCCTGTTAAAAAAAAGGGGGAAAAGTATTAGTCAAAGACAATAATAAAGGTACAATGAAATGACGAAGAGTGCAACCAATGATTACCTGACTGAGCAAGTTTAGCCAACCACGCTTCGAGCCTTGTCGATCGCTCAGAAGCCTCAATGGCGGCCGCCAAGTCGGTGTCTTCTGGCTTTACCAAGAAACCCTCGTTGCTCCCGTATTCGATTAAGCCTTCGGTGACAGGGGCCTGAGGCTCTAAGCCTAGGATGGCATCCAGAGAAAAAACAGACTTCTTCTTCCTCTTTTGCGCGCGGGCCCCGGTCGCTGCCAAAATCATCTTACGCTTTGCGGGCACCTTAGGGCGGCGGGTCCCAATGTCCGAGCCCACTCCAGACTCGGGCGAAACTACATTCACCGTCTCCACTGGAGCACGGGGCACTGAGGGCGCGTCCACGGTATCACGAGGCGGCAATCCGTGTGGAGGGCTCAGCACGCGTGGTGGCCCAGCTCCGGCATCTTTCAACGGAGGAACGACCGGGGTCCTTGGCTTCAGGGGAGCCTTGCGGTCGCTGCCGGGAGGCGCACCCTTGCGGTCAACCAACATGCGCTTCTCTTCTCGGATAACGGCACCCATCGTGTGCGCATACTAAGCCACGTACACATGGAGGACCCGGGGACGCAGCTCGGCTCGTTGATAAAGAAGTGGGAGACCGTATTCAGCCGCATAAAATGGTGCATCGCGCTCCATATCCCCTCCATGGTGGCCGTGGGCTCTTCTAAAAACGCCTCCAATGGGACCCCCTGGTTATAGCTTGATTATTGGGCGAACCGGTGGGGGTTGTACCTCATGAAGAGCGTCATGTCGTTTTGCTGGAACACCAAGAAGCCCGGCCGGATGGAGTAGAGGTGAAGAATCTCCCGGGCTTTCAATACGGAAGCCCCGTCCTTAAAACCATCACGCAGCGCCAACACCGCCTTAGAGGTCTCCGAGCCGATGGTCACGACTTTGTCCATAAAAGAAATCCTCGCTCCGACCAGGTGCGGACGAAGAAGCAACCCCATAGCCTCCCGCGGAGGCGGATTCACAATCGAGGCGCCGATCAGCCGCATGACTCTTGGGAGTCTGCACTTCTCGAAAAACGAGGGGCTCTTATGAATGCCGAATACCCCAAGCACATGCATTTCCATCCATGAAGTGAAGTAGTGCATCGGGAAATTGGCAGGTTGCGCCCCAGGTTCATTTGCGTCCGCCGCCACGCTGAGTCCATGGTATAAGTGGGCCAACCCGGCGATTCCGATCAACAACTGCAGGCCAGCCACCATCCGATACGCTGGGTAGAAAACGGACGGCCTCATGTATCGCGGGTGCATGGGGAGCGCGAACCAGCACAGCCACAATCCCAGAAACCCTAAAAAGAAGGTCTCCTCATCAATGCCCGGGGCAGCGATTTCTGATAAGGGCATGATGGCGGCATCGGGGAGATAGAAATCCTTTTGATCGTCTTCCGATACTGGTCGACGATCTAAGCCGAAGCCGAAAGGGTCGTCGAGCTTGGCGAACTTTTCACTTCGCTACGCTAAAATCTCCGGTCGAAGGAAGCGGGCGATAAATTCTGCAAAACTAACTCCCCGGATTCCCGATTCTAAATAAAGACCTTCATATATATTCAGCACCTTCACCAGACTCGGAAACTGGTGCTGAATAGCGTTCTCGGGTGTTAGGCCCATCACCAGTGGCTTGGTGGCGAAGACATACTCGTCAGGAGGAAGCAACTCCTCATAATGCTCCCCCCTCACCGGAAAACCCGAGATCTCAGCGAACTCTTCCAGAGAGATGGAGACTTCCCTGTCCGATAGAAGGAAGGTATGGGTGGGGATGTTCCATTGTTCTATAAATGCCTTAACCCACCACGTCGGAGGAACAGGGTACTCGAACAGTGAGACGTAGACGGCGGAGTACAGACCAATCTTCATCAGATGCGTCCTCTTCGCTGATAGGATATACCTGGCCCATTGCAAGTATCCGGCCGGTTGTCGAGGGGTCAATCCAATATTGTAAGGTTGTCCCCAAGGGCGTGCCTCACCCTGACATATGCGCCGCCCCAAAATGTTCACGGCCGGCGGCGGCTGCACGGGAATGGCACCAATCGAAGGCTGGAGAAGATCCTCCGAATTCCAGTTCACGACCTCCACGGCATACTTCACCGGGGGTTCATCCGCATAGGGGATCGACGAGATAGGCTCTGACGGCGTCGCGCAACCGAAGCTTCGGCGACCCTTAATGATTTCACTGTACCACCTACCCCACAGGTGAAGGTTCTTATACTCGGGATCATGATCCTTAATGAGAGCGAGCACCTCCCGGTCCACCGGCGCCTCGGGAAATCTCCCTCTAAGTGAACGAATGGGAAAGACAGATCATCAGACATGATTGCCTGCAAAGAAAAACGAGATTCAGCCGTCAGTATCTTAATTAATTTTAAAAAAGGCCTGACACTTGGAACTTCAAGATTTGTACCACATTGCAATGCAGTGGATAGAGGACTAAAGGGGGACCCATAAAATCTAGATGACAATGCATCAGTTAATAAGACAGCCCCATCATTGGATGAGACTGTCAATTAATGAGGAGATCCCCAAAAGAATATTCTCATTAATGAGAAATCCCTAGAGACAAGGAGAAAATCTCCTCTTTCAGAGCAAAGCTCTGTCACAGAGTGACACTTGTCAAACTCTGGTCTCAAGGGAATAAAATTCCTCGAAAGATTAAAAGAGCTTAGCTCTGTGATAATGATGGAAATATCCATCAAAGGAAAATTAATTCTCAAAAATTAAAAATTAAAAAAAATTGGTATCTTAAAGAGTTCTTCATTTTTAGATCAAAAGATCTATGTTTTGCCAAAGAGCAAAGCTCTGTTCATGGGTTAAGAAACCCTGAAACAGATTCTTGAGAGTAAGGCTCTGTTAGTGAAACCCCAAAGGGGTTTTCTTTAGATCAAAAGATCTAAGAGAGCAAGGCTCTATTAATTAAAATTAATTTAATTTAAGATTAATTTTTACCTAAAGTTTTTCTAAAAAGTTCTAACTTTGGAAGCAAGAGCAAGGCTCTGAAGTTCTTGAAAGCAAGAGTAAGGCTTTGAAAATGAGAAATCTTGAAGATGGTGATCATCTGTTGAGGACCAGGGGTCCTATTTATAGGCGCGTGTGTGCCCCTTCAACTCCTCAGTTGATCTTACGGTCGGGATCTTGCCACCGCTGCACTCACGTGTGCGCTACGTGAGTGCAACGATGAGGGGGGGTATTTGTTTCCCCAATCAGAGCAAAGCTCTGTTTGAATTTCAAAAATTCAAAAATTGAAGCAACGCTTCAGATTCCTTGCACTGCGCGCAACACGCCACGTGTCAAAAACTGACACGCCAGCGCTGCGCTCAAGGTAGCGCACCCAATCAGAGCAAGGCTCTATTTAAAATAAAAATAAAGGAAGCAACGCTTCAGGTAACTTGCGCGCTGCGCTGCGCGACAGGTGTCAGCGCAGTTGCGCTAGTGCAGTTTCGCTGTGCTCTGCGCTGCGCTGCGCTGCGCGACACGTGTCAGCGCAGTTGCGCTAGCGCAGGTGCGCTGCGCTCTGCGCTGCGCGACACGTGTCAAGCGCAAGTGCGCTTGCGCCAGCTGTGCCAGCACTTAAACAGAAAAATTCTGGAAAGATCTTTCTAATCTTATTAAAATAATAAGATTCTCTTCTGTAAAACAGGAGCTCTTGGATCAAAGATCCAACGGTAGGGAAACATCCTTAAATCAATCAGAGAAAGATCTCTTTAACTGATTTAACAAATCAATTGGCACTATATAAAGGCCCCTAGACTCCAAGTCTAAAAGACACACAGAGAAAAAGATAGAGAATTCCTCTAAAACTTTGAGAAAAACTCCAAAAAAAAGGTAAACCTTTGAAAAAAAGAAGAGATTCTTCTAAAAAGATCAAAGATCTAAAAACAAGATCAAGATCTTGAATAAAAAATATATAATAATAATAAAAAGAAGTAATTTACTTCTTCATTAGATCTTTCTGATCTATATAAAGGCATTGCCTTTTGTTGAACCCTCGGTTCTTGAATCTTGAGAAAAAAACCTCTTTAGATTCTTTTCTTTGATCCAAAATTGGATCAAGATGCGCTCTGCGCTTTTGAACAGTGCCCTGCACTCTTAATTTGAGCACTGCACTCTCGGATTGGCGCAAGTCACCTGAGTGCGCCACGTGTCAGCAACGCACTGGCGCAGCGCACTGCGCTAACAGACTTGCGCTCATCAGAGCGTGACACGTGTCACCTCCACATGCGCTTGCGCTCTTTAATTGGCGCAAAGCGCCTGACAAGCCACATGGTGGTCTGTCAGACTAATTAATGAAGTGCATTATTAAAAAGAAGGGCAGAGCCCAATTAAAAGGGGCTAACAGGCCTAATAAAATGCAATGCATTATTAAAAAAGGGGTAGAGCCCAAACAAAGGTCTGTCAGATCAAAACAGATGCTGTGCATCATTTAAAGAAAGGGCAGAGCCCAAATAAAGGTCTAATAGACCAAACAAAAATGCCATGCATTATTAAACGGGGGCAGAGCCCTAGTAAAGGCCTAATAGGCCAAATGCAAATAAAATGTTGAACATTTTCAACTAGACTTAGCCCAATTCTGGCTGTAACTCCTCAAATTAAATTGAACTGAGCATAAATGCTCTCTCAAATCAATTTATACCCGGTTCAAGGGTACAACTCCGAACTCCTCAGATATTTGTCGTTGTAATCCTTCAACTTCGTCAGAGAGGTGACGAGTCCCGACAACCACACATCAATACGGACTGTGGGGTCCTTAAACTCATGGACTAATGCGTCCTTAAACCAACAATACGGACTGTGGGGTCCTTAAACTTATGGACTAATTCATCCTTAAACCAACAATACGGACTGTGGGGTCTTTAAACTCCTGGACTTGTTAGTTATATGTATGCCCTAGAGGCCATTACTGTACATTGGATGTATATTGTAGTGGATGCTGGGACATATATAGGGAGGACTTTCTTGCTCGACATGATAGTATGCTATCTGGTTGCTCTTTACCTTAACGTGTATACTGATTGTCTCTCTATTACATGTTGGTAAAGCCCTTAGGATGTGTACTTGACTACCTGGACTATGATGCGGATCATACTAGTGGGGACATGGTAGTCCGTAAGTACATCCTTCAAAGTCCCTAGTCGTGGGTGTATCGAGACGGGGCATCGATATACCAGTGTAGACTAGCGTATACCTTCTCGACCCATACAGATGGGCGATGGATGATCCCATATCCATCGGTGTTTGACATCAGAGATGATATACGGGTGCTCAGTAGAGACTGGGTACACTGGACGGACTCGCCGAGAACTCCCAGATGGTATTATACCTCACGTCAGATGGCAGTTCTCTGGTGACACTGGTACAGAGTAGTCTGTTGACCCGAGATCGTCATAGAGTCTTGTGTGGTTCCCACTGTGCTTTGATTTCCATCTTACCACGTCCAAGAGGGCGTGCAAAACGGTGGTTTTTGGGTACAGTCCCGAATCACATGGAGGCAATGAGCGATAGGAGGGGATTCGTCTCTCCCGGTATAGGGAGTTGATGTTGCGCTGTGTTTGATTGGCTATAACAGGAAATCCCTGGCCAGGGTTGCTGAGATTTACTGGTAAGTGTTACCAGTAGTTTCTCGAATTGTTATAGACCTCATATCGACACGACTTATCGAGCTATTGGGGTCTGACGTTTACCACCCCTAGGCAAGATATGCGACATATCAGACGATCAGACCGGACTGTACGGTAGTGTTACTGGTTGGATTCACTGGAGTGTGAGCGGGCTTGCTCGTCGATCTTCAGATCGCTCAATACCCGGGTGGCCGTTACGTTTGGCAGACCGCTTGCGGCTTGTGGATGCTTGATATGATCATCATCTGCTGCCGGCGTATTGACGAGTCTTTAGAGTCCAACACAGAGGTTTCCTGGCTCAAGCGAAACGAAATAGGAGCGCATATGAGATATGTGCGGGACCGAGAATGATACCAGTATGTGATACTGTATTTGATTCTCGCGATTTGTGACATTGATCGGTTATATGCGATATAGCCGGGTTATCGGATCAAGTGTTGATTCGATCAGATGTTACTGTAGATATTAGTCGGTTATATGCGATATGACCGGATCATTAAATCAAGTGTTGATTTAATGATTTAATGCATAATTATATATTTGATATATTACTTTGCATTAACTAGTATCGGTTCACTTTAAAAGGATTTTCTCACTTGGATGTACAAGTTGTATATGTGATATACTTTTTGTGCATTTTATTGTATCATGTTTGATGATACATGTTTACTTGGTTAAGTGTAAAGAATTAAACCATGGTTAAACTTATGATTAGGGTTTTATATCCTTTTCTCATTTATTTATCTATTTATTCATTTTGGAAAATAGATGGAAAAAGGAGAAAAGAATGGTGGCTTTTTTTGTTGTTTAGTGGAAGCTTCATGAAACCTTAACCCTAACCATTCCTTTAACCTTGGTCAATTCTCTACACATAACCATAGTTACAATTATGATAAGGATTGTTTTTCTTTTCTTTTCTAATTAATCTTATCATAATATTCTTCTTCTTCTTCCTTGAACTCAAGAAGAAACCTTCACTTCATCAATGGTGAATTGAAGAAATGAGTGAGAAATCCAAAACTAAAGTCTACCCACTTCCTATTTCTTCATCCTCTACCTCTTGCCAAGTAGTAGAATGTGTTTCCTTCACAAGTTTTCAAGACTTGGTGATGGTGGAGCTCGATCTAGTGATGCTTCGACGTAGATCATCTTCGGCACGTCGTCGACGACCTAGCTCGCCATTTCTCCGACGAAGCCGACGCTAGAGCCCGGGAATTCTTTTGGACAGCGGAGACGACTTCGTTGCGGAGATATGGAGGTTAAGCACCGGATCTACAAAGGTTGTATTTCCGATATCCCATTAGTTAAGTGTTAACTAGTTAGCTTTTTCGCCTAAACTTCTAGCCAACGGTCCGTAGTCGGGTTTCTCGGTACCGTTAAAATTTTAATTTGGCATGATCGATACCTTGTGAGACCTCACTTGTGTGCCTAGGAACCCTACAGTGGTATCAGAGCCTAGCTAGAGCCTTAGGCGAAGTCTAGACGGAATTTGAAGTCCGAACGAACCGAAACCATAAAATTTTCCATTCTCTCTGTCCTTTTTTCAAAAACTGGGATTTTTCCAAATTAAAAATATGCAGAAAACCCAGCAGGAAAATATAAGAATTACGGCGCAAAATTGGAGTCATGAACAGTGCAAGATGGCGCGGAACCGCGGCAGAAGCCTGCCTTAGGCGGCGGTTCCGCGGCATATTGATGACGTCAGCCTTTAAAAGTTGCACAGTAATTCATTGTTTTCAGTGCTGAGTTCTCTGGGTATTTTTAAATTTTATTCAAGAGTTGAATTTTCTGGAGTTGTTTTGGGGATTCGGTGTTTTGATCGGAGTATCAAATTTTGTCTGTGTGGCTTTCCGGATAAATTTTTAGAATATGTTAAAAAGTTCAACCGGATATAAATACCCAATTTTTCCCCTGTCGGGAAATTTCCAAGTGTTGGATTTTTCCGTAGTTTAACGACGTTCTAAGTAGTGCAAGTAACGCGATGGTCCCTCTAGAAGACAACAAACCTTAACTCGATTATGTGACCGTCTTGAACTGCCCTTTGAACCTTCGGGTTTGGGGCAGTACGGCGTGCCACATGTGAGGCGTTGGCTTGACCCTTCTACGGCTGGACCGTTGGTACTGAGGCACGAACTGAATGTTGTTAGACTTATTTCATGTGTTGATCTGTATCGGGAAAACTTGGGTGTTCGATTGTTCGATCGGAAAGTTTGACATTTTCTATTTATCCGGAATGGGATACAATAATTGGAATTCACAAATAGTTATGAGATAACTAAATGAAAATTATAAACATAGCACTTTAGTCTCACTTGATCGGTTGCCATGGAATTTTGATGCGATCAAAAGTCCGTCGCAATCACGTAGCGCACGCGGATATTCGCCGGGTAAACTTAATAGACAGCCTCACTCCATAGCCCCGACCAAGTGACTGTAGGAGAACCCCGTCGCCGAAAGCATCCGTTCGGGTGCTCGCGGCAGCGGTGTTCCGCCTTGGTGCACTTCGTCGACGGTATTAGGGGTGCGGCCGTCTACTGAAGTTTGCGACGAGCATTCGATCAGGATGTCGGGAATCTTGTTGAATTACCCGACTTGATATTGAAAAGTGTTTTCGATAATGAGACTAAAATGCGGGGTTTATAATTGTTAGGCATGCGATGTCTAAGAATTTCATTTGATTAGGCATGCGATGTCTATGGAGGTTGCGGATTCCAAATGTTGTAGTTTTACACTTTCTTTTCTGTGACCGTAAGTGTAATATGTGATATCGCCGGTTTCGTTGCTATATGTCAACGACAATTGGGATGCGCATATTTACTTACGTTGATGACATGTGATGTTATGTGCTGCTGGATATGTTATATTGGATAGTCGTGTACGAATAGCCGGGGGTTTTTATGTGAGATGAGTGTTTTTCATTTTCATTCATGTAAAAACTTGTATGTAATATTCTTTTATTGGGGCACTTCCAGGTTGCGGAAGTTGTCACCGTTTGTATATTATTTACTTTTCTGCACTAGGATAGACCCAAGGAGGAGGGCACAAGTAACCGGGTTCTGGAGTCCAGTGGGAGACCAACTCGAGGAGTCGGGTCCGGGTCTCCTAACTCCAGAATTGGTAGGGTTGCTTGCCGCTCTCGTAGGGGTCTAGGGGTGTGGGTTTGGCTATTCATCACGACCGTGGAATCCGTGTTTTATACTGGCTCATATTGAAAACACGGACGTCCTAGTATATCCAATATTTCATATGATTCTTCTGCTGCGATATCTGTGATGTGATCATGTGATGTTCTGTGATAGATACAGTATATAGTATATATGATATATTATATAGACGTTGCTTATGTTTTACACCCACGCTAGCCCTGCCCTGCTCTGCCGTTAGTTACCTAACCTAACGGTGCACAAGGGGACATCGAGGCGAATGCGGATGGCATAAGTGTACGTCATATCTATCTGTGATGTTTAGGTACTTAAATGATGGGACTTCATTAATGTGATTAATGAAATAAAAAGAAACCTAAGATGTTGTAGAATCGAATTTCAAAATAAAACAGGTAGCTACAGTTCTTGCTTTGCACAGAGGTATATGTGATATATCCTGCACCTTATTCGATGAGGAAAGGACTGAGATCCCTGCACCGGGAGTGACTCCTTTAGCAATAACTGGCTGATGCTACACACTCGGTTTGTCTTTTGATTGCTTTTAAGTGTTTTTGCTTTGCACAGTGATATATATGATATATCCTGCACCTCATTCGACGAGGAAAGGACCGACGATCCCTTCACCGGGAGTGACTCCTTTAGCAAAACTAGAAAAGCCTCAAAAGCACTCCATTTAAAAATCATTTGATTCTACAACGATATCAAGTTCATTACGCAATAGGTTTTCAGAAAAACCTTTCGTAGCCCTCCGTCATTTCAGATAAGTACTAGTTAGTATTCGTGCTGCGGTAGTTTGGCATTCGTGAAGGCGTAGTGTACGGTAGCTAACTAGTATTTATCTGCTTGAGCGTATGATGCGATTGGATTAGGGTATTCGTACGGCGTTGTTTGGCATTCGTCAAGGGTCGTGCGGGTGGGTTTAATTCGATCAAGAAATGTACGGGTTGAACTTGACTAGTGGACTATGGGTTGTTTGGCATTCGTCAAGGTCATAGAACACTAGGGGCAAAATATTATCGGGAATTTCAAGTGTTGAAATTTGCAATGAGATTGCATACCTTCTATGAGATAGTTGGATCCCGATACCCGCTGCGAGTAAGTGTTACTCCTGGGAGAGTTTTATACATTACAATTAGCCGATCAAGTAGGTGTCTAGAAAGGTGTCAACGGGGTTACGCCTCTGGAAAAACGAGGTTTACATTAATTAGGTTCGTGCGAAAGCACGGGGGACCTCCCTCAAAGTACCGACACTGGCCTGGCTGAAAGATTGGCGAACTTGTAGTGTGTAATTAATCCCGGCTAGTCTTTCCTTTTAGGGTTTGAAGGAAGATTTGATAAAAAGAAGTGGGAGCCATCTTGATTAGATAAAATAAAACCAATCTATTCTTGCAAGAGCGCACGTTGAGTGTTTTCTTCTCTCTCTCTCCAGGTAGCGACCATATCACGCCTTAATCAAGATAATAAAACGGATAGTTGACCGAACCCGCTTGTTATACTGAGTTGGGGAACGTTGGTCCCGCTCCAACTTATAATTGTTATAAGACCGAGCAGGAAATTGAGGAATACCAGATTTCCCGTGCCGCCCAAACGAAGAGAGTGCATGTTGATGCATCATCTTCGGGTGTGTTCATTATACAGAACTGTTTCTCAGTATCCTCCGTATCCATGGTATATGATACCGGATCAGGATCCCTGATATGTAATATGTTACATAGGGCTACAGAAAGGTAGAGAACTGAGAACGGCTGATAAGTTTCATGAGGCAGAAAACGGGGCAAGTGTTGCAGCCAAGTCTGTTGGTCACTGTCACCCTGTATTACCAATACATTGATTCTGAACGAATGTTATTAGATACCGAACCTGATATACAAAATCATATCAGTCTCTTTATTAGTAAAGAAATGATAAAATTTTGTATTGTTGGATAATGTTTTGAACATTTCCTATATCAAAAGTTGATCGGTTCAGGCACGTTGTCTAAAAGCATTAATGTTCTAAATCAAACTGCAGTTCTTAGTATATGGAACACACACAAGAGGAAGAGTTCAGAATTGAACGATTCCTTCTTAAGGTATTGTAGACTAGGTCAGATCAATGTGACCCGACTAGCTAGAGTTACATAAAGATGCATATTTAAATTAGTTTGAATTTACATCTTGTGAAACTCGCCAGTCATATCACAAAGATAAAATGACCATAGCTCCGTTTATTGGAAACAGAGAAAGAGTTATGTAAACTCTTGGGATGATACATGTTGATGTATGTAGGTCCCCTGTCTACACATGCCAAGACCGGTTCTTTGTACTTCATTACATTCTCTGATAATCTCTCAAGATTCAGACCTATGTTCCTGTTGAAACACAAGTCCGAACCTTTTGAGATATTCACAGAATATAAGTTAGAAGTAGAGAACCAATAACAGGTATAAGTATTATGTCCTTTTGATGAGATCGAGGAGGAGAATACTTGAGCACGGAAATCCTGGATTATTCTAAAGGAGAATGAGATTCTCTCTCAGCATTACTCCTCCGTATACACCATAGCACGATGGTATATCGGGGTGGAACAATCACACCCTATATGATAAGGTGTACTCTATGATGAGTACTACTGAGTTTCCTATTTTCCTTTTGGGAGTTATGCACTTGAGAAGCTGCATACCTATTGAATAGGGTTCAAATCAAATCAGTTGCCTACCACTTCATATTTGATATGATAAGGGAAGAGCCCATCTCTCAAGTTAGTTAAGATTTGGGGTTGTCCGGCCTATGTTTAAAAGCAAGATCTGGACAAGCTCGAGGCAATGTCAGTTATGTAGAACTGGAAATGTTCCAGCTATACAAACTACAGCAGATGATTTGGTAGAACTAAAGGATTCGATAATAACCAACGAACCTCAGCCTCTCCGCCGATCTAGTAGGGTTCCTCACCCACCTGAGAGATACTTCGGTTTCTTTATGACAGTGGGAGCGAGGATTACATCATGAGATGATGACCCAACTAGCTTCGAGCTGGCCATCAGGAGTAAGACTCTGTAAGAATGGCTGGATGCTTAGTGATCTGAGATGGAATCCATGTACACCAACAAAGTATGGACTTTGGTTGCTATATCTGAAGGGTTAAATCCCCATCAGGAGCAAGTATATCTTAAGAAGATTACTTGGTGTACATGGAAAAGTTGAGACTTTCAAAGCTAGACTTGTTAAAGGTTTGCATCATTGACCAGGTGTGGATCATGATGAAACTTTTTCTAAGGATCTATGCTTAAGTCCATCCAGATCCTACTTACCACGGCTACATACCATGACTACGATCTCTGGTGGTTGGGTGTCTTGACTGCTTTTCTAAATGATGATTTGGAAGAGAGCGTCTATAAGTACACAGCCAGAGGGCTTCGTAGACAGTGGGAGCAGCGGAAACGTGTGCAAGATGTTTTATAGGATAAAGCAGGCATCGCGGAGTTGGAACATCTGTTTTGATGGATTAGTCAAAGAGTTTGACATCATCAAAATAGTAGATGAACCTTGTATAAACAAAAAGGTAGTAGGGAGTATGGTAACGATCCTCGTAGAGTACGTGGATGACATACTCTTGATGGGGAAGGAGTTTCCTATGCTACGCTCGATCAATCTCCGCTTATCACAATGATTCTCCATCAAGGATCAATGTGATACCTCCTAAATCCTGGGTTTTGGATCTATGAGATAGATCTAAATGGATGTTAGGACTCTCACTAGATGTAGTGAGACGGTATCAACCGATCCTGGGGAAAATCACTGGAAGTGTTCCAAGGTGATAAAGACGACTGAATGTCAGTCACAGGCATTGTCTATACCCTCAGTAAAGGGACGGTATGTTGGAAGAGTTCCAAGCTGGATACCGTGACATACTAGACGATAAAGGCAGGATACATCGCTACTTAAGATGCTACCATAGAGGCAGTCTGGGTGTATAATAGTTCATGAGATGAACTTCTTTCCTACCATTGTGAGACAATGGAGTTGTGGCTTATGCCAAGGAACACCCGTCCCATCAGTGACCCAGGCGTATTCTGAGGCCGCATCACCTGATCATGGAGATAGTTGATCTCCAGGGTGATCGAGGTAAGGAGAGTAGACTCAGAGGACAACACAGCGGAACCACTCACAAAGGCCTGTTCCTAGAGAGAGACTTTTATAGGATGGTTGAGTATGAGATACTACAACCACTGCTACAGATGGCCCTAGTGCAAGTGGGAGATTGTTAGTTATATGTATGCCCTAGAGGCCATTACTGTACATTGGATGTATATTGTAGTGGATGCTGGGACATATATAGGGAGGACTTTCTTGCTCGACATGATAGTATGCTATCTGGTTGCTCTTTACCTTAACGTGTATACTGATTGTCTCTCTATTACATATTGGTAAAGCCCTTAGGATGTGTACTTGACTACCTGGACTATGATGCGGATCATACTAGTGGGGACATGGTAGTCCGTAAGTACATCCTTCAAAGTCCCTAGTCGTGGGTGTATCGAGACGGGGCATCGATATACCAGTGTAGACTAGCGTATACCTTCTCGACCCATACAGATGGGCGATGGATGATCCCATATCCATCGGTGTTTGACATCAGAGATGATATACGGGTGCTCAGTAGAGACTGGGTACACTGGACGGACTCGCCGAGAACTCCCAGATGGTATTATACCTCACGTCTGATGGCAGTTCTCTGGTGACACTGGTACAGAGTAGTCTGTTGACCCGAGATCGTCATAGAGTCTTGTGTGGTTCCCACTGTGCTTTGATTTCCATCTTACCACGTCCAAGAGGGCGTGCAAAACGGTGGTTTTTGGGTACAGTCCCGAATCACATGGAGGCAATGAGCGATAGGAGGGGATTCGTCTCTCCCGGTATAGGGAGTTGATGTTGCGCTGTGTTTGATTGGCTATAACAGGAAATCCCTGGCCAGGGTTGCTGAGATTTACTGGTAAGTGTTACCAGTAGTTTCTCGAATTGTTATAGACCTCATATCGACACGACTTATCGAGCTATTGGGGTCTGACGTTTACCACCCCTAGGCAAGATATGCGACATATCAGACGATCAGACCGGACTGTACGGTAGTGTTACTGGTTGGATTCACTGGAGTGTGAGCGGGCTTGCTCGTCGATCTTCAGATCGCTCAATACCCGGGTGGCCGTTACGTTTGGCAGACCGCTTGCGGCTTGTGGATGCTTGATATGATCATCATCTGCTGCCGGCGTATTGACGAGTCTTTAGAGTCCTACACAGAGGTTTCCTGGCTCAAGCGAAACGAAATAGGAGCGCATATGAGATATGTGCGGGACCGAGAATGATACCAGTATGTGATACTGTATTTGATTCTCGCGATTTGTGACATTGATCGGTTATATGCGATATAGCCGGGTTATCGGATCAAGTGTTGATTCGATCAGATGTTACTGTAGATATTAGTCGGTTATATGCGATATGACCGGATCATTAAATCAAGTGTTGATTTAATGATTTAATGCATAATTATATATTTGATATATTACTTTGCATTAACTAGTATCGGTTCACTTTAAAAGGATTTTCTCACTTGGATGTACAAGTTGTATATGTGATATACTTTTTGTGCATTTTATTGTATCATGTTTGATGATACATGTTTACTTGGTTAAGTGTAAAGAATTAAACCATGGTTAAACTTATGATTAGGGTTTTATATCCTTTTCTCATTTATTTATCTATTTATTCATTTTGGAAAATAGATGGAAAAAGGAGAAAAGAATGGTGGCTTTTTTTGTTGTTTAGTGGAAGCTTCATGAAACCTTAACCCTAACCATTCCTTTAACCTTGGTCAATTCTCTACACATAACCATAGTTACAATTATGATATGGATTGTTTTTCTTTTCTTTTCTAATTAATCTTATCATAATATTCTTCTTCTTCTTCCTTGAACTCAAGAAGAAACCTTCACTTCATCAATGGTGAATTGAAGAACTGAGTGAGAAATCCAAAACTAAAGTCTACCCACTTCCTATTTCTTCATCCGCTACCTCTTGCCAAGTAGTAGAGTGTGTTTCCTTCACAAGTTTTCAAGACTTGGTGAAGGTGGAGCTCGATCTAGTGATGCTTCGACTTAGATCATCTTCGGCACGTCGTCGACGACCTAGCTCGCCATTTCTCCGACGAAGCCGACGCTAGAGCCCGGGAATTCTTTTGGACAGCGGAGACGACTTCGTTGCGGAGCTATGGAGGTGAAGCACCGGATCTACAAAGGTTGTATTTCCGATATCCCATTAGTTAAGTGTTAACTAGTTAGCTTTTTCGCCTAAACTTCTAGCCAACGGTCCGTAGTCGGGTTTCTCGGCACCGTTAAAATTTTAATTTGGCATGATCGATGCCTTGTGAGACCTCACTTGTGTGCCTAGGAACCCTACAGGACTAATGCATTCTTAAACCAATATTCGTCCCCAAAATGGGAATGTTGGACCACCATGTCCCTAAACTGGCAATACGGACTGTGGGGTCCTTAAACTTATGGACTTATGCGTCCTTAAACCAACACTCGTCCCCAAAATGGGAACAATAGACCACCATGTCCCTAGACTGGCGATGGACCACCATGTCCCTAAACTGGCGATGGACCACCATGTCCCTAAACTGGAACAATCGAGCCCCCAAATGCTCTTTTGTTGGATCTAAACGATCCTGTTAAGTTGATCTTAGTCTCAAAGTGGACTAACGTATCCTTAACAAACGTTTAAGTTGATCTTAATCTCAAATGAGACTAACGTATCCTTAAACCAAAACCGCAAACCTAAATCTAAGAAAATACGGATTTGGACTAATCCACGTCCTACGGGCGACAACATAAATTAGTCTCCATATACAATCCATGGGCAACCACAAGCAAAACAAACACCCACGACACGAAGTGACCATCTGGAAAAGGAGAAAGTTGTTACCGAGATGCGGTAGCATAATTAACTGCAGGGGCTTACGCCTGCTGGGAAGAGCGTCCCCACAATCAAAAACCCCTCGAACGAGGGGGAATCTGATGAAGTCTGCTACATCAGCCGCATCCGTTTAAACCTTCAATACACGGTGCCATAAATCAACTTGGCATCTTCGGAGAGGTGGATGGATAAAACCAAATAGCATCTGCCCCGAATCTCAGGCAAGACATCTATGTCTTGGCCGCCGTTCGGAGGGGAACAGAGTACACCCCGCTCAACGTCTCCCTCTCAGTATTACTAGAGGAGGCCCAGGGCGAGGGGTTCTTCAAGTTATCTCCAATCCCGCGTCAGGCCTCGAAGCGAACCCGGGGCCCTTACCGCGCCTTCCACCGGACGCTGGGCCACGCCACGGAGGATTGTAAGAAACTCCGGGACTATATCGAGGAGCTCATCCGATCAGGGCACCTCGCCGCCTACCTGAGGGACCAACGGCAGGCCGACCACGAGCAGGAGCAACGTCCCCCTCCCACTGAGCTGAACATCGGCCAGATCATGCTCGTTCCGGCAGAGGACCAGTCCGGCGCTCAAGGAGCCCCGTACCCGATGCCGAGCACGGAGACCAACAAGCCTCCGGGGAGCTCGGGCCACACTAATAAGGTCATCTGTTAGCATGTACGTTTCTTTTAGGGAAATGTAAACTCTTCCTAGGGTCTGTTGTTAATTTAATAAAGATCAATGGAACATTGCGAAAAAGAAAGAAAGATCTCATTTATTCAAAAAGGTATTATAGGCTCCTCAGCCATACATACAAAAAGAAAAAGAAAATTACGGCAGCGGGGGAAGGGGGTGTAGAGAGCACTGCTCATGGTACTCGGTAAAGATCTCCGCCAGCCGAGGCCTCACGAGATCCAACCTCTGCCATCGATTCCCTCCACGCGCGTTGACCCCGAACCTCAGTTCGTAGCACTCACGGACGAGCGCCACTGAGCAAGCTAGCCGATTCGCGGAGATCAGGCCGAAGCGCCTAAGGGACCGCAGCTTGCCCACGGCCTCGTCGTAGAGCTGCTCGGACAAGGGTTTGTAAAGCCCCGGCGACGCCCTCCAGATGGAGTACATTAGCATCTGCAGTAGGAAGGAGCGCCGGGGGAGCAGCCGGCCGAAGTGGTCTTCGATGCTTCCATAGACCAACTACACCATGTCCTCGGTGCAGTTCTGGCCATAGAGGTATACGTCTTCGAAGTGGATGATATCGGGGATGGTAAAGGGGAAGTATTGCATTCTCAAAGATTTGTTTACGAAGGAAGGAAGGAAGGACCGGTGCTCCTTCTGCCTTATATAACCCACTGCGTCCCAACGGAACTCAACAGTCGCCCGCTTTCGCCCAAAAAGTCGCTGCCATGCGGCGATCATCGAGCCTTCTCTGGCGGAATCGAAACGACGCGACCCTGGCGCTTCGCCTCCCCCTACATTCAATGTGCATGCTACGCGCACGTTCGCCGCGACCGTTCCTGTTCCCCATACCTGCAGCTGGATGGTAGGGCGAAACCTCATGAAGAATCAGCCAAGCAGTTACCCTGCTCGGTTACCCCTGGCCGGTAGCTTCCCCACTCGCAACGCCAGGGATCAAAGCCCTCGCCAAGAGGCAACCGCGCAGCTTCAGTACCCGGTCATCCTTAGCAGGCTTCCTAAGGTCCCTCCAACACTAAGGATCAAAGCCCTCCGTAGAGGCAGCCGAGCGGCTTCCCTGCTCGGCTGCCCCTGGCCGGTAGCTCCCCTACTCGCAACACCAGGGATCAAAGCCCTCGCCGAGAGGCAACCGCACAGCTTCACTGCCCGGATATCCTTAGCAGGCCTCATACGGCCCCTCCAACGCTAACGATCCAAGTCCTCCTTAGTGGCAGCTTAGCAGCTACCCTGCTCGGCTATCCCGGCTGGTAGCTCCTACCACGACCGACAGGGATCAAAAGCCCTCCCAGAGGCAGTCGAGCCTCACTCGGCTATCCTTTAGGACAAAAGCCCTCGCCAAGAGGCACCGAGCAATAACCCTGCCCGGCCAAGGGTCCTTGGTAGGCTTCTTACAGCCCCTCCCGCGCTAAGGACCAAAGTCCTCCCAGAGGCAGTCGAGCCCTTGCTCGGCTATCCCCGGCTGGTAGCTTCCTACCACAACCGATAGGGATCAAAGTCCTCGCCAAGAGGCACTGGACAGTAACCCTGCTCGGTCCCCGTCCTGAAGGATCAAAGCCCTCGCAAGAGGCAACCGAGCGGCTACCTTGCTCAGTCATCTCCGGCTGGTAGCTCCCTACCCATGACGCCAGGGATCGAAGCCCTTGTAAGAGGCATCCGAGCGGCTACCACGCTCAGTCATCCCAGGCTGGTAGTTGCCTACCCACAACGCCAGAGATCAAAGCCCTCTCCAAGAGGCAACCGCGCAGCTTCACTGCCCGGTCATCCTTACTGGGCTTCTTACAGCCCCTCCAAAGCTAAGGATCAAAGTCCTCCATAGAGACTGTCGAGCGTCTTCCCTGCTCGGCTATCCCTGGCCGGTAGCTTCCCAACTCGCAACGCCAGGGGTCAAAGCCCTCACCGAGAGGCAACCGCGCAGCTTCACTGCCCGGTTATTCTTAGCAGGCCTCCTACGGCCCCTCCAACGCTAAGGATCCAAGTCCTCCTTAGAGGCAGCTCAGCAGCTACCCTGCTCGGCTATCCTCGGCTGGTAGCTTCCTACCACGACCGACAGTGACGAAAGCCCTCGCCAAGAGGCATCGAGCAGTAACCCTGCCCGGCCAAGCGTCCTTGGTAGGCTTCTTACAGCCCCTCCCGCGCTAAGGACCAAAGTCCTCCCAGAGGCAGCCGATCCCGACCCTCGCTCGGCCATCCCCAGCCGGTGGTCGTTGCTCACAACGCCAGAAACCAAAGGCCCTCGCCAATGGGCAACCGAGCAGCTTCCCCGGCATGCTCATACCCAACAGACGCTGCGGGCTCGTAGCCCTCATAGCGAGGCCTCTGAGCCCATTCATGCTCGGCACAAATACGGCGGACATCCCTCTACCCATCACATGCAGAGGACCCGAGGCCCCAACAAGGGGCGCCGGGTCTATCCAAGTCTGAGCGATCCCCCCTCGACTTCGGGGCCATGGAGATGCCTCCTTCTCAGTAGCGCTTGGCACGCTTGGCGAGTGATCGAAATCAACTCGACGGACGGTCGCTAGACAGATAGCCGGCCCGACAGGGAAGCCCAACAGTGCAAGCAGAGATATTTTACGAGTATTCTTCACAAACAGAAGATAATGTGCAAACCGATGAAACCAAAAAACGAGTTTTATTACCAAAAGCAAAGTCTTTACAAAGGGTATTTTGGGCTCCCCAGCCTTATAGACTGCCCGGAGGCTTACAAAAATCGCAGAAGCAACAAAATAAAAGGAGGAGGAAGACGGGGGTTTTAGACCTCGGGGCCAAGCGCGACCTCGGGGTCCTCGACATCCACCACGAGACGAGCAGGGTCCTCGGCCATCTCCTCGTCAGGAATCTCTTCTCCCTGCTCATCGGCATCCGCGAGGGGGTATTCGGCCCGGAGCTCTTCGTCGGTGAACTCCGTCATTCGGGCCTTAACGGCGTCGAGGGCCTCGTACCAGATGCGGGTTGTGTCCACGGTCAGGTCATCATAGAAGTCCTTCGACTTCTTCTAGCCCTCCACCGCCTTCGCTGCCGAGAGGTCGGCCAACTTCGCCGCTCTCAGGTCGGCCGACTTCGCCGCCTCGGCCGTCGCCCCCAGCTCCTTCCCGAGAGGTCGGCCGACTTCGCCGCTCTCAGGTCGGCCGACTTCGCCGCTCTCAGGTCGGCCAACTTTGCCGCCACGGCCGCCACCCCCAGCTCCTTCCGGAGGGTCTTCACCGTCCTCTTCAGGTTGCCGGCGAGCACCTGAGCATCCTCAAGCTTGACCTCGGCAGCCACGGCGGCCTCACGGTACCGAGCAACCTCCCGTTTCCCGGCCTCCACCTCGCCCTCCAGGGCGGCAACCCTCGCCATCACCGCCTCTAGCTCCCGCTTGGAGCTCTCTTCCAGCGAGGCAAGCTGGCCCACAGCCTTCATCGCCGGGGCTATCACCTCTGCCTCCATGCGCAAGGCAAGGGCAATGTGCTGGAGAACCTGAAAAATTGAAAAGAGATCAGAAAGAAGAAGGAGCCACCGAATCTCGCAAAAAACCAAACACTTACCTGCACAGACTCCTGGACGATGGACGCCATCTAGGCCCTGAAGGTCCCCCCGGGGACCCTACCCCCCGCCGATTTCTCTATTTTGTGCAACAGGCTATCCATGACGGATAGCCCCGAGAGCACCGCGAACTGGAGGCCCCTCTCCTCCACCATGATCGGAGAGGGCGGGCCCCGGGAAGACCTCCAGGAACCCCTCTTAAGCGGCTCCGATGGAGAGCCGATCTCTTCCTCCGAGACCGGGTCTTCCAGAATCCGAGCCCGCTTCCGGCCCAACGTCTGCTAGGCCCCAGGGCGGTATCCGCCCCCGAACGCTCACGGTGCACGACCACCGGAGGAGAAGGAGCCAGGGTGGGTTTCGAGCGGGAAGAGCTGGCGCCTCCAGCCTTCGTGACCTTCCTCGGCTGGCGCATAGAGTCTCGAAGCTCATTCATGTCCATGGGTCCTGCACAAAACCAAATGCAAAGAAGTCAGCAACACATGCAATATAAAAACCAAAAAGCAAGCCTAACTTACCGACGAATTCAACGGGGCTGAGCCCGGCCCAACTTAGGACCCTCTCAGACAGAAGCACGTCGAATCGGGGAACGGACTCCTACGACGCCACTCTCACCGCGGCGGGGTCATTGGACTGGTTCCCTAGCAAGCGTTTTTCCCTCGACCACTTGGTAGGCACGGGCCATTCCTCGCCCTCGGGAGGGAAAACGAAGAAGAACTTTTTCTTCCAGTCGTGAATGAAAGAAGGCAGGGCCACAACCTCTGTCCCGGCGGCGTCCCCCTGTCGCTTTCTAAAAGAGAGGTAGTCCCACCTCGGGTCGCCCGCTCGATCCCCAGGATGATTTTTGAAAACGAGAGAAGAATCAAGGAGGGAGAGGCTGAAGGGAACCGCATGTAACTTCAGACGGATCAGGAACCCGAGGAGAATCCTCCATGAGTTCGGCACTAACTGGTCAGGGGCTAACCCGAAGAAGTTCAGCGCTTCGACGACCTCGGAAGAGAAGGGCAGGTGCATTCTACCCCTTAAAGCTTCCAAGTACAGGGCGATCTCTCTACCCCGTACTTGGTCTGCCCTCTCTCCCTCCTTGGCCAGACGAAGCGTATAATGCGAGGGGATGTGGAAGCGAGCCCGAGCATTGGCGAGCTCGTCCTCATGCCTCACCCAACACGACGCGCCGGGGGCAGCGTCTACCGCCTCCTCCCTAGGGGCTACCCCCGCCGCACGATCTCGAGAAGAGGATCCGACCCCTGCTCCTCAGGAAGACCCAGGTTCAACTAAAGTGTCCTTAGAACCTACTCCTACGACATCTATAGATTCCATGAAAAAAGACATCTAATCTGGAGAAGAGGGATCCTCGGGAAACGAAAGCAGAAGGAAGAAGACGAGCGCCGAGCAACCAGGGCTTATAGCGAGGAAATATGAAGGAGTAGGGACCCTGGAGTGGGCCCCACCCCTATTTGTCTCCGAAATCGCCCTCATCCAAAGGCGCCCTTCATCTCCCGCCAAAACGCCTCCTCGCGTCCAACGGCTCCGATTGCTCCACTTGTCGTTCCTACACTGGACTGCACCCCATCAGACGCCGCAGGTCTGCACACGTCGCGTCGGCCAATCGACGCTTGACACGTGGACCGTCACTTTAGTGACAGGATGCACGAACTAGCTCACCTTCTTTAAATACAGAGATCTCGCCCTGATTCGCTGGCAGAAAAGACAGCTGACAGCCTAGGGACGCATCCCGATGAAACCTTAAGAGGGAGCTCACCCCGGGCGGCCCAGCAGTCCACTCCTGACCCGACCCGCTAGCTGGTCGGGACAAGAGTGGGGGGATAATGATGATGCTCAATATTGGCGATCTCCAAGATCAGGACACATGTCAGATGACGTGTCCCAGAACTCAGAAGAAAGGGCCCACAGTGGCCGACCAGGCCCCCCTGTACCCGACCTGCAAGCACAAGCCGGCTCTCCTCAGGGCCGCCTGAAAATTGGCCTTCTCGGCCTCTCACCTTGCCCCGAGCTGCCACAGGACCAAGACTCCTCGGCACCCTCGCTCGTCCCCGAGCATCCCAGCCGAGGCCGTCTTCCTCGGTCCTCCGACCGACCAACTCCACCACTCACAGGCGTAACCGCCGGTTCGCAAATCTCTCCATGCACAGATTCTCCGCCGGAAATATCCCGCGTTCCACGCCATCACGATCCCCATTAACGGGCGATCCGCTCTTTACGCGGGCGTGACGTCGGGGGCATAACTGCCGGCGAGATTCTCGCGCCTGCTGCTGCGTGCTGCCGCCACTATATAAACCCCCATCACAGAGGGGTCAAGTAAGCCTTTTTCACCCCACTTAGCCGTTACTCTGCTCGGATCTTGTGCTAACTTGATCGTCGGAGGGTCCTCGGTGGTACCAAACCACCACGGGACTTCCTTCCAGGTACTCGGCGTAAACTTCTCAAACCACCAATCTCTTCAAAATCCATTGAGACCCGCACGCAACAAGAGATCACATCCAAGATTCACCGGGAGATCGACGGAAGACAACATCTGACGGAGATCCGAAAAGGACCTCCATCAGAAACAATGACAATAAGAACCTAAAAAATAACATAATGATCAAAAGGAATTCGAACTGTGCTAATATCTTAATAAGATTTGAAATAGCAATGTCATGATGATTAAAAATCTTATTTTATAAATTATTTTGTGTTTTGAGATTAAATTAAATGAAATAAGAAAATATGACTGATTTATAAAAAAAATCTAAGCATTTTCAGAATGATAATAGGAATAAATTTAATTAAATAAAAAATTATCAATAATAATAAGATTTGATATAGCAATATCATAATGATTGAAATTCTTATTCTATAAATTATATTGTGTTTTTAGACTAAATTCAATGAAATAAGAAAATATGACTGATTTGAAAAGAAAAAAAATCTAAGCGTTTCCAAAATGGTAATAGTAATAAATTTATCAAAATAAAGAAATTATTAATAATTTAATATACCAGCTCTGAGATCGATATATAGGTACCCATTTGTTATCATTATAATAATTGGTCAACACCAAGCAAGTTTTTTTTAAAGGATTTAAAAAAAACCTCTAATTAACTCATTTCAGGAATTCAAAATCTTGAGTAAAAAAATTAACCCCAAATGATCCATAAAAATAAAAATCCTAGTTCTATTTTAATTTACGAATCAAAACTACATCTTAAGAAAATAATAAAAAAGAAAATGGACTCCATAAAAATCGCGACCTAATATATCATAGTCATTTAGTGAAGAGTTGGTCAATCCTCAACGACGACGATGAGAACGACAAACTTCGATGGCGAGTAATGATGATGGCAACGGTGAATATAATGATAACCAGCTAGCTTCGATGATGAAGTCAAGATTTCAAAACCCTAACCTGTTTTGTTGCGAGGTTTGATGCAGGTTCAAAATCCAAGAAATTCTGGGCTCTGTTTCTATGAGATTGAAAGAACTCCTCGAAATCCTAGTCTTCTTTGTTGCAAGATATATCGAGAGGGCTAACGAACAATTGGGAGGAATTAGGGCTCTGAGAAAATGTGGGGAAATTAGGGCTGAAGGTTAAGGACAAGGCTGCCTACTTTGTATTCTTATGGGGTGCCCCCCCCCTCCCGCCCCCCCCCCCACTTAAGTGAAGTACTAGAAAATGAAAACAGAACACGTGCTCCTCATATGTTACAAAGATAAGTTAAAAAGCTGATGGTCTCAGCTAGGGTTTGTGTTGCTGCTGCTGCTACTGCTACGTCCTGCTACTTCTCTTCTTCTTCTTCACCTCTCTCACAACTGCTACTTCTCTTCTTCTTCTTCGCCTCTCTGGCAAAAAAATATAGCTTCTCCGACGAGTCCAGATCCATATTGCTTTCTTTATTCTTCCAAGTGTTGCTCTCTCACTCTTTCTCTCTTCCACTCTCTCGATGAAGATGAGATGGACCACGCAGGAAACGGAGGAGCGACGACAAAGGCTGAAAATTACAGCCACCGAACTTTAGATATATGATGATCGATGACTGGAAAGAGTCCCTGCACAACCACATGGTGATTGCTATCTTATGTAGACGGGAAATAGAAAAGCCTATAACAATATCCAGAGCCACTAGTACAAAGATGGCTTACCCATACGGATGATAAAAGCCGTAGAGAGCAATTAACTAATGCCCCTATGGATTACTTCGTAGGGACAACTAATTCCCCTACGGATAAGACCTTAGGGGCATATATAAATAAAAATTTGTTAAATTTTAACATATGCGGTTGCCCTTACGGTGCCGCAAGATAAGGCCCTACGGATATATCCGTAGGGAAAATTTTCAAGATTTAAAAAAAACACCAAAGGTTATCTTCCCCGTTACCACAGTACCCTAATTCCCCAAATAATTTCCCCCCAAAATTTCCCCACACTCGTCGTTTTCTCTCGTTGCCTCCTCCAACCTCTCGTCACCTCCTCCCTCGTCGTCTTCTTCGACCTCCTACGACCTCCAGCGCCGCCCTCTTCATCAACGTCGAGCTCCTCCCCAGCTTTCTCATCACCGTCGAAATCGTCAACCGATTAGTTAATTTATTGATCAATTTAAATTTTTATTTTCGTAAATTGAATTTGGTGGGTAGGGCTTCAATTTGGGGATTTTGGATTGTGGTGGTGGTCAGTGGTGGATGGTGGTGGGTGTGGTGGCGGGTGGTGGTAGGGATGGTGGTGGTTATGCTTTGGAGATGTGGGTAGCGGCGGCGGCGGCTATAGGTGGCGGTAGTTGTGGTGGCAGCGTTTTATTTTGGGGTTGTTTGGGGATGTGGGCGGCGGCGGCGGCTGTGGTAGGCGGCGGCGGTGGCTGTGGGCGGCGGCGGCGGCTGTGGTAGTGGGGAAAGGGGTCGGGGAAGGTCGACGGGGACCGGGTAGGTCGGGTGAAGGGCCGGAAAAAGTAAGTTTAGATGAGATTGATGGTGATGGTAAGGAGAAGAAGAAGAAGAAGATTGGTTGTGGGTTAGAGTTTGGTTTGGTTTGGTTAGGGTTATGATTAGGGTTAGGGCTAATGGTTAGGGGTAGGTTTAGGATTAAGGTTATGATCAGGGTTAAGTTTAGAGTTTAGTGAAACAATAGATAAGGGTAGTTCAGTGAAGAATTTATAGGGGGTTAGAGTTAATTTTGTCTAGGGTTAGGATTAAGGTATTTAGGGTTAGAGTTAAGGGTTAGGCTTATGGTTAGGGTATTTTAGTGTTAGTGTAAGTGTATGTGTGTGTATGTGTGTGTTTTTAATATATATGATGGGGTGTGTGTGTGATAACGTTGATGATATATGTGTGTGTGTGAGAGAGAGAGAGAGAATGTTGATGATGATGTGTGTGTGTGATAATGATGATGTTGATCTCTCATATTAAACAAGGCCAAACCCTAATTTTAAACTTAACACCGGAACTAAATCTAAAATCTTAAACTTAATACCATAACCAAATCAAAAATCTTAAACTTGATTAACAAACCCCTTAACTTTAAAAAACTTTACCCTAAACTAAAAACTTCAAACCCTTAAAATTGAAACGTAAACGTAAAACCAATACAAGTTAAATCTTATAATAAGTGTATATATGATAATCGATGATAATATGAAATTTTCATATGCACATCGATAGTCATATGTGAAAATCAAAGCGCGCCTTAGTCCCCGTCTATCGGTTAACATACGTTCGATATTCATCGTAACATAAAACTATATGAAAGTTGTTAAATATCGGACGATATCGTTCGATGCTAACAACCGTCGTGTAGTTTATGTGACGAGAAGATTCAATCGTATGATAACCGATAAATTTGTCCAGTTTGGACAAATTAGGAATGTATAAAACAAACACCTGCATTCACTTATGCTTTCATTCTTTTCGAGTTATTTCGTTGGTACTTTTCCGCTGGTTCTCCGTGTACAAAGATAGATTAGATGTTCATTTCAAAGTTGTTTCATAGCATTGAAATGATTATCTATTCTATTACAGTGTACTCGGAGAACAGCGGAGAAGTGCTGCCGTACTCGAAACGAATTAAAGCACAAGCGAATGGGTGTCTGCTCTATACATTCTTAATGGGATAAAAGTCTTACCCCCAACAGCCGAAACACACATATACAATACGAATACACAACACACGCACACACAAAGCACATACACATTAACAACCCTGTACCTAAGCGAAATCATAAATTGAAACACACATACATAGAATACAACTCATACTTGGGTATTTTCAAACCTAACTTTGTTAATCGATAATTTATCATTTTCAATGACAAACTTGCCCCTACGGATTTTTTTCTTTGTCAATAACTATATCGTTTTTAGATTTCTCAATATAATCACCATAAAAAACCAACTTCCATAACTTACAGTTTATATGTTATACAGTCTAACATGGCCCATGAGTACATCAGAGTTAAGGACTGGATGCATGTGGATTAGCAACAATGCATGCAATCTAAGTTTATCGCAGGAGTTGCTGCTTTTATTGAATTTGCATGTACACATAATAAGATCCTGTTAGAGAAGATTCTCTGTCCGTGCGATAGATGTGAGAATAAGTTCTGACAGAAAGTAGAAATCGCGGAGCTTCACATCGTTAAACATGATTTTACTAGATTTTAAACAACTTGGCTATATTACGGGGAAGGAGAAAAAGAAGACGGTAATACGACGGAAGAAGAAGAAGACGATAACTTCTTTCCAGGAGAAGTAATGGAGGATATGATAGAGGCCGCCCAAAGTAATAGTAATCCTACCGAAGAAGACATTCCTTCCGGTCAAGGACCACCTGTGGATAAATATGAAAAGTTCATGAATGATACTAGAAGACCAATTTATGAGAATACAAAGTATTTCACCCTATCATGGTCCGTCCAATATTTCCAGATTAAGTGCTTAAATGGATAGAGCGATAAGTCATTCACGATACTTCTGAAATTCTTGAAAGATTCTATGCCCCTGGGGAATATCGTGCCCGAGAGCTGGTACGAATCCTAAAAGATGATGCCTAAACTATGAGAAGATTCATGCATGTCCAAAATATTACGTGTTGCACCGGAAAGAGAATTAAAATTTGAAAGAGTGTCCAACATGCGAAGAGGTCAGGTATAAGTCGAAAGAATCTGATAAGAAGCTCGATGTACGTATTAAGATAGCACAATACTTTCCCATAACACAGAGACTGCAGAGGCTATTCAGGTGTAAGAAAACAGCCGAGGTAATGATTTGGCATCACCATGCTGCTCAAAACGAAGATGGAAAAATGAGCATCCAAAAGATTCACCGGCATGGAAGGATTTCGATAGGAGGCACCAAACATTCAGTAGTGATCCTCGCAATGTCAGGCTTGGACTAGCTTGTGATGGTTTCTGTCCATTCAACTATATGGCTGAAAGCTGCAGCACATGAGCCGTTGTAATGATAGTTTATAATCTGTCGTCTTGGTTGGCTATGGATCAATCCTACTTTATGATGTCTTTTCTTATTGACGGACCAAACTCACCGGAAAACAATATCGACGTCTATCTCTGACCTCTGATCGATGAGTTAAAATCTTTATTCATTGATGGTGTAGAGACATACGATGCAAACACAAATACAACCTTCACGATGCATGTAGCTTTAATGTGGACAATTAATGTCTTTCCTGCATATGGAATGCTATCAGGTTGGTCCGTACATTGTCTCAAAACATGCCTGTGTTGGATATGTATGCCCTAGAGGCCTGTATTGTATAGAATGCTAAGGATATATATGTACAGAAACAATCTTGTTCAATATGATATTATGCTATTTGGTTTACCTTTATCTTAATATGTGATGTATCTACTTTGTATTTCATATCTTATATACATATTAATAAAAAGCTTAGGATCTTTCCTTGACTACCAGGACTATGATGTAGATCATACTAGTGGGGCTTGGGTAGTCCACAAGCATACCCTTTAATTGTTCCTAGTCGAGAGAATATCGAGACATGGCATCGATTTTACCAGAGTAGATTAGTGTGTACGTTTCTTGACCCTGTATGGGGGCGATGGTTGATCCCACAACCATTGGTGTTTGAGATCAAAAATTGTACACAGGTGCTCATTAGAGAATGGGTACACCGAACAGGACTCGCCGAGAACTCCTGGATGGTATCATACCTATCTTCAGACAACAGGTCTCTGATGACACTTGTACAGGTTAGTTTTTAGACCCGAGATTGTCATAGTGTCTTGTGTGGTTCCCACTGTGCTTTGATTTCCTCCCTACCACGGCTTTTCAGAGTCGTGCAAAAATGTGGATTTTGGGTACAGTCCCGAATCACATGGAGGCGATGAGCGATAGGAGGGGTTTCGTCTCTCCCGGTATAGGGAGTTGATGTTGCGCTATGCTCGATTGGCTATAACTGCAAATCCCTGGCCAGGGTTGCCGAGATTTACTAATAAGAGTTATCAGTAGTTTCTCGAACCGTTATGAGCCACACATCGGCATGACTTATCAAGTTACTGGGTTCTCATGTTTACCACCCCTAGACTTTATATGCGACATATCAGACGAAGAGACCGGACTGTACTGTAAGTGTTACTTATAGGCTCGTTGGGGTTAGAATGAGTTCGCTCGTCGGCCACCTTTTCGACATGTACCTGGATAGCCGTTACGCACAGCTAGTGCCGCTGACGGGCTTGTGGTTAAACCCACTTCCAGCAGACTGTCGTGTCTTTAGAGTCCCACACAGAGGGTTTTCTTGGTTCAGGCGAAACGATGTGGAGGTCGGCAGGGTTTCGAACATATACGTGTACTGGCTACACGGATAATGTTCGGAAGGATAATATTGGTAGGTTTTTGTTTAAGCCGGATACCAGTATTATATTATTGGATTATTAGTATCTCATTGTATTCGTATTTTTCGGAATATGAATACGGGTATATTTATACGGTATACGGTGAGGGGCATTCTTGTAATTGTACAAGAAGAGCTTCTAGAATGAGACACCTCATATATGGATTTTTATTTTGTGAAAATAAAATAAATGAGGTGAAATTTGGAGACTTTTCCATGCATGGATGAAAGCATGGCAAATGAATATTGTATTCATTTGGCTTCACTATTGAAGCATGGTGGGTTATTTTTCTATAAAATAATCCATACTTCAATTATTTGAGTTTGAGCCATATCATTTCATTCATGCTTAACCTAGCTCATTCTAACTCTCACATTCTCTCTCCAAATTATCTCCTCCCTCAACCTCAAGCCTAATCCTTCACATGAGTTGTGAATCATAGGCTTTGAGATCAAATAATCCACTAGATTAACTCTATATCATCTAAGTAGTCTCTCTTATCAAGCTTGACTTCTTAGTTAGCTCTTTAGAAGAGGTTGAAGTTTGATCCAAAGCTCTCGGGTGGATCATCTATGATCTAAAGATGACCGGAGATCGAGATCTTCTCAAACTCCCAAGGAACCTAGAAGCGCAGCGGAAAGAAGACCTGAAGGACTGATTCACGAAGGTATAACCCCTATCATAGTAGCTAAAACTCCTAGATAGGGTTACTAGTTATGGTTTAGTATAAGATCCGGGATAATAGTCGATATTGCATGCTTCAAAATTATTGTTTGCTACTTCCGCTTTCCCATAAGTGTTGTGAGGGTGTGCAACATTTACTAATATGGTATCAGAGCCTAACTAAACCAAAACCAGTAGTTTAGACGATATTTAAAGCTTCGAACACGAAACAACTCCGAAACCGTAAATCTAAAACCTGATCTCTGGAAAATTTTAAAGGTGTTCTAAAATTTTTTTAAACATGTGCAGAAGACTTGTTATGAGATAACTAGAACACCCTCGAAAAACGAGCGCAAACACCACAAATCTCACCGGTGAGATTCAGGTTTTTCCCGGCGTCGCCAGTCATGTGATAGAGTTTGGGCTTGGATTTTTTAGGGTGATTTGTACACTTGGTTTTAGATTTTATGGTACTATTTATTTGTTTCCAGATTGCATATGATGTAACCTAAGTGTTAGGGGAATTTGGAGTGTTTCAAAGTCGAATATTTAACATCGTTTTTCCGCTTTTTAGTTTGCTATGTGTTTTGAAACGTCCACTAATTGCTATACGATGATTAGTGGGGGTTGCACATATAGTATCATGTGATGGTATGTGTATATGAATGTGTTGGATTGTCATAGATGAATAGCTGGGGGGATGTTAGAAGAGTGTTTTCTTTTCTTTCATTCTTATAATTTGTAAAAGTGATGTAATATTATTTTGCGGGACACATCCGGGTTGAGCTTGTAGCCACCTTTGTATTATTTCTTTTTACTGTTTTTGCTCCTAGGATAGACCAAAGGTGGGGTACACAAACTACCGGGTTCTTGAAGTGTCGAGTGGTCTACTCATTTTATTGAGGGAGCTTGCTTCATTTCGGGAATTTGGCGGGTAGTTTGCTGCACCCGTAGGGGTCTAGGATAGGGGTTGGCTATTCATCACGACCGTAGAATCCATCTTTCGTTCAGGGATTAAACGAAACACGCAATTCCTGGTATATCCAATGTATTCATCTGTGATCTGGAATGCTTATTATTGCGTGAGATAAAGAACTATTTATATATGAGATATATAATAAATGTTGCTTATATTTTGCACCCGCGCTAGTCCAGCCCCCGCTCTGCCATTAGTTAAGTAACCTAACGGTGTATATGACGGGGCCCTGTGGTGAATGCGGATGGCATAAGCGTACGTTCTATTTTCGTTTCTTTTTTTGCAATGATAAGATTAAATGATGGGAAAACATTGATGAGATTAATGTTAAGAAAAGAAACCTAAACATATTGTAGAATCAATTTTTTTTTTTAAATGGTAGCTCTAGTTATTGCTTTGCATAGTGGTATTCCTTGATGAATATCCTGCACCTCACTCGACGAGGAAAGAGCTGAGTTCTCTTCACCAGGAGTGACCTTTTTACCAAAACTAGTAAATGGTACAAACCACTTGGTTTATCATGATAGCCTCTCTAGCTTGCTTTGCATAGTGGTATTCCTTGATAAATATTCAGCACCTCATTCGATGAGGAAAGAGCCGAGATCCCTTCACCGGGAGTGACCTCTTTAGCAAAAGCTATTCGGTTTGTTTTTGAAAAACTACTCGATTTTTAAGCGGAGCTCAAACCACTTCTTTTCAAATCACTAGATTCTACAACGATATCAAGTTCATTATGTTAAAAGTTTTCATTAAAACCATTCATAGCCTTCCGCCATTTTAGGAAGTAGAGTACTTAGTATTCGTGCTACGTTTTTTGACTATAGTTAAGGCGTAGTGTACGGTAGCTAAGTAATGTTTTCCTACAAAGCATAAGATGCGATCGATTAGGACATTCGTATGACTTTGTTGACCATAGTTAAGGGTCATACGGGTGGGTCTAAATCAATCACGAATGACGGGTAGAACTTGACTAGTGCTTATGATTTGTTAACCATAGTTAAGGTCATAAGACACTAGGGGTAAAAACCATATCGGGAATTTCAAGTGTTGGAATTTGCAATGAGATTGCATACCTTCTATTTGATAGTTGGATCCCGATCCCACCGTGAGTAATAGTTACTCCCAGGAGAGTTTTACAGTTTACAATTAGCTAATCTAGTAGGTGTCTAGAAAGGTGTCAACGGGGTTAAGCCTCTAGGGAACCGAGGTTTATTTTAATTAGGTCCGCGCGAAAGCTCGGGGAACCTCTTTCGGATTACCGACACTTGCCTGGCTGACCGGTTGACGAACTTGTAGAATGTAATTAATCCTAGCTAATTTTCTTTTTAAAGTTTGACGGAAAATTTGATAAAAAGCAGTGGGAGACATCGATTAGATAAGATTAATAACCAATCTAATCATGCAAGAGCAATCGCTGAGTGTTTTCTTTTCTCTCTCCAAATGGCAGATACTAATGTCGGGACTTAAGCTTCTATTAGAGAAAAATAAACTCACAGGACCTAATTATAAAGACTGGCTGAGAAATGTAAATATTGCCCTTACATATGACAAGATTGCATACGTCCTTACTGCTCCAGCCCCTCCCCTTCCACGCCCTGATTCCTCTATTGCGGATAAGGAAATCCGCAAAACATAGGATATAGATTGCGCCACATCCAAATGCCTCGCGCTTGCTTCGATGGACAACGAACATCAGAGGCACACGAGAAGATGGATGTACAATATATCTTTCTCCATACAAAGGATATGTATGGGGAGTAATCTCGTACTTTCCGTTACAAGGCATCTAGAAAGTTGTTTCAGATGAGGATGGCTGTTGGCACGTCTGTAGGCGATCATGTGTTGAAAATGATATTGAAGAACTAGAGGACCTGTGATGGACGATGGAGAACGAACAGTATGTTGATATAGTTCTACATTCTCTCCCCCTTCCTTTGCTCTGTTCACAGTGAACTTCAACATGCACAATCTGGAGAAGTCACTTCATGAACTTCTCAATATGTTGAGGAGTGCAGATAGCACGCTAAAAGTACCGAAAACTCCCTCTCTTGTTGTTGGGCCATCTTTCTCTTTCGTCCCGAAAGCTAAGACTAAGGGAAAGAGGAAGAAGAATCCCATCAAACCGAGAGGTAGAGTAAAAAAGGCACCGGGGAAAGACAAGACAGGGCTGCGGCATCAGGAAAAGGGGAATGCTTCTACTGCCATAAGACTGGGCACTGGAAGAGAAACTACGTTGGAAACTTCGCTGATCTCAAGAAGAAGAACCACATTGATGCTTCCGCTTCAGGTGTGTTTATTACCGAAAACTGTTTTTCAATCAACTCTGCTTTCTGGGTATTAGATACCGGGTCAGGATCTCATATCTGCAATTGTGTGTAGGGATTGAGAAATAGCAAGGTGTTGAAGACAGGTGATCACACTCTTCGAATTGGGAATGGTTCAAATGTACACGCTGTATCAATGGGAGAGTATCACCTTGGTTTACCATCAGGATGTATATTAGTTTTGAACCCATGTTATTTTGTACCAAGCATATTGTGTAATATAATTTCTATATCCATGTTGGACAATGAAGAATATAATTTTATGTTACAAAGTAATGTTATGAACATTAACCTAAATCAACAGTTGATTGGGTATGGTACATTAAATAATGGGATCTACGTCCTGAATCAACACACAGTTTTTAATATACAATACACAAACAAAAGAAAGATTTCAGACATAAATGAAGCTTTCATTTGGCAATGTAGACTTGGTCATATTAACGAAACAAGACTACCAAGCTATATAAAGATGGATATTTAAACCTGTTTGAATATAAATCGTATGCGACTTGTTAGTCTTATATCAAGGGTAAAATGACCAAAACACCGTTTACTGGACACGGAAAGAGATCTACTGAACTCTTAAGCCTCATACATAGTGATATATATGGACCAATGTCTACACATGCAAGAAGCGGTTATTCCTTCTTCATAACTTTTACTGATGATTTCTCGAGATTTGGACACGTGTTCTTGTTGAAACATAAGTATGAAGCCTTCGAAAAATTCAAGGAGTATAAACTTAAAGTAGAAAAACAAACTAGGATGAGTATCAAGAAACTTCAATCAGATCGAGGAGAAGAGTACCTAAGTACAGAGTTTCTAGATTTCCTAAAAGAGAATGAGATTCTCTCTCAGCTCACTCCTCCGTACACACCACAGCACAACAGTGTATCAGAACAGAGAAATCGTACCCTATTAGATATGGTACGTTCGATGATGAGTGTCATGACCCAATTTAGGCACGTGACCGGCACTTAAACCACGTGACATCAACAGGCGTAACGCAATTTAAGTAAGCCGAAAACCCAGAAATATAAACCATAAAAAGAAGTAAGTGATAAAAACATTGTTAAAACATTTAGAAATCTCAAGTAAAAATCTTAAAGCTTAAGTTTATTTTCTTAAAAATTTTGGCAGCACCTCCTTTGTAAAAACAAGCCCGGAAATGGGTACAAACATAGTATAAAAATAAAGCATCCCAAACGGGAGCAAATCACGCCCAAAGGCGGAAACAACCACCACAAGCATATATACGACGCCGTAGCGAAGAAATAGACAATATAAATAAAAAAACAGCATAAGGAGGTAAAACTACATAATAAAGACCAGCTCACACGAGCTCGACACGCAGAATCACAAAATATACAATATCGTCCTCACAACTTGTCTTTAAGTCAATACATGAAAGTGGTAGATGGAGAGTACTAGATACAATGGATATAATCGGATAACCGCAACCCACCTACAGCAAAAAGGCTCACACCCAACCGTAGCGGTATCCGTTGAAAAAGATACAGTAAGAAGCCCTGTCGCTTAACGCCATACGGGCGATTTCCCCGTAGATGTTAAATCTACTCACCGATGATCTCGAGTTACGTGAATCCAACCACTTACTTTCCTTTCTTCGTAGCGTCTGAAGTCCCCGCCGGCGATCCTATTACACACAACACAATAACGCATGGATTTAGCAAACTACCCAATAATAAACGAACATAACGCCAATTAACGAATCGGTTCCCTTAAGCTATAAAAGGGTTCGCTTAACGGCTAACGTGTGTAGCGACATCATCAAAACAAACCCACGACAACAAGCTACCCAAAACACTTAAACTACGTCGGATCAATCGTATCGCACTTTGCCGAAACGCCTAAAATTAGCTAAGTGGTCCCAGATTTTACATAAAGTCAATATATAAAAATCTAGCAGTACCAAGTACCCCAAAATACCTACAGACAGCCACCCTAAAAATCCCAACTCCCCAGGCTTCCAGAAATCCGAGCTCGCCGGAAAATGCCTAAGTCTCGCCGGCCAAAACAGGCAGGATTGGGTTTGGGTTTCAGGTGAACACTCAGGGGCTCTAGTACAACACTACTACTTTGTTAGATTTTACAGTAACAATTCGTGGTCGTAGCAGATTACAGTGACCCTAAAATGACACTAAAAATACGATATGTGCTCAAAACTAAAGGTTTAGTGTTCTAAACGACAACTATTAAGCAACACAACATAATAAACACCTAATTAACAGTTAGAGACCACTATCTTTCCATACTTGCTCAAAAACCCTAGCTTTCCATGCTCCAAATTATCTTAGTGGCTTAACTTGATTTTGTGAAGGGTTTTAGTGAGGTTTTGTGAAGATTTGCTTGGGTTTGTGATGGTTTTTGATAGGGTTTCAGTTTGAGGGGAGAGGAGATGGAGAAATATTTAAGAATGAGTGAGTGAGGTGAGAATGATGGATTGAATATGTGAAGGATGAGAGGGGGTGAGTGTAGGGTGAGTGTTTTTCCTTACACACACTCTCTCTCTCTCTCTCTCTCTATTAAATGCAAGCCATACTTGCCATGCCCATTGTCAACTCTCTCTCTCCCTCCCTCTCTTAAGTCAACCCAATTCAAACCCTAACTAAAAAAACTAAATAACTTAAATAATTACATAAAACTTAATGGAATAGGGTTAAGGTGCCATGGCTACTTAAGCATGGTTAACACCAATTAGCCCTAGGTTAACATGCGCAAGTGTGTGCAAGCCCAAAATAAATAATAATAAAATATTAATAAATTTTTATAAAATCTATGAATACTATTTGGTTAACTTTTTATTAAAAACCCGCATTATCGCTTAATTAACACTAATCGTATTCTAAGGTGTTACAATCTTCCCCCCTTAAAAAAATTCGTCCCCGAATTTAAATTTTTTTACTATGCGTAGCTTCAAAGAGATGAGGGAATTTCTTTTGCATCTCGCTCTCGGCCTCCCAAGTGACCTCTTCACTATTCGGCCCACGCCAAAGAACCTTCATAGATGGCAAGACCTTTGACCGAAATTTCTTTACCTGCCGATCCAATATAACTACCGGCTGCTCGGTGAATGAAAGATTGCGCTCTAGCTGAACGGTCTGGTGCTGAATCATGTGAGAAGGGTTATGAAGGTACTTGCGAAGTATCGATACATGGAATACGGGGTGAACATCCGGAAAACTGGGTGGAAGTGCCAAACGATAGGCAACGGTACCAACTCGCTCAAAGATCTCAAAAGGACCTACAAATCTGGGACTAAGCTTCCCTTTCTTCCTAAATCTCATCACGCCCTTCATCGAAGAAATCCGTAGGGATACAGGATCCCCTACTGCGAACTCGAGCCTGCGACGACGACGGTCGGTATAAGACTTCTGTCTGCACTGGGCTGCTCTCATCCTACCCTGAATCAACTGAATTTTCTCTGTAGTCTCTTGAACTAGCTGGGGTCCCAAAATCCTGCTCTCGCTGAGTTTGGTCCAACAGACTGGCGATCGACATTTTCTACCATACAAAGCCTCAAAAGGCGCTATCTGAATCGTCTCCTGATAACTGTTATTATAGGAGAACTCTATCAATGGCAAGTGACGATCCCAACTGCCACCAAAATCAAGCACGCACGCATGAAGCATATCCTCCAGTGTCTGTATAGTCCGCTCTGACTGACCATCGGTCTGCGGATGGAAAGCAGTGCTAAAACTCAATCAGGTACCTAAAGCTTCCTGAAGCTTCTGCCAAAAACGGCTAGTGAACTGGGTTCCCCTGTCGGATACGATGCATGTGGGAACGCCGTGCAAACGCACAATCTTATCAATATACAACTGAGCATACTGAGCATAACCGAAAGTGGTATTCACTGGAAGGAAGTGACCCGTTTTCGTCAACTGGTCAACAATCACCAAAATAGAGTCATACCCTCGACTGGACCTGGGTAGACCCACAACGAAATCCATGGAGATCTGTTCCCATTTCCTCTCCGGAATGGGTAAAGGCTGTAACTCTCCTGCCGGTCTCTGATGCTCAGCCTTGACTTGCTGACAAGTTAGGCACCTCGAAACGAAATCCGAAACATCACTCTTCATCCCTGTCCACTAGTAGATATCTCTCAAGTCACGATACATCTTGGTGGAAACTGGGTGAACACTATAAGCTGACTGATGTTCCTACTCTAGGATCTCGCACCTCAACCCATCGGTATCAGGTACACACAAACGAGTCCCAAAACGTAGCACACCCTGGTCATTAATCAAGAACTCCGAATCTTTACCCTGCCGAACATGCTCAAGAATCTCAGACAAACGGGTATCGTCGGGCTGTGCCTCACGAATACGATCAAGTAGAAGTGGACGGGCGCGGACATGAGCAAGCTTTCCCCCAGTGGAAGTGAACTCAAATTGTACTCTGCTGTCACACAAGATCTGCCAATCTGCAGAAGATTTTCTCTGAACTGCGCTCAATTGGGACAAACTATTCCCAGGCCTACGACTCAAAGTATCGGCTACCACATTCGCTTTGCCCGGGTGATAAAGGATTTCACAATCATAATCCTTCACAAGCTCCATCCAACGACGCTGTCTCAAATTCAGATCCCGCTGCTAGAAGATGTAATTTAAGCTCTGGTGGTCTGTGAAAATCTGACACGGCTCCCCGTACAAGTAGTGTCTCCAAATCTTAAGTCCAAAGACCACCGCGGCCATCTCAAGATCATGAGTGGGATAATTCTGCTCGTGATTCTTTAACTTCCGGGAAGCATAAGCTATAACTCTATCATGCTGCATCAATACACAACCGAGCCCCACTCGAGAAGCATCACAGTAAAAGACAAAACCGCCCGATCCAGAAGGCAAGGATAAAACCGGTGCGGTCGTCAACCGAGTCTTCAACTGCTGAAAACTCAGCTCGCATGCCTCAGTCCAAATAAAAGGAACTCCCTTCCTGGTCAGTCCGGTCAGCGGTGCAGCAATACTCGAGAAGTCCTGCACGAAACGGAGGTAATAACCGGATAAGCCCAAAAAGCTACGGACCTCTGTCACTGATACAGGTCTGGGCCAAAGCTGTACGGCTTCGATCTTCCTCGGGTCCATACGAATACCGTCTCCCGTAACCATATGACCCAGGAAGTCAACACTATCAAGCCAGAAGGCACACTTCGAGAATTTAGCAAACAGCTTGTGCTCTCTCAATATCTGCAACGCAATCCTCAAGTGCTGCTCATGCTCCTCTCAACTCTTGGAATAAACCAGAATGTCATCAATAAACACAATAATAAACTGGTCGAGGAACGGCCTGAAAATCTGGTTCATCAAATCCATGAACGCTGTTGTGGCATTGGTGAGTCCGAACGATATCACCAAAAACTCAAAATGCCCATAGCGGGTACGAAAAGCAGTCTTCGGAATGTCATCATTCCAAACCCGCAACTGATGATAACCCGATCTCAAATCAATCTTAGAAAAATGTCCCGCACTCTGGAGCTGATCAAACAAATCGTGAGATAAAGGATACATATTCCGCACCGTAACTCAGTTCAATTGACGATAATCAATGCACAATCTCAAACTGTCGTCCTTCTTCTTGACGAACAGAACAAGAGCTCCCTAAGGCGAAACACTCAGACGTACAAGTCCCCTATCGAGCAACTCTTGTAGCTAATCCTTAAACTCCTTAAGCTCCACCGGGGCCATCCGGTAAGGCGGTATAGAAATAGGCCCCGTGCCGGGGATCAAATCAATGCAAAACTTAATCTCACGCTCTGGCGGCAATCCAGGCAACTCATCAGGAAATACGTCGGGAAACTCTCTCACGATAGGAACCTGGTCTAATGAATCTACCGTGGCTCCAGTATCATGAATGAAAGCCAAGAATCCCCGACATCCACTCCTCAAAAGTCGACTAGCGCAAAAGGCTGAAATCAAACTGTGAGGGGCGGCACCACGGTCCCCCTGCACAATAAGAACTAACTCGCCCGGAAAACAAAACCTGACTGTCTTCTCGTGGCAGTCCACAGACATGTAGCAAGTAGCTAACCAGTCCATGCCAAGGAGAACGTCGAAGTCCAACATCTCAAGAAGGATCAAGTCGACGGACGAATCTCTATCTCCAATATGGATGGCACACGACTGAAACACGTGTCGCGCAATAAAAGACTCACCAACAGGAGTAGTCACAACAAGTGGTTGATCTAGCAAACATGACTCTCGGCCCAATCTCGGCATGAAGTGTGTAGAAACATACGAGTGCGTAGATCCCGGATCAAACAAAACGTGTGCATCGAAGGAACATACTGAAAGAGTACCTGAAACCACTGCATTGGATGCCTGCGCATCCTGATGAGTCAAAGCAAATACTCGAGCCTGCCCTCTACCGGCAATTGGCTGTCCTCCGCCTCTGCCACCCTGTCCTCTCTGAACAAAACCTCCGCGACCACGACCTCTCTGAGCAAAAGTCTGACGCGGAGCATCAACAAGCGTAAGAGGCAACACTCTCTAAGGTGAAGGTGGTACGGTAACATGTGGAACCGCTGCCTCCCTCCGGCATATCTCAGTACAATCTCTGATGCGGTGATGGGGACCGCCATACCCAAAACATCCAGGCGACGACTGCTGATCCTGTGGGTGTAAACTATATGTCTGGCCCCGTCTCATGCTCCGGCTACCCGCACGGCCTATAGCGAATCCACCGCGGCCTCTGCCAAACTGCCTCTGCGGTGATAAATCGGTACGAATCCTCTTCGGTTTCGGAATGACTGAAGTCTCAGAAATACGCTCCTCCACCAATAGGGATGCGTCCACTGCGGCTGCGTATGTATCGAAATGCTGGGTGCCGATGGAGAGGAATAACTGGGTACTCAGGCCTCGAACAAATCTCTTAATCCGCATCTCCTCAGTATCTACCAAATAAGGAGCATATACAAATAACTGGGTAAACTGAATGTCATACTCTGCCACCGTCATACCCGGAGTCTGGCATAACGACTCGAAACTGCGAGCTTGAGCATCCCTGACGCTCTGCGGAAGAAAATAGCAAGAAAAACTGTCACGAACTCAGCCCAGGTCATAGGAGAAAGACCTGCGGCTTTGCCCCTCTCTAAAGACTCGCACCAAGTCTGGGCAAGACCCTCCAGACGAAAACTCATGAACTCTACCCATCTCGCGTCGGAGCATCTCAATGAATGACAGATACTGGCCATCCGATCGATATACGACTGCGGGTCCTCAGCTGTATCGGTGCCGGTGAAGACCGGAGGCTTCAGCCTCATGAACTCAGATAATGACACGGTGATAATCTCCGTAGCTGCAGGTACGACTGCCTGAACCGTTGGCACCATCGCGGTCCCCGTAACAGGTGGGATAACCTCCTGTCGCTGTGCTTTACTGGCCTCAACTAACGAGCTTATCATCTGGCGCAAATCCTGCATACCGGCCTCTAGCCTAGTGATACGGTCTGTCGAAGGTGGATCAACCTGCTCCTGTACAACGGGCGTACCGTCCTGATCAGTCCTCATATCCGACGAGCCTGCCCTGACCTCGACTCTCGAGGCCACTCTCTGTGCCCTCGTAGTCTTCGGCGGCATAAGGGCTTGAAATGAAAAATGGATTTGATAAGAACATAGAAATCGAATCACAAGGATGTATATAATCACGGAAGGAATTTCATCCAACCAGTCCTAAGGTCACTTAGGCGGAGAACCGTGTCGTAAGTATGTTGCGGAACATACACACGCTACGTTATTCTGCTTATGCTACCTACTCCATTATACCAAGGTCATCCTACACTCCGAAAGGTAAAACCTAGCGCTCTGATACCAATTTTGTTACGACCCAATTTAGGCACGTGACCGGCACTTAAACCACATGACGTCAACAGGCGTAACACAATTTAAGTAAGTCGAAAACCCAGAAATCTAAACCATGAAAATAAGTAAGTGATAAAAATATTGTTAAAACATTTGGAAATCTTTAGTAAAAATCTTAAAGGTTAACTTTATTTTCTTAAAAATTTCGGCAGCACCTCCTTTGTAAAAACTAGCCCCGAAACGGGTACAAATATAGTATAAAAATAAAGCATCCCCAAACGGGAGCAAATCATGCTCAAAGGCGGAAACAACCAGCACAAGCATATATACGACGCCGTAGCGAAGAAATATACAATATAAATGAAAAACAGCATAAGGAGGTAAAACTACATAATAAAGGCCGGCTCACACGAGCTCGACACCTAGAGTCACAAAATATACAATATCGTCCTCACAACTCGTCTCTAAGTTAATACATGAAAGTGGTAGATGGAGAGTACTAGATACAATAAGAGATACAATGGATATAATTGGATAACCGCAACCCACCTATAGCAAAAAGGCTCACAGCCAATCGTAGCGGTATCCGGTGAAAAAGATACAGTAAGAAGCTCTGCCGCTTAACGCCATACAGGAGATTTCCCGTAGATGTTAAATCTACTCACCGATGATCTCGAGCTACGTGAATCCAACCACCTGCTTTCCTTTCTTCGTAGCGTCCGAAGTCCCCGCCTGTGATCCTATTACACACAACACAATAACGCGTGGATTTAGCAAACTACCTAATAATAAACGAACATAATGCCAATTAACGAATCGGTTCCCTTAAGCTATAAAAGGGTTCACTTAGCGGCTAACGTGTGTAGCGACATCATCAAAACAAACCCACAGCAAGCTACCCGAAACACTTAAACTAAGTCGGATCAATCATATCGCACTTTGCTGAAATGCCTAAAAGTAGCTAAGTGGTCCCAGATTTTACATAAAGTCAATATATAAAAATCTAGAAGTACCAGGCACCCCAAAATACCTACAGACAGCCACCCTAAAAATCCCAACTTTCCAGGCTTCTAGAAATCCGAGCTCGCCGGAAAATGCCTAAGTCTCACCGGCCAAAACAGGTGGGATTGGGTTCGGATTTCAGGTGAACACTTAGGGCTTCTAGTACAACACTACTACATTGTTAGATTTTACAGTAACAATTCCTGGTCAAAGCAGATTACAGTGACCCTAAAATGACACTAAAAGTACGATATGTGCTCAAAACTAAAGCTTTAGTGTTCTAAACGACAACCACTAAGCAACACAACATAATAAGCACCTAATTAACAGTTAGAGACCACTACTTTTCCACACTTGCTCAAAAACTTTAGCTTTCCATGTTCCAAGTCATCTTAGTGGCATTACTTGACTTTGTGAAGGGTTTTAGTGAGGTTTTGTGAAGATTTGCTTGGGTTTGTGATGATTTTTGGTAGGGTTTCAGTTTGAGGAGAGAGGAGATGGAGAAATATTTGGGAATGAGTGAGTGAGGTGCGAATGAGGGATTGAATATATGAAGGATGAGAGGGGGTGAGTGCAGGGTGAGTGTTTTTCCTTACACTTACTCTCTCTCTCTCTCTCTCTCTCTCTTTCTCTTCATTAAATGCAAACTATGCTTGCCATGCCCATTATTGACTCTCTCTCTCCTTCTTTCTCTCAAGTCAACCCAATTCAAACACTAACTCAAAAAAAAATTAAATAACTTAAATAATTACATAAAACTTAATGGAATGGAGTTAAGGTGCCATGGCTATTTAAGCATGGTTAACACTAATTAACCCTAGGTTAACATGCACAAATGTGTGCAAGCCCAAAATAAATAATAATAAAATAATAATAAATTTTTATAAAATATGTGAAAACTATTTTGGTTAACTTTTTATTAAAAACCCGCATTATCACTTAATTAACACTAATCGCATTCTAAGGTGTTACAATGAGTGATGCCGAGTTACCACTTTCGTTCTGGGGGCATGCATTGGAGACTGCAATATATCTATTAAACAAGGTTCCGACCAAAACTGTGCCTACAACTCCATATGAGATATAGTATGGGAAGACACCATCTTTTAAACGAGTTAGGATATAGGGTTGTCTTGCTTTTGTTAAAAAGTAGAATCCAGACAAATTCGAGACACGATCGGTTCTGTGTAACTTTATGGGGTATCCCAAACATTCATATGCGTATCTTTTTTCCCATAAGGAGGAACAAAGAATGTTTGTTTCTCATTACGCCACATTTTTTGAAAATGAATTTTTTACAAATGATACTGTTGGCAATATGGTAGAGCTGGAAGAAATTTCAGAGCCACAAACAAATACTGTCGATTTGGTTGAACCTAAAGTTTCAATAGAACCCAACGAACCTCAGTCACTTCGTAAATCTAGTAGAACTTCTCGCCCACCGGATAGATACTATGGTTTTCTGATTGACGGTGATAGAGAAGATTGCATCATAGATGATGATGACCTTACTAGTTTTCAGCAAGCTATCACAAATAGTGACTCAATGAAATGGCTGGATGCCATGCGATCCGAAATGGAATCCATGCACACCGACAAAGTATGGACTTTGGAGGTTACACCTTCTGGAGTAAAACCCATAGGGTGCAAGTGGATTTTTAAGAAAAAGATTTGTGTGGATGGACAAGTAGAGACCTATAAAGCTAGACTTGTCGAGAAAGGATTTCGTCAAAAACCAGGATTGGACTAGGACGAAACTTTTTCTCCCGTCGCAATGCTTAAATCCATTCGGATCCTGCTTGCTATTGCTGCTTACTAGAACTATGAAATCTGGCAGATGGACGTTAAAACAACATTTCTAAATGGTGATTTAGATGAATGTGTTTTTATGGATCAGCCGGAGGGCTTCATTGACAGTGGGAGCAGTGAAAAGGCATGCAGGTTGCTTAAATCCATCTATGGATTAAAGCAGGCATCATGGAGTTGGAACATCTGCTTTGATGATGCAATCAAAGAGTTTGATTTTATCAAAAATGTAGATGAACCTTGCATATATAAAAAGATTATAGGGAGTACAGTCACATTCCTCGTATTGTACGTGGATGACATTCTCTTGATAGGAAATGACGTTCCTATGCTACAATCGGTCAAACTGTTCTTATCGCAGACATTCTCAATAAAGGACCTAGGTGATGCTTCATGCATTCTGGGCATTAAGATATATAGAGATAAGTCTAAGAGATTGTTGGGATTGTCCCAATCGAGATATATAGACACCATACTAAAGAGATTTTGTATGGAAGATTCCAAGCGAGGTAATTTATCCGCTTGTCACGAGATCACCCTCTCCAAAGAGATGTCTCCAAAGACTGATGAAGAGAGGGCTCGCATGAGTATTATACCCTATGCTTCGGCGGTAGGATCTATAATGTATGCGATGTTATGTACTTGCCTAGATGTAGCTTACGCACTCAGTGCAGTAAGTAGGTATCACTCCAATCCGGGGGAGAAACACTGGACTACTGTGAAGAAAATTCTTAAGTACTTGCGAAGGACTAAAGAAAAGTTTTTGGTGTATGGTAACGGAGATCTCCAAATGGAGGCCTTTACCGATTCCAGTTTCCAGAGCGATAAGGATGACAACAAGTCCATCTCAGGGTTTGTATTTACCCTTATTGGAGGGACGGTATGTTGGAAGAGTTCCAAGTAAGATACCATCGCTGACTCTACGATGGAAGTTGAGTATATTGCTGCTAATGATGCCGCAAAAGAGACAGTCTGGATGAGGAAGTTCATTTCTGAATTTCAGGTGGTTCCATCCTTTGCTAATCCAATACCTTTGTATTGCGATAACAATGGAGCCATGGCTTTGGCGAGGGAACCGCGGTCCCATAAGAAATCCAGACATATCTTGAGGCGGTATTACTTGATCAGGGAGATAGTGGATCGCCAGGAGATCGAGTTGCGAAGAGTGGATAGAAAAGACAGCACAACAGATCCATTCACTAAGGCCATCCCTCAAGTCCAGTTTGAGAGACTGTTCGAGATGTTGGGAATGCGGTACGCCGGCAACTGGTTCTAGTGTAGACAGTGGGTACTTATTGCGCCAACTACAGGCCTTTAGTGCAAGTGGGAGATTGTTGGATATGTATGCCCTAGAGGCCTATATTATATAGGATGCTAGGGATAAGTATGAACAGAAACAATCTTGCTCAATATGATAGTATGCTATTTGGTTTACCTTTATCTTAACATGTGATGTGTTCTACTTTGTATTTCATATCTTATATACATATTGATAAAGCTCTTAGGATCTTTGCTTGACTACCAGGACTATGATGTAGATCATACTAGTAGGGCTTGGGTAGTCCACAAGCATATCCTTTAATTGTTCTTAGTTGAGGGAATATCGAGACAGGGCATCGATATTACCAGAGTAGACTGGTGTGTACGTTTCTTAACCCTGTATGGGGGAGATGGTTGATCCCACAACCATTGGTGTTTGACATCAAAGATTGTACACAGGTGCTCATTGGAGAATGGGTACACCGAACATGACTCGCCGAAAACTCCTGGATGGTATCATACCTATCGTCAGACAGCAGTTCTCTGGTGACACTTATACAGGTTAGTCTATAGACCTGAGATTGACATAGTGTCTTGTGTGGTTCCTACCGTGCTTTGATTTCCTCTCTACCACGGCTTTTCAGAGTCGTGCAGAAATGTGGATTTTGGGTACAGTCCCGAATCACATGGAGGCGGTGAGCGATAGGAGGGGTTTCGTCTCTCCCGGTATAGGGAGTTGATGTTGCGCTATACTCGATTGGCTATAACTGCAAATCTCTGGCCAGGGTTGCTGAGATTTACTAATAAGAGTTATCAGTAGTTTCTCAAACCGTTATGAGCCACATATCGGCATGACTTATCAAGTTATTGGGGTATCATGTTTACTACCCCTAGATTTTATATGCGACATATCAGACGAAAATACTGGACTGTACGGTAAGTATTACTTATAGGCTCGTTGGGGTTAGGATGAGTTCGCTCGTCGGCCACCTTTTAGACATGTACCTGGGTAGCCGTTACGCACAGCTAGTGCTGCTGACGGGCTTGTGGTTAAACTCACTGCCAGCGTACTGTCGAGTTTTTAGAGTCCCACACAGAGGGTTTTCCTGGTTTAGGTGAAATGATGTGGAGGTCGGCAGGGTTTCGAACATATACGTGTACTGGCTATACGGATAATGTTCGGAAGGATAATACCGGTAGGTTTTGGTTTAAGCCGGATACCAGTATTATATTATTGGATTATTGGTATCTCATTGTATTCGTATTTTTTGGAATACGAATACGGGTATATTTATACGATATACGGTGAGGGGCATTCTTGTAATTGTATAAGAAGGGCTTCTAGAAGGAGACACATCATATATGGATTTTTATTTTGTGAAAATAAAATAAATCAGGTGGAATTTGGAGACTTTTCCAAGCATGGATGAAAGTATGGAAAATGAATATTGTATTCATTTGGCTTCACTATTGAAGCATGGTGGGTTATTTTTCCATAAAATAATCCATGCTTCAATTATTTGATTTTGAGCCATATCATTTCATTCATGCTTGACCTAGCTCATTCTAACTCTCACATTCTCTCTCCAAGTTATCTCCTCCCTCAACCTCAAGCCTAACCCTTCACATGAGCTGTGAATCATAGGTTTAGAGATCAAATAATCCTCTAAATTAACTCTACATCATCTAAGTAATCTCTCTTAGCAAGCTTAACTTCTTAGTTACCTTTTTAGAGGAGGTTGAAGCTTGATCCAAAGCTCTCGGATGGATCTTCTTGAAAGTCGACCTTAGCACTGTCAAGGGGTTCAAGAGGCATCAAGCATGCCAAATTTTAATTTTTCTAGGTGCTAAGCTAGGCTAACAAGATCACTACTAGAATTTTAGGTTTTTCCTTTGTGATGTGATGAAGCTTAAGAGAAAGTTTAATAGCATACAACCTTTGTAGTTCATGGCCTTCTCTTCAAAAGCTCCGGGATGAAGTCCACGCGACTCTTCAAGGCTCCTCTCTAAGTTGTACGAACCTCTTTTGTGATCTTCGCGCCAAAGACGATCCACCCGAAGTCCACAAGCACAAGCTTTTCACTACACTAAACACTTTTTGTGTAGGAAACACACCACACCAAATTGCTAGTTTGGTGTGGGATGATGAAGTAGGGAATAAGTAAAGCTCACTAAGGTCTCACAAGCTCAATAATTCACATCTCATATGAGGGTTTTGAGCTTGGATGTGAGGTGAAGAAAATTGTAGAGAGCAAGAGAAGAAAAGAGCTCATGAAAAATGGCTAAGGCATGAACTATGAAGCAAGTGTGGTATTAGTGAGCTAATGATATTAGTTAAGATATAATTATATCACATATAATATATATCACATTATTAAATCAACACTTGATCTAATAATCCGGTTATATCACATATAACCGACTAATATCATTAATCTGAATATCACATTATCAAACCAACACTTGATTCGATAATCCGGTTATATCACATATAACCTGACTGATAACAGATAACTGCCAGATTACAATACGGTATCACATACTCGTATTTAATCAGGCCCACACACATATCACATATGTGTCCTACTTCGTTTCACTTGAACCAGGAAACTTCTGTGTGGGACTCTAAAGACTCGTCAATACGCCAGCTGTAGGTGATGATCACATCAGCCACCTACAAGCCGTCAGCGGTACTAGCTGGACGTAACGGCTACCCGGATATTAAGCGATATGAAGATCAACAAGCAAGCTCGTCCATACTCTCCATAAAGCCTATCAGCGACACTACCGTACAGTTCGGTCTCTTCGTCTGATATGACGCATATCATGTCTAGGGGTGGTAAAACATTAGCCCACAGTAACGTGATAAGTCATGCTGATGTCTGGCCTATAACGGTTTGAGAAACTATTGATAACTCTTATCAGTAAATCTCATCAGCAGCCCTGGCCAGGGACTTCCAGTTTTATCCAATCGAGCATAGCGCAACATCAACCCCCAATACCGGGAGAGACGAAACCCCTCCTATCGCTCATTGCCTCCATATGACTTGGGACTGTACCCAAAATCCACCTGTTTGCACGACTCATTTGAGCCGTGGTAGGGAGGAAATCAAAGCACAGTAGGAGCCACACAAGACTCTATGACGATCTCGGGTCTACAGACTAACCTGTACCAGTGTCACCAGAGGACTGCTATCTGACGATAGATATACTACCAACTAGGAGTCCTCGGCGAGTCCGTTCGGTGTACCCATTCTCAAATGAGCACCTGTATACAATCTTTGATGTCATACACCAATGGTCATGGGATCAACCATCACCCTCTAAGGGACAAGAAACGTACACACTAGTCTACTCTGGAATATCGATGCCCCAGTCTCGATATTCCCTCGACTAGGAACTGATTAAAGGATGTACTTTTGGACCACCTTGGCCCCACTAGTATGATCTCATCATAGTCCTGGTAGTCAAGTACATATCCTAAGGGTTTTATTAACATGCGAGAGCAAGACATTATAGAATACCAGTCATCATGTTAAGATAAAAGTAACCAGATAGCACAATATCATGTCGAGCAAGAAAGTTCTTTATATATATGTCCAAGCATCTACTATAATATACATCACATGTACAATAATGGCCTCTAGGGCAAACATATTCCTAACAATCTCCCACTTTCACTAAGGCTATGTGCTGTAGTATCTCATACCCAACATCCAAAAAAGTCTCTCAAAATATATCTGGGGGAGGGCCTTCGTGAGTTGATCCGCTACGTTGTCCTTCATGTCAACTCTCCTGACCTAGATCTCCCAGCGATCTACTATCTCCCTGATCAGGTGAAACCGCCTCAGAATATGTCTGGATCTCTGATGGGACCTGGGTTCCTTAGCCAAAGCCACCGCTCCATTGTTATCACAATACACAGGTATTGGATGCTCAATGGATGGAACCACACCAAGCTCAGCAATGAACTTCTTCATCCAGACAACCTCTTTGGCAGCATCGTTGGCAGCGATGTATTCAGCCTCAATCGTCGAGTCTGCTACGGTGTCTTTCTTGGAACTCTTCCAACACACCGCCCCTCCGTTGAGGGTAAAGACAAAACCCGAGACCGACTTACTGTCGTCCATATCAGTCTGGAAGCTCGAATAGGTAAAGGACTCCACCTGGAGTTCACCGTTACCATACACCAAGAACATTTCTTTAGTCCTTCTCAAGTACTTAAGAATGTTCTTCACAGCTGTCCAATAGTTCTCCCCAGGATCTGATTGATACCTGCTCACTACACCTAGTGAGTAGGCTACATCCGGTCTGGTACATAACATCGCATATATGATAGATCCTACTGCCGAAGCATAGGGTATACCTTGCATGCGAGCTCTCTCCAAATCGATCTTGGGAGACATCTCTTTGGAGAGAGTGATTCCTGAGCAAGCGGGTAAATTACCTCGCTTGGTATGGTGTCTATGTACCTGGATTGGGACAATCCCAAAATCCGTTTAGATCTATCTCTATAGATTTTTATCCCCAGGATATAGGAGGCATCACCAAGATCTTTCATCAAGAACTTGAGTGATAAGAAAAGCTTGACCGAGTGTAGCATAGGAATATCATTCCTTATCAAGAGTATGTCATCCACGTACAATACGAGGAAGACCACCTTACTCTCTACAACCTTTTTATATATAAAAGGTTCATCTACATTTTTGATGAAGTGAAACTCTTTGATAGTTCATCAAAATAGATGTTCCAACTCCGCGGCGCCTAATTTAACCGTATATTGATTTAAGCAGCTTGCACACCTTTCCGCTGCTCCCACTGTCTACGAAGCCCTCTGGTTGAGTCATGTACACGCTTTCTTCTAAATCACCATTTAGAAAGACGGTCTTAACATCCATTTGCCAGATTTCGTAGTCATGGTATGCAGCGATGGCAAGTAGGATCCGGATGGACTTAAACATAACCACTGGAGAAAAGGTTTCATCATAATCCATATCTGGTCATTGACGAAAATCTTTTGCAACAAGTCTAACTTTGAAAGTCTCAACTTTTCTATCTACACCAAGTTTCTTCTTAAAGATCCATTTGCTCCCAATGGGTTTTACCCCTTCGGCAGCAACTTCCAAAGTTCATACTTTGTTGGTGTACATGGATTCCATCTCAGATCGCATTGCATCCAGCCATTTCACAGAGTCCCCACTCGTGATGGTCTGCTCGAAGCTAGTTGGGTCATTGTAACATTTTGAAAATTTAGAAATAAATAAAATTAACCAATTAAATAATAAAATGATAAATTATAAAGGTTATTAAAACCAAATAAGACAATTTCATAAAATGTATGTAAAACAAATTAAATTACAATTTTAGTATGCAAAATAAATAAATTATAAGGGTTTTAATGTGAATTTTAGCTTCATTTTAATAAAAAGGGTGTTTTATAATAACACAAGTTGTGAAGGGTTTCTATGTAAAGTTTAGGAAATTGTGCAAATGGGAAATTGTTTAGGGTGTAAGTGAAAATGAGGTAAATTAGGTTTTTGTTCAGAAATTTTATCTTAAGATAAATCAAAATGGAAGGATAATGCATTGCCACCACCTTCTTACATGCACAACCCACACCCCACACCTCCTCCTTGCATGAGGATGGCACATCTAGGTAATTGACACCTCCTCCTACCACCCCTCTCTTCCCATCACCATATATATTAAGTGTTCAGATCGTTAATCCAATTAAACTTTTGAAAATTCCCAACCAAAGTGAAAGAAAACACTTAAAATTCAAAAAGAGAAATAAAGGAGAAAAGAAGTGAAGAAGAAGAACTAGACAAGGAGTTCATCATCAAGCTAGGACTAGGAGTTTGTGCATCTTGGACATTGTTATTCCAACAAGTTATTGTAGGTAAAATCCTCATTCACAGTAGAGATTTAAATTCTGGAATTAGTTTAAGTTTGAAATCAAAAGTCTATAATATCGTATTTTAGGTATAACTAAGTTCTGTTTGAATCTGCTATTGTTTAGATAAAAGTTAACTTAACTAAACAGTGCCAAATTGTTGTATAATGGACCTAGAACAAACTATAGGAATACGAGCAGGGGAGCTCGGATTTTGGCCGGCGACCATAAGAGTAATTCCGGCATCGCCGGATTTGTAGGGAGCTAGGGTGTTTTGGGTTGTTGGGTAGGTTTCTGTATAGAATTTTGGTCATTTTGGTATTGTTTAATCAAGTTAGTTTAACGGTATATAAAATTTGAAAGCTAATATCGGAAAAGGTATCTAAAAACCCAAAATACGACACGGTTAAAACGTATCGCGATCTGTTTTCTGTCGTGATGCAGAGTTGGGTTAAGTGAGGATGAGTGTTAGATTGTTTGCTATAGTCGTACGTAGTGTAGTTAGCACGTATAACTTGTATTTCTTGATTTTACCGTATCGGAATATAACCGTTTTTTTATACAAGTTATATTTAATATTAGATTTGAGTTCGGGAGTTTCGGAGGCGGTAAGGAAAGGAAAAGGATTGGCGATTCTTGAGTAGATACGACGTATTTCCGGTGAGTAGACTAAACATCTACCGGGGAATTTTGTAGAGATGGCGTGTTACGCCCGTAATTTATTTAAATAAATGCTTTACTTTTGTATGCTAAAATGATAATATGCACTCATATCTACATATACCTCACTTTAGTTGTTAGAACACTGCACAATTATCGACGAGTTATGCCGCACGTGCACATCTTTATATGTTACACTACACCTCGTCGATATTAACATGTCACTTTTACACTAAGTATTCATCTTGTTAAATATGATTCCTATCATACCTAAATTATTAATAATAGTGGTAACTTGCATAAATGACATCATGTTTATCATCCGAGTATTGTAAGTTGATATAGGAAGCTTTATATTATTGAGAATTTATGGTTTGAGTTTTCCTATACCATTACATAAATCCAGTGATTTCATGATTTATGTGACACGTCCACCATGAGATGTTTTTATCATTTGAGTTTAGTCCGAACCGAGTCGGTGGGTATACGGTTACGGATTTACAGTTTTATCCATACTGAGTCGGTCGGGATACAGTTGGATACATGGTGGACCCGGTCGAGACCGAGGGGAAGGATAGCTGCATTTGAGGCGTGGGAGCCTAGCGAGGTTACTCGATACCGGAGATAGTGGTGAAATACGGCGGATATCTAGATGATACCGACCGGTATTGTTTATTACAGGATCGTTCGAGGAATGATGTCTAAGAGAAAATGGAAGTTTTGTGTCGATGATGGACACGGAAAGATGAAATTATTGGAAATAAACGATGAGATTTCAATTCTGGTTATGTGATTCGTGGTACAGATTCATGTTTTCCATATGCTATCATACATTATACTTGTTCTCATTTCAGTTAGTGTGATCGTCATATTTACATTATTAACCGTTATATGTTAGTTATATTCACTGAGTTGGCAACTCACCCCCGTTGTGCCACAGTTCCTTGCAGGGGTAGAGTGGACAGTTAGCCGCGGTGTAGATCCACTTTTGCAGCTTTTATCGCATCTTTTGGATAGGTGGGTTACATATGTAGTAACCTTCTCTTTTGATATTGTATCATTGTATCCAGAAAATCTCCATCGGACCTTGTACTATGACTTAGAATGAAAGATGGGTATATGTATATTATTTAACAGGTGAGATCGTTGTTATATTAGCCGATATTTCTTTTATTCATATCTGTGATTCTATTGGTCTCATATAAGTTGTAAATTTTATTCCGCCGTTGTATTTTGTTGATCCCAACCAGGGATGCAACCAAGCTTAAAACTTTAAACTTTCTTTTATTATGAATTCATTATTAAGCTACTGTTAAATACATAAAACGGTGATTTTTACTTATAAACTAAATTTTTATAAAGAATTCCGCAAAAAGGATTTTGATCTTGGTTTCGGCTTACTCGGGTTGTATATATATCTTTAGATATTATACAATCTAAGTGCCAGTCACATCCAAACTTTGGGTCGTGACAGTCATCATCTTCCATGATGCAATCCTCGCTCCCCACCATCAATGAGAAAACCGTAGTATCTCTCAGGTGGATGAAGAACCCTACTAGATCGGCGGAGAGGCTGAGGTTCGATGGGAACTATTGAATTCTCTGGTTCTACCAAATCTTCTGTTGTAGTTCGTGTAGCTAGAACCTCTTCCAGTTCTACCTCAAGGCCACTAATTTCTTTAGCAAGAAATTCCTTTTCTAAAAAAGTGACATGCCGAGAAACAAACACCATTTGCTCCTCGGTGTGGTAGAAGATATACCCTTGTGAGTTTTTGGGATATCCTACAAACTTGCACAGAACAGACCTTGCCTCGAGCTTGTCCGGATTGTGCCTTTTGACATAGGCCGGACAACCCCATATCTTAACATAATTAAGATGTGGTCTCTTCCCCTTCCATATCTCATATGGAGTGGTAGGCACTGATTTGGTAGGGACCATATTCAATAGGTGCGTGGCTGTCTCAAACGCATACCCCCAAAAGGAAACAGGTAACTCAGCGGTGCTCATCATAGAGCGCACCATATCCAATAGGGTGCGATTCCTCCGCTCCGATACACCGTTGTGTTGTGGTGTATACGGAGGAGTAAGCTGAGAGAGAATCCCATTCTCTTTTAGATAGTCACGGAATTCTGTGCTCAAATATTCTCCTCCTGGATCAGATCGAAGGAATTTAATAGTTTTACCCGTCTGCTTCTCAACTTCATGCTTATATTCTTTGAATTTCTCAAAAGGTTTAGACTTGTGTTTCAACAGGAACACATGTCCGTATCTTGAGAGATCGTCAGTGAATGCAATGAAGTATGACGAACCATTCCTGGCATGTGTAGACATGGGACCGCATACATCACTATGTATCAGTCCCAAGAGTTCTATAACTCTTTCTCCGTGTCCTATAAACGGAGTTTTGGTCATCTTGCCTTTGAGACATGACTGGCAAGTTTCATAAGATGAAAGTTTAAAATATCCATCCTTATGTAACTTGGCTAGCTGTGTCGCATTGATATGACCTAGTCTACAATACCACAAGAAGGATTCATTCATTTCTGAACTTTTCCTCTTGTGTGTGTTCTATACATTAAGAACCGTATTTTAATTCAGAACGTATAATCCGTTACATAACGCATCAAACCCAATCAACACTTAATTTAAGTAAATGTTCATAACATTATTCTCCACTACAAAATTATATCCTTCTTTATCTAATAAAGAAATTGATATTAAATTGCATATCATAGAGGGTACGTAATAATAGTCGATCAGGATCAATGTATTTCTAATTGGCAATACAAGGTGATATTCACCAACTGTTTTGGCTGCAACACTTGCACCATTCTATACTTTTAGAGAATGATCACATTTTCCCAGTTCTCTACCTTTCCTTAGCCCATGCAACAAATTGCATATATGGGATCCCGATCCGGTATCTGATACCCATGACGTAGAGTGTACTGAGAAACAGTTCTCTATAATTAACACACCCGAAGAAGATACATCAACGTGCTTATTTTTTGATTGGGTGGCGCGGGAATCTGGATATACCCCTATTTCCTGCTCAGACTTATAACACTTATAAGTTGGAGAGGAACTAACGTTCCCCTGCCCTGTATAAAATGAGGATTCGGTCAATACATCCATATTATTATCTTGATTAAGTCGTGACATTGGTTGCTGCCTGGAGAGAGAGAGAGAAGGAAACGCGTTAGCGTGCGCTCTTTGCAAGATTAGATTGGTTATTATTTTATCTAATCAGGATGGCTCCCACTATTTTTATCAAATCTTCCTTCAAACCCTAAATGGTAAGACCAGCCGGGATTAATTACACCAAACAAGTTCGCCAATCTTTCAGCTAGGCCAGTGCTGGTACTTTGAGAGAGGTTCCCTGTGCTTTCGCACGGACTTAATTAAAATAAACCTCGTTTTCCCAGGGGCGTAACCCTGTTAACACCTTTCTAGACACCTACTTGATCGGCTAATTATTGTAAGACTACAGTAGCGTCCCAGCCGTCTTTCCGAGGCCAAAATGCGGAAACGAAAATTTTTCTTAACTTGAAAACCGGCACTATCGTATCCTTAAATCCCGAATCGAATCATTAACCTACAACTAGCTATCTAGAGAAGGGATAGAAGGCTATACCGATCGATCCGTGTCCTTCGGTCTTCGGCCACCATCCCAAGCTCCTCGCGGTATCTCCGAGCTCGATCTCCTCGTCTGAAAGGGCACCACATCTACGATTCTTTTTACGGGCTCCCGCTTCATCCGAAGCAACTCGGGCACGAAGTATGCTAGCCGACGTGTCCAAGGTGTTGTAGAGAATGTTTGTGATCACTTTATCTCTTGCATCCATGGCTTGGAAGGAGGTTAGAGGTGTTGCCATTGATGGAGATAAAGAGCTAGAGAAAGAAGAAGAAGAGAATAGCTTTTCTTTTCTTATGTTGTTATAATAAAAGGAGAGAGTGTTATGAAACAATTCAAGACCATTCCTTCTCATGGCAGCCCCCCTCTCTCTCTCCTCTCATCAAATCAACACAAATCAAACATCAAATATGACATATTTGCTAAAAAAGAGACCATGAGTCATGATATATGTCTATGTCACAATTAATGCATTTCATGATGAATTCTAGCTCATTATTTCCATCATCCAAACATTAATCCAAATGTTTGGTCTAACAAGAAAATCCGGCAACATCTAAAGTAAACTCGTGACGGATTACAAGGATACCCCTCACCTGTATATACATACCTGCATCCGCATTCCGACTGAATGCGAATGCGATGAGACTAAAGTAATCCAACAAATCTAATATTAGGATCCGGCTTAAACCAAAGCCCACTAGTAAGATCCGTCCGATCATGATCCGTGCAATACCGCACGTATATGATCGAAGCCTGCCATATATCATACGGCCTCTACAACGTTTCGCCCAAAACTTGAGAAACTGTCTGTGGGGGACTCTAAAGACTCGTCAATACATTGGCTGTGTATTTAACCACTAGCATGTCAGAGGTATTAGCCGTACGTAACGGGCTACCAAGCATTGACCAAAAGGGAGATCGATGAGCGAACTCATCCTGACACCCTACTGAGCCTGTTAGTGACAATATCCGTACAGTCTAGTCCGTTCGTCTATGAGCATCGAATGGCGGGCCTAAGGGGTTGGTAAAAGTCAGACCCCTAAAAGCGGTACAAGTCATGTCGGAGTGTAGCCCAAAACACCCTGAGATACTACTGGAATACCTACCACTAAATCTCCTGTCTCGGCCGAGGGCTTTGTGTAATGGCTCTCCTAGACACAGCGCGATCTCACCCCCAATACCGGGAGAGACGAAACCCCTGCCGATCCGCTCACTGCCTCCATGTGGCTCGGGACTGTACCCAACTAAAACCTGTTTGCACGACTCCTTTGAGCCGTGGTAGGGTGTAATCAAAGTACAGTAGGAACTCACACGAGACAAATGACGATCTCAGGTCGATGAACTAACCTGTACACATGTCACCAGGGAACTGCTATCTGACGTGAAATATAATACCAACTAGCATGTTCCCGACGAGTCCAGTCCGATGTACTCATAACCCAATGAGCACCTGTATACATCTTAGGTGAACCAACTGACACCAATGGCTTGTGAGACCGGCCACCGTACCTCGTCGGGGTCTCGACTGTATACACTAGTCTACTAATGGAGTATCGATGCCCAGTCTCGAAACTCTCACGACTAGGGACCTTTTGAGGATGTGCTTATAGACCCCAGCTCCCACGTATATGATCGCCATCATACTGCTGGTCGTGAAGCAAGAATCCTAAGGGCTCTATCAGTGTGCAATAGCGACCTGTAAGGTCACCTAAAGCAGTACACGATGATAAAGACAAACCATGGTAGCATACTATTCTCCATCAACGTGTAATAGTGAACCACAGTGTCACCTAAAGCATATACACGATGATAGAGACAAACCAGATAGTATACAATCATCTCGAGTAAGACTGTCCTACCGGTATAGGTCCTCCCTCAATCATTGCAATCACGTGCCTGTGATCCAATAATTAACTCTGAGGGCACTATATCCAACAATCTCCCACTTGCACTCAAGGCTAATTATTGCGATGTCGCATACTCACAGCCCGTGTGATACCGAACACCTAACTCCTCTACTAATCAGTCTCACAAAGCTCGTTTGCGAAACTATTGCATTCGAGAAATAGCCTCAGCTAGTGGATCCGCCCTGATGTTTCTTTCTATGTCTCTCTTTATCTTAAGTTCGCGGAGAAAGCCATCTCCCGAAATGAGCAATACTTGTCTTAGAATATGTCTGGATATCTGATGGGACCCAGCTCATAAATGAACTCTAAATCCAAACTTCTTAGACTGTATCGTCAACAGAAACCAATCAGTATCCTGCGCCATACCTCCCTCAGTATCCGCTTGGACCACCTGTCTAAAATACTGCCCATCGTCAGAGGGAAAACTATAACACTGACAGCCACTCTGTCATCCAGGTCACCTTGGAAGCCTGGAGTGATAACCGTCTCCCGAAAGAGGCTGCCGTTATCATATCCCTAGAACATCCACTTATGTTCTAAAACTGCCTCCGAATGTTTCTCCGGGATTGGATCAATATCAACTTATTGCATCTACTGGAAAAACAACATCTGGTGTGGTACTTGACATCTCATGATTGACTCAATTTCCTAAACAAGTGATCAGCCAATTGTTAGTTATATGTATGCCCTAGAGGCCATTACTATACATAGGATGTATATTGTAGTGGATGCTTGGACATATATAGGGAGGACTTTCTTGCTCGACATGATAGTATGCTATCTGGTTGATCTTTACCTTAACGTGTACACTGATTGTCTCTCTGTTACATGTTGGTAAAGCCCTTAGGATGTGTACTTGACTACCTGGACTATGATGCGGATCATACTAGTGGGGACATGGTAGTCCATAAGTACATCCTTCAAAGTCCCTAGTCGTGGGTATATCGAGACGGGGCATCGATATACCAGAGTAGACTAGCGTATACCTTCTCGACCCATACAGATGGGCGATGGATGATCCCATATCCATTGGTGTTTGACATCAGAGATGATATACGGGTGCTCAGTGGAGACTGGGTACACTGGACGGACTCGCCGAGAACTCCCAGATGGTATTATACCTTACGTCAGATGGCAGTTCTCTGGTGACACTGGTACAGAGTAGTCTGTTGATCCGAGATCGTCATAGAGTATTGTGTGGTTCCCACTGTGTTTTGATTTCCACCTTACCACGTCCAAGAGGGCGTGCAAAATGGTGGTTTTTGGGTACAGTCCCGAATCACATGGAGGCAATGAGCGATAGGAGGGGATTCGTCTCTCCCGGTATAGGGGGTTGATGTTGCGCTGTGTTCGATTGGCTATAACCGGAAATCCCTGGCCAGGGTTGCTGAGATTTACTGGTAAGTGTTACCAGTAGTTTCTCGAACTGTTATAGACCTCATATCGACACGACTTATCGAGCTATTGGGGTCTGACGTTTACCACCCCTAGGCGAGATATGCGACATATCAGACGATCAGACCGGACTGTACGGTAGTGTTACTGGTTGGATTCACTGGAGTGTGAGCGGGCTTGCTCGTCGATCTTTTGATCGCTCAATACCCGGGTGGCCGTTACGTTTAGCAGACCGCTTGCGGCTTGTGGGTGTTTGATATGATCATCATCTGCTGCCGGCGTATTGACGAGTCTTTAGAGTCCTACACAGAGGTTTCCTGGCTCAAACGAAACGAAATAGGAGCGCATATGAGATATGTGCGGGACCGAGAATAATGCGTGTATGTGATACCGTATTTCATTCTCGCGATGAATGTATCGAATGGTTGTATGCGATATAACCTAGTTATCGAATTAAGGATTGATTCGATAAGCCGATACATTGGATACTAGTCGGTTATGTACGACATGACCGGATCATTGAATCAAGTGTTGATTTGATGATTTAATGCATAATTATATATTTGATATATTACTTTGCATTAACTAGTATTGGTTCACTTTAAATGGATTTTCTCACTTGAAGTTCACAAGTTGTATATGTGATATACTTTTGTGCAAATGATTGTATCATGTTTGATGATACATGTTTACTTGGTTAAGTGTAAAGAATAAACCATGGTTAAACTAATGATTAGGGTTTTGTTTATCCATTATTTATTTATTCATTTATTTGTTTATTTCATTTAGAAAAGATAATGAGAATGGTGGCTTATTTTGTAGTTTTGTGGAAACTTCATGATATATTGAAAGCTTGACCATTCTTGTTCTTTTCCTAAACCTAACCATTAACCCTAACCATGGTTTATTCTCTACACCTAACTAAGGTTAAGACTATGATAAGTATCATATTGGTTTTTATTTTAAAATAACTTATCATAATATCATCTTCTTCTTCTTCTTCTTCTTCTTCTTCAAGAAGAAAACCTAGACTTCATCAATGGTGACTTGATGAAATGAGTGAGAAATCCAATTCTAAAGTGAACCCACTTCCTATTTCTTCATCCTCTACCTCTTGCCAAGTAGTACAGGGTGTTCTCTTCACAAGTTTCATGACTTGGTGAAGTGGGAGCTTGATCTAGTGATGCCTCGACGTAGATCATCTTCGGCACGAAGCCGACGACCTTGCCCGCCCATTTCTCCGATGAAGCCGACGCTAGAGCCCGGGTTTCCATTTGGACAGCGAGGAGACTTCATTGCGGAGCTATGGAGGTGGAGGACCGGATCTACAAAGGTTGTATTTCCGTTCTTTTAGTTTAGTTGTAAACTAGTTTCATTGTTTCGCCTATATATCTAGTTAACGATCCGTATTAGGGTTTCTCGGCACCCGTAAAATTTGAAATTGGCATGGTTGATTCCTTGTGAGACTTCATTAGTGTGCCTAGGAACCCTACAGTGGTATCAGAGCCTAGCTAGAGCCTTAGACGATGCCTAGACGACGTTTGAGACCCGATCGGACATCGAAACCCTAATACAATATGCTCTCTGGACTTGTTTCAATTTCTGGGATTTTTCCAGATTAAAAATATGCAGAAAATTCAGCAGGGAATTGTAAGAATTACTGTGAAGCCCGTACCCATGATTCCCTCATTGCGCGGTGGAACCGCGGCACAAGCATGGCTTGTGCGGCGGTTCCGCGGCCAAATTGTCATATCATCCAACAATTTTTGCACAGTAATTCATGTTTTCAGGTGCTGGATTTTCTGGGAATTTTTAATATTTATTCAAGAGTTGAATATTCTGAGTTGTTTTGGGGATTCGTTTATTCGATTGGATTATCGGACTTTGTCTATTGGATTTCCGGATAATTTTTGAATATGTTAAAAAGTTCGACCGGATATAAATACCCAACTTTTCCCCTGCCGGGAAATTTCCAAGTGTTGGATTTTTCCGTGGTTTAAAGACGTTCTAAGTAGTGCAAGTAACGCGATGGACCCTCTAGAAGACAACAAACCTTAACTCGATTATGTGACCGTCTTGAACTGCCCTTTGAACCTTCAGCTTTGGGGCAGTACGGCGTGCCACATGTGAGGCGTTAGCTTGACCCTTCTACGGCTGGACCGTTGGTACTGAGGCACGAAGTGAATGTCTTTGAACTTATTTCATGAGTTGAGCTGTATCGGGAAAACTTGGGTGTTCGATTGTTCGATCAGAAAGTTTAACATTTTCTATCTTATCCGGAATGTGATACAATAATTGGAATTCACAAGTTATTATGAAATAACTGAATGAATGTTATAAATCTAGTGGTTTAGTCTCACTTGATCGGTTGCCACGGAATTTTGATGTGATCAAAAGTCCGTCGCAATCACGTAGCGTACGCGGATACTCGCCGGATAAACTTAATAGACAGCCTCGCTCCATAGCCCCGACCAAGTGACTGTAGGAGAACCCCGTCGCCGAAAGCATCCATTCGGGTGCTCGCTGCAGCGGTGTTCCGCCTTGGTGCACTTTGTCGACGGCGTAGAGGGTGCGGCCGCCTACTGAAGTTTGCGACAAGCATTCGATCAGGATGTCGGGAATCTTGTTGAATTGCCCGACTTTATATTGAAAAGTGTTTTCGATTTTGAGACTAAAATACGGGGTTTATAATTGTTAGGCATGTGATGTCTAAGTATTTCATTTGATTAGGCATGCGATGTCTAAAGAGGTTGCGGATTCCAACTGTTGTAGTTTTACACTTTCTTATCTATGACCGTAAGTGTAATATGTGATATCGCCGGTTTCGTTGCTATATGTCAACGACAATTGGGATGTGCATATTTACTTACGTTGATGACATGTGATGTTATGTGTTGCTGGATATGTTATATTGGATCGTCGTGTTTGAATAGCCGGGGTTTTTTATGTGAGATGAGTGTTTTTCATTTTCATTCATGTAAAAACTTGTATGTAATATTCTTTTATTGGGGCACTTCCAGGTTGTGGAAGATGTCACCCTTTGTATATTATTTACTTTTCCGCACTAGGATAGACCCAAGGAGGGGAGCACAAGTAACCGGGTTCTGGAGTCCAGTGGGAGACCAACTCGAGGAGTCGAGTCCGGGTCTCCTAACTCCAGAATTGGTAGGGTTGCTTGCCGCTCTCGTAGGGGTCTAGGGATGTGGGTTTGGCTATTTATCACCACCGTGGAATCCGTGTTTTATACTGGCTCGTATTGAAAACACGGACGTCCTAGTATATCCAATATTTCATATGATTCTTCTGCTGCGATATCTGTGATGTGATCATGTGATGTTCTGTGATAGATACAGTATATAGTATATATGATATATTATATAGACGTTACTTATGTTTTACACCCGTGCTAGCCCTGTCCTGCTCTGCCGTTAGTCACCTAACCTAACGGTGCACGAGGGGACATCGAGGCGAATGCGGATGGCATAAGTGTACGTCGTATTTATCTGTGATGTTTAGGTAACTTAAATGATGGGACTTCATTAATGTGATTAATGAAATAAAATAAACCTAAAGATGTTGTAGAATCGAATTTCAAAAATAAAACAGGTAGCTACAGTTCTTGCTTTGCACAGCGGTATATGTGATATATCCTGCACCTTATTCGATAAGGAAAGGACCGAGATCCCTTCACCGGGAGTGACTCCTTTAGCAATAACTGGCAGATGCTACACACTCGGTTTGTCTTTTGATTGCTTTTAAGTGTTTTTGCTTTGCACAGTGATATATATGATATATCCCGCACCTCATTCGACGAGGAAAGAACCGACGATCCCTTCACCGGAAGTGACTCCTTTAGCAAAACTAGAAAAGCCTCAAAAGCACTCCATTTAAAAAAATCGTTTGATTCTACAACGATATCAAGTTCATTACGCAATAGGTTTTCAGAAAAACCTGTCGTAGCCTTCCGTCATTTCAGATAAGTTGTATATAGTATTCGTGCTGCATTTGTTGGCTTTCGTCAAGGTGCAGTGTGCGGTAGCTATATGCTGCTTATCTGCCAGCATACGATGCGATTGGATTAGGGTAGTCGTGCGGCTTTGTTGGCTTTCGTCAAGGGTCGTGCGGGTAGGTTTAATTCAATCAAGAAATGTACGGGTTGAACTTGACTAGCGGGCTATGGTTTGTTGGCTTTCGTCAAGGTCATAGCACGTTAGGGGCAAAATATTATCGGGAATTTCAAGTGTTGAAATTTGCAATGAGATTGCATACCTTCTATGAGATAGTTGGATCCCGATACCCGTTGCGAGTAAGACTTACTCCTGGGAGAGTTTTATACATTACAATTAGCCGATCAAGTAGGTGTCTAGAAAGGTGTTAACGAGGTTACGCCTCTGGGAAAACGAGGTTTACATTAATTAGGTTCGTGCGAAAGCACGGGGGACCTCCCTCAAAGTACCGACACTGGCCTGGCTAAAAGATTGGCGAACTTGTAGTGTGTAATTAATCCCGGCTAGTCTTTCCTTTTAGGGTTTGAAGGAAGATTTGACAAAAACAGTGGGAGCCATCCTGATTAGATAAAATAATAACCAATCTATTCTTGCAAGAGCGCACGCTGAGTGTTTTCTTCTCTCTCTCTCCAGGTAGCGACCATATCACGCCTTAATCAAGATAATAATACGGAATATTGACCGAACCCGCTTGTTATACTGAGCTGGGGAACGTTGGTCCCGCTCCAACTTATAATTGTTATAAGACAGAGCAGGAAATTGGGGATTACCAGAATTCCCGTGCCGCCCAAACGAAGAGAGTGCATGCTGATGCATCATCTTCAGGTGTGTTCGTTACAAAGAACTGTTTCTCAGTATCCTCCGCATCCTGGGTATATGATACCGGATCAGGATCCCAGATATGTAAACTGTTACATAGGGCTACAGCTAGGTAGAGAACTGAGAACGGGTGATAAGTTTCATAAGACAGAAAACGGGGCAAGAGTTGCAGCCAAGTCTGTTGGTCACTGTCACCCTGTATTACCAATACATTGATTCTGAACGAATGTTATTAGATACCGAACCTGATATGCAAAATCATATCTGTCTCTTTATTAGTAAAGAAACGATAAAATTTTGTATTGTTGGATAATGTTTTGAACATTTCCTATATCAAAAGTTGATCGGTTCAGGCACGTTATCTAAAAGCATTGATGTTCTAAATTAAATTACAGTTCTTAGTATACGGAACACACACAAGAGGAAGAGTTCAGAAATGAACGAATCCTACTTGAGGCATTATAGACTAGGTCATATCAATGCGACCCGACTAGCTGAAGTTACATGAAGATGCATATTTAAATCACTTTGAATTTACATCTTGTGAAACTTGCCAGTCATGTCACAGAGATAAGATGACCATAGCTCCGTTTACTAGAAACAGAGAAAGAGTTAGTGAACTCTTGGGATGATACATGTTGATGTATGTAGGTCCCCTGTCTACATTTGCCAAGACCGGTTCTTTATACTTCATTAAATTCTCTGATGATCTCTTTTGATTCAGATATGTGTTCCTGTTGAAACACAGGTCAGAACCTTTTGAGATATTCACAGAATATAAGTTAGAAGTAGAGAACCAATATGGGTATAAGTATTATGTCCTTTGATGAGATCAAGGAGGAGAATACTTGAGCACGGAAATCCTGGATTATTCTAAAGGAGAATGAGATTCTCTCTCAGCATTACTCCTCCGTATACACCATAGCACGATGGTATATCGGGGCGGAGCAATAACACCCTATGTGATATGGTGCGCTCTATGATGAGTAATACTGAGTTACCTATTTCCTTTTGGGTTATGCACTTGAGAAGCTGCATACCTATTGAATAGGGTTCAAATCAAATCAGTTGCCTACCACTTCATATTTGATATGATAGGGGAAGAGCCCATCTCTTAAGTTAGTTAAGATTTGGGGTTGTCCAGCCTATGTCTGAAAAGCAAAATCCGGACAAGCTCGAGGCAAGGTCTGTAATGTAGAACTGGAAAGGTTCCAGCTATACAAACTACAGCAGATGATTTGATAAAACCAAAGGATTCAATAGTTACCAACGAACCTCAGCCTCTCCGCCGATCTAGTAGGGTTCCTCACCCACCTGAGAGATACTTCGGTTTCTCTATGACAGTGGGAGCGAGGATTGCATCATGAGATGATGACCCAACTAGTTTCGAGCTGGCCATCAGGAGTGGGACTCTGTAAGAATGGCTGGATGCTTAGCGATCTGAGATGGAATCCTTATACACCAACAAAGTATAGACTTTGGTTGCTATATCTGAAGGGTTAAATCCCCATCAGGAGCAAGTATATCTTGAGAAGATTACTCGGTGTACATGGAAGAGTTGAGACTTTCAAAGCTAGACTTGTTAAAGGTCTTCATCATTGACCAGGTATGGATGATGATGAAACCTTTTCTAAGTAGCTATGCTTAAGTCCATCCAGATCCTACTTGCCACGGCTACATACCATGACTACGATATCTGGTGCTTGGGTGTAATGACATCTTTTCTAAATGATGTTTTAGAAAAGGGCGTCTATAAGTACACAGCCAGAGGGCTTCGTAGACAGTGGGAGCAGCGGAAACGTGTGCAAGATGCTTTATAGGATAAAGCAGGCATCGCGGAGTTGGAACATCTGTTTTGTTGTGTTAGTCAAAGAGTTTGATATCATCAAAATGGTATATGAACCTTGTATAAACAAAAAGGTAGTAGGGAGTATGGTGATGATCCTCGTAGAGTACGTGGATGACATACTCTTGATAGGGAAGGAGTTTCCTATGCTACGCTCGGTCAATCTCCGCTTATCACAATGATTCTCCATATAGGATCAAAGTTATAGCTCCTAAATCCTGGGTTTTGGATCTATGAGATAGATCTAATTGGATGTTAGGATTCTCACTAGTTGTAGTGAGATAGTATCAACCGATCCTGGGGAGAATTACTGGAAGGGTTCCAGGGTGATAAGGACGACTGAAAGTCAGTCACAGGCATTGTCTTTTCCCTCAGTAAAGGGACGGTATGTTGGAAGAATTTCAAGCTAGATACCGTGGCATACTAGACGATAAAGGCTTGATACATCGCTACTTAAGATGCTACCAAAGAGGCTGTCTGGGTGTATATTTATTCATGAGATGAACCTTGTTCCTCCCATTATGTGACAATGGAGTTGTGGCTTATGCCAAGGAACGCCGGTCCTATCAGTGATCCAGACATATTCTAAGGCAGTATCACCTGATCATGGAGATGGTTGATCTCCAGGGTGATCGAGGTTAGGAGAGTAGACTCAGAGGACAACACGGCGGATCCACTCACAAAGGCCTTTTCCCAGAGAGAGACTTTTATGGATGGTTGAGTATGAGATACTACAACCACTGCTATCAGATGGCCCTAGTGGAAGTGGGAGATTGTTAGTTATATGTATGCCCTAGAGGCCATTACTATACATAGGATGTATATTGTAGTGGATGCTTGGACATATATAGGGAGGACTTTCTTGCTCGACATGATAGTATGCTATCTGGTTGATCTTTACCTTAACGTGTACACTGATTGTCTCTCTGTTACATGTTGGTAAAGCCCTTAGGATGTGTACTTGACTACCTGGACTATGATGCAGATCATACTAGTGGGGACATGGTAGTCCATAAGTACATCCTTCAAAGTCCCTAGTTGTGGGTGTATCAAGACGGGGCATCGATATACCAGAGTAGACTAGCGTATACCTTCTCGACCCATACAGATGGGCGATGGATGATCCCATATCCATTGGTGTTTGACATCAGAGATGATATACGGGTGCTCAGTGGAGACTGGGTACACTGGACGGACTCGCCGAGAACTCCCACATAGTATTATACCTTACGTCAGATGGCAGTTCTCTGGTGACACCGGTACAGAGTAGTCTGTGACCCAAGATCGTCATAGAGTCTTGTGTGGTTCCCACTGTGCTTTGATTTCCACCTTACCACGTCCAAGAGGGCGTGCAAAATGGTGGTTTTTGGGTACAGTTCTGAATCACATGGAGGCAATGAGCGATAGGAGGGGATTCGTCTCTCCCGGTATAGGGGGTTGATGTTGCGCTGTATTCGATTGGCTATAACCGGAAATCCCTGGCCAGGGTTGCTGAGATTTACTGGTAAGTGTTACCAGTAGTTTCTCGAACTGTTATAGACCTCATATCGACACGACTTATCGAGCTATTGGGGTCTGACGTTTACCACCCCTAGGCGAGATATGCGACATATCAGACGATCAGACCGGACTGTACGGTAGTGTTACTGGTTGGATTCACTGGAGTGTGAGTGGGCTTGCTCGTCGATCTTCTGATCGCTCAATACCCGGGTGGCCGTTACGTTTAGCAGACCGCTAGCGGCTTGTGGGTGTTTGATATGATCATCATCTGCTGCCGGCGTATTGACGAGTCTTTAGAGTCCTACACAGAGGTTTCCTGGCTCAAACGAAACGAAATAGGAGCGCATATGAGATATGTGCGGGACCGAGAATAATGCGTGTATGTGATACCGTATTTCATTCTCGCGATGAATGTATCGAATGGTTGTATGCGATATAACCTAGTTATCGAATTAAGGATTGATTCGATAAGCCGATACATTGGATACTAGTCGGTTATGTACGACATGACCGGATCATTGAATCAAGTGTTGATTTGATGATTTAATGCATAATTATATATTTGATATATTACTTTGCATTAACTAGTATTGGTTCACTTTAAATGGATTTTCTCACTTGAAGTTCACAAGTTGTATATGTGATATACTTTTGTGCAAATGATTGTATCATGTTTGATGATACATGTTTACTTGGTTAAGTGTAAAGAATAAACCATGGTTAAACTAATGATTAGGGTTTTGTTTATCCATTATTTATTTATTCATTTATTTGTTTATTTCATTTAGAAAAGATAATGAGAATGGTGGCTTATTTTGTAGTTTTGTGGAAACTTCATGATATGTTGAAAGCTTGACCAATCTTGTTCTTTTCCTAAACCTAACCATTAACCCTAACCATGGTTTATTCTCTACACCTAACTAAGGTTAAGATTATGATAAGTATCATATTGGTTTTTATTTTAAAATAACTTCTCATAATATTATCATCTTCTTCTTCTTCTTCAAGAAGAAAACCTAGACTTCATCAATGGTGACTTGATGAAATGAGTGAGAAATCCAATTCTAAAGTGAACCCACTTCCTATTTCTTCATCCTCTACCTCTTGCCAAGTAGTATAGGGTGTTCTCTTCACAAGTTTCATGACTTGGTGAAGTGGGAGCTTGATCTAGTGATGCCTCGACGTAGATCATCTTCGGCACGAAGCCGACGACCTTGCCTGCCCATTTCTCCGATGAAGCCGACGCTAGAGCCCGGGTTTCCATTTGGACATCGAGGAGACTTCATTGCGGAGCTATGGAGGTGGAGGACCGGATCTACAAAGGTTGTATTTCCATTCTTTTAGTTTAGTTGTAAACTAGTTTCATTGTTTCGCCTATATATCTAGTTAACGATCCGTATTAGGGTTTCTCGGCACCCGTAAAATTTGAAATTGGCATGGTTGATGCCTTGTGAGACTTCATTAGTGTGCCTAGGAACCCAACACCAATCATGCACATCCCTCTCCCCTTTAGTCTGTAAGACACTTTTAGAGAGGGTGACTCCATCACCTGCAGATACACTACCGTGCCAGTAGTCATCCATTCTAAAACACCTTTAGAATGCTGTCTAAGTACTCAGATTGGAAAACTACCCAAATCTAGATCTAAAACTTTAGATCTAGTAACCAGAATATCTGATATAATATCCATATCCTATGTGGAGAAACAACTGTGTGACAACCAATGTATAACCGATCGTAGTATAGGAATTTTACTTCTTACTCTGTGTATGTCATCCAAATACCAGGACATCACACCCTACTGCCTTCTTAACAGATCCATCCCCTATTCTGATGAAATCAAACCTATGACTGTCACATCAGAAATAGATGATCTATCTCTGCTATATCTGTTTTAGTCTATAAATAGACATAAGCTACTTTTCCACTATGCTTCCGCTGCTTCCACTGACTATGACAACCCTCTGGCAGAGTCATATACACGTACACTTCTAAAGCTAGTCTAGAACGATGCTATACTCATCCTCCTGCTGGGTCTCACAGTCTGGAACAACAGCAATGGCAAGTCTGGGTAAACAAGAACCTTCCTGTCACCGTCTTTGAGCATACCGAAGTACCTCTCGAGTACCTTAGGTTACCCACCATATCTGCGGAGTGGCCAATGGAATGTCAATCCAGATTGAATCTTTAGGTTCTCATCAAATTTTCAGTGATCGTTTGCGGTTCTGGAATCACTTCCAGTTCTACCATACTCCCACTACTGTTTTCTGAAAAAATCCATTTTTATTAAAACTGTGGCGAGTCAAGAACAATATCACTATTGATCTTCCAGATGGTAGAAAGTCAACCTTCGTCATAGCCCGGGTCAACCCACAAAGAACCATTACAGAAACGTGCCTTGAGTTATCCAGAGTCTGGTTTTAAGCATAAGCCGAACAACTCCCCGTACCTTAACAATGCTAAGATATGAACTATTCTATATTTAATATAGATACAGAGGCACTGATTTAATTGGAACCAGATTCAAATCATGCAGCTGTCTCTAGTGCATGTCAACTATATGGAAAGAGGCCAATCAGCGTTACTCAACTTAGGAGTGCTTCCAATTATGAGTAACCTGAAAGAGAAGCAAGTTCTCTTAATCAGTACTATCAACTGAATACCTTACACAAGTATCTACATCTTCGATCACCTTGAAGAATCCTGATACTTGCAACACCTGGTTCTCTACTTTATTCTTATACCTATAACTTCTCAAAACTTGGATCTTGTATTTCTATGAAACACATGTCGAAGAACTAGAGAAGTCACAAGTAAATAAAATATAGTACGAGTACTAACCCCGCTGTCCTCATGGACACTGGACAACATACAATACTCTGTATAAGTCCTTTGAGTGTAATAACTCATTCCCTGTGTGTCGTAGGTTGAAAACTGTACTTATGGTTAAGAAGAATCACACCGCTGTCTAATGCTCCTTACATAACCATCCACTGATATTGGTAAATGTCATAGACATAATCTCAAAAAGTTATATCTCACTTTATAAAAATAAACGTACAGATATATCAATTTGAAATTGGTGCATAACAACGGATATTCAAAACCAAATATTTGCTGTCCGGCAAACAACCCAGGCGATTTCCTCAAATATCACCGATTACAACGAATCCCGATATAATGAGGATGATCACCTAATTCCCAATAGCTTACTCCCACTCATCATCTGTAAAACTATACAGATGTGAGAATTAAACCTGGTAAATATATACCCTGGAGCAAGAACTAATTGGGAAATTAGTTTTTTTTTAACAATACACAGTGAAACTGAAACATATAAATGTTTCGAAGGGGTATCCGGGTATTCCTAGTAATGCCTCTTCCATTATCAGATTCACAACTGTAACCGTATATTTCTTTGCCATCTCTCCAAATCCCTTTATATGTCTTTAGTCATTACCTTCTGCACACCCCTTTAGGCTAAATGGTTTTCTTCCTTCCCTACCGTTCGGCACCAGCCTATAGTTTGGAAGAAGACTATCCAATAAACATAATGGGTGTACTCTCCTAATCCTAGGAGTACTCGTAACCTGAGAGAAGGTGAAGATAAAAGACAACTGAATAAAACCTTATTCCTATTTCTCCTGAACCAGAATCCATCCCCGAACTGGAACAAGTCCCTTCGAGTTCGTATATAACCATACGATGGAGTATCTAAATAACTGTGGATCTTCGCAGTGATACGGAGTCTCTCGGAGAAATACAAAGGTGAAACAGGAGTGGCGATGAAATACTTGGTTTGGTCGTGAATAGCAGTCGCAATTTACTTTGCCCTCTTACTAATCCCTTTACTTGTCTTAACTTAATACCTTCTGTACACCACACTTAGGCTAATCGGCTTTCTTCATTCCCTACCGTTCGGCACCAGCCTATGGTTTGGAAGAAAACTATCCAATAAGCATGATGGGTGTACTGTCCTAATCCAAGGAACACTCGCAACCTGAAAGAAGGTAAAAGGAAAAGACAACTGAATAGTCTTATTCGTTTTCTCCAGAACCGGAAACCATCCTCGAATCTGGAACAAGTTCCTTCGAGTTCGTATATAACCATACGATGGTTTTATCCAATGGAAGTGGATGTTCGTAGTAATACGGGGTGTTCTGGAAAAAAGGGTAAAAGTAGGAGTGGCAATGAGGTATGCAACTCTGACAATCCAAAAGCCAGTGTTATAAGAAGGTTCGGTCAACTTGGTCACTGAATCATAGTCAAGGGTCGGGCCATGGTCGCTGCCAAAAAGAGAGAGAAAAGAAACACTCAGCGTGCACTCTAACCTAGATCAGAATGGTTATCACTTTATCTAATCAGGAAACCTCCCACTGTATCCTCAAATTCTCCTCCAAACCTGAAAGAAGAATTAGTCGGGATCACCCGAGGAGTAAACCAACTCATCAGTGGGAATCGGGATCCAACTATCATCGCATGATAACGTGACGGAATCCACTCACGTTATCACACTCCAGAAGGTATGCGCATGCCTGGCAAGTTTCAGTTTCTTTAGAAACTCCCGATGTATGTTTTTACCCCTACGACCCAAGTGACCTTGACTGAGCCAACATATCAAAGGATCCTAACCAAGTTCAACCCGTCATTATCTTGATTGCATTAGACCCACCCGCACGAGTCCTAGACTGAGCCAAAATGACCGTACAACTGTCCTAACCAATCACATATCCATAAGATAGAAAAGCACTACAGAGCTACCGCACACTACGCCTCGGCTGAGCACGACATACGTAGCACGAATACTAAGTAATACTAATCTGAAATGACGGAGAGCTATGGTTGGTTTTTGGCAAAAAACCTTTAACGTAATGAACTTGGTATCGTTGAAGGAACCAGATAGCTTTTTTATAAATATAGTGGCGAAAACCTTTGCTAAAGAGGTCACTCCCGGTGAAGGGATCTCGGCTCTTTCCCCGTAGAATGAGGTGCAGGATATTCCAATTGAATACCACGATACAAAGCAAAAGGCAATCGGCTATAGTGAAGTTATTACCCTGACGCAAACTTCTGTCTAAGGGGTCACTCCCGGTGAAGGGATCTCGGCCCTTGCCTCGTCGACTGAGGTGCTGGATATTCATAACCGAATACCACTATGCAAAACAAAAGAGAACGTCCTTGCAATAATAGCTTTTTTTTGAAAAAATGTTCCAACAACATCAGAATAGGCTTGTTTAGCTTGCATTGATCCGAATCAATGCAGTCCCATCAATTAATCACACCACAAAAGAACGAAAATACGATGTACGTATATGCCATCCGCATTCGCCACTGGGTCCCGTCATCACCCATTAGGTTACTTAACTAACGACAGAGCGGGGACTGGACTAGCGTGGATGTAAAACATATACAACATCTACTAGTATATATATCAATATATAATAATCGCTCAAGGCGTGATAAAATGCAACATCACAGAAATGTAATAAGCATCACAGAACAATACAGATAATCTGGGATCCCCGGGTTTCGTAGAGCCGCTACTGAAACCCGATGTTCCCCTGGTCGTGTGGATAGCCTGTGCAATAAAATCCTAGACCCCTACGGGCGCGGCAAGTTACCCGCCAAAACCTGAATCGAGGCAGCCCCCTTCAACAACATGAATGGACTACCCAGCACTTCACGGAATCCGGTAATTTGAGCACCCTTCCTTGGGTCAACCTGTACCCCCTACGAGTGCGGTGAATAGCCCGCCAATTCTAGAGTGAAGCCCCCTCCGTCTCAAAGCCATGAGATGCGGGCCCGTTGCCCTCTAGAACCCGGCTATCCGTGCACCACACCTTGGGGTAATCCTAGTACAGAAAGTAAAATATACAACAGGTACATCGACCTCAGCCCGGTCGTGCCCCAAAAGAATAATATACAAACAGGCAGTGACGACAGTCCACAGGTCAGACGCTCGTCCCGCAATATCAAATGTACAAATACAACCAAACTGTACTACCATTGCATCCAGGCTATCCACCACGACAAATCCGCAACATCACAGCACAACACAGAACATCAACGTGAATGTCATGTTCGCAAATCCGTCTAAAAGAACTATAGCAATTAGACAGGATTTACCGATCAATTGGCATTCACGGTCGCAGATATAATGTAAATACTGTGAACTAATATGTTTAAAATTTTCGATCGACAAAATTTTCCGAAGTGGGTCCCAAGCACAATACCAAGTACTCAATTAAATCTGGGCCCAAAATAAAATTACCAGAAACTACATTTCCAAGACAGAAACCTCTGTAGAAAAATTGGTGTACAGACTCTATAGTTCTACGGTGGATCCGCGGCCAAAATGAGGGTACGGCCGCGGTTCCGCGGCGCTACAGTAGGTTCTCTGCACCAAATTTATGCAGTTTTCTTAAAAACTCCTGCCTGAATTTTTACAACACGCCAAATAATTTTTTGACCACAGAAAAATTTCGACAGAAACTGAACAATTGGAAACACGGTTTTGGAAATTTCGTCCGATCGAAGTTCTAAACACGCTAGAGCAAGCTAGTAAAGGTTAATGGCGTGGATCTGATACCATGTAAGACTACGGTAGCGTCCCGACCGTCTTTCCGAGGCCAAAATGCGGAAACGAAAATTTTTCTTAACTTGAAACCCGGCGCTATCGTATGCTTAAATCCCGGATCGAACCATTAACCTACAACAAGCTATCTAGAGAAGGGATAGAAAGCTATACCGATCGATCTGTGTCCTTCGGTCTTCGGCCACCATCCCAAGCTCCTCGCGGTATCTCCGAGCTCGATCTCCTCGTCGGAAAGGGCACCACATCTACGAGTCTTTTTACGGGCTCCCGCTTCATCCGAAGCAATTCGGGCACGAAGTGTGCTAGCCGACGTGTCCAAGGTGTTGTAGAGAATGTTTGTGATCACTTTGTCTCTTGCATCCATGGCTTGGATGGAGGTTAGAGGTGTTGCCATTGATGGAGATAAAGAGCTAGAGAAAGAAGAAGAAGAGAATAGCTTTTCTTTTCTTATGTTGTTATGATAAAAGGAGAGAGTGTAATGAAACAATACAAGACCATTCCTTCTCATGGCAGCCCCTCTCTCTATCCTCTCATCAAATCAACACAAATCAAACATCAAATGTGACATATTTGCTAAAAAAGAGACCATGAGTCATGATATATGTCTATGTCACATTTAATGCATTTCATGATGAATTCTAGCTCATTATTGCCATCATCCAAACATTAATCCAAATGTTTGTTCCAACAAGAAAATCCGGCAACATCTAAAATAAACTCGTGACGGATCACAAGGATACCCCTCACCTGTATATACATACCTGCATCCGCATTCCGACTGAATGAGAATGCGATGAGACTAAAGTAATCCAAAAAATCTAATATTAGGATCCGGCTTAAACCAAAGCCCACTAGTATGATCCGTCCGATCATGATCCGTGCAATACCGCACGTATATGATCGAACCCTGCCATATATCATACGGCCTCTACAACGTTTCGTCCGAAACTTAAGAAACTGTCTGTGGGGGGCTCTAAAGACTCGTCAGTACATTCGCTATGGATTTAACCACTAGCAAGTCAGAGGTATTAGCCGTACGTAACGGGCTACCAAGCATTGACCAAAAGGGAGATCGATGAGTGAACTCATCCTGACACCCTACTGAGCCTGTCAGTGACAATATCCGTATAGTCCGGTCCGTTCGTCTATGAGCATCGCATGGCGGGCCTAGGGGGTAGGTAAAAGTCAGACCCCCAAAAGCAGTACAAGTCGTGTCGGAGTGTAGCCCAGAACACCCTGAGATACTACTGGAATACCTACCAGTAAATCTCCTACCTCTGCCGAGGGCTTTGTGTAATGGCTCTCCTAGACACAGCGCGATCTCACCTCCAATACCGGGAGAGACGAAACCCCTGGCGATCCGCTCACTGCCTCCATGTGGCTCGGGACTGTACCCAACTAAAACCTATTTGCACGACTCCTTTGAGCCGTGGTAGGGTAGTAATCAAAGTACAGTGGGAACTCACACGAGACAAATGACGATCTCAGGTCGATGAACTAACTTGTACACATGTCACCAGGGAACTGCTATCTGACGTAAGGTATAATACCAACTAGCATGTTCCCGGCGAGTCCTGTCCGGTGTACTCATAACCCAATGAGCACATGTATACATCTTAGGTGAACTAACTGACACCAATGGCTTGTGAGACCGGCCACCGCCCCTCGTCGGGGTCTCGACTGTATACACTAGTCTACTAATGGAGTATCGATGCCCAGTCTCGAAACTCCCATGACTAGGACCTTTTAAGGATGTGCTTATAGACCCCAGCTCCCACGTATATGATCGCCATCATACTGCTGGTCGTCAAGCAAGAATCCTAAGGGCTCTATCAGTGTGCAATAGCGACCTGTAAGGTCACCTAAAGCAGTACACGATGATAAAGACAAACCATGGTAGCATACTATTCTCCATAAACGTGTAATAGTGAACCACAATGTCACCTAAAGCATGTACACGATGATAGAGAAAAACCAGATAGTATACAATCATCTCGAGTAAGACTGTCCTACCGGTATAGGTCCTCCCTCAATCATTGCAATCACGTGCCTGTGATCTAATAATTGACTCTGAGGGCACTATATCCAACAATTGTGATGTGTAAAATTCTCCCAGGAGTAACTCTTACTCGCAGTGGGTATCGGGATCCAACTATCTCATAGAAGGTATGCAATCTCATTGCAAATTTCAACACTTGAAATTCCCGATAATATTTTTCCCCTAACTTCCTATGACCATGACGAAAGACAACAAACCATAGTCCGCTAGTCAAGTTCAACCTGTACATTTCATGATTGAATTAAACCCACCCGCACGACCCTTGACGAAAGACAACAAAGTCGTACGACCACCCTAATCCAATCGCATCATATGCAGCAGATAAGTAGTAAGTAGCTACCGCACACTACGCCTTGACGAAAGCCAACAAACGTAGCACGAATACTAAATACTAGTTATCTGAAATGATGGAGGGCTATGACAGGTTTTTAAGAAAACCTTTTTCGTAATGAACTTGATATCGTTGCAGAATCGAGTGATTTTGAAAAGGAGTATTTTTTTAGGCTTTTGCTAGTTTCGCTAAAGAGGTTACTCCCGGTGAAGGGATCTCGGCTCTTTCCTCATCGAATGAGGTGCAGGATATTCAGGAATACCACTATGCAAAACAAGAACTAGAAAAGCTATCAAAAACAAAACCGAGTGTCGTAGCATTTGCTGGTTTTGCTAAAGAGGTCACTCCTGGTGAAGGGATCTCGGCTCTTTCCTCATCGAATGAGGTGCTGGATATTCATCAAGGAATACCACTACGCAAAGCAAAAACTAGAGCTACTCTTTTTGAAAATTTGCTTCTACAACATCTTTTGGTTTCTTTCATTTCATTAATCACATTAATGAAGTCCCATCATTTAACGTTTCCTAAACATTACAGAAAAAGAAACGAAAATAGAACGTACGCTTATGCCATCCGCATTCGCCATGGGGCCCCGTCATGCACCATTAGGTTACTTAACTACTGGCAGAGCGGGGGCTGGACTAGCACGGGTGCAAAACATAAGCAACGTTTATTATAGCAACGTTTATTATATATCATATATATAATATAACATGATCACATCACAGAAACAAGCAGCAGAAGCAACATATGAAGTATCGGATATACTAGGATTTCCGTGTTTTAAATCTAGCCAGTAATGTAAAACACGGATTTCAAAGTCGTGATGAATAGCCAAACCCATATCTCCAAACCCCTACGAGAGCGGCAAGTAACCCTGCCAATTCTAGAGTTAGGAGACCCGATCTCAACTCCTTGAGATGGTCTCCTACTGGACCCTAGAACCCGGTTACTTGCGCTCCCCACCTTGGGTCTATCCTAATGCGGAAAAGTAAATAATATACAACAATGGTTGCATTATCCTCAACCTGAAAGTGCCCCAATAAAAGAATATTACATTGAATTTTACATGAATGAAAATATAAAAACTCTCATCTCACATAACCCCCCCGGCTATTCAATCACGACGATCCAATAAATTATATCATAAGTAACACATAACATCTCATGTCATCAACTTAAGAAAATATGCGTATCCCGAAAACTCTTTAATATATAGCAACGAGATCGGGATACCCCATATATTACACTTACGGTCCCAGAAAAGAAATAGAAAACTACAATGATTAGAATCCGCATTATCCTTAGACATCATAAACCCAGAATATCACATATTCCGAATTTTATGCCTAACATGTAAAGCTTGCATTTTAGTCTCAAATTGAAAACACTTTTCAATGAAGTGTCGGATAATTCAACAAGATTCCCGACTAGGTGATCGCGTACAATACGCAATTGCGACGGATTTTTGATCTGAATCAAAACTTCGTTGCAATCGATCAATTGAAACTAAATGGCTAGGTTTACTAACTAGTTTTCATAAAACTAATTAATTCGGATTCTAATAATTGTATCACACACATCACAAAGCTTGTATAATAACCGCGACATTAGAATTCCACACATAATTAGAAAACTTAAACCAATTTTTCCAACACTTGAAAAATAGTGAGCTAAAATTCCAAAACCGATCGTTTTAAACCAATCTGGGAGTAGAAACGAACTCGAAACCCACCCGAATCTTCGTGGGGGTGAAGACCCACAAATAAGTATTGAAAGAGGGCCTAGAGGGGGTACCCCACCCCCGAGGCCACCACGAGGTGGCCAGGGGGTGAGGCAGACCCGAAACTGCCTAAGGCGGGGCATTTTCAGGTCCCCACCGCCAAGACCACCTTGTGGTGGGCTTGGGGAGTGGGCCCAGCCATTCGGTCCCCCCGGGGTATCCCCGAGGTGCGCACTCTCCACCCCATAGATTCTCGGTTCAAACCGTGAGCCCGCGGGGTGTGCAAACAACTAAAAACATCAATTTCGAAACTGTTTTTCGGCAGTTTTGCGCGATAAAAACGGCGGATTTCTAACGTTGCTACTAGTTATCCTAATGTTCTAGCTTAGCTCTGATACCATTAAAGTCAGGCAGCCACCCCATCCAATGGGGCCGCCGTGGCACATACAGGTCCCTCAGCAGCTACTTTTTACGCATGCCCCCTCGCAAGGACTACAACCCGCCGGAACACCTTCTGGTCTCGGGAAACCCTGGGGGTAAGAGCCTATGCTTCGCCACACTGTCACACAGTGAGAACCCCCTATAGGTCGACATCCAATGCCTAATAGCTTTGATACCATGAAAGTCGACCTTAGCACCGCCAAGGGCTTCAAGAGGCATCAAGCATGCCAAATTTTAATTTTTCTAGGTGCTAAGCTAGGCTAACAAGATCACTACTAGAATTTTAGGTTTTTCCTTTGTGATGTGATTAAGCTTAAGCGAAAGTTTACGAGCATATAACCTTTGTAGTTCATATCCTTCTCTTCAAAAGCTCCGGGATGAAGTCCACGCGACTCTTCAAGGCTCCTCTCCAAGTTGTACGAACCTCCTTCGTGATTTTCGGGATGATAAAGTAGGAAACACTAAGCACAAGCTTTTTACTACACTAAACACTAAACACTATTCAAGCATGGTTGCAATTTTTGTGTCGGAAACACTCATCCACCCGAAGTCCACAAGCACAAGCTTTTTACTACACTAAACACTTTTTGTGTAGGAAACACACCACACCAAATTGCTAGTTTGGTGTGGGATGATAAAGTAGGGGATAAGAAAAGCTCACTAAGGTTTCACAAGTTCAATGATTCACATCTCATGTGAGGGTTTTGAGCTTGGAGGTGAGGTGAAGAAAATTATAGAGAGCAAGAGAAGAAAAGAGCTCAAGAAAAATGGTTAAGGTATGAACTATGAATCAAGTGTAGAATCAATAAAATGAATCATCTCTCTCCTCACTCATTCAAGCATGGAATAAAAATGCAACTAAAATTGCAACCATGCTTGAATAGTGAGTCAAGAGTAATATAAAAATATATAAACCCATGCCTTGAACCATACCACAAATATCTCCACAATTTACACCTCATTTTTTCTATTTTCTAAAAGTAGAAAAACATGCCATGCTTCAAATAATAATATATATATATATATATATATATAAAGCAATTAGTGAGCTAATGATATTAGTTAAGATATAATTATATCACATATAATATATATCATATTCTTAAATCAACACTTGATCTAATAATCCGGTTATATCACATATAATCGACTAATATCATTAATCTGAATATCACGTTATCAAACCAACACTTGATTCGATAATCTGGTTATATCACATATAACCTGACTGATAACAGATAACTGCCATATTACAATACGGTATCACATACTCGTATTTAATCAGGCCCACACACATCACATATGTGTCCTACTTCGTTTCACTTGAACCCGGAAACTTCTGTGTGGGACTCTAATGACTCGTCAATACGCCAGTAGTAGGTGATGATCACATCGGTCACCTACAAGCTGTCAGCGGTACTAGCTAGACGTAACGACAACCCGGGTATTGAGCGATATGAAGATCAACAAGCAAGCTCGTCCATACTCTCCATAAAGCCTATCAGTAAAACTACCGTACAGTCCGGTCTCTTCGTCTGATATGTCGCATATCATGTCTAGGGGTGGTAAAACGTCAGCCCCCAGTAACGTGATAAGTCATGCCGATGTCTGTCCTATAACGGTTTGAGAAACTACTGATAACTTTTATCAGTAAATCTCATCAGTAGCCCTGGCCAGGGACTTCCAGTTATAGCCAATCAAGCATAGCACAACATCAACCCCCAATACCGGAGAGACGGAACCCCTCCTATCGCTTATTGCCTCCATGTGACTCGGGACTGTACCCAAAATCCACCTGTTTGCATGACTCCTTTGAGCCGTGGTAGGAAGGAAATCAAAGCACAGTGGGAGCCATACAAGACTCTATGACGATCTCGGGTCTACAGACTAACCTATACCAGTGTCACCAGAGGACTGCTATCTGACGATTGGTATACTACCAACTAGGAGTCCTCGGCGAGTCCGTTCGATGTACCCATTCTCCAATGAGCACCTATGTACAATCTTTGATGTCACACACTAATGGTTGTGGGATCAACCATCGCTCTCTAAGAGATAAGAAACGTACACACTAGTCTACTTTGGAATATTGATGCCCTAGTCTCGATATTCCCTCGACTAGGAACTGATTAAAAGATGTACTTTTGGACCACCCTGGCCCCACTAGTATGATTTCGTCATAGTCCTGATAGTTAAGTACATATCCTATGGACTTTATCAACCTGCGAGAGCAAGACAGTATAGAATACCAGTAATCATGTTAAGATAAAGGGTAATCCGATAGCACACTATCACGTGGAGCAAGAAAGTCCTATATATATATATATATATATATATATATATATATATGTCCAAGCATCCACTATAATATACATCACATGTACAATAATGGCCTCTAGGGCATACATATTCCTAACACATCTATGATCTAAAGGTGACCGGAGATCGAGATCTTCTCAAACACCCAAGGAACCTAGAGGCGCAGCAGAAAGAAGACCCGTAAGACTGATTCACGAAGGTATAACCCCTATCATAGTAGATAAAACTCCTAGATAGGGTTACTAGTTATGGTTTAGTATAAAATCCGTGATAAAAGTTGATGTTGCATGCTTCAAAATTGTTGTTTGCTATTTCCGTCTCCCCACAAGTGTTGTGAGGGTGTGCAACATCTACTAACAGCCCATACTGCCATCAAGATACAGCATCGAAATGGTTGTTTTAGCAGGAAGGTTTGTTATTGCGGTCATCGGCGTTTCTTACCACTAGACCATCCCTACAGGTTAGACAATGCTCCCTTTAAAGGTCATCAGGAGTTTCTTGGGCCTCCAGCCTCATTGTCTGAAGAGGTCGTGATTACTCAGTGGGATGGTTACAATAACGTGAATTACGGGATAGATCCGGCAAAACAAGACAAGCCATCCTACTGGAACAAGTTAAGCATTTTCTACGAGCTTCCGTACTGGCCAACAAATTTAGTGCGTCATTGTCTGGACGTCATGCACATAGAGATGGGAGTATCCGAGCACGTACTTAACTTGCTTCTTTGTAAAGTCGGAAAATCGAAAGATAACCTCCGTACTCGGATGGATCTTCATAACTGAGAAATTAGAACTGAATTGCATCCTAAATCGATAGCGGGTAAACCAGGCAAGTTTTTACTTCCCAATACCGCATATCATATGTCACAACCGGAGAAGAAAAAGGTTCCTGCAGGTGTTGCATGATTTGAATGTTCCCACAAGTTTCTCAAGATCATTTAGCAAGAAGATAAAGATTCTAAAAGGCAAGATCGATGGGCTAAAAAATCATGATCACCATATTATTATGCAGCATCTTCTCCCATTAGCTCTCAGGACTTCCCTTCCTAAATCGGTTGTTCTGGTAATCAATAACCTTTGTTGCTTTTTTTGGGAATTGTGCACTAAAATCTTGGATGTTATGACGCTGGAGAATCTAGAAAATTCTATTTTCTTGATACTTTTCAAGCTTGAGCGTATTTTCCGGCCGTCGTTCTTCGATATCATAATACACCTGACGATTCATCTTACAACCGAGATTAAGTTTGCTGAACCGGTACAATATCGATGGATGTATCCCGTCGAAAAGTACGTTGAATTTTTTGTTTCACGCATTTTGTAAAATTATTGTTGTCTTATATGCCCATATTTATTTATTGAACATATTTTTCTTTAGGTACCTCTATACTCTAAAAAAGTATATACGCAATAGAAATCGATCAGAGGGTTCTATCATGCAAAATTATCTTCCAGATAAAGTAACCACATTTTGTTTCCGCTATCTGGACGAGAACATCGAGACAAAACTTAACCGGTCTCGAAGAATTCAGGACAAGCCATATAATAAAGCAGATTATAGGAGAGTAGACCCTATGTTTATCAACAAGATATATCGATTTATCTTCCTCAATAACGTATGTCTTGAAGAAATTAGAGAGTAAGTTTTTTTGGATTAATTGTCATATTTGTATGTGTGTGTGTGTATAAAATGATATAATGTTGATGTCATAATTTATTGTTGAGAACAGAATTCATATTGATAAGGTACATGAGGGGCATCCTGATTGGAATGATGAACGATTGGAAAAATATCATCAGGATAATTTTTGTGATTGGGTTGCAGATCATGTAAGTTGTTAGAATAACATATTATTGTGACCAGTTTTAATCTAAACTTATATCGTTATATATTTGCCGTAAAATTTGGTTTGTCAGATCTACGATCCGAACTTGTTTGCATCATTAGAGAGAGATTCAAGATGTTTAGCTCAATTTCCGAGCATGGAGATTGCATACTATAAAGGATTCAGTGTCCTTGAATACAAATTTAAAGTTAAGGACATAGAAACAACTCGAACCACTCAGAATTATGTGATTATAACCGTAAGATTGGATGGTGTGATTTATTATGGATACTTAAATTGCATACTTGGCATCAAATATCCCGGACGATCAGAACGGTTTTATATATTTCAGTGTATTTGGTACGATACATGAACCGATAAGGATAAGTGGAGAAGCAATCTCGGGACTTGGAAAGATGAATATAGATTGACAAGTATAAACACACTTCGATTTTATGGTCAGGACGATCCGTTTATCTTTCCACAACAAACGTTTCAAGTATACTACTCACATTGCTTGAAGCATCCGGGATGGAGTGTCGTATGCCATTGGAAACCCAGGGATGTTTACGTTATCCCAGAATTCGAGGATCGTATGGAAGACAACGATGAGGATGAAGAAGAGAGAAGACGTAGAGTGCTCCGACCGTCTATCTCCAAAGACTGGGTGTCTTCGGTTAATCGTGAAGTTACGTGGGTTAGGAATGATATCGATGATGAAATCCAAGTAGATATGTCTAATACGTCTACGAAACGAAAAATATTATCCGTAATGTTATATTAATACTTCATATTTCTTCGATATATAGATATATTGCATGCATATGTAATGATTGTACTTTTATTTAGGTCTGATGATGATGCCAGAAGCAGCGAGGGGCGGCAGGAGCACCAGTCACAGCAGAGGCAGAGGAAAAGGCAGAGCAGTTATGCCATCCGGAGAGCAGCGTAGGGAGCTCCAGAGGGCTGGTCTTGCACCCTGATCCGTATCCTCTTCGGATGACTCCTTTCGTGTGGACTTTGCCTTACCTCTAGGTATATTGTATGCATATTCATTTCGAATGTAATATTATAGATATACACGCATATTTATTTTAAAGTTACTTATATAGTCAATTTTTAATTGTCTAGCTGTATGTGGTGCGTCCACATTAGAGACAGAGGCCGCTACCGCACCTACAAATATGTTTATTTATCCTATATTGCATGCATATTAGTTTAGAATATTATATTATAGATATACACACATTCTTTTTGTAATTACTTATATAATCAATTTTTTATTGTCTACCTGTCGGTGGTTCCTCCACATCCTGGGCAGAGGCCACCACCGCACCTGCAGGTATGTTTATATATCGTATATTGTATGCATAATGATTTAGAATATTATATTATAAATATACACACATTCTTTTTGCAATTACTTATATAATCTATTTTTGATTGTCTAATTATAGGTGGTGCATCCACATCCGGCGCAGAGGCCACTCCTTCTACTTCCGTACCCTCCAAGCAGTCTGCAGGTTAGTATTCTTAAATATAAAGTCTTTTTCACAAAAGAGACGATGACTTGGACACATTAGCCTATCCAAAAGGTCCAAATGCAAATGATTTAAGCTCTCAATTAGTTTTACCTTTTTGGTGGATGTAGTCAGCCTTTATTTTTATGAAAATTAGTTTTTTCATTATACATATCCTCTAAAAATAACCATGAACTTCATATAATTTTATTGTCAGTTTTTATTTTCTAGTTGGAGGGGATGTGTCCATGTCCGGGTCACCGGCCGTTCCTCACCGGAGGAACTATCATCTCGCTCGTGCGGCTACCTGGGCCCAGGCTCGTGCTGCTGTCGCCTGAGATATATGTATGGTAAGGATACGCGACGGGTCATGCGACATATTTACTCAGAAGTAAACACACTAAGCGTATCTAAGCAATATAAAGTGAATGTACACAAGAGACAAGAATATAAATGAACAATAACTTTATTTATTAAACATTCTTTTACAGGTACAACTGGAATGTAAATACATGAATAGAAAGCAATGCCTAAACAATGGCATAACTAAAATGAAAAGTATGTACAAGTGCCTACAACTCTGGGTCGATAACAAACTACTCCAAGTCCTCAGTACTGGGCTCGGTCTCTAGTGCGTCCAAATCACCTGACAATATTCCAAAGAAAGAAGAAAGGAATGTCGTCAGCGAACAATCTCTCGGTAAGTCCCAAAGATGAGTAGAGATGGAATAGACAGAAAAATAATATGAATAGTAATGTTTCATTATAAAGTTGTTTGTAGCTTGGTACAGAAGATGCCAGTGTATACAAGAGGAGTCCCACTATTCCAGAGACTAAAGTATACGGAGCACAAGGAACCTGTTCAGTTGATAAAACTGCACATTTGTTATTACATTTTTTCTACCATTTTCATATTAAAAAAGGTCTTTATTATAATATATCATACATATGAGGGTTTATCTGTAAAAATACTATTTTCCATGTGTTGATATATTATAATTAGCATTTGGTAGGAAAATGTATGCAAATAATATCATTGACCAAATCCCAGTAGAACAAAGTCTAGTAAATATTATTTAAGTTGTTGTGCAGAATTTTTAGGTCTTAAATCAAGGAAATCAAGTTGTTAAAGCTAACCTGCCTAATTAAGAAAGTAAAACTTGGAGACCAAGTCTGGCAGCAACTACGAGAAGATTTCAAAGATCTAAAGGTCCCAGATATTGCCACATGTCACAAGGATGAATCCCTAAAAAATTGATCAAGTGATCAACACCCTTGGCCGCGGATCCGCAGCCAAACCCCTCTGTTGGCCGCGGATCCGCCGTAGGGTAGGGGAGTTAGGAGATGAGAATTTTGGGGGTGAATCTATACTGTTAGCTTCCAATTTTGGAAGCTAGACGAGATCACGAAGTCCCAGACGGCTCACGCATCCAGGCTGATCATCAACTGTTCGTCTACCTCCTTGGAAGAGATCGAGAAGCAAACTAGTCTTTATAATCATTTTCTAAGGAATCAAAGTGTAATGAATATTGTTGATTAATAAAGGTAGCTTTCTTTTTCTTATTCTATTTCTTCGTAGTTTAATTATGCAATTTCTTTCCATCTCTTTTTCTCCCAACATGCGCGAGTAATTCTCCGCTTGTTAGGGTTTGTAGGATTAGGGTAGGCTAATGGATGATGAACATCCCTAAACCCTTTTTAAGTCCTATAAAGTTTATGAACTTTATCAAAAGAATCATTAACATCCTAATCGGACGCGCTAACAATTCTTTGTTAGTTCCGACCGCGATTAGAGATTAGATTAATGATTGTTTTGGTAAAGGCTAGATATGAACGGAGTTCCGTGTCGAGATAAGGGTTAACAGTGGGATTCCTTTTCCCTCCAGAAACCCTAATCTACACGCATCACCGTCGTTCTAGTTTTAAATCTATTAAAGGATAAAAATGGTAACTTTTAATTAATCATCCATAACTACTAAATCCTAACGAACCCTACAAGCCCTTTTATTATATTAACTACATCCCTAAAATAATCTAGATCTATATATTTTGCATTCTTGCTTAACGTAGATCTAGAAATCTTTTCACAAAATTCTTTATTCCTCCTCTCTTTTTCAACATGTCTAAAGTAAGAGTAAGAGATTCAACGTTTCCCAGAGGACGACCCGTACTCACCTCGGTCTAGCTACACGCGACACCATTCTGATTGCGGTTAACTACAAACTAAACACACTCTTTCGAACCAATCAAATGGCGCCGTTGCCGGGGATACGTGCGTAATTTTTTATTCTTACTATTTGTGTTGAATTCTTATACGATCTATATCATAAATAAAATGAAACTGCAAATTGTATATTTAACGATTATTGTGTGAATTTTGCGAGGGAATCTGGAGTCTCATACTTAAGGATACAGAGAGACAGAGACATTCATCAAGATCCAGAAGAGGATAGGAGGCCACGTAGCAAATTTCATCAAGTGATCTCTCTCTCTTGCGGCGGAACCGCGGCCGGAAGTGCACATCGGCGGCGGAAGCGCGACCAGTTAGAGGATCTAGGGCTCAAAAATTCTCTGGTAAGATTCTAACCTCTTTCTCTCTCCTCTGAAATCCAATAAAATATCTTTTCTGCAGGATTCTTTGCAAAATATCGCCGCTCAAAAATCTTTTTGCAAAGTTTTATTTTGCGGTTTGTTTTTGCATATTTTAATACGGACTTTAAGGGGCAAAGACCAAATCAAGATTAGGTGGGGATTTCATCACCCTTCCTAAGCCCCACAAATCACAAACCAAGCATCTGCATCAACCCTTCATTAATTTAAAAAAATATCTAGACCAGACTCTAAGAACTGTCGCGCTCAATAAGGACAGAGGAAGGTCGTGGGTAATCTATCGCTTATCCGCATTACTTTTATAGTGCCTAGGCAAGTGTGTCAAAGGCTAGTGGTTTTTAATTAGGCCCACTACTGTGGTTCCTTCCTACTTACCTGGCACTTACCTGGCTACAAGGGTAGTACAGAGGCGGTAGAGGATTGATCTTACGGCTTGTCCTTTGGAAGTCTAGGAGCGGTCTAAAGACTGGACCTAGGTAACCATAGTTCTAGGGTTGTCTGTGCATTTTTGTGTGATTTGTCTAAATCCGTCATTTTTCAAAACAAACCAATTATTTTCTCCCTTTTTTACCCCTTCCCCCTTCTTCTCTTCTTATAATGGGTGACCTAAACAGACGATCTCTTGCCGAGCTTTGCTGTCCACAACCAGATATCTCTTGTTTTCGTAATCCCTTCGGTATACCGTCCGGCTCTTCCATGTCCTTAAGAGATCATATAGAACAAGCAGGAAGAAACAGTTGGCCACCTCAGTCTAGGTCCTATCAACCGTATCCTAATCCTACACCTGTTTCAGTTCATACCCAGAGTGAGGAAGCCCCTAGACGAATGTCCATTGCTGAGCACATAGCTAGGTCTAGAGGCCAAAGTTTCAACCCGGACCAATATCAACCATCACCACCACTGTCCAGAGAAGAGTTTGATATGCGGTTTGTGCCATATAAGATGTCTGTTGAAAATAGCCAACCAACCAACCCATATCAATATTCTTCTTATCATAATATTAATCCTACTCCTACCCAAGTTCCGCAACCATTCTATTCCTATCAATCTAATCCGACTTTTCCACCTTCTCTAGACAGTTCTTCTAATCAGTCATTTGGGAGTTTTAATTATCCATAGGAATTTCAATCTTATACTGAAACCCCTTATCAACCCAAGACTAGTCTTGAGCAAACATTAGAAAAATTTCTGGAACTGTCGAACCAAATTAGGAAAGATTTGGGTAGTAAGACAGAACTGTACACCCTTCCTATTCCAAACTGAAATCCACAACTCCAGTTTCATAGATTCATCAAGTACACCAAATAGAATGTCTGATAAGTTGTGTGACTTTGTAGTGTTTGATTTACCCGACAGTGAAGGGTCCATTTCAAGTGAAACCATACCCAACCCTTATGATCTCTACACCTCCACTCTTGAACCAAAACTGATTGAAAACCATACTTTTGATGAGGTGTTTGAGAATTTTAACCTTCACTTGAATAAGGTGATTGACGTTGGGGATATATTGATTGATGAACCCGAAATTTTGGATGATTTTGTCCCACCAATTCATCAAATCCTTTCATTTCCTTATGGTCATCATCTTGAGCCTTTAATTCTTCCCGAACCCCAAATAGGTCTTGAAGTTGATAATAATGGTATACCCAAAGATCAGACCGAAATACAGCTTCCATCTTCCACATCTGGTACAGCAACACTCGACACAACAATTTGTTTACCCATTTCACCTTCCATTTTCTCCGGTTCTTCTTTTGTTCCTATAGTTTCAGTGAGTTTTGATGAATCACAATCCGTTAATTCAAGTTCAATAATACCAGAAATTCAACTTGATTTGGATATTTTTGAAAATGAGGTAGATGAGTTTTTAAAAGTCCTCTACCTCAATAATTTTTGAATCAAGTAGGATAAATTCTGGCACAAAACTCTTTGACAGTAAAATGTTCAATCACACCATTGATAAAAGTTTTGAAGAAATTTTTGCTGACGAACTTGAATTTTTAAACAATACGGATTTTGTGATTGATCAATCTCCGCCTATAGAGGTTGAACCGTCACCATTCCTTCTTCCTAATCATTCATATTCATCCTCATTCTTTCTTTTCTCTAATTTCAAACCCTTTCCAGACCACCTCTTATCCATTCCCCATTTTTTCTTGACTCGATACAACACATTCTTCCACCAACCTATACGCTATACTGATAAAATCTTTGAATGGTTGGTATTAACTTTTGGTCTTTGTAAAGTCTTATTTTGACCAAATGACTCACCCCCTCTTAAAATGCTTCGTATTGTCTAACTCATGTTTGAGGGGGGGTATATTTTTGGCTCTTGAACATAACTTTTGTCCTCAAATTTGTGAGCCAAAAATAAGTTTGGGGGAGGATTTTCACTTTCATATATTGTTGCCCCCATTAATAATGTCCTCCCAAGCTTACAGGTTTTTGTGATCCAGCAGATAGCAACAGCGAGGACACTGTTGAAAACAAGTTTGGGGGAGGTTTGTGCTTATTTACGCATCACTTTGCATCACATTTTGCATAAGCACAACATTTTCAAAATTTTTTTTATAACAAAAGTGTAGAAAGTGAAAAATTAAATCCAAAAGATAGGAATAGTTTAAGAAAACCAAGAAAATTAGAAGTTTTCTTAAACGAACTAGTAATAAGTAGTTATGAGCTGTTGTCCCAAGGGTTAGTAAGATGAAGGAAGTCACTAATCTGAGGATAAAAATAAGTCTGAAAAATAGTTTCTATTCTGGAAGCCAAACATTTGAATATTTATACCCTACTATTTGCACTTACACACGTCTTGAAACTCGGGATAGTAGAGGATACCTTGAAATGCTCTTGTCTAAAAGCCAAAGTATGAAGGAAATGAAAAAAATGATGAAAATATAAAAATGGTGAAAAGAAAAATGAACACTGGTTTTGTTATCGCCAAGGCAGCAATAAAAAAATATAGCGAGGGTGCCTCTTCACCTAGCTCCCTAAGACCAACTGGTCTGGGAGTCACTGCTAAACTTTAGGTGGTGCAAAACGAGAAAAATATTATCACCTAATCAGCAAGCACATGAGTAATCGGTAGGTTAGTACCTCAAGAAGTATTAACGGTCGCATGAAAATGTGTGAGCAAATCTAAATATTCATCAAATTAAAAAGTACCGAGGTAGATGGACAAGAGTATGATAACTTGAATTGAATTCTCCGAGTGTAGGGATGTTCTATTCACACACGTAGGGGTATATGATCGATATTTGGATGAAAGTAGGAATGAAGAATAAAGACGATGTTTTATTGAGGGATGATGTGATTTCTAACATCTTTTCATGACTATTAAGATATGGCTCATAACAACTGAAAAGCTAGTATAGTTGGAAACTCTTATTTTCAAAGTCTTTCTTTTATGGTTCTTATCTTTATATATAAATTTCACCATCTCTCTTTTATTATAGGATTTTGTGTGTGTAATCCGCTGAAAACCCTCAGGAGACAGCACTCCTCCTACTAGGGACACCTAGAGGTTTAACGGCTTGTTGCACGTGCTCAGTGCAATCGTGTTTGCCTACGAAAGTGTGCTTAGTTTTCTCCTTTCTTTTTTCTCCTCCTCTTGAATAAACTAGTTTGCTCGGGACGATCAAAGATAAGTTTGGGGTTATTTGTTCAGTTGATAAACTGCACATTTGTTATTACATTTTTTCTACCATTTTCATATTAAAAAAGGTCTTTATTATAATATATCATACATATGAGGGTTTATCTGTAAAAATACTATTTTCTATGTGTTGATATATTATAATTAGCATTTGGTAGGAAAATGTATGCAAATAATATCATTGACCAAATCCCAGTAGAACAAAGTCTACTAAATATTATTTAAGTTGTTGTGCAGAATTTTCAGGTCTTAAATCAAGGAAATCAAGTTGTTAAAGCTAACCTGCCTAATTAAGAAAGCAAAATTTGGAGACCAAGTCTGGCAGCAACTACGAAAAGACTTCAAAGATCTAAAGGTCCCAGATATTGCCACATGTCACAAGGATGAATCCCTAAAAAATTGATCAAGTGATCAACACCCTTGGCCGCGGATCCGCGGCCAAACCCCCCTGTTGGCCGCGGATCCGCCGCAGGCTAGGGGAGTTAGGAGATAAGAATTTTAGGGGTGAATCTATACTGTTAGCTTCCAATTTTGGAAGCTAACTTTCTGGCTTTGGGACTATAAATAAAGACCGAGAGCTTCTTGGAAAAATTATCAAGCCGACGAGATCACGAAGTCCCAGACGGCTCACGCATCCAGGCTGATCATCAACTGTTCGTCTACCTCCTTGGAAGAGATCGAGAAGCAAACTAGTCTTTGTAATCATTTTCTAAGGAATCAAAGTGTAATGAATATTGTTGATTAATAAAGGTAGCTTTCTTTTTCTTATTCTATTTCTTCGTAGTTTAATTATGCAATTTCTTTCCATCTCTTTTTCTCCCAACATGCGCGAGTAATTCTCCGCTTGTTAGGGTTCGTAGGATTAGAGTAGGCTAATGGATGATGAACATCCCTAAACCCTTTTTAAGTCCTATAAAGTTTATGAACTTTATCAAAAGAATCATTAGCATCCTAATCGGGCGCGCTAACAATTCTTTGTTAGTTCCGACCGCGATTAGAGATTAGATTAATGATTGTTTTGGTAAATGCTAGATATGAACGGAGTTCCGTGTCGAGATAAGGGTTAAGAGTGGGATTCCTTTTCCCTCCAGAAACCCTAATCTACACGCATCACCGTCGTTCTTGTTTTAAATCTATTAAAGGATAAAAATGGTAACTTTTAATTAATCATCCATAACTACTAAATCCTAACGAACCCTACAAGCCCTCTTATTATATTAACTACATCCCTAAAATAATCTAGATCTATATATTTTGCATTCTTGCTTAACGTAGATCTAGAAATCTTTTCACAAAATTCTTTATTCCTCCTCTCTTTTTCAACACGTCTAAAATAAGAGTAAAAGATTCAACGTTTCCCAAGGGATGACCCGTACTCACCTCGGTCTAGCTACACGCGACACCGTTCTGATTGTGGTTAACTACAAACTAAACACACTCTTTCGAACCAATCAGAACCGTTCAGCCACGGTACAACGGCAATGGATATTCAGGTTAGGTGTATTAAGGTTACAGTCTCGTGCCACTTCTAACACATTCCGTACCAATCTATCCTTTTATAAACCCCGCGATGTCTTTTTTATTGATTGTATTGTTTTGTTATATAGATGGATGACTTGCCGAAACCATGATATCAGTAAACAGAATGGATATAAATGGATAGTCATGTAAACGGAGTATATCCATGGTTTGGTTCAGTCTATATAGATTGATATAGATTGAATAGACGGATTCATGAATTCATGTTGTATTGTAGTTTATACTTGACTTATATTCAAGTCAGATTGATTAGATTGAGACTCAGTCTGAGTCAGACACTTTGAAAAGACCTTGAAATCCTGAATTAGTTTTGATATTATCGGTAACTGCTATATATGGACGGCAGGGTTTTTGTCTTTTTCCAAGATAATTACCGTATTGATAACATCGTTTGTTAGATTTTCTAAGCACCCACATTCTCCGGCTCTCTGAGGCTCAAGAGAATTGGTCCCGCTTAAACCTATATTTACTAGGGTCTTTATTGTAATTTAGTATAACTTGAAGGGTTTTATGTAAAAATAGTTTTGATATATTTTCAAAATACACCTCAAGTATTTAATTTTCATCTTTAGGATTTTCATAGATGTATTTTTTATAAAAGTAAAATTTTTAGTGAGTAGAACCTAGTTTTCATAGTATATGGTATTTTATTGAAATATCGGTATTTTGCAATGAATTGTAATAATATTTTCCTATAATGGTGATTCCTTTGATTTAGAAAACTTGGAATATATAATATAATTAAAATAGATATTTTTATAATATTTATATATATATATATATTTAATAAAAATAAATTTTATTTATTTTTTTGTAGAAATCTCATTTTCTAAAGAAAAATGAATTAAAATTCCATCGAGATCAAATGCTCCTTTCGGAGGTCTGCATCTCACTCTACTAGGCCCGAGGATGTGTGATAATCGACACCATCTCTAACGGGGTCCTCAAAAGTGGGTTGCAGAGGCGCATTTGCAAGGAATTGATTAACACGCTTTTTTTAAGAAATGGTTTTACAAGTTTGATGGTATTTATTTGTAATGTCGTATTATCCCATACCTATATTCCCAAAATTTCATCTTGCTATGTCAAATATGTGTGTTGTTATGAGTTAGGTCATTATCTCATGAGTTATCTAAAGGTAATACAAGTATTATGTTGATTTGTGTCGAAAATAAAGTATGTGGTATTTTACCGTAAAAATACGATAAAAGTTGCATAAAAGATTTTTTTGAGATGAAACTTGTTTTAATGTGTTCGTTAATGTTTTTTAAACATTATATGAGAGTATGGTATTTTATTGTTTAAGAAAAATAGAATTTTTAAAGAAAAACCGAATCGGAAGTCGGATTAACTCCGCTTCCGTCGGGTTTTAGAAATGAGACTTTTTAGAATAGGAGAAGAGAGGGGGAGAGAGGACTTACTGGCTATTAAGAAAGAAGAGAGGTAGGGGAATACTAGGGAAGCATCGGGGCGTCATTTCGTCGCCGGAATCTCCTCGGAACTTCGCCGGAACTTCGCCCTTCGCTAACTCCACTTGCACAACTTGAGACTTGAGAATTTTTGAGAGTTTTTGTAATGAAATTCTGAGTGAGGAGAGGTTAAAATGGAGTATGGTATTTATAGGGAAAATTAGGGTTTTGAGGGTTAAAGAATGCATAAAAAAAATGCATTAAAAATTGGATTAAAGGGCATTTTAATTCTCTGGATAATTGCAGAGAAAATAAACAACATGAGAGAAGTGGGGTAGTCCAAGGGGTGCTTGGGTGAAAAGATGGGGAGCATCCCCTACAGGGGGCCCGGCGGTGCCGGTCTTCCTCTTGACCGTCACCGGTCTAAAACCGGTGGAGGACCTCCAGATTTGTGCCACGTGTCCCCAAGCGGGAGCTAGCTCTTCGTCAAACGACGGTCACAACCACACAAGCAATATAATATACAACGCCAACGGCGAGGATCAAAAACTCAAAAGGAAACTCAAAACCACAAGAAATCCGCAAAAATATAACGCGCGACTCTAAGGTCGAAGGAATAACATTACTGGTCTCTATCTCAAAATAAATACATGTTTGGTTAATGGAACATCTAGATACAACAGAATAATGATATACAAGATATAATGATGGGTGCGATACAAATAAACCCACCTATTAGCAAGTCACCCGGAAATGGAAAGAGTGCCAGCAAGCCGTAATGAAACCTGTACGGCGAAACCTGCAAGAACTGTGGCACAACGGGGGTGAGTTGCCAACTCGTGAGTAGAAAAACATCTACGCACAGAAATCGCATAAATAACGCAACCTAGGTCAATGATCATAATATATTCTCAATTATATATATATGACATGCAGCCTATAACAATGGCTAGGGTAATATCTAACCCGAGTGTGATCTCATGTGCCCATGTCAGTGCCTCAGGTAGCAATATATCATATGAATGAGGTATGAATGCATGGAACAGAATGCATGTACTGACGAAAACTGCTATCATAAATCAGTGAGATTTCTGTATTTTAAAAGTGAGGTACCATAAATGAAATCAGCATAAAACAGTGCCCAGCATCGACACAAAACAAGTGTCCAAATATCTCGATATCTCTGTATCACAATCGCTGTACCTCAATATCTCAAATCACAATATCTAGGGCGCCGTCAATCCAGACCGGCCCCTACCATCCATCTCAAGACCACGACGGTATCCTCCGGATATCCGACGCGTCGGGTAATATCACCGGTCGGTAGTGCTCCCCTGCCGGGCTCAACGTCAACAACACATTCCTCTTGCCCCGGGGTACCGCACCGGGCCCACCATGTACACGAAACGGTTCCTCCACTCCTCGAATCGGGTCTCGAAATCCATCAGCAAACTCATGGTGGACGACTCATACATCATGGGAAAATCACACTTTTTATTTTAAAAGAGAGAAAAGGTAGGCAATAACTACAATGTCTACAATGTCTAACTAGCATATAAGGCAAGTATACTAATATCATGTCTACAATGTCTACAAAATCTCATGAAATCCGAATCCAAGTCATCAATAGCATGTAAACAGTGAATATAGGCATGAGAATCCATGAATGCGACACAACAGTGAATAATAACATGCATGAAGTAGTAGGCAATAACTACAATGTCTAACTAGCATATAAGGCAAGTATACTAATATCATGTCTAAACTATTAGCTAACAACCTATGTCAAATGAAATAGTATTTTCTAAAGTGTTCGTGACATGGTAATTACTGATGAAGATGTGTGTGAGCCGGCAAGTAAGTGTACATGGTACATTCGCGTCATCGGTAATGGTGCTGGTGTCCTAACAGCATGATATCAATAATGAAATATGAATTACAAGAAGTATGCGATGCGGAGCAACAACAATAATATGCAGGAGCTGAATATTAGACACAACGGTAACTAAACTGCATTACCCTAATATAAGTCCTACAATAGCGCCTTTTGAAATAACACGAATCGCGGTGTTTTGAAAATAAGGGCTACGGTGTTTTTAAGAAAAGACACGTCTTTTGAAATATCCGTAGAATCCCTTGACCTGTCTTTTAAAATACCCACGATTCGTTAGTTTTGAAATAGGTAGGAGTCTAATCTAGTCTAACAACTACACTAAACTATACGGCTGAACTAACAGGTAAGGAAACCGCCTAACATCTGAGTCGATATATATATAAACATATATATATATATATATATATTAGTCGGTGATCCCGCCTCGATAATATCACATCCGATACCATATCTATAATCAGATATTCCCAAGTCAAGAGTGCGGATCTATCATCAATATATAGCTCGTACGTAAATCCGTCGTACGGCATCCCCACATCTGGGTACGGGTCAATATCACATTCATCACACTATTCATCTGGTATCCCCTTTATCAAAGATCATAATCCGGGTACGGATCTATGTCTAGTACAATACTGATACCACCTACGTATGCATGCACGTGTGTGAAACACTACGTCAAAGGACCCGCTACAACGTCATGTCGTATCTCAAATACGAACCCTGCCATATCACCGAATTCACAACCTCAATATAAATCTCATCGACTCATCTCAAACCCAAGTATCATCCTCAAATCCGTATGTGAACACATAGTCCCATACCCATGTGAACACATAACTATGTATTCCTGAATAAGCACAAATGAAAGAAGAAAGTATGCAAGTATGGGTGGGTGTGTGCATACGTGGTACGACCACTACTCTAGGGTTTCGCGACACTAAATATCCAAGAACACTAAATATCTATATTATCATCAATGCACTCAAACAATATATAAACAATATATATATGTGTGTATACGTATTCGTATACATCACCATGAATTGCGGGGGTGCTATACGCCATCCACCCGACTTCTCCCCGTAGATATAAATCTACTCACCTGGTCCTCGCTCGCCGGTGCCGACGTCGCCTCGCGCTTGCTTGTCGTCTCGAAGTCCACATGGGGTACCTACATATCATAACGCACCGTATCGCATTAAAATCCGACTCATGACCAAAACTACTCACGAATCCCACATAGGTCAAAACCTATGGTTTGCTTTCTCAAATCAACCCCAAAACCCTCGACATCGGTGTACACACGCCGATTGATTGAGAAAAACACCAAACGTACCAATCGTTGTTTTATAAGTCACTAAAAATATATGAAATAGGATGCAAATCATCAAAACCAATAAATTGATCAAATCGGTTTATTTCTAAAAAGCCTAGTAAAGGGGTCGTTAACCGTTTTACTACAAGTCTTGATGTTTTAGCAAACTAGTGGTCACAATACTCACTAATTATCTTAATTAGGCCACATAAACATTTACTAGATTTTTAATCTTGCTAAATTATATTGAACCAAAATCTAGTTAGCAAAAGTTACCTTTTTAGTTCAAAACTTGGTGTTTTAACCAATCTAAATATTTTAACAATTCTAGTGGCTATAATGTTCATTAAACATCTTAATTATGTCATACCAATGTTAATTAGATTTTAAAAACACTCATTTCCATCAATTCTAATAAACCTAGTTTGCAATATTTGTACAATTACTACAATTTTAAACTAACAATTTGCAAACTAGCAATTAGATTAGTTTTAACAAGTTTTAAGATGCTAGCCTATATCACACAACCATGCACAATTGATCACAACCTAACTCCAAAACAAAAACCTAACTTGAATTTCAAACCCTTCTCTTGAAAGTTAAATTTTAATTAATTCCATAATAAAATATCTAATTACAACTAGATTCAAACATACAATTAACAATTAACAAATTCAAATGAAACTTTATACCTCATGATCAAGAGATCAAACATGAAGCTTAGCCTCCCAAACTTGCTTCCATCCCCCAAGATCCATACTAAATTGGCTAAAGAATAATGGGTAAAGCTTGGATTTGGAGTTTGCTTTGAATTTGTGAGTAAATTTGTGGATTTTTGATGGAATTTTGTGATGAAATGAGAGGGGGAAAAATGGGGGGCTACACAAAGGGGGGCTCGGCCAGATTTGGTGAGGGAGAGAGAGAGATGGGGGGTCTCAAAGTCAACACAAAACCATACTCTAATTATCTAGTTCCATACTTTATTTCTTTAATGTTTTCATTTTCCATTTCATCATTTTTCTTTCATTTGATTTGTTTAATTGGAGGGGAGAGTGGGGATGGGCTGCTGAATTTCAGCACTAGAGGGGTGGAAAAATGGGGGGTGTGAGTGTGGGTGTGTGTGTAGCAAGTTCCAAGTGAAGAAAATACCCCCATACCTCAAATACCTAATTTATTTTCACAAAACAAGCAATTTTTTCTTCAATATTTTCTAACACCGTTTGACAGTTTCATTTTATTTCAAAAATAATATGTTAAAATTTTGTTTAATGTGTTATGATACACAAAATTCGTTTCAACCCATTCCAGTTTGTAATTTTTCCTAATTAAATGTATTAGTGACGGCTTAAAATAATAATAAAATAATTTTTTTTCAGAAAATTTGAAATTTCACCAGTAGCTCAATAAACACCAAATACTAGCAATTACATAGCTAGAATATGTATATTTAATTTTTATAATAAGATATTTGTATTTTGACTTTTTACAGAAACCCCCTTATTTTACCGTTTTTTCGAAATTTCACCGAAACGATTTTCAAAACGTTACATTAACCCAACCCAAACCCTTTACCCTAGTTGATTCTCTACAAGGGTTAAGCCTTCATTCTTAACCCATGGTTGATTGATAACCATAACAATGATTTTCATTATTCATCACAAAAAGGATTGCTTCATCTTCTTCTTCTTTCTTCTTTGATGAAAAGCTTCACTAGCTTTTTCATATATGATGAATTAGTGTGAGAAATTGAAAACAAAAGAGAGATAAATTCCTACTTCATCATCCTTATCTATTCTAGCCACTTAGATTAGGGTGTTCACTTCTCTAATAAGTTGTTTAGTGAAGTGTAAGCTTGGGTTAGAGATTCTTCAAGATAGATCATCTTAGATCATGAAGACTACAAGCAAGGTGTCTCATTAACTTTATGGAGCCACTCGAGAGTCGAAGTTCATGTTGCTCGCAGCGAAAGGACCTCAACACGGAGCTTAAAAAGTGAAGGAACGGACTACAAAGATTGTAATCCCTAACTCTTAGATGTAAATTTGTTTACATGCATGTTTAACCCTAAGTCTCTAGTTAAGATCTTGGTTAGGGTTTGTTTAGCACCCCAAAATTTTAAAGTAGCATGATTGATGCTTTCCAAAACCTTCACAAGGTGCTAAGCTAACCCTACAAGTTCATCATCTAAAATATTCCAAGCCTTGATGTCCTCAATCAAGTGGAAGTTAAATTTCTCAAACACCTCATCAAAAGCATGAATTTCAATCAATTCTGGTTCTAGATTGGAGGTGTAGAGATCAATGGGATTGGGTGTGGTTTCACTTGACAGGGTCCCTTCACAATCAGGTAAATCAAACATTACAAAGTCGCACAACTCATCAACCGCTCTATCTTCAATTTGTGATTCATTTGGGACACTCGATAGAATTTCGAAACTGGAGTTGTGGAATTCGATTTGAAATGGGTAGGTTTTATTTGGAAGGGTGGAATGCTCACTCTCAAGACTCAAATCCACAACATATCCTATCACCTCATCATACATTGGAAAATGTGGAACTAGTTGTAAACTAGCAGCCGGTTCACAAGATTGTATGAGGGCGGCCATGGACGTATTCACTTCCTCCATTTGGCACGACACTACCCAAAATTCTTCTAAAGTTTGCTCAAGACTAGACATGGGTTACGAGGGGGTTTCAGTAAAAGATTTAAAGTTATTTGGATACGTGAAACTCCCAAATGGCTGTTCAGAAGAAATGTCTAGAGGTGTAAAAGTCGAGAAGGATTGATAGGAATCGAATGGTTGGACAGGATTAGGATTAATGTTATGATAAGAAGGTGATTGGAATTGTTGTCCTAAATAGTTCAAAGTAGTGAAAGGCATGAAAGATCGGCTACGGGATTGTTCAATATGTTCAGCAATGGACATTGGTCTCGGAGTCGCAACATGACTCTCAGATGGGGTATCAACATAAGAAGGGGTGAATGTTTGAAATGGTTGATACGAAGTGGATTGCGGAGTCCAATTGTTTGTCCTAGAAGCATCTATCGGATCTCTTAACGAAATTTTGGGGATGGATGGATCGTTCGAATTTCGACTGAAGCAAGAACCGTATGAAGAAATGTCTGATTGCGGGTACCAAAGTTCAGCAAGAGTTGATCGTTTTGGGATACCCATGTTATGAAAAGGTAGGGAGGGTGGATAGTGGTTGAATTTTTATAATTTTTTTTGTTGTTATTGGAGTTTTTGAAATTGTTTGTTTTGCTTTTGAAAAAATATGGAATTATGAGACAAAACTTTACATAAGCACAAGCACAATCATAATCACAACATGCACAAACAATCACCTAGAGCTAGAGTCTTCAAAGTCCAACTAGACCGCTCCTAGACTTCCAAAAGACAAGTTGCAAGATAACCCTCGAATCGCCTTTTCACTGCCAATTGTGGCCAGGTAAGCACAAGTGAGGTAAGGAGGGTTTCGCTTATGAATAAACATGAGACGGGCCTTTTAAAATTACCTCCTCACTTGTCTAGCCTAGGCACCACAAAATCAAGTTTAAATAAATGACCGATTCCTCGCAACCTTCACTTGTCCTAAATGAGCGCGACAAGTCCTTATAGGTTTGGTCTAGTGTTCATCACTAAAAACTGCATTTTAATACCGCTCATGTTTACCGCCGAAAATGGAGACGAAACCGTGTAGGTCGTCTTGCCTGAATTTGGGGGCAGATGCTATTTGGTTTTATCCGTCCACCTCTCCGAAGATGCCAAGTTTATTTATGGCACCGTGTATCGGAAGTTTAGATGGATGCGGCCGTTGTAGCAGACTTCGTCAGATTCCCTCTCATTGTGAGGGGTTTTTTATTGTGGGGACTCTCTTCCCTACAGGCGCAACCCTTGCAGTTAATTACGCAACCGCATCGCAGTAGACACTTTCTCCTTCTCCATATGGTCACTTCGTGTCGTGTTTGTTTGTTTTATTTTTGGTTGCCTGTGGATTGTATACGGAGACTAATTAGTGTTGTCGCCCGTAGGATGTGGATTAGTCCAAATCCGTATATTCTTAGATTTGGGTTTGGGTTGGTTTAAGGATCGTTAATCTTGTTTTAGATTAAGATCAACTTAAACGTTTGTTAAGGATACGTTAGTCCAATTTTAGACTAAGATCTACTTAACAAGATTTTGGGATCATTTAGATCCAACGAAAGAGTATTCGGACTTTATCATTTTAGTTTAGGGACATTGCGGTCCATTGGGTTTAAGAACATCATAGTCCATGAGTTTAAGGACCTCATAGTCCATAGGGTTTAAGGACATCATAGTCCATGCGTTTAAGGACCTCATAGTCCGTAGGGTTTAAAGACGTCATAGTCTGTAGGGTTTAGTTTAGGGACATTGCGGTCCATAAGTTTAAAGACAACATAGTCTGTGGGGTTTAGTTTAGGGACGTTGCGGTCCATAAGTTTAAGGACATCATAGTCCATGAGTTTAAGAACCTCATAGTCCGTCAAGTTTAAGGACATCATAGTCCATGAGTTTAAGGACCTCATAGCCCATGTGGTTTAAAGACATCATAGTCTAGTTTAAAGAATTCATAGTCTGTGAGATTTTGGTTTAACCGTTTGGGGATGCACCAAAAGTTATTGGTTATTGGGACTCTCCATCTCTCTGAAGACGTTGAAGAATTACAACGACATATATCAGAGGTATGAAGAGATGTACCCTTGAACCAATGAATGTTCATCAAAGATTTAATAATCTTGTTTGGGACAGAGTCTAATACAGAGCACATGGGCTCATTTGATTATGAGTTTGGCCAGCTTGGGCTAAGCCCACTAAGTCTCTGTCATTTTTTTATAAAGTGTTAGACACTTGCACATACTGCTGAATGTTTATTGGAGTACTGACACCCACTTTTCTTTTCGTCTTTTGCTGAGTGTCGACACTTTTATGGCACCGGGGCTTTATTTAAAAAACACTTTGTGTTCCCTCAGCGTCTACGTGAGGAGCACGCGGTGCGCTTGGCGCTGAGCGCCAGACTTGAAACGCTAAGGCGCTTCAAATGAAATAGCACACACGTGAGGAGCACGTGGTGCGCTTGGCGCTGAGCGCCAGACTTGGAGCGCTAAGGCGCTTCTTATGAAATAGCGCATACGTGAGGAGCATGTGGTGCGCTTGGCGCTGAGTGCCAGACTTGGAGCGCGGAGGCACTTCTTATAAAATAGCGTACACGTGAGTTGCACATGGTGCGCTTGGCGCTGAGCGCCAGACTTGGAGCGCTGAGGCGCTTCTTATGCAGTTCTAATCAGTTCTGTGCTCTGAGAATTGAATTCTCGTTTATAAGAGACTTTGTCTCGTGGATCTAAGAACTGAATTCTTCTTTTTATGGGAGATTCTGTGATCTCTTCTGTTTTTTGTGAAAGACTTTGTCTTTTTGGATCTAAGAACTAAATTCTTCTCTTTTTTTTATGAAGGGAGACTTTGTCTCATAGTTCTAAGGACTAAGTTCTTATTTTTATGAAAGGAGACTTTGTCTCGTAGATCTAAGAACTATGTTCTTATTTTTATCAAGAGATATTATGATCTCTTTTCTCTTTATTTACCTTGAAGAAGGTTCTTCTTCTTAGAGCTTGCTTTTCTTTTCTTGTCTGAAAACTTGAAACTTATCAGGGAGTTTCTCTCTTTTTCTGATGTTTATAGCGGGGTTCCTCTCTGCAAGACTTGAAATCTTGGGTCATTTATATAGGGGAGGCTGATTCGTTGAATCAGTTAAGGAAATCTTTCACTGATTGATTTGGGGATGTTTCCCCACTATTGGATCTTTGATCCTAGGGCATCTGATTTACAGAAGACAATCTTCTTGTTTTTAACAAGATTGGGAAAATATTTTCCCAATCTTGTTAAAAACAAGAAGATTGTCTTCTGTAAATCAGATGCCCTAGGATCAAAGATCCAATAGTGGGGATGTTTTTCACATACAGAACTTATTCTGTATCTTGGTGATTTTTAATAGGGCCTTTGGCCCCTTTGAGATGCCCTCTGTCCATCTTCTTGTTTTCTTATTCTTGAGAATTTAATTCTCTTTTAGAGCCAAGCTCTCTACCTCAGAAAACTCCTTTTTAGTTTAGATTCTGTCAATTTTTTTTTGTAAGATTTGAACCCATTAGCAGAGCTTTGCTCTACTTAGATCGCATATCATAAAGATTTTTAGGGTTTCTCAACCCGTTAATTAAAAACCAGAGCTTTGCTCTTTCTAGATCATGGGTCAGAAAAATAAATCCTTTTTTAGGGTTCCTTTAACCCATTAACGAAGAACTCTCAGAGTTCGCTTTACAGATCTTAAAGATCCTGAAGTTTTTAACTTCTGTAAAAAGCTTTTGCTTTTAGGGTTTTTTGATGGATTATTCCATCTTCTTTGCAGAGCATGGCTCTTTAGGATTCTTGGGGAATTTTTATTCCCCCCATGATTAGGGTTGATAGGTGTCACTCCTGTCTGCAGAGCATTGCTCTCGAGGAGTTTAACTCCTTGGCCCGAGGGGCCTTCATCAAACGATAATCGTTTTAGGATTTTCTATTTAATGACTGTCTCGTCAATGATGAGACTGTCTCATTAATGATGAGCCGTCATCTAGATTGTGTGGGTCCCCTTTGGTCCTTTTCCACTGCATTGCAGTGTGGTACGAATTTGAAGTACCAAGTGTCAGAACTTAAACTGTAGCATTGACGGCTAATTCTTGTTCTTCTTCGCACAGGTACTATGTTTTTTGACACCTCTTTCCCCTTCGTTTGTCCGGAAAGTGCATTCCCTGACGCGCCTGTGGATAGGGAAGTCTTTGCGTTGATCAAAGATCATGACCCAGAGCAAAAGAACCTTCATTTATAGGGGACGTGGTACAATCAAATCATCAGGGGTCGGTGTAGCTTTTCTTGCGCAGCACCTTCGGAGCCCATTTCAGCGATCCACTACGCCGACCCACCCCCAATAAACTATACCGTGGAGGAGGTCAACTGGACTTCGGAGGGTCTCCTTCAGCCTTCCATGGCCGCGATACCCATACAGCCGCCAATGACTTTGGATATTCTGGGACGGCGTATATGTCAAGGCGAGTTGCGCCCCTGGGGACAGCCATACATGATTGGCTTGACTCCTCGCCATCTAGCTGGGTATTTGCAAAGGCTCGATATATTTTGTCAGCCAAGAAATCGCTACCGCTAAAGCTTGGGTTGTACCCCGCAGTTTACGCGTTTCTCTTCCAGTATTCCACGCCCCCTGTATGTTGGGTCAAAGCTTTCTTAGAACAATGGAATGTTCCGACTCATACCTTTCTTCTATCAGATCGGGAAGTCTCAATCTCTTTGGAGGAATACGCGGAGATCTCCAACTTGCCTGTGAGGGGAGAACATTACGAGGAGCTACTTCCTCCGGACGAGTACATCTTTGCCGCCAAGTCAGTAGTGATGGGCCTTACCCCGGAGAATGCCATTCAACATCAATCTCCAAGTCTGATTAAGGTGTTGAATATTTATGAGTGTCTATTTCTCAAATCCGGAAGCCACGGGGTTAACTTCACAGATTTCATCGCCCGTTTTCTCCACCCAGAAGTCCTGTCGAAGGAAGCCGCGAAATTCGCCAAACTCAATGATCCTTTTGGCTTTGGTTTGGACAACCAGCCAGCAGCGGAAGCGGATCAGAGGAATTTCTTTCTCCCTGACACCCCGGTCGTCTCTTTCGCAGAGCTTGCAGTTTCTGACGTCGATGAAGAGGTGTTCTTTTTAGGGTTCCTCGGGCTATGGCTAAGCTGGTTTGTGCTCCCAATGCACCCTCGCCATATGAGGCCATCCATCTTCTACCTGGCTTACCGAATGGTTATTGGGATGTGAGTGGCCGTTGGGGTCGCTGAGCTGGCTCACCTGTATCATGGCCTTAGCTTGGCAGCGGACACCACTCAACCTAGGGTGCAGCCCGTAAACTTCCCGATGCATTATTTTACATCGTGGATCCAACTTCATATGCTCGGCGCTTGCGGTCTACAAGCGGCCCCGCTTCTACGACAGTTATAACTTTCCTCGGGTTATGCTGCTAGTTGACGTTTCCGCTTTGGAACCGACTCAGCGAGAGGCTCCGGGTCTAGTTCTTCGCCCATGCATGGTCGGGGATGGCATGACCTTCATCGATAAGGTCTTAACCATCTGCAAGGAATCCACAAAAACGGTGTAGCCGCTGCGCGATACCTTTAAAGACGGAGCTTCTAACTTGAAAGCTCGGGAGATTCTTCATTTATATTCAATCAGGCCGGGCATTTTAGTGTTTAGGCAGAACGATTCGGTGCTGTTCATGAGATACAACCCACACCGTTTTGCTCAACAATCAAGCTATAATCAGGGTGTCTCGCTTGAGGCCTTCCTAGCTGAGCCAGTTGCCACGGAAGAGGGTATCTGCAACGCGCTACACCATTTCATGTGGCTTAACACCAGTTCTAACTTCTTTATCAGTGAGCCGAGTTGCGTTTCGAAGGTCTTGAATGTATACGTGGCGTGGTACCAGCACACGATGGGTGCTGTTATCAGGGAGAAAAAGCGATTATTGCTTGATCGTAAGGGTGCTGTCCCAGCTGGCAATCCGGCCGTTCCCTTGAATCAACGGACCATCGTTTACCCTTCCCTAAGAGAAGCCGCTGCGGCTGTGGCCTCGCGTGCTTTTCCCGACAAGCCTCTACCTCGTGTTCCTGTAGAAGCGGCAGCTGCAGCGTGTCCCGAGTCTGATGTGGGTACGAAAATTGGGACTCGTCTTCCAAAATTGCCCAGCAAGCGCAAGCTCCTATTGCCGGCTGCCGACGTTTCACAGAAAAAGAAGAAGTCCCTCTTTTCTATTGACGTTGTACTCGGCCAGAAGCCTCATGCTCTTTACAGCGAAGGCTTAAGTGAGTACGGGACCAATGAGGGTCTATTTATCGCACCTGCGGATGACACTGATCTCCAGGCTGCCTGATTAGTCCAAAAATAATATGTTAACCGTAATCAGAAACGGCGTCGCTTTGCAGCTAGCCGGTGAGTACGGGTCGATCCACAGAGATGGGTAATTTCCTTAATGTGTTTTTACGAGTTGATTCCAAATGTTGTTTTGGTTGGTTTATTAAATCTATGAAAACCTAGATCTATCAATAAACTAAATTAATCTAAACTAAAGTCGTGCTAGGGTTAGGCTTAGGGGAAGTTTGGAGATTAAAGTTTTCCTCATCGCTTTCAATACCTTATTTTAGATCTATTAGATGTTGTGGTGATTATCAATAAAGTGGATAAGAATCTTTTGGGAAGATATTTCTTCCTCTAGATTCTTGTCCTTCCTTTATCGATAATTACCCTAACCTCCATGGAAAACGCGCGCAACCGACCTTTTATACTACGGTTCACAGTTACCTCGAGGGGTAGGGTGCCGTAGGGAGCGGTTGTGCGCGTATGCATGGAGTTCTAATTCTTAGGTGTGAATGGCATGAAAGGGGCGAGAGATCTCATCTCTCAAACCTTTCCCTAAGGCTAACCCTAACAAGCGAGGAGATTACTCGCTCATTAGGGGATTAATAAACATTCTAAATTAAAAGAGAATTAAAACAAAGCTGTGAAAAATAACTTACTAATTGTATTGATGGCTCCCTCCAAGCAAGAATACAGAACATATCTGAATTTGTTTATTGAAAAGAGGCATGGGGTTTACAAATTTGTGATTACAATTTATAAGTAAACAGGGAAAACTAGGGTTACAGACTCTCGCGCATGCGATTTTACAGATATGCCCACGAAAAATCCCAACCCTCGCACCGACGCACCGACACGAGAAAATTGCACCGACACGTGCACTTAATGGCCGCGGAACCGCGGCATTGGTTGGCTTGGGCCGCGGTTCCGCGACCCTTTGGTCAGATCACATGCTGAATTTTTAGGGTTTTGTTCTTGGTCCTTTTTGGCTTCTGTTTCTTTAGTTCTTTTACAATTTGGGCTTCTATATTAGTTCCAGATCTTTCAATGAAAAACTTGTAGCGATCTTTTAACCGTTTGCCTTGACATTTTGGACCTTGCACTGTTCTTCGTCTAGGCTTGACTAGGATCCTTCTATTTGTTGGTCAAAAGTCCCTTTTTCTGTCGTTTTGTGTCTTTTTCACTGTATTTGCTCCAAGAACCTGTATCCTGTAATATGCAGCAGTCATGCGTCAAAAGCACCTGTTTAGTTATAAAACGAATAAGAATTGGGGAATATGAATTGCAATATTATGACATGAACAAATATCCCCAAACTTATCTTTTGCTCGTCCTCGAGCAAACTTATTATTTTATTCTCAATAAATCGTAACCTAGCCGCACTTTCGCAGGGAAACGCGATTGCACTGAGCACGTGCAACAAGCCGTTAAACCTCTAGGTGTCCCTAGTAGGAGGAGTGTTGTCTCCTGAGGGTTTTCAGCGGATTACACCCACAAAATCCTATCAATTCGGCCTTTCGACTTTTGTTCTCCAATTAGGTTTTCTAACAAGGAATTCTATTATCTTTTGACTCGCAAATTATCCACCCACATTCTTCACACTTCCTCATTATTTAACTTAAGATTATATATGTTATGTAAACCTACTTAGCTTTCGGCATTTCCTAAGTTTTCCTTCTAGGGTTACATCTCCACTCAGGAATTTCTATCAACCCCACTAAAGATACAAGTTCTATTCTTCATTCCTTTCTCTCATCTAAACTCCAATCACATATCCCCACGTGTGTGTAAATATCACCCCTACACTTGGAAATTCAAATCAAGCAATCGTACTCTCGTCCATTGTCCAAAGCACTTATTAATTAGTGAATTTTTAACTGAAATTTGCTTACACATCCTTCATGCGACCATTAATACTTCTTGAGGTACCAACAACCGATTACAAGATGTGTTAGCACTTTAAGGCGTACTTCCTAGTTTTGCAACACCCAAGGCTTTAGTAGTGACTCCCAAACCAGTTGGTCTAAGACACTAGGTGATGAAGCACCCTCGCTAAACATTTTTCTATTTTTCCAGCCTTAAGTAATCACAAAAACCAGTGTCCATTTTTTTTATTCTTTATTCACTTTTTTCTTTTATTTTCATTGTACTAAGAACTTTAGACAAGAGCATTTCAAGGTCTCTTCTACTATTCCAAGTTTCAAGGTGCGTGATTGTGCAATTTGTAGGGTATAAGTTTTCAGATTCTAGACTTAAGCTAGGAACTATTTTTCAAACTTATACTCTAATAAGAACATCAATACTCTTCCCTTGTTTCGACTTAGTCCAAGAAGTGAACCCAAAATTTGCCTATTTCTAAATAAACTACAAGGCATATACTTTCTACCGTTAAACTTTAAGGAATGTTATTTTTAGGGTTTTTAATTCACTAAGTTTAAGATCTAGTTGCTCCTAGCCAGTTAACCTATATGTCAAACTCTAGTCAAATAAGGCCAAAATTGAATACAATTATTTTTATAATTTTTGAAATTTTTCAAATTTTTATGGTTTTTTCAAATAAATATGCAAATGCAAAAAATATATACAAATGAATGCGAAGGAAGAAGACGTACCGAGCATACCCCCAAACTTGAACTTGACAGTGTCCTCACTGTCATGCTAAACCAAGAGGGTCAAAATGTCGGCACTCCCTTGTTTATTTATTTACAAATTTTTTTATTGTTAAGAAAAACAAAAATATATACAGAAAGTCCCTCCCCCAAACTTCATTTAAACTATGTTAGACATTACTGCCAAACCTTGCATAGACCAAACGTTAACACCAACTAGTTGAAAAATTTATCAGTAAAGAGTATCAGTTGGTGGAAGAATAAGTCGTAGCGATCCATAAAGAATTGGGGAAGATAGAAGTGGTGGTATGGAAGGTATGGAGGTGAATAGACAGGAGGTGGTGATGAATCAAAATGAGAATGCGAATGATCAGCAATCAGTGGAATGTTGGCATTCTCGTAGCTTATTAAAAGAAATGGGGGTGGTTCAACTTCTAAATGAGGAGGTTGACTAACCACAATACCCCCAAAATGTTCCTGTGGGTCCTCTATTGACTTGGCATCATCCATCAATTTCATATGAAATTCAATTATAAGGGAACTGATTTCCTCGATGTCCGCCATAGTCCAACCGAAAACTTCCCGCCTATCTTGTAAGACTTTTAAAATAGCGTTCTCTTGCTCGAAGGCTAGAGAGGCTGATATTATAATGGGAAAAATCTCATTCTCACCTATGTAAGCATATTTAAGGTGAGGCGGTAAGGAGATGAGTTCGAGTTTCGGAGGCGAAAGAATCATTGCGGAATCTACCTCGAACTCAAAGGACTCCAACACAGGTTCGAAATCACTGCAAACAACCGATTCGGATGGTTCAACTAACTCATCCACAAATTCAAAAGACTCATATTCGGGCTGTGAGTCGTCATCATCCAAAAAAGTGAAACATTCATAATCCATATCGGTTGTGTCAATGGTGGTAGGCTCAAGGAGGGACGCACTAGTGGCGTCAAAACTGTTTTCATCAAACAATAATCTTTCAAGATCGCAGTCCTCCTGCGTGATTTCGTGAACAGAGCAAACTTGTCGTGTACTAGTTTTAGGCACGGGGGGCAGACTTCCCATCTTATAAATATTGAACTCACTAGACATCTTCCCAAAGGATAGAGTCATGGAACCATTGCGACAGTTTATTACAGCATTGGAAGTGGCCAAAAATGGTCGACCGAGGATCACCGGAATTTGGTTCCGTGGGTTAGCAACAGGTTGTGTATCCATAACAATAAAATCAACGGGGAATATGAACTCCCCAACTTTGATCAACACATCCTCTAGCTCACCCCTTGGATGGGTGATTGATCGATCAGCCATTTGGAGAGTACAACGAATGGGTTTCAACTCTCCAACCCCTAATTGTTCGTACACGGAGTAGGGAATGTTGGAGATAGTGCCCTCAGAGTCAATTATTGGATCACAGGCACGTGATTGCAATGATTGAGGGAGGACCTATCCCGGTAGGACAGTCTTACTCGAGATGATAGTATGCTATCTGGTTTATCTTTATCATCGTGTACTGCTTTAGGTAACCTGACAGGTCACTATTGCACGTTGATAGAGCCCTTAGGATTCTTGCTTGACTGCCAGCAGTATGAGGGTGATCATATACGTGAGAGCTGGTGGTCTATAAGCACATCCTTAAAAGGTCCCTAGTCGTGGGAGTTTCGAGACAGGGCATCGATTCTCCAGAGTAGACTAGTGTATACAGTCGAGACCCCGACGAGGGGCGGTGGCCGGTCTCACATGCTACTGGTGTCACTTGAATCACCTAAGATGTATACAGGTGCTCATTGGGTTATGAGTACACCGGACAGGACTCGCCGGGAACATGCTAGTTGGTCTTATACCTGACGTCAGATAGCAGTTCCCTGGTGACATATGTACAGGTTAGTTTATCGACCTGAGGATCGTCATTTGTCTCGTGTGAGTTCCCACTGTACTTTGATTACTACCCTACCACGCTCAAAGAAGACGTGCAAACAGGTTTTAGTTGGGTACAGTCCCGAGCCATATGGAGGCAGTGAGCGGATCTTCGGGGGTTCGTCTCTCCCAGTATTGGGGGTGAGGTCGCGCTGTGTCTAGAAGAGCCAGAACATGAAAAGTCCTTGGCCAAGGCAGGAGATTTACTGGTAGGTATTCCAGTAGTATCTCGGGGTGTTCTGGGCTGATCTCTCACACGACTTGTACCGCTTTTGGGGGTCTGACTTTTACCAACCCCCTAGGCCCGCCATGCGATGCCCATAGACGAACGGACCGGACTGTACGGATATTGTCACTGACAGGCTCAGTAGGCTGTCAGGATGAGTTCGCTCATCGACGTCCCTTTTGGTCAATACCTGGTAGCCCGTCACGTATTGGCTTATACTTCTGACGTGCTAGTGGTTAAATCCACAACCAAGGTGTTGACGAGTCTTTAGAGTCCCCCACATTCAGTTGCTCAAGTTTTCGGGCGAAACGCTGTAGAGGCCGTATGGAGATATGGCAGGGTTCGATCAGATACGTGCGGTATTGCACAGATCAGGATCGGACGGATAATACTAGCCGGCTTTGGTTTAAGCCGGATCCTAGTATAGTACAGTGTAGATTTTGTCTCATTGCATTTGTATTCGGTCGGAATACAGATGCGGGTGTGTATACACAGTATCGGGGTTTTCCTGTAATTTATTACGGGACCAGTTTTCTGGAGTTGCCAGTTTGCTTTCCGTTTCGGCTATATTTCTTTGTATCTTTCATTGGCCGAAGTTTGGTGGAGGAGGGCTTATTTGCATTTGTGCAAATAAGCAATTTGGAAGGGTGTTCTTTGCATTTTCTTGTATCATGATGGTCTTATGATGGAGGACCATTCCTTGACTTTCTTGAGTTCATGATTGCTTGACTTTGTGAGCAATCATGGTTGTTGATGATGGTAGTTTGAGTGTTGGAGTTTCTTTGTGATCATTTCTTCATATGATGACCTTTTCTCTCTTGCATTATTATTGTGGTTCCATCATCCATACACACTCTCTCAATTCTCTCCTCTCCAATAAGCATGGCCGGCCTTGGCTCTTGGGGGGCTGTCCAAGAATTTCTAGTGGGGATTTTTGTTCTTTTCATGTTAGAAAAATCCCCAAGTTCACCTAGAAAAAGTTCATGTATCATACCTCCACCATATGGCAATTCCATAAACCCCAATAGAGACTAAAGAGCACTACACATTCTACAGCAAACCTTGGGCACGTCAGCTCGCCAACTTCGTGCCCGAGTTGCCTCGGTATAGAGATGGGAGCCCGTAAAAGAAGCAGGCGACGTGGTGCCCTTCCGGCGAGGAGGTGGAGACCGGACATTCCGCGGGAGATCGGGATGACGACGAGAAGACCGGAGGACACGGATCACTCGGTATATCTCTCTGCCCCATCTTGTAGTTAGCTAGGACTAGTTAATGGCCCGATCCGGGATTTAGTGCGCGGTGGTGCCGGTTTGAAAAATTAAAGTAAATCACCGCTTCCGCATTTTGGCCTCGGGATGGAGGCCGGGGCGCCGCCGTGCACTTACAGTGGTATCAGAGCCTCGCCATTAACATAGTCTAGCTTTTTCTAATGTGTTTACACTTTCGATCGAACAAATTCCAAAAACCCGCGTTTTCAAAACATCAGTTTTCTATCGAAATTTTTTTAGCTCGAAAATTTTTTCAGTATGTTGCAGAATGATGTGCAGGGAATTATAAGGATTCTGTGAAATTTTGGTTGCATGATCCCACCATTCCACCGCGGAACCGCGGCCAAACCCATGCTTGGGCCACGATTCCGCCGCAATATAGACTGTTCATGGCTCCAAACTTTTACAGAGAGCTCCTGAGTGTAAAATAGGGTTTTTGGAATGTTATTTTTTGGGCCCAGAATTTCTTTAAGTGCTACAGTATTGCATGGGGGCCCACTCGGTAAATTTGATCGATAGGAAAATTTTAAACACATTAGTTCACAGTATTTACATTATATCTGCGACCGTGAATGTCACTTGATCGGTAAATCCTGTCTAGCTGCTATAGCCCGGCTAGACGGATTTGCGAACGTGACTTTCACGTTGATGTTCTGTGTATTGCTGTGATGTTGCGGATTGGTCGTGGGGGATAGCCTGGATGCAATGCTAGTATAGTGTTTTTGTTGTATTATGTACATTTGATATTGCGGTGAGAGCGTCCGACATGTGGACTGCCGTCACTGTCTGATTGTATTATTATTTTGGGGCACGACCAGGTTGCGGTCAATGTACCCGTTGTATGTATATTTTACTTTCTGTACTAGGATTGCCTCGCAGAGGGGTGCACGGATAGCCGGGTTCTAGAGGGCAACGGGCCCGCATCTCATGGCATTGAGACGGAGGGGGCTTCACTCTAGAATTGGCGGGCTATTCGCCGCACTCGTAGGGGGTACAGGTTGACCCAGGAGGGGTGCCCAAGTTACCGGATTCCGTGAAGTGTTGGGTGGTCCATTCACGTTGCTGAAGGGGGCTGCCTCGCTTCAGGTTTTGGCGGGTGACTTGCCGCGCCCGTAGGGGTCTAGGATTTTCATTGCACAGGCTATCCACACGACCAGGGGAACGTCGGGTTTCAGCGGCTCTGTGAAACTCGGGGATCCCAGATATCTGTATTGTTCTGTGATGCTGTACATTTCTGTGATGTTGCATTTTATCACGCCTTGAGCGAAATATTATATATTGGTATATATATTAGTAGATGTTGTATATATTTTGCATCCGCGCTAGTCCAGTCCCCGCTCTGTCGTTAGTTAGTTAACCTAACGGGTAATGACGGGACCCAGTGGCGAATGCGGATGGCATATACGTACATCAGTATATTTTCGTTATTTGTGGTGTGATCAATTGATGGGACTGCGTTGATTCGGATCAATGCAAGTTAAAACAAACCTAATCTGATGTTGTTGGAACACTTTTTCAAAAAAAAACTGTTATTGCAAGGACGTTCTCTTTTGTTTTGCATCGTGGTATTCAGTTGGAATATCCTGCTCCTCAGTCGACGAGGCAAGGGCCGAGATCCCTTCACCGGGAGTGACCCCTTGGACAGAAGTTTGTGTCAGGGCATTAACTTCACTATAGCCGATTACTTTTGCTTTGCACCGTGGTATTCAGTTGGAATATCCTGCACCTCATTCTACGGGGAAAGAGCCGAGATCTCTTCGCCGGGAGTGACCTCTTTAGCAAAGGTTTTCGTCACTATATTTTTAAAAGCTATCCGGTTCCTTCAACGATATCAAGTTCATTACGTTAAAGGTTTTCGCCAGAAACCATTCGTAGCCCTCCGTCGTTTCAGACGGGTAGCACGTAGTATTCATGCTATGTTTGTTGGCCTTCGTCAAGGCATAGTGTATGGTAGCTGCTTGTTACCTTTCTGCTGCATAGATAGATGCGTTGGTTTGGGACAGTCGTATAGCCTTGTTGGCCTTCGTCAAGGGCTTGTACGGGTGGGTTCAAATTAACCTGGACAATGACGGGTAGAACTTGACATGTGACTTATGATTTGTTGGCCTTCGTCAAGGTCATAAGAGCATGGGGCAAAAATCACATCGGGAGTTTCAAAAGAACTGAAACTTGCCAGATATGCGCATACCTTCTGGAGTGTGATAACGTGAGCGGATTCCGTCACTTTATCATGAGATGATAGTTGGATCCCGATTCCCACTGATGAGTTGGTTTACTCCTCGGGTGATCCCGACTAATTCTCCTTTCAGGTTTGGAGGAGAATTTGAGGTTACAGTGGGAGGTTTCCAGATTAGATAAATTGGTAACCATTCTGATCTAGGTTAGAGTGCACGCTGAGTGTTTCTTTTCTCTCTCTCTTCGGCAGCGACCATTGACCCGACCCTAAGACTATGACTCAGTGACCAAGTTGACCGAACCTTCTTAAACACTGGCTTTTGGATTGTCAGAGTTGCAGAACTCATTGCCACTCCTACTTTTACCCTTTTCTCCAGGACATCCCGTATTACTACGAACGTCCACTTCCATTGGAGAAAACCATCGTATGGTTATATACGAACTCGATGGGATTTATTCGAGGATGGTTTCAGGTTCTGGAGAAAACGGATAGGACTATTCAGTTGTCTTTTCCTTTTACCTTCTCTCAGGTTGCAAGTACTCCTTGGTTTAGTAGATAGTACACCTATTACGCAAATTGGATAGTCTTCTTCCAAACCTTAGGCTGGTGCCGAACGGTGGGGAATGAAGAAAACCAATTAGCATAACAATGGTGTGCAGAAGGTATTAAGTTAAGACAAAGCAAGGGATTAGTAAGAGGGCAAAGTAAATTGCAACTGATATTCATGACCAAACCAGGTATTTCATTACCACTCCCAAATCACCTTTGTATTTCTCCAGAACACTCCGTATCACTACGAAGATCCACAGTTTATTGGATACTCCATCGTATGGTTATATACGAACTCGAAAGGAACTTGTTCCAGTTCTGGGATGGATTCTGGTTCAGGAGAAATAGGAATAAGGTTTATTCAGGTGTCTTTTATCTTCACCTTCTCTCGCATTGCGAGTGTTCCTAGGATTAGGACAGTACACCCATTATGCTTATTGGATAGTCTTCTTCCAAACCATAGGCTGGTGCCGAATGGTAGGGAAGAAAGAAAACCATTTGGCCTAAAGGGGTGTGCAGAAGGTAATGACTAAAGACATATAAAGGGATTTGGAGAGGTGGCAAAGAATTATACGGTTACAGTCGTGAATCTGGAAGAGGCATTACTAGGAATACCAAGATACCCCATCGAAACATTTCAATGTTTCAGTTTCAGTGTGTACCGTTAAAAGAAAACTGATTTCCCAATTAGACACTTGCTCCAGGGTATGTATTTACCAGATATGATTCTCACATCTGTATGGTTTTACAGATGATGAGTGGGGGTAAGTTATTGGGAATTAGGTGATCATCCTCATTATATCGGGATTCGTTGTAATCGGTGATATTTGAGAAAGTCACCTGGGTTGTTTGCCGGTCGGCAAATATTTGGTTTTGAATATCCGCTGTTGTGCACCAATGTCAAATTGATATATCTGTACGTCTATTTTCATAGAGTGAGATATACCATTTTGAAATTATGTCTATGACATTTACCTATATCAGTGGATGGTTAGGTAAGGAGCATTAAACAGAGGTGTAATTCTTCTTAACCATAAGTACAGTTTTCAACCTATGACACACAGTGAGTGAGTTATCAGACTCAAGGGACTTATACAGAGTATTGTATGATGTCCAGGGTCCATCAGGACAGAGGGGTTGGTTCTCGTACTATATTCGGTTTACTTATGACTTCTCTAGCTTTTAGACATGTATTTCGTAGAAACACAGGGTCCGAATTTTGAGAAGTTATAGGTATTTGAATAAAGTAGAGAACCAGATGTAGCAAGTATCGGGATTTTTCAAAAGTGATCGAAGATGTAGATACTTGTGTACGGTATTCAGTTGATAGTAATGATTTAGGGAACTTGCTTCTCTTTCAGGTTACTCATAATTGGAAGCATTCCTAAGTTGAGTAACGCTGACCGGCCTCTTTCCATTTAGTAGACATGCGCTGGAGACAGTTGCATGATTTGAATCTGGTTCAATTAAATCAGTGCCTCTGGTTCTATATTGGATATAGAACAGTTCATATCTTAACGTTGTTAAGGTACGGGGAGTTGTCCGGCTTATGATTAAAACCAGACTCTGGATAACTCAAGGCACGTTTCTGTAATGGCTGTTTGTGGGTTGACCCAGGCTATGACGAGGGTTGACTTTCTACCATAAGAAAGATCAATAGTGATATTGTTCTAGACTCGCCACAGTTTTAATAAAAATGGATTTTTTCAGAAAACCGTAGTGGGAGTATGGTAGAACTGGAAGTGATTCCAGAACCACAAATGATTACTGAAGATTTGATAGGAACCTAAAGATTCAATCTGGTTTGACATTCCATTGGCCACTCCGCAGATAAGGTGGGTAACTTCAGGCACCCGAGAGGTACTTCGGTAGCCTCAAGGACGGTGACAGGGAAGTTCTTGTTTACCCAGACTTGCCATTACTGTTGTTCCAGACTGTGAGACCCGGCAGGAGGATGAGTATAGCGTCGTTCTGAACTAGCTTTAGAAGTGTACGTCTATATGACTCTGCCAGAGGGTTGTCGTAATCAGAGGGAGCAGCGGAAGCATGGTGGAGAAGTGGCTTATGTCTATTTATAGACTAAAGCAGATATAGCGGAGATAGATCATCAATTTCTGATGTGACAGTCATAGGTTTGACTTCATCAGAATAGGGGATGGATCTGTTGAGAAGGTAGTAGGGTGTGATGTCCTGGTATTTGGATGACATACACAGAGTAGGAAGTGATATTCTTATACTACGATCGGTTATGCTTTGGTTGTCACACAGTGGTTTCTCCACAAAGGATATGGATATTATATCAGACATTCTGGTTACTAGATCTATGGTTTTAGATCTAGATTTGGGTAGTTTCCCAATTAAGGGTACTTAGACAGCATTCTAAGAGTATTTAGAATGGACGACTCCTGGCACGGTAGTGTACCTGCAGGTAATGGAGTCACCCTCTCTAAAGGTGTCTTACAGACTAAAGGGGAGAGGGATGTGCATGATTGGCAGATCACTTGCATAGGCAATTGAGTCAATCATGAGATGTCAAGTACCACACCAGATGTTGTTCTTGCACTAGATGCAATAAGTTGACATTGATCCAATCCTGGAGAAGCAGTCGGAAGCAGTTTTAGAACATAAGTGAATGTTCTAGGGATATGATAACGACAGCCTCATTCGGGAGACAGTTATTGTAGGGTTCCTAGGCACCCTAATGAGGTCTCACAAGGCATCAACTATGCCAATTTCAAAAATTAACGGTGCCGAGAAACCCTAATACGGATCGTTGGCTAGATGTCTAGGCGAAAAATGCAACTAGTAAACTATTTTACTAAAGGAACGGAAATACAACCTTTGTAGATCCGGTCCTCCACCTCCACGGCTCTGTGATGATGTCCTCTCCGCTGTCCAAATCAAATCCCGGGCTCTAGCATCGGCTTCATCGGAGAAAGAGCGGGCTAGATCATCGACGACGTGCCGAAGATGATCTACGTCGAGGCATCGCTAGATCGAGCTCCAACTTCACCAAGTCAAGAAAACTTGTGAAGGAAACACACTCTACTACTTTGCAAGAGGTAGAGGATGAAGAAATAGGAAGTGGGTTCACTTTAGAATTGGATTTCTCACTCTTTTTCAAGAGTTGCCATTGATGGAGGAAGGTTTTTCTTCATGAAGATGAAGAAGAAGAAGAGGTTGAATATGATAAGTTCTTATTTTAAAAAGAAAAGAAATTTCCAAACTTATCATCATACAACCATGGTCAAGTGTAGAGAATAAACTAGGGTTAAATCAAATGGTTAGGGTTAAGCATGAGATAAGAATGGTGGACTAAGTCAAAGCTTCATGAATCTTCAACTACAAACAAAGAAAGCCACCATTCTTCTCATTTCTTTTTCCAAAAAGAAAATAAATAAATAAATGAATAAATAGATATGAAAAACAAAACCCTAACCATTTAAATAACCATGGTTTAATCTTTACACAAACTCAAGTAAACATGTATCATCAAATATGATACAATCAAGTGCACAAAATCATATCGCATATACAATGCGCACATCCGAGTGAGAAAATCCATCTTAAGTGAACCAATACTAGTTAATGCAAAGTAATATATCAAATATATAATTATGCATTAAATCATTAAATCAACACTTGATTTAACGATCCGGTCATATCGCATATAACCGGCTAGTATCCTATGTATCGGCTTATCGAATCAATCTTCGATTCGATAACTAGGTTATATCGCATACAACCACTCGACACATTCATCGCGAGAATGAAATACGGTGTCACATACACGCATTATTCTCGGTCCCGCACATATCTCATATGCGCTCCTATTTCGTTTCGCTTGAGCCAGGAAACCTCTGTGTAGGACTCTAAAGACTCATCAATACGCCGGCAGCAGATGATGATCATATCAAACACCCACAAGCCGCAAGCGTTCTGTTAAACGTAACGGCCACCCGGGTATTGAGCGATCAGAAGATCGACGAGCAAGCCCGCTCACACTCCAGTGAATCCAACCAGTAACACTACCGTACAGTCCGGTCTGTTCGTCTGATATGTCGCATATCTCGCCTAGGGGTGGTAAACGTCAGACCCCAATAGCTCGATAAGTCGTGTCGATATGAGGTCTATAACTGCTCGAGAAACTACTGGTAACACTTACCAGTAAATCTCAGCAACCCTGGCCAGGGATTTCCTGTTATAGCCAATCGAACACAGCGCAACATCAACCCCCTATACCGGGAGAGACGAATCCCCTCCTATCGCTCATTGCCTCCATGTGACTCGGGACTGTACCCAAAAACCACCGTTTTGCACGCCCTCTTGGACGTGGTAAGATGGAAATCAAAGCACAGTGGGAACCACACAAGACTCTATGACGATCTCGGGTCAACAGACTACTCTGTACCAGTGTCACCAGAGAACTGCCATCTGACGTAAGGTATAATACCATCTGAGAGTTCTCGGCGAGTCCGTCCAGTGTACCCAGTCTCTACTGAGCACCCGTATATCATCTCTGATGTCAAACACCAATGGATATGGGATCATCCATCGCCCATCTGTATGGGTCGAGAAGGTATACGCTAGTCTACTCTGGTATATCGATGCCCCGTCTCGATACACCCACGACTAGGGACTTTGAAGGATGTACTTATAGACTACCATGTCCCCACTAGTATGATCCGCATCATAATCCAGGTAGTCAAGTACACATCCTAAGGGCTTTACCAACATGTAACAGAGAGACAATCAGTGTACACGTTAAGGTAAAGATCAACCAGATAGCATACTATCATGTCGAGCAAGAAAGTCCTCCCTATATATGTCCCAGCATCCACTACAATATACATCCTATGTATAGTAATGGCCTCTAGGCATACATATAACTAACAATCTCCCACTTGCACTAGGGCCATCTGTAGCAGTGGTTGCAGTATCTTATACTCAACCATCCCATAAAAGTCTCTCTCTGGGAACAGGCCTTTGTGAGTGAATCCGCTGTGTTGTTTTCTGAGTCTACTCTCCTAACCTCGATCTCCCTGGAGATCAACCATCTCCATGATCAGGTGACACTGCCTTAGAATATGTCTGGATCACTGATGGGACGGACGTTCCTTGGCATAAGCCACAACTCCATTGTCACACAATGGGAGGAACATAGTTCATCTCATGAACCAATATACACCCAAACAGCCTCTTTGGTAGCATCTTAAGTAGCGATGTATCCTGCCTTTATCGTCTAGTATGCCACGGTATCTAGCTTGGAACTCTTCCAACATACCGTCCCTTTACTTAGGGTAAAGACAATGCCTGTGACTGACATTCAGTCGTCTTTATCACCCTGGAACCCTTCCAGTGATTCTCCCCAGGATCAACTGATACCATCTCACTACAACTAGTGAGTAGCCTAACATCCATTTAGATCTATCTCATAGATCCAAAATCCAGGATTTAGTAGGTATCACTTTGATCCTATATGGAGAGTCATTGTGATAAGCGGAGATTGATCGAGCGTAGCATAGGAAACTCCTTCCCCATCAAGAGTATGTCATCCACGTACTCTACGAGGATCGTCACCATACTCCCTACTACCTTTTTGTTTATACAAGGTTCATCTACCATTTTGATGATGTCAAACTCTTTGACTAATTCATCAAAACAGATGTTCCAACTCCGCGATGCCTGCTTTATCAAATAAAGCATCTTGCACACGTTTCCGCTGCTCCCACTGTCTACGAAGCCCTCTGGCTGTGTACTTATAGACGCTCTCTTCTAAATCATCATTTAGAAAAGCAGTCAAGACACCCAACCACCAGATATCGTAGTCATGGTATGTAGCCGTGACAAGTAGGATCTGGATGGACTTAAGCATAGCTACTTGAAAAGGTTTCATCATTATCCACACCTGGTCAATGATGCAAACTTTTAACAAGTCTAGCTTTGAAAGTCTCAACTTTTCCATGTACACCAAGTAATCTTCTCAAGATATACTTGCTCCTGATGGGAATTTAACCCTTCAGATATAGCAACCAAAGTCCATACTTTGTTGGTGTATAAGGATTCCATCTCAGATCGATAAACATCCAGCCATTCTCACAGAATCCTACTCCTGATGGCCAAGTCGAAACTAGTTGGGTCATCATCTCATGATGCAGTCCTCGCTCCCACTGTCATAGAGAAACCGAAGTATCTCTCAGGTGGGTGAGGAACCCTACTAGATCGGCGGAGAGGCTGAGGTTCGTTGGTAACTATTGAATCATTTGGTTTTACCAAATCATCTGCTGTAGTTTGTATAGCTGGAACCTTTCCAGTTCTACATTACAGACCTTGCCTCGAGCTTGTCCGGATTTTGCTTTTAAACATAGGCCGGACAACCCCAAATCTTAACTAGCTTAAGACATGGGCTCTTCCCTTTCCATATCACATATGAAATGGTAGGCAACTGATTTGATTGGAACCCTATTCAATAGGTATGCAACTTCATAAGTGCATAACTCCCAAAAGGAAAAAGGTAACTCAGTATTACTCATCATAGAGCACACCTTATCACATAGGGTGTAATTGCTCCACCCCGATATACCATCGTGCTATGGTGTATACAGAGGAGTAATGCTGAGAGAGAATCTCATTCTCCTTTAGAATAGTCCAGGAATTCCATGCACAAGTATTCTTCTCCCTGATCTCATCGTAGGACATAATACTTATACCCGTATTTTGGTTCTCTACTTCTAAATCATATTCTGTGAATATCTCAAAAGGTTCGGACTTGTGTTTCAACAGGAACATAGGTCTGAATCTTGAGAGATTATCAGAGAATGTAACGAAGTACAAAGAACCAGTCTTGGCATGTGTAGACAGGGGACCTTACATACATCATCATGTATCAATCCCAAGAGTTCACTAACTCTTTCTCTGTTTCCATTAAACAGAGCTCTGGTCATCTTATCTTTGTGACATGACTGGAAAGTTTCACAAGATGTAAATTCAAACTTATTTAAATATACATCTAAATGTAACTTCAGCTAGTCGGGTCACATTGATCTGACCTAGTCTACAATACCTCAAGAAGAATCCGTTCATTTTTGAACTCTTCCTCTTGTGTGTGTTCCGTATACAAAGAACTGTAGTTTGATTTAGAACATTAATGCTTTTAGATAACGTGCCTGAACCGATCAACTTTTGATATAGAAAATGTTCAAAACATTATCCAACAATACAAAATTTTATCATTTCTTTACTAATAAAGAGATTGATATGATTTTGTATATCAGGTTCGGTATCTAATAACATTCGTTCAGAATCAATGTATTGTAATACAGGGTAACAGTGACCAACAGACTTGGCTGCAACTCTTGCCCCGTTTTCTGCCTCATGAAACTTATCACCCGTTCTCAGTTCTCTACCTTCTGTAGCCCTATGTAACAGATTACATATCTGGGATCCTGATCTGGTATCACATACCCAGGACGTAAAGGACACTGAGAAACAGTTCTATATAATGAACACACCCGAAGATGATGCATCATCATGCACTCTCCTCGTTTGGGCGGCACGGGAAATCTGGTATTCTCCAATTTCCTGCTCTGTCTTATAACAATTTTAAGTTGGAGCGGGACCAACGTTCCCCAGCTCAGTATAACAAGCGGGTTCGGTCAAAAATCCGTATTATTATCTTGATTAAGGCGTGATATGGTCGCTACCTGGAGAGAGAGAGAAGAAAACACTCAGCGTGCGCTCTTGCAAGAATAGATTGGTTTTTATTTTATCTAATCAGGATGGCTCCCACTGCTTTTTATCAAATCTTCCTTCAAACCCTAAAAGGAAAGACTAGCCGGGATTAATTACACACTACAAGTTCGCCAATCTTTCAGCCAGGCCAGTGTCGGTACTTTGAGGGAGGTCCCCCGTGCTTTCGCACGAACCTAATTAATGTAAACCTCGTTTTCCCAGAGGCGTAACCCCGTTGACACCTTTCTAGACACCTACTTGATCGGCTAATTGTAATGTATAAAACTCTCCCAGGAGTAACTCTTACTCACAGCGGGTATCGGGATCCAACTATCTCATAGAAGGTATGCAATCTCATTGCAAATTTCAACACTTGAAATTCCCGATAAAATTTTGCCCCTAGCAGCTATATGACCTTAACATAGTCAACAAATCATAAGTGCTAGTTAAGTTCAACCCATCATTTCCCGATTGAATTAAACCCACCCGCACGACCCTTAACATAGTCAACAAAGTCGCACGACTACCCTAATCCAATCACATCATATGCTTATGCAGATAAGCAATAATTAGCTACCGCACACTACGCCTTAACATAGTCAACAAACGTAGCACGAATACTAACCAGTACTTATCTGAAATGACGGAGGGCTACGACAGGTTTTTCTGAAAACCTATTGCGTAATGAACTTGATATCGTTGTAGAATCAAATGAATTTTGAAATGGAGTGTTTTTTAGGCTTTTCTAGTTTTGCTAAAGGAGTCACTCCCGGTGAAGGGATCGTCGGTCCTTTCCTCGTCGAATGAGGTGCAGGATATATCATATATATCACTGTGCAAAGCAAAAACTCTTAAAAGCAATCAAAAGACAAACCGAGTGTGTAGCATCTGCCAGTTATTGCTAAAGGAGTCACTCCCGGTGAAGGGATCTCGGTCCTTTCCTCATCGAATAAGGTGCAGGATATATCATATATACCGCTATGCAAAGCAAGAACTGTAGCTACCTGTTTTATTTTGAAATTCGATTCTACAACATCTTAGGTTTCTTTTATTTCATTAATCACATTAATGAAGTCCCATCATTTAAGTACCTAAACATCACAGATAAATACGACGCACACTTATGCCATCCGCATTCGTCTCGATATCCCCTCGTGCACCGTTAGGTTAGGTAACTAACGGCAGAGCGGGGCAGGGCTAGCGCGGGTGTAAAACATAAGTAACGCCTATATAATATATCATATATACTATATACTGTATCTATCACAGAACATCACATGATCACATCACAGATATCGCAGCAGAAGAAACATATGAAATATTGGATATACTAGGACGTCTATGTTTTCAATACGAGCCAATATAAAATACGGATTCCACGGTCGCGATGAATAGCCAAACCCACACCCCTAGACCCCTACGAGAGCGGCAAGCAACCCTACCAATTCTAGAGTTAGGAGACCCGGACTCGACTCCTCGAGTTGGTCTCCTACTGGACCCTAGAACCCGGTTACTTGTGCTCCCCTCCTTGGGTCTATCCTAGTGCGGAAAAGTAAATAATATACAAAGGGTGACAACTTCCGCAACCTGGAAGTGCCCCAAATAAAAGAATATTACATACAGATTTTTACATGAATGAAAATGAAAAACACTCATCTCACATAAAAAAACCCGGCTATTCAAACACGACGATCCAATATAACATATCCAGCAACACATAACATCACATGTCATCAACGTAAGTAAATATGTCCATCCTAATTGTCGTTGACATATAGCAACGAAACCGGCGATATCACATATTATACTTACGGTCACAGAAAAGAAAGTGTAAAACTATAACAGTTGGAATCCGCAACCTGCATAGACATCGCATGCCTAATCATTATAAACCCCGCATTTTAGTCTCAAATCGAAAACACTTTTCAATATCAAGTCGGGCAATTCAACAAGATTCCCGACATCCTGATCGAATGCTCGTCGCGAACTTCAGTAGACGGCTGCACCCCCGATACCGTCGACGAAGTGCACCAAGGCGGAACACCGCTGCCGGGAGCACCCGAACGGATGCTTTTGGCGACGGGGTTCTCCTACAGTCACTTGGTCGGGGCTATGGGGTGAGGCTGTCTATTAAGTTTACCCGGCGAGTATCCGTGTACGCTACGTGATTGCGACGGACTTTTGATCACATCAAAATTCCGTGGCAACCGATCAAGTGAGACTAAACTGCTACGTTTATAATATTCATTCCGTTATCACATAGCTTCTTGTGAATTCCAATTATTGTATCCCATTCCGGATAAATAGAAAATGTCAAACTTTCCGATCGAATAATCGAACACCCAAGTTTTCCCGATACAGATCAACACATGAAATATGAGTCTAACAACATTCAGTTCGTGCCTCAGTACCAACGGTCCAGTCGTAGAAGGGTCAAGCCAACGCCTCACATGTGGCACGCCGTACTGCCCCAAACCCGAAGGTTCAAAGGGCAGTTCAAGACGGTCACATAATCGAGTTAAGGTTTGTTGTCTTCTAGAGGGTCCATCGCGTTACTTGCACTACTTAGAACGTCGTTAAACTACGGAAAAATCCAACACTTGGAAATTTCCCGACAGGGGGAAAATTGGGTATTTATATCCGGTCGAACTTTTTAACATATTCAAAAATTATCCGGAAAGCCAAATAGACAAAGTCTGATAAACCCGATCGAATTATCGAAGCTCCAAAACATCCCAGATTATTCAACTCTTGAATAAATATTAAAAATACCCAGAGAACTCATCACTGTAAAATAGGAATTACTGTGCAAAAGTCAACGCAAGAGGAGACCATAAGGCCGCGGAACCGCCGCGCATGCCAAGCACGTGCCACGGTTCCGCGGTGGTTTAATTGAATTAGGCCCCCGTATTTCACATTAATTCATATAATACCCTGCTTAATTTTCTGCATATTTTTAATGTGGAAAAATGCACTGTTTTGAAAAAAGTACAGAGAGCATGGGAAAAATGGGGTTTCGGGTTCGTTCGGACTTCAAACTCCGTCTAGACTTCGCCTAAGGCTCTAGCTAGGCTCTGATACCACTGTAGGGTTCCTAGGCACCCTAATGAGGTCTCACAAGGCATCAACCATGCCAATTTCAAAAATTAACGGTGCCGAGAAACCCTAATACGGATCGTTGGCTAGATGTCTAGGTGAAAAATGCAACTAGTAAACTATTTTACTAAAGGAACGGAAATACAACCTTTGTAGATCCGGTCCTCCACCTCCACGGCTCCGTGATGATGTCCTCTCCGCTGTCCAAATCAAATCCCGGGCTCTAGCGTCGGCTTCATCGGAGAAAGAGCGGGCTAGGTCATCGACGACGTGCCGAAGATGATCTATGTCGAGGCATCGCTAGATCGAGCTCCAACTTCACCAAGTCAAGAAAAATTATGAAGGAAACACACTCTACTACTTGGCAAGAGGTAGAGGATGAAGAAATAGGAAGTGGGTTCACTTTAGAATTGGATTTCTCACTCTTTTTCAAGAGTTGCCATTGATGGAGGAAGGTTTTTCTTCATGAAGATGAAGAAGAAGAAGAGGTTGAATATGATAAGTTCTTATTTTAAAAAGAAAAGAAATTTCCAAACTTATCATCATACAACCATGGTCAAGTGTAGAGAATAAACTAGGGTTAAATCAAATGGTTAGGGTTAAGCATGAGATAAGAATGGTGGACTAAGTCAAAGCTTCATGAATCTTCAACTACAAACAAAGAAAGCCACCATTCTTCTCATTTCTTTTTCCAAAAAGAAAATAAATAAATAAATGAATAAATAGATATGAAAAACAAAACCCTAACCATTTAAATAACCATGGTTTAATCTTTACACAAACTCAAGTAAACATTTATCATCAAACATGATACAATCAAGTGCACAAAATCATATCGCATATACAATGCGCACATCCGAGTGAGAAAATCCATCTTAAGTGAACCAATACTAGTTAATGCAAAGTAATATATCAAATATATAATTATGCATTAAATCATTAAATCAACACTTGATTTAACGATCCGGTCATATCGCATATAACCGGCTAGTATCCTATGTATCGGCTTATCGAATCAATCTTCGATTCGATAACTAGGTTATATCGCATACAACCACTCGACACATTCATCGCGAGAATGAAATACGGTATCACATACACGCATTATTCTCGGTCCCGCACATATCTCATATGCGCTCCTATTTCATTTCGCTTGAGCCAGGAAACCTCTGTGTAGGACTCTAAAGACTCGTCAATACGCCGGCAGCAGATGATGATCATATCAAACACCCACAAGCCGCAAGCGGTCTGCTAAACGTAACGGCCACCCGGGTATTGAGCGATCAGAAGATCGACGAGCAAGCCCGCTCACACTCCAGTGAATCCAACCAGTAACACTACCGTACAGTCCGGTCTGTTCGTCTGATATGTCGCATATCTCGCCTAGGGGTGGTAAACGTCAGACCCCAATAGCTCGATAAGTCGTGTCGATATGAGGTCTATAACTGTTCGAGAAACTACTGGTAACACTTACCAGTAAATCTCAGCAACCCTGGCCAGGGATTTCCTGTTATAGCCAATCGAACACAGCGCAACATCAACCCCCTATACCGGGAGAGACGAATCCCCTCCTATCGCTCATTGCCTCCATGTGACTCGGGACTGTACCCAAAAACCACCGTTTTGCACGCCCTCTTGGATGTGGTAAGATGGAAATCAAAGCACAGTGGGAACCACACAAGACTCTATGACGATCTCTGGTCAACAGACTACTCTGTACCAGTGTCACCAGAGAACTGCCATCTGACGTAAGGTATAATACCATCTGGGAGTTCTCGGCGAGTCCGTCCAGTGTACCCAGTCTCTACTGAGCACCCGTATATCATCTCTGATGTCAAACACCAATGGATTTGGGATCATCCATCGCCCATCTGTATGGGTCGAGAAGGTATACGCTAGTCTACTCTGGTATATCGATGCCCCGTCTCGATACACCCACGACTAAGGACTTTGAAGGATGTACTTATAAACTACCATGTCCCCACTAGTATGATCCGCATCATAATCCAGGTAGTCAAGTACACATCCTAAGGGCTTTACCAACATGTAACAGAGAGACAATCAGTGTACACGTTAAGGTAAAGATCAACCAGATAGCATACTATCATGTCGAGCAAGAAAGTCCTCCCTATATATGTCCCAGCATCCACTACAATATACATCCTATGTATAGTAATGGCCTCTAGGGCATACATATAACTAACAGTTATCATTCCAGACTTCCAAGGTGACATGGACGACAGGGTGGTCGTCAGAGTTATAGTTTTCCTTCTGACGAGGGGCAGTATTTTGGACAGGTGGTCCAAGGCAATACTGAGGGAGGCATGGCGCAGGATACTGATTAAGTTCAGTTGATGATACAGTCTAAGAAGTTTGGATTTGGAGTTCATTTATGAGCTAGGTCTCATCAGACATCCAGACATTCTAAGACAGGTATTGCTCATTTCGGGAGATGGCTTTCTCCGCGAACTTGAGATATAGAGAGACAAAGAAAGAAACATCAAAGCGGATCCACTCACTGAGGCTATTCCTCGAACGCAATAGTTTCGCAAACGAGCTTTGTGAGACTGACAAGTAGAGGAGTTGGGTGTTCGGTATCACACGGGCTGTGAGTATGCGACATCGCAATAATTAGCCTTGAGTGCAAGTGGGAGATTGTTGGAGATAGTGGCCTCAGAGTCAATTATTGGATCACAGGCACGTGATTGCAATGATTGAGGGAGGACCTATCCCGGTAGGACAGTCTTACTCGAGATGATAGTATGCTATCTGGTTTATCTTTATCATCGTGTATTGCTTTAGGTGACCTGACAGGTCACTATTGCACGTTGATAGAGCCCCTAGGATTCTTGCTTGACTGCCAGCAGTATGAGGGCGATCATATACGTGAGAGCTGGTGGTCTATAAGCACATCCTTAAAAGGTCCCTAGTCGTGGGAGTTTCGAGACAGGGCATCGATTCTCCACAGTAGACTAGTGTATACAGTCGAGACCCCGACGAGGGGCGGTGGCCGGTCTCACAAGCCACTGGTGTCAGTTGAATCACCTAAGATGTTTACAAGTGCTCATTGGGTTATGAGTACACCGGACAGGACTCGCCGGGAACATGCTAGTTGGTCTTATACCTGACGTCAGATAGCAGTTCCCTGGTGACATGTGTACAGGTTAGTTCATCGACCTGAGGATCGTCATTTGTCTCGTGTGAGTTCCCACTGTACTTTGATTACTACCCTACCACGCTCAAAGGAGACGTGCAAACAGGTTTTAGTTGGGTACAGTCTCGAGCCACATGGAGGCAGTGAGCGGATCTTCGGGGGTTCGTCTCTCCCGGTATTGGGGGTGAGGTCGCGCTGTGTCTAGGAGAGCCAGAACATGAAAAGTCCTTGGCCAAGGCAGGAGATTTACTGGTAGGTATTCCAATAGTATCTCGGGGTGTTCTGGGCTGATCTCTGACACGACTTGTACCGCTTTTGGGGGTCTGACTTTTACCAACCCCCTAGGCCCGCCATGCGATGCTCATAGACGAACGGACCGGACTGTACGGATATTGTCACTGACAGGCTCAGTAGGGTGTCAGGATGAGTTCGCTTATCGAAGTCCCTTTTGGTCAATACCTGATAGCCCGTCACGTATTGGCTTATACCTCTGACGTGCTAGTGGTTAAATCCACAACCAAGGTGTTGACGAGTCTTTAGAGTCCCCCACATTCAGTTGCTCAAGTTTTCGGGCGAAACGCTGTAGAGGCCGTATGGAGATATGGCAGGGTTCGATCAGATACGTGCGGTATTGCACAGATCAGGATCGGACGGATAATACTAGCCGGCTTTGGTTTAAGCCGGATCCTAGTATAGTACAGTGTAGATTTTGTCTCATTGCATTTGTATTCGGTCGGAATACAGATGCGGGTGTGTATACACAGTATCGGGGTTTTCCTGTAATTTATTACGGGACCAGTTTTCTGAAGTTGCCAGTTTGCTTTCCGTTTCGGCTATATGTCTTTGTATCTTTCATTGGCCGAAGTTTGGTGGAGGAGGGCTTATTTGCATTTGTGCAAATAAGCAATTTGGAAGGGTGTTCTTTGCATTTTCTTGTATCATGATGGTCTCATGATGGAGGACCATTCCTTGACTTTCTTGAGTTCATGATTGCTTGACTTTGTGAGCAATCATGGTTGTTGATGATGGTAGTTTGAGTGTTGGAGTTTCTTTGTGATCATTTCTTCATATGATGACCTTTTCTCTCTTGCTTTATTATTGTGGTTCCATCATCCATACACACTCTCTCAATTCTCTCCTCTCCAATAAGCATGGCCGACCTTGGCTCTTGGGGGGCTGTCCAAGAATTTCTAGTGGGGATTTTTGTTCTTTTCATGTTAGAAAAATCCCCAAGTTCACCTAGAAAAAGTTCATGTATCATACCTCCACCATATGACAATTCCATAAACCCCAATAGAGACTAAAGAGCACTACACATTCTACAGCAAACCTTGGGCACGTCGGCTCGCCAACTTCGTGCCCGAGTTGCCTCGGTATAGAGGTGGGAGCCCGTAAAAGAAGCAGGCGACGTGGTGCCCTTCCGGCGAGGAGGTGGAGACCGGACATTCCGCGGGAGATCGGGACGACGACGAGAAGACCGGAGGACACGGATCACTCGGTATATCTCTCTTCCCCATCTTGTAGTTAGCTAGGACTAGTTAATGGACCGATCCGGGATTTAGTGCGCGGTGGTGCCGGTTTGAAAAATTAAAGTAAATCACCGCTTCCGCATTTTGGCCTCGGGATGGAGGCCGGGGCGCCGCCGTGCACTTACAGGGAAGCAGGTTAACACTAGACCCAAGATCTAAAAGTGCTCGATTAATTTTCTTTTCCCCAATTGTGATTGAAATCGTAGGACAGCCGGGGTCCTTTCGTTTTTGGGGTAAAGTTTGAGGGTGGTTAATAGCATTGCTCACTGCACTAGCCACTAGCACTTTCTTAGGTACTTGAGATGCCTTTCTCTTCGAGGTGCATAAGCCCTTTAAGATTTTCGCGTATGAAGGGACTTGTTGGATAGCATCCAAGAGAGGTATATTTATGCTAACCTGCTTAAATAATTCCACAATCTTCTCCACTTGTGCAGTTGGTTTATTGAGACTCAACCTGTTTGGAAATGGAGCATTTTGAAAATTTGTTGAGTCAAATATCTGTGGAGTAGAATGTGGAGTTGGAACGGATCCCAGTGTGGATGTGTTCGTGTTGTGAGAAATGGGTCCGTTCGAGTTAGAAGAAGTAGAGCCGTGTGAAGGGTGGAGAATAGGCTCTAAAGAAAAAGGTGAAGAAGAAAATGAAGAAAATGAAGAAGGGGAAGATGACGATGGAGAAGAAGAAGAAGAAAAAGAAGAAGAAGAACCACCGGTGGGGATGTCATCATTAGTTCCCACATTATTTTGCAACTCTCAACCGGATCTCAACATGGTCACCGTATTTACATTGTGATTGTGATATGCGTTTTGTGTGTGACCGGGATTTGGCATTGGTTGAGACGGAAGCTTTCCCTTTTCTCTCTCGCTCAACGCAGCAGTTAATTATGCAATTTATGCCTCAATAGATTTGATACTTTGATCGTGTGAAGCATTGTTATGCATCAAAGATTGAACATAATTTTCGAATCTTGCTGCGGATTCTGTAGATTGCTTGAGAAATGCATCTAGACTTTTTTCTAGCGAGATAACCTTATCATCATTTGGTTGAACCAAATTGTTCGTTTGATTTGTATAAGGTTGTTGTTGGAAAGGTTGCTGGTTTTGAGTTTGTGAAGGTGCTTGTTGTTGTTGTGGAGGAGAAGGTCTTTGAAAATTGTTATTTCCTTGGACTTGTTGATTTTGGTTCCAAGCGAAATTTGGGTGACTCCTCCACCCCGGATTGTATGTCGAAGAGTACGGATCATTTCTTTGTCGTTGCTGAAAGGCAGCATTGACTTGATCTTGTCCTTGAATAGGTGCATTATAAGGACACTCTTCGGTTAGATGCGATGGATTCGAACAACAAGCACAAACAGTTCGTGTGGGTAAAGCAGGGGCAGGAGAAGACGATGAGATTTTGGTCTCAATGGCTTCTAGCTTTTTGATAAGTGCGGCCATCTCGGCCTTCATAGCAATTGACATATCTACTTGATGTATGCCTGCCCTAGATTGACCAACAGAAGAAGATGATGTGGTCTTGGTACTCTCCCACTGAATTGTTTGCTCACTAAGATCCTCAAGAAACTGCCACGCTTCATCGCTAGACTTGGAGAGAAAATGACCTTGACATATGGTTTCTAGCAACTGCTTCGTTGCCGAGTTCAATCCCTCGTATAATGTTTGGCAAAGTTGCCAACTTTCGATCCCATGATGAGGGCATTGAACGAGTAGGTCCTTAAATCTCTCGAAGCACTTCCAAAATAGTTCGGAAGGAAGTTGTGAAAATTGAATTATTTCATTGCGGATTCTAGCAGTTTTGTGATGAGGATAGAACTTTTTCAGAAAAGCTCTCACAAACTCGTCCCAATTTCTAATGGAATGTGATGCGGTGCTGTATAGCCACTTCTCGGCTAGGTCACATAAGGTAAAAGGAATGACCCTTAGCCTTATAGCGTCATCACTTAATTGGGTCGTTTTCATCATAGAGCACACATTTTGGAATTTATTGATAAAGATATATGCATCTTCTGATTCCAAACCATGAAATTTTGGCAGCATATTGATGAAATGTGGTTTTATTTCAAACTTGTCCCCATTTGCCGGTGGGGGTGAAAGACATGTAGGTAAAGAAGTGCGGACGTGGTAGAAGAGATCTTGGAGCGCAACTCATGCGGGCGCTGCAACAGGCGGAAGATTCGGGTTATTCGCACCTAACGGAGGTGGAATCATTCCCGTCGGTAAGGTATCATTGGGGTCGTGTCCCGACATACCTTCGAAAGAAGAATTTGAAGGTGGAGGTAAGGAAATGGAGGGAATTTCGACTTCGGTTTCGAAAGGTTCGTCGGTCGGTACCAACGAAACACGGACTAATCGGGCGTTAGTATCCCTAGTCCAAAGTGACATACACTAAGGGGGTAGTGTAGTCAGAAAAAAGAAAAAAACAGAATGTGGAGGTAAGATAACGTCAATGAGAAGAAGTGGTGGAAGTGAGGTGCAAGTTTCCTTTAGCGACAAGTTGCAAGTTTTGAAAAGATTTTCCTTTTTTTTTTATGTAAGAGTTTTGCAAAGAGATTTTTGAAAAGAGACTCGTGACACAAATGCTATCAACCACACATGCACAATCAGGCCTAGATCTAGGGTCACCTAGGTCTGCTAGACAGCTCCTAACTCGGGCTAGAAATAGGACCTCAAACCGCCTCTTGACCGACAATTACGGCCAGGTAAGTGGGAAGGAACCACAATAGTGGGCCTAATTAATAACCACTAGCCTAGACACCGCAAAGTCAGTTAGGATAAACGGTCGATGCCTATACTAGTCCTTTTCCTATTGAGCTCGATGTCCTTAGGTCTGAGTCTAGTATTTTTTAATTAATTGTGGTCAATGCAAATGCTTTAGGTGTTTTCGGGGGTCCTGGAAAGGGTGATGAAATCCCCACCCAATCTGAGTTTGGTCAATTAGCCCCTTAAAGTCCGATTAAATTATGCAAAACAATAAATTCACTTGCAATCATATTTTTAGCGCGGCGCAAAGAAACCTGCAGAAAATCTGTTATTTAGAAGGGGAGAGAAGATTTTTAGCGCAAAGAATTCCTGCAGAAAGTTTTTTACAGAAAGATATATGGAGGTTGACAGAGGAGAGAGGAAGAAAACAAACCATGCAATTTTTACGCAGAGAGGCCAACAGAAAGCCGCGGAACCGCGGTTCTGATAGGGTATACGCGGCGGAACCGCGGTCTCTTGGGGGGTTCAGGTCTCCAGAAAATTTGTATGGCTCTGTTGTGTCAATCCACCTCTGTTCCAATGTGCACTTTTCTGATTTGTCTTCTGTAAAATTCCAGATCCGAAAATCTTCGCTATTCCTGCGAAATTCAAAAGATACACCCTTCACACAAATAAAAATTGATAATTTTTATTTTTTTTATTTTCAGATTTTTATAATTTTTAAAATTTATATCAACCCAAAATTACACAGAAAGAAATTTTACGCCATCCCCGGCAACGGCACCATTTGATTAGTCTAAAAATAATATGTTAACCGTAATCAGAAACGGCGTCGCTTTGCAGCTAGCCGGTGAGTACGGGTCGATCCACAGAGATGGGTAATTTCCTTAATGTGTTTTTACGAGTTGATTCCAAATGTTGTTTTGGTTGGTTTATTAAATCTATAAAAACCTAGATCTATCAATAAACTAAATTAATCTAAACTAAAGTCTTGCTAGGGTTAGGCTTATAGGGGAAGTTTGGAGATTAAAGTTTTCCTCACCGCTTTCAATGCCTTATTTTAGATCTATTAGATGTTGTGGTGATTATCAATAAAGTGGATAAGAATCTTTTGGGAAGATGTTTTTTCCTCTAGATTCTTGTCCTTCCTTTATCGATAATTACCTTAACCTCCATGGAAAATGCGCGCAACCGACCCTTTATACTACGGTTCACAGTTACCTCGAGGGGTAGGGTGCCGTAGGGAGCGGTTGTGTGCGTATGCATGGAGTTCTAATTCTTAGGTGTGAATGGCATGAAAGGGGTGAGAGATCTCATCTCTCAAACCTTTCCCTAAGGCTAACCCTAACAAGCGAGGAGATTACTCGCTCATTAGGGGATTAATAAACATTCTAAATTAAAAGAGAATTAAAACAAAGTTGTGAAAAATAACTTACTAATTGTATTGATGGCTCCCTCCAAGCAAGAATACAGAACAGATATGAATTTGTTTATTGAAAAGAGGCATAGGGTTTACAAATTTGTGATTACAATTTATAAGTAAACAGGGAAAACTAGGGTTACAGACTCTCGCGCATGCGATTTTACAGATATGCCCACGAAAAATCCCAACCCTCGCACCGACGCACCGACACGAGAAAATTGCACCGACACGTGCACTTAATGGCCGCGGAATCGCGGCATTGGTTGGCTTGGGCCGCGGTTCCGCGGCCCTTTGGTCAGATCACATGCTGAATTTTTAGGGTTTTGTTCTTGGTCCTTTTTGGCTTCTGTTTTTTTGGTTCTTTTACAATTTGGGCTTCTATATTAGTTCCAGATCTTTCAGTGAAAAACTTGTAGCGATCTTTTAACCGTTTGCCTTGACATTTTGGACCTTGCACTGTTCTTCATCTAGGCTTGACTAGGATCCTTCTATTTGTTGGTCAAAAGTCTTTTTTTCTGTCGCTTTGTGTCTTTTTCACTGTATTTGCTCCAAGAACCTGTATCCTGTAATATGCAGCAGTCATGCGTCAAAAGCACATGTTTAGTTATAAAACGAATAAGAATTGGGGAATATGAATTGCAATATTATGACATGAACACTGCCCTTGTAGCCTCCGAGCAACTGGCTCGCGATGAAGCAGCAATGATCACTATCGCACAGTCAGGTAGATTTCAGTCGCACCTTTTCCGTGGTTATCTTTCTTTTATTATGTTTTTACTGACTCCTTCTTCTCCAACAGGTATCTCTGCCGAAGAGGCCATCGCAGCTTCCCTGAAGACTTTCGAAAAGGAAGAGAGGCTTCGCGATTCTTTAGGCCTTGGTATAATTCAATTCATCGTGCCTTTGCTCCTTTTCTTATTCGTGCTCTGACCCTTTCTTTTATTTTGTTGCAGGGACTACATTGACTCGGATTATCCCGAGTGCGGTGCCGATCCCCAGTGGTGATGCGGTGACGCTCCCAGAGCCGGCTATTGTGGCCCTAGCTCCCCTGTCAGTCTCGCAAGAGGCTTCACTTAAGCAGCCAATGACGGATGCCGTAGTGGCTCCAGAGGCAGAGCTTGGTTCAGACAATGATGTCCCTTTGACGGAGGTCTTGAGGAGATCGCTTCTCACTGCTCAGACCGAAAGGAAGTGTAGGAAGCGTGCGGCAAAGGAACGTGATGCCAGCTTGGCTGTGGGTGCAGGTTCAAGCACTACCCCATCTGTCACTATTTCTTCAGAGGATGCTCCAGTTGCCCTGTCTACCGCTCATAGACAGGTCGTGCGCGCGGCTTGGGAGGCAACTGAGAATCCATTGCCAGGTAATCTAATTGCTCGGTCTTTTCATTTTTACTCGATCTGCAAATTCTGATATACTATATCTTGCAGGGCCAAGTATTGGCGATGAGGTGGCAGGTGAGAAGACGGCGACCACAGAGCCCGAAGCGGCTACTATCTCTCGGGAGTCTCGGACTGCCCAAACCGTCGCTCTTTCTCCCAGTGGCTACCTGATATCGGCAGACGTCGCAGGAGTCACTACGGCCCTTGTCGAATCAGGGGACGAAGCCACAGGCGCAGAAACTATTCCAGTGGAGGAGAGCGAAGAAGCCGCTGCGCCTAGTGATGCTCTCGTCGCGGTTTCGATTGGCGACCTATCAGGTAGATCTTGGGTCACTATTTTCTTTTTGTCTTTCGATCCCGTTCAGCCCCATCTGATGACGTTTTGTTCGTTTTGAGTGTAGGTACAGCGAATGTGGAGATTGCGCCATTTGAAGCGCCTCTGGTCCCCGCCGTGACGACTGTTGTTCCGTTGCCTTCTCCCATGTCGTCTAGAGTGCTGGAAGGTATATGTTTGCAACTTATCGGTTTCATTGTAGGTAATATCTTTGTACTGACATCGTATTGTTACAACCTTGCAGGAGTCCTTTTTGACCATCTGTATTAGGTGCTAAATCCACATTTCTCCTTCCAAATCAGAAGTCTTCCTACCTGCCGGTGTCGGTGAGTATAGTTTTTTTAACCGACATCCTTTCCTTTCTTTTATGGGCAACCATGTCGTTGCTAATTCTTCTTTGAATTGATTGCAGCGTTACAGATTGGAGGAGGGGATGAGAGAACAGTCGCGCCTCCGGTACTCCCAACTTTGCCACCTGTCGCAGCCGGTATAGTAGACTCCATTGTTCGCACATTTTCTTTATTTCTTGAGCCAGCTTTTTAACCGTAATTCATTTTGCAGCAATCGCACCGGCTCCAGCTCCCTTCGAGTCCGCATCCTAATGCCGGCAGCGCCCTTTTCTAGACGTCTATCTTCCAAGGGCGCTGTGACCAGCCTGCGTATGTTGAGTGCATCCATCGAGGAGCTTGACGCGGAGGCCCCTACATTCGTTGCAGATTTTGCTGCCGAGATTAATCCGATGTTGGTGACGCTTGTGCACTTCCATAGCGACGGCGTCGTCGAATCTTGGGTTAATTATTCCTGACAGATCGAGGCTTGCTTGCACAAAGTTGAGCTCAAGTGTCTTGCTCCTGAAGTTCTGGCTCTGAACTCCCAGCGGGCTGCATGGGTTGAGCAGAGTATTCCTTTCCTTCACCATTTCGAACAAGAGGCGGCCTTGAGGCGGAAGGAACGCGAGGAGGATTCAAGCCAATCTGCCCGGTTGCGTGCCGAGGTCAGAGCGAATGCTGCACAACTGAAAGCCGTCTTTGATAATCTGTAGCGATGCATTTCGGACGGACTGGCACTGAGGAAGAAGCTCGACTTCATTGAGCGGGTTACATAGAGTCACGAAGCTGACCAGCGGGAAATTGATGAGAATGTTTCATCCTGTTTGCAGTAACGGGCTCGAGTCAAAGCGGAGCTGGCCGCAGCGGCTGACCATGAAAAGGAGTTGAGAGGAGTGCGCGAGCGGCTTGCCGACTTGTTGAAAGCGCCTCCTTCCCAATAGTCATCTTTGTATCGATTGAAAATTTGTAACTTATGAATAACATGTATTCATTTTATTTTTTTTATATGATGTATCTTGTGTTCAATTGAATTCATGAATAAAGGACACATTTTTTTATCTTGTACTATCGCCTTCTTTTCTTTGCTGTGTTGTTGTCATGTTACTCTAATAAGTGTAGCCTGTAGATAACAACTCATCTTGAACTCTTTATAGGGTAGCGATGGCTTAGGAAACAGGTTTTGGTCTGCTGACTATGACTTTTCAATTTTATGAGCCGTGAAGGTCTCATAAAGATTTTTCTCCCTACGAGTCGAGAGGATCTCGTAGGTGTATTTTCACCTGAGGATTCCTAAGTGTGCTTTCACTTGAGATTCGTAAGGATCTCACAAGAGAGTTTTCTCCCTTATAAGTCGAGAGGACTCGTAAGTGGTTGGTGAGTTGACTTATTTCCGAGTCGAAGCATTGCTTTACGACAAAGAGGTCAAGGGTTGGCATGTATCTGAGTCGAAACGTTGCTTTATGACGGGGAGGTCAGGATTGACATGTATTCGAGTTGAAGCATTGCTTGACGACAGGGAGGTGAGGGTTGACATGTATCCGTGTCGAAGCGTTTCTTAACGATAAGGAGGTCATGGGTTGACATGTGTCCGTGTCGAAGCATTGCTTGACGACAGGGAGGTCAGGGGTTGACATGTATCTATGTCAAAGCGTTGCTTTACGACAGGGAGGTCAGGGGTTGACATGTATCCGTGTCGAAGCGTTGCTTGACGATAAGGAGGTCAGGGGTTGACATGTATCTGTGTCGAAGTGTTGCTTGACAATAGGGAGGTCAGGGGTTGACATGTATCCATGTTGAAGCGTTGCTTGATGACAGGAAGGTCAGGGGTTGACATGTATCCGTATCGGAGCGTTGCTTTACAACAGGGAGGTCAGGGGTTGACATTTATCTGTGTCGAAGCGTTGCATGACGACAGGGAGGTCAGAGGTTGACATGTATCCGTATCGAAGCGTTGCTTGATGACAGGGAGGTCAGGGGTTGACATGTATCTGTATCGAAGCATTGCTTGACGACAAGGAGGTCACGGGTTGACATGTATCCGTGTCGAAGCGTTGCTTAACGACAGGGAGGTTAGGGGTTGACACTAGGTCGTCTGTGAACCGTAGAGTCTTGGAACTGGGGACTTTGTCGTGGCTCCGATTGGTGATGTCACGCCCGAATCCTGTTGGAATGAGGAGGAACGCCGTCATTGTTCTCTAGGCCGTTGACGTGGCTGTCGAGATTTGGAACTAGGGACTTTGCCATGGCTCCGATTGGTTGCAACCCTAAGGCCGGTTGTTGATGTTACGTCTGCATCCTGCTGGAGTTGAGAAGGAACGCCGTGTGGATCTTCCGGGATGCAGATGTTGCCGTCGAGATTTGATTCTCTCTTTGGAAAGGTCTGGTGGGGAAATGTGGTCCTCTTTTGTTTATGCCCATCGATTGTATACAGGGGTTAGTATGGACTCACCTGTAGGGCATAAGTTTCATTTTTTTTTATTTTTTTCCGCGATGCTCTATCATTTCAGCTTTTTATATCGTGAAGGTCGCGATTACCCAATCATTTCGGCTATTTTTCGCGATGCCCAATCATTTCGGCTATTTTTCTTTTTACTCGCTGCTTTTTATTGCGAGTTGCCCAATCATTTCGGTTATTTTGTATGTATATTTTTTTACTTGCTGATTTCTTTGCAAGTTGCTCTATTATTTTGGCTATTTCATATGCATTTATGGCTCGCTGATTTTTCGCCATGAGTATAGACTTGGAATTTGACACCTGTTAGTTGTATGTATGCCCTATAGGTCATTATTGTACATATGATGTATATTATATAGGATGCTTGTACATATATAGAGAGGACTTTCTTGCTCGACATGATAGTATGCTATCTGGTTGCTCTTTATCTTAACATGTACACTTGTCTCTTGATACTGTCTTATAGTTACATGTTGGTAAAGCCCTTAGGATGTGTACTTAACTACCAGGATTATGATGTGGATCGTACTAGTGGGGCCTTGGTACTCCATAAGTACATCCTTTAATGTTCCTAGTCATGGGTGTATCGAGACAGGGCATCGATATACCAGAGTAGACTAGCGTATACGCTTCTCGACCCATCGGATGGGCGATGGATGATCCCATATCCATTGGTGTTTGACATCAGAGATGGTATACGGGTGCTCAATGGAGACTGGGTACACTGGAAGGACTCACCGAGAACTCTTAGTTGGTATTATACCTATCGTAAGATAGCAGTTCTCTGCTGACACTGGTACAGGTTAGTATGTAGACCCGAGATCTTCATAGAGACATGTGTGATTCCCAATGTGCTTTGATTTCCACTTTACCACGTTCAAGAGGACATGCAAAACGGTGGTTTTTGGGTACAGTCCCGAGTAACATGGAGGCAATGAGCGATAGGAGGGGTTTCGTCTCTCCCGATATTAGGGGTTGATGTTGCGCTGTGCTCGATTGGTCATAACAGGGAAGTCCCTGACTAGGGCTGATTTAGAGATTTACTGGTAAGTGTTATCAGTAGTTTCTCGACCCGTTATGAGCTTCGTATTGGCATGACTTATCGGTTATTGGAGTCTGACGTTTACCACCCCTAGACTGGATATGCGACATATCAGACGAGGAGACCGGACTGTACGGTAATATTACTGACAGGCTTTACAGTAACTAGAGCGGGCTTGCTTATTGATCTTCTGATCGCTCAATACCCGGGTAGCCGTTACGTCCAACTAGTACCACTGACGGCTTGTGGGTGCTTGATGTGATCATCACATACTGCCGGCGTATTGACGAGACTTTAGAGTCCTACATAGAGGTTTTACTGGCTCAGGCAAAATGAAATAAGAGCACATATGTGATATGTGCAGGACCAAAAATAATGCGAGTATGTGATACCGTATTCTATTCTCGCGATATTTGTATCGGACGGTTATATGTGATATAGCCGGGTTATCGAATCAAGTGTTGATTCGATAAGATGGTACATTTAATATTAGTCGGTTATATGTGATATAGCCAGAATATTAAATCAAGAATTGATTTGATAATTTAGTGTGTAATTGTATATTAGATATACTAATTTACATTAACGAATATTAGCTCACTTAAGCATTTATTATTCTCACATGTGCACAATTAATATATATGTGATATATATTAATTGTGCTTTATTTTGTATCATGGCTGTTGATACACTCTACATGGGTGTATGAGATTTAGACCATACTAATTATAATGTTGGGTTTTAGTATTTAAAGTAATTCTAAATTAGTGGATTATTAGCCACATGCATGAAGCTTCATGAAGCTTGTGGATGCATTGACTTAGTCCACTAATTTTGTTTTACTTATGATATTTATTAACCTAACCATTATAATTTAGCCATAGTTATGTCTCTTCATGAGTTGTTATATGATACAAACTCACCTATGGTTATTTCTCTCATCTCATTAGTTCATTCTCATCTCTTGAGCTCATCTTCTTCTTCCTTGAGCAAAAGCTTGCTAGGGTTTTCTAAAGAGAGAAAATATTGTGAGAAAAATAAAACTAAAGTGAGCTCACTTCCTACTTCATCATCCTCTACTAGATTAGCATTTTAGTATAGGATGTTTGCTTCACTAATCTCTCAATTAGTGAAGTAATAGCTTGAGTTAGTGTCTCCTCGACGTAGATCATCTTCGGCCTCGAAGACTTCAAGCAAGACCGTTCTTTTCACCTTGAGAAGCCATGCAAGAGTCCGGGACTTGGATCGCAGCGAAGGGACTTCAACTCGGAGCTTTAGAAGCGAATGACCGGTCTACAAAGGTTGCATTCCACAAACACTTAGATTTAAAGTAGTTTATTTTGCATTTCGTATGATTCTCTAGTTATCGATTCTAGTTTATGGTTCTTTAAAATGACAAATTTTTGAAAATGGCATGGACGATGCCTCCCGAAACCTTGCTGTCGTTGAAAGAAACCCTACAGTGGTATTAGAGCCTAGCTAGAGAATTAGACGGATTGTATAGGATTACGAAACCGAAACAACTCCGAAACTTGATGCTTTAAAACCAAGTTTTTGTCGAATTTTAAATGAGCTCTAAAATTTTTTCAAACAAGTGCAGAATGTTGTATGTGATATGACAAGAACACAGGTGAAATTTGGGGCCATTTAGAGAATTTTTGGCCGACGATACCCTCCCATCTCGGCCAAATCCGAGCCCCTCCCCTCCAAATTTTTCCAGTGTTCTATTGCATGGGTTTTGGTGTTTCAGGTGTTGTTTATTTTTGCTAAATTTTCGTGTGATGTTAATTTACTATAAAGACAACTCGGAGTGTTTCGTAGTTGTAATTCTAACTGTTTTCGGGTTACTTTAGACTGTGTTAAAAAGTTCAATCGGATATCAAATACCCGCTTTAACCCTTACCGAAAAATTTTCTAAGTGTTGGATATTTTCTGTAGTTAAAAAGCATTCAAATATCACGCAAGTTATGCGATGCACCCTCTAGAAGAACAAAACCTTAACTCGATTATGTGACCGTCAGAACCTCCAGTAAACCCTCGGGTTTGTGGTGGTTCAGCGGTGCCACATGTGAGGCGTTGGTTGACCCTTCTACGGCTGGTCCATTGGTACTGTGGCATGTGCTGAATAATTTTAAATTACGCTCAAGTGTTGAGCTTTTTAGGTAATTATGGGTGTTTGTTGATTCGATCGGAATGTTTAACATCGTCTAGTTTTTTTTGCGACCGTAAGTGTAATATGTGGTGTGTCGCCAGTTTCGTTGCTATATGTCAACGACAATTGGGATACGTATATTTACTTATGTTGATGACATGTGATGTTATGTGTTGCTGTGATATGTTATATTGGATCGTTGCGTTTTGAATAGCCGGGGGTTTTATATGAGATGAGAGTTTTTATTTTCATTCATATAAAATTCGGTGTATGTAATATTCTTTTATTGGGGCACTTTCGGGTTGAGGATGAGGTCACCATTGTTGTATATTATTTACTTTTCCGCATTAGGATAGACCCAAGGAGGGGAGCATAAGTAACCGGGTTCTAGAGTCCAGTGGGAGACCAACTCGAGGAGTCGAGTCCAGGTCTCCTAACTCTAGTATTGGTAGGGTTGCTTGCCGCTCTTGTAGGGGTCTAGGAATCTGGGTTTGGCTATTCATCGCGACCGTGGAATCCGTGTTTTATACAGGCTCAAAATAAAATACGGACCTCCTAGTATATCCAATATTTCATATGTTTCTTCTGCTGCTCTGTGATGTGATCACTGTGGATTCTGAGACGAATGGATATACATTATATATGAGATATATAGTAGACGTTGCTTATATTTTGCACCCGCGCTAGTCCCGTCCCGGTATGCCGTTAGTTAAGTAACCTAACGGTGCATAACGGGACATTATGGCGAATGCGGATGGCATAAGCGTATGTTGTATTTTCGTTTCATTTTCTGTGATGTTTAGGAAGCTTAAATGATGGGACTTCATTAATATGATAGATGAAAGAAAAAGAAACCTAAAAGATGTTGTAGAATCAAATTTTCAAAAAGGGTAGCTACAGTTATTTCTTTGCATAGTGATATATGTGATATGTCCCACACCTTATTCCATAAGAAAAGAGCCGAGATCCCTTCACCTGGAGTGACCTCTTTATCAATAACTGGCAGATGCTACAAGACTCGGTTTGTCTTTTGATTGCTTTTAGAGTTTCTTGCTTTGCATAGTGATATATTTGATATATCATGCACCTTATTCGATGAGGAAAGAGCCGAGATCCCTTCAACGGGAGTGACCTCTTTAGCAAAACTAGTGAAAGCCTCAAAAACACTCCTTTTCAAAATTCACTCGATTCTACAACGATGTCAAGTTCATTACGCAAAAGGTTTTCGCAAAAACCTGTCGTGGCCCTCCGTCATTTCAGATAAGTGTTATTTTAGTATTCGTGCTACGATAGTTTGGCTTCCATCAAGGCGTAGTGTATGGTAGCTAAATTAGTGCTTATCTGCAGCATACGATGTGATTGGATTAGGGTATTCATACGGTGTAGTTTGGCCTCCGTCAAGGGTCGTGCGGGTGGGTCTAATTCAATCAGGAAATGACGGGTTGAACTTGACTAACGAACTATAAGTAGTTTGGCCTCCGTCAAGGTCATAGGATGCTAGGGGTAAAATATTATCGGGAATTTCAAGTGTTGAAATTTGCAATAAGATTGCATACCTTCTATGAGATAGTTGGATCCCAATACCCCCTGCGAGTAAGAGTTACTCCTGGGAGAGTTTTACACAAGACAATTAGCCGATCAAGTAGGTGTCTAGAAAGGTGTTAACGTGGTTATGCCTCTAGGAAAACGATGTTTATTTTAATTAGGTCCGTGCGAAAGCACGGGGAACCTCCCTCAAACTACCGGCACTGGCCTGGCTAAAAGATTGGCGAAATTGTAAGGTGTAATTAATCCCGGCTAGTCTTTCCTTTTAGGGTTTGAAGGAAGATTTGATAAAAAAAGTGGGAGCCATCCTGATTAGATAAAATAATAACCAATCTGATCTTGCAAGAGCATATGCTAAAGTGTTTTCTCTCTCTCTCTCTCTCTCTCTCTCTCTCCAGGTAGCGACCATGTCACATCTTAATCAAGATAATAATATGGATGTATTGACCGAACCCACATGTTATACTGCGCTGGAGAACGTTGGTTCCATTCTTTCTTATAAATGTTATAAGACTGAACATGGAATAGGGACATATCTGGATTCCCATACCGTCCAAACGAAGAATAAGCATGCTGATGCGCCTTCTTCGGGTGTGTTAGTTATTGAGAACTGTTTCTCAGTTCATTCTACATTCTGGGTATTAGATACTGGATCAGGATCCCATATTTGTAATATGTTACATGGGCTTAGGAAAGGTAGAGAACTGGGAATGGGTGATCATTCCGTGAGAGTCGGGAATGGGGCAATTGTTGCAGCCAAAGTAGTTGGCGAATATCACCTTGTATTTCTAAATGGTAATACATTGATTCTGAACGAATGCTATTACATCCCGACCCTGATATGCAACCTTATATCAGTTTCTTTATTAAGTAAAGAAGAATATAATTTTGTAGTATAGGATAATGTTATGAATATCTTCCTGAATCAAAAGTTGATTGGATCAGGCTCGTTAAATAATGGCATATACGTTCAAGATCAAACTACAGTCCTTAATGTACAAAACACACAAAAGAGGAAGAGTTCAGAAATGAACAAATCTTTCTTGTGTCATTGTAGACTAAGTCATATCAATACGACACGACTGGCTAAGTTGCATAAGGATGGATATTTGAATCCGTTCGAATTTTCATCTTATGAAACTTGCCAATCATGTCTCAAAGGCAAGATGACCAAAATTCCGTTTACAGGACACGGAGAAAGAGCTAGTGAGCTCTTGGGACTGATACATAGTGATGTATGTGGTCCCATGTCTACACATGCCAGGAATGGTTTCTCGTACTTCATTACATTCACTGACGATCTCTCAAGATTCGGACATGTGTTCCTGATGAAACACAAGTCTGAAGCTTTTGAGAAATTCAAGGAATATAAATCCGAAGTCAAGAACCAAACGTGGAAAAGTATTAAAATCCTGCGATCTGATCGAGGAGGTGAATACTTGAGCACGGAGTTCCTGGATTTTCTAAAAGAGAATGGGATTCTCTCTCAGCTTACTCCTCCGTATACACCACAGCACAACGGTGTATCAGAACGGAGGAATCGCACCCTATTAGATATGGTGCGCTCTATGATGAGCACTGCTGAGTTACCTATTTCCTTTTGGGGGTATGTGCTTGAGACAGCAGCATATCTATTGAATCGGATTCCCACCAAATCAGTGCCTACCACTCTATATGAGATATGGAATGGGAAGAGGCCATATCTTAATTTTATTCAGATATGGGGTTGTCCGGCCTATATGAAAACACAAAATCCGGACAAGATCGAGGCAAGATCAGTTCTGTGTAAGTTTGTAGGATATCCCAAACATTCGCGAGGGTATATCTTCTATCATTCCGAAGAACAAAAGGTGTTTGTTTCCCAAAATGCCACCTTTTTAGAAAAGAGTTTTCTTATGAAAGAAATTAATGGCAAGGAGGTAGAACTGGAAGAAGTTCCAACTATACAAACTACGACAGAAGATTTGGTGGAACAAGAGAATTCGGTAGTGCCCAACGAATCCCAGCCTCTCCGCCGACCTAGTAGGGTTCCTCATCCACTTGAGATATACTACGGTTTTCTCATTGATGGTGGAAGCGAGTATTGGATCATGGAGGATGATGACCCAACTAGCTTCAAGAAGGCCATCATAAGTGGAGACTCTGTGAAGTGGCTGGATGCAATGCGATCCGAGATGGGATCCATATACACCAATAAAGTATGGACTTTGGAAGATGCTCCTGAAGAGGTAAAACCCATTAGGAGTAAGTGGATCTTCAAGAAAAAACTTGGTGTAGATGGGAAAGTGGAAACTTTCAAAGCTAGACTTGTTGCAAAAGGTTTTCCTTAAGGACCAGGTGTGGATTATGACGAAACCTTTTCTCCAGTGGTTATGCTTAAATCCATCCGGATCATGCTTGCCATTGCTGCATACCATGGCTACGAAATCTGGCAAATGGACATTAAGACCGCCTTTCTGAATGGTGATTTGGAAGAGTGTGTGTACACGACTCAGCCAGAGAGCTTCATAGACAGTGGGAGCAGCGGAAAGGTGTGCAAGCTGCTTAAATCCATCTACGGGTTAAAGCAAGCATCGCGGAGTTGGAACATCTGTTTTGATGTCGTTATCAAAGAGTTTGATTTTGTCAAAAATGTAGATGAACCTTGTATATACAAAAAGGTGGCAGAGAGTAAGGTTGTCTTCCTCGTATTGTACGTGGATGACATACTCTTGATAGGAAATGATATTCCTATGCTGCAATCGGTCAAGCTCTTCTTATCACATAGATTCTCAATGAAAGATCTAGGGGACGCCTCCTACATCTTGGGGATTAAGATCTATAGAGATAGATCTAAACGGATATTGGGATTGTCCAAATCCAGGTACATTGACACCATACTAAAGCGGTTTAGTATGGAAGAATCCAAGCGTAGGCTTTTACCCACGATCTCAGGACTCACTCTCTCCAAAGAGATGTCTTCCAAGACTGATTTGGAGAGAGCTCGTATGCAAGGGATACCCTATGCTTCGGCAGTAGGCTCTATCATGTACGCGATACTATGTACCAGACCGGATGTAGCATACTCACTAAGTGTAATGAGTAGGTATCAAGTAGATCCTGGAGAGAGTCACTGGACAGTTGTGAAGAGCATTCTCAAGTACTTGAGAAGGACTAAAGAGATGCTCTTGGTGTATGGTAATGGAGCACTCCAAGTGGTTTCCTTTACCAATTCGAGCTTCCAGAGTGATAAGGATGACTCTAAGTCGCACTTGGGATTTGTCTTTACCCTCAATGGAAGGGCGGTATGCTGGAAGAGTTCCAAGCAGGAAACCGTGGCAGACTCGATGATGAAGGCTGAATATATCGCTGTCAACGATGCTGCCAAAGAGCCTGTCTGGATGAAGAAGTTCATAACTGAACTTGGAGTGGTTCCATCCATTGAGTATCCAATACCTTTGTATTGTGATAACAATGGAGCGATGGCTTTGGCCAAGCAACCCAGGTCCCATCAGCGATCCAGGCATATTCTGAGGCAGTATCACCTGATCCGGGAGATAGTTGATCGCCGGGAGATCGAGGTCAGGAGAGTTGACATGAAGAAAAACACTACGGATCCATTCAGGAAGGCCATTCCCCAGATACAGTTCAAGAGACTCTTCGGGATGCTGGGTATGCGATACTACAGCAGCTGGCCCTAGTGTAAGTGGGAGATTGTTAGTTGTATGTAAGCCCTAGAGGCTATTATTATACATATGATGTATATTATATTGGATGCTTGGACATATATAGAGAGGACTATCTTGCTCGACATGATAGTAAGCTATCTGGTTGCTCTTTATCTTAACATATACACTTGTCTCTTGATACTGTCTTATAGTTACATGTTGGTAAAGCCCTTAGGATATGTACTTGACTACCAGGATTATGATGTGGATCGTACTAGTGGGGCATTGGTAGTCTATAAGTACATCCTTTAATGTTCCTAGTCGTGGGTGTATCGAGACAGGACATCGATACACCAGAGTAGACTAGCGTATACGCTTCTCGACCCATGAGATGGGTGATGGGTGATCCTATATCCATTGGTGTTTGACATTAGAGATGGTATATGGGTGCTCAGTGGAGACTGGGTACACTGGACGGACTCACCGAGAACTCCTAATTGGTATTATACCTATCGTCAGATAGCAGTTCTCTGCTGACACTGGTACAGGTTAGTCTGTAGACCCAAGATCGTCATAGAGTCTTGTGTGATTTCCACTGTGCTTTGATTTCCACCTTACCATGTTCAAGAGGACGTGCAAAACGGTAGTTTTTGGGTACAGTCCCGAGTCACATGGAGGCAATGAGTGATAGGAGGGGTTTCGTCTCTCTCGGTATTGGGGGTTGATATTGCGCTGTGCTTGATTGGCCATAACAGGGAAGTCCCTGGCCAGGTCTGATTTAGAGATTTACTGGTAAGTGTTATCAGTAGTTTCTCAACCCGTTATGAGCCTCGTATCGGCATGACTTATCGGTTATTGGGGTCTAACGTTTACCACCCCTAGACTGGATTTGCGACATATCAGACGAGAAGACCGGACTGTATGGTAGTGTTACTGACAGGCTTTACAGGAGCTAGAGCGGGCTTGCTTGTTGATCTTCTGATTGCTCAATACTCGGGTAGCCGTTACGTCCAGCTAGTACTGCTGACGGCTTGTGGGTGCATGATATGATCATCACCTACTACCGGCGTATTGACGAGTCTTTAGAGTCCTACATAGAGGTTTTACTGGCTCGGGCAAAATGAAGTAGGAGCACTTATGTGATATGTGCGGGACCGAGAATAATACGAGTATGTGATACTGTATTCTATTCTCGTGATATTTGTATCGGACGGTTATATGTGATATAGCCGGGTTATCGAATCAAGTGTTGATTCGATAAGATGGTACATTTAATATTAGTCGGTTATATGCGATATAGCCGGATTATTAAATCAAGAGTTGATTTGATAGTTTATTGTGTAATTTTATATTAGATATACTAATGTATATAAATTAATATTAGCTCACTTAAGCATTTATTATTCTCACATGTGCACACTTAATATATATGTGATATATAATAATTGTGTTTTATTTTGTATCATGGTTGTTGATACACTCTACATGGGTGTATGAGACTTACACCATACTAATTATAATGTTGGGTTTTAGTATTTAAAGTAATTCCAAATTAGTGGATTATTAGCCACATGCATGAAGCTTTATGAAGCTTGTGGATGTATTGACTTAGTCCACTAATTTTGTTTTACTTAAGATATTTATTAACCTAACCATTATAATTTTGTCATGGTTATGTCTCTACATGAGTTAGTATATGATACAAACTCACCCATGGTTATTTCTTTCACCTCATTAGTTCATTCTCATCTCTTGAGCTCATCTTCTTCTTCCTTGAGCAAAAGCTTGCTAGGGTTTTCTAAAGAGAGAAAATATTATGAGAAAAATAAAACTAAAGTGAGCCCACTTCCTATTTCATCATCTCTACTAGATTAGCGCTTTAGTATAGGGTGTTTGCTTCACTAATATCTCAATTAGTGATGTAATAGCTTGAGTTAGTGTCTCCTCGACGTAGATCATCTTCGGCCTTGAAGACTTCAAGCAAGACCGTTCTTTTCACCTTGAGAAGCCATGCAAGAGTCCAGGACTTGGATCGCAGCGAAGAGACTTCAACTCGGAGCTTCAAAAGCGAAGGACCGTTCTACAAAGGTTGTATTCCACAAACACTTAGATTTAAAGTAGTTTACTTTGTGTTTCGTATGATTCTCTAGTTATCGATTCTAGTTTAGAGTTCTTTAAAATGACAAATTTTTGAAAATGGTATGGACGATGCCCCCCGAAACCTCGCTATCGTTGAAAGGAACCCTACAACACCGATTTAGGCATCAACATCGCTACAACTGGGATATGGCCAGAAGCGAATCATCATTTGCTTCGTCAACTCGAACAAAGGTGGCTTAGTAAACCGGATTAAGATCTTGTTGACTAAGACTTCTGACTTTATGAACCGTAAGTGTCTCATAAAGATATTTCTCCTTACGAGCCATGAGGATCTCGTAAGGGAGTTTTCTTCTTTAGATTAGTGAGGATTCTCAAGTGTATGGTCTCCTATAAGTCGTAAGGATCTTACAAGAGTGTTTTCTCCTTATAAGTCGAGAGCACTTATAAGGGTCGTTCGCCATATGAGGATATATCCCGTTGCTGGTGGGAATCTGTTGGGGAGATGTTTATTTGTGCCCTTGGATTGTATACAGGGGTCAATATTGAACCGCTTGTAGGGAAAATTGGGGTGTATGATGGCTTAAGAATAGGTTCAGATCCCTGTAGCTTAAAGCTTTTGAGTCCTATGTGCCGTGAGGGTCTTATAGGGGAATTCTCCTTACGAGTCGTGAGAATCTCGTAAGTGTAATTTCTCTTTAGGAATCGTGGGGATCCCTAAGTGTGTTTCTCCTTTGTGAGTCGTAAGGATCTCACGCAGGTATTTTCTCCTTACAAGGTCGAGAGGACCTTGCATAAGTCTTTTAACGAGATTGCGCCCTTTTTGGTTTTCACAAACTCGCCGGTAGCCCTGCTGTTTTTACTCACGGAGCCCTTTCGGGTTTTCATCCATGCCCATTTCGCTTATGGACGTGCCGTTTTCTTTTGCGTCGGCCTAAGGATACTGCAGTTTATAGTAGTTTAAAGACGTTTCTGTCTGTCGTTAGTTTCAGGACATTGCAGTCCGTAGTTAGTTTTAAGACATTACTGTCCATTGTTAGTTTTAGGACATTACGGTCCATGTTGCCATTTTGGAGACAACGGTTTCGCCGGATACTACTTATAGAGTATGGGCTTGGGGAGATAGCGAGCGGACATAGGCATCGTCATCTATCGTTAACCTAGGTCGTGACTCATCAAGCGTAGTATTTCTTAAGGAATCGACCGTTTATTGTTCGGAAGGGTCTTTCACCATGCATATCTATGAGCAAGTAAACCCCCACCTTGATAAACTTTTTCTATGATGTATGGGTCTTCATAGTTCGGCTCGAATTTCACCCGTTTAGCACGATTGGGGATCATAGGCCTCTTGATCACTAGCACAAGTTCTCCTTGGTGGAATGTTCTCGGCCTAGTCAGTCTCTTGTATGAGCGCGTCATCTTTGCTTTGTAAGTCTCCAAGTTTTGTTGCGCCATGATCCGGGTTTCATTAAGGGCGTCGAGCTCCTCAAGCCGAAGATGAGCATTCTCTTCGTTTGTTAGCTCGTAACGAACCGCCACTTGTAGGGATGGTAGCTCTATTTCCAAGGGGAGTACTGCTTATGTGCCAAATACCAACGCATATGGCATTGTATTGGTGGCCGTTTTGAACGTGATCCGATACGCCGAGAGAGCATCATGCAGTTTTTCGTGCCAGTCATTTTTATTTCTGGACATCGTCTTCTTTATGATCTTCGTCAAGGTCATGTTGAAAGCCTCAGCCAGACCGTTAGCTCGGGGATTATAGACCGAAGAGTATCTCCAGTCTATGCTATGCTGTTGTACAAAGTGGCTAATTTTGTGACTTCTATAGGCTGGCCCATTATCGGAGATGATCCATCGCGGAGTGCCGAACCGATAGATGACGTGTGTCTTAAAGAAATGGAGGATATTCTCTGTCTTCACTTCTTTTAGCGGCACCGCTTCTTCCCACTTAGAGAAGTAATCGGTTGTCGCTAATATGAACCGATGTCCTCTGGATGATGCTGGTTCGATGGGCCCAATTATGTCGGTTCCCCACATTTCGAATGGCCAGCTAGCCACTGTTGGGTGTAGCGGCTTTGGATGCTGGTGGATAAAGTCTGCATGAATTTGGCACGAGTGGCACTGCTTTGAGTACTCGACACAATCCTGGATCATCGTAGGCCAATAGTAGCCCATCCTTTTGATCTTCAGCTTCATCTTAGACCCGGCTTGATGAGAACCGCAGAGTCCGTCGTGAGTTTCTTAAACAGTTCTCTTTGCTTCTTCCGGTCCTAGGCATCTTAGCCATAGAGAGTCGAATGATCTCTTATATAGAGTATCATTGACAAAGGCAAAAGATAGAGCTCGTTTAATGAGCTGATGTCTTGAAGATGCATCTTTAGGTGCTCGACGGGATTTGAAGTAGTCTATAAAAACTTCTCTCCAATCCTTATCCTTTTCCTGGTCTTTTATTTGTAGGGTCGTTTTCTTGGTCGCTCCCTTTTCTTCGGACGACTCCGGAGATATTTCTGCCGGTGCAAGAACCCGACGGCTTTGTACAACGATCCTTACGTCGTCGAGGTTTTCGTCTGCCAGTTCTTTAGAGAGCTTGGCTAATTCATCCGCCTTGATATTTTCCGTACGCGTAGGAAGGAATTTGAGTCAGCAATTGTTGTACTCTCTCGCCGTACTTCACCAACTCTGGTTTGCACGTTTGATAGTTGTCGTTTACTTGACTAACGACCAGCTGGGAGTCTTCGCATATGAGGATGTTTTCGATTCCCATGTCGACGGGGATCTCAAGCCCTGCTATCAAAGCTTCATATTTGGCTTCATTGTTTGTCTTCGGCTCCATCAAGGAAAAGGCAAAGCGCATTATCCCTCCTTGCGGAGTCACGAAGATAAGGCCTACCCCCGATTTAATTATAGGGGTGGTGTGCTTTCTCTTCTTCATGGAAGACGCCTCATCGAAGTAGAGTTCCCATAAGGTGTCACTCTCTCCTTTCTCCCCGTCGATCGTGTCAAACACGTGCTTGTCTGGCGATTCGCAATTTAGGGGTGAATCGGCAGGTATCAGATGCTCAATGAGGAAGTCAGCGATGGCCTGGCCTTTCGCTGCCTTGAGAGGTCGATATGTTATCGAGAACTCCATCAAGAAGAGGGTCCATTAGGCGAGCCATCCCGTTAGTATGTCTCTTGACATCAAATATTTAAGAGGATCCACCTTTGATATGAGATGGACCTCATGCGCCAAAGTATAATGCCGGAGCTTCGTTAGCGCGAAGATTAACGCCAGGCAGTATTTTTCGATAGGGGAGTAGTTGTTTTCTGCCCCCAGGAGAACTCGACTCAAATAGTAGAGGGCTCTCTCTTTCTCTTGATCGTTTTCTTATGCCCATAGAACGCCTAATGAACCTTTGAGGGCTGTTGTGTACAGAATGAGGGGTTTTCCTTTGACTGGAGCGGTCAGTACCGGCGGATTCCGTAGGTATCGCTTAATTTCGTCCAGTGTGCTTTGGCATTTGCGATCCCAAACGAACGGGGTCCCCTTCTTCATTAGATGACCGTAGGGACGGCATTTGTCGGAGAGGTTTTCTATGAATCGTCGAATATATGCGAGCTTTCCTTGGAGAGACCACAGCTGCTTGAGAGTTCTTGGCAGAGGCATTTCCACAGCCGCCTTGATCTTTGACGGGTCTATTTCGATGCCCCAGTGTCATACGATGAATCCCAGGAATTTGCCCGAGGAGACTCCGAACGCGCATTTAAGAGGGTTCATCTTCAAGTTGTATTTCCGAAGGCGTTAAAACACGATTTTTAGATGCTCCCAATGTTCCTTATACAATTTGCTTTTAACCACAAGGTCATCGATATAGAATTCGACGATTTCATGTATGAGGTCATCTAAAATCTTCGTCATAGCCCTCTGATAGGAAGCGCCGGCATTTTTCAGGCCGAAAGGCATCACTTTGTAGCAGAATATGCCTAGAGGTGTTCGAAAAGCAGTATGCTTCTGGTCTTCGGGATGCATCTTTATTTGATTGTACCGTGACGACCCGTCCATGAAGAAGAAGACTTCATGAGTGGACGTGTTGTCTATCATCAGCTCGGTAACCGGTACGGAAAAATCATCTTTCGGGCAAGCTTTGTTAAGGTCCCGAAAGTCTACGCAGATGCGCACCGTCCTATTTTTCTTCATCACAGGGATAATGTTGGCGATCCAGTCAGGATACTGAACTTCTTGGATAAAGCCGGAGTCGATTAGCTTCTTGACTTCGGCGCTGATGCTTATCTCAAAATCGAGCCGCATCGTTCTTGGTGCTTGCTTGACTGGCTTGACGTCCGGAGATATCGCCAATTTATGGACAGCTATTTCTGGATCTAGACCCGGCATCTCGGAATAGTTCCATGCGAAACAATCTTTATACTGCACTAGCACGTTCTTTAGCATAGCATCGTGTTCTTTAGACAGCAGTTCGTTGACGAACGTAGGACGCGGGCCGTTTGCCGTCCCCAAGTCGATTTTCCTTAGATTGTCCACGGTAGTATGTATTCCATCTTCCAGCTCTTTTGGCGCTGGTGGAAATTCTGAGATCAACTCCTTTTCATCCTCATTTTCGAAGCACCAGGAGAGGTCATCCATATCCTCGGGCACTCCTTCTTCTGATAGCGTTATTACGTGACAGGTACGAGATCGTTTCCAAGACCGATATTGATCTGTTTCTACTCTTGCCATATACGTTGCTTTTGGCTCGTGTTTTTGTGGTGGGGTTGCCCTCCATCTGTAGGATAGAGTGAACCTGCCGAGTTGATACTAGCCTTCTACCCAGTCTTTGAAGGTGAAGCAGTCTTCAAGAGGATGTCCTATCGCTCGATGATAGGAACAATAATCCGGGTGATGAATCTCGTTTGCTTGATTGGGGTGCCGAGATTCCGGGAGTGTCATCATTTGATGTTTCATGACAAGGTCAAAGATTCTCCTTGTCTTGTCTTGAGGGAAAGATATGCTCGACCCATCTTTTTCATAAGAGACGGATTCTGGCTGCTCAATTCTCGATCGCGTAGCTTCTTGAACCCGCTTTGCCACCGTCGAACATTTTTTTCCGTTCTTTAGTTTGTTTTCGCCTCCGCATCGGGTCTTCTGTATGACAGGCTGGTGACGAAGGGCATCGTCATTCTCCGTAGCCTGCTGAAGGAGGCGCTGGGTCTTAGCTTTCTCGTAGATGGCCATTTCGCGGCTGTGGTCGTTCCGAACCTTTTGACTCGCTTTCTGTACTAGCTTGTCCATCTTTTCTTTAAACAACGGACTTGGCATTTTTATGGCAGGACCTCGTTTTGGTTCATCATAGGTGTCTTTTAAAAGAGATCTTCTTTTTCATCAAGGTCGTTTATGACATGGCAACCATAGGACTGCTTCCGTTTCTTAGACTGGACATATCCAAGCCCGATCGTTTCCATTTTTCCGTTGAGCAATTTTCGCTGCGTTCCAGGGACGTTCCAAATCTTGTTGTAGAACTGAGCTTGTCGAAGAGTTTGTTTGAATGATACATCTTGGCGTCTTAATAACATTTTCAATCCCTCGGTATAGTATCTGGGCAGACGAATGAGTTGGAGCCTGTCAAGCGCGGGTTCGTCACTACGCCAGACTTCTCTTTCGACTTTAATCTCCGTGGATCGATAGAATAGGATCGCCTTTTCACCTCTTTGCTTAGGAGGGACGTAGAATGTTATAGCTCTTGCACACTATATGTCTCCAGGGCATCAAGCTCTCTGTAGTGCTGAGGCGAAACCATGGTAATTTGCAAACTCCGATCATCTGCAGTGAAGGCCGGTATTGATGGACGGACCGAGAACACTGCGTTGACTTCGTCTTCGGAGTCACTGCTAAAGACCAGAATAGGGGCAGATGGTCCCGGCCTGTTGCATTAGGGCGGTCCCAAATAGACTATCTCTTATTCCTCCTCGGTAACGCTTCCAAAGACCGGAATAGTGGTGATAGCTTTCTGCTTATTCTCCGGCTTGTGGTATCTTTCCGTGTCTTCAAGGCCTGGTAAGAAATACTTTGCATCTTCATATTTTCGGACTTCATTCATGGAGAATGGGTTCAGCTCCCCTGTCACGGTATACTCGAGACCATCTTTGAAGTACTTCATACACTGATGTTGTGTAGAAGGGATGATGTTGTACTCGTGTAACCAAGGCCTGCCGACCAAAGCGTTATAGCAGGTCTTGGCGTCAATGACATGAAATTTGATGTCAGTGACGAGCAGCCCAAAGCATAACGTCAGTATCACAGACCCGAGCGTCCGTGATGACTGGGAGTCGAATCCGGAGATGGTGATTTTATCATGTGCGAGGTGCTGGACGCTCATGCAGATTTCTTTTAGCACCCTCACGTTTAGGAGATTGACAAAGGACTCATTGTCAACTAGGATCTTCCCTTTCTTGATGTCATGGCAGTACCCGGTGACATGCAGGGGATGGTTGTGCTCGCACGTTCCGAGGAGGAGATCTTCATCGCCGAAAGTGATGTCAGCCATGTGCACTTCTTCTAGCTCGTCCTTCATCTTTTCTTTGGTAAGGAAAGCTTGGAATTGCTCGGGCTCTTATAGTGCCTTGATCAAAGAATCTCTTGCCTCTTTAGATAGCAGAAGGGCATCGAGAATGCTTAGCTGCGAGGGTATCTTCCTCAGGTGTGCCAGAACGTTATAATCCACCTTGTTTTCCTTGGGCGGGTCCTTGGCTGCATGCTCTTCGAGTACTCGATCATTGAGGACGATATCTTCAGGGACTTTTTCTTTCCCCTTATCTTTTTTGTTCGATCCCTTGTTTGTGGGTCCGAGATTCTTTTCGGGTAACGTGCAATTGCGCAGCTGAATGTTCTCACAGGTCTTCATCTCTTCTGTTTCGTAGATGGACTCCTTGAAGAGAGGGCCGAGAGCTATTTCTTCATCAGAATCACTCCCGAAGGTGAGAACTTGCGATACCCCGGAATTAACCATGTGACAGTCGCCGGCAGTTCTCTTGCGCTCATCTGTCATGCTTCTCTGCTCTCGACGAATTTTGCGCTTCATCTGCTTGAAATGCTGTCGATGAGCAACGTATCCCTGTCACCAATTTTTAAAGGCCATGCATTCCTCGATAGGGTGTGTGATCCTCCGATGGTATAAGCAGTAGTTTGGATGTGCATCTAGTTCGTCGGGGAACGTATTTTCTGAAGTGTCTTCATTGAAAGGTGGCAACTTCATTCCCATCGATAGGGCTTTAGGGAACTGCTTCCTTGTCTTAAACCTGCTTTTGCTGGCAGCAGAAGTGCTTTTATCCGGTTTGGGCACTCTATAGCTTCTCAATACCGGAGCTTCTTCAACGTGACGCCGTCGCTTGGCCCTTTTATATATGGTCGTTTCACGCTCTCGGTCAGATTTTCTTTTATGAAGAGCTTCGCTCAGCAGTCTGTCAATCAATTCGTCTGATGGTTCCAGGGATTTGGATTCCAGTTCTGGATCTGCTCCTAGTTTCTCTGCATCAGGAGCTTCTTTGCCATTTATTGATGAGTGAGTGATCATGTGGTGGCTTGCCACATAATCATCGGACTCTTCTGAAGAATTGTCTCCTTCATCAGCGTCATCGGTTTCATTCTCAAGAACATGCTTAAAGAATTCATTCAATATGATTGGGGTCTGTGCCTTCTGGTTATATTCTTCCAGTGCATCGATGTATTTCTGCAGACCTGTACGGCTGTCTTCGGGTTGGACGGGCTTCTTGATCTTCTTCCTTTTCTTTAAAGACTTTGGAGGCTTGGCCTGAATGTTTTGTCCACCTTCACTAACTTTCAGCGTTGGGCGCGGCTTCAGCATCCCCTCAATAATCTTAGGCTTCAGCGGGCTCTTCCACCTAATCGCTGGACATGCTTGAAGGTCTTTCAGCATTCTTTTAGTCTTTGTCGAAAGAACAACCTCCCATGGAGCTTCCTCTATAAATGAGCATGATGCCCCCGGCGTGTCCATCTTTTTCGGAGCGTGTGGTTGTGGCGGGCTTACTTTCTAGTTCTCGGACAGTGCGAATTTGCCCTGTTGGTATTGGTCCTCAATTCAGCCTTTGAAGATGAAGCAATCTTCTATTGGATGGCCTACTGCTCGGTAGTAGGGGCAGTAATTAGGATTGTTGGGGTCGCCCAGCTGCAGTGGACGTCTTGGATCTGGCAGATTGATGAGTCTGTTACGCACCGCCAGTTCGAATAGTCTCCTCGTTTTATCCCGGGGAAACAAATAAGGGCATTTTAGCTTCTCGTTGAAGAATCATTGTCTATCGTTTTGGCGATCGGCTGGTTTTGAACGACTAGGCTGCTACTGAGCATTAGCGACAAGGGTCGCTTTCCCTTTTCCCTTTTCATTTTGAGGCTCCATTTTCAAGGAAGATGGTCTATGGCCCATCTGATCCATTTAGGCCAACTTGTCAATCAAGGCCTAGAAGGTAGTCGGCTTAAAAAACATCATGAACTGGGATATGGTCTCCTGCGGATCAAGGGTACCCACGAACTTGCCTACTGCAGGAGCTTCTTCGTTGCGTTGTTCGAATTTTGACCATAAGTTCCGCCACCGGATTGCATACTGAACCCATGTTTCTCCCGGCTTCACTCTGGAATTGATCAATGCTGTGATCGAGGTACGTTCGCTGGCACTTGCGACCCTTTGTGTAAACAGTAGCTCCATTTCTGCAAATGTCTTGACAGAGTCATTCGGGAGCTCGGAGTACCATTCGAATGCTGTCTCGCCAAGCTGCCGACAAACTGGCGAAACAACAGTTTATCGTCACCCCCAGTATTACTGCACAAGGCCCTGAATTGAGCAACGTGCTGGTGTGGATTACCCGTCCCCTTATATACGTGGAATTTAGGGATTGTATATCTCGGCGGGTACTTTATTTGGTCGTACCAACCCGGATAGGGTCATCCAGTTCTGACGACTTGACCAGCGGCTTCGTTCGCTTGATGAGCTCGTATCTGTTGAGCTATATAATCACCGAGCATAGCTTTCGAGATTGTTTCCTCCTTTGTAGCTGAAGAGGCCGGAAGAGGGTTTGATATTTCCCCTCTATCGTCTTCAATTATTACTGGAGGATCTTTGGCTGGGTGGTCAGGCTGGATCATCATGCCCACCATATCTTGGAATAAAAGCGCCATTTGTTTTATGTTGGCCGCTTGTTCTGCAGCCTCTTTATCTTTCCTCTCAAGCATTCTTTGGAGGAATTCGACATCCTGTTCTTGGCACTACTCCGATGATGTTTCCGGGCTTGCTTTTGGCCCAGTGAGTGCGGCCATGGTTGTCAGCATTTCTTGGAGCTTTTGTTGATGTTGCTCCTGAGCCTTAGTTACTGACCGCGTGAGTGGTCGATAGCCCATGGAGATACGGCTATCCTCTTTCCCGGAAGCCATGTAAATGGTGTGCACCACCATGCCCCCAGACTTGGGGTGTTTAGGTTCAGTGCCTTTGAGATTCGTCGCAGACATGGGGATTTTCTCTGGCCTTCTCCTTTTGTGGGCGGTCGAAGTGAGGGGGCCGTTGCAGCGGGCACCCAAGTAGACGACACCTTCTGTGATATGACAGGGTGGTCTTTCTCTTACCAAACTTTCACCTTCTTCGGTCGGCGGGAGTAGTTTTGGTTGACCACCGAGTCTTGGACCTTTCGCCAGACCCTGTGAATTTTGCTGAGGGGACTTATCTGGCATTGCCTTTATAACATTCTCCACAGGTGGAGGAGATCTTTTTAGCACAGCAGACTGAGAGTTCTTGCGCACCCTCTTGAGTGGTTCAAAGCTGTTCTCAATTGGAACAGCAGCATCGACTTCCACGGTTGGAGTCGTCGGAGTCATTCCAGATGGGGAACTGCCCCCAGCTTTCCTCACTCGGCACCAGTGGCGACATCGAGCGCGTCTTCCAGATGGTACTGGCTCAGTTACGGGGGTGGCTCCATCATGCTTCATGCTTTTATAGGAAACCGCCGTTGGTGTCAGCCTATCAAAGACCGACGTTCGTTGAGAGGGGATGGCCAACCTGTCGAAGGCAGACTTTTGAGTAAGGGTAGCAACCTTGTTGACTTCGCCTGGAGCGGGAGTTGGAACGGCCAGTCTTGTGAAGACCGACCACTTAGTAGGGGAATTCTTTCTGATGACTTCATTTACTTGAGCAGGGATGGCTATCCATTTCCGAATAACCCCTTCAGGTATTGCAGGCTTCTTTACGGGCCCATTGGAGCTTTGGCCTAGTCTATTAAAGACCGAGGCGTTGGATTTGGGCAACCCGTTGAGAGGGCCGCTGTAGTTGTAAGCCGATCAAAGACCGACTTCTTCGGAGCTTCCTACGATGGCATCGGGGAGATGAAGCTCATTGGTGGGAGCATGGTCCCAAAGAACAACCCAGTGGTGGCGTGCATCACCTGTTCCACTGGCATCGTGAAAACGGAGGCTGCTTGAGGCCCATAAGTTACTCTACCAGACGGGGCGAAGCAAGAATTGCTGTTGTAATCAGTGCAGTTGGTGCAGTTGAAAACCATTGATCTTCTTTTTCCTGCACGGAGTAAGACACAAAATCTTAGTATCTCGAATCCAAGGGCAACCATAGCAAACCACAATTTATTCGCGAAACACGTCACACGAAGTGTGGAGTGGAAAGAGAAAAAGGCTCCACCGGACGTGCCAGAATCTGTTTACTGCCGGAAACGGAAACGAAACCGCGTAGGCCGTCTTACCTGAATTTGAGGGCAGATGCTATTTGGTTTTATCCGTCCATCTCTCCGAAGATACCAAGTTGATTTATGGAACCTTGTATCGGAGGTTTAGATGGTTGCGGCCGTTGTAGCAGACTTTGTCAGATTCCCCCTCATTATGAGCGGTTTTTGATCGTGGGGACGCTCTTCCCTGCAGGCGCAAGCCTCTGCAGTTAATTACGCTACTGCATCGCGGTAGCCACTTTCTCCTTCTCCAGATGGTCACTTCGTATCGTGTGTGTTTGTTTTATTTTTGGTTGCCTTTGGATTGTATACGGAGACTAATTAGTGTTGTCGCCCGTAGGGTGTGGATTAGACCAAATCCGTATTTTCTTAGATTTGGGTTTGGGTTGGTTTAAGGATCGTTAATCTTGTTTTAGATTAATATCAACTTAAATGTTTGTTAAGAATACGTTAGTCCAATTTTAGACTAAGATCTCCTTAACAGGATTTTGGGATCATTTAGATCCAACGAAAGAGTATTCAGACTCTATCATTTTAGTTTAGGGACATTACGGTCCATTGGGTTTAAGGACATTATAGTCCATGAGTTTAAGGACCTCATAGTCCATAGGGTTTAAGGTCATTATAGTCCATGAGTTTAAGAACCTCATAGTCCGTAGGGTTTAAAGACATCATAGTCTGTAGGGTTTAGTTTAGGGACATTGCGGTCCATAAGTTTAAAGACATCATAGTCTGTGGGGTTTAGTTTAGGGACGTTGCGGTCCATAAGTTTAAGGACATCATAGTACATGAGTTTAAGGACCTCATAGTCCATATGGTTTAAAGACATCATAGTCTAGTTTAAAGACCTCATAGTCTGTGAGATTTTGGTTTAACCGTTTGGGGATGCGCCAAAAGTTATTGGTTATTGGGACTCTCCATCTCTCTAAAGACGTTGAAGAATTACAACGACATATATCAGAGGTATGAAGAGATTTACCCTTGAACCAATGAATGTTCATCAGAGATTTAATAATCTTGTTTGGGACTGAGTCCAATACAGAGCGCATGGGCTCATTTGATTATGAGTTTGGCCAGCTTGGGCTAAGCCCATTAAGTCTCTGTCATTTTTTTATAAAGTGTTAGACACTTGTTAGGACATAGTCCTTTTCTGTGCACATACTGCTGAACGTTTATTGGAGTACGGACACCCACTTTTCTTTTCGTCTTTTGTAGAGTGTTGAAACTTTTATGGCACTGCGGCTTTATTTAAAGAACACTTTGTGTTCCCTCAGCGCCCACGTGAGGAGCACGTCGTGCGCTTGGCGCGGAGTGCCAGACTTGGAGCGCTAAGGCGCTTCTTATGAAATAGCGCACACGTAAGGAGCACGTGGTGTACTTGGCGTTGAGCGCCAGACTTGGAGTGCTAAGGCGCTTCTTATGAAATAGCGCACATGTAAGGAGCACGTGGTGCGCTTAGCGCTGAGCGCCAGACTTGGAGCGCTGAGGCGCTTCTTATAAAATAGCGCACACGTGAGGAGCACATGGTGCGCTTAGTGCTGAGCGCCAGACTTAGAGCGCTGAGGCGCTTCTTATGCAGTTCTGATCAGTTTTGTGCTCTGAGAATTGAATTCTCGTTTATAAGAGACTTTGTCTCGTGAATCTAAGAACTGAATTCTTCTTTTTATGGGAGATGCTGCGATCTCTTCTGTTTTTTGTGAAAGACTTTGTCTTTTTGGATATAAGAACTAAGTTCTTCTCTTCTTTTTTATGGAGGGAGACTTTGTCTTATAGTTCTAAGGACTAAGTTCTTATTTTTATGTAGGGAGACTTTGTCTCCTAGATCTAAGAACTAAACTCTTATTTTTATCAAGAGATGTTATGATCTCTTTTCTCTTTATTTATCTTGAAGAAGGTTCTTCTTCTTAGAGCTTGCTTTTCTTTTCTTCTCTGAAAACTTGAAAGTTATCGGGGAGTTTCTCTCTTTTTCTGAAGTTTATAGGGGGATTCCTCTCTGCAAGACTTGAAATCTTGGGTCCTTTATATAGGGGAGGTTGATTCGTTGAATCAGTTAAGGAAATCTTTCTCTGATTGATATGGAGATGTTTCCCTACCATTGGATTTTTGATCCTAGGGCTTCTGATTTACAGAAGGCGATCTTCTTGTTTTTAATAAGATTGGGAAAATATTTTCCTATACAGAACTTATTCTGTATCTTGGTGATTTTTAATCACCATTAAATCTTTGATCCAACGGTGCTCTGGTTTACAGAGCACAATCTTTCTTGTTTGGAAGGATTCTAAAGAGTATTTCCTTAACAGAATTTTATTTTGGTAATTTGATGATTTATCAACTTCGTTGGATCTTTGATCCGACGGTGGAGAACATTTAGTTCTAGCGCTTGGCGCTCTCGTGCCTTACACGTAAGCGCTGCTTCAGAGTCTTTGACTCTTAGCGCTAGCTCACTTGGCACTAGCGCTTTCGTGCTTTGCACGTGAGCGCTGCTTTAGAGTTTTTTGACTCTTAGCGCCGGCGCTCTTGGCGCCAGCACTCTCGTGCTTTTCACGTGAGTGCTGCTTCAGAGTCTTTGAATCTTAGCGCTGGCGCTCTCTTTTTAAGAAGCGCTGCTTTATTTCAAATTTCAAAATTTGAACAGAGCGTTGCTCTGATTGGGGGAAACAGCTCATTCTTTATCTATATTGTTATATATCAGTACTATTAACCAGTGTCTGCCCAGTAATTACAGATTACAGGTATCCGTGATAAAATACTGGAAACACATTTAAAATCACGGATATATCGTTTGTGAGCCGACACTGCAACCGGAACTGGAAACCGACCGATATCCAAAGAGTTTTTGCAAATAAAATGTGTGCACACAATATTGGTCCAACACAATGCTGTACACATGCTCTTTGGCACTAGGACCATGATGGGGCTGCCATGATGCAAAGCACAAGTCGGCATGAGAGAAGTGATGTGTGAGTTAATGCATAAAGTAGTGATGTGATATAAAGCATATTGTTTCCCTCCAAATCCCTGAGTTCAACCCAGGCATCTATAGAGAAATATAGCAGCACCAGGGTGATATTGGAAAGCTCACAAGACCACACAACAAAAAAGAGCATGCTTCCTCGGTTTTGGGCCGGCCACATGCTCAGAAAAACCGATCTGGTCGGCCCCCCTTGCCCAAATGATTCCTAGTTTCCTGTGGTCCCTCCTTTGCTGCCACTTCATCTTATTTTTATTGCTAGTTTATTTTTCTTTTGTGCCTATATAAGGCAGATGAGTGAGCAAGGGAGAGGGGTCATTCTTTTTCAATTCTTTGCCTAAGTTTTGTCCAATATTTTACAAAGCCTCTTTTGTTTTCTTTTTGTTCTCTTATAAATAGCTTAGTTTTCCCTTAAGCTCCTTGCCTTCTCTTGATCTTGCAACCTCTTCATTGAGCTTGGAACTTTAAGATTTGGTTATTGAACTCAAGGTTGTATCGCTAGGACATAATAAAGCTCTCATTTTGTTCTATGTTTCTTAGTATTTCATTCTTTCTCTTTTACTTACTTGCTCTTTCATTACTTGCTCTTTACTTACTTGCAATTTAATTATCATTTCATTTACTTTCTTGCAATGCTCTTTTCTTTTCTTTGTTTATCTTTTCTTTGCTCTTTTTGTTTGTTGTTGTAATGGTTGTGAATATGTTGTTGTTAGGAAAGAAATAGATATTGTAAGTTGAGGTTTCGTTTCTCATTTCCTTTTCCCGGACTTTTCCATTAAACACCGCCCAAACCTTACGCAAGCGCTCCGTTAGGCACCCTACCCTACCAATGTATCGGTGATTCCTAACCATGACCGGTTGCGTTCGGATTGGCCGGAGGCGAAAGCAAGAGACAAGAACGGACGGACAAGGGTCAATAAGCCGGATTTCACAAATACCATGCTTAAGAACCCTAATCCACGTTGTTGCCGATTTCTCTAGCTTTAGTGGTCGAGCTCGGCTCAAAGGATTGAGTATGGATTTCCTTAACTTACACTATCCTATCTTATCCTAACAAGTGTTTACTTTGCATATAAACACTTAGGTTAGCTACGAACATTCGGCCTCGCGCATTAACTCGTCAAAACAAGAACTTAAAACGCCTCGTATCGCTGCGGATGACCCGTACCCATCGCGGCTAGCTGCAAAGCGATACCGTCCTGATTGCGGTTAACTTTAGAACTTCAAATACATGATAGGCCAAAAGCGTGCAATCAAATGGCGTCGTTGCCCTCCCCCCGTCTTACCGCGGCTGCTGGTTGCCGCGGAGACGGTAACATTTTTATTCTTGTTATTTCGGGTTAATATTGTTAATATCCATCTAACACCATTCTTGAAAAAAGCTAAAAGTTTCAAAATTTCAAAACCAAAACAAAAAAAACTAACATTGCTAATATTTTTGTTCTCTGGATTTCTGACCTGCTAACACTCTGGATCTGAACAGAAAAGATAAACAATACCAGTGAGACACTAATAGAACACTATGACACAAGAAGAAATTTGGAGCCCCAACTCCAAGGCAAAACCGGCGAGACCCACCAGAATTCTGAGCTCGCCGGCCCCTTGCCTCCATTTGCTCCAAAATTTTGTTCTCTGCTCTATTGTTCTGTTTTTGTCCCATTTTTATTGCTTGTTTTTTATAATTTTGTGTGTGCAGGTGTTTGGGCATTCATATCGCTTTTTCGCACTAAATATCCATTTTTCCGATATTTGTAGATTTGATGGATTTGTGAACTGCGATTGCGTGGAGCAAAGTGTACATTCAAAGTTAAGCTAATTGCGAAGTACAGTGCCAAAGATCTGGGTAGTTTGACCCGCGCAAGCGAACTTTCCAAGCTATTCGGATTTAACTTCAACGGAGGTTTCTTAACCCGAAAATTTATCGGTACGTACTTTACTAACACCTTCTTCTCAAATGCGACGCATCCACTATAATATCTTTGCAGAATTCTTTGAAAGTTCGCTTTCAAACGTAAAAAATTGACTAACCCGTATTTGTTGCAGTGCTGAGCTTAAACGTAAAAACGATTGTTTGATTATTTGAATAATTTTTATTGAATTGCGCATTGCATCCATTAATACGGACTTAAGGACAAGCGAACCCACAACATACGGTAAAGGTTTTCATCACCTTTTCCGTGGCCCACAAATCACGAAATTGAGCATAACGTTTACCCGCACAAATTTTAAAAGAAACTAGATTTTAAGCCTTTAAGGACTTCGCGCTCACTAGGAGAAGTTAACTGTGTTTAGAACACCGCTTAACGGTATATCGTTTACCGGATGTCTAGGAAAGTGTTCACGGCGAAACCGCCAAAAGAGAAAGGGTTATCTAATTAAGGACCTTCGCGAAAGCGTTGGAAAACCACCCCTTATCTCTGCACTTACCTGGCCTCGTGATCAGTATATCTTGAGCCCGTTTCTCGACACAGTTTTATTTCGACAATCAAGTTCTTAAGCAGGTCTAGTTGACCTAGGTGAACCCTAGCTTGATTAGGTGCATGGTATTTTTGTGTCATGATTGTTTTTTTCGAGATTCTTTTTGTGTGTTTCATTCTTTTGTTGATAACTAACTTAAATAAAAAATAAAAAAATTCACATTCTTTTTCCTCTTCTTTTCTTCCTTTTTCTTCATAACATGGGTACCCCACCTAGAAAAACTCTTGCCAAACTTTGGTACCCACAACCAGACATTACTTCATACGGTTCTTGCTTTGGTCGAACTGCAAACGATCCCTCCATGCCCAAAATTTCTTTGAAAGATCGGATAGACGCGTCTAGGATAAACAATTGGACTCTGCAATCCACTTTGTATCAACCATTTCAACTTACCCTACCTTCTTATGTTGATACCCCTTTTGAGAGTCCTGTTGCAACTCCAAGACCAATGTCCATTGCTGACCGAATCGAACAATCCCGTGGCCGATCTTTCACTCCTTTCACCACTACAACTTCTTTTGATCAACAATTCCATTCACCTTCTTATCATGACGTTGATCATCATCCTGTCCAACCATTCAATTCCTACCAGTCTTACCGGACTTTCACACCTTCCCCAGACATTGCTTCTACACAGCCTTTTAGGAGTTTCCAGTATCCAAACAACTTTGAATCTTATACTGAAACCCCTTCACAACCAATGTCTAGTCTGAAACAGTCGTTAGAAGACTTTCGGGTAGTGTCGTACCAACAGATGATGGATTTGAATGTGTCCATGGCCATCCTCATACAACCCAGTGACCCGGTAGCTAGTTTCCAACTAGCTCCACATTTTCCAATGTATGATGAGGCGGTAGGACAGGTTGAGAATTTGAGTGGTGGGAGTGAGCTGTACACCCTTCCAAATCAAACCTACCCATTGTAAATTAAATCACACAACTCAGGTTTTGAATGTCTATCAAGTGTCCCAAATAATTTACCAATTGAAGATAGAATGTTTGATGAGTTGTGCAACTTTGAAGTGTTTGATTTAACAAATTGTGAAGGGACCCTGTCAAGTGAAACCAATCCTAAACCTTTTGACCTCTATACCTCCACTCTAGAACCTGAATTGATTGATATCCATGCTTTTGTTGAGGTGTTTGAGAAATTTGACTTTCATTTGATTGAGAATATTGACGCTGGGAATATTTTGGATGATGAACCCACAATTTTGGATGAGTTTTTCTCACCAATTCATCATTTATTTTCACTTCCGTGTGGACATCATCCCGAGTCATTAACTGTTCTTCCCGAACTCCATATGCGTCCAGATATTGAAGATAAATGCATGGATGAACTTAACTTTGAGGAGAATTTTGAGGATATTTTTGAGGATGAACCAGTTTTACTTAATGAGTCGTATTTTCCAATTCATCCTAACCCTTTCATTGACTATGTACACTCTCCTGAACCTTTAACTAATACCCCTCCTCGATCACTTCCCTCTATCCTTTCCATCGTTCTGACTGCGCAAGAAACCGTATCACCTTCATTTCTTATGTCTGGTTTACCAAGTTTCGGTCTACCCATATTTTCTCACGAATCATGAGGGATTTGACCCCATCTCTCGACGGGTTGACAGATTAGTACAATCGCTTTTTACACATCGGTCATCACAAATTGTACTAATTTATTCACTCCATTTCCACGCTCAAGTTCGTATTCCACTTCTTTCTCCCTACCGCCATTCTTCTCCTCCACTGAGACGGTATCCCGCTTCTATCCGCTTACGGTCCCGCGTATTCTCCATTTCTTTCCTCTCCACATTCTTTCACCAGCCCGGGCCTTATCCCGATAGAATTTTTGAATGGTTGGTGCTCACTTTTGGTCTGTGTAAGGCCTTGTATAGATGGATCATGTTCTTTCCCCCCTAACCCTGAACTTCACTGCTTAAACAGGGGAAACATTGTTTCACTTAAGTTTGGGGGGATCTTTTTGTGTATATATATTTTTGCTTTGCGTTTTGTTTTGTATAAAATTTTCTTTAGGGAGCGCCGACAATTTTGACCCTCTTGGTATAGCCTGACAGTGAGGGCACTATCAAGTTTAAGTTTGGGGGTGTGCTCAGTGAGCTTTCTTCCTTCGCATTCATATGTATATTTTGCATCTGCATACTTATTTAAAAACCCATAAAAATGGAAAATTTTAAAAAATTTAAAAACTTTGTCGTCAAGTTAGCTAATAGGGTAACTTAGATTTTATTCCGAAAGTTTAGTTGATACGTTAGAAATAACTAAATCCTAGGTTTAGAAATTGAAAACTCTAAAAATAACCCTCATTCTGTTTAACCTTGGTAATTATATGTCCTTACAGTTTTTTTTATAGAAGTAGGTAATCTTGAGTTCAGGTCTTTAGTTAAGTCGTGATGAAGGGAAAGTATTGAAAGCTTTACTAAAGGATAAGTCTGAAAAATAGTTTCTATTATTAAGTCCAAATTTAGAAAGTATATACCCTACAAAAGGCACATACACGCACCTTAAAACTTGGGATAGTATAGGGTACCTAGAAATACTCTTGCCTGAAAACTTAGTATGAAAGAAAAAAACGGTATTTAAAGCTAACCACCAAAAAAGCATCATTGAAAAATATATTCGGTCTTGAAAAATAAAAAATTAAAGAAAAAAGAAGAAAAAATAAATAAAGTCAAGTCCTGGAAACTACTATTTACGCTTTAAGCTCACACGTTCAGTAATCAGCTGTTAGTGCCTCAAGAACTATTAATAGTCGCATGAAAGGTGTATGAGCAACACCGTCCATCATTAATGAAAAGAAGTAGCATTAGGTATTAGGACAAGAGTACTATAGCTTGAATTGAATTCTTAAGTGTAGGGGTGAAATTTTACACACACGTAGGGATATACATTCGATATTTGGAGGAAATATAGAAATGAATAATAAGACTTATGTTTTCCGTAAAGTTGATAAAAATCTCTGATTGGAGACCGCACTTTAGAAGGAAAACTCAAGAGAAGTCGAGATATTTCTAAACTGTAAAACGTATAAGGATCTGGGGTTGAATGAATAGGAGGTGTCAAACATAAGGGTTGAATATTTCTAACTTAGGATGATAGAATTTCTAATCTTGATACTAAGCTGTAGGAGTAGAATCGATGTTAACTTATGAAACTAGCTTGACAGGATTTTGTGGGTGTAATCCACTGAAAAACCCTCAGGAGACAACACTCCTCCTACTAGGGACACCTAGAGGTTTAACGGCTTGTTGCATGAGCTCAGTGCAATCGCGTTCCCTGCGAAAGTGAGGCTAGGATTTTGTTTTGCTTGGGATGAGCAAAAGATAAGTTTGGGGGTATTTGTTCATTACTAAAAATTGAATTTTAATACCGCTCATTCTTTATCTATTTTGTTATATATCTGTACTATTAACCAGTGTCTGTCCAGTAATTACAGATTACAGGTATCCGTGATAAAATACTGGAAACACATTCAAAATCACGGATATATCGTTTGTGAGCCGACACTGCAACCGGAACTGGAAACCGACCGATATCCAAAGATTTATTGCAAATAAAATGTATGACACAATATTGGTCCAACACAATGCAAGTGTACACATGCTCTTTGGCACTGGGACCACGATGGGGCTGCCATGATGCAAGGCACAAGTAGGCATGAGAGAAGTGATGTGTGAGTTAATGCATAAAGTAGTGATGTGATATAAAGCATATTGTTTCCCTTCAAATCCCTGAGTTCAACCCAGGCATTTATAAAGAAATCTAGCAGCACCAGGGTGATATTGCGAAGCACACAAGACCACACAACAAAAACGAGCATGCTTCCTTGGTTTTGGGCCGGCCACATGCTCAGAAAAACCGATCTGGCGGCCCCCCTTGCCCAAATGATTCCCAGTTTTCTATGGTCCCTCCCTTGCTACCACGTCATCTTATTTTTATTGCTAGTTTATTTTTCTTTTGTGCCTATATAAGGCAGATGAGTGAGCAAGGGAGAGGGGCCATTCTTTGTCAATTCTTTGCCCAAGTTTTGTCCAATATTTCACAAAGCCTCTTTTGTTTTCTTTTTGTTCTCTTGTACATAGCTTAGTTTTCCCTTGAGCTCCTTACCTTCTCTTGATCTTGCAACCTCTTCATTAAGCTTGAAAGTTTAACATTTGGTTATTGAACTCAAGATTGTATCACTTGGATATAATAAAGCTCTCATTTTGTTCTATGGTTCTTAGTATTTCATTCTTTCTCTTTTACTTACTTGCTCTTTCATTACTTGCTCTTTACTTACTTGCAATTTAATTATCATGTCATTTACTTTCTTGCAATGCTATTTTCTTTTCTTTGTTTATCTTTTCTTTGCTCTTTTTGTTTGTTGCTGTAATGGTTGTGAATATATTGTTGTTAGGAAAGAAACCAATATTGTAAGTTAAGGTTTCGTTTCTCATTTCCTTTTCCCGGTCTTTTCCATTAAACTCCGCCCAAAGCTTATCCAAGCGCTCCGTTAGGCACCATACCCTACCAAGGTATCGGTGATTCCTAACCATGACCGATTGCATTCGGATTAGCCGGAGGCGAAAGCATGCGACAAGAACAGACGGATAAGGGTCAATAAGCACGATTTCACAAATACCGTTCTTAAGAACCCTAATCCACGTTGTTGCCGATTGCTCTAGCTTTAGTGGTTGAGCTCAGCTCAGAGGATTGAGTATGGATTTCCTTAACATACACTATCCTATCTTATCCTAACAAGCGTTTACTTTGCATATAAACACATAGGTTAGATACGAACATTCTGCCTCGCGCATTAACTAATCAAAACAAGAACTTAAAACGCTCCGTTTCCCTGCGGACGACCTGTACTCATCACGGCTAGCTGCAAAGCGATACCATCCTGATTGCGGTAAACTTTAGAACTTCAAATACATAACATGCCAAATGCGTGCAATCATCTAGATATTTTTTATTAACTCAAGATAATGCATATACATTTTGTGATTTGTGGGGTCTTAGGAAGAATGATGAAATCCCCACCCAATCTTAATTGGTGTTATAGCCCCTTAATGTTTGTATTATTATATGCAAAGAATTAAACAAACAAAATCTAAAACAACATAAATTTATTTGGCAGCGCCGCAAATTTATGCAAAGAAACCTGCAGAAAAATATAGTTCAGTGGAGTGTACAAAGAGTTTTGGGGGAGAGAAAGGGGTAGAAAAAAACTGGGGCTCAGAAGCCTCAATACAACCACGGAACCGCCGTGAAACCTAAGCATTGACCGCGGTTTCGCAGTTAAACATTGGACTTGGGGCTTCTTCTTTGGTTCCTGTACTCCACTTGTTCTCTACTCCAAAATAAAATACTTTGTTGTCTTATTTGAGTACTGTACTTGCTCCAGATGCCTGCACACTTGCACATAAAAAATTATAAAAAATAACAAAAATGGTTTTTGTTATATTTATTTATATATTTTATATATGTTTTTTTTAAATATACAAAAAGAATATTAACCCGAATGATAAGAAAGAAAATATGTTACCGTCTCCCCGGCAACGGCGCCATTTGATTGGTGAGCGGAGACGCGATACGTTTTATGATATGTGTTCTACTCTGTTCTCTACTTACCGCAATCAAGACAGTATCACTTTGCAGCTAGCCGGTTGAGCACGGGTCGATCCATAAGGAGACGGTTGTATGTCCGTTCCTGTCTTAGACGAGTCAATTAAAGAATGTATATGTGTATGTTCAAATCTATCCTAAGTTTTTGTATTTATGTTCAAGTAAACTTGGTATGGTTAAGATTGGTTAGTAAACTTAGGATTAGTCTTGTCCTTTTCTTTTGCCATTCTTAAAATGATGTTGGGATAATTGAAAGTAGCGGGGATTAGGAGGACATAGGAATGGGATTTGCGAATTTAAGCAAGCTTTCTAATGCTATATCCATTCCTAGTGGCCCTCGTCCGTCCGCTACGTGCGCTTATTTCCATGCCTAAGCCAAACACCCACAACCATGTATCCAATTAAGTCACAACTACATGTCACATTGTAGTGCGCCCAAAAGACTTCTCAACTTAGGTCGCGGTTATATGTCACGTATAGCGCGCCTAAGTGAGGAGGTTGCGTTTGTTTGGTCTAGATTCGTTTTAGGATGTTTGGCAAAGAGAACCATAAGAGATTTTTCCGTCCCTCATACTAACCTTCCTTAGCCCCTAACAAGTGTGGAAATTATTCACACATTTAAAAAGAAAAAAAAAGAAGAAAAGAAAGAAAGGAAAAATACATTTTTACAAAATGGTAGCAAGCTAACTACTTAGGTCCTCACCTTAGCAAGGGACTTCGTCGAGTATCATGGCTTGAAAATACAGATGAAAAGAGAAGGGAAAACAAAACAAGAAAAGAAAAACAACTACTTAACAACAATAATTAAAATTACACTAGGAATTGAAATTACAAGACAAGAAATGAAATTACAATACAAGAAAATTAAAGATACAAGATAATAAAAACACCATCATCTTCATTTAACTTCCACTCAAGAGCTCTCACTACACTTTAATAGAGGAAAGATGAAGAAGAAGAAGAACTACAAACTAAACTACACTAAAATCTAACTAAAAAGAAGAATTCTTTACTTGGCACAAAACTCGGATATTTATAGGCAGAGAGCTGAAACCCTAGGACCAAATTCTGAGCCTAAATGCAATTACCAAAATACCCCAAAAATATCTTCTTTCACCGAGTCAACTCGGCCGCGAAACCGCCGCATAATGGCCACATTGGCCGCGGTTCCGCGGCTCTTTGGAGGAATTGTGGGGTGATTTTTGTAGGGCTTCTCCACGTTGCTTTATTCTTCTGTTGTACATGTCCTAAATTGCAAAATGCTTCCAATATTCCTTCAGATTTTCAAAAGTCCAAATGGGCTTAACTTTTAATTCATTTAACATTTATCTCCCTCGAGCTCTGCGCACCCATTGAATCTTGTGCTGCCCCTCTCATGCTCTGTGCTTGTCTGAGACACGAATGACCACTGTTTTTCTTCTTGTCTCTTGAACTGGTAAGCGGCACTGGACGGATGTGGATGACTGGAACCCAGATTTTATCTGTCTGTGACAGATGTTCTGGATTTTGGCATAACTGTGGAGATTTTGTATAATTTGCATTATTTTGGACTAGAAAGTTGTAACCTTTAAGTATGTAGCAAACATGGATTAAAAGCACCTGCCTATAAACAAACGAGCAGAAGAATGGGCGGTATTAAATGCAATATTCTGGTGTGAACAGCCCGCGTACTGTTTTTGCGGTGGAAGCAGCTGATTGGACCCCCGCGGGCCTGCTTGAGCCATAAACGACAGGGATACCCAATGAACCCATGATGGCTATCGATATTTTGGGACGCCGAATATGTCAGGGTGAAGCTTGACCCTAGGGGCAGGTCTATAAGATAAGTGTTACCCCATGCCATCCAGTAGGCTACCTTCCTTGGGCCTGGTAAATCCTCTCCTTCCAATGCTCACGGTTGTAGAAAGTTAGGCTGTATCAAGCGGTGTACGCGTCGCTTTTCTATTACCACGCTCCCTACGTCTGGTGGGTCAAGGCTTTTTTGAGCCAGTGGAATCTTCCAACGAATACATTTCTTCTAGGGTACCGCGAAGTCTCCATTTTGCTGGAGGAGTTCCGAGAAATTTCAGGCTACTGATTAGGGGAGAGCACTATGAAGAATTATTACCCCCTGACGAGTATATTTTTGCTACAGTGCCAGCTATGCTTGAAGGCTTGACAACCAAGCATGCTGTTCGGAATAAGCACCTGAGTCTAATCAAGTCCTTAAGCATTTTTGAGAGACTATTCGTGGCATCGGAAGAGCAAGGTGTCACTTTTGACGCTTTCATTGCTTTCTTTCTCCATAAAGACGCTCTATCCAAGAAAGCTCCGAAATTCGCGAAGGTCGAGGATTTCTTCGGATTCGGCTTGGAGAAATTGCCGTCCAAAGAAGAAGACCTGCTGCAGTTTTACATTCCAAATTCGTCTGCCGTGACCTTTGACGCAATCGCTGCTCCTGGAATAGAAGAAGAAACATTCTTTGTAGGCCTCATCGGTCTCTGGCTTAGCTGGTTCTCCATGCTGATACACCGCCCTTTCATGAGAGCCTCTGTCTTCTATCCTGCACATCGCATAGCCGAAGGAGCGCGATTGGCCATTGGCATTGCAGGATTATCACACCTATACCAAGGTTTAAGTACTGCCGCCAACACTTCAAACCCAGGTGCAGACACCGTGAATTTCTCCCTCCACTACTTCACGTCGTGAATCGAGATGCATGTGTTAGGCGCGTTTGCTACGCACTGGTGGCCTGATTTCTATGAGTCATACACCTTCCCGTGAATCATGAGGTTGGTTGATGCCTCCGCTCCTAATCCTACTCAGTTAGGGGATCTGCGCATATTGCTTAATCCGTATTTAAACGAAGGCGGGATGGTTTTCAATGATCGAGTCCTTTCTGCACCAGCGGGGCCGTTCAATAGTTATTCGATTTTTCGAAGAATGGGGCTCCGGCTTTAAAACACAATGAGATCATGCATTTATATTCAATCAGGCTGGGGTACTTAGTGTTCCGCCTAAATGACACTGCTCTCTTCATGTGGTATAATCCGCATCTATTTGTCCAGCAGCCAGGTTACAACCAGGGCGTCTCTCTTGAAGCCTTTATAGTTGAGCCTACTCTCTCGCTGGAGGCCGCCCGTGACGTTATCCATTATTTCATGTGGTTAAATACTGGTTCCCTATTCATGATCCCCGAGCCTGACTACATTACAAGGCCCGTCGGACCCTTCAAGGGCTGGTATCGCCACCGGGTCAGTCCCATCATCGCAGAAGAGAGACAGGTGCTCTTCGAGTGTAAAGCCTCTACTCCAGCACAAGCCATCAGCGCTCCATTGCAGCCACGGTCGGTTGTTTGCCCTCCTCTGAGGGACAGCGATTCAGTCCTCATTCTTAAAGCCGCTCGAGAAGAATCAGTCCCCCGTACTGCTGGTATACCGGTTCGCACTAGAGCAGGGCAAAGACTTTTGATAAAGTACTGGCAGCGGCGTCACCAAAGGCGGATACCGAAGGCGAGATTGGGCACCGCCGTGCAAAAGTGCCGAAGGGGTGGAAGCGTCCCTCTACTAGTGCTAGCTCGGGCCCTAAAAGGAGGAAGAAATCGGCCGCCTATCTACTCGATGCTTTGCTCGAGTCTGAGCCTTTCACTCAGGATGAGACTGCACATGAACCCAATGATGGTTTCCATTTTCTTGATATATTTGCTGGGGAAGCTGCTCAGCTGGCCAAAACCTTGAAGTGGTCACAGGATGAAACTGAAAATGTGTGCCCCAAGAAGGGAGGGTTTCCCCCTGTTGAATTCTGTAATGTTGACCCGGATCCGGCTATGTTACCAGTAGTTCCTTTGATACTGGAAGAATAACGGGCTGTTAAACAGTCAATATCGGCTGCTTCTAAAGACGAGGATGCTCTGAAGGCGAGTAGGGATTTATCTTCGATCGAAACCCGACGAACGCGACTAAACATAAAAGAGCAGCGGCTCGAAAAGACCATACTTCAGGCTCCCTGGTGTATCGGTATGTATCTTTTATGTCCTTCCAAGTAAATAATTTATATTACTTTCATATCGTACTTGTCTTTACATATTTTTCTTTTGAAGGGACTTCTATGGCGGGCGCAACTTCGAGTCTGGATCGCGCCTTAGAGCCTCCGGTGACGGCCTTTATTCCTTCAGCAGAGGTCACCGGACCGGCCATAGACTCTGTAAATATTTCCAGTGACGCACCGGAGGGTGTGGAGGAAATTACTGAAGCAGCTATCCCTCCAGTCCAGAAAGGATGATGTATCGAAGGTAATTAGATATATATATATCTTTTGTTTAACGACCCTTCCATATGTCTGACCCTTTCTTTCTCTCAGAATTGCGGGAGTTGGCGTCTTTTATTATAGATCATTCTCTGGAAGAAACATTCCTGCGTCTACTTAATATGGAGGCCCTGCACGTGTTACCCCCCAGAGCATCGTCCTTTCCTCCGGTGAAGATTGGTATTCCTTTGCCTTTCGTATTATATTTTCATAACGAAGATGATATGCCCTTTATTTTAAACCACAGTTCTACAGGCTGATGACGAAGTTGAAATTCATGATGGGCCTTGGGATTTCTCAAATCCACCTTCTGTGGCTATGGGTAAATGACACTTTAACCCTGGTGTTCTTCTACTTATTCTCTGTTCGGAAAGGCCACTAACCATACACGTATCTTCATAGTTTTGCCAACCCTGACTTCGCTAGAGTCCCGTATTTGCATGCCGCCGGGCCCTTATGCCTGACGTGTGTCTGAGAGGATGGAAAAACAGAGCATTCATTCACTGGCAACTCTCGTTGAAGATCTTCACGCTGGCACTTCGGTCATGGCTGAGGAATTTTCTGTTGAAGCCAATGCTTCTTTGTCCGTTCTTGCCACCTACCATGATGGGGAGCTGGTGCGTACTTGGGCTGAATACTGCCGTCAAGTAGAGGCTTCCCTACATGGAGTTGAATGCATACGCCTTTCCTCTGATATCCAATCTTTGAAGGCCAACTTGCGTGGATGGATCGATCGGTGTGCAATCAATCTCCAGTTGTGTGAGAAAAAGGAGAGTTGGTTTCAAAGGCTTTGGGGGAACTTCAAGTCCAGCTCACAACCAAGACTACTCGGGCCTATGAAATCTGGCGGGTCCTTCAAGAGGCAATTACGCACCCTATTTTAAAAGCGGAGCTTAAACCACTCCTTTTCAAATCACTCGATTCTACAACGATATGAAGTTCATTACGCAAAAGGTTTTCTTAAAAACCTATCATAGCCCTCCGTCATTTCAGATAAGTACTATTTATTATTCATGCTATGTTTATTGGCCTGGGTCAAGGCATAGTGTGCGGTAGCTAATTAGTGCTTATCTGCAGCATGTGATGCGGTTGGATTAGGGTAGTCGTGCAACTTTGTTGGCATGCGTCAAGGGTCATGCGGGTGGGTTTAATTCAATCACGAAATGTACGGGTTGAACTTGACTAGCGTCCTATGGTTTGTTGGCCTGCGACAAGATCATAGGACGCTAGGGGAAAAAACATTATTGGGAATTTCAAGTGTTGAAATTTGCAATAAGATTGCATACCTTCTATGAGATAGTTGGATCCCGATACCCACTGCGAGTAAGAGTTACTCCTGTGAGAGTTTTGCACTTTACAATTAGCTAATCCAGTAGGTGTCTAGAAAAGTGTTAACGGGATTATGCCTCTGGGAAAATGAGGTTAATTTTAATTAGATCCGTGCGAAAGCAGAGGGAACCTCCCACAAAATACCGACACTAGCCTGGCGACCGGTTAGCGAACTTGTAGGGTGTAGTTAATCCCGGCTAGTCTTACCTTTTAGGGTTTGAAGGAAGATTTGATAAAAACAGTAGGAGCCATCCTGATTAGATAAAATAATAACGAATCTAATCTTGCAAGAGCGCACGCAGTATTTTCTTCCCTCTCTCTCTCCTGGTGGCGACCATGACATGCCTCAATCAAGATAATAATATAGATGTATTGACCAAACCGCTTGTTATACTGAGCTGGGGAACGTTGGTTCCGCTCTACCTTATAATTGTTATCAGTCTGAGCAGAAAATAGGGGAATATCCGGATTCCCACACGACCCGAACGAGGAATGTGCATGTTGATGCATCTTCTTCGGGTGTGCTCGTTACCGAGAACTGTTTCTCAGTACACTCTACGTCCTGGGTATTAGATACCGGATCATGATCCCACATATGTAATATGCTACAGGGGCTTAAGAGAGGTAGAGAACTAGGAAAAGGTGATTATTCTCTAAAAGTAGGGAATAGTGCAAATATTGCAGCCAAAGCAGTTGGCGAATATCACCTTGTATTACCAAATGGGAATACATTCATCTTGAACCACTGTTATTACGTACCATCTATGATTTGCAATTTAATATCAGTTTCTTTATTAGATAAAGAAGGATATAACTTTGTAGTAGAGAAAAATATTATGAACATTTTCCTAAATCAAGTGTTGATTGGGTTTGGTACGTTATGTAACGGTTTACACGTTCTGAATCAAAATACAGTTCTTAACATACAGAACACACATAAGAGGAAAAGTTCAGAAATGAATGAATCCTTTTTGTGGCATTGTAGACTAGGTCATATCAATGCGACACGACTAGCTAAGTTGCATAAGGATGGATATTAAACCTGTTTGAATTTACATCTTATGAAACTTGCCAGTCATGTCTCAAAGGCAAAATGACCAAAACTCCGTTTACTGGATACGGAGAAAGAGCTGCTGAACTCTTAGGACTGATACATAGTGATGTATACCGTCCTATGTCTACACATGCCAGAAATGGTTCATCGTACTTCATTACATTCACCGATGATCTCTCAAGATTCGGACACGTGTTCCAGTTGAAACACAAGTCTGAACCATTTGAGAAATTCAAGGATTATAAGTACGAAGTAGAGAACCAAACAGGTAAAAGTATTAAAATCCTTCGAGCTGATCGGGAGGAGAATACTTAAGCACGGAGTTCTAAGATTATTTAAAAGAGGATAGGATTCTCTCTCGGCTTACTCCTCCGTATACACCACAACACAACGGTGTATCGGAGAGGAGGAATCGCACTCTATTAGATATGGTGCGCTCTATGATGAGAACTGTTGAGTTACCTAATTCCTTTTGGGGTTATGCGCTTGAGAAGCCGCATACCTATTGAATAGAGTTCCAACCAAATCAGTGCTTACCACTCCATATGAGATATGGAATGGGAAGAGAAATATCTCTTAAACGAGTTAAGATATAGGGTTGTCCGGCCTATGTTAAAAAGCAAAATCCGGACAAGCTCATGGTAAGGTCAGTTATGTACAAGTTTGTAGGATATCCCAAGCATTCGTAAGGGTATATCTTCTACCACACTAAGGAGCAAAAGGTGTTTGTTTCTCGGAATGCCACCTTTTTAGAAAAGGAATTTCTTATGAAAGAAATTAGTGGTCATGAGGTAGAACTGGAAGAAGTTCCAGCTACACAAACTACAGCTGATGATTTGGTGGAACCAGAGGATTCAATAGTCTCCAACGAACCTCAGCCACTCCGCAGATCTAGTAGAGTTCCTCATCCACCTGAGAGATATTACGGTTTTCTCAAAGACGGTGGGAGCAAGGATTGCATAATGGAAGATGATGACCCAACTAGTTTCAAGCAGGACATCACGAGTGGGGACTCTGTGAAATGGCTAGATGCAATGCGATCTGAGATAGAATCCATGTACAACAACAAAGTGTAGACTTTGAAAGTTTCTCCTGATGGGGTAAAACCCATTAGGAGTAAGTAGATCTTGAGAAGATTTTTGGTGTAGATGGAAAATTTGAGACTTTCAAAACTTGATTTGTAGCAAAAGGTTTTCGTCAATGACCAGGTGTGGATTATGATGAAACCTTTTCTCTAGTGGCTATGGTTAAGTCCATCAGGATCCTACTTGCTATTGCTGCATACCATGACAACGAAATCTGGCAGTTGGACGTCAAGACCTCTTTTCTAAATGGTGATGTAGAAGAGAGCGAGTACATGACACAGCCAGAGGGCTCTGTAGATAGTGGTAGTAGCGGAAAAGTGTGCAAGCTGCTTAAATCAATATACGAATTAAATTAGGCATCGTAGAGTTGGAACATCTGTTTTGATGTGGCAGTCAAAGAGTTTGACTTCATCAAAACGTAGATGAACCTTGTATATACAAGAAGGTTGTAGAGAGAAAGGTTGTTTTCCTCGTATTATACGTGGATGACTGATTGATATCATAATTCCATCGTTTGATATGAAAAGTATAATCACAATCAACGAATTTCTCGTTAATGAGTATAGGTCGTCCACTGAGATTCGTGTATTTATTCGTTCTTGCTTTAGTTGAGTCGAAAAAAAATAGTAAAGAAAATTCAAGAAAATGAATCAAGATTTATTAGATGAAATATTTTCAAGAAAACTCAAGAAAGAGTTTAAGATTTAGTAATCAAGAAAATATCCAAGATCAATTTTAGTTATCAAGAAAATTGAAGAATAGCTTGTAGGATTCGATAGGAATTAGTAGCAATGATGAATGCTAATAATGACCCATCTTATCTATTGATGAATTATAGCTAGAACGATAGCGATGAATGAATATTAGGGATCTTTTAAAGAAACTATCATTTCTCCTTCACTATCCCTTGTCTTTTCATTGATCACCATTCAAATCTAGCCTTTAGCAAAGAAAGTCATCAATCATTTAATCCCAAATTGCAATGAAATTATCAAGAACAGTGATCACGCTCCAAATTTGGTCGTTGACGATTCTTTTTCTTGAAGTTCAAAATTCTCATAAGACTTAAAATGAGTATAGGATTTCCTCACCATTTGATCTACCAAATTCCTTCGAATTCTTAGCAAGCGGAGATTTACTCACGCATCATGAAAATAGAAGAATCAACAATTAGAAATTTCATTATGCGAAAATTTAAAGAAAATGAGAATTAACAAATGATCACCTTTATTAATCAACTTCTAATTACACTTTCCTTCCATCCGAACTTATAAGAATTGCTCTCGATCGCTCCCTTGAAGAGGTAACTATTCCGTCGAATTTCTCTTTGCTTGATCTTCATGAGACTTGAACCTGTCGAGAATCTCGTGCTCTTGATGAAGATCGGCTTCGCGTAAAGGATCTTGAATGTCGTCGCTTGGTGTTGTTCTCAACGATTCTTGATTTTGGATCTTGATTTGGAATTGAATTAGATTTGGTTTTGGATTGTGTACTAGAAATCTACTACCATCAATAACCTCATTAATGTAGGCTTAGGCCACTTTTTATTGCCCTTCACCAATCTTCCACTAGAAGTTAGGCCAATCTTTCCCAAGAAGCTAGATAGTTGTAGGGAAACTTCTAGAATAAGGTAGTTATCAAGCTTTCTCAAGAAGCTAGGCTGTTATAGGAAAGTTTCCAGAACAAGGTTGTTACAATGGAGCGTTCTCAATAAGCTAGAACATTGCAATGAAGCTTCTAGAGAATTCTCATCACCGGAGCCCACAACTCGGCCGCGGATCCACGGCGAATCGGCCTGACTCGGCCGCGGATCCGCGGCCGTTTGGTGAGCTTGTGGCTTCATTTTCTTGTGGTAGTTTGGTGTTGGTCTATATATATTCAGGTGATATCTGTAATCTTTTTATCTCTTCTGAATTTCCGCCAGATTTTAACTCTTTGATTTCCTGTATTTTGTCGGCGAATTTGCGATTCCGATATCTGTCCTGAGATAATTTTCTGCACAAAATCTCAATGAAGAATGTTGAGATATACAATATCATGCGTGAAATAATAAACATACAATTTCCTTCCAAAATGTTGATTATAAGGTATAACACGTGGTAATTGATATTTTCCAGATGAACTTGTAATATGTGTTATATTTATAACAAACATCCTTAGATGAATAGAAAAGTGAGGAAATTGTTATGTTAAAAATTGCAATATTTTCGACTGAACATTGACATACTCTTGATAGGAAACGATGTTCCTATGCTACACTCGGTCAAGCTCTACTTATCACAGTTTCTCCATAAAAGATCTGGGTGATGCCTCCTATATCCAGGGATTAAGATCTATAGAGATAGATCTAAGAGGATGTATCATACTCACTAGGTGTAGTGAGTTGGTGTCAATCAGATCCTGGGGAGAAACACAAGACAGCTGTGAAGAACATTTTTAAGTACTTGAGAAGGACTACAGAAATGTTCTTAGTGTATGGTAACGGTGAACTCCAGATAGAGTCCTTTACCGATTCGAGCTTCCAGAGTGATAAAGACGACTGTAAGACAGTCTCGGGTTTTGCCTTTACCCTCAGTGGAGGGACAGTATGTTTGAAGAGTTCCAAACTAGAAACCGTAGCAGACTCGACGATGAAGGATGAATACATCACTACCAACGATACTGCCAAAGAGCATGTCTGGATGAACAAGCTTATGAGATGAACTTGGTGAGGTTCCTACCATTGAGCATCCAATGCTTGTATTGTGATAACAATGGAGTTGTGGCTTTGGTCTAGGAACCCAGGTCCCATAAGTGATCCATACATATTCTTAGACGGTATCACCTGATCAGGGAGATAGTTGATCTTCGGGAGATCGAGTTCAGGAGAGTTTACATGAAGAATAATACAGCGGTTCAACTCACAAAGGCCATCCCCTAAATATAATTTGAGAGACTTTTTAGGATGTTGGGTATGAGATACTACAACAACCGGCCTTAGTGCTAGTGGGAGATTGTTAGTTATATGTATGCCCCTAAAGGCCATTGTTGTACATGATTGTATATTATAATGGATGCTTGGACATATATAGAGAGGAATTTCCTGCTTGATATGATAGTATGGTATCTGGTTGCTCTTTATTTTAACATGTACACTTGTATCATTATACTGTCTCTCCGTTACATGTTGCTAAACCCCTTAGGATGTGTACTTGACTACCAGGATTATGAAGCAGATCATACTAATGGGGCCAGGGTAGTCCACAAGTTCATCCTTTAATTGTTCCTAGTCGTGGGAGTATCGAGACAGGGCATTGATATTCCAGAGTAAAAGAGTGTGTACACTTCTTCACCCTATATGGGGTGATGGTTGATCCCACAGCCATTGGTGTTTGACATCGAAGATTGTACACAGGTGCTCATTAGAGAATGGGTATACTGAACAGGACTCGCCGAGAACTCCTAGATAGTATTATACCTAACGTCAGATAGCAGTTCTCTGGTGACACTGGTACAGGTTAGTCGGTAGACCCGAGATCATCATAGAGTCTTGTGTGATTCCCACTGTGCTTTGATTTCCTCCCTACCACGTTCAAGAGAGCGTGCAAACAGGCGGATTTTGGGTACAGTCCCGAATCATATGGAGGCAATGAGCAATAGGAGGGGTTTCGTCTCTCCCGGTATTAGGGGTTGATGTTGCGCTATGCTCGATTGACCATAACAGGAAGTCCCTTGCCAGGGCTAATGATGAGATTTACTGGTAAGTGTTATCAGTAGTTTCTCAACCCGTTATGAGCCTCACATCGGCATGACTTATCAAGTTATTGGGGTCTGACATTTACCACCTCCAGACTATATATGCGACATATCAGACGAAGAGACCAGATTGTACGGTAGTGTTACTTACTAGATTCACGGAAGTTTGGACAAGCTTTCTTGTTGATCTTCTGATCGCTTAATACCTGGGTAGCCGTTATGTCCAGCTAGTACCGCTGACGGCTTATGGGTAACTGATATGATCATTACCTACTGCTGGCGTATTGTCGGGTCTTTAGAGTCCTACACAAAGGTTTCCTGGCTCAAGCGAAACGAAGTAAGACACATATGTGATATGTACGGGACCGAGATTAATACGTGTATGTGATACCATATTCTAATCTCATGATATATGATATCATTCGGTTATATAAGATATAGTCGGGTTATTGAATCAAGTGTTGATTCGATAAGTTGATATAAATAATATTAGTCGGTTATATACGATATAGCCGGATTATTAAATCAAGTGTTGATTTAATAATTTAATATATAATGAGATATTTGATATGTTAATATATATATTAACTAATATTAGCTCACTTAAGAATTTCTTTTCTCCAAATACATAATGATATATATGTGATATATATTAATGTATTTATTTTTGTATCATGCTAGATGATACATTGGACTTGGGTGTATGAGACGCATACCAAACTAAAGATAATTTGGGTGATTAATTATTAAGAGAAAAATCAAAATTAGGTGGAAATTAGCATGGCTTAAGATGGTTGTGGAAGTATGTTGAAGCCTTGACTTAAGTCCACTAATTTTGTTTTACTCTAGATATTTATTATCCCAACCATTATTTTTAACCATGGTTAAGTCTCTACAAATATCATTGTGATATTTTCTTCACCCATGGTTGATCACTAATTCATCTTCTTCTTCATCTCTAGCTTTTAAGTGAGGTGAAAAAGAAAAAGAGAAAAATTATTCTAAAGTGAGCAAAATACCTACTTCATCAATCTATACCAAACTATCCATTTAGTATAGGTTGTTTGCTTCACTAATTCCTCAATTAGTGAAGAGATAGCTTGAGTTAGAGATTTTTCGACGTAGATCATTTTCAGCCTCGAAAATCTTTGAGCAAGCTCGTTTCTTCCGCCTAATGGAGCCTAAGGAGAGTCCGGGACACCACTACTTGGAGCTAAGGGACTACTACACGGAGCTTTAGAAGTGAAGGACCGGTCTACAAAGGTTGTGTTCCTATTTTACTTAGTGTAAAGTTGTTTACATGCTTTACAAAACCCTAATTCTCTAGTTCGATCCTTGGATGGTGTTGCTTAGCACTCTAGATTTTTTGAAATTGCATACTTGATGCTTGCTGAAACCTAGCAAGGGTGCCCCAGCACGGATATCTGGTGGATACCAACCGGAGACTTGAGATGGATATGTGGGCCGATCAGAGGATGCGGCACCTGAGATATGAGGACTTACGTGTCAATGATGGACACGGGTTTTCATGATGTTTCTAGTGTCGATGTTGGACACTCAGGTTCCATGATGTTGATGTGTCGTTGATGGACACATGTTGGTTGATTTCCTCATACATACAAGCACATGATTCAAATGATTTGATTTTACATGTTGTCATTGGCATTGATTATATTGTTGATTTATATGCATACATAGAAACCTTAGATATCATAGTATTACCTTTATGATACAGTTTGACCTAGGAATCGATGTTTATTCGATTTCTTCCTGCTGATGTTTCCTACTCACGAGTTGGCAACTCACCCCGTTGTGCCACAGTTTTCTTGCAGGTTTGACCGCTTGGATCAGTAGCGGTACCGCTGGCACACAGCTTACGTTTAGGGTGTTTTGCTATGGTAAGTGGGACACACATTGGATCGTGCCCACTCTTGTGCTTATTATTCATATTGTATCTAAATAAACTCCATCATTCAGAAACTAGATTTGTATATTAGTAGACCTAGAAAGACTTATGTTGCGAGACTTAGAGAGATGGGTGTATGTTCGCTATTTGAGGTTTTTGATGTCTTTCTTTATTATTATTCTTTCTGTGTTTGATCTTCACCGTTGGACATCGTATATTTACTGTTTATTTCATGGTTGTGTTTTTCACCGATTGGCGAAGAGCTAGCTCCCTCTTGGGGATGCCTATATATTGTTATGTATAGTGTTTTGGATTAAAATATATAAGGAAGTTGCTGCCTAAATTTTTAAAGGACGAAAATGTTTTCAACTTTAGTATATATTTCACTTGCATTTTCATATATCATTATCTATGCATTTAAAGAAAACTTAATTTCATTATACGTTTATTTCAAAACTGCACCTCCACTATTTTTAGATTTCTTGGTTTCGACTTACTTGAATTACGTTACGCCTTTAGACGTTGCGTGATTCTTATGCCGATCACGTGCCAAATTTCCAGGTTGTGACAAAGTTAGTATCAAAGGGTTAGGTTTAACCTTGGTTCAAGTTTAGGCTTGACCTTACGGAAATTAGACTTGACTGAGGGGGTATTAGACCCGAACTTTCGTCGCATAAGTTGACCTTGGTTGATGGAGTAGGTAGCTTGAGTAGAGTGACGTACCGTATGTATATTCCGCGGCATACTTACGATACGCTGCTCCGCTTAAGTGACCTTAGGATGTACATTCTTGAGATCTGTGCTTCTATTCGTTCTAATGATCATACTCTCATTGATTCCATTCTTTCCTCTGATCGTATATCCATTTTAGACCTGTTGATTCCTTTCGTTTCTGTGATCTATCTTCATCGATACCTGCTTGAGATTCCTGTCACTAGGGTTTTGAGCACAGAGAGAGCTGCTGCTAGAGATGCGGTCAGAGCAAGCTCGTCACGGACGAGGGTTGACCATGATGTTTTCTGGTGACATAGGGATGTATCGGTATAGTGTTTGTGTTGAAATCTTTCGTTTGAGGCGAGCGTTCGGATTTGTACCGGATAATCGGGTTATTGATAGCGACTACTAGATTAAGAGGACTGTTGATGTATGTTCAACTCATAATTTTGCATTATTATATTCCCCATTCTTAATCATTTTACAAATAAATAGGTGTTTTTGATCCATGTCTGTTGAATAGTTGCAGGTTACAGGTTCTCGGAACAATACAGTGTAAATGGTGAAAAGACGCTACAAAAGTAAAACTACGACCAACAAGTAGAAAAATCTTTATGATGCCGCCTACAGTTTAAGGAACAAGTGAAGATCAATGAACAGTTCAATTGCACAAAGTACGAAGACAGCACAAAGATTCAAGACTTCAACGCGAAGCGAACGATAAAAGTCCACAACATTCTGCACTGTGGAAATCTGGGAGAAAATAGAAGATATTCTAAGAAAAAAAGTGAAGAAACCAGAAGTAAAATGCAACAGGAAGCAGCCCTGAAGATTTGATACAGAGAACTCTCCATATGGCCGTGGATCCGCGGCCAAACAAGGCATATGGCCGCGGATCTGCGGCCGTGCTGAGCACGTGCCGTGCCAAACAAGGTATTTTGACGGTGGGTGGCGGTGCGTTTTGACGGTGGGTGGCGGTGCGTTGACCAGGTTTCTTAGGGTATTTTTGTAATTCTAGATATGGATTAGATGTAAATCCTAGGGTTTCTATTATCTATAAATAGGAATCTTACAGCTCTTTTTAGGGTATGCCTCTTTTTAATTCCTAGTTTAGAATTTTCATTCCCTGTAAATGTTCAAAGAGTGCATCAATAAAAAGTAAGTTTTTCTTTATCTTGCCTTAGTTATTTTAATTTCTTTTCTGCCCTAGTTATTTATCTGCAAATTATTTTTATCTACCGTAGTTATTTTCCGCTAGTTAATTAGGTTATTGAAAATAAACAAAAATAAACTCGTTTATCAATTTCCTAATGAGTGAGTAGTTCCTCACTTGTTAGGGTTAGCTTTGGGGAAGGTTTGAGAGATGAAAATCTCTCATCCCTTTCTTTCCCGTTATACATTTTAAAATAGGACTCTGTGCATACATACACACACCGCTCACTACGGCACCCAATCCCACGAGGTAGTGGTGATACCATAGTTAAAGACCGGTTGTGTATGATTTCTATGGAGGTTAGGGCTAAGAGTAAAGAAAGGATGGATAAGGACCAAAGGGAAGAAACCTAGTTTCTTTCCGATCGTGCTAATCCCCTTTGTTAACTATTACCTTAACACCTAAAAGTTCTCAATTAGGGCAAAGAAAGCGGTGAGAATAATTGACTTTCCAAACTAACTTAATCCTAACCCTAGCAAGGTTTTAATCCTATTCAAACTCAACTTTAGTTTTTATAGAAAATCAAACCTACCACAATAGGAATTGACTCATTAGAACAACTAGAAAATACACAAAATCCCTGTGGACTGACCCGTATTCAACCGGCTAGCTACCAAGCGACACCGTTCTTGATTGCGGTTAATTCTTTGATCATAAAATGCATAAGCACTAAACATCGTTAAATCAAATGGCGCCGTTGCCGGGGATGGCGTAGTTATTTTCTTTTTGTAATTTCGGGTTAATTAAAAAATTGAAAAATCATAAAAACTGAAAAATATAAAAATATAAAAAAATTATCATCTTATTATGTTTTGAAGGGTTTTCGTGTGAATTGTGCAGGCGAATAGATTCAGATCTGGAAAAATCCAGTGAGCAAAACAGCAAACAGCAGATCTGAACAAACAGAGGAGAACAACAACAGAGAAACAGAAGAAGTTTGGAGGCCTGAGTCAACGAGTCAACCGCGGAACCGCGGTCAAAGGCAGGGTTAGGAGGTGGAAACACGGCTCCTTGCTGACGTCAGCACGTGGAAACTTCTCTGTAAGCATTCTTTTCTTCTCTGTAACCCCCTGATCTCCTCTGAAAAATTTTCCTGCAGGGTTCTTTGCGCAAAAACTTCTTCTCTAATAACTTGATCTTGTGCAGGATTCTTTGCGCCGCAATAAAAGAAAAATATTTTTGCAAGTGTTTTGTGTGTTTACTGCTTTACATTTTAAAACTGACTTTTAAGGGGCTTTAACACCAATCCAGATTGGGTGGGGATTTCATTACCCTTCCTAGGACCCCAGAAATCACAAAAAGCATTTTGCATCAACCTTCGAGTTAATTAAAAAAAGATTAGACTCAGCCTATAAGGACTGTCGTGCTTAATAGGACAAAGGGATAGTTGTGGGCATCGGTCGTTTATCTAAACCAGACTTTGTGGTGCCTAGACTAGACAAGTGGGAAAGGTAACTTTAAAAGGCCCGTCTCACGGTGATTCATGAGCGGATCCCTCTTTTCTTTACTTGTGCTTACCTGGCCACAATTGGCGGTGAAGAGGCGATTTGAGGATCTCACAACTTACCCTTTGGAACAGTTAGGAGCAGTCTAGTTGACCTAGGAGACCCTAGATCTAGGCTTGATTATGCATATTGTGATTGCTTGAACGTGTGTCTGAGCTTCTTATAAAAATCTTTTGCAAAAACTCTTTATAAAAAAAACAAAAAACAGAAAATTTTGTAAGTGCACGGCGGCGCCCCGGCCGTCGATCCGACGCTGGAGATGCGGAAACGAAAAACTTTGCAAACTAGAAAACATAAAGATGGGTGAAGAGATATACCAAGCGATCCGTGCCCTTCGGTCTTCGTCTCCACTCCGATCTCCCGCGGATACTTCGTCCGTCACCTCCTCGTCGAAAAGGACACCACGTAGCCAAATACTTTTACGGGCTCCCACCTCTGGACCGAGGCAACTCGGACGCGAAGTTGGCTAGCCGACGCGTCCAAGATTTGCTGTAGATGTAGTGTAGTAGGTTGTCTCTTTTGGGGTTTATGTTGCCATGGATGTGGAGGAATGAAGATAAGCAAAAATGGTGCTTTCATTTTTCCTAGCATGAAAATGAGATGAAGAAAAATGCTATCACTCAAAAATGAATCTCTCTCCGTCTTCTCTCTAATGTGACCGCCCTCCCTCATGAAATGGTGGAGAGAATCAAATTAAAACATGAAGGGAGGTGATGGTAGGAAAAGCAAAAGGGTGACCACATCCAAAAAGGCAATGATAACATTATCAAATCAATATCAAATCCTTTCTAATCTCATGATGATAAGAATATCATAATGAAGCTACAAAAGCAAGAAACCCCTCCACAATAAGTTATTTGCACTCTTGCAAATAACCCCCTTCCATCGGAAAGTCCGGCCGCGAAGGAACAAAGGAAAACTGGCCGGAACGGAATGCAAACTGGCAACTTCAGAAAACTGATCCGGTAATAAATTACAGGAAAACCCCACTACTGCATATACATGCCCGCATTTGTATTCCCACTGAACACAAATGCAAAGAGACAAAATCTACACTGTCTAATACTAGGATCCGGCTTAAACCAAAACCGGCTAGTAAAATCCGCCCGATCAAGATCCGTGCAATACCGCACGTATCTGATCGAACCCTGCCATATCTCCATATGGCCTCTACAGCGTTTCGCCCGAAACTTGAGTAACTGTGTGTGGTGGACTCTAAAGACTCGTCAATACTATGGCTGTGGATTTAACCACTAGCACGTCAGAGGTATTAGCCATACGTGACGGGCCACCAGCTATTGACCAAAAGGGACGTCGATGAGCGAACTCATCCTGACACCCTACTCAGCCTGTCAGTGACAATATCCGTATAGTCCGGTCCGTTCGTCTATGAGCATCGCATGGCGGGCCTATGGGGTTGGTAAAAGTCAGACCCCCAATAGCGGTACAAGTCGTGTCGGAGTGTAGCCCAGAACACCCTGAGATACTACTGGAATACCTACCAGCAAATCTCCTGCCTTGGCCAAGGACTTTCCATGTTCTGGCTCTCCTAAACACAGCGCGACCTTACCCCCAATACCGGGAGAGACGAACCCCTGCAGATCCGGTCACTGCCTCCATATGGCTCGGGACTGTACCCAACTAAAACCTGTTTGCACGTCTCCTTTGAGCGTGGTAGGGTAGTAATCAAAGCACAGTGGGAACTCATACGAGACAAATGACGATCTCAAGTCGATGAACTAACCTGTACACATGTCACCAGGGAACTGCTATCTGACGTCTGGTATAATCCCAACTAGCAGGTTCCCGGCGAGTCCTGTCCGGTGTACTCATAACCCAATGAGCACCTGTATACATCTTAGGTGAACCAACTGACACCAGTGGCTTGTGAGACCGGCCACCACCCCTCATCGGGGTCTCGACTGTATACACTAGTCTACTCTGGAGTATCGATGCCCTGTCTCGAAACTCCCACGACTAGGGACCTTTTAAGGATGTGCTTATAGACTCCAGCTCTCACGTATATGATCGCCCTCATACTGCTGGTGGTCAAGCAAGAATCCTAGGGGCTCTATCAACGTGCAATAGTGACTTGTAAGGTTACCTAAAGCAGTACACGATGATAAAGATAAACCAGATAGCATACTATCATCTCGAGTAAGACTGTCCTACCGGCATAGGTCCTCCCTCAATCAATGCAATCACGTGCCTGTGATCCAATAATTGACTCTGAGGGCACTATATCCAACAATCTCCCACTTGCACTCAAGGCTAATTATTGCGATGTCGCATACCCACAGCCCGTGTGATACCGAACACCCAACTCCTCTACGAGTCAGTCTCACAAAGCTCGTTTGCGAAACTATTGCGTTCGAGGAATAGCCTCAGTGAGTGGATCCGCTCTGGTGTTTCTTTCTATGTCTCTCTTTATCTCAAGTTCGCGGAGAAAGCCATCTCTCGAAATAAGCAATACCTGTCTTAGAATGTCTGGATGTCTGATGGGACCTAGCTCATAAATGAACTCCAAATCCAAACTTCTTAGACTGTATCGTCAACTGAACTTAATCAGTATCCTGCGCCATGCCTTCCCTCAGTATCCACCTCGACCACCTGTCCAAAATACTGCCCCTCGTCAGAGGGAAAACTATAACTCTGACAGCCACTCTGCCATCCAGGTCACCTTGGAAGCCTGGAATGATAACCGTCTCCTAAAAGAGGCTGCCGTTATCAAATCCCTAGAACATTCACTTATGTTCTAAAACTGCTTCCGATTGTTTCTCCAGGATTGGATTAATATCAACTTATTGCACCTACTGCAAAAACAACATCTGGTGTGGTACTTGACATCTCATGATTGACTCAATTGCCTAAGCAAGTGATCTGCCAATCATGCACATCCCTCTCCCCTTTAGTCTGTAAGACACCTTTAGAAAGGGTGACCCCATCAACTGCAGGTACACCACCATGCCAGGAGTCGTCCATTCTAAATACTCTTAGAATGCTGTCTAAGTACCCAGATTGGGAAACCACCCAAATCTAGATCTAAAACCATAGTTCTAGTAACCAGAATATCTGATATAATATCCAAGTCTTATGTGGAGAAACCACTGTGTGACGACCAAAGTATAACCGATTGTAGTATAGGAATATCACTTCCTACTCTGTGTATGTCATCCAAATACCAGGACATCACACCCTACTACCTTCTTAACAGACCCATCCCCTATTCTGATGAAGTCAAACCTATGACTGTCACATCAGAAATAGATGATCTATCTCCGCTATATCTGCTTTAGTCTATAAATAGACATAAGCCTGATGTCCACCAGTGCTTCCGCTGCTCCCACTGACTACGACAACCCTCTGGTAGAGTCATATTGACGTACACTTCTAAAGCTAGTTCAGAACGACGCTATACTCATCCTCCTGCCGGGTCTCACAGTCTGGAACAATAGCAATGGCAAGTCTGGGTAAACAAGAACCTCCCTGCCACTATCCTTGAGCATACCGAAGTACCTCTCGGATGCCTGAGGTTACCCACTTTATCTGCGGAGTGGCCAATGGAATGTCAAACCAGATTGAATCTTTTGGTTCTTATCAAATCTTCAGTAATCGTTTGCGGTTCTGGAATCACTTCCAGTTCTACCATATTCCCACTACTGTTTTCTGAATAAATCCATTTTTGTTAAAACTGTGGCGAGTTAAGAACAATATCACTATTGATCTTTCAGATGGTAGAAAGTCAACCATCGTCATAGCCCGGGTCAACCTACAAACAGCCATTACAGAAACGTGCCTTGAGTTATCCAGAGTCTAGTTTTAAGCATAAGCCGGACAACTCCCCGTACCTTAACAATGTCAAGATATGAACTGTTCTATCTAGAAACAGAGGCACTGATTTAATTGAACCAGATTCAAATCATGCAGCTGTCTCCAGTGCATGTCAAGTAAATGGAAGGAGGCCGATCAGCGTTACTCAACTTAGGAATGCTTCCAATTATGAGTAACCTGAAAGAGAAGCTAGTTCTCTTAATCATTACTATCAACTGAATACCATACACAAGTATCTACATCTTCGATCTCCTTGAAGAATCCTGATACTTGCAATACCTGGTTCTCTACTTTACTCATATACCAATAACTTCTCAAAACTCAGACCCTGTGTTTCTACGAAACACCTGTCTAAGAACTAGAGAAGTCATAAGTAAACAGAATATAGTACGAGGACCTACCCCTTTTTCCTAATGGACACTGGACAATATACAATACTCTGTATAAGTCCCTTGAGTCAAATGACTCATTCACTGTGTGTCGTAGGTTGAAAACTGTACTTATGGTTAAGAAGAATTACACCGTTGTTTAATGCTCCTTACCTAACCATCCACTGATATAGGTAAATGTCATAGACATAATTTCAAAAATTTATATCTCACTCTATAAAAATAGACGTACAGATATATCAATTTGAAATTGGTGCATAACAACGGATATTCAAAACCAAATATTTGCCGTCCGGCAAACAGCCCAGGTGATTTCTTCAAATATCACCAATTACAACGAATCCCGATATAATGAGGATGATCACCCAATTCCCAATAACTTACTCCCACTCATCATCTGTAAAACCATACAGATGTGAGAATCAAACCTGGTAAATACATACCGTGGAGCAAGTGTCAATTGGGAAATCAGTTTTCTTTTAACAGTACACAGTGAAACTGAAACATTGAAATGTTTCGATGGGGTATCCCGGTATTCCTTGTAATGCCTCTTCCATTATCCAGATTCACAACTATAACCGTATAATTCTTTTCCACCTCTCCAAATCCCTTTTTATGTCTTTAGTCATTACCTTCTGCACACCACTTTAGGCCAAATGGTTTTCTTCCTTCCCTGCCGTTCGGCACCAGCCTATGGTTTGGAAGAAGACTATCCAATAAGCATAATGGGTGTACTGTCCAAATCCTAGGAGCACTCGCAATGCGAGAGAAGATGAAGATAAAAGACAGCCGAATAAACCTTATTCCTATTTCTCCTGAATCAGGATCCATCCCCGAACTGGAAAAAGTTCATTTCGAGTTCGTATATAACCATACGATGGATTATCTAATAAACTTGGGATCTTCGTAGTGATACGGAGTGTCCTGGAGAAATACAAAGGTGATTTAGGATTGGCGAAGAAATACTTGGTTTGGTCGTGAATAGCAGTCCCAGTTTACTTTGCCCTTTTACTAATCCCTCGCTTTGTCTTAACTTAATACCTTCTGTACACCATTTAGGCTAATTGGTTTTCTTCATTCCCTACCGGTCGGCACCTGCCTATGGTTTGGAAGAAGACTATCCAATTTGCGTAATAGGTGTACTATCTCCTAAACTAAGGAGTACTCGCAATGAGAGAAGGTGAAAGGAAAAGACAACTGAATAGCCCTATTCGTTTTCTTCAGAACCAGAAACCATCCTCGAATTCCTTCGAGTTCGTATATAACCATACGATGGTTTTGTCCAATGGAAGTGGACGTTCTTAGTAATACGGGGTGTCCCGGAGAAAAGGGTAAAAGTAGGAGTGGTAATGAGGTTTGCAACTCTGACAATCCAAAAGCCAGTGTTAAGAAGGTTCGGTCAACTTGGTCACTGAGTCATAGTCTAGGGTCGGGTCAATGGTCGCTGCCAAAGAGAGAGAGAAAAGAAACACTCAGCGTGCACTCTAACCTAGATCAGAATGGTTATCAATTTATCTAATCTGGAAACCTCCCACTGTAACATCAAATTCTTCCCTAAACCTGAAAGAAGAATTAGCCGGGATCACCCGAGGAGTAAACCAACTCATCAGTGGGAATCGGGATCCAACTATCATCGCATGATAACGTGACGGAATCCGCTCATGTTATCACACTCCAGAAGGTATACGCATATCTGGCAAGTTTCAGTTTCTTTAGAAACTCCCGATGTGGATTTTTGCCCCATGCTCTTATGACCTTGACGAAGGCCAACATATCATAAGTCACATGTCAAGTTCTACCCGTCATTATCCAGGTTAATTTGAACCCACCCGTACATCTCTTGACGAAGGCCAAAATAGTAGTACGACTGTCCTAAACCAACGCATCTATCTATGCTGCAGAAAAGTAACAAATAGCTACCATACACTATGCCTTGACGAAGGCCAACATATATAGCATGAATACTAAGTGCTACCGTTCTGAAATGACGGAGGGCTACGAATGGTTTCTGGCGAAAACCTTTAACGTAATGAACTTGATATCGTTGAAGGAATGGATAGCTTTTTAGAAAAATATAGTAACGAAAACCTTCGCTAAAGAGGTCACTCCCGTGAAGGGATCTCGGCTCTTTCCCCGTAAAATGAGGTGCAGGATATTCCAACTGAATACCACGATGCAAAGCAAAAGTAATCGGCTATAGTGAAGTTATTTCCCTGACGCAAACTTCTGTCCAAGGGGTCACTCCCGGTGAAGGGATCTCGGCCCTTGCCTCGTCGACTGAGGAGCAGGATATTCTAACTGAATACCACGATGCAAAACAAAAGAGAACGCCCTTGCAATAACAGCTTTTTGAAAAATGTTCCAACAACATCAGAATAGGTTTGTTTAAATTGCATTGATCCGAATCAACGCAGTCCCATCAATTGATCACACCACAAAAGAACGAAAATAATGATGTACGTATATGCCATCCGCATTCGCCACTGGGTCCCGTCATCACCCGTTAGGTTAGTTAACTAACGACAGAGCGGGGACTGGACTAGCGCGGATGCAAAACATATACAACATCTACTAGTATATATATCAATATATAATATTTCGCTCAAGGCGTGATAAAAATGCAACAGCACAGAAATGTACAGCATCACAGAACAATACAGATATCTGGGATCCCAGGGTTTCATAGAGCCGCTACTGAAACCCGACGTTTCCCTGGTCATGTGGATAGCCTGTGCAATGAAATCCTAGACCCCTACGGGCGCGGCAAGTTACCCGCCAAAACCTGAAGCGAGGCAGCCCCCTTCAACAACGTGAATGGACCACCCAGCACTTCATGGAATCCGGTAACTTGGGCACCCCTCCTTGGGCCAACCTGTACCCCCTATGAGTGCGGCGAATAGCCCGCCAATTCTAGAGTAAAGCTGTTAGTTATATGTATGCCCTAGAGGCCATTACTATACATAGGATGTATATTGTAGTGGATACTGGGACATATATAGGGAGGACTTTCTTGCTCGACATGATAGTATGCTATCTGGTTGATCTTTACCTTAACGTGTATACTGATTGTCTCTCTGTTACATGTTGGTAAAGCCCTTAGGATCTGTACTTGACTACCTGGACTATGATGCGGATCATACTAGTGGGGACATGGTAGTCCATAAGTACATCCTTCAAAGTCCCTAGTCGAGAGTGTATCGAGACGGGGCATCGATATACCAGTGTAGACTAGCGTGTACCTTCTCGACCCATACAGATGGGCGATGGATGATCCCATATCCATCGGTGTTTGACATCAGAGATGATATACGGGTTCTCAGTAGAGACTGGGTACACTGGACGGACTCGCCGAGAACTCCCAGATGGTATTATACCTCACGTCAGATGGCAGTTCTCTGGTGACACTGGTACAGAGTAGTCTGTTGACCCGAGATCGTCATAGAGTCTTGTGTGGTTCCCACTGTGCTTTGATTTCCATCTTACCACGTCCAAGAGGGCGTGCAAAACGGTGGTTTTTGGGTACAGTCCCGAGTCACATAGAGGCAATGAGCGATAGGAGGGGATTCGTCTCTCCCGGTATAGGGGGTTGATGTTGCGCTGTGTTCGATTGGCTATAACAGGAAGTCCCTGGCCAGGGCTGATCATAGAATTGCTGGTAAGTGTTACCAGTAGTTTCTCGACCCGTTATGAGCCTCATATCGACACGACTTATCGAGCTATTGGGGTCTGACGTTTACCACCCCTAGGCGAGATATGCGACATATCAGACGATCAGACCGGACTGTACGGTAGTGTTACTGGTCGGATTCACTGGAGTGTGAGCGGGCTTGCTCGTCGATCTTCAGATCGCTCAATACCCGGGTGGCCTTTACGTTTAGCAGACCGCTTGCGGCTTGTGGGTGTTTGATATGATCATCACCTGCTGCCGGCGTATTGACGAGTCTTTAGAGTCCTACACAGAGGTTTCCTGGCTCAAGCGAAACGAAATAGGAGCGCATATGAGATATGTGCGGGACCGAGAATAATACGTGTATGTGATACCGTATTACATTCTCGCGATGAATGTATCAGAAAGGTTGTATGCGATATAACCTAGTTATCGATTCAAGCGTTGATTCGATAAGCCGATACATTGGATACCAGTCGGTTATGTGCGACATAACCGGATCATTGAATCAAGTGTTGATTTAATGATTTAATGCATAATTATATATTTGATATATTACTTTGCATTAACTAGTATCGGTTCACTTTAAATGGATTTTCTCGCTCGGGTGTGCACATTGTATATACGATATAGTTTTGTGCACTTACTTGTATCATGTTTGATGATACATGGTTTTTGGTTAAGTGTATAGAATTAATCTATGGTCAAGATGATGATTAGGGTTTTGCATATTCTTTTAATTATTTGCTTATCCATTTTGGAAAATAATTAAAGCATAAAAGAAGAAAAACAAAATGGTTTTCTTTCTTTATTCTTCATGAAGCTTATTGAAGCTTCATGAAACTTTGACCACTTAACCATTTTGTCTTCTTCTTTTGACCCTAACCATAGATCTAACCTAAGTTAATTCTCTACACCTAACCATGGTGAAAATTATGATAAGATTATTATTCTTTTCTATTCTAAAAACTTATCATAACTTTTATCATCTTCTTCCTCTTCTTCTTCTTCATGAAGATAGCTTACTTCATCAATGGTGAATTGAGCAAATGAGTGAGAAATCCAATTCTAAAGTCTACCCACTTCCTATTTCTTCATCCTCTACCTCTTGCCAAGTAGTAGAGTGTGTTTCCTTCACAAGTCATCATGGTTTGGTGAAGGTGGAGCTTGATCTAGCGATGCCTCGACGTAGATCATCTTCGGCATGGACATCGACGACCTAGCTTGCCCATTCTCCGACGAAGCCGACGCTAGAGCCCGGATTTGATTTGGACAGCGGAGAGGACCTCGTTGCGGAGCTATGGAGGTGGAGCACCGGATCTACAAAGGTTGTATTTCCGTATCTTGTAGTTAAGTGTTAACTAGTTAGCTTTTTCGCCTAGTTTTCTAGCTAACGATCCGTAGTCGGGTCTCTCGGCACCGTTAAAATTTTAATATGGCATGTTCGATGCCTTGTGAGAACTCATTAGGGTGCCTAGGAACCCTACAGTGGTATCAGAGCCAAGCTAGAGCCTTAGGCGAAGTCTAGACGACATTTGAAGTCCGATCGAACCCGAAAGTCCAAAACAAACATGCTCTCTGTCCAATTTTCAAAAACAGGGATTTTTCAGTATTAAAAATATGCAGAAAAATCAGCAGGAAATTCTAAGGTATACTGTGAAATTCGTGAACCTAAGTCCACTAAGCAGGCGCGGATCCGCGGCATGAGCATGGCTCATGCGGCGGATCCGCGGCCGTACGACTTAAATGTTTAAATATTTTTACACAGTAATTCTTAGTTTTATGTGCTGGTTTTCCTGGGAATTTTTAACATTTTTTCCAGAGCTGAATTTTCTGAGTTGTTTTGGGGATTCGGTGTTTCGATCGGGGTATCAAATTTTGTCTATGTGGCTTTTCGGATAAATTTTAGAATATGTTAAAAAGTTCGACCGGATATAAATACCCAATTTTTCCCCTGTCGGGAAATTTCCAAGTGTTGGATTTTTCCGTAGTTTAACGATATTCTAAGTAGTGCAAGTAACGCGATGGTCCCTCTAGAAGACAACAAACCTTAACTCGATTATGTGACCGTCTTGAACTGCCCTTTGAACCTTCGGGTTTGGGGCAGTACGGCGTGCCACATGTGAGGCGTTGGCTTGACCCTTCTACGGCTGGACCGTTGCTACTGAGGCACGAACTGAATGTTGTTAGACTTATTTCATGTGTTGATCTGTTTCGGGAAAACTTGGGTGTTCGATTGTTCGATCGAAAAGTTTAACATTTTCTGTTTATCCGGAATGGGATACAATAATTGGAATTCACAATAAGTTATGAGATAACTGAATGGATGTTATAAACGTAGCAGTTTAGTCTCACTTGATCGGTTGCCACGGAATTTTGATGTGATCAAAAGTCCGTCGCAATCACGTAGCGTACGTGGATACTCGCCGGATAAACTTAATAGACAGCCTCACTCCATAGCCCCGACCAAGTGACTGTAGGAGAACCCCGTCGCCGAAAGCATCCCTCCGGGTGCTCGCGGTAGCGGTGTTCCGCCTTGGTGCACTTCGTCGACGGTATCGGGGGTGCAGCCGTCTACTGAAGTTTGCGACGAGCATTCGATCAATATGTCGGGAATCCTGTTGAATTGCCCGACTTGGTATTGAAAAGTGTTTTCGATAATGAGACTAAAATGCGGGGTTTATAATTGTTAGGCATGCGATGTCTAAGTAATTCATTTGGTCAGGCATGCGATGTCTGAGGTGGTTGCGGATTCCAACTGTTGTCGTTTTACACTTTCTTTTCTGTGACCGTAAGTGTAATATGTGATATCGCCGGTTTCGTTGCTATATGTCAACGACAATTGGGATGCGCATATTTACTTACGTTGATGACATGTGATGTTATGTGTTGCTGGATATGTTATATTGGATCGTCGTGTTTGAATAGCCGGGGGTTTTTATGTGAGATGAGTGTTTTTCATTTTCATTCATGTAAAAACTTGTATGTAATATTCTTTTATTGGGGCACTTCCAGGTTGCGGAAGTTGTCACCTCTTGTATATTATTTACTTTTCCGCACTAGGATAGACCCAAGGAGGGGAGCACAAGTAACCGGGTTCTGGAGTCCAATGGGAGACCAACTCGAGGAGTCGAGGCCGGGTCTCCTAACTCTAGAATTGGTAGGGTTGCTTGCCGCTCTCGTAGGGGTCTAGGGGTGTGGGTTTGGCTATTCATCACGACCGTGGAATCCGTGTTTTATACTGGCTCGTATTGAAAACACGGACGTCCTAGTATATCCAATATTTCATATGATTCTTCTGTTGCGATATCTGTGATGTGATCATGTGATGTTCTATGATAAATACAGTATATAGTATATATGATATATTATATAGATGTTACTTATGTTTTACACCCGTGCTAGCCCTGCCCTGCTCTGCCGTTAGTTACCTAACCTAACGGTGCACGAGGGGACATCGAGGCGAATGCGGATGGCATAAGTGTACGTCGTATTTATCTGTGATGTTTAGGTACTTAAATGATGGGACTTCATTAATGTGATTAATGAAATAAAAGAAACCTAAGATGTTGTAGAATCGAATTTCAAAATAAAACAGGTAGCTACAGTTCTTGCTTTGCACAGAGGTATATGTGATATATCCTGCACCTTATTCGATGAGGAAAGGACCGAGATCCCTTCACCGGGAGTGACTCCTTTAGCAATAACTGGCAGATGCTACACACTCGGTTTGTATTTTGATTGCTTTTAAGTGTTTTTGCTTTGCACAGTGATATATATGATATATCCCGCACCTCATTCGACGAGAAAAGGACCGACGATCCCTTCACCGGGAGTGACTCCTTTAGCAAAACTAGAAAAGCCTCAAAAGCACTCCATTTTAAAATCATTTGATTCTACAGCGATATCAAGTTCATTACGCAATAGGTTTTCAGAAAAACCTGTCGTAGCCCTCCGTCATTTCAGATAAGTAGTAGTTAGTATTCGTGCTACGTTTGTTGGCCTGCGTCAAGGCGTAGTGTGCGGTAGCTAACTGGTGCTTATCTGCATAAGCATATGATGTGATTGGATTAGGGTAGTCGTGCGACTTTGTTGGCCTGCGTCAAGGGTCGTGCGGGTGGGTTTAATTCAATCAGGAAATGACGGGTTGAACTTGACTAGCGGACTATGGTTTGTTGGCCTGCGTCAAGGTCATAGGACGCTAGGGGCAAAATATTATCGGGAATTTCAAGTGTTGAAATTTGCAATGAGATTGCATACCTTCTATGAGATAGTTGGATCCCGATACCCGCTGCGAGTAAGAGTTACTCCTGGGAGAGTTTTATACATTACAATTAACCGATCAAGTAGGTGTCTAGAAAGGTGTCAACGGGGTTACGCCTCTGGGAAAACGAGGTTTACATTAATTAGGTTCGTGCGAAAGCACGGGGGACCTCCCTCAAAGTACCGACACTGGCCTGGCTGAAAGATTGGCGAACTTGTAGTGTGTAATTAATCCCGGCTAGTCTTTCCTTTTAGGGTTTGAAGAAAGATTTGATAAAAACCAGTGGGAGCCATCCTGATTAGATAAAATAATAACCAATCTATTCTTGCAAGAGTGCACGCTGAGTGTTTTCTTCTCTCTCTCTCCTGGTAGCGACCATGTCACGCCTTAATCAAGATAATAAAACGGATTATTGACCGAACCCGCTTGTTATACTGAGCTGGGGAACGTTGGTCCCGCTCCACCTTATAATTGTTATAAGACAGAGCAGGAAATTGGGGAATACCAGATTTCCCGTGCCGCCCAAACGAAGAGAGTGCATGCTGATGCATCATCTTCGGGTGTGTCCATTATACAGAACTGTTTCTCAGTATCCTTTACGTCCTGGGTATATGATACCGGATCAGGATCCCAGATATGTAATCTGTTACATAGGGCTACAGATAGGTAGAAAACTGAGAACGGGTGATAAGTTTCATGAAGCAGAAAACAGGGCAAGAGTTGCAGCCAAGTCTGTTGGTCACTGTCACCCTGTATTACAATACATTGATTCTGAACGAATGTTATTAGATACCGAACCTGATATACAAAATCATATCAGTCTCTTTATTAGTAAAGAAATGATAAAATTTTGTATAGTTGGATAATGTTTTGAATATTTCCTATATCAAAAGTTGATCGGTTCAGGCACGTTATCTAAAAGCGTTGATGTTCTAAATCAAACTACAGTTCTTAGTATACGGAACACACACAAGAGGAAGAGTTCAAAAATGAACGAATTCTTCTTGAGGTATTGTAGACTAGGTCAGATCAATGTGACCCGACTAGCTGAAGTTACATATAGATGCATATTTAAATCAGTTTGAATCTACATCTTGTGAAACTTACCAGTCATGTCACAAAGATATAATGACACTAGCTCTGTTTATTGGAAACAGAGAAAGAGTTAGTAAACTCTTGGGATGATACATGTTGATGTATGTAGGTCCTCTGTCTACACATGCCAAGACCGGTTCTTTATACTTCATTACATTCTCTGATAATCTCTCAAGATTCAGATATATGTTCCTGTTGAAACACAAGTCAGAACCTTTTGAGATATTCACAGAATATAAGTTGGAAGTAGAGAACCAATACGGGTATAAGTATTATGTCCTTTGATGAGATCAAGGAGGAGAATACTTAAGCACGGAAATACTGGACTATTCTAAAGGAGAATGAGATTCTCTCTCGGCATTACTCCTCCGTATACACCATAGCACGATGGTATATCGGGGCGGAGCAGATACACCCTATTTGATATGGTGTGCTCTATGATGAGTAATACTGAGTTACCTTTTTCCTTTTGGGTGTTATGCACTTGAGAAGTTGCATACCTATTGAATAGGGTTCGAATCAAATCAATGCCTACCACTTCATATGTGATATGGAAAGGGAAGAGCCCATGTCTTAAGTTAGTTAAGATTTGGGGTTGTCCGGCCTATGTCTAAAAGCAAAATCCGGACAAACTCGAGGCAAGGTTAGTTATGTAGAACTGGAAAGGTTCCAGCTATGCAAACTACAGAAGATGATTTGACAGAACCAAAGGATTCAGTAGATACCAACGAACCTCAGCCTCTCCGCCGATCTAGTAGGGTTCCTCACCCACCTGAGAGATACTTCGGTTTCTCTATGACAGTGGGAGCGAAGATTGCATCATGAGATGATGACCCAACTAGTTTCGAGCTGGCCATCAGGAGTAGGACTCTGTAAGAATGGCTGGATGTTTATCGATCTGAGATGGAATCCTTATACACCAACAAAGTATGGACTTTAGTTGCTATATCTGAAGGGTTACATCCCCATCAGGAGCAAGTATATCTTGAGAAGATTACTTGGTGTACATGGAAAAGTTGAGACTTTCAAAGCTTGACTTGTTAAAGGTTTTCGTCATCGACCAGGCGTGGATTATGATGAAACATTTTCTAAGGATCTATGCTTAAGTCCATCCAGATCCTACTTACCACGGCTACATACCATGACTACGATATCTGGTGGTTGGGTGTCTTGACTGCTTTTCTAAATAATGATTTGGAAGAGAGCGTCTATAAGTACACAGCCAGAGGGCTTCGTAGACAGTGGGAGCAGCGGAAACGTGTGCAAGATGTTTTATATGATAAAGCAGGCATCGCGGAGTTGGAACATCTGTTTTTGATGAATTAGTCAAAGAGTTTGACATCATCAAAATGGTAGATGAACCTTGTATAAACAAAAAGGTAGTAGGGAGTATGGTGGTGATCCTCGTAGAGTACGTGGATGTCATGCTCATGATAGGGAAGGAGTTTCCTATGCTACGCTCAGTCAATCTCCGCTTATCACAATGATTCTCCATATAGGATCAAAGTGATACCTCCTAAATCCTCGATTTTGGATCTATGAGATAGATCTAATTGGAAATTAGGATACTCACTAGTTGTAGTGAGATGGTATCAATCGATCCTGGGGAGAATCGCTGGAAGGGTTCCAGTGTGATAAAGACGACTGAATGTCAGTCGCAGGCATTGCCTTTACCCTCAGTAAAGGGACGGTATGTTGGAAGAGTTCCAAGCTAGATACCGTGGCATACTAGACGATAAAGGCTGGATACATCGCTACTTAAGATGCTACCAAAGTGGCTGTCTGGGTGTATATTGGTTCATGAGATGAACTTAGTTCCTCCCATTGTGTGACAATGGGGTTGTGGCTTATGCCAAGGAACGTCCGTCCCATCAGTGATCCAGACATATTCTAAGGCAGTATCACCTGATCATGGAGATGGTTGATCTCCAGGGATCGAGGTTAGGAGAGTAGACTCAGAGGACAACACAGCGGATCCACTCATAAAGGCCTGTTCCCAGAGAGAGACTTTTATGGGATGGTTGAGTATGAGATACTACAACCACTGCTATCAGATGGCCCTAGTGCAAGTGGGAGATTGTTAGTTATATGTATGCCCTAGAGGCCATTACTATACATAGGATGTATATTGTAGTGGATACTGGGACATATATAGGGAGGACTTTCTTGCTCGACATGATAGTATGTTATCTGGTTGATCTTTATCTTAACGTGTATACTGATTGTCTCTCTGTTACATGTTGGTAAAGCCCTTAGGATCTGTACTTGACTACCTGGACTATGATGCGGATCATACTAGTGGGGACATGGTAGTCCATAAGTACATCCTTCAAAGTCCCTAGTCGAGGGTGTATCGAGACGGGGCATCGATATACCAGTGTAGACTAGCGTGTACCTTCTCGACCCATACAGATGGGCGATGGATGATCCCATATCCATCGGTGTTTGACATCAGAGATGATATACGGGTGCTCAGTAGAGACTGGGTACACTGGACGGACTCGCCGAGAACTCCCAGATGGTATTATACCTCACGTCAGATGGCAGTTCTTTGGTGACACTGGTACAGAGTAGTCTGTTGACCCGAGATCGTCATAGAGTCTTGTGTGGTTCCCACTGTGCTTTGATTTCCATCTTACCACATCCAAGAGGGCATGCAAAACGGTGGTTTTTGGGTACAGTCCCGAGTCACATGGAGGCAATGAGCGATAGGAGGGGATTCGTCTCTCCCGGTATAGGGGGTTGATGTTGCGCTGTGTTCGATTGGCTATAACAGGAAGTCCCTGGCCAGGGCTGATCAGAGAATTGCTGGTAAGTGTTACCAGTAGTTTCTCGACCCGTTATGAGCCTCATATCGACACGACTTATCGAGCTATTGGGGTCTGACGTTTACCACCCCTAGGAGAGATATGCGACATATCAGACGATCAGACCGGACTGTACGGTAGTGTTACTGGTCGGATTCACTGGAGTGTGAGCGGGCTTGCTCGTCGATCTTCAGATCGCTCAATACCCGGGTGGCCTTTACGTTTAGCAGACCGCTTGCGGCTTGTGGGTGTTTGATATGATCATCACCTGCTGCCGGCGTATTGACGAGTCTTTAGAGTCCTACACAGAGGTTTCCTGGCTCAAGCGAAACGAAATAGGAGCGCATATGAGATATGTGCGGGACCGAGAATAATACGTGTATGTGATACCGTATTACATTCTCGCGATGAATGTATCAGAAAGGTTGTATGCGATATAACCTAGTTATCGATTCAAGCGTTGATTCGATAAGCCGATACATTGGATACCAGTCGGTTATGTGCGACATAACCGGATCATTGAATCAAGTGTTGATTTAATGATTTAATGCATAATTATATATTTGATATATTACTTTGCATTAACTAGTATCGGTTCACTTTAAATGGATTTTCTCGCTCGGGTGTGCACATTGTATATACGATATAGTTTTGTGCATTACTTGTATCATGTTTGATGATACATGGTTTTTGGTTAAGTGTATAGAATTAATCTATGGTCAAGATGATGATTAGGGTTTTGCATATTCTTTTAATTATTTGCTTATCCATTTTGGAAAATAATTAAAGCATAAAAGAAGAAAAACAAAATGGTTTTCTTTCTTTATTCTTCATGAAGCTTATTGAAGCTTCATGAAACTTTGACCACTTAACCATTTTGTCTTCTTCTTTTGACCCTAACCATAGATCTAACCTAAGTTAATTCTCTACACCTAACCATGGTGAAAATTATGATAAGATTATTATTCTTTTCTATTCTAAAAACTTATCATAACTTTTATCATCTTCTTCCTCTTCTTCTTCTTCATGAAGATAGCTTACTTCATCAATGGTGAATTGAGCAAATGAGTGAGAAATCCAATTCTAAAGTCTACCCACTTCCTATTTCTTCATCCTCTACCTCTTGCCAAGTAGTAGAGTGTGTTTCCTTCACAAGTCATCATGGTTTGGTGAAGGTGGAGCTTGATCTAGCGATTCCTCGACGTAGATCATCTTCGGCATGGACATCGACGACCTAGCTTGCCCATTCTCCGATGAAGCCGACGCTAGAGCCCGGATTTGATTTGGACAGCGGAGAGGACCTCGTTGCGGAGCTATGGAGGTGGAGCACCGGATCTACAAAGGTTGTATTTCCGTATCTTGTAGTTAAGTGTTAACTAGTTAGCTTTTTCGCCTAGTTTTCTAGCTAACGATCCGTAGTCGGGTCTCTCGGCACCGTTAAAATTTTAATATGGCATGTTCGATGCCTTGTGAGAACTCATTAGGGTGCCTAGGAACCCTACAGAAGCCCCCTCTGTCTCAACGCCATGAGATGCGGGCTCGTTGCCCTCTAGAAACCAGCTACCCGTGCACCCCTCCGCGGGGTAAACCTAGTACAGAAAGTAAAATATACATACAACGGGTACATCGACCGCAATCTGGTCATACCCCAAAAGAATAATACAAACAGGCAGTGACGGCAGTCCACATGTCGGACGCTCGTCCCGCAATATCAAATGTACATATAAAACAAAACTGTACTACCATTGCAACCAGGCTATCTCCACGACCAATCCACAACATCACAGCACAACACAGAACATCAACGTGAATGTCACGTTCGCAAATCCTTCTAAAAGGGCTATAGCAGTTAGACAGGATTTACCGATCGAATGACATTCACGGTCGCAGATATAATGTAAATACTGTGAACTAGCATGTTTAAAATTTCCGATCGAACAAATTTATCGAAGTGGGCCCCAAGCACTACTGTAGCACTCATAGAAAATCTGAGCCCAAAAAGAATATCCCAAAACCCCCATTTTCAACTCAGGAGCTATCTGTAAAACTTTGGTCAAGTGATCAGTCAAAAGCACGGCGGAACCGCGGCCCAAGCATGGGTTTGGCCGCGGTTCTGCGGTGGTATGATGAGATCACTTGACTAATTTTTCACAGATTGCTTAGAATTCTCTGCACAGTATTCTGAAACAACCAGAAAAATTTTTGGAGCCAAAAAAAATTCGACAGAAACTGATACACTTGAAATCGGGTTTTCGTGATTTTTGTTCGATCGAGTTCTAAACATACTAGAGCAAGCTAGGCTAAGTTTATGGCCTGGCTCTGATACCAATGTAAGTGTACGGCGGCGCCCCGGCCGTCGATCCGACGCCGGAGATGCGGAAACGAAAAACTTTGCAAACTAGCAAACCGGCACCACCGCGCACTTTTAACCCGGATCAGGCCATTAACCTAGCTACTAGCAAACATAAAGATGGGTGAAGAGATATACCAAGCGATCCGTGTCCTTCGGTCTTTGTCTCCACTCCAATCTCCCGCGGATACTTCGTCCGTCACCTCCTCGTCGAAACGGGCACCACGTAGCCGAATACTTTTAAGGGCTCCCACCTCTGGACCGAGGCAACTCGGGCGCGAAGTTGGCTAACCGACGCGTCCAAGATTTGCTGTAGATGTAGTGTAGTAGGTTGTCTCTTTTGGGGTTTATGTTGCCATGGATGTGGAGGAATGAAGATAAGGAAAAATGGTGCTTTCATTTTTCCTAGCATGAAAATGAGATGAAGAAAAATGCTATCACTCAAAAATGAACCTCTCTCCTTCTTCTCTCTAATGTGGCCGCCCACCCCCCCATGAAATGGTGGAGAGAATCAAATTAAAACATGAAGGGAGGTGATGGTAGGAAAAGCAAAAGGGTGACCATATCCAAAAAGGCAATGATAACATTATCCAATCAATATCAAATCCTTTCTAATTTCATGATGATAAGAATATCATAATGAAGCTACAAAAGCAAGAAACCCCTCCACAATAAGTTATTTGCACTCTTGCAAATAACCCCCTTCCATCGGAAAGTCCGGCCGCGAAGGAACAAAGGAAAACTGGCCGGAACGGAATGCAAACTGGCAACTTCAGAAAACTGATCCCGTAATAAATTACAGGAAAACCCCACTACTGCATATACATACCCGCATTTGTATTCCCACTGAACACAAATGCAAAGAGACAAAATCTACACTGTCTAATACTAGGATCCGGCTTAAACCAAAGCCGGCTAGTAAAATCCTACCGATCACGATCCGTGCAATACCGCACGTATCTGATCGAACCCTGCCATATCTCCATACGGCCTCTACAGCGTTTCGCCCGAAACTTGAGTAATTGTGTGTGGTGGACTCTAAAGGCTCGTCAATACTATGGCTGTGGATTTAACCACTAGCACGTCAGAGGTATTAGCCATACGTGACGGGCCACAAGCTATTGACCAAAAGGGACGTCGATGAGCGAACTCATCCTGACACCCTACTGAGCCTGTCAGTGACAATATCCGTACAGTCCGGTCCGTTCGTCTATGAGCATCGCATGGCGGGCCTAGGGGGTTGGTAAAAGTCAGACCCCCAATACAGGTACAAGTCGTGTGGGAGTGTAGCCCAGAACACCCTGAGATACTAATAGAATACCTACCAGCAAATCTCCTTCCTTGGCCAAGGACTTTCCATGTTCTGGCTCTCCTAGACACAGCGCGACCTCACCCCCAATACCGGGAGAGACGAACCCCTGCAGATCCGCTCACTGCCTCCATGTGGCTCGAGACTGTACCCAACTAAAACCTGTTTGCACGTCTCCTTTGAGCGTGGTAGGGTAGTAATCAAAGCACAGTGGGAACTCACACGAGACAAATGACGATCTCAGGTCGATGAACTAACCTGTGCATATGTCACCGGGGAACTGCTATCTGACGTCTGGTATAATCCCAACTAGCAGGTTCCCGGCAAGTCCTGTCCGGTGTACTCATAACCCAATGAGCACCTGTATACATCTTAGGTGAACCAACTGACACCAGTGGCTTGTGAGACCGGCCACCGCCCCTAGTCGGGGTCTCGACTGTATACACTAGTCTACTCTGGAGTATCGATGCCCTGTCTCGAAACTCCCACGACTAGGGACCTTTTAAGGATGTGCTTATAGACTCCAGCTCTCACGTATATGATCGCCCTCATACTGCTGGTGGTCAAGCAAGAATCCTAGGGGCTCTATCAACGTGCAATAGTGACTCGTAAGGTCACCTAAAGCAGTACACGATGATAAAGATAAACCAGATAGCATACTATCATCTCGAGTAAGACTGTCCTACCGGCATAGGTCCTCCCTCAATCATTGCAATCACGTGCCTGTGATCCAATAATTGACTCTGAGGGCACTATATCCAACAAATTTTACAAAAAAGACTTGCCAATTTTGTCGCTAGAAACCCACTTGCACCCCATTTCCTCTCATTGACGTTTTCTTACCTCCACCTTCTGTTTTTACTCTTTTTGACTACACTACACCTCTATAGTGTATATCCAGTTGGACTAGGGACACTAGCGCCCGTTTAGTCCATGTCTCGTTAGTGCCGACTGACGACGCTTTCGACTCCGAAGTCGAAATTCCATCCAATTCTTTACCGTCATCTTCAAATTCATCGTCGTCTAAGGAGATGTCGGGATTCAATCCTAACAACCACTTATTTGCGGGACTGATTCCACCTCCACTAGGTGTGAATAACCCACCACACCCTCCTGTCGAAGGGCCCCAACGAATCGCGATCCAGGATCTTTTCTATCTTATCCGCACCGCACTTCCCACTTGTCTTTCACTTCCATCGGCTAATAGGGATAACTTCGAGATTAAACCCTACTTTATCAATGTGTTGCCCAAATTTCATGGGCTGGAATCCGAAGATGCCTATATCTTCATTAACAAATTCCAGAATGTTTGCGCAATGATGAGGACCACATAACTTTCCGATGATGCTATAAGGCTACGTGTCATTCCATTCACTTTATGTGACCTAGCTGAAAAATGATTATATAGCAAAACATCACACTCGATAAAAAATTGGAAAGAGTTTATTAAGGCTTTTCTAAAAAAGTTTTACCTACGCCACAAGACCGCGAGAATTCGCAACGAAATTATTCAATTTTCCCAGTTTCCTTCCGAACCTTTTTGGAAGTGTTTTGAAAGATTTAAGGACCTCCTTGTTTAGTGCCCTCACCACGGTATCTAGAATTGGCAACTTTGCCAAACTTTATACGAAGGACTGAACCCATTAACTAAGCAGTTATTGGAAACCATTTGTCAAGGTCACTTTCTTACAAAATCTAACAAGGAAGCTTGGCAATTTCTCGATGATCTTGCTGAACAAACACTTCAGTGGGAAAGCACTATGACTACCTCATCTACTTCATCAGGTCAGTCTAGGGCAGGCATACATCAACTTGATATGTCGATTGCAATGAAGGACGAAATGGCTGCACTCACGAAAAAAATAGAAGCCATTGAGAGCAAATTCTTATTGCCTTCTCCTGCCCTTGCTTTACCCCCACGCACTGTGTGCGCTTGTTGTTCGGATCCGTCCCATCTTACTGAAGAGTGTCTTTATAACCTACCTGTTCAAGGACAAGATCAAGTCAATGCTACCTTTCAGCAAAGACAAAGAAATGATCCATACTCTTCAACTTATAATCCTGGTTGGAGGAGCCACCCAAATTTTGCTTGGAATCAAAATCAACAACAATTCCAAGGCAACAACAACTTTCAAAGGCCTCCTCTACAACAACAAGCCCCTCAACAAACTCAATATCAGCAACCTTTACAACCCCAACCTTACCCAAACCAAATGAACAATTTTGTACCCAACAACTCTTATCCTCAAAACAATTTTGTTCAGCCGAATAACGATAAAGTTTCCTCGCTAGAATGAAGTTTGGATGCGTTTTTAAAACAATCTACACAATCCTCAGCAAGGTTGGAGTCTTCCATTCAATCTTTGGTGCAAAACAATGCTTCACATGATCAGAGTATCAAATCAATTGAGGCCCAAATTGCACAACTGAATGCTGTGTTAAGCGAGCGAGAAAAGGGAAAGCTTCCGTCTCAACCATTGCCAAATGCCGGTCACACACACAACGCACATGTTGCTTATGAATAAAATCATAATGTAAATGCTGTGACCACGTTGAGATCTGGAAGAGTGTTGCACAATAATGTGGGTATTAGTGATGAAACCCCGGCCGCCGCGTCTTTTTCTTCTTCATCATCTTCTTCCTCTTCACCTTCTTCATCATCTTCTTCTTCAAAGCATGTTCTTCATTCTCCACAAGGCTCTACTTCTACTTCTTCTAACGGACCCACATCTTACTTTACGAAAACACCAACACTGGGATCCGTTCCAACTCCGCAATCTACTCCACAAACATTGGACTCAACAAATTTTCAAAATGTTCCATTTCCAAATAGGTTGAGATCCAATAAACCCACTCCATAAATGGAGAAGATTGTGGAGTTATTCAAACAGGTTAGCATTAACATACCTCTCTTGGATGCAATCCAACAAGTCCCTTCTTACGCTAAAATCTTAAAGGACTTATGCACCAAGAAGAGGAAGTCACAAGTACCCAAGAAAGTTTTCATGGCTAGTGCTGTAAGTGATGCTCTTACCTAATCTTTACCCCAAAAACATAAGGACCCTGGCTGTCCTACAATTTCAATAACAATTGGGGATAAGAACATCAATCGCACACTTTTAGATCTTGGTGCTAGTGTTAATTTGCTACCCTATTCAGTATATGAACAATTAGGCGTTGGAGAGCTTAAACCCACACATTGTACTCTCCAAATGGCCGACCGATCCATCACCCATCCTAAGGGTGAGTTAGAGGATGTGTTGATCAAAGTAGGGGACTTCATTTTCCCCATTGATTTCATTGTTATGGACACACAGCCTGTAGCTAATCCCCGGAGTCAAATTTCGGTGATACTCGGTCGACCATTCCTTGAGACTTCTAATGCGGTGATCAATTGTCGAAATGATTCGATGAACCTATCTTTTGGAAATATGACAATTGAACTCAACATTTTTAAGTTGGGGAATCAGCCCTCAGAGCCTAATGCTAGTATACTTGATGTTTGCTCGATCCAAGATATCACACAGGAGGACTGTGAGCTCAAAAAATTTCTGTTCGATCACAGCAGTTTTGACGCCACTAGTGCGTTCCTCCTTAAATCTGACACAGCTTTCACACCAGATAACGATTATGAGTGTTTCACTTTTTTGGACGATTTTGAAGAATCACCATCCGAGTTTGAGTCCTTTGATTTTTCGGATGAGTTAGCTGAACCATCCGACTCGGTTGCTTACACTCGCTTCGAACCATTGTTGGAATCCTTCGAGTTCGAGACAGTTTCACCAATTTTACCCTCAATTGTTTCACCTCCAAAACTCGAACTCAAGCTATTGCCGTCACACCTTAAATACGCTTACCTAGGTGAGAATGAGACCCTTCCTGTTATCATATCGGTATCTCTAGCTCTTGAGCAAGAGAAAGCCCTTCTAATGGTCTTACAAAATAATCAGCAAGCTTTTGGCTGGACTATAGCGGACATCAAGGGGATTAGTCCCCTCATAGTTGAACATCATATACATATGATAGATGATGCCAAGCCAGTAAGTGATCCACAGAGACGCCTCAACCCCATAATGAAGGAGGCTGTCAAAAAGGAGATTGTAAAATGTCTTGATAGTGGTATCATTTACCCTATCTCTGATAGCCAGTTGGTTAGCCCCATTCATGTTGTCCCAAAGAAATCGGGCATAACGGTCATAACCAATGAGGCAAATGAGTTAATACCTACTCGCACCTAAACTGGGTGGCGAGTTTGCATCGATTATAGAAAACTCAACGCTGCGACACGGAAAGACCACTTTCCGTTACCTTTTATTGACCAAATGCTAGAACGATTGGCTGGGCATGAATTTTACTGCTTTTTGGATGGCTACTCCAGCTATAATTAAGTTCCCATCGCCGAAAAGGATCAAGACAAGACCACATTTACTTGTCCTTTTGGTACATTCGCTTACCGTCGCATGCCCTTTGGGTTATGCAATGCACCCGCTACTTTCCAGCGGTGTATGATGGGTATCTTTTCAGACATGGTGGAAAAAAATTTGGAGATTTTTATGGATGATTTCTCCATTTTCGGCGACTGCTTTGATGAGTGTTTGCTACACTTAGACGCAATTCTTACCTACTGTAGGGATAAGAATCTCACTTTAAATTGATAGAAGTGCCACTTTATGGTACGAGAGGGTATTGTCGTAGGACATGTCATCTCGCAATATGGCATTGGGGTTGATAAGGCCAAGATTGAAGTCATTTCCAATCTTCCTCCTCCCATGTGCGTCAAAGACATCCGAGCCTTTCTTGGCCATGCCGGTTTCTATAGACGGTTCATCAAGGATTTTAGCAAGATAGCTAGACCCTTGACTCTTTTATTGGCCAAGGACACAACTTTTGATTTTGACTCAAGCTGCATGTAGGCATTCGAGTCATTGAAACACTCACTTATTTCTGCGCCTATTCTTTCATCTCCCTACTGGACGCATCCATTTGAAATTATGTGCGATGCATCTTATTTCTCCATTGGTGCTGTCCTTGGATAACACATAAATAAGATGTCGCACGTAATTTATTACGCTAGCCGAACATTAAATGAGGCCCAATTGAATTACACAGCAACAGAAAAAGAATTCTTAGCCGTTGTGTTTGCACTAGAAAAATTCAGGCCCTATTTAATCGGCTCTCCAGTCATTGTTTACACGGACCACTCAGCTCTTTGCCATCTTTTCGCGAAGAAGGATGCTAAATCTTGGCTTATACGTTGGATCCTCTTGCTACAAGAGTTTGACCTTGTCATAAGAGACAAGAGAGGATGTGAAAACGTAGTCGCCGACCACCATTCACGACTTTCTTCTTCTCCTACACTTGAAATTCCTATTAAAGATATTTTTCCCGATGAGCAGCTCTTAACCGTGTCATGCGAACCTTGGTTCGCTGATATAATAAATTATTTAGCCACCGGACTGATACCAAACGATTGGTCGAATCGGGACAAACTCCGATTCCTGTCCCAAGTAAAACATTTCTACTAGGATGAACCGTATCTCTTTAAATACTGTTCCGACCAAATCATTCGTCGGTGTATCCCCGACAACGAATTTAAGAGCGTGCTGTCATTCTGCCACGATCAAGCGTGTGGTGGGCATTTTGACCCCAAGAAGACAGCAGAAAAAATCTTGCAGTATGGCTTCTATTGGCCACGACTTTTTAAAGATGCATATGAATACTGCAAGACATGCTCCCGGTGCCAACACTTGGGCCGGATATCTCAAAGAAATGAAATGCCGCTCTAACCAATTTTGGTTATTGATATTTTTTATGTTTGGGGAATAGACTTCACGGGACCATTTCCCAACTCTTCTGGGAACATGTATATTCTACTTGTTGTTAACTATGTCTCAAAATGGGTCGAGGCTTTGCCCAGCCGAACTAATGACAATAAAATTGTCGTTAGATTTCTTAAAGAAAACATTTTTTCTCGGTTTGGGCATCCTCGCGCGATTATAAGTGATAATGGATCTCACTTTTGTAATAGGACTTTTGAGTCCTTAATGCGCAAATACTCCATTACTCACAAACTTTCAACTCCATATCATCCCCAAACTTGTGGGCAAGCCGAAATTTCGAATCGGCAGATTAAACAAATATTGGAGAAAACGGTTTCCAAAAACAGTAAAGATTGGCCATCAAAACTGATTGATGCACTATGGGCATTCCGTACTTCCTATAAGACCGATCTTGGAATGTCTCCATACAGGCTTGTTTATGGAAAGGCTTGCCACCTTCCAGTTGAAATAGACTACAAGGCATTTTAGGCGATTAAAGAGTTGAACTTATCCTTGGGAGAAGCGGGAAGTAATAGAAAGCTGCAATTGAATGAATTAGATGAGCTGCGGGATGAGGCCTATGAGAACGCGGTAATTGTTAAAAACCGAACGAAGGTGTTCCACGACAAACACCTTATGCGCAAGGCTTTCGAACCTGGTCAACGGGTGTTGCTTTACGATACTCGGTTACATTTCCATCCCGGCAAGCTCAAATCTCGATGGAAAGGGCCATTTTTGGTACGCACCGTATATCCGCACGGTGCGGTAGATCTAGAAAACCCGGAGGACGGTACACTATTTAAAGTAAACGGATATCGACTTAAACCGTTCCTCACCGCGGACCCGTCGGAGGAGCTCCTGTTTCTGCAGGAGCTGATTTATACTGACTGATCTTCCTCCGTCTACCCCTAAATTTTCGCTTATCTAGCCAAAACATTGCTTCAAACAAGTTTGGGGGTATGTATCATTTGTAATTATATAAATACAAAATAACATAAAAAAATAAAAATTTGAAAATAAATTTTTTTTTGGTATTTTTGTAAATTTCCAGATTTAATAAAAATAAAAAAATAAAAATAAAAATAAAATTTTTATTTGCAAATAATTTCCTCTTTTTAGAGGAGTATATTTACAAATAACCAAACACTCCCTCCTATAAATAAGACCCGACCCCTCTCTATTTTCTTAACCCTAATTTTTCACCTCTTTGCAAACTCTAACCGCCGCCTCGATTCTGTAGAGAGATCGCTCCAGAGCGCCGCTGATCCGCCGCCGAACCCTGCCTTGCGCCGCACTTCCACTGCACCTGTGTGTCGTCACCCTCTGAAATTTTCAGAGGCGGTTTGCATCTCTTAACTCATCTCTGTTTAAATTTTTAGATTTGTAGATTATCTGTAATGGCACCAAATATGCAACTAGAGCGTAATTTCTCACAGATCTTTTCACACACGATATATGGGAGTTACTTTGCTAATAAAATCGCACGTAGGGGCTGGAATTTTTTAATATATAATCACCCAAACGCTTCCGCCCTTCCAGATTTAGTCACTCATTTTTACGAGTGTATGGAAGACGGCTGTCTCGCACAATATGGCTTTATAAAATTACAGTGGGGGTGATAGAGAGATAATAATTGATAGAGACTTCATACACGAAATCACTTTAATCCTTAGGATACCTGTTCATGATCAACCATTTCAGTTTGAAGATTACATGCCCTTGATGGGTAATGATTGCTCGAGGGAACCGAGAAAAGGAATCCAAGCGAGAACCCTTTTCGCTAATGTTTTAACTGTGTGCCGGTGGACACAAAACAATATTTTTGGGAGTTCCAATAACATCACATTTTTCACTCCATCACTGCATATCGTGCACACACTTATGACAAGGAACCCTAGATTCGACATGTGCACGGTTATGCTTAACTCAATTGGTGCGGGTAAAAGGGTCGCGAACCATCCATGCCCCATGCTAGTGACACAACCGTGTCGCCATTTCCTCCCTGTGGAGGAATTTGAATTTTACATGCAGGGGGTATACCCGTCAGGCCTCTCATTGAGGGCGTATCTACATCCTATACACGCTTAATAGATGTTTGGTCACGAACTGAACCGGTGGAGCACGTGCCCGCCAGAACACCTAGCTCCAGCTCGACCGCGAGCGAGGGAGAACTCACCCCCTTAGAACATGCACAATTAATGAGAAGAGCCGTTAGGGGATTGACGATTTGAGGGGGATGATGAGGGAGCATGACAGGCGTTTGACTGAGGTAGAGCAGGGGGTCCGAACCCTGCTGGCTAGGGAGGTGCGTTTCCGTTCACGCTCAAGGGGACGGCGTGGGGCCGAGCAGTGAGGGCACTGCTTTTGGTAAGTTTGGGGGAGAAGCTGGTTGTAAATAGTTATCATCTGCATTGCATATATATTTTTTTAATTTTTGTATATATTTTTTCTTTTTCTTTTGCATGTTTAATTCTGCATTGCATCTTTATAAAAAAAATTATAAAAATTGAAAAAATGAAAATAAAAAAATTATATATAAAAGGAAAAAATCAAATAAAAACTGAAAAATTTTAAAAATTATAAAAATTGAAAAATTCAATTTTGGCCATAATTGACTTGAGTTTGACAAGACGGTTAACTAGCTAGGAAAAACTAGATCCAAAACTTAGTAAATTAAAAACCCAAAATATAACCTTTCTTAAAATTTAACGGTAAAAAATATATTTCTTTGTAACTTACTTAGAAATAGGCAAATTTTGATTTCACTTCTTGGGCTAAGTCAAAATAAAGGAAGAGTATTGAAATTTTTATTAAAGTGTAAGTCTGAAAAATAATTCCTAAGCTCAAGTCTAAATTCGGAAAATATATACCCTACAACTTGCACAAACACAAACCTTGAAACTTGGAATAGTAGAGGATACCTTGAAAAGCTCTTGTCTAAAATCCTTAGTATGAAGGAAATAAAATTCTAAGTGTGAATAAAGAGATATAAAAAAAATGAACACTGGTTTTGTAATTACTTAAGGCTGCATAAAAAAATATATATAGCGAGGCTGCTTTATCATCTAATGCCTTAGACCAACTGGTTTGGGAGTCACTACTAAAGCTTTAGGTATTACAAGACGAGGAATTACGCCTTAATGCGCAAACACATTTTGTAATCGGTCGTCAGTACCTCAAGAAGTATTAACGGTCGCATGAAGGATGTGTGAGCAATTTCATCTAAAAATTCACCAACTAAAAGTATTTTGGATGATGGACAAGAGTATAAGAGCTTGAATTGAATTTCCAAGTGTAGGGGTGATACATACACATACGTAAGGGTATATGATTGGGGTTGGATGAGGGATAGGAATGAAAAATAGGACTTATATCTTTAGTAGAGATGATAAAAATTCCTAAGTTGAGACGGAACCTTAGAAGGAAAACTCAAAAGATGCTAAAAGCTAAATAAATTAACAGAACATATACAATCTTAAGTTAAATGATAAGGAAGCGTGAAAAATACGGGTTAATAATTTCTAAGTTGAAGATAATAGAATTTCTTGCTAGAACACCGAATTGAAGAATAAAAGTCAATAGGCCAAATTGATAGGATTTTGTAGGTAGTATCCGCTGAAAACTCTCAAGAGACAACACTCCTTCTACTAGGGACACCTAGAGGTTTAATGGCTTGTTGCACGAGCTCAGTGCAATTGCTTTTCCCTGCAAAAGTGAGGCTAGGCTTTTTAAGGAATAAAACTAGTTTTGCTCGGGACGAGCAAAAGATAAGTTTGGGGGTATTTGTTCATCTCATAATTTTGCATTATTATATTCCCCATTCTTAATGATTTTACAAATAAATAGGTGCTTTTGATCCATGTCTGTTGAATAGTTGCAGGTTATAGGTTCTCGGAACAATACAGTGTAAATGGTGAAAAGACGCTACAAAAGTGAGACTACGACCAACAAATAGAAGAATCTTTATGATGCCGCCTACAGTTTAAGGAACAAGTGAAGATCAATGAACAATTCAATTGCACAAGGTACGAAGGCAGCACAAAGATTCAAGACTTCAACGCGAAGTGAACGGTAAAAGTCCACAACATTCTGCACTGTGAAAATCTTGGAGAAAATAGAAGATATTCTGAGAAAACAAGTGAAGAAACCAGAAGTAAAATGCAACAGGAAGTAGCCCTGAAGATTTGATACAGAGAACTCTCCATATGGCCGCGGATCCGTGGCCAAACAAGGCATATGGACGCGGATCCACGGCCGTGCTGAGCACGTGTCAGTGCATTTTGAAGGTGGGTGGCGGTGCGTTGACCAGGCTTCTGAGGGTATTTTTGTAATTCTAGATATGGATCAAATGTAAACCCTAGGGTTTCTATTCTCTATAAATAGGAATCCTACAGCTCTTTTTGGAGCATGCCTCTTTTTAATTCCTAGTTTAGAATTTTCATTCCCTATAAATGTTCAAAGAGTGCATAAATAAAAAGTAAGTTTTTCTTTATCTTGCTTTAGTTATTTTAATTTCTTTTCTGCCCTAGTTATTTATCTGCAAATTTTTTTTATCTGCCGTAGTTATTTTCCGCTAGTTAATTAGGTTATTAAAAATAAACAAAAATGAACTCGTTTATCAATTCCCTAATGAGTGAGTAGTTCCTCACTTGTTAGGGTTAGGTTTGGGGAAGGTTTGAGAGATGAAAATCTCTCATCCCTTTCTTGCCTGTTATACATTTTAAAATAGGACTCTATGCATACATACACACACCGCTCACTACGGCACCCTATCCCACGAGGTAGTGGTGATACCATAGTTAAAGATCGGTTGTGTATGATTTCCATGGAGGTTAAGGCTAAGAGTTAAGAAAGGACGGACAAATACCAAAGGGAAGAAACCTAGTTTCTTCACGATCGTGCTAATCCCCTTTGTTAACTATTACCTTAACACCTAAAAGTTCTCAATTAGGGCAAAGAAAGCGGTGAGAATAATTGACTTTCCAAACTAACCTAATTCTAACCCTAGCAAGGTTTTAATCCTATTCAAACTCAACTTTAGTTTTTATTGAAAATCAAACCTACCACAATAGGAATTGACTCGTTAGAATAACTAGAATATACACAAAATGCCTGTGGACAGACCCGTATTCAACCGGCTAGCTACCAAGCGACACCGTTCTTGATTGCGGTTAATTCTTTGATCGCAAAACGCATAAGCACTAAACATCGTTAAATCAATATACAGCCTACCCAGAGGTCGCGATGTTGTCTACCGTGTAGACAGATGATCCAGCTGATTACTAAGATTTGACGGGATTCACCTCCAGAGTTTTTAGAGCTGAAACCACTGGAGCTTCTAGACAGAGATGTGACAGAAGACCGCTAGTCTATTTTGAACGGAGTGAACAAGATGATTCGTCTGATTTGATGCGCCGACGCAGGCTCAGTTGAATTGAAGAATTCCAGTTTGGTGGATTTTACTCAGATGTAAGATCGAGCAAGAGAGGACATTGTCATTGGATGCTCCGATGTGAGATCGGTAAGTTCACCAGCTTCGGATAGAAAGACCTCACCCAGATGCGTTGTGAGTGATCAAGAATGGATGAATGAATCGTATTCCTCCGATAGATTGGATGAGTCCCCGAGGATGTAGTCGACTAGATTTCTTCCACATAGTGGTGAAGATACTTGAGTTCGTAGTTTCGAGTACTTATGAGAAACTCCAGATTTAACGTAGCGAGAATGAATTGCCGTATGAAGACGGCTAGAGATGACGTCGAAGTGGATGATAATGATGACGAGTAGAACAAGAGGTTCGTGCGAGATTTTAACGAACTGTTGTTACTCCCCGTTGATGCCAGAGGATTGATATGTATGCAGAGCCGTTGGACATGGCTAAATTCCAGAGGAAAGACGTGCTGAGGACGCAGCCGTCCAGATATGAGAAAAAGATTAAGAATAGAGTACCAACCTCCATACAGTTCAGCATAGGTGAGATAAGAAGAGACCAAAGCAGGTTCTTTACAGGATGCCGCAGCGATAAAGACTTGCACCCAGGATCAGTTATATCATGCGTATTCAGAGGGCCAGATGCCGCCATCAGTAACATGCCGTTGCGAGTAGTCATGTTGATTGGCCAGGAGATGATCAGAGAAGTGCCAGAATGGAACTGTCCGTCATTACACCTGACCGGGCCGACGAGCAGAAAGATTATGGTATTGGTGATCCACAGAGAAAATAAGGACCCAGAGACCGAAGACGCCAGACCGTGAGTAAGAGGCACGTGGATGTTCTTGCTCTGCCAACCTTGGGCACATCGGCATTTTTTGACATTGAAGGAGGTGTACCTCAATGTCAGTTATTGCGATTTGCATTTTGTGATCCGAGTATCACACTTTTATTGTTTGGATTTTGAGTTTCGATGATTGGGTTTCGTGATATTGTTTTCGTGCACCATGGGTGTACCTACTAGGTATTTTCATTTGTACACAGTTATTGCACTTAATTCATGTTTTATACACCGTTACATTGGTTTATGATTTTTGCACAGTTGTTACATTTGATATCGATTTTGTGCATTTGATTGCACGTATTTATGATTCTATGTATTTCGTACTGTCAATTTGATTTTGGGCATATTATACGCACTCGATTTGATTATGCACTCGGTATAGCTTCCATGTGCTTGTAGTGCATTGACACGTGTTTTGTGCACGCAGTTGCACACGTTTATGACCTTTTACACCTTGGCACACTTGGTGTCGTTTTTGTGCGCATTTGAGACATTGATGGGTTTTCGGGCACCAGCTTTATATTTTCGTGCATTTACTGCACTAGATGTTTTGTGCGGACCTTACGCACTCGTTTTATATTTTCGCGCACACTGGGCGCTTGTGATATAATTTTGTGAACACCAGGTGCACTTGATTGAGATTTTTTATTCGTACATGTTAGTTGCACTTGGTTGAGATTTTTGTGCACTATAGATGCACTTTATGTTGTTGTCATGCACGCCGGTTGCAATTGACAGATATTTTCGTGAACACCCGTTGCACTTAGTTTGGCTTTTGTGCATATTCGTGGCACTTGTATTTGGCTTTGTTTCCGTGCGTACCAGACGCACGTGATGTTGGATACGCCTTTTGAGGCTGATTTTACTCATGAGCATCATATTTTTCATGATTGGTACTATAGTATATAGTAGCCGAGCAGGACTGATCTAAGGACAGTACCTAATTACTTTTGCACGCATAAAAAGTTTACCAAGAGGTTTTCAAAATGGAGCTATAGTCTCGGTATTTCCTACGTGTCCGCGAGTGATACGGACTTTTACAAGGAAAACCTTTTGGGATATTTCAAGAAGGCGGAACGTATATTTTGAGCAAAACACATATGAACGTATGTTTACTACTTTCCAAATAAACGTCCACCACTTGTGCCGTGAGTTACGCATCACACGGCGATTCGGAAAAAATTTTGCATGTGTTTTATTCAGCTTTTAGAGGATTTTACAAGGATGCATACTATATACGTATTATGATTTTGACTATGGTATATTTGGATTTCATTAGTGGATTTCGAGATTTGTATTTCCATTATAACTCCAATGATTGTGTGACGCTTGACGGAGTTCAATTTTGATTTCACATTTGTTTCATGCGCACTCGATGCGCTATGGTATTTCTGTGTATTCCGTGATTTCGGAGCCCCTTTGATTTAAACTGATTATTGAAATGTTTCAGTATTTAGGAGTTTAAATTTAAATTCGGGGATCAAATTTATTTAAGAAGGGAAGATTGTATCATTTCAGAAATATAAAATATTGTTTTTGAAAATTAAATATTAAAATAATATATTTCGCGAAAACTATTCGATCTGCGAATTGGGGCTTTCGTAAAATGATATAATTATATACCAATATTTGGAAAATTATTGGAGATTAATAAGGTTTAGTTATTAAAAAGGTACTTATTTTGATTTGGGCATTTTATAAATAATTATGCAATTATTATATACAAGTTTAAATTAAAATTGATTAGTGCACTACTAATCAAGATTAAACCAAATCCGTATTTTTAAATTGAGTCAATCGTGAGATGTCAAGTACCACACCAGATATTGTTTTTGCACTAGATGCAATAAGTTTGTATTAATCCAATCCTGGAGAAACATATGGAAGCAGTTTTAGAACATAATTGCATGTTCTACGGATTTGGTGACGGTAGCCTCCTTCGGGAGACGGTTATCATTCTAGGCTTCAAAGGTGACATGGATGACAGAGTGATTGTCAGAGTTATAGTTTTCCCTCTGACGAAGAGGTACAGTAATATAGACAGGTGGTACAAGAGGATACTGTGGGAGGCATGGTGCAGGATACTGATCAGGTTCAGTTATCGATACAGTCTAAGAAGTTTGGATTTGGAGTTCATTTATGAACTAGGTCCCATCAGATTCCAGACATATTCTAAGATAGGTATTGCTCAATTCGGGAGATGGCTTTCTCTGCGAACTTGAGATTAAGAGAGACATAGAAAGAAACATCATGGCGGATCCACTCAGTGAGGCTATTTCTCGAACACAATAGTTTTACAAACGGGCTTTGTGAAACTGATTAGTAGAGGAGTTGGGTATTGGTTTCACATGGGCTGTGAGTATGCGACATCACAATAATCAGCCTTAAGTGCAAGTGGAAGATTGTTCGATATAGTGCACTCAAAGTCAATTATTGGATCGCAAGTACGTGATTGCAATGATTAAGGAGGACCTATACCGGTAGGACAGTCTTACTCGAGATGATAGTATGCTATCTGGTTTGCCTTTATCAGTCGTGTATAGGTTCAGGTGACTGATCACGATTACACGTTGATAGAGCCCTTAGGATCTTGCTTGACTACCAACAGTATGAGGGCGATCATATACGTTAGAGTTGGGTAGTCTATAAGCATATCCTTAAAAGTGGTCCCTAGTCGTGGGAGTTTCGAGACAGGGCATCGATACTCCGGAGTAGACTAGTGTATATAGTCGAGACCCCGACAAGGGGCGGTGGCCGGTCTCATAAGCCACTGGTGTCAGTTGGATCACCTAAGATGTATACAGGTGCCCATTGGGTTATGAGTACACCGGACAGGACTCGCCGGGAATCTGCTAGTTGGTATTATACCTATCGTCAGATAGCAGTTCCCTGATGACATGTGTACAGGTTAGTTCATAGACTTGAGGTCATCATTTGTCTCGTGTGAGTTCCCACTGTGCTTTGATTTCTACCCTACCACGGCTCAAAGGAGTCGTGCAAACAGGTAGTTTTTGGGTACAGTCCAGAGCCACATGGAGGCACGTGAGCGGATCGGCAGGGGGTTCGTCTCTCCCGGTGTTGGGGGTGAGATCGTGCCGTGTCTAGGAAAGCCATTACACCAAGTTCTTGGCCAAGGCAGGTGAGAATTACTGGTAGGTACTCCGGTAGTTTCTCAGGGTGTTCAGGGCTTGTCTCCGACATGACTTATACCGCTATTGGGGGTCTGACGTTACTAGCCCCCTAGGCTGGATATGTGATACTCATAGACGAACGGACCGGACTGTATATACATTGTCACTATTAGGCTCAGTAGGGTTTCCGGATGAGTTCGCTCATCGGCTTCCCTTGAGGTCAGTCCATGGGCAGCCGTTACGCACTGCTAGTGCCGCTGACGGCTTATGGTTAAACCCACTGCCAGGGTACTGACGAGTCATTAGAGTCCCCCACAGATAGTTTCCCAAGTTCGGGCGAAACGTTGTAGATGCCGTATGGTTTTATGGCAGGGTTCGGAAAATGCACGTGCGTTTACGCACGTGTCATATTTCGGGCAGATAATACTGGTGGGCTTTGGTTTAAGCCGGATCCATGTATTATACTTTGTAGATATAATATCTTTGTCTCAGTTGCATTTGTATTCGGTCGTAATACAAATGCGGGTGTATTTATACAGTTACGGGGTTATCCTGAAATTCGTTTCGGGATCACTTTTGGAAGTTGCCAGTTTCCAGTTTTCTATCAGCCGTATTTAACATTCGGTTAAATGCGGATTTATCTTTTCTTCTCTTGGGTGAGTCATGAGGTGAGTCATGAGTGTGTGGAAGGTTCTAGAAGCTTCTAGATGGTGACTAGGCTTCATGACTCATTAGTGCATTAATGGTTTTTGATGACTAGGTTAATGACTCTTCATTTGCATTAAATGGTTGTTGCTAGATGTATGATGATCCATTCATATCATTCATTGTTATGGTCACCTTCCTCTTCTCATACACTCACCCCCCTCTTGTTAAAGTGGCCGGCCCCTTGAGAGGAAGAGAGAGATTGATTCATTTGCAAAAAGATTAGGGTTTTGGCTTCATGGAAATTTCATATATTCATTTCTCATTTTCATTTGAATCCAAAAGGAAACTTCATTAACCGTTCGTCCATGGCTTTGGACGTAGCGAGACAATGTGTTCTACTCATTCTCTACATCAATCTTGGTCATCTCTTTTAGCAAACTTGATGACCGAGTTGCCTCGAGTCAGAGGCGGGAGCCCGTTTAAAGATCCAATGACGTGGTGCCACCTGGACGAGGAGATCGGAGATCGACAAGATCTGAGCAGCTGCAACGGAGCGTGGGATGATGGTTAAAGAACGAAGGACTCGGATCGTTCGGTATAACCTTTCTACCCTCTTTGTAGTTTGTTAGTTTAGCGTTAATGGCAGATCCGGGTTATAGTATATGATAGCGCCAGTTATAAAAGTTTTTGTTTCGTATTTTGGCGTCTGAAAGATGGCCGGTGCGCTACCGTAGACTTACATGGTATCAGAGCCACGCCATTAAGCTTTACTAACTTGTGCTAACGCGTTTAAAATATCGATCGAACGGATTTTCGAAAATCACAATTTCTAGTGTTAAAGTTTCTGTTAATTTTCAAACTGGTCTAAAAATCATTTTGACCATACCTGAAAATCGAGCAGGGTTTTTAAGGAAAACTGGAGAAATTCGACCAAGTGATATCACTGTTCCGCTGCGGATCCGCGGCTCAATCATGGGTTTGGCCGCGGATCCGCCGCAGGAAAGTGAGCTCAATTTGTCAAACTTCTACAGTAGCTCCTACTTGGGAAATTGTGGTTTCTGGAACTGTTTTTTTAGGCCCAGTGTTTTTTACTGTACAGCAGATGTACGTGGGGCCCACTTCGGGAAATTTTGTCGATCGAAATTTAAACGTGTTAGTTTACAGTACTTACATTATATCTCCGACCGTGAATGTCATTCGAGCGGTAAACCGCATCTAATTGCTATAGTCCTTTTAGACGGGTTTGCGAACGTGACATTCGCGTTGATGTTCTGTGTTGTGCTGTGATGTTGCGGATTTGTCATGGTGGATAGCAGTGTGCAATGGTAGTGCAGTTTGGATTTATTTGTACATTTGATATTGCGGGACGAGCGTCCAACATGTAGATTGCCGTCACTGCCTGTTTGTATAATATTCTTTTAGGACACGACCGGGCTGAGGTCGATGTACCCGTTGTACATATTTTTCATTTCTGTACTAGGTTTTACCCCGTGATGGAGTGCACGGATAGCCGGGTTCTGGAGGGCAACGGGTCCGCATCTCATGGCTTTGAGAGGCAGAGGAGCCTCACTCTAAAATTGGCAGACTATTCGCCGCACTCGTAGGGGGTACAGGTTGACCCAAGGAGGGGTGCTCAAGCTACCGGATTCCGTGAAGTGCAGGGTGGTCCATTCATTATGTTATAGGGGGCTGCCTCGCTTTAGGTTTTGGCGGGTAACTTGCCACACCTGTAGGGGTCTAGGTTTCATTACACAGGCTATCCACACGACCAGGGGAACGTCGGGTTTCAGTAGCGGCTCTGTGAAACCCGAGGATCCCAGCTTATCTGTATTGTTCTGTGATGCTTATTGATTTTCTGTAATGTTGCATATTATCACGCCTAGAGTGATTATTGTATATTGGTATATATACTATTAGATGTTGTATATGTTTTGCACTCGCGCTAGTCCAATCCCCGCTCTGTCGTTAGTTAAGTAACCTAACGGGTTATGACGGGACCCAATGATGAATACGGATGGCATATACGTACATTTTATTTTCGTTCTTTTCTGGTGTGATTAATTGATGGGACTGCGTTGATTCTGATCAATGCAAAGTAAAACAAACCTGTTTGGATGTTGTTGGAACAAATTTTTAAAAAAAAGTGTTATTACAAAGATGTTTCCTTTTGTTATGCATAGTGGTATTCAGTTGGAATATCATGCACCTCATTCGACGGGGCAAGGGCCGATATCCCTTCACCGGGAATGACCCCTTGGGCAGAAGTTTGCGTCAGGGTAATAACTTCACTATAGTCGATTACAAGTTGCTTTGCATCGCGGTATTCAGTGGAATATCCTGCACCTCATTCCACGAGGAAAAAGCCGAGATCTCTTCACCGGGAGTGACCTCTTTAGCAAAGATTTTCGCCACTATATTTTTATGAAAAGCTATCAGGTTTCTTCAATGAGATCAAGTTCATTACGTTAAAGGTTTTTCGCCAAAAACCAGCCGTAGCCCTCCGTCGTGTCTTATGGATGGTCAGTAGTATTCAAGCTATGTTTGTTGGCTTTCGTCAAGGCATAGTGTTTAGTGCTACTGGGGTATTCATTTGTTGCATAGATAGATGTGTTGGTTTGGGACAGTCGTATTACCTTGTTGGCTTTCGTCAAGGGTATGTACGTGTGGGTTCAAATTGACAAGAATATGACGGGTAGAACTTGACATGTGACTTATGATTTGTTGGCTTTCGTCAAGGTCATAAGAACATGGGGTAAAAATCATATCGGGAGTTTCTAAAGAAACTTAAACTTGCCAGGCATACGCATACCTTCTGGAGTGTGATAACGTGAGTGGATTCCGTCACATTATCATGCGATGAGAGTTGGATCCCGATTCCCACTGATGAGTTGGTTTACTCTTTGGGTGATCCCGATTGATTCTTGTTTCAGGTTTGGAGGAGAATTTGACAGTACAGTGGGAGGTTTCCGGATTAGATAAAGTGATTACCATTCTGATCTAGGTTAGAGTGCACGCAGAGTGTTTCTTTTCTCTCTCTCTTTGGCAGCGACCTTTGACCGACCCTAGACTATGACTCAGTGACCAAGTTGACCGAAACTTCTTAAAATACTGGCTTTTGGATTGTCTAAGTTGCATAAGTCATTGCCACTCCTTCTACCCTTTGCATTTCTCAGAACACCCCGTATTACTACGGACATCCACTTCCATTGGATAGATACATCGTATGGTTATATACGAACTCGAAGGGACTTCTTCGAGGATGGATCAAGGTTCAGGAGACAAAGAATTAGTTTATTCAGTTGTCTTTTATTATCACCTTCTCTCAGGTTGCGAGGGCTCCTTGGTTTAGGAGAGTATACCTATTACGCTTATTGGATAGTCTTCTTCCAAACCATAGGCAGGTGCCAAAAGGTAGGGAATGAAGAAAACCAATTAGCCTAAGTAGGGTGTATAGAATGTAATATGTAAAGACAAAATAAAGGGATTAGAAAGAGGACAAAGTAAATTGCGACTGTTAACATTCACGACCAAACCGCGTACTTCATCGCCACTCCTATTTCACCTTTAAAAGAATAAGGTATTATTCAGTTGTCTTTTATCATCACCTTCTCTCAAGTTGCGAGTACTCCCAGGTTGAGGAGGGTACACCTATTATGCTTACTGGATAGTCTTCTTCCAAACCATAGGCTGGTGCCGAACGGTAGGGAAGGAAGAAAACCATTTAGCCTAACGATGGTGTACAGAAGGTAACGACTAAAGGCAAATAAAGGGATTTGGAGAGATGGCAAAGAAATATACGGTTAAAGTCATGAATTGGATTATGGAAGAGGCATTACTATGAATACCAGGATACCCCTACGAAACATTTTCATGTTTCAGTGCATTGTTAATGGAAAACTGTTTTCCCGATTAGATACTTACCCCAGGGTATGTATTTACCAGGTTTCATTCTCATATCTGTATGGTTTTACAGATGATGAGTGGGAGGAAGTTATTGGGAATAAGGTGATCATCCTCATTATATCGAAATTCGTTGTAATTGGTGATATTTGAGGAAGTCGCCTAGGTTATTGCCGGCAGGCATGTATTTGGTTTTGAGTATCCGTTGTTGTGCACCAATTTCAAAATGATATATATGTACGTTTATTTTTATAAAGTGAGATATAACTTTTTGAAATTATGTCCTTGACATTTACCTACATCAGTTGGCGATTGGGTAAAGAGTATTGAACAATGGAGTAGTTCTGAACCATAAGTACAGTTTTCAACCTACGATGCACAGGTTTTGAGTTATTCAACTCAGTGGACTTATACAGAGTATTGTATGTTGTCCAGTGTCCATCAGGACAAAGTGGTTGGTCCTCGTACTATGTTCTGTTTACTTTTGACTTCTCTAGTTTTTTAGACAAGTGTTTCGTAGAAATACAAGGTCTAAGTTTTGAGAAGTTGTGGGTATAGGAATAAAGTAGAGAACCAGTTGTCGCAAGTATCGGGATTCTTCAAAGAGATCAAAGATGTAGATTCTTGTGATTGGTATTCAGTTGATAGTAATGGTTTTGAGAAACTTGTTTCTCTTTCAGGTTGCTCATAATTGGGTGGATTCCTAAGTTGAGTAATGCTGATTAACCTCTCTCCATTAAGTTGATATGCACTGGAGACAGTTGCATGATTAGAATCTAGTTCCAATTAAATAAGTGCCAAAGTTTCTATATTGGATATAGAATTGTTCATATCTTAACGATGTTAAGGTACGGGGAGTTGTCCGGCTTATTCTTAAAACCAGACTCTGGATAACTCAGGGCACGTTTCTGTAATGGCAGTTTGTGGGTTGACCTGGGTTATGTCGAGGGTTGACTTTCTACCATCTGGAAGATAAATAGTGATATTGTTCTTGACTCGCCACAGTTTTAGTAAAATGGATTTTTTTTCAGAAAACAGTAGTGGGAGTATGGTAGAACTGGAAGTGATTCCAGAACCGCAAACGATTACGGAAAATTTAATAGGACTTATAGATTCAATCAGTTTTGACATTCCGTTAGCCACTCCGCAGATTTGGTGGGTAACCTCAGACACCCGAGAGGTACTCCGGTAGCCTCAAGGACGGTGACAGGGAGGTTCTTATCTACCCAGACTTGACACTACTGTTGTTCCAGGCTATGAGACCCGGCAGAAGGATAAGTATAGCGTCGTTCTAAACTAGCTTTAGAAGTGCACGTATATATTATTCTGCCAGAGGGTTGTTGTGGTCAGTGGGAGCAGCAGAAGCATAGTGGGCAAGTGGCTTATGTCTATTTATAGACTTGAGCAGTTATGGCGGAGATAGATCATCTAGTTTTGATATGACAGTCATGGTTTTGACTTCATCAGAATAGGGGATGGATCTGTTAAGAAGGTAGTAGGGTGTGATGTCCTAGTATTTGGATGACATACACAGAGTAGGAAGTAAAATTCCTATACTACGATCGGTTGTACTATGGTCGTCACACAGTTGTTTCTCCAGACAAGATATGGATATAATATTTGACATTCTGATTTCTAGATCTATGGTTTTAGATCTAGATTTGGGTAGTTTCCCAATGTGGGTACTTTGACAGTATTCTAATGGTTTTTAGAATAGATGACTCCTGGCATGGTGGTGTACCTGCAGGTGATGGAGTCACCCTCTCTAAAAGTGTCTTACAGACTAAAAGGGAGAGGGATGTGCATGATTGGCAGATCACTTGCTTAGGCAATTGAGTCAATCGTGAGATATCAAGTACCACACCAGATGTTGTTTTTGCACTAGATGCAATAAGTTTGTATTAATCCAATCCTGGAGAAACATAAGGAAGCAGTTTTAGAACATAAGTGCATGTTCTACGGATTTGATGACGGCAGCCTCCTTCGGGAGACGGTTATCATTCCAGGCTTCAAAGGTGATATGGATGACAGAGTGATTGTCAGAGTTATAGTTTTCCCTCTGACGAAGAGGGACAGCATTACGGACAGGTGGTCCAAGAGGATACTGTGGGAGGCATGGTGCAGCATACTGATCAGGTTCAGTTATTGATACAGTCTAAGAAGTTTGGATTTGGAGTTCATTTATGAACTAGGTCCCATCAGATATCCAGACATATTCTAAGACAGGTGTTGCTCGATTCGGGAGATGGCTTTCTCCGCGAACTTGAGACTAAGAGAGACATAGAAAGAAACATCAGGGCGGATCCACTCACTGAGGCTATTTCTCGAACACAATAGTTTTACAAACGGGCTTTGTGAAACTGATTAGTAGAGGAGTTGGGTATTGGTTTCACACGGGCTTGAGTATGCGACATCGTAATAATGAGCCTTAAGTGCAAGTGGGAGATTGTTGGATATAGTGCCCTCAAAGTCAATTATTGGATCGCAGGTACGTGATTGCAATGATTAAGAAGGACCTATACCGGTAGGACAGTCTTACTCGAGATGATAGTATGCTATCTGGTTTGCCTTTATCAGTCGTGTATAGGTTCAGGTGACTGATTACGATTACACGTTGATAGAGCCCTTAGGATCTTGCTTGACTACCAACAGTATGAGGGCGATCATATACGTGAGAGTTGGGTAGTCTATAAGCATATCCTTAAAAGTGGTCCCTAGTCATGGGAGTTTCGAGACAGGGCATCGATACTCCGGAGTAGACTAGTGTATACAGTCGAGACCCCGACGAGGGGCGGTAGCCGGTCTCACAAGCCGCTGGTGTCAGTTGGATCACCTAAGATGTATACAGGTGCTCATTGGGTTATGAGTACACCGGACAGGACTCGCCGGGAATCTGCTAGTTGGTATTATACCTATCGTCAGATAGCAGTTCCCTGGTAACATGTGTACAGGTTAGTTCATCGGCCTGAGGTCGTCATTTGTCTCGTGTGAGTTCCCACTGTGCTTTGATTTCTACCCTACCACGGCTCAAAGGAGTCGTGCAAACAGGTAGTTTTTGGGTACAGTCCCGAGCCACATGGAGGCACGTGAGCGGATTGGCAGGTGATTCGTCTCTCCAGGTATTGGGGGTGAGATCGTGTTGTGTCTAGGAAAGCCATTACACCAAGTCCTTGGCCAAGGCAGGTGAGAATTACTGGTAGGTACTCCGGTAGTTTCTCAGGGTGTTCAGGGCTTGTCTCCGACACGACTTATACCGCTATTGGGGGTCTGACGTTACTAGCCCCCTAGGCTGGATATGCGATACTCATACACGAACGGACCGGACTGTATATACATTGTCACTGTTAGGCTCAGTAGGGTTTCCGGATGAGTTCGCTCATCGGCCTCCCTTGAGGTCAGTTCATGGGCAGCCGTTACGCACAGATAGTGCCGCTGACGGCTTGTGGTTAAACCCACTGCCAAGGTACTGACGAGTCATTAGAGTCCCCCACAGATAGTTTCCCAAGTTCGGGCGAAACGTTGTAAAGGCCGTATGGTTTTATGGCAGGGTTCGGAAAATGCACGTGCGTTTACACACGTGTCATATTTCGGGCAGATAATACTGGTGGGCTTTGGTTTAAACCGGATCCATGTATTATACTTTGTAGATATAATATCTTTGTCTCAGTTGCATTTGTATTCGGTCGTAATACAAATGCGGGTGTAAAGTTACGTGGTTATCCTGAAATTCGTTTCGGGATCACTTTTGGAAGTTGCCAGTTTTCTATTAGCCGTATTTAACATTCGGTTAAATGCGGATTTATCTTTTCTTCTCTTGGGTGAGTCATGAGGTGAGTCATGATTGTGTGGAAGGTTCTAGAAGCTTCCAGATGGTGACTAGGCTTCATGACCTATTAGTGCATTAATGGTTTTTGATGACTAGGTTAATGACTCTTCATTTGCATTAAATGGTTGTTGCTAGGTATATGATGATTCATTCATATCATTCATTGTTATGGTCACCTTCCCCTTCTCCTACACTCACCCCCCTCTTATTAAAGTGGCCGGCCCCTTGAGAGGAAGAGAGAGATTGATTCATTTGCAAAAAGATTAGGGTTTTGGCTTCATGGAAATTTCATATATTCATTTCTCATTTTCATTTGAATCCAAAAGGCAACTTCATTAACCGTTCGTCCATGGCTTTGGACGTAACGAGACAAAGTGTTCTACTCATTCTCTACATCAATCTTGGTCATCTCTTTTAGCAAACTTGATGACCGAGTTGTCTCGAGTCAGAGGCGGGAGCCCGTTTAAAGATCCAATGACGTGGTGCCACCTGGACGAGGAGATCGGAGATCGACGAGATCGGAGCAGCCGCAACGGAGCGTGGGATGATGGTTAAAGAATGAAGGACTCGGATCGTTCGGTATAACCTTTCTACCCTCTTTGTAGTTTGTTAGTTTAGCGTTAATGGCAGATCCGAGTTATAGTATGCGATAGTGCCAGTTATAAAAGTTTTTGTTCCGCATTCTGGCGTCTGAAAGACGGCCGGGGCGCTACCGTAGACTTACATGATATTAGTCGGTTATATGTAATATAGCCGGATTATTAAATCAAGAGTTGATTTAATAATTTAATGTATAATTATATATTTGATATATTACTTTATATTAACTAATATTAAGCTCGCTTATGATTTCTTTTTCTCATTTTGTGCATATTGAATATTTGTGATATATTTTTGTGTACATGTATTGTGCCATGCTTGATGATACATGAAACAAAGGTGTGTGTATGACTTACACCATGCTTGGTTTAATTGCTAGGGTTTTATTTTTTTTGGTAATTATAAAAGGTGGCATTTTATCATGGATGAAAGCTTGTAGAAGCTTGTAGTCTTCCTTGACCAAGTCCACTCTTTTGTTTTGGCTAAGATATTTGTTAACCCAACCAATTAAACCTAGCCATGGTTAACTCTCTACAAAGGTTGATATATGATATTAACTCACCATGGTTGTAATTATCCTTGGGATAATTATTATATGAGATATTTCTTCATCTTCTTTTTCTTCCTCAAAATCTTTCTAGCTTCAATGGAGTTGTGAGAAAAAATGTGAGAAAATGAAATCTAAAGTGAGCCCACTTCCTACTTCATCATCCTCTACTACTTTCCATTTATTATAGGATGTTTACTTCACTAATTCCATAGTTAGTGAAGAGATAGCTTGGGTTAGTGTCTCCTCGACATAGATCATCTTCGGCCTCGAAGACTTCGAAGCAAGCATGTTCGTTTCTTCATGAGAGCCTCTCTAGAGTCCGGAGTTCACGATCATAGCGAAGGGACTACTACACGGAGCTATTGAAGGGAAGGACCGGTCTACAAAGGTTGTATTCCTTGCTCACTTTTCACATGCGAAGTTGTTTGCATAATTTTCCGTCAATTTCTAGTAAATGATTCTTAGTTAGGCTTAGCTAGAACGGCAAATTTTTGAATTTGGCATGGGCGATGCCTCCCAAAACCTTGCTGCGGTCCTAGGTAATCCTGCAGTAGTATTAGACGGATTTTGTTAAGATTACGAAACCGAAATACTCCGAAACTTGAAACGCGAAAACTCACATTCTGTCGATTTTAAATAATTGTCAAAATTTTTTTTAAACAAGTACAGAATGATGTATGAGATATATCAAGAACACCATGAAAATTTCAGGAAAAATCATGATTTTTTGGACGGCCACTATACCCCACATCTCGGCCAAATCCGAGCTCCACCCACTGAAATTTTTTGTGTGTTCCGGTGACTTGGTTTTGATGTTTCAGGTGCTGTTTGTTTTTGCTAATTTTGCATGTGATGTAATCTTACACTATAAACAATTCGGAGTGTTTCGTATTCATAGTTTTAACAATGTTTCGGGTTATTCAGATATTATCTAGGCGAAGTTAAAAAGTTCGATCGAATGTCAAAAACCCATTTTTCCAAGTTTAACGTATTCGGAAAAACATGCATGTGATTTTATGAACCCTCTAGAAGAATGAAACTCTAATTCGACTTTTTTGAATCGCGGAACCGCGGTCATACCCTAAGTTTTTCCATAGTTCCATGGCGACATGAGTGAGGCTTGGGTTTGCCCTTCTACGGCTGGTGCATAGGTACTGTGGCATATTCTGGGTATTACTAAAACTATGCTCAAGTGTTGAGCTGTCGGGAAATTATGGGACTTTGATGAATCGATTGAAAAGTTTAACGTCGTCCGGACATTATGTGATGGGATACAATATTTGGAATTCACAAGTAGTTATGAGATAACTAATTTGAATGTTATAAATCTAGTAATTTAGTCTCATTTGATCAGTTGCCACGGGATTTTAATGTGATCAAAAGTTCGTCGCAATCACGTAGCGTATGCGGATACTCGCTGGGTAACATTATTAGATAGCCACACCCCATAGCCCCGACCAAGTGACTGTAGGATAACCCCGTCGCCAAAAGCATCCGTTCGGGTGCTCGCGGCAGCGGTGTTCCGCCTTAGTGCACTTCACTGACGGCATCGGGGGATGCGGCCGTCTACTAAAGTTTCCGACGAGCATTCGATCAGGATATCGGGAATCTTGTTGAATTGCCCAACTTGATATTAAAAGGTGTTTTGAATATCGAGACTAAAATGCGGGGTTTATAATTGTTAGGCATATGATGTCTAAGGAATTCATTTGATTAGGCATGTGATGTCTAAAGGGGTTGCGAATTCCAACTGTTGTAGTTTTTCACTTTCTTTTCTGCGACCGTAAATGTAATATGTGGTGTATCGCCGGTTTCGTTGCTATATGCCAACGACAATTGGGATACGCATATTTACTTACGTTGATGACATGTGATGTTATGTATTGCTGTGATATGTTATATTGGATCGTCGTGTTTTGAATAGCCAGGGGTTTTATGTGAGATGAGAGTTTTTCATTTTCAATCATGTAAAATTTATTGTATGTAATATTCTTTTATTGGGGCACTTCCGGGTTGAGGATGATGTCACCATTGTATATTATTTACTTTTCCGCATTAGGATAGGCTCAAGGAGGGGAGCATAAGTAACCGGGTTCTAGGGTCCAGTGGGAGACCATCTCGAGGAGTCAGGACCGGGTCTCCTAACTCTAGAATTGGTAGGGTTGCTTGCCGCTCTCGTAGGGGTCTAGGGGTGTGGGATTGGCTATTCATCACGACCGTGGAATCCATGTTTTATATAGGCTTAAAATAAAACCCGGAAATCCTAGTATATCTAATATTTCATATGTTTTATTCTGCTGCGATATTCTGTGATGTGATTATTGATTATATTCTGAGACAAATGCTTATATATTATATATATGAGATATAATTAATATTGCTGCTTTCGTTACATATCTGATTCTTAAGAAGCATAATAAATGGGACTTCATTAATGAGATTAATGAAAGAAAATAAACCTAACGATATTGTGGAATCGAATTTTCAAAAAAAAATAGGTAGCTCTGGTTCTTGTTTTACATAGCGGTATTCCTTGTAGAATATCCAGCACTTATTCGATAAGAAAAGAGCCGAGATCCCTTCACCGGGAGTGACCTCTTTAGCAATAACTGGCAAATGCTACAACCCTCGGTTTCGTCTTTTGATTGCTTTTCTAGTTCTTGCTTTGCATAGTGGTAATTGTGAAATATCCTGCACCTTATTCGATAAGGAAAGAGCCGAGATCCCTTCACCGGGAGTGACCTCTTTAGCAAAACTAGTAAAAGCTTAAACAAACACTCCATTTTAAATCATTTGATTCTACAACAATATCAAGTTCATTACGCTCATGGTTTTCATAAAAAACTGCGTAGCCCTCCGTCATTTCAGATAAGTATTATTTAGTATTCGGGTTACGGTAGTTTGGCATGCGTCAAGGCGTAGTGTGCGGTAGCTAACTAGTGCTTTTCTACTAAAGCTTATGATGCGATTGAGTTAGGGTATTCGTACGGCGTTGTTTGGCATGCGTCAAGGGTCGTACGGGTGGGTTTAATTCAATTAGGAAATGCACGGGTTGAACTTGACTAGCGGACTATGGGGTGTTTGGCATGCATCAAGGTCATAGCACACTAGGGGCAAAATATTATCGGAAATTTCAAATGTTGAAATTTGCAATGAGATTGCATACCTCCTATGAGATAGTTGGATCCCGATACCCACTGCGAGTAAGAGTTACTCCTGCGAGAGTTTTACACATTACAATTAGCCGATCAAGTAGGTGTCTAGAAAGGTGTTAACGGGGTTATGCCTATGAGAAAATAAGGTTTATTTTAATTAGGTCCGTGCGAATGCACGGGGAACCTCCCTCAAAGTACCGGCACTGGCCTGGCTGAAAGATTGGCGAACTTGTAGGGTGTAATTAATCCCAGCTAGTCTTTCCTTTTAGGGTTTGAAGGAAGATTTGACTAAAACAGTGGGAGCCATCCTGATTAGATATACTAATAACCAATCTAAACTTATAAGAGCATACGCTGAGTGTTTTCTTCTCTCTCTCTCTCTCCAGGTAGCGACCATGTCACGCCTTAATCAAGTTAGTAATATGGATGTATTGACCGAACCAACTTGTTATACTAAGCTGGGGAACGTTGTTCCCGCTCCAACTTATAATTGTTATAAGACCGAGCAGGAAATAGGGGAATACCAAGATTCCCGTAACGCCCAAACGAAGAAAGTACATGCTGATGCATCTTCTTCGGGTATATTTATTACCGAGAACTGTTTCTCAGTATCCTCTATGTCCTGGGTATGAGATACCGGATCAGGATCCCGCAAATGTAATATGTTACATAGGCTACAGAAAGGTAGAGAACTGACAATGGGTTATAAGTTTCAAGAGTTGGAAACGGTGCAAGTGTTGCAGCCAAGTATGATGGCAGTTATCACCCTGTATTACCAAATACATTGATTTTGAACGAATGTTATTAGATACCGAACCTGATATACAACATCATATCAGTCTCTTTATTTAGTAAAGAAGGATACAATTTTGTATTGTTGGATAATGTTTTGAACATTTCCTATATCAAGAGTTGATCGATTCAGGAACGTTATCTAAAAGCATATACATTCTAAATCAAACCACAGTTCTTGACGTATAGAACACACACAAGAGGAAGAGTTCATAAATAAACGAATCCTTCTTGAGGTATTGAAGACTATGTCATATCAATGCGACCCGACTAGCTAAGTTACATAAAGATGCATATTTAAAACAGTTTGAATTTACATCTTGTGAAACTTGCCAGTCATGTCACAAAGATAAGATGACTATAGCTCCGTTTATTGGAAACAGAGAATGAGTTGGTGAACTCTTGGGATTGATACATGATGAAGTATGTAGGTCCCCTGTCTACACATGCCAGGACCGGTTCTTTGTATTTCATTACATTTACCGATGATCTCTCAAGATTCGGACATATGTTCCTGTTGAAACACAAGTCTGAACCTTTTGAGAAATTCAAAGAATATAAGTTAGAAGTAGAGAACCAAAACGGGTATATGTATTATGTCCTTTGTTGAGATCAGGGAGAAGAATACTTGAGCACGGAATTCCTAGACTATTTTAAAGGAGAATGAGATTCTCTCTCAGCATTACTCCTCCGTATACACCACAGCACGTCGGTGTATCGGGTCGGAGCAATCGCACCCTATGTGATATGGTACGCTCTATGATAAGTACTACTGAGTTGCCTATTTACTTTTGGGGATTATGCACTTAAGAAGCTGCATACCTATTGAATAGGGTTCCAACCAAATCAAGTGTCTACCATTCCATATGTGATATAGTATGGAAAGAGCCCATCTCTTAAGTAAGTTAAGATTTGGGGTTGTCCGGCCTATGTCTAAAGGCAAAATCCAGACAAGCTCGAGGCAAGGTTAGTTCTGTGGAAGTTTGTTGGATATCCCAAGCATTCGCAAGGGAATATCTTTTACCACACCGAAGAACAAAAGGTGTTTTGTTTCTCAGCATGCCACCTTTTGGAAAGAGAATTTCTTGTAAAGAAATTAGTGGTCATGAGGTAGAACTGGAAAGAGTTCCACCCATACAAACTGCAGCTGATGATTTGGTAGAACCGAAGGATTCAATAGCTCCCGACGAACCTCAGCCTCTCTGCCGATCTAGTAGGGTTCCTCACCCACCTGAGAGATACTTCAGTTTTCTCTATGATAGTAGGAGAAAGGATTGCATCATGAGATGATGACCCAGCTAGTTTCGAGCAGGCCATCAGGAGTCGGGACTCTGTGAGAATGGCTGTATGCTAAGCAATCCGAGATAGAATCTATGTACACCAACAAAGTATGGACAAAAGCACATTTATCTGAAGGGTTAAATCCCCATCAGGAGCAAGTATATCTTGAGAAGATTACTTGGTGTACATGGAAAAGTTGTGACTTTCAAAGCTAAGACTTGTTGCAAAAGGTTCTCGTCATCCACCAGGTGTGGATTATGATGAAACCTTTTCTAGTCCCTATGCTTAAGTCCATCCGGATCCTACTTACTATTGCTACATACCATGACTACGATATCTGGCGGTTGGGTGTCATGACTGCTTTTCTAAATAATGATTTAGAAAATAGCGTCTATAAGTACACAGCCAGAGGGCTTCGTAGACAGTGGGAGCAGCGAAAACGTGTGCAAGTTGTTTTATGGGATAAAATAGGCATCGCGGAGTTAGAACATCTGTTTTGATGTGGTAGTCAAAGCGTTTGACTTCATCAAAATGGTAGATGAACCTTGTATATACAAAAAGGTAGTAGGGAGTACGGTGGTGATCCTCATATTATACGTGGATGACATACTCTTGATAGGAAAGGAGTTTCCTATGCTACGCTCGGTCAATCTCCTCTTATCACAAGGATTCTCCATATAGGATCAAGGTGATACCTCCTAAATCCTGGGTTTTGGATCTATGTGATACATCTAAGTGGATGTTAGGATTCTCACTAGGTGTAGTTGGTATCAATCGATCCTGGGGAGAATCACTGGATAGCTTCCAGGGTGGTAAGGTCGACTGAATATCAGTCACATGCATTGTTTTTACCCTCGGTGGAGGGACGGTATGTTGGAAGAGTTCTAAGCTAGATACTGTGACATACTAGATGATAAAGGCAGGATACATCGCTACCAAGGATGCTACCAAAGAGGTAGTCTGGATGTATATAAGTTCATGAGATGAACTTCGTTCCTACCATTGTGTGACAATGGAGTTGTGGCTTTGGCCTAAGAACCCCCGTCCCATCAGTGGTCCAGACATATTCTTAGGCAATATCACCTGATCATGGAGATGGATGATCTCCAGGGAGATTGAGATCAGGAGAGTAGACACAGAGGAGAACATGGCGGATCCACTCATAAAGGCCTATTCCCAGGAGAGACTTTTATGGGATAGTTGAGTATGAGATACTTCAACCACTGCTGATTGTTGGGTATTAGATACTACAACAGATGGCCCTAGTGCAAGTGGGAGATTATTAGTGATATATATGCCCTAGAGGCCATTACTGTACATACGATGTATATTGTAGTGGATACTTGGATATATATAGAGAGGACTTTCTTGCTCGACATGATAGTATGCTATCTGGTTGCTCTTTATCTTAACATGTACTCTGATTGTCTCTATGTTACATATTGATAAAGCCCTTAGGATGAGTACTTGACTACCAGGATGATGCAGATCATACTAGTGGGGACAGTGTAGTGGCTAAGTACGTCCTTCAAATGTTCTTAGTCGAGGGTGTATCGAGACAGGGCATCGATATACCAGAGTAGACTAGCGTATAGCTTCTCGACCCATGTAGATGGATGATGGATGATCCCATATCCATTGGTGTTTGACATCAGAGACAGTATACGGGTGCTCAGTGGAGGCTGGGTACACTGAACGGACTCGCCGATAACTCCCAGATGGTATTATACAACGTCAGATGGCAGTTCTCTGGTGACACTGGTACAGGTTTGTTTGTAGACCCGAGATCGTCATAGAGTCTTGTGTGATTCCGACTGTGCTTTGATTTCCACCTTACCACATTCAAGAGAAGGTGCAAAACGGTGGCTTTTAGGTACAGTCCCGAATCACATGGAGGCAATGAGCGATAGGAGGGGTTTCGTCTCACCCGGTATTGGGGCTTGATGTTGCGCTGTGCTCGATTGGCTATAACAGGAAGTCCCTGGCCAGGGCTGCTTCAGAGATATACTGGTAAGTGTTATCAGTAGTTTCTCGACCCGTTATGATCCTCACATCGGCATGACTTATCGAGTTACTGGGGTCTGACGTTTACCACCCCTAGACGATATATGCGGCATATCAGACGAAGAGACCGGACTGTACGGTGGTGTAACTGATTGGATTCGCAGGAGTGTGAGCAGGCTTGCTTGTTGATCTTCTGATCGCTCAATACCCGGGTGGCCGTTACGTTTAGCAGACCGCTTGCGTCTTATTGATGTTTGATATTATCATCACCTACTGCCGGCGTATTGACGAGTCTTTAGAGTCCTACACAGGGGTTTCCTGGCTCAAGAAAAACGGAGTAGGAGCATCTATGTGATATGTGCGGGAACGAGATTAATACGATATGAGATACCGTATTCAATTCTCGCGATTTGTGACATTGGTCGGTTATATGCGATATAACCGGGTTATCGGATCAAGTGTTGATTCGATAAGTTGTTACATATGATATTAGTCGGTTATATGTAATATAGCCAGATTATTAAATCAAGAGTTGATTTAATAATTTAATATATAATTATATATTTGATATATTACATTACATTAACTAATATTAAGCTCACTTATGATTTCTTTTTCTCATTTTGTGCAAATTGAATATATGTGATATATTTTTGTGTACATGTATTGTGTCATGCTTGATGATGCATGCAACAAAGGAGTGTGTGTGACTTACACCATACTTGGTTTAATTGCTAGGGTTTTATTTATTTTGATAATTACAAAAAGTGGCATTTTGTTATGGATGAAAGCTTGTAGAAGCTTGTAGTCTTCATTGACCAAGTCCACACTTTTGTTTTAGCTAAGATATTTGTTAACCCAACCAATTAAATCTAGCCATGGTTAACTCTCTACAAAGGTTAATATATGATATTAACTCACCATGGTTGTAATTATCCTTGGGATAATTATCATATGAGATATTTCTTCATCTTATTCTTCTTCCTCAAAAGCTTTCTAGCTTCAATGGAGTTGTGAGAAAAAATGTGAGAAAATGAAATCTAAAATAAGCCCACTTCCTACTTCATCATCTTCTACTACTTGCCATTTAGTATAGGGTGTTTGCTTCTCTAATTCCATAGTTAGTGAAAAGATAGCTTGGGTTAGTATCTCCTCGACGTAGATCATCTTCGGCCTCGAAAACTTCGAAGCAAGTATGTTCGTTTCTTCATAGGAGCCTCTCTAGAGTCCGGAGTTCACGATCACAGTGAAGGGACTACTACACGGAGCTATTGAAGTGAAGGACCGATCTACAAAGGTTGTATTCCTTGCTCACTTTTCATATGCGAAGTTGTTTGCATAATATTCCGTCGATTTCTAGTAAACGATTCTTAGTTAGGGTTAGCTAGAACGGCAAATTTTTGAATTTGGCATGAGCGATGCCTCCCGAAACCTTGCTGCCGTCCTAGGAAACCCTGCATTGACCTGTGGATCTTACTCCTTATAACCTAGCCCCCATATTGTTAGTTTAGTCTCTATATAGCTGAGCAAAAATCTGGGAGTGATTTCCTCAGTTGCCGTATTATGTTTTCCGATATTTGAAACTTGGATTTATGAATTTCTAGATGTGATTCGGTCGCAGGATGTTTGTACGTCAACGAAGAGGGTTATTTGGTTGTTTTTGCATGTGTAAGCTATAGTTTCTAACCTATAAGCATTCGTATGCCATATAGGTTTTCGGACTTGATTTCAATAGCATTTCAAATGTGTATTGATTGTAGGTACCTTCGCGTGGATTTCGAGACGACGAAGCATATCGACTTTAGATAAGTAAGGAGTTTTGCAGGTGAGTAGATTTATATCTACAGGGGAAGTCGGGTGGATGGCGTATAGCACCCCCGCAATTAAGATAATGGAAAACCGATATATAGGATATAATTTGGTGAAACCTATGCTATGAACTTAAGGATTGACTATAGGATTTAGTATGAGATGATATGATAGATAAAGGATAACTCGGTTTGATATATGAGAATATGAACTGAGCATGTGAATCCTGATATATATATATATATATATATATATATATATATATATATATATATATAATTGAAAGAGGACAAGTATGAGATCGATAGTGACATGATATGAGATCGATATCGGTATGACATGAGATCGATAAATACGATATGAGATTGAGATGGATGTGTTATGAGACTAATAAGATGTGATATACGAGACCCTAGATCCGTACCCTTATTGATGTATAGGAAGATAGAATACCTATTCTGTTTGATGACACCGTACGATAGATTTCCGTACGCGATGAGATGCCGGATGATTGATCCAAGCTCATGATTTGAGGATGATGATCGAGGATATTGTCACATTTGATGCTATGAGGCGGGATCACCGACGTAAAGATGCAACCTGAACCATACTTATTTCCAAAAATCGTATGCACTTTTAAATAGAAAACTTCAAAGAAAGCTGCGGATTTTCAAATTGTGTCTTTTCCTTAAACACCGTAGCCCCCACTTTCAAAACTACGATTCTTATCTTTTAAAAACTGACCGTATGGTTCATGTGTAGACATATATACCTGATTATTGTTCATGTTTATATTGGTTTATCCCTCGTAACCTACCGGTGATAGTTTGGACCCGGCGGTTATCCGGAGGATACCGACCGGAGTTTTAAGATGGATATGAGGGCCGACCAGAGGATGCAACGCCTGAGATATGAGGACTTACGTGTCGATGCTGGACAAGGGGTTTTCATGATGTTTCGAGTGTCGGTGTTGGACACTCAGGTTCTTTGATGTTGATGGGTCGTTGATGGACACATGTTGGTTGATTTTCTCATTCATACAAGCACATGATTCAAGTGATTTGATTTTACATGTTGTCATTGGCATTGATTATATTGTTGATATATATGCATACATGGACACCCTAGATAACATAGTTTTACCTCATGATACAGTTTGACCTAGGAATCGCTATTTATTCGATTTCTACCTGCTGATATTTTCTACTCACGAGTTGGCAAATCATCCCCGTTGTGCCACTGTTTTCTTGCAGGTTTGACGGCTTGAATCAGTAGCGGTATCACTGGCACACAGCTTGTGTTCAGGGTTTTTTGCTATAGAAGGTAGGACACACATTGGATCGTGCCCACTCTTGTACTTATTATTCATATTGTATCTAGATAAACTCCATCAATCAGAAACTAGATTTTTATATTAGTAGACCTAGAAAGACTTGTGGTGCGAGATTTAGAGCGATGGGTGTATGTTCGCTATTTGAGGTTTTTGATGTCTTACTTTATTATTATTCTTTCTGTGTTTGATCTTCGCCGTTGGACATCGTATACTTACAGTTTATTTCGTGGTTGTATTTCCGCCAATTGGTGAAGAGGTAGCTTCCGCTTTGGGATGCTTATATATTGTTATGTATAGTGTTTTGGATCAAAATATATAAGGGAGGTGCTGCCCAAATTTTTAAAGGACGAAAATGTTTTCAACTTAGTATATATTTCACTTGCATTTTCATATATCATTATCTATGCATTTAAAGAAAACTTAATTTCATTATACCTTTATTTCAAAACTACACCTCTACTATTTTCCGCAAAAAAGTTTAGATTTCTGGGTTTCGGCTTACTTGAATTACGTTGCGCCTTTAGTCGTTGCGTGATTCTCGTGCCGGTCACGTGCTAAATTTCTGGGCCGTGACAGGTATTTTTGGTGTTGTTTGATTTGTTCCAGATTTCACTTTGTGTCATCTTAGGTTTGGGACAACTCGGGAGTTTTAAAAACTCGAAACTTTTGCATCGTCAGTATTTGTGATGTGTTTATGTGTTGCTAAACGTCGTCTAATTGCTATATGTTCATTTAGACAGGTTTGCACACATTCTGGTGTTTCTTACTTCTGCGGTTATACACACACACACACACACAGATATATATATATATAGTTATGGTTTTTGCGGATTGTCGTGATGGATACCCTTGTGTGAAATGTTAGATGTACAGTTAAGATTCATTTGTATATTCATTATTGCGGGACGAGCGTCCGACATGTGGACTGCCGTCACTGCTAGTTTGTATATTCTTTTGTTAGGGCACGACCGGGTTAAGGTCGATGTCGCCGTTGTATATACATTTTCTTTTCTGTACTTGGATTACCCTGCGAAGGAGTGCTCGAATAGCCGGGTTCTAGAGGGCAACGGGTCCGCATCTCATGGCGTTGAGACCGGGCAGGCCTTACTCTTGAATTGGCAGGCTATTCGCCGCACTCGTTGGGGGTATAGGTTGACCCATGGAGGGGTGCTCAAGTTACCGGATTATATGAAGTGCTGGGTAGCCCATTCACTTTGTTGATTGGGGTTGCCTCACTTCGGGGATTGGCGGGTAACTTGCCGCACTCGTAGGGGTCTAGGATCTTCATTACACTGGCTATCCACATGACTGGGGAACATCACGTTTCATTTATGGCTCAAATGAAACGATGGGCTCCTAGATTATTCGCTATTCCATATTTTTGTTCCCATGCTTGTGATGATTTTATTTGCTGTGCTAACTATTATCTGCCTGCGATGTTGATATATATTATATATATTTAGTAAATGCTTATATATATTTTGCATCCGCGCTAGTCCAGCCCCCGCTCTGCCATTAGTTAAGTAACCTAACGGTGCATGACGGGGCCCCGTGGCGAATACGGATGGCATATAAAAAGCATGTTATTTTGGTTGTTTCTTTTGTGGCTTGGAAATATAAAATGATAGGAACGCATTATCTGAATAATGCAAGGAAAAATAAACCTAAATGATGTTGTCGGAACCAATTTTAAAACTACTCGGTTTTCTTCAAAACTCATGGTCGTATTCTTTTGCTTTTCATAGAGGTGTTCGGTTAGGAATATCGAGCACCTCATTCTATGAGAGAAGAGCCTTGATCCTTTCATTGGGAGTTCTCTCTTAAGCAAAATTTTATGTTACTAGTTTTAAAATGCGGAGCTTAAACCACTCCATTTCAAAGCCACTCTAGTTCCTTCAACAATATCTAGTTCATTGCGTTAAAGGTTTTTCGCCAAAAACCAGCCGTAGCCCTCTGTCATTTCAGATAAGTATTGCGTAGTATTCGTGCTACGTATGTTGACCTAGTCAAGCCGTAGTGCTCGGTAGCTCTGTAGTACTTTTCTGCTGCATGGTTATGTGATTGGTTAGACCAGTCGTACGGTCATGTTGACCTGGTCAAGGGCTCGTACGGGTGGGTCTAATTAATCCAGGATAATGACGGGGTGAACTTGACTTGCGACTTGTGATATATTGACCTAGTCAAGGTCATAAGTCGTTAGGGACAAAAACCATATCGGGAGTTTCAAACATACGGGAAACTTACCAGGCATGCGCATACCTTCTGGAGTGTGGTGACTTGAATGGATTCCATTCGGTTATCACATGATGATAGTTGGGTCCCGATTCCCACTGATGAGAACGTATTACTCCTCTGGAGATTTTTCACTTAAATAATCCCGACTAGTTCTCCTTTTAGGGTTTGAAGGATAATTCGAGGAAATAGTTGAAGCCATCCTGATCAGATAAAGTGATAACCAATCTGATCTTGATAGAGTGCACGTTGAGTGTTTCTTTTCTCTCTCTCTGATATATCGACCCATGACTTACCTTAAAAACTCATGAACCAATTTTGACCGAACCTTCTTACACCCTTTGGTTTTGGATTGTCTTGATTCGCGACAAAGTCGTATATATCCCTGCCGCTCCTACTTTACCCTTTGCATTTCTTCAGAACACGTCGTATCCCTATGATGATCCATATTGCTTAGAACAACCATTGTATAGTTACATACGAACTCAAAGAAGTTACTTCAGTCGAGGATAGCCACAGGTTCTGAAGAAATTGAATAGGATTATTCGGTTGTCTCTTCCCTTTACCTTCTCTCAGGTTGCAAGAGCTCCTTAATCAGGAGAGTCCACATGTTACGCTTATTGGATAGTCTTCTTCCAAAGCTTAGGCTGGCACCGAAAGGTAAGAAAGGAAGAAAACCAGTTAGCGCAGGGACGGTGTGCAGAAGGTAAGAAGTAGAAACATATAAAAGGACTGAAGTGAGGGCAAAGGAAATTGCGACTACTGTCATGAATCTGGATAATGGGAAAGGCATTACTTGGAATACCTGACCATCCTTTATGAAACATTTTCATGTTTCAGTTTTTCCGTGTATGTGTAATAGAGAACTGTTTTCCCAATCAATTCTTGCTCCAGGGTATGTATTTACCAGTTTTGGATCTCATATCTGTCCAGTGTTACAGATGATGAGTAGGAGCAGAATATTGAGAAATGGGCAATTTGATCCTCAATATCGAAATTCGTTGTAATTAGTGATATTGGATTAAATCGCCTGGTTTTTGCCTGACGGCAAATATTTGGTTTCGAATAACCGTTGTTATGCACAAGATTTTAAAATGAAATTTATGTACCTTTATTTTTATAAAGTGAGATATACATTTTGAAAATTGTGTTATAAACATTTACCTTTATCAGTTGAGGGTAAGGTAAGGTGCATTGAATAACGGTGTAAGACATTCTTAACCAAGATACAGTTTTCAATTTACAAAACACAGAATTTGAGTTCGTATACTCTTGGGACTTATACATGAAAGTGTATATTGTCCAGTGCCCTTCGGGATAAGGGATTGGTACTCTTACTTTATTCAGGATTACATATGAGTTCTCGGTTTTAGACACATATTCATAGTAATGCAAGGTCAAAGATTTTGAGAAATTTGTGGGTACAAGAATAATGTAGAGAACCATACGTTGGAAGTATAAGGATTCTTCGAGATGATCGAAAATGTAGATACTTATGCTAGGTATTCCATCATAGTAATATCGAGAACTTGATTCTGTTACAGGTTGCTTATCGATGGACACGCTCCATGATAAGTAATGTTGTATTGGCCTTTTTCCATTAGATGATATGCACTTGAAACAATTGCATGACTTTTGAATCTGGTTCCATATAAATTAGTGCATTGATTATATATAGACATAGAATGGTTGCATATCTTCGGGCTGTTAAGATATAGAGTTATCCAATTTCTGTCTAAAAGCATAATCCGGACAAACTCGAGGAACGCTTCGGTAATGGCAGTTTATGGATTATCCCAAGCATTCGCTAGGATTTTGTTTCTACCATTTTCAAGATCAATAGTTATATTGTTCTTGACTCGCCACATTTTTATAAAAAGGATCTTTTTTACAAAAGAAACTAGTGGGAGTATGGTAGAATTGGAAGTAATTCCAGGATCACAAATGGTTACCGAAAATTTAGTAGAACCTAAGGATTCAATTGGACATGACAAACCGTTAGCCACTCTGCAAATTTTAGTAGGAGACCTCAGACACCCGAGAGACACTTCGGTTTTCTCATAGACGGTGACAGGGAGGTCGGCATCATGGTAATGATGGTCCTACTGGTTATCAGTAGGTCATAGGAAATGGAAACTTCCAGGTGACCAGATGCTTCATATCCATGAAGGACTCCACACACTTCAGCAAATCATGGATTTTGGACTTTGCTGGGTGCTCCTGAAAGGGTAAAACCCATTAGGAGCAAGTAGATCTTTCGAGATCTGTGCAGGTGGAAAGGTGCTAACCTAATAAGGCTAGACTTGTTGTAAAGAGTTTTCATCAAATACCCGTTGTGGATTGTAATGTGACTTTTACTTCAGTGTCTATGATGAAGTCCATATGGATATTTTTTGGCGCTGATGCAGTTCATGGCTATGATATATGGCAGGTGGATGACTATAACGTCTTTCCAAATGGGATTTTGAAAGTGCATGTGTATATGGCTCTGCCAGAGAGTTATCGTAGTTAGTGGGAGCAGCGGAAGGTATGCAAGTTGCTTATGTCTATTCGTAGACTAAAGTATAGATAGCAGAGACGGATCATCTATTTTGATGTCAAAATCAAGGTGATTGACTTCATCAAAATAAAAGTGAACCTAGTAAGAAGTGTTGGCTACAGTTCCCTCAAGTCAATTATTGAATCGCAGGCACGCGATTGTGATGATTGAGGGAGGACCTATACTAGTAGATCAGTCTTACACAAGATGATAGTATGCTATCTGATTTGTCTTTATCATCATGTACAGCATTAGGTGACATTACAGATCACTATTACATATTGATAGAGCCCATAAGATTCTTGTTTGACTACCAGTATTATGATGGTGATCATATAAGTGGGAGCTGGATGGTCTATAAGCACATCCTTAAATGTCCCTAGTCGTGGGAGTATCGAGACTGGGCATCGATACTCTCGAGTAGACTAGTGTATACTTATCGAGACCCCGACGAGGGGCGGTGGCCGGTCTCATAAACCATTGGTGTCAGTTAGTCAACTAAGATAGTATGCAGGTGCTCATTGGGTTATAAGTACACTGGAAGGACTCACCGGGAACATGCTAGTTGGTATTATACCTATTGTCAGATAGCAGTTCCCAGGTGATATGAGTACAGGTTAGTCTGTCGACCTGAGATCATCATTTGTCTCGTGTGAGTTCCCAATGTGCTTTGATTACTACCCTACCACGGCTCAAAGGAGTCATGCAAACAGGTTTTAGTTGGGTACAGTCCCGAGCCACATAGAGGCAGTGAGCGGATCATCGAGGATTCGTCTCTCCCGGTATTGGGGGTTAATTTCGCACAGTGCACGGGTGGCCATCACCAGAAATCCTTGGGCAAGATAATCGAGAATTACTTATTTGGATCAGTAGTTTCTCAGTGGGTGATGGGCTTTATACCAGCACGAAATATCGCGTTATTAGGGGCAGACTTTATCTTCCCTCCTAGACACGATATGTGATACTCTTAGACAAACAACCGAATTGTATGGAGATTGTCACGGACAGGCTCAGTAGAGGTTTGGATGAGTTTGCTCATCGGCCTTCCTTTCGCTCAATACCTGGGTAGCCGTTACGTACAGCTAGTGCTGCTGACGTGTTTGTAGTTAAACCCACTGCCAGCGTATTGACGAGTCTTTAGAGTGCCACACAGAGGGTTTTCACAGTTCAGGCGATATGGTGTAGATGACGTATGTTGGTACATACAGGTGTCCGATTTAATTTGTGTACTGGCTACACAGACTTTAATAGGACGGTTAATAATACTAGCGGCTTAGGATTAAGCCGGATTATTAAATCAGGTTTGGGTTTAATAATTTATATATATATTTTTATATATGTATTCTAGTATTATTGTTCACTATTCATTTTCTCTCTTGGCTGTTCGTATTTTTATACGAATACGTGTATATGTATTTCGATACGTATACCAGGTTTTATTCCGCATTTATACGGAATTACCTCTATAAGATTGCCACCTCATTACATGATTTTCCTTTTTAGAAAATCATTTTGAAAATGAGGTAGAGGGGTGAGTTGGCATGAGCATGGCTTGGCATCTAGAGAGGTATGGCTCTTTATATTTTATTAGAAAATGAAAGGAGATATTTTCATTGCATGGTTGCAAATGACTTGGCTATATTCTCTACAGGCCATCCATTTATTCTCTTGGTGATTCATTCATCACTTGATCATTCATTCTCTCTCTCTCTCTCTCTCTCTCTCTCTCTCTCTCGGTGAGACATAGCCATTCTTGAGTTGCTCACGCCACTAGTTTTCCTCACCTCCTTCTTCATCTTCTTGGGTTGCTCATTTAAGCATGTCACATGAAAGAAAAATATAGTGAGACATTCCTACACCTCCACTCTCCATTGCTAGCAACCTTGGAGCGTCGGTTGCCTCGCTTGGCAAGGCTGGGCCTGCGTCGTTTCCCTCCGGTGGATCATCATCGATGAAGGAAGACCGCCTACCAAATTCGATCCGCAACCCCTAGGAGCTAAAGAAAGTGGTAGAAGACCGAAGGACTTGGTTCATTCGGTATAACCATCTCTATCCTTTAGTTTAGCTCTTTTAGTTTGCTAGTCTAGGTTTATGGTTTCAATCTTGGGGCGGGTTTTGTTTGCGCCAAAATTTTTGAACGCCAGTTTTTGTTCTGCATCGGCCACAGTAGATGGCCAGGGCACCGGCAAAACCCAGCATAGTATCAGAGCCACCCATAAACTCATATTAGCTAGTTTGCACAAAGTTAAAATCTCGATCAACCGAATTTTCCGAATCATTTTTCCATTTGAGTATGCTTGCTATTGATTTTGAAAAGTGTTCAAAAAATCATTCTATGTATCTTAAAAATACGTGCAGGCTATTATAGAGCAACTGAAGAAATTTGGGCGCCTGAACCCACTAAATGGCTGCGGAACAGCCGCAAAATATGCTAATTAGCCGCGTTTCCGCGGCACTTTTGAGGCTATATTGCACCAAATTTCTTCTATGACTCTATCGTATGGAAATATGATTTTTGTGATATATGGTTTTAGCCCAGATTTGTTTGAGTGCTGTTTTTGCATTTGATACCAATTTGGAAAAGTTTAGTCGATTGAAATATTAACTGTGTGTTTATCGGTACATTTGATGATATCTGCGACCATGAATATTATTGAGCGGTACAACCCGACTAGTTGATATATGTTCAACTTGACGGGTTTGCGAACATAATATTTACGTTGATGTTCTGTGTTGTGCTGATATTGTGGTTGGATTGTCATGGTGTATAGCTAGTGGTGCAATGATAGTTAGTGCGGTTCAAATTCATTTGTATATTCGGTATTGCGGGGCGAGCGTCTGACTTGTGGACTTCCGTCTCTGCCAGCTTGTATATTATTTGTTTAGGGCACAACCGAGTTGAGGTCGATGTCGCCATTATATATATTTTTCTTTTCTGTACAAGGATTACCCTGCGGTGGAGTGTACGAATAGCCAGGTTCTAGAAGGCAACGGGCTCGTATCTCATGGCGTTGAGATGGAGGGGGCCCTATTCTAGAATTAGTGGGCTATTTGCTGCACCCGTAGGGGGTATAGGATGACCCAAGGTAGGGTGCATAAGTTACTGGATTTCGTGAAGTGTTGGGTGGCCCATTCACTTTGTTGATTGGGGTTGCCTCACTTCTGGGATTGGCGAGTAACTTGCCGCACTCGTAGGGGTCCAGGGTTTTCATTGCATAGGCTATCCATACGACAGGGAACGACGGGTCTCATTTACGGCTCAAATGAAACCTGAGGCTCCAGGCTTATCCACCACTCTGTGTTGCTTGGCCGAGATTTTGTGATGTTGCTTTATATCATGCCTGGGACGAATGTTATATAAATTTATATATATACTAGTAGATGTTGTATATATTTTGCACCCGTGCTAGTCCAGCCCCCGCTCTGTCGTTAGTTAAGTAACCTAACGGGTGATGACGGGGCCCAGTGGTGAATGCGGATGGCATATACGTACATTTTATTTTCGTTCCTTTTCTGTGGTATGATATGGATTAATTGATGGGACTGCATTAATTCTGATTAATGCAAAGAAAACAAACCTATATGATGTTGTTGGAACCAAATTTTCAAAAACTGTTATTACAAGATGTTTCCTTTTGCTTTGCACAGTGGTATTCGGTTATGAATATCCAGCACCTCATTCGATGAGGCAAGAGTCGATATCCCTTCATCTGGATTGACCTCTTAAGAGAAAGTTTGCGTCATTGTAATAACTTCACTATAGTCGATTCTTTTTCTTTATATCGTGGTATTCAGTTTAGAATATCTTGCACCTCATTCGATGAGGAAAGAGCCGAGATCCCTTCATAGGAGTGACCTCTTTAACAAAAGTTTGCGCCACTATATTTTTGTAAAACTACTTGGATCCTTCAACAATATCAAGTTCATTACGTTAAAGGTTTTTCGCTAAAAACCAGCCGCCGTCATTTCAAATTAGTATTGCTTAGTATTTGTGCTGCGTTTGTTGACCTTGTCAAGGCGTAGTATGCAGTAGCTCTGCAATTCTTTTCTGTTGCATGGATATGTAGATTGGTTAGGACAGTCGTTCGACCTTGTTGACCTTGTCAAGGTCTGTGTGGGTGGGTCTAATGCAATCAGGATAATGATGGGTTGAACTTGACTAGGATCCTTTGACTTGTTGACCTTGTCTAGGTCACTTGGATCTTAGGGGTAAAAACCACAACGGGAGTTTCAAACATACAAGAAACTTGTCAGGTATGCGCATACCTTCTGGAGTGTGGTGACTTGAGTGGCTTCCATCAAGTTATCATGCGATGATAAGTTGGATCCTGATTCCCACTGATGAGTAGGTGTTAGATTTTAGATGATCCCGACTAATTCTTCTTTTGGGTTTGGAGGAGAATTCGAGGAAACAGTGGGAGACATCCTGATTAAATAAAGTGATTAACCATTCTGATCTAGGTTAGAGTGCACGATGGGTGTTTCTTTTCTCTCGCTCTCTCTCTCTGGCAGCGACCATGGCCCGGCCCTAAACAAAAACTCATGAACCAAGTTAACCGAACCTTCTTAAGACACTTTGGCTTTTGGATTGTCACATAATCGCATATATCATTGCCGCTCCTATATCACCTTTACATTTCTCTGGAACATTCCATATCACTACAAAGATCCACATTTATTGGATAAGCTATCATATAGTTACATACGAACTCGAAGAAACTTGTTTTAGGTCGAGGATAGTTTCCGGTTCTGGAGAAATAGAATAGGACTATTCAGTTGTCTTTTCCCTTTACCTTCTCTCAGGTTGCGAGGGCTCCTAGTATTTAGGAGAGTACACCTATTGCACTTATTGGATAGTCTTCTTCCAAACCTCAGATTGGTGCCGAAAGGTAGGGAAGCAAGAAAACCAATTAGCCAAAGTGTGGTGTACAGAAGGTAATAAGTAAAGACATATAAAGAGATTAGAAAGAGGGCAAAGGAAATTGCGACTGCTGTCATTCACGAGGAAGCCGCGTATATCATCGCCACACCTACTTCACCTTTACATTTCTCCGGAACATTCCATATCACTACGAAGATCCATATTGCTTGGATATGACCATCGTATAGTTACATACGAACTCGAAGGAACTTGTTCCAGTTCATGGATGGTTTTCGGTTCAGGAGAAATCGAATAGGATTATTCAGGTTGTCTTTTATCTTTACCTTCTCTCAGGTTGCGAGAGCTCCTTAGATTAGGAGAGTACACCTATTGCACTTATTGGATAGTCTTCTTCCAAACCATAAGCAGGTGCTGAAAGGTAGGAAAGGAAGAAAACCATTTAGCCTAAGGGTGGTGTACAGAAAGTAATAAGTAAAGACAAATAAAGGGATTGGAGAGATGGCAAGGAAATATATGGTTACAGTCATAAATCTAGATAGTGGAAAAGGAATTACTAGGAATACACAGATATCCCTTCGAAACATTTCATGTTTCAGTTCACTGTGCAGTGTTAATTGAAAACTGTTTTCCTAATTAGATTCTAACTCCAGAGTATGTATTTACTAAATTTGATTCTCACATCTGTATAGCGTTACGGATGCTGAGTGGGAGTAAGATATTGGAAATTGGGTGATTAGATCCTCATCATATCGGAATTCTTTGTAATTGGTGATATTTGAGGAAATCACCTGGGTTTTTGCCTGACGGCAAATATTTGGTTTTGAATATCCGTCGTTATGCACCAATTTCAAACTGATGTATCTGTACGTTTATTTTATAAAATGAGATATAACCTTTTGAAATTATGTCTTTGACATTTACCTATATCAGTTGATGGTCAGATAATGTGCATTCAACAATGAAGTAATTCTTTTTAACCATAGTAAAGTTTTCAACCTACGATGCACAGGGTTTGAGTTATTAAACTCAGTGGAGTTATACAGAGTATTGTATGGTGTCCGTTAGGACAAAGGGTTTGGTACTCGTACTATATTCTGCTTACTTATGACTTCTCCAGTTTTAGACAAGTATTTCGTTGAAATACAATGTCTAAGTTTTGAGAAGTTATAGGTATAAGAATAAAGTAGAGAACCATATGTTGCAAAGTATCAGGATTCTTCAAGGTGATCGAAGATGTAGATACTTGTGCTAGGTATTCCGTTGATAGTAATGGTTTTGAAAACTTGCTTCTCTTTCAGATTACTCATATGTGGATGCATTCCTTGATGAGTAATGTTGATTGGCCTCCTTCATTTAGTTGATATGCACTGGAGATAGCTACATGATTTTGAATCTGGTTCCAATTAAATTAGTGCCTTTAATTCTATATGGATATAGAATGGATTCATATCTTAACGATGTTAAGGTATATGGAGTTGTCCGACTGATACTTAAAACCAGAATATGGACAAACTCTAGGCACGTTTCAGTAATGATAGTTTATAGGTTATCTCAGGATTTGACGAGGGTTAACATTCTACCATCTGGAAGATCAATAGTTATATTTTTCTTGACTCGCCACCAATTTTAGTAAAATTGATTCTTTTCATAAAACATTAGTGGGAGTATAGTAGAACTGGAAGTTATTCCAGAACTACAAATGATTACTGAAAAATTAGTAGAACCTAAAGATTCGATTGTATTCGACATTCTATTAGCCACTCCGGAGATTTTGGTTGGTTACCTCAGGCACCCGAGAGGTACTTCGGTCTTCTCAGAGACGGTGACAGGGAAGTTCTTGTTTACCCATGTAGGATTCCTAAGCACGACAGCAAGCTTTCGGGTGGCATCATCCATGCCAAATAAAAATTTTGCCATGCTTAAACAACCCTAAACAAGATCTTTAACTAGAGAATCGTACGGAAACGAAATGTAAACAACTTTACTTCTAAGTGATTAGGGATTACAACATTTGTATTCCTCTCCTTCACTTCTATAGCTCCAAGTTGTGGTCCCTTCGCTGCGTCATCGAGCTCCCGGACTCTAGAGAGGCTCTACACGGTGTATGATGCATCCTTGCTTGAAGTCTTCAAATCCAAGATGATCTACGTCGAGGCAACACGAACTCAAGCTTTCACTTCACTTAATATGGAATTAGTGAAGCCAACACACTAAACAATATGGCTAGTATAGAATAGGATGATAAAGTAGGAAGTGGGCTCTCTTTAGTTTTCTTTTTCTCACTTTATTTCATCACATGAAAAAAAAGCTAGCAAGCTTTTGTGAGGAAGAAGAAGATGAACAAGTGATGAATGAAGAGAATGAGGTTAGAAATGCAACCATGTGCTAAGTATGTCATGGCTAACTCATGTAGAGAATAAACCATGGCTAGTGATTAGGGTTAGGTTAATAAATATCTTAGAAATATCAAAATTGGCCGACTCAGTCAATGGCAATCCAAACTCATGACTAATTCTCTACAATTTTGAATTAACTAAAATAATTAAAATCTAACCATAATCACACATCATGGTGTGATTCTTATAAATCCTAGTTGCATGTATAACCTACCAAGTTACAATTATACATATCACATATATATAATTTTGTAACAAAAGAAAAGAATACGATAAACATATATCACATATATGTTAAATGTATCCAAATGTGAGAAAAATAAATACTTAAGTGAGCAAATATTAGTTAATGTAATTTAATATATCAAATATATAATTATACATTAAATTATCGAATCAACACTTGATCTAATAATCCAGCTATATCACATATAACCGACTAATATAAAATGTATCATTTCATCGAATCAACACTTGATCCGATGACCCAGCTATATCAAATATAACCGGCCGATATCACATATCATGAGAATAGAATACGGTATCACATACACGTATCAATCTCTGTCTCGCACATATCACATATGCGCTCCTACTCTGTTTCTCCTGATCCAGGAAACCTCTGTGTAGGACTCTAAAGACTCGTCAATACGCCGGCAGTAGCTGATGATCATATCAAACACCCACAAGCTGCAAGCGATCAGTTGAACGTAACAGCCACCCGGGTATTAAGTGATCAGAAGATCAACAATCAAGCCTGCACACACTCCTGTGAATGCAATCAGTAACACTACCGTACAGTCCGGTCTCTTCGTCTGATATGTCGCATATCCAGTCTAGGGGTGGTAAACGTCAGACCCCAGTAACCGATAAGTCGTGTCGATGTGAGGCTCATAACGGGTTGAGAAACTACAGATAACAATTACCAGTGGATCTCCATATCAGCCTTGGCTAGGGACTTCTTGTTATAGCCAATCGAGCACAGTACAACATCAACCCCCAAAACCGGGAGAGACGAAACCCCTCCTATCTCTCATTTCCTCCATATGATTCGGGACTGTACCCAAAAGCCACAGTTTTGCATGTTCTCATGAACGTGGTGTTAGTTGTATGTATGCCCTAGAGGCCGGTATTGTACAGATGATGTATATTATATTGGATGCTTGGACATATATAGAGATGACTTTCTTGCTCGACATGATAGTATGCTATCTGGTTGCTCTTTATCTTAACATGTACACTAGTCTCTTTATACTGTCTTATAGTTACATGTTGGTAAAGCCCTTAGGATTTGTACTTGACTACCTGGACTATGATGCAGATCATACTAGTGGGGACATGGTAGTCCATAAGTACATCCTTCAAGGTCCCTAGTCGTGGGTGTATCGAGACGGGGCATCGATATACCAGAGTAGACTAGCGTATACGCTTCTCGACCCATGAGATGGGCGATGGATGATCCCATATCCATTGGTGTTTGACATCAGAGATGGTGTACGGGTGCTCAGTGAAGACTGGGTACACTGGACGGACTCGCCGAGAACTCCCAGATGGTATTATACCTCACGTCAGATGGCAGTTCTCAGGTGACACTTGTACAGGTTAGTCTGTAGACCCGAGATCGTCATAAAGTCTTGTGTGATTCCTACTGTGCTTTGATCTCCACCTTACCACGTCCATGAGGGCATGCAAAACGGTGGTCTTTGGGCACAGTCCCGAGTCACATGGAGGCAATGAGCGATAGGAGGGGTTTCGTCTCTCCCGGTATTGGGGGTTGATGTTGCGCTGTGCTCGATTGGCTGTAACAGGGAAGTCCCTGGCCAGGGCTGATCAGAGATTTGCTGGTAAGTGTTACCAGTAGTTTCTCGACCCGTTACGAGCCTCACATCGGCATGACTTATCGGGTTATTGGGGTCTGACGTTTACCACCCCTAGACTTGATATGCGACGTATCAGACGAAGAGACCGGACTGTATGGTAAGTGTTACTGGTCGGATTCGCAGGAGTGTGAGCGGGCTAGCTCGTCGATCTTCTGATCGCTCAATACCCGGGTGGCCGTTACGTTTAGCAGACCGCTTGCGGCTTGTGGGTGCTTGATATGATCATCATCTGCTACCGGCGTATTGACGAGTCTTTAGAGTCCTACACAGAGGTTTCCTGGCTCAAGCGAAACGAAATAGGAGCGCATATGAGATATGTGCAGGACCGAGAATAATGCGTGTATGTGATACCGCATTTCATTCTCGCGATATATGTTTCGATTGGTTATATTCGATATGACCTAGTTATCGAATCATTGATTCGATAAATCGATACATTGGATACTAGTCGGTTGTATGCGATATAACCGGATCATTGAATCAAGTGTTGATTTAATGATTTAATGTATAATTATATATTTTATATATTGCTTTACATTAACTAGTATTGGTTCACTTTAAACGGATTACTCTCACTTGATGTACATGTTGTATATGTGATATACTTTAGTGCACATCTTTGTATCATGTTTGATGATACTTGATCATTTGGTTAAATGCATAGAATTAAACCATGGTTAATTGGGTCATTAGGGTTTTGCTTTATCATTTATTTATTTGATTATTTATTTAGAAATGAGTTATGATAAGAATGGTGGCTAAGTTTGTTTTATGTTGAAGCTTCATGAAGCCTTGACTTTATGCAACCATTCTTGTCCTCATGCTTAACCCTAACTCTCAAAATGACCATGGTTTATTCTCTACACTTAACCTTGGTTTAGATATGATAAGTATTGATTTAAATTTATTTTTATCATAACACTTATCATATATTTTCTTGAGCTCCATCTTCTTCTTCAAGAAAAGCTCAAGGTGCATCAATGGCAACTTGAGCTAAAGTGAGATAAATCCAATTCTAAAGAGAACCCACCTCCTATTTCTTCACCCTCTACCTCTTGCCAAGTTGTTTTGGGTGTTTACTTCACAAGTTTCACAAGTTTGTGAAGTCGGAGTTTGAACTTGCGAAGCCTCGAGGTAGATCGTCTTTGACACAAAGCCGACGACCTATTCCGCTTGTTTTCCCGATGAAGCCGATGATCGAGTCGAGGATTCATGATGGACAGCGAGGGCATGACCACGTGGAGCTAAGGAGGTGGAAATCCGGATCTACAAAGGTTGTAGCATCTCAACTTTAGTTAAAGTGTTAACTAGTTTGTAGTTTCGCCTAGAATTCTAGCAACGATCCGTTAACTAGGGTTTCTCGGCACCATAATTTTGTAAAATGGCATGGTTGATGCTTTGTGAGACCTCTATAGTGTGCCTAGGAACCCTACACGTGGTAAGGTGGAAACCAAAGCACGGTGGGAATCACACAAGACTCTATGACGATCTCGGATCTATAGACTAACCTGTACCAGTGTCAACAGAGAACTGCTATCTGACGTTAGGTGTAATACCATCTAGGAGTTCTCGGCGAGTCCGTTCAGTGTACCCAGTCTCCACCGAGCACCCGTATACCATCTTTGATGTCAAACACCAATGGATGTAGGATCATCCATCGCCCATCATATGGGTCAATATGCGTATACGCTAGTCTACTCTGGAGTATCGATGCCCTGTCTCGATACACCCTCAATTAGGAACAATTATAGGATGTACTCGTGGACTACCCTGGCCCCACTAGTATGATCTCTATCATAGTCCTAGTGGTCAAGTACATATCCTAAGGGCTTTATCAACATGTGAGAGCAAGACAGTAACACAATACAAGTCAACATGTTAAGACAAAGTGAAACCAGATAGCATACTATCATGCTGAGCAAGAAAGTCCTCTCTATATATATCCAAGCATCCATTACAATATACATCATATGTACAATAATGGCCTCTAGGGCATATACATAACTAACAATCTCATACTTTTACTAAGGCCAGCTGTTGTAGTATCTCATACCCAACATCCCGAAGAGTCTCTCAAACTGTATCTGGGGTATGGCCTTCGTGAGCGTATCCGCAGTGTTGTCCTTCGTGTCAACTCTCCTGACCTCGATCTCCCGGCGATCAACTATCTCCCGGATCAGGTGATACCACCTCAGAATATGCCTGGATCTCTGATAGGACCTGGGTTCCTTGTCCAAAGCCACAGCTCCATTGTTATCACAATACAAAGGTATTGGATGCTCAATGGACGGAACCACTCCAAGTTCGTTTATGAACTTCTTCATCCAGACAGCTTCTTTGGCAACATCGTTGGCAGTGATGTATCCAGCCTTCATCGCCGAGTCTGCTACGGTTTCCTGTTTGGAACTCTTCCAACAAACCGCCCCTCCATAAAGGGTAAAGACAAATCCTGAGTGCAACTTAGAGTCGTCCTTATCACTCTGGAAGCTCGAATCGGTAAAGGACTCCACTTGGAGGTCTCCGTTACCATACACCAAGAACATCTCTTTAGTCCTTCTCAAGTACTTGAGAATGTTCTTCACAGCTGTCCAGTGACTCTCTCCTGGATCTGCTTGATACCTACTCACTACACTTAGTGAGTATTCTATATCGGGTCTAGTACATAGCATCGCGTACATGATAGAGCCTACTGCCGAAGCATAGGGTATCCCTTGCATGCGAGCTCTTTCTAAATCAGTCTTAGGATACATCTCTTTGGAGAGAGTGAGTCCAGAGATCGTGGGTAAATTCCTACGCTTGGATTCTTCCATATTAAACCTCTTTAGTATGATGTCAATGTACCTGGATTGGGACAATCCCAAGATGCAGGAGGCATCACCTAGATCTTTCATTGAGAATATTTATGATAAGAAGATCTTGACCGAGTGCAGCATAGGAACATCATTTCGTTTCAAGAGTATGTCATCCACGTACAATACGAGGAAGACAACCTTACTCTCTGCCATCTTATTGTATATACAAGGTTCATCTACATTCTTGATGAAGTCAAACTCCTTGACTACCATATCAAAATAGATGTTCCAACTCCGCGATGCCTGCTTTAACCCGTAGATGGATTTAAGCAGCTTGCATACCTTCCTGCTGCTCACACTGTCAATGAAGCCCTCTGGTTGAGTCATGTACACGCACTCTTCTAAATCACCATTTAGAAAGGCGGTCTTAATATCCATTTTCCAGATTTCGTAGTCATGGTATGCAGCAATGGCAAGTAGGATCCGGATGTACTTAAGCATAGCCATTGGAGAAAAGGTTTCATCATAATCCACACCTGGTCGTTGACGAAAACTTTTTGCAACAAGTCTAGCTTTGAAAGTCTCAACTTTTCTATCTACACCAAGTTTCTTCTTAAAGATCCATTTGCTTCCAATGGGTTTTACCCCTTCAGGAGAAACTTCCAAAGTCCATACTTTGTTGGTGTACATGGATTCTATCTCAGATCGCATTGCATCCAGCCACTTCACAGAGTCCCCATTCGTGATGGCCTGCTCGAAGCTAGTCGGGTCATCATCTTCCATGATGCCGTCCTCGCTCCCACCATCAATGAGAAAACCGTAGTATCTCTCAGGTAGATGAGAAACCCTACTAAATTGGCGGAGAGGCTGAGGTTCGTTGGGAGCTATCGAATCCTCTGGTTCCACCAAATCGTCAGTTGTAGCCTGTGCTGCTGGAACTTCTTCCAGTTCTAGCTCATTACCACTAATTTGTTTCCTAAGAAAACCCTTTTCTAAGAAGGTGGCATGTCGAGAAACAAACACCTTTTGTTCCTCGGAGTGGTAGAAGATATACCCTCGCGAATGCTTGGGATATCCTATAAACTTGCACAGAACTGACCTTACCTCGAGTTTGTCCGGATTTTGTGTTTTCACATATGTCGGACAACCCCATATCTTAACATAATTAAGATATGGTCTCTTTCCTTTCCATATCTCATATGGAGTGGTAGGCACAGATTTGGTGGGAACCATATTCAATAGGTCTGCAGCTGTCTCCAGTGCATGTCCCCAAAAGGAAATAGGTAACTCAGTGGTGCTCATCATAGAGCGCACCATATCTAATAGGGTGTGATTCCTCTGTTCCGATACACCGTTGTGCTGTGGTGTATAGGGTGGAGTAAGCTGAGAGAGAATCCCATTCCCTTTTAGATAGTCCCGGAACTCATTGCTCAAGTATTCTCCTCCTCGATCAGATCGAAAGATCTTAATGCTTTTACCTATTTGGTTCTCTACTTCGTGCTTATATTCTTTGAATTTCCCAAAAGCTTCAGACTTGTGTTTCAATAGGAACACATGTCCGTATCTTGAGAGATCGTCGGTGAATGTAATGAAGTATAAGGAACCATTCCTGGCATGTGTAGACATGGGATCACATACATCACCGTGTATCAGTCCCAAGAGTGCAGTAACTCTTTCTCCGTGTCCACTAAACGGAGTTTTGGTCATCTTGCCTTTGAAACAGGACTGGAAAGTTTCATAAGATGAAAATTCGAACGGATTCAAATATCCATCCTTATGTAACTTAGCTAGTTGTTTCGCATTGATGTGACCTAGTCTACAATACCATAAGAATGATTCGTTCATTTCTGAACTCCTTCTCTTGTGTGTGTTTTGTATGTTAAGAACTGTACTTTGATTTAGAATGTATATGCCATTATTTAACGAGCCTGATCCAATCAACTTTTGATTCAGGAAGATGCTCATAATATTATCCTGTACTACAAAATTATATCCTTCTTTACTTAATAAAGAAACTGATATAAGATTGCATATCAGGGTCGGTATGTAATAGCATTCGTTTAGAATAAATGTAATACCATTTGGTAATATAAGGTGATATTCGCAAACTGCTTTGGCTGCAACATTTACGCCATTCCCTACTCTTACGGAATGATCACCCTTTTCCATTTCTCTACCTTTCTTTAGCCCATGTAACATATTATATATGTGGGATCTTGATCCGGTATCTAATACCCATGACGTAGAGTGAACAGAGAAACGGTTCTCGATAACAAACACACCCGAAGAAGATACATCAACATGCTTGTTCTTCGTTTAAGCGGCATGGGAATCCAGATATTCCCCTATTTCCTGCTCAGTCTTATAACAATTATAAGAAAGAACGAAACCAACGTTCCTCTGCTCATTATAACAAGCGGGTTCGGTCAATACATCCATAGTATTATCTTGATTAAGGCCTGACATGGTCACTACCTGGAGAGAGAGAGAAGAAAACACTTTAGCGTATGCTCTTACAAGATTAGATTGGTTATTATCTTATCTAATCAGGATGGCTCCCACTGTTCTAATCAAATCCTCCTTCAAACCCTAAAAGGTAAGACTAGACGGGATTAATTACACTTTACATGTTCGACAATCTTTCAGCCAGGCCAGTGTTGGTACTTTGAGTGAGGTTCCCCGTTCTTTTGCACGGTCCTAATTAAAATAAACCTCGATTTCCTAGAGGCATAACCCCATTAACACCTTTCTAGACACCTACTTGATCGGCTAATTGTAATGTGTAAAACTCTTCCAGGAGTAACTCTTACTCGCAGTGGGTATCGGGATCCAACTATCTCAAAGAAGGTATGCAATCTTATTGCAAATTTCAACACTTGAAATTCCCGATAATACTTTTTACCCCTAGCGTCCTATGACCTTGACGCAGGCCAAACAACCCATAGTCTGCTAGTCAAGTTCAACCCGTGCATTTCCTGATTGAATTAAACCCACCCGTACGACCCTTGACGCAGGCCAAACAACGCCGTACGAATACCCTAATCCAATCACATCTCATGCTACAGATAAGTACTAATCAGCTACCGTACACTATGCCTTGAAGCAGGCTAAACTACCGTAGCACGAATACTAAATATTATTTATCTGAAATGACGGAGGGTTACGACAGGTTTTTCAGAAAACCTTTTGCGTAATAAACTTGATATCGTTGTAGAAACAAGTGGTTTTGAAAAGGAGTGTTTTTTAGGCTTTTACTAGTTTTGTTAAAGAGGTAACTCCCGATGAAGGGATTTCGGCTCTTTCTTTATCGAATAAGGTGCAGGATATTTCACAAATACCGCTATTTAAAGCAAGAACTATAGAAGCAATCAAAAACAAAACCGAGTGAGTTGTAGTATCTGCTAGTTTTGCTAAAGAGGTCACTCCCGGTGAAGGGATCTCGGCTCTTTCCTTATCGAATAAGGTGCTGGATATTTTTCAAGGAATACCGCTATGCAAAGCAAAAACTAGAGCTACCCTTTTTGAAAATTTGATTCTACAACATCTTTTAGGTTTTTTTTGTTTCATTAATCTCATTAATGACGTCCCATCAATTATGCTTCCTAAGCATCACAAAAGAAACGAAAATACAACGTACGCTTATGCCATCCGCATTCGCCACAGTGTCCCGTTATACACCGTTAGGTTACTTAAATAATGGCATACCGGGGCGGGACTAGCGCGGATGCAAAACATAAGCAACGTTTATTATATATCATATATATAATAATAAAGCATTCGTCTCACGCATATAAAGTGATTACATCACAGAATATCAGCAGCAGAAGATAACATATGAAATATTGGATATACTAGGAGATCCGTCTTTTATTTTGAGCCTGTATATAACACGGATTCCACGGTCGCGACGAATAGTCAAACCCATATCCCTAGACCCCTATGAGAGCAACAAGCAACCCTCATAATTTTAGGGTTAGGATACCCGGTCTCGACTCCTCGAGATGGCCTCCTACTGGACCCTAGAACCCGGTTACTTGTGCTCCCCACCTTGGGTCTATCCTAATGCGGAAAAGTAAATAATATACAATGGTGACATCATCCTTAACCCGGAAGTGCCCCAATAAAAGAATATTACATACATTGAATTTTACATGAATGAAAATGAAAAACTCTCATCTCACATAAAACCCCCGGCTATTCGAATCACGACAATCCAATATAACATATCACAGCAACACATAACATCATATGTCATCAACATAAGTAAATATGCGTATCACAATCGTCGTTGACATATAGCAACGAAAATGGAGATACACCACATATTACACTTACGGTCGCAGGAAAGAAAAATACCAAACTACAACATTTGGAATTCATAATCACCTTAGACATCATAAACCCGAAATACCACATACTTCGCATTTCATGCCTAACAATGAATTCCACATATTGTATCACATTCCAAAAAAACCTAGACGATGTTAAACATTCCGATCGAATCAACAAACACCCAAAATTTCCCAAAAAGCTCAACACTTGAGCGTAGTTTAAAAATACTCAGTACATGCCACAGTACGAATGAACCGGCCGTAGAAGGGTCAACCAATGCCTCATCTGTGGCACCGCGGAACTACCGCAAACCCTAGGGTTTAACGGCGGTTCTTACGGTCACATAATCGAGTTAGGGTTCCTTTCTTCTAGAGGGTCCACTACATTACTTGCATGATTTTTGAATGTTCTTTAACTTTAAAAAAAAATCCAACTCTTGGAAAATTTCCAGCGAGGGTTAAAGTTGGTATTTGATATCCGTTCGAACTTTTTAATACCGTCTAAATAACCTGAAAACAAACTAGAATTATGAACACGAAACACTCCGAATTGCCTCTGTAAAAAGATAACATCACATGTAAATTTAGCAAAAACAAACAATACCTGAAATACCAAACCCCAGATACTGGAACAATATAAAAAATTGAACCCTGAATCCCCTACACTGGCCGAGGTGGCCGGTTTTTCTGCATGTGTGGCCGGCCCAAAAAAGGTGGGTGGGGTTGAATTTTGTACAGTGTTCATATTGTATCTCATACAATATTCACAGATGTTTAAAAAAAATTTGACTCTCAGAAAAATTTCGACAGAAACTAGGGTTTTAAATCGGATGTTTCGGAGTTGTTTCGGTTTCGTAATCCTACAATATCTGTCTAATTCTCTAGCTAGGCTCTGATACCACTGCAGGGTTCCTAAGCATGACAGCAAGGTTTTGGGTTGCATCATCCATGCCAAATAAAAAGTTTTCCATTCTTAAACAACCCTAAACAAGATCTTTAACTAGAGAATCGTACGGAAACGAAATGTAAACAACTTTACTTCTAAGTGATTAGGGATTACAACCTTTGTAGTCCTCTCCTTCACTTCTATAGCTCCAAGTTGTGGTCCCTTCGCTGCGATCATCGAGCTCCCGGACTCTTGAGAGGCTCCACACGGTGTATGGTGCATCCTTACTTGAAGTCTTCATAATCCAAGATGAACTACGTCGAGGCAACACGAACTCAAGCTTTTACTTCACTTAATATGGAATTAGTGAAGACAACACACTAAACTATATGGCTAGTATAGAAGAGGATGATGAAGTAGAAAGTGGGCTCTCTTTAGTTTTCTTTTTCTCACTTTATTTCATCACATGAAAAAAAGCTAGCAAGCTTTTGTGAGGAAGAAGAAGATGAACAAGTGATGAATGAAGAGAATGAGGTTAGAAATGCAAGCATGGGTTAAGTATGTCATGGCTACCTTATGTAGAGAATAAACCATGGCTAGTGATTAGGGTTAGGTTAATAAATATCTTAGAAATATCAAAATTGGTTGACTTAGTCAATGGCAATCCAAACTCATAACTAATTCTCCACAATTTTGAATTAACTAAAATAATTAAAATCTAACCATAATCACACATCATGGTGTGATTCTCAAAAACCCTAGTTGCAAGTATAACCTAGCATGTTACAATTATACATATCACATATATATAATTTTGTAACAAAAGAAAAGAATACAATAAACATATATCACATATATGTTAAATGTATCCAAATGTGAGAAAAAGAAATACTTAAGTGAGCAAATATTAGTTAATGTAATTTAATATATCAAATATATCATTATACATTAAATTATTGAATCAACAATTGATCCAATAATCCGGGTATATCACATATAACTGACTAATATAAAATATATCATTTTATCGAATCAACACTTGATCCGATGACCCGGCTATATTACATATAACTGGCGGATATCACATATCGCGAGAATAGAATACGGTATCACATACACGTATCAATCTTGGTCCCACACATATCACATATGTGCTCCTATTTCGCCTGAGCCAAGAAACCTCTGTGTTGGACTCTAAAAACTCGTCAATACGCCGGCAGTAGGTGATGATCATATCAAACACCCATAAGCTGCATGCGGTCAACTAAACGTAACAGCCACCCGGGTATTGAGCGATCAGAAGATCAACAAGCAAGCCCGCACACACTCCTGTGAATCTAATCAGTAGCACTATCGTACAGTCCGGTCTTTTCATCTGATATGTCGCATTTCCAGTCTAGAGGTGGTAAACGTCAGACCCCAGTAACTGATAAGTCATGTCGATGTGAGGCTCATAATGGGTCGAGAAACTACCGATAACACTTATCAGTAAATCTCCATATCATCCCTGGCCAGGGACTTCCTGTTATAGCCAATCGAGCACAGCGCAACATCAACCCCCAATATCGGGAGAGATGAAACCCCTCCTATCGCTCATTATCTCCATGTGATTCGGGGCTGTACCCAAAAGACACCGTTTTGCACGTTCTCATGAACGTGTTAAGGTGGAAATCAAATCACAGTGGGAATCACACAAGTCTCTATGACGATCTCGGGTCTACAGACTAACCTGTACCAGTGTCACCAGACAACTGCTATCTGACGTTAGGTATAATACCATCTAGGAGTTCTCGGCGAGTCCGTTCAGTGTACCCAGTCTCCACTGAGCACCCGTATACCATCTTTGATGTCAAACACCAATGGATGTGGGATCATCCTGTTGGAGATAGTGCCCTCAGAGTCAATTATTGGATCACAGGCACGTGATTGCAATGATTGAGGGAGGACCTATCCCGGTAGGACAGTCTTACTCGAGATGATAGTATGTTATCTGGTTTATCTTTATCATCGTGTACTGCTTTAGGTGACCTGACATGTCGCTATTACACGTTGATAGAGCCCCTAGGATTCTTGCTTGATTACCAGCAGTATGATGGCGATCATATACGTGGGAGCTGGTAGTCTATAAGCACATCTTTAAAAGGTCCCTAGTCGTAGGAGTTTCGAGACAGGGCATCGATACTCCATTAGTAGACTAGTGTATACAGTCGAGACCCTGACGAGGGGCGGTGGCCGGTCTCACAAACCACTGGTGTCAGTTGGTTCACCTAAGATGTATACAGGTGCTCATTGGGTTATGAGTACACCGGACAGGACTCGCCGGGAACCTGCTAGTTGGGATTATACCATACGTCAGATAGCAGTTCCCAGGTGACATGTGTACAGGTTAGTTCATCGACCTGAGATCGTCATTTGTCTCGTGTGAGTTCCCACTGTGCTTTGATTACTACCCTACCACGGCTCAAAGGAGTCGTGCAAACAGGTTTTAGTTGGGTACAGTCCCGAGCCACATGGAGGCAGTGAGCGGATCTTCAGGGGTTCGTCTCTCCCGGTATTGGGGGTGAGGTCGCGCTGTGTCCAGGAGAGCCATTACGCAAAGCCCTCGGCCGAGGCAGGAGATTTACTGGTAGGTATTCCAGTAGTATCTCAAGGCGTTCTGGGCTACACTCCAACACGACTTGTACCGCCTTTGGGGGGTCTGACTTTTACCAACCCCCTAGGCCCGCCATGCGATGCTCATAGACGAACGGACCGGACTGTACGGATATTGTCACTGACAGGCTCAGTAGGGTGTCAGGATGAGTTCGCTCGTCGACGTCCCTTTTGGTCAATAGCTGGTGGCCCGTTACGTATTAGCTTATACCTCTGACGTGCTAGTGGTTAAATCCACAGCCATAGTATTGACGAGTCTTTAGAGTCCACCACACTTTCAGTTACTCAAGCTTTCGGGCGAAACGCTGTAGAGGCCGTATGGAGATATGGCAGGGTCCGATCAGACACGTGCGGTATTGCATGGGTCAGGATCGGACGGTTTTTACTAATGGCCGTATGGATATATGGCAGGGTTCGATCTGATACGTGCGGTATTGCACGGATCAAGATCGGACGAACATTACTAGCCGGCTTTGGTTTAAGCCGGATCCTAGTTTAGTACAGTATAGATTTTGTCTCATTGCATTTGTATCCGGTCGGAATACAGATGCGGGTGTGTATGCACAGTATCGGGGTTTTCCTGTAATTTATTACGGGACCAGTTTTCTGGAGTTGCCAGTTTGCATTCCGTTCCGGCCGGTTTTCCTTTGTTCTTTCCCGGCCGGACTTTTCCGATGGAGGGGGTTATTTGCAAGTTTGCAAATAACACTTAGTGGAGGGGTTTCTTGCATATGCTTTGATTATGATGGCATCTTTTCTTTTACACCATCACTTGCATTAATTGTGATAAGAGAGAGTATGGTTTGGATGTAAGATTATTATGATGATGTTTTGTTTGTGGTCACCTCTTGCTTTATCCTACACTCACCTCCCTTCATGATTTGTTTTTGCCCTCCACCATTTCCACATAAGTTTGGCCGGCCACTATGGTTGAGGAGGAGAGAAATTTCCATTTTGGTGTGACACAAATTTCTTCATCTCATTCTTCTAGTTTTGGAAAAATGAAAGCACCATTTTCCCTTAACCTTATTCCTCCATCAAGGCAACTACAAACCCCAAATGAGACAAGCATCATCTACACTACATTCTACAGCAAAGCTTGGGCACGTCGACTAGCCAGCTTCGTGCCCGAGTTGCCTCGGTATTGAGGTAGGAGCCCATAAAAGACGCAGACGATGTGGTGTCCTTCCGGCAAGGAGGCGACGACCGGAGTTTCCGCGGGAGATCGTGACGACGACGAGAAGACCGGAGGACTCGGATCACTCGGTATATCTCTCACCCTTTCTTTTGTTAGCTAGTATCGGTTAATGGTTACGATCCGGGTATATTGTCCACGGTAGCGCCAGTTTAAAAGTTAAGAAAATTTTGATTCCGCATTTTGGCCTCGGATAGACGGCCGGGGCGCTGCCGTGGCGCAACATGGTATCAGAGCCACGCCATTAACCTTGTCTAGCTTGTTCTAATGTGTTTTACTTATCCGATCGACCAAAATTCCAAAAACCGCGTTTTGCATGCATCAGTTTTCTGTCGATTTTTTCCGGGCTCGAAAAATTTTTCAGGTGATTGCAGAATGATGTACAGAGAATCCTAAGAACACTGCAAAAATTTGGAAGCTTGATCATTCCGTACGACCGCGGAACCGCGGCAATGACCCCTTGTTTGCCGCGATTCCGCCGCAGTATATTTGCTTCATTTGGCCAACTTTTTGCAGTGGGCTTTTGGGCTTAAGATAGGGGTTTTGGAATATTAAAATTGGGCCCAGAATTTCTGTGAGTGCTACAGTATTACTTGGGGGCCCACTTGTTAATTTTTGATCGATTGGATATTTTAAAAACATTATTTCACAGTATTTACATTATATCTGCGACCGTGAATATCACTTGATCGGTAAATCCTGTCTAACTGCTATAGCCCGGTTAGACGGATTTGCGAACGTGATTTTCACGTTGATGTTCTGTGTTTATGCTGTGTTGTTGCGGATCAGTCGTGGGGGATAGCCTGGATGCAATGCTAGTATTGTTTTGTTTTATATGTACATTTGATATTGCGGGGCGAGCGTCCGACATGTGGACTGCCGTCACTGCCTGTTTGTATTATTCTTTTGGGGCACGGCCTGGTTGCGGTCGATGTACCCGTTGTATGTATATTTTACTTTCTGTACTAGAATTACCCCGCGGAAGGGTGCACGGATAGCCGGGTTCTAGAGGGCAACGGGCCCGTATCTCATGGCATTGAGACGGAGGGGGCTTCACTCTAGGATTGGCGGGCTATTCGCCGCACTCGTAGGGGGTACAGGTTGACCCAGGAGGGGTGCCCAAGTTACCGGATTCCGTGAAGTGCTGGGTGGTCCATTCACGGTGCTGGAAGGGGCTGCCTCGCTTCAGGTTTTGGCGGGTGACTTGCCGCACCCGTAGGGGTCTAGGTTTTCATTGCACAGGCTATCCACACGACCAGGGGAACGTCGGGTTTCAGCAGCGGCTCTGTGAAACCCGGGGATCCCAGATATCTGTATTGTTCTATGATGCTGTATATTTCTGTGATGTTGCCTTTTATCACGCCTTGAGCGAATATTATATATTGGTATATATATTAGTAGATGTTGTATATGTTTTACATCCGCGCTAGTCCAGTCCCCGCTCTGTCGTTAGTTAGCTAACCTAACGGGTAATGACGGGACCCAGTGGCGAATGCGGATGGCATATACGTACATCAGTATATTTTCGTTCTTTGTGGTGTGATCATATGATGGGACTGCGTTGATTCGGATCAATGCAAGAAAAACAAACCTATTCTGATGTTGTTGGAACATTTTTCAAAAAGCTGTTATTGCAAGAACGTTCACTTTTGTTTTGCATCGTGGTATTCATTTGGAATATCCTGCTCCTCAGTCGATGAGGCAAGGGCCGAGATCCCTTCACCGGGAGTGACCCCTTGGACAGAAGTTTGCGTCAGGGCATTAACTTCACTATAGCCGATTACTTTTGCTTTGCATCGTGGTATTCAGTTGGAATATCCTGCACCTCATTCTACGGGGAAAGAGCCGAGATCCCTTCACCGGGAGTGACCTCTTTAGCAAAGGTTTTCGTCACTATATTTTTATAAAAGGCTATGCAGTTCCTTCAACGATATCAAGTTCATTACGTTAAAAGTTTTTCGCCAAAAACCAGTCGTAGCCTTCCGTCATTTCAGATTAGTATTACTTAGTATTCGTGCTGCGTATGTCGTGCTTAGCCGAGGCGTAGTGTTCGGTAGCTATGTAGTGCTTTTCTGTTGCATGGATATGAGATTGGTTAGGACAGTCGTGCGGTCATTTTGGCTCAGTCAAGGATTCGTGCGGGTGGGACTAATGCAATCAAGATAATGACGGGTTGAACTTGACTAGGATCCTTTGATATGTTGGCTCAGTCAAGGTCACTTGGGTCCTAGGGGTAAAAATCACATCGGGAGTTTCAAAAGAACTGAAACTTGCCAGATATGCGCATACCTTCTGGAGTGTGGTGACGTGAGTGGATTCCGTCACGTTATCATGCGATGATAGTTGGATCCCGATTCCCATTGATGAGTTGGTTTACTCCTCGGGTGATCCCGACTAATTCTTCTTTCAGGTTTGGGGAAGAATTTGAGGTTACAGTGGGAGGTTTCCAGATTAGATAAAGTGATAACCATTCTGATCTAGGTTAGAGTGCACGCTGAGTGTTTCTTTTCTCTCTCTCTTTGGCAGCGACCATTGACCCGACCCTGGACTATGACTCAATGACCAAGTTGACCGAACCTTCTTAACACAGGCTTTTGGATTGTCAGAGTTGCAAGCCTCATTGCCACTCCTACTTTTACCCTTTTCTCCAGGACACCCCGTATTACTACGAACGTCCACTTCCATTGGACAAAACCATCGTATGGTTATATACGAACTCGAAGGACTTCGAGGATGGTTTCTGGTTCTGGAGAAAACGGATAGGATTATTCAGTTGTCTTTTCCTTTTTGCCTCCTCTCAAGTTACGAGTACTCCTTAGTTTAGGAGATAGTACACCTATTACGCAAATTGGATAGTCTTCTTCCAAACTTTAGGCTGGTGCCGAACAGTGGGGAATGAAGAAAACCAATTAGCATAACGATGGTGTGCAGAAGGTATTAAGATTAAGACAAAGCAAGGGATTAGTAAGAGGGCAAAGTAAATTGCAACTGATATTCACGACCAAACCAAGTATTTCTTCGCCAATCCTAAATCACCTTTGTATTTCTCCAGGACACTCCGTATCACTACGAAGACCCACAGTTTATTGGATACTCCATCGTATGGTTATATACGAACTCGAAAGGAACTTGTTCCAGTTCGGGGATGGATTCTGGTCCAGGAGAAATAGGAATAAGGTTTATTCGGTTGTCTTTTATCTTCACCTTCTCTCGCATTGCGAGTGCTCCTAGGACTAGGACAGTACACCCATTATGCTTATTGGATAGTCTTCTTCCAAACCATAGGCTGGTGCCGAACGGTAGGGAAGGAAGAAAACCATTTGGCCTAAGGGGTGTGCAGAAGGTAATGACTAAAGACATATAAAGAGATTTGGAGAGGTGGCAAAGAATTATACGGTTATAGTTGTGAATCTGGATAATGGTAGAGGCATTACTAGGAATACCAGGATACCCCATCGAAACATTTCAATGTTTCAGTTCAACTGTGTACCGTTAAAGGAAAACTGATTTCCCGATTAGACACTTGCTCCAGGGTATGTATTTACCAAGATTGATTCTCACATCTGTATGGTTTTACAGATGATGAGTGGGAGTAAGTTATTGGGAATTAGGTGACCATCCTCATTATATCGGGATTCGTTGTAATTGGTGATATTTGAGGAAGCCACCTGGGTTGTTTGCCGGTCGGCAAATATTTGGTTTTGAATATCCGTTGTTATGCACCAATTTCAAATTGATATATCTGTACGTCTATTTTCATAGAGTGAGATATACCGTTTGATATTATGTCGATGACATTTACCTATATCAGTGGATGGTTAGGTAAGGAGCATTAAACAGCGGTGTAATTCTTCTTAACCATAAGTACAGTTTTCAACCTACGACACATAGTAAATGAGTTATCAGACTCAAGGGACTCGTACAGAGTATTGTACGTTGTCCAGCGTCCATCAGGATAGAGGGGTTGGTCCTCATACTATATTCGGTTTACTCATGACTTCTCTAGTTTTTAGACAGCTGTTTCGTGCAAACACAGGGTCTGAATTTTGAGAAGTTATAGGTATTTGAATAAAGTAGAGAACCAAGTATTGCAAGTATCGGGATTCTTCAAGATGATCGAAGATGTAGATACTTGTGTGTGGTATTCAGTTGATAGTAATGATAAAGAGAAATTGCTTCTCTTTCAGGTTACTCATAATTGGAAGCATTCCTAAGTTGAGTAACGCTGATCGGCCTCCTTCCATTTAGTTGTCATGCACTGGAGACAGCTGCATGATTTGAATCTGGTTAAATTAAATCAGTGCCTCTGTTTCTATATTGGGTATAGAACAGTTCATATCTTAACGATGTTAAGATACGGGGAGTTATCCGGCTTATGATTAAAACCAGACACTGGAAAACTCAAGGCGCGTTTCTGTAATGGCTGTTTGTGGGTTAACCCAGGCTATGACGAGGGTTGACTTTCTACCATCTGGAAGATCAATAGTGATATTGTTCTTAACTCGCCACATTTTAAAAAAGAAATGGTTATTTTTCAGAAAACAGTAGTGGGAGTATGGTAGAACTGGAAGCGATTCCAGAACCGCAAATGATTACTGAAGATTTGATAAGGAACCTAAAGATTCAATCTGATTTGACATTCCATTGGCCACTCCGCAGATAAGGTGGGTAACTTCAGGCACCCGAGAGGCACTCCGGTAGCCTCAAGGACGGTGACAGGGAAGTTCTTGTTTACCCACACTTGCCATTGTTGTTGTTCCAGGCTGCGAGACCCGGCAGGAGGATGAGTATAGCGTCGTTCTAAACTAGCTTTAGAAGTGCACGTCTATATGACTCTGCCAGAGGGTTGTCGTAGTCAGTGGGAGCAGCGGAAGCATTGGTGGACATCAGGCTTATGTCTATTTATAGATTAAAGCAGATATAGCGGAGATAGATCATCTATTTCTGATGTGACAGTCATAGGTTTGATGTCATCAGAATAGGGGATGGATCTGTTAAGAAGGTAGTAGGGTGTGATGTCCTGGTTTTGGATGACATACACAGAGTAGGAAAAGAAACTCCTATACTACGATCGGTTATACTTTGGTTGTCACACAGTGTTTTCTCCATACAGGACTTGGATATTATATCAGACATTCTGGTTACTAGATCTATGGTTTTAGATCTAGATTTGGGTGGTTTCCTAATCTGGGTACCTTGACAGCATTCTATAAGTATTTAAAATGGACGACTCCTGGCATAGTAGTGTACCTGCAGGTGATGGAGTCACCCTCTCTAAAGGTGTCTTACAGACTAAAGGGGAGAGGGATACGCATGATTGACAGATCACTTGCTTAGGCAATTGAGTCAATCATGAGATGTCAAGTACCACACCAGATGTTGTTCTTGCAGTAGGTGCAATAAGTTGATATTAATCCAATCCTGGAGAAACAGTCGGAAGCAGTTTTAGAACATAAGTTGATGTTCTAGGGATGTGATAACGACAGCCTCTTTTAGGAGACGGTTATCATTCCAGGCTTCCAAGGTGACATGGATGGCAGAGTGGCTGTCAGAGTTATAGTTTCTCCTTCTGACGAGGGGCAGTATTTTGGACAGGTGGTCCAAGGCGATACTGAGGGAGGCATGGAGCTGGGTATTGATTAAATTCAGTTATCGATACAGTCTAAGAAGTGTTAGTTATATGTATGCCCAAGAGGCCATTACTGTACATTGGATGTATATTGTAGTGGATGCTGGGACATATATAGGGAGGACTTTCTTGCTCGACATGATAGTATGCTATCTGGTTGACCTTTACCTTAACGTGTATGCTGATTGTCTCTCTGTTACATGTTGGTAAAGCCCTTAGGATCTGTACTTGACTACCTGGATTATGATGCGGATCATACTAGTGGGGACATGGTAGTCCATAAGTACATCCTTCAAAGTCCCTAGTCGAGGGTGTATCGAGACGGGGCATCGATATACCAGTGTAGACTAGCGTGTACCTTCTCGACCCATACAGATGGGCGATGGATGATCCCATATCCATTGGTGTTTGACATCAGAGATGATATACGGGTGCTCAGTAGAGACTGGGTACACTGGACGGACTCGCCGAGAACTCCCAGATGGTATTATACCTCACGTCAGATGGCAGTTCTCTGGTGACACTGGTACAGAGTAGTCTGTTGACCCAAGATCGTCATAGAGTCTTGTGTGGTTCCCACTGTGCTTTGATTTCCATCTTACCACGTCCAAGAGGGCGTGCAAAACGGTGGTTTTTGGGTACAGTCCCGAGTCACATGGAGGCAATGAGCGATAGGAGGGGATTCGTCTCTCCCGGTATAGGGGGTTGATGTTGCGCTGTGTTCGATTGGCTATAACAGGAAATCCCTGGCCAGGGTTGCTGAGATTTACTGGTAAGTGTTACCAGTAGTTTCTTGAATTGTTATAGACCTCATATCAACATGACTTATCGAGCTATTGGGGTCTGACGTTTACCACCCCTAGGCGAGATATGCGACATATCAGACGATCAGACCGGACTGTACAGTAGTGTTGCTAGTTGGATTCACTGGAGTGTGAGCGGGCTTGCTCATCGATCTTCAGATCGCTCAATACCCGGGTGGCCGTTACGTTTAGCAGACCGCTTGCGGCTTGTGGGTGTTTGATATGATCATCACCTGCTGCCGGCGTATTGACGAGTCTTTAGAGTCCTACACAGAGGTTTCCTGGCTCAAGCGAAACGAAATAGGAGCGCATATGAGATATGTGCGGGACCGAGAATAATACGAGTATGTGATACTGTATTCGATTCTCGCGATGTGACATTGATCGGTTATATGTGATATAGCCGGGTTATCGGATCAAGTGTTGATTCGATAAGTTGTTACTGTGATACTAGCCGGTTATATGCGATATGACCGGATCGTTAAATCAAGTGTTGATTTAATGATTTAATGCATAATTATATATTTGATATATTACTTTGCATTAACTAGTATCGGTTCACTTTATAATGGATTTTCTCACTCGGATGTGCGCATTACATATGCGATATGATTTTTGTGCACTAGATTGTATCATGTTTGATGATACATGCATTTTGGTTAAATGTAAAGAATTAAACCATGTTTTAAGTGGATAATTAGGGTTTTGATTTCCTTATTCATTTATTAATCTTTTTCTTTTTGGAAAAAGGAAAAAGGAAATGAGAAAATGGTTGCTATTTTGTTTGTATTCTTTGAAGCTTCATGAACTTTGACCATAGCAACCATTTTGTCTTCTTATACAAACCCTAACCATTCATCTAACTTGAGTTAACTCTCTACAATTAACCATGGTCTTGTTATGATAAGGTTTGATTATTCATTTCATTTTTAATTAACTTATCATAAGTATTATCTTTTTCTTCCTCATTTTTTTCAAGTGAAGAAAGCAAAGTCATCAATGGTGATTGATGATAAAGAGTGAGAAATCCAATTCTAAAGTCTACCCACTTCCTATTTCTTCATCCTCTACCTCTTGCCAAGTAATAGAGTGTGTTTACTTCACAAGTTTTTAGGGCTTGGTGAAGGTGGAGCTTGATTTAGCGATGCCTCGACGTAGATCATCTTCGGCATGGACATCGACGACCTAGCTCGCTTTTTCTCCGACGAAGCCGACTCTAGAGCCCGGATTCCTTTTGGACAGCGGAGACGACTTTGTTGCGGAGCTATGGAAGTGGAGCACCGGATCTACAAAGGTTGTATTTCCGATATCTCATTAGTTAAGTTGTTAACTAGATTGTTTTTCGCCTAGATTTCTAGCCAACGATCCGTACACTAGGGGTTTCTCGGCACCATAATTTTTGAAATTGGCATGTTCGATGTCTTGTGAAACCTCTTGAGAGTGCCTAGGAACCCTACAGTGGTATCAGAGCCTAGCTAGACCCTTAGGCGAAGTCCAGACGGAATTTGGAGTCCGATCGAACCGAAAACACGAACCCAAAATAGCTCTCTGGACTTTTTCCAAATTCTGGGATTTTTCGAAATTAAAAATATGTAGAAATATCAGCAGGAATATCTAAGAGTTACTGTGAAGTCGTGTGCCCTAATTCTATTAAAGCGCCGCGTTTCCGCGGCACGAGCATGGCTCGTGCGGCGGAAACGCGGCCTGTTTGTCGTATTATGAGGTGATGTTTGCACAGTAACTCCTATTTGACAGTGCTGGTTTTCCTGGGTATTTTTAATATTTTTTCAAGAGTTGAATTTTCTGGAGTTGTTTTGGGGATTCGGTGTTTCGATCGGAGTATCAAATTTTTTCTGTGTGGCTTTCCGGATAAATTTTAGAATATGTTAAAAAGTTCGACTAGATATAAATACCCAATTTTTCCCCTGTCGGGAAATTTCCAAGTGTTGGATCTTTCCGTAGTTTAACGACATTCTAAGTAGTGCAAGTAACGCGATGGACCCTCTAGAAGACAACAAACCTTAACTCGATTATGTGACCGTCTTGAACTGCCCTTTGAACCTTCGGGTTTGGGGCAGTACGGCGTGCCACATGTAAGGCGTTGGCTTGACCCTTCTACGGCTGGACCGTTGGTACTGAGGCACGAACTGAATGTTGTTAGACTTATTTCATGTGTTGATCTGTATTGGGAAAACTTGGGTGTTTGACTGTTCGATCGAAACATTTAACATTTTCTATTTATCTGGAATGGGATACAATAATTGGAATTCACAAAGAGTTATGAGATAACTGAATAAATGTTATAAACATAGCAGTTTAGTCTCACTTGATCGGTTGCCACGGAATTTTGATGTGATCAAAATTCCGTCGCAATCACGTAGCGTACGCGGATACTCGCCGGGTAAACTTAATAGACAGCCTCACTCCATAGCCCCGACCAAGTGACTGTAGGAGAACCCCGTCGCCGAAAGCATCCGCTCGGGTGCTCGCGGCAGCGGTGTTCCGCCTTGGTGCACTTCGTCGACGGTATCGGGGGTGCAGCCGTCTACTGAAGTTTGCGACGAGCATTCGATCAGGATGTCGGGAATCTTGTTGAATTTCCCGACTTTATATTGAAAAGAGTTTTCGATAATGAGACTGAAATGCGGGGTTTATAATTGTTAGGCATGCGATGTCTAAGTAATTCATTTGGTCAGGCATGCGATGTCTGAGGTGATTGCGGATTCCAACTGTTGTAGTTTTACACTTTCTTTTCTGTGACCGTAAGTGTAATATGTGATATCGCCGGTTTCGTTGCTATATGTCAACGACAATTGGGATGCGCATATTTACTTACGTTGATGACATGTGATGTTATGTGTTGCTGGATATGTTATATTGGATCGTCGTGTTTGAATAGCCGGGGGTTTTTATGTGAGATGAGTGTTTTTCATTTTCATTCATGTAAAAACTTGTATGTAATATTCTTTTATTGGGGCACTTCCAGGTTGCGGAAGTTGTCACCCTTGTATATTATTTACTTTTCCGCACTAGGATAGACCCAAGGAGGAGGGCACAAGTAACCGGTTTCTGGAGTCCAGTGGGAGACCAACTCGAGGAGTCGAGTCCGGGTCTCCTAACTCTAGAATTGGTAGGGTTGCTTGCCGCTCTCGTAGGGGTCTAGGGGTGTGGGTTAGGCTATTCATCACGACCGTGGAATCCGTGTTTTATACTGGCTCGTATTGAAAACACGGACGTCCTAGTATATCCAATATTTCATATGATTCTTCTGCTGCGATATCTGTGATGTAATCATGAGATGTTCTGTGATAGATACAGTATATAGTATATATGATATATTATATAGGCGTTACTTATGTTTTACACCCGCGCTAGCCCTGCCCTGCTCTGCCGTTAGTTACCTAACCTAACGGTGCACGAGGGGACATCGAGGCGAATGCGGATGGCATAAGTGTACGTCGTATTTATCTGTGATGTTTAGGTATTTAAATGATGGGACTTCATTAATGAGATTAATGAAATAAAAGAAACCTAAGATGTTGTAGAATCGAATTTCAAAATAAAACAGGTAGCTACAGTTCTTGCTTTGCACAGCGGTATATGTGATATATCCTGCACCTTATTCGATGAGGAAAGGACCGAGATCCCTTCACCGGGAGTGACTCCTTTAGCAATAACTGGCAGATGCTACACACTCGGTTTGTTTTTTGATTTCTTTTAAGTGTTTTTGCTTTGCACAGTGATATATATGATATATCCCACACCTCATTCGACGAGGAAAGGACCGACGATCCCTTCACCGGGAGTGACTCCTTTAGCAAAACTAGAAAAGCCTAAAAAATACTCCATTTCAAAATTCATTTGATTCTACAACGATATCAAGTTCATTACGCAATAGGTTTTCAGAAAAACCTGTCGTAGCCCTCCGTCATTTCAGATAAGTAGTAGTTAGTATTCGTGCTACGTTTGTTGGCCTGCGTCAAGGCGTAGTGTGCGGTAGCTAACTGGTGCTTATCTGCATAAGCATATGATGTGATTGGATTAGGGTAGTCGTGCGACTTTGTTGGCCTGCGTCAAGGGTCGTGCGGGTGGGTTTAATTCAATCAGGAAATGACGGGTTGAACTTGACTAGCGGACTATGGTTTGTTGGCCTGCGTCAAGGTCATAGGACGCTAGGGGCAAAATATTATCGGGAATTTCAAGTGTTGAAATTTGCAATGAGATTGCATACCTTCTATGAGATAGTTGGATCCCGATACCCGCTGCGAGTAAGAGTTACTCCTGGGAGAGTTTTATACATTACAATTAGCCGATCAAGTAGGTGTCTAGAAAGGTGTCAACGGGGTTACGCCTCTGGGAAAACGAGGTTTACATTAATTAGGTTCGTGCGAAAGAACGGGGGACTTCCCTCAAAGTACCGACACTGGCCTGGCTGAAAGATTGGCGAACTTGTAGTGTGTAATTAATCCCGGCTAGTCTTTCCTTTTAGGGTTTGAAGGAAGATTTGATAAAAAGCAGTGGGAGCCATCCTGATTAGATAAAATAATAACCAATCTATTCTTGACAGAGCGCACGCTGAGTGTTTTCTTCTCTCTCTCTCCAGGTAGCGACCATATCACGCCTTAATCAAGATAATAATACGGATTATTGACCGAACCCGCTTGTTATACTGAGCTGGGGAACGTTGGTCCCGCTCCAACTTATAATTGTTATAAGACCGAGCAGGAAATTGGGGAATACCAGATTTCCCGTGCCGCCCAAACGAAGAGAGTGCATGCTGATGCATCATCTTCGGGTGTGTTCATTATACAGAACTGGTTCTCAGTATCCTCTGCGTCCTGGGTATTTGATACCAGATCAGGATCCCAGATATGTAATCTGTTACATAGGGCTACAGAAAGGTAGAGAACTGAGAACGGGTGATAAGTTTCATGAGGCAGAAAACGGGGCAAGTGTTGCAGCCAAGTCTGTTGGTCACTGTCACCCTGTATTACCAATACATTGATTCTGAACGAATGTTATTAGATACCGAACCTGATATACCAAATTATATCACTCTCTTTGTTAGAAAAGAAAGGATATAATTTTGTATTGATGGAGAATGTTTTGAACATTTCCTATATCAAAAGTTGATCGGTTCAGGCACGTTATCTAAAAGCGTTGATTTTCTAAATCAAACTACAGTTCTTAGTATATGGAACACACACAAGAGGAAGAGTTCAGAAATGAACGAATTCTTCTTGAGGCATTGTAGACTAGGTCAGATCAATGTGACCCGACTAGCTAGAGTTACATTTAGATGCATATTTAAATCAGTTTGAATTTACATCTTGTGAAACTCGCCAGTCATGTCACAAAGATAAGATGACCACAGCTCCGTTTACTGAAAACAGAGAAAGAGTTAGTAAACTCTTGGGATGATACATGATGATGTATGTAGGTCCCCTGTCTACAAATGCCAAGACCGGTTCTTTTTACTTCATTACATTCTCTGATAATCTTTCGGGATTCAGACCTATGTTCCTGTTGAAACACATGTCCGAACCTTTTAAGATATTCACAGAATATAAGTTAGAAGTAGAGAACCAAAATACGGGTATAAGTATTATGTCCTATGATGAGTTCAAGGAGGAGAATACTTGTGCATGGAATTCATGGACTATTCTAAAGGAGAATGAGATTCTCTCTCAGCATTACTCCTCTGTATACACCATAGCACGATGGTATATCGAGGCGGAGCAGATACACCCTATATGATAAGGTGTGCTCTATGATGAGTACTACTGAGTCACCTATTTCCTTTAGGGAGTTATGCGCTTGAGAAGCTGCATACCTATTGAATAGGGTTCGAATCAAATCAGTTGCCTACCACTTCATATTTGATATGATAAGGGAAGAGCCCATCTCTCAAGTTAGTTGAGATTTGGGGTTGTCCAGCCTATGTCTGAAAAGCAAAATCCGGACAAGCTCGAGGCAAGATCTGTTATGTACAACTGGAAAGGTTCCAGCTATACAAACAACAGCAGATGATTTGGTAGAACCAAAGGATTCAGTAGATTCCAACGAACCTCAGCCTCTCCGCCGATCTAGTAGGGTTCCTCACCCACCTGAGAGATACTTCTGTTTCTCTATGACAGTGGGAGCGAGGAATGCATCATGAGATGATGACCCAACTAGTTTCGAGCTGGCCATCAGGAGTAGGACTCTGTAAGAATGGCTGGATGCTAGGTGATCTGAGATGGAATCCTTATGCACCAACAAAGTATGGACTTTGGTTGCTATATCTGAAGGGTTAAATCCCCATCAGGAGCAAGTATATCTTGAGAAGATTACTTGGTGTAGATGGAAAAGTTGAGACTTTCAAAGCTAGACTTGTTAAAAGTTTGCATCATTGACCAGGTGTGGATAATGATAAAACCTTTTCAAGTAGCTATGCTTAAGTCCATCCAGATCCTACTTGTCACGGCTACATACCATGACTACGATATCTGGTGGTTGGGTGTCATGACTGCTTTTCTAAATGATGTTTTAGAAGAGTGCGTCTATAAGTACACAGCCAGAGGGCTTCGTAGACAGTGGGAGCAGCGGAAACGTGTGCAAGATGCTTTATAGGATAAAGCAGGCATCGCGGAGTTGGAACGTCTGTTTTGATGAAGTAGTCAAAGAGTTTGACATCATCAAAATGGTAGATGAACCTTGTATAAACAAAAAGGTAGTAGGGAGTATGGTGACGATCCTCGTAGAGTACGTGGATGACATACTCTTGATAGGGAAGTAGTTTCCTATGCTACGCTCGATCAATCTCCGATTATCACAAAGATTCTCCATACAGGATCAATCTGATACCTCCTAAATCCTGGGTTTGGATCTATGAGATAGATCTAATTGGATGTTAGGATTCTCACTAGTTGTAGTGAGATGGTATCAATCGATCCTGGGGAGAATCACTGGAAGGGTTCCATGGTGATAAAGACGGCTGAATGTCAGTCGCAGGCATTGTCTTTACCCTCAGTAAAGGGACGGTATGTTGGAAGAGTTCCAAGCTAGATACCGTGACATACTAGACGATAAAAGCTGGATATATCGCTACCTACGATGCTACCGAAGAGGCGGTCTGGATGTATATTTGTTCATGAGATGAACTTAGTTCCTCCCATTGTGTGACAATGGAGTTGTGGCTTATGCCAAGGAACGCAGGTCCCATTAGTGATCCAGACATATTCTAAGGCAGTATCACCTGATCATGGAGATAGTTGATCTCCAGGGTGATCGAGGTTTGGAGAGTAGACTCAGAGGACAACACAGCGGATCCACTCACAAAGGCCTGTTCCCAGAGAGAGACTTTTATGGGATGGTTGAGTATGAGGTACTACAACCACTGCTACAGATGGCCCTAGTGCAAGTGGGAGATTGTTAGTTATATGTATGCCCTAGAGGCCATTACTGTACATTGGATGTATATTGTAGTGGATGCTGGGACATATATAGGGAGGACTTTCTTGCTCGACATGATAGTATGCTATCTGGTTGACCTTTACCTTAACGTGTATGCTGATTGTCTCTCTGTTACATGTTGGTAAAGCCCTTAGGATCTGTACTTGACTACCTGGATTATGATGCGGATCATACTAGTGGGGACATGGTAGTCCATAAGTACATCCTTCAAAGTCCCTAGTCGAGGGTGTATCGAGACGGGGCATCGATATACCAGTGTAGACTAGCGTGTACCTTCTCGACCCATACAGATGGGCGATGGATGATCCCATATCCATTGGTGTTTGACATCAGAGATGATATACGGGTGCTCAGTAGAGACTGGGTACACTGGACGGACTCGCCGAGAACTCCCAGATGGTATTATACCTCACGTCAGATGGCAGTTCTCTGGTGACACTGGTACAGAGTAGTCTGTTGACCCGAGATCGTCATAGAGTCTTGTGTGGTTCCCACTGTGCTTTGATTTCCATCTTACCACGTCCAAGAGGGCGTGCAAAACGGTGGTTTTTGGGTACAGTCCCGAGTCACATGGAGGCAATGAGCGATAGGAGGGGATTCGTCTCTCCCGGTATAGAGGGTTGATGTTGCGCTGTGTTCGATTGGCTATAACAGGAAATCCCTGGCCAGGGTTGCTGAGATTTACTGGTAAGTGTTACCAGTAGTTTCTCGAATTGTTATAGACCTCATATCAACATGACTTATCGAGCTATTGGGGTCTGACGTTTACCACCCCTAGGCGAGATATGCGACATATCAGACGATCAGACCGGACTATACGGTAGTGTTGCTAGTTGGATTCACTGGAGTGTGAGCGGGCTTGCTCGTCGATCTTCAGATCGCTCAATACCCGGGTGGCCGTTACGTTTAGCAGACCGCTTGCGGCTTATGGGTGTTTGATATGATCATCACCTGCTGCCGGCGTATTGACGAGTCTTTAGAGTCCTACACAGAGGTTTCCTGGCTCAAGCGAAACGAAATAGGAGCGCATATGAGATATGTGCGGGACCGAGAATAATACGAGTATGTGATACTGTATTCGATTCTCGCGATGTGACATTGATCGGTTATATGTGATATAGCCGGGTTATCGGATCAAGTGTTGATTCGATAAGTTGTTACTGTGATACTAGCCGGTTATATGCGATATGACCGGATCGTTAAATCAAGTGTTGATTTAATGATTTAATGCATAATTATATATTTGATATATTACTTTGCATTAACTAGTATCGGTTCACTTTATAATGGATTTTCTCACTCGGATGTGCGCATTACATATGCGATATGATTTTTGTGCACTAGATTGTATCATGTTTGATGATACATGCATTTTGGTTAAATGTAAAGAATTAAACCATGTTTTAAGTGGATAATTAGGGTTTTGATTTCCTTATTCATTTATTAATCTTTTTCTTTTTGGAAAAAGGAAAAAGGAAATGAGAAAATGGTTGCTATTTTGTTTGTATTCTTTGAAGCTTCATGAACTTTGACCATAGCAACCATTTTGTCTTCTTATACAAACCCTAACCATTAATCTAACTTGAGTTAACTCTCTACAATTAACCATGGTCTTGTTATGATAAGGTTTGATTATTCATTTCATTTTTAATTAACTTATCATAACTATTATCTTCTTCTTCCTCATTTTTTTCAAGTGAAGAAAGTAAGGTCATCAATGGTGATTGAGGATAAAGAGTGAGAAATCCAATTCTAAAGTCTACCCACTTCCTATTTCTTCATCCTCTACCTCTTGCCAAGTAGTAGAGTGTGTTTCCTTCACATGTTTTTAGGGCTTGGTGAAGGTGGAGCTTGATTTAGCGATGCCTCGACGTAGATCATCTTCGGCATGGACATCGACGACCTAGCTCGCTTTTTCTCCGACGAAGCCGACTCTAGAGCCCGGATTCCTTTTGGACAGCGGAGACGACTTTGTTGCGGAGCTATGGAGGTGGAGCACCGGATCTACAAAGGTTGTATTTCCGATATCCCATTAGTTAAGTTGTTAACTAGATTGTTTTTCGCCTAGATTTCTAGCCAACGATCCGTACACTAGGGTTTCTCGGCACCATAATTTTTGAAATTGGCATGTTCGATGCCTTGTGAGACCTCTTGAGAGTGCCTAGGAACCCTACAAGAAGTTTGGATTTGGAGTTCATTTATGAGCTAGGTCCCATCAGATATCCAGACATACTCTAAGACAGGTATTGCTCATTTCGGGAGATGGTTTTCTCTGCGAACTTGAGATATAGAGAGACATAGAAAGAAACATCACAGCGGATACACTCACTGAGGCTATTCCTCGAACGCAATAGTTTCGCAAACGAGCTTTGTGAGACTGACGAGTAGAGGAGTTGGGTGTTCGGTATCACACGGGCTGTGAGTATGCGACATCGCAATAATTAGCCTTGAGTGCAAGTGGGAGATTGTTGGAGATAGTGACCTCAGAGTCAATTATTGGATCACAGGCACGTGATTGCAATGATTGAGGGAGGACCTATCCCGGTAGGACAGTCTTACTCGAGATGATAGTATGCTATCTGGTTTATCTTTATCATCGTGTACTGCTTTAGGTGACCTGACATGTCGCTATTACACGTTGATAGAGCCCCTAGGATTCTTGCTTGACTACCAGCAGTATGATGGCGATCATATACGTGGGAGCTGGTAGTCTATAAGCACATCCTTAAAAGGTCCCTAGTCGTAGGAGTTTCGAGACAGGGCATCGATACTCCATTAGTAGACTAGTGTATACAGTCGAGACCCTGACGAGGGGCGGTGGCCGGTCTCACAAGCCACTGGTGTCAGTTGGTTCACCTAAGATGTATACAGGTGCTCATATTGGGTTATGAGTACACCGGACAGGACTCGCCGGGAACCTGCTAGTTGGGATTATACCATACGTCAGATAGCAGTTCCCAGGTGACATGTGTACAGGTTAGTTCATCGACCTGAGATCGTCATTTGTCTCGTGTGAGTTCCCACTGTGCTTTGATTACTACCCTACCACGGCTCAAAGGAGTCGTGCAAATAGGTTTTAGTTGGGTACAGTCCCGAGCCACATGGAGGCAGTGAGCGGATCTTCAGGGGTTCGTCTCTCCCGGTATTGGGGGTGAGGTCGCGCTGTGTCCACGAGAGCCATTACGCAAAGCCCTCGGCCGAGGCAGGAGATTTACTGGTAGGTATTCCAGTAGTATCTCAGGGCGTTCTGGGCTACACTCCGACAAGATTTGTACCGCCTTTGGGGGGTCTGACTTTTACCAACCCCCTAGGCCCGCCATGCGATGCTCATAGACGAACGGACCGGACTGTACGGATATTGTCACTGACAGGCTCAGTAGGGTGTCAGGATGAGTTCGCTCATCGACGTCCCTTTTGGTCAATAGATGGTGGCCCGTTACGTATTGGCTTATACCTCTGACGTGCTAGTGGTTAAATCCACAGCCATAGTATTGACGAGTCTTTAGAGTCCACCACACTTTCAGTTACTCAAGCTTTCGGGCGAAACGCTGTAGAGGCCGTATGGAGATATGGCAGGGTCCGATCAGACACGTGCGGTATTGCACGGGTCAGGATCGGACGGTTTGTACTAGTGGCCGTATGAATATATGGCAGGGTTCGATCTGATACGTGCGGTATTGCACGGATCAGGATCGGACGAACATTACTAGCCGGCTTTGGTTTAAGCTGGATCCTAGTTTAGTACAGTGTAGATTTTGTCTCATTGTATTTGTATCCGGTCGGAATACAGATGCGGGTGTGTATGGACAGTATCGGGGTTTTCCTGTAATTTATTACGGGACCAGTTTTCTGGAGTTGCCAGTTTGCATTCCGTTCCGGCCGGTTTTCCTTTGTTCTTTCCCGGCCGGACTTTTCCGATGGAGGGGGTTATTTGCAAGTTTGCAAATAACACTTAGTGGAGGGGTTTCTTGCATATGCTTTGATTATGATGGCATCTTTTCTTTTACACCATCACTTGCATTAATTGTGATAAGAGAGGGTATGGTTTGGATGTAAGATTATTATGATGATGTTTTGTTTGTGGTCACCTCTTGCTTTATCCTACACTCACCTCCCTTCATGATTTGTTTTTGCCCTCCACCATTTCCACATAAGTTTGGCCGGCCACTATGGTTGAGGAGGAGAGAAATTTCCATTTTGGTGTGACACAAATTTCTTCATCTCATTCTTCTAGTTTTGGAAAAATGAAAGCACCATTTTCCCTTAACCTTATTCCTCCATCAAGGCAACTACAAACCCCAAATGAGACAAGCATCATCTACACTACATTCTACAGCAAAGCTTGGGCATGTCGACTAGCCAGCTTCGTGCCCGAGTTGCCTCGGTATTGAGGTAGGAGCCCGTAAAAGACGCAGACGATGTGGTGCCCTTCCGGCAAGGAGGCGACGACCGGAGTTTCCGCGGGAGATCGGGACGACGACGAGAAGACCGGAGGACTCGGATCACTCGGTATATCTCTCACCCTTTCTTTTGTTAGCTAGTATCGGTTAATGGTTACGATCCGGGTATATTGTCCGCGGTAGCGCCAGTTTAAAAGTTAAGAAAATTTTGATTCCGCATTTTGACCTCGGATAGACGGCCGGGGCGCTGCCGTGGCGCAACACATCCATCGCCCATTATATAGGTCAAGATGCGTATACACTAGTCTACTCTGGAGTATCGATGCCCTGTCTCGATACACCTCGACTAGGAACAATTATAGGATGTACTCGTGGACTACCCTGGTCCCACTAGTATGATCTCCATCATAGTCCTAGTAGTCAAGTACATATCCTAAGGGCTTTATCAACATGTGAGAGCAAGACAGTAACACAATACAAGTCAACATATTAAGACAAAGTGAAACCAGATAGCATACTATCATGTCGAGCAAGAAAGTCCTCTCTATATATATCCAAGCATCCACTACAATATACATCATATGTACAATAATGGCCTCTAGGGCATATACATAACTAACAACCCAGACTTGCCATTGCTGTTGTTCTAAACTATGAGACCTGGCAGGAGAATGAGTATAACGCCGTTCTGAACTAGCTTTAGAAGTGCATGTGTATATGACTCTGCCAGATAGTTGTTATTGTTAGTTATATGTATGCCCTAGAGGCCATTACTGTACATTGGATGTATATTGTAGTGGATGCTGGGACATATATAGGTAGGACTTTCTTGCTCGACATGATAGTACGCTATCTGGTTGCACTTTATCTTAACATGTATTCTTTCTGTCTCTCTGATTACACGTTGATAAAGCCCTTAGGATGTGTACTCGACTTCCAGGACTATGATGTAGATCATACTAGTGGGGCCTGGGTAGTCCATGAGTACATCCTTGAAATGTTCCTAGTCGAGGGAATATCGAGACGGGGCATCGATATTCCAGAGTAGACTAGCGCATATCTTCTCGACCCATGCGATGGGCGATGGATGATCCCATATCCATTGGTGTTTGACATCGAAGATGGTATGCGGGTGCTCAGTGGAGACTGGGTACACTGAACGGACTCGCCGAGAACTCCCAGATGGTATTATACCTCACGTCAGATGGCAGTTCTCTGGTGACACTGGTACAGCTTAGTCTGTTGACCCGAGATCGTCATAGAGTCTTGTGTGTCTCCCACTGTGCTTTGATTTCCACCCTACCACGGCTCTACTGAGTCGTGCAAACAGGTGGTTTTTGGGTACAGTCCCGATTCACATGGAGGCAATGAGCGATAGGAGGGGATTCGTCTCTCCCGGTATTGGGGGTTGATGTTGTGCTATGCTCGACTGGCCATAACAGGAAATCCCTGGCCAGGGTTGCAGTGATATACTGGTAAGAGTTATCAGTAGTTTCACGAATGTTATGGACCTCAAGTCGGCATGACTTATCGAGCTATTGGGGTCTGACGTTTACCACCCCTAGGCGAGATATGCGACATATCAGACGAATAGACCGGACTGTACGGTAAGTGTTACTGGTTAGGGTTTCTTTTCTCTTATTTATTTATCCATTTATTATTGTTTTGGAAAAGATAAAGAGAAAAAGAAATGGTGGCTTATTTTGTTTCTTCTTTGAAGCTTCTTGAAGCTTTGAATAAGTCTACCATTCTTGTCTCTTCTTTAACCCTAACCACTCATCTAAACCTTAGTTAAATCTCTACACTTAACTATAGTTGAAGTCATGATAAGTATTGATTTAATTATCTCATTTTAAATTAACTTATCATAACTTCTTCTTCTTCTTCATCTTCTTCCTCCATGAAGAAAGCTTGCTACTCCAATGGCAAGTGATGAAAACTAGTGAGAAATCCAATTCTAAAGTGAACCCATATCCTATTTCTTCATCCTCTACCTCTTGCCAAGTAGTATAGGGTGTTTCCTTCACAAGTTTTCTTGACTTGGTGAAGTTGGAGCTTGATCTCGCGATGCTTCGACGTAGATCATCTTCGGCATGGACATCGACGACCTAGCTCGCCTATTCTCCGATGAAGCCGACGTTAGAGCCCGGAATTTGTTTTGAACAGCGAGAGGACTTCATTGCGGAGCTATGGAGGTGGAGCACCGGATCTACAAAGGTTGTATTTCCGTATTCTCTTAGTAAAGTAGTTTACTAGTTGCTTTTTCGCCTATTTATCTAGTTAACGATCCGTATTAGGGTTAATAGGCACTTGTAAAATTTCAATTGGCCATGTTTGATCACTTGTGAGACTCCATTAGAGTGCCTAGGAACCCTACAGTGGTATCAGAGCCTAGCTAGAGCCTTAGGCGAAGTCCCGACGGAATTAGAAGTCCGATCGACCCAAAACCCAAACCTAAAAATGCTCTGTGGACTTTTTTGAAATTCGTGGTTTTTTCGAAATTAAAAATATGCAGAAAAATCAGCAGGTAATCCTAAGACTTACTGTGAAATTCGAGGGCTTGATTCCACAAAGGAGGCGCGGATCCGCGGCCCTTTTGTCGCTTTATGCATCCTGTTTTGCACAGTAATTCGTAGTTGTCTGTGCTGGTTTTCCTGGGGATTTTTAATAATTTTTTCAGAGTTGCATTTTCTGGGTTGTATTGGGAACTCGGTGTATCGATCGGATTGTCTAATTTTGTCGGTGTGTTTTTCCGGATAAATCTTAGAATATGTTAAAAAGTTCGACCGGATATAAATACCCACTTTTTCCCCTGCCGGGAAATTTCCAATTGTTGGATTTTTCCGTAGTTTAACGACGTTCTAAGTAGTGCAAGTAACGCGATGGACCCTCTAGAAGACAACAAACCTTAACTCGATTATGTGACCGTCTTGAACTGCCCTTTGAACCTTCGGGTTTGGGGCAGTACGGCGTACCACATGTGAGGCGTTGGCTTGACCCTTCTACGGCTGGACCATTGCTGCTGAGGCACGAACTGAATGCTGTTAGACTTATTTCATGTGTTGAGCTGTATAGGGAAAACTTGGGTGTTCGATTATTCGATCGGAAAGTTTAACATTTTCTATTTATCCGGAATGTGATACAATAATTGGAATTCACAAATAGTTATGAGATAACTGAATGAATGTTATAAACATAGCACTTTAGTCTCACTTGATCGGTTGCCACGGAATTTTGATGTGATCAAAAGTCCGTCGCAATCACGTAGTGTACGCGGATACTCGCCGGGTAAACTTAATAGACAGCCTCACCCCATAGCCCCGACCAAGTGACTGTAGGAGAACCCCGTCGCCGAAAGCATCCGTCCGGGTGCTCGCGGCAGCGGTGTTCCGCCTTGGTGCACTTCGTCGACGGCGTCGGGGGTGCGGCCGCCTACTAAAGTTTGCGACGAGCATTCGATCAGAATGTCGGGAATCCTGTTGAATTGCCCGACTTGATATTGAAAAGTGTTTTCGACTTTGAGACTAAAATGCGGGGTTTATAATTGTTAGGCATGCGATGTCTAAGTATTTCATTTGGTCAGGCATGCGATGTCTGAGGAGGTTGCGGATTCCAACTGTTGTAGTTTTACACTTTCTTTTCTGTGACCGTAAGTGTAATATGTGATATCGCCGGTTTCGTTGCTATATGTCAACGACAATTGGGATGCGCATATTTACTTACGTTGATGACATGAGATGTTATGTGTTGCTGGATATGTTATATTGGATCGTCGTGTTTGAATAGCCGGGGGGTTTTTTATGTGAGATGAGTGTTTTTCATTTTCATTCATGTAAAAACTTGTATGTAATATTCTTTTATTGGAGCACTTCCAGGTTGCGGATGTTGTCACCATTTGTATATTATTTACTTTTCTGCACTAGGATAGACCCAAGGAGGGGAGCACAAGTAACCGGGTTCTGTGGTCCAGTGGGAGACCAACTCGAGGAGTCGAGTCCGGGTCTCCTAACCCTAGAATTGGTAGGGTTGCTTGCCGCTCTCGTAGGGGTCTAGGGGTGTGGGATTGGCTATTCATCACGACCGTGGAATCCGTATTTTATACTGGCTCGTATTGAAAACACGGACGTCCTAGTATATCCAATATTTCATATGTATCTTCTGCTGTGATTTATCTGTGATCATGTGATGTTCTGTGACAGATATTATATATAGTATATATGATATATTATATAGACGTTACTTATGTTTTACACCCGCGCTAGCCCTGCCCCGCTCTGCCGTTAGTTACCTAACCTAACGGTGCAGACGGGACATCGAGGCGAATGCGGATGGCATAAGCGTACGTTATATTTATCTGTGATGTTTAGGTGGACTTAAATGATGAGATATTCATTAATGAGATTAATGAAAGAAAATAAACCTAATTGATATTGTGGAATCGAATTTCAAAATAAAACATGTAGCTACAGTTCTTGCTTTGCATCGCGGTGTTCATTATAGAACATCCTGCACCTTATTCGATGAGGAAAGGACCGAGATCCCTTCATCGGGAGTGACTCCTTTAGCAATAACTGGCAGATGCTACAACTCTCGGTTTGTCTTTGATCGCTTCTATAGTTTCCGCTTTGCACAGTGATATATATGATATATCCCGCACCTCATTCGACGAGGAAAGGGCCGACGATCCCTTCACCGGGAGTGACCCCTTTAGCAAAACTAGAAAAGCTTCAAAAACATTCCATTTAAAAACCATTTGATTCCGCAACGAGATCAAGTTCAAAGCGTTAAAGGTTTTCACAAAAACCATTCGCAACCCTCCGTCATTTTAGGAAGTAGAGTACTTAGTATTCGTGCTGTGTTTGTTGACCATAGTCAAGGCACAGTGTACGGTAGCTAAGTGATGTCTTCCTACACAGCATATGATGCGATTAGTTAGGACAGTCATGTAGCTTTGTTGACCTTAGCCAAGGGTCATGTGGGTGGGTCTAATTAATCACGAAATGACGGGTAGAACTTGACTAGTACCTATGATTTGTTGACCTTAGCCAAGGTCATAGGTGCTAGGGGTAAAAACCATTATCGGGAGTTTTAAGTGTTGAAATTTGCAATGAGATTGCATACCTTCTATGTGATAGTTGGATCCCGATACCCACTGCGAGTAATTGTTACTCCTGGGAGAGTTTTGCACTTTGCAATTAGCCGATCAAGTAGGTGTCTAGAAAGGTGTCAACGGGGTTACGCCTCTGGGAAAACGAGGTTTACAGTAATTAGGTCCGTGCGAAAGCACGGGGAACCTCCCTCAAAGTACCGACACTGGCCGGGCTGAAAGATTGGCAAACTTGTAGAGTGTAATTAATCCTGGCTAGTCTTTCCTTTTAGGGTTTGAAGGAAGATTTAATAAAAACAGTGGGAGCCATCCTGATTAGATAAAATATATAACCAATCTGATCTTGCAAGAGCGCACGCAGAGTGTTTTCTTCTCTCTCTCTCCTGCTAGCGACCATATCACGCCTTAATCAAGATAATAAAATGGATGTATTGACCGAACCCGCTTGTTATACTGAGCTGGGGAACGTTGGTCCCGCTCCAACTTATAATTGTTATAAGACAGAGCAGGAAATAGGGGAATACCAGAATTCCTATGCCGCCCAAACGAAGAAAGTGCATATGATGCATCTCCTTCGGGTGTGTTCATTACAAAGAACTGTTTCTCAGTATCCTCTGCATCCTGGGTATATGATACCGGATCAGGATCCCAGATATGTAATCTGTTACATAGGGCAACAAAAAGGTAGAAAAACTGAGAACGGGTGATAAGTTTCATGAGGCAGAAAACGGGGAAAGTGTTGCAGCCAAGTCTGTTGGTCACTGTCACCCTGTATTACGAATATATTGATTCTGAACAAATGCTATTAGATACCGAACCTGATATACAAAATCATATCAATCTCTTTATTAGTAAAGAAAGGATATAATTTTGTATTGATGGATAATGTTTTGAACATTTCCTATATCAAAAGTTGATCGGTTCAGGCACGTTATCTAAAAGCATTAACGTTCTAAATCAAACTACAGTTCCTAGTATACTGAACACACACAAGAAGAAGAGTTCAGAAATGAACGAATTCTTCTTGAGGCATTGTAGACTAGGTCATATCAATGCGACCCGACTGGCTGAAGTTACATTTAGATGTATATTTAAATCAGTTTGAATTTACATCTTGTGAAACTTGCCAGTCATGTCACAAAGATAATATGACCATAGCTCTGTTTATTGGAAACAGAGAAAGAGTTAATGAACTCTTGGGACTGATGCATGATGATGTATGTAAGGTCTCCTGTCTACATATGCCAGGACTGGTTCTTTATACTTCATTATATTCTCTGATGATCTCTCATGATTCAGTCATATATTCCTGTTGAAATATAAGTCCGAACCTTTTGAGGTATTCACAGAATATAAGTAGGAAGTAGAGAACCAAAATACGGGTATAAGTATTATGTCCTATGATGAGATCAGGGAGGAGAATACTTGTGCATAGCATTCCTGGACTATTCTAAAAGAAAATGGGATTCACTCTCAGCATTACTCCTCCGTATAAACCATAGCACGATGGTATATCGGGGCGGAGCAATCACACCCTATATGATAAGGTGTGCTCTATGATGAGTACTACTGAGTTACCTATTTCCTTTTTGGGAGTTATGCGCTTGAGAAGCTGCATACCTATTGAATAGGGTTCCAATCAAATCAGTTGCCTACCGCTTCATATGTGATATGGAAAGGGAAGCGCCCATGTCTTAATCTAGTTAAGATTTGGGGTTGACCGGCCTATGTCTAAAAGCAAAATCCGGACAAGCTCGAGGCAATGGCTGTAATGTAGAACTGGAAAGGTTCCAGCTATACAAACTACAGCAGATGATTTGACAGAACCAAACGATTCTATAGTCCCCGACGAACCTCAGCCTCTCCGCCGATCCGGTAGGGTTCCTCGCCTGCCTGAGAGATACCTCGGTTTCTCGATGACAGTGGGAGCAAGGATTGCATCATGAGATGATGACCCAACTAGATTCGAGCAAGCCATCAAGAGTAGGGACTCTGTAAGAATGGCTGGATGCGTAGCGATCTGAGAAGGAATCCATATACACCAGCAAAGTATGGACTTTGGTTGCGATATCTGAAGGGTTAAATCCCCATCAGGAGCAAGTATATCTTGAGAAGATTACTTGGTGTAGATGGACAAGTTGAGACTTTCAAAGCTAGACTTGTTAAAGGTTTTCGTCATCGACCAGGCACGGATAATGATGAAACCTTTTCCAGGGACTATGCTTAAGTCCATCCAGATCCTACTTGCCACGGCTACATACCTTGACTACGATATCTGGTGGTTGGGTGCCATGACTACTTTTCTAAATATTGATTTAGAAGAGAACGTCTATAAGAACACAGCCAGAGTTCCTCATAGACAGTGGGAGCAGCGGAAACGTGTGCAAGATGCTTTATAGGATAAAGCAGGCATCGCGGAGATGGAACATCTATTTTGATGGATTAGTGAAAGAAGTTGACATCATCAAAATGGTAGATGAACCTTGTATAAACAAATAGGTAGTAGGGAGTATGGTGTCGATCCTCGTAGAGTACGTGGATGACATACTCTTGTTAGGGAAGGAGTTTCCTATGCTACGCTCGATCAATCTCCGCTTATCACAATGATTTTCCATATAGGATCAAAGTGATACCTACTAAATCCTAAGCTTTGGATCTATGAGATAGATCTAATTGAATGTTAGGATACTCACTAGTTGTAGTGAGATGGTATCAATCAATCCTGGGGAGAATCACTGGAAGTGTTCCAGGGTGATAAAGACGACTGAATGTCAGTCACAGGCACTGTCTTTACCCTCAGTAAAGGGACGGTATGTTGGAAGAGTTCCAAGCTCGATACCGTGGCAAACTAGACGATAAAGGCTGGTAACATCGCTATTAAAGATACTACCAAAGAGGAAGTTTGGGTGTATATTGGTTCATAAGATGAACTAGGTTCCTGCCATTGTATGACAATGGAAGCGTGGCTTCGACCCTGGAACCCTGGTCCCATCAGTGACCCAGACATATTCTGAGGCAGCATCACCTGATCATGGAGATAGTTGATCTCCAGGGTGATCGAGGTTAGGAGAGTAGACTCAGAGGACAACACGGCGGATCCACTCACGAAGGCCTTTTCCCAAAGAGAGACTTTTATGGGATGGTTGAGTATGTGATACTGCAACCACTGCTACAGATGGCCCTAGTGCAAGTGGGAGATTGTTAGTTATATGTATGCCCTAGAGGCCATTACTGTACATTGGATGTATATTGTAGTGGATGCTGGGACATATATAGGTAGGACTTTCTTGCTCGACATGATAGTACGCTATCTGGTTGCACTTTATCTTAACATGTATACTTTCTGTCTCTCTGATTACGTGTTGATAAAGCCCTTAGGATGTGTACTCGACTTCCAGGACTATGATGTAGATCATACTAGTGGGGCCTGGGTAGTCCATGAGTACATCCTTGAAATGTTCCTAGTCGAGGGAATATCGAGACGGGGCATCGATATTCCAGAGTAGACTAGCGCATATCTTCTCGACCCATGCGATGGGCGATGGATGATCCCATATCCATTGGTGTTTGACATCGAAGATGGTATGCGGGTGCTCAGTGGAGACTGGGTACACTGAACGGACTCGCCGAGAACTCCCAGATGGTATTATACCTCACGTCAGATGGCAGTTCTCTGGTGACACTGGTACAGCTTAGTCTGTTGACCCGAGATCGCCATAGAGTCTTGTGTGTCTCCCACTGTGCTTTGATTTCCACCCTACCACGGCTCTACTGAGTCGTGCAAACAGGTGGTTTTTGGGTACAGTCCCGATTCACATGGAGGCAATGAGCGATAGGAGGGGATTCGTCTCTCCCGGTATTGGAGGTTGATGTTGTGCTATGCTCGACTGGCCATAACAGGAAATCCCTGGCCAGGGTTGCAGTGATATACTGGTAAGAGTTATCAGTAGTTTCACGAATGTTATCGACCTCAAGTCGGCATGACTTATCGAGCTATTGGGGTCTGACGTTTACCACCCCTAGGCGAGATATGCGACATATCAGACGAACAGACCGGACTGTACGGTAAGTGTTACTGGTTGGATTCACAGGAGTGTGAGCGGGCTTGCTCGTCGATCTTCTGATCGCTCAATACCCGGGTGGCCGTTACGTTTAGCAGACCGCTTGCGGCTTGTGGGTGCTTGATATGATCATCATCCGCTAACGGCGTATTGACGAGTCTTTAGAGTCCTACACAGAGGTTTCCTGGCTCAAGCGAAACGAAATAGGAGCGCATATGAGATATGTGCAGGACCGAGAATAATGCGTGTATGTGATACCGTATTCCATTCTCGCGACGAATGTATCGATTTGTTATATGCGATATAACCTGGTTATCGAATCGAGGATTGATTCGAGAAGCCGATACATTGGATACTAGCCGGTTATATGCGATATGACCGGATCATTGAATCAAGTGTCGATTTAATGATTTATTGTATAATTATATATTTGATTTGCATTAACTAGTATTGGTTCACTTTAAATGGATTTTCTCACTTGAATTGTGCAAGTTGTATATGTGATATACTTTTGTGCACAAGATTGTATCATGTTTGATGATACTTGCTCTTTTGGGTTTGTGTAAAGATTAAACCATGATTAGTGAATGGTTAGGGTTTCTTTTCTCTTATTTATTTATCCATTTATTATTGTTTTGGAATAGATAAAGAGAAAAAGAAATGGTGGCTTATTTTGTTTCTTCTTTGAAGCTTCTTGAAGCTTTGAATAAGTCTACCATTCTTGTCTCTTCTTTAACCCTAACCACTCATCTAAACCTTAGTTAAATCTCTACACTTAACTATAGTTGAAGTCATGATAAGTATTGATTTAATTATCTCATTTTAAATTAACTTATCATAACTTCTTCTTTCTTCCTCCATGAAGAAAGCTTGCTACTCCAATGGCAAGTGATGAAAACTAGTGAGAAATCCAATTCTAAAGTGAACCCACATCCTATTTCTTCATCCTCTACCTCTTGCCAAGTAGTATAGGGTGTTTCCTTCACAAGTTTTCTTGACTTGGTGAAGTTGGAGCTTGATCTAGCGATGCTTCGACGTAGATCATCTTCGGCATGGACATCGACGACCTAGCTCGCCTATTCTCCGATGAAGCCGACGTTAGAGCCCGGAATTTGTTTTGGACAGCGAGAGGACTTCATTGCGGAGCTATGGAGGTGGAGCACCGGATCTACAAAGGTTGTATTTCCGTATTCTCTTAGTAAAGTAGTTTACTAGTTGCTTTTTCGCCTATTTATCTAGTTAACGATCCGTATTAGGGTTAATAGGCACTTGTAAAATTTCAATTGGCCATGTTTGATCACTTGTGAGACTCCATTAGAGTGCCTAGGAACCCTACAGTTATAGTCAGTGGGAGCAGCGAAAGCGTACTGGGAAAGTAGCTTATGTCTATTTATAGACTAAAGCAGATATAGCGGAGATAGATCATCTATTTTTTATTTGACAGTCATAGAGTTTGACTTCATCAGAATAAGAGATGGATCAGGTAAGAAGGTAGTAGGGAGTAATGTCCTAGTATTTGGATGACATGCTCTTGATAGGAAGTGATATTCCTATACTAGATCGGTTATACTGTAGTTGTCACTAGGTGTTTCTCCATATAGGATCTGGATAAAATATCAGGGTTTCTGGTCATTAGATCTATAGTTTTAGATCTAGATGTAGGAAGTGTCCCAATTTGGGTACTTGACACTATTCTAAAGTGTTTTAGAATGGACAACTCCTGGCGTGGTGGTGTACCCGCAAGTGATGAGTCACCTTCTCTAAAGAGATGTCTTCTAGACTGATGAGGAGACAGATTTGCATGATTAGCATATCTCTTGCTTAGGCAATTGAGTCAACCATGAGACATCAAGTACCACACCAGATATTGCTTTTGCACTAGCTGCAATAAGCATATATATTAATCCAATCCTGGAGAGACGTTGGAATGCAGTTATGAACATAAGTGGATGTTCTTGGTATATTGTAACGGTAGCCTCCTTCAGGAGGCGGTTATCATTTTAGGCTTCCAAGGTGACCTGGATGATGGAGTTAATGTCAGAGTTATAGTTTTCCCTCTTTTGAGAGACAATATGTTGGACAGGTGGTCCAAGCGGATAATGTGGAAGGCATGGCGCAGGATACTGATTAAATTCAATAGATGATACAATCTAAGAAATTTGTTGGATTTGGAGTTCATTTATGAACTAGGTCTCATCAAATATCCAGACAAATTCTAAGACAGGTATTGCTCATTTTGGGAGATAGTCTTTCTCCATGAAATTGAAATATAGAGAGATAAAGATAGAAATACTGGAGCGGATCCACATACTGAGGCTATCACTACTAAAATAGGGGGTTGCCCCTACGGATATTGAAATCCGTAGGGGCAGAATTATGTTGGCCCTACGGATTAAGCCGTAGGGCCAGAAGGTTGCCCCTACGGTCCAAGACGTTCAAGAATAAAAATATTAAATCTTAATTTGGTGTTTGCCCCTACGAAGCCGCAAACCAAGAACCTACGGACTTATCCGTAGGGGAAACTAAATAGAGATTTAATTAAAAAGGCACGGATCGATCCCTACGCTGAATACCTAAAAATTATTTTCTCCATCGATCGGGCGCGTGAACCCAAATTCCCAAACCCTCGTTCCCGCCGATCGATCGTCGTTCTCATCGTCGCCAGCGCTGGCTCATCTCCGTTTTCATCGTCGCCTTCGATCGATCGTCGCCTTCGATCAGGTAAGGAAATCTTCAATTACTCAAATTTTTGATTGTTTTAGGGCTATGGTTCATTGTTTGGGTACCGATGAGGTATCGGTTGGGGTTAGCGTTAGGGTTGGGGCTCGGGCTCGGGCTGGGGCTCGGGCTGGGGTTCGGCAAGGGGTTGAGGTTGGGGTTGGGGTTCGGCTGGGGCTGGGGCTGGGGTTAGGGTTAGGGTTATGGTTGGGGTTAGGGTTTAGCTGGGGCTGGGGCTGGGGCTGGGGTTAGGGTTAGGTTAGGGCTGGGGCTGGGGTTAGGTTGGGGTTGGGGTGGGGCTGGGATGGGCTGGGGCTGGGGCTGGGGCTAAGCTGGGGCTGGGGCTAGGGAAGAATTCGTGGAGTCATGAGGAATTAATGTAATCTCTGACGATATTGACCCAATTTCCATGGAGACATGAGGAGACATGGGAAGAATTCATGTCTTTCGTGTTGTAGATATAGAATCAAGTAGCTAGCTATAGATTGATTGCCCAAAAATTATAATAGTATGCATTCATGTGGTGGTTGTAGTTTGTGGACAAATAAATCTTTGCATGCTGCCATTGGAAAGTCTTTGTCCAACTAAAACATGATTCAACATACTGAGCTTGTGGTACCAGACCATTCATAATGCAAAAAAAGACACATTTCTGATTTGAAGAAAAGAAAGGGCAAGATAGGGATTTAGTTATGGATTTTACTTGGACGCCAGAAAACTTTTCTGACACCGTGTACCCAATTTTCCCACACACACCCCTTCACACATGAAGGTTGGCAGAAGATGTTTTTCTGGTAACATCTTCAGCATCATCGAGACTTAATTGCATTTGAAAGGAGGATATATATTCTTTCAACTTAAATTTATATTATATTCATCTTGTTTATTGATTTCTTTTCTATGTTGCAGGTATGTATCTCAATCTCAAGTCTAATGCATCTTAGTTCTTTAATGATCAATTCTCAAAGGAGCTTAGTTCTCCATAGGAACTTAGTTCTCCAAGATAGGAGCATGCTCCTCCCCATATTGCGCATATGCGCAAGCGCCACGTTCACTACGTGCAACGCACGTGTGCCCGCCATGCGCGCACCACGTGCAATGCACGTGCGCACCACATGAGAATATTTAATAATATTAAAAGGAGCTTAGTTCTCCATAGGAGCTTAGTTCTCCAAGATAGGAGCATGCTCCTCCCTATAATGTGCATACGCGCAAGCGCCATGTGCGCTACGTGCAACGCACGTGTGCCCGCCATGCGCGCACCACGTGCCATGCACGTGCGCACCACATGAGAATATTCAATAATATTAAAAGGAGCTTAGTTCTCCAAGTTAGGAGCCTGCTCCTCCCCATAATGCGCATATGCGCAAGCGCCATATGCGCTACGTGCAACGCACGTATGCCCGCTATGCATGCACCACGTGCAATGCACGTGCGCACTACATGAGAACATTTAATAATATTAAAAGGAGATACGTTCTCCATAGGAGCTTAAGTCTAATGCATATACACGGATTTTCTCCTTTGTCAGTAACTATCCCGTTCTTATATTTCTCAATATAGTCACCATAACCTACAATTTATATGTTATACAGTCTAACATGGCCCATGAGTACGTCAGAGTTAAGGACTGGATGTATGTGGATTGGCAACAAAGTATGCAACCTAAGTTTGTCGCAGGAGTTGCTGCTTTCATTGAATTTGCACGCGCACATAATAAGATCATAATAGAGAAGATTCTCTGTCCGTACGATAGATGTGGCAATAAGTACTGGCAGAAGGTAGAATTGGCAGAGCTTCATATTGTAAAATATGGGTTTACTAGACTTTATACAACTTGGAAATATCACGGGGAAGGAGAAGAATGCAGTACTGCGGCAGAAGAAGAAAGAGAACACGATAATACGGCAGTAGAAGAAGAAGAATTCGGTAATGCGGCAGAAGGAGAAGACTGTAATTTATTTTGATCAGAAGAAATGGAGGATATGGTAGAGGCTGCCCTAAGTGAATCTACTCGTATCGAAGATGGCATTCCTTCCGGTCAAGGACCGCGTGCGGATAAATATGAAAATTTCATGAATGATGCTAGGAAACCAATTTATGAGAATGCAAAGTATTCCACCCTCTCATGGTTCGTCCAACTTTTCCAGATTAAGTGCCTAAATGGATAGAGCAACAAGTCATTCACAATGCTTCTTTCTTTCTTGAAATATTCTATGTCTCCGGGAAATAACGTGTCCGACAGCTGGTACGGAGCCCAGAAGATGATGTCTGATTTGGGTCTAAAGTGCAAGAAGATTCAAGCATGTCCTAAAAATTGCGTGTTGTACCGGAAAGAGAATTCAGATTTAAAAGAGTGTCCAACATGCGGAGAGGCCAGGTATAAGCCGAAAGATTTTGATAAGAAGCCTGATATACCTGTCAAGATAGCACGATACTTTCCCATAACACAGAGGCTACAAAGGCTATTCAGGTGCAAGAAAACAGCCGAGGCAATGATTTGGCATCACCGTGCTCCTCCAAGTGAAGATGGAAAAAAGAGCCATCCAAGAGATTCACCGGCATGGAAGGATTTCGATAGGAGGCACGCAATATTCAGTAGCGATCCTCGCAATGTCCGGCTCGGACTGGCTACTGATGGCTTCTGCCCATTCAACTATATGGCTGGAAGTCACAGCACATGGCCCGTTGTAATGATAATTTATAATCTGTCGCCTTGGTTGGCTATGGACCAATCATACTTTATGATTCCTCTTCTTATCGACGGACCAAACTCACCGGGGAACAATATTGACGTCTATCTCCGACCTCTGATCGAGGAGTTGAAATCTTTGTTCATTGATGGTGTAGAGACATATGATGCAAACACAAATACAATCTTCATACTGCGTGCGGCTCTAATGTAGACAATTAATGACTTTCTTGCGTATAGAATGCTATCAGGTTGGTCCGTATATGGTCACAAAGCATGTCCTCATTGCCATGAACACACAACATCGAAATTCTTGAATTTTAGCAGGAAGGTTTGTTATTGCGGCCATCGACATTTCCTGCCTCCAGACCACCCCTATAGGTTAGACACGGTTCACTTTGATAGTCATCAGGAGCTTCTTGGACCTCCATCCCCATTGTCCGGAGAGGACGTGACTGCTAAATGGGATGGTTACAATAATGTGACCTTCGAGATGGATCCGACTGTCACACCCCGCTTCCCAGAGTACGCAAAATTGGGCACGTGACATAGCCAACCATGCTACCTGTGGGTAGGACGCATCCGTCCACAGTCACATTACGGTTGTAGAGATATCAAGAACATAAAATAAATTAAACTAATACATGTCCAAATCCATAATAACAAGAATCAATAAACAATAAGTGCGGAAGCTAATGATCCAATACAATGAATAAACAGTACGTCCCATAATGCGGGCTCACATCTGGAAATGAAAAGAAATAAATAAACTAAACCCTAAGGACTCACTGTTCAGCCTGCTGGCTGAAGTACTCCTGCTCGGTCGTCGATAATGGTACGGAATCTCGGCCATGCAAAACCCAGACGTCAGCGCGTCATGACATCAAGTATATAGTATAAACATGGTAATAAACAATGCAAGTATGAACATGAATAAAGCAGTAACACGGAATAACAAGCAGAGTAATGTGCAATGGTGTCCAAACTATCCTATCAGGTTTTCTACTCTCTAGTCTTTGAAATCAATTGATGAATCGTCGATGTAACCCAATAGTATCCCGTACATACCCGGGACCACGGCCACAATATTCTCGGCGGCAGCCGAGACATGCCGTAAGGCACAGAATAGGAAAGTATTAGTATCCCGTACATACCCGGGACCACGGCCACAATATTCTCGGCGGCAGCCGAGACATGCCGTTAGGCACAGAATAGGAAGGTGTACACTCGGTATTACCCCGTACATACCCGGGATCACGGCCACAATATTCTCGGCTGAAACTGAGACATGCCGTTAGGCACAGAAAGGAATGTGTACACTCGAACGGTAGTGAACTGTCGAGTTACAAGTCAGGTTCATCTTTGATTTCCCCATACCCCCAAGCTATGTATGTCAGGTCAGGTATTCAGTAGTCAAGGACTAATGCCAACACAAAGTCAAGTAAAGATAGGTCTGTCTGGATCGACAGCAGGAATAGTTAGGTTGTCGGCATTAGGCATGAAATCATGAAACAGGTCATGTCATGGTACAGCAGGATGAGTCGGTATGTATATGTATGTCAGGCGTAGCAGGGTCAGGCCAATATGTCGTGCAATCGAGTAAGTGCTCACAACAGGTATACAATCAATAATGAACAGCAGCAGGAAACAGTAATTAACCACAATATTCCATATAACCACAGTGATGTTTGTATTCTCTTATTAACCGGTTCAATCATCTTTAGGGTGCCATAGCCACAAGGTAAAGCAATATCCACAATTATAAATTAAGGAACTACATGAAATTATACTAAATATAATAATAATCCCATGAATGGTTTAACAGTTTAAGCAAATATGATTCAGTCATTTTATTTAGTTAAAGCATGGATTGATGTGGGTTAATTAATTACGAGGAACTGTTGTAACGATTCCAGTATAAAGATAACTGCAATAATATGATATCAAATGCCATCATTAAGTTGTGGTATTAAATAGTATGAGTTCAAATGCGTGGCAAGACTAGATCTCGCACGCTAGCATGTTAGAGCAAGTATTCAGATACTTGCCTCGACGGTTCGCAAACTGGAACACGGATGCGGTGTCGGCAGAAAATGCGATATGAAAGCACGGGCCACGGATCGAGTCCCAACAGAGATCAACGAGATCACACGGACCAGGGGACTTCGCTGGAGCGTCGGGTTCGCCAAGACGGCACGGTCGGATTCCGGCAACGACAAAAGGAGCGAAGTTAGCAATACGATAGGATACAAGTGAATAACGACCAGCAAGGGGGATGATTTGCACAAAGGAAGGAAGAGGAAACTTATAGAGAGGTATACCAGGTGACCCCGGCGAGCTCGACGGCGCTGGAACGCCGGCGAAGCAACGGCAGCGGCTGCAAGGGCTGAAAGGCCTCAGGGGTGCGCGGGATAGGGTGCTGCGGCGAGCTGGAGGAAAGGTTGGTCGGCTCTGGTGGTCGAGGGGAGAAGGAGGTGGCCCTGGTGACGACAGCGAGGTCGCCGGTGCGTTCTCCGGTGAACAGCGGGATAGGCGATGGGTGAAGGCTCGGGTTGGTGGTCCGGCGAGGAGAGGAAGGGAGGTGATGACGAGGTCGTGACGAGGAGGATGAGAGGGTGTCGCGGGGGTCGTCGGCGACGAGAGGTGGTGTCGACGGCGAGGTCTGCGAGGTTGGAGGCGACGTCGGGTTGGGTGCAGGTGCGGGGATCGGCGGGAGAACGAGGGGAGGAAGGTGCGGTGAGTCTCGTGGTGGCGAGGGCGGCGACGGCGAGGTCGTGGGGGAACCGGCGGTGAGGTTGCGGGAAGCTAGGGTTAGGGTTCGTTGGGTTTCTCGCGAAGAAGAGGATGGTGAGGGGCGGCTGCATGCGGTTTTGAATATATAGAGGGAGAGAGAGAGAGAGATTGGAGAGAGAGAGGGAGATTGGAGAGAGGAAAGATTATTATGAGAGAGACAGAGAGAGAGACTGTTGACGGGGCCCCACTCGGGAAAATATGGGCTCGCGATTGGTTAAGCGAAAATCAAAAAGGAAAAATTTGAAAGGATTTACTGTTAAAGGAATATATTCGTATATTATAGTTTTATGATATTAAATTTAAATGGGCCCTTTTTGGCGCAAAATGAAATATTTCCAAATCGCGCCCGGGTTGCGCCCAAATGTTCCAAATTCAAATTATATGATTTTAAGCGGGTTCCAAATTTTGAAAAGAGGTGTTTAATGATTAAAATGCATGCCCCCAAGTCGGACACTTGCACGCGCGCGTAGTCGTCCAAACTTGCCCGTTTAGCCGAACGGGACGGAATCTCGACACGCGGACGCTACCACGCGACTAGTGGCGACGAGTAGGCCAACATGGACATTTTAAATTTCATGTTAGGAGTTAAAATTTGTTATGTGCCAAAATGACCTAACCGGTTAAAATTTAGCAATAAACCCCAGAAGACAGAATAATTGGAAAAGGAGCAATATATAACCCTCAACTAGTAATATAAATAGTATTATTGGGCTCGGGTGTTACATCATACCCAACTACAAAAAGAATTTCGTCCTCGAAATTCCAAGAATACAAGATAGCTAACTACTGGAAAAGGTGAGGGAATTTCTGCCGGATCTCGTCTTCTCGCTCCCAAGTAGATTCTCCATGCGATCGATTACCCCAAGAAACTAGCACAAGAGGGATAACCTTGTTCTTAAGAACCTTTTCTCTTCGATCCTTGATTTCAACTGGTCGCTCTTCAAAAGTCAGGTCCTCCCGTACAGTCAACTCCGAATGGTCCAAGACATGAGTCTCATCACGAACATACCTCCGTAGTTGAGACACATGAAACACATCGTGAACTCCTGCTAATGACGGTGGTAACGCCAACCTGTACGATACCTCTCCAACACGCTCTAATATCTCGAAGGGTCCAACGAATCGGGGACTAAGCTTTCCCCGACTGCCAAAGCGAATCACCCCTCTAGTCGGTGATATCTTCAGGAATACTAAATCACCCACGGCGAACTCTAGAGGTCTTCTTGACGTGTCGGCCCAACTTTTCTGTCTGTCTTGAGCTGCCTTCATATGCTTCCTGATTGTATTCACCTTCTCGACTGTCTGTACCACCAAATCTGGTCCTAGTAACCTTCGTTCACCAACATCATCCCAACAAACAGGTGAACGGCACATGCGACCATACAGTGCTTCAAACGGGGCCATCTGAATAGTTGCTTGGAAGCTATTGTTGTACGAAAACTCCACCAGGTGTAGATGATCTTCCCAAGAACCTTTGAAGTCCAACATGCAAGCCCTCAACATATCTTCAAGGGTCTGGATCGTTCTCTCCGATTGTCCATCAGTCTGAGGATGATAAGCTGTGCTAAACTTCAATCGAGTCCCCAAACTTTCTTGTAAACTCTTCCAAAAGTGCGACAAGAATCGAGTGTCCCGATCGGACACGATGCTTACCGGCACTCCATGCAATCTGACAATCTCCTGCATGTATCGCTCTGCCAAAGTCTCTGTCGATTGACCAACCCGAAAAGGAATAAAGTGAGCTGCTTTGGTCAACCGATCGACAATCACCCATACTGCATTGTTGCCCTTTGGACTCCGCGGTAAAGCCGTCACGAAATCCATGGTTATATGTTCCCACTTCCACTGAGGAATCGGAAGTGGTTGCAACAAACCAGCAACCCTTTGGTGTTCAGCCTTGACTTGCTGACACACCAAGCACTTAGCCACGAAGCGAGCAATTTCCCGTTTCATACCTTCCCACCAGAAGTGCTGTCGAATATCTCGGTACATCTTTGTCCCTCCTGGATGTACAGAGTAAGCTGAACTGTGTGCCTCCTTCATAAGCTCTTCACGCACATCTCCTTTTGGCACACACACACGGCTACCATATCTCAACGAACCATCCTCATGGATCAGTAAATCGGTTCGCAGTCCGGCTTCAACCTGCTCCCGAAACTTTTGCAGTCTAGGATCCTGCGATTGTGCCGCTTTAATCTTCTCAACTAAGGACGATTGTACTTGCAACTGCATAAACTGTCCTGTAGCATATGGTAGCACAACCTCCAAGTCAAATCTCTGACAATCCTCAATGATCTCCTTCTGTGCGGTCAACACCTGAATTGCTGGTAACCGACTCAGCGCATCTGGCACGACGTTAACCTTTCCCGGGTGGTACTTAAGATCAAGGTCATAGTCGGCCATCAGCTCCAACCATCTGCGTTGCCTCATGTTCAACTCCTTCTGAGTGAACACATATTTCAAACTCTTGTGATCTGTAAAGACTTCGACTCTCTCGCCCAATAGGTAGTGTCTCCAGATCTTCAGGGCGAAGATCACGGCTGCAAGCTCTAAGTCATGAGTCGGATAGTTCTTCTCATGAGTCTTCAGCTGTCTCGATGCGTAAGCGACGACTTTCCCGTTCTGCATTAAAACACATCCCAATCCCTTTCCGGATGCGTCGCTATGAATCACCAGTCCTCCTGAATTATCCGGTACGGTCAGGATAGGGGCGGTTATCAATTTCTGCTTCAACGTCTCAAAGGCCAATGCACATCCATCCGTCCAAACAAACGGTACCTCCTTACGCGTAAGCTTAGTTAACGGTTCAGCTACGCGAGCGAAGTTCTCCACAAATCTTCTGTAGTAACCGGCGAGTCCAAGAAAACTCCTTATCTCCGCAACATTCTTCGGAATAGGCCAATCTCGAACGGCTGCAATCTTCTCGGGATCAACGGCGATTCCTTTGCCCGACACAACATGCCCCAGAAACTTCACTTCTTCCAGCCAGAATTCGCACTTGCTCATCTTCGCGAATAATTTCTCTTGTCTTAGCGTTTGCAGTGCGATCCTTAAGCGCTCAGCATGCTCCTCCGGACTCTTCGAGTATACCAGAATATCGTCGATGAATACCACGATAAACTGGTCCAAGAAAGGTGAAAAGATCCTGTTCATCAAATCCATAAATATTGCCGGCGCATTAGTCACTCCGAAGGGCATCACTAAGTACTCGAAATGCCCATACCGAGTCCGAAACGCCGTCTTGCAAATGTCTTCTGCCTTCACTCGGACCTGATGATATCCTGATTGCAAGTCCAGTTTCGAGAATACCCTCGCGCCACTAAGCTGCTCAAAGAGTTCTCCAATGCGGGGGATCGGGTACTTGTTCTTAATAGTCACCCGGTTCAATTCTCGATAATCAATGCACATCCTTCTCGTGCCATCCTTCTTCTTTACTAAAAGGACTGGAGCTCCCCAAGGCGAGTTGCTGCTTCGAATCCATCCCTTCTCGAGTAATTCACCCACTTGTTTCTTAACTTCTTCCAGTTCCACCGGTGCCATCGGATAATAAGATTTTGATACTGGCGCTGCACCAGGAATAAGGTCAATCGCAAACTCCACATCTCGCTTCGGCGGTAAGCCCGAAATATCTTCAAACACATCCATAAAGTCGCGGACAACTGCCGGCTCTTCATTACTATCCACTACCATAGCCGCAAGAACATTGTTCGTCGGCCTAGCCCTAAACTCGACTGGCCCGACAGAACTGCTTCCTCCGATGAAAGTAAACTCAGGGTGTCCGGGAATCTGGAAAATTACTTTCCTTGCCCTACAATCAATGTGTGCGTGGAAAATGCCAAGAAAATCCATCCCCAAGACTACTTCATAACTGCCCGTATCAATCACCAAGAAATCTGCAAAAAGCTCCCGTCCACAAACAACAACTGTACAATCTCTACATTCCTTACTAGCTATGATTTTCCCATTCCCAATGTGTATGTCCCAGAAACTAGACAGGGTCGTGCAGGTGATCGAGTGTGTAGTTATAAATTTGGATGACATAAAACAGTGGGATGCTCCGGAATCAAATAATGCCAATGCGGGAAAACCACGAACGAGTACAGTACCTGAAACAACTTCTCCTGATGCCTTGGCTTCCTCGGCTGTCAATGTGAAAGCTCGACCCTGGTTGGGTCCTTGTGTCAGCTGTTTCTGCCCTTGGAACGGTCTCTGCGGAGGCTTCTGTATCTCATCCCTTGTGCGAAGCTTCGACGGACAAGCACTCACTGCGTGATCGGCTGCTCCACAAACCAGACAAAGTCCCAATCTCCTTCGACAATCCTTTTGCATGTGGCCCGGTAAATTGCAGTAGTTACAACTTATGCTCTTTCTTCGATCGACGATCACAGGCTTCTTCATTGGCGCTACCCCTCTACGGTCCACTGGAATACCTCTGCGCCCATGATCTCGGTTAGGTACAAATGTAGGCTTCCTGGCCGCAACTGCTGTCTGGTGAAGGTTCCCTTTCGATCCTGATAAACTCTGCTGCTCTCTGGCTGCCGTAAGAACCTGTGAGAAAGTGGTCAAACCCAGGGAGACAATCTGCCTCTGGATGTCCACATCCAAACTGCGCAAGAACCTTCGCGCCCTGTCTGCCTCCTTGGCGACTAAGGGTCCAGCGAAACGGCTGAGTCTCGTCCATTCCGCTGCGTGTACATCCACAGCTGCTCCATTTTGTTTCAGCCCAATAAATCTCTCCTCCATTTCCTCCCGTGCAGTCCGCGGGAAGAACTTTTCCAAGAAACTTTTGGAGAAATCCGTCCAACTGATTGGCTTGGACAAGCGGGTCTCCTCCACAAGCCACCACTCTCGGGCGTAATCCACCAGCTGAATGCGCACCACATCAACTCTCTTGTCTTCAGGGATCTGTGCCGCAACCAATAAGTTCTCCGTGTCCACGAGCTACTGCTCGGCTGGCAACGGCTCCTCCAAGCCAGTGAAAGTAGTAGGACCCAACCGTCTGAAATCTGCCACAGTCCCTGCTCGGTCGACTGGCTTCGCTACAGCGGTGTTTACAGACTGCTGCATAGCCTGCAAACCCTCCTGAAATGAATCTGCTTGCTGCTGGATCAGCTCAGTTTGCCTCTTCTGATTTTCCAACATCCCGCGTATCACTCCTAACATGGCGGCTTCATCCACACGCCTCTGATACGTCTTGAAATTCTTATCTGCCATGGTCCTAAAATCAAAACAAACAACATTACCATGATGATAGATTCAATATATAAATCAAGCCTAGAACCCCAAGATACTTAAATAGAGTGCTGCATTGTAGCTATGCCGCGGTATCATAGCCGCAATTACTTAACTCCACCCAAGTCGCCTAAGTCCTAGAGATAACAAGAAGTTAGGTTTTCGAGTTAACAGTGCAAAGTAAGTTTGCATGTCGACATGATCTGGAAGAATGATTCAAGGACGGTAAAATGGTCAAGGTGGCAGGACATGTCTCCTAATCACGGGTATTATGATTCGCGTATCGGGTGCAATACCCAACTACAAAGAATCAACCCAATTAACCTATGCTCTGATACCAAAAGAACCATGTCACGCCCCGCTTCCCAGAGTACGCAAAATTGGGCACGTGACATAGCCAACCATGCTACCTGTGGGTAGGACGCATCCGTCCACAGTCACATTACGGTTGTAGAGATATCAAGAACATAAAATAAATTAAACTAATACATGTCCAAATCCATAATAACAAGAATCAATAAACAATAAGTGCGGAAGCTAATGATCCAATACAATGAATAAACAGTACGTCCCATAATGCGGGCTCACATCTGGAAATGAAAAGAAATAAATAAACTAAACCCTAAGGACTCACTGTTCAGCCTGCTGGCTGAAGTACTCCTGCTCGGTCGTCGATAATGGTACGGAATCTGGGCCATGCAAAACCCAGACGTCAGCGCGTCATGACATCAAGTATATAGTATAAACATGGTAATAAACAATGCAAGTATGAACATGAATAAAGCAGTAACACGGAATAACAAGCAGAGTAATGTGCAATGGTGTCCAAACTATCCTATCAGGTTTTCTACTCTATAGTCTTTGAAATCAATTGATGAATCGTCGATGTAACCCAATAGTATCCCGTACATACCCGGGACCACGGCCACAATATTCTCGGCGGCAGCCGAGACATGCCGTAAGGCACAGAATAGGAAAGTATTAGTATCCCGTACATACCCGGGACCACGGCCACAATATTCTCGGCGGCAGCCGAGACATGCCGTTAGGCACAGAATAGGAAGGTGTACACTCGGTATTACCCCGTACATACCCGGGATCACGGCCACAATATTCTCGGCTGAAACCGAGACATGCCGTTAGGCACAGAAAGGAATGTGTACACTCGAACGGTAGTGAACTGTCGAGTTACAAGTCAGGTTCATCTTTGATTTCCCCATACCCCCAAGCTATGTATGTCAGGTCAGGTATTCAGTAGTCGAGGACTAATGCCAACACAAAGTCAAGTAAAGATAGGTCTGTCTGGATCGACAGCAGGAATGGTTAGGTTGTCGGCGTTAGGCATGAAATCATGAAACAGGTCATGTCATGGTACAGCAGGATGAGTCGGTATGTATGTGTATGTCAGGCGTAGCAGGGTCAGGCCAATATGTCGTGCAATCGAGTAAGTGCTCACAACAGGTATACAATCAATAATGAACAGCAGCAGGAAACAGTAATTAACCACAATATTCCATATAACCACAGTGATGTTTGTATTCTCTTATTAACCGGTTCAATCATCTTTAGGGTGCCATAGCCACAAGGTAAAGCAATATCCACAATTATAAATTAAGGAACTACATGAAATTATACTAAATATAATAATAATCCCATGAATGGTTTAACAGTTTAAGCAGATATGATTCAGTCGTTTTATTTAGTTAAAGCATGGATTGATGTGGGTTAATTAATTACGAGGAACTGTTGTAACGATTCCAGTATAAAGATAACTGCAATAATATGATATCAAATGCCATCATTAAGTTGTGGTATTAAATAGTATGAGTTCAAATGCGTGGCAAGACTAGATCTCGCACGCTAGCATGTTAGAGCAAGTATTCAGATACTTGCCTCGACGGTTCGCAAACTGGAACACGGATGCGATGTCGGCAGAAAATGCGATATGAAAGCACGGGCCACGGATCGAGTCCCAACAGAGATCAACGAGATCACACGGACCAGGGGACTTCGCTGGAGCGTCGGGTTCGCCAAGACGGCACGGTCGGATTCCGGCAACGACAAAAGGAGCGAAGTTAGCAATACGATAGGATACAAGCGAATAACGACCAGCAAGGGGGATGATTTGCACAAAGGAAGGAAGAGGAAACTTACAGAGAGGTATACCAGGTGACCCCGGCGAGCTCGACGGCGCTGGAATGCCGGCGAAGCAACGGCAGCGGCTACAAGGGCTGAAAGGCCTCGGGGGTGCGCGGGATAGGGTGCTGCGGCGAGCTGGAGGAAAGGTTGGTCGGCTCTGGTGGTCGAGGGGAGAAGGAGGTGGCCCTGGTGACGACAGCGAGGTCGCCGGCGCGTTCTCCGGTGAACAGCGGGGTAGGCGATGGGTGAAGGCTCGGGTTGGTGGTCCGGCGAGGAGAGGAAGGGAGGTGATGACGAGGTCGTGACGAGGAGGATGAGAGGGTGTCGCGGGGGTCGTCGGCGACTAGAGGTGGTGTCGACGGCGAGGTCTGCGAGGTTGGAGGCGACGTCGGGTTGGGTGCAGGTGCGGGGATCGGCGGGAGAACGAGGGGAGGAAGGTGCGGTGAGTCTCGTGGTGGCGAGGGCGGCGACGGCGAGGTCGCGGGGGAACCGGCGGTGAGGTTGCGGGAAGCTAGGGTTAGGGTTCGTTGGGTTTCTCGCGAAGAAGAGGATGGTGAGGGGCGGCTGCATGCGGTTTTGAATATATAGAGGGAGAGAGAGAGAGAGATTGGAGAGAGAGAGGGAGATTGGAGAGAGGAAAGATTATTATGAGAGAGACAGAGAGAGAGACTGTTGACGGGGCCCCACTCGGGAAAATATGGGCTCGCGATTGGTTAAGTGAAAATCAAAAAGGAAAAATTTGAAAGGATTTACTGTTAAAGGAATATATTCGTATATTATAGTTTTATGATATTAAATTTAAATGGGCCCTTTTTGGCGCAAAATGAAATATTTCCAAATCGCGCCCGGGTTGCGCCCAAATGTTCCAAATTCAAATTATATGATTTTAAGCGGGTTCCAAATTTTGAAAAGAGGTGTTTAATGATTAAAATGCATGCCCCCAAGTCGGACACTTGCACGCGCGCGTAGTCGTCCAAACTTGCCCGTTTAGCCGAACGGGACGGAATCTCGACACGCGGACGCTACCACGCGACTAGTGGCGACGAGTAGGCCAACATGGATATTTTAAATTTCATTTTAGGAGTTAAAATTTTTTATGTGCCAAAATGACCTAACCGGTTAAAATTTAGCAATAAACCCCAGAAAACAGAATAATTGGAAAAGGAGCAATATATAACCCTCAACTAGTAATATAAATAGTATTATTGGGCTCGGGTGTTACACCGACGAAACAGGTCAAACCACCATTTTGGAACAAGTTAAGCATTTTCTTCGAGCTTCCGTACTGGTCTACAAATTCAGTGCGTCATTGTCTGGACGTCATGCATATAGAAAAGGGAATATCAGAGCACATACTTAACTTGCTTCTTTGTAAAGACGGGAAATCAAAAGACAACATGAATGCTCAGATGGATCTACAAGAGTGGGGAATAAGAAGTGAATTGCACCCTAAACCGGTAGCGGGTAAACCGGGCAAGTTTGTACTTCCCAATGTCGCTTATCATATGTCACAACCGGAGAAGAAAAGATTCTTGCAGGTGTTGCATGATTTGAAAGTTCCTACGGGTTTCTCAGGATCATTCAGCAAGAGAATAAAAATTGTGAAGGGCAAGATCGATGGGCTGAAAAGTCATGATCACCATGTTATCGTGGAGCACCTTCTTCCATTAGCCCTCAGGACTTCTCTCCCTGAATCGGTTGGTCTAGTAATCAACGACCTATGTTGTTTTTTCAGGGAGTTGTGTGCTAAAACGTTGGAGGTTGTGACGCTGGATAAACTAGAAAATTCTATTGCATTGATACTTTGCAAGTTTGAGCGTATTTTCCCACCGTCATTCTTCGATATCATAATACACTTGACGGTTCATCTTGCAACTGAGGCGAAGTTAGCCGGACCAGTACAATATCGATGGATGTATCCCGTCGAGAGGTACGTGTAATTTTTCGTTTCGCGCAATTTATAAATTTATTGTTGTCATGTATGCCCGTATTTATTTATTCAACATATTTTCAATAGGTACCTCTACACTCTTAAGAAGTATATACGCAATAAAAATCGACCAGAGGGTTCTATCATGCAAGATTATCTTCTTGATGAAGAAACCACATTTTGTTCCCGCTATCTGGACGAGAACATTGAGACAAGGCTTAACCGGCTACGAAGAATTCAAGACGGGCTATATGGTAAAGCCGAGTATAAGAGGGTAGACACTATGTTTATCAACAATATATACCGGTTTATCTTGCTTAATTGCGCATGTCTTGAACAAATTAGAGAGTAAGTTTTTTTGGATTAATTGTTATATTGTGTTTGTGTGTGTATGAAATGATATAATATTAATGTCACCATTATTTGTCGAAAACAGAATTCATTTTAACGAGGTACGTGAGGGGCATCCTGATTGGAACGAAGAACGATTGGAAAAATATCATCAGAATAATTTTTGTGATTGGGTCACAGATCATGTAAGTTATTCGAATAACATTTTATTGCTATCAGTTTTAATCTAAACTTGTATCGTTATGTATTTGTCGTAAAATTTGTTTTGTTAGATCCACGATCCGAACTTGTCTGTATCATTTGAGAGTGATTCAAGATGTTTAGCTCAATTTCCTTGTATGGAGGTTGCATATTACAAAGGATTTGGTGTCCTTGGATTCAAATTCGAAGTTAAGGACATAGAAACATATAGAACCACTCAGAATAGTGGGATTGCGACGGTAGGATCGGACGGTGTGATTTATTATGGGTACTTAAATTGTATACTCGACATCCACTATCCCGGACGATCAGAACCCTTTTATATATTCCAGTGTACTTGGTATGATACGCGAACCAATACGGACAGGTGGAGAAGCAATCTTGGGACTTGGAAAGATGAATATGGATTGACCAGTGTGAACACACATCGATTTTACGGTCAGGAAGATCCGTTTATCTTTCTGAACCAAGCATTCCAAGTATACTACTCACAGTGTTTAAAGCATCCGGGATGGAGTGTTGTATGCCGATGGAAACCCAGAGATGTCTACGATGTCCCAGAATTCGAGGACAGCGATGAGGACGAAGAAGAGAGAAGGCTTAAAGTGCTCCGACCGTCTGTTTTGAAGGACGGGTTGTCTTCGACCGATCATGAAGTTACGTGGGTTAGAAATGACATCGACGATGAAATCCAAGTAGATATGTATAATGCGCCCACGAAACGAAAAAGGTTATCAGTAATGTTATATTATCACTTCACATTTTACGCTCTATACATATATAGTCAATACTTTTAATGATTGTCTAATGCGTCCACGAACCGTTTATCTAGATTTGATGACGATGTCGGGAGCAGCGAGGGACGGCAGGAGCTCCAGCCACGGCAGAGGCAGAGGCAGAGGCAGAGCGGTTCTGCCGCCCGGAGAGCTGCGTAGGGAGCTTCAGAGGGCCGGTCTTGCACCCAGATCGGAGACCTCTTCGGATGCCTCCTTCCGTGTGGATTTTGCCACACCTCCAGGTATGCTGCACGCATATCCATTTTGAATGTAATATTACAGATATTCATGCCTGTTTATGTCAAAATTACTTATATTGTCAATGTTTGATTGTCTAGTTGTTGGTGATGCGTCCACATCTGGGACAGAGGCCAGTTCCGCTCCTCCGGGTATGTTTATATATCATATAGTGCATGTATATTGATTTAGAATGCTATATCATAAATATACACACATTCCTTTTGCTCTTACTTAGCAATTTTTATTATTGTCTAGCTGTAGGTGGTGACACCACCGCACCTGCGGGTATGTTTATATATCCTATAGTGCATGCATATTGATTTAGAACGTTATATTATTGATCTAGACATTCTTTTTGCAATTACTTATATAATCTATTTTTAATTGTCTAATTATAGGTGGTGCGTCCACATCTTCCGCAGGGGCCACTCCTGCCGCTTCCATACCCTCCGCATCGTCTGTAGGTTAGTATGAATAAATATAAAATATTTATTCATTTTACATATGCTCTATAGAATAAATATGAACTTCATGGAAATTTAGAGTCAATGTTTATTTTCTAGTTGGAGGGGATGCGTCCGCATCCGGGACCCCGATTGTTCCTCACCGGAGGAACTATCGTCCCGCTCGTGCTGCTGCCCAAGCCCAGGCTCGTGCGATAGTCACCGGAGGTATATATCACACTTCAATTTTCGTTTAAGCTTGATTTCTTAATACAACTTTGTCTTAATATTGATTGTCTTGATATTTCGTGCAGACGCAGGGCCTCCCCATCCCCAGAAGGGGACTCGAGGCCCGAATCAGTCCCATAGGCTGAGGCCTGACAGAGCTAGGGTGGAAGCAGCATTCCCCCTCTTTTTTACCCTTGACTATCGCTATACCAGTCCTCATGTCGAGAGGTTCGGCCGGTATATGGGGGAAGAGAGCCGGCTCGTGAAGAACTATCCACTTTACGTTGAGTGGGGCGAGCAGCACCGACGCTCATTCGTCCTCTTCTTTGATCAGGCTCGGGTACGTATTAATATATATTTTCATTTGATTTATCCAATATATTTATTATTAACACTTGCAATCTAATAACAATGTTTTTTTGTATTTTCAGTCGGATTACGATTTTCAGCTTGTACCCGACCCTGATCACCCTAGGAGGGTGCTCGACCTTCATGCTCTGTACAATGGCCTGTTGAAGAACATGCAGACCAAGGTCCGATATAACAGGAATGAGCTGAAGGCAGACTGCTACTCCATGTGGATGGCGACCCCCGTGGTAGAGAGAGCGGCCCTCCTATCTACTCCGGCGTTTGCGAGAGTCGACGTAGAGACATGGCCTCTATTGTGCGAATATTTCGACTCCCAACACAAACAGGTATGTATTTTAAATGTAATTCATTGTTTACGATATAATTTATTTTTTTGTGTTCCTTAATTAGAAAACTACATGTTAATGCGTTGTGCAGAAACAGGCCGCTCAGAATACAGAGAACAGGAAGTCGGCGAAGAGGGGTCGCCCCACTTACACAGGTGGCTCGAGAAATATTACTCGAGCCATGGAGTTATCGGTAAATTACAATAGACCGACCTTTGTGATATTCTGTAATATTAAGAGTTATTTTCTAATATTTCTAATATTAAGAGTTAATTTCTAATATTGCAGACAGCTCAGACCGTGGCGCAAGGTGGTACACCGAGCGTGCTGTCCGCATATCTTGCCGTCCACGGCACCTCGACAGATCCCGCCACGGGCGAGCTTCGATATGCCGACGTCGCTACCCAGGAGTATTGCATAAGTGTTAATATTTATTCTACCCATATTTGAAATTTTAGTTTTGGAAGGACCAAGTTTAAATTTTATACTTATACTTTACTGCTTAATGTGGGTGTAGGAGTGAGTGGTTGAGCAGGCCGAGGCCTCGGGGATCAATTTTAACGGACAGAGCGATCCGAGGCTGCTGACCCCAGTTCTGGACGCCGCACACGGAGGGCACCACGGAGGTTGGGAGAGAGGCCGGGGACTGGGCCCTAGCAGGGCCCATATAAGGTTGGAATCCACCCCGGCGGTTACTTCCTCCGTCTCCAGTGAGCGACGTGTCCAGCAGGTCCTGGAGAGCTTGAGGTCCGCCGTTCAGGAGTTGAAGGAGATGCTGGTATGTATACTACTTTATAGTAAAATATCATGTCATATTATAGATATCAACATATCCATAATTAGTACGTAGCTTGAGCTTATTTGGTTTTAGACTTAGGTTTGATTAATCATACATACATATGTAATTAAAATAAACAACAATTTTCCAAACTAGATATCCAAATGGGGTTTCAAAATAACTTGATAATGATACGAATTCGAATAATACACAGTTCTTACACGCTTCTTACACACGTTAGGTCCAGACGCGACAGGGTACATCGGCCGAGCCTCCACATGCATCTCCTTCGGCTGCGGCTCCGCAAGCCACTACATCGGCTGCGGTTCCACAGATAGCTCCTATAGCTCCACCGCCCGCTCAGACTCCCGCAGCCGCGGCTCCGCAAGCGACTACCTCGACGGCGGCTGCGCAGACCACATCGCCAGCTCCACAGGCCGCTCAGACTCCCGCACGCGTCGAATTGCATGGTTTATTGACCGAGGAGCAGGCGCGCCAGATTCTATCGTTTATTAGAGGTGGAGCTGGACCGAGCTAGGGTAGCTTTTTGATTCTTATTTTTTGAAACATGTATTTATTTATATGATACATATTGTACTACATTTTGAAACAATATTGATATTGATATTGGTTTATATTTATATCATATTCAGTTTTTGGGTTTCTTTTGTATATTATATGCGTGAGATGTGATTATGAATACTGCGATATATATTGTGTGATGATTAATTTTATATTTTATTGATATATATATTATTGTGCACAGGGCGGGAAAAAATCAGGTAGCCCTTTTTTTACAAAAAACAGATAATGTGTACCTACGGATTAATCCGTTGGTACACATGTTGCCCCTACGGTTTCAACCGTAGGGGCAAAATATCAGCATTAACTGATATTTCCCCCCTGATCTCAGTATCAGGGGGTTGGGATTGCCCCCACATGTTTCCCCTACGGTTTCAATCGTAGGGGCAAAATATCAGCATTAACTGATATTTCCCCCCTGATCTCAGTATCAGGGGGTTGGGATTGCCCCTACGGATATATCCGTAGGGGAAAACAAAGGCCCCTACGGAGTTATCTGTAGGGACAAAATATTAGGATTTCTGATATTTTTCCCCTACGGATATGTACCTACGCATGTATCCGTAGGGGACAGTACTTGGCCCTACGAATACCTCCATAGGTACAGTTAATATATTTTAAAAAACCGTAAATAAAACAACTTTTTTTCCCCTACGGCCTACTCCGTAGGTGTAAATGGACCTACACAGAACTCCGTAGGGGCAAGTTCAGGGCTTCAACTTGCACCTACGGCGGTTGCACCTATAGGTTATTTTTTGGCCCCTACGGATATATCCGTAGGGGCAACCCTTATTTGTAGTAGTGTATTTCTCGAACGTAATAGTTTCGTAAACGGGCTTTGCGAAACTGATTAGTAGAGAAGATGGGTGTTCGGTATCACACGGGCTGTGAATATGCGACACCGCAATAATTAGCCTTAAGTGCAAGTGGGAAATTGTTGGCTATAGTGCTCTTAAGTCAATTATTGAATCGCAGGCACGCGATTATGATGATTGAGGGATGACCTATACCGGGAGAACAATCTTACTCGAGATGATAGTATGCTATTTGGTTTGTCTTTATCATCATCTACAGCATTAGGTGGCATTAATATCACTATTACATGTTGATGGAGCCCATAGGATTCTTGCTTGACTACCAGCATTATGAAGGCGATCATATAAGTGGGAGTTGGGTGGTCTATAATCACATCCTTAAATGTCCCTAGTCATGGGAGTATCGAGACTGGACATCGATACTCCAGAGTAGACTAGTGTATACTTATCGAGACCCCGACGAGGGGCGGTAGCCGGTCTCACAATCCATTGGTGTCAATTAGTCACCTAAGATAGTATGCAAGTGCTCATTGGGTTATGAATACACTAGACGGAGTTGCCGGGAATATGCTAGTTGGTATTATACCTGTTGTCAGAGGTGACATGATTACAGGTTAGTCTGTCGACCTGAGATCGTCATTTGTCTCGTGTAAGTTCCCACTGTGCTTTGATTACTACCCTACAACGGCTCAAAGGAGTCGTGGAAACAGGTTTTAGTTGGGTATAGTCCCGAGCCATATGGATTCAGTGAGCGGATCGTCGGGGATTCATCTCTCCCGGTATTGGGGATTGATGCCGCGCAGTGCACGGGTGGCCATCACCATAAATTCTTGGCCAAGTTAGTCGAGAATTACTGATTTGGATCAGTAGTTTCTCAGTGGGTGATGGGCTTCATACCGACACGAAATATCGCGTTATTATGAGTCTGACTTTATCCTCCCCCTAAACATGATATGTGATACTCATAGATGAACAGACCGAATTGTATGGATATTATCACGGACAGGCTCAGTAGGGGTTTGGATGAGTTTGCTCGTCGGCCTTCCTTTCGCTCAATACCTGGGTAGCCGTTACGTACAGCTAGTGCCGCTGACGTGCTTGTGGTTAAACCCACTGCCAGCGTATTGATGAGTCTTCAGAGTCCCACACAGAGCGTTTTCACGGTTCAGACGATATGGTGTAGATGACGTATGTTGTTATATACAGGTGTCCGATTAAATATGTGTACTGGCTATACAGACTTTAATAGGACGGTTGATAATACTAGCGTCTTAGGATTAAGCCGGATTATTAAATCAGGTTTTGATTTAATAATTTATATATGTATTTTTATATATGTATTCTAGTATTATTGTTCACTATTAATTTCTCTCTTGGCTGTTCGTATTTTTGTATGAATACGCGTATATATATTTCAATACGTATACCAAGTTGTATTCCGTATTTTTACGAAATTACCTCTAGAAGATTTCCACCTCATTACATGATTTTCCATTTTAGAAAATCATTTTGGAAATAAGGTGGAGGGGTGAGTTGGCATGAGCATAGCTTGGCATGTAGAGAGGTATGGCTCTTTATATTTTATTGGAAACTGAAAGGAGATATTTTTATTGCATGGTTGCAAATGACATGGCTATATTCTACTCATGCCATCCATTTATTCTCTTGGTGATTCATTCATCACTTGATCATTCATTCACACTCTCTCTCTTGGTGAGACTTAGCCATTCTTGAGTTGCTCATTCCACTAGTTTTCCTTACCCCCTTCTTCATCTTCTTGGGTTGCTCATTTGATCATGTCACATGAGAGAAAAATATAGTGAGACATTCCTACACCTCCACTCTCCATTGCTAGCAACCTTGGAGTGTCGGTTGCCTTTCTTGGTGAGGCTGGAGCTTGCGTCATTTCCTTCGGGTGGATCATCATTGATGAAGGAAAACTGGCAACCAAATTCGATCCGCAACCCCTAGGAGCTAAAGAATGTGGTAGAAGACCGAAGGACTTGGTTCATTCGGTATAACCATCTCTATCCTTTAGTTTAGCTCTTTTAGTTTGCTAGTCTAGGTTTATGGTTTCGATCTTGGAGCGGGTTTTGTTTGCGCCAAAATTTTTGAACGCCAGTTTTTGTTCCGCATCGGCCACAGTAGATGGCCAGTGCGCCGGCAAAACCCAGCTAGAAGGATGTAGGGAGTACTGTCCATTTTTTAGATGACATACTCCAGATAGGAAGTGATGTTCCTAGACTACAATCGGTCATATTTTGGTTGTCACATAGTGTTTTCTCCACGTTTGATATGAATAGTATATCAGGAATTCTGGTGACTAGATCTATGATTTTAGATCTAGATTTGGGAAGTTTCCTAAATCAGGTACTTGGATAGCATTCTAAAAGTATTTTAGAATGGACGTCTCCTAGAGTGGTGGTGTACCCACAGATGATGGAGTCACCCTCTCTGAAAGAATGTCTTTTTGACTGATGAAGAGAGGAACTGGCATGAATGACATATCATTTGCTTAGGCAATTGAGTCAATCATGCAAAATCTTTTATAAAACCAGATACTACTTTTGCACTAGTTCCAACAAACAGATATTAATCTAATCATTGAGAAACAAAGAGAATTAGTAAAGAACATAAGAGGATGTTCTTGGTATTTGGTAATGGCAGCCTCTTCTGGGAGGCGGTTATCGGTTATGGCTTCCAAGGTGACCTGGATGACAGAGATGCTGTCAGAGTTATAAGTTTATCCTCTGCTGAGGATCAGTGTATTAGATAATGTTCCAATAAGGATACTGAGATAATCATGGTGCAGGATGCTGGTTATAACTCATCAGAAGATACAACCCAAGAAGTTTGTTGGATAGGAGTTTTTTATTGATGAACTTGGTCCCATCAGGTATCCGGACAAATTCTTGTGGCGGGGTATCGCTCAGTTTGGGAAATTGTTGATCTCTGCAAAGTTGAGATATACAGAGAAAAAATTGAAACATTATAGCAGATCTACTCACTGAGGCTATTTCTCGAACACGGATGTTTCTCAAACGAGATTTGAGAAACTGATTAGTAAAGAAGTTGGGTATTCAGTAGCACACGAGAGGTGGGTACGCGATCCCGCAATAATTAGCCTTAAGTGCAAGTGGAAGATTGTTGGATATAGTGCCCTCAAGTCAATTATTGTAATCGCAGGCACGCGATTGTGATTATTGAGGGAGGACCTATAGGGATAGGACAGTCTTACTTAAAATGATAGTATGCTATCCGGTTTGTCTTTATCATCATGTACATGCATTATGTGGTATTGCAGATCACTATTACATATTGATAGAGCCCATAGGATTCTTTCTTGACTACCAGCATTATGATGGAGATCATATATATGAGAGCTGCGTAGCCTATAAGCACATCCTTAAATGTCCCTAGTCGTGGGAGTATCGAAACCGGGCATCGATATTCCGGAGTAGACTAGTGTATAAGCTTCGAGATCTCGATGAGGGGCGGTGGCCGGTCTCACAAGCCATTGGTGTTGTGTCACCTAAGATAGTATACAGGTACTCACTGGAGGTGAGTACACTGGACGGACTCACTGAGAACTTCTAAATGGTATTATACCTATCGTCAGATGGAAGTTCAGTCGATAACAATGCATTTTTAACATGACAATTTCCTTACTTTTCTTAATCATCTAAAGGTATTTGCTATAAATATAACACATATTAGAAGTTCTGTTCCCGCCAAAATTTTGGCGCAAAACTTGCTCCATTATAAAATAATAACAATAAAATAAAAATAAAAATAAAAATAAAGGGAAAGCTCCGCATGCAAAGCATGTAAGGACTTGTTTCCGTCCAATAAGAGAGCAAAGCTCTATTCAAAATTTGTACTGAGGCAGCGCTTCACGTGCAAAGCACGAGAGCGCTCGCGCCAAGAGCGCCAGCGCTAAGAGTCAAAGACTCTGAGGAAGCGCTAAGAGTCAAAGACTCTGAGGCAGCGCCTCACGTGCAAAGCACGAGAGGGCTAGCGCCAAGAGTCAATGACTCTGAGGCAGCGTCTCATGTGCAAAGCACGAGAGCGCCAGCACTAGAACTAAATGTTCTCCGCCCTTAGATCAAAGATCAAACGAAGATGATAAGTCATCAAATTACCAGAATAAAATTCTGTTGAGAAAATACTCCTCAAATCTTTCTAAATAAGAAAGATTGTGCTCTCTAAATTAGAGCACCGTTGGATCAAAGATCCAATGGTGATTAAACATCACCGAGATACAGAATAAGTTCTGTATGGAAAAATATTCTCCCAATCTTGCTAAAAACAAGAAAGGTGTCTTTTGTAAAACAAAGGTTCTTGGATCAAAGATCCAATGGTGGGAAATACCCCCAAATCAATCAGAGATCTCTCAATGAGAGATTTCTTTAACTGATTCAACAAATCAGCCTCCCTTATATAAAGGACCCAAGACTTCAAGTTTTGCACAGAAAAACCACCCTATAAGTTTCAAGTTCTCAGAAAAGAAAAAGAGAAGAGCAAGCTTTAAGAAGAAGAAACTTCTTCATGGTAAATAAAAGAAGAGAGATCATAACATCTCCTCGATATTTGAGAGTTTAACTCTCACATCAAAAAAGAACTTAGTTCTTTTTCAGATCACAGATCTATAAGACAAAGTCTTTCACAAAAACAAAGAGATCATAGCATCTCCTCATAAAAGAAGAACTCGGTTCTTAGATCCATGAGACAAAGTCTCTTATAAACCGAGAATTTAATTCTCAGAGCACAGGACTGATCAAAGCTGCCAATTTTAAAAGAAGCGCCTTAGCACTCCACGTATGGTGCCCAGCACTCCACGTGCTCCACACATGGGCGCTTTTTTACAAGAAGCGCCTTAGCGCTCCAAGTCTGGCGCTCAGCGCCCAGCGCTCCACGCGCTCTTCACGTGGGCGCTATTTTATAAGAAGCATCTTAGCACTCCAAGTTTGGCTCTCAGCGCCAAGCACCCTATGTGCCCCTCACGTGGGAGCTAAGGAATTCCAAAGCGTTCTGTAAACAAAGACCCAGCGCCATAAAAAGTTTTCAACACTCAATAAAACAACAAAAAGGAAGAGGGGTGTCAGAACCCAAATCAATGCTCAGCATTGTTGAACAAAAAGGGACTGAGCCCAAGCAAGTACTCAACACTGTATTCAAAACTGAGTAGACTGAGCCCAAGTTGGCCACAAGTCCCTAATTCAGATCAACCAAGCACATGTGCTCACAATCTCTTTGATTGGTCTTAGTCCCAAACTTGACAGATCTCCCAACCAACATTGGTTCAAGAGTACATCTCTTCACACCTCTGATATGTGTCGTTGTAATTCTTCAACGTCTTCAGAGAGGTGGCGGGTCCCGATAACCAGAAACTCTACAGACTATGTTGTCTTTAAACTCTATGGACTATGAGGTCTTTAAAATCATGGACTATGATGTCCTTAAACCCAATGGACCGCAACGTCCCTAAACTAAACTCTATAGACTATGATGTCTTTAAACTACGGACTATGATGTCCTTAAACTCCATGGACTATGATGTCCTTAAACCCAATGGACCGTAACGTCCTTAACCAAATGCTCTTTCATTGGATCTAAATGATCCTAAAACCCCCGTTAAGTAGATCTTAGTCTAAAACTTAGACTAATTTATCCTTAACAAACATTTAAGTTGATCTTAATCTCAAATGAGGTTAGCGATCCTTAAATCAATCAAACCTAAATCTAATAAAATACGGATTTGGACTAATCTACGCCCTACGGGCGACAACATAAATTAGTCTCTGTATACAATCCACGAACAACTAAAAGAAAAACAAACAAACACGACACGAAGTGAACATCTGGAGAAGGAGAAAGTGGTCACAACGATGCGGTAGCGTAATTAACAGCAGGGGCTTGCGCCTGTAGGGAAGAGCGTCCCCACAATCAAAAAAACCCTCGCAAGCGAGGGGAAATCTGACGAAGTCTGCTACAACAGCCGCATCCGTCCAAACCTCCGAAACACGTTGCCATAATTCAACTTAGCATCTTCGGAGAGGTGGACGGATAAAACCAAATAACATCTGCCCCCCTAAAATTCAGGCCGGACGTCCCAACGTCCTGGTCGCGTCTTTCGGCGGCGAACAGATTCTGGCATGCCCGATGGGACCTTTTCCTCTTTCCACTCCACACTTCGTGTGTCATGTTCGCGAACGAATCGTGGTTTAACATGGTTGCCCCCGGATTCGAGGTACTAAGATTTGGTGTCTTGATCCGTGCAGAAGTGAAGATGACATTGATGGCTTCCAACTGCACCAACTACAACAACAACTTCCACTCCGTCCCTGCTGGAGGAGTGACTTATAGGCCCCAAGCGGCCTCCATTTTCGCAATGCCGATGGAACAGGTGACTCAAGCCACCACTGGACTGTTCTTTGGGACCATGATCCCACCGGCAAGCTTCAGCATCCCAATGTCGTCACAAGAAGCTCCGAAGAAGTCGGTCTTCGATTGGCTTACAACTACCACGGCCCCTCTCAAGGGGCCGTTCAATTCCAAGTCTACTGCATCAGTCTTTGACAGGCTGAGCCTGAGCTCCAGTGGGCCCGTAAAGAAGCCTGAAATACATAAAGGAGTTATCCCGAAGCGGATAGCCATTCCAACTCCGACAGACGAAGTCGTTAAAGGTGCTTCCCCTACCCAAAAGTCAGTCTTCGACAGGTTGGACGTTTCTTCTCAGCGGACGTCAGTCTTCGATAGGCTGACACCAACAAAAACCTTCACCAGAACAGGAGGCATGATGAAATTACACCCGTAATTGAGCTAGTCCCATCTACAAGACATGCTCGATGTCGCCACTGGCACCGAGTGAGGAAAACTGGGGCAGCTCTCCCTCTGGACTGACTCCACCAGCCCTAATGGGGGAAATCGATGCTGCTGTTCCAACTAGGAACAGATTTGAACCGCTCAGAAGGATACGCAATAACTCTCCAACTGCCGTACTAAAAAGGTCTCCTCCACCCGCTGAAAATTCCATAAAGGCGAAGCCGGAGCAGCCCCCTCAGTGGCTGTCTTCCAAGGTCCACAGGGTCTGGCGAAGAGTCCAAGACTCTGTAATTAACCAAGGCCACTCCCGCCAACCAAAGAAGATAAAGGTTCGGCAAGAAGAGAATCTCACCGCCGTCGTGCCACGGAAAGCATCGGCTATAATAGCCCCCTCAACCTCGACCGATCATAAGAGAAGAAGGCCAGAGAAGATCCCCGTGTCTACGATAAATCTCAAGGGTGCTGAATACAAAATCCCCAAGTCTGGGGGCATGGCAGTGCACACCATTTACATGGCATCCAGAAAAGATGATAGCCGTACCTCCACGGGTCATCGACCACTTACGCGATTAGTAACTAAGGCTCAGGAGCAACAACAGCAAAAGCTCTAGGAGATGCTGACAAAGATGACCACACTCACTGGGCCAAAAGAAAGCCCGGAGGCATCGTCGGAGCAGCGCCAGGAGCAGGAAATCGATGCCGAATTCCTCCGAAGAATGCTCGAGAAGAAAGATAAAGAAACTGCGGAAAAAACGGCTAACATAAAGCAAATGGCGCTCCTGTTTCAAAATATGGTCGGGATGATGATACAGCAAGATCCTCCAGCTGAAGACCCTCCAATAATCCTTGAAGACGACAGAGGGGAGACATCAAACCCTATTCCGGTTCTATCAGCAGCCAAGGAAGAGACCATCTCCAAAGCCGCCCTTGACGACTATATATCTCAACAGATAGGAGATCATCAGGCGAGCGAAGCGGCTAGCCAAATCGTCAAAACTGGACGACCCTATCCGGGTTGGTACGATCAAATAAAGTACCCGCCGGGATATACGATCCCTAAATTCCACATGTATAAGGGGACGAGTAATCCAAACCAGCATGTTTCTCAATTCAGAGCCTTGTGCGGTAATACTGGGGGTGATGACAAACTGCTGGTTCGCCAGTTTGTTGGCAGCTTGTCGGAGACAACATTCTAATGGTACTCTGAGCTCCCGAATGACTCTGTCAGGACATTTGCAGAAATGGAGCTACTCTTTACACAAAGATTCACGAGCGCCAGCGAACGTACCCTGATCACGGCGTTGATCAACGCCAGAGTGAAGCCGGGAGAGAAATGGGTGCAGTATGCAATCCGGTGGCGGAATCTATGGTCGAGATGTGAACAACGCATAGAAGAAGCTCCTTCTGTGGGCATGTTCATAGGGACCCTCGACCCTCAGGCGACCATTTCCCAATTCATGATGTTTTTCAAGACGACCACTTTCCAGGCCTTGATCGACAAGCTGGCTCAAATGGACCAGATGGGCCATAAGCCGTCCTCTTCGAAGACAGATCCTCAGAATGAAAAAAGGGAAAGGGAAAGTGACCTTCGTCGCCAACGCTCAGCAACAGCCGAGTGGCCCGAAGCTAGTTGCTCCCCAAAACGATAAACAGCGATTACTCGGAGAAAAGATGAGATGCCCTTACTCGCTCTCTCGGGATAAGATGAAGAGATTATTCGAACTAGAGATGCGCAACAAGCTCATCACTCTGCCAGAGCCGAGACGCCCAACGCAATCAGGCAACGTTAACAATCCCAATTACTGCCCTTACCACCGAATATTGGGTCACCCAATCGAAGATTGTTACATCTTCAAAAATTGGATCGAAGACCAGTACCAACAGGGCAAGTTCGCGCTGTCTGAAAACTGGAAAGTAAACCCGCCGCAGCAGCACGCTTCTAAAAAGACGCATACGCCAGGGGCATCATGCTCGTTTGTAGAAGAAGCTCCGTAGGAAGTGGCCCTTTCAGCTAAAACAAAAAGAATGCTGGAGGACCTTCAAGCATGTCCAGCGATTAGGTGGAAGAGCCCGCTGGAGCCTGAGATTATTGAGGGGATGCTGAAGCCGCGCCTAACGCTGAAGGCTGGTGATGATGGACAGAACCTTCGAGCCAAGCCTCCGAAGTCCTTAAAGAAGAAGAAGAAGGCCAAGAAGCCCGTCCAACCCAACGACAACCGTACAGGTTTGCAGAAATATATCGATGCACTGGAAGAATATAACCAGAAGGCACGGACCCCAGTTACATTGGACGAATTCTTCAAGCATGTTCTTGAGAATGAAAAGGATAACGCTGATGAAGGAGATGGTTCTTCAGAAGAGCCCGAGGATTATGTGGCGAGCTGCCACATGATCTCCCACTCGTCAATACAGAGCAAAGAAGCTCCTGATGCAGAGAGACTGGGGGCAGAACCAGAACCAAAATACCTGGAGCCATCAGACGAATTGATTAACAGGCTTCTGAGCAAAGCTCTTCAGAAGAGCAAAGCTGACCAAGAGCATGAAACGTCCATATACGAAAATTCCAAGCGTCGGCGCCAAGCTGAAGAAGCTCTAGTAATGAGAAGCCATGAAATTCCCCAACCGGGTCAAAGTGCCCTTGTTACCGGCAAAAGCAGGATTAAGACGAGGAAACGATTCACTAAAGCCCTGTCAATAGGAATGAAGTTACCACCTTTCAAAGCAAGCACATCAGAAAGTATGTGCCCCGACGAACCGAATGGACATCCAACCTACTTCTTATAGCATCGGAGGATCACGTACCCTACCGAAGAAGGCAACGCCTTCAAGAACTGGTGGCAAGGATATGTTGCCCACCGACAACACGTCAAGCGATTGAAGCGCAAGGCTCGTCGAGAGCAGAGAAATACGACAGATGAGCGCAAAAGAACTGCTGACAACTGACACATGGTTAATACCAAGAGATCTCAAGTTCTCACCTTCGGGAGAGATTCTGACGAAGAAATAACTCTCGGCCCTCTCTTTAAGGAATCCACCTCAGGAAAAGAGGAGGAGATAAAGAACTGTGAGAATATTCAGCTGCGTAACCGTACGTTGCCTGAAAAGAATCTCGGGCCTTCAAACAAAGGTTCGAACAGAAAAGACAAGGGGAAGGAAAAAGTCCCTGAGGATATCGCCCTCGATGATCGAGTTGTCGAAGAGCTGACAGCCAAGGACCCGCCCAAGAAAAACAAAGTGGATTACAATGTCCTAGCACACCTGAGGAAGATACCCTCACAGCTAAGTATTTTAGATGCCCTTCTGCTATCTAAAGAGGCACGAGATTCACTAATCAAGGCATTACAAGAGCCCGAGCAGTTTCAAGCCTTCCTTGCCGAAGAAAAAATATAGGGCGAGCTGGAAGAAGTGCACACAGCTGACATCACTTTCAGCGATGAAGATCTCCTCCTCGGAACGTGTGAGCACAACCGTCCCCTGTATGTCACTGGATACTGCCATGACATCAAAATAGGGAAAATACTTGTTGACAATGGGTCCTCTGTCAACCTTCTCAACGTGTGGGTGCTAAAAGAAATCTGCATGAGCGTTAAGCACCGCGCTCGGGATAAAATCACCATCTCCGGGTTCGACTCCCAGTCATCATGGACGCTCGGGTCTGTAATATTGACGTTACGCTTTAGGCTGCTCGTCACAGAAATCAAATTTCATGTCATTGAGGCCAAGACCTACTATAACGCTTTACTCGACAGGCCCTGGTTACACGAATATAACGTCATCTCTTCTACACAACACCGTTGTATGAAGTATTTCAAAGGCGGCCTCGAGTACACCGTTACGGGAGAGCTAAAACCATTCTCTGTGAATGAAGTCCGAAAATATGAAGACGCCAAGTACTTCCTGCCAGACTTCGAAGACATGAAGAAGTGTCATAAGCTGGAGCTTAAACAGAAGCCCGTCACTCCCATTCCTACCTTTGGAAGCGATACTGAGGAGGATGAAGAAATAGTCTACTCGGGACAGCCTCAGAAGCAGAATGATAAACCCAGACCATCCGCTCCGATTTTGGTCTTTGGCAGCGACTCCGAAGATGAAACCAGCGCCGTATTCTCTGTCAGCCCGTCGATGCAAACCTTCGTTGGGGAAGATCAGAGTTTGCAAATCGCCTGGTTCCATGGCGGCACTATAGAGAGCATGACGCGCTGGAGACATATAGAATACAAGAGTTACAAACATTCTACGTGCCTCGAAGACGAAGGGATGAAAAGGCGATCCTATTCTATCGATCCGGAGAAACCAAAGTCGAAAGAGAAGTCTGGCATGGTACCGATCCTGCACTCGACAGGCTCCAACCCATTCGTCTGCCCAGGTATTACACCGAGGGATTGAAAAGGTTATTAAGATGCCAAGGCGTACCATTCAAACAAACTCCTCGACAACCTCAGTTCTACAACATGATTTGGAACGTCCCCGGAACACAGGGAAAATTGCCCAATGGAAAAATGGAAACGATCAGGCTCGGATATGTCCAGTCCAAGAAACGGGAGCAGTTCCATGGCTGCCATGTCATAAAGGATCTTGATGAAGAAAAGGATGCTCTTTTAAAAGACGCTGACATTGAACCAAAACGAGGTCCTGTAATAAAAATGTCGAATCCGTCGTTTGAAGAACAGATGGACAAGCTAATAAGGGAAGCAAGTCAAAAAGTTCGGAATGACCACAGCCGCGAAATGACCATTTACGAGAAAGCCAAGACGCAACGCCTCCTTCAGCAGGCTACGGAGGACGACAATGCCCTTCACCGTCAGCCCACCATGCATTCCCAAGATAAGAAAAAGGCCCGACGTAGAGGCAAAAACAAGTCAGAGAACGGGAAAAACATTCGACAGCGGCAAAACAGATCCAAAAGGCCACGTAATCAAGAAAAGGTCAACCGGAATCCGTCTCTAATGAACAAGATGGATCGGGGATATTCCTTCCCTCAAGACAAGACAAGGAATATATTCGACCTCGTCCTGAAAAATCAGATGATTACGCTCCCGGAGTCCAACCACCCCTAACAAGCAAACGAGATTCATCACCCGAATTATTGCTCCTATCACCGAGCAATAGGACATCCTCTTGAAGACTGCTTCACCTTCAAAAACTGGGTCGAAGACCAGTATCAACTCGGCAGATTCACTCTATCCAACAGTTGGAGGGTGGCCCCACCACAAAGGCATGTGCCAAAAGCAACGTATATGGCGAGAGTAGAACCAGATCAACATCGGTCCTAGAAATGATCTCGTACCTGTCACGTGATAACGCTGTCAGAAGAAGGAGTGCCCGAGAACATGGATGACCTCTCCTGGTGCTTCGAAAATGAGGATGAAAGTCAATTGATCTCAGAGTTTCCACTGACGCCAAAAGAGCTGGAAGATGGAATACATACTACTGCGGACAACCTAAGGAAAATCGACTTAGGGATGACAAACGACCCGCGACCAACGTTCATCAGTGAGCTGCTGTCTAAAGAACAGGTGGCTATGCTAAAAAACGTGCTCATACAGTATAAAGATTGCTTCACTTGGAACTATTCCGAGATGCCGGGGCTAGGTCCAGAAATAGCTATCCATAAATTGGCGATATCTCCGGACGTCAAGCCAGTCAAGCAAGCACTAAGAAGAATGGGGCTCGAACTTGAAATGAGTATCAACGCCGAAGTTAAGAATCTAATCGACTCCGGCTTCATCCAAGAAGTTCAATACCCCGATTGGATCGCCAACATTGTCCCAATGATGAAGAAAAATGGGACGGTGCGCATCTGGGTAGTCTTTCGGGACCTCAACAAAGCCTGTCTGAAGGATGACTTTCCCGTACTGGTTACCGAGTTGATGATAGATAACACATCCACTCACGAAATCTTCTCCTTCATGGACAGATCATCGGGGTACAATCAAATAAAGATGCATCCTGAAGACCAGAAGCATACCGCTTTCCGGACTCCTCTGGGCATATTCTGCTACAAAGTGATGCCTTTCGGTCTGAAGAATGCCGGCGCTATCTATCAGAGGGCCATGAAAAAGATTTTCGATCACCTCATACATGAAATTATCGAATGCTATATTGACGACCTCATGGTGAAAAGCAAATCACACGAGGAGCATTGGGAGCATCTGAAGATAGTATTCCAACGTCTTCGGAAATACAATCTGAAGATGAACCCTCTCAAATGTGCGTTCGGAATTTCCTCAGGAAAATTCCTAGGATTCATCGTACGACACCGGGGCATCGAAATAGACCCGTCAAAGATCAAGGCGATTATGGAAATGCCTCCGCCAAGAACTCTCAAGCAACTACAGTCTCTCCAAGGAAAGCTCGCATATATCAGACGATTCATAGCTAACTTCTCCGGCGAATGCCAGCCCTACAGTCATTTAATGAAGAAAGGGACACCATTCGTTTGGGATCGAAAATACCAAAGCGCACTGGATGAAATCAAGCAATACCTGCAGAATCCACCGGTACCGACAGCTCCGGTCAAGGGAAAGCCCCTCATCTTGTACACAACTACCCTTGAAGGTTCGTTAGGCGTGCTATGGGCACAGGAAAATGACCAAGGGAAGGAGATAGCCCTCTACTATTTGAATAGAGTTCTCCTGGGGGCAGAAAACAACTACTCCCCAATCGAAAAACACTGCCTGGCATTAATCTTCGCGATAACGAAGCTCAGACACTATGCGTTGGCGTATGAGGTCTATCCCATTTCAAAAGTGGATCCTTTCAAATATTTGATGTCAAGAGCCATACCAACGGGACGGCTCTCTAAATGGGCCCTACTCTTAATGGAATTCTCGATAACATACCGGCCGCTCAAGGCTGTGAAAAGCCAGGCCATCGCCGACTTCCTTGTTGAGCACCCGATACCTTGTGACTTACCTTTAAATTGCGAATTGCCTGACTAGCACGCGTTTGACACGATCGACGAGGAGAAAGGGAGGAGTGATACCCGATGGGAACTCTACTTTGATGGGGCATCTTCCATGAAGAAGCAAAACCACAGCTCCCCTATAATCAAGTCTGGGCTAGGCCTTATCTTTGTGACTCCATAAGGATGGATAATGTGCTTTGCCTTTTCCCTAACAGAGCCGAAGACAAACAATGAAGCAGAATATGAGGTTTTGATAGCAGGTCTTGAGATCATTGTCGATATGGGAATCGAAGACCTCCTCATATACGGAGACTCCCAGCTGGTCGTTAGTCAAGTAAACGGCGACTACCAAACGTGCAAACCATAGTTGGTAAAATACGGCGAGAGAGTGCAGCAACTGCTGACTCAAATCCCCTCCTACATTCTGGAGAGCATACCTCATAGAGAAAATAGCAAAGTGGACACATTAGCTAAACTCGCCAAAGAAATGGCTGACGAAAACCTCGATGATGTGAGGATCGTCATACAAAGCCGTCGGGTTCTTGCACCAGCGGAAATTTCCCCGGAGTCGTCTGAAGAAAAGAAGGTGACCAAGGAAACAGCCCTACAAATAGAAGACCAAGAAAAGGCTAAGGATTGGAGAGAATTCTTCATAGACTACTTCAAATCCCGTCGAACACCTGAAGATGCATCCTCAGGACATCAGCTCATGAAATGAGCTCTGTCTCTCGCCTTCGTCAATGATACTCTATATAAGAGATCGTTCGACTCTCTGTGGCTGAGATGCTTGGGACCGAAAGAAGCAAGGAGAGTCGTCCAAGAAACTCACGATGGACTCTGCAGTTCTCATCAAGCCGGGCCAAAAATGAAGCTGAAGATCAAAAGGATGGGCTACTATTAGCCCACGATGATTCAAGACTGTCTCGAATACGCAAAGCAGTGCCACTCGTGCCAAATTCATGGAGACTTCATCCACCAGCATCAAAATCCACTACATCCAACAGTGGCTAGCTGGCCGTTCAAAATGTGAGGAACCGACATAATTGGGCCCATCGAACCAGCGTCATACAGAGGATATCGGTTCATATTGGCGACGACCGATTACTTCTATAAGTGGGCAGAAGCAGTACCGCTAAGAGAAGTGAAGACGGAGAAGATTATCCATTTCTTCAAGACACACGTCATCTATCGGTTCGGCACTCCGCGACGGATTATCTCCGATAACGGGCCGGCCTACAGAAGTAACAGAATCAGCCGCTTCGCACAGCAGCATAATATAGACTGGAGATACTCTTTGGTCTATAATTCCCGAGCTAACAGTCTCGCTGAGGCTTTCAACAAAACCTTGACAAAGATTATAAAAAAGACGGTGTCCAAAAATAAGAAGGATTGGCACCAGAGACTGCATGAAGCTCTCAGTGTAAGTGCACGGCGGCGCCCCGGCCATCAATCCGAGGCCAAAACGCGGAAACGAAACTTTTCTAAAAACTAGAAACCGTCACCACCGCGCACTAAAATCCCGGATCGGGCCATTAACCTAACTCTAGCAAACTAGAAAATGGGAAGGAAGCTATACCGAGCGATCCGTGTCCTTCGGTCTTCGGCCTCCACTCCGATCACCTCGCGGAATCTCCAGTCTTCAGCTCCTCGTCAGAACGGGCACCACAACGCGGGGTTCTTTTACGGGCTCCCACCTCTCGACCGAGGCAACTCGGGCGCAAAGTTGGCTAGCCGACGCGTCCAAGGTTGAAGTAGATGAAGTGTAGAAACCATTGTCTCGATGGGGTTGAAGTTGCCTTGTTAAGATGTGGAGGAGAAAAAGAACTTTAGAGAGATGTAAGGAATTTTTGTAGCAAGCCAAAATGTGTGATGAATATTTTTCCCACCCCAAAATGAATCTCTCTCCCCTCTCTCAAAATGGCCGGCCTCTCTCATGGGGAGTGGGGGGGAAAAAAAGCAAGGGAGGTGAGTGTAGGAGAGGAAAAATGGTGACCACACCCCAAAAGCAAGCCTCACATCAAAATTCAAATCAACTCTCATCTCACTCCCATCATCATTAATGCAAAACATGATGAAGGAAAAAGCAAAGATGCTAAAACATCATAATCATCCAATTACAAGAAACCCCTCCACAATTGCTAATTTGCACAACTGCAAATTAGCCCCTCCATCGGAAAAATCCGGCCGTGAAGGAACAAAGGAAAACTGGCCGGAACGGAATACAAACTGGCAACTTTAGAAAATTGATCTCGTAATAAATTACAGGAAAACCCCATGACTGTATATAAATACCTGCATTTGTATTTCCACTGAATACAAATGCAAAGAGACAAAATCTACACGGTACAATACTAGGATCCGGCTTAAACCAAAGCCCACTAGTATTATCCGTCCGATCATGATCCGTGCAATACCGCACGTACATGATCAAACCCTGCCATATATCCATACGGTCTCTTGAGCGTTTCGCCCGAAACTTGAGAAAACGGTCTGTGGGGGACTCTAAAGACTCGTCAATATATTAGTTGTGGATTTAACCACTAACACGTCAGAGGTATTAGCCAATACGTAACGGGCTACCAGGTATTGACCAAAAGGGACGTCTGTGAGCGAACTCATGCTGACACCCTACTGAGCCTGTCAGTGACAATATCCGTACAGTCCGGTCCGTTCGTCTATGAGATCGCATGGCGAGCCTAGAGGGTTACTAAAAGTCAGACCCCCAAAAGCGGTACAAGTCGTGTCGGAGTGTAGCCCAGAACACCCTGAGATACTACTGGAATACCTACCAGTAAATCTCCTACCTTGGCCAAGGACTTTCATGTACTGGCTCTCCTAGACACAGCGCGACCTCACCCCCAATACCGGGAGAGACGAACCCCTGCAGATCCGCTCACGGCCTCCATGTGGCTCGGGACTGTACCCAACTAAAACCTGTTTGCATGTCTCCTTTGAGCGTGGTAGGGTAGTAATCAAAGTACAGTGGGAACTCACACGAGACAAATGACGATCTCAGGTCGATGAACTAACCTGTATACATGTCACCAGGGAACTGCTATCTGACGTCAGGTATAATACCAACTAGCAGGTTCCCGGCGAGTCCTGTCCGGTGTCCTCATAACCCAATGAGCACCTGTATACATCTTAGTTGAACCAACTGACACCAGTGGCTTGTGAGACCGACCACCGCCCCTCGTCGGGGTCTCGACTGTATACACTAGTCTACTCTGGAGTATCGATGCCCAGTTTCGAAAACTCCCACGACTAGGGACCTTTTAAGGATGTGCTTATAGACCCCAGCTCCCACGTATATGATCGCCCTCATACTGCTGGTAGTCAAGCAAGAATCCTAGGGGCTCTATCATCGTGCAATAGTGACTTATAAGGTCACCTAAAGCAGTACACAATTATAAAGATAAACCAGATAGCATACTATCATCTTGAGTAAGACTGTCCTACTGGGACAGGTCCTCCCTCAATCATTGCAATCACGTGCCTGTGAGCCAGTATTGACTCTGAGGGCACTATCTCCTACAATCACCCACTTGCACTCAAGGCTAATTATTGCGATGTCGCATACTCACAGCCCGTGTGATACCGAACACCCAACTGCTCTACTAGTCAGTCTCACAAAGCTCGTTTGTGAAACTATTGCGTTCGAGGAATAGCCTCAGTGAGTGGATCCGCTGTGATGTTTCTTTCTATGTCTCTCTTTATCTCAATTTCGCGAAGAAAGCCATCTCCCGAAATGAGCAATACCTGTCTTAGAGTATGTCTGGATATCTGATGGGACCTAGCTCATAAATGAACTCCAAATCCAAACTTCTTAGACTGTATCGTCAACTGAACTTAATCAGTGTCCTGCGCCATGCCTCCCTCAGTATCCGCTTGGACCTCCAGTCCAAACTACTGCCCCTCGTCAGAGGGAAAACTATAACTCTGACAGCCACTCTGTCATCCAGGTCACCTTGGAAGCCTGGAATGATAACCGTCTCCTAAAGGAGGCTGCCGTTATCAAATCCCTAGAACATCCACTTATGTTCTAAAACTGCTTTCGATTGTTTCTCCAGGATTGGATTAATATCCTATCTGGAGAAACCACTGTGTGACAACCAAAGTATAACCGATCGTAGTATAGGAATTTCACTTCCTACTCTGTGTATGTCATCCAAATACCAGGACATCACACCCTACTACCTTCTTAACAGATCCATCCCCTATTCTGATGAAATCAAACCTATGACTGTTACATCATAAATAGATGATCCATCTCCGCTATATCTGCTTTGGTCTATAAATAGACATAAGCCACTTGTCCACCATGCTTTCGCTGCTCCCACTACCTACGACAACCCTCTGGCAGAGTCATATAGACGTACACTTCTAAAGCAAATTTAGAACGACGCTATACTCATCCTCCTACCGGGTCTCATAGTATGGAACAACAGCAATGGCAAGTCTGGGTAAACAAGAACCTCCCTGCCACCGTCCTTGAGCATACCGAAGTACCTCTCGAGCACCCGAGGTTACCCACCATATCTGCGGAGTGGCCAATAGAATGTCAAGCCAGATTGAATCTTTAGGTTCTTATCAAATTTTCAGTAATCGTTTGCGGTTCTGGAATCACTTCCAGTTCTACCATACTCCCACTACTGATTTCTGAAAAAATCCATTTTTATTGAAATTGTGGTGAGTCTAGAACAATATCACTATTGATCTTCCAGATGGTAGAAAATCAACCCTCGTCATAGCCTGGGTCAACCCACAAACAGCCATTACAGAAACGTGCCTTGAGTTATCCAGAGTCTGGTTTTAAGCATAAGCCGGACAACTCCCCGTACCTTAACAATGTTAAGATATGAACTGTTCTATATCTAATATAGAAACAGAGGCATTGATTTAATTGAACCAGATTCAAATCATACAGCTGTCTCCAGTGCATGTCAACTAAATGGAGAGAGGCCGATCAGTATTACTCAACTTAGGAGTGCTTCCAATTATGAGCAACCTGAAAGAGAAGCAAGTTCTCTTAATCATTACTATTAAGTAAATACCATTCACAAGTATCTACATCTTCGATCACCTTGAAGAATCCCGATACTTGCAACACCTGGTTCTCTACTTTACTCTTATACCTATAACTTCTCAAAACTCAGAACCTGCATTTCTACGAAACACATGTCTAAGAACTAGAGAAATCACAAGTAAACAGAATATAGTACGAGTACCAACCCCTCTGTCCTAATGGACACTGGACAACATACAATACTCTGTATAAGTCCCCTGAGTCTAATAACTCATTCCTTGTGTGTCGTATGTTGAAAACTGTACTATGGTTATGAAGAATTACACCGCTGTTTAATGCTCCTTACATAACCATCCACTGATATACGTAAATGTCATAGACATAATTTCAAAAAGGTATATCTCACTCTATAAAAATAGACGTACAGATATATCAATTTGAAATTGGTGCATAGCAACGGATATTCAAAACCAAATATTTGCCGTCCGGTAAATAACCCAGGTGATTTCCTCGAATTCCGATATAATGAGGATGATCACCTAATTCCCAATAACTTACTCCCACTCATCATCTGTAAAACCATACAGATGTGAGAATCATACCTGGTAAATACATACCCTGGAGCAAGTGTCTAATTGGGAAATCAGTTTTCTTTTAACAGTACACAGTGAAACTGAAACATTGAAATGTTTCGATGGGGTATCCCGGTATTCCTAGTAATGCCTCTTCCATTATCCAGATTCACAACTGTAACCATATAATTTTTTCCCATCTCTCCAAATCCCTTTATATGTCTTTAGTCATTACCTTCTGTACACCCTCTTAGGCTAAATGGTTTTCTTTCTTCCCTATCGTTCGGCACCAGCCTATGGTTTGGAAGAAGACTATCCAATAAGCATAATGGGTGTACTGTCCTAATCCTAGGAGCACTCACGATGCGAGAGAAGGTGAAGATAAAAGACAACCGAATAAACCTTATTCCTATTTCTCCTGAACCAAAATCCATCCCCGAACTGGAACAAGTTCCTTCCGAGTACGTATATAACCATACGATGGAGTATCTAAATAACTGTGGATCTTCGTAGTGATACGGAGTGTTCTGGAGAAATACAAAGGTGAAATGGGAGTGGTAATGAAATACTTGGTTTGGTCGTGAATATAAGTCGCAATTTACTTTGCTCTCTTACTAATCCCTTTATTTGTCTTTACATAATACCTTCTGTACACCATCGTTATGCTAATCGGTTTTCTTCATTCCCCGCCGTTCGGCACCAGCTTAAGGTTTGGAAGAAGACTATCCAATTTGCGTAATAGGTGTACTATCTCCTAAACCAAAGAGTACTCGCAACCTGAGAGAAGGTAAAAGGAAAAGACAACTGAATAGTCCTATTCGTTTTCTCCAGAACCGGAAACCATCCTCGAATAAATTCCTTCAAGTTCGTATATAACCATACGATGGTTTTGTCCAATGGAAGTGGACGTTCGTAGTAATACGGGGTGTTCTGGAGAAAAGGATAAAAGTAGGAGTGGCATTGAGGTATGCAACTCTGACAATCCAAAAGCCAGTGTTAAAGAAGGTTCGGTCAACTTGGTCACTGAGTCATAGTCTAGGGTCGGCTCATGGTCGCTGCCAAAGAGAGAGAGAAAAGAAACACTCAGCGTGCACTCTAACCTAGATCAGAATGGTTATCACTTTATCTAATCAGGAAACCTCCCACTGTACCGTCAAATTCTCCTCTAAACCTGAAAGAAGAATTAGTCGGGATCACCCGAGAAGTAAACCAACTCATCAGTGGGAATCGGGATCCAACTATCATCGCAAGATAACGTGACGGAATCCGCTCACGTTATCACACTCCAGAAGGTATGCGCATATCTGGTAAGTTTCAGTTTCTTTAGAAACTCCCGATGTGATTTTTACCCCATGCTCTTATGACCTTGACTTTGGCCAACATATCATAAGTCACATGTCAAGTTCTACCCGTCATTTTCCAGGTTAATTTGAACCCATCCGTACCTACCCTTGACTTTGGCCAACATGGCAGTACGACTGTCCCAAACCAACGCATCTATCTATGCTGCATATGAATACCCAATAGCTACCAATCACTGTGCCTTGACTTTGGCCAACATACACAGCTTGAATACTTATTGACTATTCATATGAAACGACGGAGGGGTACGAATGGTTTCTGGCGAAAACCTTTAACGTAATGAACTTGATATCGTTGAAGGAACCGGATAACTTTTTAAAAATATAGTGGCGAAAACCTTTGCTAAAGAGGTCACTCCCGGTGAAGGGATCTCGGCTCTTTCCCCGTAGAATGAGGTGCAGGATATTCCAACTGAATACCATGATGCAAAGCAAAAGTAAATGACTATAGTGAAGTTATTGTCCTGACGCAAACTTCTTTCCAAGAGGTCACTCCCGTTGAAGGGATCTCGGCCCTTGCCTCGTCGACCGAGGAGCAAGATATTCCAACTGAATACCACTGTGGAAAACAAAAGAGAACGTCCTTGCAATAACAGCTTTTTGAAAAAAGTTCCAACAACATCAGAATAGGTTTGTTTAGCTTGCATTGATCCGAATCAACGCAGTCCCATCAATTGATCACACCAATAAAGGACGAAAATAATGATGTACGTATATGCCATCCGCATTCGCCACTGGGTCCCGTCATCACCCGTTAGGTTACTTAACTAACGACAGAGCGGGGACTGGACTAGCGCGGATGCAAAACATATACAACATCTACTAGTATATATATCAATATATAATATCGCTCAAGGCGTGATAAAATGCAACATCACAGAACTGTAATAAGCATCACAGAACAATACAGATATCTGGGATCCCCGGGTTTCATAGAGCCGCTACTGAAACCCGATGTTCCCCTGGTCGTGTGGATAGCCTGTGCAATGAAATCCTAGACCCCTACGAGCGCGGCAAGTTACCCGCCAAAACCTGAAGCGAAGCAGCCCCCTTCAGCAACGTGAATGGACCACCTAGCACTTCACGGAATCCGGTAACTTGGGCAGCCTCCTAGGTCAACCTGTACCCCCTACGAGTGCGGCGAATAGCCCGCCAATTCTAGAGTAAAGCCCCTCCGTCTCAACGCCATGAGATGCGGGCCCGTTTCCCTCTAGAACCCGGCTATCCGTGCACCCTCCGCGGGGCAATCCTAGTACAGAAAGTAAAATATAAACAACGGGTATATCGACCTCAGCCCGGTCGTGTCCCAAAAGAATAATATACAAACAGGCAGTGACGGCAGTCCACATGTCGGACGCTCTCCCCGCAATATCAAATATACATATAAAACCAAACTGTACTACCATTGCATCCAGGCTATCCCCACGACCAATCCGCAACATCACAGCACAACACAGAACATCAACGTGAATGTCACGTTCGTAAATCCGTCTAAAAGGACTATAGCAGTTAGACAGGATTTACCGATCAAATGACATTCACGATCGCAGATATAATGTAAATACTGTGAATTAACATGTTTAAAATTTTTGATCGATCAAATTTACCGAAGTGGGCCCCAAGCACTACTGTAGCACTCAAAGAAAATCTGGGCCCAAAAAGAATATTCCAAAAACCCCATTTCAAAGTCTAAGACCCACTGGAAAAATTGGTGCAACAAGGACTCATTATGGCCGTGGAACCGCGGCCAATGCATTGGTTTAGCCGGGGTTCCGTGGTGGAACAGTGAATTCATGCCACTAAATTTTTGCAGAAGCCTTAGAAATCCCTGCACGTATTTCTGCAATGTACTGGAAAAAAAATTGACAACTACAAAATTTCGACAGAAACTGTGCATTAAAAATCGAGTTTTCGGAAAATCCGTTCGATCGAACTTGTAAACACATTAGAGCAAGCTAGGCTAGGTTAATGGCGTGGCTCTGATACCAACGTAAGTGCACGGCGGCGCCCCGGCCGTCAATCCGAGGCCAAAACGCGGAAACGAAACTTTTCTAAAAACTAGAAACCGGCACCACCGCGCACTAAAATCTCGGATCGGGCCATTAACCTAACTCTAGCAAACTAGAAAATGGGAAGGAAGCTATACCGAGCGATCCGTGTCCTTCGGTCTTCGGCCTCCACTCCGATCTCCTCGCGGAATCTCCGGTCTTCAGCTCCTCGTCGGAATGGGCACCACAACGCCGGGTTCTTTTACGGGCTCCCACCTCTAGACCAAGGCAACTCGGGCGCGAAGTTGGCTAGCCGACGCGTCCAAGGTTGAAGTAGATGAAGTGTAGAAACCATTGTCTCAATGGGGTTGAAGTTGCCTTGTTAAGATGTGGAGGAGAAAAAGAACTTTAGAGAGATGTGAAGAATTTTTGTAGCAAGCCAAAATGTGTGATGAATATTTTTCCCACCCCTCTCTCCCCTCTCTCAAAATGGCCGGCCTCTCTCATGGGGAGTGAGGAAAAAAAAGCAAGGGAGGTGAGTGTAGGAGAGGAAAAATAGTGACCACACCCCAAAAGCAAGCCTCACATCAAAATCCAAATCAACTCTCATCTCACTCCCATCATCATTAATGCAAAACATGATGAAGGAAAAAGCAAAGATGCTAAAACATCATAATCATCCAATTACAAGAAACCCCTCCACAATTGCTAATTTGCACAACTGCAAATTAGCCCCTCCATCGGAAAAATCCGGCCGTGAAGGAACAAAAGAAAACTAGCCGGAAAGGAATACAAACTGGCAACTTCAGAAAACGGATCCCGTAATAAATTACAGGAAAACCCCGCGACTGTATATACATACCCGCATTTGTATTCCCACTGAATACAAATGCAAAGAGACAAAATCTACACGGTACAATACTAGGATCCGGCTTAAACCAAAATCCGCTAGTATTATCCGTCCGATCATGATCCGTGCAATACCGCACGTACATGATCGAACCCTGCCATATCTCCATACGGCCTCTACAGTGTTTCGCTTGAAACTTGAGAAAACGGTCTGTGGGGGACTCTAAATACTCGTCAATATTTTGGTTGTGGATTTAACCACTGGCACGTCAGAGGTATTAGCCAATACGTAACGGGCTACCAGGTATTGACCAAAAGGGACGTCTGTGAGCGAACTCATGCTGACACCCTACTGAGCCTGTCGGTGACAATACCGTACAGTCCGGTCCGTTCGTCTATGAGCATCGCATGGCGGGCCTAGGGGGTTGGTAAAAGTCAGACCCCCAAAAGCCGTACAAGTCGTGTCGGAGTGTAGCCCAGAACACCCTGAGATACTACTGGAATACCTACCAGTAAATCTCCTGCCTTGGCCAAGGACTTTCATGTACTGGCTCTCCTAGACACAGCGCGACCTCACCCCCAATACTAGGAGAGACGAACCCCTGCAGATCCGCTCACTGCCTCCATGAGGCTCGGGACTATACCCAACTAAAAGCTGTTTGCGCGTCTCCTTTAAGCGTGGTAGGGTAGTAATCAAAGTACAGTGGGAACTCACACGAGACAAATGACGATATCAGGTCGATGAACTAACCAGTACACATGTCACCAGGGAACTGCTATCTGACGTCAGGTATAATACAACTAGCAGGTTCCCGGCGAGTCCTGTCCGGTGTACTCATAACCCAATGAGCACCTGTATACATCTTAGGTGAACCAACTGACACCAGTGGCTTGTGAGACCGGCCACCGCCCCTCGTCGAGGTCTCGACTGTATACACTAGTCTACTCTGGAGTATCGATGCCCTGTCTCAAAAACTCCCACGACTAGGGACCTTTTAAGGATGTGCTTATAGACCCTAGCTCCCAGGTATATGATCGCCCTCATACTGCTGGTAGTCAAGCAAGAATCCTAGGGGCTCTATCAACGTGCAATAGTGACTTGTAAGGTTACCTAAAGCAATACACGATGATAAACATAAACCAGATAGCATACTGTCATCTTGAGTAAGACTGTCCTACTGGGACAGGTCCTCCCTCAATCATTGCAATCACGTGCCTATGATCCAATAATTGACTCTGAGGGCACTATCTCCAACACTCTGGGCGTATCGAACCACGTTCAAAACGGCCACAAACACAACGCCGTTTGCATTGGTATTCGGCACGGAAACAGTACTCCCGTTGGAAATAGAGCTACCCTCTCTATGAGTGGCAGTACATTATGAGCTAACAGACGAAGAGAATGGTCAACTTCGGTTTGAGGAGCTCGACGCCCTCCATGAAACTCGTCTCATGGCGCAGCAAAACTTGGAGGCTTACAAAGCAATGATGACGCGCTCATACGAGAGATTGACCAGGCCGAGGACATTTCGCCAGGGCGAACTTGTACTAGTAGTCAAGAGACCTATGATCCTCAATTGTGCCAAATGGGGGAAATTCGAGCCGAACTATGAGGGCCTATATATCATAGACAAAGTCTACCATGGTGGGGCCTACTTGCTCATGGATATGCATGCGAAAGACCCTTCAGGCCAATAAATGGCCGGTTCCTGAAAAAATACTTTGCCTGACGAGTCACGGCCTAGGTCAACAGTAGATGACGACACCTATGTCCACTCGCTATCTTCCCAAGCCCAAACTCTATAAGTAGTATCCAGCGAAACCTTTGGCTCCAAAATGGCAACAATGGACCGAAATGTCCCTAAATTAACAAGGTACCGCAATGTCCTAAAACTAACGATAGACCGGAATGTCTTTAAACTACTACAAACCGTAGCATCCTAGGGCTGAGGCAAAAAAAACGGTACGTCCATAAGCAAGATGGGCACGGATGAAAACCCGAAAGGGCTCCGTGAGTAAAAACAGCAGGACTGCCAGCGAGTTTGTGAAAACCCGAAAGGGTGCAATCTCGTAAAAAATGGTCATGAACACTCGTAAGGTCCTCTCGACCTTATGAGGAGAAAATACCTGGGTGAGATCCTTACGACTCACGAACGAGCAACATACATAAGAATCCTCACGATTCCTATAGAGAAAATACACTTACGAGATCCCCATGACTCGTAAGGAGAATTACCCTATGAGACCCTCACAGCTCATAGGGTTCGAAAAGCCTTAAGCTTCAGGGATCTAAATCTGTTCTTAAGCCATCATACACCCCAATTTGCCCTACAGGCGGTCAATATCGACCCTTGTATACAATCCATGGGCACAAATAAATGCCTCCCCCACCAAGTTCCGCCAATGGCACGAAATGTTCTCACATAGTGAGTGACACTTATAAGTCCTCTCGACTTATAAGGAGAAAACACTCTTGTAAGATCCTTACAACTTATAGGAGACCATACACTTGAGAATTCTCACGATTCTTAAGGAGAAAACGCACTTACGAAATCCTCACGACTCGTAAGGAGAAATGCCTTTATGAGACCCTTACGGCTCATGAAGTCAAAAGCCTTAGTCGACAGGACCCTAACCCTGTTTGCTAAGCCACCTTTGTTTTAATCGACAGAAGCAAATGATGATTCACTCCTGCCAATATCCCAGTTGTAGCGATGTTGATGCCGAAATCGGCAACAGATTCCAAGTCCTTTCACGGCAAATGATGATTCACTCCTAGCAATATTCCAGTCGCAGCGATGCTGATGCTAAGATTGGTATCAGATCCTGTTAGGCCACGGCGGCGCCCCGGCCGACTTTCTGAGGCCAAAATGCGGAATCAAATCTTTTCTCTAAACAAGAAACCGGCGCTACCGCAGACTATAAACCCGGATCGGGCCATTAACCTACTCCTAGCTAACTAGAGAAGGGGTAGAGAGATATACCGAGTGATCCGTGTCCTTCGGTCTTCTCGTCGTCGTCCCGATCTCCCCGCGGAATCTCCGGTCTTCATCTCCTCGTCGGAAGGACACCACATCGCCGGGTTCTTTTACGGGCTCCCACTTCTGGACCGAGGCAACTCGGGCACGAAGTTGGCGAGTCGACGTGCCCAAGAATACTGTAGATGAAGTATAGAACCCTTTTGTCTCATTGGGGTTAAGGAAGTTGCCATATCATGAAGGTGGAGGAATCGGCTTTTGGAGATGAGCTAAAAGGATTTTGTGCAAGCCAAAAGAACAATTTTCCTCCTCCAAAAAATTGGGACAGCCCACTCTCCCTTGTGTGGCCGGCCATCTCTTGAAGGATGATAGAATGGAGAGAATAAGAATGAAAAGGAGTGAGCCCCAACATAATGCAAGAGAGAGAAAGGGTTATCATGATGAATCATGATCACAAACCAAGTCCAACACTCATAAACCCATCATCAAACCCATGTCATCACAAAAGTCAGGCCATGATGAAGTCAAATGAAGTCAATGGATGGTGCACCATCATGAAACCATCATGATGCAAAAGTCTTCTCAATTGGTAATTGCATAATTGCAAATAATCCCCTCCACCAAATTTCAGCCGAGGAAAGAACAAAGGAAAATGGCCGAAACGGAAAGCAAACTGGCAACTTCAGAAAACTGATCCCGTAATAAATTACAGGAAAACCCCATGACTGTATATACACAGCCGCATTTGTATTGCGACCGAATACAAATGCAATGAGACAAATCTACACAGTACAATACTAGGATCCGGCTTAAACCAAAGCCCGCTAGTATTATCCGTCCGATCATGATCCGTGCAATACCGCACGTATCTGATCGAACCCTGCCATATCTCCATACGGCCTCTACAGCGTTTCGCCCGAAACTTAACTGTCTGTGGGGGACTCTAAAGACTCGTCAATATATTAGTTGTGGATTTAACCACTAGCACGTCAGAGGTATTAGCCATACGTAACGGGCTACCAGGTATTGACCAAAAGGGACGTCAATGAGCGAACTCATCCTGACACTCTACTGAGCCTGTCAATGACAATATCCGTACAGTCCGGTCCGTTCGTCTATGAGCATCGCATGGCGGGCCTAGGGGGTTGGTAAAAGTCAGACCCCCAAAAGAAGTACAAGTCGTGTCGGAGTGTAGCCCAGAACACCTTGAGATACTACTGGAATACCTACCGGTAAATCCCCTGCCTCGGCCGAGGGCTTTGTGTAATGGCTCTCCTAAACACAGCGCGACCTCACCCCCAATACTGGGAGAGACGAACCCCTGCAGATCCGCTCACTGCCTCCATGTGGCTCGGGACTGTACCCAACTAAAACCTGTTTGCACGACTCCTTTGAGCCGTGGTAGGGTAGTAATCAAAGTAAAGTGGGAACTCACACAAGACAAATGACGATCTCAGGTTGATGAACTAACCTGTATACATGTCACCAGGGAACTGCTATCTGACGTCAGGTATAAGACCAACTAGGATGTTCCCGGCGAGTCCAGTCCGGTGTACTCATAACCCAATAAGCACCGGTATACATCTTAGGTGAACCAACTGACACCAGTGGCTTGTGAGACCGGCCACCGCCCCTCGTCGGGGTCTCGACTGTAAACTCTAGTCTACTTTGGAGTATCGATGCCCTGTCTCGAAACTCCCACGACTAGGGACCTTTTAAGGATGTGCTTATAGACCCCAGCTCCCACGTATATGATCGCCATCATACTGCTGGTCGTCAAGCAAGAATCCTAAGGGCTCTATCAACGTGTAATAGTGACCTGTAAGGTCACCTGAAGCAGTACACGATGATAAAGATAAACCAGATAGCATACTATCATCTTGAGTAAGACTGTCCTATCGGCATAGGTCCTCCCTCAAACATTGCAATCACGTGCCTGTGATCCAATAATTGACTCTGAGGGCATTATCTCCAACAATCTCCCACTTGCACTCAAGGCTAATTATTGCGATGTCGCATACTCACAGCCCGTGTGATACCGAACACCTAACTCCTCTACTAATCAGTCTCACAAAACCCGCTTGCGAAACTAATGCGTTCGAGGAATAGCCTCAGTGAGTGGATCCGCTCTAATGTTTCTTTCTATGTCTCTCTTTATCTCATGTTCACGGAGAAAGCCATCTTCCAAAATGAGCAATACCTATCTTAGAGTATGTCTGGATATCTGATAGGACCTAGTTCATAAATGAACTCTAAATCCAAACTTCTCAGACTGTATCGTCAACTGAACTTAATCAGTATCCTGCGCCATGCCTCCCTCAGTATCCTCCTGGACCACCTGTCCAAAATACTGCCCCTCGTCAGAGGGAAAACTATAACTCTGACAGTCACTCTGTCATCCAGGTCACCTTGGAAGCCTGGAATGATAACTGTCTCCTTAATGAGGCTGTCGTTATCATATCCCTAGAACATCCACTTATGTTCTAAAACTGCTTCCGATTGTTTCTCCAGGATTGGATCAATATCAACTTGTTGCATCTCGTGCAAAAACAACATCTGGTGTGGTAGTTCACATCTCATGATTGACTCAATTGCCTAAGCAAGTGATCTGCCAATCATGAACATCCCTCTCCCCTTTAGTCTGTAAGACACCTTTAGAGAGGGTGACTCCATCACTTGTAGGTACACTACCGTGCCAGGAGTCGTCCATTCTAAAACACTTTTAGAATGCTGTCTAAATACCCAGATTGGGAAACTACCCAAATCTAGATCAAAAACCAAAGATCTAATAACCAGAATGTCTGATATAAATCCAATCTCTATTTAGAGAAACCACTGTGTGACAACCAAAATATAATCGATCGTAGTATAGGAATTTCACTTCCTACTCCGTGTGTGTCATCCAAATACAAGGACATCACACCCTACTACCTTCTTAACAGATCCATCCCCTATTCTGATGAAGTCATACCTATGACTGTCACATCAAAAATAGATGATCTATCTCCGCTATATCTGCTTTAGTCTATAAATAGACATAAGCCACTTGTCCACCAATGCTTCCGCTGCTCCCACTGACTACGACAACCCTCTGGCAAAGTCATATAGACGTACACTTCTAGAGCTGGTTTAGAACGACGCTATACTCATCCTCCTGCCGGGTCTCACAGTCTGGAACAACAGCAATGGCAAGTCTGGGTAAACAAGAACCTCCCCGTCACCGTCTTTGAGTATACCGAAGTACCTCTCGAGTGCCTGAGGTTACCCACCATATCTGCGGAGTGGCTAATGGAATGTCAAACCAGATTGAATCTTTAGGTTCTTATCAAATTTTTAGTAATCGTTTGCGGTTCTGGAATCACTTCCAGTTCTACCATACTCCCACTACTGTTTTCTGAAAAAATCCATTTTTATTAAAACTGTGGCAAGTCTAGAACAATATCACTATTGATCTTCCAGATGGTAGAAAGTTAACCCTCGTCATAGCCCGGGTCAACCCACAAACAGCCATTACAGAAACGTGCCTTGAGTTATCCAGAGTCTGATTTTAAACATAAGCTGTACAACTCCCCGTACCTTAACAGTTTCAAAATATGAACTGTTCTATATCCAATACAGAAACAGAGGCACTGTTTTAATTGAACCAGATTCAAATCATGCAGCTGTCTCCAGTGCATGTCAACTAAATGGAGAGAGGCCGATCAGCATTACTCAACTTAGGAGTGCTTCCAATTATGAGTAACCTGAAACAGAAGCAAGTTCTCTTAATCATTACTATCAACTGAATACCATGCACAAGTATCTATATCTTCGATCTCCTTGAAGAATCCCGATACTTGCAACACCTGGTTCTCTACTCTATTCTTATACCTATAACTTCTCAAAACTTGGACCTTTTGTTTCTACGAAACACATGTCTAAGACCCAGAGAAGTCACAAGTAAACAGAATCTAGTACGAGTACCAACCCCTCTGTCCTAATGGACACTGGACAACATACAATACTCTGTATAAGTCCCTTGAGTCTAATAACTCATTCCCTGTGTGTCGTAGGTTAAAAACTGTACTTATGGTTAAGAAGAATTACACCGCTGTTTAATGCTCCTTACCTAACCATCCACTGATATAGGTAAATGTCACGGACATAATTTCAAGAAGGTATATCTCACTCTATAAAAATAGACGTACAGATATATCAATTTGAAATTGGTGCATAACAACGGATATTCAAAACCAAATATTTGCCGTCCGGCAAACAACCCAGGCGATTTCCTCAAATATCACCAATTACAACGAATCCCGATATAATGAGGACGATCTTCTAATTCCCAATAACTTACTCCCACTCATCATCTGTAAAACCATACAAATGTGAGAATCAAGCCTGGTAAATACATACCCTGGAGCAAGTGTCTAATTGGGAAATCAGTTTTCTATTAACAATGCACAGTGAAACTGAAACATGAAAATATTTCGAAGGGGTATCCGGGTATTCCTAGTAATGCCTCTTCCATTATCAAATTCACAACTGTGACCGTATATGTCTTTGCCATCTCCACATCCCTTCATATGTCTTTAGTCATTACCTTCTTTACACCCTCTTAGGCTAAATGGTTTTTTTCCTTCCCCACCGTTCGGCACCAGCCTATGGTTTGGAAGAAGACTATCCAATAAGCATAATAGGTGTACTGTCCTAATCCTAGGAACACTCGCAATGCGAGAGAAGGTGAAGATAAAAGACAACCGAATAAACCTTATTCCTATTTCTCCTGAACCAGAATCCATCCCCGAACTGGAACAAGTTCCTTTCGAGTTCGTATATAACCATACGATGGAGTATCCAAATAAACTGTGGATCTTCGTAGTGATACGGAGCGTTCTGGAGAAATACAAAGGTGAAGTGGGAGTGGTAATGAAATACTTGGTTTGGTCGTGAATAGCAGTCGCAGTTTACTTTACCCTCTTACTAATCCCTTCATTTGTCTTTACATAATACCTTCTGTACACCATCGTTAGGCAAATTGGTTTTCTTCATTCCCTACCGTTAGGCACCTGCCTATGGTTTGGAAGAAGACTATCCAATTAGCATAATAGGTGTACTATCTCCTAAACCAAGGAGTACTCGCAACATGAGAGAAGGTAAAAGGAAAAGACAACTGAATAGACCTATTCGTTTTCTCCAGAACCGGAAACCATCCTCGAATCTGGAACAAGTTCTTTCGAGTTCGTATATAACCATACGATGCTTTTATCCAATGGAAGTGGACGTTCGTAGTAATACGGGGTGTCCTGGAGAAAAAAGGGTAAAAGTAGGAGTGGCAATGAGGTTTGCAACTCTGACAATCCAAAAGCCAGTGTTTAAGAAGGTTCGGTTAATTTGGTCACTGATTCATAGTCTAGGGTCGGGTCATGGTCACTGCCAAAGAGAGAGAGAAAAGAAACACTCAGCGTGCACTCTAACCTAGATTAGAATGGTTACCAATTTATCTAATCTGGAAACCTCCCACTGTAACCTCAAATTCTTCTCCAAACCTGAAAGAAGAATTAGTCGGGATCACCCGAGAAGTAAATCAACTCATCAGTGGGAATCGGGATCCAACTATCATCGCATGATAACATGACGGAATCCACTCACGTCACCACACTCCAGAAGGTATGCGCATATCTGGCAAGTTCCAGTTTCTTTAGAAACTCCCGATGTGATTTTTACCCCAAGCGGCTTATGACCTTGACTAGGTCAACAAGCCATAAACCGCCAGTCAAGTTCAACCCGTCATTATTCTGGATTGCATTACACCCACCCATACGTGCCCTTGACTAGGTCAACAAGGCCGCACGACTGTCCTAACCAATCCCACTTATGCAACAAACAAGTACCACTTAGCTACCGAACACTACGTCTTGACTAGGTCAACAAACGCAGCACGAATACTGAATAATACCCGTAAGAAATGACGGAAGGCTACGTCTAGTTTTTTGCGAAAAACTTTTAGCGTAATGAACTTGATATCATTGAAGGAACTGCATACCTTTTTATAAAAATATAGTAGCGAAAACCTTTGCTAAAGAGGTCACTCCCGGTGAAGAGATCTCGGCTCTTTCCCCGTAGAATGAGGTGCAGGATATTCCAACTGAATACCATGATGCAAAGCGAAAGTAATCGACTATAGTGAAGTTATTGCCCTGACGCAAACTTCTGTCCAAGGGGTCACTCCCGGTGAAGGGATCTCGGCCCTTGCCTCGTCGACTGAGGTGCTGGATATTCATAACCGAATACCACTGTGCAAAACAAAAGAGAACGTTCTTGCAATAACAGCTTTTTGAAAAATATTCCAACAACATCAGAATAGGTTTGTTTAGCTTGCATTGATCCGAATCAACGCAGTCCCATCAATTGATCACACCAATAAAGGACGAAAATAATGATGTACGTATATGCCACCCGCATTCGCCACTGGGTCCCGTCATTACCCGTTAGGTTGCTTAACTAACGACAGAGCGGGGACTGGACTAGCGCGGATGCAAAACATATACAACATCTACTAGTATATATATCAATATATAATATTCGCTCAAGGCGTGATAAAATGCAACATCACAGAAATGTAATAAGTATCACAGAACAATACAGATATCTGGGATCCTCGGGTTTCATAGAGCCGCTACTGAAACCCGACGTTCCCCTGGTCGTGTGGATAGCCTGTGCAATGAAATCCTAGACCCCTACAGGCGCGGCAAGTTACCCGCCAAAACCTGAAGCGAGGCAGCCCCCTTCAAAAACGTGAATGGACCACCCAACACTTCACGGAATCCGGTAACTCGGGCACCCCTCCTGGGTCAACCTGTACCCCCTACGAGTGCGGCGAATAGCCCGCCAATTCTAGAGTGAAGCCCCTTCCGTCTCAACGCCATGAGATGTGGGCCCGTTGCCCTCTAGAACCCGGCTATCCGTGCACCCCTCCGTGGGGTAATTCTAGTACAGAAAGTAAAATATACATACAACGGGTACATTGACCTAAGCCCGGTCGTGCCCCAAAAGAATAATGTACAAACGGCAGTGACGACAGTCCACATGTCGGACGCTCGCCCCGCAATATCAAATGTACATAATACAACCAAACTGTACTAACATTGCATCCAGGCTATCCACTACGACAATCCACAACATCACAGCACAACACAGAATATCAACGTGAATGTCACGTTCGCAAATCCGTCTAAAAGGGCTATAGCAGTTAGACAGGATTTACCGATCAAATGACATTCACGGTCGCAGATATAATGTAAATACTGTGAACTAACATGTTTAAAATTTTCGATCGACTAAATTTCCCGAAGTGGGCCCCAAGCACAACTGTAGCACTCAAAATATATCTGGGCCCAAACAGAACATTCAAAAACCCCAATTTCCTTTCCAGAGAGCCCTGTACAAATTTGGTGCAGCAAGGACATAGAATGGCCGCGGAACCGCGGCCAATGCATGGATTTGGCCGCGGTTCCACTGTGTAAAGGTGACATTAGGCGACCAAATTTTTACAGAACTCATAAAATACCCTGCTTGAATTTCTGCAATACACTGAAAAAAAATTTGACCACTGCAAAAAATCGACAGAAACTGATGCAAATGGAAACGCGGTTTTGGAATTTTGTTCGATCGAACTTTTAAACACGCTAGAGCAAGCTAGGCTAGGTTAATGGTGTGGCTCTGATACAATGTTAGGCCACGGCGGCGCCCCGGCCGTCTTTCTGAGGCCAAAATGTGGAATCAAAACTTTTCTCTAAACAAGAAACCGGCGCTACCGCGGACTATAAATCCGGATCGGGCCATTAACCTACTCCTAGCTAACTAGAGAAGGGTAGAGAGATATACCGAGTGATTCGTGTCCTTCGGTCTTCTCGTCGTCGTCCCGATCTCCCCGCGGAATCTCCGGTCTTCACCTCCTCATCGGAAGGGCACCACATCGCGGGGTTCTTTTACGGGCTCCCACCTCTGGACCGAGGCAACTCACGCACGAAGTTGGCGAGTCGACGTGCCCAAGAATACAGTAGATGAAGTGTAGAACCCTTTTGTCTCAATGGGGTTAAGGAAGTTGCCATATCATGAAGGTGGAGGAATCGGCTTTTGGAGATGAGCTAAAAGGATTTTGTGCAAGCCAAAAGAACAATTTTCCTCCTCCAAAAAATTGGGACAGCCCACTCTCCCTTGTGTGGCCGGCCATCTCTTGAGGGATGATAGAATGAAGAGACTAAGAATGAAAAGGAGTGAGCCCCAACATAATGCAAGAGAGAGAAAGGGTTATCATGATGAATCATGATCACAAACCAAGTCCAACACTCATAAACCCATCATCAAACCCATGTCATCACAAAAGTCAAGCCATGATGAAGTCACATGAAGTCAATGGATGGTGCACCATCATGAAACCATCATGATGCAAAAGTCTTCTCAATTGTTAATTGCACAATTGCAAATAACCCCCTCCACCAAATTTCAGCCGAGGAAAGAACAAAGGAAAATGGCCGAAACGGAAAGCAAACTGGCAACTTCAGAAAACTGATCCCGTAATAAATTACAGGAAAATCCCGTGACTGTATATACACACCCGCATTTGTATTGCGACTGAATACAAATGCAATGAGACAAATCTACACAGTACAATACTAGGATCCGGCTTAAACCAAAGCCCGCTAGTATTATCCGTCCGATCATGATCCGTGCAATACCGCACGTATCTGATCGAACCCTGCCATATCTCCATACGGCCTCTACAGCGTTTCGCCCGAAACTTAACTGTCTGTGGGGGACTCTAAAGACTCGTCAATACTTTTGGCTGTGGATTTAACCACTAGCACGTCAGAGGTATTAGCCATACGTAACGGGCTACCAAGTATTGACCAAAAGGGACGTCAATGAGCGAACTCATCCTGACACCCTACTGAGCCTGTCAATGACAATATCCGTACAGTCCGGTCCGTTCGTCTATGAGCATCGCATGGCGGGCCTAGGGGGTTGGTAAAAGTCAGACCCCCAAAAGCGGTACAAGTCGTGTCGGAGTGTAGCCTAGAACACCCTGAGATACTACTGGAATACCTACCAGTAAATCTCCTGCCTCGGACGAGGGCTTTGTGTAATGGCTCTCCTAAACACAGCGCGACCTCACCCCCAATACCGGGACAGACGAACCCCTGCAGATCCGCTCACTGCCTCCATGTGGCTCGGGACTGTACCCAACTAAAACCTGTTTGCACGACTCCTTTGAGCCGTGGTAGGGTAGTAATCAAAGTAAGGTGGGAACTCATACGAGACAAATGACGATCTTAGGTCGATGAACTAACATGTACACATGTCACCAGGAAACTGCTATCTGACGTCAGGTATAAGACTAACTAGCATGTTCCCGACGAGTCCAGTCCGGTGTACTCATAACCCAATGAGCACCTGTATACATCTTAGGTGAACCAACTGACACCAGTGGCTTATGAGACCGGCCACCGCCCCTCGTCGAGGTCTCGACTGTATACACTAGTCTACTCTGGAGTATCGATGCCCTGTCTCGAAACTCCCACGACGAGGGACCTTTTAAGGATGTGCTTATAGACCCCAGCTCCTACGTATATGATCTCCATCATACTGCTGGTCGTCAAGCAAGAATCCTAAGGGCTCTATCAACGTGTAATAGTGACCTGTAAGGTCACCTGAAGAAGTACACGATGATAAAGATAAACCAGATAGCATACTATCATCTTGAGTAAGACTGTCCTATCGGCATAGGTCCTCCCTCAATCATTGCAATCACGTGCCTGTGATCTAATAATTGACTCTGAGGGCACTATCTCCAACAGATCCCAAGTTCCATACTCGCGGTGAAAAGTCAGCGAGCCATAAATGCATATGAAATAGCCGAAATGATAGGGCAACTTGCAAGGAAATCATCATGTAAAATATATGCATAAAGAAATAGCCGAAATGATTGGGCAACTCGCAATAAAAAGTAGTGAGTAAAAAGAAAAATAGCCGAAATGATTGGGCACCGCAAAAAATAGCCAAAATGATTGGGCAATCATGACTTTCGCGATATAAAAAGCTGAAATGATAGAACATCGTGGAAATAAATAAAAAAATGAAACGTTATTCCTACAGGCGAGTCCATACTGACCCATGTATACAATCCATGGGCATAAACAAAAAAGGAACCACATTTTCCCACCAGACTCTGTCAAAGGGAGAGTCAGATCTCGACGGCAATATCTGCGTCCCGGAAGATCAACACAGCATTCATTCTCAACTCCAGCAGGATGCAGACGTAACATCAACAACCGACCTTAGGGTCGCAACAAAGCGGTGCCAAGGAAAAGTCCCTGGTTCTAAAATCTCGACGGCCACACCTATAGCCTAGAGACCAACAACAGCGTTCCCCCTCACTCCAGCAGGATACAGACGCGACATCACCAATCAGAGCCACGGCGAAATCCCCAGTGCCAAGACTCTACGGTTCACAGACAACCTAGAGTCATCCAATGACCACGTCATGGAAACACGTCAGCAAATGACCCCGTCTCGAAAATAGGTCATCCAATGACCCCGTCGCGGAAACACGTCAGCAAATGACCCCGTCTCGAAAACACGTCAGCCAACGACCTCCGTCTCGAAAACACGTCAGCAAACGACCTCCGTCTCGGAAACACGTCAGCCAGTGACCTCCGTCTCGGAAACATGTCAGCCAGTGACCCCATCGCGGAAACAAGACAGCAAATGACCTCGTCTCGGCAACACGTCATCCAATAACCCCGTCTTGGAAATACGTCATCCAATGAGCCCGTCGCGAAAAAACGTCAGCCAATGACCTCCGTCTCAGCAACATGTCAGCCAGTGACCTCGGTCCCGGAAACACGTCGGCCAATGACCCCGTCTCGGAAACACATCAGCGAATGATCTCCGTCTCGGAAATACATCAGCCAATGACATCATCTCGGAAACACGTCGGCCAATGACCTCCGTCTCGGAAATACGTCAACAAATGATCTCCGTCTCGGAAACAAGTCCGCCAACGACCTCCCCATCGGAGCAATGCTTCGACTCGGAAACAAATCAACTCACCAACCACTTACGAGTCCTCTCGACTTGTAAGGGAGAAAATTCTCTTGAGAGATCCTTACGACTCTCAAGAGAAAACACACTTACGAAATCCTCACGACCCCTAAGGAGAAAATACACCTGCGGGATCCTCTCAACTTGTAGGGAGAAAAGTCTTTATGAGACCCTCACGGCTCGTAAAGTTGAAAAGTCTTAGGTGGTAGATCCTAACCCTGTCTCCTAAGCCATCATTGCCCTGCAGGGAGGCCAAGATGGACTATCTACGGACCACACTCTTCGAAGTCAGACATTGACAAGGAGGGAAAAATCACTTATGAGTCTTCTCGACTTGTAAGGGGGAAAAATTCTCTTATGAGATCCTTACGACTCTCGAGAGAAAATGCACTTAGGAGTCCTCACGACTCCTAAGGAGAAAATACACCTACGAGATCCTCTCGACTCGTAGGGAGAAAAGTCTTTATGAGGCCCTCACGGCTCATAAAGTTGAAAAGTCTTAGGTGGCAGATCTGAACCTGTTTCCTAAGCCATCGCTACTCTACAAGGAGGTCAAGATGGACTATCTGCGGTCCACATTTGCCAAAGCCACATTCACCAATGAAATAAAGAAGCTACTTACGGGTCCTCACGATTCATAAGGAAAAATACCTGAGTGAGATCCTTACGACTCACGGAGGCGATGAACACTTAGAAATCCTCACGATTTCTAAGGAGAAAATACACCTACGGGATCCTCTCGACTCGCAGGGAGAAACGACCTTTTTAAGACGCTTACGGTTCATGAAGATGGAAAAAGTCTTAGGCTACAAGGACCCTAAACTTGTCTCCTAAGCCATCAATTCTCTGGTCACGCATAACATTGCACTACCTCACCCACGTACATACTTATGTGGGCAAAGTAGTAGGGGGCATTTGTTCCCACCAAAATTTTGGCGCAAAACTGCACCATTATAAAATAATAACAATAAAATAAAAATAAAAATAAAAGGAAAGTTCCGCATGCAAAGCATGTAAGGACTTGTTTCCCCCCAATAAAAGAGCAAAGCTCTGTTCAAAATTTGAACTGAGGCAGCGCCTCACGTGCAAAGCACGAGAGCGCTCGCGCCTAGAGCGCCAGCGCTAAGAGTCAAAAACTCTGAGGAAACGCCAAGAGCGCCAACGCTAAGAGTCAAAGACTCTGAAGCAGCACCTCACGTGCAAAGCACGATAGCGCTAGCACCAAGAGTCAAAGACTCTAAGGCAGCGTCTCATGTGCAAAGCACGAGAGCGCTAGCTCCAAGAGCGCTAGCGCCAAGAGTCAAAGACTCTGAGGCAGCGCCTCACGTGCAAAGCACGAAAGCGCCAGCGCTAGAACTAAATATTCTCCACCCTTAGATCAAAAATCCAACGAAGATGATAAGTCATCAAATTACCCGAATAAAATTCTGTTGAGGAAATACTCCTCAAATCATTCTAAACAAGAAAGATTGTGCTCTGTAAATCAGAGCACCATTGGATCAAAGATCCAATGATGATTAAACATCACCGAGATACAGAATAAGTTATGTATGGGAAAATATTTTCCCAATCTTGCTAAAAACAAGAAAGATGTCTTCTGTAAAACAGAGGCCCTTGGATCAAAGATCCAATGGTGGGAAACACCCCCAAATCAATCAGAGATCTCTCAATGAGAGATTTCCTTAACTGATTCAACAAATCAGCCCCCCCTATATAAAGGACCCAAGACTTCAAGTCTTGCACAGAAAAACCTCCTTATAAGTTTCAAGTTCTCAGAAAAGAAAAAGAGAAGAGCAAGCTCTACTAAAAAGAACCTTCTTCAAGGTAAATAAAAGAAGAGAGATCATAATCCTCAATATTTGAGAGTTTAACTCTCACATCAAAAAAGAACTTAGTTCTTTTTCAGATCAAAAATCTATAAGACAAAGTCTTTCACAAAAACAAAGAGATCATAGCATCTCCTCATAAAAGAAGAACTCAGTTCTTAGATCCATGAAACAAAGTCTCTTATAAACCGAGAATTTAATTCTCAGAGCACAGGACTGATCAAAGCTGCCAATTTTAAAAAAAGCGCCTTAGCGTTCCAAGTCTGGCACTCAGCGCTCCACGTGCCCCTCACGTGGGCGCTAATTTACAAGAAGCGCCTTAGCGCTCCAAGTCTGGCGCTCAGCGCCTAGCGCTCCATGCACTCCTCACGTGGGCGCTATTTTATAAGAAGCGCCTTAGCGCTCCAAGTTTGGCGCTCAGCGCCAAGCACCCCACGTGCCCCTCACGTGGGCGCTAAGGAATTGCAAAGCGCTCTGTAAACAAAGCCCCAGCGCCATAAAAAGTGTTCAACACTCAATAAAACAACAAAAAGGAAGAGGGGTATCAGAACCCAAATCAGTGCTCAGCATTGTTGAACAAAAAGGGACTGGGCCCAAGCAAGTGTTCAACACTTTATTAAAAACTGAGCAGACTGATCCCAAATTAGCCACAAGTCCCTATTTCAGATCAACCAAGCACATGTGCTCACAATCTCTTTGATTGGTCTTAGTCCCAAACTTGACTACAGATCTCCCAACCAATATTGGTTCAAGGGTACATCTCTTCACACCTCTGATATGTGTCGTTGTAATTTTTCAACGTCTTCAAAGAGGTGGCGGGTCCCGATAACCGGAAACTCTACAGACTATGTTGTCTTTAAACTCTATAGACTATGAGGTCCTTAAACTCATGGACTATGATATCCTTAAACCCAATGGACCGCAACGTACCTAAATTAAACTCATAGACTATAATGTCTTTAAACTACGGACTATGATGTACTTAAACTCCATGGACTATGATGTCCTTAAACCCAATGGATCGTAACATCCTTAAACTAAAATGATAGGGTCCAAATGCTCTTTCATTGGATCTAAATGATCCTAAAACCCCCGTTAAGTAGATCTTAGTCTAAAACTTAGACTAATGTATCCTTAACAAACATTTAAGTTGATCTTAATCTCAAATGAGGTTAGCGATCCTTACATCAATCAAACCCAAATCTAAGAAAATACGGATTTGGACTAATCCACGCCCTACGGGCGACAACATAAATTAGTCTCCGTATACAATCCACGGGAAACCAAAAGCAAAACAAACACACACGACACGAAGTGAACATCTGGAGAAGGAGAAAGTGCTCACCGCGATGCCGTAGCGTAATTAACTGCAGAGACTTGCGCCTGCAGGGAAGAGCGTCCTCACAATCAAAAAACCCCTCGCAAGGGAGGGGGAATCTGACGAAGTCTGATACAACGGCCACATCCATCCATACCTCCGATACACGGTGCCATAAATCAACTTAGCATCTTCGGAGAGGTGGACGGATAAAACCAAATAGCATCTGCCCCCCAAAATTCAGGACGGACGTCCCAACATCCCGGTCGCGTCTTTCAGCGGCGAACAAGTTCATCTGCAGAATATCATTTACCATGTGTTATATATTATAATCAACATTATGAAGGAAATTGTATGTTTAATATTTTACGCATAATATTTTGTATCTCACATTCTACATTGAGATCTTGTACGAAATTAACTTAGGTCAGATATCAGGAATCAGGAATCTGTCGATAAAATACAGGAAAGTCGAAGAATCAAATACTGACAGAAATTTAGAAGAGATAATAAGATTCCAAATATCACATAAATACCCAGAGATCAACAGAAGAAAACACCTGAAGTTTCAACCAATAAAGCCACCAATTGGCCGTGGAACCGCGGCCGAGTCGCCACGGATCCACGGTGGATTCAGGGGCTTCGGGGTCGGGAACTCTCTGGAAACTTCTTCTCAACGTCCTAGCTTGTTGAGGAAGCCTCGTTGTAACAACCTTGTTCTGGAAACTTCGCTATAACAACCTAGCTTGTTGGAGAAGCATAAAGAGGGGGCTATAAAAAGGACCAAGGTGAAGAAGAGAGAGGTTCTTAATTAGTTCCTAATTTTGTCTCAAATCTTTCATCCAATTCAGCTCAAATTCAAGAACAACATCAATTCTAAGATCCAAAATCAAGAATCATCGAGAAGTTCATCATGCAATTCAACAAAAGATCCTTTATACGAAGCCGATCGTCATCAACGAGCACGCGATCCACGACAGATCCAAGAACACGGTGATCGAGCAACGTAAATATCGACAGAAAAATTACCTTTTCAAGGGAGTGATCGAGATCAATTCTTCTTGTAATCTCGGATTGAAGAAATTGTAATTTGAAGTTGAATAATAAAGGTGATAATTAGTTTCAATTTTGCTTTATTTTAAAATTCCGCATTATGAGTTTTTTTTCTAATCTTTCTTCGATTTTCATGATGCGTGAGTAAATCTCCGCTTGCTAGGATCCGTAGAATTAGGTTAGATCGATGGATGATAAAATTCTATATTTTTCTTTAGTCTTATGAAGTTTACAAATCCTCACAAAAGAATCGTTAATATCTTCATTGGGTACGATATCAAATTATTGATTATCTTGACCAGGATGTGAGATAAGATTGACGATCTTTTTGTGAAGGGCTAGAAAATGAATGGGATCAATGAAAGGACAAGGGACTATATTGAAGAAAACCTAGTTTCTTCCAAAAAAAACCCTGATCCGCATTCATCATCATCAATCTAGCGTTAAACTATCAATAGAAAAGTTGAGTTACCTTTATTAGTCATCCATAGCTACTAAATCCGATTGGATCCTACAAGCCTTCTTCATATTTTCTTGATAATTAGATTTTGAACATTTTCTTGATTACCTTTCTTGAAAACGATTTCTTGATTTCCTCGAAACTATGAATTCAACTAAATCTTGAGCTATTTCTTGTATTTCTATACTAGTTCTTTCGACTCAAATAAAGCAAGAATTTACGAATTCCTCAAATCACAGAGGACGACCCGTGCTCAGTAACGCTCGCTACACATGACACCGTTATTGATTGCGGTTACTACTACTACCTATTCTTTTCTTGAAACAAATCAAATGCCGCCGTTGCCGGAGATACGTGCGTAATTTGTTCTTTCTTGCTATTTGGGTTGAAGTATTATTATTCTATCGATCAGTGTGTGAATTTTTTTTTGCAAGGGAATCTGGAATCATTGTAGCTGAAAGATAAAGATTCAGATCATTTCATCAAAACCAGAGGAGCAAGTGAAGCAAGTACAGAAAAAAAATATTTCTAAGAACTCTCAACTTGGCCGCAGAACCGCGGCATTAGGGCTGTTTTTGCGGCGGAACCGCGGTGGGATAAGCGATTCTTGGCATCATCTTTCTCTGGTATATTTCCTATCTTCTCTTCTCTCCTCTGAAAGTCCAATAACAATTTTTCTGCAGAATTCTTTACAAAAATTCGCCGCTTATAAAAATTCTTGTTGCATGTTTTGATATTGGTTGTTTGTGCATATTGTAATACGGAAAATTAAGGGGTAAAGACCAAATTCAGAATAGGTGGGGAGTTCATTACCTTTCCTAAGCCCCACAAATCACAAAACTAGCATCCGCATCACCCTTCATTAATTAAAAAATATCTAGACCAAGACTCTAAGGACCGTCACGCTCATTAGGACAGAAGAAGGTCGTGGGTAATCTACTGCTTATTCGCATTTCTTTTGTGGTGTCTAGGCAAGTATGTCTAAGGCAAGTGGTTACTTAATTAGGCCTGCTATTTACATAGCAGATACCTCCCACTTACCTGACACTTACCTAGCCATAAGAGGGATAAAAAGGTAGTACAGAATTGATCCTGCGATTTGTCTTCTGAAAGTCTAGGAGCGGTCTAGTGACTTGACCTAGGTGACCTTAAATCTAGGGTTGATTGTGCATTTTTGTGATTTGATTAAATCCGTCTTTTTCAAAACAAACCATAAAACAAACCTTTCTTTTAATTTACACATACGTTGTCACTTGCACTAAACCCGCTTAGTGCATGCTCGGCTGGACACGGGATTCTAGTGCCTGTCTTGTCCGCGTTTGTTCCATCGACTCTGAAGTTGGTATTTCTTCATCTTCTTTTTGCTCACCACCCACAACATCCACTGAGATGGACGGTTCTCCATCAAATTTCAATAACACCACTCTGCCACCACCCGCAGGTGCGCAGAATCTACCGCGTATATCTCTCCAAGAGAGATGCTACTCTATACGTAGTCCTCTTTCTACTTGTCTTTCTATTCCACCAGCCAATGGGGATAATTTTGAAATCAAACCACACTTTATCAATCTTTTGCCTAAATTTCACTGTCTAGAGTCTGAAGACGCATATGTTTTTATCACCAAATTCGAAAACGTATGTGCTATGATGGGCACTTCACAACTTTCTGTGGATGCTATGTGTTTACGTCTTCTCCCGTTTACTTTGTGCCATTTAGCCGAAAAATGGCTTTATAACACAACCGCACACTCTATTTCCAATTGGGATGAATTCGTTATAGCATTCCTTAAGAAATTTTATCCCAATCATAAGACTGCCCGTGTTAGGAGTGAAATCAACCAGTTTACCCAGCTTCCCAATGAACCATTTTGGAAATGCTTTGAACGGTTCAAGGATCTACTTGTCCAATGTCCTCATTACGGAATCCATAGATGGGATCTGTGCCGAATTAAATATGAGGGCATTAATCCAATGACAAAGCAGATGTTTAAAACTATGTGTCAAGGCAATTTCATGTCTAAAGATGATGGTGAATCCTGGAAATTTTTGGAAAATTTTGCTGAAAACACTTTGCAATGGGAAAGCATTGGTCCATCATCTACGGGAGGTATCCATCAACTTGATGTTTCCATTGCTGTAAAAGCCAAAATGGCAGAATTGCAAAAGAAACTCGAAGGTATGGAAAACAAATTTTTATTAGCCTCCCTAAACCAGGTGACGCTCCCTAAAACCGTGTGTGGATGTTGTTCAGATCCATCACATTTGACGAAAGAATGTCCTTTGAATTCTCCGTTTAAAGGTCAAGAACACACTAATGCTGCTTTTCAGCAACGATCTAAAAACGATCATTATTCTTCCACATATAATCAGGCTTGGAGGAATCACCCTAATTTTGCTTGGAACCAACACCAAACTCAAAATACGGTTCCAAACCAAAATAACTTTCAAAGGGTTCCTCCACAGCAACAGCAACCACACCAAAATCAGCACCCCTTTCAACCACAAAATTTTCAAAATCCAGCCAACAATTCTGCACCTTATAATAATTCTTTCCAAACGGCTGGTACCGAAAACTCCTCTTCACTCAAACGAACCTTGGATTTGTTTATGAAACATTCCATGCAAATGTCGACTGATATAAGGTCTTCTATCGATACCATAAAGAAGGACTCTGCCTCACACGGTAAGAGTATAAAATCGATAGAAGCACAAATTGCATAATTAAATGCCGCGATGAGTGCTAGAGAGAAAGGGAAGCTTCCATCTCAACCTTTACCGAATCCTGGTCACTCACAATATCATAATGAGAATGCCATTACCACGTTTAGATCCGGAAGAGTGCTGAATAACCAAGTCGGTGAACAGGTTGATAATGATGAATCAATCATTGACATCCCGGCTTCCACTTCCACATCTGACCCTAGTTCATCTTCTTCCGAGCTTATTCTCCATTTTCCCCTAGGCTCGAACCCTCCGCCTACCTCGTTGAGTCAACCTGAAATGATCCCCACTCCAATTCTGGGATCCGTTCTACCCACACGAACTTCTCCATAAATGTTGGACCCAACTATTATCGATAAAGCTCCTTATCCAAATAGGTTGAGGGCCAACAAACCTAATGTACAAATGGAGAAAATTATGGAAATATTTAAACAGGTTAACATAAATATCCCTCTCCTAGATGCTATCCAACAAGTTCCGGCTTATGCGAAAATACTTAAGGACTTGTGCACTAGGAAGAGAAGAACTCAAGTGCCGAAAAAAGTGTTCGTGACGAGTAATGTTAGCACAGCTTTTACCCAGCAATTACCAAAGAAACGTAAGGACCCTGGCTGTCCTACAATCACTATTTCTAATAGGGGTAAAAATATTAACCGTGCTCTACTCGACCTTGGCACGAATGTTAACCCGCTTCCTTACTCTGTCTACAAGCAGTTAGGTATTAGAGAGTTGAAACCTACCCACTGCACTCTCCAGATGGTGGATCGATCGATCACCAAACCTAGGGGTGAGCTTGAGGATGTGTTGATAAAAGTCGGGGAATTTATATTCCCTGTGGACTTTATTGTTTTAGATACACAATCTATAGAGAACCCACGGAACCAAATTCCGGTGATTCTCGGTCGACCTTTCTTAGCCACTTCCAATGTTGTCATTAATTGTCATAATGGTTCTATGAACTTAACCTTCAGGAAAATAACAATTGAGCTTAACATTTACAAGCTAGAAAGTCAACCATCTGAACCTTCTGCTCATTTACTTGATGTTTGTTCTGTCCACGAGATAGCTCCCGAAAGCTGCAAGGTTGATGAACTTTGCTATAATGATCTCGACGACATTAGTACATCATTGTTTGATCTAGCACATTATTATAGTGAGGACACTTTTGACGAGCCCACCTTCGAGTTTGAACCTTTTGACTCATCACAAAAGTCAGTAGCGCTTTCCGAGTCAATATCCTATGCAGGTTATGAACTTCTTAGGGAATCCGAATATCATTCCCTTACCCCACCTTCTGTTGTTTCTCCGCCGACATTAGATCTCAAACCGTTACCTTCTCATCTTAAATATGCATATTTATGTGAGAATGAGTCTTTGCCCGTGATCACATCCGCTTCTCTAGCTTCAGAGCAAGAGGACGCTCTTTTGATGGTCTTGAGATCAAATCGGCAAGCATTTGGTCAGACAATGGCAGACATCAAAGGGATTAGTCTCTTGATTTTTGAACATCATATACATTTGATGGATGAAGCCAAACCAACCCGAGACCCACAAAGATAGTTAAATCCCGTCATGAAGGAGGCGGAAAAGAAAGAAATCATCAAGTGCCTAGATAGTGGTATAATTTACCCAATCTCTGATAGCCAATGGATAAGTCTTATTCATGTGGTCTCTAAAAAGTCTGGCATCACGGTCATAATAATGAGGCTAATGAGTTGATCCAAACACGCACCCAAACTGGGTGGCGTGTATGTATTGATTATAGAAAACTCAATGCCGCAATGAAGAAAGAACACTTCCCTCTATGTTTCATTGACCAGATGTTGGAACGATTAGCTGGACATGAATATTATTATTTCATGGATGGATACTCTGGATATAACCAGGCTCCTATCGCCGAAAAAGATCAAGATAAAACAACATTTACTTGTCCTTTCGGTACCTTTGCTTATAGACGCATACCCTTTGGGTTATGCAATGCTCCCGCTACATTTCAGCGGTGTATGATGGGGATATTTTCAAACATGGTCGAGAATTTTCTTGAGATTTTCATAGACGATTTCTCTATATTTGGGGACTCATTTGAGGATTGCCTACATCATCTTGACGCAGTTCTTACCCGCTGTAAGGATAAGAACTTAACTTTGAATTGGGAAAAATGCCATTTCATGGTCCAAGAAGATATCGTGCTTGGACATGTCATTTCACAAAAAGGCATTGAGGTAGACAGAGCTAAAATAGATGTCATCCATAACCTTCCTCATCCCAAATGCGTCAAAGATATATGATCCTACCTTGGTCATGCAGGATTTTATAAGAGATTCATTAAGGATTTTAGCAAAATTGCTAGACCTTTAACTCTTCTCTTGGCCAAGGATACTACATTTCACTTCGATTCAGATTGTGAGGCTGCTTTTGAATCACTTAAAAGATCTCTCACTACAGCCCTATTCTATCATCTCCTGATTGGAATCACTCGTTTGAGCTAATGTATGATGCATCAATTTTGCTATTGGTGCAGTCTTAGGACAGCACATTGATAAGATGCCACATGCAATTTATTATGCAAGTAAGACCTTGAATGATGCCCAAATTAATTATACAACCACCGAGAAAGAACTCTTGGCAGTTGTATTTGCATTAGAGAAATTCAGGCCTTACTTGATTGGCTCACCGATTGTGGTTTACACCGATCATTCCGCCCTAAAACATCTTTTATCTAAGAAGGCTGCTAAAGCTAGGTTAATACGTTGGATCCTGTTATTACAAGAATTTGATCTTGTCATACGAGATAAAAGAGGATGTGAAAACGTAGTAGCTGACCATCTTTCACGCATCTCTTCTTCATCTACTGTGACCTTGCCAATAAACGACGCTTTCCCTGACGAACAGCTCTTGACCGTATCCTACGAACCTTGGTTCGTGGATATTGTGAATTATCTAGCAACGGGACTTATTCCCAGCGAATGGTCTAAACAAGACAATCATCGATTTCTATCCCGAGTAAAGAATTTTTACTGGGATGAACCTTATTTGTTTAAGTATTGTTCCAACCAAATCATTCGCAGATGTGTCCCCAATGATGAATTCAAGAGTGTTTTGTCTTTCTATCATGATCAGGCAAGTGGTGGTCACTTTGGTCCACGTAAAACGGCGGAGAAAGTTTTGCAATATGGTTTTTACTGGCCTACATTATTCAAAGATGCATTTGATCATTGCAAAACTTATCCACGGTGTCAACACATGGGTCGGATTTCTCGAAAAAATGAGTTGCCACTCCAACCTATCTTGGTTGTGGAAATTTTTGACGTTTAAGGTATTGATTTTATGGGTCCTTTTCCTAACTCTTTTGAGAATTTATATATCTTGTTAGCGGTTGATTACGTCTCAAAATGGGTAGAAGCAATACCATGTTGCACTAATAACAACAAGATTGTTATTAAGTTCCTTAAAGAAAATATCTTTTCGCGATTTGGACACCCTCGCTATAATTAGCGACAATGGGATGCATTTTTGTAATCGGTCTTTTGAGACTTTGATGTGGAAATATTCAATCAACCATAAACTTTCTACGTCCTATCATCCCCAAACGAGCGGGCAAGCTGAGATTTCCAATAGGCAAATCAAACAAATTTTGGAGAAGACGGTTTCTAAAAACCGTAAAGATTGGTCAACCAAATTGACGGATGCTCTTTGGGCATTTCGTAGCACTTATAAGACTGATCATAGTATGTCTCCTTACCGACTAGTGTTTGGAAAGGCTTGCCACCTTCCTGTCGAGATCGAACATAAAGCAATGTGGGCCATTAAAGAACTTAACTTCAATTTAAATCAAGCCTGCAGCTTTCGGAAGCTGCAATTAAATGAGCAAAGCGAACTCCGCGATGAAGCTTACGATAATGCTGTTATACTAAAGAACCGGACTAAGCTATTTCATGATAAAAATATTTTGAAAAAAACTTTTATCCCGGGACAACAAGTCCTTCTTTACGATTCCCATCTCTATCTTCATGCGGGTAAGCTAAAATCTCGTTGGAAAGGACCGTTTGTGGTGCGGTATGTATACCCGCACGGGGCTGTTGAAGTTGAAAATATTAAAAACGATTAAATTTTTAAAGTGAATGGGCATGTTTTTACAGGAGCCACTTTATCATAACTAAATTTTCTCCGCCTCACCTCTATGTCTCGATAATATTATCTCATCATAAGGATGGAGGTGAGTTAAATAGGACCTCACTGAATATCCATATGATTAAAAATAAGTTTGGGGGAGATTTTCACTTTCATTTATTCTTGTCCCCGTTAATAACTTTTCCTCCCAAGTCTACAGGTTTTTGAGATTTAAAAGATGACAACAGTGAGGACACTGCTGTAAACAGGTTTGGAAGAGGTTTGTGCTTATTTAGGCATTACTTTGCATTATACACTTTGCATAAGCACAAAAAAAAATTAAAATAATTTTATAATGAAAGATTAGGAAGTGAAAAATTACATTTAAGAGAATTGGAAGAGTTTAAGAAAACCAAGAAAGTTAGATGTTTTCTGAAACGAAACTAGTAATAAGTAGTTATGAGCCATTATCCCAAGGGTTAGTAAGATAAAGGAAGTCACCAATATGATGATAAAAATAAATCTGAAAAATAGTTCCTATTCTGGAAGCCAAACATCTGAACATTGATACCCTACCATACGCACTTACACGCGTCTTGAAACTCGGGATAGTAGAGGATATCTTGAAATGCTCTTGTTTAAAAGCCAAAGTACGAAGAAAATAAATTTAAATAAAGCATAAAAATATAAAATGGTGAAGAAAAATGAACACTGGTTTTATAATCACCAAGGCAGCATATAAAAAAATATAGCAAGGGTGCTTCATCACCTAGTGCCTTAGACCAACTGGTTTGGGAGTCACTGCTAAACCTTAAGTGTTGCAAGATGAGGAAATTGCTAATTACGCCTAATATGTGAGCACATTTAGTAATCGGTGGGTTAGTACTTCAAGAAATATTAATGGTCGCATGAAGAATGTGTGAGCAATTCCATCTAAAATATTCACCGACTAAAAAGTACTGAGATAGATGGACAAGAGTATGATAGCTTGTGTTGAATTCTCCGAGTGTAGGGATGTCTTTTACACACACGTAGGGGTATATGATCGGTGTTTGGAAGAAAGGTAGGGATGAAGAATAAAGACGATATTTGATCAGTCGAAAATATTGCATTTTTAACACGTCAATTTCCTTATCATTTGCACTCATCTAGTAGTGTTCGGTTTGCATATTACACATATTAGCAAAACAGTCGTAAAATACCAGATTACTTGTGTTGAATACTAAAACCGGCATTTCGAGGGAAATTGTGTGTTTATCATGGCATCGCATCATTCTTGTGTAGCGCAACACTTGTTTCGAAGTCCGTGCAGGAAATTTCAGGAACCGAGCCAAAATTGTCAAAGTGCTGATAAAAGATACGCCAACTTAAAGATTTGAGATCTGGCAGTGATACAGAAAGCCAAATGAGATTTCACATATTTTAGAAAGGCCCAAATGTCAGCCCAAGAGATACCAGAAATTTACATGGCCCAAAGCTTCAACTATGCCGCGGATCCGCGGCCAGAGTAGCTTTGGAGCCACGGATCCACGGTGGTATGACGTCAGCAGCGCAGCAGATTTTCTCCATGTGTCCTATGTAACGGCTAAAGCTTCCAAAATACTCCAGAATGCCACGTGGCTTCATCTAGAAGGCTCGGCCAAACAACCTTACCCAAGAATATTCCTCTATCTAGAATATTCCCTCCAACAAACTTCTTCTAGAAGGCTCCTTATAACAACCTTCTTCTAGAAACCTCCTCGTAACAATCTCATTCTAGAATATTCCCTCCAATAAACTTCTTTTAGAAGATTCTTTCTAACAACCTCATTTTGGAGGGAAAATTCAAATGAGGTAGTTCATTTTGGAGGGAAAATTCAAATTCAAATGAAATAGTTCATTTTGGAGGGAAAATTCAAATGAGGTAGTTCATTTTGGAGGGAAAATTCAAATGAGGTGGTTCATTTTGGAGGGAAAAGTTGTTCATTTTGGAGGGAAATTTGAAATTTGAATTCTAGATCTAAGGTTATTATGGCTATAAAAGGAAACCTAGATCTAGGGTTCAAGGTTGTTCATAAACGATTACACACACAAGTTGAATGACACAACTTATGCATTCAAAACCCTAATCCCCAATTCAAAATCCAAAGCCAAATTCAAGATCCCGAGTACAATTCAAGCGAGAAGCCTTCAACCTTTTAGGAGCGAAGCCGATCTTCATCCGAGCAAGTGATCCAAGACGATCCGCGACTCACGAAGATGAGCGAAGCCAAATCGACGATCGAGTTCTTTCCTCATTGTAGTTCTTGAGAGAATTGTAATGAAATTGTTGATAAATAAAAGGTCAAATTCTTTATCTTGCTTTCTTTACATTCTTGCATCATGATTAGATCTCGATTTGTGATTGTGTTCTTTGATATGATGTTTGAGTAAAACTCCGCTCGTGAAGGAGTCGAGAGAATCAATAGATGATGATGATTACAAATCGTGAAACGATTCTTAAGTCCTATGAGTTTTGTAAACTCTAGCAAATTGAAGAATCGACGACCTAGTTTCGAGCGATACTTTCTTGATTGTGTTCGCTCTTAATTAGGGATCCATGATCGATCCTTGAATTTACTAGAGGCTAGAATGTGAATGAAATCAACGAAAGAACAAGGGATAGATGATGAAACTCTAGTTTCCGCAAGAAATCTCTAATTCTCGTTGATCATCATCGATCCAGTATCAAATCATCGATGGATAAGAATACGTAATCAATAGATTTCATCACGTCTATAGATTCAATCGATTCCTACGAGCCTCACTTCGATTCTTGATTATTGGATTGGATATCATCACTTCTTGATTCTTGATTTTTAATGTTTTTCTTGATTTTAGATTTAGATCTAGATAATTCTTGAACTTCATTTTACAAATCTTGAATTGAATTGTCTTTTCTTTTCTCTTTAATTTTCGACTCATCTAATTCAATTACAAGCAAATCTCACTTTCCCTGTGGACGATCCGCACTCGCTAACGAACCTACAATTGACACCGTTATTGATTGCGGTTTACAAATTTCTTTGATTGTGATCTTTACACATTTTCAAAACACAACACACAAAGAATCATTCAATCAAATGGCGCCGTTGCCGGGGATCGTGCGCTAATTCGTTCTTTATTTGAAATTTGAATTGAAAGATTTATTCCATTACAATTTTGAGATCAAAATTCGTGCAAACTCTAAATGTGTTGTTGTGATTTGTTGCGAGGTAATCTAGAAGTTGTGGAGCAAGTGAAAAAAATTTCAAAATATTGCAGAGGACTCAGGGAGCTAACAGAAGCTCTCTGAAAATTTTCTGTGCAGTGATCCCCAGAAGGCACCGCGATTCCGCGGCATATGCTTGCATCTGCGGCGGATCCGCCGCGTGCTGACGTCATCCCTGCACCAAAATTTCTCTGTAAACTTCTTACTTTCTTATCTCTTCCCTCATCTGCTCCAATTAACAATTTTCTGCAGGCTTCTTTGCAAAAAAAAAATTGCAGCGCCGCAGAAAGCAATAAAAATTGTGTGTGTTTTTGGTTTTTGGTTGTTTGCATATTAATACGGAAATTAAGGGGAAAATACCAGATCCAGATTAGGTGGGGAGTTCATTACCCTTCCTAAGCCCCGAAAATCACAAACTTGCATCCGCATTACCCTCATTAACTAAAAAAGATCTAGACATGACTCTAAGGACCGTCGCGCTCACTTAGGACAGGAGAAGGTCGTGGGTAATCAATTGCTTATCCGCGTTTCTTTTGTGGTATCTAAGGCAAGTGTGTCTAAGGTAAGTGGTTATTTAATTAGGCCCGCTACTTACATAGTGGAGAACCTCCCACTTACCTGACACTTACCTGGCCACAGGAGAGACAAAGAGGCAGTGGAGGATTGATCCTGCGACTTGCCTTTTGGCAGTTAGGAGCGGTCTAGAGCCTTGACCTAGGTGACCACTAGACTTAGGGTTGCTTGTTGCATTTGTTGTGATTTGCATCATTTTTTCAAAAATCCGTATATTTTTCAAAACAAACACCACTTCATCTTTCCCCTAATTATATCAACGCTGCCACTTGTACTAACCCTTTTTAGTGCAAGATAGGCTGGACACGGGATTCTAGTGCCCGTCTTGTCCGCGTCCCCCCGATCGACTCCGAAGTCGGTATTTCTACATTTACCTTTTCTTTACCCACCACCACACCCACACCGATGGATCCTTCTCCATCGAATTTCTTTACCACTAATCTGCCGCCGTCCGTAGGTGCGCAGAATCCACCCCGCATCTCTCTCCAAAAGAGGTGCTATCCTATGCGAGGTCCTCTTTCGACCTGCTTATCCATACCACCAGCCAATGGGGATAATTTTGAGATTAAACCCCAATACATCAACCTTCTACCCAAATATCATGGTCTCGAGACTGAAGACGCATATGTCTTTATTACCAAATTTGAAAATGTATGCGCAATGATGGGTACTTCACAGCTTTCTGTGGATGCTATGCGTCTACGTCTTCTTCCATTTACTTTGTGCAATATAGCTGAGAAATGGCTGTATAATACTACCGCACATTCCATTACGAATTGGGAAGAATTCGTTGCAGCATTCCTTAAGAAATTCTACCCTAATCACAAGACAGCTCGAGTCCGTAGCGAAATAAATCAATTCACCCAGCTTCCAAATGAACCATTTTCAAAATGTCTTGACCGCTTCAAGGATCTGTTGGTTCAATGTCCACATCACGGAATCCCTAGATGGGAGCTGTGCCGAATCATATATGAGGACAGTAATCCTACCACTAAACAGAGCCTTGAAAACATGTGTCAAGGCAATTTTATGACCAAAGACGATGGGGAAGCTTGGAAATAATTAGAAGATTTCACTGAAAAATCTGTACAGTGGGAGAGTCCATCATTTAGGGGTGGCAATAACCAATCGGATATTTCCATAGGAGTTAAAGCTGAAATTTAAGCTTTACACAAGAAATTCGACGCTATGGAAAACAAATTTTTAGCTGCCGCCCTAAATCAAATGTCACTCTCCAAAACTGTATGTAGATGCTGTTCTGATCCTTCTCATTTGACGGAAGAATGTCCATTGAATTTTCCGTTTCAAGGTCACGAGCATACCAATGTTGCTTTTCAAAGACCTAGAAACGATCCATTTTCTTCCACATATAATCAGGGTTGGAGGAATCACTCTAACTTTGCTTGGAACCAATCACAATCTCAAAACACGGTTCCAAACCAAAACAATATCCAAAGGGTCCCTCCACCACAACAGCAACCACTTCCATTGAGTCAGCACCCCTTCCAAGCACAAAACTTCCAAAATCCGGTCAACACACCTGCACCGTCTAATCCTTTGCAGTTGACCGGTACTGATGAATTCTCTTCATTCATGAACTTGCTTTTGACAATAAAAACTTCCGTCGATGATATAAAGAAAAACTTCACGTCCCAAGCGGAGACTATAAAATCGATGGAAGAAGAAATTGCACGATTAAAAGCTGAAATGAGTGCAAGAGAGAAAGGGAACTTCCAGCTCAACCTTTACCCAATCCTGGCTATTCACATCATGTGAATGTAATCACGTTGAGATCTGGAAAAGTGCTTGACAATCACGTTGGGGAAGAGATTGATGACACTGAAAAATCTATCAATGATACCCCGGCTGAGACCTTTCCTTCCACTTCTACTTCTAATTCTGACCCCAGTTCTTCTACCCCACCACCTTCTTCCGAGCCTATTCTCCGTTTTCCCCAAGGCTCGACACCTCAGCCCACCTCTTCTAATCCACCGAAAACGATCCCCACTCCTATTCTTAGATCGTTCCCACCCACACGATCTTCTCCAATGTTGGACCCTGATCTTATTGCTCAAGCTCCTTACCCGAATCGGTTAAGGGGAAACACACTGAGTCCACAAATGGAGAAGATCACGGAAATCTTTAAACAGGTTAACATCAATATCCCTCTTCTAGATGCCATCCAACAAGTCCCTGCTTATGCGAAAGTTCTTAAAGACTTGTGCACTAAAAAGAGGAAGACTCAAGTGCCCAAGAAGATATTCATTGCAAAGACGGTGGACACGGCTTTCCTCCAACAATTACCGAGGAAACGTAAGGATCCTGGCTATCCTACGATTTCCATTTCTATTGGGGAGAAACACATTAACCGTGCTCTACTCGACCTTGGTGCAAGTGTTAACCTGCTTCCTTTCTCGGTCTATGAGCAGTTAGGGATCGGAGAGTTGAAACCAGCTCCTTGCACTCTCCAGATGGCTGACCGATCAATCACCAAACTTAGGGGTGAACTGGAGGATGTGTTAATAAAAATTGGGGAATTTGTATTCCCTGTGGATTTTATTGTACTTGATACACAGCCTGTAGCGAACCCACGGAATCAAATTCCGGTGATTTTAGGTCACCCCTTTTTGGCCACTTCCAATGCTATAATCAACTGTCATAATGGCTCTATGACCCTATCTTTCGGGAATAGGTTAATTGAGCTGAACATTTACAAGTTGGGAAGTGTACCCTCTGAACCTACTGCTCAGGTCTATTCTGTCGACTTAATGGATGTCGACAGCAGCGAATCTGATGATCCTCTTGATACCGATCTTGACTCTTTTCATATATTGTTGTTTGACCCAACTATGTATCATACACATATGGACTCTTCCACTGAGATGTCCGGGTCAACATCTAACACTGATTATGAACTGCTTTTAAAGTCTGAAGATCACCCTGCACTTTGTGATGACATTATTCTTCGGGGTATTGATTGAACTTTTGAGGAGATTTTCGCTGATGAACTCGCATTTTTGAATGACACGGGTGTTGAGATGAATCATGTCCCAATCAATAAAATTGAACCTCCACCCCTTCTTCTGAACTGTAAAAAGAATGCGAGTAATCCATCACATTCACTGCATCGTCTCTCCAAAATGAGACGCACACACATTCTATTCCACCACTTATCCTTTCCCCACTTCTTCCACCAACCAGAGCACTGCATTGATAAAAATTTTGAATGGTTGGTGTTAACTTTCAGTCTTTGCAAAGCTTGGCATCGACCACTGATTTTTGACCCCCTCATGTGATTTTCAAAGCTTAACATTGTTTAACTCAAGTTTGGAGGGGTATAATCGGGCTCTTGAAAAGAAAATTTTTACAAAATTTTGAGCCAAAAATAAGTTTGGGGGAGGATCTTCACTTAAATATTTTGCCCCCGTTAATAAATTTCCTCCCAAGCTTACAGGTTTTTCGAGATTCAGCAGATGGCAACAGTGAGGACACTGATGAAAACAAGTTTGGGGGAGCTTTGTGCTTATTTTCGCATCATTTGCATCATACTTTGCATAAGCACAAAACATTTTTTAAAAAAAACTTTAAAAATTTAAAAAATTTCAAAATATAAAAATATTTAATATTTAAACATTTTTGTACATAAATAAGATAATAAAATATTAGATAGTGAAAAATTACATCCAAAAGATTGGAAAAATTTAAGAAAACCAAGAAAATTAGAAGTTTTCTTATACGAACTAGTAATAAGTAGTTATGAGTCGTTGTCCCAAGGATTGGTAAGATGAAGGAAGTCACTAATCTGAGGATAAAAATAAGTCTGAAAATTAGCTTCTATTCTGGAAGTCAAACATTTTGAACGTTGATACCCTGCTATTCGCACTTACACACGTCTTGAAACTCGGGATAGTAGAGGATACCTTGAAATGCTCTTGTCTAAATACTAAAGTATGAAGGAAATAAAAAAAAATGAAGAAAATATAAAATGGTGAGAAAATGAACGCTGGTTTTGTTATCGCCAAGGCAGCAATAAAAAAATATAGCGAGGGTGCCTCTTCACCTAGTGCCCTAAGGCCAACTGGTCTGGAAGTCACTGCTAAGCCTCAGGTGGTGCAAGACGAAGAAAAACACCAAATAAGCAAACACATGAGTAATCGGTCGGTTAGTACCTCAAGAAGTATTAACGGTCGCATGAAAGTGTGTGAGCAAATTCAGCTAAATATTCATTAATTAAAAAGTACTGAGGCAGATGGACAAGAGTATGATAGCTTGAATTGAATTCTCTGGGTGTAGGGATGTTCTTTACACATACGTAGGGTTATATGATCGATATTTGGAAGAAAGATAGGAATGAAGAATAAAGACGATGTTTTATTGAGAGATTATGTGATTTCTGACATCTTTTCATGACTATTAAGATAGGGCTCATGACAACTGAAAAGCTAGCATATTTGGAAACCCTAATTTTCAAAGTCTTTCTTTTACAATTCTTATCTTTAAATGTAATATTCACGATCTTCCTTTTATTATTGGATTTTGTGGGTGCTGAAAACCCTTAGGAGACAACACTCCTCCTACTAGGGACACCTAGAGATTTAAAGACTTGTTGCACGCGCTCAATGCAATCGTGTTGCCTACGAAAGTGTGCTAGTTAGTTTTTCTCTTTCTTTATTTTCTTTTTCTCTTTTTAATAAAACAGTTCGCTCGAAACGACCGAAAATAAGTTTGGGAGAATTTGATCGGTCGAAAATATTGCATTTTTAACACGTCAATTTCCCTATCATTTGCACTCATTTAGTAGTGTTCGGTTTGCATATTACACATATTAGCAAAACAGTCGTAAAATACCAGATTACCTGTGTTGTATACTAAAACCGGCATTTTGAGGGAAATTGTGTGTTTATCATGGCATCGCATCATTCTTGTGTAGCGCAACACTTGTTTCGAAGTCCGTGCAGGAAATTTCAGGAACCGAGCCAAAATTGTCAAAGTGCTGATAAAAGATACGCCAACTTAAAGATTTGAGATCTGGCAGTGATACAGAAAGCCAAATGAGATTTCACATATTTTAGAAAGGCCCAAATGTCAGCCCAAGAGATACCAGAAATTTACATGGCCCAAAGCTTCAACTATGCCGTGGATCCGCGGCCAGAGTGGCTTTGGAGCCGCGGATCCGCGGTGGTATGACGTCAGCAGCGCAGCAGATTTTCTCCACGTGTCCTATGTAACGGCTAAAGCTTCCAGAATGCCACGTGGCTTCATCTAGAAGGCTCGGTCTAACAACCTTACCCAAGAATATTCCTCATTCTAGAATATTCCCTCCAACAAACTTCTTCTAGAAGCCTCCTTATAACAACCTTCTTCTAGAAGCCTCCTCATAACAACCTCATTCTAGAATATTCTCTCCAACAAACTTCTTCTAGAAGATTCTTTCTAACAACCTCATTTTGGAGGGAAAATTCAAATGAGGTAGTTCATTTGGGAGAGAAAATTCAAATTCAAATGAAGTAGTTCATTTTGGAGGGAAAATTCAAATGAGGTAGTTCATTTTGGAGGGAAAATTCAAATGAGGTGGTTCATTTTGGAGGGAAAAGTTGTTCATTTTGGAGGGAAATTTGAAATTTGAATTCTAGATCTAAGGTTATTATGGCTATAAAAGGAAACCTGGATCTAGGGTTCAAGGTTGTTCATAAACCATTACACACACAAGTTGAGTGACACAACTTGTGCATTCAAAACCCTAATCCCCAATTCAAAATCCAAAGCCAAATTCAAGATCCCGAGTACAATTCAAGCGAGAAGCCTTCAACCTTTTAGGAGCGAAGCCGATCTTCATCCGAGCAAGTGATCCAAGACGATCCGCGACTCACGAAGACGAGCGAAGCCAAATCGACGATCGAGTTCTTTCCTCATTGTAGTTCTTGAGAGAATTGTAACGAAATTGTTGATAAATAAAAGGTCAAATTCTTTATCTTGCTTTCTTTACATTCTTGCATCATGATTAGATCTCGATTTGTGATTGTGTTCTTTAATATGATGTTTGAGTAAAACTCCGCTCGTGAAGGAGTCGAGAGAATCAATAGATGATGATGATTACAAATCGTGAAACGATTCTTAAGTCCTATGAGTTTTGTAAACTCTAGCAAATTGAAGAATCGACGACCTAGTTTTGAGCGATACTTTCTTGATTGTGTTCGCTCTTAATTAGGGATCCATGATCGATTCTTGAATTTACTAGAGGCTAGAATGTGAATGAAATCAACGAAAGAACAAGGGATAGATGATGAAACTCTAGTTTCCACAAGAAATCCCTAATTCTCGTTGATCATCATCGATCTAGTATCAAATCATCGATGGATAAGAATACGTAATCAATAGATTTCATCACGTCTATAGATTCGATCGATTCCTACGAGCCTCACTTCGATTCTTGATTATTGGATTGGATATCATCACTTCTTGATTCTTGATTTTTAATGTTTTTCTTGATTTTAGATTTAGATCTAGATAATTCTTGAACTTCATTTTACAAATCTTGAATTGAATTGTCTTTTCTTTTCTCATTAATTTTCGACTCATCTAATTCAATTACAAGCAAATCGCACTTTCCCTGTAGACGATCCGCACTCACTAACGAACCTACAATTGACACCGTTATTGATTGCGGTTTACTAATTTCTTTGATTGTGATCTTTACACATTTTCAAAACACAACACACAAATAATCATTCAATCAATATTTTATTAAGAGATGATGTGATTTCTAACATTTTTTCATGATTATTAAGATAGGGCTCATGACAACCGAAAGGCTAGTGTAGTTGAAAACTCTGATTTTCACGTTCTTTCTTTTATAATTCTTATTTTTATATGTAACTTTCACAGTCTTTATTTTATTATAGAATTTTGTGGGTGCAATCCGCTGAAAACCCTCATGAGACAACAGTCCTCCTACTAGGGACACCTGGAGGTTTAAAGGCTTGTTGCACGTGCCCAGTGCAATCGTGTTGCATACGAAAGTGTGCTAATTAGTTTTTTTCGTTTTCTCCTACTCTTGAATAAATAAGGTTTGCTCGGGACGATCAAAGTCAAGTTTGGGGGTATTTTTTCAGTCAAAAATAGTGCATTTTTAACATGACAATTTCCTTACTTTTCTTAATCATCTAAAGATATTTGCTATAAATATAACACATATTAGAAGTTCATCTGCAGAATATCATTTACCATGTGTTATACATTATAATCAAAATTATGAAGGAAATTGTATGTTTAATATTTTACACATAATATTTTGTATCTCACATTCTTCATTGAGATCTTATGCAAAGTTAACATAGGTCAGATATCGAGAATCAGGAATCTGCCGATAAAATACAGGAAAGTCGAAGAATCAAATACTGGAAGAAATTCAAAAGAGATAAGAAGATTCCAGATATCACCTAAAGACCCAGAGTTCAACAGAAGAAAACACCTGAAGTTTCAACCAATGAAGCCACCAATTGGCCATGGAACCACGGCCGAGTCAGGCCGAGTTGCCGCGGATCCGCAGCCGATTCAGGGGCTTCGGGGTCGGGAACTCTCTAGAAACTTCTTCTCAACATCCTAACTTGTTGAGGAAGCCTCGTTGTAACAACCTTGTTCTGGAAAGTTCTCTATAACAACCTAGCTTGTTGAGGAAGCTTAAAGAGGGGGCTATAAAAAGGACCAAGGTGATGAAGAAAGAGGTTCCCAATTAGTTCCTAATTTTGTCTCAAATCTTTCATCCAATTCAACACAAATCCAAGAACAACATCAATTAAAAGATCCAAAATCAAGAATCATCGAGAAGTTCATCAAGAGATTCAACAAAACATTCTTTATACGAAGCCGATCGTCATCAACGAGCACGCGATCCACGACAGGTCCAAGACTCGCAGTGATCGAGCAACGTAAAGATCGACGGAAAAATTACCTCTTCAAGGGAGTGATCGAGAGCAATTCTTCTTGTAATCTCGGATTGAAGAAATTGTAATTTGAAGTTGAATAATAAAGGTGATAATTAGTTTCAATTTCGCTTTCTTTTAAAATTCCGCATTATGAGTTCTTTTTCTAATCTTTCTTCAATTTTCATGATACGCGAGTAAATCTCCGCTTGCTAGGATCCGTAGGATTAGGAGATCAATGGATGATAAAATTCTATACTTTTCTTTAGTCTTATGAAGTTTACAAACCTTCGCAAAAGAATTGTTAACATCTTCATTGGGTATGATATCAAATTATTGATTATCTTGATAACGATGTGAGATAAGATTGACGATCTTTTTGTGAAGGGCTAGAAAATGAATGGGATCAATGAAAGGACAAGGGACTATAGTGAAGAAACCCAAGTTTCTTCCAGAAAACCCTAATCCGCATTCATCGCTATCAATCTAGCGTTAAACGGTCAACAGAAAAGATGAGTTACCTTTATTAGTCATCCATGGCTACTAAATTCGATCGGATCCTACAAGCTTTCTTAATATTTTCTTGATAATTAGATTTTGAACATTTTCTTGAATTCCTTTCTTGAAAACGATTTCTTGATTTCCTTGAAACTATGAATTCAACTAAATCTTGAGCTATTTCTTGTATTTCTTTACTAGTTCTTTCAAATCAACTAAAGCAAGAATTTACGAATTTCTCGAATCCCAGAGGACGACCCGTGCTCACTAACGCTCGCTACACGTGACACCGTTATTGACTTCGGTTACCACTACTACCTATTCTTTTTTTGAAACAAATCAGTATTATACCTATCGTCAGATGGAAGTTCTCAGGTGGCATGAGTACAGCTTAGTCCTTTGACCTGAAGTCGTCATTTGTCTTGTATGAGTTCCCACTGTACTTTGATTACTACCCTACCACGGCTCAAAAGAGTCGTACAAACAGGTTTTAGTTGGGTACAGTCTCGAGCCACATGGTGGCAGTGGTCGACTGTCAGGGATTCATCTCTCCTGGTATTAGGAGTCGATGTCGCGATGTGTTCGGTTGGCTATCACCAGAAATCTGTGGCCGCGGTAGGGAAGATTTACTGATAGTTGATCAGTAGTATCTCAGTTGGTGATGTGCTAGACTCAGACACGACTTATCGGGTTAGTAGGGGTCTGACATTATCCACCCCGTAGACCCGATATGCGATACTCTTTGATGAAGAGACCGGACTGTACGGAGATTGTCACATTCAGGCTCAGTAGGGTAAGGACACACTTGATTGTCGACCCCCCTTTCGACAACTACCTGGGTAGCCGTTACGTACAGCTAGTGCCGTTGACGTGCTTGTGGTTAAACCCACCGCCAGCGTATTGTCGAGTCCTTAGAGTCCCACACAGAGGGTTTTCCCAGTTTAGGCGACGAATGTAAGAGCCATACTATGGTACGTGCAGGGGTCCGATGAAATACGTGTACGCGGTATACAGACTTTAATCGGACAATTGATAATACTAGCCGGCTTAAGATTAAGCCGGATTATTAAATCAGGTTTTGATTTAATAATTTATATATGTATTTCGATACATGTATTTTAGTATTATTGTTCACTATTTATTTTCTCTCTTTAGTGATATCCGTATTTTTATACGGATGCGCGTGTATGTAGCGATACATATACCAGGTGAAGTATTCCGTAATTATACAGGAATGCTTCTAGAAGAAAATGACCTCATATTTATTTTTCTATTTTAGAAAAATAAAAAGGAAAATGAGGTGGCAAGTGGAGACTTTGAAGCATGGGTCTAAGCATGGATGAAAAGCATGGCTTCATTTTTAAATTGATTTCTCATTTTGTTGCACTATTTGTGCATGGTTCATTTTTGTGTAGCCATACTTTTGACTTGATGAGAAGAAGATATTTTTCTTCTTCTTGGCTTGAGCTCCATGGCTCATGTTGATGCTTCATTTTCTCCATTTTCTTCTTCTTCTTGCTTCCATGTTTGAGCAAGATCCTAGAGAGAGAAAATTTAGTGGAGTATTCCTACATAACCGACCATCCAAACCTAGCGGCTTTGGATCGTCGGTTCGAGCCTCCTCCGTGTTCCCCTCGGGTGGATTGTCTTCGGCAAGAGTGGTCAATGCTCAAGCACGATCCCGGCGGCTACGAGCTTGGAGGGGTCTTCCACAATTGGGTGGACACGCGACAAAGGTTGTTTTTCTCAACCTTGCATGTTTTAGCTTACTAGTTTAGGGTGTTTGGTTCGAATCCTCGGGTGTGAGAGTCTGGTGCCCGCAAAAAGTTTTTTTTTCGCTTCCGCCTCGCCGGCGGCCTCCAGGTGTGGGCGCCAGATCCCAACAGAACCCACACAGCCTCATCTCTTCTTCTTTCTTCTTCTTTTTTTCTCTTTGCCGACTTCGCCGGAGTTGGCTACCGCCGACAAGCACGATCCAGACGACCCAGTCACAGTCGTCGTCTAACCCAGTTACCACATCACGCAGTTGCTCAGTTCAGGTCAAGTCCTATGTTCGTGGGTTTTGCATCGTGACATTATTCGGTTTTCGGCACGTGATATCCCTATACACATCGTGAGATTTTGATCAGACAAGTTCTAAACTTGCAACATGCTATTTTTTTATATCAACATTTATATGATTAATTATAGTAGATGTGTTTTACTATTCAGCAATATTACTGATTTACAGTTTTATATTATCAGTCTGTATCTGTACTGATAATGGTTTATATAATTGCATGCCGGATCATCACAATATTATCATGCTACTATATCAGTTCAATATTTTATCTAGATTGCAATATATCTGGTAACAGATATAAAACGGTTACTACAGATAGATACATATACATCCTGGGCATTAGTTATGTTTACCGTGTTTAGATATTGGTTATGGTTTTACATTTGGTATCTATTTTGGTTAAAATATATTGCCTGACTTGTACAAGAGACATTACTAGACCTGTTACTTGGATCATCCGCTAATGCCAACAATTCTGATTTATTGTCCTGATGGACGTGACTTGTTGTCTACATAGACAAGACCTGTACATGCTTGATCCTGTGTTGGTATTGGATTTATATCATCAATACCCGACTTGAACACAAAACCTGGGGGAAATCAATAATGAAACCTGACTTGTAACTCAACAGTTCAATACTTTCTAGAGACTGATCGGTCGATACGGGCTTCGTTCGGCCCCGGAATGATGCTGCTGATATCATTCGTCTGTACATGATACCTTGTTTTTACTGCTTAGCGGCACGTCTCGGATTCAGCCCCGAGAGTCTTGACCGTGGTCCCGGATACGCATGAGATACTATTGAGTTACATCGATAATTCCATTTAATTGATTTCAAAGACTTGTAGAATAGATAACCTAGAAGCACAGACTTTAGGATACACATCACATATTTATACCTCACTGTTTTATACATGTGTTATTTATTTATACTCATGTTTAATCATTGCATCCTATCCTGTTTATTACTATTATTTTAATATTTATGATGCACTGACGTCTGGGTTTTGTATGGCCCGGTTCCTCTGACGTTATCGCAAGCAAATCATGAGTATTTTAGCAAGCAAGCCGAACAATGAGGAGCTAGATGTTTAATTTTTGAGATGCTTAGTTTAATTTATTTCCATAGTTTTATTTTATTGATGTGATCCCATAAGGGACGTGATTCGGAGATTATTTTATTGGATCTTGATTCATTTCCGCTATATCCATTTCTTGACTTTTATTTATTGTGGCAGATGGACATGTGGTAGTTAGATTTTATTTACTGTTCTTTATATCTGATTGACAGCATTAATGTGACTGTGGAGGGATTTTTTCCTAGCCATAAGGAGCATGGTTAGCTCTGTCACGTGCCGTATTTACGTATTTTGGAAAGCGGGGCATGACATCCCCGGTATAGCCGATAGTTGAAATTACATTCAACAACAAAGTCTTCCAGGAATTTTTTAGTGTCAAAATAATAAAACCCTTTTTCTCCATTACTCTCCATTAAGGGTCATCTTCTCAGCTATACTGCCAACAACAATACAATCATTTGAATCATAGCATTTCAATATTATTAATAAGGGATCACTTAACCCATAATCCATATGTAAGTCGATGTCGTGCACCCCGCGGGTTCACGGGGAGGCGGAAGGCGTAAAAAACGATTTTTACGGGCGTCGCAACACCGACTTGAACTCCAAGATCGATGCTAAACCCTAGCTAACCAAACTTGTGTGAGGTTTAACTACTCAGATAAAAGTTATACCTCATGATACTATGTCCTTCGGTTCTTCTTGCTGCTGTCCTCCTCCTCGTCATAAGCTCCGAGGATCGTAATGGATCGATGCCTCCTCGTCAGCCTCCTCGAGTCAAAGACGATCCACCTGAGAGTCTATAGTCCGAGTTCCAACCTTAAATCCAAGGTAACTATGGCATCTAGTTCCCTAAATCAGATGTCCTAGATGATGTAGAGAGTGTAGATGGATTAATATGTCTCTAATAGCCTTAGGTTTCTCAACCCATGAAACATGAAAGGCTAGAGGAAGAAGAAGGGGAGCTTGAGGAAAAGCTAGTGAATAAAAAGAAGTTGGAATGAAGAAGCCTCTAGTGTGATAGAATAATGAAGCATACTGATAATTGATGAGATAAATATCTTAATAAATATCAAGCATGCTTCACAAAATATCTAATGAGTGAGTCATGCCTCATTCAACAAATATCTCTACCTCATTTCCTCCACCTCATTAATCTTTTAATCAAAAAATTAAAATCCTAAATGAGGTGTCTTCTTCTAGAAGCGATTTCGAGTAAATTACGAAAATTCCCCTCATCCGTATATACATACCCGTATTGTTATTCCGAAAAAATATGAATACAATGAGACGAAAATAATCCAGCAATATAATACTAGGATCCAGCTTAAACCAAAGCCCACTAGTATTATCCGCCCGAACATCGTACGTGCACAAGTACACGTATGTGATCGAAGACCTGCCGTAAAACCATACGGCCTCTACATCTTTTTCCCAATGTAGGGAAACCCTCTATATGCGAATCTAAAGACTCGACACTACGCTGGTAGTGCGTTTAACCACAAGCACATCAGCGGCACGTAACGGCTACCCAGGTATCTTTTGATAAGAAGGACGATGAGCAAACTCATCCGAACTCCTACCGAGCTTATCTGTGACAATCTTCGTACAGTTCGGTTTGTTCGTCTAAGAGTATCGCATATCAGACTTAGGGTGCGATAATCGTCAGACCCCTAAAAGCGTAATAAGTCGTGTCGGAGTGTAGCCCAAAACGCGAAACTACTGAAGTACCTACCAGTAAATCTCGCTTGCCTTGGCCAAGGACTTTGTGTAATGGCTTTCCGAACACAGCGTGATATCAACCCGCAATACGGGAGAGACGAATCCTATCTAACCACCACTGCCTCCAAGTTCTTCGGGAATGCACCTAAGTACTACCTGTTTGCACGACTCCTTTGAGCCGTGGTAGGGTAGTAATCTAAGAACAGTGGGAACACACTCGAGGCAAAGTAGCAGTGTCAAGTCGACGGACTAAGCTGTACTCATGTCACCTAGGAACTGCCACCCAACGATTGGTATAGTACCCATCAGCAGTTCCCTACGAGTCCTATCCAGTGTACCCATAACCCACTGAGCACATGCATACTATCTCCAGTACGACGTACTAATGGCTGTGGTACAGACCATCTCCCCTGCTGGAATGAGAAACGTATACACTAGTCTACTCTGGAGTATCGATGCCTCGTCTCGATAATCCTACGACTAGGGACATGTATAGGATGTGCTTATAGACTACCCATCCCCCACTGGTGTGACTGCCATCACAACGCCGGTAATCAAGCAAAGATCCTAAGGGTTCTACCAATATGTATAAGAAATATGCTAAAAGAAACACATGCACATATTGAGGTAGAAACAAACCATGTAGCATACTACTATTTCGAGCAAGACTGTTACTATATCCGTGTATATCCTAAGCTTCCAATATGTAATATACAAACCAGTATGATACAATAATGGCACTAACAATCTCCCACTTGCACTAAGGCCATATATTGGCATATCGCAGACCTATCATCTCGAATAGCCTCTCGAACTGTGTCTGAGGGATGGCCTTGGTGAGTGGATCTGCAGATCCGTATCTACTCTCTTCACCTTGATCACTCTGATCAGGTGGTATCACCTTAAGATATTTCTGGATCTCTGATGGGACCTGGGTTCCTTCGCTAAAGCTATAGCGTCGTTGTTGTCGCAATACAGCTGTATTGGATCAACAATGGTTGGAACCACCTGAAGTTCAGTTAAGAACTTCCTCATCCAGACTGCCTCTTTTGCGGCGTCACAAGCAGCGATATACTCCGCTTCTATCATCGAGTCAGCAACGGTGTCCTGCTTGGAGCTCTTCTAACGGACCGCCCTTCCATTGAGGGTAAAGACATAACCCGACTTGGACTTGGAGTCATCCTTATCACTCTGGAAGCTGGAGTCAGCAAAGGCCTCGATCTGGAGGTCTTTTTCGCCATACACTAAGAACATCTCCTTAGTCCTTCTCAGGTACTTGAGAATGTTCTTTACTACTTCCCAGTGCTTCTCCACTGGGTTTGATTGATATCGGCTTACCACGCTTAGTGCGTAAGCAACATCTGGTCTAGTACACAATATTGCATACACTATAGATCCTACCGCAGAAGCGTAGGGATAGATGTGATGCGAGGCCTTTCCAAATCAGTCTTGGAAGAAATCTCTTTGGAGAGGGTGATTCCGTGACAAGCCGGTAGACTACCGCACTTTGAATCTTTCATACTAAATCTTTTCAGTATGGTGTTGATGTACCTTGACTTTGAAAATCTCAACATCCTCTCAGATCTATCACGATAGATCTGGATCCCCAGAATGTAGTTGGCATCACCCAGGTCTTTCATGGAGAACCTCTGTGACAAGAATCCTTTAACTGATTGTAGCATAGGAATGCCATTTCTTATCAAGAGAATGTCATCCATGTACAAGACGAGGAATACCAAAGTTCTCGCTACAATCTTACTATAAATGTAAGGTTCATCTGGATTTTTGATAAAGTAGAATTTTTTGACTGTCTCATCAAAACAGATGTTCCAACTCCGTGATGCCTGCTTTAGTCCATAAATGGATTTAAGTAACTTGCATACTTTCCTGCTTCTCCCACTCTAAATGAAACCCTCTGGCTGATCCATATAGACGCACTCTTCCAAATTTCCATTTAGAAAAGCGGGCTTTACGTCCATCTGCCAAATCTCATAATCGTGGAAGACAGCAATGGCAAGAAGGATCCAAAAGGATTTGAGCACAGCCACTGGAGAAAAGGTTTCATCATAGTCCAAAGCAGGTCTTTGACGAAATCCTTTTGCAACAAGTCCAGCCTTATAGGTTTCAACCTGTCCATCTACACCAATCTTCTTTTTAAAGATCCATTTGCAGCCTACGGGTTTTACCCCTTCTGGAGCAATGTTCAAAGTCCATACTTTGTTGGTGTACATAGACTCCATCTCGGTCTGCATTGCATCCAGCCATTTTACTGAGTCACCGCACTGAATGGCTTGATGAAAGCTAGTTATCTCATCATTGTCAATGATGCAATCTTCTCTATCCCCATCTATGAGAAAACCGTAGTTTTTCTCGGGCGGATGAGACTGCCTACTAGTTCTGCAGAGTGGCGCAGGGATGTCCGGTTCTTCTAAAACCTCTGGTTCTACCATACTTTCGGTAATAGTTTACGATTCTGGAATTTCTTGTAGTTCTATTTCGCTCCCACTAGTTTCTTTTTCCAAAAATTGATTTTCCAAAAAGTGGGCATGGCAAGAAACAAAATCATTTTGTTTCTCTGCGTAATATAAAATATACCCCTTGGAGTTCTTTGGGTATCCCACAAGCTTACATAGTACTGAGCGTGCCTCATGCTTGTCCGCATGCTGCTTTTTTACAAAAGTTGTACATCCCTATATTTTCAGATACTGAAGATAGAGTTTCTTCCCACTCCACATTTGATATGGTGTGGTAGGCACAATCTTGGTAGGAACCTTGTTCAAAAGATATACAGCTGATTCTAGTGCATAACCCCAGATGGATCGCGGTAACTCAGTGTTACTCATCATGGAACGTACCATATCCAATAGAGTTCTGTTCCGCCTCTCCGATACACCGTTGTGTTGTAGTGTGTATAAAGGAGTAAGCTGAGAGAGAATTCCATTCTCTTTTAGGTAATCCAGGAACTCGACACTTAAGTATTCACCACCTTGATCAGATCTTAGTGTCTTGATAGTTTTGCCGGTTTGTTTTTCCACTTCATTCTTATATTCTCGGAATTTCTCAAAGGCCTCGGATTTATGTTTCATTAAGAAGACATGTCCATACCTAGAGAAATCATCCGTAAAAATAATGAAATAGGAATAACCACTTCATGCATGTGTAGACATTGGACCACACACATCACTTTGTATGAGTCCCAAGATCTCGCTCGCTCTTACTCCGTGTCCAGTGAACGGAATTTTTGTCATCTTTCCTATGAGACAAGATTGTCAAGTTGCATAAGACTGATATTCGAACGGATCCAAATATCCCTCTCTATGTAAATTCGTCAACTGTGTTTCATTGATGTGACCCAGTCTAAAATGCCATAAGAAAGCCTTATTTAATTCTGGAGACTTTCTTTTAAGTGTGTTTTGGACGTTGAAAACCTGAGCTTGATTTAACACGTATATACCGTTATCTTGTGTACCTAACCCAATCAAATCATGATTAAGGTGGATGTGGACCACATCGCTTACAAATGTAAAATCATATCCTTCTTTAGAAAGTAAAAATACAGATATGATATTACAAGCTAGAATAGGTATATATAAACAGTTACGTAAAGTCAATATCTGCTCACTTGTCAATCTTAGGTGATATTCCCCTACGGATACAGCGTCCAGCTCATTCCGTAAACAACCCTGAGAGTCATATCACCTTTCCTGTTAACTCTACGGTTTCTTAAAACCGGTAATGAATTACAGATATGAGATCCTGATCCGGTATCTAGTACCCAGGAATTAGAGTTAATTGATAGACAGTTTTCAATCACAAACACACCCGAAGACAAAGCCACAACGTGCTTCGGATCCTGGATTCTGGCTTTCCAAGCCCTACATTCCTTCTGCCAATGCCCTTTCCCGCGACAATAGGAACATCCCTCCTTCCCTACTGTTAGCCCCGAATCTTTTGCCCCACCCTTTCCTTTTACCTTACTGACACCGCCTATCGGCTTTGTGGAGGTCTTCTTTTTCTTACCCTTGGCTTTCGCCATGGATCCAGAAGAGAAAGATTCCCCAATAAGCAGAGCGGATGGCTCCCTGGTTTCCTTCAAGGTGCCCTCAACTAGAAGTATAATTTTCTTCCCCTAGACATAAGTAGAAGGTAGGGACTATAGAATCAAGTCAGCATATGACTCATTCTCCAACATGGCCCCAGGTCCGTGAGCTGTTTAATACAGCTGATCATTGTAGGGACGTAGTCCCCTACAGATGACCTGACAGCTAACCTCGCTTGAAGCAATTCCTTTGAGGTCTCATACCATATGATACGAGATTGCTCTCCATATAAATCTTTGTTATGGAGGAAGATAGAAGCTAAGTCCATCTTCTCGTGCTGCCTATGGTGTTCACTATCCATTAAGGCCAACACGGGGCACTTGGTATTCGTACTGTCTTTTTCCCTTGTCTTACGGATATCAACATCCGCGACGGTGGAATCTGGACCTGGGACGGCGGGAGTTTAGTAGTAATGAGGTGGTCTAGCTTGTCATAGGCAATGGACATCTGGAAAAATCTTTGCCAGTCAATATAGTATAACTCAGTCAATTTATTATCTAGCTGTAATCTAATCTTGGTCACCTGGTCGCTGCAATTAGGAGAAAGAGAAGAAAACATTCTGCATGATGCTCTTGCAAGTTTAGATTGGTTTTTAGTTTATCTAAACAGGATGACTCCCACTGTATCTCGAATCATTCCTACTATAAAAAAAGAATTAGTCAGGATTAATCCTACCTTACAATACTTGCTTAACCTTTCAGCCAGGCAGGTGTTGGTATTTCAAGAGAGCTTTTCCAACGCTTTCACGAAATTCCTTAATCACATAACCTCTTTTCCCTGGAGGAGTAGCCCCGCTAACAATGTTATAGACACCTACTTGATTTATAGAATTGATTGTCTTAGTGAAAAATATCCCGAGGAGTAGCGGATACTCACAGTAGGATCGGGATCCAAATATCTATAACGCTTTAAAAAAATCGTTTAGGTTAATTGTATGATAATTAGTAATACAACTCGTGTTTTCCGAATAACCTAGTTATAATTATTTTTCCACATAAATATGATTATACCTATTTTAATTATGTAATTGCTTATGTATGGGTGTTCAACTAGTTACTTATTTAATTGCTAATTACTTAATTATTTTCCATATTTGTTTATTTTTAAATATTATTTTAATCTAACATTTACACACTAAATTAGTGTTAATTATTAATTAGTATGGGTCAATACATGTTAGTGCACCATGACACAACTAAAACCCATTTTTTTAGCATGCTCACTTTCAAAAAATCAAGTTGGTCCTAGTTGTATTTTTCATAGAAAAAGATAAAGAGAAAAAATTTTAAATAAAATAAAATGAATTGATAATTGAGGTAAGGTGCATTATTGAGGTATGGGTGAAACTTTGACTTGGTCACACCCTCACTCTCTCCCCTCAAAGTCCCGGCCACAGTAGCCATCTTCCCCCCCCCTTCTCCCTCATTCTCTACTTGCAAAACCCCACTACCTCATCTCTAATTTCCACAAAATCAACTCTAATTTCAAGGTAAATCATCAAAAGAATTCCTTTGCTAAATAAGCATGGTTCTTGAAGCAAGTTGGCATTTTGGGTGGCAAAAGCTAGCAAGTAAGATCTTTCCAAAATATTTTTGAGGTATAAAACCCAATCCTAGTTTGTTTTGCAAATCCTTGCTTTAATATAATTTTTATTAGGTGTTAATATAGTTTTAATGAAAGATTAGAATTTTAATTAGAAGGGTTTGGGTTAAATTAAGGTTGTTATCACTAATTAGAGTAGCTAACTGTAGTTTAACATCTAATGGCTTTATAAATCTAATCTAGTTGTTACTTTGCTAATATTGCTTTTAATTATCTTAATTAGGAGGTTATGCAAATTAATTGCATGTTTAGTGTGTTTAAGTGAGATTAGATTTAATTAGTGTTGCATGGCTTGATTAGGATATTTAAGTGTGATTAGTGGCTTTTCTACTTACTAATCCACCTAGTTTTGCACAAAAATAGCTTAATGCTGCTTACTAGGATTTTAAAAGAAAAGGTTTTAGTTAAGTTTTGGGTTGTGATTTGATCTACAACCTTTTACCTAAATTAGTTGGTGTGATGCCTTGTGCAATACGAACGTTTAGATTCTAGGTTTGGTGTTTGCTATGCATAGCAACCCCTAGTTGTGGTTTGTGGTGATGTCACGCGTTTTGTGCACCGAGTGCACGCGCGTCTATCTAGTGCGTGTTGGTTGCTTCATATCGTTTTGTGTCTGCGTCTATTTAAATGTCTAGCCTCATATATATTATTTGTGCGATTATAGGATCGGTCGTGGAGACGTCAGACGCGGCAAGGAAAGGCAAAGCAGTGATCGGATCCGATTAGCCGAGGCGTTCCAGTGAGTAGATGTACACATCTACGGGAAAATCACTTGGATGGCGTAAAGCGCACAATAGTTAAGATTTAGTTATTATTCTTGTGTTTTCATGCGTATATCATATTCATGTATAATTGCATCTCCATATACATCAATGTTATTACCCAGGACACTTGTGTTGGATATATGTATGCCCTAAAGGACATTATTTGATAGTGGATGTATAAACATGTATATATATATTCAAAGGACTTTCTTGCTCGACATGATAGTATGCTATCTGGTTACTCTTTATCTTAACATGTTCGCTTGATTCTGTATACTGTTCATTTGTTACATGTTGATAAAGCCCTTAGGATATTTGCTTGACTACTGTGATTATGATGCAGATCATACTAGTGGGACATGTGTAGTTTATGAGCATATCCTTAAATGTTCCTAGTCGTGGGTGTATCGAGACGGGGCATTGATATTCCAGAGTAGACTAGCGTATACGTTTCTTGACCCATTTGATGAGCGATGGATGATCCCATATCTATTGGTGTTTGACATCAAAGATTGTATACGGGTGCTCAGTAAAGATTGGGTACACTGAACGGACTCGCCCAGAACTCCTATATGGTATTATATCTATCGTCGAATAGCAGTTATCAGGTCACACTTGTACAGGTTAGTCTATAGACCCGAGATCGTCATAGAGTCTTGTGTGTTCTCCTACTGTACTTTGATTTCCACCCTACCACAGCTCTACCGAGTCATGCAAGCAGGTGGCTTTTGGGTACAGTCCCGAGACACATGGAGGCAATGAGCGATAGGAGGGGTTTCGTCTCTCCCGGTATTGAGGGTAGATGTTGCTATGCTCGATTGGCAATAACTAGAAGTCCCTGGCCATGGCTGATGAGATTTACTGATAAGTATTATCAGTAGTTTCTCGATCTGTTATAGGCCATACATCGGCATGACTTATTGAGTTATTGGGGTCGACGATACTATCCCTAGACTCAATATGCAGCATATCTGACGAAGAGACCGGACTGTACGGTAAGTGATCCTGATTGGTGGGTATGTTATATGATCACTACCTGCTGCTAGCGTATTGACGAGTCTTAGAGTCCTATAAAGGGGTTTCCAAGCTTAGGCGAAAAGATGTGGGGCGCATATGAGGATATGTGCAGGAGCTTGATTAAATACGAGTATATGATACCGTATCTTAATCTGGCGTTTTCTATTGGTCGGTTCGTATGTGATATGACCGGATTATTAAATCAAGTGTTGATTTAATATCATGTGACCATTAGCACATTTATTAAATCATTTCTTTATTTGTATGCATGTATGTATGTATGTATGTTTATATTGATATGTATGCATACATGTATGCATACATGTGTCATGGTTGATGATACATTGGAGATGGTTATGCAAGACTCACATGGAAACTATTATGATATTTGTATAATTATTGAGTTAAAGGAAATTAGAAATTAATCCATGCTTGGTTTTTTCCTTCTACACACTTCTTAAAATATCTAACCATGGTTTCATTTCTAATCCTCCACTAACTCAACTACTAAAAATATCTAGATATTTTTCATGGTTGGGTTATTAGTGAGGGTGACTCTCTCTCTCTCTTTTATTATTCTTGTGTTCATCTCTCTTGATATCTAGCTAAGCCATTTTCCATCTCCTTCTTCCTCCAAGCTCTCTACCATATTCTAGCGAGTGAAGAAAAAGAAAAAGAAAGGTTTTTTAGTGAGCTTATTACCCACTTCACCAATCTATATTAGTCTAGTCCACTAGTGTAGGTTGTTTGACTTACTTCTACTTAGGTCTAGTGAAGCAGGGAGCTTGAGCAAAGGAACTCCATGGTGGATCATCGTGGACTTCGAAGGCCTCAAGCGAACCCGTTCAAGTTTCAAGTAGAACCAAGGAGTCAAGGAGGAGAGGTCTACAAAGGTTGTATTTCTTTTCCTCTTAGTGTTAGACACTTACTAGTATGTGATACTTGTTAGCTTTTGCGCCTAATCCTCTAGTTCGATTCTAGGTTCGGGTTGGTTAGTACCCTAGTTTTTAAAGTTGCATGTTTGATACTTGTTAAAACCTAGTGAGGGTACTAAGAAAACCCCAACAACTTGCACTATTACCAATGGTTCATGCCGTACATGCACAATCTTATGTAGACACACACGCCATTGGTAACTGCCATGTCACGAAACACTTTAGAACTTACTTAATAATCGATACCTGTATATTTGCATCATGCATGAAATGTAGTCTTCTAGTCGTATATTTCATTGCATCAGGATGGATATGTAGTTTCCTAGTCTTAGACCTCATTGCATCATCATTCATATGTAGTCTTCCAAACGTACATCGCATTGCATCATGTTGATGTCATAGACATTCATAGTTATCCACATATTTATATATTGTGATTTTCTTGGATATTTCTGTATTCATGAGATTTCTGGATTTGGGGAAAACCGCAAAGGAATTTCATAAACTTATTATCATTTAAAAATAGAAATTTGCGGTTTTCTCATGATATGATGTGTGTGGCATCAACCATGAGTTTTTCTCGGTTCTTGAGCCACGTATGTATATATACCCGATTCGAGGAGGGGGATGCACCATCTGCAGGTATATGGTGGACCCGGTGAGATACCCCGGGGCAAGATGGACATATTGAGAAGGCGTTGCGCCCAGCAGGGGAACATTACCTACCGGTGATTATTGACCCTGCTGTCATCCGGAGGATACCGACTGGAGTCGTGTGATTTGACAGATTTGAGGGCCGATCTAAGAGACGGCTACCGAGATTTGACATATATATGGTGTCGATATTGACACGGTTTTCTGTCGATTTCATTTGATGATACCCCAGTTTTATTATACAAAAGTTTTACTAAGATAAGAACAGCTTTTTCTCATACCGGATATATAACCAGATTTCATGTTGATCATTCATTCATATCGCATTCATATTAGTGCATAGCATCATTGTTGTATGCATAGGTCGTGACGCATTTGCGTGCATGCTTGTGATAGCCTTATTAGATGTTACTTACTACTCACGAGTTGGCAACTCACGCCCGTTGTGCCACAGTATCTTGCAGGACAGACCCGTCAGCATAGTCGCGGCGGGTGCTCTGCTACTCCTTCTTCTGCTCCCTTTGCATCGACTTGCGACTTTGCGCATAGGTGGGTTTTGGGGAGGATATTCTTTTGTTTCCACCATGTATATTTATTTTGTATCTAGTACACTCCATCGACCATGTATATATGTAACATAGAGACTGGACAGTGAGATTTGTATATTTGTTCTCGGGTGTCGAACTCATGCAAGCCGACATGGTGTTTTCTTATTTCTTCCTTTTATATACTTATTTCACACTATTATGATATATCTTCTATGTGGTTGTGTTCCGCCATTCGGTAAAGAGGTAGCTCCCACTTGGGGATGCCTTTTCATTATTGTTTATACTTATTCATATTTTGTACCTGTTTGGGGCCAGTTTTTACAAAGGAAACTCTGCCGAAATTTTCGGGAAAACTTGATGCTTTTAAAATGTTTAATGTGACTTTATTTTGTTAAAATCACCTTTTTAAAACAAGTATTCTTTCACTCTATTTATTTAAACGGTTTAGATTTCTGGGCTTTGGCTTACTTAGATTACACTACGCCTCTAGATATTGCGTGATTTAAGTGTCAGTCACGTTCCACACATTCGGGTCGTGACAAATATGGTATCAGAGCGTTAAGTTTTACCTTTATGAGTGTAGCATGACCCTTGGTATGATGGAGTAGATGACTTAAGCAGAGTGACGTGGCATTTGTATGTTCCGCGGCATACTCACGATACGGTACTCCGCTTAAGTGGCCTTAGGATATATGATTGCTTGTACTTCCTTCCTTGATTCCATATATCCTTTGATTCGATTGTAATGTTCTTATCAAATCATGTTTCTTGTTCCAGCCACTATGTCGCCGAAGACTACGAGGGCCCAGAGGGCTGCTGCTATAGATGAGATTAGAGCGGATTCATCTGAGATGAGGACCGATCAGGGCGGTATGCCTACCCCTCAGGGACAAATTGATATTCCTTCTCCAGGCCAGATAGCTAGGCTGGAGTCAAGTATTCAGGATTTACGCCAGATGGTTGGATCTTTAGTTGAGGCCAGCCGAGCTCCGAGGTCCGATGATATTCCTCCTACTATGAGGACTGTGAATATACCTGCTGCCCAGACAGTTGTTCCTGCAACTACCGAGACTATCCCCGTATCCTTAACGGAGTTTATGAGGCTGAAGCCTCCAGTTTTTACCGGCATAGATGCAGCGGAGGATCCGAAGACATTCCTTGACAGGATGGCTAGGATTTGCTGTTCACTGAGATGTTCGGATGAGAGATCGGTCGATCTTGCGAGCTTTCGTCTGAAGGGTCTTGCTCAGACGTGGTGCGAGTCAGTTGAGAGAGGCCGAGCTGCAGGTCTACCTTCTATGACCTGGGACGAGTTCTCAGCGGTGTTTCTTGCTCGTTTCCTTCTGGAGAGCATCCGAGATGCTCGAGCCCGTGGTTTCGAGTCTTTGCGCAAGACTCCTGGGATGACAGTGTCCGAATACGACATCCAGTTTACTCAGATGTCCCGATATGCTCCTTACCTGGTGGACACTGAAGAGAAACGCATAAAGAGGTTCGTCCGGGGACTTGACACGCATTTGTTTCTTGCTGTCTGTGCATAGAACTTTGGCACATACACAGCAGTGCTGGACGACGCCATTTTAGTAGAGGAGCGTATTTCTGAGATCACAGTGCTGAAGAGGATTCATACAGGTATATCATCTCCAATGCAGTCGGGCAGAGATATGACAGGAAGAAGCCGTGGCGGATTCATTCTATGTCATTGTTCATCACAGAAAACTGCATTTTAATACCACTCATTCATTATCTATTTTGTTATTTATCGGTACTATTAACCTGTGTCTGCTCAGTAAATATAGATTACAGGTATTCGTGATAAAATACTGAAAACACACTCAATATCACGGATATAACGTTTGGGAGCTGACACTGCAATCAGAACAGAAAACTAACCGATATTCAAAAAGCTCTTTTGCAAATAATCATATGTACACATTTTTGGTCCAACACAACACAAGTGTGCACATAGCTCTTTGGTTCTTGGACCTAGGTGGGGCTGCCCATGGCACATGTGAGCACAAGTGGGCATGAGTGTTAAATGCTAAAAGTTTGGATGTGATGTATGGCATCATGTTCCCTCCAAATCTCTGAATGCAAACCAGGCTTAAACAGATAAATCAAACAGTATCAGAGTTATTGTGGAGAGCACATATATCCATCATACCAATCCGAGCCTCAATGCTCGGATTTAGACCAGCAGGACCCCCATAATTCCGGCTACGCCAGCCCCACTAGCTCCTTATGCCCCCATTTTCCTTCTGGTCATTTCTTAGGGTCACATTAGTCTATCTATATTGTTTGTTTATTCTGGAGTTGAGCCTATAAATACCAGAACAGATATTGAGCAAGGATGTGCATAGATATTATACCTTTTTCCATTTTTGTTTAGTTTTGGTTTAGCTTGAGAGTTGAGTGGGTTTCAACTTGGTTTCTTCTTCTTTTTCCCTCTTGAAGCTTTCTTTTTGAGAGCTTCATTATGGAGGTTGAACAAGTTACCAATATCTTGTACCTAAACTTCTTCAAGTGTTAATAATATTGTTGTTTCTTTGTTTACTTGCTTCTTTTTCTTATTTGCTTTTCTTTTTATCATGCTTAGCTAATCTCTTTGGTGGTGGTAATGGTAAGCAAGTGAGATGAAAGGCTTTGCCTTCCTCCTCCTCTTGTTTATGTTTAATTTGCTTAACATGATTATAACTTAAGAATTGTTTCATATATTGATGTGATATGGTATTTTGAAATCATGGTTACTTTGTAACCTCTTCATATACTATATTCACTCCCCTTCCCTATTTCATAATGTTTAAGTTAAAATCAATTTGGTATTAAATTTGCTAAGTTTGGATACAGTATTTTGTGACCAAGTGCTTGACAAACCCTCGGTTTTCATATACCCTATACTATCACAAACGCTTAGCAAAGTTAACACTAAAACTAATTGCTCTCACTCGCGACTTTGTGTTTTTGATGTTGACGTATGCTTGCTAACCCTTATGCTTAGTGTTGATACCTCAAGCTTGGACATACAAACGGTAAGTGAACAATACGGACTCGTTTCGTGTTTTGAGTTGAGATCTGGCAACTTGATGATTTGTGCTCCGCAACCGCCTTGACAAGTCATGCTTCACGTCGGGATCGACACAAGGATGGACAACTCATGATCAAGGGAGCGTCGAAGGAATCATCGCGATTTGACCATCCGAGCCAAAGCCACGGCCATTTCTTCCTTAACTTGTTTTCTTTGTTTTTGTATTCTTTATTTTTGTGACAAACCAACCAATTCATTATTTGTTGAACCTTAAACAATAAAACCTAGTACATAATTCCCTACGGATCGACCCTTACCTGCCGGCTTGCAACAACGTACCGTGCACTTGCGGTTTATAAATTTTAAAACGAGACCGAGCTCGCGTGCACATCCATTTCCTTAAAAACGATTCCATTTCCAAAACATACGCGTTTGCGTATGCGAGTAAAGTCCCAACAAGTTTTTGGCGCCGTTGCCGGGGATGTGGTAGTCATTAGGTATTGTTATTTCTGGTTTATACTAACAAGCTAACTACTAACTCAAAATTCTTTCAAAACTAACAAAACACACATTTTTCTAACTTTACTCTCTGTTGTTATAACCAGCTATCACCCTGCACTTAAACTGAAAAATCAAAGTATACCATTAGAGCACTAAGATATCCTGGAGAAACCACAAAATTTTTTTTCTTCCAACCTTTCACTTCGACCGGCAACATTAGAAAAAATTCCGGCGTCGCCGGTTTCATTGTGATATTTTGGAATTTTTATTTTTGTGGTGCCTCCAGTGCATTGTTGGTATTCTAGTGATATTGTTTGATCTTTCTAATTATGTGTTTGCAAGAATTGAGGCATATATATCGCTTTTTGCACTAAATATCGGATTTTCCGACATTTCAGATTATTATGGAATTACGACTAATGATCGTGCGGAGCGAGATTCAAGTTCAATTACAAGATGTTAGTGAGGTAGACTGCCAAAGATTCGAGTAGTTTGACCCGCGCAAGCGAACATTCAAATACCCGTATTCACTTCAAAGGGGGTTTATTAACCCAAAATCGCATTGGTACGTAATTTTCTATCACCTTCGCTCAAATCCGACGCATCCCAATATTCTATCTTCTGCAGGATTCTTCGCACAAACTTGTCACCAATTGCACAGAGAACTAACCCGTATTTGTTGCAGCGCTTAAAACTTAAACCGAAAAAGAATTGATTGATTTCTTGATTTCTTAAATTCTTTTATTGATTGCGCATTTGCATCTTAATACGGATATAAGGACAAGTGACCAAACAAAATACGGTAAAGGATTTCATCTCCTTTTTTCGTAGCCCACAAATCACAAAACTGCATTCTTGCATACCCACAGTAATTTAAAATCAATTAAAACTTTGACTTTAATGACATCGTGCTCATTAGGAGAAGTTAACTGCGTTTAGAACACCGCTTAACGGTATATCATTCACGGGGTGTCTAGGCAAGTGTTCATGGTGAAACCGCCAAAAGAGAAAAGAGTTATTCTAATTAATGAACTTCGCGAAAGCGTTGGAAAACCTCCCCTTATCTCTGCACTTACCTGACTTCGTGATCTGTATATCTTGAGCCCGTTTCTCGACACAGTTTTATTTCGACAAATGGGTTCTTGAGCAGGTCTAGTTGACTTAGCATAACATAGACTGCTAGGGGGTGATACTCTTCGTTTTTGTGATATTTGTGAATTCTTGTTGATATAGGCGATACACGATTTAATTCAATTTTTCACTATTCTTATTCCTCTGTTTATGCTCTGTCCTAATTCTTTTATTCAAATTGCCACGATTCTTCCCACATTCATGAAAATTGTCCTTCTCTAGGGGGTGACTAACCATCCCAGATTTTTTATAATGGTCACCCACCTAACACTCTTGAACCCAATCTCACTTCAATTATAGACCTAATGATTAAAGATTTAGAGAAAGAGGTCGACATGGTAACTGCTTTAGTATCACCACCATCATAACCCTCCCTACCTGAAACAATTGGGCTATCATTAGTGAATGATAGTGAGATGGATGCTAGGTTGACCACTTTAGAGAAGGGTATTGAAGTGATGATTGCAGTCGAGAATCAAACAGCTGCGACGCTAGCCCGGTTTACACAGCAGTCTGAGCAATTGTTTCACGCTCAAACTCAATTTTTGGCTAGAATTGAATAGCATGTAACTGAAAGGATTCTAGAGAGTGAACACAGTCAGTTAGAACCACATAGTGTCAATATCTGTCATCTAGAAAATCACCCGAGTAAGATAAATGATCGATTGAATTTTAATGATTTCATAGATGATGATGCAAATGAATTGACTAAGTGTTATCAGGACACACAGGAAAACCTTCTAAGTCAGTCCACCGCTAACCTTCAGGTACCCACAGAACTTCCTGTCACTTGTGATTTTGAGGTTGATTTAACTGAAATATTACTTGAAGAAGAAATTCATGAACCGACTGATTTTTGCATTCCAATTTTAGAGGAGGAAGCTAGTGAATTTGACGGGTATGGTTGAGATAAATCATTAAAGGAAATCAATGATCAGGAACCTATAATTTTTGTATCACTAGTTGATTTTGTTTCGGAAGAAACGTTAGTGTGAGAACCTACCTTTTTAGTTGACATATACCTACCCATTTGTGAATGTGATGAGGGAGAACTCGTTTTTGGAGAGTTAGTGAGTTGTAATGATGAGAATAAGATTGTGGAAGATTATAGGGAGGAAAGCAGCATTGAAAAACATTCTTTCATGTCTAGTTTTGAGGAGATATTTGCTGATGAATTTGATATTATGTGTGAGTTTAAGTTAGGAACAATTCGGGATCATCCTATGAACTTTCCTTTTTCTGAACTTTTTGTGGATGAACTCCAGTTTTTACATGGACTTGACTTCGAAACTCAACATGTACTTCTTGAACATTCAATTCATCTAAGAAACAATTCTTTGACCTCTTCAAAACATCATCTTCACCTTCAACGTCTTCCGATCCCTACTTTTTCACACCCATGCCCTTCACTAACATCTAACATACACATTTTCTTTTTCTTTTTCTTTTTCTTTTTCTTTTTCTTTTTTATATACGTATTCCTTTTCCAGCCCTTGCCCTATATAGACAAGATCTTTAAATGGCTGGTATTAATTTCTAGACTAACCCAATCTTTTAACTTGTATATGTTGTAATTAATCTTAGGTTTTTTTCTTTTTCTTTGAATAAAATTCTCACCCTAATGTCTAAATCTAGCTACCGGAGACGGGGAAAATGATGAGAACATCGTAAAACTCAGGTTTAGGGGTGAGAACTGCGTTTATTTTGCTGTATCATGTGTATATTCTGCATTGCATACATATTAAAATGTTAGTTATATGTATGCCCTAGAGGCCATTATTATACATATGGTGTATATTATAGTGGATGCTTGGACATACATAGGGAGGACTTTCTTGCTCGACATGATACTATGCTATCTGGTTACTCTTTATCTTAACATGTACACTGATTGTCTCTCTGTTACATGTTGGTAAAGCCCTTAGGATGTGTACTTGACTACCTGGATTATGATGCGGATCATACTAGTGGGACAAAGGTAGTCCGTGAGTACATCCTTTAATGTCCCTAGTCGTGGGTGTATCGAGACGGGGCATCGATATACCAGAGTAGACTAGCGTATAGCTTCTCGACCCATATAGATGGGCGATGGATGATCCCATATCCATTGGTGTTTGACATCAGAGATGATATAAGGGTGCTCGGTAGAGACTAGGTACACTGGACGGACACGCCGAGAACTCCTAGACGGTATTATATCTCGCGTCAGATGGCAGTTCTCTGGTGACACTGGTACAGGTTTGTATGTCGACCCGATATCGTCATAGAGTCTTGTGTGATTCCCACTGTGCTTTGATTTCTACCTTACCACGTTCAAGAGAACGTGAAAAACGGTGGTTTTTGGGTACATTCCCGAGTCACATGGAGGCAATGAGCGATAGGAGGGGATTTCGTCTCTCCCGGTATTGGGGGTTGATGTTGCGCTGTGCTCGATTGGCCATAACAGTAAGTCCCTGGCCAGGGCTGTTTCTGAGATTTACTGGTAAGTGTTATCAGTAGGTTCTCGATCCGTTATGAGCCTCACATCGGCATGACTTATCAAGCTATTGGGGTCTGATGTTTTCCACCCCCAGGAAAGATATGCGACATATCAGACGAAGGGACCGGACTGTACGGTAGTGTTACTGATTGGATTCGCAGGAGTATGAGCAGGCTTGCTTGTTGATCTTCTGATCGTTCAATACCCGGATGGCCGTTACATTTAGCAGACCGCTTGCGGCTTGTGGGTGTTTGATATGATCATCACCTACTGCCGGCGTATTGACGAGTCTTTAGAGTCCTACACAGAGGTTTCCTGGTGTTAGTTGTATGTATGCCCTAGAGGCCAGTATTGTACAGATGATGTATATTATATTAGATGCTTGGACATATATAGAGATGACTTTCTTGCTCGATATGATAGTATGCTATCTGGTTACTCTTTATCTTAACATGTACACTTGTCTCTTTAAAATGTCTTATAGTTACATGTTGGTAAAGCCCTTAGGATGTGTACTTGACTACCTGGACTATGATGCAGATCATACTAGTGGGGACATGGTAGTCCATAAGTACATCCTTCAAGGTCCCTAGTCGTGGGTGTATCAAGACAGGGCATCGATATACCAGTGTAGACTAGCGTATACGCTTCTCGACCCATGAGATGGGCGATGGATGATCCCATATCCATTGATGTTTGACATCAGAGATGGTATACGGGTGCTCAATGGAGACTGGGTACACTGGACGGACTCGCCGAGAACTCCCAGATGGTATTATACCTCACGTCAGATGGCAGTTCTCAGGTGACACTTGTACAGGTTAGTCTGTAGACCCGAGATCGTCATAGAGTCTTGTGTGATTCCCACTGTGCTTTGATCTCCACCTTACCACGTCCATGAGGGCGTGCAAAACGGTGGTCTTTGGGTACAGTCCCGAGTCACATGGAGGCAATGAGCGATAGTAGGAGTTTCGTCTCTCCCGGTATTAGGGGTTGATGTTGCGCTGTGCTCGATTGGCCGTAACAGGGAAGTCCCTGGCCAGGGCTGATCAGAGATTTGCTGGTAAGAGTTACCAGTAGTTTCTCGACCCGTTATGAGCCTCATATCGGCACGACTTATCGGTTATTGGGGTCTGACGTTTACCACCCCTAGACTTGATATGCGACATATCAGACGAACAGACCGGACTGTATGGTAAGTGTTACTGGTTGGATTCACAGGAGTGTGAGCGGGCTAGCTCGTCGATCTTCTGATCGCTCAATACCCGGATGGCCGTTACGTTTAGCAGACCGCTTACGGCTTGTGGGTGTTAGTTGTATGTATGCCCTAGAGGCCAGTATTGTACAGATGATGTATATTATATTGGATGCTTGGACATATATAGAGATGACTTTCTTGCTCGATATGATAGTATGCTATCTGGTTACTCTTTATCTTAACATGTACACTAGTCTCTTTATACTGTCTTATAGTTACATGTTGGTAAAGCCCTTAGGATGTGTACTTGACTACCTGGACTATGATGCAGATCATACTAGTGGGGACATGGTAGTCCATAAGTACATCCTTCAAGGTCCCTAGTCGTGGGTGTATCGAGACGGGGCATCGATATACCAGAGTAGACTAGCGTATACGCTTCTCGACCCATATGATGGGCGATGGATGATCCCATATCCATTGGTGTTTGACATCAGAGATGGTATACGGGTGCTCAGTAGAGACTGGGTACACTGGACGGACTCGCCGAGAACTCCCAGATGGTATTATACCTCACGTCAGATGGCAGTTCTCAGGTGACACTTGTACAGGTTAGTCTGTAGACCCGAGATCGTCATAGAGTCTTGTGTGATTCCCACTGTGCTTTGATCTCTACCTTACCACGTCCATGAGGGCGTGCAAAACGGTGGTCTTTGGGCACAGTCCCGAGTCACATGGAGGCAATGAGCGATAGGAGGGGTTTCGTCTCTCCCGGTATTGGGGGTTGATGTTGCGCTGTGCTCGATTGGCCGTAACAGGGAAGTCCCTGGCCAGGGCTGATCAGAGATTTGCTGGTAAGCGTTACCAGTAGTTTCTCGACCCGTTATGAGCCTCACATCGGCACGACTTATCGAGTATTGGGGTCTGACGTTTACCACCCCTAGACTTGATATGCGACATATCAGACGAAGAGACCGGACTGTACGGTAAGTGTTACTGGTTGGATTCACAGGAGTGTGAGCGGGCTAGCTCGTCGATCTTCTGATCGCTCAATACCCGGGTGGCCGTTACGTTTAGCAGACCGCTTGCGTCTTGTGGGTACTTGATATGATCATCATCTGCTACCGGCGTATTGACGAGTCTTTAGAGTCCTACACAGAGGTTTCCTGGCTCAAGCGAAACGAAATAGGAGCGCATATGAGATGTGTGCAGGACCGAGAATAATGCGTGTATGTAATACCGCATTTCATTCTCGCGATAAATGTTTCGATTGGTTATATTCGATATGACCTAGTTATCGAATCATTGATTCGATAAATCGATACATTGAATACTAGTCGGTTATGTGCGACATGACCGGATCATTGAATCAAATGTTGATTTAATGATTTAATGTATAATTATATATTTGATATATTACTTTGCATTAACTAGTGTTGGTTCACTTTAAACGGATTTTTCTCACTTGAAAAGCACATTGTATATGTGATATATTTTGTGTGCAATTGTATGTGTCATGTTTGATGATGCATGTAAATTGGTTATGTGTTAAGTATTAAACCATGGTCATGAGATGAGTTAGGGTTTTGATTTAATTACTTATTTATTTATCTATTCTTTCTTGATAAATAAATAAATGAAAAACAAAATGGTTTCATTTTTAACTTGAAGCTTGTTGAAGCTTCATGAAGCTTTGACTAATGATACCATTTTGTCATCATACTAAACCCTAACCAATCCCACTAACCATGGTCTATTCTCTACACTTGACCATGGTTAGAAGATGATAAGTATTGTTTTATTATTCTTTTTCCATAACAATTCTATCATCTTCTCCTTCTTCTTCAAGATAAGAACCTTGATGCCATCAATGGAAACTTGAGTTCTAGTGAGAGAAATCCAAATCTAAAGTGAACCCACCTCCTATTTCTTCATCCTCTACCTCTCGGTAAGTGGTTTTGGGTGTTTTCTTCACAAGTTTCACAACTTTGTGAAGTCGGAGCTCGAACTAGTGCAACCTCGACGTAGATCGTCTTTGACACGAAGCCGACGAATGAGTCTAGGATTCATGATGGACAGCGAGAGCACACCCACGTGGAGCTAAGGAAGTGGGGAACCGGATCTACAAAGGTTGTAGCATCTAACTTTTAGTTAATTTGTTAACTGGATTATCTTTTCGCCTAAACATCTAGTCTAAGATCCGTAGTCTAGGGTTTCTCGGCACCATTTTTTTTTTAAATTGGCATGTTCGATGCCTTGTGAGACCTTACTAGAGTGCCTAGGAACCTTTCACTGGTATCAGAGCCTAGCTAGAGCCTTAGGCGAAGTCCAGACGGAATTTGAAACCCGATCGAACCTAAAATCCGAACCCAAAATAGCTCTCTGGACTTTTTCCAAATTCTGGGATTTTTCCAAATTAAAAATGCGTAAAAAATTCAGCAGGGAATTCTAAGAATTACGACGCAAAAATTGACTCATGAACAGTAAACAACGCGGCTGAACCGCGGCAGAAGCTTGGCTTCTGCGGCGGTTCCGCGGCGTCATGATGACGTCATCCTCCACTATTTGCACAGTAACTCTTATTATTTTATGCTGGATTTTCTGGGAATTTTTAATACTGTTTCAAGAGTTGAATTTTCTGGGGTTGTTTTGGGGATTCGTATATTCGATCGGATTATCAAATTTTGTCAGTGTGGCTTTCCGGATAATTTTTAGAATATGTTAAAAAGTTCGACCGGATATAAATACCCAATTTTTCCCCTGTCGGGAAATTTCCAAGTGTTGGATTTTTCCATAGTTTAACGACGTTCTAAGTAGTGCAAGTAACGCGATGGACCCTCTAGAAGACAACAAACCTTAACTCGATTATGTGACCGTCTTGAACTGCCCTTTGAACCTTCGGGTTTGGGGCAGTACGGCGTGCCACATGTGAGGCGTTGGCTTGACCCTTCTACGGCTGGACCGTCGGTACTGAGGCACGAACTGAATGTTGTTAGACATATTTCATGTGTTGAGCTGTATCGGGAAAGCATGGGTATTCGACTGTTCGATCGGAAAGTTTAACATTTTCTGTTTATCTGGAATGTGATACAATAATTGGAATTCACAAACAGTTATGTGATAACTGAATGAATGTTATAAATTTAGCAGTTTAGTCCCATATGATATTGAAAAGAGTTTTCGATAATGAGACTAAAATGCGGGATTTATATCTGTTAGGCATGTGATGTCTAAGTATTTCATTTAATTAGGCATGCGATGTCTAAAGAAGTTGCGGATTCCAATTGTTGTAGTTTTACACTTTCTTTTCTGTGACCGTAAGTGTAGTATGCAGATATCGCCGATTTCGTTGCTATACGTCAACGACAATTGGGGTATGCATACTTACTTACGTTGATGACATATGATGTTATGTGTTGCTGGATATGTTATATTGGATCGTCGTGTTCGAATAACCGGGGGTTTTTATATGAGATGAGTGTTTTTCATTTTCATTCATGTAAAAACTTGTATGTAATATTCTTTTATTTGGGGCACTTCCAGGTAGCGGAAGTTGTCACCCTTTGTATATTATTTACTTTTCCGCATTAGGATAGACCCAAGGAGGGGAGCACAAGTAACCGGGTTCTGGGGTCCAGTGGGAGACCAACTCGAGGAGTCGAGTCCGGGTCTCCTAACCCTAGAATTGGCAGGGTTGCTTGCCGCTCTCGTAGGGGTCTAGGGGTGTGGGATTGGCTATTCATCACGACCGTGGAATCCGTGTTTTATACTGGCTCGTATTGAAAACACGGACGTCCTAGTATATCCAATATTTCATATGTGTATTCTGCTGCGATATCTGTGTTGTGACTCTGTGATGGATATAGTATATAGTATATATGATATATTATATAGACGTTACTTATGTTTTACACCCGCGCTAGCCCTGCCCTGCTCTGTCGTTAGTTACCTAACCTAACGGTGCATGAGGGGACATCGAGGCGAATGCGGATAGCATAAGTGTACGTCATATCTATCTGTGATGTTTAGGTATTTAAATGATGGGACTTCATTAATGTGATTAATAAAAGATAAGAAACCTAAGATGTTGTGGTATCGAATTTTAAAATAAAACAGGTAGCTACAGTTCTTGCTTTGCACAGCGGTATATACGATATACCCCGCACCTTATTCGATGAGGAAAGGACCGAGATCCCTTCACCGGGAGTGACTCCTTTAGCAATAACTGGCAGATGCTACACACTCGGTTTGCTTTTGACTGCTTTTGGGTTTTTGCTTTGCACAGCGATATATATGATATATCCCGCACCTCATTCGACGAGGAAAGGACCGAGATCCCCTCACCAGGAGTGACTCCATTAGCAAAACTGGAAAAGCCTCAAAATCACTCCATTTCAAAACTCCATTTGATTCTACAACGATATCAAGTTCATTACGCAATAGGTTTTCAGAAAAACCTGCCGTAGCCCTCCGTCATTTCAGATTAGAACTGTTTAGTATTCGTGCTGTGTTTGTTGGCCTTTGTCAAGGCGTAGTGTGCGGTAGCTGAATAGTGCTTATCTGCTTATGCATGTGATGCAGATTGTTTCAGGGTAGTCGTACGACCTTGTTGGCCTTTGTCAAGGGTCGTGCGGGTGGGTTTGATTCAATCAAGAAATGACGGGTTGAACTTGACTAGCATCCTGTGATTTGTTGGCCTTTGTCAAGGTCATAGGACACTAGGGGCAAAATATTATCGGGAATTTCAAGTGTTGAAATTTGCAATGAGATTGCATACCTTCTATGAGATAGTTGGATCCCGATACCCACTGCGAGTAAGAGTTACTCCTGGGAGAGTTTTACACATTGCAATTAGCTGATCAAGTAGGTGTCTAGAAAGGTGTCAACGGGGTTACGCCTCTGGGAAAACGAGGTTTACATTAATTAGGTTCGTGCGAAAGCACGGGGGACCTCCCTCAAAGTACCGACACTGGCCTGGCTGAAAGATTGGAGAACTTGTAGTGTGTAATTAATCCCGGCTAGTCTTTCCTTTTAGGGTTTGGAGGAAGATTTGATAAAAAGCAGTGGGAGCCATCCTGATTAGATAAGATAATAGCCAATCTGATCTTGCACGAGTATACGCTAAAGTGTTTTCTTCTCTCTCTCTCCAGGTAGCGACCAGTTCATGCCTTAATCAAGATAATAATATGGATGTATTGACCGAACCCGCATGTTATACTGTGCTGGGGAACGTTGGTTCCGTTCTTTCTTATAAGAGTTATAGGAATGAACAGGATATAGGGGAATGCCAGGATTCCCATGCCACCCGAATGAAGAAAGTACATGTTGATGCATTTTCTTCGGGTGTGTTCGTTACTGAGAACTGTTTCTCCATTTGCTCTACGTCCTGGGTATTAGATACCGGGTCAGGATCCCATATATGTAATCAGTTACATGGGCTAAGGAAAGGTAGAGAACTTGGAGAAGGTGATAAAGACATTAGAGTTGGAAATGGTGCAATTGTTGCAGCCAAGACTGTCGGGGAATATCACCTTGTATTACCAACTGGTAATACATTGGTTCTGAACGAATGCTATTACATGCCGAACCTGATATGCAACATTATATCGGTTTCTTTATTAAGTAAAGAGGGATATAATTTTGTATTACAGGACAATGTTATGAACATTTTCCATAACCAAAAGTTGGTTGGATCAGGCACGTTGTGCAATGGCATTTATGTTCTAAATCAATCAACAATTCTGAGCATAACAAACACACACAAGAGGAAGAGTTCTGAACTCAACGAATCCTTCTTGTGGCATTGTAGACTGGGCCACATCAATGCGACACGACTAGCTAAGTTGCATAAAGATGGATATTTAAATCCGTTTGAATTTTCATCTTATGACACTTGCCAGTCATGTCTCAAAGGCAAGATGACCAAAACTCCGTTTACGGGACACAGAGAAAGAGTTACCGAACTCTTGGGACTTATATATAGTGATGTATGCGGTCCCATGTCTACACATGCCAGGGATGGTTCTTCATACTTCATTACATTCACTGACGATCTCTCTAGGTTCGGGTATGTGTTCCTGATGAAATACAAATCAGAAGCTTTTGAGAAATTTAGGGAATATAAGCAAGAAGTTGAGAACCAAACCGGAAAAAGTATTAAAATCCTACGATCTGATCGAGGAGGAGAATACTTAAGCAATGAATTCCTGGACTTCCTAAAAGAGAATGGGATTCTCTCTCAGCTGACTCCTCCATATACACCACAGCACAATGGTGTATCAGAAAGGAGGAACCGCACCCTATTAGATATGGTGCGCTCTATGATGAGCACAGCTGAGTTACCTATTTCCTTCTGGAGTTATGCGCTGGAGACAGCAGCATACCTATTGAATCAAGTTCCATCTAAATCTGTACCTACCACACCGTATGAGATATGGAGTGGGAAGAGACCATGTCTTAAACGAGTTAAGATATGGGGTTGCCCGGCCTATGTCAAAAGGAAAAATCCGGACAAACTCGAGGCACGGTCAGTTCTATGCAAGTTTGTGGGATATCCCAAACATTCACATGGATATCTTTTCTACCATACAGAGGAACAAAAAGTGATTGTTTCTCGACATGCCACCTTTTTGGAAAAGGAATTTCTTGCAAAGGAAATTAGTGGCGATAAGGTAGAACTGGAAGAAATTCCGGCTACACAAACTCAAACTGAACATTTAGTGGAACCAGAGGATTCAGTAGCTCCCGACGAACCTCAGCCTCTCCGCCGATCTAGTAGGGTTCCTCGCCAACCTGAGAGATACTACGGTTTTCTCATGGATGGTGGGAGCGAGGATTGCATCATGGAGGATGATGACCCAACTAGCTTCGAGCAGGCCATCACGAGTGGGGACTCAGTGAAATGGCTGGATGCTATGCGGTCTGAGATGGATTCCATGTACACCAACAAAGTATGGACTTTGGAAGTTGCTCCTGAAGGGGTAAAACCCATTGGGAGCAAGTGGATCTTCAAGAAGAAACTTGGTGTAGATGGAAAAGTGGAGACTTTCAAAGCTAGACTAGTAGCAAAGGGTTTTCGTCAAAGACCAGGTGTGGACTATGACGAGACCTTTTCTCCAGTAGCTATGCTTAAATCCATCCGGATCATGCTTGCCATCGCTGCTTATCATGATTACGAAATCTGGCAAATGGATGTTAAGACCGCCTTTCTAAATGGTGATTTAGAAGAGTGCGTGTACATGACTCAGCCAGAGGGCTTCGTAGACAGTGGGAGCAGCGGGAAGGTGTGCAAGCTGCTTAAATCCATTTATGGATTAAAGCAAGCAACGCGGAGTTGGAACATCTGCTTTGACGTCGTTATCAAAGAGTTTGATTTCGTCAAAAATCCAGATGAACCTTGTATCTACAAGAAGGTGGCAGAGAGTAAGGTTGTCTTCCTCGTATTGTACGTGGACGACATACTCTTGATAGGAAATGATATTCCTATGCTGCAATCGGTCAAGCTCTTCTTATCACAAAGATTCTCAATGAAAGATATTGGTGATGCCTCCTGCATATTGGGGATCAGGATCTATAGAGATAGATCCAAACGGATTTTGGGATTGTCCCAATCCAGGTACACTGACACCATACTAAAGAGGTTTAGTATGGAAGAGTCCAAGCATGGGAACTTACCCACGATCTCTGGAGTCACTCTCTCCAAAGAGATGTCTCCCAAGACTGATTTGGAGAGAGCTCGCATGCAAGGGATACCCTATGCTTCGGCAGTAGGCTCTATCATGTATGCGATGCTATGTACAAGACCCGATGTAGCATACTCACTAAGTATAGTGAGCAGGTATCAAGCTGATCCTGGAGAGAGTCCCTGGACAGCTGTGAAGAGCATTCTCAAGTACTTGCGAAGAACTAGAGATATGTTCTTGGTGTATGGTAACGGAGAACTCTAAGTGGAGTCCTTTACCGATTCGAGCTTCCAGAGTGATAAGGACGACTCGAAGTCGCAGTCGGGCTTTGTCTTTACCCTTTACGGAGGGGCGGTTAGCTGGAAGAGTTCCAAGCAGGAAACCGTGGCAGACTCGACGATGGAGGCTGAATACATCGCTGCCAACGATGCTGCTAAAGAAGCTGTCTGGATCAAGAAGTTCATTTCTGAACTTGGAGTGGTTCCATCCATTGAGCATCCAATACCTTTGTATTGCGATAACAATGGAGCGGTGGCTTTGGCCAAGGAACCCAGGTCCCATCAGCGATCCAGGCATATTCTGAGGCGGTATCACCTGATCCGGGAGATAGTTGATCGCCGGGAGATCGAGGTCGGGAGGGTTGACACGAAGAATAACACGGCGGATCCACTCACGAAGGCCATTCCCCAGATACAATTTGAGAGACTCTTCGGGATGCTCGGTATGCGATACTACAGCAGCTGGCCCTAGTGCAAGTGGGAGATTGTTAGTTGTATGTATGCCCTAGAGGCCAGTATTGTACAGATGATGTATATTATATTGGATGCTTGGACATATATAGAGATGACTTTCTTGCTCGATATGATAGTATGCTATCTGGTTACTCTTTATCTTAACATGTACACTAGTCTCTTTATACTGTCTTATAGTTACATGTTGGTAAAGCCCTTAGGATGTGTACTTGACTACCTGGACTATGATGCAGATCATACTAGTGGGGACATGGTAGTCCATAAGTACATCCTTCAAGGTCCCTAGTCGTGGGTGTATCGAGACGGGGCATCGATATACCAGAGTAGACTAGCGTATACGCTTCTCGACCCATATGATGGGCGATGGATGATCCCATATCCATTGGTTTTTGACATCAGAGATGGTATACGGGTGCTCAGTGGAGACTGGGTACACTGGACGGACTCGCCGAGAACTCCCAGATGGTATTATACCTCACGTCAGATGGCAGTTCTCAGGTGACACTTGTACAGGTTAGTCTGTAGACCCGAGATCGTCATAGTGTCTTGTGTGATTCCCACTGTGCTTTGATCTCCACCTTACCACGTCCATGAGGGCGTGCAAAACGGTGGTCTTTGGGCACAGTCCCGAGTCACATGGAGGCAATGAGCGATAGGAGGGGTTTCGTCTCTCCCGGTATTGGGGGTTGATGTTGCGCTGTGCTCGATTGGCCGTAACAGGGAAGTCCCTGGCCAGGGCTGATCAGAGATTTGCTGGTAAGTGTTACCAGTAGTTTCTCGACCCGTTATGAGCCTCACATCGGCACGACTTATCGAGTATTGGGGTCTGACGTTTACCACCCCTAGACTTGATATGCGACATATCAGACGAAGAGACCGGACTGTACGGTAAGTGTTACTGGTTGGATTCACAGGAGTGTGAGCGGGCTAGCTCGTCGATCTTCTGATCGCTCAATACCCGGGTGGCCGTTACGTTTAGCAGACCGCTTGCGGCTTGTGGGTGCTTGATATGATCATCATCTGCTACCGGCGTATTGACGAGTCTTTAGAGTCCTACACAGAGGTTTCCTGGCTCAAGCGAAACGAAATAGGAGCGCATATAAGATGTGTGCAGGACCGAGAATAATGCGTGTATGTGATACCGCATTTCATTCTCGCGATAAATGTTTCGATTGGTTATATTCGATATGACCTAGTTATCGAATCATTGATTCGATAAATCGATACATTGAATACTAGTCGGTTATGTGCGACATGACCGGATCATTGAATCAAATGTTGATTTAATGATTTAATGTATAATTATATATTTGATATATTACTTTGCATTAACTAGTGTTGGTTCACTTTAAACGGATTTTTCTCACTTGAAAAGTACATTGTATATGTGATATATTTTGTGTGCAATTGTATGTGTCATGTTTGATGATGCATGTAAATTGGTTATGTGTTAAGTATTAAACCATGGTCATGAGATGAGTTAGGGTTTTGATTTAATTACTTATTTATTTATCTATTCTTTCTTGATAAATAAATAAATGAAAAACAAAATGGTTTCATTTTTAACTTGAAGCTTGTTGAAGCTTCATGAAGCTTTGACTAATGATACCATTTTGTCATCATACTAAACCCTAACCAATCCCACTAACCATGGTCTATTCTCTAAACTTGACCATGGTTAGAAGATGATAAGTATTTTTTTATTATTCTTTTTCCATAACAATTCTATCATCTTCTCCTTCTTCTTCAAGATAAGAACATTGATGCCATCAATGGCAACTTGAGATCTAGTGAGAGAAATCCAAATCTAAAGTGAACCCACCTTCTATTTCTTCATCCTCTACCTCTTGCCAAGTGGTTTTGGGTGTTTTCTTCACAAGTTTCACAACTTTGTGAAGTCGGATCTCGAACTAGTGCAACCTCGACGTAGATCGTCTTTGACACGAAGCCGACGACCTAGCTTGCCCGTTTCTCTGATGAAGCCGACGAATGAGTCTAGGATTCATGATGGACAGCAAGAGCACACCCACGTGGAGCTAAGGAAGTGGGGAACCGGATCTACAAAGGTTGTAGCCTCTAACTTTTAGTTAATTTGTTAACTGGATTATCTTTTCGCCTAAACATCTAGTCTAAGATCCGTAGTCTCGGGTTTCTCGGCACCATTTTTTTTTTAAATTGGCATGTTCGATGCCTTGTGAGACCTTACTAGAGTGCCTAGGAACCTTTCAGTGGGTGCTTGATATGATCATCATCTGCTACCAGCGTATTGACGAGTCTTTAGAGTCCTACACAGAGGTTTCCTAGCTCAAGCGAAACGAAATAGGAGTGCATATGAGATATATGCAGGACCGAGAATAATGCGTGTATGTGATACCGCATTTCATTCTCGCGATATATGTTTCGATTGGTTATATTCGATATGACCTAGTTATCGAATCATTGATTCGATAAATCGATACATTGGATTCTAGTCGGTTATGTGCGACATGATCGGATCATTGAATCAAATGTTGATTTAATGATTTAATGTATAATTATATATTTGATATATTGCATTGCATTAACTAGTATTGGTTCACTTTAAATGGATTTTCTCACTTGATGTGCAAGAAGTATATGTGATATACTTTTGTGCACATATTTGTATCATGTTTGATGATACTTGATAATGTGGTTAAGTGTAAAGGATTAAACCATGGTTAAGTGATGATTAGGGTTTTGGTTTTTCATTTATTTATTTGTTTATTTATTTGGAAATGATTTAGTTAAGAATGGTGGCTTATTTTGTTTCTATGTTGAAGCTTCTTGAAGCTTTGACATAGTCCACCATCCTTATCTCATCCTTAACCCTAACCATTCCAACTAACCTTAGTTTAATCTCTACACTTGACCATGGTCACGATATGATAAGTATTCATATTAATTTTATTTTTAAAATAGAACACTTATCATATTCTAGCTTCATCTTCTTCTTCATCTTCAAGAATGAAAACTTGATGCCATCAATGGCAACTTGAGTTCTAGTGAGAGAAATCCAATTCTAAAGTGAACCCACCTACTATTTCTTCACCCTCTACCTCTTGCCAAGTTGTTTTAGGTGTTTTCTTCACAAGTTTCACAACTTTGTGAAGTCGGAGCTTGAACTTGTGATGCCTCGACGTAGATTGTCTTTGACACGAAGCCGACGACCAAGCTCGCCCGTTTCTCCGATGAAGCCGACGATTGAGTTCGGGATTCATGATGGACAGCGAGAGGACACCCACGTGGAGCTAAGGAAGTGGAGAACCGGATCTACAAAGGTTGTAGCATCTAACTTTTAGTTAAGTAGTTAACTAGATTATCTTTTCGCCTAAATTTCTAGTTAACGATCCGTATTAGGGTTTCTCGGCACCCGTAAAATTTGAAATTGGCATGGTTGATACCTTGTGAGACCTCTTGAAAGTGCCTAGGAACCCTACAGTGGTATCAGAGCCTAGCTAGAGCCTTAGGCGAAGTCTAGACGACGTTTGAAACCCGAACGAACCCGAAACCCTAAACCAAACATACTCTCTGGACTTTTTCTAAAATCTGGGATTTTTCCAAATTAAAAATGTTTAAAAAATTCAGCAGGGAAATCTAAGAATCACGGTGCAAAATTTTACTCATGAACAGTCCAAACGGCGGCGGAACCGCGGCAGAAGCCTAGCTTCTGCGGCGGTTCCGCGGCCCATTGGTGACGTCAGCTTCCCGTTTTTGCACAGTAATTCCTCTTTTCTGGTGCTGGATTTCTAGGAATTTTTAATATTTATTCAAGAGTTGAATTTTCTGGGATTGTTTTGGGAATTCGGTGTTTCGATCGGAGTATCAGATTTTGTCTATGTGGCTTTCCGGATAAATTTTAGAATATGTTAAAAAGTTCGACCGGATATAAATACCCAATTTTTCCCCTGTCGGGAAATTTCCAAGTGTTGGATTTTTCCGTAGTTTAACGACGTTCTAAGTAGTGCAAGTAACGCGATGGACCCTCTAGAAGACAACAAACCTTAACTCGATTATGTGACCGTCTTGAACTGCCCTTTGAACCTTCGGGTTTGGGGCAGTACGGCGTGCCACATGTGAGGCGTTGGCTTGACCCTTCTACGGCTGGACCGTTGGTACTGAGGCACGAACTGAATGTTGTTAGACTTATTTCATGTGTTGAGCTGCATCGGGAAAACTTGGGTATTCGACTGTTCGATCGGAAAGTTTAACATTTTCTGTTTATCTGGAATGTGATACAATAATTGGAATTCACAAACAGTTATGAGATAACTGAATGAATGTTATAAATCTAGCGGTTTAGTCTCATTTGATATTGAAAAGAGTTTTCGATAATGGGACTAAAATGCGGGGTTTGTAACAGTTAGGCATGTGATGTCTAAGTATTTCATTTGATTAGGCATGTGATGTCTAAAGAGATTGTGGATTCCAACTGTTGTAGTTTTACACTTTCTTTTCTGTGACCATAAGTGTAATATGTGATATCGCCGGTTTCGTTGCTATATGTCAACGACAATTGTGATGCGCATATTTACTTACGTTGATGACATGTGATGTTATGTGTTGCTGGATATGTCATATTGGATTGTCGTGTTTGAATAGCCGGGGGTTTTTATGTGAGATGAGTGTTTTTCATTTTCATTCATGTAAAAACTTATATGTAATATTCTTTTATTTGGGGCACTTCCAGGTAGAGGAAGATGTCACCTTTTGTATATTATTTACTTTTCTGCACTAGGATAGACCCAAGGAGGGGAGCAAAAGTAACCGGGTTCTAGGGTCCAGTGGGAGACCATCTCGAGGAGTCGAGTCCGGGTCTCCTAACCCTAGAATTGGCAGGGTTGCTTGCCGCTCTCATAGGGGTCTAGGGGTGTGGGATTGGCTATTCATCACGACCGTAGAATCCGTGTTTTATACTGGCTCGTATTGAAAACACGGACGTCCTAGTATATCCAATATTTCATATGTTTCTTCTGCTGCGATATCTGTGATGTGATCATGTGATGTTCTGTGATAGATACTATATATAGTATATATGATATATTATATAGACGTTACTTATGTTTTGCACCCGCACTAGCCCTGCCCTGCTCTGTCGTTAGTTACCTAACCTAACGGTGCACGAGGGGACATCGAGGCGAATGCGGATGGCATAAGTGTACGTCGTATTTATCTGTGATGTTTAGGTATTTAAATGATGGGACTTCATTAATGTGATTAATGAAAGAAAAGAAAGCTAAGATGTTGTAGAATCAGATTTTAAACAAAACAGGTAGCTACAGTTCTTGCTTTGCATAGCGGTATATATGATATACCCTGCACCTTATTCGATGAGGAAAGGACCGAGATCCCTTCACCGGGAGTGACTCCTTTAGCAATAACTGGCAGATGCTACACACTCGGTTTGATTTTGATTGCTTCTATAGTTTATGCTTTGCACAGTGATATATATGATATATCCCGCACCTCATTCGACGAGGAAAGGGCCGACGATCCCTTCACCGGGAGTGACCCCTTTAGCAAAACTAGAAAAGCCTCAAAATCACTCCATTTCAAAACTTCATTTGATTCTACAACGATATCAAGTTCATTACGCAATAGGTTTTCAGAAAAACCTGTCGTAGCCCTCCGTCATTTTAGATAAGTCCTATTTAGTATTCGTGCTACGTTTGTTGACCTCCGTCAAGGCGTAGTCTCCGGTAGCTAACTAGTATTTATCTGCTTATGCATATGATGCAGATTGGATTAGGGTAGTCGTGCGGCCTTGTTGACCTCCGTCAAGGGTCGTGCGGGTGGGTTTAATTCGATCAAGAAATGACGGGTTGAACTTGACTAGTAGCCTATGGTTTGTTGACCTCCGTCAATGTCATAGGGTGCTGGGGGCAAAATATTATCGGGAATTTCAAGTGTTGAAATTTGCAATGAGATTGCATACCTTCTATGAGATAGTTGGATCCCGATACCCACTGCGAGTAAGAGTTACTCCTGGGAGAGTTTTACACATTACAATTAGCCGATCAAGTAGGTGTCTAGAAAGGTGTTAACGAGGTTACGCCTCTGGGAAAACGAGGTTTACATTAATTAGGTTCGTGCGAAAGCACGGGGGACCTCCCTCAAAGTACCGACACTGGCCTGGCTGAAAGATTGGCGAACTTGTAGTGTGTAATTAATCCCGGCTAGTCTTTCCTTTTAGGGTTTGAAGGAAGATTTGATAAAAAGCAGTGGGAGCCATCCTGATTAGATAAGATAATAACCAATCTGATCTTGCACGAGCATACGCTAAAGTGTTTTCTTCTCTCTCTCTCCAGGTAGCGACCATTTCATGCCCTAATGAAGATAATAATATGGATGTATTGACCGAACCCGCATGTTATACTGTGCTGGGGAACGTTGGTTCCGTTCCTTCTTATAAGAGTTATAGGAATGAACAGGAAATAGGGGAATACCAGGATTCCCATGCCACCCGATTGAAGAAAGTACATGTTGATGCATTTTCTTCGGGTGTGTTCGTTACAGAGAACTGTTTCTCCATTTGCTCTACGTCCTGGGTATTAGATACCGGGTCAGGATCCCATATATGTAATCAGTTACATGGGCTTAGGAAAGGTAGAGAACTTGGAGAAGGTGATAAAGACATTAGAGTTGGAAATGGTGCAATTGTTGCAGCTAAGACTGTCGGGGAATATCACCTTGTATTACCAACTGGTAATACATTGGTTCTGAACGAATGCTATTACATGCCGAACCTGATATGCAACATTATATCGGTTTCTTTATTGAGTAAAGAGGGATATAATTTTGTATTACAGGATAATGTTATGAACATTTTCCGTAACCAAAAGTTGGTTGGATCAGGCACGTTGTGCAATGGCATTTATGTTCTAAATCAATCAACAGTTCTGAGCATAACAAACACACACAAGAGGAAGAGTTCAGAACTGAACGAATCCTTCTTGTGGCATTGTAGACTGGGTCACATCAATGCGACACGACTGGCTAAGTTGCATAAGGATGGATATTTGAATCCGTTTGAATTTTCATCCTATGACACTTGCCAGTCATGTCTCAAAGGCAAGATGACCAAAGCTCCGTTTACGGGACACGGAGAAAGAGTTACCGAACTCTTGGGACTAATACATAGTGATGTATGCGGTCCCATGTCTACACATGCCAGGGATGGTTCTTCGTACTTCATTACATTCACTGACGATCTCTCTAGATTCGGATATGTGTTCCTGATGAAACACAAATCAGAAGCTTTTGAGAAATTTAGAGAATATAAACAAGAAGTCGAGAACCAAACCGGAAAAAGTATTAAAATCCTACGATCTGATCGAGGAGGTGAATACTTGAGCATTGAATTCCTGGACTTCCTAAAAGAGAATGGGATTCTCTCTCAGCTAACTCCTCCATATACACCACAGCACAACGGTGTATCAGAACGGAGGAACCGCACCCTATTGGATATGGTGCGCTCTATGACGAGTGTAGCTGAGTTACCTGTTTCCTTCTGGGGATATGCACTGGAAACAGCAGCATACCTACTGAATAGGGTTCCCACCAAATCTGTGCCTACCACATCATATGAGATATGGGAAGGGAAGAGACCATATCTTAATTTTATAAAGATATGGGGTTGCCCGGCCTATGTCAAAAGACAAAAACCGGACAAACTCGAGGCAAGATCTGTTTTGTGTAAATTTGTTGGATATCCCAAACATTCGCGAGGGTATATCTTCTACCACAGTGAGGAACAAAGAGTATTTGTTGCTCAACATGCCACCTTTTTAGAAAAGGAATTTCTTGCAAAAGAAATTAGTGGCTCTGAGGTAGAACTGAAAGAGGTTCCAGCTGAACAGAACACAATAGAAGATTTAGTGGAACCAGAGCATTCAGTAGCTTCCGACGAACCTCAGCCTCTCCGCCGATCTAGTAGGGTTCCTCGCCCACCTGAGAGATACTACGGTTTTCTCATGGATGGTGGGAGCGAGGATTGCATCATGGAGGATGATGACCCAACTAGCTTCGAGCAGGCCATCACGAGTGGGGACTCAGTGAAATGGCTGGATGCTATGCGGTCCGAGATGGAATCCATGTACACCAACAAAGTATGGACTTTGGAAGTTGCTCCTGAAGGGGTAAAACCCATTGGGAGCAAGTGGATCTTCAAGAAGAAACTTGGTGTAGATGGGAAAGTGGAGACTTTCAAAGCTAGACTTGTAGCAAAGGGTTTTCGTTAAAGACCAGGTGTGGACTATGACGAGACCTTTTCTCCAGTGGCTATGCTTAAATCCATCCGGATCATGCTTGCCATCGCTGCATATCATGATTACGAAATCTGGCAAATGGATGTTAAGACCGCCTTTCTAAATGGTGATTTAGAAGAGTGCGTGTACATGACTCAGCCAGAGGGCTTCGTAGACAGTGGGAGCAGCGGGAAGGTGTGCAAGCTGCTTAAATCCATTTATGGATTAAAGCAAGCGTCGCGGAGTTGGAACATCTGCTTTGACGTCGTTATCAAAGAGTTTGATTTCGTCAAAAACCCAGATGAACCTTGTATTTACAAGAAGGTGGCAGGGAGTAAGGTTTTCTTCCTCGTATTGTACGTGGACGACATACTCTTGATAGGAAATGATATTCCTATGCTGCAATCGGTCAAGCTCTTCTTATCACAAAGATTCTCAATGAAAGATCTTGGTGATGCCTCCTGCATATTGGGAATCAGGATCTATAGAGATAGATCCAAACGGATTTTGGGATTGTCCCAATCCAGGTACATTGACACCATACTACTGAGGTTTAGTATGGAAGAATCCAAGCGTGGGAACTTGCCCACGATCTCTGGAGTCACTCTCTCCAAAGAGATGTCTCCCAAGACTGATTTGGAGAGAGCTCGCATGCAAGGGATACCCTATGCTTCGGCTGTAGGCTCTATCATGTATGCGATGCTATGTACCAAACCTGATGTAGCATACTCACTAAGTGTAGTGAGCAGGTATCAAGCCGATCCTGGAGAGAATCACTGGACAGCTGTGAAGAGCATTCTTAAGTACTTGCGAAGGACTAAAGAGATGCTCTTGGTGTATGGTAACGGAGAACTCCAAGTGGAGTCCTTTACCGATTCGAGCTTCCAGAGTGATAAGGACGACTCGAAGTCGCAGTCGGGCTTTGTCTTTACCCTTTACGGAGGGGCGGTTAGCTGGAAGAGTTCCAAGCAGGAAACCGTGGCAGATTCGACGATGGAGGCTGAATACATCGCTGCCAACGATGTGCCAAAGAGGCTGTCTGGGTCAAGAAGTTCATTACTGAACTTGGAGTGGTTCCATCCATTGAGCATCCAATACCTTTGTATTGCGATAACAATGGAGCGGTGACTTTGGCCAAGGAACCCAGGTCCCATCAGCGATCCAGGCATATTCTGAGGCGGTATCACCTGATCCGGAAGATAGTTGATCGCCGGGAGATCGAGGTTAGGAGGGTTGACACGAAGAACAACACGGCGGATCCACTCACGAAGGCCATTCCCCAGATACAGTTTGAGAGACTCTTCGGGATGCTCGGTATGCGATACTACAGCAGCTGGCCCTAGTGCAAGTGGGAGATTGTTAGTTGTATGTATGCCCTAGAGGCCAGTATTGTACAGATGATGTATATTATATTGGATGCTTGGACATATATAGAGATGACTTTCTTGCTCGATATGATAGTATGCTATCTGGTTACTCTTTATCTTAACATGTACACTTGTCTCTTTAAACTGTCTTATAGTTACATGTTGGTAAAGCCCTTAGGATGTGTACTTGACTACCTGGACTATGATGCAGATCATACTAGTGGGGACATGGTAGTCCATAAGTACATCCTTCAAGGTCCCTAGTCGTGGGTGATCGAGACAGGGCATCGATATACCAGTGTAGACTAGCGTATACGCTTCTCGACCCATGAGATGGGCGATGGATGATCCCATATCCATTGATGTTTGACATCAGAGATGGTATACGGGTGCTCAATGGAGACTGGGTACACTGGACGGACTCGCCGAGAACTCCCAGATGGTATTATACCTCACGTCAGATGGCAGTTCTCAGGTGACACTTGTACAGGTTAGTCTGTAGACCCGAGATCGTCATAGAGTCTTGTGTGATTCCCACTGTGCTTTGATCTCCACCTTACCACGTCCATGAGGACGTGCAAAACGGTGGTCTTTGGGTACAGTCCCGAGTCACATGGAGGCAATGAGCGATAGGAGGGGTTTCGTCTCTCCCGGTATTGGGGGTTGATGTTGCGCTGTGCTCGATTGGCCGTAACAGGGAAGTCCCTGGCCAGGGCTGATCAGAGATTTGCTGGTAAGAGTTACCAGAAGTTTCTCGACCCGTTATGAGCCTCATATCGGCACGACTTATCGGTTATTGGGGTCTGACGTTTACCACCCCTAGACTTGATATGCGACATATCAGACGAACAGACCGGACTGTACGGTAAGTGTTACTGGTTGGATTCACAGGAGTGTGAGCGGGCTAGCTCATCGATCTTCTGATCGCTCAATACCCGGATGGCCGTTACGTTTAGCAGACCGCTTGCGGCTTGTGGGTGCTTGATATGATCATCATCTGCTACCGGCATATTGACGAGTCTTTAGAGTCCTACACAGAGGTTTCCTGGCTCAAGCGAAACGAAATAGGAGCGCATATGAGATATATGCAGGACCGAGAATAATGCGTGTATGTGATACCGCATTTCATTCTCGCGATATATGTTTCGATTGGTTATATTCGATATGACCTAGTTATCGAATCATTGATTCGATAAATCGATACATTGGATTCTAGTCGGTTATGTGCGACATGACCGGATCATTGAATCAAATGTTGATTTAATGATTTAATGTATAATTATATATTTGATATATTGCATTGCATTAACTAGTATTGGTTCACTTTAAATGGATTTTCTCACTTGATGTGCAAGAAGTATATGTGATATACTTTTGTGCACATATTTGTATCATGTTTGATGATACTTGATAATGTGGTTAAGTGTAAAGGATTAAACCATGGTTAAGTGATGATTAGGATTTTGGTTTTTCATTTATTTATTTGTTTATTTATTTGGAAAGGATTTAGTTAAGAATGGTGGCTTATTTTGTTTCTATGTTGAAGCTTCTTGAAGCTTTGACAAAGTCCACCATCCTTATCTCATCCTTAACCCTAACCATTCCAACTAACCTTAGTTTAATCTCTACACTTGACCATGGTCAAGATATGATAAGTATTCATATTAGTTTTATTTTTAAAATAGAACACTTATCATATTCTAGCTTCATCTTCTTCTTCATCTTCAAGAATGAAAACTTGATGCCATCAATGGCAACTTGAGTTCTAGTGAGAGAAATCCAATTCTAAAGTGAACCCACCTCCTATTTCTTCACCCTCTACCTCTTGCCAAGTTGTTTTGGGTGTTTTCTTCACAAGTTTCACAACTTTGTGAAGTCGGAGCTTGAACTTGTGATGCCTCAACGTAGATCGTCTTTGACACGAAGCCGACGACCAAGCTCGCCCGTTTCTCCGATGAAGCCGACGATTGAGTTTGGGATTCATGATGGACAGCGAGAGGACACCCACGTGGAGCTAAGGAAGTGGAGAACAGGATCTACAAAGGTTGTAGCATCTAACTTTTAGTTAAGTAGTTAACTAGATTATCTTTTCGCCTAAATTTCTAGTTAACGATCCGTATTAGGGTTTCTCGGCACCCGTAAAATTTGAAATTGGCATGGTTGATGCCTTGTGAGACCTCTTGAGAGTGCCTAGGAACCCTACACCTGGTTCATGCGAAACGAAGTAGGAACACATATGTGATATGTGCGGGGCCGAGATTAATGCGCGTATATGATACCGCATTCTATTCTCGCGATATATGATATCGGTCGGTTATATGTGATATAGCCTGGTTATCGGATCAAGTGTTGATTCGATAGATTGTTACATTTGATATTAGTCGGTTGTATATGATATAGCCGGATTATCAAATCAAGTGTTGATTTGATAATTTAATGTATAATTATATATTTGATAAATTAACTTACATTAACTAATATATACTCACTAAGTATTTCTTTTCTCACTTATGTGCACTTAGTATATATGTGATATATATTAATGTACATTATTTTGTGTCATGCTTGATGCCACATGCAACATGGGGGTATGAGACTTACACCATGGTTATGATAATCCTAAGGTTTTTATTTATCTTGGTAATTCACAAAATTAGCGGTAATTAGTCACATGGTTGAAGCTTGTAGAAGCTTGTGGAACCATTGACCAAGTCCACTCATTTTGTTTTACTTGAAGATATTTATTAACCCAACCATTATTGTTAACCCATGGTTTATTCTCTACATGAGTTATTGTATGACACTAACTCACCCATGGTTGCTATTCTCACCTTATGAGTTCATTTCTTCATATCATCACTTCATCTTCTTCTTCATGAGAGAAAAGGCTTGCTAGCTTTTTCTGAAGTGAGAAAATATTGTGAGAAAAAAAAACTAAAGAGAGCCCATTTTCTACTTCATCATCCTCTATTATTAGCCATTTAGTTTAGGGTGTTTGCTTCACTAATTTCACCATTTGTGAAGAGGTAGTATGAGCTTGAGTCTTCTCGACGTAGATCATCTTCGGTCTCGAAAACATTGAGCAAGCTCGTTCATTTCTTCAAGTGAACCCTTTCAAGAGTCCGGGAGTTCACTACATACAGCGAAAAGACTACTACACGGAGCTTTAGAAGTGAAGAAACGGTCGACAAAGGTTGTATTCCTCATTCACTTAGATGTAAAGTAGTTTACATATGTTTTCGTCGCATTTTCTAGTAAAGATTCTAGGGTTAGGGTTAGCTAGAACGGCAAATTTTTGAAATTGGCATGGACGATGCCTCCCGAAACATTGCTACCGTGCTAGGCAACCCAACAGTGGTATCAGAGTCATCCTAGAAAATTAGACGATGTTTGTTAGATTACGAAACCGAAACAACTCCGAAACTTGAAACACGAAAACTTAGTTTCTGTCGAATTTAAAAGGTCTTCAAAAAATTTTTTAAACAAGTACAGAATGTTGTATGAGATACAACATGAACACTACCAAAATTTGGTCCAATTTCACCCTGAAGTGGCCGGCCACAATGATCTTTAAACCGGCGAGCTCGGCCCAATTTGGCTTTTTGGCTTCAAATTTTAGTGGTGTTCCAGTCTCTGGGTTTGGTCTTTCAGGTGTTGTTTGTTTTTGCTAAATTTGCATGTGATATTAACTTTCTGTAAAGGCAATTCGGAGTGTTACGCAATTGTAATTCTAATATGTTTTCGAGTTATTTAGACGATGTTAAAAAGTTTGAACGGATATCAATAATCCATATTTTCCCTCGCTGAAATTTTCCAAAAGTTAGATTTTTCCGAGTTTAAAATTTTCAGAAAATCATTGTAACGTTTTAAAATAAATAAATAAAACCTTTAGGTGAATTTTATTATAATCGGTAAAATAAACCGTATTTTCCGTAAAACTTAACTATAATTATTTTGAATACGCCTATTTTAACTATGCAATTGCTAGTAATTGATATTATTTAGTCACTTATAAATTCTAGTCTACCTAAATATTTTCCTTAATTAATTATTTTAATTCTTATTATAAGCTTTTGATTATACATTTAATTAGTGTAGATTACAAATTTAAATGGGTTAATTATAATAAATGTGAACCATGACAACATAGAAACAAGTTGTTGCATGCTCATTTTGTTTTAATATGTCTTCATAATACTAGAGATTTCTATGGGAAAATTTAATTGGAAAAGAAAAATAAAAGAAATAATTAAGGAAAAGACTTATTAGATGTACTAATGAGGAAAGTTTTGCACACACCAACCCACCCACACCCCACTCTTTTCCCCTCTCCCTTGTTGGCCGAGCCCTTGTGGCAACCCAAATTATTTCCCCACTTCCCCACTCTTAATTTCCACTCTTTTCACTTCAAAATTAATTGAAATAGAAAGGAATAAAAAGGAGGGTTAAAAGATGCATTATTTGAGAAAGTTCCACACAAAACCATACACTTCTCTCTCTCTCTCTCTCTCTCTCTCTCTCTCTCTCTCCCCTCCCACAGTTTGGCCGAAATTGGACAGCCCCCTCATTCCCCACTTCTCCATCTCTTTTCCCTTCCAAAAACCCTCAAAATTCCAAAATAAAATCAACCCTAATTCTAGCAACTTCTTCATTAGGGATTCCTTGATCAAAAGCAAGCATGAATCTTGAGCAAGAGATCACTTTGGGAGGTCAAGAAATCTTAAGTTTGCAAGTTAATCTCAAAACTTGTTGAGGTATAATCCTACCCATGTTTAAAATTGTGCTAAAGTACTCAAATCTAGCCTAATTAAGAGTTTAAATTATAGTTTTAATATTTAGATTTAAAATTCAAGAAAAGGGTTTTGAATTAAGTTAGGTTTTTCACATTAATTCTAGGTTAGTAAAGTGTAGTTAACATCCTAAAGCATGCACAATCTAGCTAGATGTTAAATTGTAAAGTGTTACTTTAAAATTTGTTCAAATCTAGTTAATCTTGCAAACTAGATTTTTGGGATGTAATTAAATTGGTAATATAAAATTTAAGTAATGGTTTGAGTTATTTAGTTAAGGCATTATGTGAGCGGGGTGGCCATTAAAATTGTTAAACCATCAAGATTTAAACTAAAACGGGAATTAGATGCTTACTAGGTTTTTGGAAAGTTACCGATTTGGGTTAAATTGAAACTTTAGTGACCCACAACCTATTTCCAATATTATTTAATGGGTTGTGAATGTGCATTTGGTACGTTTGAGTTTTAGACTTGGTATTTATCGCGTTTTACGACCCTAGATATAGTCTGTGGCATTATCGCGGGCGCGTTTTGTGCACCAAGTTTGTACGCGTCGAGTTGGTGCGCGTAACTGAATTGTGTCAATTGTCCCGCGACTATTCTTATATTTATCCTTTATTGCTTGTGTGTGATCCTAGGATCGGGTGCTGAAGTGTGGGACGCAGCGCGGAAAGACAGAAGAAAATCTGATCACTTAGGCCAAAGCGTTCCGGTGAGTAGATGTATACATCTATGGGGGGGATCGTCTGGATGGCTCAAGGCGCCCGACGGTTAGGAATTCTTTGTAGTTGGTACCAATATGTGTAGTTTAAACTATTCATAACCTACATCGCATTATTTTTACATACGATATCATTAATTAGGACACTTGCACCGTTACAATTGGTTCATGCTGCACGTGCACTATTCATGCTCACACACACACCGTTGGTAACTGCTATGTCACGAACACCATAGAACATGCTTAGAATCGATTCCATGCAAATTGCATCATTCTTGATATGTAAATGGGTAGTTGTTTATGTAAGTCGATGTTCAACACCCCAATACTTATGGGGAGGCGGAAATATGAATAACAATCATGTTCTATAATCAAACATCGATTAACCGTATGAATCGTTTGCTAAACAAGTTTTAACAAAAGCTATAGAGTTCTAAACTACTATGTTAAGAGATTATACCAAACGGTTCTAGTCCTTCGTCTTAATGTTATCTACGGCCTTTTTGGATCTCCACGTCCTCTTCAGCTTTCTTCCGTGATAGACGATCCACCCGAGAACCCTAATCCAAGCTATAACCTCTAAACTTGAGGTTACTTAGTTACTCTAGTTGCTAAATAGAGTAGCTAAGGTGATGTAGACATAGGTTATGGAGTTATTAGTCTTTCCTAATCCTTGTTCTCAACTCATGAGGGGTAGGATTAGGCTTGGTGAAGGAGAGAGAACTTGAAGAGAGAGAGTAAGAAGATGATAATGATAATATTATATGAAATGAAAAAGCTTCTCACTAGATATATGAAACATAATGAATTAAAAAGAAATGAATAATAAGAGATTATTCATCATGTTTCATTAATGCAAGTGGGTGATTCATTATGTGAGTCATTAAGCATTTAATAATTCATTAATGACATGATGAATCACTCACAATGAGTCACTAATTCATTAAATGAAAATGCCACCTCTCCCTTCATGTCACATCCTTCTAGAAGCTTCTCGGAAAATTATGAGAATGCCCCTCTCATCCGTGAAAACACGGAAAAACTTTAGACTGTATAAATCCAATAACCTGATACTAGAATCTGGCCTAAACCAAAGCCGGCTAGTAAAAACTGTCCGAATGTCGTACGTGCGTTCAAACACGTATGCGTCCGAACCTTTGTCGTAAAACCATACGACCTCTATATCTTTTCGCCTGGGTTTGGGAAATCTCTGTGTGGGACTCTAAAGACTCGACTACTACGCTGGCAGTGGGTTTAACCACAGACCGCAAGCGGCACTAGCTGTATGTAACGGTCCCCAGGTAGTTGTCGATAAGAAAGCTGATGAGGTAACCCATCTAAAATCCTACTGAGCCTGTCTGTGACAATATCCGCGCAGTCCGGTCTGTTCGTCTAAGAGTATCGCATGTATGGTCTAGGGAGGTGGTGGACGTCAGACCCCTAATAACCGTACAAGTCGTGTCGGTATGGTTCAAGACCACCCGAGAATCTACTGATCATTCCATCAGTAATTCTCAATCAGCCCTGGCCAGGGACTTATGGTAATGACCAATCGACCACAGTGCGATATCAACTCCCTATACCGGGAGAGACGAATCCCTAACAGTCGCTCACTGCCTCCATGTGGCTCGGGACTGTGCCCAACTGAAACCTATTTGCACGACTCCTTTGAGCCGTGGTAGGGTAATAATCAAAGCACAGTGGGAACTCACACGAGACAAATGATGACCTTAAGTCAACGGACTATCTGCACACATGTCACCTGAGAACTGCTATCTGACGTTAGGTATAATACCATCCAGTCAGTTCTCGGCGAGTCCTGTCCGGTGTACTCACACCTAGTGAGCATCTGTATACAATCTTAGGTGAACACCACCAATGGTTGCGGGACCAATCCATTGCCCCTTATCAGGGTCTAGATATGTATACACTAGTCTACTCCGGAGTATCGATGCCCAATCTCGATACTCCTGCGACCAGGGACATCTAAGGGTGTGCCTATTGACTATCCAGCTCCCACTAATATGACTGCCATCACAACGCCGGTAGTCAGACAAAACACCCTATGGGCTTTATCAACATATATATATAGATACCAAGTAAAAAATATCATACGTTAAGACAAAGTCAAACCAAATAGCGTACTATCATATCAAGCAAGACTGTCATGTACATACATATCCCAAGCATCCTATACAATATAGGCCTCTAGGGCATATATATCCAACAATCTCCCACTTGCACTAAGGCCTATAATTGGCGCAATGAGTACCCACTGTCTCTACCAGATCCAGTTGCTTGCGTACCGCATGCCCAACATCTCAAAAAGCCTCTCGAACTGTACTTGAGGAATGGCCTTGGTGAATGGATCTGCCGTGTTGTCTTTTGTGTCTACTCTCCGTATCTCGATCTCCCGACGATCCACGATTTCCCTGATCAGGTGAAACCGCCTTAAGATATGCCTGGTTTTCTGATGGGACCTTGGTTCCTTCGCTAAAGCTACAGCGCCATTGTTATCGCAATACAAAGGTACTGGATTGGCAATGGACGGAACCACCTGAATTTCAGAAATGAACTTCCTCATCCAGACAGCCTCTTTTGCGGCTTCACTAGCAACTATATACTCAGCCTCCATAGTTGAGTCTGCGACGGTATCTTGTTTGGAACTCTTCCAACATACCGCTCCTCCATTGAGGGTAAACACAAAACCCGAAATGGATTTAGAATCATCCTTGTCACTTTGGAAGCCGGAGTCGGTAAAAGCCTCTACCTGGAGGTCCCCATTACCGTAAATCAAGAACATCTCCTTAGTCCTTCTCAGGTACTTGAGAATGTTCTTCACCGCTATCCAATGTTTCTCACCTGGGTCAGACTGATACCTACTTACCACACTAAGTGCGTAAGCTACATCCGTTCTGGTACATAACATCGCATACATTATTGATCCTACCGCCGAAGCGTAGGGTATAATGCCCATGCGAGCCCTCTCTTCATCAGTCTTTGGAGACATCTCTTTGGAGAGGGTGATTCCGTGACAAGCGGGCATATTGCCGCGTTTGGAATCTTCCATACTAAATCTCTTTAGTATAGTGTCTATATACCTGGACTGTGAAAGTCCCAATATTCTATTATATCTATCTCGATAGATCTTAATGCCCAGAATGTATGATGCATCTCCCAAGTCTTTCATAGAGAATTTCTGTGACAAGAAGAGCTTTACTGATTGTAGTATAGGGATATCATTCCCTATCAGTAGTATGTCGTCGACGTATAAAACGAGGAAGACTACTGCTCCTTCTACAATCTTCCTATAAATACATGGTTCATCTACATTTTTGATAAAGTCAAATTCCTTGACTGTTTCATCAAAGCAAATGTTCCAACTCCGCGATGCTTGCTTTAACCCATAAATGGATTTAAGCAATTTGCACACTCTTCCGCTGCTCCCACTGTCTAAGAAACCTTCTGGTTGATCCATGTAAACACTCTCTTCTAGATGTCCATTTAGAAAAGCTGTTTTTACATCCATTTGCCAGATTTCATAGTCATGGAAGGCAGCAATGGCAAGCATGATCCGAATGGATTTAAGCATAGCTACTGGTGAAAAAGTTTCATCATAGTCCAATCCTGGTCTTTGACGAAAACCTTTTGCAACTAGTCTAGCTTTGTAGGTTTCCACTTGTCCAAATGTACCAATCTTCTTTTTGAAGATCCATTTGCACCCAACTGGTTTTACCCCAGGAGGAGCAACTTCTAAAGTCCATACTTTATTGGTGTACATGGATTCCATTTCGGATCTCATTGCATCCAGCCACTTCATTGAGTCGCTACTTGTGATAGCCTGTTGAAAACTAGTAGGCTCATCATCATCGATGATGCAATCCTCTCGATCCCCATCAAGAAGAAAACCATAGTATCTTTCAGGAGGATGAGAAAGCCTACTAGATCTGCGGAGTGGCATTGGTTCGTCATGTTCTATTGAAATCTGAGATTCTTTTAAGTCTTCGGTTGCAGTTTGAGGTCCTGGAATTTCTTCCAGTTCTACCGTGCTCCCACTAATTTCTTTTGCAAGAAATTCGCTTTCTAAGAAGACAATGTGACGAGCGACAAACACCTTTTATTCTTCAGTGTGGTAGACCATGTACTCCCTTGAATGCTTGGGGTATCCTACAAACTTGCATAAAACCGATCGTGCTTCGAGCTTGTCCGGATTATGCTTTTTAACATATACCGGACACCCCCATATCTTGATATACTTGAGATATGGTCTCTTCCCACACCACATTTCATATGGAGTGGTAGGTACAGACTTAGTTGGAACTCTATTCAATAGGTATGTGGCTGATTCTAGAGCAAATCCCCAGAAGGAAAGTGGTAACTCAGCAGTACTCATCATTGAACGCACCATATCTAATAGCGTGCGATTTTTTCTTTCTGATACACCATTATGCTGAGGTGTATAAGGTGGAGTAAGCTGAGAGAGAATTCCATTCGCTTTTAAGTATTCAAGGAAACTGGTACTTAAGTATTCTCCGCCTCGATCAGATCGAAGTGTCTTGATGCTTTTACCAGTTTGTTTCTCTACTTCATTTTTATACTCCTTAAACTTCTCAAAAGCCTCGGATTTATGCTTTATTAAGAACACATGTCCATACCTAGAGAAGTCATCAGTAAAAGTGATGAAGTAGGAGTGACCACTTCGTGCATGTATAGACATCGGACCACATACATCACTGTGTACTAGTCCCAAGAGTTCAGTGGCTCTTTCTCTGTGTCCGGTGAACGGAGATTTGGTCATTTTTCCTTTGATACATGATTGACAAGTTGCATATGATGAATATTCAAACGGATCTAGATATCCATCTTTATGTAACTTAGTCAACCTTGTTTCATTTATATGACCAAGTCTACAATGCCATAGGAAGGCTTGATTCGAATCTGGAGCCTTTCTTTTACGCGTGTTTTGAATATTGAAAATTTGAGGTTGATTAAGTATATATATATGCCGTTTTCCAGTGTGCCAAACCCAATCAGTTCTTGATTTAGGAGAATGTTCATGACATTTCTTTCAAGCACAAAATTATATCCTTTATTAGACAACAAAAATACTGATATAATATTACACAACATACTGGGAATACAAAAACAGCTATACAATACCAAAATGTGTCCACTATTCAACCCTAGGTGATATTCCCCTATTGCAACTGCATCTACATGCATTCCATTGCCCATCCGGAGAGTCATATCACCTGTCCCCAGTACTCTACTATTTCTCAGATCCTGCAAAGAATTACAGATGTGAGAACCAGAACCGGTATCAAGTACCCATGAAGTAGAGTTTACTGAAAGACAATTTTCGATTACGAACACACCTGAAGCAGAAGCAGCAGCTTGCTCCATGTCCTTGGCTTTAAAGGCCAAACAGTCCTTCTTCCAGTGCCCTTGCTTGTGACAATAGAAGCATTCGTTCTTTTCTGCCTTCACCCTTCCTGCCTTGTTCGTTCCCTGCACCTTCTTGACCCCACCCTTCGGTTTGGTGGCTTTCATCTTCTTCTTCCTTTTAGTTTTCGCTTTAGATTTAGAAGAAGATGATTGGCCAACATACAGAACGGGGGTCTTCTCTTTTTTCAAGGAGGTCTCTGCTACCCTCAACATATTGAGGAGCTTTGGAAGATCCGCTTCCATTTCGTGCATGTTGAAGTTTAGCACGAACTGAGAGAAGGTGTGGGGAAGAGACTGCAAAATCAAGTCGATATACAAATCATTCTCTAGCACGCATCCCAGGTTTGCGAGTTCCTCAATGAGGGTGATCATTTTGAGGACGTGCTCTCTAACAGGCGATCCTGGAGCCAACCTCATCTGGAAGAGTTTCCTTGAGGTTTCGTACCTGGCGATACGGGAGTGTTCACCATACAATTCCTTGCAATGGAGGAATATGGATGCAATATCCATACTCTCGTGCTGTTTCTGGAGTTCATTATTCATGGACGCCAGCACGATACACTTAGCTCGCTCACAGTCTAGATCCCAGGTTTTACGAACTTCTTTGTCCGCAACTGAGGAATCTGGTCCTGGGATAAGGGGAGGAACAGCGGTGGTAACATATGCAACTTTGTCATAAGTCAGCGCAATATTGACGTTCCTTAGCCAATCTTTATAGTTCTGCCCGGTCAGTATATTCTTTTCAAGTAATAGTTTTAGTCCAGTCATGGTAGCTGCCAGAGAGAGAGAAAAGAAAACACTCAGCATATGCTCTTGCAAGTTTAGATTGGTTTATTATTTATCTAAACAGGATGGCTCCCACTGTTTTCTCAAATCCTTCTTCAAAACCTAAAAGAAGAACTAGTCAGGATTTAATCTCACGTTACAATTCTTGCTTAACCTTTCAGCCAGGCTGGTGTTGGTACTTCGAGGGAGGTTTTCCAACGCTTTCGCGAAGTTCTTTAATTAAAGAACCTCTTTTCCCTGGAGGCGTAGCCCCTCTAACACCTTTCTAGGCACCTACTTGGTTTATAGCATTGATTGTTAAGTGAGAGAAAATTCCCGAGAGTAATCCTACTCATCAGTGAGATCGGGATCCAACTATCATTGCATGATGCCCTAGATGGAAGCCACTCTAGTCACCACACTCCAGAAGGTAAGCTTAAAACTGCAAGTTTCCTTTATGTTTGAAACTCCCGATGTGATTTTTACCCCAAGCTCTTATAGACCTTGACGTAGGCCAACAAGTCATAAGACGCAAGTCAAGTTCTACCCGTCGTTGTCCTGATCAATTTAAATACATCGTACAAGCCCTTGACGTAGGCCAACAAGGTGTACGTCTGTATTAAACTAATGCATCTATCTATGCAACAAATAGGCACACACACTGCTACCATTCACTATGCCTTGACGTAGGCCAACAAGCATAGCATGAATACGATGTGCTGTCTATCTGAAACGATGGAGGGTTACGGCTGGTTTTTGGCAAAAAACCGTTAACGTAGTGAACTTGATTTGATCGAAGGAACTAAGATAGCTTTTATTAAAAGGAGTGGTTTAAGCTCCGCATTTAAAATTTGCTTTTTCAAGAAAACCGAGTGGTTTTTAGAAATTGTTCCAACGATTTCAGTTTAGGTTTTATTTTCTTTGCATTAATAATAATGCGTCCTATCTTTAACCTATCATTACAGATAACAACGAAAATACAACGTCCTCTTATGCCATCCGCATTCGCCACGGGGTCCCGTCATCACCCGTTAGGTTACTTAACTAACGACAGAGCGGGGGCTGGGCTAGCGCGGGTGTAAAACATAAGCGACGTCTAAATAGCTATCATATATAGATATTATACATTCGTCAGACGCAATAATAGGCATTCCAGATCACAGATAAACAATATTGGATTTGCAAGCAATCCGCATTTCTTTTGAGCCTGCAATGAAAGACGGATTACACAGTTGTGATGAATAGCCATTTTCCCACCCCAGACCCCTACGGGTACGGCAAACTACCCGCCAAGTACCAGAAGTGAAGCGGTCTGCCCCAACACTTCAAAATACCCGGTAGTTTGTGCACCCCACCTTGGGTCTATCCTAGGAGCAAAAACAGTAAAAAGAAATAATACAACGGTGGCTACAACAGCAACCTGGATGTGCCCCGCAAAATAATATTACAACTTATTACATTTACATCAAATGAATTGATACAAAAACCCATTACAAAACCCGGCTAAACACCACAACAGTCCAATACAGTTTATATACACAAACAGTTATATATAACATCACAGATATGTGCAACCCCCTGCCAACCGACATACTAGCAGTTAGGGGAGGTTTACGAACACATATAACATTTCACAGATATAATCAAATAAGCAAATACTGTATAATTTCGATCGATTAAACACATTTAATCTTGCTCCAATACTTCTCTGTAAATCTGAAACCTGAGCAAAAATAAAAATTACCAGAAAACACCAAATATCATAGAGTAACAACATAAGAAAGTTAGGATGATGAATCGTCCAAAGAGCGGCGGAATCGCGGCGGATCGGTGGGATCGGCCGCGGTTCCGAGGCTCTATGGCCGATTCATGAGCCCAATTTTCTTGGGTGTTCTAATACATTCATTTAGGTCATTCTGAAGCTCCCTGAAAAAATTTTGGACCTCATTTAAAATTCGACAGAAAGTACATGATATCGGGGTTTTTTCGGTTTGTTTTTCCGTTCGAAATTCATACAAATTTGCAAGTGTGTTAAATACTGTTTAGCCAGGCTCTGATACCACTGTAAGTCGATGTTCAACACCCCAATACTTATGGGGAGGCGGAAATATGAATAACAATCTTGTTCTATGATCAAACATCGATTAACCGTATGAATCGTTTGCTAAACAAGTTTTAACAAAAGCTATAGAGTTCTAAACTACTATGTTAAGAGATTATACCAAACGGTTCTAGTCCTTCGTCTTAATGTTATCTACGGCCTTTTTGGATCTCCACGTCCTCTTCAGCTTTCTTCCGTGATAGACGATCCACCCGAGAACCCTAATCCAAGCTATAACCTCTAAACTTGAGGTTACTTAGTTACTCTAGTTGCTAAATAGAGTAGCTAAGGTGATGTAGAGATAGGTTATGGAGTAATTAGTCTTTCCTAATTCTTGTTCTCAACTCATGAGGGGTAGGATTAGGCTTGGTGAAGGAGAGAGAACTTGAAGAGAGACAGAGTAAGAAGATGATAATGATAATATTATATGAAATGAAAAAGCTTCTCACTAGATATATAAAACATAATGAATTAAAAAGAAATGAATAATAAGAGATTATTCATCATGTTTCATTAATGCAAGTGGGTGATTCATTATGTGAGTCATTAAGCATTTAATAATGCATTAATGACATGATGAATCACTCACAATGAGTCACTAATTCATTAAATGAAAATGCCACCTCTACCTTCATGTCACATCCTTCTAGAAGCTTCTCGGAAAATTACGAGAATGCCCCTCTCATCCGTGAAAAGACGGAAAAACTTTAGACTGTATAAATCCAATAACCTGATACTAGAATCTGGCTTAAACCAAAGCCGGCTAGTAAAAACTGTCCGAATGTCGTACGTGCGTTCAAACACGTATGCGTCCGAACCTTTGTCGTAAAACCATACGACCTCTATATCTTTTCGCCTGGGTTTGGGAAATCTCTGTGTGGGACTCTAAAGACTCGACTACTACGCTGGCAGTGGGTTTAACCACAAACCGCAAGCGGCACTAGCTGTACGTAACGGTCCCCAGGTAGTTGTCGATAAGAAAGCTGATGAGGTAACCCATCTGAAATCCTACTGAGCCTGTCTGTGACAATATCCGCGCAGTCCGGTCTGTTCGTCTAAGAGTATCGCATGTATGGTCTAGGGAGGTGGTGGACGTCAGACCCCTAATAACCGTACAAGTCGTGTCGGTATGGTTCAAGACCACCCGAGAATCTACTGATCATTCCATCAGTAATTCTCAATCAGCCCTGGCCAGGGACTTATGGTAATGACCAAACGACCACAGTGCGATATCAACTCCCTATACCGGGAGAGATGAATCCCTAACAGTCGCTCACTGCCTCCATGTGGCTCGGGACTGTGCCTAACTGAAACCTATTTGCACGACTCCTTTGAGCCGTGGTAGGGTAATAATCAAAGCACAGTGGGAACTCACACGAGACAAATGATGACCTTAAGTCAACGGACTATCTGCACACATGTCACCTGAGAACTGCTATCTGACGTTAGGTATAATACCATCCAGTCAGTTCTCGGCGAGTCCTGTCCGGTGTACTCACACCTAGTGAGCATCTGTATACAATCTTAGGTGAACACCACCAATGGTTGCGGGACCAATCCATTGCCCCTTATCAGGGTCTAGATATGTATACACTAGTCTACTCCGGAGTATCGATGCCCAATCTCGATACTCCTGCGACCAGGGACATCTAAGGGTGTGCCTATTGACTATCCAGCTCCCACTAGTATGACTGCCATCACAACGCCAGTAGTCAGACAAAACACCATATGGGCTTTATCAACATATATATATATAGATACCAAGTAAAAAATATCATACGTTAAGACAAAGTCAAACCAAATAGCGTACTATCATATCAAGCAAGACTGTCATGTACATACATATCCCAAGCATCCTATACAATATAGGCCTCTAGGGCATATATATCCAACAGTTTATTCATTCACCAAGATTAATACATAGGATGGCTAGTCACATATACATATATCATAGCATCATATATGAAACATGGAATTGCAAAGCATGCATATACCCCACTTCATTATCATGCTTATATAGATTTCTCGTCATAACTACGTTGCATAGTTCTGATCATGGGCATCTATCATTTACTACATGTCAGATATTGTGATTTCTCGAGAATTTTCTATTGATGAGATTTCTGGATTTTGGGGAAAACCGCAAGAATTTAACAAAAGTTATTATCATCATTTTTAAAAATAAAGTTGCAGTTTTCTTGTGATGTATGTGTCGTCCACCATGAATTTTCATGTTTTCTGTTCGATTTCGAGACCCGATTCGAGGAGTGGATGAACCGTCTTGGGTACATGGTGGGCCCGGTATGGTACCCCGGGGCAAGAAGATCAAGTTGTGGACGATGAGCCTGGCAAGGGAAGACTACCGACCGGTGATGTCTGGCGCGGCGGATATCCGGAGGATACCGACCGTTGTCGTGAGGTTTGATATTATGGGCCGATCCGGACTGACGGAGCCCGAGATATTGAGACATTGAGATCTTGAGACATATGTGTTTGGTGTCGATATTCGACACGGATTTCTATGGATTTATTAAATGATTCTTCAGTCATTTCACAGAAAATTTTCTAAGATAAATAAAGATTTCTCATACCAAACATACTTTGATTTCATGTTAGTTATGCAATTACGTCGCATACATGTCTGTGCATTGCATCATATTAGTATATGCGTAGATTATGACATATTTGTGTGCATGCTTACGATAGCCTTATTAGATGTTACTTGCTACTCACGAGCTGGCAACTCACCCCCGTTGTGCCACAGTATCTTGCAGGTCTGACCCGTCAGTGCAGTAGCAGCGGGTGTACTTTTTATTTCGTTCCGTTGCTTCGTCTTGCAGCTTGCTCACAGATGGGTTTTGAGGATTTGCTTTTGCCCCCACTATGTATTTTATTTGGTATTTAGTACACTCCATCTACCCTTGTATATTGGAATAGACAGTGAGATTTGTGAGATTGTATTTGTGGTTTGATGTCGATGCTCACTTGAGCCGACGTATGGTTTTCTTACTTTTCGTGCTTTTACATGCTCTTTTTGGGTATCGTTGATATACATTGTATGTGGTTGTGATCCGCCTTTGGCGAAGAGCTAGCTCCCGCTTGGGGATGCCTTATTCGTGATGTAATTGTATTTCTCTTGTTGTACCCCTTTCGGGGCCAGTACTTACAAAGGAGACTCTGACGAAATTTTCGGAAAAACTTGTTGTTTTATTAAAAATTTTAAGGTGACTTGTTTTGATTAAAAATCGTTTTCTTTTATCAAGTTTTCCTTCACTCTACTTCAAATTTTGGTTTAGATTTCTGGGAATTTGGCTTACCTAGATTACGTTACGCCTTTATACGTTTCGTAATTTAAGTGCCAGTCACGTTCCGTATCATCGGGTCGTGACAAAGTTGGTATCAGAGCCAAAGGTTTTACCTTTCTGAGTATAGGATGACCCTCGGTAGATGGAGTAGGTGGCTTAAGCAGAGTGGCGTAGCGTACGTATGTTCCGCGGCATACTTACGATACTGTGCTCCGCCTAAGTGACCTTAGGATATATATTTGCTTGTATTTCCTTCCTTGATTCCGGAAATCCTTTGATTCGATTGCAACGTTCCTATTGATCCTGTTCCTCATTCCAGCCACTATGCCGTCGGAGACTATGAGGGCCGGAGGGCTGCCGCTGGAAATGATGTTAGAGTAGGCTCGTTTGAGACTAGGACCAATCAAGGCGGTACGCCTACCCCTCAGGGACAGAGTAGTCCGCCTTTTTCCAGGATGGATGGCAAGGCTGGAGTCAAGTATTCAGGACGCGCGATAGATGTTTGGATTGTTACTGATGGTGAGCCGAGCTCCGAGCGCCGATGATGCCCCTCCTATTTCAGGAACCGTGTTTGTACCTGCTGCTCAGGCAGTTGTTTCTGCTGTTATCGAGATTTTCTGTATCCTTACGATTGTTTGAGGCAGAAGCCTCCAGTTTTACCGGCACAGATGCAATGGAGGATCCGTAGACAATCCTCGATAGGATGGCTGGAATTGTTATTCACAGAGATGTTCTGACAAGATATGGGTTGAGTTTGCATGTTGTCGTCTAGAGGTCTTGCTCAAACGTGGTGCGGGTTCATTGAGTGAGTCCGAGCTGTAGACCTATTTCTTATGACTTCAGGGATGGCAGTGTCCGAGTATAACATTCAGATTTCTTGGTAGTTCGATATTCTCCTTACCTGGAGTACACTGAAGAGAAACAGATAAAGAGGTTCATGTGGAGATTGGATATATAGGTATTGCTTGCTATAGGCACCCAGCATTTTGATACTTATGCAGCCGCGATGGATGCAACCTTTCTGCGAAAGGAGCACATCTATGAGACTTCGGTCATTTCTGGACCAAAGCGGATTTGTACCAGTATGCCGGCTCAGAGGCGGTTAGATAGACGCCGTTGTGACAGGCTAAAATTTTCTTTTTTTGGTCACTCGATAAGTTGTTCGTTCGTGGTTCGTTCGCACCGGAGAGAAAGATTCTTTCGTCGAATTGACTCTTCCCGATATGCTGGACCTCGAAGTTTTCTTGTCATGGATTGGTTAGCCACATGTTGTGCGTCCGGGGACTACCGTAGGGAGGCAGTCAGTTTTAGTTTTTCGGTTAGCCAGTTCTTGTTTTCGGGGAGACCATAGCGTCGCCTTTCGCAGTTTAAGTTCTTTTTAGAGCTAGTCAGCTTTCGAGATAAAGGAATATTATGAATTCTTGGCGCAGGTTTGTAATGTTGGATCCGCAGAGGTCCCGTTGGACCAGGTCCCATTAGTGAGGGAATTTCAAGATGCTTTTCCAGACAAGTTGCATGGTTTGTCTCCAGAGCGTGATATTGAGTTTGTTTGACTTGACTTCCGGCACGGAGCCTTTTTCTATACCGCCATATTGGATGGACTCGGCGGAGTTTAAGGAACTAAAGGATCAGTTGCAAGATTTGTTGGATTAGGGCTTGTTCGTCCGAGTGCGTCACCTTGGAGAGCTCCTGTCCTGTTCGTTAGAAGGGAAGCCGGCAGTTGTATCGATACATGGGTTATTGTGCGGGACAGTTCTCGAAGATTGACTTGTGGTCACGCTACTACTAGTTGTGGGTTCGAGAAGGTGGTATTCCAAAGACTACTTTCCATACAATTACGGGCGTTATGAGTTTTGGTGATGTCGTTCAAACTCACCAATGCCCCAGCGGTGTTTATGAACTGGATGAACCGAAGATCGAGGTCATTCTTGATCAGTTTATCATCGAGTGCATTGAGGACGTCATAGTGTACTTTTGGAGCCGAGCGGAGGCTGGGCAGTAATTGAGGATTTCATTGCAGCCTTTGAGGGAGTGCCAGCTATTCGCTGAATTATCCATGTGTTTTCTGGAAGGATGGAGTTGACATCTTAAGGTCATGTTATGAGAAATAGTAAGTATGGAACCAAATAAGGTTGAGGTCGTTCAACACTGACCCACACCTGTATCAGTGACAGTGGTTCACGGCATTTTTGGGTTTAGCCTGATAGGGGGTTTCTTTCCTTTGAACTGATGCATGCAAGTAAAGCTTTCAGCAGTTAAGATTCGTTTGATTATGGCGCTAGCATTGTCTTTGCCTTCAGGATCAGGCGGCGTTGTTGAGTATAGCGACGCTTTGCGATAGTTGAAGAAGCGCGAGTAGAAATATTCCACTCATGACAAAGAGATGGTTGCAGTGATTTTACATTTAAGATTTGGAGACGAGTCATACCAGATAGTTACGGATCACAAGAAGCTTACTGTACATTTCCCAGCAACAAGATCAAAATTTGAGATAGCGCTGATGGATGGAGTTGGTGAAAGACTATGACCGTGAGATTTCATCGTCCAGGCCAGGCGAATGTTGTGGAAGATGTTTTGAGACAGAAGCCGGAGGTAGCTTTGTTATTTGAGCACGGTTCAGAGACAGTCGACGACGAATTCGCAGATTTTCTGTGACAGCCGGCCCTATTTGAGAGTTCTAGCTTCAAAATTTTTATTAGTAATTCTATGGACCCTTTAGAAGGATGAAACCCTAACTCGACATAATGACCATGGGAACGCTTTTGAACCTTAGGGTTTGAGTCGTGTTCTGTACCTTTAGGACGTGACAAAGTAGGCAGTTCTACGGTACCATTAGTGAGGCTTGGGTTTGCCCTTCTACGGCTGGTCCGCAGGTACTGTGGCATGTATTGGATATCCTTAAACTGTGTTCAAGTGTTGAGCTCTTGGGAAATTATGGGAATTTGATGAATCGATCGAAAAGTTTAATGTCGTCCGAATATCAGGTGAAGGGATGAAACAGGATGTCATAGATTTGTTTCAGGATGCTGACTTATCAGCAAGCTAGGCCAAGACTCAGCGGTAAGCAGGAGAATTACAACCTTACCCATTCCGGAATAGAATTAGGAGCAGTTTTCTATGGATTTTATCGTGGGTCTACCTAGGATAATTTGAGAGTATGACACGAATTGAGTAATCGTAGATCGATTGACGGAAGCGGCTCACTTCTTCTGGTTAGGACCATTTTCGGGTTCATTCAGTATGCTCAGATATATATTGATGGGAGGGTACGACTACATGGAGTTCCGACTTGTTTTATGTCCAATAAAGGCAACCAGTTCACCATCCGACTGTTGTAGAAACTTCAAAAGTCTTTGGACGCAAATTGAGTTTCAGTGCAGTTTTCTATCCGCAGACTGACGGGCAATCTGAGAGTACTATTCAAATTCTTGATGACATGCTCCGAGCTTGCGGTTTAGAACTTGTGGCAGTTAGGATCGCCCTTTGCCCTTGATAGAGTTTCCTAAGTACAGCTTCCAGGAGGTGATTTAGATGGCACCCTTTGAGGCGTTCTATAGGAGGAAATGTTGATCACCCATGCGATGGAATGAGCTCAGTGAGAGCAGTATTTTAGGGCCACGGTTTAAGCAGGAGATGACCCAAAGGATCTGGTTGATTCGGGATAGGAGGAGAGCAGTCCAGAGCGGGCAGAAAATTTTGCGGTTGGACGTCATTGCAAATTGAGTTCGCCGTCGCAGATTTGAATTCGTTAAATGCGGTCATGTTTTCTTAAGAGTTTTTCCAATAAAGGGCGTATTGAGATTCAGGGGTAAAGGAAAGCTTAGACCCAGATAGGTGGTTTTCTTAGAGATTTTGGAGCATATCGGCACAGTTGCGTATTGTTTGGCTTTTCCACCTGACTTTCTAGATGTTCACCCAGTGTTTCTTGTATCGATGCTCCGCGAGTATCTTCCGTACCCCGCTCATGCAATACAGCATCAGACGGTCTAGCAGGAGCGCAATCTTCCTTTGGCTGGGTAGACGATAGTCATTCTAGATCGGGAGGAGTTGAAACCGAGGTCCGAGGACATATCGTCCGTATTTGTTCTTTGGCGTGGTCCGAGCGGCGAAGAGGTCGCGTAGGAAACCGAGATCGAGATGCGGAAGCAATGTTCCCATCTTTTCGAGGGTAGTGTAGTTAGATTTTAAATTCGGGGACCGAATTTCTTTAAGGGGGAAGATTGTAACGTTTTAAAATAAATAAATAAAAACCTTTAGGTGAATTTTATTATAATCGGTAAAATAAACCGTATTTTCCGTAAAACATAACTATAATTATTTTGAATACGCCTATTTTAACTATGCAATTGCTAGTAATTGATATTATTTAGTCACTTATAAATTCTAGTCTACCTAAATATTTTCCTTAATTAATTATTTTAATTATTATTATAAGCTTTTAATTATACATTTAATTAGTGTAGATTACAAATTTAAATGGGTTAATTATAATAAATGTGAACCATGACAACATAAAAACAAGTTGTTGCATGCTTATTTTGTTTTAATATGTCTTCATAATTCTAGAGATTTCTATGGGAAAATTTAATTGGAAAAGAAAAATAAAAGAAATAATTAAGGAAAAGACTTATTAGATGTACTAATGAGGAAAGTTTTGCACACACCAACCCACCCACACCCCACTCTTTTCCCCTCTCCCTTGTTGGCCGAGCCCTTGTGGCAGCCCAAATTATTTCCCTACTTCCCCACTCTTAATTTCCACTCTTTTCACTTCAAAATTAATTGAAATAGAAAGGAATAAAAAGGAGGGTTAAAAGATGCATTATTTGAGAAAGTTCCACACAAAACCACACACTTCTCTCTCTCTCTTTCCCCTCCCACAGTTTGGCCGAAATTGGACTGCCCCCTCATTCCCCACTTCTCCATCTCTTTTCCCTTCCAAAAACCCTAAAAATTCCAAAATAAAATCAACCCTAATTCTAGCAACTTCTTCATTAGGGATTCCTTGATCAAAAGCAAGCATGAATCTTGAGCAAGAGATCACTTTGGGAGGTCAAGAAATCTTAAGTTTTCAAGTTAATCTCAAAACTTGTTGAGGTATAATCCTACCCATGTTTAAAATTGTGCTAAAGTACTCAAATATAGCCTAATTAGGAGTTTAAATTATAGTTTTAATATTTAGATTTAAAATTCAAGAAAAGGGTTTTGAATTAAGTTAGGTTTTTCACATTAATTCTAGGTTAGTAAAGTGTAGTTAACATCCTAAAGCATGCACAATCTAGCTAGATGTTAAATTGTAAAGTATTACTTTAAAATTTGTTCAAATCTAGTTAATCTTGCAAACTAGATTTTTAGGATGTAATTAAATTGGTAATATAAAATTTAAGTAATGGTTTGAGTTATTTAGTTAAGGCATTATGTGAGCGGGGTGGCCATTAAAATTGTTAAACCATCAAGATTTAAATTAAACAGGAATTGGATGCTTACTAGGTTTTGGAAAGTTACCGATTTGGGTTAAATTGAAACTTTAGTGACCCGCAACCTATTTCCAATATTATTTAATGGGTTGTGAATGTGCATTTGGTACGTTTGAGTTTTAGACTTGGTAGTTATCGCGTTTTGCGACCCTAGATATAGTCTGTGGCATTATCACGGGCGCGTTTTGTGCACCAAGTTTGTACGCGTCGAGTTGGTGTGCGTAACTGAATTGTGTCAATTGTCCTGCGACTATTCTTATATGTATCCTCTATTGCTTGTGTGTGATCCTAGGATCGGGTGCTGAAGTGTGGGACGCGGCGCGGAAAGACAGACGAAAATCTGATCACTTAGGCCAAAGCGTTCCAGTAAGTAGATGTATACATCTATGGGGGGATCGTCTGGATGGCGCAAGGCGCCCGACGGTTAGGAATTCTTTGTAGTTGGTACCAATATGTGTAGTTTAAACTATTCATAACCTACATCACATTATTTTTACATACGATATTATTAATTAGGACACTTGCACCGTTACAATTGGTTCATGCTGCACGTGCACAATTCATGCTCACACACGCCGTTGGTAACTGCTATGTCACGAACACCATAGAACATGCTTAGAATCGATTCCATGCAAATTGCATCATTCTTGATATGTAGATGGGTAGTTGTTTATTCATTCACCAAGATTAATACATAGGATGACTAGTCACATATACATATATCATAGCATCATATATGAAACATGGAATTGCAAAGCATGCATATACCCCACTTCATTATCATGCTTATATAGATTTCTCGTCATAACTACGTTGCATAGTACTGATCATGGGCATCTGTCATTTACTACATGTCAGATATTGTGATTTCTCGAGGATTTTCTATTGATGAGATTTCTGGATTTTGGGGAAAACCGCAAAAATTTAACAAAAGTTATTATCATCATTTTTAAAAATAAAGTTACGGTTTTCTTATGATGTATGTATCGTCCACCATGAGTTTTCATGTTTTCTGTTGGATTTCGAGACCCGATTCGAGGAGTGGATGAACCATCTCGGGTACATGGTGGGCCCGGTATGGTACCCCGAGGCAAGAAGATCAAGTTGTAGACGATGAGCCTGGCAAGGGAAGACTACCTACCGATGATGTCTGGCGCGGCGGATATCCGGAGGATACCGACCGTTGTCGTGAGATTTGATATTATGGGCCGATCCGGACTGATGGAGCCCGAGATATTGAGACATTGAGATCTTGAGACATATGTGTTTGGTGTCGATACTCGACACGGATTTCTATGGATTTATTAAATGATTCTTCAGTCATTTCACAGAAAATTTTCTAAGATAAATAAAGATTTCTCATACCAAACATACTTTGATTTCATGTTAGTTATGCATTTACGTCGCATACATGTCTGTGCGTTGCATCATATTAGTATATGCGTATATTGTGACATATTTGCGTGCATGCTTACGATAGCCTTATTAGATGTTACTAGCTACTCACAAGCTGGCAACTTACCCCCGTTGTGCCACAGTATCTTCCAGGTCTGACCCGTCAGTGCAGTAGCGGCGGGTATACTTTTTATTTCGTTTCATTGCTTCGTCTTGCAGCTTGCTCACAGGTGGGTTTTGAGGATTTTCTTTTGCCCCCACTATGTATTTTATTTGGTATCTAGTACACTCCATCTACCCTTGTATATTGGAATAGACAGTGAGATTTGTGAGATTGTATTTGTGGTTTGATGTCGATGCTCACTTGAGCCGACGTATGGTTTTCTTACTTTTCGTACTTTTACATGCTCTTTTTGGGTATCGTTGATATACATTGTATGTGGTTGTGATCCGCCTTTGGCGAAGAGCTAGCTCCCGCTTGGGGATGCCTTATTCATGATGTAATTGTATTTCTCTTGTTGTACCCCTTTCGGGGCCAGTATTTACAAAGGAGACTCTGACGAAATTTTCGGAAAAACTTGTTTTATTAAAATGTTTAAGGTGACTTGTTTTAGTTAAAAATCGTTTTCTTTTATCAAGTTTTCCTTCACTCTACTTCAAATTTTGGTTTAGATTTCTGGGAATTTGGCTTACTTAGATTACGTTACGCCTTTATACGTTTCGTAATTTAAGTGCCAGTCACGTTCCGTATCATCGGGTCGTGACAATCATGCAGGCGATTCTGTGGACCCTTTAGAAGAACGATACCCAAACTCGACTTTTTGGATCGCGGAACCGCGGTCGTACCCTAGAGTTTGCCGCAGTTCCTTGGCGACATGAGTGAGGCATGGGTCGGCCCTTCTACGGATGGTTCATAGGAGCTGTGGCAGTTTCTGGGTACTTTTTTAACTCCGCTCAAGTGTTGAGCTTGTTGGGAAATTTTGGGTGCTTGCTTATTCAATCGAAAAGTTTAACTTTGTCTAGCTATCTGTGATTGTGATACAATACTTGGAATCCACACTAATTTGAATTTTATAAATCTAGCAATTTAATCTCATTTGATCGGTTGCCAAGGAATTTTGATGTGGATCAAAAGTTTGTCGCAATTACGTAGTGTACGCGGATACTCGCCGGGTAACCTTACTAGATAGCCATGCCCCATTGCCCTGACCAAGTGACTATAGGAGAACCCCGTCGCCAAAAGCATCCATTCGGGTGCTCGCGGCCGCGGTGTTCCGCCTTAGTGCACTTCGTCGACGGCATCGGGGGTGCGGCCATCTACTAAAATTTCCGACGAGCATTCGATCATTTTATCGGGAATCTTGTTGAATTACCCGATAGGTTATTGGAAAGTGTTTTCAATATCGAGACTAAAATGCGGGGTTTATAATTTTTAGGCATGCGATGTCTAAGGAATTCATTTGGTTGGGCATGAAATCCAGAATATGAGATATTTCGGGTTTATGATGTCTAAGATGGTTGCGGATTCCAACTGTTGTAGTTTTTCACTTTCTTTTCTGCGACCGTAAGTGTAATGTGTGGTGTATCGCCAGATTCGTTGCTATATGTCAATGACAATTGGGATATGCATATTTACTTACGTTGATGACATGTGATATTATGTGTTGCTGGGATATGTTATATTGGATTGGTGTTTGAATAGCCGGGGGGTTTTATATGAGATGAGAGTTTTTCATTTTCATTCATGTAAAAACTTGTATGTAATATTCTTTTATTGGGGCACTTCCGGGTTGAGGAAGATGTCACCGTTGATGTATATTATTTACATTTCCATATTAGGATAGACCCAAGGAGGGGAGCACAAGTAACCAGGTTCTAGAGTCTAGTGGGAGGCCATCTCGAGGAGTCGAGTCCGGGTCTCCTAACTCTAGAATTGGTAGGGTTGCTTGCTGCTCTCGTAGGGGTCTAGGGATGTGGGTTTGGCTATTCATCACGACCGTGGAATCCGTGTTTTATACAGGCTTAATATAAAACTCGGAAATCCTAGTATATCCAATATTTCATATGTTGTTTTCTGCTGCGATATTCTGTGATGTGATCACTTGATATGTTGAGATAGATACTATATATAATATATGAGATATATTATAAACGTTGCTTATGTTTTGCATCCGCACTAGTCCTGCCCCGCTCTGTCGTTAGTTACCTAACCTAACGGTGCATGACGGGATATTGAGGCGGATGCGGATGGCATAAGCGTACGTTATATTTGTCTATGATGCTTAGGTAAATTAAATGATAGGACTTCATTAATGAGATTAATGAAAGAAAATAAACCTAAAAATGTTGTGGAATCAAATTTTCAAAAACCGGTAGCTCTAGTTGTTGCTTTGCATAGAGATGTTCCTTGATGAACACCCAGCACCTCATCGATGAGGAAAGAGTCGAGATCTCTTCACCGGGAGTGACCTCTTTAGCAATAACTGGCAGATGCTACAACCCTCGGTTTCGTATTTTGATTGCTTTTCTAGTTCTTACTTTGCATAGTGGTATTGTGAATATCCTGCACCTCATTCGACGAGGAAAGAGCGGAAATCCCTTCACCGGGAGTGACCTCTTTAGCAAAACTAGCAAAATCCTCAAAAACACTCCATTTAAAATCATTTGAATCCACAACGATATCAAGTTCATTATGCAAAAGGCTTTCTTAAAAACCTGTCGTAGCCCTCCGTCATTTCAGATAAGTAGTATTTAGTATTCGTGCTACGTTTGTTGGCTTTTGTCAAGGCGTATTGTGCGGTAGCTATTTAATGCTTATCTGCTTAAGCATATGATGCGATTAAGTTAGGGTAGTCATGAGATCTTGTTAGCCTTTGTCAAGGGTCGTGTGGGTGGGTTTAATTCAATCATGAAATGACGGGTTGAACTTGACTAGCATCCTATGGTTTGTTGGCCTTTGTCAAGGTCATAGGAGGTTAGGGGAAAAATTATCGGGAATTTCAAGTGTTGAAATTTGCAATGAGATTGCATACCTTCTATGAGATAGTTGGATCCCGATACCCACTGCGAGTAATTGTTACTCCTGGGAGAATTTTGCACTTTACAATTAGCCGATCAAGTAGGTGTCTAGAAAGGTATCAACGGGGTTACGCCCCTGGGAAAACGAGGTTTATTTTAATTAGGTCTGTGCGAAAGCATGGGGAACCTCCCTCAAAGTACCGGTACTAGCCTGGCTGAAAGATTGGCGAACTTGTAGGGTGTAATTAATCCCGGCTAATCTTTCCTTTTAGGGTTTGAAGGAAGATTTAATAAAAACAGTGGGAGCCATCCTGATTAGATAAAATAATAACCAATCTAATCTTGCAAGAGCATACGCTGAGTGTTTTCTTCTCTCTCTCCAGGTAGCGACCATGTCACGCCTTAACCAAGATAATAATATGAATGTATTGACCGAACCCGCTTGTTATACTGAGCTGGGGAACGTTGGTCCCGCTCTACCTTATAATTGTTAAAAGACCGAGCAGGAAATAGGGAATTACCAGGATTCCCGTGCCGCCCAAATGAAGAAAGTGCATGATGATGCATCTTCTTCGGGTGTGTTCATTACCGAGAACTGGTTCTCAATATCCTCTACGTCCTGGGTATGAGATACCGGATCAGGATCCCACATATGTAATCTGTTACATGGGCTATAGATAGGTAGAGAACTGAGAATGGGTGATAAGTTTTAAGAGTTGGAAACGGTGCAATTGTTGCAGCCAAAGAGTTTGCGGTTATCACCCTGTATTACCAAATACATTAATTCTGAACGAATGTTATTAGATACCGAACCTGATATACAACATTATATCAGTCTCTTTATTTAGTAAAGAAGGATATAATTTTGTATTGTTGGATAATGTTTTGAACATTTCCTATGTCAAAAGTTGATCGGTTCAGGCGTGTTATCTAATGGCATATACGTTCTAAATCAAACTACAGCTCTTAACATACAAAATACATACAAGAGGAAGAGTTCAGAAATGAACGAATCCTTCTTGAGGAATTGTAGACTAGGTCATATCAATGCGACTCGACTAGCTAAATTACATTTAGATGCATATTTAAATCAGTTTGAATTTACATCTTGTGAAACTTGCTAGTCATGTCACAAAGATAAAATGACCATAGCTCCGTTTACTGAAAACAGAGAAAGAGTTAGTCTTAGGATTGATACATGATGATGTATGTAGGTCCCCTGTCTACACATGCCAGGACCGGTTCTTTGTACTTCATTACATTCACTGATAATCTCTCAAGATTCGGATATATGTTCCTGTTGAAACATATGTCTGAAGATTTTGAGAAATTCAAAGAATATAAGTTAGAACTAGAGAACCAAAATGGGTATAAGTATTATGCCCTTTGATGTGATAAGGGAGGAGAATACTTGAGCATAGAATTCCAGGACTATTCTAAAGGAGAATGAGATTCTCTCTCAGCATTACTCCTCCATATACACCACAGCACGTCGGTGTATCGGGGTGGAGCAATCGCACCCTATTAGATATGGTGCGCTCTATGATGAGTACTACTGAGTTGTCTGTTTCCTTTTAGAGAGTTATGCACCTGAGAAGTTGCATACCTATTGAATAGGGTTCCATCCAAATCAGGTGCTTACCACTCCATATGTGATATGGTATGGGAAGAGCCCATCTCTTAAGTAAGTTAAGATTTGGGGTTGTCCGGCCTATGTCTAAAAGCAAAATTCGGACAAACTCGAGATAAGGTCAGTTCTGTGGAAGTTTGTTGGATATCCCAAGCATTCGCAAGGGAATATCTTCTACCACACCAAGAAACAAAAGGTGTTTTATTTCTCGGCATGCCACCTTTTTAGAAAAGGAATTTGTTAGTTATATGTATGCCCTAGAGGCCATTACTGTACATAGGATGTATATTGTAGTGGATGCTGGGACATATATAGGGAGGACTTTCTTGCTCGACATGATAGTATGCTATCTGGTTGATCTTTACCTTAACGTGTATGCTGATTGTCTCTCTGTTACATGTTGGTAAAGCCCTTAGGATCTGTACTTGACTACCTGGACTGTGATGCGGATCATACTAGTGGGGACATGGTAGTCTATAAGTACATCCTTCTTCAGTCCCTAGTCGAGGGTGTATCGAGACGGGGCATCGATATACCAGAGTAGACTAGCGTATGCCTTCTCGACCCATACAGATGGGCGATGGATGATCCCATATCCATTGGTGTTTGACATCAGAGATGATATACGGGTGCTCAGTAGAGACTGGGTACACTGGACGGACTCGCCGAGAACTCCCAGATGGTATTATACCTCACGTCAGATGGCAGTTCTCTGGTGACACTGGTACAGAGTAGTCTGTTGACCCGAGATCGTCATAGAGTCTTGTGTGGTTCCCACTGTGCTTTGATTTCCATCTTACCACGTCCAAGAGGGCGTGCAAAATGGTGGTTTTTGGGTACAGTCCCGAGTCACATGGAGGCAATGAGCGATAGGAGGGGATTCGTCTCTCCCGGTATAGGGGGTTGATGTTGCGCTGTGTTCGATTGGCTATAACAGGAAATCCCTGGCCAGGGTTGCTGAGATTTACTGGTAAGTGTTACCAGTAGTTTCTCGAACAGTTATAGACCTCATATCGACACGACTTATTGAGCTATTGGGGTCTGACGTTTACCACCCCTAGGCGAGATATGCGACATATCAGACGATCAGACCGGACTGTACGGTAGTGTTACTGGTCGGATTCACTGGAGAGTGAGCGGGCTTGCTCGTCGATCTTCAGATCGCTCAATACCCGGGTGGCCGTTACGTCTAGCAGACCGCTTGCGGCTTGTGGGTGTTTGATATGATCATCATCTGCTGCCGGCGTATTGACGAGTCTTTAGAGTCCTACACAGAGGTTTCCTGGCTCAAGCGAAACGAAATAGGAGCGCATATGAGATATGTGCGGGACCTAGAATAATGCGTGTATGTGATACCGTATTCCATTCTCGCGATGAATGTATCGATTAGGTTATATGCGATATACCCTAGTTATCGAATCATGGATTGATTCGATAAGCCGATACATTGGATACTAGCCGGTTATATGCGATATGACCGGATCGTTAAATCAAGAGTTGATTTAATGATTTAATGCATAATTATATATTTGATATATTACTTTGCGTTAACTAGTATCGGTTCACTTAAGATGGATTTTCTCACTCGGATGTGCGCATTGTATATGCGATATACTTTTGTGCACTTGATTGTATCATGTTTGATGATACATGTCATGCTAGGGTTCAAGTGTAAAGATTAAACCTTGGTTAATGAAATGGTTAGGGTTTATTATTTATTATTCATTTATCTTATTTAATTATCCTTTTATTTTTGATAAATGAATGAAAGAAAAGAGAAAAGAATGGTGGCAAATTTTGGAGTTTAGTTGAAGCTTCATGAAACATTGATCTAGTCAACCATTCTTATCTCATCCTTAACCCTAACCATTCCCACTAACCATGATTCATTCTCTACACTTAACTCTAGTTAACATTATGATAAGTATTTGTTTTTCTATTATTTTTAAATAACTTATCATAACTATTTCCTTCTTCTTCTTCCTTGAACTTGAAGAAGAAAGCTTACCTCATCAATGGTGATTGATGAATTAGAGTGAGAAATCCAATTCTAAAGTTAACCCAACTCCTATTTCTTCATCCTCTACCTCTTGCCAAGTAGTAGAGTGTGTTTCCTTCACAAGTTTTCATGGATTTGTGAAGGTGGAGCTTGATCTAGCGATGCTTCGACGTAGATCATCTTCGGCATGGACATCGACGACCTAGCTCACTTTTTCTCTGACGAAGCCGACTCTAGAGCCCGAATTTGTTTTGGACAGCGGAGACGACTTCGTTGCGGAGCTATGGAGGTGGAGCACCGGATCTACAAAGGTTGTATTTCCGTATCTTGTAGTTAAGTGCTAACTAGTTAGCTTTTTCGCCTAGACATCTAGCCGACGATCCGTAGTTTAGGGTTTGTAGGCACCGTAAAATTTTAATATGGCATGTTCGATGCCTTGTGAGACCTCCTTGGGGTGCCTAGGAACCCTACAGTGGTATCAGAGCCTAGCTAGAGCCTTAGGCGAAGTCTAGACGGAATTTGAAGTCCGAACGAACCCGAAACCCCGATTCAAACATGCTCTCTGTCCAATTTTTAAAATCTGGGTTTTTTCAACATTAAAAATATTCAGAAAAATCAGCAGGAAATTCTAAGATATACTGTAAAATTCGGTTACCTAATTCCAACAGTGTGCCGCGTTTCCGCGGCACGAGCATGGCTCGTGCGGCGGAAGCGCGGCCATTTTGTCGTTTGTGGCATCCAACTTTCTACAGTAATTCATATTGTGCTGTGCTGGTTTTCATGGGTATTTTTGATATTTTTTCAAGAGTTGAATTTTCTGGAGTTGTTTTGGGGATTCGGTGTTTCGATCGGGGTATCAAATTTTGTCTGTGTGACTTTCCGGATAAATTTTAGAATATGTTAAAAAGTTCGACCGGATATAAATACCCAAATTTTCCCCTGTCGGGAAATTTCCAAGTGTTGGATTTTTCCGTAGTTTAACGATGTTCTAAGTAGTGCAAGTAACGCGATGGTCCCTCTAGAAGACAACAAACCTTAACTCGATTATGTGACCGTCTTGAACTGCCCTTTGAACCTTCGGGTTTGGGGCAGTACGGCGTGCCACATATGAGGCGTTGGCTTGACCCTTCTACGGCTGGACCGTTGGTACTGAGGTACGAACTGAATGTTGTTAGACTAGTTTCATGTGTTGATCTGTATCGGGAAAACTTGGGTGTTAGAATGTTCGATCGGAAAGTTTAACATTTTCTATTTATCTGGAATGGGATACAATAATTGGAATTCACAAATAGTTATGAGATAACTAAATGAATGTTATAAACATAGCAGTTTAGTCTCACTTGATCGGTTGCCACGGAATTTTGATGTGATCAAAAGTCCGTCGCAATCACGTAGCGTACGCGGATACTCGCCGGGTAAACTTAATAGACAGCTTCACTCCATAGCCCCGACCAAGTGACTGTAGGAGAACCCCGTCGCCGAAAGCATCCGTCCGGGTGCTCGCGGTAGCGGTGTTCCGCCTTGGTGCACTTCGTCGACGGTATCGGGGGTGTGGCCGTCTACTGAAGTTTCAGACGAGCATTCGATCAAAATGTCGGGAATCCTGTTGAATTGCCCGACTTGGTATTGAAAAGTGTTTTCGATAAAGAGACTAAAATGCGGGGTTTATAATTGTTAGGCATGCGATGTCTAAGTAATTCATTTGGTCAGGCATGCGATGTCTGAGATGGTTGCGGATTCCAACTGTTGTAGTTTTACACTTTCTTTTCTGTGACCGTAAGTGTAATATGTGATATCGCCGGTTTCGTTGTTATATGTCAACGACAATTGGGATGGACATATTTATTTACGTTGATGACATGTGATGTTATGTGTTGCTGGATATGTTATATTGGATCGTCGTGTTTGAATAGCCGGGGGTTTTTATGTGAGATGAGTGTATTTCATTTTCATTCATGTAAAAACTTGTATGTAATATTCTTTTATTGGGGCGCTTCCAGGTTGCGGGAGTTGTCACCTGTTGTATATTATTTACTTTTCCGCACTAGGATAGACACAAGGAGGAGGGCACAAGTAACCGGGTTCTGGGGTTCAGTGGGAGACCAACTCGAGGAGTCGGGTCCGGGTCTCCTAACTCCAGAATTGGTAGGGTTGCTTGCCGCTCTCGTAGGGGTCTAGGGGTGTGGGTTTGGCTATTCATCGCGACCGTGGAATCCGTGTTTTATACTGGCTCGTATTGAAAACACGGACGTCCTAGTATATCCAATATTTCATATGTTTCTTCTGCTGCGATATCTGTGATGTGATCATGTGATGTTCTGTGATAGATACAGTATATAGTATATATGATATATTATATAGATGTTACTTATGTTTTACACCCGCGCTAGCCCTGCCCTGCTCTGTCGTTAGTTACCTAACCTAACGGTGCATGAGGGGACATCGAGGCGAATGCGGATGGCATAAGTGTACGTCATATCTATCTGTGATGTTTAGGTACTTAAATGATGGGACTTCATTAATGTGATTAATGAAATAAAAGAAACCTAAGATGTTGTAGAATCGAATTTCAAAATAAAACAGGTAGCTACAGTTCTTGCTTTGCACAGCGGTATATGTGATATATCCTGCACCTTATTCGATAAGGAAAGGACCGAGATCCCTTCACCGGGAGTGACTCCTTTAGCAATAACTGGCAGATGCTACACACTCGGTTTGTCTTTTGATTGCTTTTAAGAGTTCTGCTTTGCACAGCGATATATGTGATATATCCCGCACCTCATTCGACGAGGAAAGGACCGACGATCCCTTCACCGGGAGTGACTCCTTTAGCAAAACTGGAAAAGCCTCAAAAGCACTCCATTTTAAAACCATTCGATCCTACAACGATATCAAGTTCATTACGCAATAGGTTTTCAGAAAAACCTGTCGTAGCCCTCCGTCATTTCAGATAAGTACTAGTTAGTATTCGTGCTGCGGTTGTTTGGCATGCGTCAAGGCGTAGTGTACGGTAGCTGACTAGTGCTTATCTGCTAGCATATGATGCGATTGGATTAGGGTATTCGTACGGCGTTGTTTGGCATGCGTCAAGGGTCGTGCGGGTGGGTTTGATTCAATCAAGAAATGTACGGGTTGAACTTGACTAGCAGACTATGGGTTGTTTGGCATGCGTCAAGGTCATAGCGAGCTAGGGGCAAAATATTATCGGGAATTTCAAGTGTTGAGATTTGCAATGAGATTGCATACCTTCTATGAGATAGTTGGATCCCGATACCCGCTGCGAGTAAGTGTTACTCCTGGGAGAGTTTTATACATTACAATTAGCTGATCAAGTAGGTGTCTAGAAAGGTGTTAACGGGGTTACGCCTCTGGGAAAACGAGGTTTACATTAATTAGGTTCGTGCGAAAGCACGGGGGACCTCCCTCAAAGTACCGACACTGGCCTGGCTGAAAGATTGGCGAACTTGTAGTGTGTAATTAATCCCGGCTAGTCTTTCCTTTTAGGGTTTGAAGGAAGATTTGATAAAAAGCAGTGGGAGCCATCCTGATTAGATAAAATTATAACCAATCTATTCTTGACAGAGCGCACGCTGAGTGTTTTCTTCTCTCTCTCTCCAGGTAGCGACCATATCACGCCTTAATCAAGATAATAATACGGATTATTGACCGAACCCGCTTGTTATACTGAGCTGGGGAACGTTGGTCCCGCTCCAACTTATAATTGTTATAAGACAGAGCAGGAAATAGGGGATTACCAGAATTCCCGTACCGCCCAAACGAAGAGAGTGCATGCTGATGCATCATCTTCGGGTGTGTTCATTATACAGAATTGTTTCTCAGTATCCTTTACGTCCTGGGTATGTGATACCAGATCAGGATCCCAGATATGTAATCTGGTACATAGGGCTACAGAAAGGTAGAGAACTGAGAACGGGTGATAAGTTTCATGAGACAGAAAACGGGGCAAGTGTTGCAGCCAAGTCTGTTGGTCACTGTCACCCTGTATTACCAATACATTGATTCTGAACGAATGTTATTAGATACCGAACCTGATATACAAAATCATATCTCTCTCTTTATTAGTAAAGAAAGGATATAATTTTGTATTGTTGGATAATGTTTTGGACATTTCCTATATCAAAAGTTGATCGGTTCAGACACGTTATCTAAAAGCATTGATGTTCTAAATCAAACTACAATTCTTAGTATACGGAACACACACAAGAGGAAGAGTTCAGAAATGAACGAATCCTTCTTGAGGCATTGTAGACTAGGTCATATCAATGCGACCCGACTAGCTGAAGTTACATGTAGATGCATATTTAAATCAGTTTGAATTTACATCTTGTGAAACTCGCCAGTCATGTCACAAAGATAAGATGACCATAGCTCTGTTTATTGGAAACAGAGAAAGAGTTAGTAAACTCTTGGGATGATACATGTTGATGTATGTAAGGTCCCCTGTCTACACATGCCAGGACAGGTTCTTTGTACTTCATTACATTCTCTGATAATCTCTCAAGATTCAGACATATGTTCCTGTTGAAACATGAGTCCGAGCCTTTTGAGATATTCACAGAATATAAGCGAGAAGTGGAGAACCAAAATACGGGTATAAGTATTATGTCCTTTGATGTGATCAAGGAGGAGAATACTTGAGCACGGAAATACTGGACTATTCTAAAGGAGAATGAGATTCTCTCTCAGCATTACTCCTCTGTATACACCATAGCACGATGGTATATCGGGGCGGAACAATCACACCCTATATGATAAGGTGTGCTCTATGATGAGTACTACTGAGTTACCTTTTTCCTTAAGGGAGTTGTGCACTTGAGAAGCTGCATACCTATTGAATAGGGTTCGAATCAAATCAGTGCCTACCACTTCATATGTGATATGGAAAGGGAAGAGCCCATATCTTAAGTTAGTTAAGATTTGGGGTTGTTCGGCCTATGTCTGAAAGCAAAATCCGGACAAGCTCGAGGCAAGGTCTGTAATGTAGAACTGGAAAAGTTCCAGCTATACGAACTACAGCAGATGATTTGATAAAACCAAGGGATTCAGTAGATACCAACGAACCTCAGCCTCTCCGCCGATCTAGTAGGGTTCCTCACCCACCTGAGAGATACTTCGGTTTCTCTATGACAGTGGGAGCGAGGATTGCATCATGAGATGATGACCCAACTAGTTTCGAGCTGGCCATCAGGAGTAAGACTCTGTAAGAATGGCTGGATGCTTAGTGATCTGAGATGGAATCCTTATACACCAACAAAGTATGGACTTTAGTTGCTATATCTGAAGGGTTAAATCCCCATCAGGAGCAAGTATATCTTGAGAAGATTACTTGGTGTACATGGAAAAGTTGAGACTTTCAAAGCTAGACTTGTTAAAAGTTTGCATCATTGACCAGGTACGGATAATGATGAAACCTTTTCAAGTAGCTATGCTTAAGTCCATCCAGATCCTACTTGTCACGGCTACATACCATGACTACGATATCTGGTGGTTGGGTGTCATGACTGCTTTTCTAAATGATATTTTAGAAGAGTGCGTCTATAAGTACACAGCCAGACAGTGGGAGCAGCGGAAACGTGTGCAAGATGCTTTATAGGATTAAAGCAGGCATCGCGGAGTTGGAACATCTGTTTTGATGAATTAGTCAAAGAGTTTGATATCATCAAAATGGTAGATGAACCTTGTATAAACAAAAAGGTAGTAGGGAGTATGGTGGTGATCCTCGTAGAGTACGTGGATGACATACTCTTAATAGGGAAGGAGTTTCCTATGCTACGCTCGATCAATCTCCGCTTATCACAAAGATTCTCCATATAGGATTAAAGTAATACCTACTAAATCCTAGATTTTGGATCTATGAGATAGATCTAAATGGATGTTAGGAAACTCACTAGATGTAGTGAGGTGGTGTCAATCGATCCTGAGGAGAATCACTGGAAGGGTTCCAGGGTGGTAAAGACGACTGAATGTCAGTCACAGGCATTGTCTTTACCCTCAGTGAAGGGACGGTATGTTGGAAGAGTTCCAAGCTAGATACCGTGACATACTAGACGATAAAGGCAGGATACATCGCTACTTAAGATGCTACCAAAGAGGCAGTCTGGGTGTATATTGGTTCATGAGATGAACTTAGTTCCTTCCATTGTGTGACAATGGAGTTGTGGCTTATGCCAAGGAACATCCGTCCCATAAATGATCCAGACATATTCTAAGGCAGTATCACTTGATCATGGAGATAGTTGATCTCCAGGGTGATCGAGGTTAGGAGAGTAGACTCAGAGGACAACACAGCGGATCCACTCACAAAGGCCTGTTCCCAGAGAGAGACTTTTATGGGATGGTTGAGTATGAGATACTGCAACCACTGCTACAGATGGCCCTAGTGCAAGTGGGAGATTGTTAGTACGCCCAAAGTCGGCTCGTAAACTGAGTGCCTCGATCTGACACGATACAAGTCGGTACGCCATGTAGTCGCACGATCTCGTCAATATAGAGCTGAGCATACTGAGCGAAGCTGAAAGTCGTCTTCACTGGCAGGAAGTGAGCCTCTTTCGTCAATCTATCCACGATCACCCAGATGGAGTCGTACCCTCGACTGGTCCTGGGTAGACCCACAACGAAGTCCATCGAAATCTGCTCCCATTTCCACTCCGGAATGGGTAACAGCTGTAGCTCTCCTGCGGGCCTCTGGTGCTCGGCCTTGACTTGCTGACAAGTCAGGCATCTCGAAACGAACTCCGCAATGTCCCTCTTCATCCCGTCCCACCAGTAGGTCTCTCTCATATCATGGTACATCTTGGTGGAACCGGGGTGGACACTATACACTGATCGGTGTGCCTCCTCAAGAATGTCGCACCGCAATCCATCAGCATCTGGTACGCACAGTCTAGATCCATATCGTAAAATCCCCTGATCGTCAATCACGAACTCGGAAAATCTGCCATGTCCCATCTGTGCCATGATCTCTGAGCAACGGTCGTCACTGCGCTGTGCCTCATATATACGGTCAAGCAAGTGTGGGCGTGCATGAACATGCACGAGCTGTCCCCCTGTCTGAGTGAACTCGAACTCAACTCGGCTGTCGCATAACATCCGCCAATCTGCTGACGACTGCCTCTGCACTGCGCGCAAAAAGGATAGACTACCCCCGGGCCTCCTACTCAACGCATCTGCCACCACATTCGTCTTGCCTGGGTGATATAAGATCTCGCAGTCATAGTCTTTCACCAACTCCATCCAACGACGCTGTCTGAGGTTCAGGTCTCGCTGCTGAAATATGTACTTTAAGCTCTTGTGATCGGTGAATATCTGACACGACTCGCCGTATAGGTAATGTCGCCAAATCTTCAGTGCAAAGACCACTGCAGCCATCTCCAAATCATGAGTGGGGTAGTTCTGTTCATGCTTCTTCAACTGCCGAGAAGCATAAGCGATCACCCGGCCATGCTGCATCAATACGCATCCTAATCCCACTCGCGAAGCATCACAGTAGACCACGAATCCGCCTGATCCCGAAGGCAAAGATAATACCGGCGCCGTAGTCAAACAAGTCCGTAGCTGCTGAAAACTGCGCTCACACTCCTCTGTCCAAACGAAAGGAACTCCCTTCCGGGTCAAACCGGTCAACGGTGCAGCTATACGGGAGAAATCCTGAAAAAAACGCCTGTAGTAGCCTGCCAGGCCTAGAAAACTACGGATCTCAGTAACCGATGTAGGTCGGGGCCACTGCTGAACAGCCTCAATCTTCTTCGGGTCCACACAAATGCCGTCTCTCGTAACCACGTGACCCAAGAATCCGACGCTGTCCAGCCAGAATGCACACTTGGAGAACTTTACGAACAGCTGGTGCTCCCTCAGGGTCTGTAACGTAATCTGCAAGTGCTGCTCGTGCTCTTCTCTGCTCCGGGAGTACACCAAGATATCGTCGATAAACACGATGATGAACAAGTCAAGACACGGCCTGAATGTACGGTTCATCAAATCCATGAATGCTGCTGGGGCGTTGGTGAGTCCGAACGACATCACCAAAAACTCATAGTGGCCGTAGCGCGTGCGGAAAGCTGTCCTCGGTATATCCTCCTGTCGAACTCGCAGCTGATGGTATCCTGATCGCAAGTCGATCCTCGAAAAATACCCCGCACCCTGAAGCTGGTCGAACAAATCATCAATGCGCGGCAACGGATATCTGTTCCGAACGGTAACTTTGTTCAGCTGGCGGTAGTCGATACATAAGCGCAAACTTCCATCCTTCTTCTTGACAAACAGGACCGGAGCACCCCACGGAGAAACACTAGGTCGAATAAGCCCCTTATCTAACAAATCCTGCAGCTGATCCTTCAGCTCTCGAAGCTCTGCCGGGGCCATCCGATAAGGCGGTATAGAAATAGGCCCCGAGCCGGGAATCAAATCAATGCAGAACTCAACATCGCGCTCAGGCGGTAGCCTAGGTAGCTCATCAGGGAAAACATCAGGGAACTCACAAACTACCGGGACCCGGTCCAACGGAACCTCTGCAGCTCGAGTATCATAAATACACGCTAAGAATCCCTGACATCCCTTCCGCAAGAGCTGACCAGCGCGAAGAGACGAAATTAAGCTGGGAAGGGTGACACTGCGGTCTCCCTGAATAACAAGGACTGGCTCTCCCGGAAATCTAAATATGACTGCCTTCTCACGGCAGTCCACCGAAGCATAACAAGTGGCTAGCCAATCCATGCCCAGAAGCACATCAAAGTCCAACATATCGAGGAGAATCAAATCAACTGATGAATCCCTCTCCCCGATACGAATGGAACACAAACGAAATACAAACCGAGCGACAAACGACTCGCCTACCGGAGTACTAACAACAAGAGGATGATCTAACGACGACGACTCACGGCCCAACATCGGTGCAAAGTGTGTAGAGACGTACGAATGTGTGGAACCTGGGTCGAATAATACCCGGGCGTCGAAAGAACAAACTGGCAAGGTACCTGTCACAACGGCATTGGATGCCTGCACATCCTGCGGTGTCAAAGCAAATACTCGAGCCTGTCCTCCACCGATAGCGGGCTGACCTCGACCTCGGCCTCTGCCTCCTCGTTCTCTCTGAACAGGACCGCTGCGTCCACGGCCTCTGGGTGCACCTAACTGGCGTGGAGCATCGCCTGTGGTAGGAAGTAGGGCTCTCTGAGGAGGGGGTGGTGATGGTGGTAGGGTCACATACGGAACTGTCGCTGCTCCCTGTCGCCTCGCCGGACAGTCTCTGACAAGATGGTGCAAACTCCCGCACCCAAAACACCCTGGCGACGGCTGCTGCCCCTGGGGATAAGAACCATATAACTGTCCCCGCCCAAATCCTCTGCCAGGCCTATCTCTCGGAAAGAATCTGGCGCGCTGCCTCTGAGACGGTACATCGGTGTGAATCCTCTTCGGCCCAGAAACGGCCGAAGTCTGTGATATGCGTGCCTCCATCCGCGATGCCGTGTCCATAGCAGCTGAATAAGTGTCGTAGTGCTGGGCGCCAATGGCAAGATATAGCTGGGCATCAAGTCCCTGTACGAACCTCTTCACCATCTTCTCCTAGGTATCCACCAAATACTGAGCATATCGAGATAACTGTGTAAACTGGATGTCATACTCAGACACCGTCATCCCAGGTGTCTTGACTAAGGCCTCGAAACTGCGAGCTCTGGCGTCACGAATGCTCTCTGGAAGGAAACGAGCTAGAAAGACCGCTGTAAACTCGGCCCAAGTCATAGGCGGTAGACCTGCAGCTCGACCTCTCAAGACTGACTCCCACCATGTCTGCGCGAGACCCTCTAGTCGGAAACTCACAAGCTCTACCCATCGATCATCCGAACATCTCAGCGAACGACAGATCCTGGCTAAACTGTCAAGGAACGTCTGTGGGTCCTCCGCTGCCTCGGTGCCGGTGAATACTGGAGGTCTCAGCCTCATGAAATCCTGTAGTGAAACCGGGATGGTCACGGTGGTAGTAGTAGGAGCAGGTATCATGGTCGTCTGTGATGTAGTAGGTACGTCATCCGGTCTCGGTGTACGACTGGCTGCAACTAGGGATCCTACCATCTGACGTAGCTCCTGCATGCCTCCCATCATCTGTCGCAACTCCTCCATACCAGTCTCGAGCCTATCCATACGGCCTGGGGAAGGTGGATCGGTCTGTCCCTGCGGCGTAGGCATACCACCCTGCTCAGTCCTAGTCTCGGACGAGCCAGCTCGAATCTCGTCTCTGGCGGCAGCCCTCTGTGCCCTCGTAGCCTTCGGCGGCATAGTGGCTGTTACAGGAAAAGGGGTAATAAGAACAATGCAATAGGATCATAGGATACACGGAATTGAAGAAGGAATTTTCAAGCAAGTATATCCTAAAGTCACTTAGGCGGAGTACCGTATCGCAAGTATGCCGCGGACATACGCACGCTACGTTACCCTGCTTAAGTCACTTACTCTATCTACCAAGGGTCATCCTACACTCAAAAAGGTAAAACCTATCGCTCTGATACCAACTTTGTCACGACCCGCAGGGTACGGAACGTGACTGGCACTTAAGTTTACGAAACGTCTAAAGACGTCCGTAAAATAAGTAAGCCAAAGCCCAGAAAACAAAACCAATTAAGCAAAAGAGTGAAGAAAACCCAATCAATTGAAAGCGAGTTTATCAAATAAGTCATGTAAAACCCTTTTTAAAAACAATACCAATTTTTCCGAAAATTTCGGCAGAATCTCCTTTGTAAATACTGGCCCCTAAAATGGGTACAACAAAATATATATGAATCCAACAAAATAGGGCATCCCCAAGCGGGAGCTAGCTCTTCGCCACAAGGCGGTCATAAATCCCACGCAATATAAAATGACAACAAGCAAAATAATCATAATGAAGCATAAGAAAAACAGCATGTCGACTCAAGTGAGCTCGACCCCAAAATACAGCATAAAAGTCTACAAATCTCACAGTCTCATCTCTAGGTCAATATACAATAATGCTGGTAGATACAGTAGATGGAGTGCACTAGATACAAAGAATATACAAGGTGGTACAAAAATAATGATATAACCCACCTAAGAGCAAAACCTCGAGTCCAGGCAAAGGAGGCAAAAGAACAAGTGCGCCCGCCGCTACTGTACTGACGGGGCGGACCTGCAAAAGGCTGTGGCACAACGGGGGTGAGTTGCCAACTCGTGAGTAATAAATAACACCTACAAAGGCTATCGTACGCATGCACACAAGCATCCTAGCATCTAAAATACAGGTATGACTGGATGCACTAGCAGGTGTGTATACAACATCAGTGTACGAATATGTATGCAACATGAATATCTGAGGTCTCAATAGGTATATATAAGAAACATTTTATCTCTTTTTGTTTTTGAAACTCTTTTAGAATGCCAGCATAATATTCAAAGAATCGACGAGAACCGGTGTCCAGCAACGATACCCAAAAGCTGTCTCAAATCTCATAAATCCATGTCATAGTGTCTCTGGCCTCAGCCATCCGGCTGACCCAGCTCAATATCAAAATCTCATCATCTCGCGGCCACGGTCGGTATCCTCTGGATATCCGCCGTGCCAAACAGTCACCGGTAGGTAATCCGTCCCCTGCCAGGCCCAACGTCAACACCACATTCCTCTTGCCCCGGGGTACCTTACCGGGCCCACCATGTACCCGTGACGGTTCCTCCACTCCTCGACACGGATCTCGAAAACCACAGCAAACTCATGGTGGACGACACTTTACATCACTAGAAAACCGCAGTTACATATTTTAAAAACATAATAAGTTTAGAAATTTTGCGGCTTTCCCCCGAAATCCAGAAATATCATAAAATCTCAAGAAATCCTCATAAGTGCATATATCAATGGTGATGAATGGATATGATATCAATAATTAAGCTACGATGTATGATTAATAGACTAGGCATGAACAAATAATATGATGAGGTACATGCATATGAATAGCAATCCTACGGTTTCATTTTAAGGAATTAAAGACAATAGCACAGGTTTAAGCATCAATTAGTAAAAGGTTTCAAATTATAGGTTATCTAGTGTGGTGGCATGGCAATTACCAGGGTGTGTGTGTAAGCATGAATAGTGCTCGTGCTGCATAAAGAAAACCCTGGCAATGGTGCAGGTGTCCTATAAAATGGTTTCGCATATGTATGTCAATATAATGCATGGATGCAGCAAATAATCATATAAGTATTTCACCCCTAATTACTAACATCACTAAGAATCTTGTAAGTTACTAAAACTATCGGGCGGCTTGCGCCATCCAACGATAGTCCCCCGTAGATGTTACATCTACTCACCGAAATCCCTAGCTAGCTGCGTCCAATCACCGCTTTCCCTTTTCGAGCCGCGTCTGACGCCTCCGCGACCGAACCTGGAATTAACATCAATACCAAACATAAGGTTACATATCAAGAATGACGCAAAACCCAAACGAAAATACTAACGTTCACAAGCTAGGTACAACGTGCACAAGGTGCGCGAAACACACGCGAAAATCGCAAAAACTGCAAAAAAATCGCCGATTTGGTCACCCGGCAAAACTAAAACCCGACTACTCAAAAATCCGCACTCACGCATCCTAAACGTCATAGGATAACTCAAAAATGTCATCAAGACAACGCAATTAAATCATCACAACACTTTAGTAAAAACTAGTAAGCTAGAATAGCAATTTGGTGCAAACATCGACAAAAGCGGCAAAGTTATCACGGTCCAACACAACCATCAATTCCACACAACTAGTTAGCCACCAAAAACACAAATTTTAACTTATTTACCATGCTACAAAACTCACAATCCATACACAACCCTCTTCTAGATTTTGGTAAATTAGCAAACTTAATGCAATTTCACACAAGTTTAACATAGATTAGGTTAATAGGAAGCCGCTTAAGCAAGGTAACCATATAGGTTAGTTAAGTAACAACTAGATTAATTACAAAACAATTTAATTAACTATCATGGCTTCAAGAACCCTAATTCAATTTTTCAACCATAACCTAAGAAAAAAACTAGATTAGAACTACACTAAATTAACACTACAACAATTTAACTTAAGAAACTTAATCAAAAGAATTTAATTAGCAAGAAATTATACCTCAACTATAGATCTAGCAAGAATAATTTGCCTCCAAAGATGCCATTTTTCTCCAAGATTTAAACCAATTTGGGCTTGAAAAGAGGTAGAATAAGGTTTTGTGTTGAATTTGTGAAGAAAATTGTTGATTTTTGATGGATATTGTGAAGAAATTTGATGTGAAAAGAGAGGAAAAAATATTGGGACAGAAGTAGGAGGTGCTCTCGGCCTTGAGGGAATGGGGGAGAATGGTGTGGTGTTGTGGAAATTTTTTCCAAGGTCAAAGCCAACCATTCCCAAGTACAACATACTTACAAATTAATATAATTTAATCCATTCACATATCTTAATGCTCACAAGAGTGAAGACCCAAAAAAAAAAGAAAGAGAGAAGTTCCTGCTGTGGTGGGCCGGCCAAGGGTGAGGGAAAAGTGAGAGAGAGTGCATAAAAAAAAAATTATGCAAAAAGACCCCCTACAAGTCAAAAATTGCAAGTTTAAGATTAAATTCAATAAATTTCGTTTCCTATAATAAAAATTAGTTAAAAATCAAAATAAAATACTAAAAATTTATGTTACAACTGGATTTTAATTATCATAATTTTAAAGATTAAAATTAGTCCCGAAAAATTTGTATTTATCGCTAATTTAATGTATTTTCTTACCGGCTTAAAATAATATTAAAAAATTGAAAAATTAGGGAAAATTTTTAAACGACCAGAATTTCATAAGTAACTCATTAGCTACTAAAAATAAGCAATTACCTATCCATTTTAGGTATAATTAGCCCTAAACTGCAAAATAACAAAAAAGACGGTTTTCGGAAAAATACCGAATTTTCACCGATTTTCAGGAAAACACCAAAACGACTTTTCAAGACGCTACAATCTTCCCCCCTTAAAGAAATTCGGTCCCCGAATTTAAAAATATAATTACGCGTACCTTCAAAGAGATGGGAATATTTCCTCCTCATCTCGCACTCGGTCTCCCAGGTGACCTCCTCGCTGCTCGGGCTACGCCAAAGGACCTTGACAGTTGGTATAATCTTCGACCTCAACTTCTTCACCTGCCGATCCAAGATGGCCACCGGCTGCTCTGCAAAAGAAAGGTCGCGCTCTAGCTGGACTGTCGGGTGCTGAATCGCATGCGAAGGGTCGTGGAGGTACTTGCGGAGCATCGAAACATGGAAGACGGGGTGAACAACGGGAAAGCTGGGAGGAAGAGCCAAACGATATGCAACAGCGCCAACCCGCTCGAGGATCTCGAAGGGACCTACGAATCTAGGGCTAAGCTTCCCCTTTCGCCCAAAACGCATCACGCCCTTCATCGGAGAGACCCTCAGAAAAACATGGTCGCCAACTGCAAACTCTAATCTGCGACGGCGTCTGTCTGCATAGGATTTCTGTCTGCTCTGAGCTGCCCTCATCCGGTCTCGAATCAACTGTATCTTTGCTGTCTTCTCCTCAACAAGCTGCGGCCCCAAAATGCTGCTCTCGCTGAGCTCTGTCCAACAGACGGACGATCTGCATCTCCTCCCATACAATGCCTCGAAAGGTGCTATCTGAATAGTATCCTGGAAGCTGTTGTTGTAGGAGAACTCCGCTAGAAGTAAATGACGATCCCAGCTACCACCAAAGTCTAAAACGCATGCTCTGAGCATGTCCTCGAGAGTCTGAATGGTCCGCTCTGACTGTCCGTCGGTCTGCGGATGAAACGCTGTGCTGAAGCTCAAACGAGTGCCCAAAGCCTCCTGAAGTCTCTGCCAAAGTCGGCTCGTAAACTGAGTGCCTCGATCTGACACGATACAAGTCGGTACGCCATGTAGTCGCACGATCTCGTCAATATAGAGCTGAGCATACTGAGCGAAGCTGAAAGTCGTCTTCACTGGCAGGAAGTGAGCCTCTTTCGTCAATCTATCCACGATCACCCAGATGGAGTCGTACCCTCGACTGGTCCTGGGTAGACCCACAACGAAGTCCATCGAAATCTGCTCCCATTTCCACTCCGGAATGGGTAACAGCTGTAGCTCTCCTGCGGGCCTCTGGTGCTCGGCCTTGACTTGCTGACAAGTCAGGCATCTCGAAACGAACTCCGCAATGTCCCTCTTCATCCCGTCCCACCAGTAGGTCTCTCTCATATCATGGTACATCTTGGTGGAACCGGGGTGGACACTATACACTGATCGGTGTGCCTCCTCAAGAATGTCGCACCGCAATCCATCAGCATCTGGTACGCACAGTCTAGATCCATATCGTAAAATCCCCTGATCGTCAATCACGAACTCGGAAAATCTGCCCTGTCCCATCTGTGCCATGATCTCTGAGCAACGGTCGTCACTGCGCTGTGCCTCATATATACGGTCAAGCAACTGTGGGCGTGCATGAACATGCGCGAGCTGTCCCCCTGTCTGAGTGAACTCGAACTCAACTCGGCTGTCGCATAACATCCGCCAATCTGCTGACGACTGCCTCTGCACTGCGCGCAAAAAGGATAGACTACCCCCGGGCCTCCTACTCAACGCATCTGCCACCACATTCGCCTTGCCTGGGTGATATAAGATCTCGCAGTCGTAGTCTTTCACCAACTCCATCCAACGACGCTGTCTGAGGTTCAGGTCTCGCTGCTGAAATATGTACATTAAGCTCTTGTGATCGGTGAATATCTGACACGACTCGCCGTATAGGTAATGTCGCCAAATCTTCAGTGCAAAGACCACTGCAGCCATCTCCAAATCATGAGTGGGGTAGTTCTGTTCATGCTTCTTCAACTGCCGAGAAGCATAAGCGATCACCCGGCCATGCTGCATCAATACGCATCCTAATCCCACTCGCGAAGCATCACAGTAGACCACGAATCCGCCTGATCCCGAAGGCAAAGATAATACCGGCGCCGTAGTCAAACAAGTCCGTAGCTGCTGAAAACTGCGCTCGCACTCCTCTGTCCAAACGAAAGGAACTCCCTTCCGGGTCAAACCGGTCAACGGTGCAGCTATACGGGAGAAATCCTGAACAAAACGCCTGTAGTAGCCTGCCAGGCCTAGAAAACTACGGATCTCAGTAACCGATGTAGGTCGGGACCACTGCTGAACAGCCTCAATCTTCTTCGGGTCCACACAAATGCCGTCTCTCGTAACCACGTGACCCAAGAATCCGACGCTGTCCAGCCAGAATGCACACTTGGAGAACTTTGCGAACAGCTGGTGCTCCCTCAGGGTCTGTAACGTAATCTGCAAGTGCTGCTCGTGCTCTTCTCTGTTCCGGGAGTACACCAAGATATCGTCGATAAACACGATGATGAACAAGTCAAGACACGGCCTGAATGTACGGTTCATCAAATCCATGAATGCTGCTGGGGCGTTGGTGAGTCCGAACGACATCACCAAAAACTCATAGTGGCCGTAGCGCGTGCGGAAAGCTGTCCTCGGTATATCCTCCTGTCGAACTCGCAGCTGATGGTATCTTGATCGCAAGTCGATCCTCGAAAAATACCCCACACCCTGAAGCTGGTCGAACAAATCATCAATGCGCGGCAACGGATATATGTTCCGAACGGTAACTTTGTTCAGCTGGCGGTAGTCGATACATAAGCGCAAACTTCCATCCTTCTTCTTGACAAACAGGACCGGAGCACCCCACGGAGAAACACTAGGTCGAATAAGCCCCTTATCTAACAAATCCTGCAGCTGATCCTTCAGCTCTCGAAGCTCTGCCGGGGCCATCCGATAAGGCGGTATAGAAATAGGCCCCGAGCCGGGAATCAAATCAATGCAGAACTCAACATCGCGCTCAGGCGGTAGCCTAGGTAGCTCATCAGGGAAAACATCAGGGAACTCACAAACTACCGGGACCCGGTCCAACGGAACCTCTGCAGCTCGAGTATCATAAATACACGCTAAGAATCCCTGACATCCCTTCCGCAAGAGCTGACCAGCGCGAAGAGACGAAATTAAGCTGGGAAGGGTGACACTGCGGTCTCCCTGAATAACAAGGACTGGCTCTCCCGGAAATCTAAATATGACTGCCTTCTCACGGCAGTCCACCGAAGCATAACAAGTGGCTAGCCAATCCATGCCCAGAAGCACATCAAAGTCCAACATATCGAGGAGAATCAAATCAACTGATGAATCCCTCTCCCCGATACGAATGGAACACAAACGAAATACAAACCGAGCGACAAACGACTCGCCTACCGGAGTACTAACAACAAGCGGATGATCTAACGACGACGACTCACGGCCCAACATCGGTGCAAAGTGTGTAGAGACGTACGAATGTGTGGAACCTGGGTCGAATAATACCCGGGCGTCGAAAGAACAAACTGGCAAGCTACCTGTCACAACGGCATTGGATGCCTGCACATCCTGCGGTGTCAAAGCAAATACTCGAGCCTGTCCTCCACCGATAGCGGGCTGACCTCGACCTCGGCCTCTGCCTCCTCGTTCTCTCTGAACAGGACCGCTGCGTCCACGGCCTCTGGGTGCACCTAACTGGCGTGGAGCATCGCCTGTGGTAGGAAGTAGGGCTCTCTGAGGAGGGGGTGGTGATGGTGGTAGGGTCACATGCGGAACTGTCGCTGCTCCCTGTCGCCTCGCCGGACAGTCTCTGACAAGATGGTGCAAACTCCCGCACCCAAAACACCCTGGCGACGGCTGCTGCCCCTGGGGATAAGAACCATATAACTGTCCCCGCCCAAATCCTCTGCCAGGCCTATCTCTCGGAAAGAATCTGGCGCGCTGCCTCTGAGACGGTACATCGGTGCGAATCCTCTTCGGCCCAGAAACGGCCGAAGTCTGTGATATGCGTGCCTCCATCCGCAATGCCGTGTCCATAGCAGCTGAATAAGTGTCGTAGTGCTGGGCGCCAATGGCAAGATATAGCTGGGCATCAAGTCCCTGTACGAACCTCTTCACCATCTTCTCCTCGGTATCCACCAAATACTGAGCATATCGGGATAACTGTGCAAACTGGATGTCATACTCAGACACCGTCATCCCAGGTGTCTTGACTAAGGCCTCGAAACTGCGAGCTCTGGCGTCACGAATGCTCTCTGGAAGGAAACGAGCTAGAAAGACCGCTGTAAACTCGGCCCAAGTCATAGGCGGTAGACCTGCAGCTCGACCTCTCAAGACTGACTCCCACCATGTCTGCGCGAGACCCTCTAGTCGGAAACTCACAAGCTCTACCCATCGATCATCCGAACATCTCAGCGAACGACAGATCCTGGCTAAACTGTCAAGGAACGTCTGTGGGTCCTCCGCTGCCTCGGTGCCGGTGAATACTGGAGGTCTCAGCCTCATGAAATCCTGTAGTGAAACCGGGATGGTCACGGTGGTAGTAGTAGGAGCAGGTATCATGGTCGTCTGTGATGTAGTAGGTACGTCATCCGGTCTCGGTGTACGACTGGCTGCAACTAGGGATCCTACCATCTGACGTAGCTCCTGCATGCCTCCCATCATCTGTCGCAACTCCTCCATACCAGTCTCGAGCCTATCCATACGGCCTGGGGAAGGTGGATCGGTCTGTCCCTGCGGCGTAGGCATACCACCCTGCTCAGTCCTAGTCTCGGACGAGCCAGCTCGAATCTCGTCTCTGGCGGCAGCCCTCTGTGCCCTCGTAGCCTTCGGCGGCATAGTGGCTGTTACAGGAAAAGGGGTAATAAGAACAATGCAATAGGATCATAGGATACACGGAATTGAAGAAGGAATTTTCAAGCAAGTATATCCTAAAGTCACTTAGGCGGAGTACCGTATCGCAAGTATGCCGCGGACATACGCACGCTACGTTACCCTGCTTAAGTCACTTACTCTATCTACCAAGGGTCATCCTACACTCAAAAAGGTAAAACCTATCGCTCTGATACCAACTTTGTCACGACCCGCAGGGTACGGAACGTGACTGGCACTTAAGTTTACGAAACGTCTAAAGACGTCCGTAAAATAAGTAAGCCAAAGCCCAGAAAACAAAACCAATTAAGCAAAAGAGTGAAGAAAACCCAATCAATTGAAAGCGAGTTTATCAAATAAGTCATGTAAAACCCTTTTTAAAAACAATACCAATTTTTCCGAAAATTTCGGCAGAATCTCCTTTGTAAATACTGGCCCCTAAAATGGGTACAACAAAATATATATGAATCCAACAAAATAGGGCATCCCCAAGCGGGAGCTAGCTCTTCGCCACAAGGCGGTCATAAATCCCACGCAATATAAAATGACAACAAGCAAAATAATCATAATGAAGCATAAGAAAAACAGCATGTCGACTCAAGTGAGCTCGACCCCAAAATACAGCATAAAAGTCTACAAATCTCACAGTCTCATCTCTAGGTCAATATACAATAATGCTGGTAGATACAGTAGATGGAGTGCACTAGATACAAAGAATATACAAGGTGGTACAAAAATAATGATATAACCCACCTAAGAGCAAAACCTCGAGTCCAGGCAAAGGAGGCAAAAGAACAAGTGCGCCCGCCGCTACTGTACTGACGGGGCGGACCTGCAAAAGGCTGTGGCACAACGGGGGTGAGTTGCCAACTCGTGAGTAATAAATAACACCTACAAAGGCTATCGTACGCATGCACACAAGCATCCTAGCATCTAAAATACAGGTATGACTGGATGCACTAGCAGGTGTGTATACAACATCAGTGTACGAATATGTATGCAACATGAATATCTGAGGTCTCAATAGGTATATATAAGAAACATTTTATCTCTTTTTGTTTTTGAAACTCTTTTAGAATGCCAGCATAATATTCAAAGAATCGACGAGAACCGGTGTCCAGCAACGATACCCAAAAGCTGTCTCAAATCTCATAAATCCATGTCATAGTGTCTCTGGCCTCAGCCATCCGGCTGACCCAGCTCAATATCAAAATCTCATCATCTCGCGGCCACGGTCGGTATCCTCTGGATATCCGCCGTGCCAAACAGTCACCGGTAGGTAATCCGTCCCCTGCCAGGCCCAACGTCAACACCACATTCCTCTTGCCCCGGGGTACCTTACCGGGCCCACCATGTACCCGTGACGGTTCCTCCACTCCTCGACACGGATCTCGAAAACCACAGCAAACTCATGGTGGACGACACTTTACATCACTAGAAAACCGCAGTTACATATTTTAAAAACATAATAAGTTTAGAAATTTTGCGGCTTTCCCCCGAAATCCAGAAATATCATAAAATCTCAAGAAATCCTCATAAGTGCATATATCAATGGTGATGAATGGATATGATATCAATAATTAAGCTACGATGTATGATTAATAGACTAGGCATGAACAAATAATATGATGAGGTACATGCATATGAATAGCAATCCTACGGTTTCATTTTAAGGAATTAAAGACAATAGCACAGGTTTAAGCATCAATTAGTAAAAGGTTTCAAATTATAGGTTATCTAGTGTGGTGGCATGGCAATTACCAGGGTGTGTGTGTAAGCATGAATAGTGCTCGTGCTGCATAAAGAAAACCCTGGCAATGGTGCAGGTGTCCTATAAAATGGTTTCGCATATGTATGTCAATATAATGCATGGATGCAGCAAATAATCATATAAGTATTTCACCCCTAATTACTAACATCACTAAGAATCTTGTAAGTTACTAAAACTATCGGGCGGCTTGCGCCATCCAACGATAGTCCCCCGTAGATGTTACATCTACTCACCGAAATCCCTAGCTAGCTGCGTCCAATCACCGCTTTCCCTTTTCGAGCCGCGTCTGACGCCTCCGCGACCGAACCTGGAATTAACATCAATACCAAACATAAGGTTACATATCAAGAATGACGCAAAACCCAAACGAAAATAGTAACGTTCACAAGCTAGGTACAACGTGCACAAGGTGCGCGGAACACACGCGAAAATCGCAAAAACTGCAAAAAAATCGCCGATTTGGTCACCCGGCAAAACTAAAACCCGACTACTCAAAAATCCGCACCCACGCATCCTAAACGTCATAGGATAACTCAAAAATGTCATCAAGACAACGCAATTAAATCATCACAACACTTTAGTAAAAACTAGTAAGCTAGAATAGCAATTTGGTGCAAACATCGACAAAAGCGGCAAAGTTATCACGGTCCAACACAACCATCAATTCCACACAACTAGTTAGCCACCAAAAACACAAATTTTAATTTATTTACCATGCTACAAAACTCACAATCCATACACAACCCTCTTCTAGATTTTGTTAAATTAGCAAACTTAATGCAATTTCACACAAGTTTAACATAGATTAGGTTAATAGGAAGCCGCTTAAGCAAGGTAACCATATAGGTTAGTTAAGTAACAACTAGATTAATTACAAAACAATTTAATTAACTATCATGGCTTCAAGAACCCTAATTCAATTTTTCAACCATAACCTAAGAAAAAAACTAGATTAGAACTACACTAAATTAACACTACAACAATTTAACTTAAGAAACTTAATCAAAAGAATTTAATTAGCAAGAAATTATACCTCAACTATAGATCTAGCAAGAATAATTTGCCTCCAAAGATGCCATTTTTCTCCAAGATTTAAACCAATTTGGGCTTGAAAAGAGGTAGAATAAGGTTTTGTGTTGAATTTGTGAAGAAAATTGTTGATTTTTGATGGATATTGTGAAGAAATTTGATGTGAAAAGAGAGGAAAAAATATTGGGACAGAAGTAGGAGGTGCTCTCGGCCTTGAGGGAATGGGGGAGAATGGTGTGGTGTTGTAGAAATTTTTTCCAAGGTCAAAGCCAACCATTCCCAAGTACAACATACTTACAAATTAATATAATTTAATCCATTCACATATCTTAATGCTCACAAGAGTGAAGACCCAAAAAAAAAAGAAAGAGAGAAGTTCCTGCTGTGGTGGGCCGGCCAAGGGTGAGGGAAAAGTGAGAGAGAGTGCACAAAAAAAAAAATTATGCAAAAAGACCCCCTACAAGTCAAAAATTGCAAGTTTAAGATTAAATTCAATAAATTTCGTTTCCTATAATAAAAATTAGTTAAAAATCAAAATAAAATACTAAAAATTTATGTTACAACTGGATTTTAATTATCATAATTTTAAAGATTAAAATTAGTCCCGAAAAATTTGTATTTATCGCTAATTTAATGTATTTTCTTACCGGCTTAAAATAATATTAAAAAATTGAAAAATTAGGGAAAATTTTTAAACGACCAGAATTTCATAAGTAACTCATTAGCTACTAAAAATAAGCAATTACCTATCCATTTTAGGTATAATTAGCCCTAAACTGCAAAATAACAAAAAAGACGGTTTTCGGAAAAATACCGAATTTTCACCGATTTTCAGGAAAACACCAAAACGACTTTTCAAGACGCTACAATCTTCCCCCCTTAAAGAAATTCGGTCCCCGAATTTAAAAATATAATTACGCGTACCTTCAAAGAGATGGGAATATTTCCTCCTCATCTCGCACTCGGTCTCCCAGGTGACCTCCTCGCTGCTCGGGCTACGCCAAAGGACCTTGACAGTTGGTATAATCTTCGACCTCAACTTCTTCACCTGCCGATCCAAGATGGCCACCGGCTGCTCTGCAAAAGAAAGGTCGCGCTCTAGCTGGACTGTCGGGTGCTGAATCGCATGCGAAGGGTCGTGGAGGTACTTGCGGAGCATCGAAACATGGAAGACGGGGTGAACATCGGGAAAGCTGGGAGGAAGAGCCAAACGATATGCAACAGCGCCAACCCGCTCGAGGATCTCGAAGGGACCTACGAATCTAGGGCTAAGCTTCCCCTTTCGCCCAAAATGCATCACGCCCTTCATCGGAGAGACCCTCAGAAAAACATGGTCGCCAACTGCAAACTCTAATCTGCGACGGCGTCTGTCTGCATAGGATTTCTGTCTGCTCTGAGCTGCCCTCATCCGGTCTCGAATCAACTGTATCTTTGCTGTCTTCTCCTCAATAAGCTGCGGCCCCAAAATGCTGCTCTCGCTGAGCTCTGTCCAACAGACGGACGATCTGCATCTCCTCCCATACAATGCCTCGAAAGGTGCTATCTGAATAGTATCCTGGAAGCTGTTGTTGTAGGAGAACTCCGCTAGAAGTAAATGACGATCCCAGCTACCACCAAAGTCTAAAACGCACGCTCTGAGCATGTCCTCGAGAGTCTGAATGGTCCGCTCTGACTGTCCGTCGGTCTGCGGATGAAACGCTGTGCTGAAGCTCAAACGAGTGCCCAAAGCCTCCTGAAGTCTCTGCCAAAGTCGGCTCGTAAACTGAGTGCCTCGATCTGACACGATACAAGTCGGTACGCCATGTAGTCGCACGATCTCGTCAATATAGAGCTGAGCATACTGAGCGAAGCTGAAAGTCGTCTTCACTGGCAGGAAGTGAGCCTCTTTCGTCAATCTATCCACGATCACCCAGATGGAGTCGTACCCTCGACTGGTCCTGGGTAGACCCACAACGAAGTCCATCGAAATCTGATCCCATTTCCACTCCGGAATGGGTAACAGCTGTAGCTCTCCTGCGGGCCTCTGGTGCTCGGCCTTGACTTGCTGACAAGTCAGGCATCTCGAAACGAACTCCGCAATGTCCCTCTTCATCCCGTCCCACCAGTAGGTCTCTCTCATATCATGGTACATCTTGGTGGAACCGGGGTGGACACTATACACTGATCGGTGTGCCTCCTCAAGAATGTCGCACCGCAATCCATCAGCATCTGGTACGCACAGTCTAGATCCATATCGTAAAATCCCCTGATCGTCAATCACGAACTCGGAAAATCTGCCCTGTCCCATCTGTGCCATGATCTCTGAGCAACGGTCGTCACTGCGCTGTGCCTCATATATACGGTCAAGCAACTGTGGGCGTGCATGAACATGCGCGAGCTGTCCCCCTGTCTGAGTGAACTCGAACTCAACTCGGCTGTCGCATAACATCCGCCAATCTGCTGACGACTGCCTCTGCACTGCGCGCAAAAAGGATAGACTACCCCCGGGCCTCCTACTCAACGCATCTGCCACCACATTCGCCTTGCCTGGGTGATATAAGATCTCGCAGTCGTAGTCTTTCACCAACTCCATCCAACGACGCTGTCTGAGGTTCAGGTCTCGCTGCTGAAATATGTACTTTAAGCTCTTGTGATCGGTGAATATCTGACACGACTCACCGTATAGGTAATGTCTCCAAATCTTCAGTGCAAAGACCACTGCAGCCATCTCCAAATCATGAGTGGGGTAGTTCTGTTCATGCTTCTTCAACTGCCGAGAAGCATAAGCGATCACCCGGCCATGCTGCATCAATACGCATCCTAATCCCACTCGCGAAGCATCACAGTAGACCACGAATCCGCCTGATCCCGAAGGCAAAGATAATACCGGTGCCGTAGTCAAACAAGTCCGTAGCTGCTGAAAACTGCGCTCGCACTCCTCTGTCCAAACGAAAGGAACTCCCTTCCGGGTCAAACCGGTCAACGGTGCAGCTATACGGGAGAAATCCTGAACAAAACGCCTGTAGTAGCCTGCCAGGCCTAGAAAACTACGGATCTCAGTAACCGATGTAGGTCGGGGCCACTGCTGAACAGCCTCAATCTTCTTCGGGTCCACACAAATGCCGTCTCTCGTAACCACGTGACCCAAGAATCCGACGCTGTCCAGCCAGAATGCACACTTGGAGAACTTTGCGAACAGCTGGTGCTCCCTCAGGGTCTGTAACGTAATCTGCAAGTGCTGCTCGTGCTCTTCTCTGCTCCGGGAGTACACCAAGATATCGTCGATAAACACGATGATGAACAAGTCAAGACACGGCCTGAATGTACGGTTCATCAAATCCATGAATGCTGCTGGGGCGTTGGTGAGTCCGAACGACATCACCAAAAACTCATAGTGGCCGTAGCGCGTGCGGAAAGCTGTCCTCGGTATATCCTCCTGTCGAACTCGCAGCTGATGGTATCTTGATCGCAAGTCGATCCTCGAAAAATACCCCGCACCCTGAAGCTGGTCGAACAAATCATCAATGCGCGGCAACGGATATATGTTCCGAACGGTAACTTTGTTCAGCTGGCGGTAGTCGATACATAAGCGCAAACTTCCATCCTTCTTCTTGACAAACAGGACCGGAGCACCCCACGGAGAAACACTAGGTCGAATAAGCCCCTTATCTAACAAATCCTGCAGCTGATCCTTCAGCTCTCGAAGCTCTGCCGGGGCCATCCGATAAGGCGGTATAGAAATAGGCCCCGAGCCGGGAATCAAATCAATGCAGAACTCAACATCGCGCTCAGGCGGTAGCCTAGGTAGCTCATCAGGGAAAACATCAGGGAACTCACAAACTACCGAGACCCGGTCCAACGGAACCTCTGCAGCTCGAGTATCACAAATACACGCTAAGAATCCCTGACATCCCTTCCGCAAGAGCTGACCAGCGCGAAGAGACGAAATTAAGCTGGGAAGGGTGACACTGCGGTCTCCCTGAATAACAAGGACTGGCTCTCCCGGAAATCTAAATATGACTGCCTTCTCACGGCAGTCCACCGAAGCATAACAAGTGGCTAGCCAATCCATGCCCAGAAGCACATCAAAGTCCAACATATCGAGGAGAATCAAATCAACTGATGAATCCCTCTCCCCGATACGAATGGAACACAAACGAAATACAAACCGAGCGACAAACGACTCGCCTACCGGAGTACTAACAACAAGCGGATGATCTAACGACGACGACTCACGGCCCAACATCGGTGCAAAGTGTGTAGAGACGTACGAATGTGTGGAACCTGGGTCGAATAATACCCGGGCGTCGAAAGAACAAACTGGCAAGGTACCTGTCACAACGGCATTGGATGCCTGCACATCCTGCGGTGTCAAAGCAAATACTCGAGCCTGTCCTCCACCGATAGCGGGCTGACCTCGACCTCGGCCTCTGCCTCCTCGTTCTCTCTGAACAGGACCGCTGCGTCCACGGCCTCTGGGTGCACCTAACTGGCGTGGAGCATCGCCTGTGGTAGGAAGTAGGGCTCTCTGAGGAGGGGGTGGTGATGGTGGTAGGGTCACATGCGGAACTGTCGCTGCTCCCTGTCGCCTCGCCGGACAGTCTCTGACAAGATGGTGCAAACTCCCGCACCCAAAACACCCTGGCGACGGCTGCTGCCCCTGGGGATAAGAACCATATAACTGTCCCCGCCCAAATCCTCTGCCAGGCCTATCTCTCGGAAAGAATCTGGCGCGCTGCCTCTGAGACGGTACATCGGTGCGAATCCTCTTCGGCCCAGAAACGGCCGAAGTCTGTGATATGCGTGCCTCCATCCGCAATGCCGTGTCCATAGCAGCTGAATAAGTGTCGTAGTGCTGGGCGCCAATGGCAAGATATAGCTGGGCATCAAGTCCCTGTACGAACCTCTTCACCATCTTCTCCTCAGTATCCACCAAATACTGAGCATATCGGGATAACTGTGTAAACTGGATGTCATACTCAGACACCGTCATCCCAGGTGTCTTGACTAAGGCCTCGAAACTGCGAGCTCTGGCGTCACGAATGCTCTCTGGAAGGAAACGAGCTAGAAAGACCGCTGTAAACTCGGCCCAAGTCATAGGCGGTAGACCTGCAGCTCGACCTCTCAAGACTGACTCCCACCATGTCTGCGCGAGACCCTCTAGTCGGAAACTCGCAAGCTCTACCCATCGATCATCCGAACATCTCAGCGAACGACAGATCCTGGCTAAACTGTCAAGGAACGTCTGTGGGTCCTCCGCTGCCTCGGTGCCGGTGAATACTGGAGGTCTCAGCCTCATGAAATCCTGTAGTGAAACCGGGATGGTCACGGTGGTAGTAGTAGGAGCAGGTATCATGGTCGTCTGTGATGTAGTAGGTACGTCATCCGGTCTCGGTGTACGACTGGCTGCAACTAGGGATCCTACCATCTGACGTAGCTCCTGCATGCCTCCCATCATCTGTCGCAACTCCTCCATACCAGTCTCGAGCCTATCCATACGGCCTGGGGAAGGTGGATCGGTCTGTCCCTGCGGCGTAGGCATACCACCCTGCTCAGTCCTAGTCTCGGACGAGCCAGCTCGAATCTCGTCTCTGGCGGCAGCCCTCTGTGCCCTCGTAGCCTTCGGCGGCATAGTGGCTGTTACAGGAAAAGGGGTAATAAGAACAATGCAATAGGATCATAGGATACACGGAATTGAAGAAGGAATTTTCAAGCAAGTATATCCTAAAGTCACTTAGGCGGAGTACCGTATCGCAAGTATGCCGCGGACATACGCACGCTACGTTACCCTGCTTAAGTCACTTACTCTATCTACCAAGGGTCATCCTACACTCAAAAAGGTAAAACCTATCGCTCTGATACCAACTTTGTCACGACCCGCAGGGTACGGAACGTGACTGGCACTTAAGTTTACGAAACGTCTAAAGACGTCCGTAAAATAAGTAAGCCAAAGCCCAGAAAACAAAACCAATTAAGCAAAAAAGTGAAGAAAACCCAATCAATTGAAAGTGAGTTTATCAAATAAGTCATGTAAAACCCTTTTTAAAAACAATACCAATTTTTCCGAAAATTTCGGCAGAATCTCCTTTGTAAATACTGGCCCCCAAAATGGGTACAACAAAATATATATGAATCCAACAAAATAGGGCATCCCCAAGCGGGAGCTAGCTCTTCGCCACAAGGCGGTCATAAATCCCACGCAATATAAAATGACAACAAGCAAAATAATCATAATGAAGCATAAGAAAAACAGCATGTCGACTCAAGTGAGCTCGACCCCAAAATACAGCATAAAAGTCTACAAATCTCACAGTCTCATCTCTAGGTCAATATACAATAATGCTGGTAGATACAGTAGATGGAGTGCACTAGATACAAAGAATATACAAGGTGGTACAAAAATAATGATATAACCCACCTAAGAGCAAAACCTCGAGTCCAGGCAAAGGAGGCAAAAGAACAAGTGCGCCCGCCGCTACTGTACTGACGGGGCGGACCTGCAAAAGGCTGTGGCACAACGGGGGTGAGTTGCCAACTCGTGAGTAATAAATAACACCTACAAAGGCTATCGTATGCATGCACACAAGCATCCTAGCATCTAAAATACAGGTATGACTGGATGCACTAGCAGGTGTGTATACAACATCAGTGTACGAATATGTATGCAACATGAATATCTGAGGTCTCAATAGGTATATATAAGAAACATTTTATCTCTTTTTGTTTTTGAAACTCTTTTAGAATGCCAGCATAATATTCAAAGAATCGACGAGAACCGGTGTCCAGCAACGACACCCAAAAGCTGTCTCAAATCTCATAAATCCATGTCATAGTGTCTCTGGCCTCAGCCATCCGGCTGACCCAGCTCAATATCAAAATCTCATCATCTCGCGGCCACGGTCGGTATCCTCTGGATATCCGCCGTGCCAAACAGTCACCGGTAGGTAATCCGTCCCCTGCCAGGCCCAACGTCAACACCACATTCCTCTTGCCCCGGGGTACCTTACCGGGCCCACCATGTACCCGTGACGGTTCCTCCACTCCTCGACACGGATCTCGAAAACCACAGCAAACTCATGGTGGACGACACTTTACATCACTAGAAAACCGCAGTTACATATTTTAAAAACATAATAAGTTTAGAAATTTTGCGGCTTTCCCCCGAAATCCAGAAATATCATAAAATCTCAAGAAATCCTCATAAGTGCATATATCAATGGTGATGAATGGATATGATATCAATAATTAAGCTACGATGTATGATTAATAGACTAGGCATGAACAAATAATATGATGAGGTACATGCATATGAATAGCAATCCTACGGTTTCATTTTAAGGAATTAAAGACAATAGCACAGGTTTAAGCATCAATTAGTAAAAGGTTTCAAATTATAGGTTATCTAGTGTGGTGGCATGGCAATTACCAGGGTGTGTGTGTAAGCATGAATAGTGCTCGTGCTGCATAAAGAAAACCCTGGCAATGGTGCAGGTGTCCTATAAAATGGTTTCGCATATGTATGTCAATATAATGCATGGATGCAGCAAATAATCATATAAGTATTTCACCCCTAATTACTAACATCACTAAGAATCTTGTAAGTTACTAAAACTATCGGGCGGCTTGCGCCATCCAACGATAGTCCCCCGTAGATGTTACATCTACTCACCGAAATCCCTAGCTAGCTGCGTCCAATCACCGCTTTCCCTTTTCGAGCCGCGTCTGACGCCTCCGCGACCGAACCTGGAATTAACATCAATACCAAACATAAGGTTACATATCAAGAATGACGCAAAACCCAAACGAAAATACTAACGTTCACAAGCTAGGTACAACGTGCACAAGGTGCGCGGAACACACGCGAAAATCGCAAAAACTGCAAAAAAATCGCCGATTTGGTCGCCCGGCAAAACTAAAACCCGACTACTCAAAAATCCGCACTCACGCATCCTAAACGTCATAGGATAACTCAAAAATGTCATCAAGACAACGCAATTAAATCATCACAACACTTTAGTAAAAACTAGTAAGCTAGAATAGCAATTTGGTGCAAACATCGACAAAAGCGGCAAAGTTATCACGGTCCAACACAACCATCAATTCCACACAACTAGTTAGCCACCAAAAACACAAATTTTAACTTATTTACCATGCTACAAAACTCACAATCCATACACAACCCTCTTCTAGATTTTGGTAAATTAGCAAACTTAATGCAATTTCACACAAGTTTAACATAGATTAGGTTAATAGGAAGCCGCTTAAGCAAGGTAACCATATAGGTTAGTTAAGTAACAACTAGATTAATTACAAAACAATTTAATTAACTATCATGGCTTCAAGAACCCTAATTCAATTTTTCAACCATAACCTAAGAAAAAAACTAGATTAGAACTACACTAAATTAACACTGCAACAATTTAACTTAAGAAACTTAATCAAAAGAATTTAATTAGCAAGAAATTATACCTCAACTATAGATCTAGCAAGAATAATTTGCCTCCAAAGATGCCATTTTTCTCCAAGATTTAAACCAATTTGGGCTTGAAAAGAGGTAGAATAAGGTTTTGTGTTGAATTTGTGAAGAAAATTGTTGATTTTTGATGGATATTGTGAAGAAATTTGATGTGAAAAGAGAGGAAAAAATATTGGGACAGAAGTAGGAGGTGCTCTCGGCCTTGAGGAAATGGGGGAGAATGGTGTGGTGTTGTGGAAATTTTTTCCAAGGTCAAAGCCAACCATTCCCAAGTACAACATACTTACAAATTAATATAATTTAATCCATTCACATATCATAATGCTCACAAGAGTGAAGACCCAAAAAAAAAAAGAAAGAGAGAAGTTCCTGCTGTGGTGGGCCGGCCAAGGGTGAGGGAAAAGTGAGAGAGAGTGCACAAAAAAAAATTTTATGCAAAAAGACCCCCTACAAGTCAAAAATTGCAAGTTTAAGCTTAAATTCAATAAATTTCGTTTCCTATAATAAAAATTAGTTAAAAATCAAAATAAAATACTAAAAATTTATGTTACAACTGGATTTTAATTATCATAATTTTAAAGATTAAAATTAGTCCCGAAAAATTTGTATTTATCGCTAATTTAATGTATTTTCTTACCGGCTTAAAATAATATTAAAAAATTGAAAAATTAGGGAAAATTTTTAAACGACCAGAATTTCATAAGTAACTCATTAGCTACTAAAAATAAGCAATTACCTATCCATTTTAGGTATAATTAGCCCTAAACTGCAAAATAACAAAAAAGACGGTTTTCAGAAAAATACCGAATTTTCACCGATTTTCAGGAAAACACCAAAACGACTTTTCAAGACGCTACACACAGGCATTGTCTTTACCCTCAGTAGAGGGACGGTATGTTGGAAGAGTTCCAAGCTAGATACCATGGTAAACTAGACGATAAAGTCTCGATACATCACTACCAACGATACTACCAAAGAGGCAGTCTATGTGTATATAAGTTCATGAGATGAACTTTGTTCCTACCATTGTGTGACAATGGAGTTATGGCTTATGCCATTTAGTTTAGGGTGTTTGCTTCACTAATTTCACCATTAGTGAAGAGGTAGCATGAGCTTGAGTCTCCTCGACGTAGATCATCTTCACTCTCGAAGACATTGAGCAACCTCGTTCATTTCTTCAAGTGAACCCTTTCAAGAGTCCGGGAGTTCACTACATGCAGCGAAGGGACTACTACACGGAGTTTTAGAAGTGAAGGACCGGTCTACAAAGGTAGTATTCCTCATTCACTTAGATGTAAAGTAGTTTACATATGTTTTCGTCGCATTTTCTAGTAAAGATTCTAGGGTTAGGGTTAGCTAGAACGGCAAATTTTTGAAATTGGCATGGACGATGCCTTCCGAAACCTTGCTACCGTGCTAGGAAACCCAACATAAAAAAACCCCAAAAAATTGAAAAAAAAAATCAAAAACATAAAAACTTTTTCATGTTAGCTAACGGGGGGGTACTTAGACTCGAAGTCTCACAGTTCGGTTGATAAGATAGAAATAACTATATCTTTTTCGAGAGAGTGAAAACCCGAAAGATAGCCCTCCTTTGTGTTTAACCATAGCCGATATACGTCTTTTATAACACATTACACGTGTCATATGTGTTTGAGAATTTGATGAAAGTCTGACATGTCTGAAAAACTTTTAAAAATTGATAAACATCTTTAGGATCAAACAGGTTTTTTCTGAGTTAAGTAATATCAAGAATAGTTCATAAAGTAAGATGAATATGAAGGGTATTATTGAGGTTTTAATATGAAGCTTGTTGGAGTAATTACACGCCTTATCCACATCATAACGTCTTCGGATTAAAAAGAAAAGCTGGCTATATCGCCGTTTTCACTGAGTTAAGAATATTTTAAAATGAGTCTTTTGTTTTGTGGCCTTGGTAACTTGGGTAATTAAGTCCTTGGGGTGTCTACACACCTAATGCCCTAAAACCATCTGGTTTGGGAGTCATTGATCCAAAACTCGCTAAGTTTCCAATCATCAAATAAAACAAGCTAAACAAGTGTTCTCTCCGAGTTAAAGTCCTCATGGTTCTTTGTGGGAGAATAATCTTGGCAGAGACAAGTTTTCTATTAAAACAATTTTTTCAAAAAGATATGAAGGTTTATATTTATAAAAACGTTTTGCACGATAACTTGGGTGTGTATGAACAAAAACAAGTAAAAGGTAGGAGTGAAGAATAAGACTTAGGTTCTCTGTTAAAAACGATATATATTCTGACTTGAAACCTAACTTAAGAACAAAAACTTGAGAAAATCTGAACTCCTTTTCAAACTCGTGCGATCATTTAGAAGTTTATCCTGGTCTGTACTTATGACATGATGACCCTAATCAAGTTCTTAAAAACTTATGGACACTATCCACACAATCACGTAAAGACGCGTATAAGCTTAAGTTAAATAAATTGTGAGGAGTGAAAAGTAAGGTTTAACGTTTCTGACTTGGATGATAGAACTTCTAACTTTGATCTCTAACTTAAGATTAGAATCAACAGTTTCTCCACGAAGCTAACTTGACTGGATTTTGTGGGTGTAATCCGCTAAAAATCGTCAGGAGACAACACTCCTCCTACTAGGGACACCTAAAGGTTTAACGGCTTGTTGCATGTGCTCAGTGCAACCGCGTTCCCTGTGAAAGTGAGGCTAGGATTTTTTTTGTTTTGCTCGGGACGAGCAAAAGATAAGTTTAGGAGTATTTGTTCATCACAGAAAACTGCATTTTAATACCACTCATTCATTATCTATTTTTTTATTTATCGGTACTATTAAACAGTGTCTGCTCAGTAAATACAGATTACAGGTATTCGTGATAAAATACTGGAAACACACTCAATATCACGGATACAACATTTGGGAGCCGACACTGCAATCAGAACAGAAAACCAACCGATATTCAAAGAGCTCTTTTGCAAATAATCATGTGTACACATTTTTGGTCCAACACAACACAAGTGTGCACATAGCTTTTTGGTTCTTAGACCTAGGTGGAGGCTGCCCATGGCACATGTGAGCACAAGTGGGCATGAGTGTTAAATGCTAAAAGCTTTGATGTGATGTATGGCATCATGTTCCCTCCAAATCTCTGAATGCAAACCAGGCTTAAACAGATAAATCAAACAGCATCAGAGTGATTGTGGAGAGCACACATATCCATCATACCAATCCGAGCCTCAATGCTCGGATTTAAACTGGCGGGCCCCCCCATAATTTCGGCGACGCCGGCCCCACTAGCTCCTTTTGCCCCATTTTTCTTCTGGTCATTTCTTAGGGTCACATCAGTCCATCTATATTGTTTGTTTATTCTGGAGTTGAGCCTATAAATACCAGAACAGATATTGAGCAAGAAGGTGCATAGATATTATACCTTTTTTCCATTTTTGTTTAGTTTTGGTTTAGCTTGAGAGTTGAGTGGGTTTCAACTTGGTTTCTTCTTCTTCCCTCTTGAAACTTTCTTTTTTAGAGCTTCATTATGGAGGTTGAACAAGTTACCAATATCTTGTACCTAAACTTCTTCAAGTGCTAATAATATTGTTGTTTCTTTGTTTACTTATTTCTTTTTCTTATTTTCTTTTCTTTTTATCATGCTTACCTAATCACTTTGGTGGTGGTAATGGTAAGGAAGTGAGATGAAAGGCTTTGCCTTCCTCCTCCTCTTGTTTATGTTTAATTTGCTTAACATGATTATAACTTAAGCATTGTTTCATATATTGATGTGATGTGGTATTTTGAAATCATGGTTACTTTGTAATCTCTTCATATACTATATTCACTCCCCTTCCCCATTTCACAATGTTTAAGTTAAAATCAATTTGGTGTTAAATTTGCTAAGTTTGGATACGGTATTTTGTGACCAAGTGCTTGACAAACCCTCGATTTTCATATACCATATACTATCACAAATGCTTAGAAAAGTTAACACTAAAACAAATTGCTCTCACTCGCTACTTTGTGTTTTTGATGTTGACGTATGCTTGCTAGCCCTTGTGCTTAGTGTTGATACCTCAAGCTTGGACATACAAATGGTAAGTGAACAATACAGACTCATTTCGTGTTTTAAGTCGAGATCTGGGAACATGATGATTTGTACTCCACAACCGCCTTGAAAAGTCATGCTTCATGCCGGAATCGACACAAGGACGGATAACTCATGATCAAGGGAGCGTCGAAGGAATCGTCGCGATTCGACCATCCGAGCCAAAGCCACGGCCATTTCTTCCTTAACTTGTTTTCTTTGTTTTCGTATTCTTTATTTTTGTGACAAACCAACCAATTCATTATTTGTTGAACCTTAAACAACAAAACCTAGTACACAATTCCCTGCGGATCGACCCGTACCTGCCGGCTTGCTAGAACGCACCATGCACTTACAGTTTATAAATTTTAAAACGAGGCCGAGCTCATATGCGCATCCATTTCCTTAAAAACGATTCCATTTCTAAAATATACGCGTTTGCGCGCGTGGGCAAAGTCCCAACAGCCGTGGTGGTGGTAGAGGTATTATGTGAGGCCAGTTGTTCAGGTCTTATTTACCGGGTCAGCAGCCATCGCCAGGATGTTGTCGGTGTGGGAGTCTGTATCATCTTGTCAGAAATTGTACTGTGAGGTGTCAGGGCAAGACAACAGTTCCACAGATTGCCTTACCACCTTCACCTCCTCCTCCGAGAGCTTTACCTCCTACACCTGTTGTTGCTCCATACTGTGCAGATGCTCCTAGAGGCCGTGGGCATGGCAGTCCGGTCCTGAGAGGACGAGGTTGCAGAGGCAGAGGACAGCCGGCTACTGGTGGGGGACTGACCTGAGTGTTCTCTTTGACTCCTCATGATGCACAGGCATCCAATGCCGTTGTGAAAGGTACTCTCCCAGTATGTTCTTTCGACATGCGGGTATTATTTGACCCAGGTTCCACGCATTCTTACGTATCTGCTCACTTTGCACCGAGGTTGGGCCGAGAGTCGTCTTTGCAAGATCAGCCGCTTGTTGTTATTACTCCCGTAAGTGAGTCTTTTGTCGCTCAATATATGTTTCGATCGTGTTCTATTCGTAGCGGGAAGAGGGATTCTTCTGTTTATTTGATTCTCCTCGATATGTTAGACTTCGACGTTCTTCTGGGCATAGACTGGCTAGCCACTTGTTATGCGTCCGTGGACTGCCGTGAGAAGGCGGTCAGATTTAGTTTTCCGGGTGAGCCAGTTCTTGTTATTCAAGGAGATCGTAGTGCCACCCTTCCCAGCTTGATTTCTTCCCTTCGCACTAGTCAGCTCTTGAGGAAAGGATGTCAGGGATTTTTGGCGTATGTTCATGATGCTGGAGCCGTAGAGGTCCCGTTGGACCAGGTCCCGATTGTGAGGGAATTTCCCGATGTCTTTCCTGACGGGTTGCCTGGATTGCCGCCAGAGCGCGATATCGAGTTCTGCATTGACTTGATCCCCGGCACGGGGCCTATTTCTATACTGCCTTATCGGATGGCCCTGGCGGAGCTTAAAGAGCTGAATGATCAGTTGCAAGATTTGCAGGATAAAGGGCTTATTCATCCGAGTGTGTCACCTTAGGGAGACCATGTCCTATTCATTAAGAAGAAGGACAGTAGTATGCGATTATGCATCGATTATCGTTAGTTGAATCGAGTAACTATGTGGAACAGATATCCCCTACCTCGTATTGACGATTTGTTTGATCAGCTCCAGGGTGCGGGGCATTTCTCGAAGAATGACTTACGGTCAGGTTATCATCAGTTGCGGGTTCGGAAGGATGACATTACAAAGACTTCTTTTCGCATGCGCTACGGGCATTATGAATTTTTTGTGATGTCGTTCGGGCTCACCAATGCCCCAGCAACATTTATGGATTTGATGAACCGTATTTTCAGGCCGTTTCTTGATCAGTTTATTATTGTGTTCATTGATGATATTCTAGTATACTCCCGAAGCCGAGAGGAGCATGAGCAGCATCTGAAGATCACATTGCATACTTTGAGGGAGCACTAGCTGTTCGCTAAATTCTCTAAGTGCAACTTCTGGCTGAACAGCGTCGATTTCTTGGGTCACGTGGTTACGAGAGATGGCATACGTGTGGACCCAAAGAAGATCGAGATCGTTCAGTACTGGCCCAGACCTGTATCAGTGCCGAAGGTTCGCAGCTTTTTGGGTTTGGCCGGATACTACCGACGCTTTGTTCAGGATTTTTCTCGTATCGCTGCACCGCTGACCGGATTGACCCGGAAGGGAGTTCCTTTTCTTTGGACCGAGGCATGCGAGCAGAGTTTTCAGCAGTTGAAGACTCGTTTGACGAGTGCACCAGTTTTATCCTTGCTATTAGGTTCAGGCGGTATTGTTGTTTATTGTGATGCTTCTCGAGTAGGTTTAGGCTGTGTGTTGATGCAGCACGGTAGGGTCGTCGCCTACGCTTCTCGGCAGTTGAATAAGAATGAGCAGAACTATCCCACCATGACTTAGAGATGACCGCGGTGGTCTTTGCACTTAAGATTTTGAGGCATTACTTATACGGTGAGTCATGCCAGATATTTACGGACCACAAGAGCTTAAAGTACATCTTCCAGCAGCGGGATCTGAATTTGAGACAGTGTCGTTGGATGGAGCTTGTGAAGGACTATGACTGCGAGATTCTTTATCATCCGGGCAAGGCGAATGTTGTGGCAGATGCTTTGAGTCAGAGGCCCAGAGGTAGTTTGTCTTGTGTGAGTGCAGTCCAGAAACAGTCTCCCACATATTGGCATATTCTATGTAACAGCCGAGTACAGTTCGAGTTTACATCGACCGGAGGACAGCTTGCTCATGTCCGCGTCCATCCACAGTTACTTGATCGTATTCATGAGGCACAGTCCGGCGATGCTCGTTTATCAGAGATCATGGAGTAGGTTTAACAGAGTAGAGATTCAGAGTTCGTGATCGATGACCAGGGAGTGCTACGATTCAGGACTCAAGTGTGTGTGCCAGATTCCGAGGGGATGAGACGCGAGATTTTAGAGGAAGCGTATCAGTCAGCATATAGTGTTCATCCGGATTCCACCAAGATATACCATGACTTGAGAGATGTCTACTGGTGGGAAGGGATGAAGAGAGATGTCACAGATTTCGTTTCGAGATGCCTGACTTGCCAGCAAGTCAAGATCAAGCATCAGAGGCCAGTAGGAGAATTACAACCTTTGTCCATTCTGGAGTGGAAGTGGGAGCTGATCTCTATGGATTTTATCGTGGATCTACCTAGGACCAGTCGAGGATATGACTCTATTTGGGTGATCGTAAACCGATTGATGAAAGCGGCTCACTTTCTATCAGTAAAGACCACTTTCGGATTCGCTCAGTATGCACAGATATATGTTGATGAGATTGTATGACTACACGGCATTCCGACTTGCATTGTGTCCGACAGAAGCACCCAGTTCACCGACTGAATATAGCAGAAACTTCAGGAGGCTTTAGGAACCCAATTGAGTTTCAGTACAGCTTTCCATCCACAGACCGATGGTCAGTCAAAGTGGACCATAGAAACTCTTGAGGATATGCTCAGAGACTGCGTTCTAGATTTCGGTGGCAGTTGGGATCGTCACTTGCCCTTGATAAAGTTCTCCTACAATAACAACTTCCAGGAGATGATTCAGATGGCACCCTTCGAGGCTCTATATGGGAGGAGATGTCGATCACCAGTTTGTTGGACAGAGCTCAGTGAAAGCAGTGTTTTGGGACCACAGCTTATGCAGGAGACGACAAAGAAGATCCAGTTGATTCGGGACAGGATGAGAGCGGCCCAGAGCATGCAGAAATCTTATGCTGATAGACATCATCGCAAACTTGAGTTCGCCGTGGGTGATCATGTTTTCTAGCGGGTTTCGCCGATGAAGAGCATGATGAGGTTCGGGAAGAAAGGGAAGCTTAATCCCAGATACGTTGGTCCCTTCGAGATTCTCGAGTAAGTCGGTGCAGTTGCTTATCGTTTGGCTCTTCCACCCAGCTTCCCAGATGTTCACCCCGTGTTTCATGTATCGATGCTCCGCAAGTACCTTCATGATCTATCTCATGCGATTCAGCATCAAACAATCCAGCTGGAGCGCGATCTCTTTTTCACCGAGCAACCGGTAGTCATTCTAGATCGGCAGGTGAAGAAACTGAGGTCCAAGGTCATACTGTCCGTAAAGGTTCTTTGGCGTGGCCCGAAAAGCGAAGAGGTCATTTGGGAAACCGAAAACAAGATGCGCATCAGTTTCCCCATCTTTTCGAAGGTACGCGTAGCTAGATTTTTAAATTCGGGGACCGAATTTCTTTAAGGGGGGATGATTGTAATGCTTTAAAAAAATTCGTTTAGGTTAATTGTATGATAATTAGTAATACAACTCGTGTTTTCCGCAAAACCTAGTTATAATTATTTTTCCACATAAATATAATTATACCTATTTTAATTATGTAATTACTTATGTATGGGTGTTCAACTAGTTACTTATTTAATTTCTAGTTTACTTAATTATTATCCTTATTTGTTTATTTTTAAATATTATTTTAATCTTGCATTTACACAATAAATAAGTGTAATTATTAATTAGTATGGGTTAATACATGGTGCACCATGACACAACTAAAACCCATTTTTTTAGCATGCTCACTTTCAAAAAATCAAGTTGGTTCTAGTTGTATTTTTCATAGAAAAAGATAAAAAGAAATATTTTGAAATAAAATAAAATGAATTAATAATTGTGGTAAGGTTCATTATTGAGGCATGGGTGAAACTTTGACTTGGTCACACCCTCACTCTCTCCCCTCAAAGTCTCGGCCACAGCAGCCATCTTCCCCCCACTTCTTGTTAGTTATATGCATGCCCTAGAGGCCATTACTGTACATGAGATATATATTGTAGTGGATGCTGGGACATATATAGGTAGGACTTTCTTGCTCGACATGATAGTACGCTATCTGGTTGCTCTTTATCTTAACATGTATACTTTCAGTCTCTCTGTTACATGTTGATAAAGCCCTTAGGATTTGTACTCGACTTCCTGGACTATGATGTAGATCATACTAGTGGGGCCTGGGTAGTCCATGAGTACATCCTTCAATGTTCCTAGTCGTGGGAATATCGAGACGGGGCATCGATATTCCAGAGTAGACCAGCGTATAACTTCTCGACCCATGTGATGGGCGATGGATGATCCCATATCCATTGGTGTTTGACATCAGAGACGGTATGCGGGTGCTCAGTGGAGACTGGGTGTACTGAACGGACTCGCCGAGAACTCCCAGATGGTATTATACCTCACGTCAGATGGCAGTTCTCTGGTGACACTGGTACAGCTTGTAGGATTCCTAGGCACTCTCAAGAGGTCTCACGTGGCATCAACCATGCCAATTTCAAATTTTAGGGGTGCCGAGAAACCCTAATACGGATCGTTAACTAGATATATAGGCGAACACATGCAACTAGTTAACAATTTAACTAAAAGAACGGAAATACAACCTTTGTAGATCCGGTCCTCCACCTCCATAGCTCCGCAATGAAGTCTCCTCCCTGTCCAAATCAAATTCCGGGCTCTAGCGTCGGCTTCATCGGAGAAATGGGCGGGCTAGGTCATCGACTACGATGCCGAAGATGATCTACGTCGAGGCATCGCAAGATCAAGCTCCCACTTCACCAAGTCATGAAACTTGTGAAGAAAACACACTCTACTACTTGGCAAGAGGTAGAGGATGAAGAAATAGGAAGTGGGTTCACTTTAGGATTGGATTTCTCACTCATTTTCAAGAGTTGCCATTGATGGAGGAACTTTCTTCAAGTGAAGAAGAAGAAGAAGAAGAAGGAAAGAATATGATAAGTGTTATGAAAAGAATAAATGAATACTTATCATAATCAAACCATGGTCAAGTGTAGAGAATGAATCATGGTTAAGTGGAATGGTTAGGGTTAAGCATGAGACAAAATGGTCACTTGGTCAAAGTCTTCATGAAGCTTCAAGAAAGAAATAAAGAAGAAACCATTTTGTTCATTATGCTTTTTATTTTCCAAAAGAATAAAAGAATAAAAGAATAAGAAATCAAAACCCTAACCATTCATAAAACCATGGTTTATTCTTTACACAAGCTCAAGTAAACATGTATCATCAAACATGATACATCCAAGTGCACAAAAGTATATCACATATACAATGTGCACATCCGAGTGAGAAAATCCATTTAAAGTGAACCGATACTAGTTAACGCAAAGTAATATATCAAATATATAATTATGCATTAAATCATTAAATCAACACTTGATTTAACGATCCGATCATATCGCATATAACCGACTAATATTCAATGTATCGTCTTATCGAATCAATCCTTGATTCGATAAGTAGGTTATATCGCATACAACCATTCGACACATTCTTCGCGAGAATAAAATACGGTATCACATACACGCATTATTCTCGGTCCCGCACATATCTCATATGCGCTCCTATTTCGTTTCGCTTGAGCCAGGAAACCTCTGTGTAGGACTCTAAAGACTCGTCAATACGCCGGCAGCAGGTGATGATCATATCAAACACCCACAAGCCGCAAGCGGTCTGCTAAACGTAACGGCCACCCGGGTATTGAGCGATCAGAAGATCGACGAGCAAGCCCGCTCACACTCCTGTGAATCCAACCAGTAACACTTACCGTACAGTCCGGTCTGATCGTCTGATATGTCGCATATCTTGCCTAGGGGTGGTAAACGTCAGACCCCAAAATCTCGATAGGTCGTGTCGATATGAGGCCTATAACAGTTCGAGAAACTACTGGTAACACTTACCAGTAAATCTCAGCAACCCTGGCCAGGGATTTCCGGTTATAGCCAATCGAACACAGCGCAACATCAACCCCCTATACCGGGAGAGACGAATCCCCTCCTATCGCTCATTGCCTCCATATGACTCGGGACTGTACCCAAAAACCACCGTTTTGCACGCCCTCTTGGACGTGGTAAGATGGAAATCAAAGCACAGTGGGAACCACACAAGACTCTATGACGATCTCGGGTCAACAGACTACTCTGTACCAGTATCACCAGAGAACTGCCACCTGACGTAAGGTATAATACCATCTAGGAGTTCTCGGTAAGTCCGTCCAGTGTACCCAGTCTCCACTGAGCACCCGTATATCATCTCTGATGTCAAACACCAATGGATATGGGATCATCCATCGCCCATCTGTATGGGTCGAGAAGGTATACGGTAGTCTACTCTGGTATATCGATGCCCCGTCTCGATATACCCACGACTAGGGACTTTGAAGGATGTACTTATGGATTACCATGTCCCCACTAGTATGATCTGCATCATAGTCCAGGTAGTCAAGTACACATCCTAAGGGCTTTACCAACATGTAACAGAGAGACAATCAGTGTACACGTTAAGGTAAAGTGCAACCAGATAGCATACTATCATGTCGAGCAAGAAAGTCCTCCCTATATATGTCCAAGCATCCACTACAATATACATCCTATATATAGTAATGGCCTCTAGGGCATACATATAACTAACAATCTCCCACTTGCACTAGGGCCATCTGATAGCAGTGGTTGTAGTATCTCATACTCAACCATCCCATAAAAGTCTCTCTCTGGGAACAGGCCTTTGTGAGTGGATCCGCTGTGTTGTCCTCTGAGTCTACTCTCCTAACCTCGATCGCTTGGAGATCAAGCATCTCCATGATCAGGTGACACTGCCTTAGAATATGTCTGGATCACTGATGGGACCGGCGTTCCTTGGCATAAGCCACAACTCCATTGTCTCACAATGGTAGGAACGTAGTTCATCTCATGAACCAATATACACCCAAACAGCCTCTTTGGTAGCATCTTAAGTAGCGATGTATCCAGCCTTTATCGTCTAGTATGTCACGGTATCTAGCTTGGAACTCTTCCAACATACCGTCCCTTTACTGAGGGTAAAGACAATGCCTGTGACTGACATTCAGTCGTCTTTATCACTCTGGAACACTTCCAGTGATTCTCCCTAGGATCAACTGATACCATCTCACTACAACTAGTGAGTGTCCTAATATCCAACTAGATCTATCTCATAGATCCAAATTCCAGGATTTAGTAGGTATCACTTTGATCTTATGTGGAGAATCAGTGTGATAAGCGGAGATTGAACGAGCGTAGCATAGGAAACTCCTTCCCTATCAAGAGTATGTCATCCACGTACTCTACGAGGATCATCACCATACTCCCTACTACCTTTTTGTATATACAAGGTTCATCTACCATTTTGATGATGTCAAACTGTTTGACTAACACATCAAAACAGATGTTCCATCTCCGCGATATCTGCTTTATCCTATAAAGCATCTTGCACACGTTTCCGCTGCTCCCACTGTCTACGAAGCCCTCTGGCTGTGTACTTATAGACGTTCTCTTCTAAAATATCATTTAGAAAAGCAGTCATGGCACCCAACCGCCAGATATCGTAGTCATGGTACGTTGCCGTGGAAAGTAGGATCTGAATGGACTTAAGCATAGATACTGGAAAAAGGTTTCATCATTATCCACGCCTGGTCAATGACGAAAACCTTTAACAAGTCTAGCTTTGAAAGTCTCAACTTTTCCATCTACACCAAGTAATCTTCTCAAGATATACTTGCTCCTGATAGGGATTTAACCCTTCAGATATAGCAACCAAAGTCCATACTTTGTTGGTGTATAAGGATTCCATCTCAGATCAATAAACATCCAGCCATTCTTACAGAGTCTTACTCTAGATGGCCAGCTCGAAGCTAGTTGGGTCATCATCTCATGATGCAATCCTCGCTCCCACTGTCATAGAGAAACAGAAGTATCTCTCTGGTGGGTGAGAAACCCTACTAGATCGGCGGAGAGGCTGAGGTTCGTTGGAATCTACTGAATCCTTTGGTTCTATCAAATCATCAGCTGCAGTTTGTATAGCTGGAACCTTTCCAGTTCTACATAACTAGCCTTGCCTCGAGCTTGTCCAGATTTTGCTTTTCAGACATAGGCTGGACAACCCCAAATCTTAACTAACTTAAGATATGGGCTCTTCCCTTATCATATCTCATATGAAATGGTAGGCAACTGATTTGATTTGAACCCTATTCAATAGGTATGCAGCTTCTCAAGTGCATAACTCCCAGAAGGAAATAGGTAACTCAGTAGTACTCATCATAGAGCACACCTTATCATATAGGGTGTGACTGCTCCGCCCCGATATACCATCATGCCATGGTGTATACGGAGGAGTAATGCTGAGAGAGAATCTCATTCTCCTTTAGAATAGTCCAGGAATTCCGTGCTCAAGTATTCTCCTCCTTGATCACATCAAAGGACATAATACTTATACCCTTTTTGGTTCTCTACTTCTAACTTATATTCTATGAATATCTCAAAAGGTTCGGACTTGTGTTTCAACAAGAACATATGTCTGAATCTAAAGAGATTATCAGAGAATGTAATGAAGTACAAAGAACCGGTCTTGGCATGTGTAGACAGGGGACCTTACATACATCAACATGTATCATCCCAAGAGTTCACTAACTCTTTCTCTGTTTCCAATAAACAGAGCTGGTGTCATTATATCTTTGTGACATGACTGGCAAGTTTCATAAGATGTAAATTCAAACGGATTTAAATATCCATCTTTATGCAACTTAGCTAGTCGTGTCTCATTGATGTGACCCAGTCTACAATGCCACAAGAAGGATTCGTTCAGTTCTGAACTCTTCCTCTTGTGTGTGTTCTGTATACTAAGAACTGTAGTTTGATTTAGAACATCAATGCTTTTAGATAACGTGCCTGAACCGATCAACTTTTGATATAGGAAATGTTCAAAACATTATCCAACTATACAAAATTTTATCATTTCTTTACTAATAAAGAGATAGATATGATTTTGTATATCAGGTTCGATATCTAATAACATTCGTTCAAAATCAATGTATTTGGAATACAGGGTGATAGTGACCAACAGACTTGGCTGCAACACTTGCCCCGTTTTCTGTCTCATGAAACTTATCACCCGTTCTCAGTTCTCTACCTTTCTGTAGCCTTATGTAACAGTTTACATATCTGGGATCCTGATCCGGTATCATATACCCAGGATGCGGAGGATACTGAGAAACAGTTCTTTGTAACGAACACACCCGAAGACAGCATGCACTCTCTTCGTTTGGGCGGCACGGGAATTCTGGTAATCCCTAATTTCCTGCTCTGTCTTATAACAATTATAAGTGGGAGCGGGACAAACGTTCCCCAGCTCAGTATAACAAGTGGGTTCGGTCAATATTCCGTATTATTATCTTGATTAAGGCGTGATATGGTCGCTACCTGGAGAGTGAGAGAAGAAAACACTCGGCGTATGCTCTTGCAAGATCAGATTGGTTATTATTTTATCTAATCAGGATGGCTCCCACTGCTTTTTATCAAATCTTCCTTCAAACCTTAAAAGGAAAGACTAGCCGGGATTAATTACACACTACAAGTTCGCCAATCTTTCAGTCAGGCCAGTGTTGGTACTTTGAGGGAGGTCCCCCGTGCTTTCGCACGAACCTAATTAATGTAAACCTCGTTTTCCCAGAGGTGTAACCTCGTTAACACCTTTCTAGACACCTACTTGATCGACTAATTGTAATGTGTAAAACTCTCCCAGGAGTAACTCTTACTCGCAGCGGGTATCGGGATTCAACTATCTCATAGAAGGTATGCAATCTCATTGCAAATTTCAACACTTGAAATTCCCGATAATATTTTGCCCCTAGCAGCTATATGACCTTAACATAGTCAACAAATCATAAGTGCTAGTCAAGTTCAACCCGTCATTTCCCGATTGAATTAAACCCACCCGCACGACACTTAACATAGTCAACAAAGTCGCACGACTACCTTAATCCAATCGCATCATATGCTTATGCAGATAAGCACTAATTAGCTACCGCACAGTACGCCTTAACATAGTCAACAAACGTAGCACGAATACTAACTAGTACTTATCTGAAATGACGGAGGGCTACGATAGGTTTTTCTGAAAACCTATTGCGTAATGAACTTGATATCGTTGTAGAATCAAATGATTTTAAAAATGGAGTGCTTTTGAGGCTTTTCTAGTTTTGCTAAAGGAGTCACTCCCGGTGAAGGGATCGTCGGTCCTTTCCTCGTCGAATGAGGTGCGGGATATATCACATATATCACTGTGCAAAGCAAAAACTTTTAAAAGCAATCAAAAAACAAACCGAGTATGTAGCATCTGCCAGTTATTGCTAAAGGAGTCACTCCCGGTGAAGGGATCTCGGTCCTTTCCTCATCGAATAAGGTGCAGGATATATTACATATACCGCTGTGCAAAGCAAAGAACTGTAGCTACCTGTTTTATTTTTGAAATTCGATTCTACAACATCTTTAGGTTTCTTTTCTTTCATTAATCACATTAATGAAGTCCCATCATTTAAGTACCTAAACATCACAGATAAATACGACGTACACTTATGCCATCCGCATTCGCCTCGATGTCCCCTCGTGCACCGTTAGGTTAGGTGACTAACGGCAGAGCGGGACAGGGCTAGCGCGGGTGTAAAACATAACGTCTATATAATATATCATATATACTATATACAGTATCTATCACAGAACATCACATGATCACATCACAGATATCGCAGCAGAAGAATCATATGAAATATTGGATATACTAGGACGTCCGTGTTTTCAATACGAGCCAGTATAAAACACGGATTCCACGGTCGTGATGAATAGCCAAACCCACACCCTTAGACCCCTACGAGAGTGGCAAGCAACCCTACCAATTCTAGAGTTAGGAGACCCAGACTCGACTCCTCGAGTTGGTCTCCTACTGGACTCCAGAACCCGGTTACTTGTGCTCCCCTCCTTGGGTCTAACCTAGTGCGGAAAAGTAAATAATATACAAAGGGTGACATCTTCCGCAACCTGGAAGTGCCCCAAATAAAAGAATATTACATATAAGTTTTTACATGAATGAAAATAAAAAACACTTATCTCACATAAAAAACCCCGGCTATTCAAACACGACGATCCAATATAACATATCCAGCAACACATAACATCACATGTCATCAACGTAAGTAAATATGCCCATGCCAATTGTCGTTGACATATAGCAACGAAACCGGCGATATCATATATTACACTTACGGTCACAGAAAAGAAAGTGTAAAACTACAACAGTTGGAATCCACAACCCCTTTAGACATCGCATGCCTAATCAAATGAATTCCTTAGACATCGCATGCCTAACAATTATAAACCCCGCATTTTAGTCTCTAAATCGAAAACACTTTTCAATACCAAGTCGGGTAATTCAACAAGATTCCCGACATCCTGATCGAATGCTCGTCGCAAACTTCAGTAGACGGCTGCACCCCCGATACCGTCGACGAAGTGCACCAAGGCGGAACACCGCTACCGCGAGCACCCAGACGGATGCTTTCGGCAACGGGGTTCTCCTACAGTCACTTGGTCGGGGCTATGGAGTGAGGCTGTCTATTAAGTTTACCCGGCGAGTATCCGTGTACGCTACGTGATTGCGACGGACTTTTGATCACATCAAAATTCCGTGGCAACCGATCAAGTGAGACTAAACCGCTATGTTTATAACATTCATTCAGTTATCTCATAACTATTTGTGAATTCCAATTATTGTATCACATTCCGGATAAATAGAAAATGTTAAACTTTTCGATCGAACATTCGAACACCCAAGTTTTCCCGATACGGCTCAATACAAGAAATAAGTCTAACAGCATTCAGTTCGTGCCTCAGTACCAACGGTCCAGCCGTAGAAGGGTCAAGCCAACGCCTCACATGTGGCACACCGTACTGCCCCAAACCCGAAGGTTCAAAGGGCAGTTCAAGACGGTCACATAATCGAGTTAAGGTTTGTTGTCTTCTAGAGGGTCCATCGAGTTACTTGCACTACTTAGAACGTCGTTAAACCACGGAAAAATCCAACACTTGGAAATTTCCCGACAGGGGAAAAATTGGGTATTTATATCCGGTCGAACTTTTTAACATATTCAAAAAATTATCCGGAAAGCCACATAGACAAAGTTAAATAATCCGATCGATTCATCGAGTCCCAATACACCCCAGAAAATTCAACTCATGAATAAATTTTAAAAATTCCCAGAAAATCCAGAACCTAAAAATATAAATTACTGTGCAAAAATAATAAAATAATGTGATAAAGTTGCCGCGGAACCGCCGCACAAGCCATGCTTGTGCCGCGGTTCCGCCGCACTATTGATGACTCAATGGATAATTTTTGCACCGTAATTCTTATATTTCCCTGCTGAATTTTTTAGCAATTTTTAATCTGGAAAAATCCCATTTTTTCAAAAAAGTCCAGAGAGCAAAATACGGGTTAGGGTTTCGGGTCGATCGGGTTTCAAACTTCGTCTACGCATCGCCTAAGGCTCTAGCTAGGCTCTGATACCACTGTATGGTTCCTAGGCACTCTTAAGAGGTCTCACGTGGCATCAACCATGCCAATTTCAAATTTTAGGGGTGCCGAGAAACCCTAATACGGATCATTAACTAGATATATAGGCGAACACATGCAACTAGTTAACAATTTAACTAAAAGAACGGAAATACAACCTTTGTAGATCCGGTCCTCCACCTCCATAGCTCCGCAATGAAGTCTCCTCACTGTCCAAATCAAATTCCGGGCTCTAGCGTCGGCTTCATCGGAGAAATGGGCGGGCTAGGTCATGGACTACGATGCCGAAGATGATCTACGTCGAGGCATCGCAAGATCAAGCTCCCACTTCACCAAGTCATGAAACTTGTGAAGAAAACACACTCTACTACTTGACAAGAGGTAGAGGATGAAGAAATAGGAAGTGGGTTCACTTTAGAATTGGATTTCTCACTCATTTTCAAGAGTTGCCATTGATGGAGGAAGCTTTCTTCAGGTGAAGAAGAAGAAGAAGAAGGAAAGAATATGATAAGTGTTATGAAAAGAATAAATGAATACTGTTAGTTATATGTATGCCCTAGAGGCCATTACTGTACATTGGATGTATATTGTAGTGGATGCTGGGACATATACAGGGAAGACTTTCTTGCTCGACATGATAGTATGCTATCTGGTTGCTCTTTACCTTAACGTGTACACTGTTTGTCTCTCTGTTACATGTTGGTAAAGCCCTTAGGATGTGTACTTGACTATCTGGACTATGATGCGGATCATACTAATGGGGACATGGTAGTCTATAAGTACATCCTTCAAAGTCCCTAGTCGTGGGTGTATCGAGACGGGGCATCGATATACCAGAGTAGACTAGCGTATACCTTCTCGACCCATTCAGATGGGCGATGGATGATCCCATATCCATTGGTGTTTGACATCGGAGATGATATACGGGTGCTCAGTGGAGACTGGGTACACTGGACGGACTCGCCGAGAACTCCCAGATGGTATTATACCTCACGTCAGATGGCAGTTCTCTGGTGACACTGGTACAGAGTAGTCTGTTGACCCGAAATCGTCATAGAGTCTTGTGTGGTTCCCACTGTGCTTTGATTTCCATCTTACCACGTCCAAGAGGGCGTGCAAAACGGTGGTTTTTTGGGTACAGTCCCGAGTCACATGGAGGCAATGAGCGATAGGAGGGGATTCGTCTCTCCCGGTATAGGGGGTTGATGTTGCGCTGTGTTCGATTGGCTATAACAGGAAATCCCTGGCCAGGGTTGCTGAGATTTACTGGTAAGTGTTACCAGTAGTTTCTCGAATAGTTATAGACCTCATATCGACACGACTTATCGAGCTATTGGGGTCTGACGTTTACCACCCCTAGGCAAGATATGCGACATATCAGACGATCAGACCGGACTGTACGGTAGTGTTACTGGTTGGATTCACTAGAGTGTGAGCGGGCTTGCTCGTCGATCTTCAGATCGCTCAATACCCGGGTGGCCGTTACGTTTAGCAGACCGCTTGCGGCTTGTGGGTGTTTGATATGATCATCGCCTGCTGCCGGCGTATTGACGAGTCTTTAGAGTCCTACACAGAGGTTTCCTGGCTCAAGCGAAACGAAATAGGAGCGCATATGAGATATGTGCGGGACCGAAAATAATGCGTGTATGTGATACCGTATTCTATTCTCGCGATGAATGTATCGAATGGTTGTATGCGATATAACCTAGTTATCGAATCGAGGATTGATTCGATAGATCGATACATTGGATATTAGTCGGTTATATGCGATATGACCGGATCGTTAAATCAAGTGTTGATTTAATGATTTAATGCATAATTATATATTTGATATATTACTTTGTATTAACTAGTATCGGTTCACTTTTAATGGATTTTCTCGCTCGGATGTGCACATTGTATATGTGATATACTTTTTGTGCACTTGATTGTATCATGTTTGATGATACATGCTCACTAGGGTTTGTGTGAAGATTAAACCATGGTTGTATATTAGTTAGGGTTATGGTTTTCTTATTTATTTATTTATTTATTCTTATTGGAAAATATTATGCATAAAGAGGAAATGGTGGCTTTCTTTGTTTGTACATTGAAGCTTCATGAAGCTTTGACCTTGTGACCATTTTGTCTTGATGCTTAACCCTAACCCTTCATTCTAACCATGGTTTATTCTCTACACCAAACTATGGTTGCTAAATGATAAGGATTGATTTATTTTCCTTTTTGTAAAATACTTATGATATTCTATCATCTTCTTCCTCTTCTTCTTCTTCATGAAGAAACCTTGCTACATCAATGGCAACTTGAGCAAATGAGTGAGAAATCCAATTCTAAAGTGAACCCACCTCCTATTTCTTCATCCTCTACCTCTTGCCAAGTAGTAGAGTGTGTTTTCTTCACAAGTTTCTTGACTTGGTGAAGTTGGAGCTTGATCTAGTGATGCCTCGACGTAGATCATCTTCGGCATCGACGTCGACGACCTAGCCCGTCCATTCTCCGATGAAGCCGACGCTAGAGCCCGGGGTTCGACTTGGACAGCGAGGAGACTTCATTGCGGAATTATGGAGGTGGAGGACCGGATCTACAAAGGTTGTATTTCCGAATTCTTGTAGTTAAGTGTTAACTAGTTTGTTTTTCGCCTAGAAATCTAGCCAACGATCCGTTCTAAGGTTTCTCGGCACCGTTTAAATTTGAAATTGGCATGGTTGATGCCTTGTGAGACCTCATTAGGGTGCCTAGGAACCCTACAGTGGTATCAGAGACTAGCTAGAGCCTTAGGCGAAGTCTAGACGGAGTTTGAAGTCCGATCGAACCGAAAACTAGAACCCAAAATAGCTCTCTAGACTTTTTCCAAATTCTGGGATTTTTCCACATTAAAAATATGCAGAAAACACATCAGGAATATCTAAGAGTTACAGTGAAATTCGGCGGCCTAATTCAACTATCCCACCGCGGTTCCGCGGCATGAGCAAGGCTCATGCGGCGGTTCCGCGGCCGTACGGCCACAGTATTTAAATTATTTTGCACAGTAATTCTTAGTTTCCAGTGGTGATTTTTCTGGGAATTTTTAATATTTTTTCAAGAGTTGAATTTTCTGGGGTTGTTTTGGGGATTCGGTGTTTCGATCGGAGTATCAGATTTTGTCTATGTGGCTTTCCGGATAAATTTTAGAATATGTTAAAAAGTTCGACCGGATATAAATACCCAATTTTTCTCTTGTCGGGAAATTTCCAAGTGTTGGATTTTTCCGAAGTTTAAAGACGTTCTAAGTAGTGCAAGTAACGCGATGGACCCTCTAGAAGACAACAAACCTTAACTCGATTATGTGACCGTCTTGAACTGCCCTTTGAACCTTCGGGTTTGGGGCAGTACGGCGTGCCACATGTGAGGCGTTGGCTTGACCCTTCTACGGCTGGACCGTTGGTACTGAGGCACGAACTGAATGTTGTTAGACTTGTTTCATGTGTTGATCTGTATCGGGAAAACTTGGGTGTTTGACTGTTCGATCGAAAAGTTTAACATTTTCTATTTATCCGGAATGGGATACAATAATTGGAATTCACAAGAAGTTATGAGATAACTGAATGAATGTTATAAACGTAGCACTTTAGTCTCACTTGATCGGTTGCCACGGAATTTTGATGTGATCAAAAGTCCGTCGCAATCACGTAGCGTACGCGGATACTCGCCGGGTAAACTTAATAGACAGCCTCACTCCATAGCCCCGACCAAGTGACTGTAGGAGAACCCCGTCGCCGAAAGCGTCCGTTCGGGTGCTTGCGGCAGCGGTGTTCCGCCTTCGTGCACTTCGTCGACGGTATCGGGGATGCGGCTGTCTACTAAAGTTTGCGACGAGCATTCGATCAGTCTATCGGGAATCTTGTTGAATTGCCCGACTTGATATTGAAAAGTGTTTTCGATTTTGAGACTAAAATGCGGGGTTTATAATTGTTAGGCATGTGATGTCTAAGGAATTCATTTGATTAGGCATGCGATGTCTGTGCGGATTGCGGATTCCAACTGTTGTAGTTTTACACTTTCTTTTCTGTGACCGTAAGTGTAATATGTGATATCGCCGGTTTCGTTGCTATATGTCAACGACAATTGGGATGCACATATTTACTTACGTTGATGACATGTGATGTTATGTGTTGCTGGATATGTTATATTGGATCGTCGTGTTTGAATAGCCGGGGGGTTTTTATGTGAGATGAGTGTTTTTCATTTTCATTCATGTAAAAATTTGTATGTAATATTCTTTTATTAGGGCACTTCCAGGTTGCGGATGATGTCACCATTTGTATATTATTTACTTTTCTGCACTAGGATAGACCCAAGGAGGAGGGCACAAGTAACCGGGTTCTGGAGTCCAGTGGGAGACCAACTCGAGGAGTCGAGTCCGGGTCTCCTAACTCTAGAATTGGTAGGGTTTCTTGCCGCTCTCGTAGGGGTCTAGGGATGTGGGTTTGGCTATTCATCGCGACCGTGGAATTCGTGTTTTATACTGGCTCGTATTGAAAACACGGACGTCCTAGTATATCCAATATTTCATATGATTCTTCTGCTGCGATATCTGTGATGTGATCATGTGATGTTCTGTGATAGATACAGTATATAGTATATATGATATATTATATAGATGTTACTTATGTTTTACACCCGCGCTAGCCCTGCCCCGCTCTGCCGTTAGTTACCTAACCTAACGGTGCATGAGGAGACATCGAGGCGAATGCGGATGGCATAAGTGTACGTCGTATTTATCTGTGATGTTTAGGTACTTGAATGATGGGACTTCATTAATGTGATTAATGAAATAAAAGAAACCTAAGATGTTGTAGAATCGAATTTCAAAATAAAACAGGTAGCTACAGTTCTTGCTTTGCACAGCGGTATATGTGATATATCCTGCACCTTATTCGATAAGGAAAGGACCGAGATCCCTTCACCGGGAGTGACTCCTTTAGCAATAATTGGCAGATGCTACACACTCGGTTTGTCATTTGATTGCTTTTAAGTGTTTTTGCTTTGCACAGAGGTATATGTGATATATCCTGCACCTCATTCGACGAGGAAAGGACCGACGATCTCTTCACCGGGAGTGACTCCTTTAGCAAAACTAGAAAAGCCTCAAAAACACTCCATTTTAAAATCATTCGATCCTACAACGATATCAAGTTCATTACGCAATAGGTTTTCAGAAAAACCTGTTGTAGCCCTCCGTCATTTCAGATAAGTAGTAGTTAGTATTCGTGCTGCGTTTGTTGGCCTTTGTCAAGGCGCAGTGTGCGGTAGCTAACTGGTGCTTATCTGCTTATGCATATGATGCAGATTGAGTTAGGGTAGTCGTGCGACCTTATTGGCTTTTGTCAAGGGCCGTGCGGGTGGGTTTAATTCAATCAGGAAATGACGGGTTGAACTTGACTAGCATCCTATGGTTTGTTGGCCTTTGTCAAGGTCATAGGAGGTTAGGGGCAAAATATTATCGGGAATTTCAAGTGTTGAAATTTGCAATGAGATTGCATACCTTCTATGAGATAGTTGGATCCCGATACCCGCTGCGAGTAAGAGTTACTCCTGGGAGAGTTTTATACATTACAATTAGCCGATCAAGTAGGTGTCTAGAAAGGTGTCAACAGGGTTACGCCTCTGGGAAAATGAGGTTTACATTAATTAGGTCCGTGCGAAAGCACGGGGCACCTCCCTCAAAGTACCGACACTGGCCTGGCTGAAAGATTGGCGAACTTGTAGTGTGTAATTAATCCCAGCTATTCTTTCCTTTTAGGATTTGAAGGAAGATTTGATAAAAAGCAGTGGGAGCCATCCTGATTAGATAAAATAATAACCAATCTATTCTTGCAAGAGCGCACGCTGAGTGTTTTCTTCTCTCTCTCTCCAAGTAGCGACCATATCACGCCTTAATCAAGATAATAATATGGATGTATTGACCGAACCCGCTTGTTATACTGAGCTGGGGAACGTTGGTCCCGCTCCAACTCATAATTGTTATAAGACAGAGCAGGAAATTGGGGATTACCAGAATTCCCGTGCCGCCTAAACGAAGAGAGTGCATGCTGATGCATCATCTTCGGGTGTGTTCATTACAGAGAACTGTTTCTCAGTATCCTTTACGTCCTGGGTATGTGATACCAGATCAGGATCCCAGATATGTAATCTATTACATAGGGCTACAGATAGGTAGAGAACTGAGAACGGGTGATAAGTTTCATGAGGCAGAAAATAGGGCAAGTGTTGCAGCCAAGTCTGTTGGTCATTGTCACCCTGTATTCCAAATACATTGATTCTGAACGAATGTTATTAGATACCGAACCTGATATACAAAATCATATCACTCTCTTTAATAGTAAAGAAATGATAAAATTTAGTATTGTTGGATAATGTTTTGAACATTTCCTATATTAAAAGTTGATCGGTTCAGGCACGTTATCTAAAAGCATTAATGTTCTAAATCAAACTACAGTTCTTAGTATATGGAACACACAAAAGAGGAAGAGTTCAAAAATGAACGAATCCTTCTTGAGGCATTGTAGACTAGGTCATATCAATGCGACCCGACTAGCTAAAGTTACATGTAGATGTATATTTAAATCAGTTTGAATTTACATCTTGTGAAACTTGCCAGTCATGTCACAAAGATATAATGACACCAACTCTGTTTATTGGAAACAGAGAAAGAGTTAGTGAACTCTTGGGATGATACATGTTGATGTATGTAGGTCCCCTTTCTACATATGCCAAGACTGGTTCTTTGTACTTCGTTACATTCTCTGATAATCTCTCGAGATTCAGACCTATGTTCCTGTTGAAACACAAGTCCGAACCTTTTGAGATATTCACAGAATATAAGTTAGAAGTAGAGAACCAATACGGGTATAAGTATTATGTCCTTTGATGAGATCAAGGAGGAGAATACTTGAGCACGGAAATCCTGGACTTTTCTAAAGGAGAATGAGATTCTCTCTCAGCATTACTCCTCCGTATACACCATAGCACGATGGTATATCGGGACGGAGCAATAGCACCCTATGTGATATGGTGTGCTCTATGATGAGTACTACTGAGTTACCTTTTTCCTTTTGGGAGTTATGCACTTGAGAAGCTGCATACCTATTGAATAGGGTTCAAATCAAATCTGTTACCTACCGCTTCATATGTGATATGGAAAGGGAAGAGCCCATATCTTAAGATGGTTAGGATTTGGGGTTGTCTAGCCTATGTCTAAAAGCAAAATCCGGACAACCTCGAGGCAAGGTCTGTAATATAGAACTGGAAAGGTTCCAGCTATACAAACTGCAGCTGATGATTTGATAGAACCAAAGGATTCAGTAGAGACCAACGAAGCTCAGCCTCTCCGCCGATCTAGTAGGGTTCCTCACCCTCCTGAGAGTTATTTCGGTTTCTCGATGACAGTGGGAGCGAGGATTGCATCATGAGATGATGACCCAACTAGTTTCGAGCTGGCCATCAGGAGTAAGACTCTATAAGAATGGCTGGATGATTAGTGATCTGAGATGGAATCCTTATACACCAACAAAGTATGGACTTTGGTTGCTATATCTGAAGGGTTAAATCCATATCAGGAGCAAGTATATCTTGAGAAGATTACTTGGTGTAGATGAAAAGTTGAGACTTTCAAAGCTAGACTTGTTAAAGGTTTTCGTCATTGACCAGGCGTGGATAATGATGAAACCTTTTTCCAGAATCTATACTTAAGTCCATCCAGATTCTACTTGCCACGGCTACATACCATGACTACGATATCTGGCGGTTGGGTGCCATGACTGCTTTTCTAAACGATGTTTTAGAAGAGAGAGTCTATAATTACACAGCCAGAGGGCTTCGTAGACAGTGGGAGCAGCGGAAATGTGTGCAAGATGCTTTATAGGATAAAACAGGCATCGCGGAGTTGGAACATCTGTTTTGATGGATTAGTCAAAGAAGTTGACATCATCAAAATGGTAGATGAACCTTGTATAAACAAAAAGGTAGTAGGGAGTATGGTGACGATCCTCGTAGAGTACGTGGATGACATACTCTTGATAGGGAAGGAGTTTCCTATGCTACGCTCGATCAATCTCCGCTTATCACTATGATTCTCCATATAGGATTAAACTGATACCTACTAAATCCTGGGTTTTGGATCTAAGAGATAGATCTAAATGGATATTAGGATACTCACTAGTTGTAGTGAGATAGTATCAATCGATCCTGGGGAGAATCACTGGAAGGGTTCCAGGGTGATATAGACGATTGAATATCAGTCACAGGTATTGTCTTTACCCTCAGTGGAGGGACGGTATGTTGGAAGAGTTCCAAGCTAAATACCGTGACATACTAGACGATAAAGGCAGGATACATCGCTACTTAAGATGCTACCAAAGAGGCTGTTTGGGTGTATATTGGTTCATGAGATGAACTATGTTCCTCCCATTGTGTGACAATGGAGTTGTGGCATATGCCAAGGAACGCAGGTCCCATCAGTGACCCAGGCATATTCTGAGGCAGCATCACCTGATCATGGAGATAGTTGATCTCCAGGATGATCGAGGTTTGGAGAGTAGACTCAGAGGACAAACACAGCGGATCCACTCACAAAGGCCTGTTCCCAGAGAGAGACTTTTATGGGATGGTTGAGTATGAGATACTACAACCACTGCTATCAGATGGCCCTAGTGCAAGTGGGAGATTGTTAGTTATATGTATGCCCTAGATACCATTACTGTACATTGGATGTATATTGTAGTGGATGCTGGGACATATATAGGGAAGACTTTCTTGCTCGACATGATAGTATGCTATCTGGTTGCTCTTTACCTTAACGTGTACACTGTTTGTCTCTCTGTTACATGTTGGTAAAGCCCTTAGGATGTGTACTTGACTATCTGGACTATGATGCGGATCATACTAGTGGGGACATGGTAGTCCATAAGTACATCCTTCAAAGTCCCTAGTCGTGGGTGTATCGAGACGGGGCATCGATATACCAGAGTAGACTAGCGTATACCTTCTCGACCCATTCAGATGGGCGATGGATGATCCCATATCCATTGGTGTTTGACATCGGAGATGATATACGGGTGCTCAGTGGAGACTGGGTACACTGGACGGACTCGCCGAGAACTCCCAGATGGTATTATACCTCACGTCAGATGGCAGTTCTCTGGTGACACTGGTACAGAGTAGTCTGATGACCCGAAATCGTCATAGAGTCTTGTGTAGTTCCCACTTTGCTTTGATTTCCATCTTACCACGTCCAAGAGGGCGTGCAAAATGGTGGTTTTTTGGGTACAGTCCCGAGTCACATGGAGGCAATGAGCGATAGGAGGGGATTCGTCTCTCCCGGTATAGGGGGTTGATGTTGCGCTGTGTTCGATTGGCTATAACAGGAAATCCCTGGCCAGGGTTGCTGAGATTTACTGGTAAGTGTTACCAGTAGTTTCTCGAATAGTTATAAACCTCATATCGACACGAATTATCGAGCTATTGGGGTCTGACGTTTACCACCCCTAGGCGAGATATGCGATATATCAGAAGATCAGACCGGACTGTACGGTAGTGTTACTGGTTGGATTCACTGGAGTGTGAGCGGGCTTGCTCGTCGATCTTCAGATCGCTCAATACCCGGGTGGCCGTTACGTTTAGCAGACCGCTTGCGGCTTGTGGGTGTTTGATATGATCATCGCCTGCTGCCGGCGTATTGACGAGTCTTTAGAGTCCTACACAGAGGTTTCCTGGCTCAAGCGAAACGAAATAAGAGCGCATATGAGATATGTGCGGGACCGAGAATAATGCGTGTATGTGATACCGTATTCTATTCTCGCGATGAATGTATCGAATGGTTGTATGCGATATAACCTAGTTATCGAATCGAGGATTGATTCGATAGATCGATACATTGGATATTAGTCGGTTATATGCGATATGACCGGATCGTTAAATCAAGTGTTGATTTAATGATTTAATGCTTAATTATATATTTGATATATTACTTTGCATTAACTAGTATCGGTTCACTTTTAATGGATTTTCTCGCTCGGATGTGCATATTGTATATGTGATATACTTTTTGTGCACTTGATTGTATCATGTTTGATGATACATGCTCACTAGGGTTTGTGTGAAGATTAAACCATGGTTGTATATTAGTTAGGGTTATGGTTTTCTTATTTATTTATTTATTTATTCTTATTGGAAAATATTATGCATAAAGAGGAAATGGTGGCATTCTTTGTATGTACATTGAAGCTTCATGAAGCTTTGACCTTGTGACCATTTTGTCTTGATGCTTAACCCTAACCCTTCATTCTAACCATGGTTTATTCTCTACACCAAACTATGGTTGCTAAATGATAAGGATTGATTTATTTTCCTTTTTGTAAAATACTTATGATATTCTATCATCTTCTTCCTCTTCTTCTTCTTCATGAAGAAACCTTGCTACATCAATGGCAACTTGAGCAAATGAGTGAGAAATCCAATTCTAAAGTGAACCCACCTCCTATTTCTTCATCCTCTACCTCTTGCCAAGTAGTAGAGTGTGTTTTCTTCACAAGTTTCTTGACTTGGTGAAGTTGGAACTTGATCTAGTGATGCCTCGACGTAGATCATCTTCGGCATCGACGTCGACGACCTAGCCCGTCCATTCTCCGATGAAGCCGACGCTAGAGCCCGGGGTTCGACTTGGACAGTGAGGAGACTTCATTGCGGAGCTATGGAGGTGGAGGACCGGATCTACAAAGGTTGTATTTCCGAATTCTTGTAGTTAAGTGTTAACTAGTTTGTTTTTCGCCTAGAAATCTAGCCAACGATCCGTTCTAGGGTTTCTCGGCACCGTTTAAATTTGAAATTGGCATGGTTGATGCCTTGTGAGACCTCATTAGGGTGCCTAGGAACCCTACAAATACTTATCATAATCAAACCATGGTCAAGTGTAGAGAATGAATCATGGTTAAGTGGAATGGTTAGGGTTAAGCATGAGACAAAATGGTCACTTGGTCAAAGTCTTCATGAAGCTTCAAGAAAGAAATAAAGAAGAAACCATTTTGTTCATTATGCTTTTTATTTTCCAAAAGAATAAAAGAATAAGAAATCAAAACCCTAACCATTCATAAAACCATGGTTTATTCTTTACACAAGCTCAAGTAAACATATATCATCAAACATGATACATCCAAGTGCACAAAAGTATATCACATATACAATGTGCACATCCGAGTGAGAAAATCCATTTAAAGTGAACCGATACTAGTTAACGCAAAGTAATATATCAAATATATAATTATGCATTAAATCATTAAATCAACACTTGATTTAACGATCCGATCATATCGCATATAACCGACTAATATTCAATGTATCGTCTTATCGAATCAATCCTTGATTCGATAACTAGGTTATATCGCATACAACCATTCGACACATTCTTCGCGAGAATAAAATACGGTATTACATACACGCATTATTCTCGGTCCCGCACATATCTCATATGCGCTCCTATTTCGTTTCGCTTGAGCCAGGAAACCTCTGTGTAGGACTCTAAAGACTCGTCAATACGCCGGCAGCAGGTGATGATCATATCAAACACCCACAAGCCGCAAGCGGTCTGCTAAACGTAACGGCCACCCGGGTATTGAGCGATCAGAAGATCGACGAGCAAGCCCGCTCACACTCCTGTGAATCCAACCAGTAACACTTACCGTACAGTCCGGTCTGATCGTCTGATATATCGCATATCTTGCCTAGGGGTGGTAAACGTCAGACCCCAAAAGCTCGATAGGTCGTGTCGATATGAGGCCTATAACAGTTCGAGAAACTACTGGTAACACTTACCAGTAAATCTCAGCAACCCTGGCCAGGGATTTCCGGTTATAGCCAATCGAACACAGCGCAACATCAACCCCCTATACCGGGAGAGACGAATCCCCTTCTATCGCTCATTGCCTCCATGTGACTCGGGACTGTACCCAAAAACCACCGTTTTGCACGCCCTCTTGGACGTGGTAAGATGGAAATCAAAGCACAGTGGGAACCACACAAGACTCTATGACGATCTCGGGTCAACAGACTACTCTGTACCAGTGTCACCAGAGAACTGTCATCTGACGTAAGGTATAATACCATCTGGGAGTTCTCGGCGAGTCCGTCCTGTGTACCCAGTCTCCACTGAGCACCCGTATATCATCTCTGATGTCAAACACCAATGGATATGGGATCATCCATCGCCCATCTGTATGGGTCGAGAAGGTATACGCTAGTCTACTCTGGTATATCGATGCCCCGTCTCGATATACCCACGACTAGGGACTTTAAAGGATGTACTTATGGACTACCATGTCCCCACTAGTATGATCCGCATCATAGTCCAGGTAGTCAAGTACACATCCTAAGGGCTTTACCAACATGTAACAGAGAGACAATCAGTGTACACGTTAAGGTAAAGTGCAACCAGATAGCATACTATCATGTCGAGCAAGAAAGTCCTCCCTATATATGTCCAAGCATCCACTACAATATACATCCTATGTATAGTAATGGCCTCTAGGGCATACATATAACTAACACAGCTTAGTCTGTTGACCCAAGATCGTCATAGAGTCTTGTGTGTCTCCCACTGTGCTTTGATTTCCACCCTACTACGGCTCTACTGAGTCGTGCAAACAGGTGGTTTTTTGGTACAGTCCCGATTCACATGGAGGCAATGAGCGATAGGAGGGGATTCGTCTCTCCCGGTATTGGGGGTTGATGTTGCGCTATGCTCGACTGGCCATAACTGGAAATCCCTGGCCAGGGTTGCACTGATTTACTGGTAAGTGTTATCAGCAGTTTCATGCTTGTTATGGACCTTACATCGGCATGACTTATCGAGCTACTGGGGTCTGACGTTTACCACCCCTAGGCGAGATATGCGACATATCAGACGAACAGACCGGACTGTGCGGTAAGTTTTACTGGTTGGATTCGCAGGAGTGTGAGCAGGCTTGCTCGTTGATCTTCTGATCGCTCAATACCCGGGTGGCCGTTACGTTTAGCAGACCGCTTGCGGCTTGTGGGTGTTTGATATGATCATCACCTACTGCCGGCGTATTGACGAGTCTTTAGAGTCCTACACAGGGGTTTCCTGGCTCAAGCGAAACGAAATAGGAGCGCATATGAGATATGTGCGGGACCGAGAATAATACCAGTATGTGATACTGTATTCTATTCTCGCGATTTGTATCATTGGATGGTTATATGAGATATAGCCGGGTTACCGAATCAAGTGTTGATTCGATACATTGATACACTAGATATTAGTCGGTTATATGTAATATGACCGGATCGTTAAATCAAGTGTTGATTTAATGATTTAATGTATAATTATATATTTGATATATTACTTTACATTAACTAGTATTGGTTCACTTAAGATTGATTTTCTCACTAGATTGTACACATTATTTATATGTGATATATGCAAGTGTACATGTTTGTATCATGCTTGATGATACATACAAGTTGTGTGTATGAGACTTGTATCAAGATTAGGTTTAAGATTAGGGTATTGTTTTATCAAGAGATTTAACAAAAGAGTTGAACTTAGTCAAAGTTGTCAAGCTTGAAGAAGCTTGGAGAAACTTTGACAAAGTCCACTCTTTTGTCATTTCTCTTGATATTCTTTAACCTAACCCTTAACCTAAAACCTTGGTTAATTCTCTACATGAGTTAAGTATGAGGGCTTAACTTAACCATGGTGCCATAATTAAAAGGATAAGTTTCATTTGTATTCATTATTATATTTTTATTCTTTCTTCTTTTTCTTCTTCTTCTTCTTCATCAAGAAGAAGAAAGCTTGCTAGCTCCAATGGTGCCATGAGAAAAAGTGTGAGAAAAACAATTCTAAAGTGAGCCCACTTCCTATTTCTTCATCCTCTACTACTTGCCATATAGTATAGGGTGTTCTCTTCACAAAGTTTTTGACCAAGTGAAGGAATAGCTTGAGTTTGAGTCTCCCCGACGTAGATCATCTTCGGCCTCGAAGTCAACGACCTAGCCCGCTTATTTCTCCGATGAAACCAACGCTAGGGTCCGGGATCCCGATGATCGCAGTGAAGGGACGTCAACACGGAGCTTTAGAAGTGAAGGACCGGATCTACAAAGGTTGTATTCCCATTCACTTAGTAGCAAAGTAGTTTGCTTGCTTGTAGTTTCGCCTTACCTCTAGTAAACGATCTTGCATAGAGTTGTTAGGCACATAAAAATTTGATTTTGGCATGGTTGATGCCTTGTAGAACCTCTTGAGTGTGCCTAGGAACCCTACAGTGGTATCAGAGCCTAGCTAGAGCTTTAGGCGAAGTATAGACGAAGTTAGAAACCCGATCGAACCCGGAAACCCTAATCGATACCCTTCTCTGTACAATTTTTGAAACTGTGGAATTTTCCAAATTAAAAATATCCAGAAAATTCAGCAGGGTTTTCTAGGAGTTACTGTGCAGCACGTGCGCCTAAGTCTATCAAAGCGCCGCGGAACCGCGGCATGAGCTTGGCTCGTGCGGCGGTTCCGCGGCCGTACAGTCACAACATTCTTTTTAATTTGCACAGTAATGTCCTTGTATAATTCTTGTGTTTTCTGGGTATTTTTTATTTATACTCAACAGTTGAGTTTTCTGGGTTGTATTGGGAGTTCATCGATTCGATCGAAAGTTTAATTTCGTCTATGTGTTTTTTCCGGGTAATTTTAGAACATGTTGAAAAGTTCGACCGGATATAAATAACTCACTTTTTCCCCTGCCGGGAAATTTCCAAGTGTTGGATTTTTCCGTAGTTTAAGAGCGTTCTAAGTAGTGCAAGTAACGCGATGGACCCTCTAGAAGACAACAAACCTTAACTTGATTATGTGACCGTCTTGAACTGCCTTTTGAACCTTAGGGTTTGGGGCAGTACGGCGTGCTACATGTGAGGCGTTGGCTTGACCCTTCTACGGCTGGACCGTTGGTACCGTGGCATGAAGTGGATGTTTTTAAACTTATTTCATGTGTTGGACTTTTCGGGAAAACTTGGGTGTTTGATTATTCGATCGGAAAGTTTAACATTGCCTATTTATCTGGAATATGATACAATAATTGGAATCAACAACATTTGAATGTTATAAATCTAGCAGTTTAGTCTCACTTGATCGGTTGCCACGGAATTTTGATGTGATCGAAAGTCCGTCGCAATCACGTTGCGTAAGCGGATACTCACCCGGTAAACTTAATAGACAGCCATGCCCCATAGCCCCGACCAAGTGACTGTAGGAGAACCCCGTCGCCAAAAGCATCCGTTCGGGTGTTCGCGGCAGCGGTGTTCCGCCTTAGTGCACTTCGTCGACGGCATCCGGGGGTGCGGCCGTCTACTAAAGTTTGCGACGAGCATTCGTTCAAGATGTCGGGAATCTTGTTGAATTGCCCGACTTGATATTGAAAAGAGTTTTCGATAATGAGACTAAAATGCGGGGTTTGTAATTGTTAGGCATGCGATGTCTAAGGAGGTTGCGGATTCCAACTGTTGTAGTTTTACACTTTTTTTTCTGCGACCGTAAGTGTAATATGTGATATCACCGGTTTCGTTGCTATATGTCAACGACAATTGGGATGGGCAAATTTACTTACGTTGATGGCATGTGATGTTATGTGTTGCTAGATATGTTATATTGGATCGTCGTGTTTGAATAGCCGGGGTTTTTTATGTGAGATGAGTGTTTTTCCTTTTTCATTCATGTAAAATTCATTGTATGTAATATTCTTTTATTGGGGCACTTCCGGGTTGAGGATGATGTCACCATTGTATATTATTTACTTTTCCGCATTAGGATAGACCCAAGGAGGGGAGCACAAGTAACCGGGTTCTAGGGTCCAGTGGGAGACCATCTTGAAGAGTCGAGTCTGGGTCTCCTAACTCTAGAATTGGTAGGGTTGCTTGCCGCTCTCGTAGGGGTCTAGGGGTGTGGGATTGGCTATTCATCACGACCGTGGAATCCGTGTTTTATACAGGCTCAAAATAAAACACGGACGTCCTAGTATATCCAATATTTCATATGATATTTTCTGCTGCGTTATCTGTGATGTGATCATGTGATTTGTTTAGATAGATATTGTATATAGTATATATGATATATTATATAGACATTGCTTATGTTTCACACCCGCGCTAGCCCTGCTTCGCTCTGCCATTAGTTGCCTAACCTAACGGTGCAGACGGGACATCGAGGCGAATGCGGATGGCATAAGCGTACATTATATTTATCTGTGATATTTAGGTGGACTTAAATGATGGGACTTCATTAATGTGATTAATGAAAGAAAATAAACCTAAAAGATGTTGTGGAATCGAATTTCTCAAAAATCAGGTAGCTCTAGTTGTTGCTTTGCATAGCGGTGTTCCTTGTAGAACATCCAGCACCTTATTCGATAAGGAAAGAGCCGACGATCTCTTCACCGGGAGTGACCTCTTTAGCGATAACTAGCAGATGCTACAACCTTCGGTTTGTCTTTTGATTGCTTTTCTAGTTCTTGCTTTTCATAGTGGTATTGTGAATATCGTGCACCTCATTCGACGAGGAAAGAGCGAGATCCCTTCACAGGGAGTGACCTCTTTAGCAAAACTAGCAAAAGCCTCAAAAGCACTCCATTTTAAAAACCATTTGATTCCGCAATGAGTTCAAGTTCAAAGTGTTAAAGGTTTTCTTAAAAACCATCCGCAACCCTCCGTCATTTTAGGAAGTAGAGTACTTAGTATTCGTGCTGTGTTTGTTGACCATAGTCAAGGCACAGTGTACGGTAGCTAAGTGATGTCTTCCTACACCGCATATGATGCGATTAGTTAGGACATGACTTGGCTTTGTTGAACTTAGCCAAGGGTAATGTGGGTGGGTCTAATTAATCACGAAATGACGGGGAGAACTTGACTAGTGCTTATGATTTGTTGACCTTAGCCAAGGTCATAGGTGCTAGGGGTAAAAACCATTATCGGGAGTTTCAAGTGTTGAAATTTGCAATGAGATAGCATACCTTCTATGAGATAGTTGGATCCTGATACCCACTGCGAGTAATTGTTACTTTTGGGAGAGTTTTGCACTTTACAATTAGCCGATCAAGTAGGTGTCTAGAAAGGTGTCAACGGGGTTACGCCCCTGGGAAAACGAGATTTACTTTAATTAGATCCGTACGAAAGCACGGGGAAGCTCCCTCAAAGTACCGGCACTGGCCTGGCTGAAAGATTGGCGAACTTGTAGAGTGTAATTAATCCTGGCTAGTCTTTCCTTTTAAGGTTTGAAAGAAGATTTGATAAAAACAGTAGGAGCCATCCTGATTAGATAAAATATATAACCAATATAATCTTGGAAGAGCGCACGCAGAGTGTTTTCTTCTCTCTCTCTCCAGGTAGCGACCATGTCGCGCCTTAATCAAGATAATAATATGGATGTATTGACCGAACCCGCTTGTTATACTGAGCTGGGGAATGTTGGTCCCGCTCCAACTTATAATTGTTATAAGACAGAGCAGGAATTAGGGGAATACCAGATTTACCGTGCCGCCCAAACGAAGAAAGTGCATCTTCTTCGGGTGTGTTCATTACAAAGAACTGTTTCTCTGTATCCTCTATGTCCTGGGTATTAGATACCGGATCAGGATCCCGCATATGTAATCTGTTACATGGGCTAAATAAAGGTAGAGAACTAAGAACGGGTGATAGGTTTCATGAGACAGAAAATGATACAAGTGTTGCAGCCAAGTCTGTCGGTCACTATCACCCTGTATTTCCAAATACATTGATTCTGAACGAATGTTATTAGATACCGAACCTGATATACAACATCATATCAGTCTCTTTATTTATTAAAGAAGGATATAATTTTGTATTGTTGGATAATGTTTTAAACATTTCCTATATCAATAGTTGATCGGTTCAGGCACGTTATCTAAAAGCATATACATTCTAAATCAAACTACAGTTCTTAGTATACAGAACACACACGAGAAGAAGAGTTCAGAAATGAACGAATTCTTCTTGAGGCATTGTAGACTAGGTCATATCAATGCGACCCGACTAGCTAAGTTACATTTAGATGCATATTTAAATCAGTTTAAATTTACATCTTATGAAACTTGCCAGTCATGTCACAAAGATAAAATGACCATAGCTCCGTTTACTGGAAACAGAGAAAGAGTCAGTGAACTCTTGGGACTAATACATAGTGATGTATAGAGGTCTCCAGTTTACATATGCCAAGACAGGTTCTTTGTACTTCCTTACATTCACTGATGATCTCTCAAGATTCGGACACATGTTCCTGTTGAAACACATGTCTGAAGCTTTTGAGAAATTCAATGAATATAAGTTAGAAGTAGAGAACCAAATATAGGTATAAGTATTATGTCCTATGATGAGATCGGGGAGGAAAATACTTGTGCATGGAATTCTTGGACTATTCTAAAGGAGAATAAGATCCTCTCTCAGTGTTACTCCTGTTAGTTGTATGTATGCCCTAGAGGCCAGTAATGTACAGATGATGTATATTATATTGGATGCTTGGACATATATAGAGAGGACTTTCTTGTTCGATATGATACTATGCTGTCTGGTTACTCTTTATCTTAACATGTATACTTGTCTCTTGATACTGTCTTATAGTTACATGTTGGTAAAGCCCTTAGGATGTGTACTTGACTACCTGGACTATGATGCGGATCATACTAGTGGGGACATGGTAGTCCATAAGTACATCCTTCAAGGTCCCTAGTCGTGGGTGTATCGAGACGGGGCATCGATATACCAGAGTAGACTAGCGTATACGCTTCTCGACCCATGAGATGGGCGATAGATGATCCCATATCCATTGGTGTTTGACATCAGAGATGGTATACGGGTGCTCAGTGGAGACTGGGTACACTGGACGGACTCGCCGAGAACTCCCAGATGGTATTATACCTCACGTTAGATGGCAGTTCTCTGGTGACACTTGTGCAGGTTAGTCTGTAGACCCGAGATCGTCATAAAGTCTTGTGTGATTCCCACTATGCTTTGATTTCCACCTTACCACGTCCATGAGGGCGTGCAAAACGGTGGTTTTTGGGTACAGTCCCGAGTCATATGGAGGCAATGAGCGATAGGAGGGGTTTCATCTCTCCCGGTATTGGGGGTTGATGTTGCGCTGTGCTCGATTGGCCGTAACAGGGAAGTCCCTGGCCAGGGCTGATTTAGAGATTTACTGGTAAGTGTTACCAGTAGTTTCTCGACCCGTTATGAGCCTCACATCGGCACGACTTATCATTTATTGGGGTCTGACGTTTACCACCCCTAGACTTGATATGCGACATATCAGACAAGGAGACCGGACTGTACGGGAAGTGTTGCCGGCAGGCTTTTACAGGAGTTGGAGCGGGCTTGCTTGCTGATCTTCTGATCGCTCAATACCCGGGTAGCCGTTACGTCCAGCTAGTACCGCTGACGGCTTGTGGGTGCGTGATGTGATCATCACCTACTGCCGGCGTATTGACGAGTCTTTAGAGTCCTACACAGAGGTTTTACTGGCTCAGGCAAAACGAAATAGGAGCACGTATGTGATATGTGCGAGACCGAGAATAAATGCGAGTATGTGATACCGTCAATACGATGGATGTTAGCCGATTATATGAGATATGACCGGATTATTGAGTCATGTGTTGATTTAATAATTAAGTGTATAATTGTATATTAGATATACTAATTTACATTTGCTAACACTTGTTCACTTTAGGGTTTTTCTCACATGTACACTACTTTAACATGTATATGATATATGTTAAAATGTGTTATCATATTGTATCATGGTTGATGATGTAAGTCCGCGGCGGCGCCCCGGCCGTCGATCCGACGCCGGAAACGCGGAAACGAAAAACTTTGCAAACTAGCAAACCGGCACCACCGCGCACTTTTATCCCGGATCGGGCCATTAACCTAGCTTCTAGCAAACTACAAGATGGGTAGAGAAGTATACCAAGCGATCCGTGTCCTTCGGTCTTCGTCTCCACTCCGATCTCCCCGCGGAATCTCCGTCCATCACGTCCTCGTCAGAAAGGGCACCACGTAGCCGGATTCTTTTACGGGCTCCCACCTCTGGACCAAGGCAACTCGGGCGCGAAGTTGGCTAGCCGACGCGTCCAAGATTTGCTGTAGAATAGTGTAGTAGCCATTGTCTTTTTGAGGGTTTGAAGTTGCCTTTGGATGGAAGTAGGAATCAAGAACTTTGGAGAGGTGAGAAGGATTTTGTGAGCAAGCCAAATAAGATAATCAAATTTCCCTCATACAAAATGAAACCTCTCTCTCTCCCTCTCCAAGATGTGGCCGCACCCCCCCCCTCCTCAAGAAAATGGTGGAGGAAAAAGCAAGTGGAGAAAAAGAATGATCATGAGACAAAGAAAAATGTCACACCAATTCCTAATCTCAACACATCCAAATCTAATCTCAAAAAAGCAAAGGAAAAGACCAATAAAGAATCTCATCATGAGAGAACAATCATGAAGCCACAAAGTGCAAGAAAACCCCTTCACAAAAAGTAATTTGCACAATTGCAAATTACCTCCTCCATCTAAAAGTCCGGCCGCGAAGGAACAAAGGAAAACCGGCCGGAACGGAATGCAAACTGGCAACTTCAGAAAACTGATCCCGTAATAAATTACAGGAAAACCCCGCTACTGCAAATACATGCCCGCATTTGTATTTCCACTGAACACAAATGCAAAGAGACAAAATCTACACTGTCAAATACTAGGATCCGGCTTAAGCCAAAGCCAGCTAGTAAAAACCGTCCGATCACGATCCGTGCAATACCGCACGTATCTGATCGAACCATGCCATATCCCCATACAGCCTCTACAGCGTTTCGCCCGAAACCTGAGTAACTGTGTGTGGTGGACTCTAAAGACTCGTCAATACTATGGCTGTGGATTTAACCACTAGCACGTCAGAGATATAAGCCATACGTGACGGGCCACCAGCTACTGACCAAAAGGGACGTCGATGAGCGAACTCATCCTGACACCCTACTAAGCCTGTCGGTGACAATATCCGTACAGTCCGGTCCATTTGTCTATGAGTATCGTGTAGGGTTCCTAGGCACTCCCAAGAGGTCTCACAAGGCATCAACCATGCCAATTTCAAATTTTAACGGTGCCGAGAAACCCTAGAACGGATCGTTGGCTAGATATTTAGGCGAAAAAGCAACTAGTTAACAACTTAACTAAGGTTTATACGGAAATACAACCTTTGTAGATCCTATGCTCCACCTCCATAGCTCCGCAACGAAGTCCCCTCGCTGTCCAAATGAATTCCCGGGCTCTAGCGTCGGCTTCGTCGAAGAAATGGCGAGCTAGGTCGTCGATGTCCATGCCGAAGATGATCTACGTCGAGGCATCGCTAGATCAAGCTCCAACTTCACCAAGTGATGAAACTTGTGAAGAAAACACACTCTACTACTTGGCAAGAGGTAGAGGATGAAGAAATAGGAAGTGGGTTCACTTTAGAATTGGATTTCTCACTCATTTCATCAATCCACCATTGATGAAGTGAAGCTTTCTTCATTGAAGAAGATGAAGAAGAAGAAGAATATTGTTATGATAAGTTAATTAAAATAGAAAAGAAAATCAAAACTTATCATAATCCAACCATGGTTATGTGTAGAGACTAAACTCAAGTTAAGTGAATGGTTAGGTTAGGTATGAAGACAAAAATGGTGACTAAGTCAAAGCTTCATGAAGCTTCAACATATATCCAAATTAGCCACCATTTTCCTTTTGCCAAAAATGAATAAATAAACAAATAAATGAATAAGAAATAAAACCCTAACCATTTACTTAACCAAGGTTTAACTCTTTACACAAAACCTAGTAATCTTGCATCATCAAACATGATACAATCAAGTGCACAAAAGTATATCACATATACAATGTGCACACCCGAGTGAGAATATCCATTTAAAGTGAACCAATACTAGTTAATGCAAAGTAATATATCAAATATATAATTATGCATTAAATCATTAAATCAACACTTGATTCAATGATCCGGTCATATCGCATATAACCGACTAGTATCCAATGTATCGGCTTATCGAATCAATCTTCGATTCGATAACTAGATTATATCGCACACAACCACTCGACACATTCATCGCGAGAATGAAATACGGTATCACATACACGCATTATTCTCGGTCCCGCACATATCTCATATGCGCTCCTATTTCGTTTCGCTTGAGCCAGGAAACCTCTGTGTAGGACTCTAAAGACTCGTCAATACGCCGGCAGCAGATGATGATCATATCAAACACCCACAAGCCGCAAGCGGTCTGCTAAACGTAACGGCCACCCGGGTATTGAGCGATCAGAAGATCGACGAGCAAGCCCGCTCACACTCCAGTGAATCCAACAAGTAACACTACCGTACAGTCCGGTCTGATCGTCTGATATGTCGCATATCTCGCCTAGGGGTGGTAAACGTCAGACCCCAATAGCTCGATAAGTCGTGTCGATATGAGGTCTATAACATTTCGAGAAACTACTGGTAACACTTACCAGTATATCTCAGCAACCCTGGCCAGGGATTTCCTGTTATAGCCAATCGAACACAGCGCGACATCAACTCCCTATACCGGGAGAGACGAATCCCCTCCTATCGCTCATTGCCTCCATGTGACTCGGGACTGTACCCAAAAACCACCGTTTTGCATGCCCTCTTGGACGTGGTAAGATGGAAATCAAAGCACAGTGGGAACCACACAAGACTCTATGACGATCTCGGGTCAACAGACTACTCTGTACCAGTGTCACCTGAGAACTGACATCTGACGTAAGGTATAATACCATCTGGGAGTTCTCGGCGAGTCCGTCCAATGTACCCAGTCTCCACTGAGCACCCGTATATCATCTCTGATGTCAAACACCAATGGATATGGGATCATCCATCGCCCATCTGTATGGGTCGAGAAGGTACACGCAAGTCTACTCTGGTATATCGATGCCCCGTCTCGATATATCCACGACTAGGGACTTTGAAGGATGTACTTATGGACTACCATGTCCCCAATAGTATGATCCGCATCATAGTCCAGGTAGTCAAGTACAGATCCTAAGGGCTTTACCAACATGTAACAGGGAGACAATCAGTGTACACGTTAAGGTAAAGATCAACCAGATAGCATACTATCATGTCGAGCAAGAAAGTCCTCCCTATATATGTCCCAGCATCCACTACAATATACATCCTATGTATAGTAATGGCCTCTAGGGCATACATATAACTAACAATCTCCCACTTGCACTAGGGCCATCTGTAGCAGTGGTTATAGTATCTCATACTCAACCATCCCATAAAAGTCTCTCTCTGGGAAAAGGCCTTTGTGAGTGGATCCGCCGTGTTGTCCTCTGAGTCTACTCTCCTTACCTCGATCTCCTTGGAGATCAACCATCTCCATGATCAGGTGATACTGCCTTAGAATATGTCTGGATCACTGATGGGACCGGCGTTCCTTGGCATAAGCCACAACTCTATTGTCTCACAATGGTAGGAACGTAGTTCATCTCATGAACCAATATACACCCAAACAGCCTCTTTGGTAGCATCTTGAGTAGCGATGTATCCAGCCTTTATCGTCTAGTGTGTCACGGTATCTTGTTTGGAACTCTTCCAATATACCGTCCCTTTACTGAGGGTAAAGACAATGCCTGTGACTGACATTCAGTCGTCTTTATCACCCTGGAACCATTCCAGTGATTCTCCCCAGGGTCGATTGATACCATCTCACTACAGCTAGTGAGTATCCTAACATCCATTTAGATCTATCTCATAGATCCAAAATCCAGGATTTAGGAGGTATCACTTTGATCCTATATGGAGAATTATGGTGATAAGCGGAGATTGACGGAGCGTAGCATAGGAAACTCCTTCCCCATCAAGAGTATGTCATCCGCGTACTCTACGAGCATCGTCACCATACTCCCTACTACCTTTTTGTTTATACAAGGTTCATCTACCATTTTGATGATGTCAAACTCTTTGACTAATTCATCAAAACAGATGTTCCAACTCCGCGATGCCTGCTTTATCCTATAAAGCATCTTGCACACGTTTCCGCTGCTCCCACTGTCTACGAAGCCCTCTGGCTGTGTACTTATAGACGCTCTCTTCCAAAATATCATTTAGAAAAGCAGTCATGACACCGAACCACCAGATATCGTAGTCATGGTATGTAGCCGTGGTAAGTAGGATCTGAATGGACTTAAGCATAGCCACTGGAAAAGGCTTCATCATTATCCACGCCTGGTTGATGACGAAAACCCTTAACAAGTCTAGCTTTGAAAGTCTCAACTTTTCCATGTACACCAAGTAATCTTCTCAAGATATACTTGCTCCTGATGGGGATTTAACCCTTCAGATATAGCAACCAAAGTCCATACTTTGTTGGTGTATAAGGATTCCATCTCAGATCGATAAACATCCAGCCATTCTTACAGAGTCTTACTCTCGATGGCCAGCTCGAAACTAGTTGGGTCATCATCTCATGATGCAATCCTCGCTCCCACTGTCATAGAGAAATCGAAGTATCTCCCAGGTGGGTGAGGAACCCTACTAGATCGGCGGAGAGGCTGAGGTTCATTGGTAACTATTGAATCCTTTGGTTCAATCAAATCATCTGCTGTAGTTTGTATAGCTGGAACCTTTCCAGTTCTACATTACAGACCTTGCCTCGAGCTTGTCCGGATTTTGCTTTTTGACGTAGGCCGGACAACCCCAAATCTTAACTAGCTTAAGACATGGGCTCTTCCCATTCCATATCACATATGAAGTGGTAAGCAACTGATTTGATTTGAACCCTGTTCAATAGGTATGCAGCTTCTCAAGCGCATAACTCCCAAAAGGAAATAGGTAACTCAGTAGTACTCATCATAGAGCACACCATATCAAATAGGGTGTATCTGCTCCACCCCGATATACCATCTTGCAATGGTGTATACGGAGGAGTAATGCTGAGAGAGAATCTCATTCTCCTTTAGAATAGTCCAGGAATTCCGTGCTCAAGTATTCTCCTCCTTGATCACATCAAAGGACATAATACTTTTACCCGTTTTTTGGTTCTCTACTTCTAACTTATATTCTGTGAATATCTCAAAAGATTCGGACTTGTGTTTCAACAGGAACATATGACTGAATCTTGAGAGATTATCAGAGAATGTAACGAAGTACAAAGAACCAGTCTTGGCATGTGTAGAAAGGGGACCTACATACATCAACATGTATCATCCTAAGAGTTTACTAACTCTTTCTCTGTTTCCAGTAAACGGAGCTATGGTCATCTTATCTTTGTGACATGACTGGCGAGTTTCACAAGATGTAAATTCAAACTGATTTAAATATGCATCTATATGTAACTCTCGCTAGTCGGGTCACATTGATCTGACCTAGTCTACAATGCCTCAAGAAGAATTCGTTCATTTCTGAACTCTTCCTCTTTTGTGTGTTCAGTATACTAAGAAATGTAGTTTGATTTAGAACATCAATGCTTTTAGATAACGTGCCTGAACCAATCAACTTTTGATATAGGAAATGTTCAAAACATTATCCAACAATACAAAATTTTATCATTTCTTTACTAATAAAGAGATAGATATGATTTTGTATATCAGGTTCGGTATCTAATAACATTCGTTCAGAATCAATGTATTGGTAATACAGAGTGACAGTGACCAACAGACTTGGCTGCAACACTTGCCCCGTTTTCTGTCTCATGAAACTTATCACCCGTTCTCAGTCCTCTACCTTTCTGTAGCCCTATGTAACAGATTACATATCTGGGATCCTGATCTGGTATCACATACCCAGGACATAAAGGATACTGAGAAACAGTTCTCTGTAATGAACACACCCGAAGATGATGGATCATCATGCACTCTCCTCGTTTGGGCGGCACGGGAATTCTGGTAATCCCCAATTTCCTGCTCTGTCTTATAACATTTATAAGTTGGAGCGGGACCAACGTTCCCCAGCTCAGTATAACAAGCGGGTTCGGTCAATAATCCGTATTATTATCTTGATTAAGGCGTGATATGGTCGCTACCAGGAGAGAGAGAGAAGAAAACACTCAGCGTGCGCTCTTGCAAGAATAGATTGGTTATTATTTTATCTAATCAGGATGGCTCCCACTGCTTTTTATCAAATCTTCCTTCAAACCCTAAAAGGAAAGACTAGCCGGGATTAATTACGCACTACAAGTTCGCCAATCTTTCAGCCAGGCCAGTGTCGGTACTTTGAGGGAGGTCCCCCGTGCTTTCGCACGAACCTAATTAATGTAAACCTCGTTTTCCCAGAGGCGTAACCTCGTTAACACCTTTCTAGACACCTACTTGATCGGCTAATTGTAATGTGTAAAACTCTCCCAGGAGTAACTCTTACTCGCAGCGGGTATCGGGATCCAACTATCTCATAGAAGGTATGCAATCTCATTGCAAATTTCAACACTTGAAATTCCCGATAATATTTTGCCCCGAACGATCTATAACCTTGACAAGGTCAACAAACCATAGACCGCAAGTCAAGTTCAACCCGTCATTTCTTGATTGAATCAAACCCACCCGCACGACCCTTGACGCATGCCAAACAACGCCGTACGAATACCCTAATCCAATCGCATCGTATGCTAGCAAATAAGCACTAGTTAGCTACCGTACACTACGCCTTGACGCATGCCAAACAACCGCAGCACGAATACTAACTAGTACTTATCTGAAATGACGGAGGGCTACGACAGGTTTTTCTGAAAACCTATTGCGTAATGAACTTGATATCGTTGTAGAATCAAATGATTTTAAAATGGAGTGCTTTTGAGGCTTTTCTAGTTTTGCTAAAGGAGTCACTCCCGGTGAAGGGATCGTCGGTCCTTTCCTCGTCGAATGAGGTGCGGGATATATCATATATATCACTGTGCAAAGCAAAAACACTTAAAAGCACTCAAAAATCAAACCGAGTGTGTAGCATCTGCCAGTTATTGCTAAAGGAGTCACTCCCGGTGAAGGGATCTCGGTCATTTCCTCATCGAATAAGGTGCAGGATATATCACATATACCTCTGTGCAAAGCAAAAACTGTAGCTACCTGTTTTATTTTGAAATTCGATTCTACAACATCTTAGGTTTCTTTTATTTCATTAATCACATTAATGAAGTCCCATCATTTAAGTACCTAAACATCACAGATAAATACGACGTACACTTATGCCATCCGCATTCGTCTCGATGTCCCCTCGTGCACCGTTAGGTTAGGTAACTAACGGCAGAGCGGGGCAGGGCTAGCGCGGGTGTAAAACATAAGTAACGTCTATATAATATATCATATATACTATATACTGTATCTATCACAGAACATCATATGATCACATCACAGATACCGCAGCAGAAGAATCATATGAAATATTGGATATACGAGGACGTCCGTGTTTTCAATACGAGCCAGTATAAAACACGGATTCCACGGTCGTGATGAATAGCCAAACCCACACCCCTAGACCCCTACGAGAGCGGCAAGCAACCCTATCAATTCTAGAGTTAGGAGACCCGGACTCGACTCCTCGAGTTGGTCTCCCACTGGACTCCAGAACCCGGTTACTTGTGCCCTCCTCCTTGGGTCTATCCTAGTGCGGAAAAGTAAATAATATACAAACGGTGACAACTTCCGCAACCTGGAAGCGCCCCAATAAAAGAATATTACATACAAGTTTTTACATGAATGAAAATGAAAAACACTCATCTCACATAAAAACCCCCGGCTATTCAAACACGACGATCCAATATAACATATCCAGCAACACATAACATCACATGTCATCAACGTAAGTAAATATGCGCATCCCAATTGTCGTTGACATATAGCAACGAAACCGGCGATATCACATATTACACTTACGGTCACAGAAAAGAAAGTGTAAAACTACAACAGTTGGAATCCGCAACCACCTCAGACATCACATGTCTGACCAAATGAATTTCTTAGACATCGCATGCCTAACAATTATAAACCCCGCATTTTAGTCTCAAAATCGAAAACTCTTTTCAATATCAAGTCGGGTAATTCAACAAGATTCCCGACATCCTGATCGAATGCTCGTCGCAAACTTTAGTAGGCGGTCGCACCCCCGATGCCGTCGACGAAGTGCACCAAGGCGGAACACCGCTACCGCGAGCACCTGAACGGATGCTTTCGGCGACGGGGTTCTCCTACAGTCACTTGGTCGGGGCTATGGAGTGAGGCTGTCTATTAAGTTTACCCGGCGAGTATCCGCGTACGCTACGTGATTGCGACGGACTTTTGATCACATCAAAATTCCGTGGCAACCGATCAAGTGAGACTAAAGTGCTATGTTTATAACATTCATTCAGTTATCTCATAACTCATTGTGAATTCCAATTATTGTATCCCATTCCAGATAAATAGAAAATGTTAAACTTTTCGATCGAACAGTCAAACACCCAAGTTTTCCCGATACAGATCAACACATGAAACAAGTCTAACAACATTCAGTTCGTGCCTCAGTACCAACGGTCCAGCCGTAGAAGGGTCAAGCCAACGCCTCACATGTGGCACGCCGTACTGCCCCAAACCCGAAGGTTCAAAGGGCAGTTCAAGACGGTCACATAATCGAGTTAAGGTTTGTTGTCTTCTAGAGGGTCCATTGCGTTACTTGCACTACTTAGAACGTCGTTAAACTACGGAAAAATCCAACACTTGGAAATTTCCCGACAGGGGAAAAATTGGGTATTTATATCCGGCCGAACTTTTTAACATATTCAAAAATTTATCCGGAAGGCCACACAGACAAAATTTGATAATCCGATCGAACATTCGAATCCCCAAAACAATCCCAGAAAATTCAACTCTTGAATAAATATTAAAAATTCCCAGAAAATCCAACACCAGAAAATAGGAATTACTATGCAAACAAAAGAAGCTGACGTCATCAATGGGCCGCGGAACCGCCGCAGAAGCTAGGCTTCTGCCGCGGTTCCGCCGCAGTTTGGACTGTTCATGAGAAAATTTTTGCGCCGTAATTCTTATATTTCCCTGCTGAATTTTTTAGCAATTTTTAATTTGGAAAAATCCCAGTTTTAGAAAAAAGGACAGAGAGCAATTTTGAAATGGGTTTTCGGGTTCGTTCGGGTTTCAAATTGCGTCTAGACTTCGCCAAAGGCTCTAACTTGGCTCTGATACCACTGTAGGGTTCCTAGGCACTCCCAAGAGGTCTCACAAGGCATCAACCATGCCAATTTCAAATTTTAACGGTGCCGAGAAACCCTAGAACGGATCGTTGGCTAGATATTTAGGCGAAAAGGCAACTAGTTAACAACTTAACTAAGGTTTATACGGAAATACAACCTTTGTAGATCCGGTGCTCCACCTCCATAGCTCCGCAACGAAGTCCCCTCGCTGTCTAAATGAATTCCCGGGCTCTAGCGTCGGCTTCGTCGGAGAAATGGCGAGCTAGGTCGTCGATGTCCATGCCGAAGATGATCTACGTCGAGGCATCGCTAGATCAAGCTCCAACTTCACCAAGTGATGAAACTTGTGAAGAAAACACACTCTACTACTTGGCAAGAGGTAGAGGATGAAGAAATAGGAAGTGGGTTCACTTTAGAATTGGATTTCTCACTCATTTCATCAATCCACCATTGATGAAGTGAAGCTTTCTTCATTGAAGAAGATGAAGAAGAAGAAGAATATTGTTATGATAAGTTAATTAAAATAGAAAAGAAAATCAAAACTTATCATAATCCAACCATGGTTATGTGTATAGACTAAACTCAAGTTAAGTGAATGGTTAGGTTAGGTATGAAGACAAAAATGGTGACTAAGTCAAAGCTTCATGAAGCTTCAACATATATCCAAATTAGCCACCATTTTCCTTTTGCCAAAAATGAATAAATAAACAAATAAATGAATAAGAAATAAAACCCTAACCATTTACTTAACCAAGGTTTAACTCTTTACACAAAACCTAGTAATCTTGCATCATCAAACATGATACAATCAAGTGCACAAAAGTATATCACATATACAATGTGCACACCCGAGTGAGAATATCCATTTAAAGTGAACCAATACTAGTTAATGCAAAGTAATATATCAAATATATAATTATGCATTAAATCATTAAATCAATACTTGATTCAATGATCCGGTCATATCGCATATAACCGACTAGTATCCAATGTATCGGCTTATCGAATCAATCTTCGATTCGATAACTAGATTATATCGCACACAACCACTCGACACATTCATCGCGAGAATGAAATACGGTATCACATACACGCATTATTCTCGGTCCCGCACATATCTCATATGCGCTCCTATTTCGTTTCGCTTGAGCCAGGAAACCTCTGTGTAGGACTCTAAAGACTCGTCAATACGCCGGCAGCAGATGATGATCATATCAAACACCCACAAGCCGCAAGCGGTCTGCTAAACGTAACGGCCACCCGGGTATTGAGCGATCAGAAGATCGACGAGCAAGCCCGCTCACACTCCAGTGAATCCAACCAGTAACACTACCGTACAGTCCGGTCTGATCGTCTGATATGTCGCATATCTCGCGTAGGGGTGGTAAACGTCAGACCCCAATAGCTCGATAAGTCGTGTCGATATGAGGTCTATAACATTTCGAGAAACTACTGGTAACACTTACCAGTATATCTCGGCAACCCTGGCCAGGAATTTCCTGTTATAGCCAATCGAACACAGCGCGACATCAACTCCCTATACCGGGAGAGACGAATCCCCTCCTATCGCTCATTGCCTCCATGTGACTCGGGACTGTACCCAAAAACCACCGTTTTGCACGCCCTCTTGGACGTGGTAAGATGGAAATCAAAGCACAGTGGGAACCACACAAGACTCTATGACGATCTCGGGTCAACAGACTACTCTGTACCAGTGTCACCTGAGAACTGCCATCTGACGTAAGGTATAATACCATCTGGGAGTTCTCGGCGAGTCCGTCCAGTGTACCCAGTCTCCACTGAGCATCCGTATATCATCTCTGATGTCAAACACCAATGGATATAGGATCATCCATCGCCCATCTGTATGGGTCGAGAAGGTACACGCTAGTCTACTCTGGTATATCGATGCCCCGTTTCGATATACCCACGACTAGGGACTTTGAAGGATGTACTTATGGACTACCATGTCCCCACTAGTATGATCCGCATCATAGTCCAAGTAGTCAAGTACAGATCCTAAGGGCTTTACCAACATGTAACAGGGAGACAATCAGTGTACACGTTAAGGTAAAGATCAACCAGATAGCATACTATCATGTCGAGCAAGAAATTCCTCCCTATATATGTCCCAGCATCCACTACAATATACATCCTATGTATAGTAATGGCCTCTAGGGCATACATATAACTAACATATCGCATGGCGGGCCTACGGGGTTGGTAAAAGTCAGACCCCCAATAGCGGTACAAGTCATGTCGGAGTGTAGCCCAGAACACACTGAGATACTACTGGAATACCTACCAGCAAATCTCCTTCCTTGGCCAAGGACTTTTCATGTTCTGGTTCTCCTAGACACAGCGCGACCTCACCCCCAATACCGGGAGAGACGAACCCCTACAGATCGGCTCACTGCCTCCATGTGGCTCGGGACTGTACCCAACTAAAACCTGTTTGCACGTCTCCTTTGAGCTTGGTAGGGTAGTAATCAAAGCACGGTGGGAACTCACACGAGACAAATGACGATCTCAGGTCGATGAACTAACCTGTACACATGTCACCAGGGAACTGCTATCTGACGTCTGGTATAATCCCAACTAGCAGGTTCCCGGCGAGTCCTGTCCGGTGTACTCATAACCTAATGAGCACCTGTATACATCTTAGGTGAACCAACTGACACCAGTGGCTTGTGAGACCGGCCACCGCCCCTCGTCGGGGTCTCGAATGTATACACTAGTCTACTCTGGAGAATCGATGCCCTGTCTCGAAACTCCCACGACTAGGGACCTTTTAAGGATGTGCTTATAGACTCCAGCTCTCACGTATATGATCGCCCTCATACTGCTGGTAGTCAAGCAAGAATCCTAGGGGCTCTATCAACGTGTAATAGCGACTCGTAAGGTCACCTAAAGCAGTATACGATGATAAAGATAAACCAGATAGCATACTATCATCTCGAGTAAGACTGTCCTACTGGCATAGGTCCTCCTCAATCATTGCAATCACGTGCCTGTGATCCAATAATTGACTCTGAGGGCACTATATCCAACAATCTCTCACTTGCACTCAAGGCTAATTATTGTGATGTCGCATACTCACAGCCTGTGTGATACCGAACACCCAACTCCTCTACTAGTCAGTCTCACAAAGCTCGTTTGCGAAACTATTGCGTTCGAGGAATAGCCTCAGTGAGTGGATCCGCTCTGGTGTTTCTTTCTATGTCTCTCTTTATCTCAAGTTCGCGGAGAAAGCCATCTTCCGAAATGAGCAATACCTGTCTTAGAGTGTCTGGATGTCTGATGGGACCTAGCTCAAAAATGAACTCCAAATCCAAACTTCTTAGACTGTATCGTCAACTGAACTTAATCAGTATCCTGCGCCACGCCTTCCCTCAGTATCCTCCTGGACCACCTGTCCAAAATACTGCCCCTCGTCAGAGGGAAAACTATAACTCTGACAGCCACTCTGCCATCCAGGTCACCTTGGAAGCCTGGAATGATAACTGTCTCCCGAATGAGGCTGTCGTTATCATATCCCTAGAACATCAACTTATGTTCTAAAACTGCTTCCGACTGTTTCTCCAGGATTGGATCAATATCAACTTATTGCATCTACTGCAAGAACAACATCTGGTGTGGTACTTGACATATCATGATCGACTCAATTGCCTAAGCAAGTGATCTGCCAATCATGCACATCCCTCTCCCCTTTAGTCTGTAAGACACCTTTAGAGAGGGTGACTCCATCACCTGCAGGTATACTACCGTGCCAGGAGTCGTCCATTCTAAATACTCATAGAATGCTGTCTAAGTACCCAGATTGGGAAACCACCCAAATCTAGATCTAAAACCATAGATCTAGTGACCAGAATGTCTGATATAAGATCCAAGTCCTATGTGGAGAAACTACTGTGTGACGACCAAAGTATAACCGATCGTAGTATAGGAATATCACTTCCTACTCTGTGTATGTCATCCAAATACCAGGACATCATACCGTACTTCCTTCTCAACAGATCCATCCCCTATTCTGATGAAGTCAAACCTATGACTGTCACATCAGAAATAGATGATCTATCTCCGCTATATCTGCTTTAGTCTATAAATAGACATAAGCCTGATGTCCACCAATGCTTCCGCTGCTCCCACTGACTACGACAACCTTCTGGCTGAGTCATATAGACGTGCACTTCTAAAGTCAGTTTAGAACGACGCTATACTCATCCTCCTGCCGGGTCTCACAGTCTGGAACAACAGCAATGGCAAGTCTGGGTAAACAAGAACCTCCCTGCCACCGTCCTTGAGCATACCGAAGTACCTCTCGAGCGCCTGAGGTTACCCACCATATCTGCGGAGTGGTCAATGGAATGTCAAACCAGATTGAATCTTTAGGTTCTTATCAAATCTTCAGTAATCGTTTGCGGTTCTGGAATCACTTCCAGTTCTACCATACTCCCACTACTGTTTTCTGAAAAAATCCATTTTTGTTAAAACTGTGGCGAGTCAAGAACAATATCACTATTGATCTTCCAGATGGTAGAAATTCAACCCTCGTCATAGCCCGGGTCAACCCACAAACAGCCATTACAGAAACGTGCCTTGAGTTATCCGGAGTCTGGTTTTAAGCATAAGCCGGATAACTCCCCGTATCTTAACAATGTCAAGATATGAATGTTCTATATCCAATATAGAAACAGAGGCACTGATTTAATTGAACCAGATTCAAATCATGCAGCTGTCTCCAGTGCATGTCAACTAAATGGAAGAGAGGCCGATCAGCATTACTCAACTTAGGAGTACTTCCAATTATGAGTAACCTGAAAGAGAAGCTAGTTCTCTTAATCATTACTATCAACTGAATACCATACACAAGTATCTACATCTTCGATCACCTTGAAGAATCTTGATACTTGCAACACCTGGTTCTCTACTTTATTCATATACCTATAACTTCTCAGAACTTAGACCCTGTGTTTCTACGAAACACCTGTCTAAGAACTAGAGAAGTCACAAGTAAACAGAATATAGTACGAGCACCTACCCCTCTGTCCTAATAGACACTGAAACATACAATACTCTGTATAAGTCCCTTGAGTCAAATAACTCATTCACTGTGTGTTGTAGGTTGAAAACTGTACTTATGGTTAAGAAGAATTACACCGCTGTTCAATACTCCTTACCTAACCATCCACTGATATAGGTAAATGTCATAGACATAATTTCAAAAAGGTATATCTCACTCTATAAAAATAGACGTACAGATATATCAATTTGAAATTGGTGCATAACAACGGATATTCAAAACCAAATATTTGCCGTCCGGCAAACAACCCAGGTGACTTCCTTAAATATCACCAATTACAACGAATTCCGATATAATGAGGATGATCACCTAATTCCCAATAACTTACTCCCACTCATCATCTGTAAAACCATACAGATGTGAGAATCAAACCTGGTAAATACATACCCTGGAGCAAGTGTCTAATTGGGAAATCAGTTTTCTTTTAACAGTACAAAGTTAAACTGAAACATTGAAATGTTTCGATGAGGTATCCCGGTATTCCTAGTAATGCCTCTTCCATTATCCAGATTCACAACTGTAACTGTATAATTCTTTGCCACTTCTCCAAATCCCTTTTTATGTCTTTAGTCATTACCTTCTGTACACCCCTTTAGGCCAAATGGTTTTCTTCCTTCCCTACCGTTCGGCACCAGCCTATGGTTTGGAAGAAGACTATCCAATAAGCATAATGGGTGTACTGTCCTAATCCTAGGAGCACTCGCAATGCGAGAGAAGGTGAAGATAAAAGACAACCGAATGAACCTTATTCCTATTTCTCCTGAACCAGGATCCATCCCCGAACTGGAACAAGTTCCTTTCGAGTTCGTATATAACCATACGATGGATTATCCAATAAACTTGGGATCTTCGTAGTGATACGGAGTGTCATGGAGAAATACGAAGGTGATTTAGGATTGGCGAAGAAATACTTGGTTTGGTCGTGAATAGCAGTCGCAGTTTACTTTGCCCTCTTACTAATCCCTTGCTTTGTCTTAACTTAATACCTTCTGTACACCGTTTAGGCTAACTGGTTTTCTTCATTCCCTACCGGTCGGCACCTGCCTATGGTTTGGAAGAAGACTATCTAATTTGCGTAATAGGTGTACTATCTCCTAAACCAAGGAGTACTCGCAATCTGAGAGAGAAGGTAAAAGGAAAAGACAACTGAATAGTCCTATTTGTTTTCTCCAGAACCAGAAACCATCCTCGAATTCCTTCGAGTTCGTATATAACCATACGATGGTTTTGTCCAATGGAAGTGGACGTTCGTAGTAATACGGGATGTCCTGGAGAAAAGGGTAAAAGTAGGAGTGGCAATGAGGTCTGCAACTCTGACAATCCAAAAGCCAGTGTTAAGAAGGTTCGGTCAACTTGGTCACTGAGTCATAGTCTAGGGTCGGGTCAATGGTCACTGCCAGAGAGAGAGAGAAAAGAAACACTCAGCGTGCACTCTAACCTAGATCAGAATGGTTATCACTTTATCTAATCTGGAAACCTCCCACTGTAACGTCAAATTCTTCCCCAAACCTGAAAGAAGAATTAGCCGGGATCACCCGAGGAGTAAACCAACTCATCAGTGGGAATCGGGATCCAACTCTCATCGCATGATAACGTGACGGAATCCGCTCACGTTATCACACTCCAGAAGGTATGTGCATATCTGGCAAGTTTCAGTTTCTTTAGAAACTCCCGATGTGGATTTTTGCCCCATACTCTTATGACCTTGACTAAGGCCAACAAATCATAAGTCACATGTCAAGTTCTACCCGTCATTGTCCAGGTTGATTTGAACCCACCCGTACAAGCCCTTGACTAGGGCCAACAAGGCTATACGACTGTCCCAAACCAATGCATCTATCTATGCAGCAGAAAGGTAACAAGCAGCTACCATACACTATGCCTTGACGAAGGCCAACAAACATAGCATGAATACTACGTGCTACCCGTCTGAAACGACGGAGGGCTACGAATGGTTTCTGGCGAAAACCTTTAACGTAATGAACTTGATATCGTTGAAGGAACGGATAGCTTTTTAGAAAAATATAGTAACGAAAACCTTTGCTAAAGAGGTCACTCCCGGTGAAGGGATCTCGGCTTTTTCCCCGTGGAATGAGGTGCAGGATATTCCAATTGAATACCACGATGCAAAGCAAAAGTAATCGGCTATAGTGAAGTTATTGCCCTGACGCAAACTTCTGTCCAAGGGGTCACTCCCGGTGAAGGGATCTCGGCCCTTGCCTCGTCGACTGAGGAGCAGGATATTCTAACTGAATACCACGATGCAAAACAAAAGTGAACGCCCTTGCAATAACAGCTTTTTGAAAATTGTTCCAACAACATCAAAATAGGTTTGTTTAACTTGCATTGATCCGAATCAACGCAGTCCCATCAATTGATCACACCAATAAAAAGAACCAAAATAATGATGTACGTATATGCCATCCGCATTCGCCACTGGGTCCCGTCATCACCCGTTAGGTTAGCTAACTAACGACAGAGCGGGGACTGGACTAGCGCGGATGCAAAACATATACAACATCTACTAGTATATATATAATATATAATTTTCGCTCAAGGCGTGATAAAATGCAATATCACAGAAATGTAACCAATATCACAGAACAATACAGATATCTGGGATCCCCGGGTTTCACAGAGCCGCTGCTGAAACCCGACGTTCCCCTGGTCGTGTGGATAGCCTGTGCAATGAAATCCTAGACCCCTACGGGCGCGGCAAGTTACCCGCCAAAACCTGAAGCGGGGCAGCCCTCTTCAGCAACGTGAATGGACCACCCAGCACTTCACGGAATCCGGTAACTTGAGCACCCCTCCTTGGGCCAACCTGTACCCCCTACGAGTGCGGCGAATAGCCCGCCAATTCTAGAGTAAAGCTCCCTCCGTCTCAATGCCATGAGATGCGGGCTCGTTGCCCGCTAGAACCCGGCTATCCGTGCACCCCTCCGCGGGGTAATCCTAGTACAAAAAGTAAAAATATACATACAACGAGTACATCGACCGCAACCTGGTCGTGTCCCAAAAGAATAATACAAACAGGCAGTGACGGCAGTCCACAGATCGGACGCTCGCCCTGCAATATCAAATGTACATATAAAACAAAACTGTACTAATACTGCAACCAGGCTATCCCCACGACCGATCCGCAACAACACAGCACAATCACAGAACATCAACGTGAATGTCACGTTCGCAAATCCGTCTAAAAGGGCTATAGCAGATAGACTGGATTTACCGATCGAGTGACATTCACGGTCGCAGATATAATGTAAATACTGTGAACTGGCATGTTTAAAATATCCGATCGAATAAATTTACCGAAGTGGGCCCCAAGCACTACTGTAGCACTTACAGAAAACCTGGGCCCAAAAAATAATATCCCAAAACCCCTATTTCCAAGTCTAAAGCCCTCTGGAAAAATTCGGCGCGCTGAACAGTTAAAAGAGCGGCGGAACCGCGGCCCAAGCATGGGTTTGGCCGCAGTTCCGCGGCGTTATGGTGAGATCTCGCGACCAAATTTTCACAGATTGCTTATATTTCCATGCACAGTATTCTGCAACAACCTGAAAAAATTTTGGAGCTAAAAAAAATTCGACAGAAACCAGTTCACTGAAAATACGGTTTTTGCGATTTTTGTTCGATCGGGTTTTAAACATGCTAGAGCAAGCTAGGCATGGTTAATGGCGTGGCTCTGATACCAATGTAAGTCCGCGGCGGCGCCCCGGCCGTCGATCCGACGCCGGAAACGCGGAAACGAAAAACATTACAAACTAGCAAACCGGCACCACCGCGAACTTTTATCCCGGATCAGGACATTAACCTAGCTTCTAGCAAACTACAAGATGGGTAGAGAAGTATACCAAGCGATCCGTGTCCTTCGGTCTTCGTCTCCACTCCGATCTCCCCGCAGAATCTCCGTCCGTCACGTCCTCGTCGGAAAGGGCACCACGTAGCCGGATTCTTTTACGGGCTCCCACCTCTGGACCGAGGCAACTCGGGCGCGAAGTTGGCTAACCGACGCGTCCAAGATTTGCTGTAGAATAGTGTAGTAGCCATTGTCTCTTTGAGGGTTTGAAGTTGCCTTTGGATGGAAGTAGGAATCAAGAACTTTGGAGAGGTGAGAAGGATTTTGTGAGCAAGCCAAATGAGATAATCAAATTTCCCTCATACAAAATGAAACCTCTCTCTCTCCCTCTCCAAGATGTGGCCGGCCCCCCCTCAAGAAAATGGTGGAGGAAAAAGCAAGTGGAGAAAAAGAATGATCATGAGACAAAGAAAAATGTCACACCCATTCCTAATCTCAACACATCCAAATCTAATCTCAAAAAAGCATAGGAAAAGACCAATAAAGAATCTCATCATGAGAGAACAATCATGAAACCACAAAGTGCAAGAAAACCCCTCCACAAAAAGTAATTTGCACAATTGCAAATTACCCCCTCCATCTAAAAGTCCGGCCGCGAAGGAACAAAGGAAAACCGGCCGGAACGGAATGCAAACTGGCAACTTCAGAAAACTGATCCCGTAATAAATTATAGGAAAACCCCGCTACTGCAAATACATGCCCGCATTTGTATTCCTACTGAACACAAATGCAAAGAGACAAAATCTACACTGTCAAATACTAGGATCCGGCTTAAGCCAAAGCCGGCTAGTAAAAACCGTCCGATCACGATCCGTGCAATACCGCACGTATCCGATCGAACCATGCCATATCGCCATACAGCCTCTACAGCGTTTCGCCCGAAACCTGAGTAACTGTGTGTGGTGGACTCTAAAGACTCGTCAATACTATGGCTGTGGATTTAACCACTAGTACGTCAGAGGTATAAGCCATACGTGACGGGCCACCAGCCACTGACCAAAAGGGACGTCGATGAGCGAACTTATCCTGACACCCTACTGAGCCTGTCAGTGACAATATCCGTACAGTTCGGTCCGTTCGTCTATGAGTATCGCATGGCGGGCCTAGGGGGTTGGTAAAAGTCAGACCCCCAATAGCGGTACAAGTCGTGTCGGAGTGTAGCCCAGAACACCCTGAGATACTACTGGAATACCTACCAGCAAATCTCCTGCCTTGGCCAAGGACTTTTCATGTTCTGGCTCTCCTAGACACAGCGCGACCTCACCCCTAATACCGGGAGAGACGAACCCCTGCAGATCCGCTCACTGCCTCCATGTGGCTCGGGACTGTACCCAACTAAAACCTGTTTCCACGTCTCCTTTGAGCGTGGTAGGGTAGTAATCAAAGCACAGTGGGAACTCACACGAGACAAATGACGATCTCAGGTCGATAATCTAACCTGTACACATGTCACCAGGGAACTGCTCTCTGACGTCTAGTATAATCCCAACTAGCAGGTTCCCGGCGAGTCATGTCCGGTGTACTCATAACCTAATGAGCACCTGTATACATCTTAGGTGAACCAACTGACACCAGTGGCTTATGAGACCGGCCACCGCCCCTCGTCGGGGTCTCGACTGTATACACTAGTCTACTCTGGAGAATCGATGCCCTGTCTCGAAACTCCCACGACTAGGGACCTTTTAAGGATGTGCTTATAGACTCCAGCTCTCACGTATATGATCACCCTCATACTCCTGATAGTAAAACAAGAATCCTAGGGGCTCTATCAACGTGTAATAGCGACTCGTAAGGTCACCTAAAGCAGTACACGATGATAAAGATAAACCAGATAGCATACTATCATCTCGAGTAAGACTGTCCTACCGACATAGGTCCTCCTCAATCATTGCAATCACGTGCCTGTGATCCAATAATTGACTCTGAGGGCACTATATCAAACAGATGATACACATGACTTGTGTGTATGAGACATACACCATCCTAATTGTTATGATTGGGTTTAATGTTTAAAAGTAATTACAAAATTAGTGGGAAATTGGAAAATGCATGAAGCTTGTGGAAGCTTGTGGATGCATTGACTAAAGTCCACTAGATTTGTTTTTACTTTGGACTTTAACCTAACCATCACACAATTAGCTATGGTTATGGCTCTACAAGGGTTAGTATATGATACTCACTCACCATGGTTACCCTTCACACTTGATAATTATCCTCATTCTTTTCTTTTGTTCATCATCTTCTTCATTGAACAAAAAGAAAAGGCAAGCTAGGGTTTGATCCAAAGTGAGAATCCTTGTGAGAAACAAAATTCTAAAGAGAACTCACTTCCTATTTCTCCATCCTCTACTAGACTAGCACTCTAGTATAGGGTGTTTGCGTCACTAATTATCAAATTAGTGAAGTAGTAGCTTTAGTCGGAATTCCCTCGACGTAGATCATCTTCGGCCTCGGAGACTTCAAGCAAGGTCGCATCCTTCACGTCGTGAAGCCATGCAAGAGCCCGGGAGAACCTTGATCGCAGCGAAGGGACTTCAACAAAGAGCAAATGAAGTAGAGGACCGATCTACAAAGGTTGTATTTCGTGTTCCCTTTAGAGTAAAGTTGTTTACTTGCCATTCGATTCGCCTAATCTCTAGTACACGATCTTGCTTAAAGTTGTTAGGAACATAAAAATTTTAAACGGACATGGTCGATACCTTGTGGAGCCTTGTTAGTGTGCCTAGTAACCCTACAGTGGTATCAGAGCCTAGCTAGAGTGTTAGGCGATATGTTAACGAAGTTAAAACCCCGATCGAACCCGAATACGTCAAGATAACCCCCTCTCTGGACAATTTTTAAAATCTGGGATTTTTGTGAATTAAAAATATCTGAAAAAATCAGAAGGGTTTTCTAAGAATTATTGTGCAAAACGAGGACATGATTCGTACAGTAGACCGCGGTTCCGCGGCAAATCCCTGCTTGTGCCGCGGAACCGCGGCACTATGGTGACCTTTGGCTTCTCTGTTTGCACAGTAATTCTAGATTCTGTGATTGGTATTTTCTGGGCATTTTTAATTTGACTCAAGTGTTGAGTATTCAGGGGTTCATTTTGTAATCGTCGATTCGATCGGAGAATTTAATTTTATTTTTTTATTCCGGGTAATTTAGAAAGTATTAAAATGTTCGAACGGATATTCTTAACTCAATTTTTCCCGGCACGAAAAACATTTAAGTGTTGAATTTTTCTCGGGTTTAAATCTTTCGGAAATACGTGCATGTGACGTGATGGACCCTCTAGAAGACAACAAACCTTAACTCGATTATGTGACCGTCTCGAACTGCCCTTTGAACCTTAGGGTTTGGGGCAGTACGACGTGCCACATGTGAGGCGTTGCCTTGACCCTTCTACGGCTGGACCGTTGCTACTGTGACGTATTCTGGAATTTTTGAACTCTGCTCAAGTGTTGAGCTATTATGGAAATCTTGGGTATTTGATTATTCGATCAGAAAGTTTAATACAGTCTATTTATCTGGAATGTGATACAATATGTGGAATTCATACAGTTAAGCACGAAATGCGAAATATGTGATATTTCGGATTTATGATCTCTAAAGAGATTATGGATTCCAAATGTTGTAGTTTTACACTTTCTTTTCTGCGACCGTAAGTGTAATATGTGATATCGCCGGTTTCGTTGCTATATGTCAACGACAATTGGGATGCGCATATTTACTTACGTTGATGACATGTGATGTTCTGTGTTGCTGGATATGTTATATTGGATCGTCGCGTTCAGAATAGCCGGGGGGGTTTATGTGAGATGAGAGTTTTTATTTTCATTCATGTAAAATTAAATGTATGTAATATTCTTTTATTGGGGCACTTCCGGGTTGAGGTTGATGTCACCTTTTGTATATTATTTATTTTTCCGCACTAGGATAGACCCAAGGAGGGGAGCACAAGTAACCGGGTTCTAGGGTCCAGTGGGAGACCAACTCGAGGAGTCGAGTCCGGGTCTCCTAACCCTAGAATTGGCAGGGTTGCTTGCCGCTCTCGTAGGGGTCTAGGGATGTGGGTTTGGCTATTCATCGCGACCGTGAAATCCGTGTTTTATAGAGGCTCAAAATAAAACATAGACGTCCTAGTATATCCAATATTTCATATGTTTCTTCTGCTGCGATATCTGTGATGTGATCATGTGATGTTCTGTGATAAATACTGTATATAGTATATATTATATATTATATAGGCGTTACTTATGTTTTACACCCGCGCTAGCCCTGCCCTGCTCTGCCGTTAGTTACCTAACCTAACGGTGCACGAGGGGACATCGAGGCGAATGCGGATGGCATAAGTGTACGTCGTATTTATCTGTGATGCTTATATGACTTAAATGATGGGACTTCATTAATGTGATTAATGAAAAAAAAAAACCTAAAAGATGTTGTAGAATCAAATTTTCAAATAAAATGGGTAGCTACAGTTTTGCTTTGCACAGCGATATATATGATATATCCCGCACCTTATTCGATGAGGAAAGAGCCGAGATCCCTTCACCGGGAGTGAACTCTTTTGCAAAACTGGCAGATGCTACAACACTCGGTTTGACTTTTGACTGCTTTTGGAGTTTTGCTTTGCACAGCGATATATATGATATATCCCGCACCTTATTCCATAAGGAAAGAGCCGAGATCCCTTCACCGGGAGTGACCTCTTTAGCAAAACTAATAAAAGCCTCAAAATCACTCCATTTCAAAATTCACTAGATTCTACAACGATATCAAGTTCATTACGCAATAGGTTTTCAGAAAAACCTGTCGTAGCCCTCCGTCATTTCAGATAAGTTGTATATAGTATTCGTGCTGCATTTGTTGGCTTTCGTCAAGGTGTAGTGTGCGGTAGCTATATACTACTTATCTGCTGCATATGATACGATTGGATTAGGGTAGTCGTACGGCTTTGTTGGCTTTCGTCAAGGGTCGTGCGGGTGGGTTTAATTCAATCAAGAAATGTACGGGTTGAACTTGACTAGCGGGCTATGGTTTGTTAGCTTTTGTCAAGGTCATAGCACGTTAGAGGCAAAATATTATCGGGAATTTCAAGTGTTGAGATTTGCAATGAGATTGCATACCTTCTATGAGATAGTTGGATCCCGATACCCACTGCGAGTAATTGTTACTCCCGGGAGAGTTTTACACAGGACAATTAGCCGATCAAGTAGGTGTCCAGAAAGGTGTCAACGGGGTTACGCCTCTAGGAAAACGAGGTTTACTTTAATTAGGTCCGTGCGAAAGCACGGGGAACCTCCTTCAAAGTACCGACACTAGCCTGGCTGAAAAATTGGCGAAGTTGTAGGGTGTAATTAATCCCGGCTAGTCTTTCCTTTTAGGGTTTGAAGTAAGATTTGATAAAAACAGTGGAAGCCATCCTGATTAGATAAAATAATAACCAATATGATCTTGCAAGAGCATACGCTAAAGTGTTTTCTTCTCTCTCTCTCCAGGTAGCTACCATATCATGCCTTAATCAAGATAATAATATGGATGTATTGACCGAACCCGCATATCATACTGTGCTGGGGAACGTTGGTTCCGTTCTTTCTTATAAGAGTTATAAGACTGAACAGGATATAGGGGAATACCAGGATTCCTGTGCCACCCGTATGAAGAAAGTACATGTTGATGTATTTTCTTCGGGTGTGTTCGTTACGGAGAACCGTTTCTCCATTTGCTCTACGTCCTGGGTATTAGATACCGGGTCAGGATCCCATATATGTAATCAGTTACATGGGCTTAGAAAAGGTAGAGAACTTGGAGAAGGTGATAAAGACATAAGGGTTGGAAATTGTAACGTTTTAAAAATAATTAAATAAATAATTAAATGAATAAAATTGTTTAAGTAAATTTTATGATTTTCGGTAAAGCAAAATGTATTTTTCGTAAAACCAAACCGCAATTGTTTTTCATTATAAATTCAAAAATACCTATTTAATTATGTAATTACTAGTAAATAGTGTTTATTTAGCCACTTATAAATTTTTAGTTTAATTAAAAAAAATTCCTAAATTAATTATTTTAAATATTAACATAAGCTTTATTTTTACACTAAAATAGTGTAAATTACAAATTTGAATGGTTTTAATTTGTAAAAATGAACCATGGCATGTTAGAATTTAGTATGTATCATGCAAAATTTATTTGCAAATTTTTCCAATTTTCTAGAGTTTTCTTAAGTTGCTATAGTGAAGGAATAAATTAATAAATAAATAAAAGCATGAAAAGACCTTTAAGTGATATTTCTTCTCTTAAAACTTCTACACTTTTCCTCACTCATTTCTTTCTCTCCCTCACTCCCTCTCATGGCCGGCCATCACTCCATGGCAGCCCCCCCCCCCCATTTCCCATTTCATTTTTGTTCAAAATTCATCAAAAATACTTCAAAAATTCAATTAAAATTCCACAAAATCCTAATTTCTTCATACCCTTTATTCTCTACCCTTCTTTACATGGATTTTGGAGTGGGAAAGCATGTACTTTTAGGCTCATTTTCTTGTTTGGACTTGAGGTTGTGAAGGTATAAATCTATCTCTTTTGATTTATTTCCATTTGATGTTTCTTTTAAAGCATGTTTAGATTTAATGAATTAATTCTAGGTTTAATTATTTAAATTCAAGTTAGGGTTTGTAAATTCAAGTTATGATTTTTAATAAATAATTAGGGTTATAATAGTTAGTTTAACACTTTTAGAATTGGAAAATCTTGTATGGTTGTTGAATTGTAAATTTTTCATTTAAAATTGTTTAAATGGAGCTATTTAGCTAACTAGTTTTTGTAAAATATATATGTGGGTAATATAAAATTCCAAGTAAGGTTTCTATCATTATATTGTAGTTTTAGTGAGAACTTTAGCATGTTAATGGAAAGAAAAACTTAGTTTGATTGCTAGTTTCTATTGATAAATTGATAAATTGTGATAAAAATTACTAATTTGTAAACTAGATTTTAGAAATTTCTAAATAAATGTGATTAAAAATATAATTTATGGTTTCATTAAATCATTATCATTATGAATTATGGTTTAATACATTAATTCATGAAAAATCATGTTTTGCGGTGGAATTGTGGTATTTTGCTTGAAAAATGTTAAAATTGTTAAAAGTTGCAAACTAGAAATTTCAAATAAATGCAAAATTGTGTAATAAAAATAAAGTAAGGGGTCGTATAGTCTAGTTATGCTATTTAATGAGTTTTATAACCACTGGTTTCATTTAAATATCAAGTTTTGATGAAAAACGGTAAATTGGCTTTTTCGGGTTTTATGAAATTGGACGGTTTGATGGATTTTAGGGTTTCGATGGATTTAATCATGTTTTATAATATAAGTAATGTGTTTTAAAACTATGAGTTATTTGTTAATGTTTATCTCGATCCATCGGAGTTTGTACGCCGATATCGAGCGATATTTGGTTCTTTTGCGTGGACGGGAAATAGGTTTTAACCTATGCTTGTTCCTTGTATCGTTTGACTTTGGTATGTGATCCAGTTTACGATACTATTTATATGTTTGCGTTTAGGTACCCCTCACGTGGACTACGGGCGATGAAGAGGAGGATGGCGACACCGTCTTCGGCAGACATGGACCAGGTGAGTAGATGTATATCTACGGGGGGAAGTCGGGTGGATGGCGTTTAGCACCCCCGCAACGTAGAATAGGAATAGTACTTATTGACATTAGGAAACCAGATGTGACCCTAGATTCTTAATGAGTAGGACCCTAGTAATGACCCTAGGCTAGACTAGACTGATTTAGGAAAACCATACCCGAAGATGAATACCTTGGAAGAGGTTCGTAGGTTTCAGGTAGAAACAGACGCACACACTGAAACTCGACATGGTGTATACGTGCATGTGTATATATATATAGGACGAGGTATAGGTATATATATATATACAACACGTATATGTGATTCATTGATGTGATATGATATCCGAGGTATGATGAAATAGTGTAACTGGGCTTGATGCCGTGATTCTTGGCTATACAGTCGTATTAAGTGTGAGTGGATCATTAGAGAATGAGATAATGAACATGTATACTTAAATTATAAGGGGTAGTGATGATATTGAGGTACATAGGACTCTAAAATAGTACCCGGACTATGACTTGTGATTGATCACGATATGGGATATGTATGACTTGATTACGATATGATACATATGACATGATATTTCTGAGGATAAACTAATGATACTTATTATGATGGCAATGATATATGATTGATGTAGGCGATTACAGTTTAGCACCTTGATCATGAGATGTGTTGGTAATGACATTATACGAATAATGAGACACCTAAGAGATACTTGACCCGTACCCCGATATTGGGATGCCGTACGATGGATTTTACCGTACGAGGCATAGATATGATGATTGATCCGCACTCTTGGTTCGAGGAAGCCGTACTTCGTACGTGACGCTATTGAGGCTGGATCACCGACTATTAGAGATATTGATTCAGACCTTAGGTAGACTCTTGTTTCTTATTGACTAGTTTCTTAGGTTAAGTTCTTTAGGAGGTTAGATGGACACTAGTTTAGGTTCGATTCATATAGTGATAGTTGTACTCGTATGTCGCAGAGGGGTGGATACTGCACATCTGTTTATACATTCATACTGTAATCATCATGGTGCATGTTCTTACATATGTTGCTATAATCAGTATAAACCATACCTGTTAGGACACCAGCACCATTACCGATGATGCGCATATTCCACGCACACTTATTTGCCGGCTCACACACATCATCATCGGTAATTGCTATGTCACGTGCACTTTAGATCATATTGTCTTTTTATTGATAGAATCAGTTAACAACTAGACCGATATAATATTGTGATTACTTTCTGATGTTAGTATAGACATGATATTTATCACTTAGACATTCATGCATTCATATTTTCGTTGATTGGATTTTGGTATTTTGACGACTTTGTTCTACGATTGGTATTTCATGGGTGTACCTTCATTTCATTCTATTTGTGTTTCATATATCAGTTGTATTGATGTTGTTTAGTATACACCCAGTACACTTGATTTTGTTTTATATATTTTGAGATTTTTGATTTGATTTCGTGCATAGGGGTTACACATGATTTTGACATATGTTTCGACCTAGTTTTCATGCATTTTTGTGCTGTGATTTCGATTTTGGTATTCGATGTATGTTTTCGTGCACCATGTGCACCTGATTAGGATTTTTGCGCATACTTGGCGCACTTGATGCGATTTTGTGCACACCAGATGCACTAAATCGGGGTTTTATGCAGATTAGTTGCACCTGATAGTGAGTCGTGCACGCCCGTTGCACTTGACAGATGTTTTGGTGCACACCTGTTGCACTTATTTTGTTTTTGTGTGTATTCATGGTATCTATATTTGGTTTCGATTTCAGTGCGCACCGGACGCACATGATATTTTATTGATGTGATTGGGATTAATTTCAGTTTGAGCAGTATGTTTCATAATCATTTGATTTAGTAACCAGGCGGGACGTGTATGTTAAATAAAAGATATATATATAGCTTTTTTTTTTAAATTAAATGTCTGCTACTTATGCCGTGACACGTGCATCACACGGCAATTTTCAAAAGGGGTTTTTGTATATTTCCTTATCCAGATATTTGGACGGCTTCACTATGATGCACACTATATATAAGTTATAGATTGATGTATATTATAATGGTTTTCATATTGGGTTTTGATATTTTATCTTCACCATAACTCTGATGATTGCGTTATGCTTGATGGAGTTGATTTTTGTTATGTATTGATGATTTCGGAGTCCCGACGATTTGAGTGTTTTGCTAAATGTTTTAGTATTTGGAGGGGGGGTTTTAATTTAAATTCGGGGACCGAATTTCTTAAAGGGGGGAAGATTGTAACGTTTTAAAAATAATTAAATAAATAATTAAATGAATAAAATTGTTTAAGTAAATTTTATGATTTTCGGTAAAGCAAAATGTATTTTTCGAAAAACCAAACCGCAATTGTTTTTCATTATAAATTCAAAAATACCTATTTAATTATGTAATTACTAGTAAATAGTGTTTATTTAGCCACTTATAAATTTTTAGTTTAAATAAAAAAAATTCCTAAATTAATTATTTTAAATATTAACATAAGCTTTATTTTTACACTAAAATAGTGTAAATTACAAATTTGAATGGTTTTAATTTGTAAAAATGAACCATGGCATGTTAGAATTTAGTATGTATCATGCAAAATTTATTTTCAAATTTTTCCTATTTTCTAGAGTTTTCTTGAGTTCCTATAGTGAAGGAATAAATAAAGAAATAAATAAAAGCATGAAAAGACCTTTAAGTGATATTTCTTCTCTTGAAACTTCTACACTTTTCCTCACTCATTTCTTTCTCTCCCTCACTCCCTCTCATGGCCGGCCATCACTCCATGGCAGCCCCCCATTTCCCATTTCATTTTTGTTCAAAATTCATCAAAAATACTTCAAAAATTCAATTAAAATTCCACAAAATCCTAATTTCTTCATACCCTTTATTCTCTACCCTTCTTTACATGGATTTTGGAGTGGGAAAGCATGTATTTTTAGGCTCATTTTCTTGTTTGGACTTGAGGTTGTGAAGGTATAAATCTATCTCTTTTGATTTATTTCCATTTGATGTTTCTTTTAAAGCATGTTTAGATTTAATGAATTAATTCTAGGTTTAATTATTTAAATTCAAGTTAGGGTTTGTAAATTCAAGTTATGATTTTTAATAAATAATTAGGGTTATAATAGTTAGTTTAACACTTTTAGAATTGGAAAATCTTGTATGGTTGTTGAATTGTAAATTTTGCATTTAAAATTGTTTAAATGGAGCTATTTAGCTAACTAGTTTTTGTAAAATATATATGTGGGTAATATAAAATTCCAAGTAAGGTTTCTATCATTATATTGTAGTTTTAGTGAGAACTTTAGCATGTTAATGGAAAGAAAAACTTAGTTTAATTGCTAGTTTCTATTGATAAATTGATAAATTGTGATAAAAATTGCTAATTTGTAAACTAGATTTTAGAAATTTCTAAATAAATGTGATTAAAAATATAATTTATGGTTTCATTAAATCATTATCATTATGAATTATGGTTTAATACATTAATTCATGAAAAATCACGTTTTGCGGTGGAATTGTGGTATTTTGCTTGAAAAATGTTAAAATTGTTAAAAGTTGCAAACTAGAAATTTCAAATAAATGCAAAATTGCGTAATAAAAATAAAGTAAGGGGTCGTATAGTCTAGTTATGCTATTTAATGAGTTTTATAACCATTGGTTTCATTTAAATGTCAAGTTTTGATGAAAAACGGTAAATTGGCATTTTCGGGTTTTATGAAATTGGACGGTTTGATGGATTTTAGGGTTTCGATGGATTTAATCATGTTTTATAATATAAGTAATGTGTTTTAAAACTACGAGTTATTTGTTAATGTTTATCTCGATCCATCGGAGTTTGTACGCCGATATCGAGCGATATTTGGTTCTTTTGCGTGGACGGGACATAGGTTTTAACCTATGCTTGTTCCTTGTATCATTTGACTTTGGTATGTGATCCAGTTTACGATACTATTTATATGTTTGCATTTAGGTACCCCTCACGTGGACTACGGGCGATGAAGAGGAGGATGGCGACACCGTCTTCAGCAGACATGGACCAGGTGAGTAGATGTATATCTACGGGGGGAAGTCGGGTGGATGGCGTTTAGCACCCCCGCAACGTAGAATAGGAAAAGTACTTATTGACATTAGGAAACCAGATTTGACCCTAGATTCTTAATGAGTAGGACACTAGTAATGACCCTAGGCTGGACTAGACTGATTTAGGAAAACCATACCCGAAGATGAATACCTTGGAAGAGGTTCGTAGGTTTCAGGTAGAAACACACGCACACACTGAAACTCGACATGGTGTATACGTGCGTGTGTATATATATATAGGACGAGGTATAGGTATATATATATATACAACACGTATATGTGATTCATTGATGTGATATGATATCCGAGGTATGATGAAATAGTCTAACTGGGCTTGATGCCGTGATTCTTGGCTATATAGTCGTATTAAGTGTGAGCGGATCATTAGAGAATGAGATAATGAATATGTATACTTAAATTATAAGGGGTAGTGATGATATTGAGGTACATAGGACTCTAAAATAGTACCCGGACTATGACTTGTGATTGATCACGATATGGGATATGTATGACTTGATTACGATATGATACATATGAAATGATATTTCTGAGGATAAACTAATGATACTTATTATGATGGCAATGATATATGATTGATGTAGGCGATTACAGTTTAGCACCTTGATCATGAGATGTGTTGGTAATGACATTATACGAATAATGAGACACCTAAGAGATACTTGACCCGTACCCCGATATTGGGATGCCGTACGATGGATTTTACCGTACGAGGCATAGATATGATGATTGATCCGCACTCTTGGTTCGAGGAAGCCGTACTTCGTACGTGACGCTATTGAGGCTGGATCACCGACTATTAGAGATATTGATTCAGACCTTAGGTAGACTCTTGTTTCTTATTGACTAGTTTCTTAGGTTAAGTTCTTTAGGAGGTTAGATGGACACTAGTTTAGGTTCGATTCATATAGTGATAGTTGTACTCGTATGTCGCAGAGGGGTGGATACTGCACATCTGTTTATACATTCATACTGTAATCATCATGGTGCATGTTCTTACATATGTTGCTATAATCAGTATAAACCATACCTGTTAGGACACCAGCACCATTACCGATGATGCGCATATTCCACGCACACTTATTTGCCGGCTCACACACATCATCATCGGTAATTGCTATGTCACGTGCACTTTAGATCATATTGTCTTTTTATTGATAGAATCAGTTAACAACTAGACCGATATAATATTGTGATTACTTTCTGATGTTAGTATAGACATGATATTTATCACTTAGACATTCATGCATTCATATTTTCGTTGATTGGATTTTGGTATTTTGACGACTTTGTTCTACGATTGGTATTTCATGGGTGTACCTTCATTTCATTCTATTTGTGTTTCATATATCAGTTGTATTGATGTTGTTTAGTATACACCCAGTACACTTGATTTTGTTTTATATATTTTGAGATTTTTGATTTGATTTCGTGCATAGGGGTTACACATGATTTTGACATATGTTTCGACCTAGTTTTCATGCATTTTTGTGCTGTGATTTCGATTTTGGTATTCGATGTATGTTTTCGTGCACCATGTGCACCTGATTAGGATTTTTGCGCATACTTGGCGCACTTGATGCGATTTTGTGCACACCAGATGCACTAAATCGGGGTTTTATGCAGATTAGTTGCACCTGATAGTGAGTCGTGCACGCCCGTTGCACTTGACAGATGTTTTGGTGCACACCTGTTGCACTTATTTTGTTTTTGTGTGTATTCATGGTATCTATATTTGGTTTCGATTTCAGTGCGCACCGGACGCACATGATATTTTATTGATGTGATTGGGATTAATTTCAGTTTGAGCAGTATGTTTCATAATCATTTGATTTAGTAACCAGGCGGGACGTGTATGTTAAATAAAAGATATATATATAGCTTTTTTTTTTAAATTAAATGTCCGCTACTTATGCCGTGACACGTGCATCACACGGCAATTTTCAAAAGGGGTTTTTGTATATTTCCTTATCCAGATATTTGGACGGCTTCACTATGATGCACACTATATATAAGTTATAGATTGATGTATATTATAATGGTTTTCATATTGGGTTTTGATATTTTATCTTCACCATAACTCTGATGATTGCGTTATGCTTGATGGAGTTGATTTTTGTTATGTATTGATGATTTCGGAGTCCCGACGATTTGAGTGTTTTGCTAAATGTTTTAGTATTTGAAGGGGGGGTTTTAATTTAAATTCGGGGACCGAATTTCTTAAAGGGGGGAAGATTGTAACGTTTTAAAAATAATTAAATAAATAATTAAATGAATAAAATTGTTTAAGTAAATTTTATGATTTTCGGTAAAGCAAAATGTATTTTTCGAAAAACCAAACCGCAATTGTTTTTCATTATAAATTCAAAAATACCTATTTAATTATGTAATTACTAGTAAATAGTGTTTATTTAGCCACTTATAAATTTTTAGTTTAAATAAAAAAAATTCCTAAATTAATTATTTTAAATATTAACATAAGCTTTATTTTTACACTAAAATAGTGTAAATTACAAATTTGAATGGTTTTAATTTGTAAAAATGAACCATGGCATGTTAGAATTTAGTATGTATCATGCAAAATTTATTTGCAAATTTTTCCTAATTTCTAGAGTTTTCTTGAGTTCCTATAGTGAAGGAATAAATAAAGAAATAAATAAAAGCATGAAAAGACCTTTAAGTGATATTTCTTCTCTTGAAACTTCTACACTTTTCCTCACTCATTTCTTTCTCTCCCTCACTCCCTCTCATGGCCGGCCATCACTCCATGGCAGCCCCCCATTTCCCATTTCATTTTTGTTCAAAATTCATCAAAAATACTTCAAAAATTCAATTAAAATTCCACAAAATCCTAATTTCTTCATACCCTTTATTCTCTACCCTTCTTTACATGGATTTTGGAGTGGGAAAGCATGTATTTTTAGGCTCATTTTCTTGTTTGGACTTGAGGTTGTGAAGGTATAAATCTATCTCTTTTGATTTATTTCCATTTGATGTTTCTTTTAAAGCATGTTTAGATTTAATGAATTAATTCTAGGTTTAATTATTTAAATTCAAGTTAGGGTTTGTAAATTCAAGTTATGATTTTTAATAAATAATTAGGGTTATAATAGTTAGTTTAACACTTTTAGAATTGGAAAATCTTGTATGGTTGTTGAATTGTAAATTTTTCATTTAAAATTGTTTAAATGGAGCTATTTAGCTAACTAGTTTTTGTAAAATATATATGTGGGTAATATAAAATTCCAAGTAAGGTTTCTATCATTATATTGTAGTTTTAGTGAGAACTTTAGCATGTTAATGGAAAGAAAAACTTAGTTTGATTGCTAGTTTCTATTGATAAATTGATAAATTGTGATAAAAATTGCTAATTTGTAAACTAGATTTTAGAAATTTCTAAATAAATGTGATTAAAAATATAATTTATGGTTTCATTAAATCATTATCATTATGAATTATGGTTTAATACATTAATTCATGAAAAATCACGTTTTGCGGTGGAATTGTGGTATTTTGCTTGAAAAATGTTAAAATTTATAAAAGTTGCAAACTAGAAATTTCAAATAAATCCAAAATTGTGTAATAAAAATAAAGTAAGGGGTCTTATAGTCTAGTTATGCTATTTAATGAGTTTTATAACCATTGGTTTCATTTAAATGTCAAGTTTTGATGAAAAACGGTAAATTGGCATTTTCGGGTTTTATGAAATTGGACGGTTTGATGGATTTTAGGGTTTCGATGGATTTAATCATGTTTTATAATATAAGTAATGTGTTTTAAAACTACGAGTTATTTGTTAATGTTTATCTCGATCCATCGGAATTTGTACGCCGATATCGAGCGATATTTGGTTCTTTTGCGTGGACGGGACATAGGTTTTAACCTATGCTTGTTCCTTGTATCGTTTGACTTTGGTATGTGATCCAGTTTACGATACTATTTATATGTTTGCGTTTAGGTACCCCTCACGTGGACTACGGGCGATGAAGAGGAGGATGGCGACACCGTCTTCGGCAGACATGGACCAGGTGAGTAGATGTATATCTACGGGGGGAAGTCGGGTGGATGGCGTTTAGCACCCCCGCAACGTAGAATAGGAATAGTACTTATTGGCATTAGGAAACCAGATGTGACCCTAGATTCTTAATGAGTAGGACCCTAATAATGACCCTAGGCTGGACTAGACTGATTTAGGAAAACCATACCCGAAGATGAATACCTTGGAAGAGGTTCGTAGGTTTCAGGTAGAAACACACGCACACACTGAAACTCGACATGGTGTATACGTGCATGTGTATATATATATAGGACGAGGTATAGGTATATATATATATACAACACGTATATGTGATTCATTGATGTGATATGATATCCGAGGTATGATGAAATAGTGTAACTGGGCTTGATGCCGTGATTCTTGGCTATACAGTCGTATTAAGTGTGAGCGGATCATTAGAGAATGAGATAATGAACATGTATACTTAAATTATAAGGGGTAGTGATGATATTGAGGTACATGGGACTCTAAAATAGTACCCGGACTATGACTTGTGATTGATCACGATATGGGATATGTATGACTTCATTACGATATGATACATATGACATGATATTTCTGAGGATAAACTAATGATACTTATTATGATGGCAATGATATATGATTGATGTAGGCGATTACAGTTTAGCACCTTGATCATGAGATGTGTTGGTAATGACATTATACGAATAATGAGACACCTAGGAGATACTTGACCCGTACCCCGATATTGGGATGCCGTACGATGGATTTTACCGTACGAGGCATAGATATGATGATTGATCCGCACTCTTGGTTCGAGAAAGCCGTACTTCGTACGTGACGCTATTGAGGCTGGATCACCGACTATTAGAGATATTGATTCAGACCTTAGGTAGACTCTTGTTTCTTATTGCCTAGTTTCTTAGGTTAAGTTCTTTAGGAGGTTAGATGGACACTAGTTTAGGTTCGATTCATATAGTGATAGTTGTACTCGTATGTCGCAGAGGGGTGGATACTGCACATCTGTTTATACATTCATACTGTAATCATCATGGTGCATGTTCTTACATATGTTGCTATAATCAGTATAAACCATACCTGTTAGGACACCAGCACCATTACCGATGATGCGCATATTCCACGCACACTTATTTGCCGGCTCACACACATCATCATCGGTAATTGCTATGTCACGTGCACTTTAGATCATATTGTCTTTTTATTGATAGAATCAGTTAACAACTAGACTGATATAATATTGTGATTACTTTCTGATGTTAGTATAGACATGATATTTATCACTTAGACATTCATGCATTCATATTTTCGTTGATTGGATTTTGGTATTTTGACGACTTTGTTCTACGATTGGTATTTCATAGGTGTACCTTCATTTCATTCTATTTGTGTTTCATATATCAGTTGTATTGATGTTGTTTAGTATACACCCAGTACACTTGATTTGGTTTTATATATTTTGAGATTTTTGATTTGATTTCGTGCATAGGGGTTATACATGATTTTGACATATGTTTCGACCTAGTTTTCATGCATTTTTGTGCTGTGATTTCGATTTTGGTATTCGATGTATGTTTTCGTGCACCATGTGCACCTGATTAGGATTTTTGCGCATACTTGGCGCACTTGATGCGATTTTGTGCACACCCGATGCACTAAATCGGGGTTTTGTGCAGATTAGTTGCACCTGATAGTGAGTCGTGCACGCCCGTTGCACTTGACAGATGTTTTGGTGCACACCTGTTGCACTTATTTTGTTTTTGTGTGTATTCATGGTATCTATATTTGGTTTCGATTTCAGTGCGCACCGGACGCACATGATATTTTATTGATGTGATTGGGATTAATTTCAGTTTGAGCAGTATGTTTCATAATCATTTGATTTAGTAACCAGGCGGAACGTGTATGTTAAATAAAAGATATATATATATAGCTTTTTTTTAAATTAAATGTCCGCTACTTATGCCGTGACACGTGCATCACACGGCAATTTTCAAAAGGGGTTTTTGTATATTTCCTTATCCAGATATTTGGACGGCTTCACTATGATGCACACTATATATAAGTTATAGATTGATGTATATTATAATGGTTTTCATATTGGGTTTTGATATTTTATCTTCACCATAACTCTGATGATTGCGTTATGCTTGATGGAGTTGATTTTTGTTATGTATTGATGATTTCGGAGTCCCGACGATTTGAGTGTTTTGCTAAATGTTTTAGTATTTGGAGGGGGAGTTTTAATTTAAATTCGGGGACCGAATTTCTTAAAGAGGGGAAGATTGTAACGTTTTAAAAATAATTAAATAAATAATTAAATGAATAAAATTGTTTAAGTAAATTTTATGATTTTCGGTAAAGCAAAATGTATTTTTCGTAAAACCAAACCGCAGTTGTTTTTCATTATAAATTCAAAAATACCTATTTAATTATGTAATTACTAGTAAATAGTGTTTATTTAGCCACTTATAAATTTTTAGTTTAAATAAAAAAAATTCCTAAATTAATTATTTTAAATATTAACATAAGCTTTATTTTTACACTAAAATAGTGTAAATTACAAATTTGAATGGTTTTAATTTATAAAAATGAACCATGGCATGTTAGAATTTAGTATGTATCATGCAAAATTTATTTGCAAATTTTTCCTATTTTCTAGAGTTTTCTTGAGTTGCTATAGTGAAGGAATAAATAAATAAATAAATAAAAGCATGAAAAGACCTTTAAGTGATATTTCTTCTCTTGAAACTTCTACACTTTTCCTCACTCATTTCTTTCTCTCCCTCACTCCCTCTCATGGCCGGCCATCACTCCATGGCAGCCCCCCCCCCCCATTTGCCATTTCATTTTTGTTCAAAATTCATCAAAAATACTTCAAAAATTCAATTAAAATTCCACAAAATCCTAATTTCTTCATACCCTTTATTCTCTACCCTTCTTTACATGGATTTTGGAATGGGAAAGCATGTATTTTTAGGCTCATTTTCTTGTTTGGACTTGAGGTTGTGAAGGTATAAATCTATCTCTTTTGATTTATTTCCATTTGATGTTTCTTTTAAAGCATGTTTAGATTTAATGAATTAATTCTAGGTTTAATTATTTAAATTCAAGTTAGGGTTTGTAAATTCAAGTTATGATTTTTAATAAATAATTAGGGTTATAATAGTTAGTTTAACACTTTTAGAATTGGAAAATCTTGTATGGTTGTTGAATTGTAAATTTTTCATTTAAAATTGTTTAAATGGAGCTATTTAGCTAACTAGTTTTTGTAAAATATATATGTGGGTAATATAAAATTCCAAGTAAGGTTTCTATCATTATATTGTAGTTTTAGTGAGAACTTTAGCATGTTAATGGAAAGAAAAACTTAGTTTGATTGCTAGTTTCTATTGATAAATTGATAAATTATGATAAAAATTGCTAATTTGTAAACTAGATTTTAGAAATTTCTAAATAAATGTGATTAAAAATATAATTTATGGTTTCATTAAATCATTATCATTATGAATTATGGTTTAATACATTAATTCATGAAAAATCACGTTTTGCGGTGGAATTGTGGTATTTTGCTTGAAAAATGTTAAAATTTATAAAAGTTGCAAACTAGAAATTTCAAATAAATCCAAAATTGTGTAATAAAAATAAAGTAAGGGGTCTTATAGTCTAGTTATGCTATTTAATGAGTTTTATAACCATTGGTTTCATTTAAATGTCAAGTTTTGATGAAAAACGGTAAATTGGCATTTTCGGGTTTTATGAAATTGGACGGTTTGATGGATTTTAGGGTTTCGATGGATTTAATCATGTTTTATAATATAAGTAATGTGTTTTAAAACTACGAGTTATTTGTTAATGTTTATCTCGATCCATCGGAATTTGTACGCCGATATCGAACGATATTTGGTTCTTTTGCGTGGACGGGACATAGGTTTTAACCTATGCTTGTTCCTTGTATCGTTTGACTTTGGTATGTGATCCAGTTTACGATACTATTTATATGTTTGCGTTTAGGTACCCCTCACGTGGACTACGGGCGATGAAGAGGAGGATGGCGACACCGTCTTCGGCAGACATGGACCAGGTGAGTAGATGTATATCTACGGGGGGAAGTCGGGTGGATGGCGTTTAGCACCCCCGCAACGTAGAATAGGAATAGTACTTATTGGCATTAGGAAACCAGATGTGACCCTAGATTCTTAATGAGTAGGACCCTAATAATGACCCTAGGCTGGACTAGACTGATTTAGGAAAACCATACCCGAAGATGAATACCTTGGAAGAGGTTCGTAGGTTTCAGGTAGAAACACACGCACACACTGAAACTCGACATGGTGTATACGTGCATGTGTATATATATATAGGACGAGGTATAGGTATATATATATATACAACACGTATATGTGATTCATTGATGTGATATGATATCCGAGGTATGATGAAATAGTGTAACTGGGCTTGATGCCGTGATTCTTGGCTATACAGTCGTATTAAGTGTGAGCGGATCATTAGAGAATGAGATAATGAACATGTATACTTAAATTATAAGGGGTAGTGATGATATTGAGGTACATGGGACTCTAAAATAGTACCCGGACTATGACTTGTGATTGATCACGATATGGGATATGTATGACTTAATTACGATATGATACATATGACATGATATTTCTGAGGATAAACTAATGATACTTATTATGATGGCAATGATATATGATTGATGTAGGCGATTACAGTTTAGCACCTTGATCATGAGATGTGTTGGTAATGACATTATACGAATAATGAGACACCTAGGAGATACTTGACCCGTACCCCGATATTGGGATGCCGTACGATGGATTTTACCGTACGAGGCATAGATATGATGATTGATCCGCACTCTTGGTTCGAGAAAGCCGTACTTCGTACGTGACGCTATTGAGGCTGGATCACCGACTATTAGAGATATTGATTCAGACCTTAGGTAGACTCTTGTTTCTTATTGCCTAGTTTCTTAGGTTAAGTTCTTTAGGAGGTTAGATGGACACTAGTTTAGGTTCGATTCATATAGTGATAGTTGTACTCGTATGTCGCAGAGGGGTGGATACTGCACATCTGTTTATACATTCATACTGTAATCATCATGGTGCATGTTCTTACATATGTTGCTATAATCAGTATAAACCATACCTGTTAGGACACCAGCACCATTACCGATGATGCGCATATTCCACGCACACTTATTTGCCGGCTCACACACATCATCATCGGTAATTGCTATGTCACGTGCACTTTAGATCATATTGTCTTTTTATTGATAGAATCAGTTAACAACTAGACCGATATAATATTGTGATTACTTTCTGATGTTAGTATAGACATGATATTTATCACTTAGACATTCATGCATTCATATTTTCATGTTATCTTGCAGTATCATGGGCATATGCCGACACTTATCATATACTTGCTCATGATTTTAAGATTTGGATTTCTATGAGATTTCTGGATTTTTGGGGAAAACCGCAAGAATATATAAAACTTCTCTCTCTCTCCTCTTCTCTTTTTAAAATAAGATGCGGTTTTCTCGTGATGTATGTGTCGTCCACCATGAGATTTCATGTTTTCTGTTGGATTTCGAGACCCGATTCGAGGAGTGGATGAACCGTCTCGGGTACATGGTGGGCCCGGTATGGTACCCCGGGGCAAGAAGATCGAGTTGTAGACGATGAGCCTGGCAGGGGAAAGCTACCTATCGGTGATGTCTGGCGCGGCGGATATCCGGATGATACCGATCGTTGTCGTGAGATTTGATGATATGGGCCGATCCGGACTGACGGAGCCCGAGATATTGAGACTTGAGATTACATGTGTTGTGTCGATACTTGACACGGATTTCCATGGATTTCATTGTTGAGATTTCAGATTCTTATACACATTTTACTACGATAACAGCTAAAGATTTCTTATACAGATATTTCTGGAATTCAGGATTGGTTATTTTATATTCATGATGCATGCATATCCATTCATATGACATAATATTATATGAGGCACTGACACAAGCACGGAGTATCTGCACTTACACGTAGTTTTACCCTGCTATTACTAGATGATTGGGATATTATAGTGTATTATTATGACCTAGGATAGCGTCGTGCAGTCGATTTCTTTTCGTAGATGTCTTCTATTCACGAGTTGGCAACTCACCCCCGTTGTGCCAAATTTTATTACAGGTTCGGTGTACAGGTTTCCCTGGCAGCTTGCTGGAACATCTATTCTTTCAGGGTGATTTGCACGGTAGATTGGTTCACTTGTATCCGAACCACCATTGTACTTTTATTCTTTCATTTGTATCTAGTAAGCTCCATCAACTATACTTGTATTACTTGATAAGTTTATTGGACCAGTCTTTTATTTTGACCTTAGAGTCGCGCATGTATTATTCTGATCCGGTGGTTTTGTTTTCTTTGAGATTTGAGCCTCGCCCTTTGGCGTTGTATACTATTGTGTATTGTTGTGGTTGTTTCCGCCTGTTGGCATTGAGCTAGCTCCCGTTTGGGGATGCTTTTTATTGTTTATGTATATTATACTTGTTGTACCCGTTTGGGGGCCAGTTTTTATAGAGGAGACTCTGCCGATATTTTTGGGAAAATTTGCTGATGTTTTAAACTTGTTCCTTCATGTTTTCTTTTACTGCTTCTTCTTCTTTTCATGGTTTAGATTTCTGGGCTTCGGCTTATTTAGGTTACGTGGCGCCTCTAGACGCTTCGTAATCTAAGTGCCGGTCACGTTCCGTACTCTCGGGTCGTGACAGAAATGGTGCAATTGTTGCAGCTAAAACCGTCGGGGAATATCACCTTGTATTACCAACTGGTAATACATTGGTTCTGAACGAATGCTATTACATGCCGAACCTGATATGCAACATTATATCGGTTTCTTTACTAAGTAAAGAGGGATATAATTTTGTATTACAGGATAATGTTATGAACATTTTCCTTAACCAAAAGTTGGTTAGATCAGGCACGTTGTGCAATGGCATTTAAGTTCTAAATCAATCAACAGTTCTGAACATAACAAACACACACAAGAGGAAGAGTTCAGAACTGAACGAATCCTTCTTGTGGTATTGTAGACTTGGTCATATAAATGCGACACGGCTAGCTAAGTTGCATAAGGATGGATACTTGAAACCGTTCGAATTTTCATCTTATGACACTTGCCAGTCATGTCTCAAAAGCAAAATGACCAAAACTCCGTTTACGGGACACGGAGAAAGAGTTACCGAACTCTTGGGACTGATACATAGTGATGTATGCAGTCCCATGTCTACACATGCCAGGGATGGTTCTTCGTACTTCATTACATTCACTGACGATCTCTCAATATACGGACATGTGTTCTTGATAAGACACAAGTCTGAAGCTTTTGAGAAATTTAGGGAATATAAACAAGAAGTCGAGAACCAAACGGGAAAAAGTATTAAAATCCTTCGATCTGATCGAGGAGGTGAATACTTGAGCAATGAATTCCTGGACTTCCTAAAAGAGAATGGGATTCTCTCTCAGCTGACTCCTCCATATACACCACAGCACAACGGTGTATCAGAACGGAGGAACCGCACCCTATTAGATATGGTGCGCTCTATGATGAGCATAGCTGAGTTACCTATTTCCTTCTGGGGGTATGCGCTAGAAACAGCCATACATCTATTGAATATGGCCCCCACCAAATCTATGCCTACCACTCCATATGAGATATGGAAAGGGAAGAGACCATGTCTTAACTATGTAAAGATATGGGGTGGTCCAGCCTATGTCAAACGACAAAATCCGGACAAACTCGAGGCACGGTCTGTTCTATGCAAATTTATAGGATATCCCAAGAATTCTCAACGGTATATCTTCTACCACACTGAGGAACAAAGGGTGTTTGTTTCTCGGCATGCCACCTTTTTAGAAAAGGAATTTCTTGCAAAAGAAATTAGTGGTCATATGGTAGAACTGGAAGAGGTTCCAACTACAAAAGCTGCAACAGAAGATTTAGTGGAACCATAGGATTCAGTAGTTCCCGATGAACCCCAGCCACTCCGCAGATCTAGTAGGGTTCCTCACCCACCTGAGAGATACTACGGTTTTCTCATGGATGGTGGGAGTGAGGATTGCATCATGGTTGATGATGACCCAACTAGCTTCGAGCAGGCCATCACGAGTGGGGACTCAGTGAAATGGCTGGATGCCATGCGGTCCGAGATGGAATCCATGTACACCAACAAAGTATGGACTTTGGAAGATGCTTCTGAAGGGGTAAAACCCATTGGGAGCAAGTGGATCTTCAAGAAAAAACTTGGTGTAGATGGGAAAGTGGAGACTTTCAAAGCTAGACTTGTTGCAAAGGGTTTTCGTCAAAGACCAGGTGTGGACTATGACGAAACCTTTTTCTCCAGTGGCTATGCTTAAATCCATCCGGATCATGCTTGCCATCGCTGCATATCATGACTACAAAATCTGGCAGATGGATGTTAAGACCGCCTTTCTAAACGGTGATTTAGAAGAGTGCGTGTACATGACTCAGCCAGAGGGCTTCGTAGATAGTGGGAGCAGCGGGAAGGAGTGGGAGCAGCGGGAAGGTATGCAAGCTGCTTAAATCCATTTATGGATTAAAGCAAGCATCGCGGAGTTGGAACATCTGCTTTGACGTCGTTATCAAAGAGTTTGATTTCGTCAAAAACGTAGATGAACCTTATATCTACAAGAAGGTGGCAGAGAGTAAGGTCGTCTTCCTCGTATTATACGTGGACGATATACTCTTGATAGGAAATGACATTCCTATGCTGCAATCGGTCAAGCTCTTCTTATCACAAAGATTCTCAATGAAAGATCTTGGTGATGCCTCCTGCATATTGGGAATTAGGATCTATAGAGATAGATCTAACAGGATATTGTGATTGTCCCAATCCAGATACATTGACACCATACTAAAGAGGTTTAGTATGGAAGAGTCCAAACATGGGCTTGAAGGAAGATTTGATAAAAACAGTAGGAGCCATCCTGATTAGATAAAATATATAACCAATCTAATCTTGCAAGAGCGCACGCAGAGTGTTTTCTTCTCTCTCTCTCCAGGTAGCGACCATGTCACGCCTTAATCAAGATAATAATATGGATGTATTGACCGAACCCGCTTGTTATACTGAGCTGGGGAACGTTGGTCCCGCTCCAACTTATAATTGTTATAAGACAGAGCAGGAATTAGGGGAATACCAGATTTCCCGTGCCGCCCAAACGAAGAAAGTGCATCTTCTTCGGGTGTGTTTATTACAAAGAACTGTTTCTTTGTATCCTCTACGTCCTGGGTATTAGATACCGGATCAGGATCCCGCATATATAATCTGTTACATGGGCTAAATAAAGGAAGAGAACTGAGAACGGGTGATAAGTTTCATGAGACAGAAAACGGTACAAGTGTTGCAGCCAAGTCTGTCGGTCACTATCACCCTGTATTTCCAAATACATTGATTCTGAACGAATGTTATTAGATACCGAACCTGATATACAACATCATATCAGTCTCTTTATTTATTAAAGAAGGATATAAATTTATATTGTTGGATAATGTTTTAAACATTTCCTATATCAATAGTTGATCGGTTCAGGCACTTATCTAAAAGCATATACATTCTAAATCAAACTACAGTTCCTAGTATACAGAACACACACGAGAAGAAGAGTTCAGAAATGAACGAATTCTTCTTGAGGCATTGTAGACTAGGTCATATCAATGCGACCCGACTAGCTAAGTTACATTTAGATGCATATTTAAATCAGTTTAAATTCACATCTTATGAAACTTGCCAGTCATGTCATAAAGATAAGATGACCATAGCTCCGTTTACTGGAAACAGAGAAAGAGTCAGTGAACTCTTGGGACTAATATATGTATAGAGGTCTCCAGTTTACATATGCCAAGACTGGTTCTTTGTACTTCCTTACATTCACTGATGATCTCTCAAGATTCGGACACATATTCCTGTTGAAACACATGTCTGAAGCTTTTGAGAAATTCAATGAATATAAGTTAGAAGTAGAGAACCAAATATAGGTATAAGTATTATGTCCTATGATGAGATCAGGGAGGAAAATACTTGTGCATGGAATTCTTTGACTATTCTAAAGGAGAATAAGATTCTCTCTCAGTGTTACTCCTGTTAGTTGTATGTATGCCCTAGAGGCCAGTATTGTACAGATGATGTATATTATATTGGATGCTTGGACATATATAGAGAGGACTTTCTTGTTCGATATGATAGTATGCTATCTGGTTGCTCTTTATTTTAACATGTATACTTGTCTCTTGATACTGTCTTATAGTTACATGTTGGTAAAACCCTTAGGATGTGTACTTGACTATCTGGACTATGATGCGGATCATACTAATGGGGACATGGTAGTCCATAAGTACATCCTTCAAGGTCCCTAGTCGTGGGTGTATCGAGACGGGGTATCGATATACCAGAGTAGACTAGCGTATACGCTTCTCGACCCATAAGATGGGCGATGGATGATCCCATATCCATTGGTGTTTGACATCAGAGATGGTATACGGGTGCTCAGTGGAGACTGGGTACACTGGACGGACTCGCCGAGAACTCCCAGATGGTATTATACCTCACGTTAGATGGCAGTTCTCTGGTGACACTTATGCAGGTTAGTCTGTAGACCCGGGATCGTCATAGAGTCTTGTGTGATTCCCACTGTGCTTTGATTTCCACCTTACCACGTCCATGAGGGCGTGCAAAACGGTGGTTTTTGGGTACAGTCCAGAGTCACATGGAGGCAATGAGCGATAGGAGGGGTTTCGTCTCTCCCGGTATTGGGGGTTGATGTTGCGCTGTGCTCGATTGGCCGTAACAGGGAAGTCCCTGGCCAGGGCTGATTTAGAGATTTACTGGTAAGTGTTACCAGTAGTTTCTCGACCAGTTATGAGCCTCACATCGGCACGACTTATCGGTTATTGGGGTCTGACGTTTACCACCCCTAGACTTGATATGCGACATATCAGACGAAGAGACCGGACTGTACGGGAAGTGTTACCGGCAGGCTTTTACAGGAGTTGGAGCGGGGCTTGCTTGCTGATCTTCTAATCGCTCAATACCCGGGGAGCCGTTACGTCCAGCTAGTACCGCTGACGGCTTGTGGGTGCGTGATGTGATCATCACCTACTGCCGGCGTATTGACGAGTCTTTAGAGTCCTACACAGAGGTTTTACTGGCTCAGGCAAAACGAAATAGGAGCACGTATGTGATATGTGCGAGACTGAGAATAAATGCGAGTATGTGATACCGTATTCTATTCTCGCGACTTTTTGTATCGGTCGGTTATATATGATATGACCGGGTTATCGAATCAAGTGTTGATTCGATAAGTCGATACGATGGATGTTAGCCGGTTATATGAGATATGACCGGATTATTAAGTCAAGTGTTGATTTAACAATTAAGTGTATAATTGTATATTAGATATACTAATTTACATTTGCTAACACTTGTTCACTTTAGGGTTTTTCTCACATGTACACTACTTTAACATGTATATGATATATGTTAAAATGTGTTATCATATTGTATCATGGTTGATGATACACATGACTTGTGTGTATGAGACATACACCATCCTAATTGTTATGATTGGGTTTAATGTTTAAAAGTAATTACAAAATTAGTAGGAAATTGGAAAATGCATGAAGCTTGTGAAAGCTTGTGGATGCATTGACTAAAGTCCACTAGATTTGTTTTTACTTTGGACTTTAACCTAACCATCACACAATTAGCTATGGTTATGGCTCTACAAGGATTAGTATATGATACTCACTCACCATGGTTACCCTTCACACTTGATAATTATCCTCATTCTTTTCTTTTGTTCATCATCTTCTTCATTGAACAAAAAGAAAAGGCAAGCTAGGGTTTGATCCAAAGTGAGAATCCTTGTGAGAAACAAAATTCTAAAGAGAACCCACTTCCTATTTCTCCATCCTCTACTAGACTAGCACTCTAGTATAGGGTGTTTGCTTCACTAATTCTCAAATTAGTGAAGTAGTAGCTTGAGTCGGAATTCCCTCGACGTAGATCATCTTCGGCCTCAGAGACTTCAAGCAAGGTCGCGTCGTGAAGCCATGCAAGAGCCCGGGAGAACCTTGATCGCAGCGAAGGGACTTCAACAAGGAGCAAATGAAGTGGAGGACTAATCTACAAAAGTTGTATTTCGTGTTCCCTTTAGAGTAAAGTTGTTTACTTGCCATTCGATTCGCCTAATCTCTAGTACACGATCTTGCTTAGGGTTGTCAGGCACATAAAAATCTTAAACGGACATGGTCGATGCCTTGTAGAGCCATGTTAGTGTGCCTAGTAATCCTACAACTCCTCTGTATACACCACAGCACAATGGTGTATCGGGGCGGAGCAATCACACCCTATATGATATAGTGCGCTCTATGATGAGTACTACTGAGTTACCTATTTCCTTTTGGGGTTGTGCACTTGAGAAGCTGCATACCTATTGAATTGGATTCGAATCAAATCAGTGCCTACCACTCCATATAAGATATGGTATGGGAAGAACCCATCTCTTAAGCAAGTTAAGATTTAGGGTTGTCCGGCCTATGTCAAAAGCAAAATCCGGACAAGATCGAGGCAAGGTTAGTTCTGTAGAACTGGAAGGAGTTCCAGCTATACAAACTACAGCTGATGATTTGATAGAACCAAAGGATTCAATAGTCCCCGACAAACCTCAGCCTCTCCGCCGATCTGGTAGGGTTCCTCATCCGCCTGAGAGATACTTCGATTTCTCGATGACAGTGGGAGCGAGGATTGCATCATGAGATGATGACCCAACTAGTTTCGAGCAGGCCATCGAGAGTAGGGACTCTGTAAGAATGGCTGGATGCTTAGCGATCTAAGATGGAATCCATGTACACCAACAAAGTATGGACTTTTGTTGCAATATCTGAAGGGTTAAATCCCCATCAGGAGCAAGTATATCTTGAGAAGATTACTTGGTGTAGATGGAAATGTTGAGACTTTCAAAGCTAGACTTGTTAAAGGTTTTAGTCATCGACCAGGGGTGGATAATGATAAAACCTTTTTCCAGTGCCTATGCTTAAGTCCATCCGGACCCTACTTTCCATTGCTACAAACCATGACTACGATATCTGATGGTTGGGTGTCATGATTGCTTTTCTAAATATAGATTTAGAAGAGAACGTCTATAAGTATATAGCCAGAGGGCTTCGTAGACAGTGGGAGCAGCGAAAACGTGTGCAAGTTGCTTTACATGATAAAGCAGGTATCGCGGAGTTGGAACGTCTGTTTTGATGCGATAGTCAAAGAGTTTGACTTCATCAAAATGGTAGATGAACCTTGTATATACAAAAAGGTAGTAGAGAGTAAGGTGGTCATCCTCGTATTGTACGAGGACAACATACTCTTGATAGGAAAAGAGTTTCCTATGCTACGCTCGGTCAATCTCCGCTTATCACAATGATTCTCTATATAGGATCAAAATGATACCTCCTAAATCCTGGGTTTTGGATCTATGAGATAGTTCTAAATGAATATTAGGATTCTCACTAAGTGTAGTAAGATGGTATCAATCGATCCTGGGGAGAATCACTGAAAAGGTCCAGGGTGATAAGAACGACTGAATGTCAGTCACAGGCATTGTCCTTACCCTCAGTGGAGGGACGGTATGTTGGAAGAGTTCCAAGCGAGATACCGAGGCAAACTAGACGATAAAGGCTGGTGACATCGCTATCAATGATACTACCAAAGAGGCAGTTTGGGTGTATATTAGTTCATGAGATGAACTAGGTTCCTACCATTGTGTGACAATGGAAGTGTGGCTTTGGCCGAGGAACCCCGGTTGTAACATTTCAAAATAATAAAATATTATTTTTGGAATTTTTATAATTTAATATTATTTTATTGATTATTTTAATATTAAATTTATAATTAAATACCGATAAATGGGAAAAATTTTGGAAAAATTATGGAAAATTCTAAAATAGGGTATTTTATGGAATTATGATATTTTTAAGTTTTTATGATTAACTATATGCTAATTTAGTGCTGATCGTGATTAAAAATCGCTAATCGGGTTTTTAGCAATTTTGTGCAAAACATACACATATCTTTTTCCTACACTTGTGTTACATTTTCTTACCATGACTATTACTTTGGGTTTACTATTTGAATGAGAAGGTTTTGGAAAGGAAAAGAAAAGAAAAGGATTTTGATTAAAGAAAAGAGGTATGGTAAGAGAGAGGGGGTAGGTGAGGGTGTTGACTTGGCCTTTATCTTTATTTCTTCCTCTCATTTTCTCTCCCCCTCTTCCTCCATCTCCTGCTGCTACTGCCCTCTTGCTCTCCCCCTTCACAAAATCATCACAATCACACACAAAACAAACTCAAAACCCCATATCGCTTTCACAAAAAGTGTGCACAAGCTCACAAGCTTTAGAATGGACCAAGAAAGTTGGTGTTTTGGTGCTGTGGGAAGATTCTTGAGTCTCTATTGAGGTAATTCCTTCACAAATATTGTAGTATTTCAAGTGATTTAGCCTCTTTTAAAGTTTAGTGTCGTTTTGTCGAGGTTTTATACACTTTGGAAAACCCTAGGGAGGGTTAAGGTAAACTTGAGTTGTGGCTATGCAATTGGACTCTAATGGTGACCTTAGACCCCATATTGACCAAAAAACTGGCCTAGCACAACCTGAAACCAAAAAATACGGAATTACGGAACTTTTCATGTCGGTTTGTGTGATCTGTGAAGGTGTTCTGGAATCTGGAGCAATCCGGGGTCACCAAAAATAAAATTGAGCTGACAGTGAGTCGTGCAGGCACCTAGGAAGCTACCACCAAGACCCGAGCCCCTAACTCAAACCTACGGCCGCAAATTTAATCATTCTGGCCGCAATTTGCGGCCAGAGTAGAAGTGAATCGGTCAATTTTTGTTCCAGGGCTCATTTTGCACTAAATTAGACCCCTCCTATATGCAGTTTTAGCTAATTGTCATCTGGGGAAAATCTGGGAGCATTTTGGTGTGTTTTAGGCAGTGTTTTCCGTATTTTTAAATACACTTTCTTGATATTTGGATTTGTATTTGGTTGTCGGGTGTTCGTACATCAACAACAGGGGTTGTTTGTTGGATTTGCATGTTTGGGCCATAGGTTCAAACCTATGAGCACACTGTGCGCTGTATCGGTTTTCTGTCTTGATTTTCATACGCATTGCTATGGTTGATCATTGTAGGTACCTTCACGTGGATTCCGAGATGATGCAGAAGATGATGGAGACATCGACACCGACACACTGAGTGCGGGTGAGTAGATTTATATCTACGGGGAGAAGTCGGGTGGATGGCGTATAGCACCCCCGCAGTTCGTGGTGATGTATATGAATACGTATACACACAGATATTGATTATATATTATTTGAGATTATTGATGATAGAGATGGATCCTAGGTGTGATTGGATTGGTTTAGTGTTGCGAAACCCTAGAGTAGTGGTTGCACCACACATACACACACACCTATACTTGCATACATTCTTCTTTCATATGTGCGTACATGGGATTATATATTGATGTATATATTTACACATGGGTATGGGAATATGTGTTCATATACTGGATTTGAGAATAGTATTTGGAATTTGAGATGAGTCGATGAGATTGGGCTTGAGGCCAGGAGATCGGTGATGTGATTTGGTTCGTATTGAGATACGACATGATGTTTTAGCGGGTCTTTTGACGCAGTGATTCTTGCACCTGCATGCATACTTAGGCGGTATCAGTATTGTACTAGACGTAGATTAGTACCTCGATCGTGATATTTGATAAAGAGGATACCAGATGAATAGTATGATGAATGTGATATTGACCCGTACCCAGATTTGGGATGCCGTACGACGGATTTACGTACGAGCTATATATTGATGATTGATCCGCACTCTTGACTTGGGATGTCTGATTATAGATATGGTATCGGATATGATATTATTGAGGCGGGATCACCGACTATACATATACAGGTATGTATATGTATCGACTCAGATAATAGGCGGTTTCCTTACCTGTAGTTCTGCTTGTTAGTTCAGCCGTATAGTTTAGTGTAGTTGTTAGATTAGATTAGACTCCTACCTATTTCAAAACTAGCGGGTCGTGGGTATTTTAAAAGACAGGTCAAGGGATCTACGGATATTTCAAAAGACGTATCCTTTCTTAAAACCACCGTAGCCCTATTTTCAAAACCCCACGATTCGTGTTATTTCAAATGGCACCATTGTTTAATATTTAGCTCCTGCTCATTTTGGTTGCTCGCTCCGCATCGCATACTTGCATTGTTATTTCATATTGCATTGTTGACATTATGCTGTTAGGACACCAGCACCATTACCGATGATGCGTATGTACCACGTACACTTACTTGCCGGTTCACACACATCTTCATCGGTAATTGCCATGTCACGTACACCTTAGAAAATATTATCATCTAATGTAGCTTGTTACTAGTAGTTTTGACATGATGATTAGTTGCTTGCCTTATATGCTAGTTTAGACATTGTAGTTGTTACTTGTCACTTCGCATACTGTTATTCATTATATGCCGCATTCATGGATGCTCATGCTTATATTCATGGTTTTACATGCTATTGATGATTCGGATTCCCATGATATTTTCTGAATTTGGAGGAAAACCGCAAAACATATATAAACTGCTTTCTCTCTTTTTAAATAAAAAAATGCGGTTTTCCTATGATGTATGAGTCGTCCACCATGAGTTTGCTGATGGATTTCGATACCCGATTCGAGGAGATGGATGAACCGTTTCGGGTACATGGTGGACCCGGTAAGGTACCCCGGGCAAGAAGCGCGTGATGATGACGATGTGAGCCTGGCAGGGGAGCACTACTTACCGGTGATTTTACCCGACGCGTCGGATATCCGGAGGATACCGTCGTGGTCTTGAGATGGATAGTAGGGGCCGGTCTGGACTGACGGCGCCCTAGATATTGTGATTGAGACATTGAGATTTCGAGATATTGAGGTACAGAGACTGTGATACAGAGATATCGAGATATTGGGATTACGTATTGTGCCGATGCTAGGCACTGTTTTATGCTGATTTCATTATGATACCTCATTTTAAAAATACAAAGGAAATCTCACTAAATTATGAAAACAGTTCTTCATTTACATGTATTCTGTTTTCATGCATTCATACCTCATTCATATGATATATTGCTACCCTTGGGCACTGACACGGGTACATGAGATTACACTCGGGTTAGATATTTACCCTAGCCTTGTTATAGGCTGCTGGTTATATATATTTGAGGATGTATATTGATCGTATGACCTAGGATTGCGTCATACATACGATTTCTATTCGTAGATGTTTTTCTATTCACGAGTTGGCAACTCACCCCCGTTGTGCCCCAGTTTCTTGCAGGTTTGCCGTACAGGTTTCATTACGGCTTGCGGGCATAGTTTCTTTCGGGTGATTTGCTAGTAGGTGGGTTTACTTGTATAGCACCCCCATTATATAACTTGTATATTATTATTCTGTTTTATCTAGAAGTTCCATCAACCAAACATGTAATTATTTCAGAGATAGAGACCAGTGTTGTTTATTCTATCGACCTTAGAGTCGCGCGTTGTATTTATACGAATTTCATGCTGTTTTGAGTTTCCTTTTCTGTTGTGATCCTCGCCTTTCGGCGTTGTATATTATATTGCTTGTGTGGTTGTGGCCGTCGATTGACGAAGAGCTAGCTCCCGCTTGGGGATGCCTTTATTTGATTTCGTATACTATTTATGCTGTATTCCGTTTGGGGGCCTGTATTTACAAAGGAGACTCTGCCGAAATTTTCAGGAAATATTTGATGTTTTTATAAAAAGGATAATTCGGCTTATGCTATTAAAACTTCTTGATTTAAATTGGTTTTCCTTCACTCTACTACTTTTCTTGGTTTGGATTTCTGGGTTTTCGGCTTACTTAGAATACGTACGCCTTGAGACGTTCGTAATTTGAGTGCCGGTCATATTCCGTACTTTCGGGACGTGACACCGGTCCCATCAGTGACCCAGACATATTCTGAGGCAGCATCACCTGATCATGGAGATAGTTGATCTCCAGGGTGATCGAGGTTAGGAGAGTAGACTCAGAGGACAACACGGCGGATCCACTCACAAAGGCCATTTCCAAGAGAGAGACTATTATGGGATGGTTGAGTATGAGATACTACAACCACTGCTACAGATGGCCCTAGTGCAAGTGGGAGATTGTTAGTTATATGTATGCCCTAGAGGCTATTACTGTACATGAGATATATATTGTAGTGGATGCTGGGACATATATAGGTAGGACTTTCTTGCTCGACATGATAGTACGCTATCTGGTTGCTCTTTATCTTAATATGTATACTTTCTGTCTCTCTGTTACATGTTGATAAAGCCCTTAGGATTTGTACTCGACTTCCTGGACTATGATGTAGATCATACTAGTGGGGCCTGGGTAGTCCATGAGTACATCCTTCAATGTTCCTAGTCGTGGGAATATCGAGACGGGGCATCGATATTCCAAAGTAGACCAGCGTATATCTTCTCGACCCATGTGATGGGCGATGGATGATCCCATATCCATTGGTGTTTGACATCAGAGACGGTATGCGGGTGCTCAGTGGAGACTGGGTGCACTGAACGAACTCGCCGAGAACTCCCAGATGGTATTATACCTCACGTCAGATGGCAGTTCTCTGGTGACACTGGTACAGCTTAGTCTGTTGACCCGAGATCGTCATAGAGTCTTGTGTGTCTCCTACTGTGCTTTGATTTCCACCCTACCACGGCTCTACTGAGTCGTGCAAACAGGTGGTTTTTTGGTACAGTCCCGATTCACATGGAGGCAATGAGCGATAGGAGGGGATTCGTCTCTCCCGGTATTGGGGGTTGATGTTGCGCTATGCTCGACTGGCCATAACTAGAAATCCCTGGCCAGGGTTGTACTAATTTACTGGTAAGTGTTATCAGCAGTTTCATGCTTGTTATGGTCCTTACATCGGCATGACTTATCGAGCTACTGGGGTCTGACGTTTACCATCCCTAGGCGAGATATGCGACATATCAGACGAACAGACCGGACTGTGCGGTAAGTGTTACTGGTTGGATTCGCAGGAGTGTGAGCAGGCTTGCTCGTTGATCTTCTGATCGCTCAATACCCGGGTGGCCATTACGTTTAGCAGACCGCTTGCGGCTTGTGGGTGTTTGATATGATCATCACCTACTGCCGGCGTATTGACGAGTCTTTAGAGTCCTACACAGGGGTTTCCTGGCTCAAGCGAAACGAAATAGGAGCGCATATGAGATATGTGCGGGACCGAGAATAATACCAGTATGTGATATTGTATTCTATTCTCGCGATTTGTATCATTGGACGGTTATATGAGATATAGCCGGGTTACCGAATCAAGTGTTGATTCGATACATTGATACACTAGATATTAGTCGGTTATATGTAATATGACCGGATCGTTAAATCAAGTGTTGATTTAATGATTTAATGTATAATTATATATTTGATATATTACTTTACATTAACTAGTATTGGTTCACTTAAGATTGATTTTCTCACTAGATTGTGCACATTGTTTATATGTGATATATGCAAGTGTACACGTTTGTATCATGCTTGATGATACATACAAGTTGTGTGTATGAGACTTGTATCAAAATTAGGTTTAAGATTAGGGTATTGTTTTATCAAGAGATTTAACAAAAGAGTTGAACTTAGTCAAAGTTGTCAAGCTTGAAGAAGCTTGGAGAAACTTTGACAAAGTCCACTCTTTTGTCATTTCTCTTGATATTCTTTAACCTAACCCTTAACCTAAAACCTTGGTTAATTCTCTACATGAGTTAAGCATGAGGGCTTAACTCAACCATGGTGCCATAATTAAAAGGATAAGTTTCATTTGTGTTCATTATTATATTTTTATTCTTTCTTCTTCTTCTTCTTCATCAAGAAGAAGAAAGCTTGCTAGCTCCAATGGTGCCATGAGAAAAAACAATTCTAAAGTGAGCCCACTTTCTATTTCTTCATCCTCTACTACTTTCCATGTAGTATAGGGTGTTCTCTTCACAAAGTTTTTGACCAAGTGAAGGAATAGCTTGAGTTTGAGTCTCCCCGACGTAGATCATCTTCGGCCTCGAAGTCAACGACCTAGCCCGCTCATTTCTCCGATGAAACCAACGCTAGGGTCCGGGATCACGATGATCGCAGCGAAGGGACGTCAACACGGAGCTTTAGAAGTGAAGGACCGGATCTACAAAGATTGTATTCCCATTCACTTAGTAGCAAAGTAGTTTGCTTGCTTGTAGTTTCGCCTTACCTCTAGTAAACGATCTTGCATAGAGTTGTTAGGCACATAAAAATTTGATTTTGGCATGGTTGATGCCTTGTAGAACCTCTTGAGTGTGCCTAGGAACCCTACACTTCTCCCTCATTCTCTACTTGCAAAACCCCACTACCTCATCTCTAATTTCCACAAAATCAACTCTAATTTCTAGCTAAATCATCACAAGAATTCCTTTGTCTAAACTAAGCATGATTCTTGAAGCAAGTTGGCATTTTGGATAGCAAAAGCTAGCAAGTGAGATCTTTCCAAAATCTTTTTGAGGTATAAAACTCAATCCTAGTTTGTTTTGCAAATCCTTGCTTTAATCTAATTTTTATTAGGTGTTAATATAGTTTTAATGCAATATTAGAATTTTAATGAGAATGGTTTGGGTTAAATTAAATTTGTTATCACTAATTAAGGTAGCTAAGTATTGTTTAACATCTAATGGCTTTATAAATCTAATCTAGTTGTTACTTTGCTAATATTGCTTTTAATTATCTTAATTAGGAGTTTATGCCATTTAATTGCATGTTTAGTGTGTTTAAGTAAGATTAGATTTAATTAGTGTTGCATGGCTTGATTAGGATATTTAAGTATGATTAGTGACTACTAGACTTACTAATCCACCTAGTTTTGCACTAAAATAGCTTAATGTTGCTTACTAGGTTTTTAAAAGAAAAGGTTTTAATTAAGTTTTGGGTTGTGATTTTATCTACAACCTTTTTCCTAAATTAGTTGGTGTGATGTCTTGTGCGATACGAACGTTTAGATTCTAGGTTTGGTGTTTGCTACGCATAGCAACCCCTAGTTGTGGTTTGTGGCGATGTCGCGCGTGTTTTTTGCACCAAGTGCACGCTTGTCTAGCTAGTGCGCGTTGGTTGCTTCGTATTATTTTGTGTCCGCATCTATTTAAATGTCTAGCCATATATATATTATTTGTGTGATTATAGGATCGGTCGCGAAGACGTCGGACGCAGCAAGGAAAGACAAAGCAGTGATCGGATCCGATTAGCCGAGGCGTTCCGGTGAGTAGATGTACACATCTACAGGGAAATCACTTAGATGGCGTAAAGCGCCCAATAGTTAAGATTTTGTTATTATTCTTGTGTTCGCATGCGTATATCATATTCATATACAATTGCATCTCCATATGCATCGATGTTATTACCTAGGATACTTGCACTATTACCAATGGTTCATGCCGCACGTGCACTATCTTATGCAGACACACACGCCATTGGTAACTTCCATGTCTCGATACACTTTAGAACTTACTTAATAATCGATACCTGTACATTTGCATCATGCATGAAATGTAGTCTTCTAGTCGTATATTTTATTGCATCGGGATGGATATGTAGTTTCCTAGTCAAAGATCTCATTGCATCATCATTCATATGTAGTCTTCCAAACGTACATCGCATTGCATCATGTTGATGTCATGGACATTCATAGTAATCCACATATTTATATATTGTGATTTTCTTGGATATTTCCGTATTCATGATATTTCTGAATTTGGGGAAAACCACAAAGGAATTTCATAAACTTATTATCATTTAAAAATAGAAATTTGCGGTTTTCTTGTGATATGATGTGTGTGCTATCCACCATGAGTTTTTCTCGGTTCTTGAGCCATGTATGTACATATACCCAATTCGAGGAGGGGGATGAACCATCTGCAGGTACATGGTGGACCCGGTGAGATACCCCGAGGCAAGATGTATGTATTGAAAAGGCGTTGCGCCCGGCAGGGGAACATTACATACCGGTGATTATTGACCAGGCAGTCTTCTGGAGGATACCGACCGGAGTCGTGTAATTTGAATAATTTGAGGCCCGATCTGAGAGACGGCTACCGAGATTTGACATATATATGGTGTCGATATTGACACGGTTTTCTATCGATTTCATTTTATGATACCCCAATTTTATTATACAAAAGTTTTACTATACAAAATTTTTACTAAGATAAAAACACAGCTTTTTCTCATACAAGATATATAACCAAATTTCGTGTTGATCATTCATTCATATCGCATTCATATTAGCGCATAGCATCATTGTTGTATGCATAGGTCGTGACACATTTGCTTGCATGCTTGTGACAGCCTTATTAGATGTTACTTACTACTCACGAGTTGGCAACTCACCCCCGTTGTGTCACAGTATCTTGCAGGACAGACCCGTCAGTATAGTCGTGGTGGGCGCTCTGCTACTCCTTCTTCTACTCCCTTTGCATCGACTTGCGACTTTGCGCATAGGTGGGTTTTTTGGAGGATATTCTTTTGTTCCCACCATGTATATTTATTTTGTATCTAGAACACTCCATTGACCATGTTTATATATGACCTAGAAACTAGACAGTGAGATTTGTATATTTGTTCTCTGATGTCAAGCTCATGCGAGCCGACGTGGTGCTTTCTTATTTCTTCCTTTTATATGCTTATTTCACGCTTTTATATGCGTATTTCACACTATTATGATGTATCTTATATGTGGTTGTGTTCTTCCATTCGGCGAAGAGCTAGCTCCCGCTTGGGGATGTCTTTTCATTATTGTTTATACTTATTCATGTTTTGTACCCGTTTGGGGCCAGTTTTTACAAAGGAAACTCTGCCGAAATTTTCAGGAAAACTTGATACTTTTAAAATGTTTAATGTGACTTTATTTTGTTAAAATCACCTTTTTAAAACAAGTATTCTTTCACTCTATTTATTTAAACGGTTTAGATTTTTGGGTTTTGGCTTACTTAGATTACGCTACGCCTCTAGGCGTTGCGTGATTTAAGTGCCAGTCGCGTTCCGCACATTCGGGTCGTGACAATATCATTGTGTGATAATCCTGAAGGAATCCTACCAACATTATCACACTCCAAATGGTATGCAGCACTAGCAAGTTCCAGTTTCTTTAGAAACTCCCGATGTGGATTTTTGCCCCATGCTCTTATGACCTTGACGAAGGCCAACATTTCATAAGTCACATGTCAAGTTCTGCCCATCATTGTCCAGGTTAATTTGAACCCACCCATACATACCCTTGACGAAGGCCAAAATAGTAGTATGACTATCCCAAACCAACGCATCTATCTATGCTACAGAAGAATATCCAGCAGCTACCAATCACTGTACCTTGGTGAAGGTAAAAATACATTGCTTGAATACTACTGAATATTCAACTGAAATGACGGAGGGCTACGGCTGGTTTTGGCGAAATCGTGAACGTAATGAACTTAATTTAATCGCTGATAGCTTTTGAAGGAGTGGTTTAAGCTCCGCATTTAAAAGTCTGCTGTTTTTTAAAAAACCGAGTGGTTTTAAATTTTGTTCCAAAGATTCAGCTTTGGTTTGTTTGCTTTGCATTAATATAATGCAGTCCCATCATTTACACCTATCATCACAGAGAGAAACGAAAATACCACGTCCGCTTATGCCATCCGGATTCGCCACTGGGTCCCGTCTAACACCGTTATGTTACTTAACTAACGCCAGAGCGGGGGCCGGACTAGCGTGGATCCAAAATATAAGCAACGTCTACTATATAGCATATATATAATAACCATTCATCACATGCAATAATAGGCATTCCAGATCACAGATGAACATATTAGATATACTAGGAATTCCGCGTTTCATTTAAGCCTGTAACAAAAGACGGATTCCACGGTCGTGATAAATAGCCAAACCCCACCCTAGACCCCTATGGGTGAGGCAAACTACCTGCCAAATACCCGAAGTGAAGCAACCTCCCTCAGTTAAATGAGTAGGGCACTCGGCACTTTAAAGTACACGATAATTTGTGCACCCCACCTTAGGTCTATCTTAGGAGCAGAAAACAGTAAAAGAAATAATACAACGGTGGTTACAATCTCAACCCAGATGTGCCCCGCAAAAGAATATTACATCACTTTACAATTTACATTGAATGAAAGAAAGATAACTCTCATCTCACATCCCCCGGCTATTCATCATCGACGATCCAATATTCTATATACACAAACCAACATAGCAGCAACACAGATATGTGCAACCCCCACTGATCGACGTATAGCGATTAGCGGATGTTTCGAAACACATATAATAACTTAAACATGTTAAACTACGTTAAAACTACGACTTTAAAATACCCCGTATTGCCAACACAGAAAATAAACGGTATAGTCAAAATTGGCAAAATCAAACATCACATGAAACCCTAAATCCAAGAGACAGGAACACAGAACAAAATTCGACGCAATCCTACACTATTGACCCGGTGAGGCCAGTTTTTTGTGCATGTTGCCGGCCAAAAACAGGTGGATTTGTCTCGATTTTGTTGTGTGTTCATATCACAAGTAAAGGAGCACTTTATAATTGTTTTAAAAAAATTTAGAGCCTCCGAAAAATTTGACAGAAACTTGGATTTATGTTCCGATGTTTCGGAGTTATTTCGGTTTCGTAATTTTACACATTGTCTGAACTGTTAGCTAAGGTTTAGTAGTCTCTGATACCACTGTAAGTCGATGTCACGCACTCCGCGGGTTCGCAGGGAGGCGGAAGGCGTAAAAAACGATTTTTACGAACGTCGCAACACCGACTTGAACTCCGGGATCGATGCTAAACCCTAGCTAACCAAACTTGTGTGAGATTTAACTACTCAGATAAAAGTTATACCTTACGATATCATGTCCTTTGGGTCTTCTTGGTGTTGTCCTCCTCATCATCATAAGCTACGAGGATCGTAACGGATCGATGCTTCCTCGTCGGCCTCCTCGAGTCAAAGACAATCCACCCGAGAGTCTATAGTCCGAGCTCCAACCTCAAATCCGAGGTAACTATGACATCTAGTTCGCTAAACTAGATGTCTTATATAATATAGAGAGTGTATATGGATTAATATGTCTCTAATAGCCTTAGGTTTCTCAACTCATGAGACATGAAAGGCTAGAGGAAGAAGAAGGGGAGCTTGAGGAAAAGCTAGTGAAGAAAAAGAAGTTGGAATGAAGAAGCCTCTAGTGTGATAGAATAATGAAGCATACTGATAATTGATGAGATAAATATCTTAACAAATATTAAGCATGCTTCACAAAATATCTAATGAGTGGGTCATGCCTCATTCAACAAATATCTCCACCTCATTTCCTCCACCTCATTAATCTTTTAATCAAAAGATTAAAACCCTAAATGAGGTGTCTTCTTTTAGAAGCAATTTTGAGTAAATTACGAAAATTCCCCTCATCCGTATATAAATACCCGTATCCATATTCCAAAAAAATATGAATCAATGAGACGAAAATAATCCATCAATATAATACTAGGATCCGGCTTAAACCAAAGCCCACTAGTATTATCCGTTTGAATATCGTACGTGCACAAGTATAAGTATGTGATCGAAGCCTTGCCATAAAACCATACGGCCTCTACATCTTTTGCCCGATGCAGGGAAACCCTCTGTATGGAACTCTAAAGACTCGACACTACGCTGGCAGTGGGTTTAAGCATAAGCATGTCAGTGGTATTAGCTGCACGTAACGGCTACCCAGGTATCTGTCGATAAAAAGGCCGATGAGCAAACTCTTCTGAAATCCTACTGAGCCTATCTGTGACAATCTCCGTACAGTCTGGTCTGTTCGTCTAAGAGTATCGCATATCGGGCCTATGGGCGGTAATCGTCAGACCCCTAACAGCGCAATAAGTCGTGTCGGAGTGTAGCCCAAAAGACCCTGAGAAACCACTAGAGTACCTACCAGTAAATCTTGCTTGCCATGGCCAAGGACTTTGTGTAATGGCTTTCTGAACACAGCACGATATCAACCCCCAATACCGGAAGAAACGAATCCTATCTAACCACCACTGCCTCCAAGTGCTTCGGGACTGCACCCAACTACTAACTGTTTGCATAACTCCTTTGAACTGTGGTAGGGTAGTAATCTAAGAACAGTAGGAACACACTCGAGGCGAAGTAGTATTGTCAAGTCGACGGACTAAGCTGTATTCAAGTCACCTGGGAACTGCCACCCGATGATAAGTATAATACCCACCAGTAGTTCTCTGCGAGTCCTGTCCAGTGTACTCATAACCCAATGAGTACCTGCATACTATCTCTGGTATGACGTACTAATAGCTGTGAGACAGACCATCTCCCCTGCTGGGATGAGAAGTGTATACACTAGTCTACTCTAGAGTATCAATGCCCCGTCTCGATAATCCTATAACTAGGGACCTATATAGGATGTGCTTATAGACTACCCAGCCCCCACTAGTATGACCGCCATCACAACGCTGGTAATCAAGCAAAGATCCTAAGGGCTCTACCAATATGTATAAGCAATATGCTAAAAGAAACACATGCACATATTGAGGTAGAAACAAACCAGGTAGCATACTACCATTTCGAGCAAGACTGTTACTATATCCGTGTATATCTCAAGCTTCCAATATGTAATATACAAACCAGTATGATACAATAATGGCATCTAGGGCATATAACACTAACACCATATACGCGGCATGAATTACATTAAAAGAGAGATAGAACCATATCCCATACTCACCGGGTACTACAAACAAAGGCCTTATAAAAACTAATTAGCTATACTTGAAACAATTGAAGTTACTTCTTTTGGCTAGTGTCTTATAAACAATTAGCAAAACGTATAAGGATACATAGTCAGTGATAGAACTAGGAAAGAACTAGAGGTTGTTTGGTTGCAAGGAAGTGACAAGAAACTGTCTTACAAGATTAAAGACTGGAATAAAAGCAGTAAGAGCTATCACTAGCAATAATTCATGTCCAAGTTTTCAATGTTTCCACATCAAGAGAAGGGGAGGGCATACCACGAGTAGAGGAAGCTGATGGTAGTAGCGATTATGGAGGCCGACGACACTACACGAACCTCAACGGCTGTGAAAGAGAGAGTGTGTGTGTGAGTGAGTATGTGTGAGAGAGTGAGAAAGAGACAGTGAGTAAGTGAGAGAGAGAGTGCTTACGATGGTGGTTACGATGGTGGTGGCGTTGGTGAAGACGATGGTGGAGGGGGTTGATTCGATGGTGAAGCCGGTGGTGGAGTCGAAGTTGGAGGAAATGGCGGAGGCGGTGGAGGCGATGGTGGTGGCGTTGGTGAAGTCCATGGTGGAGGCAGTGGAAGAAAGGGTGGAGGCAGTGGTGGAGTCGACGCTGGAGGCGATTGTAGAAGCGGTGGAGGCGATGGTGGTGTCGTACCCGAAGTTGATGGTGGAGGTGGTGGTAACTAGGGTGTTGGCGATGGCGAGGGTGCTGATGGTGGCAGTGATGAGAGTGCTGATGGTGGCGGTGATGAGGGACATAGAGATAGGGTTAGGGAAATGATTTTAGGTGGAAATTTAGGGGAAATGAAGAGGGAATAGAATTAGAGGGGGGATGTGGATATTTCGTCGGGCAGAAATAATCGAGCCGCCTTTGTTTTAAATAAGGGTTATTTCGTCGAGTAACAACTGATGAAATAACCCCCCCCCCAAGAAAAAGCCTATATTTTCTTATAGTGACAAGTGGACCTTCATCCTTCCAGTATCTTATGAAAACACTCAATTAAGGTGTCGCGCCCCGCTTCCCAGTAGACGAAAACGGTGACGTGGCAAACCCGCAACGTATTTACTATAAGAATACGTTAAGCGTCTATAAGCAATATAAAAATGACACAAGAATAGACAAGTGAAAATAAAATCCAACCACTTTATATATTTACATTCTCAACTTTACAGAGTTTAACTGATACAAGAAGTCTGAACATAAAAAGAAAGTGTTTAAACATGTAACTTACTAAAGAAGAAAAGCAGGAAAGAAACCCAATGATCTGCTTCAGGTGCGAACTGGTTATAATTCTCTGCAGTGGATTCCACCTCCTCTGATCTTAAGTCACCTGACGAACATTCCAAGAAACAAAAGATGGGTGGAATGTACGTCAGCGAACTTGCGCTCGGTAAGTCCTAAAAAGATATGTAATATATAGATTGAGTGAAAGATGACATGTAATATAGTATAAATGGAAATTGTAATATGTGAACAAGTATGTTAATGTATATGGCAACTATGTCAGCATGGCAAACAAGTATAACATGGCCATGGAGTGTAGGTATAGTGAAAATGAAGTGGATGTCCATGTCTTAAGGGGTCTCTACAAGGTAATATATCCTAACGTCGGTTCAAGTATGAATATCAACCAATCTCAAGAGTATTCTCGAACCCAAGGCTATCGTCCAGGGGCAAGGAATCACGGGCCCAAAATAGCAAGACATCAATTGTTATTGATGTATTCCAAACCCAACAGGCTATCATCCAAGGGCTTGAAAACACGGGCCCTCATTTATAAATTCGTGATGTACAGTTTCAGCCCGGTACCACAGCAATATTATTTGTACCGTTTTAGCCCGATACCATAGCAACGTTATTTTAGTAATGGGACTCCTGAGATTCCGTTGGATTCATACTCAAACCACCCCAACACCCCGGGTATATTAGTCTGTGATTAAAATTACAAGTCTTTCCCAAATCCATGAATACATAAGAGAGTGCAATTCAAGTATCGAGTCGAGTTCAAGTATTCAAGTCAATTTTTCATATACTCATGTCAAGTCATTACGTATTCATGGTTCGGATCAAGTCGAGTCAAGTGTACATATTGGGTTCAAGTATTCATAATTGAGTCGTGTCAAGATCAAGTCAATTCTAGCATGTAATGATTTAATCACAAGTCATATAGATAAAAATAAATAAACAATCACTGAACATGATATAAGTATACAAGTAACATCCAAAAATAATGTTGTAAATAAGTTTTGTGTACAACTAATCAATCAAGTCAATAAATTTCGAAATATAAACAGAAATATAGATCTAAGTGTTGTGCACATGTGAGTTCTAGTCTCGCCTAAATATGACTACGGGTTTGGGAGATATATCTGTTTTCGTATTATCGCGCAAAATAAATTAGAATCTGTTCAGCACCATCACACATTTTTTAAAACATAGTTTGGGTCAATTTCCATTAGGTTTTAGGTTACAAAAATTATTCAAAAATTGTAGGTATTTCGATGTACTTATCTAAAATACTAAGAATCGCACGATTTGAATTTCTGAAGCTCTACTTATGATCATTTTAACATCAGCGTTTAAAACATAAATTCCGATTTCTGGACAGCAACTATATGTTATATTGCAAAGCCTATATCAGGGTATTTCATATGTTTCTAAGTAATATAATATACAGGAAATTATATTTCTATCAATTGTGTATCTATAAAACTAAAGTTTGTCACGAACGGAGATCGGAAGATCGAGTTATGTCCTATTTAAAAACAGTGTGTGAATCAGGACAGATTCCGTCCAGATTCGTCGCTTAATATTGTAACGCAGTTTTCTATATTTTACATCAATTTTCAGAAAAAACTTAAACTAACAAAATCTAGATCTTTCGATATAAATGTTCAAAATATCTGAAAATGCTTAATTTGGACCAACGATTACAGAGTTAGTCTCTCGATCAAGATCCTTATTGACAATTTTCTAGTTTTAAAAACAGTGAATAAAAACTATGTAACACCTAAACCATTATTCGGTTTGATATGAAATTTTTACTGTAGACCTGAAATTCTATCTAGTATATAATATAATTTTTCTAGAATGTCCAGAAGTCAAGATTGATTTTCTAAAAATTATTTTGAAGGTAAAGGTATTTCCTTAAGGTGGTATTTGAGATTAACAAGGTCATGGTATTTATTTGAAATCTCGTTTTCTTTTAAAAATAAATATAAATAAAATAAAATAAAAATAGCGGGCAATAAATTATGAAAGGCATACGGACAAGAATACAAATCGGTCATAATATATATACTAAAATCGATATAAAAGATTAATAAAGATTCTACACAAAAATTATTAAACACTTTTCTTTTGTTTTGAATAATCGATCGCATTATGTGATGGTATGCAATATAGGATGATACGATTCATATATTTTCATAACTACTAAAACATGAAACTAGATAATCACTACTAATTAAAAATGTATCATATTCATGAAGGTAAATAAGTTTACAAAACAATTAACTATTAGATTATCTATTTATTTTATGTGTGTTTTCTAAATAAGAAGTTTACAGACGAAATGAGCAGGTATGGACATCAGTGGAGACATGAAAATGTGAGAATGATTTAACAAGAGGAGGAGAAGAAACGAAGGGGACTAACGGGTTGTGTGAATCGGTATAACAACCGGTTCACCGATTCGATTCTAGCGGCAAAAAAAAATCTTGGTGACCAGGCTCGAGCAACCAAGACAAGGATCAAGTTAGTTTCTAAAAGTATTCTCTATATAGATTTTGAGAGGAAAGAAAAGAAATGTAAAGCAATACTTACAAAGTTCGTGAATGGTACAATACTTCGATCTTGAATTCCTACAGACGAAGTGAGCTCCGGTAGCGCCTAAACTTTAAGAGCTCTAAGAATGAAGATTTGAAATAATTTTTTGAAGGAGGATGAACAATGAAGGAGAGAACAGATAAAAAAATATTAATATGGTCATTATAATAATTCATAATCATAACCATACTAATTATTATATGCATTCATTTTTAGAGTTAAATGGAAGTTAAAATGAAAGGTCTCATTTGTAAGTTACGAGAGAGTTTTAAAAAAATAGATAAAAATAATTACAAGAATGGGAATTTGAACATGTAACTTATGGAATAACAATACAAGAACTAAACCAATGAGCTACAAGATTGTTCATGCACATATTTAATTAGAATTAAATATATGATTTTGCTTGAAAAGAAAATTAACTTTTGGGCTCATGGTTTTATAAAAGAAAATGAAAATGAGATTGGATTTAGGTTATGGGCTGGGTCTAGTCTTGCGTTTAATTTGAAATAGGTTAGGATTTAGTTTAAAGAAAAGGGTTTGGGGAAAATAGATGGAATAATAAAATAATATATTTAATAGAAAACAAAATATACAGAAAAATACTAAGAATAAATAAATACAATATTTTACTAAAAAAAGAAAACACGAAGGTATAATAATATTAGGGTCGTTACATAAAGGCATCCAATCTGCCCTTTTAAGGGTCCCTGGTCGAATGGGCAGCCTAAGATATTTGATGGGACATTCTTGAATCTTGAAATTAAGGATTCTAGTGATTGTACGATTTCTATCCTCTTGTCCATTCCAGAAAATCAGCATACTTTTATCGAAATTGATGCGTAACTGAGACCACATCTGAAAGGTGTATAGGATCCACTTGATTACAACTACCTGCTGTATGTTAGTTTGCCCGAATATGATGGTGTCATCTGCATATTGGAGGCTTATGATTGATAACTTATCTTCTCCTAGTCCTAGTCCTTGCAATCGTGCTTTTGATCTACATCTATTTATCATATTGGAAATGACATCGGCTACCAAATCAAAAATAAGGGGTGACAGAGGATCGCCTTGTCTCAGTCCCCTTTTGCACCTAAACTCCTTAGAAATCTTGCCATTAATTGAGACCAAGGAAGAGGCAAAAGACAGCCATGTTTTAATCCAATCAACCCACTTATACCTGAAACCTTTAAGACGCAGTGTTTCAAAGATGCAACTCCTGTCTATCGTATCATATGCTTTTGCAAAATCTAGCTTTAGAAGATATCCATCCTTTCGTCGTCTTTTGGCATCTTGTAGGACCTCTTGTGCAGTCGCTATCCCGTTCATGATGCTTCTACCACTAATGATCCCAGTTTGTGATTGGCTTACCACCTTATCCAATACACCTTTAAGTCGATTTGTTAGGACTTTTGTAATAATTTTGCAAGAGCAATTTATTAAACTAATGGGTCTTTAGTCTTTCAACGTATTCACGTCCTCTTTCTTTAGGATCGGTATAATTTCCTCCGAATTAAAGCGTTCCAAGCTCAGTTCCCCTTTATTTAGAGCACTGAAACTCCCAGATCATCCTCTTTCACTGTATCCAAAAAAATTGGTAAAACATCATTGGGAATCTATCTAGGCATGGCGCCTTATCTGCATCTAACTCAAAATTTGCATTTTTAATTTCTTCTTCCGTAAACTCCATCTCAAGGCCCCTGCTATCATCCTCTAACGGTTTCTCGCTCGCTTCTCAAAAGTTTTCAGTCGCTTTCTATCTTTCTTTTGTTGCTACTCCAATGAGATCTTGAAAATGTTGCACCGCTGCTATTTAGTTTATATTAGTAATGGTGCTTCCCCAATTGGAGATACTGTGGATATAATTCATTCTTCTTTTTCCGTTTGCTATTCGGTGTAAATATGCTAAATTTTCATCGCCTTCCTTCACCCATTTCTCCTTTTCTCTTTGGGCCCATGCCATTTCTTCATTCTCATAGATTTTGTTGAGTTCAAGACGCCAGATTTTCAGGTTTTCCACTCCTTATGCAGTTAGTTCACTATCTTCCTCTTGTATCTCTAGGTTACCTATGTATTCGACCAAATACTTTTTTCAGGTAACCTCTAGATTACATCATCTCTTGTCCCATTTCTTCAGGACTCGTCCCAAGCAGCTTAACTTGCCAACAAGGTTACTTGCCACATCAGTTTTATTAGTCATCCAATTCTAGTTTTCTTTAACCAACCTGATCACCTCCTCGTCGTGTACCCAAAATTTCTCCCACCTAAAATTACGTTTGTTGATTCCATTCTCTCTTGATTGATTGACAACTTTATTGGTTTGTGATCAGAGGTTAGTTTAGCTTTCGAGGACGCAAAATCCAAATGGAACTTTTGCTCCCCGTCTAACGAGACTAAGATACGATCCAACTTGGCTAGTCTTGCATTAAGAGCATGGCTAGACCAAGTGAACTTCATGTCTTTAATCGAGATTTCCATTAGATTTAAATAGTCAATGAGTCTATTAAACATTTGACTATTCACCCTATCATCGAATTTCCTCCGTCTTTTGCTAGGAAATCTGATGACGTTGAAATCTCCTCCTGTAACCTAAGGAAAGTTCCATTTGTCTCTGATGTCATGTATTTCAGATCAGAAAAGATCTCGTCCATGTGAACGATACGGTCCATAAACAGCCGTAACTGTTTAAGTCCAACCATTCGATTTATCCTTGATTGCTACTGAAATTGAGAAATGCCCAATGTGTTCATCGACAATTTGTAGGTTTTCCGACTTAACCCCCACGATTATGCCTCCACTAGCCCCAGTTGCTTCTAGAATTTTTCATTCATTAGGGCATCTATTACCCAGTTTCTGTAGAAGTCTTATCTTTGCTGAGCCAATTTTGTTTCTTCTAAACAAATTATAGACGCTCTACTTTTATATACCACCTCTTGGACCATTTTCCTCTTACCTATGTTGGATATGTATGCCCTAGAGGCCATTATTGTATATGTATACATGTGGATACTTGGACATATGTATGTACAGAACAATCTTGCTCGATATGATACTATGCTATTTGTTTGTCTTTATCTTAACATGTGCATATGTTTTACTTGCTATTACGTATCATTTATACATGTTGATAAAGCCCGTAGGATCATTGCTTGACTGCCAACATTGTGATGGTGATCATACTTGTGGGAGCTGGGTAGTCAATAAGCACATCCTTGAAATGTCCCTAGTCGTGTGAATATCGAAACTGGGCATCGATATTCCGGAGTAGACTAGTGTATACGTTTCTAGACCCTGATGAGAAGCGATGGTTGGTCCCACGGCCATTGGTCTTTCGCATCTAAGATCGTATGTAGGTGCTAATTGGGGGTGAGTACACTGGACGGACTCGCCGAGAAATTCTAGATGGTACTATACCTATCGTCAGATAGCAATTCTCAGGTAGCATGAGTATAGATTAGTCTTCAGACCTAAGATCGTCATTTGTCTCGTGTGAGTTCCTATTGTACTTTGATTACTACCCTACCACGGCTCTACTGAGTCATGCAAACAGGTTTTACTTGGGTGCAGTCCTGAGCCATATGGAGGCAGTGAGCGATTGTTGGGGATTCGCCTCTCCCGGTATAGGGAGTCGATATCGCACTGTGTTCTATTGGCCAGCACCATAAGACCTTAGCCAAGGTAGTTGGGATTTACTGATAGGTAGATCAGTAGTTTCCCGGATTGGTCCTGAGCCACATCAGCACGAATTATTAGGTTATTAAGGTCTGACGTTTACCATCCCCTAGACCCGGTATGCGATACTCTCAGACGAAGAGACCAGACTGTATGGATATTGTCACAGATAGGCTCAGTAGGGATCCGGATGAGTTTTCTCGTCGGCCATCCTTTTCGATAGGTACCCGGGTAGCCGTTACGTAAAGCTAGTGCCGCTGACGTGCTTGTGGTTATGGATTTATACAGTAACTCACTATTGGCGTACTGTCGAGTCTTTAGAGTCCCACACAAAGAGTTTCCCTGGTTCAGACGAAATGATGTAGTAGCCGTATTGGATACGTGTAGGGTTCCGATCGAATGATTATACTAGTTACCCGGACTTTCGATCGGACGGTTGATGATACTAGCCGGCTCGGGATTGAGCCGGATTATTAAATCAGGTATTGATTTAATAATTTACGTATATGTATTTCGATATGTATATTCTAGTATTATGTTCTTTGTGTTATTCTATCTTTTTGAGTATTCGTATTTTGATATGAATACGGATGTATATATACAGTAGAGTGTACTCCGTATTTATACGAAAAACATTCTAGAAGGAGGACACCTCATTTTAGATTTATCCATTTATTTTAAAAGGAAAATGAGGTGTAAAGGTGGTGAGGTGAGTATGGTGAGAACCATACTTCAATAGTGTTGACAAATGAATTTTCAATTCATTATGCAAACTATTCAAGCATGGTTGAGTTTTTTATATTGAAAAAGGGTTTTTTCAAAACCATGGTTGATCTTTTTCTCTCTCATGGATTTCATTATTCTCACCATTTTTCTTCATTCTCCTCTCTAGCTTTTCTTGAGCTCCTCCACCTTCTTCTTGAACTTCCTCTCTACAATCTCATGTGTTGAGAATCAAGAGAGAAAGTGAGATAGATACACACTTAGAACCATTCACTGCATGCTAGACACTTTAGATTAGCAATGTTAAGTCTCTAGTTGCTCCACTAGAATTTTAGTGTAGAGCTAGAGCCATAGACAACATCCCTCAGGTGGATCTTCGATGGAGGAAGACCGATAATCAATCTCGTTCATGAAGGTCTCTAGGAGCAAGGGAAGGAGAAAGAAGACCGAAGGACATGGATCCTTTGACCGGTGATCAAGCTCGATCAAGAAGATCTCAAGGAGCAAACGAAGAGGATAGAAGACCGAAGGACACGGATCTTTTGGTAAGACATTTCTATCATAGTAGTTAGATCTCCTCTTTATTAGCTAGTTTAGGTTTATAGTAGATTCTAGGACGGGTTTTTCTAGCGCCAGTTTTAAACCCCTAAAAAATTTTGTTCCGCAACGGCCATGGTAGATGGTCAGGGCGGTAGGAAATCCCAACATGGTATCAGAGACACCCTATAAATATTAACTAGCTAGTTTGCACAAGTTCAAATTATCGATCGATGAAATTTTTCAAAATCGCAACTCTAATTTTATGCCCGCTGCTGATTTTAAAACTTGTTCAAAAAATTATTTAGATTATCTTAAAAATACGTGCAAGCATTTTTAGAAGGCCTAAAGAAATTTGGGCACATATGCCCATCATACGGTCGCGAAACCGCCGCATAACATGCCTATTGGTGGCGGTTCCGCGGTCGAAATGGGGCATTGTGCTCCAAATTTCTCCTGCACTCTATTATATAGAAATGTGATTTTTAGGATGTATGATTTTGGCCCAGATTTGTTTGACTACCGGTTTGCACTTGGGGCTAATACGGAAAAGTTTTAGTCGATCGAAATTTTGAATACGTGTTTATCAGTGTATGTGTGAGTATCTGCGACCGTGAGTATCATTGAGCGGTATAACCCGACTAATTGTTATATGTTCAATTAGACGGGTTTGCGAACATGATACTCACGTTGATGTTCTGTGTTGTGCTCATATTGTGGATGAATTGTCGTGGTAGATAGCTTATAGTGCAATAGTAGTAGTACAGTTCAGATTCATTAGTATATTCATTATTGCGGGGCGAGCGTCCGACATGTGGACAATCTTTTCTGCCAGATTGTATATTCTTTTATTGGGGCACGACCGGGTTGAGGTCGATATCACCACTGTACATATACTTTTCTTTTCTGTACTAGGATTACCCCGCGATGGAGTACTTGAATAGCCGGGTTATAGAAGACAACGGTCTCGCATCTCATGGCATTGAGACGGAGGGGGCCTTACTCTAGAATTGGCAGGCTATTCGCCGCACTTGTAGGGGTATAAGATGACCCACGAAGGGGTGCTCAAGTTACCGGATTCCATGAAGTGCTGGGTGGCCCATTCACTTTGTTAATTGGGGTTGCCTCACTTCTGTGATTGGCGGATAACTTGCCGCGCTCGTAGGGGTCCGGGTTTTTCATTGCTCTCCCACAGGTAGTTGAATCACCACAATATGAGGGGTTAACGGATCTTTGTCTCATTTGCGGCTCAAATGAAACCCAAGGTTCCAAAATTCCACCATTCTGTGTTGCTAATTGATGTTCTGTGATGTTGCTTATATCATGGATGGGACGAATGTTATATATATATTTATATATACTTGTTGATATTGTATATGTTTTGCACCCGCGCTAGTCCAGCCCCCGCTATGTCGTTAGTTAAGTAACCTAACGGTGCATGACGGGGCCCCGTGACGAATGCGGATGGTATATATGTACATTGTATTTTCGTTCTTTTCTGGTATAATAGGGATTAATTGATGGGACCACATTAATTTTGATTAATGCAAGAAAAGAAACCTAAAAGTTGTTGTTGGAACAAATTTGGAAAAACTATAGTCATATTATTTCGCTTTGCATAGTGGTATTCGGTCAAGAATATCCAGCACCTCATTCGAGGAGGTAAGAGCCTAGATCCCTTCGCGAGGAGTGACCTCTTGAGCAAAATTTTATACTGTAGATTACTCGATTTTCTTCAACCATAAGTTTTCAAAAGCAGAGCCTAAACCACTCCTTTTCAAAACTACTCGGTTCCTTCAACGATATCAAGTTCATTACGTTAAAGGTTTTTCGCCAAAAACCAGTCGTAGCCCTCCGTCGTTTCAGATTAGTATTATTTAGTATTCGTGCTACGTATGTCTTGCTCAGCAGAGGCGTAGTGTTCGGTAGCTATATACTACTTTTCTGTAGCATTAGATATGATTGGTTAAGACAGTCGTACGGTCATTTTGGCTCAGTCAAGGACTCGTACGGGTGCGTTTAATGCAATCAAGATAATGACGGGTTGAACTTGACTAGGACTCTTTGATATGTTGGCTCAGTCAAGGTCACTTGGGTCCTAGGGGCAAAAAAACCACATCAGGAGTTTCAAATTTACAGGAAACTTACTAGTGCTGCAAACCTTCTGGAGTGTGGTGACTAGAGTGGCTTCCATCTAGTTTATCACGCAATGATAGTTGGATCCCGATCTCACTGATGAGTAGGATTACTCTTGGGAGATATTTTTCACTTCACAATTAGCTGACGTATTAAGTGTCTAGAAAGGTGTTAACGGGGCTACGCCTCTGCGGAAACAAGGTTTATTTTAATTAGGTCCGTGCGAGAGCACGGGGAACCTCCCTCGAAGTACCAACACCGACCTGGTTGAACGGTTAGCGAACTTGTAAGGTGTTAATGATCCCAGCTAGTTCTTCTTTAAGGTTTGAAAGAGAATTTGAGGAAACAATGGGAGCCATCCTGATTAGATAAACTAATAACTAATCTAATCTTGCAAGAGCGCACGCTGAGTGTTTCTTTTCTCTCTCTCCAGATAGCAACCAATTAATGCCTTAATCAAGATAATAATATGTATCGCTTGACCGATCCGAATTCTTATTCGGGGCTGAGAAACGTCTGTTCTGCTCTAATTTATGACAACTTTCATGAGAATGAGCAAAGGAAAAAGAATTGCATGAATTCCTTGATGACCCTAACGAAGAAGAAGCATATTATTGCGTCTCTTTCAGGTGTTCTTGTTATTGAGAACTGTTTTTAGGTCAGTCTTACCTCCTGGGTACTAGATACCGGATCAGGATCTCATATCTGTAATTTATTGCAGGGACTGAGAAAAAAGAGGATGGCTGGACCTGGTGATATGTCCCTTAGAGTAGGGAACAGAGCACAGGTTGATGTTTCTGCCGTCGGTGAATATCACATAGCATTGCCAAATGGCAATCCTATGATTTTGAACAATTGCTACTATATACCTTCCATGCTTTGCAATATTATATCAGTTTCTTTACTTGATAAAGATGGATATAAGTTTGTTCTAGATAGAAATATCATGAACATTTACCTTAATCGGGTATTGGTTGTAGAAAGTACACTGTATAATGGTATCTATGTTCTAAATCAAAACACAGTTTTCAATATACAAAACACACGCAAGAGGAAGTGTTCAGAAGTGAACGAATCCTACTTGTGGTATTGTAGACTTGGTCAAATCGGTGAGAAAAGACTAAGTAAGTTGCAAAAAAATGGATATTTGAATACGTTCAAATTCTCATCTTATGAAACTTGTCAGTCTTGTCTCAAGGGAAAGATGACCAAATCTCCGTTCACCGGACACGAAGAAAGAGCAACAAAGCTCTTGGGACTCATATACAGTGATATATGCGGTCCGATGTCTATACATGCAAGGGGGGTTCTCATACTTCATTACATTTACTGACGATCTCTCTAGGTTCGGATATGTGTATTTTTTGAAACACAAATCTGAAGCTTTTGAGAAATTCAAAGAATATAAAAACGAAGTAGAGAACCAAATTGGAAAAAGTATCAAGATCCTCCGATCTGATAGAGGAGGGGAGTACTTAAGCACGGAATTCCTAGAATACCTAAAAGAGAATAGAATTCTCTCTCAGCTTACTTCTCCGTATACACCACAGCAACAACGGTGTATCGAAATGGAGGAATCGTACCCTTTTGGATATGGTTCGCTCCATGATGAGTAATGCTGAGTTGCCTATTTCATTTTGGGGATATGCGCTTCAGTCGGCGGCATACCTATTGAATGATGTGTTAGGAATATGTATGCCCTAGAGGCCATTATTGATGAAACAGTGGGTGCTTGGACATATATATTGAGGACTTTCTTGCTCGACATGATAGTATGCTATCAGGTTACCTTTATCTTAACATGTAGAATGGTATTTATACTGTCTGTCTCTTACATGTTGATAAAGCCCTTAGGATATGTACTTGACTACCAGAATTATGATGAGATCATACTAGTGGGGCCAGGGTGGTCCAAAAGTACATCCTTTAATCAGTTCCTAGTCGGGGGAATATCGAGACTAGGGCATCAATATTCCAGAGTAGACTAGTGTATATGTTTCTTGTCCCTTAGAAGGCGATGGTTGATCCCACAACCATTGATGTGTGACATCAAAGATTGTACACAGGTGCTCATTGTAGAATGGGTACACCGAACAGGACTCGCCGAGGACTCCTATGTGGTAGTATACCTATCGTCAGATAGCAGTCCTCTGGTGACACTGGTACAGGTTAGTCTATAGACCCGAGATCGTCATAGAGTCTTGTGTGGCTCCCACTATGCTTTGATTTCCTCCCTACCATGCTCAATAGGAGTTGTGCAAACAGGTGGATTTTGGATACAGTCCCGAGTCACATGGAGGCAATGAGCGATAGGAAGGGTTTCGTCTCTCCCGGTTTTAGGGGTTAATGTTGCGCTATGCTCGATTGGCTATAACTGGAATTCCCTGGCCAGGGCTGCTGCCGAGATTTACTGATAAATGTTATCAGTAGTTTCTCGAACCGTTATAGGCCAGACATAAGCATGACTTATCACATGACTGGGGTCTGACGTTTACCACCCCTAGACATGATATGCGACATATCAGATGAAGAGACTGAACTATACGGTAGTGTTACTGATAGGCTTCATGAAGTCTATGGACAAGCTTGCTTGTTGATCTTCATATCGCTCAATACCCGGATAGCCATTACGTCCAGCTAGTACCGCTGACGGCTTGTAGGTGACTGATGTGATCATCACCTACTGCTGGCGTATTGACGGGTCTTTAGAGTCCCACACAGAAGTTCCCTGGTTCAAGCAAAACGAAGTAGGACACATATGTGATATGTGTGTGGGCCTGATTAAATACGTGTATGTGATACCATATTGTAATCTGGCAGTTATCTGTTATCGGTTCGGTTATATGTGATATAACCAGATTGTCGAATCAAGTATTGATTTGATAATGTGATATTCAGATAAATAATATTAGTCGGTCATATGTGATATAACCAGGTTATTAAATCAAGTGTTGATTTAATAATGTGATATATATTATATTTGATATAATTATATCTTAACTAATATCATTGGCTCACTAAATATTTTCTTATATTTATTAATATATATATATATGATATGTGTGTGTGTGTGTGTGTATGTGTCATGGCATGATTTCTATTTTTGAGAAAAATGGAAAAGGAGGTGGAAAATGAGAGCATGGTTGCAAGCATGGGATTTATATTTATTTATTCATCTTGACTCACTATTCAAGCATGGTTGCAATTTTATATTGCAAAATTCCATGCTTGAATGAGTGGGGGTCAAGAGTTGCCATTTATTCTTACTTCATTCTCAACACTTAGCCGTTTTCTTGAGTTACTCCCATGGTTGCTTTCTAGCTTCTTTTTCTTCCTCAATGTCATAGTTCAAGCTTCAACCCTCACATGTGATGTGAACCATGAAGCTTGAACACAAACTTATGAGCTTTAAACATCCCCTACTTTACCATCCTACACTTGACTAGCGATCGAGTGTAGCGTGTTTCCTACGCTAAAGAGTTTAGAGTAGAGGTAGCTTGAGCTACTGATGGTAACCCGATCGCAAGTCAATCCTCGAAAAGTATTCTGCACCCTGAAACTGGTCAAACAAATCATCGATACGTGGTAAGGGATATCTGTTCCGTACAGTAACCCTGTTCAGCTGGTGGTAATTAATGCACAAGCGCAAACTGCCGTCCTTCTTCTTGACGAACAGGACAGGAGCACTCCACGGAGACACACTAGGTCGAATAAACCCTTTATCTAACAAGTCCTGCAACTGATCTTTCAGCTCTCTGAGATCCGCTGGGGCCATCCGAGAAGGCGGTATGGAAATAGGCCCCGAGCCGGGAATCAAGTCAATGCAAAAAGCAATATCGTGTTCAGGCGGTAACCCAGGCAGCTCGTCAGGGAAAACATCAGGGAACTCACTAACAATCGGGATCTGGTCTAAAGGAACCTCTGCAGCTCGAGTATCACAAACATATGCTAAGGATCCCTGACATCCCTTCCGCAAGAGCTGACCGGCTCGAAGAGACGAAATCAAGCTGGGAAGGGTGACGCTGCGATCTCCCTGAATAACAAGGACTGGCTCTCCCGGAAAGCTAAATCTGACTGCCTTCTCACGGCAGTCCACAGATGCATAACAAGTGGTTAGTCAGTCAATGCCCAGAAGAACATCAAAGTCCAATATATCGAGAAGAATCAAATCAACCGATGAATCCTCTCCCCGATACGAACGGAACACAATCGAAACACAAAACGAGCGACAAACGACTTCGCCTACCGGAGTAATAACAACAAGCGGCTGATCCAACGACGATGACTCGCAGCCTAACATCAGTGCAAAGTGTGTAGATACATACGAATGTGTGGAATCTGGGTCGAATAATACTCGCGCGTCGAAAGAACATACTGGCAAAGTACCTTTCACAACAGCATTGGATGTCTGCGCATCCTGCGGAGTCAAAGCGAATACCCGGGCCTGTCCCCCACCAATAGCTGGCTGTCCTCTACCTCGGCCTCTGCTTCCTCGTCCTCTCTGAACAGGACCGCCGCGTCCACGGCCTCTGGAGGCGTTTAACTGACTTGGAGTATCACTGGACGTAGGAAGTAGAGCTCTCAGAGGAGGTGGTGAAAGTGATAAAGTCACGTGTGGAACTGTTGCCGCTCCCTGTCGTCTCACCATACAGTCTCTGATACGATGGTACGGACTCCCGCACCTAAAACATCCTGGCGACGCCTGCTGGCCCTGCGGATAAGTACCAAATAGCTGACCCCGTCCAACTCCTCCGCTGCCACCATCTCTCGGAAAGAATCTGTCACGATGCCTTTGAGCTGGCATATCGATACGAATCCTCTTCGGCCCAGAAACGGCCGAAGTCTCTGAAATGCGCGCCTCCATCCGTAAGGCCGTATCCATAACAGCTGCATAAGTGTCAAAGTGCTGGGCGCCGATGGCAAGAAATAACTGGGTGTCAAGTCCTTGCATAAACCTCTTTATCCTCTTCTCTTCAGTGTCTACCAAGTACAGAGCATATCTGGACAACTGCGTAAACTAGATATCATACTCGGACACTGTCATCCCTGGAGTCTTGCTCAAAGCCTCAAAACTACGAGCTCAAGCATCACGAACGCTCTCTGGAAGGAAACGGGCTAGAAATACTGCTATGAACTCGTCCCAAGTCATAGGAGGTAGATCTGCAACTCGACCTCTCTCAATTGACTCTCACCATGTCTGCGCAAGGCCCTCCAGACGGAAACTCATAAGCTCCACCCATCTATCGTCGGAACATCTGAGCGAACGGCAAATCCTAGCTAATTTGTCAAGGAATGTCTGCGGATCCTTCGCTGCACCTGTGCCGGTGAAGACTAGGGACCTCAGTCTCATGAAATCTTATAGTGATATTGGAATAGCCACGGTAGTAGTAGGAGCAACTGTCTGGGCAGCAGGTACTATCGTAGTCTGTGCTGTGGTAGGTACGTCCTCCGATCTCGGTGCACGACTAGCCTCTACTAAGGATCCCACCATCTGTCGTAACTCCTGCATACCTCCCATCATCTGTCGTAACTCCTGCATGCCTGACTCTAGCCTATCCATGCGGCCTGAGGAAGGCGGATCAGTCTATCCCTGAGGGGTAGGTACACCGTTCTGATCGGTCCTCGTTTCGAACGAGCCTGCTCGGATCTCATCTCGGGCGGCAGCCCTCTACGCTCTCATAGTCTTCGGCGGCATAGTGGCTGGTACAGAAAACAGGATAATAAGAACATTGTAATAGAATCATAGGGTACACGGAATTGAAGAAGGAATTTCAAGCAAGTATATCCTAAAGTCACCTAGGCGGAGTACCGTATCGCAAGTATGCCGCGGACATACACACGCTACGTTACCCTACTTAAGTCACTTACTCCATCTACCAAGGGTCATCCTACACTCAGAAAGGTAAAACCTATCGCTTTGATACCAACTTTGTCACGACCCGAAAAGTACGGAGTATGACTGGCACTTAAATTACGAAACGTCTCAAGGCGTACGTAATCTAAGTAAGCCAAAACCCAGAAATCAAAACCCAATTAAGAAATAGAGTGAAGAAAAACCAATTTATTGAAAGTGATTTTAATCAAATAAGTCACATCAAGCTTTTTAAAAGCAACATCCATTTTTCCGAAAATTTCGGCAGAATCTCCTTTGTAAATACTGGCCCCAAACGGATACAAAACAGGAATATATGAATAATATGAAATAAGGTATCCCCAAGCGGGAGCTAGCTCTACGCCCTAAGGCGGACTCAAATCCCACGCAATATAAATCATCAATGTGCAAAATAAGCATAAAAGGCTCAAGTAATAAGCAACCCATCGGCTCAAGTGAGCTCGACCCAAAGAAACAACATACATGCCCACAAATCTCACTGGCTCGTCTCTAGGTCAATATACATCAGTACAAGTAGCAGATAAAATAGATGGAGTACACTAGATACAATGAATATACAAGGTGGAAACAAAATAACCACACAACCCACCTATGAGCAAAAGCCTCAAATCCAAACAAAAGGAGGAAGTGCGTCCGCCGCTTCCGTGCTGACGGATCGGACCTGCAAAAAGGCTGTGACACAACAGGGGTGAGTTGTCAACTCGTGAGTAATATGTGACATCTATAAAAACTATCATAAGCATGTACGCAAAGTGTCACAATTCTACAATATTGAAATGGTATGACGTACTAGTATGTATGCGACATGAATGCAATTTAACACGTGATCCAGTATGTTTGATATGAGAAAGTCATTAAATTCATCTTAGAAAAACTCCTGGGAAATATCTGAAGAAATATCAATGAAATTAACAGAAATCCATGTCAAGTATCGACACCTCAAATGAATATCTCAGTGTCCCAAAGTATCGGTATCCAAATATCTCGGGCCCCAGCCGTCCGGGTGGTCCATCTCAAGTATATATATCTCAATATCTCACGACCACGGTCGGTATCCTCTGGATATCCGCCGTGCCAACAATCACCGGTAGGTAGTCTGCCCCTGTCAGGCTCATCGTCTACTACTCGAGCTTCTTGTCCCGGGGTATCTTACAGGGCCAACCATGTACCCGAGACGGTTCATCCTACTCCTTGAAACGGGTCTCGAAAACTAACAGAAAACTCATGGTGGACGACACAAGTATCATATCACGAGAAAACCGCAACTTGCAATGTTTAAAATGATATTAGTTTTATTAAATCCTTGCGGTTTCTCTAAAATCTCAAATGCTGAAATCCTCAAGAAAGAAAGTATCATAAGTACACATGTCAATGATGATGAATGCCTATGGTATCAACAATGCGAACTGCAATATATGACTAAAAGACTATGTATGATTGAATGATGTAATGAGGTACATGCATATGACTAGCAATTCTACATGTTCATCTTGAGGAATTTAATTTATTAGTACTGGTTTATACGTCCTATATGATGAAATTATTCTAAATTCCGGTTTAAACAAGTTATCTAGTGTTTGTGGCATAGAAATTACCAAGGCGTGTGTGTCTGCATGAATAGTGCTCGTGCTGCATAAAACCATGGTAATGGTGCAAATGTCCTATGAGATGAAGTTGCACAATTATATATGATGAACTAAGCAAACCAAATATTACTTGTGTCGCATAACTCATTTTAATGATTCAATGGTTTCTATATGATGAACTAACACATATATGAATATAAAAGGTTGTGCAATGCAGTAAAATAGATAACTAAGAACTACATACCACAAGCTGGTATTACTAAAAATTCTAAACTATCGGGCGCCTCGTGCCATCCAAACGATTTCCCCCGTAGATGTATACATCTACTCACCGGAAATCCTCAACTAGCCTGGTCCAATCACCGCTTTCCCTTTCCGTGCCGCGTCCGAAGTCTCCGCGACTGATCCTGAAATTTGCATAAGACAAAATATAAGATTACATATCCTGAAACGACACCAAGTCACAAAATGAAAGGATCAACGTCCACAAGTTAGGCACATTATGCACTTGGTGCGCGGAACACACACGACAATCACTACAACCTTAACTAGAATCGTCGTTCGGAACAACCGTCAAAACTAAGACCCGATCAAACCAATTCGCATTCTCACACCCTAATTACCGTAGGAGATGCTAGCAATATAAACAAGATATCAAAATTAATTCACCACCTAATTATTTAGAAAACCCAATAAGCACCTAAATTCCATATTTGGTGCAAACATCGAAAATTAACGATAAGGTGACCACAACCTCGCACAATCATCCAAACTAAACCACTAGATAGCCACTACACTTAATTTAACCTATTTGCAATGTTTCAAACCCCAATTCCAAAATCAAACCCTTTTCTTGCATTTCTTAAACTAGCAATACAATCAAATTCACACTTGAAAAACCTAGATTAGGATAAATTGAAGCCCGCTTAAGCAAAATAACCTCTTAGATTAGATTTGTATAAGAACTAGATAGCAAAATAAACATAGTTAACCTAGTAATGGTGGTTAAAACCCTAGTTCTAACTCAAACCGTCCTCTTTAAAACCCTAGATTTGAAATTAGCACCAAAATTAACACTTAATCAATTTAATTCAAAGAAATTAACCACAAGTATTAATTGGGTGAAGATTCTACCTCAAATTTTAGAGATCTAGCATGTGATTTTGCCTCCTCAAAAAGGTCTCCTTGCTCCAAGATTCAAGCAAGCTTGGCTAAGGAGAATGGATGGAGAAATGGGCTTGAAATTGTGAGGTTTTAATTTGATTTTTGAAGCATTTTGGGGATTTTTTTTTGGAGAGGAAAGAGATGGAATCAAAGGAGGGGGGAGGGCTGCAGTTTCGGCAGCAGTGAGGAATGGGGAGGAGTGCGTGGGGGTTGTGGAATTTTTTGCAAAGTCAAAGCCATCCTATACCACATAATACCCATACCTCAAATTAATATATTTTAATTCATTCACATTATTCATTGAAATGAATTGAAGGGACAAATGGAGGGGGCTTCCTGCTGTGGTGGGCTTGGCCATGGTGGAGGGGTGAGGAGTGTGGGAGATTTGCAAAGAAAATTCCATGCAAAAAAACCCCTCAAGTTACATAATTGCAAGTTTTAGTTTAATTTTATTAAATTTTAATTTTTCCTTGACTATAATCAACTAGAACTTGGAACAACATGATAAAAATTTATATTACAAACTAGATTTTAGTTGTCATGGTTCTTAAGTATGCAATTAGCCTATTCAAATTTGTATTTATCACTAATTTAATGTATATTTAAAAGCTTAAAATAATATTAAAAATAATAAATTAGGGAAAAATATTTAAACGACTAGAAATTTATAAGTGACTAATTAACTAACAAATACTAGCAATTACCTATCTAAATTAGGTATAATTAGGCCTATATTGAAAAATAATTATAATTACAATTTACGGAAAAATACAAATTATTTACCGATTATCGGGAAAATACCTAAACAACTTTTCAAGGCGTTACACTTGAAGTCAAACTTAAAGATCGATGGTGAAAACAAGATCGAAATTTAAAGTGGAGATCTTAGTTTGAGATCAACTTGGAGAACTTCAAAGCCGAAGGCTAAGTTGCACGGGCACATCTTTTTGGTTTTCATATCCGTGTCAGACACGTATTCGTGCCCAGCACTTGCACAACACGTGTCCGACACATTTTTTCTGTGTCCCGTTTCGAAACAAGACGACTGTGGATGACACGTTTTAGTGAAATCACGAAACAAAATAATATTTTTCTATTAAAAGAGAGAAAACCCAAATATTATTATAAGTTTTTTGATTTGTTGATATTTCTCTTTATTTTACTCAATTTTGCTGCTTAATATAATTTCTATATGAAATATATAAGGTAATTTTGTTGAAATTGTTAGGAAAATACTAAAATTATATACTTGTGCTAAAATTATGTTACGTACAGTTAGGAAACTACTGAAATTATATTAAATACAAGTAGGAAAATGCTAGAATCATATTTATTTTATGGAAATTGCTAAAGTTGTGCTAAAATAACTAAGCTCTTTACTGAGTTTTGATAAATACAGTCAAAAAATGTTAAAATGCTAAGGTTTTTGTTGAATATGTTGTTGCAATGATATGATACGATATTTTTTTATAATTATATATCTATATATATCTTTGTCCTCATATCTTATATTTTGGGATTTTGCCGTATCGCCGTGTTGTATCGTGTCGTGTCCATATCCGTGCAACCTTGGCCGACGGCTGTCACTAGCCCTCATGTCTCTCGAAATCGGTGGTGTAAGGCCCTGCCCTCGGCGTTTAATAGTGATAATACAACTCTAATTTATTATATAATACACTCCAATTAACAAATAAAGAGTATACCTACAAGAATACAAGTGTGTGCACAATTCCCGACTATGCGGTCTAATGCAGAGCGGTGCGACTCTTTTACACGCATAGACGGTCGCCTTTTAAAACACCGAGTCTCGATATTTTCTTTTTGCTATTTCTCAGATAGTTTCTTAATCTTGAAAAATGTCTTCTGTGCTTACAGCGTTTCAAACTGGATGATTCTGTGGATGGTTCTGAATATAAGATCAACCCACACATGGAAAGCTACTCTCACAGACACTTCTTCCTCCTGTCTTGGTAATGCCATAGACTCGTATTCCAGAATCAAAATTTGGAATTTCCAAGTGGTAATAAAGTGCTACTTTGCAAAAAAATATTGATTGCTCAGGTTCTAAAGAGTTGCAATACCGTGAAATGAAAATTATAAGCATTAGACACTCAAGTTACATATCTTCAAAACCTAAATTGGAAATACGCGCCCCTCTAACGTTCCAAGAACCGGTTGATGCTTCTTGTTACGAGAGGCCGTTGTGCGAAACACCCTAATAGTTAACCTTTTCCATTAAAAATCTGGATTTCTTGTAAAGTAATAATCCATGGTCCTCTCGTGGATTCCTCTATGTTCATAATTTGAATACTTCTTAACAGGAAGTTTTAAACTAACAGAATTATGATCAGTATTGTATCTACTATATAACATGCAGATATAATATTAGCAGTAGCAAAAAAAAAGAATTCAACACACTATATGAAATTATGATCAAAATAAATGACTGAATTTATAGTAACTTATTGGTAGTATGAAATTTGAAAAAATATGGATCTATCTGCACTTTGAGACATGACATCTCTAAAGACAGCTAAACCTGTCACGACCCGCAGGGTACGGAACGTGACTGGCACTTAAGTTTACGAAACGTCTAAAGGCGTCCGTAAAATAAGTAAGCCAAAAGCCCAGAGAACAAAACCAATTAAGCAAAAGAGTGAAGAAAACCCAAACATTTGAAAGCAAGTTTATCAAATAAGTCATATAAAACCCCTTTTAAAAACAATACTAATTTTTCCGAAAATTTCGGCAGAGTCTCCTTTGTAAATACTGGCCCCCAAAAATGGGTACAACAAGAATATATGTAAAACCAACAAAAAGGCATCCCCAAGCGGAAGCTAGCTCTTCGCCATAAGGCGGTCACAAATCCCACGCAATATAAATGACAACAAGCGTAATAATCATAAGGAAGCATGAAAAAGTAGCATGTCGGCTCAAGTGAGCTCGATCCCAAAATACAGCATAAAATCCACAAACCTCACAGTCTCATCTCTAGGTCAATATACAATAATCTGGTAGAAACAGTAGATGGAGTACACTAGATACAAAGAATATACAAGGTGGTACAAAATAATAACATAACCCACCTATGAGCAAATCTCGAGCTCAGGCAAAAGAGGCAAAAGAACAAGTGCGCCCGCCGCTACTGAACTGACGGAGCGGACCTGCAAAAGACTGTGGCACAACGGGGGTGAGTTGCCAACTCGTGAGTAATAAAATAACATCTACAAAGGCTATCGTATGCATGCACACAAGCATCCTAGCATCTATAATACAGGTATGACTGGATGCACTAGCAGGTGTGTATATAACATCAGTGTACTAATATGTATGCAACATGAATATCTGAGGTCTCAATAGGTATATATAAGAAATATTTTATCTCTTTTTGTTTTTGAAACTCTTTTAGAATGCCAACATAATGTCAATGAATCGACGAAAATCGGTGTCCAGCAACGACACCCAAAAGCTGTCTCAAACCTCATAAATGTATCTCTGGCCTCAGCCGTCCGGCTGACCCATCTCAAATATCAATATCTCATCATCTAGCGGCCACGGTCGGTATCCTTTGGATATCCGCCGTTCCAAACAGTCACCGGTAGGTAATCCGTCCCCTGCCAGGCTCAACGTCATCACCACATTCCTCTTGCCCCGGGGTACCTTACCGGGCCCACCATGTACCCGTGCCGGTTCCTCCACTCCTCGACACGGATTTCCAAAACCACAGCAAACTCATGGTGGACGACACTTACATCACTAGAAAACCGCAATTTTACATATTTTAAAAATATAATAAGTTTAGAAATTTTGCGGTTTTCCCCCGAAATCCAGCAATATCATAAAATCTCAAGAAATCCTCATAAGTGCATATATCAATGATAATGAATGCGTATGATATCAATAATCAAGTTGCGATGTGTGATTAATGTATTAAGCATGAACAATTAATATGATGAAGTACATGCACATGAATAGCAATACTACGGTTTCATTTTTAAGGAATTAAAGGCAATAGCACAAGTTTAAATTTAAAGGTTATCTAGTGTGGTGGCATGGCAATTACCAGGGTGTGTGTGTAAGCATGAATAGTGCTCGTGCTGCATATAAAAACCCTGGCAATGGTGCAGGTGTCCTATAAAAAGGTTTCGTATAGGTATGTCAATATAATGCATGGATGCAGCAAATAGTCAGTTAAGTATTTCACCCCTAATTACTAACATTACTAAGGATTTGTAAGTTACTAAAACTATCGGGCGGCTTGCGCCATCCAACGATAGTCCCCCGTAGATGTTACATCTACTCACCGGGATCCCTGGCTAGCTGTGTCCAATCACCGACTTTCCCTTTTGCGCCGCGTCTGACGTCTCCGCGACCGAACCTGGAATTTACATCAATACCAAATATAAGGTTACATATCAAGAACGACGCAAAACCCCAACGAAACTACTAAGGTTCGCTAGCTAGGTACAACGTGCACAAAGTGCGCGGAACACACGCGAAAATCGCAAAAACTGCCAAAAAACGCCGATTTGGTCGCCCGGCAAAACTAAAACCCGACTACCCAAAAATCCGCACTCACGCATCCTAAAAGTCGTAGGACAAGCCATTACAATCATCAAGATATCAAAATAATTCATCACATAATTTTTATACAAAACTAGCAAGCATTTGCATTCCAAAATCGGTGCAAAAATCGCCGATTTGCGACAAAACGACTACAATAAAGCATAATTACTCAAGCACACTACAAGCAATCTACAAACACTAATTACAACACAATAGCAATGATTCCAATCCTATTTTCCATAACCACCAATTCTTGAATTTATAACCTAGCAAAATCCAATCAATTTCCACACTTGAAAACTTAATTTAACACAACAAAAGCCCACATAAGAAAATTAATTTCTTAGATTAGGTTAGCAAAATACTAGATAGCAAAGTAAATTAATTAACCTAATAATGGATTTCTAAACCCAATCAACTCATTAACATGTTTCACAATCCAATTCCATACAAAAACCCTCTCTTGAAAATCCTAAAACAACAATTTCACACTTCTAAATTTAACTAAATTAGCATAATTGAAGACTACATGAACAAGGTAACTATATAGATTAGTTAATTAACCACTAGATTAACTATCAAACAACTTAATTAACTATTATGGCTTTCAAACCCTAGTTAAATAAACTACTCTTTTTTTAAACTAGATTAGAAATTAGTTAACTTTTAACATTAAACCATGCATTTAAAGGAATTTAGCAACAAAAGAAAGTAACTTTGATGAGAATTATACCTCACTTGAGATCTAGAAAGAATGGATTTTGCTCCAAATGATGGCCTCAAGCACCAAGATTCAAGCAAGAATGGCTAAGGAAAATGACAGCATAAGGATTTTGTTTGGATTTTTGAATAAAGTGTGGATTTTGATGTGGTTTTTTGAAGAAAATTGAAGAAAAATGAAGGGAAAAGAGATGAAGAAGAGGAGTGTGCAGGTTCGGCCAGCAAGAGGAATGGGGGAGGGTGTGGGCAAGTGGGGAAAGTCATGGTCAAGTCCACAAAAGTCAAAACACCATACTTTATTAACAATATTTAAAATAAATCCAAAAAAACCCTTAAATCAACTCAAGAAAGCAACTAAAGAAAAGAGACCAGAAATTTCTGGACTTGGTCAGGGTTGGGCTGTCCTAGGGCTGAGGGAAAAGAGAGAGGGTTTTACAAAAGAAATTTTATGCAAAAAGGCCCCCTACAACTCAAAAATTGCAAGTTTTAGCTCAAAATTCAATAAATTCGTTTCAAATCATAAAAATTTGTTAAAAATAAAAATAAATTACTAAAAATTTATGTTATCACTAGGTTATAATTATCATAATTTTAGAGATTAAAATTAGCCCGGAAAAATTTGTATTTATCGCTAATTTAATGTATTTTCTTACCGGCTTAAAATAATATTAAAAAATTGAAAAATTAGGGAAAATTTTTAAACGACCAGAATTTCATAATTAACTCATTAGTTACTAAAAACAAGCAATTACCTATCCATTTTAGGTATAATTAGCCCTAAACTGCAAAATAACAAGAAAGACGGTTTTAGGAAAAATACCGAATTTTCACCGAATTTCAGGAAAACACCAAAACGACTTTTCAAGACGCTACAATCTTCCCCCCTTAAAGAAATTCGGTCCCCGAATTTAAAAATATAGCTACGCGTACCTTCAAAGAGATGGGGAAATTTCTTCCTCATCTCGCCCTCGGTCTCCCAGGTAACCGCCCTCGGTCTCCCAGGTAACCTCCTCGCTGCTCGGGCTACGCCAAAGGACCTTGACGGTTGGTATAATCTTCGACCTCAACTTCTTCACCTGCCGATCCAGGATGGCCACCGGCTGCTCTGCAAAAGAAAGGTCGCGCTCTAGCTGGACTGTCGGGTGCTGAATCGCATGCAAAGGGTCGTGAAGGTACTTGCGGAGCATCGAAACATGAAAGACGGGGTGAACATCGGGAAAGCTGGGAGGAAGAGCCAAACGATAAGCAACAGCACCAACACGCTCGAGGATCTCGAAGGGACCTACGAATCTAGGGCTAAGCTTCCCCTTTCGCCCAAAACGCATCACGCCCTTCATCGGAGAGACCCTCAGAAAAACATGGTCGCCAACTGCGAACTCTAATCTGCGACGGCGCCTGTCTGCATACGATTTCTGTCTGCTCTGAGCTGCCCTCATCCGGTCTCGGATCAACTGTATCTTCGCTGTCGTCTCCTCAACAAGCTGCGGCCCCAAAATGCTGCTCTCGCTGAGCTCTGTCCAACAAACGGGCGATCTGCATCTCCTCCCATACAATGCCTCGAAAGGTGCCGTCTGAATAGTATCCTGGAAGCTGTTGTTGTAGGAGAACTCCACTAGAGGTAAATGATGATCCCAGCTACCACTAAAGTCTAAAACGCACGCTCTGAGCATGTCCTCGAGAGTCTGAATGGTCCGCTCTGACTGTCCGTCTGTCTGCGGATGAAACGCTGTGCTGAAGCTCAAACGAGTGCCCAAAGCCTCCTGAAGTCTCTGCCAAAGTCGGCTGGTGAACTGAGTGCCTCGATCTGACACGATACAAGTCGGTACGCCATGTAGTCGCACGATCTCGTCAATATAGAGCTGAGCATACTGAGCGAAGCTGAAAGTCGTCTTCACTGGAAGGAAGTGAGCCGCCTTCGTCAATCTATCCACGATCACCCAGATGGAGTCGTACCCTCGACTGGTCCTGGGTAGACCCACAACGAAATCCATCGAAATCTGCTCCCATTTCCACTCTGGAATGGGTAACGGCTGTAGCTCTCCTGCGGGCCTCTGGTGCTCGGCCTTGACTTGCTGACAAGTCAGGCATCTCGAAACGAACTCCGCAATGTCCCTCTTCATCCCGTCCCACCAGTAGGTCTCTCTCATATCATGGTACATCTTGGTGGAACCTGGGTGGACACTATACACTGATCGGTGTGCCTCCTCAAGAATGTCGCGCCGCAATCCATCAGCATCTGGTACGCACAGTCTAGATCCATATCGTAAAATCCCCTGATCGTCAATCACGAACTCGGAAAATCTGCCCTGTCCCATCTGTGCCATGATCTCTGAGCAACGGTCGTCACTGCGCTGTGCCTCATATATACGGTCAAGCAACTGTGGGCGTGCACGAACATGCGCGAGCTGTCCCCCTGTCTGAGTGAACTCGAACTCAACTCGGCTGTCGCGTAACGTCTGCCAATCTGCTGACGACTGCCTCTGCACTGCGCGCAAAAAGGATAGACTACCCTCGGGCCTCCTACTCAACGCATCTGCCACCACATTTGCCTTGCCGGGATAAGATCTCGCAGTCGTAGTCTTTCACCAACTCCATCCAACGACGCTGTCTGAGGTTCAGGTCTCGCTGCTGAAATATGTACTTTAAGCTCTTGTGATCGGTGAATATCTGACACGACTCGCCGTAAAGGTAATGTCGCCAAATCTTCAGTGCAAAGACCACTGCAGCCATCTCCAAATCATGAGTGGGGTAGTTCTGTTCATGCTTCTTCAACTGCCGAGAAGCATAAGCGATCACCCGGCCCTGCTGCATCAAAACGCATCCTAATCCCACTCGCGAAGCATCACAGTAGACAACAAATCCGCCTGATCCCGAAGGTAAAGATAATACCGGCGCCGTAGTCAAACAAGTCCGTAGCTGCTGAAAACTGCGCTCGCACTTCTCTGTCCAAACGAAAGGAACTCCCTTCCGGGTCAAACCGGTCAACGGTGCAGCTATACGGGAGAAGTCCTGAACAAAATGCCTGTAGTAGCCCGCCAAGCCTAGAAAACTACGGATCTCAGTAACCGATGTAGGTCGGGGCCACTGCTGAACAGCCTTAATCTTCTTCGGGTCCACACAAATACCGTCTCTCGTAACCACGTGACCCAAGAATCCGACGCTGTCCAGCCAGAATGCACACTTGGAGAATTTCGCGAACAGCTGGTGCTCCCTCAGAGTCTGTAACGTAATCCGCAAGTGCTGCTCGTGCTCCTCTCTGCTCCGGGAGTACACCAAGATATCGTCGATAAACACGATGATGAACAGGTCAAGATATGGCCTGAATGTATGGTTCATCAAATCCATAAAAGCTGCTGGGGCGTTGGTGAGTCCGAACGACATCACCAAAAACTCATAGTGGCCGTAGCGCGTGCGGAAAGCTGCCCTCGGTATATCCTCCTGTCGAACTCGCAGCTGATGGTATCCTGATCGCAAGTCGATCCTCGAAAAATACCCCGCACCCTGAAGCTGGTCGAACAAATCATCAATGCGCGGCAACGGATATCTGTTCCGAACGGTAACTTTGTTCAGCTGGCGGTAGTCGATACATAAGCGCAAACTTCCATCCTTCTTCTTGACAAACAGGACCGGAGCACCCCACGGAGAAACACTAGGTCGAATGAGCCCCTTATCTAACAAATCCTGCAACTGATCCTTCAGCTCTCGAAGCTCTGCCGGGGCCATCCGATAAGGCGGTATAGAAATAGGCCCCGAACCGGGAATCAAATCAATGCAGAACTCAACATCGCGCTCAGGCGGTAGCCCAGGTAGCTCATCAGGGAAAACATCAGGGAACTCACAAACTACCGGGACCCGGTCCAACGGAACCTCTGCAGCTCGAGTATCATAAATATACGCTAAGAATCCCTGACATCCCTTCCGCAAGAGCTGACCAGCGCGAAGAGACGAAATTAAGCTGGGAAGGGCGACACTACGGTCTCCCCGAATAACAAGGACTGGCTCTCCCGGAAAGCTAAATCTGACTGCCTTCTCACGGCAGTCCACCGAAGCATAACAAGTGGCTAGCCAATCCATGCCCAGAAGCACATCAAAGTCCAACATATCGAGGAGTATCAAATCAACTGATGAATCCCTCTCCCCGATACGAACGGAACACAAACGAAATACAAACCGAGCGACAAACGACTCGCCTACCGGAGTAACAACAACAAACGGCTGATCTAAAGACGACGACTCACGGCCCAACATCGGTGCAAAGTGTGTAGATACGTACGAATGTGTGGAACCTGGGTCGAATAATACCCGTGCGTCGAAAGAACAAACTGGCAAGGTACCTGTCACAACGGCATTGGATGCCTGCGCATCCTGCGGTGTCAAAGCAAAAACTCGGGCCTGTCCTCCACCGATAGCGGGCTGACCTCGGCCTCGGCCTCTGCCTCCTCGTCCTCTCTGAACAGGACCGCCGCGTCCACGGCCTCTCGGTGCACCTAACTGGCGTGGAGCATCGCCTGGGGTAGGAAGTAGGGCTCTCTGAGGAAGGGGTGGTGATGGTGGTAGGATCACATGCGGAACTGTCGCTGCTCCCTGTCGTCTCACCGGACAGTCTCTGATAAGATGGTGCAGACTCCCGCACCCAAAACATCCTGGCGACGGCTGCTGCCCCTGGGGATAAGAACCATATAACTGTCCCCGCCCAAATCCTCTGCCAGGCCTATCTCTCGGAAAGAATCTGGCGCGCTGCCTCTGAGGCGGTACATCGGTGCGCATCCTCTTCGGCCCAGAAACGGCCGAAGTCCATGATATGCGTGCCTCCATCCGCAATGCCGTATCCATAGCAGCTGAATAAGTGTCGTAGTGCTGGGCGCCAATGGCAAGATATAGCTGGGCATCAAGTCCCTGTACGAACCTCTTCACCATCTTCTCCTCGGTATCCACCAAATACTGAGCATATCGGGATAACTGTGTAAACTGGATGTCATACTCAGACACCGTCATCCCAGGTGTCTTGACTAAGGCCTCGAAGCTGCGAGCTCTGGCGTCACGAACGCTCTCTGGAAGGAAACGGGCTAAAAAGACCGCTGTAAACTCGACCCAAGTCATAGGCGGTAGATCTGCAGCTCGACCTCTCAAGACTGACTCCCACCATGTCTGCGCGAGACCCTCTAGTCGGAAACTCGCAAGCTCTACCCATCGATCATCCGAACATCTCAGCGAACGGCAGATCCTGGCTAAACTGTCAAGGAACGTCTGTGGGTCCTCCGCTGCCTCGGTGCCGGTGAATACTGGAGGTCTCAGCCTCATGAAATCCTGTAGTGAAACCGGAATGGCCACGGTGGTAGTAGTAGGAGCAGGTACCATGGTCGTCTGTGATGTAGTAGGTACGTCATCCGGCCTCGGTGTACGACTGGCTGCAACTAGGGATCCTACCATCTGACGTAGCTCCTGCATGCCTCCCATCATCTGTCGCAACTCCTCCATACCAGTCTCGAGCCTATCCATACGGCCTGGAGAAGGTGGATCGGTCTGTCCCTGCGGCGTAGGCATACCACCCTGCTCAGTCCTAGTCTCGGACGAGCCAGCTCGAATCTCGTCTCTGGCGGCAGCCCTCTGTGCCCTCGTAGCCTTCGGCGGCATAGTGGCTGTTACAGGAAAACGGATAGTAAGGACAGTGCAATAGGATTATAGGATACACGGAATTGAAGAAGGAATTTTTCAAGCAAGTATATCCTAAAGTCACTTAGGCGGAGTACCGTATCGTAAGTATGCCGCGAACATACGCACGCTACGTTACCCTGCTTAAGTCACTTACTCCATCTACCAAGGGTCATCCTACACTCACAAAGGTAAAACCTATCGCTCTGATACCAACTTTGTCACGACCCGCAGGGTACGGAACGTGACTGGCACTTAAGTTTACGAAACGTCTAAAGGCGTCCGTAAAATAAGTAAGCCAAAAGCCCAGAGAACAAAACCAATTAAGCAAAAGAGTGAAGAAAACCCAAACATTTGAAAGCAAGTTTATCAAATAAGTCATATAAAACCCCTTTTAAAAACAATACTAATTTTTCCGAAAATTTCGGCAGAGTCTCCTTTGTAAATACTGGCCCCCAAAAATGGGTACAACAAGAATATATGTAAAACCAACAAAAAGGCATCCCCAAGCGGGAGCTAGCTCTTCGCCATAAGGCGGTCACAAATCCCACGCAATATAAATGACAACAAGCGTAATAATTATAAGGAAGCATGAAAAAGTAGCATGTCGGCTCAAGTGAGCTCGATCCCAAAATACAGCATAAAATCCACAAACCTCACAGTCTCATCTCTAGGTCAATATACAATAATCTGGTAGAAACAGTAGATGGAGTACACTAGATACAAAGAATATACAAGGTGGTACAAAATAATAACATAACCCACCTATGAGCAAATCTCGAGCTCAGGCAAAAGAGGCAAAAGAACAAGTGCGCCCGCCGCTACTGAACTGACGGAGCGGACCTGCAAAAGACTGTGGCACAACGGGGGTGAGTTGCCAACTCGTGAGTAATAAATAACATCTACAAAGGCTATCGTATGCATGCACACAAGCATCCTAACATCTATAATACAGGTATGACTGGATGCACTAGCAGGTGTGTATATAATATCAGTGTACTAATATGTATGCAACATGAATATCTGAGGTCTCAATAGGTATATATAAGAAATATTTTATCTCTTTTTGTTTTTGAAACTCTTTTAGAATGCCAACATAATGTCAATGAATCGACGAAAATCGGTGTCCAGCAACGACACCCAAAAGCTGTCTCAAACCTCATAAATGTATCTCTGGCCTCAGCCGTCCGGCTGACCCATCTCAAATATCAATATCTCATCATCTAGCGGCCACGGTCGGTATCCTCTGGATATCCGCCGTCCCAAACAGTCACCGGTAGGTAATCCGTCCCCTGCCAGGCTCAACGTCATCACCACATTCCTCTTGCCCCGGGGTACCTTACCGGGCCCACCATGTACCCGTGCCGGTTCCTCCACTCCTCGACACGGATTTCCAAAACCACAGCAAACTCATGGTGGACGACACTTACATCACTAGAAAACCGCAATTTTACATATTTTAAAAATATAATAAGTTTAGAAATTTTGCGGTTTTCCCCCGAAATCCAGCAATATCATAAAATCTCAAGAAATCCTCATAAGTGCATATATCAATGATAATGAATGCGTATGATATCAATAATCAAGTTGCGATGTGTGATTAATGTATTAAGCATGAACAATTAATATGATGAAGTACATGCACATGAATAGCAATACTACGGTTTCATTTTTAAGGAATTAAAGGCAATAGCACAAGTTTAAATTTAAAGGTTATCTAGTGTGGTGGCATGGCAATTACCAGGGTGTGTGTGTAAGCATGAATAGTGCTCGTGCTGCATATAAAAACCCTGGCAATGGTGCAGGTGTCCTATAAAAAGGTTTCGTATAGGTATGTCAATATAATGCATGGATGCAGCAAATAGTCAGTTAAGTATTTCACCCCTAATTACTAACATTACTAAGGATTTGTAAGTTACTAAAACTATCGAGCGGCTTGCGCCATCCAACGATAGTCCCCCGTAGATGTTACATCTACTCACCGGGATCCCTGGCTAGCTGTGTCCAATCACCGACTTTCCCTTTTGCGCCGCGTCTGACGTCTCCGCGACCGAACCTGGAATTTACATCAATACCAAATATAAGGTTACATATCAAGAACGACGCAAAACCCCAACGAAACTACTAAGGTTCGCTAGCTAGGTACAACGTGCACAAAGTGCGCGGAACACACGCGAAAATCGCAAAAACTGCCAAAAAACGCCGATTTGGTCGCCCGGCAAAACTAAAACCCGACTACCCAAAAATCCGCACTCACGCATCCTAAAAGTCGTAGGACAAGCCATTACAATCATCAAGATATCAAAATAATTCATCACATAATTTTTATACAAAACTAGCAAGCATTTGCATTCCAAAATCGGTGCAAAAATCGCCGATTTGCGACAAAACGACTACAATAAAGCATAATTACTCAAGCACACTACAAGCAATCTACAAACACTAATTACAACACAATAGCAATGATTCCAATCCTATTTTCCATAACCACCAATTCTTGAATTTATAACCTAGCAAAATCCAATCAATTTCCACACTTGAAAACTTAATTTAACACAACAAAAGCCCACATAAGAAAATTAATTTCTTAGATTAGGTTAACAAAATACTAGATAGCAAAGTAAATTAATTAACCTAATAATGGATTTCTAAACCCAATCAACTCATTAACATGTTTCACAATCCAATTCCATACAAAAACCCTCTCTTGAAAATCCTAAAACAACAATTTCACACTTCTAAATTTAACTAAATTAGCATAATTGAAGACTACATGAACAAGGTAACTATATAGATTAGTTAATTAACCACTAGATTAACTATAAAACAACTTAATTAACTATTATGGCTTTCAAACCCTAGTTAAATAAACTACTCTTTTTTTAAACTAGATTAGAAATTAGTTAACTTTTAACATTAAACCATGCATTTAAAGGAATTTAGCAACAAAAGAAAGTAACTTTGATGAGAATTATACCTCACTTGAGATCTAGAAAGAATGGATTTTGCTCCAAATGATGGCCTCAAGCACCAAGATTCAAGCAAGAATGGCTAAGGAAAATGATAGCATAAGGATTTTGTTTGGATTTTTGAATAAAGTGTGGATTTTGATGTGGTTTTTTGAAGAAAATTGAAGAAAAATGAAGGGAAAAGAGATGAAGAAGAGGAGTGTGCAGGTTCGGCCAGCAAGAGGAATGGGGGAGGGTGTGGGCAAGTGGGGAAAGTCATGGTCAAGTCCACAAAAGTCAAAGCACCATACTTTATTAACAATATTTAAAATAAATCCAAAAAAACCCTTAAATCAACTCAAGAAAGCAACTAAAGAAAAGAGGCCAGAAATTTCTGGACTTGGTCAGGGTTGGGCTGTCCTAGGGCTGAGGGAAAAGAGAGAGGGGTTTTACAAAAGAAATTTTATGCAAAAAGGCCCCCTACAACTCAAAAATTGCAAGTTTTAGCTCAAAATTCAATAAATTCGTTTCAAATCATAAAAATTTGTTAAAAATAAAAATAAATTACTAAAAATTTATGTTATCACTAGATTATAATTATCATAATTTTAGAGATTAAAATTAGCCCGGAAAAATTTGTATTTATCGCTAATTTAATGTATTTTCTTACCGGCTTAAAATAATATTAAAAAATTGAAAAATTAGGGAAAATTTTTAAACGACCGGAATTTCATAATTAACTCATTAGTTACTAAAAACAAGCAATTACCTATCCATTTTAGGTATAATTAGCCCTAAACTGCAAAATAACAAGAAAGACGGTTTTCGGAAAACTACCGAATTTTCACCGAATTTCAGGAAAACACCAAAACGACTTTTCAAGACGCTATAAAACCAGTCACATCACACCCCAAATATGTCAAGACACCAAAAAAATTTCAAGTCATTGTTATTTGCCGGTTCTTAGACATTACTAAGGTTGCATGGACACGGATACGGGGACATCGCAAAACCCCAAAATATGGGATACAGGACACGGCTATATATATAATATTATAAAGATAAATAAGATATCAAACTATTATGACATTATTAAACGAGGAAAAATTAACAAGTCAAACATGCTAAATGCTAATAACATACTAAAAATATGTTTATCGTATGACACGCATAGAACATATAATATATGTATATTACATATATACAATATGTACGATACGCATCGTGCAAGTGTTGGAGTCCGATATGTTCGGACACGGATACGGCAACCCGTTGGAAGTGTCCGTGCAACCAAGGACATCATTCACAAAGTCAAAATAGTAGGCAAAGCCAACAAAAATAGCAAGGACACGATAAGAAGTGTGAGATAAGAAAGAAGAGTCAAGGTCAAAAATCAAAAAAGAAAAGAAACAAAGGAAGGGAAGCTTATGCTACCCCTGGTTACCCCCCCCCCCCCACACACACCCACATAAGAAATATAATGGATAAGCAGAGCCTGTGTTCACGAACTCGTGCACTCAAGTTGCAGACTGCATTTTTGTATGGTTCCTGCAGCAGGTTGCGGTATTGTTACTTTCCACGATGTCACTAACTGTCAAATTTGATCTTATCCCCTTTCTTGTATAACAACCGAAGGCATACATGATTATTTGGCCAACAACCAACAGTAAATAGATTGGAAATAGTACAGTTTTATTTCTTTGACTTGAAGGACATAAAAATGGCAAAACACTAATACTGGAGTTAGAGTTAGTAATGAATTTACCCTTAAATGACACTTCACCTATAGAAAGATTTTCTATTAACATATTGTTTTCTAAGAGTAGCAAAATGCATGGTACCCTCTTCAGAGAGGTTTATTTCTCTTTCTAGAAAAGGAATTATTGTTTTACAATACAGAAGCAAGTATTAAGCTCCTACTGCAGTTCATGTTTCCAAACTGTAGTTGCCAATAATCCTTCCTTATATTTTTTTAATCACAACAGAGTCAGCTTCAAAATGCACAAAAGGAATTTTCTTGAATAAATATATCAGCTTCAAATTTTATCATAGTTACTCCCTGATTCTGGTCTAACAAGCATTTGACTAGGAGAGTTAGGTGAGCACAATGGATTTTAAAGCTGATGACAAGCTGTTGCATTATCACCAAGATTGTAGTAAATGTTTTGAAGAGAAAGATGATAAGTTTTATATTGGGAGTTATATTTAATCCTGGGGGATCATGACAAACAGTTGTTATATGCCACATGAATAACTTCTGCCATTATCAAAAACAAAATAAATAGCTCTAGTAATAATGAACTTCAGTACAAAAACTAAATTAAATGTACTAACATATTTTTTACTGACACCTAGTAAGAAACCTTGTAGACACAAATACTACACTTCATGATTATATTATATTATAAAGGCTAAATTGCACAAATGTACCCATCAACTTTCTTTCATTTTTTTTCCGATTGCTACCATGAACTTAGAAAATAGAGAAAAGTACTATGAACTATTTTTGTTAGACATTAACACCATAGGCCTTAGAGAGGGTTGGGGGTTTGCTTGAAAAGGGAGGAAAAGGGGTGGCGCTCGGAGGAGAAGACATGGGCCCAATCGAGAATGAGGTCGTTGGAAAAGAACTTGCCCTTTCTGGCAATGCCGAAGGAGGAGGAGGAGGCAGCGGGATTTGCTTCAGAGGGGGTGAGAGGAGGGGTTGCGCTCAGAGGAGGTGGTGTGAGCCCAGTCGAGGTTGAGGCCGTTGGAGAAGAGCTTACCCTCGCCGGCGATGACGAATACGGAGGCAGCGGAGGAGGAGGATTTGATGGCTGTGAGTGCTGAGTAAAGGTAGGTGAGGAGGGCGAGGTTGAGGCGGTGCTAGGTGGTGTCGGCGAGGGTTAAGAGGTAAACTGGGCCCTGCTTCTCTACTGTTCACATGGTGGTGATAGTGATGTTCATTGTTTTGATTAGTATCATCTTTTCTTTATATCTTTTTATATATAAAAAAAAGGAAATTGAAGGTTGCAGGGTGCTGGATGCGGTATTGTTCTTTGAACTCTAAGAAACAAGGATAGGACTTCTAAAATATTTGAAAACATCTCATAAGGGTAAAATAGGGAAAACAAGTCAAATATTGATGACGTGGCAGCTAAACATGACGTTTGCAGACGGAAAAATAGTGGATGGTAATTAGTTGCAGTCGGAGATGGTAGTCCATGGTACTTGTATGTAATTAAAATAGTTTCATGGTAGTAATCGCAAATAAAGTGAAAGTTGATGTGTATATTTATTTTTTTGCCTATCATAAACGGGCGAGGGGATCTCAACTCTTTTGGTAAATTATGTTACACTGAAAAATGTTATTCCATATATGTCGACTTCAAATTTGGGGTCACGTGGACAAGAAAAACATCTGGGCGAGGAATCTTAAAGCAAAGAAACCATACTAGTATAACAAACTGCGTTGCTGCCTTGAATACAAGCGCCATAACTTTTGATACCTTAGACAGTCCATCAAAGTCCACTGATCTCTGAAACATTTCGGCTGTACTATTAGCTGTAAGCTGATGTTTTTGCTTATGCTAGTATATAAAAATGTAAACTACCAACAAAAAGCAAGCAATCTAATCTTTACCATGGTATGAAGATGAATAGACTTGTTTTCTTTAAGAGCAACATGAGGATCACTGCCTGCTTCCAAAAGCAAAAAGCCATACAATTATATCTTACAGATAATTATGTTATCTATTGCAATGAATGTAGAGAAAAACTAGGTAAGAATGTATGGTGTACAGTAATTCATAGATAATGATTTAGTTAGCAGTTGGAAAAGAACTAAAAAGTTATAGGCAATGATAATGTGGTATGTAGATGCCATATTAAGTAACCAAGTCTTGTGGGACATTTCGATGCAGCAGTTGCCTTGAAAAAAACAACAGGCAGCGTATTTGGTTAACTCTTGAATACGTTCATTCAGAAATATGCTTCTTGTAATGCTGTCACAATGATCTACAACTTTGGAACCAGAAATTCTTTCTTGTGGATGTGCATTGAAAGGTCTTTGCCAACTGTACAGTCCTTTGATCTTAATTTCCCGAGCTCCATAAAAAAATGTTGAATATAAGTATATTAGAACATTCAAGGAAAAGCATCACTTTTCGGTAAATGTGATAAATAATAGCATGCAATGTTAGATGCTTTTCTTCATTAGGAATTACATGAATATTAAATTTGCGAGATGTGTCTTAATCGACAATTTAAATACTTGTTGTAGCTATGACTGAAATTGTGTTACACTATAGACATATAGTAATATTTCCATGAGTAGGTTTAGAACTTGTTTTCTTTTATTATTTTCATTTTTCAAATATTTTGGCTGTGAACCAACCAAAAGAGAAACTCAAACAACTGAAGATTTCAGTACGATATGATTTGATTATGGCCCGGGGACAGCATGAGTAACTGATGAGTGTAGGAATTCTGGGGTGTTCACATCAATGCAACAATGTAACTTAAGACATCTAGCAGGGGATTAACACTTGAAGTGGTAACTCACTCACATTTCCTTTACATTTCTTAAATAGTCAATTGTTTCATTATAGCTATCCTGGTTGAAAACATAGACCATGATATACTCTTGCTAAAGCATAATTACAATGACAGGTTATGGGAGTCTCTACTATTTATGTTGATACCGATTTCCAATTTGACTCCCAACTTTTACACGTTCCACTCTTCTTAATGGAAAACTATACACTAATTAGGGTAGATGATAAATTTGAAATAGAAGGCAAAATTGTTGAAATAATTATTTGGCCTCCACTCTCACCCTCATACCAAATTGGTTGTTGACATGCTCGAGATTTATTGATTAAGATCAAACAAAATGAATAGATATATGATGTGTTCCAAGGAGAATAAGCAAAGATGAAGGAAACTGTAGATGTGTTTTCCTTAATCGAGAAAATACTAGAAATATCAAAACTCAAAAGCAAGTTATAAATACACGGATTCAAGTTGGGCGTTTCTGATCCGAAAAATGAACATTTGAGTTCCAATACCGAGATTGATATCACGGATATTCATATTGGATCTACCAATTGATAATTGGGGTTTTAGTATTAAGTGAATAAATGGGTTAGTAAGTTTATTAATGGATTGCTGGTCATTTGACACCATTATTTACTAAAAAAATGTCAACCGGTTTAAGTTATCTTTACAACATGTTTTAAAACCCATTCTAGATATAATTAATTACTAAATATATGCCAAATCGTTTATAGTTAATAGTTATTTTATTTAAATTTTTCACGTTTTTTAAAGCAATTTAGTCGAAAGATTAAAAAAATCCAATATTCCAATCTAAAATAGCCAACATAGCTAAGATGGTCGATTCTAACCACAAAAAATGATCCTCGGATACCAATATCACCAAGATTTAAAATCTTGTTCAAAAGTGTTGTAATTATTAAGAAAACCGAATGCTTGTGAGTTACTTGTTACCAAAGGTTCTAAATACCGGATATCGGATTTGTATTGGATAGATGTTTTCAATATCGGATAGCGGAAATCGGGCGATATCTCGGCGATACGTGTTCATATCGGACGGTCATAACGGATATCGATATCGAACAACGACATTGGGCATATTAACTTGCGAAATTATGTAAGAATATAATATATTGTATTTTCAAATACAAATATATAAGTATTGTCTACTTTTAAAAACATAAAACTATATTTAACTGTTAACAATTAAAACTAACAAAAAAGAAACATATGCTTAACTTAGGGATACCTAAAAAAGAAGAAGAAAAGAGCTAGGGCCAGCAATCAAGGGGATGACGCGACAAGAGGAGACGGCGATGTCGAGAGGAGGGGGAAGCAACGTCGAGAGGAGGATGAGGAGATGGTGGTGTTGACAGGAGGATGCTATCGAGCTCAGAATTAGGGGTTTAGAATTTAGGGAGAAGATATTTTAATTGGTATGTTAAGGGGTCGGGTCGGGTTTAAACTTTAAATCAAATTATTTTTACACCATCTCGGTCCGATATTTAACGATACGAGAAACCCGAGATATCGCCCGATATTACACTATCTCGGCCGATATTACCCTATCTCGGCCGATATGGGTCCAAAACGAGATTTTGAGCAAAATTTGATGTATCGTATCGTTGGTACGCTGATATCGATACATCGCCCGAGACATCGCCCGAGATGGCCGATATTTAAAACCATGTTTGTTACAATGACCACAAAAAGATTTTGGAGATAAACTCACATTGATATACATTCTGCTTCTGATTAAAGGAAAACATTCATCTTAAAAATCAACAAAAATATAGTACACTCCAAATATCTTTTTTTCTTCTGAAAATATCTCTCATTCCATTATTCAATATTTTCAAATTTATACCAGCTAGCCATGTCCAAATTGCTGGTAATTAGACTTAAAAACTAACAATCTTAAAGGTCGGCTCATTCAAACAAAATATCTCAAGCCTTAAGAAAATAATATGGAATAAGCTCTAAATTTTCTCTCAGACCAAGTATCAAGAAAGAAAGTATTTAGACAAAATAATGATGAGCATCTTATTAGTTTCCCACCAAAAGAATCAAAATCATTCTCAAGTACAACTATATAACTATGAAAATCAATAACGAGAGGTATATTTCAATGTTCAACTTTACGAGAATTTAACAGTGGGTGTCTTTCAATTAACAACTGCTTGCTTATCTATAAATTGAGATATATGCCTCTAGTTTCTAACTCTTATTTGTGTGCACATGTGTCTGAGGTGTCCACATGAATAGACACTTCCTAAACATTTGGATTGACAACAGTGCAATAGAAAAAAGAGAGCTTGAAGAAATGAAAGAGAACGAACTGGATTAAACAAATGAATAATGAAATATATAATGGAAGGAATAGAAGAGTTGTATGAGAAGAAAAGCAAGGAAAGATGAACAAAATAATAGCATCTCTATAACTAAGCATTCATAATTACAGGAATATAAGCTACTCCCTGTCTATACCCCCCCGCCCCCCAAACCAACCCTCCAACAAAAACAAATAATAATAAAATTGCACGAGCATTAAACTATGAACAAAATGAATAGGATAATTCACTTGTTTATCGGCAACATGGCTATACAAAATACCCTAGGTGTTACTATGGTACATAATCGCACTGCTTTCAAAATTCCTATTAAATTATAAGCAATTCACATCAGCTAATTGTTAGTGCAACTTAGTTACTGATGTTGCCTAGGTTATACGGGTGCATACGAACACAAGTACAAGCACACACAGTCATCCACCACCCAGGCTGTGTAGGTTGTCTTGCATAGGCACTTTGGCAGCCCCTTGAGAGCTTGAAGTGAAGCCTAGGCAGCTGCTTAAGCACTCTGTGAAGTTACAGTCCGAAAAGAACATTTTATAAACATAATTAGATTTAGCACACTATAGAGATATATAATTATGATAATATCCATTGATAACCCTAGACAATTTCTAAGTGTTAGCGCATAATAAGGTAACTTCTTAAAAGCAATCACAGCAGTACATGATGAAGGTGCTTTTGTTCTATCCCGATGAGTAATAAAAGAAATATAAAGTATAGAGGATTGATGGCCTATATTATATCCAGGTTTATAGTTTATCTCTACAATAGCTGGACATATGCCTATTATGTAAAATCTGAGAAGAACTACGCTTCATACATCCCAAATAAAATGTGCTCATTTGTCTCTCAGGTCTTCTAATAGAACCAAGATCTCAAAACTATGGTAAAACCATTACCCTGCTAAAGATTCATGCCATGTTTGTACTCATAGCATCAAGTGCAAATACATCGATGGGACTAAAAATGTACATTTCCAGAATCACATATTTCGCATGCCTATATAAAAGTTTAAAACCAATGCGGACTTTGAGACTTCGATGTATCCCAATTATTACACAAATTCTGTTTGGCTAACACTATTTATTTTGATTTTCAACATATACCCATCATACGAATCCCAGCAACTTTGATGGGATCTATAAATGCTCGTTTCTTACATAAAGAAGGCCTTCAGAACCAGAAAATTTGAATAACCATATTAGAAAAATAACATGATGTACAAAACTATTCACTTATACTACATAAATTGAACATGTATGTTGTGCTGCAAAATTTTAGAAGAGATGATGAAACATGATTACGAAAATTGTTTATATGAGAGTAAATTTAAGGGTATATTACAAAAACAATCCTGAATTAAAATTCAAAATAGGAAAAACTGCGTACTTTCAGAATTATTGAAAATGACATTGAAAGATATTTTTCATGTGTTCCAATATACTACCGTGCGCCATGTAGATATAGAAAAGATATACTATGTTATGTGGCCATCCGTTTAATTTTTATTACTTTAGGTTTTACATATTAATTTTAGCTCAGTCTGGTTTTGCAATTTGAGATTTGTTTAAGTTATTTTGCTAACGGTATTAGGGTTTCCCAATATAATGAAAGCCCTAGAACTCTTTTATGGATTATTGCATGAATGAAATATTCTATTAAAAAAATTGTGTGTTTGAGATCTCTGCGGAGTTTGCTTGTTCATCGGTTGCGATCAATTCTTTTCTTCGACTCCAGTCGAAAATTTTACACAGTATAGGAACGATATGGCCGCAAGACATGTGTGTGAATGCAAAAATGACAAACAAGCAAGCAATTTTAAGATGCAAAAACAAAAAAGAGATACGATTTATTAATTGTGAAAAATAAATAATATAAATAAACGTGACAAGCTACGACCCACAATTGAACAACTAATTTAAAGATCTGAATTTGTATTGATATCAAATTATCCGTAGTGGGTAAATAACCACAACTAGGTTTAATGATCCCAAGTATAATAGATCTGAAAAATTTAGGAACTAATCTTAGGTGATAGTGTTGGGATCGACTGTAGCCGAAGAAAAGAATCGATCAAGCTAATGAACAAGCAATCTCCGCAGAGATCTCAAACACATAATTTTATTAATAGAAAATTTCAATCATTCAATAATTCATAAAAGAGATTTAGGATTCCTTTATATAGGGAAACCCTAATTCAGTTAACAAAATAACCTAAATAGATCTCAAATTGCAAAACCAGACTAATCTAAAATTAACAAATAAAACCTAAAATAATAAAACATAAATTGATGGTCCCACATCATTCTTCCCGGCTTCGAAAACTTCACCACCCGGTGAATTGTAAACATGATGAAACTCTGACGATGCATAGAAGCTGCGTGAATGAACATTCTACACGGTAAAGAAGTGGATATCACAATGAAGCTCCAATCAAATTCCGAATAGTGTAAGCCGAACTATCTCTCAAGAATAATAGCAGGAAATCAATAGGTTCATAAAATGGATCAAGTCATCAATATGAACAATATTCAAATATCTAAACTAGGTATTTAACCCAAATTTTTTTAAAATATAATATGCATCTAGACATTGAGTGTTAATTTCATTACCATCTATGGACGCACTTCTATCAACGCTCATCTTCTCTTAAATTTTTTGTTTGCCTGTAAAGAGTAGTCATAATTTTATAAAATTTATTTATCATAGCTATTTACCGTCGGATTTCAATGTGCTAGGGATGCAGATACTGTGAATGAAAGTGCAGAGTCATTTTAAATGTACCCTTAAGGACACAATTGGAATGATTTATGCTTAATGCCTTTGTTACATCAGATGTTAACACCAACCATTCGAACACTCTATCCTTATACATGCATGAAAGAAAATACCTAATTGAGAAATACGACTCATTAAACACTCTAAACCCAATAATATGAACAATATTAATGTCATGCATAAATGTGGATAACCCAACTCGGCATTTATTCATAGGTGAGAAAAAAGATGCATAAACAACGGAATGAAATCTAGACCCAGCAATATGAAGCTGCACTAATGGTCTAGGTGTCGACTAATAACTTCATAATTTGTTGGATTCATCTAAAAATAAGGAATGAAAACTAGAGGTGATTCAATCGTAATACTAATTTCGGAAGAAATATCGACAATATGAGATCCATTGATATCATCAAGCTATCTTCGGTAACTGATTGTGTGGACTCAGTGTAAGTGTCATCTAACGGAGAAGCATCAATAGTATCGCTATACTCGACAGAAACTAAAGAATCTTGACAGGATGATCTGGAGACTGAATAAAACTCGCTGTGTGCACATATCAACAGCTGACTTCACAGAATCCTGAAAAATATCACTAGTAATGGTTATAAGATTAGGTTTCCCAAAAATCTTATAAGTGTAGAATGAATTACATGTGTTTGGATCAGATTAGTATCAAAGCTTAAGTTTTAGAGATGTATCATCACAACGAGAATGTTGGGGCAACTGCTTTCGCGCGACTTATAATGACTAGAAATTTATATTACGACAATATGGATTATTATTATGATCATAGAGTTTCCTATAACTATTACTCTCTAGCACGTGTATCTTTTCTAGTAGAATAATCATATTGAGAATAATCAGCACTAATATTGCTCATATTGTTAGGTCAAGATGCTTTACGAGTCGCATTTCTGTAATGGATACTTCTATTCATGCGTGTATAAGGATAGCGCTTTTGAATGGTTAGTGTTAATGTTAAGCATAAATTATTCGAATTGTGTGCTTAGGGTGTGCATTTAAAACAAGTCCGTACTTTCAGTCATAGTACTTGCATACTTGCACATTGAGATCCGACACTAGATAGTTGTGATAAATAATTTAATAAAATCACGGCTAATATTTACAAACGAACAAAAAATTCGAAACAAAAGATGAGTGTTAATAAAAATGCGTCCAAAAAATAATGAAATTAACACTTAATGTCTAGATCTATATTATATTTTAAGAAAATTTGAGTCAAATACCTAGTTTAGATAATTTAATAGTGTTTATATTGAGGACTTGAACCATTTCATGAACCAATTGATTTCATGTTATTATTCTTGAGAGATTAGTTTTAGTTTACATCATTCGAAATTTGATTGGAACTTCATTAGGGTCTCTACTTCCTAACTGCACAGTGTATTCATTCATCCAATTTCTACGCATTGTCAAAGTTTTATCACTTTACCAATAAATCACCAGGTGGTGAAATTTTCGAAGCCGAGAAGAATGTTGCAGGACTAACAGTCTAGATTTTATTTGTTAAGTTTAGATTTTTTTAGTTTTGCAATTTAATATTTTACATTATTTTGTTGACTATATTAGAGTTTCCTAACCTTAGATCTCTTTTATAGATTATTGAATGATTGAAAATTTCTATTAATAAATTGTATAAGAGATCTCTGCAGAGTTTGCTTATTCATCGGCTGCGGATGATCCTTTTCTTCGACTCCGATCGAAAACCTTTCAGCTATGGTCAAGATATCAAATCGGCAGGGTCGATCCCAACAGTATGGTCGTTCTTATCGTCATTGTTATTTGTCACCGTTATTTGAACTTATGTACATCACTATCATTATCAACTCGTCATCAAATCGTCGTTCACCGTCGTCAAATCGCATTATCGCTCTTTAGATTTGTCGAATTAAAGCATCAGACCACGAATCCGAGACTAATTTATTTGTGGATTTGCATGATCTCAAGTTTTGGTTGATCCATAAAAATATTATAAACTTTGAAAAGTAACAGCGCTTTAGCCTATTAATTAAATATTAGAATGATTTTCATGTATTTGGATCAACGCACATAGGGGCAACAACAAGCTACTAAAGAATACTTCATATTGAGATATAACATCTTGAACTCAAGTTAATCAAGGGATTAATAGTTTGAAAAATTAAATTGACTTGTGATTGAGGTCAAATTTCAATAGATCGAGCACTTATTTAAATATTTAGATCAAAGATGACTTGTTCCTAAATTTTCCAGATCTATTATACTTGTGATCATTGTACCGAGTTATAGTTATTTACCCTTTACGGATAATCTGATATCAATACAAATTCGAATCTTTAAATTTGTTGTTCGATTATGGGTCATAGCTTGTCACGTTTATATTATTTACTTTTCACAATTTTTAAAATCGGGTCTCTTGTGTGTTTTTACATCTTAGAGTTGCTTGCTTGTTTGTCATTTTTTCATCCACAAATAAAGGTCTAGAGCCCTATCACTCCCGTCCTATATCAGACTAACATAGTTAACTAGATAAATCTAGATGCCCCTGATATGATGTGGCTTTATTCAACTTTAAGGCATCTTAAAGATAAGAAATCCATAGTTATAAATGCAAGTAAAAGTTATGCCAATGCCTTTAACAAAATGGTCAATTATTGAATCAGACAGCTCAGGTTTAATCGATGTAGTTTCAAATAGCAACAACGCAACAAACACCAACTTGGTTAGTGAATACCACCTCAAATAGATTTGAATCAAGTAATTAAGGTTATTTCCATATTAAACATACAACAATCATGTTAAAACTTCCTAGTGAAAAGGATATTCGGTCAACCAGCCACTTTCACGAACAAAACAAACTTATAAAATGTAGTGTAAGAAAGTAGTCCATTTTACGTCAAAGTCTTGCTTATTATGATCAATTCTTCAACTTTTTAAGTTGTTAACAATTATTACTTGCATGCAACACACAACACTCGATCTTGTAACAGTTCTCAAAGTCGAAAGTATTTATAGCAAAAATCTAATGGGCAATGCTCTAAACGCATTAACTCAATCGAGATCGGGTAAAGGCATCAGCCTTTGAAATAAAAGAGGTAAAAATTAAAAAAATTGAGATTTGCACATGAATTTTATATACCACACCTCCATTTGCAACAATGTCCACCTCAAGATCCGCCTGCACAAACCAAAACAAATCTATAAATTACCAAAAACCTAACCTAATTAGCTACAAAAACACTAACTTCGATAAGAAACTTGAAATTATATCACCAAGAAAAAAAATGAAATTTTGATCTTGCAAACAAATTAGATTAAAATTGAAAGATCAAATTCGATTTTAATGAGAAACCTGTTGAGCGAGGGAGAGGGCGTGGTACTGCATCCTTGGGCTGCGGCCGATGTCGCCAAGAACCACAACTGCAGCCCTTCTTCCTCTCTCCTCCATCAAATTCGACATCAAAATGGAGATTTTGGGTTCTTTTGGGCAGGTTTCATTAGGGGACGAAACGGGCCCGGTTTTGTTTGAGTTGGGTTTTTTAAAGGGCCTATTGTCAAAAAGCTTCTGGACCGTTCCGAGTGTTGTTTAAAAACATCTGTAATTTTCAAAATTGTCGGGTCTGCTGTTCAAAATCTTTATGAAAAAACCTTTGAGTTGTATTTTATTTAGATATTGTATTCACTCAACTACTTGAATATTATATGTAACTAGATAGATATTATAAGCAACTGGTATACGGGTGTTTTGATTGGTCAAGAGCTTTTAAGAAAAGCAAAAATACTAGAGTTTTTTACACAAGTTTGAAGTGGGCTTAGGCCGTTTTGACAATTTACCCTTTTTAAATGAGGTGTGTGTGTGTGGAGGAGTGGGGGAGGGAAGAGATTGGTGATAATAGGCCTTGCGAGTTCCCTCGTAAATGAACCCTACTTAGAAATGAATTACTTAAATGCAGGAAAAACCTCCTCACGTTTGGCTAAAAAGCGAAACCCTATAATGTTTAAAAACATGTACATTGCCCCCTCACTTAACTTCGGTTAAACCTTTTATTCAATTTTTATGATGGCTCAACAAAAAATACGCCAGAATTCCTATAAATGCTATTTTTGTTCTTTTTTGTTTTGTTGAGACATTTTGGTCAAGCCTGTTAGTTATGTATATGCCCTAAAGTCCATTATTGTAAATATGATGTATGTTATAATGGATGCTTGGATATATATAGAGAGGACTTTCTTGCTCGACATGATAGTATGCTATCTGGTTTCCCTTTGTCTTAACATGTTGACTTGTATTGATTTACTGTCTTACTCTCACATTTTGATAAAGCCCTAAGGATATGTACTCGACTACTTGGACTATGATGTAGATCATACTACTGGGGCCAGGGTAGTCTAAGAGTACATCCTATAACTGTTCCTAGTCGAGAGCGTATCGAGACAGGGCATCGATACTCCAGAAAAGACTAGCGTATACGCATCTTGACCCATTTGATAGGCGATGGATGATCCCATATTCATTGGTGTTTGACATCAAAGATAGTGTACGGATGCTCAGTGGAGACTGGGTATACTGAACGGACTCGCTGAGAACTCCTAGATGGTATTATACCTATCGTCAGATAGCAGTTCTCTGTTGACACTGGTACAGATTAGTCTGAAAACCCAAGATCGTCATGGAGTCTTGTGTGATTCTCACTGTGCTTTGATTTCCACCTTACCACGTTCATGAGAACGTAAAAAACGGTGGCTTTTAGGTACAGTCCCGAATTACATGGAGGCAATGAGCGATAGGAGGGGTTTCGTCTCTCCCGGTATTGGGAGTTGATGTTGCGCTGTGTTCGATTGGCTATAACTGGAAGTCCCTGGCCAGGGCTCATATGGAGATTTACTGGTAAGTGTTATCAGTAGTTTCTCGACCCGTTATGAGCCTTACATCGACACGGCTTATCGGTTACTGGGGTCTGACATTTACCACTCCTAAACTGGATATGCGACATATCAGACGAAGAGACCGGATTGTACGGGAGTGTTACTGGTTGGATTCACAGGAGAATGTACATGCTTGCTTGTTGATCTTCAGATCATTCAATACCTGGGTGGCTGTTACGTTTAGCAGACCGCTTGCAGCTTGTGGGTGTTTGATATGATCATCACCTACTGCCGGCGTACTGACGATTCTTTAGAATCCTACACAGAGGTTTCCTGGCTCAGGCAAAACGGAGTAGGAGCACATATGTGATATGTGCGGGACCGAGAATAATACGTTATGAGATACCGTATTCGATTCTCGCGATATGTGATATAACCGGGTTATCGGATCAAATGTTGATTCGATGAAATGGTACATATTATATTAGTCGGTTATATATATTATATAACCGGGTTATTAAATCAAGTGTTGATTTAGTAATTTAATGTATAATTATATATGTGATATATTAAATTACATTGACTAATATAAGCTCACTTAAATGATTCTTTTTCTCACATGATGATACATTGATATATATGTGATATATGTTAATTGTATTATTTTTATTTTGTTACTATATATTATATATGTGATATATAATATTGTAACATGTTAGGTTACAAGTGCAACAATGGATTATGAGAGTTAAACTATGATTAGGGTTTACTTTTATGTTTGGAGTAAAGTTTTGGATGAGCTTTGAAGAAGCTTCATGACACTTTGACTTAGTCCATTCTCTTTGATATTTTACTAGATATTTGTTAACCCTATCCTAACCCTAACCCATGATCAACTCTCTACAAGGGTTAAGTATGACATGCTTAACCCTTGATTGCATTTCTAACCTTAACAATAATTCATTTTTCATCACTCTCACTTCTTCATCTTCTTTTTGAAAAGAAAAAGAGCTTGCTTTAAATTTCTAAGTGATGAAATGAAAAGAGAAAAAGAAAACTAAAGAGAGCAAAATTCCTACTTCATCATTCTCATCTATTCTAGCCACTTAGATTAGGGCGTTTACTTCACTAATACCTCATTAGTGAAGTAATTGCTTGGGTTTGTGATTTCTCAAGGTTGATCATCTTTGATTGTGAATATTACTAGGAAGCATGCATCATTCTCTTCATGGAACCTCTCAAGAGTTTGGGAGCTTGATGATCGCAGCAAAGGGACCTCAACCCGGAGCTTATGAAGCGAAGGAACGGACTACAAAGGTTGTAATCCCTATCTCTTAGAATTAAAGATGTTCACTTGTTCAATGTTTAAGCCTAATCTCTAGTAAAGATCCTTGTTTTGGTTGTTTGGCACTTGAGAAATTTAATTTTGGCATGGTTGATGCCTTGTAGAACCTTGTTCTCGTGCCTAATAACCCTACAGTGGTATTAGAGCCTACCTAGAGTATTAGGCGACGTGTAGACGAAGTTAAAAGTCCGATCGAACCCCGAAACATCATGATGTACCCCCTCTCTGGAAATTTTCTAAAAAGTTGGTTTTTTCCATATTAAAAATACTCAGAAAATTAAGCAGGTGATTTTATGGATATCTGAGAAGTACGACTCCCTGAATCCATCAAGCCACCGCGGAACCGCGGCCAAACCAAGCTATTGGCGGCGGTTCCACGGCAGAACATGAGGATTGAGGGATCGTACTTCAACAGGTGATCCGTAGGTATTACATTATGCTTCTGAGAATTTTTAATATTACTCAAGTGTTGAGTTTTCTGGAGATGTTTAGTATTCGTTGATTCGATCGGAAAGTTTAACATCGTTTAGTTTTTCGGGTAATTTAGAACGTGTTAAAAGGTTCGAACGGATATCAATAACTCACTTTTTCCCATGTCGGAAAACTTTTAAGTGTTGGATTTTTCCAGAGTTTAAAACTTTCGGAAAATCATGCAAGCGTATCTGTGGACCCTCTAGAAGAACGTAACCTTAACTCGATTATGTGACCGTCAAAACTGACACTGAACCCTAGGGTTTGTGGCAGTTTAGCGTTGCCACATGTGAGACGTTGGTTTGACCTTTCTACGGCTGGTTCATAGGGGCTGTGACATGTTCTGGAACTTTTTGAACTCTGCTAAAGTGTTGAGTTATTTGGGAAATCTTGGGTATTTGTTTATTCGATCGGAAAGTTTAACATTATCTATTTATCTGGAATGTGATACAATATGTGGAATTCATATAGTTAAGCATAAAATGCGAAGTATGTGATATTTCGGATTTACGATGTCTAAAGTGATTGTGGATTCCAAATGTTGTAGTTTTTTCACTTTCTTTTCTGCGACCGTAAATGTAATATGCGGTGTATCGCCGATTTCGTTGCTATACATCAACGACAATCAGGGTACGCATACTTGCTTACGTTGATGTTATGTGTTCCTGTGATATGTTATATTGGATTTTCGTGTTCTGAATAGCCGGGGGTTTTATGTGAGATGAGAGTTTTTATTTTCATTCATGTAAAATACATTGTATATAATATTCTTTTATTGGGGCACTTCCGGGTTGAGGATGATGTCACTATTGTATATTATTTACTTTTCCGCATTAGGATAGACCCAGGTGGGGAGTATAACTAACCGGGTTCTAGGGTACAGTGGGTGGCCATCTCGAGGAGTCGAGACCGGGTCTTCTAACCCTAGAATTGGTAGGGTTGCTTGCTGCTCTCGTAGGGGTCTAAGGATGTGGGTTTGGCTATTCATCGCAACCGTGGAATCCGTGTTTTATACAGGCTTAAAATAAAACACGGACCTCCTAATATATCCAATATTTCATATGTTATCATCTGCTGCACTGTTCTGTGATGAGATCATATTACTGCCTGAGACGAATGCTTTATTATTATATATGAGATATATAGTAGACGTTGCTTATGTTTTGCACCCGCGCTAGTCCCGTCCCGGTATGCCGTTAGTTAAGTAACCTAACGGTGCATAACGAAACATTGTGGCGAATGCGGATGGCATAAGCGTACACTCTATTTTTGTTTCTTCTGTAATGCTTAGGGAAGCATAAATGATGGGAATTCATTAATGAGATTAATGAAAGAAAAAGAAACCTAAAAGATGTTGTAGAATCATATATATAAAAAGGGCAGCTCTAGTTTTTGCTTTGCATAGCGGTATTCCTTGAAGAATATCCAGCACCTTATTCGATAAGGAAAGAGCCGAGATCCCTTCAGCGGGAGTGACCTCTTTAGCGAAACTAGCAGATGCTACAAACTCACTCGATTTAGTTTTTGACTGCTTCTATAGTTCTCGCTTTGCACAGCGGTATTTGTGAAATATCATGCACCTTATTCGATAAGGAAAGAGCCGAGATCCCTTCACCGGGAGTGACCTCTTTAGCAAAACTTGAAAAAGCCTCAAAAACACTCCTTTTCAAAATCACTTGTTTCTACAACGATATCAAGTTCATTGCGCAATAGGTTTTCAGAAAAACCTGTCGTAGCCCTCCGTCATTTCAGATAAGTCCTACTTAGTATTCATGCTACGTTTGTTGACCTCCGTCAAGGCGTAGTGTGCGGTAGCTGACTAGTATCTATCTGCTGCATATGATGCAATTGTTTTAGGGTAGTCGTACGACCTTGTTGACCTCCGTCAAGGGTTGTGCGGGTGGGTTTAATTCAATCAGGAAATGACGGGTTGAACTTGACTAGTACCCTATGGTTTGTTGACCTCCGTCAAAGTCATAGGATGCTAGGGTAAAAGCATTATTGGGAATTTCAAGTGTTGAAATTTGCAATGAGATTGCATACCTTCTATGAAAAAGTTGGATCCTGATACTCACTACGAGTAAGAGTTGCTCCTGGGAGAGTTTTACATATGACAATTAGCCAATCAAGTAGGTGTCTAGAAAGGTGTTAACGGGTTATGCCTCTGGGAAAATGAGGTTTACTTTAATTAGGTCCGTGCGAAAGCACGGGAAACCTCCCTCAAAATACCAACACTGGCCTGGCCGAAAGATTGGTGAACTTGTAAAGTGTAATTAATCCCGGCTAGTCTTACCTTTTAGGGTTTGAAGGAAGATTTGATGAAAACAGTGGGAGCCATCCTGATTAGATAAGATAATAACCAATCTAATTTTGCAAGAGCATACGCTAAACTGTTTTCTTTTCTCTCTCTCCAGGTAGCGACCATATCAGGCCTTAATCAAGATAATAATATGGATGTATTGACCGAACCCGCTTATTATACTGAGCAGGGGAACGTTGGTCCCGTTCTTTCTTATAAGTGTTATAAGACTGAGCAGGAAATAGGGAAATATCCGGATTCTCATGCTGCCCTAATGAAGAATAAGCATGTTGATGCATCTTCTTCGGGTGTGTTTGTTATCGAGAACTGTATCTCAGTTCACTCTACGTCGTGGGTATTAAATACTGGATCGGGATCCCACATATGTAATATATTACATGGGCTACGGAAAAGTAGGGAACTGGGAGAAGGTGATCATTCCATTAGAGTAGGGAATGGTGCAAATGTTGCAGCTAAAGCAGTTGGCGAATATCACCTTGTATTGCCAAATGGGAATACATTGATTCTGAACGAATGCTATTACATTCCGACCCTGATATACAATATTATACCAGTTTCTTTATTGAGTAAAGAAGGATTTAATTTTGTAGTACAGGATAATTTTATGAACATCTTCCTGAATCAAAAGTTGATTGGATCAGGCTCGCTAAATAATGGTATATACGTTCTAAATCAAATTACAGTACTTAATATACAAAACACATACAAGAGAAAGAGTTCAGAAATGAGCGAATCCTTCTTGTGGTATTGTAGACTGGGTCATATCAATGCGACACGACTAGCTGAGTTGCATAAGGATGGATATTTAAATCCGTTCGAATTTTCATCTTATGACACTTGCCAGTCATGTCTCAAATGCAAGATGACCAAAACTCCGTTTAGTGGACACGGAGAAAGAGCTACGGAACTTTTGGGACTGCTACATAGGGATGTATGCGGTCCCATGTCTTCACACGCCAGGGATGGTTCCTCATACTTCATTACATTCACTGACGATCTCTCAAGATACGGACATGTGTTCCTGTTGAAACACAAGTCTGAAGCTTTTGAGAAATTCAGAGAATATAAGAACGAAGTAGAGAACCAAATGGGTAAAAGTATTAAAATCCTTTGATCTGATCGAGGAGGAGAATACCTGAGCAATGAGTTCCGGGATTATCTAAAAGAGAATGGGATTCTCTCTCAGCTTACTCCTCCTTATACACCACAGCACAACGATGTATCAGAGCGGAGGAATCGCACCCTATTAGATATGGTGCGCTCTATGATGAGCACTGCTGAGTTGCCTATTTCCTTCTGGGGATATGCGCTTGAGACAGCCATATACCTATTGAATAGAGTTCCTACCAAATCAGTGTCTACCACTCCATATGAGATATTGGAGGGGAAGAGATCATCTCTTAATTTTGTTAAGATATGGAGTTGCCCGGCCTATATTAAAAAGCAAAATCCAGACAAGCTCGAGGCAAGGTCTGTTCTGTGCAAGTTTGTAGGATATCCCAAGCATTCGCGAGGACATATCTTCTACCACCTTGAGGAACAAAAGGTGTTTGTTGCTCAGCATGCCACCTTTTTAGAAAAGGAATTTCTCGCAAAGGAAATTAGTTGCAAGGAGATAGAACTGGAAGAGGTTCCAGCTATACAAACTACGACATAAGATTTGGTAGAACCAGAGGATTCAGTAGTTCCTGACGAACCTCAGCCGCTCCGCCGATCTAGTAGGGTTCCTCATCCACCTGAGAGATACTACGAGTTCCTCATTGATGGTGGAAACGAGGATTGCATCATGGAAGATGATGACCCGACTAGCTTCGAGCAGGCCATCACAAGTGGGGACTCTTTAAAATGGCTGGATGCAATGCGATCTGAGATGGAATCCATGTACACCAACAAAGTATGGACTTTAGAAGTTGCTCCTGAAGGGGTAAAACCTATTGGGAGCAAATGGATCTTTAAGAAGAAACTTGGTGTAGATGGAAAAGTTGAGACTTTCAAAACTAAACTTGTTACAAAAGGTTTTCATCAACGACCAGGTGTGGATTATGACGAAACCTTTTCTCCAGTGGCTATGCTTAAGTCCATCCGGATTTTACTTGCCATTGCTGCATACCATGACTACGAAATCTGGCAAATGGATGTTAAGACCGCCTTTCTAAATGGTGATTTAGAGGAGTGCGTGTACATGACTCAGACAGAGGGCTTCGTAGACAGTAGGAGCAGCGGAAAGGTGTGCAAGCTGCTTAAATCCATCTATGGGTTAAAGCAGGCATCGCGGAGTTGGAACATCTGTTTTGATGTAGTAGTCAAAAAGTTTGACTTCATTAAAAATGTAGATGAACCTTGTGTATACAAGAAGGTAGCAGAGAGTAAGGTTGTCTTCCTCGTATTGTATGTGGATGACATACTCTTGATAGGAAATGATGTTCCTATGCTGCACTCGGTCAAGCTCTTCTTATCACATAGATTCTCAATAAAAGATCTAGGTGATGCCTCCTGCATTTTGAGGATTAGGATCTATAGAGATAGATCCAAGAGGATATTGGGATTGTCCCAATCCAGGTACATTAACACCATACTAAAAAGGTTTAGTATGGAAGAATCCAAGCGTGAGAACCAACCCACGATCTCTGGACTCATTCTCTCTAAAGAGATGTCTCCCAAGACTACTGATTTGGAAAGAGCTTGCATGCAAGGGATACCCTATGCTTCGGCAGTAGGCTCTATCATATACGCGATGTTATATACCAGACCCGATGTAGCATACTCACTAAGTGTAGTGAGTAGGTATCAAGCAGATCCAGGAGAGAGTCACTGGATAACTGTGAAGAACACTCTCAAGTACTTGAGAAGGACTAAGGAGATGTTCTTGGTGTATGGTAACGGAGAACTCCAGGTGGAGTCCTTTACCGATTCGAGCTTCCAAAGTGATAAGGACGACTCTAAGTCGCACTCGGGATTTGTCTTTACCCTAAATGGAGGGGCGGTTTGTTGGAAGAGTTCCAAGCAAGAAACCGTGGCAGACTCGACGATGGAGGCTGAATACATCGCTGCCAACGATGCTGCCAAAGAGGCTGTCTGGATCAAGAAGTTCATCACTGAACTTGGAGTGGTTCTGTCCATTGAGCATCCAATACCATTGTATTGTGATAATAATGGAGCTGTGGCTTTGGCCATGGAACCCAGGTCCCATCAGAGATCCAGGCTTATTCTGAGGCGGTATCACCTGATCCGGGAGATAGTTGATCGCCGCGAGATCGATGTCGGGAGATTTGACACGAAGGACAACACTGCGGATCCACTCACAAAGGCCATTCCCCAGATAAATTTTGAGAGACTCTTCGGGTTGTTGGGTATGAGATACTACAACAGCTGGCCTTAGTGCAAGTGGGAGATTTTTAGTTATGTATATGCCCTAGAGGCCATTGTTGTACATGATTTGTACAGATATTATGATCAAAAATATGTTATCGCAATCAAGAACGGCGTCGCTTGGTAGCTGGCCGGTGAATACGGGTCGGTCCACAGGGATTTTGTGTATTCTCTAATTGTTCTAATGAGTTAATTCCGATTGTTGTCGGATTGATTTAATCTAAAAACTAAATTGATCTAAATTTTGCTAGGGTTAGGTTTAGGTTAAGTTTGGAAAGTTATACATTTTCCACCGCTTTCAATGCCCTAAATTAGATCTCTTTAGCTGTTATGGTAATTATTAATAAAGGGGATTAGGACGATCGGGAAGAAACAATGTTTCTTCCTCTAGGTCCTTGTCCGTCCTTTCTTAATCCTTACCCTAACCTTCATGGAAAACATGCACAACCGGTCTTTTATATTACGGTATCACCGTTACCTCGTGGGTAGGGTGCATAGGGAGCGGTATGTGAATGTATGCATGGAGTCCTAATTATTAATATTGATGGGTAAGAAAGGGGTGAGAGATTTGCATTTCTCAAACCTTCCCTATTCCTAACCATAACAAGTGAGGAACTACTCGCTCATTAAGGGATCTATGAAAAACATGATTTTTATGAGTTTTGGATTTAAGAGATTAATTATCTAACTACTGCAGATTAATAAAAAGTTCTAATCCAAATTAAACTAGGGCAGAGAATAAATTAAACTAGGGCAGAAATAGAAACTAAGAACTAGGGCAAAATAAAAGAAACTACTTACAAAATTGATGCTCTCAAAACATGAAGGAAATTCTGAATTTTATTCAATGAAAAGAGACATAACCTAAAACAAGTTTTAGGGCTTCTATTTATAGAGCATAGAAAACCCTAGGGTTACAATCGACACACATCTGCTTTTACAAATATACCCCTAGGAAGACTAGTCAACGCGCCGCCCACCGCTACACATTTTTCCATCAATACGGGTTATACACGGCCGCGGAACCGCGGCCATAGGTCAGGTTTGACCACGGTTCCGCGGCCAAGTGAGGGGCTTCTTGGCTCAAATTCCTGTGTCTTCTGTATGTTGCTATTGTCTTTTGTTTTCTTCAGTATGTTTCTCAGATTGTCTTCTAGTTTTCTTCCAGATCTCTACAGTGAGTAATGTAGTAGACTTTTACCATACGCTTCGTGTCAAAGTGTTGAACCTTGCGCTGCCTTTGTGCTTTGTGAACTTGTTCATTGATCTTCATTGTCCCTCAAAATGTAGGCACGATCAAGATTCCATCATTTATCGGTCGTAGTCTCACTTTTATATCATCTTTTCATAAATTTCACCGTTTTTGTTCCGAGAACCTGTAACCTGCAACTATGTAGCAGACATGGGTCAAAAGCACCTATTTATTTGTAAAATGACTAAGAATGGGAAATATAATAATGCAAAATTATGATATGAACAAATACCCCCAAACTTATCTTTTGCTCGTTCTCGAGCAAACCTAGTTTTATTCTTGAAAAAGACCTAGTCTCACTTTCGCATGGAAACGCAATTGCACTAAGCTCGTGCAACAAGCCGTTAAACCTCTAGGTGTCCCTAGTAGGAGGAGTGTTGTCTCCTGAGGGTTTTCAGCGGATACTACCCACAAAATCCTATCAATTAGGCCCATTGACTTTTATTTTCCAATTAGGTTTTCTAACAAGAAATTCTATTATCTTCGACTCATAAATTATCCACCCGTATTTTTCACGCTTCCTTATTATTTAACTTAAGATTATATATGATTTGTAGATTTACTTAGCTTTTAGCATCTTTTAAGTTTTTTTTCTAGGGTTCCATCTCAACTTAGGAATTTTTATCATCTCTATCAAAGATACAAGTCCTATTCTTCATTCCTATCTCTTATCTAAATCCCAATCACGTACCCCTACGTGTGTGTATATATCACCCCTACACTTGGAAATTCAAATCAAGCTATCATACTCTTGTCCGTCGTCCAAAGACTTCTTAATTGGTGAATTTTTTAGATGAATTTTTGCTCACACATCCTTCATGCGACCGTTAATACTTCTTGAGATACCAACACCCGATTACAAAATGTGTTTGCACATTAAAGCGTAATTCCTAGTTTTGTAACACCTAAGGCTTTAGCAGTGACTCCCAAACCAGTTGGTCTAAGGCACTAGGTGATGAAGCACCCTCGCTAAATATTTTTTTTTCTATTTTTTAGCCTTAAGTAATTACAAAAACCAGTGTTCATTTTTTTTCTTTATTCACACTTGTAATTTATTTTATTTTTTTCTCCGTACTAAGGACTTTAGATAAGAGCATTTCAAGGTCTCTCCTACTATTCCAAGTTTCAAGGTTTGTGTTTGTGCGATTTGTAGGGTATATATTTTCAGAATTTAGACTTAAGCTTAGGAATTATTTTTCAGACTTATATTTTAATAAAAATATCAATACTTTTCCCTTGTTTTAACTTAGCCCAAGAAGTCAACTCGAAATTTGCTTATTTCTAAATAAACTACAAAGACATATACTTTCTACCGTTAAATTTTTAGAAAGGTTATTTTTAGGGTTTTTAAATTTACTAAGTCTAAGATCTAGTTGTTCCTAACTAGTTAACCTATTTGTCAAACTCAAGTCGATTAAGACCAAAATTGAATGTTTTAATTTTTTTAATTTCAATTTTTATGGGTTTTAAAATAAATATGCAAATGCAAAAATATACATATGAATGCGAAGGAAGAAAGCTTACCGAGCACACCCCCAAACTTAAACTTGACAGTGTCCTCACTGTCATGCTACACAAAGAGAGTCAAAATGGCCGGCACTTCCCTGTTTATTTTCTTATTTTACAAAAATACCCAAATAAAATATTTTTTTTTCTTATTTTCAAATTTTTTTATTTTTTATGTTATTTTGAATTTTATGTATTTACAAATGATACACACCCCCAAACTTATTTGAAATAAAGTTTTGGCAAGAAGATCAAAATTTTGGGGGTCAAATGGAGGAAGATCAATCAGTGTAAATCGGCTCCTGCAAAAACAGGAGCTCCTCCGACAGGTCCGCGGTGAGGAACGGTTTCAGTCGATGTCCGTTCACTTTAAACAAAGTACCATCCTCCGGATTTTCAAGATCTACCGCACCGTGCGGATATACGGTGCGTACTAAAAACGGCCCTTTCCACCTAGATCTGAGCTTGCCGGGGTGAAAGTGTAACCGAGTGTTATAGAGTAAAACCTGTTGACCAGGTTTAAACATTTTGCGCATAAGGTGTTTGTCATGGAACACCTTAGTTCGGTTTTTAACAATGACAGCATTATCATAAGCCTCATCCCGCAGCTCTTCTAGTTCATTTAATTGCAGCTTTCGATTGCTGCCCGCATCTCCCATTGATAAATTCAACTCCTTGATCGCCCAAAATGCTTTGTGCTCAATCTCAACTGCGAGGTGGAAAGCTTTCCCATAAACAAGCCGGTATGGAGACATTCCAAGATCGGTTTTATATGCAGTACGGAATGCCCATAGTGCATCAAGAAGTTTGTGTGACCAATCCTTACGGTTTTTAGAAACCGTTTTCTCCAAAATTTGCTTAATTTTCCGATTCGAAACCTCGGCTTGCCCACATGTTTGGGGATGGTATGGCGTTGACAGCTTGTGTGTAATGGAATATTTGCGCATTAAGGACTCAAAAGTCATATTGCAGAAGTGAGATCCATTATCACTTATGATTGCTCGAGGGTGCCCAAATCGAGAAAAGATATGTTCTTTAAGAAATCGAACGACAACCTTGTTATCATTCGTTCATCTAGGCATAACCTCGACCCACTTTGACACATAGTCAACTGCCAAAAGAATATATACATTCCCAAAAGAATTTGGAAATGGTCCCATGAAGTCTATACCCCAAACATTGAAAATATCCACAACCAAAATTGGTTGGAGCGGCATTTCGTTTCTCCACGATATCCGGCCCAAGTGTTGGCACCGGGAGCATGTCTTGCAGTATTCATATGCATCCTTAAAGAGTCGTGGCCAATAGAAACCACACTGCAAGATTTTCACGGCTGTCTTCTTTGGGCCAAAATGCCCGCCATACGCTTGATCGTGGCAAAAAAACAGCACACTCTTAAACTCATTTTCAGGTACACACCGACGAATGATTTGGTCAGAACAGTATTTAAAAAGATATGGCTCATCCCAGTAAAAATGTTTTACTTGGGACAAGAATCGGAGTTTATCCTGTTTCGACCAATCTTTAGGTATCAAGCCGGTGGCCAAGTAGTTTACTATATCAGCGAACCAAGGTTCGCATGACACGGCTAAGAGTTGCTCATCAGGAAAAACATCTTTAATTGGAATTTCAAATGTAGGCGAAGAAGGAAGTCGTGAAAGGTGATCGGCCACTACATTTTCACATCCTCTTTTGTCCCTTATGACAATGTCAAACTCTTGTAGCAAGAGGATCCAACGTATTAATCTCAATTTAGCATCCTTCTTCGCAAAAAGGTTGCGAAGAGCTGAATGATCCGTATACACAATGACTGGAGAGCCGATTAAATAAGGCCGGAATTTTTCAAGTGCAAACACAACTGCTAAAAATTCCTTTTCTATTGTTGTGTAGTTCAGTTGGGCCTCATTTAACGTTCGGCTAGCGTAATAAATTACGTGCGGCATCTTATTAATGTGCTGTCCAAGAACAGCACCAATGGCGAAATCTGATGCATCGCACATAATTTCGAATGGATGCGTCCAGTCTGGAGATGAAAGAATGGGCGCAGAAATGAGAGAGTGTTTCAATGACTCGAACGCTTCCATGCAAGTTGAGTCAAAATCAAATGTTGTGTCCTTGGCCAATAAGAGAGTCAAGGGTCTAGCAATCTTGCTAAAATCCTTGATGAACCGTCTATAAAAACCGGCATGGCCAAGTAAAGCTCGGATGTCTTTGACGCATTTGGGAGGAGGAAGATTGGAAATGACCTCAATCTTGGCTTTATCCACCTCTATGCCGTTTTGCGAGATGACATGTCCTAAAACAATGCCTTCTCGCACCATAAAGTGGCACTTCTCCCAATTTAGAGTGAGGTTCTTATCCCTACAGCGGGTAAGAACTGCGTCAAGGTGTAGCAAACACTCGTCGAAGGAGTCACAAAAAATGGAGAAATCATCCATAAAGATCTCCAAAAACTTTTCAACCATTTCTGAAAAGATCCCCATCATACACCGCTGAAATGTAGCGGGTGTATTGCATAGCCCAAAGGGCATGCGACGGTAAGCGAAAGTACCGAAAGGACAAGTAAATGTGGTCTTGTCTTGATCCTTTTCGGCGATAGGGACTTGGTTATAGCCGGAATAGCCATCTAAAGAGCAGTAAAACTCGTGCCCAGCCAATCGTTCTAGCATTTGGTCAATGAAAGGTAAAGGAAAGTGGTCTTTCCTTGTCGCGGCATTGAGTTTTCTATAGTCGATGCAAACTCGCCACCCAGTTTGGGTGCGAGTAGGTATTAACTCATTTGCATCATTGGTTATGACCGTAATCCCCGATTTCTTTGGGACAACATGAATGGGGCTAACCCACTGGCTATCCGAGATAGGGTAAATGATACCACTATCAAGACATTTAATAATCTCCTTCTTGACAGCCTCTTTCATTATGGGATTGAGGCGTCTTTGTGGATCCCTTACTGGCTTGGCATCATCCATCAAGTGTATATGATGTTCAACTATGAGGGGACTAATCCCCTTGATGTCCGCCATAGACCAGCCAAAAACTTGCCGATTATTTTGTAAGACCATTAAAAGGGCCTTCTCTTGCTCGAGAGCTAGAGAGGCCGATATGATAACGGGAAGGGTCTCATTCTCACCTAGGTAGGCATATTTAAGGTGCGACGGCAAAAGCTTTAGTTTGAGTTTAGGAGGTGAAACAATTGAAGGTAGCATTGGTGAAACTGTTTCAAACTCGAAGGATTCTATCAACGGTTCAAATCGAGTGTACGCAACCGAGTTGGATGGTTCAACTAACTCATCCGAAAAACCAAAAGACTCAAACTCGGGTGGTGAGTCTTCAAAATCGTCCAAAAAGGTGAAACACTCATAATCGTTGTCCGGCGTGAAAGCTGTGTCGGATTCTAGGAGGAACGCACTAGAGGCATCAACACTGCTGTGATCGAACATAAATTTTTCGAGCTCACAGTCCTCCTCCGTGATCTCATGGATCGAGCAAACATCAAGTATACTGGCATTAGGCTCGAAAGGCTGATTCCCCAACTTAAAGATGTTGAGTTCAATCGTCATATTTTCAAAAGATAGGTTCATGGAACCATTACGACAATTGATTACCGCATTGGAGGTCACAAGGAATGGTCGACCAAGTATCAACGGAATTTGACTCCGGGGGTTAGCTACAGGTTGTGTATCCATCACGATGAAGTCAACGGGGAAAATGAAATCCCCTACTCTAATTAACACATCCTCTAACTCACCTCTAGAATGGGTGATGGATCGGTCGGCCATTTGGAGAGTACAGTAAGTGGGTTTAAGCTCTCCAACGCCTAATTGCTCGTACACAGAATAGGGTAGTAAATTGACACTAGCACCAAGATCTAATAGTGCTCTATTGATGTTCTTGTCCCCAATTGATATCGAAATAGTAGGACAGTCGGGGTCCTTGTGCTTTTGGGGTAAAGATTGGACAAGAGCGTTACTAACAGCACTAGCCACGAAAACTTTCTTTGGTACTTGTGACTTTCTCTTCTTGGTGCATAAGTCCTTTAAGATTTTCGCGTAAGAAGGAACTTGTTGGATTGCATCCAAGAGAGGTATATTTATGCTAACCTGTTTGAGTAACTCTACAATCTTCTCTATTTGTGAAGTTGGTTTATTGGATCTCAACCTGTTTGGAAAAAGAACAATTTGAAGATTTGTCGAGTCCAATTTTTGTGGATCAGATTGTTGAGTTGGAACGGATCCCCGTTTAGATGTGTTCGTGATGTGAGAAGTGGGTCCGTTCGAAGTAGAATAAGTAGAGCCTTGTGAAGAATGAAGAATGAAGAATAGGCTCTAACGAAGAAGATGAAGGTGAAGAAGAAGAAGATGAAGAAGAACCACCGGCAGGGGTGTCATTATTAATACCCACATTATTGTGCAACACTTTTCCGGATCTCAATGTGGTCACAGCATTTACGTTATGATTTTGCTGTTCATATGCAACATGTGCGTGACCGGGATTTGGCAATGGTTGAGATGGAAGATTTCCCTTTTCTCGCTCGCTCAACGCAGCATTGAGTTGTGCAATTTGTGCCTCAATAGATTTGATGTTTTGATCGTGTGAGGCACTGTTTTGTACCAAAGATTGAATGGAAGTCTCCAACCTTGCTGCGGATTGTGTAGATTGCTTTAGGAACGCATCTAGACTTCTTTCTAGTGAGGTAACCTTATCATTATTTGGTTGAACAAAATTGTTTTGAGGGTAAGAGTTGTTGGGCACAAAATTGTTCATTTGGTTTTGATAAGGTTGTGGGTGGAAAGGTTGCCGGTATTGAGTTTGTGGAGGTGCTTGTTGTTGTGGAGGAGGAGGCCTTTGAAAGTTGTTGTTTCCTTAGAATTGCTGATTTTGATTCCAAGCAAAATTTGGGTGACTCCTCCATCCCGGATTATAAATCGAAGAGTATGGATAATTTCTTTGTCGTTGCTGAAAGGCAGCATTGACGTAATCTTGTCCTTGAGCAGGTGGATTGTAAGAACACTCTTCGGTAAGATGTGATGGATCCGAACAACAAGCGCAAATAGTTCGTGGAGGCAAAGCAGGGGCAGGAGAAGGCGATGGCATTTTGGTCTCGATTGCTTCTAGTTTTTTCGTAAGTGCGGCCATCTCGGCCTTCATAGCAATCGACATATCTAATTGATATATGCCTGCCCTAGACTGACCAATTGAAGAAGATGAGGTGGTCTTAGTATTTTCCCACTGAAGTGTTTGTTCAGCAAGATCGTCGAGAAACTGCCATGCTTCCTCACTAGATTTGGTTAGAAAGTGACCTTGACAAATGGTTTCTAGCAACTGCTTCGTTGCTGGGTTCAATCTCTCGTATAAAGTTTGGCAAAGTTGCCAATTTTCGATCCCATGGTGAGGGCATTGAACAAGTAGGTCTTTGAATCTTTCAAAACACTTCCAAAAGGGTTCGGAAGGAAGCTGGGAAAATTGTATAATCTCATTGCGAATTCTCGCAGTCTTGTGATGAGGATAAAACTTTTTAAGAAAAGCTTTAACAAACTCTTCCCAATTCTTAATTGAATGTGATGCGGTGCTGTATAACCACTTCTCGGCTAAGTCACATAAGGTGAAAGGAATGACCCTTAGCCTTATAGCATCATCTGATAATTGGGTTGTTTTCATCATTGCGCAAATATTTTGGAATTTGTTTATGAAGATATAGGCATTTTCGGATTCCAGTCCGTGAAATTTTGGCAACATATTGATGAAGTGGGGTTTGATCTCAAAATTGTCCACATTTGCCGGTGGGAGTGAAAGACAAGTAGGTAAGGCGGTGCAGATCGGGTAGAAAAGATCCTGGAGCGCGATTCGTTGGGGCGCTTCAACAGGCGGGGGTTGCAGGTTATTCGCACCTAACGGAGGTGGAATCAGTCCCGTGGGTAAAGTGTTATTAGGATTATATCCCGACATCCCTTCGGAGGAAGAATGTGAAGGTGAAGGTAAGGAAGTGGAAGGAATTTCGACTTCGGAGTCGAAAGCTTCGTCGGTCGGTACCAACGAGACATGGACTAATCGGGCGCTAGTGTCCCTAGTCCAACTGGACATACACTAAAGAGGTAGTATAGTCAAAAAGATGAAGAACAGAATGTGGAGGTCAGAAAACGTTAATGAGAAGAAAATGGGTGTAAGTGGGGTGCACGGATTTCTCGACAAGTTGCAAGTTTTTGTAAATTTTTTTCCTTTTTTTCTCTTTTTTTATGTGGTGCTTTTTGCAAAAAGATTTTCGATAAAAGGCTTAAACACACGTTCAATCAACCATAAATGCACAATCAGTCCTAGATCTAGGGTCACCTAGGTCATCTAGACAGCTCCTAACTGTTCCAAAGGGCAAGAAGTAGGACCTCAAACCGCCTCTTCACCGCCAATTGTGGCCAGGTAAGTGTCAGGTAAGTGGGAGGTTCTCCACCACGTAAGTAGTGGGCCTAATTAAGTAACCACTTTCCTTAGACACACTTGCCTAGACACCACAAAGTCAGGTTAGGATCAACGGTCGATGCCTACAACTAGTCCTCTGTCCTATTGAGCGCGAAGTCCTTAGGGCTGAGTCTAATATTTTTTAATTAATTGACAGTCAATGCAATATGCCTTATATGATTTCTGGGGTCCTGGGAAGGGTGATGAAATCCCCACCCAATCTGGATTGGTTTCAAGCCCCTTAAAGTCCGATTAAATATGCAAAACAGTAAACAACCACTTGCAATCAAGTCTTTTTTATTTTTAGCGCGGCGCAAAGAATTCTGCACAAGATCAATTATTGGAAGGGGGAGAGATTTTTTAGCGCAAAGAATCCTGCAGGAGATATTACAGAGGAGATATCAGGGGTTCAGAGGAAAGAGAAAGAGAGCTTACAGTGCAGATTCCTCGCGCTGACACCACCAGAGGACCGCGCTTCCGCGGCCGAAGTACGGTTCCCGCGGCGCTTCCGCGGCCTTCCAGGAGGTTCGGTTCTCGAGAAATTTTCTGCCCCTCTGTTATTATTTTCCTCTCTTGTTCAGATCTGCCGTTTTCTGTTTTGCTCTCTGGATTTTTCCAGATCCGAACTCGTTCGTCGTTCCTGCAAAATTCATACGAAAAACCCTTCAAACAATAAAAAGATGATAAATTTTTATATTTTTATTTTTCAGTTTTTATGATTTTTTAATTTTATATTAACCCGAAATTGCAAAAAGAAAATACTACGCCATCCCCGGCAACGGCGCCATTTGATTTGTACAGATATTACGATCAAAAATATTTTACCGCAATCAAGAATGGCATCGCTTGGTAGCTAGCCGGTGAATACGGGTCGGTCCACAGGGATTTTGTGTATTCTCTAATTGTTATAACGAGTTAATTCCGATTGTTGTCGGATTGATTTAATCTAAAAACTAAATTGATCTAAATCTTGCTAGGGTTAAATTTGGTTAAGTTTGGAAAGTTAAAAATTTCCCACCGCTTTCAATGCCCTAAATTAGATCTCTTTAGGTGTTATGGTAATTATTAATAAAGGGGATTAGGACGATTGGGAAGAAACGATATTTCTTCCTCTAGGTCCTTGTCCGTCTTTTCTTAATCCTTACCCTAACCTCCATGAAAAACATGCACAACCGGTCTTTTATACTACGGTATCACCGTTATCTCGTGGGTAGGATGCCGTAGGGAGCGATATGTGTATGTATGCATGGAGTCCTAATTATTAATATTGATGGGCAAGAAAGGGGTGAGAGATTTGCATTTCTCAAACCTTCCCTATTCCTAACCCTGACAAGCGAGGAACTACTCGCTCATTAAGGGATCTATGAAAAACATGATTTTTATGAGTTTTTGATTTAAGAGATTAATTATTTAACTACTGCAGATTAATAAAAAGTTCTAATCTAAATTAAACTAGGGCAGAAAATAAATTAAAGTAGGGCAGAAATAAAAACTAAGAACTATGGCAAAATAAAAGAAACTACTTATAAAATTGATGCTCTCAAAACATGAAGGAAATTCTGAATTTTATTCAATGAAAAGAGACATAACCTAAAACAAGTTTTAGGGCTTCTATTTATAGAGCATAGAAAACCCTAGGGTTACAATCGACACACATCTGCTTTTACAAATATACCCCTAGGAAAACTAGTCAACGCGCCGCCCACCGCCACACATTTTTCCATCAATACGGGTTATACACGGCCGCGGAACCACGACCATAGGTCAGGTTTGGCCGCGGTTCCGCTGCCAAGTGAGGGGCTTCTTGGCTCAAATTCCTGTGTCTTCTGTATGTTGTTATTATCTTCTGTTTTCTTCAGTTGGTTTCTCAGATTGTCTTCTAGTTTTCTTCCAGATCTCTACAGTGAATAATGTAGTAGACTTTTACCATACGCTTCGTGTCAAAGTGTTGAACCTTGCGCTGCCTTTATGCTTTGTGAACTTGTTCATTGATCTTCATTGTCCTTCAAAATGTAGGCACGGTCAAGATTCCATCATTTATCAGTCGTAGTCTCACTTTTGTATCATCTTTTCATAAATTTCACCGTTTTTGTTCTGAGAACCTGTAACCTGCACTTATGTAGCAGACATGAGTCAAAAGCACCTGTTTATTTGTAAAATGACTAAGAATGGGGAATATAATAATGCAAATTTATGATATGAACAGTACATATGATGTATGTTATAATGGATGCTTGGATATATATAGAGAGGACTTTCTTGCTCGACATGATAGTATGCTATCTGGTTTCCCTTTGTCTTAATATGTTGACTTGTATTGATTTATTGTCTTACTCTCACATATTGATAAAGCCCTTAGGATATGTACTCGACTACTTGGACTATGATGTAAATCATACTAGTGGGGCCAGGGTAGCCTAAGAGTACATCCTATAATTGTTCCTAGTCGAGGGTGTATCGAGACAGGGCATCGATACTCTAGAAAAGACTAGCGTATACGCATCTTGACCCATCTGATGGGCGATGGATGATCCCATATCCATTGGTGTTTGACATCAAAGATGGTGTACGGATGCTCAGTGGAGACTGGGTGCACTGAACGGACTCGCCGAGAATTCCTAGATGGTATTATACCTATCGTCAGATAGCAGTTCTCTGGTTACACTGGTACAGGTTAGTCTGTAGACCCGAGATCGTCATAGAGTCTTGTGTGATTCCCACTGTCCTTTGATTTCCACCTTACCACGTTCATGAGAACGTGCAAAACGGTGGTTTTTGGGTACAGTCCCGAATCAGATGGAGGCAATGAGCGATAGGAAGGGTTTCGTCTCTCCCGGCATTGGGAGTTGATGTTGCGCTATGTTTGAATGGCTATAACTGGAAGTCCCTGGCCAGGGCTGATATGGAGATTTACTGGTAAGTGTTATCAGTAGTTTCTCGACCCGTTATGAGCCTTACATCGACACAGCTTATTGGTTACTGGGGTCTGACGTTTACCACCCCTAGACTGGATATGCGACATATCCGACCGGACTGTACGGGAGTGTTACTGGTTGGATTCACAAGAGAATGTACAGGCTTGCTTGTTGATCTTCTGATCGTTCAATACCTGGGTGGCTGTTACGTTTAGCAGACCGCTTGCAGCTTGTGGGTGTTTGATATGATCATCACCTACTGCCGGCGTATTGACGATTCCTTAGAGTCCTACACAGAGGTTTCCTAGCTCAAGCAAAACGGAGTAGGAGCACATATGTGATATGTGCGGGACCGAGAATAATACGTGTGTGAGATACCGTATTCGATTCTCACGATATGTGATATAGCCGGGTCATCAGATCAAAGTATTGATTCGATGAAATGGTACATATTATATTAGTCGGTTGTATATATTATATAGCCGGGTTATTAAATCAAGTGTTGATTTAATAATTTAATGTATAATTATATATGTGATATATTAAATTACATTGATTAATATAAGCTCACTTAAATGATTCTTTTTCTCACATGATGATACATTGATATATATGTGATATATGTTAATTGTATTATTTTTATTTTGTTACTATATATTATATGTGATATATAATATTGTAGCATGTTAGGTTACAAGTGCAACAATGGATTATGAGAGTTAAACCATGATTAGGGTTAAGATTAGGGTTTACTTTTATGTTTGGATTAAAGTTTTGGATGAGCTTTGAAGAAGATTCATGACACTTTGACTTAGTCCACTCTCTTTGATATTTTACTAGATATTTGTTAACCCTATCCTAACCCTAACCCATAGTCAACTCTCTACAAGAGTTAAGCATGGCATGCTTAACCCTTGGTTGCATTTTTAAGGTTAACAATAATTCATTTTCATCACTCTCACTTCTTCATCTTCTTTTTGAAATGAAAAAGAGCTTGCTTGAAATTTCTAAGTGATGAAATGAAAAGAGAAAAAGAAAATTAAAGAGAGCAAAATTCCTTCTTCATCACCCTCATCTATTCTAGCCACTTAGATTAGGGCGTTTACTTCACTAATACCTCATTAGTGAAGTAATAGCTTTGGTTTGTGATTACTCAAGGTAGATCATCTTTGATTGTGAAGATTACTAGCAAGCATGCATCATTCTCTTCATGGAACCTCTCAAGAGTTTAGGAACTTGATGATCGCGCAAAAGGACCTCAATCCGGAGCTTATGAATCGAAGGAACGGACTACAAAGGTTGTAATCCCTATCTCTTAGAAGTAAAGGTGTTTACTTGTTCAATGTTTAAGCCTAATCTCTAGTAAAGATCATTGCTTTGGTTGTTTGGCACTTGAAAATTTTAATTTTGGCATGGTTGATGCCTTGCAGAACCTTGTTCTCGTGCCTAATAACCCTATAAAGCCATATAATTTTTCGTTGAAAATTCTAAAGGTAGTCAAGTGTGGGAGACAATGTGGAGGTTTTCAAATATTTGGCGGGTTTCTTGCTTTTGGGCTGCATTTTAAACCGAAATGAATTTGTGAAATATCGAACATTACCTCTTTACGTTTAGCGCACTGTTGTCTGGAGGGAAAAATTTTAGGTGAAAAATTATACTATGGTAAGTGTGGTTTGATTAAAAATGTGTAACTAGTAAGGGAATCATTTCAAATGGAAAAAAACTCAAAATCAAAATCAGACATATTATTTATCTTTTTGTTTATGTTTGTATTTTTGTATCAATTTAAACTAACATACAGTTCCAAAAAAGAAACTAATACAAAAACTTTGGTTCACGCCAGATAGCATACTATCATATCGAGCAGGTTGCTCTTTATCTTAACATGTATACTAGTCTCTTGATACTGTCTTATGGTTATATGTTGGTAAAGCCCTTAGGATGTGTACTTGACTACCAGGACTATGATGCAGATCATACTAGTGGGGCCATGGTAGTCAATAAGTACATTCTTTAATGTCCCTAGTCGTGGGTATATCGAGACGGGGCATCGATATACTAGAGTAGACTAGCGTATACGCTTCTCGACCCATGAGATGGGCGATGGATGATCCCATATCCATATGTGTTTGACATCAGAGATGATATACGGGTGCTCAGTGGAGACTGGGTACACTGGACGGACTCGTCGAGAACTCCCAGATGGTATTATATCTCACGTCAGATGGCAGTCCTCTTGTGACACTTGTACAGGTTAGTCTGTAGACCCGAGATCATCATAGAGTCTTGTGTGATTCCCACTGTGCTTTGATTTCCACCTTACCACGTCCAAGAGGGCGTGCAAAACGGTGGTTTTTGGGTACAGTCCCGAGTCACATGGAGGCAATGAGCGATAGGAGGGGTTTCGTCTCTCCCGGTATTGGGGGTTGATGTTGCGCTGTACTCGATTGGCCATAACAGGGAAGTCACTGGCCAGGGATGATTTAGAGATTTACTGGTAAGTGTTACCAGTAGTTTTTCGACCCGTTATGAGCCTCGCATCGGCATGACTTATCGGTTATTGGGGTCTGACGTTTACCACCCCCAGACTTGATATGCGACATATCAGACGAGGAGACCGGACTGTACCGTAAGTGTTACCGTCAGGCTTTTACAGGAGTTGGAACGGGCTTGCTTGCTGATCTTCTGATCGCTCAATACCCGGGTAGCCGTTACGTCCAGCTAGTACTGCTGACGGCTTGTGGGTGCTTGATGTGATCATCACCTACTGCCGGCGTATTGACGAGTCTTTAGAGTCCTACATAGAGGTTTTACTGGCTCGGGCAAAACGAAATAGGGGCACGTATGTGATATGTGCGGGACCGAGAATAATGCGTGTATGTGATACCGTATTCTATTCTCGCGACTTTTTGTATCGGTCGGTTATATGTGATATAGCCGGCTTATCGAATCAAGTGTTGATTCGATAAGTCGATACATTGGATGTTAGTCGGTTATATGAGATATAACCGGATTATTAAGTCAAGTGTTGATTTAATAATTTAGTGTATAATTATATATTTGATATACTAATTTACATTAACTAACATTTGCTCACTTAAGGATTTTTCTCACCTGTGCACAACTTAATATATATGTGATATATATTAAAATGTGTTTTCTTTTTGTATCATGGTTGTTGATACATCATACATGGGTGTATGAGACACACACCATTCTATTTATTATGGTTGGTTATAATTATTTATGGTAATTACAAAATTAATGGATATTTGGAAAGAGCATGAAGCTTGTAGAATCTTGCTTTGCTTTGAAAAAGTCCACTAACTTTGTTTTTACCTTAAATATTTGTTAACCTAACCATTTGGATTAGCCATGGTTATGTCTCTACATGAGTTAGTAATTGATACCCACTCACCCATGGTTAGCTCACTCACTTGATCATTATCCTCATCTCATTTTTTGTTCAACTTCTTCCTCAAAAAGCCAAAAGCTTTTCTAGGGTTTCATCCAAAGTGAGAAAGATTGTGAGAAAAGAAATTCTATAGTGAGCCCATTTCCTATTTCTTCATCCTCTACTAGACTAGCACTTTAGTTTAGGGTGTTTGCTTCACTAATTCTCTAGTTAGTGAAGTAGAAGCTTGAGTTGGCATCCTCTCGACGTAGATCATCTTCGGCCTCGAAGACTTCAAGCAAGGTCGCTCCCTTCGCCACGTGAAGCCATGCAAGAGTCCTGGAGAACCACGATCGCAGCGAAGGGACTACTACAAGGAGCTTATGAAGTGAAGGACCGATCTACAAAGGTTGTATTTCGATTTCACTTAGAAAGTAATTAGTTTACTTAGTTTCCGTATTGTATTCTAGCTAACGATTCCAGTTTAGAGTTCCCTTTAACGGCAAAAATTTTAAAATGGCATGGACCATGCCTGCCGAAACCTTGCTGCCGTCGACGGGAACCCTACAGTGGTATCAGAGCCTAGCTAGGAAATTATACGGATATTGTTAGATTACGAACACGAAACAAACTCCGAACTTGAAACCCTAAAAATCATGTTTCTGTCGATTTCAATCCGAGCCCTAAATTTTTTTTAAACAAGTACAGAATCATATACATGTGATAACATGAACACTGAAGAAATCTGCAAGCAATCTGTGCAGTTTTGGCCGGCCACCCCCCCATACCGGCCCAATCCGAGCCCCCCCTCCAGATTTTTACAGTGTTCTGTTACATGGGTTTTGGTGCTTCAGGTGTTGTTTATTTTTGCTAAATTGTCATGTGATGTTAATTTACTATAATAACAACTCGGAGTGTTTCGTAATCGTATTTTAACTGTTTTCGGGTTAGTTTAGACGATATTAAAAAGTTCAATCGGATGTCAAATACCCACTTTTTCCCTTGCCGGAAAATTTTCCAAGTGTTGGATTTTTTCCCGTAGTTAAAAAGCTTTCAAAGATCATGCAAGTTATTCGATGGATCCTCTAGAAGAACGTAAACCTTAACTCGATTATGTGGCTGTCAAAACCGCCACTTGAACCCTAGAGTTTGTGGTAGTTTAGCGTTTCACATGTGAGGCGTTGGTTTGACCCTTCTACTGCTGGTTCATTAGTGCTGTGGCGTGTGCTGAATTACTTTAAACTACGCTCAAGTGTTGAGTTTTCTGGGTAATTTTGGCTGTTTAATGATTCGATTAGAATGTTTAACATCGTCTAGTTTTCTCTGTGTTGTGAAAACATGTGATGTTATGTGCTGCTGGATATGTTATATTGGATCGTCGCGTTTTGAATAGCCGGGGGTGGTTATGTGAGATGAGAGTTTTTATTTTCATTCATGTAAAATTAAATGTATGTAATATTCTTTTATTGGGGCACTTCCGGGTTGAGGTTGATGTCACCATATGTATATTATTTACTTTTCCGCACTAGGATAGACCCAAGGAGGAGAGCACAAGTAACCGAGTTCTAGAGTCCAGTGGGAGACCAACCCGAGGAGTCGAGTCCGGGTCTCCTAACTCTAGAATTGGTAGGGTTACTTGCCGCTCTCGTAGGGGTCTAGGGGTGTGGGTTTGGCTATTCATCGTGACCGTGGAATCCGTGTTTTATACAGGCTCAGAATAAAACACGGACCTCCTAGTATATCCATTATTTCATATGATTCTTCTGCTGCGATATCTGTGATGTGATTATTTGATACGTTGAGATGGATACTGTATATAGTATATATGATATATTATATAGACGTTACTTATGTTTTACACCCGCGCTAGCCCTGTCCCGCTCTGCCGTTAGTTACCTAACCTAACGGTGCATGACGGGATATCGAGGCGAATGCGGATGGTATAAGTGTACGTCGTATTTATCTATGATGTTTAGGTGACTTAAATGATGGGACTTCATTAATGTGATTAATGAAAGAAAAGAAACCTAAAAGATGTTGTAGAATCAAATTTTCAAAAAGGGTAGCTACAGTTTTTGCTTTGCATAGTGATATATATGATATATCCCCGCACCTTATTCGATGAGGAAAGAGCCGAGATCCCTTCACCGGGAGTGACCTCTTTAGCAAAACTGGCAGATACTACAACATTCGGTTTGTCTTTTGATTGCTTTTGGAGTTTTGCTTTGCGTAGTGATATATATGATATATCCTGCACCTTATTCGATGAGGAAAGAGCCGAGATCCGTTCACCGGGAATGACCTCTTTAGCAAAACTAGTGAAAGCCTAAAAAACACTCCTTTTCAAAATTTCACTAGATTCTACAACGATATCAAGTTCATTACGTAATAGGTTTTCAGAAAAACCTGTCGTAGCCCTCCGTCATTTCAGATAAGTCCTACTTAGTATTCGTGCTGCGTTTGTTGACCTTGTCAAGGCGTAGTGTGCGGTAGCTAACTAGTATTTATTTGTTTATGCATATGATACAGATTGGATTAAAGTAGTCGTGCGGCCTTGTTGACCTTGTCAAGGGTCGTGCGGGTGGGTTTAATTCAATCAAGAAATGACGGGTTGGACTTGACTTGCGGTCTATGGATTGTTGACCTTGTCAAGGTCATAGATCGTTTGGGGCAAAATGTTATCGGGAATTTCAAGTGTTGAAATTTGCAATGAGATTGCATACCTTCTATGAGATAGTTGGATCCCGATACCCACTGTGAGTAATTGTTACTCCTGTGAGAGTTTTACACAGGACAATTAGCTGATCAAGTAGGTGTCTAGAAAGATGTCAACGGGGCTACGCCTCTGGGAAAACGAGGTTTATTTTAATTAGGTCCGTGCGAAAGCATGGGGAACCTTCCTCAAAGTACCGACACTGGCCTGGCTGAAAGATTGGTGAAATTGTACGGTGTAATTAATCCCGGCCGGTCTTTCCTTTTAAGGTTTGAAGGAAGATTTGATAGAAACAGTGGGAGTCGTCCTGATTAGATAAAATAATAACCAATCTGATCTTGCAAGAGCATACGCTAAAGTGTTTTCTTCTCTCTCTCTCTCTCTCCAGGTAGCGACCATATCACGCCTTAATCAAGATAATAATATGGATGTATTGACCAAACCCGCATGTTATACTGTGCTGGGGAACGTTGGTTCCGTTCTTTCTTATAAAAGTTATAAGACTGAACAGGATATAGGGGAATACCAGGATTCACATGCCGCCCGAATGAAGAAAGTACATGTTGATGCATTTTCTTCGGGTGTGTTCGTTACAGAAAACTGTTTCTCTATTTGCTCTACGTCCTGGGTATTAGATACCGGGTTAGGATCCCATATATGTAATCTGTTACATGGGCTTAGAAAAGGTAGAGAACTTGGAGAAGCTGATAAAGACATAAGGGTTGGTAATGGTGCAATTGTTGCAGCTAAATCTGTCGGGGAATATCACCTTGTATTACCAACTGGTAATACATTGATTCTGAAGTAATGCTATTACATGCCGAACCTGATATGCAACATTATATCAGTTTTTTTGTTGTCCAAAGAGGGATATAATTTTGTATTACAGGATAATGTTATGAACATTTTCTTGAACCAAAAGTTGGTTGGATCAGGCACGTTGTGCATTGGCATTTATGTTCTAAATCAATCAACAGTTCTGAGCATAACAAACACACACAAGAGGAAGAGTTCAGAAATGAACGAATTCTTTTTGTGGCATTGTAGACTAGGCCACATCAATGCGACACGGCTAGCTAAGTTGCATAAGGATGGATATTTAAATATGTTCGAATTCTCATCTTATGACACTTGCCAGTCATGTCTCAAAGGCCAGATGACCAAAACTCCGTTTACGGGACACGAAGAAAGAGTTACGGAACTCTTAGGACTGGTACATAGTGATGTATGCGGTCCCATGTCTACACATGCCAGGAATGGTTCTGCATACTTCATTACATTCATTGACGATCTCTCTAGATTCGGATATGTGTTCTTGATGAAACACAAATCAGAAGCTTTTGAGAAATTTAGAGAATACAAACAAGAAGTCGAGAACGAAACCGGAAAAAGTATTAAAATCCTTCGATCTGATCGAGGAGGTGAATACTTGAGCAATGAATTCCTGGACTTCCTAAAAGAGAATGGGATTCTCTCTCAGCTAACTCCTCCATATACACCATAGCACAACGGTGTATCGGAACAGAGGAACCACACCCTATTAGATATGGTGCGCTCTATGATGAGCATAGTTGAGTTACCTATTTCCTTTTGGGGTTATGCGCTGGAGACAGCAGCATACCTATTGAATCAAGTTCCATCTAAATCTATACCTATCACACCATATGAGATATAGAGTGGGAAGAGACCATATCTTAAACGAGTTAAGATATGGGGTTGTCCGGCCTATGTCAAAAGACAAAATCCGGACAAACTCGAGGCACGGTCAGTTCTTTGCAAGTTTATTGGATATCCAAAGAACTCATATGGGTATTTTTTTCTACCGTGGTGAGGAACAAAAGGTGTTTGTTGCTCAACATGCTACCTTTTTGGAAAAGGAATTTCTTGTCAAAGAAATTAGTGGTAAAGTGGTAGAACTGGAAGAGGTTCCAGATACACAAACTACAATTGAAGATTTAGTGGAACCAGAGGATTCGGTAGTTCCCAACAAACCTCAGCCTCTCCGCCGATCTAGTAGGGTTCCTCACCCACCTGAGAGATACTACGGTTTTCTCATGGACGGTGGGAGCGAGGATTGCATCATGGAGGATGATGACCCAACTAGTTTCGAGTAGGCCATCACGAGTGGAGACTCAATGAAATGGTTGGATGCAATGCGGTCCGAGATGGAATCCATGTACACCAACAAAGTATGGACTTTGGAAGATGCTCCTGAAGGGGTAAAACCCATTGGGAGCAAGTGGATCTTCAAGAAAAAACTTGGTGTAGATGGGAAAGTGGAGACTTTCAAAGCTAGACTTGTTGCAAAGGGTTTTCGTCAACGACCAGGTGTGGATTATGACGAAACCTTTTCTCCAGTGGCTATGCTTAAATCCATCCGGATCATGCTTTCCATCGCTGCATATCATGACTACGAAATCTGGCAAATGGATGTTAAGACCGTCTTTCTAAACGGTGATTTAGAAGAGAGAGTGTACATGACTCAGCCGGAGGGCTTCGTAGCTAGTGGGAGCAGCAGGAAGGTGTGCAAGCTGCTTAAATCCATCTATGGATTAAAGCAAGTATCGCGGAGTTGGAACATCTGCTTTGATGTCGTTATCAAAGAGTTTGATTTCGTCAAAAACGTAGATGAACCTTGTATCTACAAGAAGGTGGCAGAGAGTAAGGTTGTCTCCCTTGTATTGTACGTGGACGACATACTCTTGATAGGAAATGACATTCCTATGCTGCAATCGGTCAAGCTCTTCTTATCACAAAGATTCTTAATAAAAGATCTAGGGGATGCCTCCTAGATCTTGGGGATTAAGATCTATAGAGATAGATCTAAACGGATACTGGGATTGTCCCAATCCAGGTACATTGACACCATACTAAAGCGGTTTAGTATGGAAGAATCCAAGCGTGGGTTTTTACCCACGATCTCTTGGCTCACTCTCTCCAAAGAGATGTCTCCCAAGACTGATTTGGAGAGAGCTCGCATGCAAGGGATACCCTATGCTTCGGCAGTAGGCTCTATCATGTACGCGATGCTATGTACCAGACCCGATGTAGCACACTCACTAAGTGTAGTGAGCAGGTATCAAGCTGATCCTGGAGAGAGTCACTGGACAGCTGTGAAGAGCATTCTCAAGTACTTACGAAGAACTAAAGAGATGCTCTTGGTGTATGGTAATGGAGAACTCCAGGTGGAGTCCTTTACCGATTCGAGCTTCCAGAGTGATAAGGACGACTCTAAGTCGCACTTGGGATTTGTCTTTACCCTCAATGGAGGGGCGGTATGCTGGAAGAGTTCCAAGCAGGAAACCGTGGCAGACTCGACGATGGAGGCTGAATACATCGCTGCCAATAATGCTGCCAAAGAGGCTGTCTGGATCAAGAAGTTCATTACTGAACTTGGAGTGGTTCCATCCATTAAAAATCCAATACCTTTGTATTGTGATAACAATGGAACGGTGGCTTTGGCTAAGGAACCCAGGTCCCATCAATGATCCAGGCATATTCTGAGGCGGTATCACCTGATCCGGGAGATAGTTGATCCCCGGGAGATCGAGGTCAGGAGGGTTGACATGAAGAACAACACAGCGAATCCACTCACGAAGGCCATTCCCCAGATACAGTTTGAAAGACTCTTCGGGATGCTTGGTATGCGACACTACAGCAGCTGGCCCTAGTGCAAGTGGGAGATTGTTAGTTGTATGTATGCCCTAGAGGCTAGTTTTGTACATATGATGTATATTATTGGATGCTTGGACATATATAGAGAGGACTTTCTTGCTCGATATGATAGTATGCTATCTGGTTGCTCTTTATCTTAACATGTATACTAGTCTCTTGATACTGTCTTATGGTTACATGTTGGTAAAGCTCTTAGGATGTGTACTTGACTACCAAGACTATGATGCAGATCATACTAGTGGGGCCATGGTAGTCCATAAGTACATCCTTTAATGCCCCTAGTCGTGGGTATATCGAGACGGGGCATCGATATACCAGAGTAGACTAGCGTATACGCTTCTCGACCCATAAGATGGGTGATGGATGATCCCATATCCATTGGTGTTTGACATCAGAGATGGTATACGGGTGCTCAGTGGAGACTGGGTATACTGGACGGACTCGCCGAGAACTCCCAGATGGTATTATACCTCACATCAGATGGCAGTTCTCTGGTGACACTTGTACAGGTTAGTCTGTAGACCCGAGATCGTCATAGAGTCTTGTGTGATTCCCACTGTGCTTTGATTTCTACCTTACCACGTCCAAGAGGGCGTGCAAAACGGTGGTTTTTTGGTACAGTCCCAAGTCACATGGAGGCAATGAGCGATAGGAGGGGTTTCGTTTCTCCCAGTATTGGGGGTTGATGTTGTGCTGTGCTCGATTAGCCATAACAGGGATGTCCCTGGCCAGGGCTGATTTAGAGATTTACCGGTAAGTGTTACCAGTAGTTTCTCGACCCGTTATGAACCGTACATTGGCATGACTTATTGGTTATTGGGGTCTGACGTTTACCACCCCTAGACTTGATATGCGACATATCAGACGAGGAGACCAGACTGTACGGCAGGTGTTACCGTCGGGCTTTTACAGGAGTTGGAGCGGGCTTGCTTGCGGATCTTCTGATCGCTCAATACCCGGGTAGCCGTTACGTCCAGCTAGTACCGCTGACTGCTTGTGGGTGCTTGATGTGATCATCACCTACTGCCGGCGTATTGACGAGTCTTTAGAGTCCTACATAGAGGTTTTACTGGCTCAGGCAAAACGAAATAGGGGCACGTATGTGATATGTGCGGGACCGAGAATAATGCGTGTATGTGATACCGTATTCTATTCTCACGACTTTTTGTATCGGTCGGTTATATGTGATATAGCCGGGTTATCGAATCAAGTGTTGATTCGATAAGTCGATACATTGGATGTTAGTCGGTTATATGAGGTATAACCGGATTATTAAGTCAAGTGTTGATTTAATAATTTAGTGTATAATTTTATATTTGATATACTAATTTACATTAACTAACATTTGCTCACTTAAGGATTTTTCTCACTCGTGCACAACTTAATATATATGTGATATATATTAAAATGTGTTTTCTTTTTATATCATGGTTGTTGATATATCATACATGGGTGTATGAGACACACACCATTCTATTTATTATGGTGGGTTATAATTATTTAAGGTAATTACAAAATTAATGGATATTTGGAAAGAGCATGAAGCTTGTAGAAGCTTGCTTTGCTTTGACAAAGTCCACTAACTTTGTTTTTACCTTAGATATTTATTAACCTAACCATTTGGATTAGCCATGGTTATGTCTCTACATGAGTTAGTAATTGATACCCACTCATCCATGGTTAGCTCACTAACTTGATCATTATCCTCATCTCATTTTTTGTTCATCTTCTTCCTTAAAAAGCCAAAAACTTTTCTAGGCTTTGATTCAAAGTGAGAAAGATTGTAAGAAAAAAAATTCTAAAGTGAACCCACTTTCTATTTCTTCATCCTCTACTAGACTAGCACTTTAGTTTAGGGTGTTTGCTTCACTAATTATCTAGTTAGTGAAGTAGAAGCTTGAGTTGGCATTCTCTCGACGTAGATCATCTTCGGCCTCGAAGCCTTCAAGCAAGGTCGCTCCCTTCGCCACGTGAAGCCATGCAAGAGTCCGGGAGAACCACGATCGCAGCGAAGGGACTACTACAAGGAGCTTATGAAGTGAAGGACCGATCTACAAAGGTTGTATTTCAATTTCACTTAGAAAGTAATTAGTTTACTTAGTTTCCGTACTGTATTCTAACTAACGATTCTAGTTTAGAGTTCCCTTTAACAGCAAAAATTTTAAAATGGCATGGACGATACCTCCCGAAACCTTGCTGCCGTCGACGGAAACCCTACAAAGCCATGTGTATGGCATGTGCAAAATACGAGTGTAGATAATTGCAACCATTAGTTGACACGTTTTTATTGGAATATAAGGATAACTCATGCACATCCTATGAATTGATCATTTTTCTTTCTTTCTTTAATTTTTAACCTTTTGATTTTATATTGAAAGCTTCACATGACTTGTTCCTGTTTCAATTTTAATAGTTGGACCTATGGCCCATCTGTTTCATTGAGTTTGGGCTTGACTTGGACAAGCATGGACGACAAAATCCTGTTGTTTTCTTGTGGAGTCGGTGTTTATTTTATTGAGTTTAGTTGCTGATTAAGTGGACTGCAACATTAGCTCGTAAAAGAAAAATGGGTCAATTCAAGTTAGGCCTAAAAGTATTGTCTTTGGACTTGATTTTAGCTCACTTCTACCTATTTGTTTTTAATTCATTTCTTTTTTAAAATTAGAACCAATGTGCGGTTACATTTACTCCCTCTTTAATAACAATACAATTTATCTTGAATTTTTTATGAAGATCATTTGTTTTGAATCTCATAATGGGCAGAGTTATCTTTCTCTCCAACCCGGTTATTATTATATATAAGAAATAAGAAATATATATACATGGAGCAGATCCGGCACAATTTTGTTGCTTTCATTGAAATATTATACTCAACCCCTCAGGTTTTGGAGAATTTCGCATTTGGCCCATTTCTTTTCATAAATGTTGATTATGAATGGAAAAATTTACTTCGGCTCCCTGCAGTTCATGAAAATTTGCATTATACCCATTCTAAATTAAATTTTGTCCCTTATATTTTGTAAAATTTCATTCAAACCCGTCATAATGTATTTTCCGGCCTTTCAAACTTATGTATATATGGTTAGAAGACTAAAACTTCATTTCAATTTCCAATATTTCCCTTTCTACTTGATATTGATTAGAAAACTGTACGCAAACCTCAGTGTCTGGCAATTTTTCTTTGTTTTCTGGGGAAAATTACTTAGGCCCCTAGATTTTTAGGTAATTCACATTTGGCCCCTCAAGCTTCGGATACATGCAGCAAAGATCCCCTTGAAATTTTGCCAGCCACCAGGATTTCATGTAAATTTACTTTTGGATCTTTTTTTGCTGAATTCATCTCTAGAGAAATTTCACTTAGCCTCCTTCATTTCTCGGAAATTGTTGTTCGCCCCAAGCATGTGTGCCTGTGGCACCTTGCTAGTTTCATACTATAAATCCAAAACAAACCTTAAATTGCTTCATATTTTACACTCAAACAAACAAACAAACAAACAAAATTCTTGATACTCAAGAAGACAAAGGCCTTCTTGAAACTCGACATCTTTGGAGAAAATTCTAGGATACTAAATTACAGAAAGAGGGAAATTTAAATAATGATATAAAATCGGATAACCATTAATCTTTCCGAGGTTTGGCTAGTAAGAAATTTGCAAAGTAAATTTTTCTTAAACAAAAGAAAGCCTTTACAAAATAATAATAAAATCAGTATATCAGTATTATAGATGTTGGAGACTTTTAATCATCTTTTATTTTAAAAAAGAAATTAAATGGCACATTTTCATCTACTTGTTGAATTACATTCATGTACAAACTATAAAAGCTAGGATTTTTGCACGTGCGCTTGCACGTACTATTCAATTTTTTTTGGTTAATTGCTTGATAATACCACAATATTTCATCCTTTTTGTAGAATAATATTAATTGGTGTAATTTATTGCACATTTATATATCCGTATTTATCTTATTTTGTCTATTTAATACTACTCGAGGTATGTTTTATGAATAAATACAGATTATAGGGTCAAAAGGTCAAAAATACACAAAAGACGAACTTATACGTGCGTTGGATGTGAACAATTTAATGAAGAAACCAATACAAGAGTCGAGCCAATGAACCAACCAGAGAGACAAACTAATCAACTCAGCGAATCAAGTAATCACACCAAAACTGGACTCGATTGGACACAAAAAGCCGGCTTTTAGCCGAATGGGTCCGGCCTTTAGCCGAAATCTGATCGAGTTAGAATTTGAGATTTTTAGAGTTTCTAAAGGGTTCGAAAAGATTTCTTTCTATCTCTTGTATTCGGCGAGCCTATATATACTGCTGTATTATTATTTTAGGGTGATCTGTTGGATATCGTGCCCTCTAGGCAATTATTGTAATTGCAAATAGGCGATTATGATAATTGAGAGAGGACCTATACACGTATAACAGTCTTACTCGAGATAATAATATGCTATCTAGTTTGTCTAAATCATTGATGAAGCCCATAGGATTGTTGCTTGACAACCAGCATTATGATAGCGATCATATAATTTCTTTCTTTATTCGTTTGGCTTGACCCATTATCTTTCATAAAGGAGTTATGTGGGAGCTGGGTTGTCCATAAGCACATTCTTAAATGTTCTTAGTCGTGCGAATATCGAGACTGGGTATCGATATTCCGAAGTAGACTAGTGTATACGTTTTTAGACCCTGACGAAGGGCGGTGGCCGGTCTCATAAGCCATTGGTGTTGTGTCACCTATGATAGTATACAGGTGCTCACTGGAGATGAGTACACTGGACGGACTCGCCAAGAACTTCTAGATGATATTATATCTATCGTCAGATGGAAGTTCTCAGATGGCATGAGTATAAATTAGTCCTTTGATATGAAGTCATCATTTGTCTCGTGTAAGTTCCCACTGTACCTTGATTACTACCTTACCACGGCTCAAAGGAGTCGTGCAAACAGGTTTTAGTTGGATACAGTCCCGAGCCACATGGAGGCTGTAGTCGGCTGTTAGGGATTCGTCTCTCCTGGTATCAGGAGTCGATGTCGCGCTGTGTTCAGTTGGCTATCACCAAAAATCCATGGCCACGGTGGATGAGATTTACTGATAGTTGATCGGTAGTATCTCTGTTGGTAATGAGCTTGAATTGGACATGACTTATCGGGTTAGTAGGGGTCTGACGTTATCCACCCCTAGACCCGATATGCGATACTCTTTGACGAAGAGACCGGACTGTACGGAGATTGTCACATTCAGGTTCAGTAGAGTAAGGACGTACTTGATTGTCGACCCCCTTTTCGACCCCCTTTTGGACAAGTACCTGGGTAGCCGTTACGTACAGCCAGTGCCACTAACGTGCTTGTGGTTCAACCCACTGCCAGCGTATTGCCAAGTCTTTAGAGTCCCACACATAGGGTTTTTTCCCGGTTCAGGAGAGAGATGTAGGAGCCGTACGTTGGTACGTGTAGAGGTCCGATTAAATACATATACGGGATACACGGATTTTAATCGGACGGTTGATAATACTATCCGGCTTAGGATTAAGCCTGATTATTAAATCAGATTTTGATTTAATAATTTATATATGTATTTTAATACATATATTTTAGTATTATTGTTCACTATTCATTTTCTCTCTTTAGTGCTATCCGTATTTTTATACGGATACTCGTATATGTAGCGATACATGTAAGTCGATGTCGCACACCCCGCGGGTTCGCAGGGAGGCGGAATACACAAAAAATGATTTTTTTCAAGAGTTGCAACATCGACCTAAGCCCCACGATCTTTCGGAAACCCTAACTAGTTAAAAGAGGTTCTAACTACTCGGTAAGAGTTTTATACCTTTAGAGTTCAAGTCCTTCGGGTCTTCTTCTTCTCTTCTTAAGCTCTTAGATGGCTTGAATCAAGCTTGGTCGTCGGCCTCCTCATGTCGAAGATGATCCGCTCGAGAGTCTATGGTTCAAGCTTCAACCTCAAGAATGAGGTAACTAAGGTATCTAGTTTGCTAATCTAGATAGCTTAGGAGATGTAAAGAGATGATTAGAGTATTTTATCTCAAGAACCCTGAGATTCACAACACATGTGAGGGTTAGGGTTTGAGAAAGAAGGAGAGAAGTAAAAATGGAGAGAGAGAGTGAGAAAACACAAATGAGTTAAGGTGTAAAGGCCAATAAGGAATGGCTAAGTCATTCAATAATCAAGCATGCAATATTTCCAATAGAAAATAATCAACCATGCTTGAATAATAAAATCAAATAAATAAACAAATGAATTAGCCATGCTTCAACCATATCACAAATATCTCCATTTTCCACCTCATTAATCTATTTCCAAAAATAGATAAATGAAATAATGAGGTGTCCCTTTGTAGAAGTATCTCTTGTGAAATTACAAGAATGCCCTCACTATATTAATACCCGTATTCGTACTGTAAAAAATACGAATACAATGAGATAATAATAATCCAATAATATAATACTAGAATCCGGCTTAAACCTGTAAGGAATATGTATGCCCTAGAGGCCATTATTGTACATGTGATGTATATTATAGTGGATGCTTGGACATATATATAGAGGACTTTCTTGCTCGACATGATAGTATGCTATATGGTTACTCTTTATCTTAACATGTTGACTGGTATTCTTTACTGTCTTGCTCTCACATGTTGATAAAGTCCTTAGGATATGTACTTGACTACCAGGATTATGATGAAATAATACTAATGGGGCCAGGGTGGTCCACAAGTACATCCTTTAATCAGTTCCTAGTCGAGGGAATATCGAGAGTAGGGCATTGATATTCCAAAGTAGACTAGTGTGTACGTTTCTTGTCCCTTAGAGGGCGATGGTTGATCCCACAACCATTGCTGTATGACATCAAAGATTGTACACATGTGCTCATTGGAGAATAGGTACGCCGAACAGGACTCGCCGAAGACTCCTAGTTGGTAGTATACCCATCGTCAGATAGCAGTCCTCTGGTGACACTGGTACAGTTTAGTCTGTAGATCCGAGATCGTCATAGAGTCTTGTATGGCTCCTACTGTGCTTTGATTTCCTCCCTACCACAGCTCAAATGAGTCGTGCAAACAGGTGGATTTTGGGTACAGTCCCGAGTCACATCGAGACAATGAGCGATAGGAGGGGTTTCATCTCTCCCGGCATTGGGGGTTGATGTTGCGTTATGCTCGATTGACTATAACTGGAAGTCCCTGGCTAGGGATACTGCTGAGATTTACTGATAAGAGTTATCAGTAGTTTCTCAAACCGTTATAGGCCAGATATCGGCATGACTTATCACGTTACTGGGGTCTGACGTTTACCACCCCTAGACATGATATGCGACATATCAGACGAAGAGATCGGACTGTACGGTAGTGTTACTGATAGGATTCATGGAGAGTATGGACGAGCTTACTTGTTGATCTTCATATCGCTCAATACCCGGGTAGCCGTTACGGCCAGCTAGTACCGCTGACGTCTTGTAGGTGACTGATGTGTTCATCACCTACTGCTGGCGTATTGACCGGTCTTTAGAGTCCTACACAGAAGTTTCCTGGTTCAAGCGAAACGAAGTAGGGCACATATGTTGATATGTGCGTGGGCCTGATTAAATATGAGTATGCGATACCGTATTGTAATCTGGCAGTTGTCTGTTATCGGTTATGTTATATGTGATATAACCAGATTATCGAATCAAGTGTTGATTTGATAATTTGATACACAGATAAATGATATTAGTCGGTTATATCATATATAACCGGATTATTAAATCAAGTGTTGATTTGATAATGTGATATATATTATATGTGATATAATTATATCTTAACTAATATCATTAGCTCACTAATTATTCTTCATAATATATATATTATTATATATGATATATATATATATAATAATAATAATAATAATAATAATAATAATAATAACAACAACAATAATAATAATTAAGCATGGTGTATTTTCTATTTTTGAGAAAAATAGAAATTGAGGTGGAAATGGGAGCATGGGTTCAAGTATGACATTTTCTATTCTTTATTCATCTTGACTCACTATTCAAGTATGGTTGCAACTTTATATTGCAAATTTTCCATGCTTGAATAAGTGAAGGGTCAAGGGTTGCCAAGGACTTAATGATTCATTCTTTGCTATGAGCCTCAGCCATTCTTGAGCTCACACTCTCTTGCTCTCATCTTCTTCTTCCTCTAATTGCTTCAAAAATCCAACCCCTCACATGTGATGTGAATCATGGATTTTTGAACACATTAGTGAGCAAACCAACACCCTTACTTCATCATCCTAGTGTAGATTAGCACTTTACACTAGTGTGTTTCCTACATTAAAAGTGTTTAGTGTAGAGGTAGCTTGAGCTAGAGAGATTTCTGGTGGATCATCTTCGACGCGAAGATCTATGAGGAGGTTCGTTCAACTCGAAGTAGAGTCTAGAGGAGTCAGGAGGACTACTACAAGGAGTTTAAGAAGAGAAGGACTTGATTTTCAAGGGTATAGCCTTCTTTCTCTTAGCTAGTTTTGTGATGATATCAATCTAAACCCTAATCATCTAGTTAGTATCCTAGGTTAGTCTAGCTTAGCACCATGAAAAATTTAAAATTTGGCATGCTTAATGTCACTTGGACCCCATGGTGGTGCTAGGGTAGACTTTCATGGTATCAGAGCCAAACCTAGAAGATTAGACAATATAATTAGAATCACGAAACAGAAAAACTACGAAACAACGAAGCCCAAAAATCAAGTTTCTGTTAATTTTAAAATGATCTGTAAAAATTATTTAAGCAACTGCAGAATGTTATATGTGATATAACAAGAACACACAACAAAAACGAGACCAATCCACCTTAAAAAATCCGGCGAGATTGCTATTTTGACCAGCCTCGCTGGTCGTACAGTCTCATTTTGGTCTCGTATTTGTTTTGTGCTCTGTTGGCTTGGTTTTCGGGTTTCAGGTATTGTTTGATTAGCCCAGTTTGTATGTGATGTTAACAGTTCTATTGGAGCTAATACGGAGTATTTCGTAGTCGTAATTGTTACGTCGTTTCGAATTTATTTTGATATGTGATGCAATGGTTTGAATCCACATCTGATTGGTTTTGAGAAAACTAGTTAGTTACATGTAAATCTAGTGTTTTAGTCTTGGATAATCGGTTGCCACGGAGTTTTGATTTGGATCAAAACTCCGTCGCAATCGCGTATAGTACGCGAATACTTGCCGGATTACTTTGCTAGATAGCCACGCCTCAGAACCCCAACCAAGTGACTGTAGGAGAACCCCCGTTGCCAAAAGCATCCACTCGGGTGCTTGCGGCAACGGTGTTCCGCCTTAGTGCACTTCGTCGACGGTATCGAGTGTGTGGCCATCTACTAAAGTTTCCGATGAGTATTCGATAATATAGTCAGGAATCTTCTTGAATCCCCGACTAAGCAATTGAAAAGTGTTTTCAATTTGAGACTAAAATACTAGATTTATCAGGTTAGGCATGAAATCCGGAATATGAGATATTCCGGGTTTATGATGTCTAAGGAAATGCGGATTCTAATTATTACAGTTTTTCACTGTATTTTCTGTGACCTTAAGTGTAATATGTGGGTTATCCCGATCTCGTTGCTATATGTCAACGAGCTTTAGGATACGCATATTTATTTATGTTGATGATATGTGAAATCATGTGTTGTTGGTGATATGATTTATTGGATCATCGTGAATGATTAGCCGGGGTTTTATGTGAGATGAGAGTTTTTTATTTTCATTCATGTAAAATTTGTATGTAATATTCTTTTATTGGGGCACTTCCGTGTTGAGGATGATGTCACCATTGCTGTATATTATTTGCTTTTTCGTATTAGGATAGACCCAAGGTGGGGAGCACAAGTAATCGGGTTCTAGAATCCAGTAGGAGACCATCTCAAGGTGTTGGGACCGGGTCTCCTAACTCTAGAATTGGCAGGGTTACTTGCCGCTCTCGTAGGGGTCTATGGGATTTGGGTTTGGTTATTTATCACAACTGTGGAATCCGTGCTTTACATTACTGGCTAAATTTAAAACACGGAAATCCTAGTATATCCAATATTTCATATGTTGCTTCTGCTGCTTGTTTCTGTGATGTGATCATGTTATATTATATATATGATATATAATAAACATTGCTTATGTTTTGCACCCGCGCAAGCCCAGCCCACGCTCTGCCGGTAGTTAAGTAACTTAACGGTGCATGACGGGGCACAGTGGCGAATGCGGATGGTATAAGTGTACGTTCTATTTTCGTTTCATTTTTCTGTAATGTTTAGGAAACATTAAATGATGGGACTTCATTAATGAGATTAATGAAAAGAAAGAAACCTAAATATGTTGTAGAATCAAATTGTCAAAAAGGGTAGCTCTAATTTTTGCTTTGCATAGTGGTATTCCTTGATGAATATCCTGCATCTCATTCGATGAGGAAAGTGCCGAGATCCCTTCACCGGGAGTGACCTCTTTAGCAAAACTAGTAAATGCTACAACTCACTCGGTTTTTTTTGAAAGATTCTTTAGTTATTGCTTTGCATAATGGTATTCCTTGATGAATATCCTGCACCTCATTCGATGAGGAAAGAGCTGAGATCCCTTCACTGGGAGTGACCTCTTTAACGAAGCTAGAAAAGACTCAAAAACACTCTTTTTCAAAATCATTAGATTCTACGACGATATCAAGTTCATTACGCTCATGCTTTTCTTAAAAACCTGCGTAGCCCTCCGTCATTTCAGATAAGCACTATTTTAATATTCGTGCTACGTTGTTGGCATGCGTCAAGGCGTAGTGTGCGGTAGCTGAATTAATGCTTATTTGCAGCATGTGATGCGATTGGATTAGGGCAGTCGTACGACTTTGTTGGCCTGCGTCAAGGGTCGTACGGGTGGGTTTAATTCAATCAAGAAATGAACGGGTTGAACTTGACTAATACCCTATGGTTTGTTGGCCTGCGTCAAGGTCATAGGACGTTAGGGGTAAAAACATTATCGGGAATTTCAAGTGTTGAAATTTGCAATGAGATTGCATACCTTCTATATGATAGTTGGATTCCGATATCCACTATGAGTAAGAGTTACTCCTGGGAGAGTTTTGCACTTTGCAATTAGCCGATCAAGTAGGTGTCTAGAAAGGTGTCAATGGGGTTATGCTTATGAGAAAACGAGGTTTATTTTAATTAGATCCGTTCGAAAGCACGGGGAACCTCCCTCAAAGTACCGACACTGCCCTGGCCGAACGATTGGCAAACTTGTAGGGTGTAATTAATCCCGGCTAATCTTATCTTTTATGGTTTGAAGGAAGATTTGATAAAAATAGTGGAAGCCATCCTGATTAGATAAGATAATAACCGATCTAATCTTGTAAAGTGCACACGCTAACACGTTTCCTTCTCTCTCTCTTCAGGCAGCAACCAATGTCACGCCTTAATCAAGATAATAATATGAATGTATTGACCGAACCTGCTTATTATACTGAATTAGGGTACGTTGGTTCCTTAGGAATAGGGGAATATCAGGATTCCCGCGCCACCGGTACGAAGAAACAGCATGATGATGCATCTTTTTCGGGTGTGTTCGTTATTGAGAACTGTTTCTCAGTTTGTTCTACGTCCTGGGTATTGGATACCGGATCAGGATCCCACGTATGTAATTTGTTACATGGGGTAAAGAAAGGTAGAGAACTGGGAAAGGGTGATAAATCCCTAACAGTAAGGAATGGTGCAATTGTTGCAGCCAAAACAGTTGGCGAGTATCACCTTGTATTACCAACTGGTAATACATTGATTCTGAACGACTGTTATTACGTACCAAAAATGATGTGCAACATTATATCGGTTTTTTTGCTCACTAAAGAAGGATATAATTTCACATTAGAGGATAATGTTATGAATATTTTCCAGAATCAAGAGTTAGTTGGTTTTGGTACGTTATGTAACGGTATATATGTTCATTATCAAAGTACAGTTCTTAACGTACAGAACACAAACAAGAGGAAAAGTTCAGAAATGAACGAAGCCTTCTTGTGGCACTGTAGACTAGGTCATATTAATGCGACAAGGCTGGCTAAGTTGCATAAAGATGTATATTTGAATCCGTTCGAGTTTTCATCTTATGAAACTTGCCAGTCATGTCTCAAAGGCAAGATGACCAAAACTCCGTTTACTGGACACGGAGAAAGAGCTTCGGAACTCTTGGGACCGATACATAGTGATGTATGCGGTCCTATGTCTACAATGCCAGGAATGGTTTCTCGTACTTCATTACATTCACCGATGATCTCCCAAGGTTCGGACATGTGTTCTTGATGAAACACAAGTCTGAAGCTTTTGAGAAATTCAAGGAATATAAACATGAGGTTGAGAACCAGACGGGTAGAAGTATTAAAATCCTACGATCTGATCAGGAAGGAGAATACTTGAGCGGGGAATTCTGAGACTATCTAAAAGAGAATGGGATTCTCTCCCAGCTTACTCCTCCGTATACACCACAGCACAACGGTGTATCGGAGCGGAGAAATCGCACCGTATTAGATATGGTGCGCTCTATGATGAGTACCGTTGAGTTACCTATTTCATTTTAGGGATATGCACTTGAAACAGCTGCAGACCTATTGAATATGGTTCCCACCAAATCTGTGCCTACCACTCCATATGAGATATGGAAAGGAAAGAGACCATAGCTTAATTATATTAAGATATGGGGTTGTCCGGCCTATGTGAAAACACAAAATCTGGATAAACTCGAGACAAGGTCAGCTCTGTGCAAATTTATAGGATATCCCAAACATTCGTGAGGGTATATCTTCTACCACTCAGAGAAACAAAAGGTGTTTGTTTCTCGATATGCCACCTTTTTAGAAAAGGAATTTCTTGTTAAAGAAATTAGTGGCAATGAGGTAGAATTGGAAGAAGTTCCAACAGCACAAACTACAACTAACAATTTGGTGGAATCAGAGGCTCCAATAGTACCCAATGAACCCCAGCCACTCCGCAGATCTAGTTGGGTTCCTCACCCACCTGAGAGATAATACGGTTTTCTCATTGACGGTGGGAGCGAGGATTGCATCATGGAAGATGATGACCCGACTAGTTTTGAGTAGGCCATCATGAGTGGGGACTCTGTGAAATGGCTGGATGCTATGCGATCCGAGATGGAATCCATGTACACCAATAAAGTATGGACTTTGGAAGTTGCTCCTGAAGGAGTAAAGCCTATTGTGAGCAAATAGATCATCAAAAAGAAGATACGTGTAGATGGAAAAGTTGAGACTTTCACAGTTAGACTTGTAGCAAAAGGTTTTCGTTAATGACCTGGCGTCGACTATAATGAAACTTTTTCTCCTGTCGCTATGCTTAAGTCCATCAGGATCCTACTTGCCATTGCTGCATACCATGACTACGAAATCTGGTAGATGGACGTCAAGACCGCTTTTCAAAATGGTGATTTAGAAGAGAGCGTGTACATGATGTAGCCAGAGGGCTTCATAAATAATGGGAGCAGCGGAAAAGTGTGCAAGCTGCTTAAATCCATCTACGGATTAAAGCAGGCATCGTGGAGTTGGAACATCTGTTTTGATGAAGCTGTCAAAGAGTTTGACTTCATCAAAAATGTAGATGAACCTTATATATATAAGAAGGCTGTAGAGAGTAAGGTGGTCTTCCTCGTATCGTACGTGGATGACATACTCTTGATAGGGAATGATATTCCTATGCTACACTCGGTCAAGCTCTTCTTACCACACAAGTTCTCCATGAGAGATCTAGGTGATGCCTCCTATATCCCGGGGATAAAGATCTATAGAGATAGATATAAATGGATGTTGAGATTTTCCCAATCTAGGTACATAGACATCATACTAAAGAGGTTTAGTATGGAAGATTTCAAGCGAGGTAATTTACCCGCTTGCTCAGGAATCACTTTTTCTAAAGAGATGTCTCCTAAGACTGATTTGGAGAGGGCTCACATGCAAGGGATACCCTATGTTTCGGCAGTAGGCTCTATCATGTATGCGATGTTATGTACTAGACCGGATGTATCTTCTCACTAAGTGTAGTGAGCAGGTATCAATTAGATCCCGAGGAGAAATACTGGACAGCTGTGAAGAACATTCTTAAGTACTTGAGAAGGACTAAAAAACTGTTCTTGGTGTATAGTAACGGTGAACTCCAGGTGGAATCCTTTACCGATTCGAGCTTCCAGAGTGATAAGGACGACAGTAAGTCGGTCTCGGGTTTTGTCTTTACCCTCAACGGAGGGGCGGTGTGTTGGAAGAGTTCCAAGCAAGACACCGTAGCAGACTCGACAATGGAGGCTGAATACATCGTTGCCAACAATGCTGCCAAGGAGGCTGTCTGGATGAAGAAGTTCATTACTGAGTTTGGTGTGGTTCCATCCATTGAGTATCCAATACCTGTGTATTGTGATAACAATGGAGCGGTGGCTTTGGCCAAGGAACCTAGGTCCCATCAGCGATTCATACATATTCTTAGGCGGTATCACCTGATCAGGGAGATAGTATATCGCCAGGAGATCGAGGTCAGGAGAGTTGACACGAAGAAAAACGTAGCGGATCCACTCACGAAGGCCCTCTCCTAGATGCAGTTTGAGAGACTTTTTGGGATGTTGGGTATGAGATACTACAACACATGGCCTTAGTGCAAATGAGAGATTGCTAGGAATATGTATGCCGTAGAGGCCATTATTGTACATGTGATGTATATTATAGTGGATGCTTGGACATATATATAGAGGACTTTCTTGCTCGACATGATAGTATGCTATATGGTTACTCTTTATCTTAACATGTTGACTGGTATTCTTTACTCTCTTGCTCTCACATGTTGATAAAGCCCTTAGGATATGTACTTGACTACCAGGATTATGATAAGATCATACTAATGGGGCCAGGGTGGTCCACAAGTACATCCTTTAATCGGTTCCTAGTCGAAGGAATATCGAGAGTAGGGCATTGATATTCCAAAGTAGACTAGTGTGTACGTTTCTTGTCCTTTAGAGGGCGATGGTTAATCCCACAACCATTGCTGTATGACATCAAAAATTGTACACAGGTGCTCATTGGAGAATGGGTACACCGAACAGGACTCGCCGAGAACTCCTAGTTGGTAGTATACCTATCGTCAGATAGCAGTCCTCTGGTGACACTGGTACAGGTAAGTCTGTAGATCCGAGATCGTCATAGAGTCTTGTATGGCTCCCACTGTGCTTTGATTTTCTTCCTACCACGGCTCAAAGGAGTCGTGCAAACAGGTGGATTTTGGGTACAGTCCCGAGTCACAACGAGACAATGAGCGATAGGAGGGATTTCGTCTCTCCCGGCATTGGGGTTTGATGTTGCGCTATGTTCGATTGGCTATAACTGGAAGTCCCTAGCCAGGGCTGCTGCTGAGATTTACTGATAAGAGTTATCAGTAGTTTCTCGAACCGTTATAGGCCAGACATCGGCATGACTTATCACGTTACTGGGGTCTGACGTTTACCACCCCTAGACATGATATACGATATATCAGACGAAGAGACCGGACTGTACGGTAGTGTTACTGATAGGATTCATGGAGAGTATGGACGAGCTTGCTTGTTGATGTTCATATCGCTCAATACCCGGGTAGCCGTTACGTCCAACTAGTACCGCTGACGCCTTGTAGGTGACTGATGTGATCATCACCTACTGCTGGCGTATTAACCGGTCTTTAGAGTCCCACACAGAAGTTTCCTGATTCAAGCGAAACGAAATATGGCACATATGTTGATATATGCGTGGGCCTGATTAAATATGAGTATGTGATACCGTATTGTAATCTGGCAGTTGTCTGTTATCGGTTAAATTATATGTGATATAATCAGATAATCGAATCAGGTGTTGATTTGATAATTTGATACACAGATAAATGATATTAGTCGGTTATATATGATATAACCGGATTATTAAATCATGTGTTGATTTGATAATGTGATATATATTATATGTGATATAATTATATCTTAATTAATATCATTAGCTCACTAATTATTTTTCATAATATATATATTATTATATATGATATATATATATAAAATTAAGTATGGTGTATTTTCTATTTTTGAGAAAAATAGAAATTGAGGTGGAAATGGGAGCATGGGTTCAAGTATGGCATTTTCTATTCTTTATTCATCTTGACTCACTATTCAAGTATGGTTGCAGTTTTATATTGCAAATTTTCCATGCTTGAATAAGTGAAGGGTCAAGGGTTGCCATGGACTTAGTGATTCATTCTTTGCTATGAGCCTTAGCTATTCTTGAGCTCACACTCTCTTGCTCTTATCTTCTTCTTCCTCTAATTGCTTCAAAAATCCAACCCCTTACATGTGATGTAAATCATGGATTTTTGACCACATTAGTGAGCAAACCAACACCCCTACTTCATCATCCTAGTGTAGATTAGCACTTTACACCAGTGTGTTTCCTACATTAAAAGTGTTTAGTGTAGAGGTAGCTTGAGCTAGAGGGACTTCGGGTGGATCATCTTCGACGCGAAGATCTACGAGGAGGTTCGTTCAACTTGAAGTGGAGTCTAGAGGAGTCAAGAGGACTACTACAATGAGCTTAAGAAGAGAAGGACTTGATCTTCAAGGGTATATCCTTTTTTCTCTTAGCTAGTTTTGTGATGATATCAATCTAAACCCTAATTATCTAGTTAGTGTCCTAGGTTAGTCTAGCTTAGCACTATGAAAAATTTAAAATTTGGCATGCTTTATGCCACTTAGACCCCATGGTGGTGCTAGGGTTGACTTTCAAAACCAAAGCCCACTAGTATTATCCGTCCGAACAACATCCGTGTAGCCAGTACATGTATATGATCAAAACTCTACACGTAAAACCATATAACTGAGCAACATCCGTGTAGTCTTTATCAATATGTGCAAGCTGGATAAAACATCAATAGAAACAAATACACATATCCTGATAAAGTCAACTCAAATAACATACTATATAATTGAGCAAGAATGTCCTGTACATACATATCCCCAGCATCCACATGTATACATATACAATAATGGCCTCTAAGGCATACATATCCAACAATCTCCCACTTGCACTAAAGGCCAGTAATTAGCGTACCGAATACCCAACGTCTACTCTAAGGCCAGCTGTTGACGTACCGCATACCCAACGTTTGCTCTAAGGCTAGCTGTTGGCATACCGCATACCCAACATCTCAAAAAGTCGCTCGAATGGCGCTTGAGGGAGGGCCTTTGTAAACGGATCCACCGTGTTTTCTTTTGTATCCACTCTCCTTACCTCAATCTCCTGGCGATCTTTGATCTCCCTGATCAGATGATGCCTGTTGGCTATAGTGCCCTCAAGTCAATTATTGAATCGCAGGCACGCGATTGTGATGATTGAGGGATGGCTTATACCGGTGGAACAGTCTTACTCGAGATGATAGTATGGTATCTGGTTTGTCTTTATCATCATGTACATGCTTATATGTTGATAGAGCCCATAGGATTTATGCTTGACTACCAGCATTATGATAACGATCATATACGTGGAAGCTGGGGGTCTATAAGCATATCCTTAAATGTCCCCAGTCATGGGAGTATCGAGACTGGCATCGATACTCCAGTGTAGACTAGTGTATACTGATCGAGACCCTGACGGGGGGCGGTGGCCAGGTCTCACAAGACATTGGTATTACTTTGTTCACCTAAGATAGTATACAGGTGCTCATTGGATTATGAGTACACTGGGCGGACTCGCCGGGAACCTGGTAGTTGGTATTATACCTATTGTCAGATAGCAGTTCCCAGGTGACATGTTTACAGGTTAGTCTGTCGACCTGAGATCGTCATTTATCTCGTGTGAGTTCCCACTATGCTTTGATTACTATCCTACCACGGCTCAAAGGAGTTATGCAAATAGGTTTTAGATGGGTACAGTCCCGAGCCACATGGAGCAGTGATCTGATCGTCGGGGATTCGTCTCTCCCGGTATTGGGGGTTGATGTCACGTTGTGCACGGGTGGCCATAACCAGAAATCCGTGGCCACGGTGGACGAGAATTACCGATCCAGGATTGATAGTTTCTCAGGTGGTGATGGGTTTTATGCCGACACTAAATATTGCGTTGTTAGGGGTCTAACTTTATCCACCCCCTTAGACTCCATATGCGATACTCTTAGACGAACAGACCAAACTGTATGGATATTGTCACTGTCAGGCTTGGTAAGGGTTCAGGATGAGTTTGCTCGTCGGCCTCCCTTTCGCTCAATACCTGGGTAGCCGTTACGTACAGCTAATGCCGCTGACGTGCTTGTGGTTAAACCCACTGCCAGCATATTGACGAGTCTTTAGAGTCCCACACAGAGGGTTTTTCACGGTTCAGGCGATATGGTGTAGATGACGTATGTTGGTACATACAGGTGTCCGATTAAATATGTGTACAGACTGTACAGACTTTAATCGGACGGTTGATAATACTAGCGGCTTAGGATTAAGCCGGATTATTAAATCAAGTTTTGATTTAATAATTTATATATGTATTAATATATATGTATTCTAGTATTATTGTTCATTATTCATTTTCTCTCTTGGCTATTCGTATTTTTGTACGAATACACGTATATGTATTTCGATACGTATACCGGGTTGCATTCCGTATTTATACGGAATGGCTTCTAGAAGATGGCCACCTCATTATTGGATTTTCTTTTTAGAAAATCAATTAGGAAATGAGGTAGAGGGTGAGTTGGCATGAGCATGGGTCAAGACATGTAGAGAGGTATGGTTTGCAATTGTTTATTGGAAAATTGTAAAGAGATATTTTGTGTGCATGTGAGAGAGAGGGTAACCACTTCTTCATGCTTTTTGCTTACTTGATTTTACTCACTTGCTTCATTGCTTGCTTTCATTTATTCTCACTTAGAGACTTAGTCATTTCTGGAGTTGCTCATGCCACATATTTCCTCACCTTCTTCATCTTCTTGAGTTGCTATTTTGAGCATTAAGATGAGAGAAAAACTATAGTGAAACATTCCTACACCTCTACTGTCACGACCCGAAATAGTACGTGACTGGCACTTGAATCATATGAAGTTTATAGGACCCCATCTAATTCAAGTAAGCCAAAAACCCAGAAATCTAAAACTAATTTAAGGAGTAAATAAGAAAACTAGTTTTTTTGAAGTAAGGAAAACATGTTTTAAAAACAAGGTTTTTAAATAAATAAGCCGAATATGCATTTTTAAAATCTATATTCTTTTCTGAAAATTTCGGCAGAGTTTCTTTTGTAAATACTGGCCCCGAACGGGGTACAACAAGAATAGTTTATATGCACAATGAAAAGGCATCCCCAAGCGGGAGCTAGCTCTTCGTCAATCGACGGTCACAACCACGCAAGCAATATAATATACAACGCCAAAGGGCGAGGATCAAACTCAAAAGAAAACTCAAATCAGCCTGAAAACCATAATACTACAACGCGCGACTCTAAGATCGAAATAATACATAATTGGTTTTCTAAGTCTGAAACAATATACAAGTTTTGGTTGATGGAATTACTAGATACAAATGAATAAAATAATACAAGGATGGTCACGATGCGAGTGAACCCACCTACCAATGCAATCACCCAGAAAGGGAGTAATGTGCCAGAAAAGCCGCAATGGAACCTGTACGGCAGAACCTGCAAGAACTGTGGCACAACGGGGGTGAGTTTCCAACTCGTGAATAGAAAATATCGCAGAGAAGAAATCGTATGCATGACATAATCCTAGGTCAATACGATCGGGAATAATATATCCTCAATATGAATAAGTCTGAAACATGATAAGGTGGCTAGGGTAAACATTTATACATAAGTGTAGTACCAAAAGCTCGTGTCAGTGCCTCAGGTAGCAATATATCATAAATATGAGGTATGATCAATGTAATCAATGTCAACTATATCAGGAAGTCTATGAGTATGTGGATATCATCCAACTATGTGAGCAATATCATCAATGTCAATATATGTATATGAAAATCGTCCACGTGTCACCCAATGACAATAAGCATCATGCATGTAAATATCAGAAACATATGCATGGAAGTATGAGGATGTAAATCAACATGTGTCGCTTGCGGCATATCAAAATCAAGGAACCTGAGTGTCTAGCATCGACACTCGAAAACATCATGAAATCAGTGCCTATCATCGGCACACAAATCCTCATATATATGGGGCTCCGTCAGTACGGATCAGCCCACATCATTTCTCAACTCTGGTCGGTATCCTCCGGATATCCGCCGAGCTCAAATACAATCACTGGTAGGTAGTAGTCCCTCTGCCAGGCTCACCGTCTGTATACACAACATCCCTTTTTTACCCCGGGGTACTATACCGGGCCCCACCATATATCCACAATCGGCCTCACCGCCTCCTTGAATCGGGTTTCACATGTCGCTCTCAGCATCGAGAAAACACATGGTGGACGCACTGAAATATCATATCAAGGGTAACCGGGTTTTTAAAACAATTATATAATCTCTTTTGAAATATCCACGGTTCCCAAATCCAGAAATATCATGGAAACAACATATCTCAATGCGTATAATCAAAAGCATGATGTATGCGACATGTAAAAGAAATGTAAGCATATCAGTATATCACGCAATATGGAATAGTAATATGCACATATTGAGGGAAACCGCTCTTTTAAAATGAATCAGTTTTAAAGAGTATCTTGCGGTTCCCAAATCTCTAATCAAGCTAGAATCATCTATGTATGTGCAAATACTTATGTATGTAAATATGGGTGTACAATTGGTACGTACACAAGTATGCCATGCAAGAGATCATATCCTGAATGCAACAGTACTACAGTGTAGTGACATGGCATTTATCGATGATGAAATGTGTGAGCCGGCAAGCAGGTGTACGTGAAACATATGCATCATCGATAATGGTGCTGGTGTCCTAAAAGCATGAGTTAATTATAACAATAACCATTTGCACATGCAATGCGATACAAATAACGAGAATACGCAGGAATCGACTAATAAATGCAACAGTGACGCATCTGCATCAATATAAAAAGTCACACAGTTTGCCATTTGAAATAAGACGAATCGGGGTTTTTAGTAAAATAAGGGCTACGGTGTTTTTAAGAAAAGATGCGTCTTTCGAAAATATCCGTAGAATCCTTTTCCATGTCTTTAAAATACTCCCGATTCATTAGTTTTGAAAAAGGTATGATATCGGCCTAGTCTAACATGTACTAAGCAACTACAGATCTAGCTAACAAGTCAATCAGGAGGGGTATGGAAACCACCTAAATCTGAATCGATATATATATAGATAGATATAATAGTCGGTGATCCCGCCTCAAAGGTACCGCGTACGATACAATATCATATGACATCCTCGAGTCATGAGTGCGGATCTATCATCAATATAAAGCTCGTACGGTAAATCATCGTACGGCATCCCAAAAGCTGGGTACGGGTCAATATCACATTCATCTCATCAATTATCTGGTATCCTTATCATCATATCTCATGGTCTGGGGTACTGGTCTAAGTCTAGTACAAATCGACACTGTCTATATAAATATAAATGCGTGTGTGCAACACACGTCCCAAGGCCCGCTAAAATCACATGTCGTATCCCAAATACGAATCACATCATATCACCGATCTCATGGCACTATCCCCAATCTCATCGACTCATCTCCAAAAATCATCCACTATCCTCATCATGCAGGTATATGTATAGCAATAAACATGTGTGTGCGTGTGGGTGTAAACCTAGTCTAGGGTTCGCAACTAGGAATTATACTAGTTTATTTCTACGCCCTAATCTAACCATAGTACACCTAATCTCATCTCAAATATCCCCGACGCACAATAAGCTATCATAAGTAGTATATATATACTATACTAAATATCGGACTGCGAGGGTGCTATACGCCATCCACCCGACTTCCCCCGTAGATATAATCTACTCACCTTGCATCCTGCATGTCGTTGTTGATGTCGCCATCATCTTCTTCATCGTCTCGAATCGTCGTGGGGGTACCTACATATCACACATAGCGCATCACATTAAAACCAAGTCAAGACTAAAACGACACGCGAAAACCAAAACGATACGCTAAGGCCTATAGGTTAGAACCTATAGACTACGCTTTCAAAACCATCAAACAACTCTCGATGTTGTCGTGCAAACGTCAAGCGATCGGGGTAAAACACAAATAGGCAAATCCAGAATTCAAAAATACAAGAAACGAAACACGAATCCAAAACAGCAACTACAAAAAATGATCCCAGATTTTACCCTAGGTGAAATCAGCCAAAATTGCATATGCCAAGGGTCTAGTTTACTGGAGGTAAAGCTACAAAACAAACATGAGACCCGAAGCTCCTACCCTGGCCGCAATTTGCGGCCAGATCGATTAAATCTGCGGCCAGAACATGGAGGGGGTGGCTCAGGTTTTGGGGTTAGCTTCCTGGGTGCCTGCTTATCTCTATGTGCTTGCAAAATAATTTTCAGAGTCTCCAGGTGATAGCAGATTTCATAATACACTCACGGAATCCAAACTTCTTCCGATATCGGGTTTCTAAATCCGTATTTCGGGTCCTAGTTTCTGATTTGGGTCTCCAATCAATCACCACAGGGGTTGTATAGCCTTTAGTAACCCTAATTTCACATTTGATTTCATCTAAAACCCTAATTCTCAACTCAAGTTTTCAAACTCCCCAAAACCACACAATATCGGTTACAATTTTAACATGGATTCTAAAGGCAAGAAAATTCTATACTAGTGATGGAAAAATTACCTCATGTTGCATTCAAGAATCCTCTAGGGCACCAAAATCAAATCTTTCTTGGCCCAAAGTGTTGCTAATGAGCTTGTGCACAAAGTTTGTGAAGAGGAGATAAGGTTTCGGTGTTGTTTTGAGGTTGTATGTGATAATGGAGAGGAGATGAAGGGGGAGGAATTGCTGCTGGAGATGGAGCTGCTGCTGGTAATGGAGGGAAGTGAGGGGGGGAGAGAGAGATCCAAAGTCAAGCCTCCCCTTATGCCTAATAAATGCCCCATGCCTTTCTTTCTTTATTCACTTTCTTTTCTTTCATTTTATTTCCTTTTCTTTTCTGTTCTACACAAAACAAAACCATACATGAGAAAGAAAAACACATGATAGGAGAAAAATGTAACACAAGTGAAAAAAATGATATGGTGTATGTTTTGCACAAATATGCTAAAAATCCGATTAGCGATTTTTAATCGCGATTAGTACTAAATTAGTGTCAAATAAATCATAAAAACTTAAAATTTGCATAATTCACATAAAACACCATCTTTTTAGTAATTTCTATAATTTTCCAAATTTTTCCCAATTTATCGGTATTTAATTATACCGAAATATTAAAATATTCATTAAAAATTAATATTAAATTATAAAAATTCCCAAAAATAATATTTTATTTTTCTGAAATGTTACAATCTTCCCCCTTAAAGAAATTCGGTCCCCGAATTTAAATTTAAACCCCTCAAATGCTAAAACATTTCAGTAGAAAGTCCAAGTCGTCGGGGTTCTGAAATCATCAATACAGAAAACGCATCATAGCGCAATGTATGCGCATGAACAATGAGCAGACAACTCAAAATCAAACCTCCGTCAAGCATCCCGCAATCATCGGAGTCATGGTAAAGACACAAATGTCAAATCCAAAATAAAACCAATATGATATAAATCAGAACTATATATGTAAATAGCTGAAGTAAATGCATGCCAAGTCTTTTTAAGTCGCTGTGCGATGCGCATAATACTGCACAGTGACGGACGTCTATTATAATAAAATAACCATATACGTATATATCCTTTGTTTAATATGTACGTTCCGCCGTTTTTGAAAACAATTTAGAAGAGTTTCCTTATTTTAAACGTTTCGTGTCATATCAGACACGTAGGTAAATACTGAGACTATAGCTCGCCTTTTGGAAATCCCTTCAATAACTATCAATGCATGCAAAATATGTCCAGGTACTGTCCTCTGACTAGTCCTGCTCAGTACGAAAACAATAGCAAATATCATAAAAACGTACTGGTCCATAAGGAATCAATCCTAAAATGTATATAAGAATACCCCGTGCGTCTGGTGCGTACGGAAATCAAAATCCATATATGTTCCATACATGTGCACAGAAACAACATCTAGGTGCAACGGGTGTGCACGAAACTTCTGCCAAGGGCAACGGGCGTGCCTGACAGCAAAATCAGGTGCATCTGACATGCACAAAGAATCCCGATTTAGTGCATCTGGTGTACACCAAAATCATATCTCAAAACATGCGCTCATCACGCGCTAAAATCCAAATCAAAACACTAAAAGTGCATAAAAACTATGCTGGAAGCATAAATCAAATTACCGGCATGAAATCACAATCAATACCTCAAACGTAATAACTATGCGCAAAATAAAAATACCCAGTAGGTGCAACCATGGTGCACGAAAACAGAAATCATGGAACTCAGCCATCAAGACCAAATCATGCGAACAGATTTCCCAAAATACCGAAATCCAAGGTGACGGATACGTGATAATCGAATCACCAAATCACAAATCATAAATACCGTCGTCGGTATATCCTCCTTCAAAGTCGGGAAGGTGTCGGTGCATCCAATGCTAGCAGCGCAAGACATTTACTTGCCTCTTGCTCACAGTCTGGGTCCTCTGTCTCTGGGTCCTTATCTTCTCTGCAGATTACCTATCTCGCAATCAATCGGCTCATCGGCCCTTTCAGGTGTGCTAACAGGGACGATTCCGTTTTGGTACTTCTTTGGTCAATCTGCGTCCTCAGCACAGCATTTCCTCGGAAACTGGTCGCATCCCAATGCCTCTGTAGACATATCCGACCTTTAACCTTAACGGGGAGTAACAACAGCTCGTCAGCATCTCTGATGTCAGCGGAGTGGAATATCATCTCGTCGAAATCTCGTGCGAACTCTTTACTTCACTCTGCTCCAATGTCGACTGATTCGGACTCTTCTTCTCGTGGCTGCATGGACTGCGCTCCAACGGCTATACTCGTATCTGGAGTCTCCCAAGCAGTGTATCCTATCACATGATATCCGAAAGATGCCGAACCATCCGATCGATTTGTCAAAACCTCATAATCCCCCAAGAGATCAACATCTTGGGTACAGTTTAATAGTATCGAGTACATACCACAGCATCGATGGTCCAGCCATAGAAGGGCAAACCCAAGCCTCACTAATGGCGCTGCGGAACTGCCGCAAACCCTAAGGTTCAAAGGCTTTCATATGGTCATTATGTCGAGTTAGGGTTTCATTCTTCTAGAGGGTCCATAGAATCGCTTGCATGTCTTTCCGAATACTTTAAACTTGGAATCGGGTTCCTGACATTCGATCGTCTCTATCGACTCTCAACGAATCTGCGTGAAGTCGTCTCTAGCTGGAATCAATCTATCTGATGACCTCGCATCAGGGTAAGCGAACGAACCACATGTCCTAGTCCTTCATCCTTGGGTGACTAGCGACCTTCCATCATATCTCTAAGCATATACTCATGCTGCAGTAGCTCCAATCATCTGGGCGATATCTTGTCATTTGCAGAAGCAACTAGCTCATTCGTCTGTACGCTGAACATCGCCTCAATCATCCTGAATAAGCGATATATCAATGGTCATCACACTCTGGCTGGCCTCTAGCAGTAGCCTAATCCTCTGGTGCCGATCAGCACGTCCGAGAAATCTCGTAACAACGATCTGTCAAACGCTCATGGCGCAAAAACACAATAACACGACGCCTTTCTATGTAATCGTACGTCTCTGGAATCACGCCCCGGTCAGTCCTCGTTCATGACGAGCTCAAGCTGACGCAACTCTAGCCGTAGCTCTCTCTGCCCGTGTAATCATAGCACCAAAATCATAACCGATATCGATGAGGATAGATCATAGGAATGAATATAATACTGTGCAAGGAAATGTACATCCTAAGGTTTCTTAAGCGGAGTAGCGTATCGTAAATATGCCGCGGAACATACGTACGGTACGTCACTCTACTCAAGCTACCTACTCCATCAACCAAGGGTCATCCTACGCGACGAAAGTTCGGGTATAATACCCCCTCGACTAAGTCTAAGTTCCGTAAGGTCAAGCCTAAATTTCGTATATATATAAACGCTCTAGGCTCCGCATAGTCAAACTTAGACTCGAACAAAGGTTAACCTAGCGTTCTGATACCAACTTTGTCACGACCCAAAATAGTACGTGACTGGTACTTGAATCATATGAAGTCTATAGGACCCCATCTAATTCAAGTAAGCCAAAACCCAGAAATCTAAAACCATTTTAAGGAGTAAATAAGAAAACTAGTTTTTTTGAAGTAAGGAAAACATGTTTTAAAAACAAGCTTTTTAAATAAGTAAGCCGAATATGCATTTTTAAAATCTATATTCTTTTCTGAAAATTTCGGCAGAGTTTCTTTTGTAAATACTGGCCCCGAACGGGGTACAACAAGAATAGTATATATGCACAATGAAAAGGCATCCCCAAGCGGGAGCTAGCTCTTCGTTAATCGACGGTCACAACCACGCAAGCAATATAATATACAACGCCAAAGGGCGAGGATCAAACTCAAAAGAAAACTCAAATCAGCCTGAAAACCATAATACTACAACGCGCAACTCTAAGGTCGAAATAATACATAACTGGTTTTCTAAGTCTGAAACAATATACAAGTTTTGGTTGATGGAATTACTAGATACAAATGAATAAAATAATACAAGGGTGGTCACGATGCGAGTGAACCCACCTACCAATGCAATTACCCAGAAAGGGAGCAATGTGCCAGAAAAGCCGCAATGGAACCTGTACGGCAGAACCTGCAAGAACTGTGGCACAACGGGGGTGAGTTTCCAACTCATGAATAGAAAATATCGCAGAGAAGAAATCGTATGCATGACATAATCCTAGGTCAATACGATCAGTAATAATATATCCTCAATATGAATAAGTCTGAAACTTGATAAAGTGGCTAGGGTAAACATCTATACATAAGTGTAGTACCAAAAGCTTGTGTCAGTGCCTCAGTTAACAATATATCATAAATATGAGGTATGATCAATGTAATCAATGTCAACTATATCAGGAAGTCTATGAGTATGTGGATATCATCCAACTATGTGAGCAATATCATCAATGTCAATATATGTATATGGAAATCGTCCACGTGTCACCCAATGACAATAAGCATCATGCATGTAAATATCAGAAACATATGCATGGAAGTATGAGGATGTAAATCAACATGTGTCGCTCGCGGCATATCAAAATCAAGGAACCTGAGTGTCTAGTATGGACACTCGAAAACATCATGAAACCTGTGCCTATCATCGGCACGCAAATCCTCATATATATGGGGCTCCGTCAGTACGGATCAGCCCACATCATCTCTCAACTCCGGTCGGTATCTTCCGGATATCCGCCGAGCTCAAATACAATCACCGGTAGGTAGTAGTCCCTCTGCCAGGCTCACCTTCTGTATACACAGCATCCTTTTCTTGCCCCGGGGTACCATACCGGGCCCCACCATGTACCTGCAATCGGCCTCACCGCCTCCTTGAATCGGGTTTCACATGTCGCTCTCAGCACCGAGAAAACATATGGTGGACGCACTGAAATATCATATCAAGGATAACCGGGTTTTTAAAACAATTATATAATCTCTTTTGAAATATCCACGGTTCCCAAATCCAGAAATATCATGGAAACAACATATCTTAATGCGTATAATCAAAAGCATGATGTATGCGACATGTAAAATAAATGTAAGAATATCAATATATCACGCAATATGGAATAGTAATATGCACATATTGAGGGAAACGGCTCTTTTAAAATGAATCAGTTTTAAAGAGTATCTTGCGGTTCCCAAATCTCTAATCAAGCCAGAATCATCTATGTATGTGCAACAGTACTACAGTGTAGTGACATGGCAATTATCGATGATGAAATGTATAAGCTGGCAAGCAGGTGTACGTGGAACATATGCATCATCGATGATGGTGCTGGTGTCCTAACAGCATGAGTTAAATATAACAATAACCATTTGCACATGCAATGCGATGCAAATAACAAGAATATGCAGGAATCGACTAATAAATGCAACAGTGACGCATCTGCATCAATATAAAAAGTCACACAGTTTGCCATTTGAAATAAGACGAATCGGGGTTATTAGTAAAATAAGGGGTACGGTGTTTTTAAGAAAAGATGCGTCTTTTGAAAATATCCGTAGAATCCTTTTGCCTGTCTTTAAAATACTCCCGATTCGTTAGTTTTAAAAAAGGTATGATATCGGCCTAGTCTAACATCTACTAAGCAGCTACAGATCTAGCTAACAAGTCAATCAGGAGGGGTATGGAAACCACCTAAATCTGAGTGGATATATATATATATATATATAATTGTCGGTGATCCCACCTCAAAGGTACCGCGTACGATACAATATCATATGACATCCTTGAGTCATGAGTGCAGATCTATCATCAATATAAAGCTCGTACGGTAAATCATCGTACGGCATCCCAAAAGCTGGGTACGGGTCAATATCACATTCATCTCATCAATTATCTGGTATCCTTATCATCATATCTCATGGTCTGGGGTATTGGTCTAAGTCTAGTACAAATCGATACCATCTATATAAATATAAATGTGTGTGTGCAACACACGTCCTAAGGCCCGCTAAAATCACATGTCGTATCCCAAATACGAATCACATTATATCACCGATCTCATAGCACTATGCCCAATCTCATTGACTCATCTCCAAAAATCATCCACTATCCTCATCATGCAGGTATATGTATAGCAATAAGCATGCGTGTGCGTGTGGGTGTAAACCTAGTCTAGGGTTCGCAACTAGGAATTATACTAGTTTATTTCTGCGCCCTAATCTAATCGTAGTACACCTAATCTCATCTCAAATATCCCCGACGCACAATAAGCTATCATAAGTAGTATATATATATACTATACTAAATATCGGACTTCGGGGGTGCTATACGCCATCCACCCGACTTCCCCCGTAGATATAATCTACTCACCTTGCATCCTGCGTGTCGCTGTTGATGTCGCCATCATCTTCTTCATCGTCTCGAATCGTCGTGGGGGTACCTACATATCACACGTAGCGCATCGTATTAAAACCAAGTCAAGACTAAAACGACACGCGAAAACCAAAACGATACGCTAAGGCCTATAGGTTAGAACCTATAGACTACGCTTCCAAAACCATCAAACAACCCTCGATGTCGTCGTGCAAACATCAAGCGATCGAGGTAAAACACAAATACGCAAATCCAGAATTCAAAAATACGAGAAACGAAACACGAATCCAAAACAGCAACTACAGAAAATGGTTCCAGATTTTACCCTAGGTGAAATCAGCCAAAATTGCATATGCCAAGGGTCTAGTTTACAGGATATAAAGCCACAAAACAAACACGAGACCCAAAGCTCCTACCCTGGACGCAATTTATGGCTAGATCGATTAAATCTGCGGCCAGAACATGGAGGGGGTGGCTCAGGTTTTGGGGTTAGCTTCCTGGGTTCCTGCTTATCTCTATTTGTTTGCAAAATAATTTTCAGAGTCTCCAGGTGATAGCAGATTTCATAATACACTCACAGAATCCAAACTTCTTCCGATATCGGGTTTCTAAATCCGTATTCCGGGTCCTAATCTCTGGTTTGGGTCTCCAATCAATCACCACAGGGGTTGTATAGCCTCTAGTAACCCTAATTTCACCTTTGATTTCAACTAAAACCCTAATTCTCAACTCAAGTTTTAATACTTCCCAAAACCACACAATATCGGTTACAATTTTAACATGGATGCTAAAGGCAAGGAAATTCTATACTAGTGATGGAAAAATTACCTCATGTTGCACTCAAGAATCCTCTAGGGCACCAAAATCATATCTTTCTTGGCCCAAAGTGTTGCTAATGAGCTTGTGCATAAAGTTTGTGAAGAGGAGATAAGGTTTCGGTGTTGTTTTGAGCTTGTATGTGATGGTGGAGAGGAGATGAAGGGGGAGGGATTGCTGCTGGAGATGGAGCTACTGTTTTGAATGGAGGGAAGTGAGGGGGAGAGAGAGAGATCCAAAGTCAAGCCTCCCCCCATGCCTAATAAATGCCCCATGCCTCTCTTTCTTTATTCACTTTCTTTTCTTTCATTTTATTTCCTTTCCTTTTCTATTCTAAACAGAACAAAACCATACATGAGAAAGGAAAACACATGATAGGAGAAAAATGTAACACAAGTGAAAAAAATGATATGGTACATGTTTTGCACAAATATGCTAAAAATCCGATTAGCGATTTTTAATCGCGATTAGTACTAAATTAGTGTCAAATAAATCATAAAAACTTAAAATTTGCATAATTCACATAAAACACCCTCTTTTTAGTAATTTCTATAATTTTCTAATTTTTTCCCAATTTATCGGTATTTAATTATACCGAAATATTAAAATATTCATTAAAAATTACTATTAAATTATAAAAATTCCCAAAAATAATATTTTATTTTTCTGAAATGTTACAACATTGAACGGACTCGCCGAGAACTCCTAAATAGTATTATACCTATCGTCAGATAACAGTTCTCTGGTGACACTGGTACATGTTAGTCTGTATACCCGAGATCGTCATAGAGTCTTGTGTGATTCCCACCGTGTTTTGATTTCCACCTTACCACGTTCTTGAGAACATGCAAAATGGTGGCTTTTGGGTACAGTCCCGAATCACACGGAGGCAATGAGCGATAAGAGGGGTTTCATCTCTCCCGGTATTGGGGGTTGATGTTGCGCTGTGCTCGATTGGCTATAACTGGAAGTCCCTGGCCAGGGCTGATATGGAGATCTACTGGTAGGTGTTATCAGTAGTTTCTTGACCCGTTATGAGCCTCACATCGACACGACTTATCGGTTACTGGGGTCTGACGTTTACCACCCCTAGACTGGATATGCGACATATCAGATGAAGAGATCGGACAGTACGGTAGTGTTACTGACTGGATTCGCCGGAGTATATATAGGCTTGCTTGTTGATCTTCTGATCGCTCAATACCCGAGTGGCCATTACGTTTAGCTGACCGCTTACGGCTTATAGGTGTTTGATATGATCATCATCCACTGCCGGCGTATTGACGAGTCTTTAGAGTCCTACACAGAGGTTTTCTGGCTCAGGAGAAATGGAGTAGGAGCACATATGTGATATGTACGGGACCGAGATTGATACATGTATGTGATACCGTATTCTATTCTCGCGATATGTGATATCGGCCGGTTATATGAGATATAGTCGGGTCATCGGATCAAGTGTTGATTCGATAAAATGATACATATAGTATTAGTCGGTTATATGTGATATAGCCGGATTATTAAATCAAGTATCGATTTAATAATTTAATGTATAATTATATATTTGATATATTAAATTATATTAACTAATATGTGCTCACTTAAGTATTTCATTTTCTCACATTTGGATCCATTTAACATATATGTGATATATGTTTAATGTATTCTTTTCTTTTGTTACAAAATTATATATCTGTGATATGTATAATTGTAACATGCTAGGCTTATACATGTAACAAGTGTGTATGAGACTTAGACCATGCTAGGGTTAATGTTAGGGTTTATATTTACCATTAAGCAATTCAAATAATATGGAATTAGTCATGGTTGAGCTTCATGGAAGCTAGTAGAACATTCACTAAAGTCCACCTATTTTGTTTTTACTTAAGATATTTCTTAACCTAACCTTTAACCCTAGCTCATGGTTGATTCTCTACATGAGTTAGCCATGACATATACTAACTCACCTTGGTTGCATTTCTAACCCAAGCTCATTTTATTCATTCATCACTTCATCTTCTTCTTCCTCACAAAAGCTTGCTAGCTTTTTCATATGTGATGAAATAAAGTGAGAAAAAGAAAATTAAAGAGAGCCCACTTCCTACTTCATCATCCTTTTCTAAACTAGCCACTTAGATTAGGGTGTTAGCTTCACTAATTTCATATTAGTGAAGTCATAGCTTGAGTTGTGTTTCCTCGAAGTAGATCATCTAGGATTTCGAAGACTTCAAGCACCATGCATCATACACCTTGTGGAGCCTCTCAAGAGTCCGGGAGTTCTAGGATTGCAGCGAAGGGACCACAACTTGGAGCTATAGAAGTGAAGGAGAGGACTACAAAGGTTGTAATCCCTAATCACTTAGATGTAAAGTTGTTTACTTAATGTTTCCATTTGATTCTCTAGTTAAAGATCTTGTTTAGGGTTGTTTAAGCATGGAAAAAAATTTATTTGGCATGGATGATACCACCCGAAACCTTGCTTTCGTGCTTAGGAACCCTTCAAGAGTGACTGTCAGAGTTATAGTTTTCCCTCTTTTGAGGGGCAGTAGTTTGGACAGGAGGTCCAAGCAGATACTGAGGGAGGCATGGCGCGGGATACTGATTAAGTTCAGTGGACGATACAGTCTAAGAAGTCTGCTGGATTTGGAGTTCATTTATGAACTGGTTCCTATCAGATATCCAGACATATTCTAAGATAAGTATTGCTCATTTCGGGAGATTGCTTTCTCCACGAACTTGAGATAAATAGAGACATAAAAAGAAACATTGGAGCGGATCAACCCACTGAGGCTATTTCTCGAATGCAATAGTTTCACAAACAAGCTTTGTGAGACTGATCAGTAGAGAAGTTGGGTGTTCGGTATCATATGGGCTGTGAGTATGCGACACCGCAATAATTACCCTTAAGTGCGAGTGGGAGATTGTTGGCTATAGTGCCCTCAAGTCAATTATTGGATCGCAGGCACGTGATTGCAATGATTGAGGGAGGACCTTTACCGGTAGAACAGTCTTACTCGAGATGATAGTATGCTATTTGGTTTGTCTTTATCATCGTGTACATGCTTCATGTGACACTACATATCACTATTACATGTTGATAGAGCCCATAGGATTCATGCTTGACTGCCAGTAGTGTGATGGCGATCATATACGTGGGGGCTGGGGTCTATAAGCACATCTTTAAAAGTCCCTAGTCGTGGGAGTTTCAAGATTGGGCATAGATACTCCAGAGTATACTAGTGTATACTGATCGAGACCCCGACGAGGGGCGGTGGCCGGTCTTACAAGCCATTGGTGTCTGTTGGTTCACCTAAGATGTATACAGGTGCTCATTAGGTTATGAGTACACCGGACGGACTCGCCGGGAATATGCTAGTTGGTATCATATCTATTGTCAGATAGCAGTTCCCTGGTGACATGTGTATAGGTTAGTCTATCGACCTGAGATCGTCATTTATCTCGTGTGAGTTTCCACTGTGCTTTGATTGCTACCCTACCACGGCTCAAAGGAGTCGTACAAACAGGTTTTAGTTGGGTACAATCCCGAGCCACATGGAGGCAGTGAGCAGATCGTCAGGAGATTCGTCTCTCCCGGTATTGGGGGTTGATGTCGAGTTGTGCACGGATGGCCATCATCAGAAATCCTCGGCTGGGGTAGTCGAGAATTACTGATCCAGGATTGGTAGTTTCTCAGGTGGTGATAGGGGTTCATACCGATACTGAATGTCAAGTTATTAGGGGTCTGACTTTATCCACCCCCCTAGACTCGATATGCGATACTCATAGACAAACGGACCAGACTGTACGGATATTGTCACTATCAGGAGGTACATGACTCAGCCAGAGCTTGGGACAGAGGTTGAAGACTGAAGGACACGGATCGATCGGTATAACCTCTCTGAACTCTTTTTATAGAACTAGTATAGGGTTAATGGTACGATCCGTCGATTCGGGTTCCGTTAGCGCCGGTTTTTTAAAGTTTTTGTTCCACATTTGGCCACGGATTGATGGCTGGGGCGCTGGCATAACCCTACAATCCACCTAAGAGATACTATGGTTTTCTCATTGATGGTGGGAGCGAGGATTGCATCATGGAAGATGATGACTCAACTAGCTTCGAGCAGGCCATCACGAGTGGGGACTCTGTAGAATGGCTGGATGCAATGCGATCTGAGATGGAATCCATATACACCAAAAAAGTATGGACTTTGGAAGATGCTCCTAAAGGGGTAAAACCCATTGGGAGCAAGTGGATCTTCAAGAAGAAATTTAGTGTAGATGGAAAAGTTGAGACTTTCAAAACTAGACTTGTTGCAGAAGGTTTTCGTCAACGACCAGGTGTGGATTATGATGACCGCCTTTCTAAATGGTGATTTAGAAGAGAGCGTGTACATGACTCAGCCAGAGGGCTTCGTGGATAGTGGGAGCAGCGGAAAGGTGTGCAAGCTGCTTAAATCAATCTACGGGTTAAAGCAGGTATCGCGGAGTTGGAACATCTGTTTTGATGTCGCAGTCAAAGAGTTTGACTTCGTCAAAAACGTAGATGAACCTTGTGTATATAAGAAGGTTGCAGAGAGTAAGGTCGTCTTCTTCGTATTGTACGTGGATGACATACTCTTGATAGGAAATGATGTTTCTATACTACACTCGGTCAAGCTCTTCTTATCACAAAGATTCTCAATGAAAGATCTAGGTGATACCTCCTACATCTTGGGAATTAAGATCTATAGAGATAGATACAAGCGGATGTTGGGATTGTCCCAGTCTAGGTACATTGACACCATACTAAAGAGATTTAGTATGGAAGATTCCAAGCATGGGAATTTACCCACGATCTCAAGAATCACTCTCTCCAAAGAGATGTCCCCTAAGACTGATTTGGAGAGGGCTCGCATGCAAGGGATACCCTATGCTTCGGCAGTTGGGTCTATCATGTATGCGATGCTATGTACCAGGTCCAATGTAGCATACCCACTAGGTGTAGTGAGTAGGTATCAAGCAGATCCTGGAGAGAAACAATGGATTGCTATGAAGAACATTCTCAAGTACTTGAGAAAAACTAAAGAGATGTTCTTGGTGTATGGTAACGGTGAACTCCAAATGGAGTCCTTTACCGATTCGAGCTTCCAGAGTGATAAGGACGATTCTAAGTCGGTCTCGGGTTTTGTCTTTACCCTCAATGGAGGGGCGGTTTGCTAGAAGAGTTCTAAGCAAGAAACCGTAGCAGACTCGACGATGGAGGCTGAATACATCGCAGCCAACGATGCCGCCAAAGAGGCTGTTTGGATGAAGAAGTTCATAACCGAACTTGGTGTGGTTCCGTCCATCAAGCGTCCAATACCTTTGTATTGTGATAACAATGAAGCAGTGGTTTTGGCCAAGAAACCCAGGTCCCATCAGTGATCCAGACATATTCTGAGGTGGTATCACCTGATCCGGGAGATAGTTGATCGCTGGGAGATCGAGGTCATGAGAGTTAACATGAAGAATAACACGGCGGATCCACTCACGGAGGCCATACCCCAGATACAATTTGAGAGACTCTTCGGGATGTTGGGTATGAGACACTACAACAACTGGCCCTAATGCAAGTGGGAGATTGTTAGTTATATGTATGCCCTAGAGGCCATTATTGTACATTTGATGTATATTATAGTGGATGCTTGGACATATATAGAGAGGACTTTCTTGCTCGACATGATAGTATGCTATCTGGTTACTCTTTATCTTAACATGTATACTTATTGTCTCTCTGCTACATGTTGATAAAGCCCTTAGGATGAGTACTAGATTACCGGGATTATGATATAGATAATACTAGTGGAGCCAGAGTAGTCGGCAAGTACATCCTTTAATTGTTCCTAGTCGTGGGAGTATCGAGACGGGGTATCGATATTTCAGAGTAGACTAACGTATACACTTCTCGACCCATGTGATGGGCGATGGATGATCCCATATCCATTGGTGTTTGACATCGGAGATAGTATACGGGTGCCCAGTGAAGACCGGGTACACTGGATGGACTCACCGAGAACTCCTGGATGGTATTATACTTATCGTCAGATAGCAGTTCTCTGGTGACACTGGTACAGGTTAGTCTGTTGACCCGAGATCGTCATAGAGTATTGTGTGATTCCCACTGTGCTTTGATTTCCACCTTACCACGTTCAAGAGAACGTGCAAAACGGTGGTTTTTGGGTACAGTCCCGAGTCACATAGAGGTAATGAGCGGTAGGAGGGGATTTTGTCTCTCCCGGTATTGGGGGTTGATGTTGCGCTATGCTCGATTGGCTATAACAGGAAGTCCCTGGCCAGGGCTGATTCCGAGATTTACTGGTAAGTGTTATCAGTAGTTTCTTGACCCGTTATGAGCCTCATATCGGCCTGACTTATCGAGCTATTGGGGTCTGACGTTTACCACCCCCAGGCGAGATATGCGACATATCATACGAAGAGACCGGACTGTACGGTAATATTACTTATTGGATTCGCAGGAGTATGAGCAGGCTTGCTTGTTGATCTTCTGATCGCTCAATACCCGGGTGGCTGTTACGTTTGGCAGACCGTTAACGGCTTGTGGGTGACTGATGTGATCACCACCTACTGCCGGCGTATTGACGAGTCTTTAGAGTTCTACACAGAGGTTTCCTGGCTCAGGCGAAACAAAGTAGGAGCACATATGTGATATGTGCGGGACCGAGATTAATACGTGTATGTGATACCGTATTCTATTCTCGCGATATGTGATATCGGTCGGTTATATGTGATATAGCCGGGTTATCGAATCAAGTGTTGATTCGATAAGTTGATACATGTGATATTAGTCAGTTATATGTGATATAGCCGGACTATTAAATCAAGTGTTGATTTAATAATTTAATGTATAATTATATATTTGATATATTAACATACATTAACTAATATTAGCTCACTTAGGTATTTCTTTTTCTCATTTGTGTACACTTAATATATATGTGATATATATTATTGTGTCATGCTTACTACCATATGCTACATGGGTGTATGAGACTCACACCATGCCTATGATAATTGAGGGTTTATTTATTTAAAGTAAATCAAAATTAGATGGAATTTGGTCACATGGTTGAAGCTTGGAGAAGCTTGTGGAACCATTGACTTAGTCCACTAATTTTGTTTTTACATTAGATATTTATTAACCCAACCATTATCTTAAACCATGGTCAAGTCTCTACATGAGTTATATGATATATTATCTCACCCATGGTCGATTGATTCACTCATAACATTATTCTCTTCATCTTCTTCTTCATCAAGAGTTGGCTCTCTAGGTTTTTGAGAGGTGAAGAAAATAAGTGAGAAAATAAATTCTAAAGTGAGCAAAAATCATACTTCATCATCCTCTACTAGAATAGCCATTTAGTTTAGGGTGTTAGCTTCACTAATTCCAAATTAGTGAAGAGATAGCTTGAGTTGGTGTCTTCTCGACGTAGATCATTTTCGGCCTCAAAGACTTCTAGCAAGCTTGTTCTTTTCATCTTGTGGAGCCATTCTAGAGTCCGGAAGATCACTACTTGGAGCGAATGGACAACTACACGGAGCTTTTGAAGTGAAGGACCAGTCTACAAAGGTTGTATTCCTTGTTCACTTAGATGTAAAGTTGTTTACATTCTTGTTACGTCTAATTCTCTAGTTAAGATTATAGGGTTAGGGTTATTTAGCATGGAAAATTTTTGAAAACGGTATGGATGATGCCTCCCGAACCCTTGCTGTCGTGCTATGTAACCCAACACTTCGGTCTTCAACCACCTTCCCAAGCTCCTAGGAGTCGCAAATCGAATTTGGTTGCCGGTCCTCCTCCATCGATGATGATCCACCCGAGGGAAAACGGCGCAAGCACCAGGTTTATCTAGCGGACCAACCGACCCTCCATGGTTGCTAGTAATGGAGAGTTGAGGTGTAGGAGTGTCTCACTATCTATTTTCTCTCATCAAATGCTCAAAGAGCAACTATAGAAAATGAAGAAGGAGGTGAGGAAATAATGGCATGAGCAACTAAAGAAATGGCTAAGCTTTCTCCAAGTGAGAATGAACAAGTAATGAAGCAAGTCAAGAAAAGAAATGAGCAAGGCATGTAGAGAAATGATGGCAGCCCTCTCTTTTTTCAAGCATCCAACAAAATATCTCATCTCATTTTACAATAAAATAAAGCCATGCCATACCTCTCTACATGCTTAACAATGTTCTTGCCACCTCACCCCTTCCACCTCATTTTCCAAAAAGATTCTCTAAAAAGAAAATCAAATAATGAGATGTCAAATCTTCTAGAAACTATTCCGTATGAATACGGAATACAACCTGGTATACGTATCGAAATACATATACGCGTATTCATACAAAAATATGAATAACCAAGAGAGAAAATGAATAGTGAACAATAATACTAGAATACATATACATAAATACATATATAAATTATTAAATTAAAATCTGATTTAATAATCCGGCTTAGTCCTAAGCCGCTAGTATTATCAACTGTCCGATTAAAGTCTGTGCAGCCAGTACACATATTCAATCGGACATCTGTATATACCAACATACGTCATCTACACCATATCGCCCGAACCGTGAAACCCTTTGTATGGAACTTGATCAGTCGAAAATAATGTATTTTTAACACGGAAATTTCCCTATCATTTGCACTCATATAGAAGTGTTCGGCATTCATATTACACATATTAGCAAATCATTCGTAAAATATCAGATTGCATGTGTTAGACTCTAAAACCGACATTTCTGAGGAAATTGTGTGTTTATCATGGCATCGCATCATCCCTGTATTGCGCAACACTTGTTTCGAGATTTTTGCAGGAAATTGCAGGATTAAAGCCAAAAGAAGCTGATAAAAAATACACCAACTCCAAGTCTTGAGTTCTGGTAGCAATCTAGAAGGCAAAACACAATTCAACATATCACAAAAGGGCCCATATGTCAATACCAGAGAAGCCCAAAAGTTTCAAGCCATGAAGCCTCTAAAGCGCCGCGGAACCGCGGCGGGAGCCGACTTGAGCCGCGGTTCCGCGGTGGTTCTGCCACATCATCCGTCCAATTTTGCTGCATTATTCCTATTTTAGTGCCTAAAGCTCATAAATATATGGCAAATTCCAGAAAAACCTCGAAGCTTCTTCCAGATCAGCAAAGAAGATTAATTAAGCTAATCCTAATTAAGCTCCTAACAAACTTCATCTAGAAGCTTCTCCTCAACAAACTTTTGGAGGGAAATTCAAATCTTGCTAACAAACTTTTGGAGGGAAACTTAAAATTCAAATCCTAGATCTAAGGTTTGGTTTTCTATAAATAGGAACCTAGATCTAAGGGTTAGGGTGGTTCAATCATTAGGGGTTCAATCATTAGTTAGTTCAATTCTCCATCTTCTTCCACAAGTCTAGTGACAAGGCTTGTGCGAAACCCTAACCCTAATTCCAATCCAAATTCAAGATCCCGAGTACAAATCAAGCAAGAAGCCTTCAACCTTTTAGGAGCTGAGCCGATCTTCAATCGGGCAAGTGATCCAAGCCGATCCGCGACTCAAGGAGACGAGCGAAGCCAAATCGACGATCGAGTTCTTCCTCTTGTAGTTCTTGAGCGATTGTAACGAAATTGTTGATATAAATAAAAGGTGAAATTCTTTAATCTTGCTTTCTTTAAATTCTTGCATCATGATTCGATCTCAATTTGTGATTGTGATTCTTGTTGTGATGTTTGAGTAAAACTCCGCTCGTTAAGGAGTCGAGACGATCAATAGAATGATAATGTAACAAATCTTAATACGATTCTTGAGTCCTACGAGCTTTGTAAACCCTAGCAAGTTCAAGAATCGATGACCTAATTTCGTTGCGATACTTTCTTGATTGTGATCGCTCGAAATTAGGGATCTACGATCGTTTCTTGAATTTACTAGAGGCTAGAATGTGAATGATATCGACGAAAGAACAAGGGATAAGATGAAACCCTAGTTTCATAAGAAATCCCTAATTCTTGATCAATCATCATCGATCTAGTATCAATTCATCGAAGGATAAGAATACGTCATTGTAAGATTACATCACATCTATAGATCCGATCGATTCCTACGAGCCTCATTTCGATTCTTGATATTTGGTTGGAAAAATCATCAAACTATCAATTCTTGATTCTATCTTTTTCTTGTTATTAGATCTAGATTTTCTAATTCTTGAACTTCAATTACAAATCATGAATTGTTTTCTTTTCTTTTCATTAAAGTTTCAACTCATCTAAATCGAAACACGAACGATTACACTTTCCCTGTGGACGATCCGCACTTACTAACGCGCTACAACCGACACCGTTATTGATTGCGGTAAAAATAATTTTTGGTTGTGATTTCTTTACAATTTTCAAATACTACACATCAAGAATATCATAAAATCAAATGGCGCCGCTGCCGGAGATAGTGCGCTAATTGTTCATATTTTGAAATTTGAGTTGAAAAATTTATTCCATTATAAGTTTTAGATCAAAATTCGCGCAAACACTAATACGAGTTGTTGTGATTTGTGCGAGGAAATCTGGAATCATTGGAGCTTGGATAAAATTTTTGTGAATATTCCAGAGAGCTAAGGGGAGCAACAGAACCATTATCATAAAAATCTTTTGCAGAGATTCCTTCAAGAGACCGCGATTCTGCGGCAAATACCCCCATAGTGCGGCGGTTCCGCGGCTTTTTGAAGCCCTCTCTGTGCCAATTTTCCTCTGTAAGTTTCTTACCTTCTCCTTTCTCCTCTTTTTAGCTCCAATTAACATTTTGTGCAGGTTTCTTTGCAAAAATCACAGCGCCGCGCAAAAAGCAAAATTAAATTGTGCTTATTTTGATCTTTGTGGTTGTTTGCATAATTAATACGGATATTAAGGGGCAACGACCAAATCCAGATTAGGTGGGGAGTTCATTACCCTTCCTAAGCCCCAAAAATCACAAACTTGCATCCGGATTTACCCTCATTAATTAAAAAAGATCTAGAGATGACTCTAAGGACCGTCGCGCTCACTTAGGATAGAAGAAGGCCGTGGGTAATTCATTGCTTATCCGCGTTTTCTTGTGGTGTCTAAGGCAAGTGTGTCGAAGGCTAGTGGTTATTAATTAGGCCCACTACTTACGTAGTGGAGTACCTTCCCACTTACCTGGCACTTACCTGGCCACAGGGGGACAAAGAGGCAGTGGAGGATTCTATCCTGCGACTTGTCTTTTGGCAGTTAGGAGCGGTCTAGAGCCGGATCTAGGTGACCACTAGATTTTAGGGTTTTGTGTGTTGCATTTGTTGTGTTGCATCATTTTTTCAAAAGTCCGTATCAATTTTTAAAACAAACACCGCATTCATATCATTCCCCTAATTATAAATTCACGCTGCCACTTGTACTAACCCTTTTTAGTGCAAGATAGGCTGGACACAGGATTCTAGTGCCCGTTAAGTCCGCGTTTCCTTGATCAACCCTAAAGTCGGTATTTCTACATTTACCCTTTCTTTTACCCACCACCACACCCACATCAATGGATCCACCTCCATCGAACTTCTTTTCCACTACTCTGCCGCCGTCCGTTGGTGCGCAGAATCCACCTCGCATCTCTCTCCAAGAGAGGTGCTATCCTACACGAGGTCCCCTTTCCACTTGTCTTTCCATTCCACCAGCCAACGGGGAAAATTTTCAAATAAAACCCCAATACATCAACCTTCTACCAAAATTTCACGGTCTCGAGTCTGAAGACGCATACGTGTTTATCACCAAATTTGAAAATGTATGCGCAATGATAGGTACTTCACAGCTTTCTGTGGATGCTTTCCGTCTACGTCTTCTCCCATTTACCTTATGCGATTTTGCCGAGAAGTGGCTATATAACACTACCGCACATTCCATTTCAAATTGGGAAGAATTCGTCAAAGCATTCCTTAATAAATTCTACCCACATCAAAAGACAGCTCGAGTCCGTAGCGAAATCTATCAATTCACCCAGCTTCCAAATGAAACATTTTCAAAATGTCTTGAACGCTTCAAGGATCTGTTAGTCCAATGTCCACATCACGGCATCCCCAGATGGGAACTGTGCCGAATCATTTATGAGGGCATTAATCCTAACACAAGACAGACCCTTGAGTCCATGTGTCAAGGCAATTTTATGACCAAAGATGATTGGGAAGCCTGGAAATTTTTAGAAGATTTCGCTGAAAGATCTTTACAGTGGGAGGGTGTGGGTCAATCGTCTAGGGATGGCAATGATGTTTCCATAGGAATTAGAGCTGACATTGCAGCTATACACAAGAAACTCGAGACCATGGAAAACAAATTTTTAGCCACCACCCTAAATCAAATGTCACTCTCCAAAACTGTATGTGGCTGCTGTTCTGATCCGTCTCACTTGACGGAAGAATGTCCGTTTCAAGGTCATGAGCATACCAATGCCGCATTTCAAAGACCTAGAAACGATCCATCTTCCTCCACATATAATCAGGATTGGAGGAATCACCCTAACTTTGTTTGGAACCAATCCCAATCTCAAAACACGGTTCCAAACACGAATCATTTCCAAAGGGTCCCTCCACCACAACAGCAGCCACCACTTCAATTAAGTCAGCATCCCTTCCAAGCACATAATTTTCAAAATCCGGTCAACACGCCCGCACCATCTAGTCCTTTGCAGTTGACCGGGACCGATGAATCCTCTTCATTCGTAAACTTGCTTCTAACAAATATCATGCAAGTTTCGGCTGAAATGAAGTCTTCTGTCGATAAAATTGAGAAAAACTCAGCGTCCCAAGCTGAGAGTATCAAATCGATGGAAGCAGAAATTTCACGATTAAGAGCCGAAATGAGTGCAAGGGAGAAAGGGAAACTTCCAGCTCAACCTTTACCCAATCTTGGCTATTCACATCATGTGGATGCAATCACGTTGAGATCTGAAAGAGTGCTTGACAATCATGTTGGGGAAGAGTTTGATGATACTGATAAATCAATCCATAAAACCCCGGCTGAGACCTTTCCTCATACACACGCTTCTAATTCTGACCCCAGTTCTTCTACCCCACCACCTTTCTGCGAGCCTATTCTTCATTTCCCACAAGGCTCGCCACCTCAGCCCATCTCTTCTAGTTCTCCACAGACGATCCCTACTCCTCTTTTGGGATTACGTCTACCCCTACTTCCTTCTCCTATGATGGACCTAGCGCTTATTGCTAAAGCACCTTATCCTAATCGATTAAGGGCTAACACATCGAGTCCACATATGGAGAAGATTAGGGACATTTTTAAGCAAGTTAATATCAACATCCCTCTCCTAGATGCCATCCAACAAGTTCCGTCCTATGCAAAAACTCTTAAGAACTTATGCACTAGGAAGAGAAAGACTCAAGTGCCCAAGAAGATATTCATGGCAAAAACAGTAGACACGGATTTCCCCCAACAATTACCGAGGAAACGTAAGGATCCCGGATATCCTACGATTTCCATTTCTATCGGGGAAAAACACATCAATCGTGCTCTACTAGACCTTGGCGCTAGTGTTAATTTGCTTCCATATTCAGTCTATGAGCAACTAGGTATCGGAGAGTTGAAGCCAACCCATTGCACTCTCCAGATGGCTGACCGATCAATCACCAAACCTAGGGGTGAACTGGAGGATGTGTTAATAAAAATCGGGGAATTCATATTCCCTGTGGACTTTATTGTAATTGATACACAGCCTGTAGCGAACCTACGGAATCAAATTCCGGTGATTTTAGGTCGCCCCTTTTTGGCCACTTCCAATGCAATAATCAACTGTCGTAATGGTTCTATGACCCTATCTTTCGGGAATAGGTCAATAGAGCTGAACATTTACAAGTTGGGAAGTGTACCCTCCGAACCTACTGCTCTCAGGTATGTTCTGTCGACTTAATGGATGTCGACAGCAGCGAATTTGATGATCCTCTTGATACTGATCTTGACTCTTTTCATACGTTATTGTTTGACCCAACTATGTATCATACACATACGGACTCTTCCACCGAGTTGTCCGGGTCAACAATTAACACGGATTATGAACTACTTTTAGAGTCTGAAGATCACCCCGTACTTTGTGATGACATTATTCATCGGGGTATTGATGGAACTTTTGAGGAGATCTTCGCTGATGAACTCGCATTTTTGAATAACACGGGTGTTGAGATGAATCATGTCCCACTCACTGAAATTGAACCTCCACCCCTTCTTTTAAACTGTAAAAATAATGCGAGTAATCCATCACATTCACTGCATCGTCTTTCCAATACGAGACGCACACACATTCTATTCCACTACATACCTTTTCCCTACTTCTTCTTCCACCAACCAGAGCACTGCATTGATAAAATTTTTGAATGGTTGGTGTTAACATTCGATCTTTGCAAAGCTTGGCATCGACCACTGATTTTTAACCCCCTTATATGATTTTTAAAGATTAACATTGCATAAGGGTCTTCACTTAAATATTTTGCCCCCACTAATAAATTCCTCCCAAGCTTACAGGTTTTTTCAGATTTAGCGGATGGCAACAGTGAGGACACTGTTGAAAACAAGTTTGGGGGAGGTTTGTGCTTATTTTTGCATCATTTGCATATACTTTGCAAAAGAACAAAACATTTTTGAAAACCTATAAAAATTTAAAAATTTTCAAAACTATAAAAATATTTTTGTACATAAATAAGATAATAAAAGATTAGATAGTGAACAATTACATCCATGAGATTAGAAAAATTTAAGAAAACTAAGAAAATTAGAAGTTTTCTTATACGAACTAGTAATAAGTAGTTATGAGCCATTGTCCCAAGGGTTAGTAAGATGAAAGAAGTCACTAATCTGAGGATAAAAATAAGTCTGAAAAATAGTTTCTATTCTGGAAGCCAAACATTTTGAACGTTGAAACCCTGCTATTCGCACTTACATACGTCTTGAAGCCTGGGATAGTAGAGGATACCTTAAAATGCTCTTGTCTTAAAGCCGATGTATGAAGGAAATAAAAAAAAAGTGAATAAGAAAAATAAAATGGTGAGAAAAATGGACACTGGTTTTGTTATCACCGAGGGCAGTAAAAAAATATATAGCGAGGGTGCCTCTTCACCTAGTGCCCTAAGGCCAACTGGTCTGGGAGTCACTGCTATGCCTGAGGTGGTGCAAGACGAGGAAAATACACCAAATAAGCAAGCATATGAGTAATCGGTCGGTTAGTACCTCAAGAAGTATTAACGGTCGCATGAAAGTTTGTGAGCACATCTAAATATTCATTAATTAAAAAGTACTGAGGCTGATGGGCAAGAGTATGATAGCTTGAATTGAATTCTCCAGGTGTAGGGATGTCCTTTACACACACGCAGGGTGATATGATCGATGTTTTGGAAGAAAGATAGGAATGAAGAATAAGACGATGTTTTATTGAGGGAGGACGTGATTTCTGACATTTTTTCATGACCATTAAGATAGGGCTCATGACAACCGAAAAGCTAGCTTAGTTGGAAACCCTAATTTTCAAAGTCTTTCTTTTACAATTCTTGTCTTTAAATGTAATATTCATGATCTTCCTTTTATTATTGGATTTTGTGGGTACAATCCGCTGAAAACCCTCAGGAGACAACACTCCTCCTACTAGGGACACCTAGAGGTTTAAAGGCTTGTTGCACGTGCTCAGTGCAATCGTGTTGCCTACGAAAGTGTGCTAGTTAGTTTTTCTCTTTCTATATTGTCTCCTTCTCTTTTTAATAAAAAGTTCGCTCGAGACGATCGAAATTAAGTTTGGGGGAATTTGATCAGTCGAAAATAATGTATTTTTAACACGGAAATTTCCCTATCATTTCACTCATATAGAAGTGTTCGGCATTCATATTACACATATTAGTAAATCAGTCGTAAAATATCAGATTGCTTGTGTTAGACTCTAAAACTGACATTTCTGAGGAAATTGTGTGTTTATCATGGCATCGCATTATCCCTGTATTGCGCAACACTTGTTTCGAGATTTGTGCAGGAAATTGAAGGATTAAAGCCAAAAGAAGCTGATAAAAAATACACCAACTCCAAGTCTTGAGTTCTGATAGCAATCTAGAGCGCAAAACACAATTCAACATATCACAAAAGGGCCCATATGTCAATACCAGAGAAGCCCAAAAGTTTCAAGCCATGAAGCCTCTAAAGCGCCGCGGAACCGCGGCGGGAGCCGGATTGCGCCGCGGTTCCGCGGCGGTTCTGCCACGTCATCCGTCCAATTTTGCTGCATTATTCCTATTTCAGTGCCTAAAGCTCATAAATCTATGGCAAATTCCAGAAAAACCTCGAAGCTTCTTCCAGATCAACAAAGAAGATTAATTAAGCTAATCCTAATTAAGCTCCTAACAAACTTCATCTAGAAGCTTCTCCTCAACAAACTTTTGGAGGGAAATTCAAATCTTGCTAACAAACTTTTGGAGGGAAACTTAAAATTCAAATCCTAGATCTAGAGTTTGGTTTTCTATAAATAGGAACCTAGATCTAAGGGTTAGGGTGGTTCAATCATTAGGGGTTCAATCATTAGTTAGTTCAATTCTCCATCTTCTTCCACAAGTCTAGTGACAAGACTTGTACGAAACCCTAACCCTAATTCCAATCCAAATTCAAGATCCCGAGTACAAATCAAGCAAGAAGCCTTCAACCTTTTAGGAGCCGAGCCGATCTTCAATCGGGCAAGTGATCCAAGCCGATCCGCGACTCAAGGAGACGAGCGAAGCCAAATCGACGATCGAGTTCTTTCTCTTGTAGTTCTTGAGCGATTGTAACGAAATTGTTGATATAAATAAAAGGTGAAATTCTTTAATCTTGCTTTCTTTAAATTCTTGCATCATGATTCGATCTCAATTTGTGATTGTGATTCTTGTTGTGATGTTTGAGTAAAACTCCGCTCGTTAAGGAGTCGAGACGATCAATAGAATGATAATGTAACAAATCTTAATACGATTCTTGAGTCCTACGAGCTTTGTAAACCCTAGCAAGTTCAAGAATCGATGACTTAGTTTCGTTGCGATGCTTTCTTGATTGTGATCGCTCGAAATTAGGGATCTACGATCGTTTCTTGAATTTACTAGAGGCTAGAATGTGAATGATATCGACGAAAGAACAAGGGATAAGATGAAACCCTAGTTTCATAAGAAATCCCTAATTCTTGATCGATCATCATCGATCTAGTATCAATTCATCGAAGGATAAGAATACGTCATTGTAAGATTACATCACATCTATAGATCCGATCGATTCCTACGAGCCTCATTTCGATTCTTGATATTTGGTTGGAAAAATCATCAAACTATCAATTCTTGATTCTATCTTTTTCTTGTTATTAGATCTAGATTTTCTAATTCTTGAACTTCAATTACAAATCATGAATTGTTTTCTTTTCTTTTCATTAAAGTTTCAACTCATCTAAATCGAAACACGAACGATTACACTTTCCCTGTGGACGATCCGCACTTACTAACGCGCTACAACCGACACCGTTATTGATTGCGGTAAAAATAATTTTTGGTTGTGATTTCTTTACAATTTTCTTACTACACATCCGAAATCGTTTTCAATCAGAACTCTAAAGACTCGTCAATACGTTGGCAGTGGGTTTAACCATAAGCACGTCAGCGGCACCAACTGTACGTAACGGCTACCCAGGTATTGAGCGAAAGGAAGGCCAACGAGCAAACTCATCCAAACCCCTACTGAGCCCGACAGTGACAATATCCGTACAGTCCGGTCTCTTCATCTAAGAGTATCGCATATCGTGTCTAGGGGTGGATAAAGTCAGACCCCTAATAACGCGACATTTAGTGTCAGTATGAAACTCATCACCACCTGAGAAACTACTGATCCTAGATCAGTAATTCTCGATTACCTTTGCCAAGAATTTCTGGTGATAGCCACCCATGCACAACATGACATCAACCCCCAATATCAGGAGAGACGAATCCCCAACGATCCGCTCACTGCTTCCATATGGCTTGGGACTGTACCCAACTAAAACCTGTTTGCATGACTCCTTTGAGCCGTGGTAGTGTAGTAATCAAAACACAGTGGGAACTCACACGAGACAAATGACAATCTCAGGTCTACAAACTAACCTGTACACATGTCACCAGGGAACTGCCATTTGACAATATGTATAATACCAACTAGCATGTTCCCGGCGAGTCCGTCCAGTGTACTCATAACCCAATGAGCACCTGTATACTATCTTAGGTGAACAAACTAACACCAATGGCTTGTGAGACCTGGCCACCGCCCCTCGTCTGGGTCTCGATCAGTATACACTGGTATACTCTAGAGTATCGGTGCCCAGTCTCGAAACTCCCATGACTAAGGACATTTAAGGATGTGCTTATAGACTACCCAGCTCCCACGTATATGATCGCCATCATAATTCTGCTAGTCAAAAAAGAATCCTATGGGCTCTATCAACATGTAATAGTGATCTGTAATACCACATAAAGCATGTACATGATGATAAAGACAAACCGGAAAAAGTATTAAGGTATGGACATGTAATGGTGGCTATTCTTATTTCATTACTTTCACAGATGATTTCTCTAGGTATTGACATGTATTCTTAATGAAACATAAATCCGAGGCCTTTGAGAAATTTCAAGAGTATAAGAATGAAGCGGAAAAGCAAACCGGCAAAAGTATCAAGGTGCTCCGTTCCGATAAGGGCAGAGAATACTTAAGTGCCGAGTTCCTGGAATACCTAAAAGAGAATGGAATTCTTTCTCAGATTACTCCTCCATACACAGCACAACACAACGGTGTATCAGAAAGACGGAATCGCACCTTACTTGATATGGTGCGTTCCATGATGAGTAATGCTGAGTTGCCGCCCTCCTTCTGGGGTTATGCACTGGAATCTGCTGCATACTTATTGAACAAGGTTCCAACTAAGTCTGTGCCTACCACTCCATATAAAATGTAGAGCGGGAAGAAACTCTGTCTTAAGTATTTAAAGATATGGGGCTGTCCTGCTTTTGTCAAAAAAGTTCATCCGGACAAACTCGAGGCACGTTCAGTACTGTGTATGTTTGTAGGATACCCTAAGAATTCTAGGGGGTATTATTTCTATTACGCTGAGGAACAAAAGATCTTTGTTTCTCATCATTCCCGCTTCATAGAAACTCAATTTCTCAAAAAAGAGATAAGTGGGAGCACGATGGAGCTGGAAGAAATTCCAGAACCACAGACTATTACTGAAAACTTACTAGAACCTGAGACTTCAATGGAACAGGACGTACCCACGCCACTCCACAGATCTAGTACGCTATCTCATCCGCCCGAGAGATACTATGGTTTTCTCATAGATGAGGATCGAGAGGATTGCATCATCGACGATGATGAGCCTACTAGTTTTCAGCAAGCCATCACGAGTAAAGACTCGGTGAAGTGGCTGGATGCTATGCAAACCGAGATGGAATCTATGTACACAAACAAAGTTTGGACTTTGGATTTTGCTCCTACTGGGGTAAAACCCGTAGAGTGCAAATGGATCTTCAAAAAGAAGATTGGTGTAGATGGTCGGGTAGAAACCTACAAAGCTAGACTTGTTGCTAAAGGTTTTCATCAGAGACCAGGATTGGACTATGACGAAACTTTTTCACCAATGGCTATGCTTAAATCCATTCGGATCCTACTTGCTATTGCTGCCTTCCATGACTATGAGATCTGGCAGATGGATGTTAAAACCGCCTTTCTAAATGGAAGTTTAGAAGAGTGTGTTTTCATGGATTAACCGGAAGGCTTCATAGACAGTGGGAGCAGTGGAAAAGTGTGCAAGTTGCTTAAATCCATTTATGGATTTAAGCAGGCATCGCGGAGTTGGAACATCTGCTTTGATGAGACAGTCAGAGAATTTGACTTTATCAAGAATGTAGATGAACCTTTTATTTATAAGAAGATTGTAGGGAGAATAGTGGTATTCCTCGTTTTATAAGTTGATGACATTCTCCTGATAGGAAATGACGTTCCTATGCTACAACCGGCCAAGCTGTTCTTATCACAGAAGTTCTCTATGAAAGACTTGGAGGATGCCTCATACATTCTGGGGATTAGGATTTAACATGACAGATCTAAAAGAATGTTGGGACTTTCATAGTCGAGGTACATAAACACCATACTAAAGAGGTTTAGTATGGAAGATTCTAAGCGCGATAATTTGCCCGCTTGTCACGGAATCACCCTCTCCAATGACATGTCTCCCAAGACTGATGAGGAGAGGGCTCGCATGAGCATAGTACCCTACGCCTCGGCGGTAGGGTCAATAATATATGCGATGTTATATACCAGACCAGATGTAGCTTACGCACTCAGCGTGGTAAGCAGGTATCAGTCTGACCCAGGTGAGAAACATTGGATAACAGTTAAGAACATTCTTAAGTACCTGAGAAGGACTAAAGAGATGTTCTTGGTGTACGGTAATGGGGACCTCCAGATCAAGGGTTTTACCGATTCTGGCTTCCAAAGTGACAAGGATGACTCTAAATCTGTCTCAGGTTATGTGTTTACCTTCAACGGAGGGGCGATCTGTTGGAAGAGCTCCAAACAGGATACCGTAGCATACTCGACGATGGAGGCTGAGTATATCGCTGCGAGCGATGCCGCAAAAGAGGAAGTCTGGATCAGGAAGTTCGTCTCTGAACTTCAGGTGGTTCCATCCATTGCTAATCCAATACCTTTATATTGCGATAACAACAGAGCCATGGCTTTGGCAAAGGAACCACGGTCCTATCAGAAATTCAGACATATCTTGAGGCGGTATCACCTGATCAGAGAGATTGTGGATCGCCAGGAGATCGAGGTACAGAGAGTGTTCCCCTCCGAATCACGCAGATGCGATAAACGTCTTGCCTGAAATTCGAGGCAGATTCTAATTGGTGCTATCCGTCCACCTCTCCGAAGATGCCAAGTTGATTTATGGCACCATATATCGAAGGTTTAAACGGATGCGGCCGATGTAGCAGACTTCGTCAGATTCCCCCTCGTCTGAGGGGTTTTTGATTGTGGGGACGCTCTTCCCTGCAGGCGCAAGCCCCTGCAGTTAATTACGGTACCGCATCGCGGTAACAACTTTCTCCTTCTCCATATGGTCACTTCGTGTCGTGGGTGTTTGTTTTGTTTGTGGTTGCCCGTGGATTGTATACGGAGACTAATTTATGTTGTCGCCCGTAGGGCGTGGATTAGTCCAAATCCGTATCTTCTTCGATTTGGGTTTGGGGGTTTGGTTTAAGGATACGTTAGCCTCATTTGAGACTAAGATCAACTTAAACGTTTGTTAAGGATACGTTAGTCTAATTTCTAGACTAAGATCAACTTAACAGGATCGTTTAAATCCAACAAAAGAGCATTTAGACTCTATTGATTAGTTTACGGACATTTCGGTCGATTACCAGTTTAAGGACATGGTGGTCCAATGTTAGTTTAAAGACATCCCGGTCAAGGTTAAGGACATCATAGTCCGTGGAATGTATGGCTGTCGGGACCCGTCACCTCTCTGAAGACGTTGAAGGATTACAACGACAAATATCAGAGGAGTTCAGAGATGTACCCTTGAACCAATATTGGTTGGGAGATCTATAGTCCAATTTGGGACTAAAGTCTGTTTGCAGGTTTATGAGCATATGGGCTCAGTTGATATGAGTTGAACATTTTATTGTTCTGGCTATTGAGCCTTTATTTGGGCTCGGCCCTTTTAATAATGCATAGCATTTATCAGAACAAAGTATGTTTTGACAGTACGCCACGTGGCACGTCAGGCGCTTTGCGCCAAGGAAAGAGCGCATTGCGCTTCTGTTGGATAGCGCACACGAGGAGAATACGTGTCGCGCTTAGCGCTGAGCGCTAGTTTGTTGGCGTACCAGTGAGTGACACGTGGCGCGCTTGGCGCTGAGCGCCGGCTCATGAGCGCAGTGCTCTGTTTTTAGAAGCGCAAAGCGCAGATTGTGTCTCTGGTTGACACGTGGCAGGTTTTGGTGCTGAGCGCCGATTCAAGGAGCGCAAGAGCGCAGTTCATGAGTGCAAGGTAATTTTCAGTAGCGCAAAGCGCATCTGATCAAATTTAAGATCAAAGAACAAGTTTAAGTTCTTCTTAAAGGAGGCTTTGCCTCAAGATTCAAGAACAAAGTTCTTATTCTTATTAAAGGCTCTGCTTTTATAGATCAAAAGATCTGTGAATGAAGTAAAAATACTTCTTTTTATATTTTTATGATTAGATCTTTTGATCTTATCTTTTTATCAAAGACCTTGGTCTTTTTTCAGATCTATGATCTTCTTAGAAGATGTTTCTTCTTTTTACGAGATGATTTCATCTCTGTTGTTCAAGAATTATTCTTTGCTTTAAAGATGAAGAAATGATCTTCTTTTTTCTAAAGGCTTGCCTTTCTTTCTCTTTGAGTTTTTCTCAAAGTTTTCAGAGGGTTTTCTCTATCTTTTTCTGTATTCTCTCTATATTTTTGACTTGAAATCTAGGGTCCTTTATATAGGGCCAAATGATTTGTTAAATCGGTTTTGAGAGATCTTTCTCTGATTGATTAGGGAATATTTCCTACCGTTGGATCTTTGATCCTAAGGCTCCTGTTTGACAGAAGATAATCTTCTTGTTTTTAATAAGATTGAGAAATCTTTCCATGCAGAATTTGTTCTGTTTTTGGTAATTCATTATTTACCATTGGATCATTGATCCAGCGATGCTTAAAGCGCAATCTTGTTGTTTGGAAAGATTTTGAGAATCTTTCCTTAACAGAATTTAATTCTGATTAATTAATGATTTATCATCATTATTAGATCCTTTGATCCAATGGTGGGAATTTTTAATTCCAGCGCTGGCGCACCTACGCTCGACACGTGGCGCGCAGCGCAATTGCGCTAGCGCACCCGTGCTTGACACGTGGCGTGCAGCGCAGCGCGACTGCGCTGGCGCACCCGTGCTTGACACGTGGCACGCAGCGCAGAGCGCAGCGCGACTGCGCTGGCGCACCCGTGCTAGACACGTGGCGCGCAGCGCAGAGCGCTGGATCTGAAACGTTGCTTCAACTTTTTAAATTTTGAATTTTGAAAACAGAGGTTTTCTCTGATTAGGGGTGCGCTGCCTAGGGCTCAATAATCTTGACGCTGGCGTGTCTGCTTTTGACAAGTGGCGCGCAACGCGCAGGATCTGAAGCGTTGCTTCAATTTTTGAATTTTGAAATTCAAAACAGTGCTTTGCTCTGATTAGGGGAAACAGAGAGTGGACACAAAAGACAACATGGCAGATCCATTCACTAAGGCCATCCCTCAAATCCAGTTCGAGAGACTGTTCGAGATGTCGGGCATGCGGCACGCCAGCTGCTGGGTCTAGTGTAGACAGTGGGTACTCATTGGGCCAAATACAGGCCTTAGTGTAAGTGGGAGATTGTTGGATATGTATGCCCTAGAGGCCTTCATTGTATAGGATGCTAGGGATATATATATATATATATATATATATACAGGACAATCTTGCTTGATATGATAGTATGCTATTTGGTTTGTCTTTATCTTAACATGTGATGTGTTTTACTTTGTATTTCATATCTTATATACATGTTGATAAAGCCCGTAGGATCTTTGCCTAACTAACTGTGTTGTGATGGCGATCATACTTGTGGGAGCTGGGTAGTTAATAGGCACATCCTTAAAAAGCGTTCCTAGTCGTAGTAGTATCGAGACTGGGCATCGTTACTCCAGAGTAGACTAGTGTATACATATCTAGACCCTGACGAGGGGCGATGAATTGGTCCCGCAACCATTGGTGAGGTGCACCTAAGATTGTATACAAGTGCTCACTGGGTGTGAGTACACCGGACAGGACTCGCTGAGAACTGACTAGTTGGTATTATACCTAGTGTCAGATAGCAGTTCTCTGGTGACATGAGTGCAGATAGTCTGTCGACCTGAGGTCGTCATTTGTCTCATGTGAGTTTCTACTGTATTTTGATTATTACCTTACCGCAGCTCAAAAGAGTCGTGCAAACAGGTTTTAGTTGGGTACAATAACGAGCCACATGAAGGCAGTGAGCGACTGTTGGGGATTCGTCTCTCCCGGTATACGGAGTCGATATCGCGCTGTGATCGGTTGGTCATTACCATAAGTCCTTGGCCAGTGCTGATTGAGAATTACTGGTGGTCGGACCAGTAGATTCTCGAATGGTCTTGAACCACACCAACACGACCTGTCTGGTTATTAGGGGTCTAACGTTTTCCACCCTCCTAGACCTTACATGCGATGCTCTCAGATGAACAGACCGGACTGCACGGATATTGTCACGGATAGGCTCAGTAGGGGTTTCGGATGAGTTCGCTCGTCGGCCTCTTTTTCGACATGTACCTGGGTTGCCGTTACGTACAGCTAGTGCCACTGACGGACTTGTGGTTAAACCCACTGCCAGCGTACTGTCGAGTTTTTAGAGTCCCACACAGAGGGTTTCCCTGGATCAGGAGAGACGATGTAGAGGCCGTATGGTCTTATGGCAGGGTTTCGATCGCATAAGTGTACTGGCTACATGAATGTTGGTCGGACGGATAATACTAGTGGGCTTTGTTTTAAGCCGGATCCTAGTATTATACTATTAGATTATACTTGTTTCTGTGTATCCGTATTTTTCGGAATACGGATATGGGTTTGTATATACGGTGAGGGCGTTCTTGTAATTTCACAAGAATGAGCTTCTAGAAGGAGACACCTCATTATTGATTTATCCTTTTTTTGATAAAGGATTAATGAGGTAGAAATTAGGAGACACTTGAGGAATGGGTTGAAAGCATGGCCTTGTTAATTATTTATTCATTGGGAGTTCCTATTCAAGTATGGTTGAGTATTTTGAGAATAAAATAATCCATGCTTGAATTATTGACACAATACTTAGCCATTCTCTCATCTCATTCTCACATTATCATTCTCTCTCCTAGGTTTCCTCTCCTCCTCCCTCAAGCTCATCCCATCACATGAGTTGTGAATCAATGAGCATTGAGACAAATTAATCTAATATATCTTCTCTACTTCTACGTAGTAGTCTTCCTTAGCAAGTTGGATCACTAAGTTACCTTATTTGAGGTTGCCGAGGCAGAGGTCAGCCAGCTATTGGTGGGGGACAGACCTGAGTATTCACTTTGACTCCGCAGGATGCACAGGCATCCAATTCCGTTGTGACAGGTACCTTGCCAATATGTTCTTCCGACGCGCGAGTAATATTCGACCCAGGTTCCACACATTCGTATGTATCTACACATTTTGCACCGATGTTGGGCTGTGAGTCATCGTCGTTAGATCAGCCGCTTGTTGTTATTACTCCGGTAGGCGAGTCGTTTGTCGCTCGTTTTGTGTTTCGAGTGTGTTCTGTTCATATCAGGGAAAGGGATTCATCGGTTGATTTGATTCTCCTCGATATATTGGACTTTGATGTGCTTCTGGGCATAGACTGGCTAGCCACTTGTTATGCATCTGTGAACTGCCGTGAGAAGGCAGTCAGATTTAGCTTTCCGGGAGAGCCAGTCCTTGTTATTAAGGGAGATCGCAGCGTCACCCTTCCCGGCTTGATTTCGTCTTTTCACACCGGTCAGCTCTTGCGGAAGGGATGTCAGGGATTCTTAGCTTCTGTTTGTGATACTCGAGCTGCAGAGGTTTCTTTGGAGCAGGTCCCGATTGTGTGTGAGTTCCCTGATGTCTTCCCTGACGAGCTGCCTGGGTTACCACCTGAGCGCGATATTGCGTTCTGCATTGACTTGATTCCCGGCTCAGGGCCTATTTCCATACCGCCTTATCGGATGGCCCCGGCGGAGCTTAGAGAGCTGAAGGATCAGTTGCAGGATTTGTTAGATAAAGAGGTTATTCGACCCAGTGTTTCTTCGTGGGGTGCTCCTGTCCTGTTCGTCAAGAAGAAATATGACAGTTTGCGCTTGTGCATTGATTACCGCCAGCTGAACAGGGTTACCGTACGGAACAGATATCCCTTACCACGTATCGATGATTTGTTCGACCGGCTTCAGGGTGCAGGATACTTTTTGAGGATTGACTTGCGATCGGGTTACCATCAGTTGCGGATGCGGCAGGAGGATATTCGGAGGACGACTTTTCGCACGCATTACGGGCACTATGAGTTTTTGGTGATGTCGTTCGGACTCACCAATGCACTAGCCGCGTATATGGATTTGATGAACCGCATTTTCAGGCCGTATCTAGATCTGTTCATCATCATGTTTATTGACGACATTTTGGTATATTCCCGAAGCCGAGAGGAGCACGAGCAGCACCTGCGGATCACATTGCAGACTTTGAAAGAGCACCAGCTGTTCGCGAAATTTTCTAAGTGCGCATTTTGGCTTGACAACGTTGATTTCTTGAGTCACGTGATTACGAGAGATGGCATATGTGTAGACCCGAAGAAGATCGAGGCCGTTCAGCATTGGCCCAGACCGACATCAGTTACAGAGATCCGCAGTTTCCTAGGCCTGGCTGGCTACTACCGACGATTCGTTCAGGACTTCTCCCGTATCGCTTCACCGTTGACCGGGTTGACCCGGAAGGGAGTTTCTTTTGATTGGACCGAGACGTGCGAGCATAGCTTTTAGCAGTTGAAGACTCGTCTGACTACTGCACCACTGTAGTCATTGCCTTCGGGATCGGGCGGATTCATGGTTTATTATGATGCTTCGCGAGTGGGACTAGGTTGCATGTTGATGCAGCACGACAGAATTATCGCGTATGCTTCTCGGCAGCTGAATGCACATGAACAAAACTATCCTACGCACGATTTAGAGATGGCTGCAGTGGTGTTTGCACTCAAGATCTGGAGACATTACCTATACGGGGAGTCGTGCCAGATATTTATGGACCACAAGAGCTTGAAGTACATATTTCAGCATCGAGACCTGAATCTGAGACAGTACTGTTGGATGGAACTGGTGAAAAACTATGATTGCGAAATCTTTTACCATCCGGGCAAGGTGAACGTGGTGGCAGATGCTTTGAGTAGGAGGCCCGGAGGTAGTCTATCTTATTTGAGCGCCGTACAGAGGCAGTCGTCAGCAGATTGGCAGATTTTATACGACAGCCGAGTTGAGTTCGAGTTCACTCCGACCGGGGGACAGCTTGCGCATATTCATGCATGTCCGCAGTTGCTTAACCGTATTCGCGAAGCACAACCCAGTGATGACCGTCTTTCAGAGATCATGGAGCGGATTAGGCAGGGCAGAGATTCTGAGTTCATGATCGATGATCAGAGGGTACTGCGATTTAGGACTCGATTGTGCGTACCAGATTCTGAGGGACTGCGGCGTGAGATTCTTGAGGAGGCGCATAGATCAATATATAGCGTTCATCCAGGTTCCACCAAGATGTACCGCGATCTGAGAGATGTTTATTGGTGGGACGGAATGAAGAGGGACGTCACAGACTTCGTGTCGAGATGCCTGACTTGTCAGCAAGTCAAGGCCGAGCACCAGAGGCCCGTTGGAGTGTTGCAGCCTTTGCCCATTCCAGAGTGGAAATGGGAGCAGATTTCTATGGACTTCATTGTGGGTCTACCCAGGACCAGTCGAGGGTATGACTCCATTTGGGTGATCGTGGATCGATTGACGAAACTGGCTCACTTCCTGCCAATGAAGACCACTTTCGGTTTTGCTCAGTATGCCCAGATTTACATCGACGAGATCGTACGATTGCATGGCGTCCCGACTTGTATCGTGTCAGACCGAGGCACCCAGTTTACCAGCCGACTATGGTAGAGACTTCAGGAGGCATTGGGCACCCGTTTGAGTCTCATCACAGCATTTCATCCGCAGACCGACGGCCAGTTAGAGCGGACTATTCAGACTCTCGAGGACATGCTCCGAGCGTGCGTATTAGACTTCGGTGGTAGCTGGGATCATCATTTACCCTTAGTAGAGTTCTCCTACAATAATAGCTTTCAGGATACTATTCAGATGGCACCTTTCGAGGCCTTGTATGGGAGGAGATGTAGATCGCCCGTCTGTTGGACTGAGCTTAGCGAGAGTAGTATTTTGGGGCCGCAGATCGTGCAGGGGACAACCGAGAAAGTACAGTTGATTCAAGATCGGATGAGAGCGGCTCAGAGCAGGCAGAAATCGTATGCAGACAGACGCCGTCGCAGACTAGAGTTCACAGTTGGCGATCACGTTTTTCTGAGGGTCTATCCGATGAAGGGCGTGATGAGATTTGGGCGAAAAGGAAAGCTTAGTCCTAGGTTTGTAGGTCCCTTCGAGATCCTCGAGCGTGTCGGCGCAGTTTCATATCATTTGGCTCTTCCACCCAGCTTTCCGGATGTTCACCCCATCTTCCATGTGTCGATACTTCGCAGATATCTTCATGACCCTTCTCACATGATTCAGCATCAGACCGTTCAGCTTTAGCGCGATCTTTCGTTCACCGAGCAGCCAGTAGTGATATTGGATCGGCAGGTGAAGAAACTTCGATCAAAGGTCTTGTCATCTGTGAAGGTTCTTTGGCACAGCCTGAATGGTGAAAAGATCACTTGGGAGGCTAAGGGCGAGATGCGGAAGAAATTCCCTCATCTCTTTGAAGGTACGCGTAGCTATATTTTAAATTCGGGGACGAATTTTCTTTAAGGGGGGAAGATTGTAACACCTTAGGTTGTGATTAGGGGTTAATATGCTTTAATGTGGGGGTTTTAGTAAAAAGTTTACCAAAACGGTTTTCAAATATTTTATCTGGATTTATAAATATTTTATTAGAATTTAATTTGGACTGCACACACTACTAAAATAGGGGGTTGCCCCTACGGATAACGACATCCGTAGGGGCAATTTTAGTTTGGCCCTACGGATTAATCCGTAGGGCCAAAAGGTTGCCCCTACGGTCCTTACATACTTATTTAAAAATTATTAAATCTTAAATTGTTGTTTGCCCCTACGGAGCCGAAAACCAAGAACCCGCGGACTTATCCGTAGGGGCAGCTAAATAGGGATTTAAGTTAAAAGCTCAGATCGATCCCTACGCTCATTATTCCTAATTCTCACGCGAAGAAAAAATTCCCAAACCCTCGTTCCCGCCGATCGATTGTCGTTCTCGTCGTCGCCAGCGCCGCCGATTCGTCATAGCCACCGCCTGCTTTCGTCGTCGCCACCGCCGGCTCATCTCCATTCTCATCGTCGCCTCTGCACAAGTAAGGAAATTTTCAATTACTCAAATTTTTGATTGGGGCTGGGGCTGGGGCTGGGGCTGCGGGCAGGGGCTAGGGTTGTGGCTGAGGCTGGGGCTGGGGCTCAGGCTCGGGCTAGGGTTGGGGCTGGGGCTCGGGCTGCGGCTAGGGCTGCGGTTGGGGTTGGGGCTCGGGCTCGGGCTGCGGTTAGCGTTAGGGCTGGGGCTCGGGCTGGGGCTGGGCAGGGGGTTGCTGTTGGGGTTGGGGTTGGGGTTAGGGTTAGGATTGGGGTTGGGGTTTTGGATTTCAGGGTCTAAATTAATTTCCATTCTAATTAGCATTAAGCTCGTTAATTGAAATGTTGATGATGATCATAAGAGGAAAATGTGTCTAGTTTGAGAAGGTGTTGGAAACTGGACTAATAATGTGGGTAAAGCCCAGTTTAATTAATAATTTTATTTGTCATTCTCAAATTTTCTTGGAAACGGAGACTGTTTTGTGGAACTTTTAGCCGTTGGGCATGTTGGGGTTTTGTTTTTGGAGTCATGGGACCTGGCATTTGGTAGGTATCCAAAGACCTCGTATCTGATTTTGGATATTTTTGATTGATTTAAACTATGGGTTTGAGTAGTCCCTTAATTTGATCTGGTTGGGGTTTGAGTATGCAAAGGATTTGTAGTCTGGTGGAAATTTTGAGGGTGTTTTCGGTTGAATATGTTTGCTAATTGCATAAGATGCTCATAAGATTCTGGATTTTGAGGATGGGCCGTTGTAATTGGAAATGCTTAGAATTGTAGGACCTTCTTTGTTTTACCTATATATAATTGCAAAAAAAAAAGACACATTTCTGATTTGAAGAAAAGGAAGGGCAAGATAGGGATTTAGTTATGGATTTTACTTGGGTGTCTTCTCTTTTAATACATGTCTATCTTTACAAGAATATCGTGTCACATATTCGGTTTTAGCATCTGTACGCAACTGCTTTGATTATCATCATGTTATTAACATCTTTAATTTCTATCCTTTTTCTAATATGTTTCATAGTTAATATAATAATCCTTTGTCTATATTTGTTAACAGTGGCCTTTCTTTTGGATGAACATGTTTTTTGATGCATGTTTCAGTCATGTGAATTCATATGTTGCGTATAACGCTTTATGATATCAGTATCCTACATTTGTAGTTTTAATTGTTGATTGTTATAGATGAATACCATTGCAATAATAGTTTTTGGTAGATGAATGCCATTGCAATGTAGGATGATCAGTTCTATCAATCTTGATCTCAATGGTTTAAAATCATGTTACACATACAATACGAATGCACAACAAACGCATCATTAGAGAGTGGTTCGAGATGTTCAAGTTAAAACCAATATATGATACTCGATGATAATATGAAACCTTCATATTCTCATCGATACTCATATATGAAACTAAAAGCGCCACTTAGTCCCCGTCTATCGGTTAACATACGTGCGATGTTCGTCGTGACATAGAACTATACGAAGGTTGTTAAATATCGGACGGTATAGCTCGATGCTAACAACCGTCGTATAGTCTACGCGACGAGAAAATTCAATCGTATGGTAACCCATAGATTTGTGCCGTGTGGACAAGTTAAGAATGTATAAAGCAAACGCCTTCATTCACTTGTGTTTTCATCCGTTTCGAGATATTTCGTTGGTACCTTTCCGCTGGTTCTCTGTGTACAAAGATAGATTAGATGTTCATTTCAACGTTGTTTCACAGCTTTGAAATGATTATCTATTCTATTACAGTGTACTCGGAGAACAGCGGGGAGGTGCTGCCGAAATTTACTCGAAACGGTTGAAAGCACAAGTGATGGGTGTTCGCTCTATACATTCTTAATGGGATAGAAGCCTACCCCCGACAGCCGGAACACACACATACAACAAGAATACACAACAAACGCATAATTAGAGAGTGATTCGAGATGTTCAAGTTAAAACCAATATATGATACTCGATGATAATATGAAACCTTCATATTCTCATCGATACTCATATATGAAACTAAAAGCGCCACTTAGTCCCCGTCTATCGGTTAACATACGTGCGATATTCGTCGTGACATAGAACTATACGAAGGTTGTTAAATATCGGATGGTATAGATCGATACTAACAACCATCGTATAGTCTACACGACGAGAAAATTCAATCGTATGGTAACCCATAAATTTGTCCCGTGTGGACAAGTTAAGAATGTATAAAGCAAACGCCTTCATTCACTTGTGTTTTCATCCGTTTCGAGATATTTCGTTGGTACCTTTCCGCTGGTTCTCCGTGTACAAAGATAGATTAGATGTTCATTTCAACGTTGTTTCACAGCTTTGAAATGATTATCTATTCTATTACAGTGTACTCGGAGAACAGCGGAGAGGTGCTGCCGAAATTTACTCGAAACGGTTGAAAGCACAAGTGATGGGTGTTCGCTCTATACATTCTTAATGGGATATAAGCCTACCCCCGACAGCCGGAACACACACATACAACAAGAATACACAACACACGCATAATTAGAGAGTGATTCGAGATGTTCAAGTTAAAACCAATATATGATCTCGATGATAATATGAAACCTTCATATTCTCATCGATACTCATATATGAAACTAAAAGCGCCACTTAGTTCCCGTCTATCGGTTAACATACGTGCGATAATTTATTCTTTTCAACGACAAACGCACACACAAAGCATATACACGGATTTTCTCCTTTGTCAGTAACTATCCCGTTCTTATATTTCTCAATATAGTCAGCATAACCTACAATTTATATGTTATACAGTCTAACATGGCCCATGAGTACGTCAGAGTTAAGGACTGGATGTATGTGGATTGGCAACAACGTATGCAACCTAAGTTTGTCGCAGGAGTTGCTGCTTTCCTTGAATTTGCACGCGCACATAATAAGATCATAATAGAGAAGATTCTCTGTCCGTGCGATAGATGTGGCAATAAGTACTGGCAGAAGGTAGAATTGGCAGAGCTTTATATTGTAAAATATGGGTTTACTAGACTTTATACAACTTGGAAATATCACGGGGAAGGAGAAGAATGCAGTACTGTGGCAGAAGAAGAAGGAGAACACGATAATGCGGCAGGAGAAGAAGAAGAATTCGGTAATGCGGCAGAAGGAGAAGACGGTAATTTATTTCCACCAGAAGAAATGGAGGATATGGTAGAGGCTGCCCTAGGTGAATCTATTCATACCGAAGATGACATTACTTCCGGTCAAGGACCGTGTGCGGATAAATATGAAAATTTCATGAATGATGCTAGGAAACCAATTTATGAGAATGCGAAGTATTCCACCCTCTCATGGTTCATCCAGCTTTTCCAGATTAAGTGCCTAAATGGATGGAGCAACAAGTCATTCACAATGCTTCTTTCGTTCTTGAAAGATTCTATGCCTCCGGGAAATAACGAGCCCGACAGCTGGTACGGAGCTCAGAAGATGATGTCTGATTTGGGTCTAAAGTGCGAGAAGATTCAGGCATGTCCTAAAAATTGCGTGTTGTACCGGAAAGAGAATTCAGATTTGAAAGAGTGTCCAACATGCGGAGAGGCCAGGTATAAGCCGAAAGATTTTGATAAGAAGCCTGATATACCTGTCAAGATAGCACGATACTTTCCCATAACACAGAGGCTACAGAGGCTATTCAGGTGCAAGAAAATAGCCGAGGCAATGATTTGGCATCATCGTGCTCCTCCAAGTGAAGATAGAAAAATGAGCCATCCAAGAGATTCACCGGCATGGAAGGATTTCGATAGGAGGCACGCAATATTCAGTAGTGATCCTCGCAATGTCCGGCTCGGACTGGCTACTGATGGCTTCTGCCCATTCAACTATATGGCTGGAAGTCACAGCACATGGCCCGTTGTAATGATAATTTATAATCTGTCGCCTTGGTTGGTTATGGACCAATCATACTTTATGATGCCTCTTCTTATCGACGGACCAAACTCACCGGGGAACAATATTGACGTCTATCTCCGACCTCTGATCGAGGAGTTGAAATCTTTGTTCATTGATGGTGTAGAGACATATGATGCAAACACAAATACAACCTTCATACTGCGTGCGGCTCTAATGTGGACAATTAATGACTTTCCTGCGTATGGAATGCTATCAGGTTGGTCCGTACATGGTCACAAAGCATGTCCTCATTGCCATGAACACACAACATCGAAATTCTTGAATTTTAGAGGGAAGGTTTGTTATTGCGGCCATCGACGTTTCCTGCCTCCAGACCATACATATAGGTTAGACACGGTTCACTTTGATGGTCATCAAGAGCTTCTTGGACCTCCATCCCCATTATCCGGAGAGGACGTGACTGCTAAATGGGATGGTTACAATATTGTGACCTTCGGGATGGATCCGACGAAACAGGTCAAACCACCATTTTGGAACAAGTTAAGCATTTTCTTCGAGCTTCCGTACTGGTCTACAAATTTAGTGCGTTATTGTCTGGACGTCATGCATATAGAGGAGGGAGTATCAGAGCACATACTTAACTTGCTTCTTAGTAAAGATGGGAAATCGAAAGACAAGCTGAATGCTCGGATGGATCTACAAGAGTGGGGAATAAGACGTGAATTGCACCCTAGACCGGTAGCGGGTAAACCGGGCAAGTTTGTACTTCCCAATGCCGCTTATCATATGTCACAACCGGAGAAGAAAAGATTCCTGCAGGTGTTGCATGATTTGAAAGTTCCCATAGGTTTCTCAGGATCATTCAGCAAGAAAATAAAAATTGTGAAGGGCAAAATTGATGGGCTGAAAAGTCATGATCACCATGTTATCGTGGAGCACCTTCTTCTATTAGCCCTTAGGACTTCTCTCCCCGAATCGGTTGGTCTAGTAATCAACGACCTATGTTGTTTTTTCAGGGAGTTGTGTGCTAAAACAGTGGAGGTTGTGACGCTGGATAAACTAGAAAATTATATTGCGTTGATACTTTGCAAGTTTGAGCGTATTTTCCCACCGTCATTCTTCGATATCATAATACACTTGACGGTTCATCTTGCAACTGAGGCGAAATTAGCCGGACCGGTACAATATCGATGGATGTATCCCGTCGAGAGGTACGTGTAATTTTTCGTTTTGCGCAATTTATAAATTTATTGTTGTCCTGTATGCCCGTATTTATATATTCAACATATTTTCATTAGGTACCTCTACACTCTTAAGAAGTATATACGCAATAAAAATCGACCAGAGGGTTCTATCATGCAAGGTTATCTTCTTGATGAAGAAACTACATTTTGTTCCCGCTATCTGGACGAGAACATTGAGACAAGACTTAACCGGCCACGAAGAATTCAAGACGGGCCATATGGTAAAGCCGAGTATAAGAGGGTAGACAGTATGTTTATCAACAAGATATACCGGTTTATCTTGCTTAATTGCGCATGTCTTGAACAAATTAGAGAGTAAGTTTTTTTGGATTAATTGTTATATCTGTGTTTGTGTGTATGAAATGATATAATATTAATGTCATCATTATTTATCGAAAACAGAATTCATTTTAAAGAGGTATGTGAGGGGCATCCTGATTGGAACGAAAAACGATTGGAAAAATATCATCAGGATAATTTTTGTGATTGGGTCACAGATCATGTAAGTTATTCGAATAACATTTTATTGCTATCAGTTTTAATCTAAACTTGTATCGTTATGTATTTGTCGTAAAATTTGTTTTGTTAGATCCACAATCCGAACTTGTTTGCATCATTTGAGAGTGATTCAAGATATTTAGCTCAATTTCCTAGTATGGAGGTTGCATATTACAAAGGATTTGGTGTCTTTGGATACAAATTCGAAGTTAAGGATATAGAAACATCTAGAACCACTCAGAATAGTGGGATTGCGACGGTAGGATCGGACGGTGTGATTTATTATGAGTACTTAAATTGTATACTCGGCATCCACTATCCCGGACGATCAGAACCCTTTTATATATTCCACTGTACTTGGTACGATACGCAAACCGATACGGACAAGTGGAGAAGCAATCTTGGGATTTGGAAAGATGAATATGGATTGACCAGTGTGAACACACTTCGATTTTACGGTCAGGAAGATCCGTTTATCTTTCCGAACCAAGCGTTCCAAGTATACTTCTCACAGTGTTTGAAGCATCCGGGATGGAGTGTTATATGTCGATGGAAACCCAGAGATGTCTACGATGTCCCAGAATTCGAGGACAGCGATGAGGACGAAGAAGAGAGAAGGCTTAAAGTGCTCCGACCGTCTGTTTCGAAGGACGGGTTGTCTTCGACCGATCATGAAGTTACGTGGGTTAGAAATGACATCGACGATGAAATCCAAGTAGATATGTATAATGCGCCCACGAAACGAAAAAGGTTATCAGTAATGTTATATTATTACTTCACATTTTACGCTCTATACATATATAGTCAATACTTTTAATGATTGTCTAATGCGTCCACGAACCGTTTATCTAGATTTGATGACGATGTCGGGAGCAGCGAGGGGCGGCAGGAGCTCCAGCCACGGCACAGGCAGAGGCAGAGCGGTTCTGCCGCCCGGAGAGCTGCGTAGGGAGCTTCAGAGGGCCGGTCTTGCACCCAGATCGGAGACCCCTTCGGATGCCTCCTTCCATATGGATTTTGCCACACCTCCAGGTATACTGCACGCATATCCATTTTGAATGTAATATTACAGATATTCATGCCTGTTTATGTCAAAATTACTTATATTGTCAATGTTTGATTGTCTAGTTGTTGGTGATGCGTCCACATCTGGGACAGAGGCCACTCCCGCTCCTCCAGGTATGTTTATATATCATATAGTGCATGTATATTGATTTAGAATGCTATATTATAAATACACACACATTCCTTTTGCTCTTACTTAGCAATTTTTATTATTGTCTAGCAGTAGGTGGTGACACCACCGCACCTGCGGGTATGTTTATATATCCTATAGTGCATGCATATTGATTTAGAACGTTATATTATTGATCTACACATTCTTTTTGCAATTACTTATATAATCTATTTTTAATTGTCTAATTATAGGTGGTGCGTCCACATCTTCCGCAGGGGCCACTCCTGCCGCTTCCATACCCTCCGCATCTTCTGCAGGTTAGTATGAATAAATATAAAATATTTATTCATTTTACATATGCTCTATAGAATAAATATGAACTTCATGGAAATTTAGCGTCAATGTTTATTTTCTAGTCGGAGGGGATGCGTCCGCATCCGGAACCCCGGTTGTTCTTCACCGGAGGAACTATCGTCCCGCTCGTGCTGCTGCCCGGGCCCAGGCTCGTGCGATAGTCACCGGAGGTATATATCACACATCAATTTTCGTTTAAGCTTGATTTCTTAATACAACTTTGTCTTAATATTGATTGTCTTGATATTTCGTGCAGACGCAGGGCCTCCCCATCCCCAGAGGGGGACTCGAGGCCCGAATCAGTCCCATAGGCTGAGGCCTGACAGAGCTAGGGGGGAGGCAGTATTCCCTCTCTTTTTTACCCTTGACTATCGCTATACCGGTCCTCATGCCAAGAGGTTCGGCCGGTATATGGGGGACGAGAGCCGGCTCGTGAAGAACTATCCACTTCACGTTAAGTGGGGCGAGCAGCACCGGCGCTCATTCGCCCTCTTCTTTGATCAGGCTCGGGTACGTATTAATATATATTTTCATTTGATTTATCCAATATATTTATTATTAACACTTGCAATCTAATAATAATGTTTTTTTTGTATTTTCAGTCGGATTACGATTTTCAGCCTGTACCCGATCCTGATCATCCTGGGAGGGTGCTCGACCTTCATGCTCTGTACAATGGCCTGATGAAGAACATGCAGACCAAGGTCCGATACAACAGGAATGAGCTGAAGGCCGACTGCTACTCCCTGTGGATGGCGACCCCCGAGGCAAAGAGAGCGGCCCTCCTATCTACTCCGGCGTTTGCGAGAGTCGACGTAGAGACATGGCCTCTATTGTGCGAATATTTCGACTCCCAACGCAAACATGTATGTATTTTAAATGTAATTCATTGTTTAGAATATAATTTATTTTTTTGTGTTCCTTAATTAGAAAACTAAATGTTAATGCGTTGTGCAGAAACCGGCCGCTCAGAATACAGAGAACAGGAAGTCGGCGAAAAGGGGTCGCCCCACTTACACAGGTGGCTCTAGGAATATTACTCGAGCCATGCAGTTATCGGTAAATTACAATAGACTGACCTTTGTGATATTCTGCAATATTAAGAGTTATTTTCTAATATTTCTAATATTAAGAGTTATTTTCTAATATTGCAGACAGCTCAGACCATGGCGCAAGGTGGTACACCGAGTGTGTTGTCCGCATATCTTGCCGTTCACGGCACCTCGACAGATCCCGCCACGGGCGAGCTTCGATATCCCGACGTCGCTACCCAGGAGTATTGCGTAAGTGTTAATATTTATTCTACCCATATTTGAAATTTTAGTTTTGGAATGTTCAAATTTAAATTTTATACTTATAATTTACTGCTTAATGTGGGTGTAGGAGCGGGTGGTTGAGCAGGCCGAGGCATCGGGGATCGATTTTACCGGACAGAGCGATCCGAGGCTGCTGACCCCAGTCCTAGACGCCGCACACGGAGGTTGGGAGAGAGGCCGGGGACTGGGCCCTAGTAGGGCCCATATGAGATTGGACTCCACCCCGGCGGTTACTTCCTCCGTCTCCAGTGAGCGACGTGTCCAGCAGGAACTGGAGAGCTTGAGGGCCACCGTTCAGGAGTTGAAGGAGATACTGGTATGTATACTACTTTATAATAAAATATCATGTCATATTATAGATATCAACATATCCATAATTAGTACGTAGCCTGAGCTTATTTGATTGTAGACTTAGGTTTGATTAATCATACATATATATTTAATTAAAATAAACAACGGTTTTCCAAACTAGATATCCAAATGGGGTTTCGAAATAACTTGATAATGATACGAATTCGAATAATACACAGTTCTTACACGCTTATTACACACGTTAGGTCCAGACGCGACATGGTACATTGGCCGAGCCTCCACATGCATCTTTTTCGGCTGCGGCTCCGCAAGCCACTACATCGGCTGCGGTTCCACAGACAGCTCCTATAGCTCCACCGCCCGCTCAGACTCCCGCAGCCGCGGCTCCGCAAGATACTACCTCAACGGCGGCTGCGCAGAACACATCGCCAGCTCCACAGACTGCTCAGACCCCCGCACGCGCCGAATTGCATGGTTTATTGACCGAGGAGCAGGCGCGCCAGATTCTAGCGTTTATCAGAGGTGGAGCTGGACCGAGCTAGGGTAGCTTTTTGATTCTTATTTTTTGAAACATGTATTTATTTATATGATACATATTGTACTACATTTTGAAACGATATTGATATTGATATTGGTTTATATTTATATCATATTCAGTTTTTTGGTTTCTTTTGTATATTATATGCGTGAGATGTGATTATGAATACTGCGATATTTGTTATGTGATGATTAATTTTATATTTGATTGATGTATATATTATTGTGCACAGGGCGAGAAAGAACCAGACAACCCTTTCGTAAAAAAAAAACAGATAATATGTACCTACGGATTAATCCGTAGGTACATATGTTGCCCCTACGGATTCAACCGTAGGGGCAAAATATCAGCATTAACTGATATTTTTCCCCCTGATCTCAGTATCATGGGGTTGGGAGTGCCTCTACGGATAAGTATCAGGGGGTTGGGAGTGCCCCTACGGATATATCCGTAGAGGCAAACAAAAGCCCCTACGGAGTTATCCGTAGGGGCAAAATATCAGGATTTCTGATATTTTGCCCCTACAGATATGTACCTACGCATGTATCCGTAGGGGCTATGACTTAGACCTACGGATTCATCCGTAGGTACAAGTAATATATTTTAAAAAACCGTAAATAAAATAATGTTTTTGCCCCTACGGACTACTCCGTAGGGGATAAAGGACCTACAGAGAAATCCGTAGGGGCAGGTTTTTATCCGTAGGGGCAAGTTCAGGGCTTCAACTTGCACCTACGGTGTTTGCACCTACAGGTTATTTTCTTGCCCCTACGGACATATCCGTAGGGGCAATGGTTTGCCCCTACGGGTTAATCCGTAGGGGCAACCCCTATTTGTAGTAGTGACACACATGTGCATGTTAGCTAGGGTTAGGTTTAGGGTTAAAACCATATTTAGATAACCATGGTGGACTAACCCATTTAATTAGGTTAATATGAATTAATTAAGTGTATTAGTCTTTTTGTTTAAATTAGCTTTGTGTTTTGGGTTGACTTGGGTTAGAGAGAGAGAGAGAGCATGATGTTATGAGCCATGCTTGATCATCATGATGAGAGAGAGAGAGGGGTTGACTCTCATTTCTTTTCTTTTGTTTCAAATCAATTATTTTCTCTCATTTCTCTTTCTCACATCTCTCTCTCCCTCTCACTTACACACACACACAACAACCATCAGCAGCAGCAGCAGCTGAAGCAACAGAAGTAACAACAAGCAGCAAGCAGCAGCAGCAGCAGCATCAGCAATAGCAGCAGCATTTGCAACAGCAACAACAACAGCAGCAACAGCAGCAGCTGCAGCAAGAGCTCACCCCCTTCTCCTTCTTCTTCTTCTCCTTCTTCTTGCACCGTAGAACCACTAGAGGTATAATTTCTTAAACTTAACTTCTTTTTTTGCTAGAATATGATTATTTAAGCTAAAATGAGTGTTTAATGTGATTTTAGTGCTAGAATTGTAATTTAAGTGAAGATTTGGCCAAGTGAGGATTTTTATGGTTAATGTAGCTTAACTGAGTGTTTATAAGGCCATTTAAACCAAGTTTTGCTCCAGATTTCATTAAAATACCATAGAATTTCAAATTAGTGTAATTTAACGTTTTAATGTAGACTTTTAGCTATTTTAAGATCTGCTGTTGACCCGAGTGCTTCAGGTAAAATCTGAGTTAACTGGGGCATGCTCACTAGACCTAGATCACACACACAGAGCACGAGACCCCCTACCCACTATTTGGCCGCAAATTTATTCATTCTGGCCGCAATTTGTGGCCGGATGATGGTCTTTTGTGTTGGGGTTGGATCTGTAGGAGTCTGCTGTATATTTAAGGGTTTTGGTATATACAACTTTTTATATTTTCACTCGAGTCAAAATCTGGAACTTAAAACCCTTTTTCAATACTTTTTAACTCATGTGACACGTGCGTTTTGTGTGTTGGGTTCGTTGTTCACTGCGCGACACAGCGAGTCGGGGTGGTTTCTGGTGAGGTTACACACGTTTTGACGTATCGAGTGTACGCGCGTTTAGTTTCCAACGTGAGTTTTCTCTTTGATCGTGATATCGCATTTTTGGCAGGATTTAGCCTTATGTGCATTGTTTGTGTATTTCTAGGGATGATCGCGGAGACATCGGACGCGGCGCGGAAGGGAAAAGCGGTGGTTGGACCCGGCTAACACGAGATCACGGGTGAGTAGATGTAACATCTACGGGGGACAATCGTTTGGATGGCGCAAGACGCCCGATAGTTTGGAAAATTTAAAAGACTTCTAGTGGTACTAGTAATTATGAGTATAATGCTTACTTAAACATCTTGCTGCATTCATGATCATATACATTTACATACATGTGCGAACTCATTTCATAGGACACTTGCACTATTGCCAGGGTTTTATGCAGCACGGGCACTATTCATGCGGACACACACGCCTTGGTAATTGCTATGCCACAACACTAGATACCTTGTATAACCTGAAATCTAGAACAATTTCACCATATATGATGTTTAAATCTGTGCTAATGCATTTAAATTCCTCAGGATGAACATGTAGGATCGCTATTCATATGCATGTACCTCATTACATCATTCGTTCATGCCTAGCCTATTAGTCATACATTGCAGTTCGACTTGTTGATACTATAGGCATCCATTATCATTGACATGTGCACTTATGATGATTTTCTTGAGGATTTCAGCACCTGAGATTTATGAGATTTTAGGGAAAAGCCGCAAAGATTTAATAAACTTGATATTATTTTTTAAACACTGAAAGTTGCGGTTTTTCTTGTGATATGATACATGTGTCGTCCACCATGAGTTTTCAGTTGGTTTTCGAGACCTGTTTCGAGGAGTTGGATGAACCGTCTCGGGTACATGGTGGGCCCGGTAAGATATCCCGGGGCAAGAAGATTGAGATGTAGACGATGAGTCTGGCAGGGGCAGACTACCTACCGGTGATTGTTGGCGCGGCGGATATCCAGAGGATACCGACCGTGGCCGTGAGATGTTGAGATATTGATACTTTGAGATGGGTTAGCCGGACGGCTGGGGCCTGAGATACTGCGATATGGATACATGAGGTTTGAGATAGTTGTTTGAGGTGTCGATACTGGACACGGATTTCTGTTGATTCTGTTGATATTTCAAAAGAGTTTTCTAAGAAGAAAATAATGATTTTCTTATATCAACATATTCAGATCATGAGTTGAAATTGATTCATATTGCATACATACCTGCTAGTACATCATGCCAGATTAGTATTGTAAATCGATCCATATTGCTTACATATCTGCTAGTATATCATGCCATATCAGTATTGTTGATGTTATGACACTTGCGTGCATGTTTACGATAGCCTCTATAGATATTATTTATTACTCACGAGTTGGCAACTTTCCCCCGTTGTGCCACAGCCTTTTTGCACGTCCGCTCCGTCGGCACAGTAGCGGCGGACGCACTTACTCCTTTTGCTCCTTTTGCCTAGACTTGAGGTTTTTGCTCGTAAGTGGGTTGTGATATCATTTTGTTCCACCTTATATATTCATTGTATCTAGAGTACTCTATCTATTGTACCTGCTACTTGTATTGATGTATATTGACCTAGAGACGAGACAGTGAGATTTGTGGACTTTTATATTATTTCTCTGGGTCGACCTCACTTGAGACGACATGATGCTTATTACTTGTGCCTTTTATACTTATTTTGCACATTACTGATTTATATTGCGTGAGATTTGAGTCCGTTTCGGTGAAGAGCTAACTCCCGTTTGGGGATGCCTTATTTCATGTTATATGTATATTCCTGTTTTGTACCCGTTGGGGGTCAGTATTTACAAAGGAGACTCTGCCGAAATTTTTTGGAAAAATAGATGTTGCCTTTAAAAAGCTTGATGTGACTTATTTGATTAAAATCACTTTCAATAAACTGGTCTTTCCTTCACTCTATTTCTTAATTGGGTTTTGATTTCTGGGTTTTGGCTTACTTAGATTGCGTACGCCCTGAGACGTTTCGTAATTTAAGTGCCAGTCGCGTACCGTACCTTTCGGGTCGTGACACATGGTCCTCTATCTAGGCGAAAACTTCTTCATATTGGGCTTCACTAAAACCCTGGTGAAAGAAATGAATGACGTCGAGGGGAACAATATCCCTGATAGGGATCATTTCTGGTTGAGAAGAACCGACAGACTCGATGTTCGACATGAGTCCCTATGAAAATAATTAAGGAAGGGAGGAAGGTGCTTCCTAAATTTATAGGGAAAAGAAGCATTAAAAGAGAGCTGAAAACAAGGGATTCTATGCAAAGGAGATTTCCAAATACGTTGACCAAGAGGACCTCGGTCCCCCCCTAAGCGGATATCCCTAGCGGGCATCTCAAAACGAACATCCTTGCTTAGAGGTGCCCGCCTAAGCAAGCGATGCCCCGCTCAGCAGTGCTCGCCCCCACTAAGGCGGTTGATACTCAATGAAAAGACCCACCGCCGAAATAAGTACAAGGAGGACGCTACAGTAGAAGTAACCCTAAGGCCCTAAATTATGCATCCATAAGTACAAGAAAAGTAGAGTACTCATGATTACAAGTACTCTGTATAGACAAACCTCATGGAAAATGAAAAAGAGTTCCGACCAAGTCCAAAAAATTTCAAGATTCTTAAGTTCCAAATCAAGAAGAAACTTGTCAAGGGTTATGTACAATTTCCCATAATATTCAAGAACAAAGTGAGAACTTGAAAGCAGGTCTCGCTTACATCTCCAACCCTTTTTTTTGGCTCGAAATGGACCACTTAGAAAACTTAACCAGGCTTTTTTCTAATAAAAAGTGTATTCTTCGCGGCCGGGATTCGACGAAACTTCGTGTCCCTTTCTATAGAATTGACCCACTTCTTCATGGTATGAAAAATAGACCGAAAAGTATACTTTCCAAGAAATAAGTCTCAAAGCGACGAAGTTTCATAAAGCCATAAAGCGGGTTCATGCAGCAGAAATTCTGAAAATGGCTAAGGACAGAACTAAATCTCGAGAAAAGGGAAAACCCCATTCTCCGCATAAGGAACTCTTCACATACGGAACCGAAACAAGGACTAAAATCAACACGAAGCACAAAGAAGAAGCATAAATGAACTAAAATCGGTGATAAAACCAAATAAAATGCCATTAAAAAGCCGGCGGATACCCAAAACGAGGGATCTGCTCCTAAAAGGTGATGGCGGATACCCAAAATAAGATATCCGATCCCCATAAGATGGCGGAGGATACCCTAGTAAAGGGTATCCACCCATGTTCCCCGTATGCTTTGATTGGGCTATTTTACTCCAAAACTTGAGTTTACGAGTAAATGGCTGCACCCACTATTGTACAATGTAAAAGAAATCTGCAATTGTATGAGAAAGTGTTGTAATACAAAAGTTCTTCAATAAACTTGAATTTATCTGTTTTTCTTACAAGTATTCATTTCACCTCTCCCCTCCCTATGATGTGATTCAAACTATCATATAAGGAGTCCCTGTCCTGGTTTGACCTGCGACGTATAGGGAGTAATTAATAGTAAGTGCTTGCGTTTACCAGAAGTTTCGATCCTCTGAATCTTCTGGTTAAAACCAAAACCCTAATAAGGAAAACCACTACCCTCATTATCTTGCTTTTGTTTCGGCGTCCCGACCAACATCAGACGGATTTAAAAAAAAGGTGAACAATTGCAAATAACTATCTTAGGACCTTAAAAACCCGTTAAATCTTGACCACAATGCCCCTAACTTACGTTTGACCCTACCCTACTCATTTTTACTCTTGAGTAAATTCCAAAATGGGGGAAATCCTTCCCCATTATTTTTACCTTACCCCATTAGCTTTTCCCTCGTTTTGCACTTTCTGGTAAATTCCACAAAAGGAAAAATCCCTCGTTTCTCCAACTCCAGCAATGACGAAACACAAGATAGACAAATATGATCAATAGGAAGAACAGTTCTTTCTTCTATGGATATGGATTTATTGAGAGGGAAAAATTTTCTAAAAATGAGACTTGCAAGCATGTCTTCCACTAATTACAATAGCTGAATCTTGATCATACACATTTTCTATATTTTTCCACTAAAAACTCTTAAGAAAAATACAAAATTAAATTTCTTTCATTTCCCCAACCACAAACCTTAGAAAAAAGCCAAAAAATAAAAGAAAAAACCAAACTTTGAAATGCTCTCTTCCTAACTTCCATCAACATCCTCTCCCCTTGTTCACTTAGCTTGACTATGTTGATATGAAGATCTTCCAACAAACCCCTTAAATCTCTCTTATTGAGAATTGTAGCTTCATCACTAACCTCATTATGAACCCAATGAGAGATCCTGCAATTTCTTTGTAGCTAAAACCCACAATCCCGAAATCTTCGACTTCGATTAGCAACGGTGTTAGGTCTACCCATGGCCGTTGGTTACCCGCAACCACAAAGCACTCCATGACAGTTTGAAGAAAATGATGACATTATTTTGTCATAGAAGAAAAAGAAAGGGAAAAGAGAGAACAAATAAAAAAAGAAAGGAACAGAGCCTATTTAAATCAGTATTTTGGGGGGAAATGGAAAGAACAGGTAATTATTTGATGACATGGCAACTTAAGTTTTGTAAAAATCCGATAACGTCAAGGAGGTATGTTTATGCAGTTGGGGATGATAGTTCGATTTAGTTTTCTCTAATAAAATTAGTTAAAGGTATTTATCGCAAAAAAAACATGGTAGTTGAAGGTATTTATCGCCAAAAAAAAAAATGATAGTTGGAGGTATTTTTATACAGTTTACCCTATACTTTACTTAGTTTTATTATTTTCTCGGATTCTGCAATTATTATCATATACTATCTTTGTTTCATAATATTAGTCTTTTTTTCTCTTTGGCACCTTGCATACTTAGAAGATTTTAACTTTATTAAATACCTAGAAAAAGAACTAAATACCCATTGCCAAAGAAAATGAACTAATTTTTCCTCTCTAAACATAAGTAAAATTCTTTGTTTTTCTTCTCAAACACTAACTCATCCCAAATTCGTGTTAGAACACTTAAATTCCAAAAAAAAAAGGTGAATGAGATTGAGGAGAAATAGAAACAAGAAGGAAAGAAGACTTAGAGATTGAAATCTTAGTTTTAAATCGGCAAAAAATGATAATTAAAAATTGAATGAAATTAGAATAATATAGGTCACATGGATGACCCATTAGCTATTTGCCCTTGTCTCTTCTCTACATTTAACATAGTCAAACCATACAGTATTAAGGAAGTAACAGAATAAAACCACATAGAGTTATATGCTATGGAAAAAGCTCACGTAGGTCATTAAGAAAATGGGCAAACTAGAGGGGTGTTTTCATGAAATAAGCCATTTAAAAATCTTAGAAATCATAGATGTGCAATCCCTAATGTAACCCTTCAATACAACAACAACAAATGAGTCTTTTATCCCAAGCATATGAGGTAGGCTATATGAACCAACATGAGAATCACGCAGGGTCCAACACATGAATCCTCCGCCTCCACTCACTCCTATCGAAAAGTATACTTTCATCGAGTCCTTTGGCACCCATATCGTTTCGTATCACCTCCATCCATATTTTCTTCGGTCTTCCTTTTGCCTTTTTACCATTGCCTATATCTAGAGTATCTATTCGTCAAACCGGTACTTCCATAGATCTGTGTCGCACATGACAAAACCATCTTAGCCGGTTTTCCCGCATCTTCTCCTCCACAGGTGCTACACCAACTTTTGCACGAATATCCTCATTTCGCACCTTATCTTTTCTAGTGTTACCACACATCCAACGAAGCATGCGCATCTCCGCTACGTGCATCTTCTGTGTATGATGCTTCTTAGGAGCCCAGCATTCTGTACCATATAATAAGGCAGGCCGAATAGCGTTCCGATAAAACTTCCCTTTCAATTTTAACGGAAAGTTACGATCACACAAAATCTCTGTTGCACTCCTTCATTTCAACCAACCAGTTTGGATTCTTTGATTAACATCACTATCGATCTCCCCATTCTTTTGGATGATGGAACCTAGATATCTAAACTGGTCGCTCAGTGATATCTCTTGCCCTTCCAATGTTATACCAATATAATGTAACCCTTCAATAATTTCCTAAAACTTCAAAAAACATAAGGAAAATCATTAACTTCATTAATATATGGGGATAGATTTGGAGTTCCCTATTTAAAGTGCATTGGGTTAAAGAAGTATGAAGGAAACGTGTTTTTTGAAACTCCAAAAAGATAAGTAATAAAAAGCGCAAGGAAAAAAGATAGTATTGTGAAAGGGAGGTAGTACGAAAACTCTGCAGCTAATGGTCTTAGACAAGTAATTAAAAGGATATTATGCCCTAAATGCAAAAACAAAGTAGTTTCCTGAAATTTAGCCTTGGTTCTACATTTGGGCCAAATAAGGAGAAAAATACATTAACATAATTATATACCACATATATAGTAAATTTAGATGAATAATCAGAATTACAAGTTATTCTTCTCAAACCCAAGACAACTTAATACATAAGGACCATTGTTTCTATTGAGGTGTAGGAACATCAGGAGTTTGAAGATTAGGGTTGCATCCATCAAAGCAAAGAGAGGAGCACATCTCCAAGTTGTACCCGTTTGAGCATCGATCGATGCAGGCCGATACGCAGGCCAGGTCTGCCTCCACTCCTTCTATTCCAGCGGTCGCGGCTTCAGCTACAATTGTCTCGTGGCTCTCGGTCACCTGTGCTGACACCTGCAGCATCACTGTAGACACTAGCATGATCGCAAAAACTATTGCTACTTTCTTGGTGATATTTGCCATCGCTCGATTTTCTTCTTCTTATTATGATTATTAATTTTATTTATTTATTGTTATTTTCTTAATTTGAGGAAATTGGAATCGGAGTTCATTTATAGAGAAGGAGAAGGGATTTGAAAGGTAGGGAGTTGGTTTGGCTCTTGTGGATGTTATGAAATGGCGGGAAGGGAAGGCCTGGCAATTGATTTCTTGGGATATTGCCTTATTTAGGATTTTATTTATGGCTTGTGTTTGATTTATCGCATGGATTTAGGTCGGTAAAAGTTCATCTATGCTGTGGCGCCTTTGCTAATCATATCGGTTGCCGAATGCTTAAGACAGCCTCACTGTTTCAACAAGAGTGTTAAACAGTGTGTGTGAGTTGGTTTTTCTCAAAAGCGCGCATATATATATATATATATATATATATATATATATATATGAGATTAATGGAGGAAAGAGGCAATAGGAGGGGATTTCCTCCTATGGCGTGAAAAAAATACCACCTCCACCATCTTTTCCGACGATCGGCACCCATCATCATCATCGTTATCATCTAAGATGTGCGTACACCAAATTTCATGTGATTCCACAACTTTTTCACCGTTGATTTAGTGGGTTCAAAATTAACGGTTTACCGACAATAGAACTTTTTACATTGCTAAATCAACGGTGAAAAAGTTGTAGAATCACATGAAATTTGGTGTACCCACATCTTAGATGATATCGATGAAGATGAAGGGGGCCGATCGTCGAAAAATTTGGTGGAGGTTGTACTTTTTCCACGCCATAGGAGGAAATTTCCTCCTATGGCATCTTTTCTTCATTATTCTCTCTATATATATAGATAGATAAAAGCTGTTGTAAGTTGCAAGTCGGATTGATACGGACCTAAATGTTTTTGAAATGATTCAGACCAAGATGTTAGAAAGCTAGAAAAGGCGTAGACCTTTTTATACGATGGTTAAGTGTAATATGTTAATGTTTCTAACCTCAAGATATTATCAAAAAAACAGCCATCTTTCTTGCTGACATGACCTAAATCACGCCAAGATATTACCTTCAGTTGATCTGCTGACGGCGGCGATGGACGGCTGAGATTGAATCTCGAGGTAGGTTCCTGAAGCGTGTGGATCTCAATAGGGTTGAGGTTGTTGTTGCCGAGCTACCTGCAAGGAAGTTCCGGGGTGGTTGTACCACCGAGGACCCTCCGACGGTCAAGTTAGAAAGGAAATCCGAGCAGCGTAACGGCTTAGTGAAGTAAAAATGGCTTACTTGACCGTCTGAAGAAGGGGTTTATATAGCGGTGGCAGCAAGTGCGAGAATCACGCCGGCCGTTACGCTCCCGACGTCACGCCCGCGTGATGAGCGGGATCTCCCATTAATGGCGAGACAGGCTCGTTAATGAGGGATCGTGATAGCGTAGAACGTGGGATGTGGCCGGCGGATATCTCGCGCATGGCGAGATTCGCGGGATGGCGGTTACGCCTATGAGCGGTGAGCGGTCGATGAGACCGAGGAAGATGACCTAGGCAGGAGAGCTCGCGGACGAGCGGGAGAGCCGGGGTATCTTAGTTCTGCGGTAGCCCGGAGACGAGCTGGGAGGCCGAGGAGGCCAATTATGCAGGGGGCTCAGAGGCGAGCCAGCGTTTGTTTGTGGGATGGGCACAGGAGTGGCCTGGTCGGCCACTGTAGGTCCTTTCTTGTGAGCTTTGGGACACGTCATCTGCCACGTGTCATGATCTGGGAGATCACCAATGTCGAGCATCATCATTAGCCCCCCACTCTCGTCCCGACCAGCTGACGGGTCGGGTCGATAATGGTCTGCCGGGTCACCCGAGATGAGCTCCTTTCGAAGATATCGTCGGGGCGTGTTCCTGGGTAATCTATTGTATTTTCTGGATGACGCCAGCGAATCAGGGGTGCGATCTCTGCTTTAAAGAGGGTGCGCCGGATCGTGCGTTCTTCCGCTGAAGCGACAGTCCACGTGTCGGGCGATGGTTGGTTGACACGACGGGCTACAGACCTCTGGCATTTGATGGGATACGGCCAATGCACGTGCGACCGGTGGAGCGATCGTGGCCGTCGAATGCGAGGAGTTGTTTTGGCGGGAGTTGACTGTCGCCGTTGGATGAGGACGCCGACAGCTATAAATAAAAGTGGGGTCCGCTTCATGGCCCATATCTCTTCATATTTTCCTCATTCTGAGTCTTGTTTGCTCGGTGCTCTCCTCTTTAAGTCGGATCTTTGCGTTTTCTTTCCCGAGGACTTCTCTCCACCAGGTTAGATGTCTTCTTTTGAGGAGTCTGTAGATGTCGTCGGGGTAGATTCTAGGGATTCTTCCACTGAGTCGGAGTCTTCCCGGAGAGTTGGGGTCAGGTCCTCTTTCCGGGGTCGCGCGACTGGGGCGGTTCCCAGAGCGGACGTGGCGGACGCCCCTGGTATGCCGTCTTTGGTGAGGTATGAGGACGAGCTTGCCACCGCTCAAGCTCGTTTCCATATCCCTTCCGGTTCTACGCTACGTTTGGCCGAGGAAGGAGAGAGGGCAAATCAGGTACGGGGTAAAGAGATTGCCTTATACCTGGAAGCCTTTTGGGCCAGAATGCGCCAGTCTTTCTCTCCCGAGATTGTTAGAGCGCTAAATTACTTTGGGCTAGCCCCAGGCCAGCTAGTGCCGAACTCCTGGAGGATTCTCCTTGGGTTCTTGGTCCGTTTGAAGTTGTAGATGATCCCCTTCAGTCTGTCCATCCTTGCATCCTCTCTCATTTACAAAGGTCACCCCGGCACTCATGCGGGCGACCTAAGGTGGGTTTACCTCTCCTTTAGGAAACAACGGGGGAGTGCAACCGGGTCAGGAGTCGTCGTCTTGCCTTCTTCCATCCACGATTGGAAGAATAAGTTTTTCTTTGTTGGGCCGCCAGAGGGTGAGGACTGGCCCATGCCCACCCAGTGGTCTAGGGATAGATGCTAGCGGGAAAGTCCGTCCAATGATCCCTACGCGGTGAGAGTGGCAGAGTGGGAGCCCATTCTCCGGGCTGACGTGCTGCTTTCTGAGCGGGCCATTAGTTGGGCTGGGTTCAGCCCTGCCCAGTTCGTCGGTAAGTTAGGAGGTTGCATTTGTTTTCATTTTTGTTTGTGTTACTGATTCCATTTTATTTTGTCTTGTGTAGAACCCATGGACTTGAGCCACCTCCGAGCGGCCATGCGCAAGCCGAAGAAGGGACCGAAGGCTGGAGGTGCCAGCACTTCTCGTCCGACGTCTGTCCCGGTTCCCCCGGCAGCCGTCCCACCCCAGCGTTTGAGTGCAGGCCGTGCCCCAGAGCCCGGCCAGGGGCCGATCCGAAAGCGGGTTCGGTGACAGGAGGCCCAGGCTTCGGAGGTGGAGACCGGCTCTCCGCCGTCATCTCTCAAGAGGTTCCCCCGAACGTTTCCGCGGACCCCAGCCTCCCTGATCTTGGTGGACGAGGGGGATCTCCGCTTTGAGGTGCCCTCGGGGCTCTCCGTCGCTGACAGCTTGCTGTCCGACATGGAGAGGTCGGCCGGGGGCAAGGTCCCTCTGGGGACTCTCAAGGCGCAAATGGAGGCCATCGCCCAAGAGACCGTGCAGGTTAGTGTTCGCACCTGGCTCGATTTTTCACCCATCGTCTCATCATTCGCGAGATTTGGTGCCCCCTTTCATTTCTGACCCCCTTCTGATTTCTTCAGGTGCTCCAGCACGTTGCCCTCGTCGTCCACATGGAGGAAGAGAAAATTGCCCCGGCGATACGAGCCACGGGAGAGCTCTCCTCGCTGGAGGAAAGCTCAAAGGTGGAGCTGGAGGCGGCGATGGTGAGGGTTGCTACCCTGGAGGGCGAGGTGGTAGCCGGGAAGCAGGAAGTGGCGGCCGTGAAGCAGGAGGTTGCCCGGTACCGCGAGGCCGCCCAGGCCGCCGAGGCCAAGCTTCAGGACTCCAAAGTGCTCGTTGACACTATGAAGAAGTCAGCGAGCACCTTCTGGAAGGAGCTGGAGACGGCGGTAGAGGGGACGAAGCGAGGCGATCTCAGAGCAGTGGAGAACTACAAGAAGTCAGAAGATTTTTACACTGTCCTAGCCTCAGCCACTACCGCCATCTGGCATAAGGCCCTCGACGCTGTCAAGGCTCGGATGTCGGAGTTCGCTGACGAAGAGCTCCGAGCCGAATATCCTCACGGGGATGATGAGTAGGGGGAGGACCCCGGGGGCGAAGCCGGGGAAGAGATTCCCGGCGAGGGCGACGCCGAGGATGATATGATGGGCGCTAAGCCCCTAGACGCCGCCCGAGCCATGGTAGATGCTAAGCTTCCTGGGGTTGCGCCTGGCCCTGAGGCCTGAAGCCCTTTGTCTTCTTATTTCTTTTCTTTTGTTGCATCGGGAATTTTGTAGGCCTCTGGGCATTTTGTAAGGCTAGGGAGCCCACAATACCCTTATAAAAGCTTTGAATTTATGAATAAAGACTTTTTGCAGTCGTATTTGCACGCGTATTTTTCTTTGTCAGTAAACACTTGTATTTGCATAATACTGCCTTCGTGTTATGTCAGTTCTTCGTCTAGCGATTACGTGTCGAGTTGAATCCGTTCACTTGCTAAGTGTGCAAAGACCGGTGGGGAGACGATATCTCCATGGCCCCGAAGTCGAGGTGGAGATCGCTCAGACGTAGATAGACTGAATGCCTCATGGTGAGGTCATGTTCCTTAGCATGGAAGGCTCGGAGAGGCATCCTAAGGATGGACCGAGCAGGGTAGCTGCCCGGTGCCTTTAAGCGAGGGCTTCGATCCCTGGCGTTGTAAGGGCCGTACAAGGCCTGCTAGGAATGGACCCAGCAGTGAAGCTGCTCAGTTGCCTCTTGACAAGGGCTAAGATCCCCAGCGTTGTGAGGTAGTGAATTACCAGCCGGGGATAACTTGAGCAGGGTAGCCGCCCGTCTGCCTCTTGGTGAGGGCTTCGATCCTTAGTGCGGGAGGGGCCGTACAAGGCTTTCTAAGGATGGACCGAGCAGTGAAACTGCTCGATTGCCTCTTGGCGAGGGCTTTGATCCCTGGTGTTTTGGGGTAATGAATTACCAGCCAGGAATAACCAAGTAGGTGCGGGCCCGATTGCCTCTTGGTGAGGGCTTTGATCCTTAGCGCGGGAGGGGCCGTAAGGGGCCTACTAAAGACGGGGCCGAGCAGGGTAGTTGCTCGGTGCCTCTTGGCGAGGGCTTTAATCCCTGGTGTGTTGGGGTAGAGGGCTACCGGCCATGGATAACCGAGCAAGGGTGGGCTCGGTTGCCTCTTGCGAGGGCTTTTGATCCTTAGAGCGAGAGGGGCCATAAGGGGCCTACTATGTACGGGGCCAAGAAGGGTAGCTGCTCGGTGCCTCTTGGCGAGGGCTTTGATCCCTGGTGTGTTGCGGTAGGGAGCTACCAGCCAGGGATAATCGAGCAAGGGCAGGCCCAGTTGCCTCTTGCCAGGGCTTTTGATTCTTAAGGACGGGTCAGGCAGGGTTGCTACCCAGTACCTTTTAGCGAAGGCTTTGATCCCTAGTGTGTTGGGGTAGAGAGCTACCAGACAGGGATAACCGAGCAAGGGCGGGCTCGGTTGCCTCTTGCGAGGGCTTTTGATCCTTAGCGCGGGAGGGGCCGTAAGAGACCTACTAAGGACGAGCTGAGCAGGGTTTCTGCCTGGTGCCTCTTGGCGAAGGCTTTGAACCTTAAGGATGGCCGGGCAAGGTTGCTGCCCGGTGTCTCTTGACGAGGGCTTCAATCCCTGGTGTTGTGGGGTAGGGGGCTACCGGCCAGGGATAGCCGAGCAGGGTAGCCGCTCGGCTGCCTCTTGGTGAGGGCTTTGATCCCTGGCGTTGTGGGGTAGGTAAGCTACTAGCCAGGGATAGCCGAGCAGGGTAGCCGTTCGGCTATCTCTTAATGAGGGCTTAGTTCCTTGGCGCTGGAGGGGCCATGGGAGGCCTGCTAAGGATGGACCGAGCAGTGAAGCTGCTTAGTTGCCTCTTGGCGAGAGCTAAGATCCCTGGCGTTGTGGGGTAGGGAGCTACCAGCCAGGGATAGCCGAGCAGGGTTAGCCGCTCGGCTGCCTCTCGGTGAGGGCTTCGATCCTTAGCGCTGGAGGGGCCGTGGGAGGCCCGCTAAAGATGCACCGAGCCTGCTAAGGATGGATCGAGCAGTGAAGCTGCTCAGTTGCCTCTTGGAGAGGGCTTTGATCCCTGGCGTTATGGGGTAGGGAGCTACCAGCTAGGGATAGCTGAGCAGGGTAGCCGCTTGGCTGCCTCTTGGTGAGGATTTCAATCCTTAGCGCTGGAGGGGCCGTGGGAGACCTGCTAAGGATGGACCGAGCAGTGAAGCTACTCAGTTGCCTCTTGTACGAGGTTCTGTCTGTCTTCCCTAGTGTGAATACCGGGAAGAAGGACAGTCGTTAGCGACATGTGTCATGATCGAGCGGGGAACCCGAAGCGCCGGAGTAGTGTCGTTTGGATTTCACATCGAGCGGCGTGATGTCTGCCGCGTGGCGGCATAGTTGCGGGTGAAACGGGCGACTGCTGAACTCCGGAGGCGTTGTGGGCTATAAAACAGAGGGAGCATTGATTACTCCCTTTCTCACACCCGAAACGTAAGAATGGAGGACTTCCCTTTCACCATCTCCGAGATCATAAACTTCAAGGACGTGTACCTCTACGATCAGTACTGTACTGAGGACATGGTGCAGTTGGTGATAGGCCGCATCGAGGATCATTTTGGCCGATTGCTCCCCCGGCGCTCCCCCCTACTTCAACTGTTGATGTATTCCATCTGAAGGGCGTCGCCGGGGCTCTACAACCCCTTGTCCAAACAGCTGAAAGACGAGGCCGTTGGCAAGCTAAGGTCTCTAAGGCGCTTCGGCCTGATCTCTGTGAGTAGACTAAACCGCTCGGTGGCGCTCGTCCTTGAGTGCTACCAATTGAGGCATGATTCCAACGTTCGCGGGGGGCATCGAGGGCAGAGGTTAGATGCCGCGAGGGCTCGGCTGGCGGAGATATTCTTAAAGTACCACGAGCAGTGTTCTCTGCACCCCCTTCCCCCGCTATTGTAATTTTTCTTTTTCGATGTATGGCTGAGGAGCCTATAGTACCCTTTAAATGAACAAGATTCTTTTTCTTTCATTGCAATGCTTTTTTGATCCCTTTTATTTTATAAATAAAAAGATCTCAAGAAAGGTGCACATTGCTTTAAAAAGGAAATACATGCTAGTAGATGTTCTTATTCGTGCAGCTTGAGCCCCTCGGATGTCTATTGGCCTTATGCCCGGCATAAGGTACTAAGCTTCGTGGGTACCAGACATATCCTCTGCTGACACGACCATGATTTGGCCGATGGTCAGCTCGGCGGGAAGGGGACGCTGCTCCAGCTTGCGGTCAGCTTGCCGCTTGTCCCTCAAGTACGCCGCAAATTGTCCCGAACGGATGAGCTCCTCAATGTTGTCTCGAAGCTGCTTACAGCTCTTCGTGGAGTGGCCTAGCAACATGTGGAAACCGCAGTAGGGGCCCTGGGTTCTCTTTGAGGACATTCGTAAGATCGGGGGGAGCTTAAAGAACCCCTCACCCTTAACCTCCTCTAGTAGCACTGTCTGGGAGACGTTGAGCGGGGTGTACTCCTGAAACTTCGGGAGATAGGGCTTTGACCGCTCAGGTCCCCTTCTCTCTTCCCTTGCCCTTTTATTTTGGTCGGCTTGCTCCTCCCGGGGGAGATTTGCGTTTACCTCGGATTCGAGGTGGACCTCGCGCTCGGTCCAGGCCTTTATCTCGGCCATGGTCTTAGGTTGCGCTAATGCAAAGAAGCGTAACCACTCCTTGTGCCTAAGACCAGACCTCAGGGCTGTGATGACCGTCTCGTCCCTATGTTCTAGGACCTCGAGAAAGGCGTTGTAGAAGCGGGTGACGTATGCCTTGAACGTCTCCTTGTCCTCGCTCTTGATCGTGAAGAGATAGTCAACTGTTCGTTTTTGCCACCTTTTCCCGACGAAGTGGCCGAGGAATTGGGTGGCCAGCTCATTGAAAGTTGAGATCGAGCATGGCTCGAGTCCTCGGAACCGGTCTTGTCCAGAGCGGATGAGAGTGGCCAGGAAAGCTCGGCATTTGGGGCGTCGAAGTTATCTTGGAAGCTCATTCCCGCGGTGAACGCATCCAAATGGTCTTTCGGGTCAGATTTACCATCGAAGAGAGAGACCTTTAGGGGCTTGTTGCGGGAGGAGACGTAGACGACGAGCAGCTCCTCGGTGAATGGCTTGGTGAGCGAGTCGGCGGCGTACTTAGCCCCGTCGCTCGAGCAGTGACCTTCCCGACGTATACCTTCGATCTTCTTCTCGAAGGCGTCGAGTCGGCCGTGGTATCCCGACGATTCAGCACATTCTAATCCCCGGCCTCTGCTGTTAGAGACCTGCGTCTGGGCACGGCCCCGGTTCCTCTCTCCGTTGTCAAGTAAGAAACCTTTCTGTCTTCAGATCCCCCGGCGAGATAGTCTTCGAGCCGCCGTGGCGAGTCACGTCCACGCGACCTCGTCGAGGGAGGGTGTGTTGATCATGCCTGGGAACAGGCGAGCTGACCGACATCTTCTCGGGAGGGAAAAGGTTACGAAAAGGCTCGGGGCGAGGTGCTCTGGCGACGGACCTCGGTGTTGAACTGTGGGGCGCCCAGCGGGTCGCAGAATGTATTGGCCCAGGAGATATGCGGCCGTCGGAGGTAGCGAGGCGGTGGTCGGCAGTGCCGACGCGTGCGGAGTCTTCTCTCCCCCTGTAGGGGTCCTGGTCCCGAGTTGGGGGAGCGGCGACCTGGGGATCTTGCCCCGCCGTTTGGATGCGGATGAGCGCCTCCACGACGGACGCGAGTCGGTCTATCTGGACGACAAGGCCGTTGATGGTATTCGGCGAAGGAGGTTCGTCCGCACCTCCGTTGAGGGGGAGGCGGCGGCTAGTGCTTGGATCGTCATGATGATCACTCTCCATTAGATAGAGATCGGAAGATGAACTTTTGTTTTTGTGGAATCAAGATTTTCCCACAGACGGCACCAGCTGACGTGACCTGGATCACGCCAAGATGTTACCTTCCGTTGATCTGCTGACGGCGGCGATGGACGGCTGAGATTGGATCTAGAGATAGGCTCCTGAAGCGTGTGGATCTCAATGAGTTTGAGGTTGTTGTTGCTGAGCTACCTGCAAGGAAGTCCCGGGGTGGTTGTACCACTGAGGACCCTCCGACGGTCAAGTTAGAGAGGAAATTCGAGCAGCGTAACGGTTTAGTGAAGTAAAAATGGCTTACTTGAACCGTCTGAAGAAGGGGTTTATATAGCGGTGGCAGCAGGCAAGGCAGGCGCGAGAATCACACCGACCATTATGCTCCTGACGTCACGCCCACGTGATGAGCGGGATCTCCTATTAATGGCGAGATAGGCTCGTTAATGGGGGATCGTGATAGCGTGGAACGTGGGATGTGGCCGGCGGATATCTCGCGCATGGCGAGATTCACGGGATGGCGGTTGCGCCTGTGAGCGGTGCTGTTGATCGGTCGATGAGACCGAGGAAGATGACCTCGGCGGGAGAGCTCGCGGATGAGCAGGAGAGCCGTGGTATCTTAGTTCTGCGGTAGCCTGGAGACGAGCTGGGAGGTCGAGGAGGCCAATTGTGCAGGGGGTTCGGAGGCGAGCCAGCGTTTGTTTGTGGGATGGACACAGGAGTGGCCTGGTCGGCCACTGTAGGTTCTTTCTTGTGAGCTTTGGGACACGTTATCTGCCACGTGTCATGATCTGGGAGATCACCGATATCGAGCATCATCACTTGCCGTTGGTTGTGAGCTACGATCCATTTTATCCCCTTTCGAAATTACACCTCAATACATCAATTATAAAAAGAAACTCATAAAGCAAACAATCTCAGTTTTCTGCTGAGGGCTTATTTGGTTGCGAAAGGCAAAAGAAGAATAGAAATCATGACAGAAATTCAGGGGCCTTTTTATGTCCTGAAATTGCATTTCTTACGGTTGTTTATGAAGGTTAAAGCCGGAAAAACTATATATGAAAAGTGTAAAACTCAGTTTGGGGCCACAACACATCTTTCGGTTGTTTATAAAAGATAAAATCGGAAAAATTATATATGAAAATTGTAAAACTCAGTTTGGGGCCAAAACACATGGGCCCACATAAATGCACATGGGCTTTTAATACAGTGGGAATTCATCCAAAAAACTATGCAACGAGAACTTCACATGCAATGAGGGCTCATACTTCATTTGCAACGCGGACAAAGAAAAAACCGAGCTCTGATACCATATAAAATTCGGTTTGGACCCACAACACATAGGCCTACACATGGATATACATTGGCTTCTAATATAGGGCATATTTGTTTGCCATGAAATAGCATGGAAGTAGTGGAAGTAAGCTCAAGAGGTAACTTTTGAAGTTACTTACATATGATGATGTTGATCTTATTTGGAGTCCCTACTTTAAAATTTCCCTTCAAGAAATCTTGGGCTTGGAAGTGGCATGAAGCACAAGAAAAGAGAAAGAAAAACACTATTTTATTCATAACATTAGTTAATTTTAAGTTTCTTTCATTGTCGCTCATGCTTTTCTAGATAAAAGTTAATATAAAATAATTACATTGATTACTTCAATAGAACTATTTTTATAACCAAAACAAACAAATGAAGTGCAAAAAATTACTATTTCCAACAACTTTAGATTACTTTCGGTACTACCGTTCATCCAAAAGGGCTCAAGTGAAACTCCACCCAAAAGACTCAAGCTTTATGTAATAATCGGCATCTTGAAGGTGATTTTCCGTATTATTAATAATAAGTTCATTTAAAATATTTCCCAAAATAATTTTACCTATACATTTTTTCTATGTTTCTGGTTTCCTAATTATTTTCTAATTTAAATCCTAATTAACTTTATATTTTTCCTAATTAATTAAAACCCAAATCTTATTCCTAACCCTATCCGAATTTCCCAGAGCCAAGCCCCTTTCTTTTTCCCTCCTATTTTCCCCTAACCCGGCCCACGAGCTCACTCCCCAACTCCCTCTTCTTCTTCCTCTCCTTTTCTTTTTTCATGTTTCCTATTTCCCCCAGCTCCCACAACTGCTTACCCTCTTCTCGTGCCCACCTCCTCGAGACCCACTCCACGCCGATGTGGCCCTCGTCATCAACTCCTCCAAGATCTCCTCCATCTCGTCCTCAACAACTTCAACGTCTCTCTCCCCCCTTCTCTCTACTTCACTCTCTCTCTCTCTCAAACTCTTTCTCTACCTCTCTCCTTCTCTCGGTCACTTTGCCCCCACTGCACCGATCACCGCCGGAGCTCCCCTGAACCGCCACGACCACATCTAGCGACCCACCCTTCCATCTACCTCCACTACACGACATTGAGCCCCCTGCAGCCATCGCCGCAGCCACCACCAACTCTTCCATGGACGACGAGTCCGGACCTCCGCAACTCCATCTCCTTCGGCCGATACCTTCCCTACTTCCTCCTTCTCAACACAACCGCATCCCAAACTCTTCACCCGAGCCACTGCGAACCCACCGGCACCCCACCGCCACAACCGAGCTCCTCTTCATCACTGCCACGCCACCACCTGAGCCACCGTTGCCGCAAACCCACTGCCCCCGTGCCATCGCCACGCCATTGCCATCGCCGCGAGCCGCCGCCGAGCCCGGCATTTCATCGAGCACTCAAGCTCATCTATAACCATAGGTAGAACCCCCTTCTCTTGCAATATCATGTTAAATTTAGATACTATATTAAATAATTATTAATTAAGTGTATGTGTACATGATCCTATAGCGAAACACCGTAACTTTATCTATAACCATAGGCTATAATGATATTGGTTTGAGTACAATCAAATCCATTAAACCGTATTGAAACCAATTAGATATTTACATGAATTAGTTGTTTTAAATCAACTCATTTGAGTTAACGATGTTTAGTATTCATAGACATGATCTAAGTGCTCGATATGTTACTCGAATTAGAACCCTTTTAAAAATGGAGGAATTTATGACTAATAGATTCCTTTAGTGATAATGAATAACACGTAAAATTTTGTGTTAAAAATACGGACTTGAACACCCTGAAATGATACCCCCATTTAGTTCGTCAAATCTGAAATCCCTTGCACATGCAGCTTTATGGAAATCATAGAAAATTACACATATAACGGAATGATGTGTTCTAAGGCTTGTATCGAAGACGACTGGATAACCTATGAATCTACAGTGACTTTTACTAAATATCGTCTCATAGCGAAATCTGAAGGGATTTGTTGCTCTGGACTGCAGTCCAGAATAGAAATCTCTATGAATACCTGAATTCAAATACCTGTAACTAACTGTTCAAATGTGCAAATGTGCGGAACCCTATATAGATACGTAGGAAATTGAGTTGGCTTTCTTACTCCACTGGTTTCACTGAATTACTTTGCCGTATGATATTTTTAACATGATTTATATTATCGGTGTATACGGCTGATTTCTGTAGTTTTTCATGTTGATACCTGAATTTAATCGCATGTACATCCCTACATAAAACTGACAATACACGGAGTCCTATATCTCTACGTAGAATATTAAGTTATATAACTTATGGTTCTAGTCTCATTCATTTTTACTATCGTTTGATATTTTAAATATATTTTAAATCGTCGACGTATCCTGCAGTTCTCTACGGTGACAGTTTATACACTTTGACACTAAACTGAACATATCTCCTATTACACAAAGGATATTACTGATCCGCTTGATATGCTAGAAACCTAACAGAAAGAGATAGGTTTTATTCAACTGGAGAAACACTTGAATTTAAACACAATCTATAGTAAACTGCGCGTGAAATTAGATTTCCAGTTCTCAAACTGGAATTCCAGCAACTAATCGCTGCTTTAGAATGATGATAAATCCTTAACCTGAATGCCTATTGACATGAAACTAATTTTACTTCTTAGATAGACAAGTATACTTCGTATGCCTTTCATATTGTTTTGGCCGATTCTGCACGTGTGATTTTTGGTGAATTTTTCAAATTATATGGCACTGACTGTCATAATTTAGTGAACATTTGTTTAGTGCATTTCTGTCTTATTTTGTGGTTGCTTTATACCCAGTGCATAGTGATTGTTTACATTTATACCCTAGTGGTTATAGTGCATTGTCGAGTGATAGTGGTATCGATTGGTTGTATCAAGTATGTCAGTGAAGTGATTGAACAATGAAATTGATTGAACAGTGATAGTGATTGGAAAGAGATAGGGATGCGTACTTGTATACAACCAGTTAGATACATGAACATATATTGAAACCTTGGAAATAAGGAAATTAAGGTGGAATCGAACTCGTATTTAGCGAGATATTTAATACTTTAGAGGATGATCATTGGATATTAGTGATGGGGATACATGTAGGTATTTGTGCCTAGCGACGCGGCTGACAGGGTTATGTCCCGGGCATATTTTTGACAGTTGTCACAGGAATGCACGAAACCCTTGCTAAACATGAGGGTACATTCCACCGACCGATTTCAAATGACATAAAGACTGCCAGTTTAGTGACATGCATATTAACCTACATTACTGCCATGATCCATGCCCACTACTGCTACCTGTTTATCTTATTTTATACATTCATATTAATACTTTATACCGCTGTTTCATACTTCACTATTTATTGTCACCTGTTTAATATTATTATATTATAATATTATGTCGTTCTGACGACATGAGTATGCATGCTCAGAGAAAGAAGTGGACCTGTCTTATTTCAAGAAGAACGCGGAGATCCAGACCAGTGAACCCGCTGTATCATTCCTTTGATATCACTGGTTAGTTGTTTATTTTGTTTATATCCGTTGTGCTCAGTTTCCTTCATATATAATAGTTTTGTGATTGTATTATCTCATCGTCTGCGTTAGATTACTACTACCATGTACTACAAGAAGCCGAAGTGTGACTGCAGCAAGATTATTTCTTGACCGTAAGAGCATGGTAGCCTAGTCACCCTCGTATTCTTCATATTTTGGGAAGCGGGGAGTAAAATGGTTTTGTTGGTATTAGAGCACCAGGTTTAAAATGAGATTATAGTTCAGTTTAGGGATCCCTTGATTCATATCCTATTATATTGACTTTCACTTTTATATGATCATTGTCGTCTCATCGTTCGATATCATGTAATCCTTGCTTATTTCCTTCTGTTATCTGATTCCCTTCTCTTCTTATCTTTCAGCGATATGGCCCCCTCAGACAACCACTCATCGGATACCATTTCCCATGATCGCACAGACAAGATCCTTAGTGTGCTAACGACCATCGTGTTGAATTTGTTATTGAAAACTGTTTTTCGGTCAACCCTACCTCTTGGGTACTAGATACTGGATCAGGATCTCATATGTGTAATTTATTACAAGAACTGAGAAAAAGTAAAATGGTTGGACCAGGTGATGTCTCCCTCAGAGTAGGGAACGGAGCATAAGTTGATGCTACTGTCGTCGGTGAATATCACCTAGTATTGCCAAGAGGCAACACTATAATTTTGAACAACTGCTACTATATACCTTCCATACTTTGCAATATCATATCAGTTTCTTTACTTGATAAAGATAGATATAACCTTGTTCTAGAAAGAAATATCATGAATATTTACCTCAATCAGTTAATTGTTGCAGAAGGTACAGTATACAATGGTATCGATGTTTTTAATCAAAACATAGTTTTCAATATACAAAACATACGCAAGAGAAAGAGTTCAGACATGAACGAAACCTACTTATGACATTTTAGACTTGGTCATATCAATGAGAAAAGACTAGCCAAGTTGCATAAGGATGAATTTCTGAATTCGTTCGAATTTTCATCTTATGAAACTTGTCAGTCTTGTCTCAAAGAAAAGATGACTAAAACTCCGTTTACAGGACACTGAGAGAGCTACAGAGCTTTTAGGACTCATACACAGTGATGTATGTGGTCCAATATCTATACATGGAAGGGGTGGGGTTTCGTACTTCATTACATTCACTGATGATCTCTCCAGGTTCAGATATGTTTTCCTGATGAAAAACAAATCTGAAGATTTTGAGAAATTCAAAGAATATAAGAGCGAAGTAAAGAATCAGACAGGAAAAAGTACCAAGAATCTTCGATCTAATCGAGGAAAGGAATACTTGAGTACGGAATTTCTTGATTTTCTAAAAGTGAATGGTGTTGGGGTAAAAATTTACACCCCGGTTGACCGAGTCAAAGTCAAGGTCAACCCCCAAGCTAGGTGGACCTAAGCCCAAGTCAAGCGGGCCTATGCCCAAGTCGAGCCCGCGGCCAGCCTCCCCATGCCAACAACGAAATCATGTCATAAATAATTTTTATGTATGAATGTAAGCAAAATGGGCATAAAGCCAATATTTTGTAAGCTCATGGCTTATGTGCAAAAAAGAAATGGCACATGAGCCATAGGATGGGCAAAACGCCATTTTTGCAAAGCCCAAGGGGCTATATGTAAATATGTAAGCCTATATAAGGCAAAATGATCATGAATAAGAGATACACACTTTTCATTCTCTCCACAAAATTTTTAGATCTGAGATCTTTTGTGCCTCCTGCTCCTTCTCCAAGGTTCTAAACCTTCTCATTTCTTTTGAATTGAATCAAGAGTTCTACTCTTTCTTTTCAAAAACTAAGAAGTCTTCCACCACAAAACCAACAAAGGGGAACTTGGATCTACCATTAGATCTCAGAAAGGAGAGATTTTTAGATCTCACATCTCTTGATCATCAAGATCCAGCCAACAGAGGAAGAATAGGAAGAACCCCTTTCATCAACCAAAACATTTTAGGAGTTTAACTCCATATATTTACATATATATATATATATATATAATATTTCCTTTTTGAAGCATAGCTTCTGGTTTTGGGACTAAAAGCCCCTTTATCTCGCCAGCGCCCAGCGCTCGAGCGCAAAACGCCCACGTGCCGACACGTGGCGCGCTTGCGCTCAGGCGCACTGCGCTCGAGCGCAAAGCGCCCACATGCCGACACGTGGCGTGCTTGCGCTCAGGTGCACTGCGCTCGAGCGCAAAACACCCATGTACCGACACATGGCGCACTTGCGCTCAGGCGCACTGCGCTCGAGCGCAAAGCGCCCACGTGCCGACACGTGGCGCGCTGCGCTCAGGCGCACTGCGCTCAAGCGCAAAGCGCCCACGTGCCGACACGTGGCGCACTTGCGCCTGAACGCACTGCGCTCAAGCGCACAGCGCCCACGTGCCGACACGTGGCGTGCTTGCGCCTGAGCGCACAGCACCTAAGCGCACAGTGCCCACGTGCCGACACGTGGCGCGCTTGCGCCTGAGAGCACAGCGCTCAAGGCGCTGGCCCCACGCATCCCTTGGATGCCTTTTCCCCCTCTTTTTATGTACATACATATATATATACATATGTATACATATTTACACACATATGTACCCCACGACACTGTCCCTGTTAGAAAAAAATTTCTAACGGGGCGCTGCCCCGCATCCCGCAAGGGGGCTGCTAGCCCCCTTGACCCCCAGCCCGCTATCCGGGTAGCGGGACCCCCGTAAAAACTCTGCGTGGCTCCCGATATATCCAAAACCCCCTTTCAAAACACAACACTGCACATTGAGTTCGCATGACCAGTTTAACCCGTCAATCAGAGGTTCCCTCGCCCCAAAGGCGAGGGGTAATTAATGGCAGCTTAGTCCGCGGCTGCCAGAGATTCGGATCCCTACAATCATTAAACCCTTGCCTACCCTAGGCAGGAGAATCTGTAGTACGCCTGACAAGCGCGCGCGTATTCCCATCTTAATGGGGTGACGAAAAACACCCTACAGCTTCTGGCACGTCCGGTGGGACCAATCTCTCCTCCCATATTTCGGGTTAAGCGTTCATGCGAACTCAATCTATATACATGTCTATATTTATACTAAAATAATGCTTTTTCATGCAGGTTTTCAAGCAATCACTTTCCAACAATGTCTCCGATGATGAACTCAGCTCTCAGCACAGCTCCTGTCTCCTACACAATGAAGATAGACTCCAGGATGGTCCTTCCGGCCAGTCTTGGGCGACAATGGGAGGAGGAGCCGCTACCATTTGGCTCTATTATGTTCGTGTCAGCTAACGCCGTCCCAGCTCCTCAAGCTCCGGTAACAGACAAACCGGTCTCAAAGGGGAAAAGGCCGAATGTCGTGGTCGCGAGGGCGCCCCAACACAAACGCAAGTTGGTGTTTGAACAACTTTCCTCGGCCCCAGCTGGGGGCGAGGCCATCAACACCAGCAAAGAAACAAGGCATCCCGAGCAAGCTCCAGCAGTGCCCTTGACCACTGCTCGATTGGGTGTCTTCTCAAGCCTCCCCATCACTCGGCCTGTGGCGGCTTCCCGAAGAGCAGAAGCCTGCCAGACGCTCAAGACAGAGAAGCTGAGGCAGAAGCGGCTCAGATATAGAGCCAACAAAAGGGCTAGGGCTCTGGCCATGTTAAAATTTATGAATTTCCAAAGCCCGGACCGCTCTGCGAAACCAGCTGCCAGTGATGAAAGAATGGATGAGTGTGTTATCCACACTGTCTACATGGCCGGACATGAAGAAACGAACCCTCCTCTTCTTCACAGCCATGGTGATGATATGGTTGATGCTACCCAGCATCGGCTTGATCTAAATGATGAAGAGCCCGCTAAGCCAGAGGAGCCCGTAGTTCCTACGGAATTGAGCTCAGGCAATAATGATTACCCGGTTGTCATAGCCGGAACTACAGAACAAGCATTATTCCAATGGCTTCAAAGGCAATTTCAGGACAGGGATGAGAAGATTGCCGAGGTCTATTCCAAAGTCGACGAGTTGGCAAACGTCGTGGCAGATCTCGCGACCCAAGTCGCCCGATTACAATTACAGCATAATCAAATTTTGGCTCATGAGCCAGAGATTGATACCCGGGGGCAGCCAACTGATATCCCTTTCAACCTAAAAGCGGAGCGCCTTCGCGAAAAACGGCCGCAATCAGCCTCCAATCCCTCCGATACATACACCGGGGGGGAATCGCCTCTGAAAGAGAAGCTGAAAAAGGTCTATTCCTTCAAGAGGGAAAAGGTCCACAAGATATTCAGGGACGCCCTAAGAAACGGTTTACAACTGCCAGAATCAAAGAGACCGCAAGAAGCGAATATGACCGACGACCCAGAATATTGCCCCTATCACAGGGTGATAGGTCATGCCATTGAGGACTGCTTCATCTTCAAAGATTGGGTCGAAAGGCAATACAAGATGGGAGAGATAGAACTGTCTAAAGGCGTGTTAGAAAACAGTCAAGCTACGATCGCCGATTTCATGCAAATGGATGTTAGTTATATGTATGCCCTAGAGGCCATTACTGTACATAGGATGTATATTGTAGTGGATGCTGGGACATATATAGGGAGGACTTTCTTGCTCGACATGATAGTATGCTATCTGGTTGAACTTTACCTTAACGTGTATACTGTTTGTCTCTCTGTTACATGTTGGTAAAGCCCTTAGGATGTGTACTTGACTACCTGGACTATGATGCGGATCATACTAGTGGGAACAGGGTAGTCCATAAGTACATCCTTCAAAGTCCCTAGTCGAGGGTGTATCGAGACGGGGCATCGATATACCAGAGTAGACTAGCGTGTACCTTCTCGACCCATACAGATGGGCGATGGATGATCCCATATCCATTGGTGTTTGACATCAGAGATGATATACGGGTGCTCAGTAGAGACTGGGTACACTGGACGGACTCGCCGAGAACTCCCAGATGGTATTATACCTCACGTCAGATGGCAGTTCTCTGGTGACACTGGTACAGAGTAGTCTGTTGACCCGAGATCGTCATAGAATCTTGTATGGTTCCCACTGTGCTTTGATTTCCATCTTACCACGTCCAAGAGGGCGTGCAAAACGGTGGTTTTTGGGTACAGTCCCGAGTCACATGGAGGCAATGAGCGATAGGAGGGGATTCGTCTCTCCCGGTATAGGGGGTTGATGTTGCGCTGTGTTCGATTGGCTATAACAGGAAATCCCTGGCCAGGGTTGCTGAGATTTACTGGTAAGTGTTACCAGTAGTTTCTCAAACAGTTATAGACCTCATATCGACACGACTTATCGAGCTATTGGGGTCTGACGTTTACCACCCCTAGGCGAGATATGCGACATATCAGACGATCAGACCGGACTGTACGGTAGTGTTACTGGTTGGATTCACTGGAGTGTGAGCGGGCTTGCTCGTCGATCTTCAGATCGCTCAATACCCAGGTGGCCGTTACGTTTAGCAGACCGCTTGCGGCTTGTGGGAGTTTGATATAATCATCACCTGCTGCCGGCGTATTGACGAGTCTTTAGAGTCCTACACAGAGGTTTCCTGGCTCAAGCGAAACGAAATAGGAGCGCATATGAGATATGTGCGGGACCGAGAATGATACCAGTATGTGATACTGTATTTGATTCTCACGATATGTGACATCGATCGGTTATATGCGATATAGCCGGGTTATCGGATCAAGTGTTGATTCGATAAGTTGTTACTGTTGATATTAGTCGGTTATATGCGATATGACCGGATCGTTAAATCAAGTGTTGATTTAATGATTTAATGCATAATTATATATTTGATATATTACTTTGCATTAACTAGTATCGGTTCACTTAAGATGGATTTTCTCGCTCGGATGTGCGCATTATATATGTGATATGATTTTGTGCACATGCTTGTATCATGTTTGATGATACATGATAGTTTGGTGTATGGTTTAAACCATGGTTGGTCAATGGTTAGGGTTTCTTATTCTTCATTTACTTATTCTTTTATTTATTCATTGATTTATGAATGAAATAGAATGGTGGCCAATTTTGGATTATCCTTGAATCTTCTTGAAGCTTTGAAATGGTTGACCATTTTGTTTCTTTCTCTAACCCTAACCATACAACCTAACCTAAGTTAATTCTCTACACCTAACTAGGGTTGGATTATGATAAGTATTCATTCATTTTTATTTTACAAAATAACTTATCATAATTTAGCTTCTTCTTCTTCTTCATTTCTTCACATGAAGAAAGCTTGCTCCATTAATGGCAAGTGATGAGAATGAGTGAGAAATCCAATTCTAAAGTCTACCCACTTCCTATTTCTTCATCCTCTACCTCTTGCCAAGTAGTAGAGTGTGTTTCCTTCACAAGTTATCATGGTTTGGTGAAGGTGGAGCTTGATCTAGCGATGCCTCGTCGTAGATCATCTTCGGCACGAAGCCGACGACCTTGCCCGCTCGTTCTCCGATGAAGCCGACGCTAGAGCCCGGATTTGATTTGGACAGCGGAGAGGACCTCATCTCGGAGCCGTGGAGGTGGAGGACCGGATCTACAAAGGTTGTATTTCCGTATTCCTTTAGTTTAGATGTAAACTAGTTTCATTTTCGCCTAGACATCTAGCTAACGATCCGTAGTCTCGGGTTTCTCGGCACCGTATTTTTGAAATTGCCATGGTTGATGGCTTGTGAGACCTCATTAGGGTGCCTAGGATCCCTACAGTGGTATCAGAGCCTAGCTAGAGCCTTATACGAAGTCTAGACGGAGTTTGAAGTCCGAACGACCCGAAAACCCAAACCCAAAATAGCTCTCTGTCCTTTTTTCAAAAACTGGGATTTTTCCAATTTAAAAATTGCTAAAAAATTCAGCAGGGAAAAATAAGAATTACGGTGCAAAAATTTTCTGGTGAACAGTGATTTGTGCGGCGGAACCGCGGCAGAAGCCAGGCTTCTGCGGCGGTTCCGCGGCCTTATGGTGACGTCAGCCCTTATGTTTTGCACAGTAATTCCTGATAAATTATGTTGAGTTTTCTGGGAATTTTTAAATTGATTCAAGAGTTGAATTTTTCTGCTGTGTTTTTGGGGATTCGGTGTTTCGATCGGAGTATCAAATTTTGTCTGTGTGGCTTTCCGGATAAATTTTAGAATATGTTAAAAAGTTCGACCGGATATAAATACCCAATTTTTTCCCTGTCGGGAAATTTCCAAGTGTTGGATTTTTCCGTAGTTTAACGACGTTCTAAGTAGTGCAAGTAACGCGATGGTCCCTCTAGAAGACAACAAACCTTAACTCGATTATGTGACCGTCTTGAACTGCCCTTTGAACCTTCGGGTTTGGGGCAGTACGGCGTGCCACATGTGAGGCGTTGGCTTGACCCTTCTACGGCTGGACCGTCGGTACTGAGGCACGAACTGAATGTTGTTAGACTTAATTCATGTGTTGATCTGTATCGGGAAAACTTGGGTGTTCGAATGTTCAATCGGAAAGTTTAACATTTTCTAATTATCTGGAATGGGATACAATAATTGGAATTCACAAGAAGTTATGAGATAACTGAATGAATGTTATAAACATAGCAATTTAGTCTCACTTGATCGGTTGCCACGGAATTTTGATGTGATCAAAAGTCCGTCGCAATCACGTAGCGTACGCGGATACTCGCCGGGTAAACTTAATAGACAACCTCACTCCATAGCCCCGACCAAGTGACTGTAGGAGAACCCCGTCGCCGAAAGCATCCGTTCGGGTGCTCGCGGTAGCGGTGTTCCGCCTTGGTGCACTTCGTCGACGGTAACGGGGGTGCGGCCGTCTACTGAAGTTTGCGACGAGCATTCGATCAGGATGTCGGGAATCTTGTTGAATTGCCCGACTTGATATTGAAAAGTGTTTTCGATTTTGAGACTAAAATGCGGGGTTTATAATTGTTAGGCATGCGATGTCTAAGGAATTCATTTGATTAGGCATGCGATGTCTATGCAGGTTGCGGATTCCAACTGTTGTAGTTTTACACTTTCTTTTCTGTGACCGTAAGTGTAATATGTGATATCGCCGGTTTCGTTGCTATATGTCAACGACAATTGGGATGCACATATTTACTTACGTTGATGACATGTGATGTTATGTGTTGCTGGATATGTTATATTGGATCGTCGTGTTTGAATAGCCGGGTTTTTTTTATGTGAGATGAGTGTTTTTCATTTTAATTCATGTAAAAACTTGTATGTAATATTCTTTTATTGGGTCGCTTCCAGGTTTCGGAAGTTGTCACCTCTTGTATATTATTTACTTTTCCGCACTAGGATAGACCCAAGGAGGAGAGCATAAGTAACCGGGTTCTGGAGTCCAGTGGGAGACCAACTCGAGGAGTCGAGTCCGGGTCTCCTAACTCTAGAATTGGTAGGGTTGCTTGCCGCTCTCGTAGGGGTCTAGGGGTGTGGGTTTGGCTATTCATCACGACCGTGGAATCCGTGTTTTATACTGGCTCGTATTGAAAACACGGACGTCCCAGTATATCCAATATTTCATATGTTTCTTCTGCTGCGATATCTGTGATGTGATCATATGATGTTCTGTGATAGATACAGTATATAGTATATATGATATATTATATAGATGTTACTTATGTTTTACACCCGCGCTAGCCCTGCCCCGCTCTGCCGTTAGTTACCTAACCTAACGGTGCACGAGGGGACATCGAAGCGAATGCGGATGGCATAAGTGTACGTCGTATTTATCTGTGATGTTTAGGTACTTAAATGATGGGACTTCATTAATGTGATTAATGAAAGAAAAAGAAACCTAAGATGTTGTAGAATCGAATTTCAAAATAAAACAGGTAGCTACAGTTCTTGCTTTGCACAGCGGTATATGTGATATATCCTGCACCTTATTCGATGAGGAAAGGACCGATATCCCTTCACCGGGAGTGACTCCTTTAGCAATGACTGGCAGATGCTACACACTCGGTTTGTCTTTTGATTGCTTTTAAGTGGTTTTGCTTTGCACAGTGATATATATGATATATCCCGCACCTCATTCGACGAGGAAAGGACCGACGATCCCTTCACCGGGATTGACTCCTTTAGCAAAACTAGAAAAGCTTCAAAAACACTCCATTTCAAAATTCATTCGATCCTACAACGATATCAAGTTCATTACGCAATAGGTTTTCAGAAAAACCTGTCGTAGCCCTCCGTCATTTCAGATAAGTTGTATATAGTATTCGTGCTGCATTTGTTGGCTTTCGTCAAGGTGCAGTGTGCGGTAGCTATATGCTGCTTATCTGCTAGCATACGATGCGATTGGATTAGGGTAGTCGTGCGGCTTTGTTGGCTTTCGTCAAGGGTCGTGCGGGTGGGTTTAATTCAATCAAGAAATGTACGGGTTGAACTTGACTAGCGGGCTATGGTTTGTTGGCTTTCGTCAAGGTCATAGCACGTTAGGGGCAAAATATTTATCGGGAATTTCAAGTGTTGAAATTTGCAATGAGATTGCATACGTTCTATGAGATAGTTGGATCCCGATACCCGCTGCGAGTAAGAGTTACTCCTGGGAGAGTTTTATACATTACAATTAGCCGATCAAGTAGGTGTCTAGAAAGGTGTCAACGGGGTTACGCCTCTGGGAAAACGAGGTTTACAGTAATTAGGTTCGTGCGAAAGCACGGGGGACCTCCCTCAAAGTACCGACACTGGCCTGGCTGAAAGATTGGCGAACTTGTAGTGTGTAATTAATCCCGGCTAGTCTTTCCTTTTAGGGTTTGAAGGAAGATTTGATAAAAAGCAGTGGGAGCCATCCTGATTAGATAAAATAATAACCAATCTATTCTTGCAAGAGCGCACGCTGAGTGTTTTCTTCTCTCTCTCTCCAGGTAGCGACCATATCACGCCTTAATCAAGATAATAAAACGGATTATTGACCGAACCCGCTTGTTATACTGAGCTGGGGAACGTTGGTCCCGCTCCAACTTATAATTGTTATAAGACAGAGCAGGAAATTAGGGAATACCGGATTTCCCGTGCCGCCCAAACGAAGAGAGTGCATGCTGATGCATCATCTTCGGGTGTGTTCATTACAGAGAACTGTTTCTCAGTATCCTTTACGTCCTGGGTATGTGATACCAGAACAGGATCCCAGATATGTAATCTGTTACATAGGGCTGCAGAAAGGTAGAGAACTGAGAACGGATGATAAGTTTCATGAGGCAGAAAACGGGGCAAGAGTTGCAGCCAAGTCTGTTGGTCACTGTCACCCTGTATTACCAATACATTGATTCTGAACGAATGTTGTTAGATACCGAACCCGATATACAAAATCATATCAGTCTCTTTATTAGTAAAGAAATGATAAAATTTTGTATTGTTGGATAATGTTTTGAACATTTCCTATATCAAAAGTTGATCGGTTCAGGCACGTTATCTAAAAGCATTGCTGTTCTAAATCAAACTACAGTTCTTAGTGTACAGAACACACACAAGAGGAAGAGTTCAGAACTGAACGAATTCTTCTTGAGGCATTGTAGACTAGGTCAGATCAATGTGACCCGACTAGCTAGAGTTACATATAGATGCATATTTAAATCAGTTTGAATTTACATCTTGTGAAACTCGCCAGTCATGTCACAAAGATAAGATGACCATAGCTCCGTTTAATGGAAACAGAGAAAGAGTTAGTGAACTCTTGGGATGATACATGTTGATGTATGTAGGTCCCCAGTCTACACTTGCCAAGACTGGTTCTTTATACTTCATTATATTCTCTGATAATCTCTCAAGATTCAGTCATATGTTCCTGTTGAAACATGAGTCCGAACCTTTTGAGATATTCACAGAATATAAGCGAGAAGTAGAGAACCAAAATACGGGTATAAGTATTATGTCCTTTGATGAGATCAAGGAGGAGAATACTTGTGCACGGAATTCCTGGACTATTCTAAAGGAGAATGAGATTCTCTCTCGTCATTACTCCTCCGAATACACCATAGCACGATGGTATATCGGGGCGGAGCAATCACACCCTATGTGATAAGGTGTGCTCTATGATGAGTACTACTGAGTTACCTGTTTCCTTTTTGGGAGTTATGCACTTGAGAAGCTGCATACCTATTGAATAAGGTTCAAATCAAATCGGTTGCCTACCACTTCATATGTGATATGGAAAGGGAAGAGCCCATATCTTAAGTTAGTTAAGATTTGGGGTTGTCCGGGCTATGTCTAAAAGCATAATCCGGACAAGCTCGAGACAAGGTCAGTTATGTAGAACTGGAAAGGTTCCAGCTATACAAACTGCAGCTGATGATTTGATAGAACCAAAGGATTCAGTAGATACCAACGAACCCCAGCCTCTCCGCCGATCTAGTAGGGTTCCTCACCCACCTGAGAGATACTTCTGTTTCTCTATGACAGTGGGAGCGAGGATTGCATCATGAGATGATGACCCAACTAGTTTCCAGCTGGCCATCAGGAGTAAGACTCTGTAAGAATGGCTGGATGCTTAGCGATCTGAGATGGAATCCTTATACACCAACAAAGTATGGACTTTAGTTGCTATATCTGAAGGGTTAAATCCCCATCAGGAGCAAGTATATCTTGAGAAGATTACTTGGTGTAGATGGAAAAGTTGAGGCTTTCAAAGCTAGACTTGTTAAAAGTGTGCATCATTGACCAGGTGTGGATAATGATGAAACCTTTTTCAAGTAGCTATGCTTAAGTCCATCCAGATCCTACTTGTCACGGCTACATACCATGACTACGATATCTGGTGGTTGGGTGTCTTGACTGCTTTTCTAAATGATATTTTGGAAGAGAGCGTCTATAAGTACACAGCCAGAGGGCTTCGTAGACAGTGGGAGCAGCAGAAACGTGTGCAAGATGCTTTATTTGATAAAGCAGGCATCGCGGAGTTGGAACATCTGTTTTGATGAAGTAGTCAAAGAGTTTGACATCATCAAAATGGTAGATGAACCTTGTATAAACAAAAAGGTAGTAGGGAGTATGGTGGTGATCCTCGTAGAGTACGTGGATGACATACTCTTGATAAGAAAGGAGTTTCTTATGCTACGCTCGATCAATCTCCGCTTATCACAATGATTCTCCATATAGGATCATGATGATACCTGCTAAATCCTGAGTTTTGGATCTATGAGATAGATCTAAATGGATGTTAGGATACTCACTAGCTGTAGTGAGATGGTATCAGTTGATCCCGGGGAGAATCACTGGAAGGGTTCCAGGGTGATAAAGACGACTGAATGTCAGTCGCAGGCATTGTCTTTACCCTCAGTAAAGGGATGGTATGTTGGAAGAGTTCCAAGCTAGATACCGTGACATACTAGACGATAAAGGCAGGATACATCGCTACTTAAGATGCTACCAAAGAGGCAGTCTGGGTGTATATTGGTTCATGAGATGAACTTAGTTCCTCCCATTGTGTGACAATGGAGTTGTGGCTTATGCCAAGGAACGTCCGTCCCATCAGTGATCCAGACATATTCTAAGGCAGTATCACTTGATCATGGAGATGGTTGATCTCCAGGGAGATCGAGGTTAGGAGAGTAGACTCAGAGGACAACACAGCGGATCCACTCACAAAGGCCTGTTCCCAGAGAGAGACTTTTATGGGATGGTTGAGTATGAGATACTACAACTACTGCTACAGATGGCCCTAGTGCAAGTGGGAGATTGTTAGTTATATGTATGCCTTAGAGGCCATTACTGTACATAGGATGTATATTGTAGTGGATGCTGGGACATATATAGGGAGGACTTTCTTGCTCGACATGATAGTATGCTATCTGGTTGAACTTTACCTTAACGTGTATACTGTTTGTCTCTCTGTTACATGTTGGTAAAGCCCTTAGGATGTGTACTTGACTACCTGGACTATGATGCGGATCATACTAGTGGGAACAGGGTAGTCCATAAGTACATCCTTCAAAGTCCCTAGTCGAGGGTGTATCGAGACGGGGCATCGATATACCAGAGTAGACTAGCGTGTACCTTCTCGACCCATACAGATGGGCGATGGATGATCCCATATCCATTGGTGTTTGACATCAGAGATGATATACGGGTGCTCAGTAGAGACTGGGTACACTGGACGGACTCGCCGAGAACTCCCAGATGGTATTATACCTCACGTCAGATGGCAGTTCTCTGGTGACACTGGTACAGAGTAGTCTGTTGACCCGAGATCGTCATAGAGTCTTGTGTGGTTCCCACTGTGCTTTGATTTCCATCTTACCACATCCAAGAGGGCGTGCAAAACGGTGTTTTTTGGGTACAGTCCCGAGTCACATGGAGGCAATGAGCGATAGGAGGGGATTCGTCTCTCCCGGTATAGGGGGTTGATGTTGCGCTGTGTTCGATTGGCTATAACAGGAAATCCCTGGCCAGGGTTGCTGAGATTTACTGGTAAGTGTTACCAGTAGTTTCTCGAACAGTTATAGACCTCATATCGACACGACTTATCGAGCTATTGGGGTCTGACGTTTACCATCCCTAGGCGAGATATGCGACATATCAGACGATCAGACCGGACTGTACGGTAGTGTTACTGGTTGGATTCACTGGAGTGTGAGCGGGCTTGCTCGTCGATCTTCAGATCGCTCAATACCCGGGTGGCCGTTACGTTTTGCAGACCGCTTGCGGCTTGTGGGAGTTTGATATGATCATCACCTGCTGCCGGCGTATTGACGAGTCTTTAGAGTCCTACACAGAGGTTTCCTGGCTCAAGCGAAACTAAATTGGAGCGCATATGAGATATGTGCGGTACTGAGAATAATGTGTGTATGTGATACCGTATTTCATTCTCGCGATGAATGTGTCGAATGGTTGTATGCGATATAACCTAGTTATCGAATCAAGGATTGATTCGATAAAACGATACATTGTATACTAGTCGGTTGTGTGCGACATGACCGGATCATTGAATCAAGTGTTGATTTAATGATTTAATGCATAATTATATATTTGATATATTACTTTGCATTAACTAGTATTGGTTCACTTTAAATGGATTTTCTCACTTGAAGTTCACAAGTTGTATATGTGATATACTTTTGTGCACTTGATTGTATCATGTTTGATGATACATGCTTACTTGAGTATGTGTAAAGATTAAACCATGGTTGTGTAATGGTTAGGGTTTTCCTTTTATTTATTTATTTCTTTATGGAAAGGATAATGAAAGAAAATGGTGGCTTATTTTGTTTGATTTTGAAGCTTCATGAAGCTTTGACTAAGTGACCATTTTGTCTCATGTTTAACCCTAACCATTCCACATAACCCTAGTTCATTCTCTACACTTGACCATGGTTATTATTATGATAAGTATTCTTTTTTAATTTCCTTTTTAATTAACTTATCATAATATAATTCATCTTCTTCTTCTTCTTCTTCAAGAAGAAGCTTGCCTCCATCAATGGCAACTTGAGAAAATGAGTGAGAAATCCAATTCTAAAGTGAACCCACTTCCTATTTCTTCATCCTCTACCTCTTGCCAAGTAGTATAGGGTGTTTTCTTCACAAGTTTCTTGACTTGGTGAAGTTGGAGCTTGATCTAGTGATGCCTCGACGTAGATCATCTTCGGCATCGAAGCCGACGACCAAGCCCGCCCATTTCTCCGATGAAGCCGATGCTAGAGTCCAGGATGCGATTTGTACAGCGAGGGGACTTCATCACGGAGCTATGGAGGTGGAGAACCGGATCTACAAAGGTTGTATTTCCGTTCACTTAGAGTAAAGTCGTTTACTTGTATTTGTTTCGCCTAAAATCTAGTTAACGATCCGTATTAGGGTTTCTCGGCACTTGTAAAATTTGAAATTGGCATGGTTGATGCCTTGTGAGACCTCATTAGTGTGCCTAGGAACCCTACAGTGGTATTAGAGCCTAGCTAGAGCCTTAGGCGATGCGTAGACGGAATTAGAAGTCCGATCGAACTGAAACCCAAACCCTAATTTGCTCTCTGTACATTTTCTGAAATCGTGGATTTTTGAGAATTAAAAATATGCAGAAAAACCAGCAGGAGATTCTAAGAATTACTGAGAAGTTCGAGCACCTAAGTCGATAGAAGCGCGGCGGAACCGCGACAATAGCATGCCTATTGCGGCGGTTCCGCGGCCAATTTATCTCTTCATACTATCATGTTTGCACAGTAATTCCTAGATTTTAGTTCTGGTTTTCATGGGAATTTTTAATATTTTTTTTACAGAGTTGAAATTTCTGGGTTGTATTGGGACCTCGGTGTATCGATCGGATTGTCTAATTTTGTCAGTGTGTTTTTCCGGGTAATTTAGAATATGTTAAAAAGTTCGACCGGATATAAATACCCACTTTTTCCCCTGCCGGAAAATTTCCAAGTGTTGGATTTTTCCGTGGTTTAAAGACGTTCTAAGTAGTGCAAGTAACGCGATGGACCCTCTAGAAGACAACAAACCTTAACTCGATTATGTGACCGTCTTGAACTGCCCTTTGAACCTTAGGGTTTGGGGCAGTACGGTGTGCCACATGTGAGGCGTTGGCTTGACCCTTCTACGGCTGGACCGTTGGTACTGAGGCACGAACTGAATGTTTTTGAACTTGTTTCATGTGTTGAGCTGTTTCGGGAAAACTTGGGTGTTCGATTGTTCGATCGGAAAGTTTAACATTTTCTATTTATCCGGAATGTGATACAATAATTGGAATTCACAATAAGTTATGAGATAACTAAATGAATGTTATAAACATAGCAGTTTAGTCTCACTTGATCGGTTGCCACGGAATTTTGATGTGATCAAAAGTCCGTCGCAATCACGTAGCGTACGCGGATACTCGCCGGGTAAACTTAATAGACAGCCTCACTCCATAGCCCCGACCAAGTGACTGTAGGAGAACCCCGTCGCCGAAAGCATCCATTTGGGTGCTCGCGGCAGCGGTGTTCCGCCTTGGTGCACTTCGTCGACGGCGTGGGGGTGCGGCCGTCTACTAAAGTTTGCGACGAGTATTCGATCAGGATGTCGGGAATCTTGTTGAATTGCCCGACTTGATATTGAAAAGTGTTTTCAATTTTGAGACTAAAATGCGGGGTTTATAATTGTTAGGCATGTGATGTCTAAGGTATTCATTTGATTAGGCATGCGATGTCTATGCGGATTGCGGATTCCAAATGTTGTAGTTTTACACTTTCTTTTCTGTGACCGTAAGTGTAATATGGGATATCGCCGGTTTCGTTGCTATATGTCAACGACAATTGGGATGCGCATATTTACTTACGTTGATGACATGTGATGTTATGTGTTGCTGGATATGTTATATTGGATCGTCGTGTTTGAATAGCCAGGGTTTTTTTATGTGAGATGAGTGTTTTTCATTTTCATTCATGTAAAAACTTGTATGTAATATTCTTTTATTGGGGCACTTCTAGGTTGCGGAAGATGTCACCGTTTGTATATTATTTACTTTTCCGCACTAGGATAGACCCAAGGAGGGGAGCATAACTAACCGGGTTCTGGAGTCCAGTGGGAGACCAACTCGAGGAGTCGAGTCCGGGTCTCCTAACTCCAGAATTGGTAGGGTTGCTTGCCGCTCTCGTAGGGGTCTAGGGGTGTGCGTTTGGTTATTCATCGCGACCGTGGAATCCATGTTTTATACTGGCTCGTATTGAAAACACGGACGTCCTAGTATATCCAATATTTCATATGTTTCTTCTGCTGCTATATCTGTGATGTGATCATGTGATATGTTCTGTGATGGATACTGTATATAGTATATATGATATATTATATAGATGTTACTTATGTTTTACACCCGTGCTAGCCCTGCCCCGATCTGCCGTTAGTTACCTAACCTAACGGTGCACGAGGGGACATCGAGGCGAATGCGGATGGCATAAGTGTACGTCGTATTTATCTGTGATGTTTAGGTACTTAAATGATGGGACTTCATTAATGTGATTAATGAAATAAAAGAAACCTAAGATGTTGTAGAATCGAATTTCAAAATAAAAGGGGTAGCTACAGTTCTTGCTTTGCACAGCGGTATATGTGATATATCCTGCACCTTATTCGATAAGGAAAGGACCGAGATCCCTTCACCGGGAGTGACTTCTTTAGCAATAACTGGTTGATGCTACACACTCGGTTTGTCTTTTGATTGCTTTTAAGAGTTTTTGCTTTGCACAGTGATATATATGATATATCCCGCACCTTATTCGATGAGGAAAGGACCGACGATCCCTTCACCGGAAGTGACTCCTTTAGAAAAACTAGAAAAGCTTCAAAAACACTCCATTTTAAAATCATTTGATTCTACAACGATATCAAGTTCATTACGCAATAGGTTTTCAGAAAAACCTGTCGTAGCCCTTCGTCATTTCAGATAAGTAGTAGTTAGTATTCGTGCTGCGTTTGTTGGCCTTTGTCAAGGCGCGGTGTGCGGTAGCTAACTGGTGCTTATCTGTTTATGCATATGATGCAGATTGGATTAGGGTAGTCGTGCGACCTTGTTGGCCTTTGTCAAGGGCCGTGCGGGTGGGTTTAATTCAATCAGGAAATGACGGGTTGAACTTGACTAGCATCCTATGGTTTGTTGGCCTTTGTCAAGGTCATAGGAGATTAGGGGGAAAATTATCGGGAATTTCAAGTGTTGAAATTTGCAATGAGATTGCATACCTTCTATGAGATAGTTGGATCCCGATACCCGCTGAGAGTAAGAGTTACTCCTGGGAGAGTTTTACACATTACAATTAGCCAATCAAGTAGGTGTCTAGAAAGGTGTTAACGAGGTTACGCCTCTGTGAAAACGAGGTTTACATTAATTAGGTTCGTGCGAAAGCACAGGGGACCTCCCTCAAAGTACCGACACTGGCCTGGCTGAAAGATTGGCGAACTTGTAGTTTGTAATTAATCCCGGCTAGTCTTTCCTTTTAGGGTTTGAAGGAAGATTTGATAAAAAGCAGTGGGAGCCATCCTGATTAGATAAAATAATAACCAATCTATTCTTGCAAGAGCGCACGCTGAGTGTTTTCTTCTCTCTCTCTCCTTGTAGCGACCATATCACGCCTTAATCAAGATAATAATACGGATTATTGACCGAACCCGCTTGTTATACTGAGCTGGGGAACGTTGGTCCCGCTCCAACTTATAATTGTTATAAGACAGAGCAGGAAATTGGGGAATACCAGATTTCCCGTACCGCCCAAACGAAGAAAGTGCATATGATGCATCTCCTTCGGGTGTATTCATTACAGAGAACTGTTTCTCAGTATCCTTTACATCCTGGGTATGTGATACCAGATCAGGATCCCAGATATGTAATCTGTTACATAGGGCTACAGATAGGTAGAGAACTGAGAACGGGTGATAAGTTTCATGAGACAGAAAACGGGGCAAGTGTTGCAGCCAAGTCTGTTGGTCACTGTCACCCTGTATTACCAATACATTGATTCTGAACGAATGTTGTTAGATACCGATCCTGATATACAAAATCATATCAGTCTCTTTATTTGTAAAGAAATGATAAAATTTTGTATTGTTGGATAATGTTTTGAACATTTCCTATATCAAAAGTTGATCGGTTCAGGCACGTTATCTAAAAGCGTTGATGTTCTAAATCAAACTACAGTTCTTAGTATATGGAACACACACAAGAGGAAGAGTTCAAAAATGAACGAATCCTTCTTGAGGTATTGTAGACTAGGTCATATCAATGCGACCCGACTAGCTGAAGTTACATTTAGATGCATATTTAAATCAGTTTGAATTTACATCTTGTGAAACTTGCCAGTCATGTCACAAAGATATAATGACACCAGCTCTGTTTATTGGAAACAGAGAAAGAGTTAGTGAACTCTTGGGACTGATACATGATGATGTATGTAAGGTCCCCTGTTTACACATGTCAGGACTGGTTCTTTATACTTCATTACATTCTCTGATGATCTTTCGAGTTTCAGACCTATGTTCCTGTTGACACACAAGTCCGAACCTTTTGAGATATTCACAGAATATAAGTTAGAAGTAGAGAACCAAAATACGGGTATAAGTATTATGTCCTTTGATGTGATCAAGGAGGAGAATACTTGAGCACGGAATTCCTGGATTATTCTAAAGGAGAATGAGATTCTCTCTCAGTATTACTCCTCCGTATACACCATGGCACGATGGTATATCGGGGCGGAGCAATCACACCCTATATGATATGGTGTGCTCTATGATGAGTACTACTGAGTTACCTATTTCCTTTTGGGAGTTATGCGCTTGAGAAGCTGCATACCTATTGAATCGGGTTCGAATCAAATCAGTGCCTACCACTTCATATGTGATATGGAAAGGGAAGAGCCCATTTCTTAAGTTAGTTAAGATTTGGGGTTGTCCGGCCTATGTCTAAAAGCAAAATCTGGACAAGCTCGAGGCAAAGTCTGTAATGTAGAACTGGAAAGGTTCCAGCTATACAAACTACAGCAGATGATTTGGTAGAACCAAAGGATTCAGTAGATTCCAACGAACCTCAGCCTCTCCGCCGATCTAGTAGGGTTCCTCACCCACCTGAGAGATACTTCTATTTCTCTATGACAGTGGGAGCGAGAATTGCATCATGAGATGATGACCCAACTAGTTTCGAGCTGGCCATCAGGAGTGTGACTCTGTAAGAATGGCTGGATGCTTAGCGATCTGAGATGGAATCCTTATACACCAACAAAGTATGGACTTTGGTTGCTATATCTGAAGGGTTAAATTCCCATCAGGAGCAAGTATATCTTGAGAAGATTACTTGGTGTACTTGGAAAGGTTGAGACTTTCAAAGCTGGACTTGTTAAAGGTTTTCGTCATCGACCAGGCGTGGATAATGATGAAACCTTTTCCAGTACCTATGCTTAAGTCCATCCAGATACTACTTGCCACGGCTACATACCATGACTACGATATCTGGCAGTTGGATGTCATGACTGCTTTTCTAAATGATATTTTAGAAGAGTGCGTCTATAAGTACACAGCCAGAGGGCCTCGTAGACAGTGGGAGCAGCGGAAACGTGTGCAAGATGCTTTATAGGATAAAGCAGGCATCGCGGAGTTGGAACATCTGTTTTGATGGATTAGTCAAAGAGTTTGACATCATCAAAATGGTAGATGAACCTTGTATAAACAAAAAAGGTAGTAGGGAGTATAGCGACGATCCTCGTAGAGTACGTGGATGACATACTCTTGATAGGGAAGTAGTTTCCTATGCTACGCTCGGTCAATCTCCGCTTATCACAATGATTCTCCATATAGGATCGAAGTGATACCTCCTAAATCCTGGGTTTTGGATCTATGAGATAGATCTAATTGGATGTTAGGATTCTTACTAGTTGTAGTGAGATGGTATCAACCGATCCTGGGGAGAATCACTGGAAGGGTTCCAGGGTGATAAGGACGACTGAAAGTCAGTCACAGGCATTGTCTTTACCCTCAGTAAAGGGACGGTATGTTGGAAGAGTTCCAAGCTAGATACCGTGGCATACTAGACGATAAAGGCTCGATACATCGCTACTTAAGATGCTACCAAAGAGGCAGTCTGGATGTATATTTGTTCATGAGATGAACTACGTTCCTACCATTGTGAGACAATGGAGTTGTGGCTTATGCCAAGGAACGTCCGTCCCATCAGTGATCCAGACATATTCTAAGGCAGTATCACCTGATCATGGAGATGGTTGATCTCTAAGAGATCGAGATTAGGAGAGTAGACTCAGAGGACAACACGGCGGATCCACTCATGAAGGCCTATTCCCAGAGAGAGACTTTTATGGGATGGTTAAGTATGAGATACTACAACCACTGCTATAAGATGGCCCTAGTGCAAGTGGGAGATTGTTAGTTATATGTATGCCCTAGAGGCCATTGCTATACATAGGATGTATATTGTAGTGGATGCTGGGACATATATAGGGAGGACTTTCTTGCTCGACATGATAGTATGCTATCTGGTTACCCTTTACCTTAACGTGTACACTGATTGTCTCTCTGTTACATGTTGGTAAAGCCCTTAGGATGTGTACTTGACTACCTGGACTATGATGCGGATCATACTAGTGGGGATATGGTAGTCCATAAGTACATCTTTCAAAGTCCCTAGTCGTGGGTGTATCGAGACGGGGCATCGATATACCAGAGTAGACTAGCGTATACCTTCTCGACCCATACAGATGGGCGATGGATGATCCCATATCCATTGGTGTTTGACATCAGAGATGATATACGGGTGCTCAGTGGAGACTGGGTACACTGGACGGATTCGCCGAGAACTCCCAGATGGTATTATACCTTACGTCAGATGGCAGTTCTCTGGTGACACTGGTACAGAGTAGTCTGTTGACCCGAGATCGTCATAGAGTCTTGTGTGGTTCCCACTGTGCTTTGATTTCCACCTTACCACGTCCAAGAGGGCATGCAAAATGGTGGTTTTTGGGTACAGTCCCGAGTCACATGGAGGCAATGAGCGATAGGAGGGGATTCGTCTCTCCCGGTATAGGGGGTTGATGTTGCGCTGTGTTCGATTGGCTATAACCGGAAATCCCTGGCCAGGGTTGCTGAGATTTACTGGTAAGTGTTACCTGTAGTTTCTCGAACTGTTATAGACCTCATATCGACACGACTTATCGAGCTATTGGGGTCTGACGTTTACCACCCCTAGGCGAGATATGCGACATATCCGACGACGAGACCGGACTGTACGGTAAGTGTTACTGGTTGGATTCACAGGAGTGTGAGCGGGCTTGCTCGTCGATCTTCTGATCGCTCAATACCTGGGTGGCCGTTACGTTCAGCAGACCGCTTGCGGCTTGTGGGTGTTTGATATGATCATCATCTGCTGCCGGCGTATTGACAAGTCTTTAGAGTCCTACACAGAGGTTTCCTGGCTCAAGCGAAACGAAATAGGAGCGCATATGAGATATGTGCGGGACCGAGAATAATGCGTGTATGTGATACCGTATTTCATTCTCGCGATGAATGTGTCGAATGGTTGTATGCGATATAACCTAGTTATCGAATCAAGGATTGATTCGATAAAACGATACATTGTATACTAGTCGGTTGTGTGCGACATGACCGGATCATTGAATCAAGTGTTAATTTAATGATTTAATGCATAATTATATATTTGATATATTACTTTGCATTAACTAGTATTGGTTCACTTTAAATGGATTTTCTCACTTGAAGTTCACAAGTTGTATATGTGATATACTTTTGTGCACTTGATTGTATCATGTTTGATGATACATGCTTACTTGAGTATGTGTAAAGATTAAACCATGGTTGTGTAATGGTTAGGGTTTTCCTTTTATTTATTTATTCATTTATTTATTTATTTCTTTATGGAAAGGATAATGAAAGAAAATGGTGGCTTATTTTGTTTGATTTTGAAGCTTCATGAAGCTTTGACTAAGTGACCATTTTGTCTCATGTTTAACCCTAACCATTCCACATAACCCTAGTTCATTCTCTACACTTGACCATGGTTATTATTATGATAAGTATTCTTTTTTAATTTCCTTTTTAATTAACTTATCATAATATAATTCATCTTCTTCTTCTTCTTCTTCAAGAAGAAGCTTGCCTCCATCAATGGCAACTTGAGAAAATGAGTGAGAAATCCAATTCTAAAGTGAACCCACTTCCTATTTCTTCATCCTCTACCTCTTGCCAAGTAGTATAGAGTGTTTTCTTCACAAGTTTCTTGACTTGGTGAAGTTGGAGCTTGATCTAGTGATGCCTCGACGTAGATCATCTTCGGCATCGAAGCCGACGACCAAGCTCGCCCATTTCTCCGATGAAGCCGATGCTAGAGTCCGGGATGCGATTTGTACAGCGAGGGGACTTCATCACGGAGCTATGGAGGTGGAGAACCGGATCTACAAAGGTTGTATTTCCGTTCACTTAGAGTAAAGTCGTTTACTTGTATTTGTTTCGCCTAAAATCTAGTTAACGATCCGTATTAGGGTTTCTCGGCACTTGTAAAATTTGAAATTGGCATGGTTGATGCCTTGTGAGACCTCATTAGTATGCCTAGGAACCCTACACCCACGTGCCGACACGTGGCGCGCTTGCGCTCAGGCGTAAAACGCCCACGTGCCGACACGTGGCGCGCTTGCGCCTGAGCGCACAGCACCTAAGCGTACAGCGCTCAAGACGCTGGCCCCACGCATCCCTTGGATGCCTTTTCCCCCTCTTTTTATGTACATACATATATATATACATATGTATACATATTTACACACACATGTACCCCACGACACTGTCCCTGTTAGAAAAAAAATTCTAATGGGGCACTGCCCCGCACCCCGTAAGGGGGCTGCTAGCCCCCTTGACCCCCAGCCCGCTATCCGGGTAGCAGGACCCCCGTAAAAACTCTGCATGGCTCCCGATATATCCAAACCCCCCTTTCAAAACACAACACTGCACATTGAGTTCGCATGACCAGTTTAACCCGTCAATCGGAGGTTCCCTCGCCCCAAAGGCGAGGGGTAATTAACGGCAGCTTAGTCCGCGGCTGCCGGAGATTCGGATCCCCACAATCATTAAACCCCTGTCTATCCTAGGCAGGGGGAATCTGTAGTATGCCTGACAAGCGCGCGCATTCCCATCTCAATGGGGTGACGAAAAACACCCTACAAATGGTATTCTCTCTCAGCCTACTCCTCCGTATACACCACAGGACAAAAATATATCGAAGCGGAGAAATCGTACCCTATTGGATATGGTTCGCTCCATGATGAGTAATGTCGAGTTAGCTCTTTCGTTTTGGGGACATGCGCTTCAGACAGCGACATTCCTATTGAATCAAGTTCTATCCAAATCAGTGCCTAAGACTCCATATGAAATATGAAGTGGAAAGAAACCATATCGTAAATGTGTTAAGATATGGGGTTGTCCGTCCTTTGTTAAAGTTCAAAATCCAGACAAATTTAAGGCGCGATTAGTTTTATGTAAGTTTGTGAGATATCCCAAGAATTCATATAGATATCTATTCTACTACACCGAAGAACAAAAGGTATTTGTTTCTCAGTATGTCAAATTCTTAGAATGGTTGTTTCTTGCAAAAGAAACAATTGGGAGTATAGTAGAACTGGAAGAAATTCCATAAGGACAAACTATAACTGAGGATTTGGTAGAACTTCCGGATTCAATAGCCCCGAAAGAACCTCAGCCACTCCGCAAAACTAGTTGGATTTCTCTTCCGCCCGAGAGATACTATGGTTTTCTCACAGAAGGGGATCGAGAGAATTGTATCTTGGAAGAAAATGATCCTACTAGTTTTGAGTAGGAAATTACCAGTAGGGACTCTGTGAAATGGCTGGATGCTATACGATCCAAAATGGAGTCCATGTACACTAACAAAGTTTGGACTTTGGATGTTTCTACTTGTTGGGGTCGAAAATTGCATCCCGGTTGACCAAGTCAAAATCAAGGTCAACCCCAAGCCAAGTGGGCCCAAGCCCAAATCAAGTGGGCCCATGCCCAGGTCGAGTCCGAACATGAAGCGGTCGGCCCTCCCCCATGCCAAAATGAAATCATGTAATAAATAATTTTTATGTAATTCTTTATGCATGAATGTATGCAAAATGGGCATAAAGCCAAATTTTCGTAAGCCTATGGCTTATGTGCAAAAAGAAATGGCACATGAGCCATGGGATGGGCAAAATGCCATTTTGTAAGGCCCAAGGGGCTCTATGTAAATATGTAAGCCTATATAAGGCAACATGATGAAAATATCTAATATACTTTTTTCATTCCGCTCAAAAATATAGGGTTTGTGCCTCTTTCCCCTTTCTGAAGGTTCTAAACCTTCTTCTTTCTTTTGAATTAAATCAAGAGTTCTACTCTTCCTTTTATAAAACTAAATAGTTTTTCACCACAAAACCCACAAAGGGGAGCTTAGATCTCCCATCAGATCTCAAAAAGAAGAGATTTTTAAAATCTCACATCTCTTGATCTTCAAGATCCTGCCAACAGAGGAGGAAGAAGGAGACCCATCTCCAGAAACCCCACTTTGGGGAAGAACTAGGGCTCAAGAGGAGAAGCCCCTTCATCAACTTCAAAATATCCTAGGAGTTTAACTCCTCATATATATATATATATATATATATATATATATATATATATATATATATATACAGAATAATAAGTGCTCCTTTCCGGGAGTACAACTCCCATTGGAGAGACCAAGTCCCTTTTGCCTCCCGAGCGCCCAAAGCGCTAGCGCCCTTGCGCTCAAAGCGCTAGCGCCCGAGCGCCCACGTGCTGACACGTGGGGCTCTAGCGCTTAAAGCGCTAAGATCTAGCGCCCAAAGTGCTAGCGCCCGAGCGCCCACGGGCTGACACGTGGGGCGCTAGCACTCAAAACGTTAGCGCTCTTGCGCTCAGAGCGCTAGTGCCCAACGCGCTAGCGCCCGAACACCCACGTGCTGACACGTGGGGCGCTAGTGCTCTTGCGCTCAGTGCGCTAGCGCCCAAAATGCTAGCGCCCGAGCGCTCAGTGCCTGGCACGTGGGGCGCTAGCGCTCTTGCGCTCAGAGCACTAGCGCTCTTGCGCTCAAAGCGCTAGCACCCAAAAGCGCTGGCGCTTTTTCCCACGCATCTTTTGGATGCCCTTTCCCTTACACACACACACACACACACACACACATACACACACACACATACTCTACAACACTGTCCCTCTCCAAAAAAAATTTGGGCCAGGGCGCTGCCCTGCACTCCGCAAGGGGGCTGCTAGCCCCCTTGACCCCCAGCCCGCTATCCGGGTAGCAGGACCCCCGAAAAAACTCTGCGAGGCCCCCGATATATCCAAACCCCCTTCAAAACACAACACTGCACATTGAGTTCGTATGATCAGTTTAACCCGTCAATCGAAGGTTCCCTTGCTCCAAATGCGAGGGGTAATTAACAGCAGCTTAGTCCGCGGCTGCCGGAGATTCGGATCCCCACAATCAATAAACCCCAGCCTACCCTAGACAGGGGGAATCTGTAGCGCGCCTGACAAGCGCACGCGTATTCCCATCTCAATAAGGTGACGAAAAACACCCTACACTACTCTTGGGGTAAAACCCGTTGGATGCAAGTGGATCTTTAAAAAGAAGATTGGTATAGATGGACATGTGGAAACCTATAATGCTAGACTTGTTGCAAAAGGTTTTCGTCAAAGACCAGGAGTGGACTATGACGAAACCTTTTCTCCAGTAGCTATGCTGAAATCTATTCAGATCCTACTTGCCATTGCTACCTTCCATGACTATGATATCTGGCAGATGGACATAAAAACAGCTTTTCCAAATGATAGTTTAGAAGAATGCGTTTATATGGATCAGCCGGAGTGATTCGTAGACAGTGGGAGTAGCGGAAAAGTATGCAAGTTGCTTAAATCCATTTATGGATTAAAGTAGGCATCGCGGAGCTGGAACATCTATTTTGATGAAACAGCCAAAAAATTTGACTTCATCAAAAAACAAGGATGAGCCATTTATCTACAAGAAAATTGTAGGGAGAACTATCATATTCCTCGTCTTGTACGTCGATAACATTCTCTTGATATGAAATGACATTCCTATACTACAATCGGTCAAGCTGTTCTTGCCACAAAAGTTCTCTATGAAAGTCCTGGGTGATGCTTTCTACATTTTGGGGATTAAGATCTACAGAGATATATTCAAGGGAATGTTGGGACTATCAAACTCCAGGTATATAAACACCATACTAAAGAGATTTAGTATGGAAAATTCCAAGTGCAGTAATATACCCGCTTTGCACGGAATCACCCTCTCCAAAGAAATGTCTCTTAAGACTGATGAGGAGAGGGCTCGCATGAGCATTATACCCTACGCTTCGGCGGTAGGATCTATAATATATGCAATACTATATACCAGACCAGATGTAGCACACGTGCTTAGCATGGTGAGCCGGTATCAGTCGAACCCAGGTGAGAATCATTGGACAGCTGTAAAGAACATTCTCAAGTACCTAAGAAGGACTAAGAAAATGTTCTTCATTTACAGTAATGGAGACCTCCAAGTCAAGTATTTTACCGACTCAAGCTTCCAAAGTGACAAAGATGATAACAAGACTGTCTTGGGTTATGTGTTTACCCTCAACAGAGGGGCGGTCTGTTGGAAGAGCTCCAAACATGACACCGTTGCAGACTCGACAATGGAGGATGAATACATTGATGCCAATGATGCCGCAAAAGAAGCGGTCTAGATGAAAAAGTTCATTACTTAACTTGAGGTGGTTCCATCCATTGTTAATCTAATACCTTTATATTGTGATAACAGTGGGGCTATGGTTTTAGCGAAGGAACCACGGTCCCATCAGAAGTCCATATACATCTTGAGGCGGTATCACCTGATCAGAGAGATTGTAGATCGCCGGGAGATCGAGATCCGGAGAGTAGATACGAAAGACAACACGGCGGATCCATTTACCAAGGCCCTCCCTAAAGCACAGTTCGAGCGACATTTTAAGATATTGGGTATGCGATACACAACCGACTGGCCTTAGTGCAGACAGTGGTTATTCGGTACGCCAATTACAGGCCTTAGTGCAAGTGGAAGATTTTTATATATGTATGCCGTAAAGGCTTGTATTGTATAGGATACTAGGGATATGTATGTACATGACTATCTTGCTTAGTAATATGGTATATTATTTGAGTTATCTTTATCCGAACATGTGTATTTATTTTTGTTGTTTTGTATTGCTTATACATGTTGATAAAGACTCGATGCAGTAGTATACTATTTTGGTTTGTCTTTATCTTAACATGTGCATATGTTTTACTCGATATCACATATATCTGATACATGTTGATAAAGCCCGTAAGATTTTGTTTCACTACCAGCGTTATGATGGCGAACATACTTATGGGGGCTAGGTAATCCATAAGCACATCCTTAAAGATCCCAAGTCGCAAGAGTATCGAGACAAAGCATCGATATTCCAGAATAGACTTGTATATACGTTTCTAGACTCTGACGAAGGACGGTGGTTGGTCCTACAGCTATTGGTGTGATCACCTAAGATTGTATACAGGCGCTCACTAGGGGTGAGTACACTGGACGGACTCACCGAGAACTTGTAAATGGTATTATACCTATCGTCAGATAGTGGTTCTCAGGTGACAGGAGTACAGATTAGTCTTTATACCTGAGATCGTTATTTGTCTCGTGTGAGTTCCCACTGTACTTAGATCACTGTCTTACCATGGCTCTACTGAGTCATGCAAATATGTTTTGGTTGGGTACAGTCCCGAGCCACATAAAGGCAGTAAGCAATTGTCAAGGATTCGTTTCTCTCGATATTGGGAGTTGATATCACACTGTGTCCGGTTGGACAGAACCATAAGACCTTGGCCAAAATAGATGAGATTTACTGATGGTTAGAATAGTAGTTTCTCGAATCGGTTCTGAGCCATATCGACACGACTTATCGGATTATTAGGGATCTGAAATTTACCACCCCCTAAACCCGGTACGTGATACTAGTAAATGAAGAGACTGGACTGTATGGATATTGCCACGGATATGCTCAGTAGGGATTCGGATGAGCTTGCTCGTCGGCCTTCTTTCCGACAGGTATCTGGGTAGCCGTTACGTACAGTTAGTACCGTTAACGTGCTTGTGGTTAAACCCACTGCCAGCGAACTGTCGAGTCTTTAGAGTCCCACATAGAGGGTTTTTCTGGTTCAGACGAAACGATGTAGAGGCCGTATGTTTATATATACAGGGCTCTGATTAAATATGTATACTAGTTGCGCGAAATTTAATCGGACGGTTTGTGATACTAGAGGCTTATGATTAAGCCAGTTTATTAAATCAGGTATTGATTTAATTCTAGTATCATGTTATTGGATTTATCTATCTCTTTGTATTCGTATTTTTGGTATGAATACATGTATGTATATACGGTTAGGTATTCTTGTATTTATATAAGAATGTTTCTAGAAGATGACACCACATTATGTATTTTTTCTATTTATTAGAAATAGAAAATGAGGTGGAAGGATGAGGTGGCTTCAAGTATGGTGTGACGCATGACTATTATTTTTATTTATTCATCTGTGAAAACTATTCAAGCATGGCTTGAATTTTTATTTTGGATTTGTTTATTCATTTGTGAAAACTATTCAAACTATTCAAGCATGGCTTGAATTTTTATTTTGGATTTGTTTATTCATTTGTGAAACTTATTCAAGAATGGCTTGAATTTTTATTTTGGAAAAATATTTTTGATACATATTATTTTTCCTAGCCATTCTCCATTCATTCTAACCTAAGCCTTATCTCTCCTCTCTTAAGCTCCATCTTCTTCCTCAAACCCCAATCATTCTCATGAGTTGAGAATCATGGGATTTTTGAGATAAATTAATCCCATTAACAATCTCTACATCATCTTAATATCCTAGATTAGCAAACTAGGTTATTAAGTTACTTCATTTGTGAAGTGCTAGCTTGAACCATATTCTTTTCGGTGGATCATCTAGGATTGAGAAGGCTTTCAAGTTCTCTAGGATCTCAAGGAGCACAAGAAGGAAGGGTTTTGAAGACCGAAGGACATGAATCGTTTTGGTATAAACTTCTAACCGAGTAGGTAAACTCATCATAGTTGCTAGTTTAGAGTTATGATTTGATCACTCAGGGTTTTATTGGTTGTGCTTGCTCAAAATTTAATTTTTGTGCATTCCGCCTCTCTACTTTCATTGTAGAGTGAGCACAAATAACTAACATGGTATTAGAGTCACTCCATAAGCCTTAACTAGCTTGTTATGATGTTTAAATTCCGATGTTTTCGTCGTGCAAAAACTGCCGACGAAAACAATCCCGAAAATCCAAGTTTTAGCATGTTTGCACTCTCTGTAGGCAAACAGTTTGGACCAAGAAGTCGCGGGGGGTTGCGTGGGTACCCCGAGGATCGTTCCGGGGAGGCGAAAGGTCAGGCCTACCCCCCGAGACCAGGCTCAGGTCTACCACCCCTTTGGGGCCACCTCGTGGTGGCCCCGGGGGAGGGTGGTACCCCCCTCTAGCCCCTCCCCGAGCGACAATTAATTTTGGTTACTTCAAAGCTGCAAAGGTTCAAGCGAATTTCAAGTACGTTTCAACTCCCGGATTGGTTTAAAACGATAGAATTTTGGGACTTAGTGAACTGTTTTTCTGGCTTTGGGAAAGCTTGCTTTGTTTGCTATTTGTGCGCGGAAGTTTATTGTCATAGTTTTTGTTACTTACTTCTGTGATGCGTTTATGTGTTGTGGACGTCTTCTAATCTCTATACGTCGATTAGAAGGGGTTACACGCATCTGGTTGTTGCAATGTTTATCTCTGTGATGGTTTCGACGGATTGTCATGTTGGATAGGCTTTCGTGCGATGTTGGTTGTACAGTTTTATATCATTTGTATATTCATTATTACGGGGTGAGCGTTAGACATGTAGACTGTCGTTTCTACTTGTTTGTATATTCTTTTATTAAGACACGGCCGGGTTGAGGTCGATATTACCGTTGTATATTATTTCTCTTATATACTAGGATTACCCCGCAGCAGAGTGCTCGAGTAGCCGGGTTCTAGAGGGAAACAGGCCTCCATCTCATGGCATTGACACTGTGGTGCCTTACTCTAGAATTGGCGGATTATTTGCCGCACTCGTAGGGGGTATAGGATTAACCCGCGAAGGGGTGCCCAAGTCACTGGACTTTGAAAGTGCTGGGTAGCCCACTTACTTCGTTGATTGAGGTTGCCTTGCTTCTGGGATTGGCGGGTGACTTGCCGCACTCGTAGGGGTCTTGGTTCTACATTGTACAGGCTATCCACACGATCGGGGAACGTCGTGTTTCATTTCCGGCTCAAATGAAACCCGGGGCTCCTAGATTATCCGCTATTCCATATTGTTTATTGCTACTTTATGATGTTGCTTATATTATGCCTGTGACAAATCGTTATATATATAAAAAAAATATTGTATATGTTTTGCATCCATGCTAGCCCTGCCCCCGTCCTACCGTTAGTTAAGTAACCTAATGGTGAATGACGAGGCCTCGTGGCGAATGCGGGTGGCATAGAAGTACATTTTATTTTCATTCTTTTCTGGTGTGATAGGAATTAATTGATGGGACTGCATTAATTTTGATTAGTGCAAGAAAATAAACCTAATAAGATGTTGTCGGAACCAATTTTTGAAAAACTATAGTCGTATTTTTTTTGTTTTGCATAGAGATATTCGGTCAGAAATATCCCACGCCTTATTCGAGGAGGCAAGAGCCTAGATCCCTTCATGGGGAGTCATCTCTTGAGAAAAAGTTTGTGTTACTATAGATTCCTCGGTTTTCTTCAAAGATACTCATTTTAAAAACGGAGCCTAAACCACTCCTTTTCAAAACTGCTCGATTCCTTCAACGATATCAAGTTCATTACGTTAAAGGTTTTTCGCCAAAAACCAGCCGTAATTCTCCGTCGTTTCAGATTAGTATTATTTAGTATTTGTGCTATGTGTTTTGACCTTGTTAAGGCGTAGTCTTCGATAGCTATGTAATACTTTTTATTATATTGTGATGCGATTATCTAGGACAATCGTACGGTTATTTTGACCTTGTCAAGGGCTCGTGCGGGTGAGTTTAGATTAATCTAGAATAATGACTGGTTGAACTTGACCAGCGGCTTATGACATTTTGACCTTGTTAAGGTCATAGGTCGTTAGGGGTAAAAACCACATCGGGAGTTTCAAATATACAGGAAACTTGTTAGTGTCGCAAACCTTCTTGAGCATGGTGACCAAAGTGGCTTCCATCTAAGTTATCACATGATGATAGTTGGATCCCGATCCCACTGATAAGTAGGATTGCTCTTGGGAAATATTTTCCACTTCACAATTAGCTAACCTATTTAGGTGTCTAGAAAGGTGTTAATGGGGCTACGCTTCTGCGGAAACGAGGTTTATTTTAATTAGGTCCGTGTGAGACACAGGGAAGCTCCCTCGGAGTACCAACACCCACCTGGATGAACAGTTAGCGAACTTATAAGGTGTAAATGATCCTGACTAGTTCTCCTTTTATGGTTTGAAGGAGAATTCGAGAAAACAGTTGGAGCCATCCTGATTAGATAAACTAATAACTTATCTAATCTTGCAAGAGCGCACGCTGAGTGTTTCTTTTCTCTCTCTCCATGTAGCAATCATATCACGCTCTAATCAAGATAATAAAATGTATAACTTGACTGAACCAGCTTATTACACTTGGCTGGGAAACGTTGGTTCGGCTTTAACTTGTGACAATTGTCACGAGTATGAGCAAGGGAAAGAGGCCTGTAAGGAATTCTATATGACCCTAGTGAAGGAGAAGCATTCTAATGTATCTTCTTCAGGTGTATTTGTTATTGAAAACTATTTTTCGGTCAACCCTACCTCCTGGGTACTAGATACCGGATCAGGATCGCATATCTGTAATTTATTACAAAGACCGAGAAAAAGAAAAATGGTTGGACTGGATGATATGTCCCACAGAGTAGGGAACGGAGCACAAGTCGATGTTGCTGCCATCGGTGAAAATCACCTCGTATTGTTGTTTCCCCCAATCAGAGAAAAGCTCTATTCAAAATTCAAAATTTGAACTGAGGCAGCGCCTAACGTGCAAAGCACGAGAGCACTAAGCGTCAAGAGCGCCAACGCTGAAGAGTCAAAGACTCTGAGGCAGCGCCTCACGTGCAAAGCACGAGAGCGCTAGTGCCAGGAGCGCCAGTACTAAGAGTCAAAGACTCTGAGGCAGCGCCTCATGTGCAAAGCACGATAGCGCTAGCGCCAGGAGCGCCAGCAGCAAGAGTCAAAGACTCTGATGCAGCACTCACGTGCAAAGCACGAGAGCGCTAGCGCTGGAACTAAATATTCCCTGCCCTTGGATCAAAGATCCAACAAAAATGATTAAATATCATCAGATTACCAGAATAAAATTTTGTTAAGGAAATACTCCTCAAATCTTTCCAAACAGGAAAGATTGTGCTCTGTAAATCAGAGCACCATTGGATCAATGATCCAATGGTGATTAAAAATCACCAAGATACCGAATAAGCTCTGTATGAGAAAATATTTTCCAATCTTGTTAAAAAACAAGAAGATTGCTTTCTGTAAAACAGAAGACCTTAGATCAAAGATCTAATGGTGGGAAACATCCCCAAATCAATCAGAGGAAAGATTTCCTTAACTGATTCAACAAATCAGCCTCCCCTATATAAAGGACCGAAGACTTCAAGTCTTGCAGAAAGGAACCACCCCCATGAACTTTGAGAAATTTCAAAAAGAAGAGCAAGCTCTCGGAAGAAGAAGAATTTCTTCAAGGTAAATAAAACAGAGAGATAAATCATCTCATAAGAGAAGAAGAACCTATTTCTTTTTATAGATCATAGATCTATAAGACCAAGGTCTTTCACAAAAGAGATCATAGCATCTCATCATAAAAAGTGAGGGGGAAGAACTTAATTCTCTTCAGATCATAGATCTATAAAATAAAGACGAAGTCTTTCACAAGAACAAAAGAGATTGTAAAATCTTTTAATAAGAACTTAATTCTTAGATCTATGAGACAAAGTCTCCTATGAACGAGAATTTAATTCTTAGAGCGCAGAACTGATCAAACTTGCCTAAAAAGAGCCTTAGCACTCCAATTGAAAAGAAGCGCCTCAGCGCTCCAAGACTGGCGCACGGCGCTCCTAGCGCTCCAATTGAAAAGAAGCACATCAGCGTTCCAAGACTGGCGCACAGTGCCACAGCGCTCCTAGCGCTCCATTTAAAGAAGCGCCTCAGCACTTCAAGTCTGGCGCTCAGCGCCCAGTGCTCCAAGCGCTATTTTAAAGGAAGCGCCCAGCACTCCAAGGTTGGCGTTCAGCGCCAAGCGCACCACGTGCTCCTCAAGTGTGCGCTATTTTATAAAGAGCGCTCTGCACTCATTGACTGGCGCTCAGCGCCAAGCGCGCCACGTGCTCCTCACGTATGCGCTATCTCACAAGAAGCGCCTTAGTGCTCTAAATCTGGCGCTCAGTGCCAAGCGCGCCATATGCTCCTCACGTGTGCGCTGAGAGAATATAAATTGTTCTTTAAATAAAGCCCCAGAGCCATAATGAGTGCTCAGCACTCAATAAAAGACAAAAATGTTATCAGAACCCAAACCAATGCTTAGCATTGTTAAATGAAAAGGGACTGAGCCTAATTAAATGTCCAACATTTTAACTGAATGGGCCGAGCCCGAGTTGGCCACAGATCCCTGATTGAGCTTATATGCTCATAAATCTTTGATCTTAGTCCCAAACTTGACTATAGATCTCCCAACCAACATTGGTTCAAGAGTACATCTCTTCATACCTCTGATATATATCGTTGTAATTCTTCAACGTTTTCAGAGAGATGGAGGATCCCAATAACCAATAACTTTTGGTGCATCCCCAAATGGTTGAACTAAAACCACGCAGACTATGACGTCTTTAAACTGGACTATGATGTCCTAAAACTTTACGGACTATGGGGTCCTTAAACTCATGAACTATGATGTCCTTAAACTTTATAGACTGTGGGGTGCTTAAACTCAAAAACTATGATGTCTTTAAACTTTACAGACTATAACGTCTTTAAACTGTCACGAACTATGATGTCCTTAAACTTATAGACCGCAATGTCCCTAAACTAAAACAATAGAGTCCAAATGCTTTTTTGTTGGATATAAATGATCATGTTAAGTAGATCTTAGTTTATAGTTAGACTAACATATCCTTGACAAACGTTTAAGTTGATCTTAGTCTCAAATGAAATTAACGATCCTTAAACCCAACCCAAAACTAAATCTAAGAAAATACGGATTTGGACTAATCCACGCCCTATGGGCAACAACATAAATTAGTATCCGTATACAATCCACGGGCAACCAAAAATAAAACAAACATACACGACACGAAGTGACCATCTGGAGAAGGAGAAAGTAGTTACCGCGATGCGATAGTGTAATTAATTGCAGGGGCTTACGCCTGCAGGGAAGAGCGTCCCCACAATAAAAAACCCCTCACAATGAGGGAGAATCTGACGAAATCTGCTACATCGGCCGCATCCGTCTAAACCTCCGATACATGGTGCCATAAATCAACTTGGTATCTTCGGAGAGGTAGACGGATAAAACCAAATAGTATCTGCCTCCAAAATTCAGGCCTGACGTCCCAACGTGCCGGTCGCGTCTTTCGGCGGCGAACAGATTCTGGCACGCCCGGTGGGACCTTTTCCTCTTTCCACTCCACACTTCGTGTGTCGTGTTCTCGAACGAATCGCGGTTTGATATGGTTGCCCCTAGATTCGAGGTACTAAGATTTGGTGTCTTGCTCCCGTGCAGAGAAAATGGCTTTCAACTGCAACAACGGCAATAACTCTCACTCCGTCCTTACTGGAGGAGTGACCTATGGGCCTCAAGCGGCCTCCGTTTTTACGATGCCAGTGGAACAGGTGATTCACGCCACCACGGGACTGTTCTTTGGGACCATGCTCCCACCAATGAGCTTCAACGCCCCACTGCCGCTGCAAGAAGCTCCGAAGAAGTCGGTCTTTGATCGGCTCACCACTACCGCGGCCCCTCTCAATGGGTCGTCTAAGTCTAATACTTCAGTCTTCGACAAGCTGAGCCTAAGCTCAAAGGGTCCCACGAAGAGGCCGCAATACCAGAGAAGGCTATCCCAGCTCCTGCTGCAGCTAAAGCCGTCCAAACTGCTTCCCCTACTCGAAAGTCGGGCTTCGATAGGTTGACTATTCCTTCCCAGCGGATGTCAGTCTTTGACAGGCTGGCACCAACAGCAACCTTTCACCAGATCAGGGGGCATGAGGGAGCCACCCCCATAGCTGAATCAATACCGTCTGCAAGGCATGCTCGACGTCGTCATTAGCACCGAGTGAGGAAAGCTGGGGGCAGTTCCCCTTCTGGACTGACTCCGCCAGCTCCAACGGTAGAAGTCGATGTTGCTGTTCCAACTGGAAACAGCTTCGAACCATTCAGGACGGTGCACAAGAACTCTTCGACGGCTGTGCTAAAAAGATCTCCTCCACCTGTGGAGAGCACCACAAAGGCAACGCCAGAACAACCCCCTCAGCAGTTGTCTTATAAAATTCACAAAGTCTGGCGGCAGGTCCAAGACTCGGTGATCAACCAAGACTACTCCCGCCGACAGAAGAAGATGAAAGTTCGGCAAGAGAATGACCATCCTGTCGTACCACAGAAGGTGTCATCTACTTGGGTGCCCACTACAACAGCCCCCTCAACTTCGACCGTTCACAAAAGAAGTAGGTCGGAGAAAATCCCCATGTCCATGACAGATCTCAAAGGCACTGAATCCAAACGCCCCAAGTCTGGGAGCATGGTAGTGCATACTATTTATATGGATTCCGGAAAAGAGGAAAGTCGTGCTTCTACGGGTCATCGACCGCTCACACGGTCTGTGACAAAGGCTTAGGAGCAACAACAGCAAAAGCTCTAGGAGATGCAAACGAAGATGGCCGCGCTCACTGGGCCAAAAGAAAGCCCGGAAACATCGTCAGAGCAGCGTTATGAACAAGAAACCGATGCCGAGTTCCTCCACAGAATCCTCGAGAGGAAAGACAAAGAGGTCGCAGAACAAGCGGCTAATATAAAACAAATGGCTCTTTTATTCCAAGACATGGTCGGCATGATGGTCCAGCCGGACCCTCCAGTCGAAGAGCCTCCAATAATAATTGAAGACGATAGAGGGGAGACATCAAACCCTCTTCCGGCCTCGTCAGCTGCAAAGGAGGAAACAATCTCAAAAGCGGCGCTCGATGATTATATAGCTCAACAAATACGAGCTCACCAAGCAAACGAAACTGCTGGCCAAGTCGTCAGAACTGGACGACTATATCCAGGCTGGTACGATCAGATTAAGTACCCACCAAGATACACGATTCCTAAGTTCCATATATATAAGGGGACAGGCAACCCCCACCAGCATATCGCCCAGTTCAGGGCTCTGTGCGGCAACACTGGAGGTGACGATAAGCTACTGCTTTGCCAATTCGTTGGCAGCTTGTCGGAGACGGCGTTTGAATGGTATTCAGAGCTTCCCAACGACTCCATCAAAACTTTTACGGAGATGGAATTTCTATTCACCCAGCGTTTCACGAGCGCTAGCGAGCACACTCCGATCACCGCACTAATTAACGCTAGAGTGAAGCAGGGAAAAACCTGGGTTCAGTATGCGATACGGTGGTGGAACCTATGGTCGAAGTGTGAACAGCGCATAGAAGAGGCTCCTGCAGTAGTCATGTTTGTGGGAACCCTCGATCCGCAGGCGACCATATCCCAGTTTATGATGTTCTTCAAACCGACCACTTTCCAGGCCTTGATCGACAAGCTGGCCCAAATGGACCAGATGGGCCATAGACCGCCCTCTTCAAAGACGGAGCTTCGAAATGAAAAAGGCAAAGGGAAAACGACCTTTGTCGCCAATGCTCAATAACATCCAAGTGGCCCAAAACCGGTTTTTCGCCAAAGCAACAAGCGGCAATCCCTTGATGAGAAGTTGAGACGTCCCTACTCATTCCCCCAAGATAAAACAGGGAGACTGTTCGAACTAGCAGTGCACAATGGGCTCATCACTTTACCGGAGCCGAGACACCCACTACAACCGAACGATATCAACGATCCCAATTACTGCCCCTACCACCGAGTATTGGGCCATCCGATCGAAGATTGCTACGTCTTCAAAAATTGGGTTGAAGACCAGTATCAACAGGGCAAGTTCGTGCTGTCCGAAAACTGGAAGATAAATCCGCCACAACAGCACACTCCTAAAAGGGTGGACACGCCGGGGGCATCATGCTCATTCATAGAGGAAGCTCCATGGGAAGTAGTTCTTTTGGCAAAAATGAAAGAATGCTGAAGGATCTTCAAGCATGCCCGGCAATCAGGTGGAAAAGCCCGCTAAAGCCCGAGATCATTGAGGGGATGCTAAAACCACGCCCAACACTGGGAGTTAATAGCGATGGGCAAAACACCCAGGCCCAGCCGTCAAAGTCTTCGAAGAAAAAGAAGAAGGCCAAAAAGCCCACGCAGTTTGACGATAGGCGTACGGATCTGCAAAAGTATATTGACGCGCTGGAGGAATACAACCAGAAGGCGTGGACCCCAGTCACACTCCAGGAATTTCTCAACCATATCCTTGAGAACAGAGGCAATGACAATGACGAGGGAGACGACGCGTCAGAAGAATCCGAAGATTACGTAGCAGGTTGTCACATGATCTCTCACTCGTCAATAGATGATAAAGAATCTCCCGATACAGAGAAGCTAGGGGCAAAATCGGCACCAAAATCCTTAGAACCGCCCGATGAGTTGATTGACATACTGCTAAACGAAACTCTTCAGAAAAGCAAAGCTGACAGAGAGCGGGAAACGGCCATGTACGAAAGGACCAAGCATCGGCGACAAGTTGAAGAAGCTCCGGTGTTGAGAAACTGTAGAGTACCCCAACCAGATCGAAGCACGCCTACAACAGACAAAATTAGGTTTAAGACAAGGAAGCAATTCGCCAAAACCCTGTCAATGGGAATGAAGCTGACGGCTTTTAAAGGAAATACTCCTGGCAGCATACACCTTGACGAAGCGGATGCACATCCAAATTACTGCTTATACCATCGGAGGATCACGCACCCTACCGAAGAGTGCATGTCCTTTAAAAACTGGTGGGATGGATATGTTGCCCACCAACAACACGTCCAGCGAGTGAAGCGCAAGACTCGTCGGGAACAGAGAAGCACGACAGATGAGCGTAAAAGAACTGCCGGCAACTGTCACATGGTTGACACCAAGGGATCGCAAGTTCTCACCTTTGGAAGCGACTCTGATGAAGAAATAGCCTTCAGCCCTCTCTTCAAGGAATCCACCTCCGACACAAAAGATACGAAGACTTGCAAGAATATCTATCTGCGTAATCGTACGTTGCCCGGGAAAAATCCCGGACCTACGAACAACTGACCGAAACGTCTTTAAACTACTGTAAACCCACAACATCTTTAGGCTGACGACTATAAATAAATAAATAAAAATAAAAAGGGTACGTCCACAAGCAAAATGGGCATGGATGAAAACCCGAAAGGGCTCCGTGAGTAAAAACAGCAGGGCTACCGGCGAGTTTATGAAAACCCGAAAGGGCGCAATCTCGTTAAAAGACACTTGCAAGGTCCTCTTGACCTTATAAGGAGAAACCTACCTGCGTGAGATCCTTACGACTCACAAAGGAGAAACACACTTAGGGATCTCCATGATTCCTAAGGAGAAATTACACTTTCGAGATCCTCACGACTCGTAAGGAGAACCCTCTTATGATACCCTCACGGCTCATAAGATTCAAAAGCCTTAAGCTACAGGGATTTGAACATGTTCTTATGCTACCGCCTTTTCCAGATTACCCTACAAGCGGTTTAATACTGATCCTTGTATACAATCCACGGGCGCAAATAATCATTTCCTTTCCGAGTCCCACCAACGACAAGGAATGCCCTCATTTGATGAACAAACACTTGTAAGTCTTCTCGACTTATAAAGAGAAAACACTCTTGTAAGATCCTTACGACTTATAAAAGAACACACACTAAGGAATCCTCATGATTCCTGAGGAGAAAATGCACCTACGAGATCCTCACGACTCGTAGGGAGAAACACCTTTATGAGACCCTTATGGCTCATGAAATCAAAAGCCTTAGTCGACAGGATTCTAACCCTGTTTGCTAAGCCATCTTTGTTTAAATCGACGAAGGCAAATGATGATTCGCTCTTGGCAATATTTCAGTCGCAGCGATGCTGATGCTAATATTGATATAAGATCTTGAGTTCCGTACTCGGGAAAAAATGCATGTAAAATAGCCGAAATGATGGGGCAACTTGCAACAAAATCAGCAAGTAAAATATACGCATACAAAATAGCCGAAATGATTGGGCAACTCGCAATAAAAAGCAGCGAGTAAAGCAAAAAATAGCCGAAATGATTAGACAATCATGACTTTCGCGATATAAAAAGCTGAAATGATAGAGCATCGCGGAAAGAAATAAAAAAATGAAATGAAACCTTTTGCCCTACAGGTGAGTCCATACTAACCCCTGTATACAATCCATGGGCATAAACAAAAAGGGGACCGCATTTCCACACCAGACCTTGTCAAAGGGCGAGTCAGATCTCGATGGCAACATCTGCATCCCAGAAGAACAACAACGGCGTTCCTCCTCATTCCAGCAGGATTCGGACGCGACGTCAACAAAGAGGAGCCACGGCAAAGTCCCTAGTTTCAAGACTCTACGGTCTACAGACAACCTAGAGTTAACTAATGACCTCCCCGCCGGATCAACGCTCCGTCTCGGAAACAAGTCAACCAATGACCTCCCCGCCGGATCAACGCTCCGTCTCGAAAACAAGTCAACCAACCCCAGGGAAATCAGTGTCCTTGGAAAAATACCTCGATTCAGGAAAATCAGCGTCCTTGACAAGAGCATCTCGATTCGCATCGACCCATAGAGAAATTAGGTTCATTGCAGGAATATCTCGATTTGTCTCGACCCCCAGGGAAATCGGTGTCCTTGGCAAATATCTCGATTCAGGGAAATCGGCGTCCTTGACGAGAACATCTCGATTCGCGTCGACCCGCAGAGAAATCAGTGTCTTTGTAGGAATACCTCGATTCGTCGCAACCCCGAGGAAATCAGTGTCCTTGGCAAAACCCCAATTCATGGAAATCAGCGTCCTTGGCGAGAACCTCGATTCGCGTCGACCCGCAGAGAAATCAGTGTCCTTGCAGGAATCTCTCGATTCGTCTCAACTTCGAGGAAATCAGTGTCCTTGGCAAAAATCTCGATTCAGGGAAATCAGCGTCCTTAACGAGAGCATCTCAATTCGCGTCGACCCGCAAGAAAATCAGTGTTTTTGCGGGAATCTCTCGATTCGTCTCAACCCCAGGGAAATCAGCGTCCTTGGGAAAAACCTCGATTCAGGGAAATCAACGTCCTTGGCGAGAGCATCTCGATTCACGTTGACCCGCAAGGAAATCAGTGTCTTTGCAGAAATCTCTCGATTCGTCTCAACTCCGAGGAAATCAGTATCCTTGGCAAAAATCTCGATTCAGGAAAATCAGCATCTTTGACGAGAGCATCTCGATCCGCGTCAACCCGCAAGGAAATCAGTGTCTTTGCAGGAATCTCTCGATTCGTCTCAACCCCAGAAAAATCAGTGTCCTTGGCAAAAACCTCGATTCAGGGAAATCAGTGTCCTTGGCGAAACCATCTCAATTCGCGTCAACCCGCAAGGAAATCAGTGTCTTTGCAAGAATCTCTCGATTCGTCTCAACTCCGAGGAAATCAGTGTCCTTGACAAAAATCTCGATTCAGGGAAACCAGCGTCCTTGACGAGAGCATCTCGATTCGCGTCGACCCGCAAGGAAATCAGTGTCTTTGCAGGAATCTCTCGTTTCGTCTCAACTCCGAGGAAATCAGTATCCTTGGCAAAAACCTCGATTCAGGGAAATCAGGTCCTTAACGAGAGCATCTCGATTCACATCGACCCGCAAGGAAATCAGTGTCTTTGCAGGAATCTCTCGATTCGTCTCAACTCCGAGGAAATCAGTTTCCTTGGCAAAAACCTCGATTCAGGGAAATCAGCGTCCTTGATGAGAGTATCTCGATTCACGTCGACCCGCAAGGAAATCAGTGTCTTTGCAGGAATCACTCGATTCGTTTCAACTCCGAGGAAATCAGTGTCCTTGGCAAAAACCTCGATTCAGGGAAATCAACGTCCTTAACGAGAGCATCTCGATTCACGTAGACCTACAGAGAAATCAGTACCTCTGCAGGAATATACGACGTTAGAAAAATAGAGCCACGGCAAAGTCCCCTAGTTCCAAATCTCGACGGTTCACTGACAACCTAGAGACTACCTCGGAGCCATGGCAGAGTCCCTAGTTCCGAGTCTCGACGACAACATCTACAGCCTAGAGATCAACAACAACGTTCTTCCTTCGGCAGGATGCAGACACGACATCAACAAATGGAGCCATGACAAAGTCCCTTAGTTCCAAATCTCGAAGGTTCATAGACAACCCAGAGACAACATCGACATTCGACGTAATATTGCAGGCACAATGTCAACCAACGAAGTTAAGGAAAATCCCCCGCTTCAGGGTCTTGACGGCAACTCAAATGAGACCTGAAAAGACTATCGGAGATCATCCCACACCAGCGCGGAGTTGTCATGACTCATCGGGGCTCCCAAACTGAGCCTAACCTCAAGTAAAAAGCGACATGGAATACCCTAACGCTTACTCTTTCAATGGTAATATTACCTGGAAGATTAATTGAAGACGTCTTGTCCAGCCCCCGAAGGGATCAGAGACATGACGGTCGCGGGGCTACCTGAACAACAAGATTGCATATCGGGGAATATATCGGCCAACGTGATGGTGCGACGGGTAGAAAAACCCTAGTACCACAGACCCTAACAGATTTCTATTAGCAGGAGTAAACTGTGACATTAGGAAACCCTTGCGAGAACTTCTCGATTCGTCTCGACTCGTAGGGAAAAAGCCTTAGGCAATGGGGATAAAGACCTATTTCCTAAGCACTGGAGTCCTGCAAGTCGGTCCAAGATAGACTCTTGCATACCATTCACGAGCCACACTCTCCAAAGTCGAATCTCGACAAGGAGGGAAACAACCACTTACGAGTCCTCTCGACTTGTAAGGAAGAAAATTCTCTTGCGAGATCCTTACAACTCTCAAGAGAAAGCACACTTAGGAATTCTCACGATTCCTAAGGAGAAAATACACCTGCGGGATCCTCTCGACTCGTAGGGAGAAAAGTCTTTATGAGACCCTCATGGCTCATAAAGTTGAAAAGTTTTAGACGGCAGATCTTAATCCTGTCTTCTAAGCCATCACTGCCCTGCAAGGAGGTCAAGATGGACTATCCACGGGCATACTCTCCCAAGTTGAATGTCGATAAGGGGGAAACAGCCACTTACGAGTCCTCTTGACTTATAAGGAAGAAAATTCTCTTGCGAGATCCTTACGAATCTCAAGAGAAAGCACACTTAGGAATCCTCACGATTCCTAAGGAGAAAATGTACCTACGAGATCCTCTCGACTGGTAGGGAGAAAAGTCTTTATGAGACCCTCACGGCTCATAATGTTGAAAAGTCTTAGGCAGCAGACCCGAACCTGTCTCCTAAGCCATCACTACCCTACAAAGAGTTCAAGATGAACCGTTATCTATCGTCCACAAGTTACATTTGCTAAAATCACATGCCAACAACACAGCAGAGAAAAAAAAGCGATAGTTGGAGATAAAAAAATGTGTCCTTTATTCTTGAATTCAATTGAATACGAGATACATCATATAAAATAAAAATGAAATGAATACATGTTATTCATAAATTACAATCGATACAAAAATGACTATTGAGAAGGAGGCGATTTTAGCAAACCAGCAAGCCGTTTGCGCACTCCTCTCAGCTCCTTTTCATGAGCAACCGCCACGGCCAGCTCAGCTTTGACTCGGACCCGTTGCTGCAAATAGGATGAAACCTTTTCATCGATTTCCCGCTGAGCTGCCTCACGACTCTGCGCATCCCGCTCAATGAGATCGAGCTTCTGCCTCAGTGTTAGCCCATCAGAAATACATCGTAGGAGGCCCTCAAAGATAGCTTTCAGCTGTGCAGCATTCGCATCAACCTGGGCGCCTAACCGGGTGGATTCGCCTGAAGCCTCCTCACGTTCCTTCCACTTTAAGGCCGCCTCTTGTTCGAAATGGCGGAGGAAGGGAATGCTCTGTTCAACCCACGCATCCCGCTGGGAGTTCAAAGCCAACACTTCCGGAGCAGGATGCCTGAGCTCAATCTCATGCAGGCAGGTCTCGATCTTTCTGCAGTAATTAACCCGAGACTCGACGATGCCTTTGTCATGGAAGTTCACGAGCGTCGCCAGCATAGGATTAACCTCAGCAAAAAAATCTGTAGCAAATATGAGGGTTTCAGCGTCAAGATCCTCAATGAATTCACTTAACATGCGCAGGCTAGTTGCAGTGCCTCTAGAGGATGGACGTCTGGAAAAGGGCCCTGCAGGCATTAAGATTCGAGGTTCGAAGGGAGTTGGAGCTGGTGCGATCGCTGCAAAACGAATCATAATCAGATGTCGGCTCAAGAGATAAAGAAAATGCATAAGTAATAGGGTCTATTATACCGGCAGCGACAGGTGGTAAAGCTGGGAGTACCGGAGGCGCGACTGTTCTCTCGTCCCCTCCTCCAATCTGCAATGCTGCAATCAATACAAAGAAGAATTAGAAACGACATGTTTACCCATAAAAGAAAGAAAGGGATGCCAGTTAAAAGCTATACTCATCGACACCGGCAGGCAGACTGACTTCCGACTGGAAGGAGAAATACAGGTTCAGCATCTGATAAAGATGGTCAAAAAGGACTCCTGCATGGTTGTAACAATACGATGTCAGTACAAAGAGTATATTACCTACAATGAAACCGATAAGTCGTAAATATATACCTTCTAGCACTCCAGACGACTTGGGAGAAGGCAACGGAACAACAGCCATCACGGCGGCGACCAGAAGCGCTTCAGATGGCGCAATCTCCGCATTTACTGCACCTACACTCAAAACGAACAAAATGTCATCAGATGGGGATGAACGGGATCGAAAGATAAAAAGAAAACAGTGACCCTGGATCAACCTGATAAGTCGCCAACCGAAACCGCGGCGAGAGCGTCATTAGGTACAGCGGCCCCTTCGCTCTCCGCTATTGGAATAGTTTCTACGCCCGTGGCCTCGTCCTCTGATTCGAAAAGGGCTATCGTGACACTCGCGATACCCGCCGATGGCAAGGAACCACAAGGAGAAAGAGCGGTGATTGGGGCAGTCTCAGACTCCCGAGAGAGAGTAACCACTTCGGGTTTGTGGTCGCTGTCTTCTCTCCTGCCTCCTCATCACCGATACTTGGCCCTGCAAGACATGGTATATCAGAATTTATGGATCGAGTAAAAATGAAAAGACCGGGCTTTGCATTACCTTGCAAAAGATTCTGGGTTGCCTCCCGAGCCGCATGCACGACCTGTCTATGAGCGGTAGACAGAGTAGCTGGAACATCCTCTAGAGGAATAGAGACAGATGGGGTGGAACTTAAGCCTGCACCCATAGCCAAGCTGGCATCACGTTCTTTCGTCGCACGCTTCCTATGCTTCCTTTCGGTCTGAGCGGTGAGAAGCGATCTCCGCAAGACCTCCGTCAAAGGGACGTCATTGTCCAAACCAATTTCTGCCTCTGGAGCCGCTACGGCTTCCGTCATCGGCTGTTTAAGTGAAGCAACGTGTAATACCGATGGGAGAGCTGGAGCCGCGATAGCCGGCTCTGGAAGCGTTGTCGTATCACCGCTCAAGATCAGCACCGCACTCAGGATAACCGGGGTCAAAATAGTCCTTGCAATAAGACAAAAGAAAGGGTCAAGCCACGAATGAAGAAAAATGGGAATGAAGGCATGATAAGCTGAATTATACTAAGGCCCAAAGAAACACGGAGCCTCTCTTCCTCTTCAAACGTTTTGAGGGAAGCCGCAAAAGCCTCTGCGGCAGAGATACCTGTTGAAGAAGAAAGAGTCGGTCAAAGCATAAATATAAAAAAAAAGAAAAGGAGATAACCGCGGAAAGATACGACTGAAGCTTACCTAACTGTGCAATCAATCCATGCGGCTTCATCGCGAACCAGTTGCTCTGAAGCCGCGAGGGCGGCTTGAAGATCGGTGTCATCCGCAGGCTCGATAAATAGACCCTCATTGGTCCCGTATTCACTCAAGCCCTCGCTATAGGGAGCATGGGGCTCCTGGACGAGTACGACGACAGAAAACATCGACTTCTTCTTTTTCTATGAGCGAGTGCCGGCAGCCGATAACACGAGCTTGCGCTTGGCAGGAAACTTTGGGCGACGAGTCCCGATCTCCGTACCCACGCCAGAATCGGGTGACGCTGCAGCCACCGCTTCTACAGGCGCACGAGGTAGACCCTTATCAGGAAAAGCGCGTGGAACCATAGCCGAAGTAGCTTCTCTTAAGAAAAGACGAATGATGGTCCATCACTTTAAAGGAACGGTTGGCTTACCCGCTGGGACAGCACCCTTGCGATCAAGCAATAATCATTTTTCTTCCCTGATAACAGCGCCCATCGTTTGCTGGTACCACGCCACGCACACATTCAAAGCTTTCGGGACGCAGCTTGGCTCGCTGATAAAGAAGTTAGACCCGGTATTTGCCGCATGAAATGGTGCAGTGCATTACGGACACCTTCCTCTGTAGCGGTAGGCTCAGCTAAAAAGGCTTCAAGCAGAACACCCTGATTGTAGCTTGATTGTTAAGCAAAGCGGGGCGGGTTGTATCTCATGAACAACGCCGCATCGTTCTGCCTAAACACTAAAAAACCCGGCCTGATTGAATAGAAGTGAAGAATCTCCCGAGCTTTCAAGGTAGAGGCCCCGTCTTTGAAGGTGTCCCGCAGCGGCTGCACTATCTTAGCAGATTCCATGACGATAGTCATGACCTTATCGACGAAGGTCATGCCATCCCCGACCGTACGCGGGCGAAGAATTAGACCTCGAGCCTCTCGCTGGGTCGGCTCCAAAGCGGAAGCATCAACCAACCGCATAACCTGAGGAAAGTTATAATTTTCGAAGAAACAAGGCCTCTTATGGATTCCAAAGGCGCCGAGTATGTGCAGCACGAGCCACGAAGTGAAATAATGCATCGAGAAGTTTATGGGATGTACCCCCGGTTGAGTAGTATCTGCCACCAGGCTAAGGCCATGATACAAATGAGCCAGTCCAGCAATCCCAACAGCAACCTGAGTCCCTTTAACCATTCGGTGAGCCGGGTAAAAAACGGACGGCCTCATGTAGCGAGGATGCATGGGGAGCGCAAACCAACTCAACCATAAACCGAGGAACCCTAAAAAGAACGCCTCTTCGTTGATGTCTTAAGCAGCGAGTTTTGAAAAGGGGACGGCCGCGGTATTTGGAAGGAAGAAATTCTTTTGATCTGCTTCCGCTGTCAGCCGGCTATCCAAGCCAAAATCGAAGGGATCATCGAGCTTGGCAAACTTCGCACCTTGTTTCGAAAAGACTTCCGGGCGAAGAAAACGGGCGATAAAATCCATAAAGCTGACCCCGTGACTTCCAGATGCTAGAAGTAGGCTCTTATAAATATTTAGCACCTTGATCAAGCTTGGGAATCGGTGCTGAATAGTATTCTCTGGGGTCAGACTGATTACTACCGAGCGAGTGGCGAAAATATACTCGTCAAGGGGTAATATCTCCTCATAATGTTCCCCTCTGACAGGCAAGCCGGAGATCTCCGCAAACTCCTCTAAAGTGATTGAAACTTTCCGATCCAGTAAAAGGAAGGTGTGAGTTAGAACGTTCTATTGTTCCAAAAAGGCTTTTACCCACCATACAGGGGGCGTGGAATACTGGAAGAGAGAAGCATAAATAGCAGGGTATAGCCCAAGCTTCAGCAGCTGCGATTTCTTGGCCCACAAAATATACCGGGCCCACTGCAAATATCCGGCTGAGTGGCGGGGAGTCAAACCTATCATGTACGGCTTCCCCCACGTGCGCGACTCACCTTGACATATACTCCGCCCCAAGATATCCAAAGCCATCAGCGACTGTACGGGTATCACGGCCATGGAAGGCTGAAAGCAACCCTCCGAAGTCCAATTGAACTCTTCTACAGCGTAGTTCACTTGGGGTGGGTCGGCATAGTGAATGGCGGAGATCACCTCCGAAGGTGCTGCACAAGAAAAGCTGCGTCGGCCCCTGATAATTTGATTGTACCACATTCCCCATAGATGAAGGTTCTTTTGCTCTGGATCGTGATCTTTGATCAACGTGAAGACTTCCCTAGCTATAGGCGCTTCAGGGAATCCGCTTTCCGAATGGACGAATGGGAAAGATGTGTCGAAAGACATAGAACCTGCGCGAAAAAGAACAAGAATTAGCCATCAATGTTACAGTTTAAGTTTTGGTACGGGTACTTTAAATTCGTACCGCACCGCAATGCAGTGATAACGGCTCATCATTGATGAGACAGTCACTCATTAATGAGGAAATCCTAAAAGGATTCTCATTTAATGAGGGCCCCTCGGGCCAAGGAGTAAAACTCTCTTGAGAGCAGCGCTCTACAACAGAGTGACATCTGTCAACTCTAATCATGAGAGGAATAAAATACTTAAAAATTTTAAGAGCTATGCTCTGTGAAGACGATGAAATCATCCATCAAAAACCTAAAAAAAAAAGCAAGGCTTTTATAGAGTAAAACCTCCGAGATCTTCAAGATCTGTGAACAAACTCCAAAAGTTCTTCATGGAAGATGAACAGTATTTCAGTGTAAGCCCGCGGCGGCACCCCGGCCGTCGATCCGACGCCGAAAACGCGGAAACAAAACTTTTGCAAACTAGCAAACCGGCACCACCGAGCACTTTTCACCCGGATCGGGCCATTAACCTAGCTACTAGCAAAATAGAAAAGAGTAGAGAGGATATACCAAGCGATCCGTGTCCTTCGGTCTTCGTCTCCACTCCGATCTCCCGCGGATACTTCGTCTGTCGCCTCCTCATCGAAAAGGGCACCACGTAGCCGGAATCTTTTACGGGCTCTCACCTCTTGACTGAGGCAACTCGGGCGCGAAGTTGGCTAGCCGACGCGTCCAAGACTTGCTATAGATATAGTGTAGTGGGTTGTCTCTTGGGGTTTAGTCGCCTTGATGTAGAGGAAGTGAATGAACTTTGGAGATGGTTATGGAGTTTGATGCAATATGAGAATGAGAATGATTTTTTACCCCTCACAAAATGATCCTCACCCACTCTCCATGGTGTGGCCGGCCCCTCATCTTCCATGGTGGAGCTCATGGAATGAAATAAAACCATTGAGAGAAAAAAGGAATAAAGCAAGAGGAGAAAAAGAAAAGATAATTATCAAAAGGTCACATTCATTTCTCATCCAAATCCTTTCACAAAACCATCACAAGAAAAGCCAAGGAAAAGACCATAAAAGAATCTCATCATGATGCTAGTCTCATCATAATGCCACAAAAGCAATAAAGCCCCTCACAAGTAAGTTAATTGCAAACATGCAATTAACCCCCTCCAACGAAAAGTCCGGCCGTGAAGGAACAAAGAAAAACTGGCCGGAACGGAATGCAAGCTGGCAACTTCAGAAAACTGATCCCGTAATAAATTACAGGAAAACCCCGCTACTGCAAATACATGCCCGCATTTGTATTCCCACTGAACACAAATGCAAAGAGACAAAACTACACTATCTAATACTAGGATCCGGCTTAAGCCAAAGCCGGCTAGTAAAAACCGTCCGATCACGATCCGTGCAATACCGCACGTATCTGATCGAACCCTGCCATATCTCCATACGGCCTCTACAGCGTTTCGCCCGAAACTTGAGTAACTGAGTGTGGTGGACTCTAAAGACTCGTCAATACTATGGCTGTGGATTTAACCACTAGCACGTCAGAGGTATCAGCCAATACATAACGGGCCACCAGCTATTGACCAAAAGGGACGTCGATGAGCGAACTCATCCTGACACCCTTCTGAGCCTGTCAGTGACAATATCCGTACAGTCCGGTCCGTTCGTCTATGAGCATCGCATGGCGGGCCTAAGGGGTTGGTAAAAGTCAGACCCCCAAAAGCGGTACAAGTCGTGTCGGAGTGTAGCCCAGAACACCCTGAGATACTACTGGAATACCTACCAGCAAATCTCCTGCCTTGGCCAAGGACTTTTCATGTTCCGGCTCTCCTAGACACAGCGCGACCTCACCCCCAATACCGGGAGAGACGAACCCCTGCAGATCCGCTCACTGCCTCCATGTGGCTCGGGACTGTACTCAACTAAAACCTGTTTGCACGACTCCTTTGAGCCGTGGTAGGGTAGTAATCAAAGCACAGTGGGAACTCACACGAGATAAATAACAATCTCAGGTCGATGAACTAACCTGTACACATGTCACCAGGGAACTGCTATCTGACGTCTGGTATAATCCCAACTATCAGGTTCCCGGCGAGTCATGTCCGGTGTACTCATAACCCAATGAGCACCTGTATACATCTTAGGTGAACCAACTGACACCAGTGGCTTGTGAGACCGGCCACCGCCCCTCGTCGGGGTCGCGACTGTATACACTAGTCTACTCTGGAGAATCGATGCCCTGTCTCGAAACTCCCACAACTAGGAACCTTTTAAGGATGTGCTTATAGACTCCAGCTCTCACGTATATGATCGCCCTCATACTGCTGGTAGTCAAGCAAGAATCCTAGGGGCTCTATCAACGTGTAATAGCGACTCGTAAGGTCACCTAAAGCAGTACACGATGATAAAGATAAACCAGATAGCATACTATCATCTCGAGTAAGACTGTCCTACCGGGATAGGTCCTCCCCTCAATCATTGCAATCACGTGCCTGTGATCCAATAATTGACTCTGAGGGCACTATCTCCAACAATCTCCCACTTGCACTCAAGACTAATTATTGCGATGTCGCATACTCACAACCCGTGTGATACCGAACACCCAACTCCTCTACTGGTCAGTCTCACAAAGCTCGTTTGCGAAACTATTGCGTTCGAGGAATAGCCTCAGTGAGTGGATCCGCTCTGATGTTTCTTTCTATGTCTCTCTATATCTCAAGTTCGCGGAGAAAGCCATCTCCCGAAATGAGCAATACCTGTCTTAGAATGTCTGGATGTCTGATGGGACCTAGCTCATAAATGAACTCCAAATCCAAACTTCTTAGACTGTATCGTCAACTTAACTTAATCAGTATCCTGCGACATGCCTTCCCTCAGTATCCACCTGGAGCACCTGTCCAAAATACTGCCCCTCGTCAGAGGGAAAACTATAACTCTGACGACCACTCTGTCGTCCAGGTCATCTTGGAAGCCTGGAATGATAACTGTCTCCCGAAGGAGAATGCTGTTATCATATCCCTAGAACATCCACTTATGTTCTAAAACTGCTTCCTATTGTTTCTCCAGGATTGGATCAATATCAACTTATTGCATCTACTGCAAGAACAACATCTGGTGTGGTACTTTACATCTCATGATCAACTCAATTGCCTAAGCAAGTGATCTGCCAATCATGCGTATCCCTCTCCCCTTTAGTCTGTAAGTCACCTTTAGAGAGGGTGACTCCATCACCTGCAGGTATACTACCATGCCAGGAGTCATCCATTCTAAATACTCTTAGAATGCTGTCAAAGTACCCAGATTGGGAAACCACCCAAATCTAGATCCAAAACCATAGATCTAGTAACCAGAATGTCTGATATAATATCCAAGTCCTATGTGGAGAAACCACTGTGTGACGACCAAAGTATAACCAATCGTAGTATAGGAATATCACTTCCTACTCTGTGTATGTCATCAAATACCAGGACATCACACCCTACTACCTTCTTAACAGATCCATCCCCTATTCTGATGAAGTCAAACCTATGACTTCACATCAGAAATAGATGATCTATCTCCGCTATATCTGCTTTAGTCTATAAATAGACATAAGCCTGATGTCCACCAATGCTTCCGCTGCTCCCACTGACTACGACAACCCTTCTGGCAGAGTCATATAGACGTGCACTTCTAAAGCCAATTTAGAACGACGCTATACTCATCCTCCTGCCGGGTCTCACAGTCTGGAACAACAGCAATGGCAAGTCTGGGTAAACAAGAACCTCCCTGCCACCGTCCTTGAGCATACCGAAGTACCTCTCGAGTGCCTGAGGTTACCCACCATATCTGCGGAGTGGCCAATGGAATGTCAAACCAGATTGAATCTTTAGGTTCTTATCAAATCTTCAGTAATCGTTTGTGGTTCTGGAATCACTTCCAGTTCTACCATACTCCCACTACTGTTTTCTGAAAAAAACATTTTTATTAAAACTGTGGCGAGTCAAGAACAATATCACTATTGATCTTCCAGATGGTAGAAAATCAACCCTCGTCATAGCCCGGGTCAACCCACAAACAGCCATTACAGAAACGTGCCTTGAGTCATCCAGAGTCTGGTTTTAAGCATAAGCTGGATAACTCCCCGTATCTTAACAATGTCAAGATATGAACTGTTCTATATCCAAGAAACAGAGGCACTGATTTAATTGAACCAGATTCAAATCATGCAGCTGTCACCAGTGCATGTCAACTAAATGGAAGAGAAGCCGATCAGCGTTGCTCAACTTAGGAGTACTTCCAATTATGAGTAACCTGAAAGAGAAGCTAGTTCTCTTAAATACTACTATCATCTGAATGCTATATACAAGTATCTACATCTTCGATTACCTTGAAGAATCCTGATACTTGCGATACCTGGTTCTCTACTTTATTCATATACCTATAACTTCTCAAAATTCGGACCTTGTGTTTCTACGAAACACATGTCTAAGAACTAGAGAAGTCATAAGTAAACAGAATACAGTACGAGGACCAACCCCTCTGTCCTAATGGACACTGGACAACATACAATACTCTGTATAAGTCCCCTGAGTCTAATAACCCATTCACTGTGTGTCGTAGGTTGAAAACTGTACTTATGGTTAAGAAGAATTACACCGCTGTTCAATGCTCCTTACCTAACCATCTACTGATATAGGTAAATGTCACGGACATAATTTCAAAAAGGAATATCACACTCTATGAAAATAGACGTACAGATATTTCAATTTGAAATTGGTGCATAACAACGGATATTCAAAACCAAATATTTGCCGACCGGCAAACAACCCAGGCGACTTCCTCAAATATCACCAATTACAACGAATCCCGATATAATGAGGATGATCACCTAATTCCCAATAACTTACTCCCACTCATCATCTGTAAAACCATACAGATGTGAGATCAAACCTGGTAAATACATATCCTGGAGCAAGTGTCAAATTGGGAAATCAGTTTTCTTTTAACGGTACACAGTGAAACTGAAACATTGAAATGTTTCGATGGGATATCCTGGTATTCATAGTAATGCCTCTTCCATTATCCAGATTCACGACTATAACCGTATAATTCTTTGCCACCTCTCCAAATCCCTTTATATGTCTTTAGTCATTACCTTCTGTACACCCCTTTAGGCCAAATGGTTTTCTTCCTTCCCTACCGTTCGGCACTAGCCTATGGTTTGGAAGAAGACTATCCAATAAGCATAATGGGTGTACTGTCCTAATCCTAGGAGCACTCGCAATGCGAGAGAAGGTGAGGATAAAAGACAACCGAATGAACTTAATTCCTATTTCTCCTGAACCAGGATCCATCCCCGAACTGGAACAAGTTCCTTTCGAGTTCGTATATAACCATACGATGGATTATCCAATAAACTTGGATCTTCGTAGTGATACGGAGTGTCCTGGAGAAATACAAAGGTGATTTAGGATTGGCGAAGAAATACATGGTTTGGTCATGAATAGCAGTTGCGATTTACTTTGCCCTCTTACTAATCCTTTTCTTTGTCTTAACTTAATACCTTCTGCACACCGTTTAGGCTAATTGGCTTTCTTCATTCCCTACCAGTCGGCACCAGCCTAAGGTCTGGAAGAAGACTATCCAATTTGCGTAATAGGTGTGCTACTCCTAAACCAAGGAGTACTCGCAACCTGAGAGAAGGAAAAAGGAAAAGACAACTGAATAGTCCTATTCGTTTTCTCCAAAACCAGAAACCATCCTCGAATTCCTTCGAGTTTTTATATAACCATACGATGGTTTTGTCCAATGGATGTGGACGTTCGTAGTAATACGGGGTGTCCTGGAGAAAAGGATAAAAGTAGGAGTGGCAATGGGGTCTGCAACTCTGACAATCCAAAAGCCAGTGTTAAGAAAGTTCGGTCAACTTGGTCACTGAGTCATAGTCTAGGGTCGGGTCAATGGTCGCTGCCAAAGAGAGAGAGAAAAGAAACACTCAGCGTGCACTCTAACCTAGATCATAATGGTTATCACTTTATTTAATCTGGAAACCTCCCACTGTAACGTCAAATTCTTCCCCAAACCTGAAAGAAGAATTAGCCGGGATCACCCGGGGAGTAAACCAACTCATCAGTGGGAATCGGGATCCAACTATCATCGCATGATAACGTGACGGAATCCGCTCACGCTATCACACTCCAGAAGGTATGCGCATATCTGGCAAGTTTCAGTTCTTTTGAAACTCCCGATGTGGATTTTTGCCCCATGTTCTTATGACCTTGACGAAGGCCAACATATCATAAGTCACATGTCAAGTTCTACCCGTCATTATCCAGGTTAATTTGAACCCACGCGTACATATCCTTGACGAAGGCCAAAATAGTAGTACGACTGTCCCAAACCAACGCATCTATCTATGCTGCAGAAAAGTAACAAATAACTACCATACACTATGCCTTGACGAAGGCCAACATACATAGCATGAATACTAAGTGCTACCGTTCTGAAATGACGGAGGGCTACGAATGGTTTCTGGCGAAAACCTTTAACGTAATGAACTTGATATCGTTGAAGGAACTGATAGCTTTTTAGAAAAATATAGTGACGAAAACCTTTGCTAAAGAGGTCACTCCCGGTGAAGGGATCTCGGCTCTTTCCCCGTAGAATGAGGTGCAGGATATTCCAACTGAATACCATGATGCAAAGCAAAAGTAATCGTCTATAGTGAAGTTATTGCCCTGACGCAAACTTTTGTCCAAGGGGTCACTCCCGGTGAAGGGATCTCGGCCCTTGCCTCGTCGACTGAGGAGCAGGATATTCCAACTGAATACCACGATGCAAAACAAAAGAGAACGCCCTTGCAACAACAGCTTTTTGAAAAGTGTTCCAACAACATCAGAATAGGTTTGTATATCTTGCATTGATCCGAATCAACGTAGTCCCATCAATTGATCACACCACAAAGAACGAAAATATACTGACGTACGTATATGCCATCCGCATTCGCCACTGGGTCCCGTCATCACCCGTTAGGTTAGCTTACTAACGACAGAGCGGGGACTGGACTAGCGCGGATGCAAAACATATACAACATCTACTAGTATATATAATATATAATTTTCGCTCAAGGCGTGATAAATAATGCAGCAGCACAGAAAAGTACAACAATACAGATCAATACAGATATCTGGGATCCCCGGGTTTCACAGAGCCGCTACTGAAACCCGACGTTCCCCTGGTCGTGTGGATAGCCTGTGCAATGAAATCCTAGACCCCTACGGGCGCGGCAAGTTACCCGCCAAAACCTGAAGCGAGGCAGCCCCCTTTAGCAACGTGAATGGACCACCCAGCACTTCACGGAATCCAGTAACTTGGGCACCCCTCCTGGGTCAACCTGTACCCCCTACGAGTGCGGCAAATAGCCCGCCAATTCTAGAGTAAAGCCCCCTCCGTCTCAATGCCATGAGATGCGGGCCCGTTGCCCTCTAGAATCCGGCTATCCGTGCACCCCTCCGCGGGGCAATCCTAGTACAGAAAGTAAAATATACATACAACGGGTACATCGACCGCAACCTGGTCACACCCCAAAAGAATAATACAAACAGGCAGTGACGGCAGTCCACATGTCGGACGCTCACCCCGCAATATCAAATGTACATATACAACAAAACTGTACTAATATTGCATCCAGGCTATCCCCACGACCGATCCGCAACATCACAGCACAACACAGAACATCAACGTGAATGTCACGTTCGCAAATCCGTCTAAAAGGGCTATAGCAGATAGACTGGATTTACCGATCGAGTGACATTCACGGTCGCAGATATAATGTAAATACTGTGAACTAGTATGTTTAAAATATCCGATCGAACAAATTTTATCAAGTGGGCCCCCAAGCAATACTGTAGCACTTACAGAAAATCTGGGCCCAAAAATAATATCCCAAAACCCTATTTACAAGTCTAAAGCCTACTGGGAAATTCTGGTGCAATGATCACACCTTCCCACCGCGGAACCGCGGCCAAACCAGGGGTTTGGCCGCGTTTCCGCGGGCGTACTAAGAGATCACTGCATCAAATTTTACCAGAAGTCTTAGAATTTCATGCTTGTGTTTCTGCAATGACCTAAAAAATTTTTGGAGCAGAAAAAATTTCGACAGAAACTAGAAGCATTGAAAATACGGTTTTTGGGGATTTTTGTTCGATCGAGTTCTAAACATACTAGAGCAAGCTAGGCAAGGTTAATGGCGTGGCTCTGATACCAATGTAATCCCGCGGCGGCGCCCCGGCCGTCGAGCCGACGCCGGAAACGCGGAAACAAAACTTTTGCAAACTAGCAAACCGGCACCACCGCGCACTTTTCACCCGGATCGGGCCATTAACCTAGCTACTAGCAAAATAGAAAAGAGTAGAGAGGATATACCAAGCGATCCGTGTCCTTCGGTCTTCGTCTCCACTCCGATCTCCCACGGATACTTCGTCTGTCGCCTCCTCGTCGAAAAGAGCACCACGTAGCCGGAATCTTTTACGGGCTCTCACCTCTTGACTGAGGCAACTCGGGCGCGAAATTGGCTAGCCGACGCGTCCAAGACTTGCTATAGATATAGTGTAGTGGGTTGTCTCTTGGGGTTTAGTCGCCTTGATGTAGAGGAAGTGAATGAACTTTGGAGATGGTTATGGAGTTTGATGCAACATGAGAATGAGAATGATTTTTCACCCCTCACAAAATGATCCTCACCCACTCTTCATGGTGTGGCCGGTCCCTCATCTTCCATGGTGGAGCTCATGGAATGAAATAAAACCATTGAGAGAAAAAAGGAATAAAGCAAGAGGAGAAAAAGAAAAGATAATTATCAAAAGGTCACATTCATTTCTCATCCAAATCCTTTCACAAAACCATCACAAGAAAAGCCAAGGAAAAGACCATAAAAGAATCTCATCATGATGCTAGTCTCATCATAATGCCACAAAAGCAATAAAGCCCCTCACAAGTAAGTTAATTGCAAACATGCAATTAACCCCCTCCAACGAAAAGTCCGGCCGTGAAGGAACAAAGAAAAACCGGCCGGAACGGAATGCAAGCTGGCAACTTCAGAAAACTGATCCCGTAATAAATTACAGGAAAACCCCGCTACTGCAAATACATGCCCGCATTTGTATTCCCACTGAACACAAATGCAAAGAGACAAAACTACACTATCTAATACTAGGATCCGGCTTAAGCCAAAGCCGGCTAGTAAAAACCGTCCGATCACGATCCGTGCAATACCGCACGTATCTGATCGAACCCTGCCATATCTCCATACGGCCTCTACAGCGTTTCGCCCGAAACTTGAGTAACTGAGTGTGGTGGACTCTAAAGACTCGTCAATACTATGGCTGTGGATTTAACCACTAGCACGTCAGAGGTATCAGCCAATACATAACGGGCCACCAGCTATTGACCAAAAGGGACGTCGATGAGCGAACTCATCCTGACACCCTTCTGAGCCTGTCAGTGACAATATCCGTACAGTCCGGTCCGTTCGTCTATGAGCATCGCATGGCGGGCCTAGGGGGTTGGTAAAAGTCAGACCCCCAAAAGCGGTACAAGTCGTGTCGGAGTGTAGCCCAGAACACCCTGAGATACTACTGGAATACCTACCAGCAAATCTCCTGCCTTGGCCAAGGACTTTTCATGTTCCGGCTCTCCTAGACACAGCGCGACCTCATCCCCAATACCGGGAGAGACGAACCCCTGCAGATCCGCTCACTGCCTCCATGTGGCTCGGGACTGTACCCAACTAAAACCTGTTTGCACGACTCCTTTGAGCCGTGGTAGGGTAGTAATCAAAGCACAGTGGGAACTCACACGAGACAAATGACGATCTCAGGTCGATGAACTAACCTGTACACATGTCACCAGGGAACTGCTATCTGATGTCTGGTATAATCCCAACTAGCAGGTTCCCGGCGAGTCCTGTCCGGTGTACTCATAACCCAATGAGCACCTGTATACATCTTAGGTGAACCAACTGACACCAGTGGCTTGTGAGACCGGCTACCGCCCCTCGTCGGGGTCTCGACTGTATACACTAGTCTACTCTGGAGAATCGATGCCCTGTCTCGAAACTCCCACAACTAGGGACCTTTTAAGGATGTGCTTATAAACTCCAGCTCTCACGTATATGATCGCCCTCATACTGCTGGTAGTCAAGCAAGAATCCTAGGGGCTCTATCAACGTATAATAGCGACTCGTAAGGTCACCTAAAGCAGTACACGATGATAAAGATAAACCAGATAGTATACTATCATCTCGAGTAAGACTGTCCTACCGGGATAGGTCCTCCCCTCAATCATTGCAACCACGTGCCTGTGATCCAATAATTGACTCTGAGGGCACTATCTCCAACATTCAGTTCATGTGTTAAAATCGCCTTAAAAAGATTACATCTTGAAGTTCTATGATCTACAAATGAGCACAGCTTTGTTGATGGGTAAAACCCTAAAATACATTTTTCTAAGATCTATGATCTGAGAAGAGGAAAGCTCTGTTAATAATTCAATTCTTACCGAATTTGGGCAGAGTTTTAACTCTGAGAAATTTCTTAAGGGAGAGAGCTGGGCTCTGAAAGAGAATTAAATTCTCAAGAAACAAGAACAAATCAAGAAGATGAACAAGCAGTCATCTTAAAGGGCCAAAGGTCCTCTTTATAGGCATTGGAAGTCGACCCGACTTCCAAGAACAATCCAACGGTGGAAAGTCTGCCACCGCGGCACTCACGTGTGGGCCACGTGAGCGCAACGGTGGGGGGGGCATTTGTTTCCCCCAATCAGAGAAAAGTTCTATTCAAAATTTAAAATTTGAACTGAGGCGGCGCCTCCCTTGCAAAGCACGAAAGCGCTGAGCGCCAAGAGCGCCAGCGCTAAAGAGTCAAAGACTCTGAGACAGCGCCTCACGTGCAAATCATGAGAGCGATAGCGCCAGGAGCGCAAGCGCTAAGAGTCATAGACTCTGAGGCAGCTCCTCACGTGCAAAGCACGAGAGCACTAGCGCCAGGAGCGCCGGCACCAAGAGTCAAAAACTCTGATGCAGCGCTCACGTGCAAAGCACGAGAGCGCAAGCGCTGGAACTAAATGTTCCCTATCCTTGGATCAAAGATCCAACAAAAATGATTAAAAATCATCAGATTACCAGAATAAAATTTTGTTAAGAAAATACTCCTCAAATCTTTCCAAACAGGAAAGATTGTGCTCTGTAAATCAGAGCACCATTGGATCAATGATCCAATAGTGATTAAAAATCACCAAGATACAGAATAAGCACTGTATGGGAAAATATTTCCCAATCTTGTTAAAAACAAGAAGATTGCCTTCTGTAAAACAAAAGCTCTTGGATCAAAGATCCAATGGTGGGAAACATCCCCAAATCAATCAGAGGAAAGATTCCTTAACTGATTCAACAAATCAGCCTCCCCTATATAAAGGACTGAAGACTTCAAGTCTTGCAGAGAGAAACCACCCCCATAAACTTTGAGAAATTTCAAAGAGAAGAGCAAGCTCTCGGAAGAAGAAGAATTTCTTCAAGGTAAATAAAACAGAGAGATAAAATCATCTCATAAGAGAAGAGGAACCTATTTCTTTTTCTAGATCATAGATCTATAAGACCGAGGTTTTTCACAAAAGAGATTATAGCATCTCATCATAAAAAATGAGGGGGGAGAACTTAATTCTCTTCAGATCATAGATCTATAAAATAAAGACGAAGTCTTTCACAAGAACAAAAGGGATTATAAAATCTTTTAATAAGAACTTAATTCTTAGATCTATGAGACAAAGTCTACTATGAACGAGAATTTAATTCTTAGAGCGCAGAACTGATCAAAATTGCCTAAAAAGAGCCTTAGCGCTCCAATTGAAAAGAAGCGCCTCAGCGCTCCGAGACTGGCGCCACAGCGCTCCTAGCGCTCCAATTGAAACGAAGCGTCTCAGCATTCCAAGACTGGCGCACAGCGCCACAGCGCTCCTAGCGCTCTATTTAAAGAAGCGTCTTAGCGCTTCAAGTCTGGCGCTCAGCGTCCAGTACTCCAAGCGCTATTTTAAAGGAAGCGCCCAGCACTCCAAAGTTGGCGCTCAGCGCCAAGCGCACCACGTGCTCTTCACGTGCGCGCTATTTTATAAAGAGCGCTCTACACTCATTGACTGGCGCTCAGTGCTAAGCGCGCCACGTGCTCCTCATGTAAGTCAACGTTAGACACCCCACGAGTTGCGGGGAGGCGGAAATAGGAAAAACAATCTTTTTCTTTAAACTAATATCGACTAACTTATGGATCTTTGCCAAACCCTAACTAACAACATCATAGGAGGGATTAGCTACTATGAAAGAAGATTATACCTAATAAACCAATTCCTTCTTGTTCTCGTTGACCACCTCCTCGTCGGCCTCCTCTTTGTGATAGAAGATCCACCCGAGAGCTACTACTCCAAGCTTGACCTCTAACTTGAGGTAACTAGGTAACTAAGAGTGCTAATCAAAGCAACCTAGAGGATATAGAATAGGATTAGGTATCAATTAGTCTTGCTAACCCTTGATCTCAACATATGAGAGGTTAGGGTTAGGGTTTGAAGAGAGAGAGCTTGAGGAGAGAGAAGGTGAGAATAATAATGAAATGGAATTAACTCATTTGTTTATATATATGAAGCATAAGATATTTTGCACAAAATATCTCTTTGCACAAATATCTTCATGCTTCATTTAATACATAATGAATCATCAAGTGAGTCATTAAAAGCATTAATGCTTCATTAACTCTCTTGATGAATCATCTCCATGAGTCACAAAACAATTTAATGCATATGCCATATAAGCCCTCCACCTCATCAACCTTCTAAAAGCTTCTCGACAATTTACGAGAACGCCCCTCCTATCCGTGAAAACACGAAAATACTGAGACTGTATAAATCCAATAATCCAATACTAGAATCTGGCTTAAACTAAAGCCCACTAGTAAAAAATGTCCGAACATCGTACGTGCATAAAAACACGTATGCGTCCGAACCCTGTCGTAAAACCATACGACCTCTATATCATTTCGCCCGAAGCAGGGAAACTCTCTGTGTGGGACTCTAAAGACTCGACTACTATGCTGGCAGTGGGTTTAACTACAGACCGCAAGAAGCACTAGCTGTACATAACGGTCCCCAGGTAGATGTCGACAAGAAGGCCAATGAGGAAACCCATCCGAACTCTTACTGAGCCTGATGTGACAATCTCCATACAGTCCGGTCTGTTCGTCTAGGACTATCGCATATCGGGCCTAGGGGCGGCAAGCGTCAGTCCCCTAAAAGCGGTATAAGTCGTGTCGGAGTGAAGCCCATTACACCTTGAGAAACTACTGAAAAACCTACCAGTAAATCTCGCTTGCCCTGGCCAGGGACTTTGCGTAATGGCTCTCCAGACACAGCGCGATATCAACTCCCAATACCGGGAGAGACGAATCCTGTCTAACCGCCACTGCCTTCAAGTGCTTCGGGACTGCACCCAACTGCTACCTGTTTGTATGACTCCTTTGAGCCGTGGTAGGGTAGCAATCTAAGAACAGTGGAAACACACTCGAGGCGAAGCAGCAGTGTCAAGTCTGCGGATTATGCTGTACTCATGTCACCTGGGAACTATTAACTGACGACGGGTATAATACCAACCAACAGTTTCCTGTGAGTCCTATCCGGTGTATCCGTAATCCAACGAGCACCTGTATACTATCTCCAGTACGACGTACTGATGGCTGTGGGACAGACCATCTTCCCAATTGGGATGAGAAGCGTACACACTAGTCTACTCCGGAATATCGATGCCCTGTCTCGATAATCCTACGACTAGGGACCTGAAAAAGGATGTGCTTGTAGACTACCCAGCCCCCACTAGTGTGACTGCCATCACAACGCTGGTAGTCAAGCAAGATCCTAAGGGCTCTATCAATACGTACACACATATTAAGATAGATATAAACCAAGTAGCATACTACCATGTTTAGCAAGACTGTTAATATAACTGTGAATATCCCAAGCTTCCATTAAGTAATATACAAGCTAGTATGATACAATAATGGCCCCTAGGGCATATACACTAACAATCTCCCACTTGCACTAGGGTCATGTACTGGCGTATCGAAGACCGATCATCTCGAGTAGCCTCTCGAACTGAATCTGAGGTAAGGCCTTTGTGAATGGATCAACAGTGTTCTCCTCTGTAGCAACTCTCCGGACCTCGATCTCCCAGCGATTTATGATCTCCCTGATCAGGTGATACCGCCTTAAGATGTGTTTGGACTTCTGATAGGACCTGGGTTCCTTTGCTAAAGCTATAGCTCCGTTGTTATCGCAATACAGCGGTATTGGATCAACAATGGTAGGAACTACCTGAAGTTCTTTTAGGAACTTCTTCATCCAGACCGCTTCTTTTGCGGCATTGCAAGCAGCAATATACTCTGCTTCCATCGTCGAGTCAGCAACGGTGTCCTGCTTTGAACTCTTCCAGCACACCGCCCCTCCATTGAAGGTAAAGACATAACCTGACATGGACTTGGAGTCATCCTTGTCACTCTGGAATCAGCAAAGGCCTCGATCTTGAGGTCCTTTCCGCCGTAAACCAAGAATATCTCCTTAGTCCTTCTCAGGTACTTGAGAATGTTCTTTACTGCTATCCAGTGCTTCTCCCCTCGGTCTGACTGATACCTGCTTACCACGCTCAGTGCGTAAGCTACATCTGGTCTGGTGCACAACATCGCATACATTATAGAGCTTACCGCAGAAGCGTAAGATATAATAGACATGCGATCCCTTTCCAAATCAGTCTTGGGAGACATCTCTTTGGATAGGGTGATTCCGTGACAAGCCGGTAAATTACCGCGCTTAGAATCTTCCATACCGAATCTTTTCAGTATAGTGTTGATATACCTGGACTGCGAAAGTCCCAACATCCTCTTGGATCTATCACGATAGATCCGAATCCCCAGAATGTAAGAGGTATCACCCAGGTCTTTCATGGAGAACCTGTGTGACAAGAATCCTTTGACAGATTGTAGCATAGGAATGTCATTTCCTATCAATAGAATGTCATCCACGTACAAGACGAGGAATACAATAGTTCGTGCTACAATTTTACTATATATACATGGTTCATCTGGATTTTTGATAAAGTCATATTCTTTGACCATTTCATCAAAACAGATGTTCCAACTCCGCGATGCCTGTTTCAGTCCATAAATGGATTTAAGCAACTTGCACACTTTCCCGCTGCTCCCACTCTGATTGAAACCCTCTGGCTGATCCATATAGACGCACTCTTCCAAATTACCATTTAGAAAAGCCGTCTTTACATCCATCTGCCAGATCTCATAATCATGGAAGGCGGCAATAGTAAGAAGGACCCGAATGGATTTGAGCATAGCCACTGGAGAAAAAGTTTCGTCATAGTCCAAACCAGGTCTTTGACGAAAACCCTTTGCAACAAGTCTAGCCTTATAGGTTTCCACCTGTCCATCTACACCAATCTTTTTCTTGAAGATCCATTTGCATCCTATGGGTTTTACCCCATCTGGAGCAAAGTCCAAAGTCCATACATTGTTGGTGTACATGGACTCCATCTCGGTCCGCATTGCATCCAGCCATCGTACCGAGTCGCCGCTCTGGATGGCCTGCTGGAAGCTAGTAGGTTCATCATCATCAATGATGCAATCCTCTCTATCCCCATCTATGAGAAAACCGTAGTATCTCTCAGGCGGATGAGACGGCCTACTACTCCTGCGAAGGGGTGCGGGAATGTCCTGTTCTTCTTGAACTACTGGTTCTACCAAACTTTCAGTAGTAGTTTGTGGTTCTGGAATTTCTTCCAGTTCTATTGCGCTCCCACTTGTTTCCTTTTCTAAAAACTGATGTTCTAGAAAATGGGCATTACGAGAAACAAAAATATTTTGTTCCTCTGTGTAATAGAAGAAATACCCCTTGGAGTTCTTTGGATATCCCACAAACTTACACTGTACTGATCGTGCCTCGAGTTTGTCCGCATGCTGCTTTTTAACAAAATCCGGACATTCCCATATTTTCAGATACTGAAGATAGGGTTTCTTCCCACTCCACATCTGATATGGTGTGGTAGGCACAGTCTTGGTAGGAGCCCTGTTCAAAAGATATGCCACTGATTCTAGCGCATAACCCCAGAAAAATCGCGGTAACTCAGCATTACTCATCATGGAACGTACCATATCCAATAGGGTTCGATTCTGTCTCTCCGATACACCGTTATGCTGTGGAGTGTATGGAGGAGTAAGCTGAGAGAGAATTCCTTTCTCTTTTAGGTAACCTAGGAACTCAGCACTTAAGTATTCACCACCTCGATCGGATCTCAGTGTCTTGATACTTTTGCCGGTTTGGTTTTCTACTTCATTCTTATATTCTTAGAATTTCTCAAAAGCCTCGGATTTATGTTTCATCAAGAAAATGAATCTGTACCTAGAGTAATCATCCGTAAAAGTAATGAAATAGGAAAAACCACCTCTTGCATGTGTAAACATTGGACCACATACATCGTTGTGTATGAGTCCTAAGAGCTCGCTCGCTCTTATTCCATATCCATTGAATGGAGTCTTTGTCATCTTTCTTTTTAGACATGATTGACAAGTGGCATAAGATTGATATTCGAACGGATCCAAATATCCTTCTCTATGTAACTTAGTTAACCTTGTCTCATTGATATGACCCAGTCTACAATGCCATAAGAAACCCTTATTTATATCTGGAGATTTTCTTTTTAGTGTGTTCTGGACATTGAAAATCTGTAATTGGTTTAATACGTATATACCGTTATCTAGTGTACCGGACCCAATCAAATCATGATTAAGGTGGATGTTAACAACATCGCTTACAAACGTGAAATCATAACCTTCTTTCGATAACAACGAAACTGATATGATATTACACGTTAAACTAGGTACACAAAAACAGTTGCGCAAAACCAAAATATGTCTACTCGTCAATCCAAGGTGTTAATCCCCTACGGACACAGCACCCACGCTAGCTCCGTTAGCAACCTAGAGGGTCATATCACCAACCTTCAGCACTCTACGGTTTCTCAGTGCCTGCAATGAATTGCATATATGAGATCCTGATCCGGTATCCAATACCCAGGAAGTAGAGTTGATTGACAGACAATTTTCAATTACAAACACACCTGAAGTCGAAGCCACAGCTTGCTTCGGTTCCTGGTTCTTGGAAATCCAAGCTTTGCAATCTTTCTTCCAATGGCCTTTTCTACGACAGTGGAAGCACTCGTCCTTTGCCACTACTGGCATTGCTACCTTTGTCTTTCCTTTAGCTCCCACCTTACCAACACCTCCTCTAGGTTTGGTAGCGGCCTTCTTCTTCCTTCCTTTGGCCCTAGCCTTGGACCCGGAAGAGGAAGCACCGCGAACAAACATAGCGGGCGTATCCCTAAGGTGCCCTCTGCACTCCTCAACATGTTAAGGAGTTCTGGAAATTCAACTTCTTTTCTTTGAATGTTGAAATTCAGAATAAACTAGGCGTAGGTGGAAGGAAGGGACTGAAAAATCAAGTCTGTATAGAGCTCGTTCTCCAAAGTCGTCCCGAGGTCCGCGAGCTCTTCTATATAGCCAATCATCTTTAGGACATGTTCTCCTACAGATGATCCGACGACCAGTCTCGACTGAAACAAGTTCTTCGAGGTCTCGTATCTTGCTATACGAGATTGCTCTCCATACAGATCCTTTGTATGGAGAAATATGGATTCAAGATTCATATCCTCGTGCCTCCTCTGATATTCATTATTCATAGAGGCAAGCACAATGCATTTGGCCTTCGCGCAATCTAACTCCCAGGTCTTGTGGATTTCCTTATCCGCAATACTGGATTTTGGACCAGGGACAATAGGTGCCTTAGTAGTAAGGACATACCCCAATTTGTTATAAGTCAAAGCCATTTTGACATTCCGCAGCCAATCTTTATAGTTTGGCCATGTCAATATATTTTTCTCTAATAGTAACTTAAGGCATGTCATGTTTTGGGTCGCTGCAATGAGAGAGAGAGGGAACACTTTAGCATGATACTTTTGCAAGTTTAGAGTGGTTTTTAGTTTATCTAAACTGGATGGCTCCCACTGTTTCTCGAATCCCTCCTCAAACCAAAAAGGAAGAACTAGTCAGGACTATTCTCACTGTACAATACTTGCTTAACCGTTCAGCCAGGCCGGTGTCGGTACTTCGAGGGAGGTTTTCCAACGCTTTCGCGAAGTTCCTTAATTAAATAACCTCTTTTCTCTGGGGACGTAACCCCGCTGACACCTTTCTCGACACCTACTTGGTTTATAGCATTGATCGTTAAGTGACGAATCTCCTTATGAGTAGCGGATACTCACAGTAGGATCGGGATCCAAATATCATCGTGTGATAAAGCTGAAGGAATCATACCAAAATTATCACACTCCAAATGGTATGCATCTCTTTGCAAATTTTAGTTTCTTTAGAAATTCCCGATATAAATTTCTGCCCAATGCTCTTATGACCTTGGCGTTGGTCAAAATGTCATAAGTCACATGTCAAGTTCTACCCATCATTATCTTGTTAATTTGAACCCATCCGTACATACCCCTGACGTTGGCCAAATGATAATACGACTGTCCCAAACTAACTCATCTATCTATGCAACAAATGAATACCCAGCAGCTACCAAACACTATGCCTTGGCGTTGGTCAAAATACATAGCTTGAATACTACTGAATACCCAAATGAAATGACGGAGGGCTACGAATGGTTTTGGCGAAACCGTGAACGTAGTGAACTTGATATGATCGAAGGAACCTGATAGCATTTAAAAGGAGTGGTTAAAACTCCGCAATTTAAAAAATATCCTCTGTTTTAAAATAACCGAGTGGTTTCTTTTAAACTGTTCCAACGATTCAACTTTAGTTTATTTTCTTTGCATTAATATAATGCGTCCCATCAATTAACTTATCATTGCAGAAAACAACGAAAATACAACGTCCTCTTATACCATCCGCAATCGCCACTGGGTCCCGTCATTCACCCGTTAGGTTACTTAACTAACGACAGAGCGGGGGCTGGGCTAGCGCGGGTGTAAAACATAAGTGACGTCTAGTAGCTATCATATATAGATATTGTACATTCGTCATACGCAATAATAAGAATTCCAGATCACAGATGAACATATTGGATTTTCTACGAATCCGCATTTCTTTTGAGCCTGCAAAGAAAGACAGATTACACAGTCACGATGAACAGCCAAAACCCCATCCTAGACCCCTCCGGGTACGGAAAACTACCCGCCAAGTACCCGAAGTGAAGCGGTCTCCCTCAACAACGTGAGTAGGCCACTAAACACTTCAAAGTACCCGGTAGTTTGTGCACCCCACCTTGGGTCTATCCTAGGAGCAAAAATCAGTAAATGAAATGATACAATGGTGGCTACAACCGCAACCTGGATATGCCCCGCAAAGAATATTACAACAATTTACAAATTACATTTGAATGAAAGAAACGCTCGTCTCACATCCCCGGCTATCCATTCACGACAATCTAACAAGTCCACAAACACAAACCATTACAGAAATGTGCAACCCCCTGCTAACCGACATACTAGCAGTTAGGGGAGGTTTACGAACACATTAAACAAATCACAGATATAATCAAATTAGCCAAACATCATAGAATTTAGATCAAGCAAACATAATTGATTCTACTCCCAATTCTTCACTGTGCACCTGAAACTTGAGCAGAAACAAAACATTCCAGAAAGAACAAAATCAACACAGAAGAGTTACTGGGGAAATTTGGGTTGACTCGGCCCCAAATCGGCCGTGGATCCGCGGCGGATCGCTTTGGATCGGCCGCGGTTCCGCGGCGGTTTGGACGAGTTATGACCCCAAATTTCTCCAGTAACCTTATAATTCCCTGCTTATATTTTTAAGGGTCCCTGAAAAATTTTTAGACCCCGTTTTAAAATCGGCAGAAACTTGGTCAAAATGATGTTTTTTCGAGTTCGTTTTGCGATCGAATTTCTAACGACTTTGCTAACAAGTTAGTTATGGTTTAGCGAGGCTCTGATACCACTGTAAGTCGACGTTAGACACCCCACGAGTTGCGGGGAGGCGGAAATAGGAAAAACAATCTTTTTCTTTAAACTAACATCGACTAAGTTACGGATCTTTGCCAAACCCTAACAAACAACATCATAGGAGGGATTAGCTATTATGAAAGAAGATTATACCTAATGAACCAAGTCCTTCTTTTTCTCGTTGACCACCTCCTCGTCGGCCTCCACTTTGTGATAGAAAATCCACCCGAGAGCTACTACTCCAAGCTTGACCGCTAACTTGAGGTAACTAGGTAACTAAGAGTGCTAATCAAAGCAACCTAGAGGATATAGAATAGGATTAGGGATCAATTAGTCTTGCTAACCCTTGATCTCAACACATGAGAGGTTAGGGTTAGGGTTTGAAAAGAGAGAGCTTGAGGAGAGAGAAGGTGAGAATAATAATGAAATGGAATTAACTCATTTGTGTATATATATGAAGCATAAGATATTTTGCACAAAATATCTCTTTGCACAAATATCTTCATGCTTCATTTAATACATAATGAATCATCAAGTGAGTCATTAAAAGCATTAATGCTTCATTAACTCTCTTGATGAATCATCTCCATGAGTCACAAAACCATTTAATGCATATGCCACATAAGCCCTCCACCTCATCAACCTTCTAGAAGCTTCTCGACAATTTATGAGAACGCCCTTCCTATCCGTGAAAACACGGAAATACTGAGACTGTATAAATCCAATAATCCAATACTAGAATCTGGCTTAAACTAAAGCCCGCTAGTAAAAAATGTCCGAACATCGTACGTGCGTAAAAACACGTATGCGTCCGAACCCTGTCGTAAAACCATACGACCTCTATATCGTTTCGCCCGAAGCAGGGAAACTCTCTGTGTGGGACTCTAAACACTCGACTACTACGCTGGCAGTGGGTTTAACCACAGACCGCAAGCGGCACTAGCTGTACGTAACGGTCCCCAGGTAGATGTTGATAAGAAGGCCGATGAGGAAACTCATCCGAACTCCTACTGAGCCTGATGTGACAATCTCCATACAGTCCGGTCTGTTCGTCTAGGACTATCGCATATCGGGCCTAGGGGACGGCAAGCGTCAGTCCCCTAAAAGCGGTATAAGTCATGTCGGAGTGAAGCCCATTACACCTTGAGAAACTACTGGAAAACCTACCAGTAAATCTCGCTTGCCCTGGCCAGGGACTTTGCGTAATGGCTCTCCAGACACAGCGCGATATCAACTCCCAATACCGGGAGAGAAGAATTCTGTCTAACCGCCACTGCCTCCAAGTACTTCGGGACTGCACCCAACTGCTACCTGTTTGCATGACTCCTTCGAGCCGTGGTAGGGTAGCAATCTAAGAACAGTGGGAACACACTCGAAGCGAAGCAGCAGTGTCAAGTTTATGGACTATGCTGTACTCATGTCACCTGGGAACTGTTAACTGACGACGGGTATAATACCAACCAACAGTTCCCTGCGAGTCCTGTCCGGTGTACCCATAACCCAACGAGCACCTGTATACTATCTCCAGTACGACGTACTGATGGCTGTGGGAAAGACCATCTCCCCAACTGGGATGAGAAGCTTACACACTAGTTTACTCCGGAGTATCGATACCCTGTCTCGATAATCCTACGACTAGGGACCTGAAAAAGGATGTGCTTGTAGACTACCCAGCCCCCACTAGTGTGACTGCCATCACAACGCTGGTAGTCAAGCAAGATCCTAAGGGCTCTATCAATACGTACACATATATTAAGATAGATATAAACCAAGTAGCATACTACCATGTTTAGCAAGACTGTTAATATAACTGTGAATATCCCAAGCTTCCATTAACTAATATACAAGCTAGTATGATACAATAATGGCCCCTAGGGCATATACACTAACACCTCACGTGTGCGCTATCTCACAGGAAGCGCCTTAGTGCTCTAAATCTGGCGCCAAGCACGCCACGTGCTCCTCACGTGTGCGCTGAGCGAACATAAATTGTTCTTTAAATAAATTGTTCTTTAAATAAAACCCTAGAGCCATAATGAGTGCTCAGCACTTAATAAAAGACAAAATTGTTGTCAGAACCCAAACTAATACTTAGCATTGTTAAATGAAAAAGGACTGAGCCTAATTAAATGTCCAACATTTTAACTGAATGGGTCAAGTCCAAGTTGACCACAGATCCCTAATTGAGCTCATATGCTCATAAATTTTTGATTTTAGTCCCAAACTTGACTACAGATCTCCCAACCGACATTGGTTCAAGGGTACATCTCTTCATACCTCTGATATATGTCGTTGTAATTCTTCAACGTCTTCAGAGAGATGGAGGGTCCCAATAACCAATAATTTTTGGTGCATCCCCAAACAGTTGAACCAAAACTGCACAGAGTATGACTTCTTTAAACTGGACTATGATGTCCTTAAACTTTACGGACTGTGGGGTCCTTAAACTTATGGACTATGATGTCCTTAAACTTTATAAATTATGGGGTCCTTAAACTCATAGACTATGATATCTTTAAACTTTACAGACTATGACATCTTTAAACTGTCGCGGACTATGATGTCCTTAAACTTATGGACCGCAATGTCTCTAAACTAAAACAATAGAGTCCAAATGCTCTTTTGTTGGATCTAAATGATCCTGTTAAGTAGATCTTAGTCTAAAATTAGACTAACGTATTCTTAACAAATGTTTAAGTTGATTTTAGTCTCAAATGAGATTAACGATCCTTAAACCCGACCCAAAACCAAATCTAAGAAAATACGGATTTGGACTAATCCACGCCCTACGGGCGACAACATAAATTAGTCTTCGTATAAAATCCACGGGAAACCAAAAATAAAAAAAACATACACGACACGAAGTGACCATCTGGAAAAAGAAAAAGTGGTTACCGCGATGCGATAGCGTAATTAACTGCACGGGCTTGCGCATGCAGGGAAGAGCGTCCCCACAATCAAAAACCCCTCACAATGAGGGGGAATCTGACGAAGTCTGCTACATCGGCCACATCCGTCTAAACCTTCGATACATAGTGCCATAAATCAACTTGGCATTTTCGGAGAGGTAGACGGATAAAACCAAATAGCATCTGCCCCCAAAATTCAGGCCTGACGTCCCAACGTCCCGGTCGCATTTTTCGGCGGCGAACAATTGTCGAGTAGCAACACTATGATTTTAAACAACCGTTACTATGTATCTTCCATGCTTTGCAACATCATATCAGTTTCTTTATATGATAAAGATGGATATAGCTTTGTTTTAGATAGAAATATCATGAACATTTAGCTCAATCAGGTATTGGTTGCAGAAGCTATATTATGCAATGGTATCTATGTTCTTAATCAAAACACATTTTTCAATATACAAAACACACACAAGAGGAAGAGTTCAGACATGAACAAAACCTACTTATGACATTGTAGACTTGGTCATATCAATGAGAAAAGACTAGCCAAATTGCATAAAGATGGATTTCTGAATTCATTCGAATTTTCATCTTATGAAACTTGCCAGTCCTATCTCAAAGGAAAGATGATCAAAACTCCATTTATAGGACACGGAGAGAGAGCTATAGAGCTCTTAGGACTTGTACACATTGATGTACGTGGTCCAATGTCTATACATGCAAGGGATGGGTTCTCGTACTTCATTACATTCATTGATGATCTATCCAGGTTCGGATATGTATTTCATGAAACACAAATCTGAAGTTTTTGAGAAATTCAAAGAATATAAGAGCGAAATAGAAAACCGGACACGAAAAAGTATCAAGATCCTTCGATCTGATCGAGAAGGGAAATACTTGAGCACAGAATTCCTTGATTTCCTAAATGAGAATGGTATTCTCTCCCAGCTTACTCCTCCATATACACCATAACAAAATGGTGTATCGGAGCGGAGAAATCTTACCCTATTGGATATGGTTCACTCCATAATGAGTAATGCCGAGTTACTTCTTTCGTTTTGGGGACATACGGTTCAGACAGCGACATTCCTATTGAATCAAGTTCCATCCAAATCAGTGCCTAAGACTCCATAAGAAATTTGGAGTGGAAAGAAACTGTATCTTAAACGTGTTTACATATAGGGTTGTCCGGTCTTTGTTAAAGTACAAAATCCATACAAACTTAAGGCACGATCAGTTTTATGTAAGTTTGTAGGATATCCCAAGAATTCATATAGATATCTATTCTACCACACCGAAGACCAAAAGGTATTTTTTTCTCAGTATGCCAAATTCTTAGAATGGCAGTTTTTTGCAAAAGAAACAAGTGGGGGTACGGTAGAACTAGAAGAAATTCCAGAAGGACAAATTATAACTGAGGATTTGGTGGAACCTTCGGATCCAATAGCCCCGAATGAATCTCAGCCACTCCACAGAACTAGTAAGGTTTCTCGTCCACCGGAGAGATACTACGGTTTTCTCATAGACAGGGATCGAGAGGATTGCATTTGAAAGAAAATGATCCTACTAGTTTTGAGCAGGCTATTACCAGTAGGGACTCTATGAAATTGCTGGATGCTATGCGATCCGAAATGGAGTCCATGAAAACCAACAAAGTTTGGACTTTGGATGTTGCTCCTCCTGGGGTAAAACCCGTTGGATGTAAGTGGATTTTTAAAAAGAAAATTAGTGTAGATGGACAGGTAGAAATCTGTAAGGCTAGACTTGTTGCAAAAGGTTTTCGTTAAAGACTATGAATGGACTATGACGAAACATTTTCTCCAGTGGTTATGCTGAAATCTATTCGAATCCTACTTGCTATTACTGCCTTCCATGACTATGATATTTGGCAGATGAACGTAAAAACTGATTTTCTAAATGGTAGTTTAGAAGAGTGCGTTTATATAGATCAGCCGGAGGGATTCGTAGACAGTGGGAACAACGAAAAAGTGTGCAAGTTGCTTAAATCCATTTATGGATTAAAGAAAGTATCGCGGAGCTGGAACATCTGTTTTGATGAAACAGTCAAGGAATTTGACTTCATCAAAAACGAGGATGAGCCATGTATCTATAAGAAAATTGTAGGGAGAATTGTCGTATTACTCGTCTTGTACGTCGATAACATTCTCTTGATAGGAAATGACATTCCTATGCTACAATCGGTCAAGCTGTTCTTGTCACAAAAGTTCTCTATGAAATACCTGGGTGATATCTCTTACATTCTGGGGATTAAGATCTATAGAGATAAATCCAAGAGAATGTTGTGACTATCACAGTCTAGGTATATAGACACCATACTAAAGAGATTTAGTATGAAAGATTCCAAACACGGTAATATACCCATTTTGCACGGAATCACCCTCTCCAAAGAGATACCTCCCAAGACTGATGAGGAGAGGTCTTGCATGAACATTATACCCTGCGATTCGGCGGTAGGATCTATAATGTATGAAATACTATGTACCAGACCAGATGTAGCACACGTACTTAGCGTGGTGAGCAGGTATCAGTCGAACCCAGGTGAGAATCATTAGATAGCTGTAAAGAACATTCTCAAGTATCTGAGAAGGACTAAGGAGATGTTCTTGGTTTACAGTAATGGAGACCTCCAAGTCGAGTCTTTTACCGACTCAAGCTTCCAAAGTGACAAGAATGACAGCAAGTCTGTCTCGGGTTATGTGTTTATCCTTAACAGAGGGGCGGTCTGTTGGAAGAGATCCAAACAGGTCACCATCGCAGACTTGACGATGGAGGCCGAATACATTGTTGCCAACGATACCGTAAAAAAAGCGGTATGGATGAAAAAGTCTATTACATAACTTGAGCCGGTTTCGTCCATTGTTAATCCAATACCTTTGTATTGCGATAACAATGGGGTTATGGCTTTAGGAAAGGAACCACGGTCCCATCAGAAATCCATACACATCTTGAGGCGGTATCACCTGATCAGGGAGCTCGTAGATCGTTGGGAGATCGAGGTCCAGAGAGTAGATACGAAAGACATCACAATGGATTCATTCACTAAGGCTTTCCCTCAAGCGTGGTTCGAGCGACTTTTTGAAATGTTGGATATACGGTACTCCAACAACTGGCCTTAGAGCAGACGTTGGGTATTCGGTACACCAATTACAAGCTTTAGTGCAAGTGGGAGATTGTTGGATATGTATGTCCTAGAGGCCTGTATTGTATAGGATCATATGGATATGTATGTATAGGACAATCTTGTTCAGTTATATAGTATATTATTTGAGTTGTATTTATCTGAACATGTGTATTTATTTTTGTTGTTTTGTATTGCTTATACATGTTGATAAATACTCGATGCAGTAGTATACTATTTTGGTTTGTCTTTAGCTTAACATGTGCATATGTTTTACTCGATATCATATATAACTGATACGTGTTGATAAAGCCCGTAGGATTTTGCTTCACTACTAGCGTTATGATGGCGATCATACTTGTGGGGGCTGGGTAGTCCATAAGCACATCCTTAAAGATCCCAAGTCGCAAGATTATCGAGACAAAGCATCGATATTCCAAAATAGACTTGTATATACGTTTCTAGACCCTGACGAGGGGCGGTGGTTGGTCCCACAGCCATTGGTGTGATCATCTAAGATTGTATACAGGTGCTCAATGGGGATGAGTACACTAGACGGACTCGTCGAGAACTTCTAGATGGTATTATATCTATCGTCAAATAGCGGTTCTCAAGTGACATGAGTACAGGTTAGTCTTTATACCTGAGGTCGTCATTTATCTCATGTGAGTTCCCACTGTACTTAGATCACAACCCTACCACGGCTCTACTGAGTCGTGCAAACAGGTTTTGGTTGGGTACAGTCCCGAACCACATGGAGGCAATGAGCAATTGTCAGGGATTCGTCTCTCTCGGTATTATGAGTCGATATCGCACTGTGTCTGGTTGGCCAGAACCAAAAGACCTTGGCTAAGACAGATGAGATTTACTGATGGTTAGATTAGTAGTTTCTCAAATCAGTCCTGAGCCACATTAACACGACTTATCGGGTTACCACCCCTACACCTGGTATGCGATACTCTAAGACGAGAGACCGGACTATACGAAGATTGTCACGAATAGGTTCGGTAGGGGTTCGGATGAGCTTACTCGTCGGTCTTCTTTTCGACAGGTACTTGGGTAGCCGTTATGTACAGCTAGTGTCGCTGACATGCTTGTGGTTAAACTCACTGCCAGCGTACTGTCGGGTCTTTAGAGTCCTACACAGAGGGTTTCTCTGGTTTAGGCAAAACGATATAGAGGCCGTATGTTTATACGTGCAGGGTTCTGATTAAATACGTATACTAGTTGCGCGAAATTTAATCGGACGGTTTGTGATACTAGAGGGCTTAGGATTAAGCCAGTTTATTAAATCAAGTATTGATTTAATTCTAGTATCGTATTATTGGATTTATTTATCTCTTTGTATTCATATTTTTGGTACGAATACGGGTATGTATATACGGTTAGGTATTCTTGTATTTATATAAGAATGTTTCTAGAAGATGACACATCATTATGTATTTTTTCTAAAATAGAAAATGAGGTGGAAGGGTGAGGTGGCTTCAAGCATGGTGTGAAGCATGGCTATTATCTTTGTTTATTCATTTGTGAAAACTATTCAAGCATGGCTTGAATTTTTATTTTGGAAAAATATTTTTGATACATATTATTTTTCCTTCCCATTCTTCATTCAATCTAACCTAAGCCTTCTCTCTCCACTCTTGAGCTCCATCTTCTTCCTCAAACCCCAACCTTTCTTATGAGTTGAGAATCATGGGATTTTTGAAATAAATAAATCCTATTAACAATCTCTACATCATCTTAATAACCTAGATTAGCAAACTAGGTTATTAAGTTTCTTCATTTGTGAAGTGCTCGCTTGAACCATATTCTTTTGGATGAATCATCTAGAATTGAGAAGGCTTTCAAGCAAGTTTTCTTGAACCTCAAGGAGCACAAGAAGGAAGGGCTTTGAAGACCGAAGGACACGAATCATTTTGGTATAAACTTCTAACCGAGTAGATAAACTCATCCTGGTTGCTAGTTTAAGGTTATGATTTGATCACTAGGGGTTTTGTTGGTTGTGCTTGCTCAAAATTTAATTTTTTTACATTCCGCCTATCTACTTTCATTGTAGAGTGAGCAAAACTAACTAACACTTCGTTGAGTCAAAAAATAAGAAAACTGATCTCCTGGCTAAGGGATTAAAAGCGGTGTAAGAGTCCACAATTACTGCTTTAGGGAAATCTACCACTTCCTTTCCGCCCCTGAGGGCGCTCTCATGTCAGCTACTCATGCTAGGGTCGGTACTGTTTTAGATTTCAGGAGACTGCATCCAGCCATGTTCACAGGTATAGCAGCACCGCTCGAAGCGGAGTAGTGGCTTGTCAACGCGAAGAATCTTCTGACGGCTGCTCGAGTCCCAGATGAAGATAAAGTGAAAGTAGTGAAGATCCGGTTAGAAGATGAGGCCCGCACATGGTGGACGGTTGAGGAGAGCAGACTGGATAAGCCTATTGGATGGAGCACATTCACTGAGTGTTTCCTAGACCATTACTTTTCGGCTACCGCCAAGGCAGAGATGGAGGAAAAGTTCATCACCTTGAAGCAGAATGGTCACCCTGTAGACGTCTATACAACAAAGTTCAATAGGCTGAGCCGATTTTCCCCATATATGGTAGCCACAGAGGCAGACCAAGCTAAACGATTTCAGCAGGGGATTGATATTGAGATTCAACAGCTGATAGCTTCACTTGACCTGAAGACTTTCGCTCAGGTACTGAACGCTGCTTGAGTTCAAGAAAGATTGGCGGAAAAGGATAAAAGTCAACGAACCCCGGATAAGTGGTCCCTAGTGGTTCAATCAGAAGAAGCAGCTCCTTCTTGTAATTCTAGTCCTGAAGCAAGGAGTAGTACGGATGAAGCGCTCATCCGTTTCTCAATAGCGGCGAAAAACCCTAGTTTGCGATCATTGTAAGAGACTGGGGCACCTTCAGAGGGATTGTCGCTAGGCCAAAGGACAATGCCTGATTTGTGAATCCGGTGAACATCGTGTTGACAGTTGCCCGAGAAGAAAATAGCTACAAAGATAGAATTCGTCAATGCCTTCCCTATTTTTCGCTGTTTGGATTTTGAAGACAAAATTTTCTGTAGGAGGGATATGATGTAATAATCGGTATCTTGAATTTAATTTTCCGTATTATTAATAATAAGTTCTTTTAAAATATTTCCCCAAATAATTTTCCTATACATTTTTCTTATGTCTCTAATTTCCTAATTATTTTCTAATTTAAATTCCAGTTAACTTTATACTTTTCCTAATTAATTAAAACCCAAACCTAATACCTAACCCTAACCTAATTTCCCAAAGCCCAAGCTCCTTTCTTTTTCCCTCCTATTTTTCCCTAGCCCGGCCCACGAGCCTACTCCCCAACTCCCTCTTCTTCATCCTCTCTTTTTCTTTTTTCCCATTTCCTATTTTTCCCCCGAGCTCCTACAACTGCTTACCCTCTTCTCATGCCCACCATCTCGAGACCCTCTCCACGCCGACGTGGCCCTCGTCACCAACTCCTCTGAGATCTCCTCCATCTTCTCCTCAACAACTTCAACGCCTCTCTCCCCTATCTCTCTACTTCACTCTCCATTTCTCTCTCTCTCTCAAACTCTTTTTATCTACCTCTCTCTCTCTCTCTCTCGACCACCTTGCCCCCACTGCACCAAGCACCGCCGGAGCTCCCCCGAACCGACATGACCACCTCCAGCGACCCACTCCTCCTTCTACCTCCACCACATGATGGCGAGCCCTCTATAACCATCGCCGCAGCCGCCATCAACTCCTCCATCGACGACGAGCTCTGACCTCCTCATCTCCTTGACTCTAGCCCCATTAGCCGAGCTTCCATCCTTCGCTGTGACGCAACCGACACCTCCCCTACTTCCTCCTTCTCATCACAACCGCAACCCAAACTCCTCACCCGGGCTCAATGCAAACCCGCCGGCACCCCGCTGCCACAACCGAGCTCCTCTTCGACAATCGCCGCCGTACCACCGCCTGAGCCGCCGTTACCGCCATCGCCGCAAACCCACTGCTCCCGTGCCATCGCCACGCCATTTCCATCGCAGCGAGCCGACGAGCCAGGCATTTCATTGAGCACACGAGCTCGTCACTGTTGCCATGCCGTGCCTAGCCCGTACATGCGTTGATCCCGTGCCATCCATCGTCGTTCGTTGCCGTGTTGCCGTCTATCGTCTAAGAAAAGTGGAACCCCCTTCCCTTACTATATCATGCTAAATATAGATATCCTAATGTCATGACCCAAATGTGGCACGCGACCGGTACTTAAATCGCGTGACATCTAAAGATGTCGACGTGGTCCACGTAAGCTGAAATCCGGAATCTAAACCTTTTTCTTTTGAAAATATTGGAGGTGAAGTTTTAAAAATCATCAGATGGAATCATTTTAAAATAACCATTTAAATTTAACTAAGTATATTTAAAGAGCATCTTTGACAATTTGAAATTCACCAGCACCTCCTTTGTAAATTTTGCATAAAACCCAATACAACTACAACAATAAAATAGCATCCCAATAGGAGCTAGCTTCCACGCCCAAACGGCGGAGCAACCAAGCAAACGATATAAAAAAAAGTCGACTCCAATCAGTGCGACATCACAACACACAAATTCTAAGTCTCGCTTTTAAGTCCAGAATATACCATTTCTAAGTTGATGGAGTTTTTACTAGATACAAGAATATATAAATAACCAAGTGTTAGTACGATACAATAGTAACCCACCTGCCAAAAGCAATCATCGAAAGGAATGTATGCCCCAAGCCGCTGATAATCCAAGCGGTAACACCTGCAAGAAACTGTGGCACAACGGGAATGAGTTGCCAACTCGGTGAATAAAAGTACATCACAAGATAGAAATAGAAATGCACAACGATACCTAGGTCATAAGTATAATATTATCATATCCTGTAATAATATAATATATGATATGCAAATGACCTGTATCTAGGTGTACGCCCATAAGTAGCCGAAAATATATATGTAAACCTCTTCTTAAAAATAGCCGCTGAATACATATGTCTCGGCATAAAAGCAGACGTGATAAAATGAAATATAATAGATATTTTATTTAAGATGTACGTCCTGCTGTTTTGGTGAAAAAGTTAAGAGGTTTACAATTTAAAGATCCCAGTGTCATGTCGGACATTTCAAAATAATGAGACTATAGCTCGTCTTTGAATTCCTTTTTATGTATATGAATGCCCGTAAAAGGTATGCAGGTACTATCCCCCGGATCAGTCCTAGTCAGCTACAATAACTGTAATCTAACTGTGTACCTCAAGATAACCATATATCAATATATATATGGATGTCCAGCATCGACACCCGAAATCAGAAATCTCTCGTGTCCATCACCGACACGTAAATCCTCAAATCTCTCATGTCCATCACCGACACGCAAAAGCAGATACCGTCTACACTATCTCAACAGATGATCGCCACCCGATATCCCTGACCCCGATCGGTATCCCCTGGATATCCCCCGTGCCCAAATCGAACCCCGGTCAGTATCCCCTGGATCTCTGCCATGCTCATCTCAATCTCCGGTATCGAGTATCCTCGCTAGGCTCCCCCGCCTCAATGCAGCAATCCTGCCCCTCGGTCTCGATCCGGGTCCACCATGTATCCAACTGTATAGCTCCCCCACTCAGTCCGGATAGCATAAAAATCTGCGACCGTATAGCTCCCCCACTCGGTCCAAAATAAAAATCAGAAAACACTAAACCCATGGGGGACGTCAACTCATCATATCCAGAAACATCAAGTAAAGAATAAGAATACTTGCATAGATCATTCTGATGATATATTATATATATATACATATATAACAGTGTCCCATACCACTGATATATATCATCAGGAGTAAAACATCCAGAAAATCCATAAGAATTGAATATTACTGATATTCTCAATATGGAACAGAAAATAAAGGAAGACTGTGTAAATAATTCATATAGGTACAAAGATGTCAATTCTACTGTGTCATGGCACTACTAATGATATATTGTCTAATATATGCGTCTGTGCTCGTGCAGCATAGAAATCATTAGTATTTGTGCAAGTGTTCTAACGGTGTAATAATCTACTCATATCAACATCTACATATGCATTACATAATATAACGGTCCTACAGTGACATGGCAGTACCAATGAAGTGTAGTGTAATATATGTATACGTGTTTGTGCAGTATAGTACTCATTGGTAGTTGTGCAGTGTTCTATCAGAGTGTTCGTATTAAGGAAACATATAATGCCAATAATTATAACGTAAATAAGTAAAGTAAATATTAACATTATTTTACGAGTCTAAAGGGAACTGGGCCGTTATTCGGCATACTAATCTCATAATCATCAATACGGTATAATTCCTTGAACAATTCCTCACATTATCACTATATTTAAATCATCTCTAGTACGGCATGATCTTTCGTACCTAGTTACCAAACCATCCGTAAACTATATGCAAATGAGTATCATACTAGATGTAAATTAATTCCAATATCCATATCTTATATAATTACTAAAATTACTATATATCATACTACTATTTATAAAGTTGCGGGGGTGCTATACGCCATCCACCTGACTTCCCCCGTAGATCTAAATCTACTCACCAACTTGTCGAGCTCGTAGATTCCACGATTGCTATGTCCATCAACTCCATCTTGGAAACCTTCGCGATCGTACCTATAAACATAGTTATATCATATCGACGTAAATATCATATCAAAACTCAAAACAACGAGATCGGTGTTAGTGATATGTATGCCCTAGAGGCCATTACTGTACATACGATATATATTACAGTGGATTCTTGGACATATATATGGAGGACTTTCTTGCTCGACATGATAGTATGCTATATGGTTGCTCTTTATCTTAACATGTAAATTGATTGTCTCTATATTACATGTTGATAAAGCCCTTAGGATGAGTACTTGACTACCAGGACTATGATGCAGATCATACTAGTGGGGACAGTGTAGTCGCTAAGTACATCCTTCAAAAGTTCCTAGTCATACGTGTATCGAGACAGGGCATCGATGTACCAGAGTAGACTAGTGTATAGCTTCTCGACCCATGTAGATGGGCGATGGATGATCTCATATCCATTGGTGTTTGACATCAGAGATAGTATACGGGTGCTCAGTGGAGACTGGGTACACTGGACGGACTCGCCGAGAACTCCCAGATGGTATTATACCTATCGTCAGATGACAGTTCTCTAATGACACTGGTACAGGTTAGTCTGTAGACCCGAGATCGTCATAGAGTCTTGTGTGATTCCCACTGTGCTTTGATTTCCACCTTACCACGTTCAATAGAACGTGCAAAACGGTGGCTTTTGGGTACAGTCCCGAGTCACATGGAGGCAATGAGCGATAGGAGGGGTTTCGTCTCTCCCGGTATAGGAAGTTGATGTTGTGCTGTGCTCGATTGGCTATAACAGGAAGTCCTTGGCCAAGGCTGCTTTAGAGATATACTGGTAAGTGTTATCGGTAGTTTCTCAACCCGTTATGAGCCTCATATCAACACGACTTATCGAGTTACTGGTGTCTGACGTTTACCACCCCTAGACGAGATATGCGACATATCAGACGAAGAGACCAGACTGTACGGTAGTGTTACTGATTAGATTCATAGGAGTGTGAGTAGGCTTGCTTGTTGATCTTCTGATCGCTCAATACCCGGGTGGCCGTTACGTTTAGCAGACCACTTGCGGCTTGTGGGTGTTTAATATGATCACCACCTACTGCCGGCGTATTGACGAGTCTTTAGAGTCCTACACAGGGGTTTCCTGGCTCAAGCGAAATGGAGTAGGTGCGCATATGTGATATGTGCGGGACCAAGATTAATGCGATATGTGATACCGCATTCTATTCTCGCGATTTGTGACATGAAAGGTTATATGTGATATAGCCGGGTTATCGGATCAAGTGTTGATTCGATAAGATGTTACATTATGATATTAGTCGGTTATATGTGATATAGCCGGATTGTTAAATCAAGAGTTGATTTAATAATTTAATGTATAATTATATATATTTGATATATTACATTACATTAACTAGTATTAGCTCACTTATGATTTCTTTTCTCACTTTGGATACATTGATATATATGTGATATATGTTAAATGTATCGTGCTAGGTTACATATGCAACTATAATGAGGGTTAAACCAAGCTAGGGTTAAGATTAGGGTTTGTATTTATCATTAAGTTATTCAAATAATGTGGATATTTTTCATGAAAGATATTTGATGAAAGCTTGTAGAAGCTTCAAGTCTTCTTTGACTTTATCCACTCCTTTTGTCTAGCTTAAGATATTTTTGACTTAACATTTAACCATCGCACATGGTTAACTCTCTACAAGGGTTAAGCATGACATTCTTAACCCTTGGTTGCATTATTAACCTTAACAATTAATTCATTTGGATGAGTTAGTTCTTCATCTTCTTCTTCTTCCTCCAAGCTTACTAGCTTCAATGGAGTTATGAGAAAATGAGTGAGAAAATGATTTCTAATATAAGCAAACTTCCTACTTCATCATCCTCTACTACTTGCCATTTAGTAGAGGTTGTTCTTTTCACAAAGTTCTTGACCTAATGAAGAAATAGTTTGGGTCAGTGTCTCCCCAACGTAGATCATCTTCGGCCTCGAAGTCTTCGAAGCAAGCATGTTCATTTCTTCGTGGGAGCCTTTTAAGAGTCCAGAGTTCACGATCGCAGCGAAAGGGACCACTACACGGAGCTATTGAAGTGAAGGACCGGTCTACAAAGGTTGTATTCCTTGCTCACTTCTTATTGCAAAGTGTTTGCATATGTTTTCCGTCAATTTCTAGTTAACGATTCATGGTTAGGGTTAGCTAAAACGGCAAAAATTGGAATTTGGCATGGAGGATGCCTCCCAAAACCTTGCCGCCGTCTTGGGTAACCCTTCAATCGGCACCCATAGGTTAGAACCTATGGCATACTAAACCCAAAAACGACAATATGCAACTGAAATTAACGTACGAACGTCGATATTTCAGTCGCGGTACAAAATACGAAAAACCCATATCGGAATATCGGAACTTGATAAAAGCTTTACTAAAACATTCCCAGATTTCTCTGTATGCATACTGGGACAAATCAAACAATGCTATAGATTATAAATTACCCAAACAAAGCCAAAAAAGAAAAACCAACACCAAAAACCCAAGGGGGCCCGGAGACATCAGAATATTGTAGGTTCTCGCCGGCCAAAACATGGAGATGGGGTCTCGTGGTTTGAGTAAGGTCACCTAGTGGTCTTATAATACTTATGGTGTTGCTAGTTTTTCTAGTGGTCACACCTATTGGTTCCAGATTCAATATCAGTATGCTAAATATCATAAATATCCTAGTTTATGATACTCTGCACATACTAAACATACGACGTATGAATATTGTGAACTTCCTAGAACTAATATTAACCTGAACTAACTCTTCGCTGTTCGTATCAGTAAAACAGAATCGCAAACTCAAGATATCCGTATCGTATTAGAATTTTAACCCCAAAACAGATATTTGTTCCAAATTTTATATACTGAATAATTAATATAAACTAGCAATACCAGATATCCTAACACATATACAGAGAGATACCCTAAAAATTTCAACACCCAACTCCCACACAAAACCAGCGATGCCGGATTTTCATTGAATGTCGCCGGCCAAAACTCCGAGGAATGGGTCCGTGTTTCGAGTGGTTATTCTAGGTCCAGATTACAATATGAAGGTACTATTTGATTTTGTTAAAGATTACCTTGCTATAGCAGATTCCAAAAAGAGCCTAAATTTATCAAAATACGATATTTCTGATATCACAATTCTACACTAAAACGGTATTGAACTTAAATTTGCAGGGTTGAAACTTATACCTATTGAATGATCATTGAAAGGCTCCTTCAAAGATGCACAAGAACACAAGATCCTAATTTAAGGGTGGTGGTAATGATCCTGAGCACTTAAGTTTCTTTTCTCTTTTTCTTTAGTGTGATCTAAGTTTTTCTTTAATTTTCTAGTTTTGCCAATTTGTTTCTAATTTGATATCTCAACTGAAGCAAAAGAAAGGGTAAGAATAGGGGAGTGATGAGGTGTAGGAGGAGGTGTCATCAATAAGAAGTATGGTGTATCCATGCAAGTAGGAGGTATAAGCATGAAAGATGGTGGTGTTTTCATGCAAGGAGGATGTGTCACCATGAATGTCTCATGTAAGCATGAAGTGTCATTTAGATTATGATGTTCCATGAGTGAAATTTTAGCTTAACCATGGCCTCATCCTTTTCACACATAAACCCTCACAAATTTTCTAATTCCCACAAATAACTAAACTTTTCACAAAACCCCTCATGATACTTATTATTATATAAACAACTATTTCTTTACCAATTTAACCTACTAACATATTAAAAGGTCTTTTTATTACAAAATAAAAATTTAAATAACATTTTTAATTTAATAAATAAAATAATTAATTATCTAAAATATTTCAAAATGTTACAATATTCCCCCTTAAGAAAATTCGGTCCCCGAATTTAAATTAAACCCCCATCATAAAAATATTTTTCTCATTAACCTAACTCTTTTCAAATCATTTTATCGGGGTCCAATTTCTAAAATACATCGTCCGCTCAATACAATGGAACTCCGAAGTCCCACACGAGCTAAGACGTAACATAACACAACAGTGTGCGTGAAAACTCAAAAAGATATAAAACTCTCATAACTGTAACTCTAGAGTTTGCTATGAGAATTACTCTAGTTATGATGCAGAATACCAAATACGAAAACCGTTGTATATATCAAATACATGATCAATACATTAGTCGTAGTGCAATATCGGTAGCACACGACCAAGCGAAAATATATAAATCAAATATATAAGATATTCTTTCAAGTGTAAAGCACGAAAATAAAATCAACCCTAACTAGTTTGCGTGCAAATTTCAAACCATACGTCACGGTGTGCATGAAAACCAAAAACAACGTCAAGTGCAGCAAGTGTGCACAAAAACAATATCCACTGCATCAATGTGCAGGGAGCAATTACCGAGTGCATCTAGAATGCACAAGATAAATATCCAATGCATCGGAGTGCAAAAAGCAAATCTCAAGTGTATCGGGGTGCACAAAACAAATTTCAAGTGTATCGGCGTGCATAAAATATCAAAATATGCAACCGGTGTGCACAAAATTGTACCAAGTATACCTAGAGCATATATATATATATATATATATATATATATATATATATATATAATCTCTAAATCATGTACACCTGATGTGCACAGAAAATATCAGTTTAGTGCATCCGGTGTACACAACACTCCAATCGAGTGCAGTCAGCTCACACGAAAATCTTAAACAAGTGCACCTGGTGTGCACAAAACATGAATCAAAGTGCAATCATTATGCACAGAAATCTCATCAAGTGCACCTGGTGTGCACAAAACGATTATGTGACCCTCAAATCCTCAAAATACATAAATCAAGATAACGGACGTTCAGTTGACCCCTTTTTAACATTAAAAAAATATCTTCAGATCATAAAAACGTAAATCGGAAACAATGACATCGAAGTGTATCTTCCTCAATGTCGAAAGATATTTTAAACACCCGGAACTGGCATAGCAAGGATTTCTACTTGCCGTCTGCCACGATCTAACGTTCTCTGTCTCTGAATTCTGGTTCTTTTTGCGGATCTCTAATACCATGGCTTCTTTATGCAATCGTCCGGTGAGGAGCAACGACACAATCAGTCCTACTGCTGATACTTCTCACCACATCTCCTTGGCCAGTAGTCCAGTCTCTCGTAACGCGACATGTTGATGACGGAAATCTCTATCCTCTGCTTGTGTGCCAATAACTGATCCTGGTTCAAATCTTACTTATTATAAATTTATGGAAAGAACCCTTCAAGTCTCCTGCTGATATCATTGATCTAGCCTGTCCGGAACTAGCACTCATTTCTTAATCCACTTTCTCTTTAGTAACAACTGTCATTTCCTCCAGGTTTTCCCTGAAAATGTGGTCGCACGCGCCTCTGCATATACATCGAATCTTCAATGTCAACGGTGAAGAACTATTGTCCACTGAAACTTCGCACCAATCTCCTTTTCCATTAATCTCCAATATCTACCACTTAAGGAGTGTCTTACGATAATCATGCGAATTGCAAATCATACTCGGTTATGACTATGCTTGGAGTCTTACAAAACTCAGAAACATGAATCCGACATCTCTGATATTCTGTAGAAGAATCTAGCTAAACTCACCTTCGAGAACTTGTCTCAATCCGTCGGAGGAAAACTCACTACACGATCTCTTTCTCGAGCGACTTGCACCAGGTCTGAGCAAGACCCATCGGAAGAAGCTAATCAACTTCACCGATCTCGTATCGGAGCGCCACAATGGATTAAAAGTCCTAACCATTTACATCTGAACGGCTACAAATCCTTCTGATCCATCTACTCTTGTAAACATCGTCAACTTTTAACTTCATGAACTCTGGAAGCAACATCTCGATAACCTCCGCAATGATTGGTACCACTGTCTGAACGGTACGCAATGCCACGATCTTCGGATAGAGGAAAGCATCACGCCTCAAGTCCGGCTAATCTCTAGCAATAACTCGACCATCTGGTGCGGATCCCGAAGAAACTCACTTCAACATTAGAACCCGGTCTAATATAAATAAACAACATATCTTTATATTATTGGAATGTCACCCTGGTCAGTTCTTGTCCTAGACAAGTTTGTTCTGACCGCATCTCTAATCGCAGTCCTCTCGGCTCATGTAGACATGGCAACCGAAACAATCAGCATGCATTGACGAGGATAGATCAACGGAATAAATAGAAAAAAGATCTCAAGATATAAATTTTAAGGTAACTTAGGCGGAGTATCATATCGTAAGTATGCCGCAGAACATATGTACGGTACGTCACTCTACTTAGTACCTACTCCATCAACCAAGGTCATCCTATATAATGAAAGTTTGGGTATAAGACCCCCAAAGTCAAGTCCAAGTCCTATAAGGTAAAGTCTAGGTAACAAAAGTGCATGCCTAAACCCCATATAGCCAAACCTAGACTCGAACAAAGGTTAAACCAAACGCTCTGATACCAACTTTGTTACAACCCAAATGTGGCACGTGATCGGCACTTAAATCACGTGACATCTAAAGATGTCGACGCGGTCCAAGTAAGCCGAAACCCGGAATCTAAACCTTTTTCTTTGGAAAACATTGGAGGTGAAGTTTTAAAAATTATCAGATGGAATCATTTTAAAATAACCGTTTAAATTTAACTAAGTATGTTTAAAAAGCATCTATGACAATTTGAAATTCGCCAGCACCTCCTCTGTAAATTTTGCATAAAACCCGATCCAACTACAACAATAAAATAGCATCCCAACGGGAGCTAGATTCCACGCCCAAACGGCGGAGCAACCAAGCAAACGATATAAAAAAATTCGACTCTAATGAGTGCGACATCACAACACACAAATTTTAAGTCTCGCTTCTAAATCCACAATATACCATTTCTAAGTTGATGGAGTTTTTACTAGATACAAGAATATATGAATAACCAAGTGTGAGTAGGATACAATAGTAACCCACCTGCCAAAAGCAATCAACGAAAGAATGTGTATCCCAAGCCGCTGATAATCCAAGCAGTAACACCCGCAAGAAACTGTGGCACAACGGGGGTGAGTTGTCAACTCAGTGAATAAAAGTACATCACAAGATAGAAATTGAAATGCACAACGATACCTAGGTCATAAGTATAATATTATCATATCATGTACTAATATAATATATGATATGCAAATGACCTGTATCTAGGTGTACGCCCATAAGTAGCCGAAAATATATATGTAAACCTCTTCTTAAAAGTAGCCGCTGAATACATATGTCTCGGCATAAAAGCAGACGTGATAAAATGAAATATAATAGATATCTTATTTAAGATGTACGTCTTGCTGTTTTGGTGAAAAAGTTAAGAGGTTTACAATTTAAAGATCCCAGTGTCATGTCGGATATTTCAAAATAATGAGACTATAGCTCGTCTTTGAATTCCTTTTTATGTATATGAATGCCCGTAAAAGGTATACAAGTACTGTCCTCCGGATCAGTCCTAGTTGGCTACAATAACTGTGATCTAACTATGTACCTCATGATAACCACATATCAATATATATATGGATGTCTAGTATCGACACCCGAAATCAGAAATCTCTCGTGTCCATCACCGACACGTAAATCCTCAAATCTCTCGTGTCCATCACTGACACGCAAAAGTAGATACCGTCGACACCATTTCAACAGATGATCGCCACCCGATATCCCTGGCCCCGGTCGGTATCCCCTGGATATCCGACATGCCCAAATTGAACCCCGGTCAATATCTCTTGGATCTCTGCCGTGCTCATCTCAATCTCCGGTATCGAGTATCCTCGGTAGGCTCCCCCGCCTCAATGCGGCAATCCTGTCCCTCGGTCTCGATCCGGGTCCACCATGTATCCGACTGTATAGCTCCCCCACTCAGTCCGGATAGCATAAAAATCTGCAACCGTATAGCCCCCCCACTCGGTCCGGAATAAAAATCAGAAAACACTAAACCCATGGTGGACGTCAACTCATCATATCCAGAAATATCAAATAAAGAATAAGAATACTTGCATAGATCATTCTGATGATATATATTATATATATATATATATAACAGCGTCCCATACCACTGATATATATCATCAGGAGTAAAACATCCAGAAAATCCATAAGAATTGAATATTACTGATATTCGCAATATGCAATAGAAAATAAAGGAAGACTGCATAAATATTCATACAGGTACAAAGATGTCAATTCTACTGTGTCATGGTACTACTAATGATGTGTGGTGTAACATATGCGTCTGTACTCGTGCGGCATAGAAATCATTAGTATTTGTGTAAGTGTTCTAACGGTGTAATAATCTACTCATATCAACATCTACATATGCATTACATAACATAACGGTCCTACAGTGACATGGCAGTACCAATGAGGTGTAGTGTAATATATGTATACGTGTTTGTACAGCATAGTACTCATTGGTAGTTGTGTAGTGTTCTATCAGAGTGTTTGTATTACGAAAATAATACCAATAATTATAAAGTAAATAAGTAAAATAAATATTAACATTATTTTACGAGTCTAAAGGGAATTGGGCCGTTATTCGGTATACTAATCTCATAATCATCAATACGATATGATTTCTCGAACAATTCCTCACATTATCACCATATTTAAATCATCTTTAGTACGGCTTGATCCTTCGTACCTAGTTACCAAACCATCCGTAAACTATATGCAAATAAGTATCATACTAGATGTAAATTAATTCCAATATCCATATCTTATATAATTACTAAAATTACTATATATCATACTATTATTTATAAGGTTGCGAGGGTGTTATACGCCATCCATCCGATTTCTCCCGTAGATGTAAATCTACTCACCAACTTATTGAGCTCGTAGATTCCACGATTGCTATGTCCGTCAACTCCATCTTGGAAACCTTCGCGATCGTACCTATAATCGTAATTATATCATATCGACGTAAATATCATATCAACGTAAATATCATATCAAAACTCAAAACAACGAGATCGGCACCCATAGGTTAGAACCTATGGCATACTAAACCCAAAAACGACAATATACCACTGAAATTAACTTACGAACGTCGATGTTTCAATCGCGGTACAAAATACGAAAAACCCGTATCGGAATATCGGAACTTGATAAAAGCTTTAATAAAACATTCCCAGATTTCTCTGTATGCATATTGGGACAAATCAAACAATGCCATAGATTATAAATTACCCAAACAAAGCCAAAGAAGAAAAACCAACACCAAAAAACCAAGGGGGTATTGTAGGTTCTCGCCGGCCAAAACATGGAGATGGGGTCTCGGGCTTTGAGTAAGCTCTCTTAGTGGTCTTATGATACTTATGGTGTTGTTAGTTTTTCTAGTGGTCACACCTATTGGTTCCAGATTCAATATCAATATGCTAAATATCATAAATTTCCTAGTTTATGATACTCTGCACATACTAAACATACGACGTGTGAATATTGTGAACTTCCTAGAACTTATATTAACCTGAACTAACCCTTCGCTGCTCGTATCAGTAAAACAGAATCGCAAACTCAAGATATCAGTATCGTATTAGAATTTTAACCCCAAAACAGATATTTGTTCCAGATTTTATATACTGAATAATTAACATAAACTAGCAATACCAGATATCCTAACACATATACAGAGAGATACCCTAAAAATTTCAACACCCAACTCCCACACAAAACCGGCGACGCCGGATTTTCATTGAATGCCGCCTGCCAAAACTCCGAGGAATGGGTCCGTGTTTCGAGTGGTTATTCTAAGTCCAGATTATAATATGAAAGTACTGCTTGATTTTGTTAAAAATTACCTTGACTATAGCAGATTCCAAACAAAGCCTAAATTTATCAAAATACGATATTTCTGATATCACAATTCTACACTAAAACGGTACTGAACTTAAATTTGCAGGGTTGAAACTTATACCTATTGAATGATCACTGAAAGGCTCCTTCAAAGATGCACAAGCACACAAGATCCTAACTTGAGAGTGGTGGTGGTGATCCTTAGTACTTAGTTTCTTTTCTCTTTTTCTTTGGTGTGATCTAAGTTTTTCTTTATTTTCTAGTTTTGCCAATTTGTTTCTAATTTGATCTCTCAACTGAAACAAAAGAAAGGGTAAGAATAGGGGAATGATGAGATGTAGGAGGAGGTGTCATCAATAAGAAGTGTGGTGTATCTATACAAGTAGGAGGTGTAAGCATGAAAGATGGTGGTGTTTTCATGCAAGGAGGATTTATCACAATGAATGTCTCATGTAAGCATGAAGTGTCATCTAGGTTATGATGTTCCATGAGTGAAATTTTAGCTTAACCATGGCCTCACCCTTTTTACACATAAACCCTCACAAATTTTCTAATTTCCACAAATAACTAAACTTTTCACAAAACCCCTCATGATACTTAGTATTATATAAACAACTATTTCTTTACCAATTTAACCTACTACATATTAAAAGGTCTTTTTATTACAAAATAAAAATTTAAATAACATTTTTAATTAAATAAATAAAATAATTAATTATCTTAAATATTTCAAAATGTTACACCTAATTAGATTAGATAATTATTAATTAAGTGTACATGTACATGATCCTATTGCTAAAACACCGTAATTTTATCTATAACCATAGGCTATAATGAAATTGGTTTTAGTACAATTGAATCCATTAAACCGTATTGAAACCAATTAGATATTTACATGAATTAGTTTTTGTTTTAAATCAACTCGTTTGAGTTAACGACGTTTAGTATACATAGACATGATCTAAGTGCTCGACATGTTACTCAAATGAAAAGCCTTTTAAAAATGGGGAATTTATGACTAATAGATTTCTTTAATGACAATGAATAACACGTAAGAAGTTGGGTTTAAAATACGAACTTGAACACCATGAAATGATACCCCCATTTAGTTCGTCAAATCTGAAATCCCTCGCACACATTGCTTTATGGAAATCATAGTAAATTAGATATATATCGGAATGGTGTGTTCTAGGGCTTGTATCGAAACCGACTGGATAACCTATGAATCTACAGTGACTTTTACTGGATATCGTGTCATTTAGATAGCTTAGAACAGAAATCTCTACAAATACCTGAATTCAAACACCTGTAACTAACTGTTCAAATGCGCAAATGTGTGGAACCCTATATAGATACGCAAGAAATTGAGTCGTCTTTCTTACTCCACTGGTTTCACTGGATTACTTTGCCGTATGATATTTTTAACATGATTTATATTATCGGTGTATACGGCTGATTTCTGTAGTTTTACATGTTGAAATCTGAATTTAATCGTCTGTACATCCCTACATAAAACTGAAAATACACGGAGTTCTATATCTCTGCGTAGAATATTAATTTAGCTAACTTATGGTTCTGGTCTCATTAAGTTTTACTATCATTTGATATTTTAAATATATTTTTAATCGTCGATGTATCCTGCAGTTCTCTGTAGTGACAGTTTATACACTTTGACACTAAACTGAACATATCTCCTAATATAAAGAGGCCATTACCGATCCGCTTGATACGCTAGAAACCTAACAGAAAGAGCTAGGTATTATTCAACTGGAGCAATATTTGAATCTAAAACACAATCTGTAGTAAATTGCGTGTGAAGTTAGATTTTCAGTTCTGAAACTGGAATTCCAGCGGCTAATCGCTGATTTAGAATGATGATAAATCCTTAACCTGGATGTCTATTGACATGAAACTAATTTTACTGCTTAGATATCCAAGTATACTTCATATGTCTTTCATATTGTTTTGGCCGATTCTGTACATGTGATTTATGGTGAATTTTGCAAATTATATGGTGCTGATTGTCATAATTTAATGAATATTTGTTTAGTGCATTCCTTCCTTATTTTGTGATTGCTTTAACTACTTCTATCTGTTTATGTTATTATAATATTATGTCGCTCTGACGACATGACCAATCTTATTTCGAGAAGATTGCAGAGATCCAGACCAATGTGATTGCGACATGATTATTTCTTGACCGTAGGAGTATGCCTGGCCTAACCATTCTCGTATTCTCCGTATTTTAGGAGGCGAGGCGTGGCATCTTATGAAGGTTTATCTCATCTTATACCCATATGCATCCTATAATTTTCCCAATGTGGGAATATGTTATCCACATTCTCAACAAAAAGTTGTATCCTACTTTTCTTGTACGGCTCTTAAGAAAATAAACTTGAAAAAAAAAAGAATAGAGCAATAGAGAAACGAGCTTAGGTGGCATGAAATGATGGTCGTTTGACCCTTTAACCGAATACATCCCCTAATTTAGAGCTATTTTACCTTTTTGTCCCCTCTAATTTTTGGAAACGAACTAATTGATACTAATTCTGCAATTAATTAATTGTATTGTATTGTGCTAGGCATCTTTACTCTCCAGTTCTTTCAGTCCCAACCCCAAACAAACAACTCCTAGCTTATGTTCATATGCTTGATCTTTTCTTTCCCTTCCACTGAAATGCATTAGCAATATTTCTAATACTTATCATGTTCAAATTAGATGTTATCTAACCGACCCACTTATAATCATGAGAAAATCAAGAAGAGCTTGTTTCGTCTCCTAATTTACGTTCATTCTGATTTCCTTTAATCCTCTTTCAAACGCAACCGTTGACTCTAAATATTTTTCTATAATCACATTGATTAGCGCCAGTGGACAAAGAATAATTAATGCTTAAGTCGTTTTTAGGAAAAGGGAAGAATGATCTTCTTCAGTGAGTTCTACCTGCAAAAAGTTTATTATCAGAAGGCAAGGAGCATCTGCTAAACCCCAGGTCACATGCATTCATCATAGTAATTTGATTATTGCAAAATAATGCAAAACATGGCCAACAATTAAGAATGTTCGGAAGCCGTTATTATTAACATCATACATCAATCGTTCTAAACGATGGCTCTATACAACACAAATACATACCGGGACATCTGACCACAGTGCGATGCATGTCAGAGGCTGATAATGGCTGTGACATAAATATGTTGATAATGATAATTAAAAAAGAGACTTTTGGTTGATTGATATAGGGAACCATATTACTCCCTCTTCCGTAATATTTATAAACTTAGCAAGCATAATTCATGTCTTCAAATATAGTTGCAACTACCCATTACTTTCCTATCATAATGGGTTTGTGGCCTTAATTGTATGGGGCGCTTCCTCGAGAACAAACTGTTTGCTCGGATTTTTAATTGAAGGCGCCGGCTGGTACCCGACCGTGGACATGAATTATCGATGGCCGAGCATTCTCGGTTCGGTTGTAAACTATTGGACAACTTAGTCAAATTTAGATGTAAACAGCAACGTAAAACCGAGATGGTATCAGTATGTGGATTAAGTGGCTTGGAGCAACCCCTATTGTATGAATCCTTGTTTAAATGCGTGGAAAACACAAGTCAGCCAAATGGCCGAACAATCGTTCGGTTTCATATTCGATTTAGTCAGCAGATTTGACCAAACACAACGCGGGGTGTGTGTGTGTGTGGAGTACTTGCGGAACACCCGTGCGGTGCTCTGAGCTTTCAACGCACGTGAGTGGGCGGGGTGGGGGGAGTGAGACTCGTGTGAGTTGCGTGGTAAAGGCACGTGAAAAGATGATGCGGGAAAAGGAGTGAGAAATTTTTTAGAATCCAATGCTTGGATACAGCTGGTGAGAAAATGCTGGGAGAGTTGGGGGCGTTATGGTCATTCTATGAATGGGGTCCAGCAGTGGCTGCAGTGGAGTGAAGCCAAAGGTTTTTGCATATGCGCCCCAAAAAGTTTGTCTATTTTGAATTAACCATACAAGCCCATGCATTTAAGTTGTGATGATCGTAGAATTGAAAATTGGCGCAGTAGATCTAAATTCAGGTTCAGTTAGCAAAAGTTTTAATCGCAAAATACGACGACAAAAGAACGTGACAAATGCTGTGTTTAAAAAAATACATCCGCTCATTAAAAAGATAAAGACTCGCAACATTAACAATACCATAACAAACAAGAAATAAACATTGCCTATGGTTATAATGAAACCGACGCAACAAAAAAATTGGACGATGTCCTTTATAGAAAGTGTCGCGATATATCATGAATTCAATATTTAATATGAGAAAGACGACATGTAATTGAAAAAACTTATATAATCTGGTGATACCCATTCTGCAACTCTATTTGCAATCAAAATGCAAAACCAAATCTTAAACAGGATCAATATGTAAATCTCTAGTGGGAAATTTGGAAAAGCTAGAGAAAAAGGTACAATCTTGGAAAGTGTGGCAAAATAAAAGTGAAACCTCTCTCTCTCTCATCGTCTCTCACCGACGCCCACACATCCCACCAACGGCTTCTCTCTCTAAAAAAACACCCCCTCTTCCCATTCTGCCCCTCTCTCTCTCCCCCCCAACCCTCCAACGGTTACATTAACATAGAGAGCTCTAGAGAGAGAAAGTGAAAGAGATCGAGGGGAGAGAGAGAGAGAGAGAGAGGCCACAATCAAAGGCGCAGCTTCAGCTTCAATCAGAGATTGGATGATAATGATGCCTCTTTCTCAATTCTGAAAAACAAAAGGGTCTTTTGAATTTTTTTGAAAGAGATAGGTTTTCTCAAAGCGATGGCGGCGCACTTTAGCGCGAGCCTCCTCCTCCTGCTGATCTGCTTATCGTGCGCCTCCGGCGGCGGCGCTTCCGCCGTCGCGAGGCAGAGGATGGCGGTGCGCAAGCACCTGAGGCGATTGAACAAGCCCGCTCTCAAGTCCATTAAGGTGTAGCCCTTTTTCTCTCTTTCTATTTGGCTAAAATTTGCATTTTTACTTTAAAAAAAATTTCTTGCGATTTGGGGCTTATTTGAAAATTTGCAACTCGAAAGATTGCCCTTTTTTGGCTAATAAATCACATACATATACATCTTCATACAAAATGTAATTTCCTTTTTCCCCATTGTTTAAAAAGATTAATTTTGCGATCATAAAAAAGCCCTCTTTTTCCTTTCAATTTGAGGCTTGCTTAAGATTGTGCAGCTGAAGAACAGCCCTTTTACTTGGCTAAATGAGTAAAGATTGTGCATGTGTGCATTATTTGGCTTTGTAATTTTTACTACCAAAAAAATTGGAATTTTTATTGTGCTCCCCTTTATTTCTCTTCATATTGGTTCTTACATTTCTAGCATTTACATTTTACTTTGCTTGACCCTAAATAATAAACCCTTTTGAATGTGCATGTGGGTATTACTCAGCTTTGCAATTTGAAGTATTTTTTTTCCCTTTGGAATCCAAAAATGAATTCATTGCCCTGGATGTTATTTTCTTTTTTTAACCTCCCAATTTCTAATATTTTCCTTCAATATCTTCTTCTATCCTGCAAAAATATTAATGTTCTAATTGATACCTTTAATGAAATTTATTTGTAATCAAAGATGTGCATGTGGGTAACACGAAATTATCAAGTTTTTTTAAGCTTGCTTGGCCATAAATAATAAACCCTTTAGAATGTGCATGTGGGTTACACAAAACTTTTGCAGTTTTAAGCATAATTTTCATCAAAGCTGAACCTTTTTAGCCTTGTCCTGATTCTTTTCTACCATTACTTTTCTTCTGTTTAATTCTTTGTTTATATATGAAAAGAATTCCTAACACTTTCCTTAAAATCTTCTTTCTATGCTGCAACATTGTTATTATGTTAGTGTTCAAATTGTTATTGCTAATTAAATTTATATTTTGAACCAAATCAGAGCCCAGATGGAGATATCATAGACTGTGTCCATGTCTCTCATCAACCTGCCTTTGATCACCCTTTCCTCAAAAACCACACAATCCAGGTACTCCTCTCTCTTATCGCTTTATCTTTCTTTCAAAATGCAAACAATATTCCTCCTTTTTGCCCATTGTGCTCAAACTTTAGTGTTTGTTAGCAGATGAGGCCTAATTTTCACCCAGAGGGCCTAGATGATGAGAACAAGGCGGCATCAAAGAAGAATCCAAACTCCATAACTCAACTTTGGCACCTCAATGGCAAATGCCCAGAAAACACAATACCAATTAGGAGAACTAAAAAGGAGGATGTGTTGAGAGCTAGCTCAAACAAGAGATTTGGGAGGAAGAAGCACAAGGCCATCCCTAGCCCTAGGTCAGCTGACCCTGACCTCATCAACCAAAGTGGCCATCAGGTATGGGACTAAAAGAACTTTTTGGGTGCAAAGAAAAGTTTGCTATAGAATAAAGTTGCTTTTATTTCTCTTTGGGCGAAATTGTAGGGAGCCTCCCTCATAACTTCAGAGTTTTGATGCAGTGGTAGGTACATTTGAAATCAAATCGAAACTACCGGGTTTAAGTCTTATTAGACGCACATTTAAAGCTGATTAATTAAAAGAAAATGTTGCACAAAAGTACGAGTTTCAATCCCCATAAAAAAAGGCGCTCAACCTACATGTGAATAAAAATAACCCTCATCATGACTTTAGTGTTTTGATGCAGCGGCAGGGTCATTGAAGAGTCTAGCATGATACCATCATCCGTTTACATAATATATATATTTTGCTCTTTATATTGGCAAGCATTAATATTCTATGTTTCAACAAATTTTACCCTCAATGAAATGATTAAAAATTCTGAAAGAATGACAAAATAACATGGGCAGGATAATAAGCAGCAAAAATATTGAAAATTATTTGCTAATTTTATTTATTTATTTATTTGGGGCGTGGGGGTGGGGGATATAGCTTTTAAATATGGAGGTGGTGTAGATTTTTTTTTCCTTCATGTTTTGGTATCATTTTTCTCTTTATTTTTTGTGGGGTTCGTTGGAGTAGCATGCAATTGCATATGTGGAAGGGGACAAGTACTATGGAGCAAAAGCTACAATCAATGTTTGGGAACCAAAGATCGAACAACCTAACGAGTTCAGCCTTTCGCAGCTTTGGGTGTTGGGGGGTTCTTTTGGTGAGGATCTCAATAGCATTGAAGCAGGCTGGCAGGTAAATTTCCTTGTACACATGTATTTGTTTGGCGAGTACTAAACTCATAATTAATGTGCTCTAATTCTGTGTATATATATATTTTTATTTTCAAATATAACAGGTTAGCCCAGATTTATACGGGGATAATCACACAAGGCTATTTACTTACTGGACTGTAAGTTCCACATTTTCCCTTTAACGTTCATTTCTTTCGGGTAATTTACGCTAAAATACCCTAGACTATCATTGTTCTTCACCAGACACCTTAAAATTTTTGAGGAGGTTCTAGTTAATATAAAAAAGTATAAGGTAGTTTAGTGAAAATTGAAAAACAGTGATGGTTAAAGAGTATTTTCTTGGAGTTTACCCATTTCGTTGGAAAATCTTGTGGTCCCTAATGTTTTTCCATGGAAAAAAATATTTATACAAACAGAGTGATGCATATCAAGCAACTGGTTGCTACAACTTGCTGTGCTCAGGATTTATTCAAATAAATAGTGAGGTGGCAATGGGGGCAAGCATATTTCCAATATCAGGCTATGGTGGCTCACAATATGATATCAGTATTCTTATCTGGAAGGTAATAATAATTCCAAACACCACTCGCATGCAATTAAAAGACAAATTAAAAAGAAATCAGAAAGAAGCGGAGGAGCATCTTTGACACCTGCTTTATTCTTTCTTGCCCATTTTTTGCATATGCGCTCTCTAAAATGTATTTTTGTTTAAAGTTTTTAGCTTTTGGATAGAACATTTAAAAGCCTTTGAGATGATTATGCGTATGTTCTTAGCATAATGCTTTGACATCTTACCTAACTTGGAATGCTAAAAGAGATGCCCCATTAGCTTGATTATATATTTGTGAATCTTCGACATCTCTCAACTTTAATTGTTTTTATACCATTTGATAATTAAGCATTAAAAATGTTTAGAGAGGTCATAAATGAAAAAAGGGTCTTGCTCAATTATTATTCTAAATGCGAACTATGATTAGAATGTTGACCTCCATTAAAGGTAGGAACTATCTTGTCAAATTACGACACTAAAATTCCAAGTTTCAGCTTTCTTCATAAGTTGCGTTTAAATATAAATAACTTAGACTTTTTTTAATTTAATATTTATGAAATTTATTTTAATTCATAATGGTGGTAATGATTGTTATACGTTTACTGCAATTTTCTTCTCCAAAAAAATTGATTAAGTTCTGGAGTCTAATATAGTTAATGAGATTTGGAGTCGGTAAAAGGTATGAAAAGAAACCATTTAAGCCTTTCCTGATGATGAATTTTGGCACTGCATCTCCTCCAAATAAATTTTTTGCACTACATCATAGAATTCCAAATAAAGTAATTCCAAATGATGCTTTAAGTAATTGAAGGGTAAATTTATATTAAACTACCCTTAATTATCATTGGCTTCACTGAACCACCTTAAAAGTTGTTCTATTACATTAAACTCCCTTAAATTTGGTTTTAAGGGATTTTCTTACTAAAATACCCCTAAATGTAATTAAAAATTCTTTAACGCGGTTTAGCGAAGAGCAACTATAATTAAGGGTGTTCAGCGAAATTTACCCTAATTTTAAACCTGCATTCATCTACTAATTTGCAAACAGGACCCAAAAGAAGGAAACTGGTGGATGGAATTTGGAAACAATTACGTCCTCGGCTACTGGCCTTCGTTCCTCTTCTCATACTTAGCCGACAGCGCCTCAATGATCGAATGGGGAGGCGAAGTCGTGAACTCGGAATCAGACGGCCAACACACATCGACACAAATGGGCAGCGGCCATTTCCCCGAAGAGGGGTTCAGCAAATCCAGCTACTTCAGAAACATCCAAATCGTCGACGAGTCCAATAAGCTAAGGGCCCCTAAAGGTGTTGGCTCTTTCACCGAGCAATCCAACTGCTATGATGTGCAAAATGGCAATAATGGGGACTGGGGCAGCTATTTCTACTATGGTGGTCCCGGGAAAAGCTCGAATTGTCCATAAAAATAACAAGTATTAGGAAGCTTAGCTCGTCTCTCTCTTTTGTAACATTCTATGTATGTTAATGGGTGGTTAAATTTTCTTGTTATAGTGTTTGTTAGTTTTAGGTAGTTTGTGAAAGATTGGTCAAGTTTCTTAAGAGAAACAGGCCTTCTAGGCACTTGTTTTGTCTTAATGTGTTCTTGTATTTGTTTTCTGTCCAAAAAATAAGCAGACGGGTTTACATGTGCTTGAGATTGCGGCCTGGGCAATTTGTTCTAGGCATGATTTGTCTAAATGTTATCTTTTCTTTGGAATGATTTGTTTTAAACTGTATTTGATTCGTTTTTGGATCTGTAAGGATAATTAGACTTGTTTTTAATATTTTTCTGCTACTGGGAAGAATAAAAGTATTTTCATTAATTTAGAAGGCTAATGATTTGTTTAGGTAATGTTTGACCATGTGGGTTGTTTGATGTGTGTGAAACAATTTTGATCAGTAAACTAAACTGGTGAAGATGCCAGTGTTTTTCTGTTGCTTGGTGGGATTAATTAGGTGCTAAACAAATGATGATAATCAGAAATGATGACCTTTGAGGGTTTGACCATTGCTTTAGGTTTTTTTGTTTATGAAATTTGCATCTGGCTTCCACCAAAGAACCGCCCATTCTTCTCACCTCAGTGTCTGCTCTCTTTTTTTCCCTCCATTAAATGGCACCTTAACTTAACTAAATCCTTCCAAATTTGAGGCTAAACATTAATGTGAGGTACTTCAATAAAGTTTCTGATCATTCAATAAAAGGGTACTGCTTTGTGCATGGACCTCGCTAGGATCTTTGGTCTCATTTGAGATTATTTTCAAATTTATGTGCCATCTTCATCTCAAGGTACAGTGAATCTTTAATGTATAGAAGGATACAGAGAATTCAAGGTATTAGAGGGGGGTAGGAATTGAGAAGAGTGGCTCACACCTCTTCCGTTGCTGCATCAAAATTCTAAATTACTAGGAAATGTCCAAGACGTAAAATTTTGTATATTGATATATCTTTTTTGTTCCATATTCCAAATGCGTATAATAGATTTGAATCCGGTTGGCTCTGTAACGGCATATCAAAACTTCCTATCACCTGACTAAATTCTTAAAGTTCGATAACAGTTGAGAAAAATACATTTAATAGCATGCTGGACGATCTTTTACAAGTGAGAACATATACTTTTAAGGCACACCGTTTATTCAAATATGATGTATTTCTTAATGAGAATTTATGGATGAATTTGACTCTAAATCTTATACCATTTTAAACTCTTCAATACCATGGCATGATTTTGAAGGAAATATTTAGCTCAAAAAAGGAGAGAAAGAACATTATAATTAAAAGGGTAAATTGTCAAAAAAAGGCCCCGCAAAGTTGACCGTTGTTAAAAAACCCCTGGTCCAAAGAATCTCATTAAAAGCCTCCGGGAAAAGTTGTGCCATCAAAAACCCCATGTCTGCAATTTCTGTATCATGAAATATCTAGTTAGTGCATATATATTGCAGGAAACTATACAAATATGCCGGTTAACTACATAAATATTGCAGGAAACGACATAAATATTGCGATAAAAATAGAAAGAGAGACGCTCCCAAAAGTTTTTCCTCTAAATCTGCTTACAAATTTGCTTAAAATATATTTTAACAACTAACTCTTATCTTTTTAAATCCCATAACTACAAAGTTTCTCCTCTAAGTTTGGCTAAAAATTTGCTTAAAATATACTTAACAACTAAATCTTATCTCTTTAAATTTTATAAGTTGATGGGTTTTACTTGTTCTAGGTATGTAAGTTCTTCTTTAGTGTAGTTAGATGTAAATTAGTTTACATCACAAAATAACTAAAACCTTTCATTTCTATCCATATACAAAGATAACAAAGAAATACGATACATGATTCTTCTCTAAACTTTATTCTCTTTCCGGTACTTGTAAATTTATTTTGGATTTTTTCAAAATATAATATCTATCTATTATAATTTTTATATTCGCAATATGTTGTGCCTTTTTCAGCAATGCTTCTAGTAAACTTAAACTTTTGCTATAATATATGTTCCCAAATTAGGATTTGCCTGTAGAATATTTAGCCCACGGTCATTCAAAATCCTGGTTCCGCAACTGCTTTGAGGAATCTCATCTTCAAGCCATCGTGTTCATTAACATGGAAAATATTAGAGGAAAAGAAAAAGCAAAAAGAAAACAAAATTAGCGGGTCAAAGCTCATGGCATTTTACTACAACTTATTCAAACTAGACAATCTTGTGGGGCCCAGCAGAAATGGAATTTTTAGCAGAAGAGTCCAACTAATATAATTGCTTTACAGAAACAATCCAAACTGCTACCATGTGCAAAGTTGCTATGGTGGGGTCAGGGGGAGTTATTTGGAAATACAATAATATACAAATAGAAGATTTTTGAATGACAAAGATAAATTACCAACTAGAAACATTTATATAGTAATGGAAACTTACTGCGAGATGAAAAATGTTTGCAATACATGAAATTAGTTTTTTTAGTTGTGATTGATGACTTATGGATTTCGATAATCCAATTATTTGGTTTTGACGATTGCTTAAACATGAATAGTCCGTTCAGCATCACATGCTTATTTTGCTTATCCTATCGACACTGAACTTGTATACACTTGATATTTAGCTTGCATATCCTATATCTTGTGTATACCGAGTAATATATCAATATCTCTTGCAATACTTGTGTTATATTCTTGATATCGTTGTATTACTCTCATTCATTATTTTGGTAATTCACGATATGAATTTGTATATACATGCGATTTATATTTTGCTTCTCTTATATATATATATATATATATATATATATATATATATCGCGCTTTGAGTTTGAGTTATATCTTGATATTGATATACTATTCATGATTGTGATATCAAAATAATAAACGTTCATATACTTGTGTTTATTAACTTACTTATATATTTCATAACATTATATATGATGAGCTTGACCATTGAGATTGCATTTCAGGATATCGGATATCTCAAGACAAAGCTCTATGATGGAGGATGGAGGTTATTAAGTTTAAACGATTTTATCTAATGGAGATTGGAGGATACGAACGAGTGCTTCTCAATTTGTCAAGATGTAGCTACAAATAACTAAGAAGTGATGCAGCCCGGACTGTCAAATCTTGTCCGATTCACGCGTTCCACCAGCCAAATCAAAGATCTCACAAAATCGTCTGGGTCAATAGATATGCCTGTTGGATATGTATGCCCTAGAGGCCATTATTGTGTGTGTGTGTATGGACATATATATGTTTACTGAGAATTTTGCTCGATATGATAGTATGCCATTTGGTTTGTCTTTATCTTAACATGTGTATATATTTTACTTGTTATTACGTATCGTTAATATATGTTGATAAAACTCGTAGGATTATTACTTGACTACCAGCGTTGTGATGGCGATCATACATGTGAGGGTTGGATAGTTCATAAACATATCCTTAAATGTTCCTAGTCATGGGAGTATCAAGACTGGGTATCGATATTCCAAAGTAAACTGGTGTATACGTTTTTAGACCCCGACGAGGGGCGATGATTGGTTCTACAGCTATTGGTCTTTAGAACCTAAGATCGTATACAGGTGTTCACTAGGGGTGAGTATACTGGATAAACCCGCCGAGAACTTTTAGATGGTACTATACTTATCGTCAGATAGCAGTTCTCAGGTGACATGAGTACATGTTAGTCTTCAGACCTGAGATCATCATTTATCTCGTGTGAGTTTCCACTGTACTTAGATTACTACCCTACCACGGCTCTACTAAATCGTGCAAACAGGTTTAGTTGGGTATAGTCCCAAGCTACATAGAGGCAGTGAGCGATTGTTGGGGATTCGTCTCTCCCGGTATAGGGAGTCGATATTGTACTGTGTTTGGTTGGCTAGTACCATAAGATCTTGGCCAAGACAGTTGGGATTTACTGATAGTTAGATCAGTAGTTTTCCAGATTGGTCATGAGCCATATCGGCATGAATTATCGGATTATTGGGGTCTGACGTTTACCACCTGTAACGACTCTGAAATTCCTGTACAGAAATTTCTTGTTATTATACATAAAAGGGTATTACAGCCTGTGTAAGAGTTATAAGTTAAATTTGTTTAATAAAAGTAAGAAATAACTTGTAGCTCACTGGTAAAACCTCTACACTGCTGTGACATAGTCTGTGCATTTGAATCCCATCAAACCCAATTATTTTAAAGATTTTTCTTTTAATTTTTCGGAAGCCTAAGAGTTGCACGTGCAATTTACGGAGAAACGAAAAATTTCAGAAAAATCAAACATGCGCAATGGTGTACACACTAAACTTTACACGTGGCACGAACCTCGAGGCAAGGCCTCAAGATCTGACCGCCCATTCTTCCCAAATGGCCGGCGCCGACGGTCGATATAGCTTCAAATCCCTCCGTGCTTTGCACACTCATCTCTTCAACTCCCCTGCACTATTTGATTTTCCTGCAATCAAACAGAAACTCTTCAATTCACCATTTAACACCATTTTAATTCATTTAATCTAAATTTTTAATTCCCAAATTCTAATTCTTCACTATAAATACCGCCTCATGCCCTAGCTCTCCTACATTCTGAAATTTCTATCAAAATTCTCTCAAACTCTCTAAGTATCAAGTGGAGTTAAGCACCCAAGTAGAGTAGCAAGCAAAACTCGACGATCGAAACCTTTCTGATGACATCACAACACCCGAAGGCTTCTTTTCTCTCCTGTAACCATCTAAACCCGTAAGTCCCTTTTCTCTCCATTTCTCTCATCTCAACTCGTCTTCTAAGAAAATATCGACAAAAATGGAGTGGACACGTAACAACCTTTTCATTTAAATATTTTAGCGTGCTTGATAGGTCTACATGTCACATAATCATCATAATATCTTTTAAAACAAAACTCGCATCTATTGTTTTTTGACGTAACCAAAATTTCATGTTCAATACTCAAATAAAGAATTTTTTCATTAAAATACCATAAACTTTAGTATAACCCTCATTTCAATAATTGTTAAAAATACCTTTAGTAAAACTTTACGGGGTAACGATTTACCCCACACGCACACTATGATTGCATAGCACGGTAATTTAAAGAATATGTGTTACATTAAAATACCACACATTTTCAAAACGAGTTTCTTTTAATCGGTATTTTTGTAATCCTTGGCAATTACGCATCTACAACCCTGGTCAGAGGACCCGCTAATGAATGGTGCGGATTATCGCATATCCTTGGGACAGTAGAGTAAGGCGCAGAACTCCTCACGGAGTATTCGGTCTCGAAAGGAAATAAAAATACGGTTTTTAAGAAATACGATTTTTTCTAAATAAATATTAAATTTTGGAAAATTATATAAAACTACAAATTCGTATTTTCAATAAAAATATATTATGAAACTATATTCTTTAAAATGAAAAGTTAGAATTCTTAATAATATACCACCAAGTTTCCAAAAATAGTAGTTTTCACAAAAATACCATAAATTTTAAATAGCTAGCTTTTATCACCAAATCACGACAACAATTAAAATACATGTTCATGAAAACCCTAAATATTATAAATCACCCTCGAGATTTATTTTTAAACAATATTAATATGTATTTTTTATAAAACCCTCTCGAGATATGCAAGCAATATTTTTAGGACTCTAGAATTAATATAGAATTAAGCGGTACCATTTCTCTTGAGTCTCGGGAAGCCGGAGAAAGTGAGTGCTTGCCTATTCACATTAGATAACTTAACGGAGTTATCAAATAGCAATTGTCTTAGAAAAAACACAAATCCTGCCGTATATGTGCAACAGTTGCCGATTTCTCCCGAACATAAGATTTTTAACAGTTTAAATCAATTCCTATGAAAAAGAAATGAACTCGAATCTAAACTTGAACTCAAACTCGAACACAAACTTGAAACTCTAACCTAACTCGAATATGAACTCGAACCCAAACTACTCAAACCAACTTGACTCGAACCAATATTGCAATTGTCATGACTCGCATATTACTCGAGCCACTCGACTACGTTCTACACCTTTTGCAATCTAGATTTTCGATCAAGATATGTTAATCAATCAATCAAATCAATTAAGTATATTAACCAGTTATAATATATTATACTCGGGGTGTTTGGGATAGTTTCTTGTGTGAATCCAACGGAGATTCAGGAGTCCCGTATTAACCTTATTTTTGTTTTACTCGAATATCAGTCGGGTTGACTCATCCACGGCCTAGAGCCCCAATGCTAACACATGAAATAGGCACATGTTTCCTTGCTCCTGGGGCCCTACTTTTGAGCTTGTGAATACCTCTACGGCTGTATTGATATTCACATTTGGAACTTAACGTTAACATAGTGACTATATAAAGACCTATAGAACATATTTACCCATAATCATATACTCCTACTCTTCATATAAATATTCTACAATTGTCATTTTCTTATTCTTACTTATCTTTAGGGCTTACCGAGCGCTAGTTCTCTGACGGGCATTCCATCCACTTTTCTTCTCTTGAAATATTCGTCAGATACGGTCGAGACGGAGGAAGTGGAAGCTACAGAAGAGGACTACAACCAGATCACTACTCAGGGCTGGCTCAGCTTCACTTTTCTTCAGTTTATGTATGCCACTTGTTTAAGCATTTTCTTTATTGTATTTACTTTCCAGCATAAACTCGTGTATTTGTAAATACTGGAAGTTGAATGTAAATAAAGATATTTGTTGAAAAATTTCACGGTCTCCATTTATCCTTGTATTGTGTATTATTATTTCAATATGTTTAGTATATTTATTTAGGGAATGACCTTCTCTGGATAAATATGCCGCGGGCTTGCCACGTTACCGTTTCCTTCTACTGGGAAGCGGGGCGTGACAGGTTTTGTTGGTGGCCTATGCAGGCCCGTTCTGCATGAACTCGTAAACAATATACTACAAGAATTAATGAATTCAATGAACATTTACATTCCTTGCATTTCAAAATCTTTGAATCTATCCTAACCTATCTTTTATATCAAGGTGATGGAATCTCCGAACAATACCAACGCAAATGTCAATAGTAATACTCTACCGCCTAAACCACCACCACCACCTACCATTGCAACTCCTATCAATGAGCAAACTGTACTGCTTGAGGCTATCAAGATCCTATTGGAAGGTCAGCAGCAGCAAACTGCTATCCTTATGCACTACCATCCTGAAACCGAAGCACCCGGAGTTAAGCAGTTTCGGGTACTGCACCCAAAAAACTTCTTAGGTAAAGAGAGTCCGCTTGAAGCAGAAGAATGGGCTCAAGTGATCGATGATGACCTGGTAGCAGCTCAAGTGCTAGATATTGCCTGGGTGAGAGTTGCTAAGTTGCAACTGACCGATAACGCCAGAGTTTGGTGGAAGGCTGAGGAGAGCTGTCTCGCACAACTGATTGAATAGAAAACATTCCGAGACCTCTTCAATGCTAAGTACTTCCTAGAGACTTCCCGCTTTGACATGGAGCGGCAATTCATCCATTTACAGCAAGGTTCAATGTGGGTCAAGTCGGTGGATGAATATGATGCTGAGTTTACCATGCTCAACAGATAAGATATTGTCTCAAATTCAATTTTCTGATATCACTTACTACACTGCCAACACAAGGTTATAACAGGTTTGCTGCATACCTTATTCCCACTGCTAAGATCCGAGCCCGGCGATTTCAACAAGGATTGGACCCTGAAATCCAAGCTACACTCGCTACAGGGGATTTCCCAACCCATGAGCTTGCTTTGAAGGCTGCCCGACGCTATGAGGCAGTTATGAAGAAGAAGGGCATGCCGCAAACTGCCGGTGTGAAACGCTCTGTGCACCAGATCACAGGAGGGGCCTCTTCCAGGCCAGTTTTTAACGGACCATCTCGGAGGCCAGTAAATTCGTTCGCCAACAGCAGGCCAGACTTTTGCATCTACTGCAAGAGAATAGGGCACCTTGTGAAGAACTGTCGCAGGGCGAACAATTTGTGCCTAATCTATGGGTCTTCTACTCACGCCATTGGAGCATGCCTCCAGAACCGAGGACCTAACATCCCTCCAACTAGACCGGCGATCCAAGCTCCTCCTACCCGGTTAACTCTTCTAGCACCAGCTCCCCGCACCCAGACTACTCAACCCAAACACCGAGTGTTTAACCAGGCACAAAAGAAAGTGCTGCGATGCCAAGCATTCACTATGTCGGTCGAAGAGGTCGAAGCTTCGGGTCAGGTTATCACTGGTACAACCTTAGTAGACTCCCTACCTGCATTAGCGCTCTTCGACACTGGGGCATCACACTGCTTTATGTCGAAACGGTTCGTCCGAACTCATGCGATCCCAGTTAAACCGCTCATATCCAGTTGGAATGTTAGTTCAGGGAATGACGTTCTAAAAGCAACTTTTGGATACGTTCTCTGTTCAGTGCTCTTCTGCAGTCGAGAATTCTATGCGGACTTCAAAGTGCTGGACATACCGAATTTCGACATAGTCTTGGGGGTGGACTGGCCGGGAACTTTCTTCGCTACCATCGACTGTCGCCCAAGGAGGGTAGTGTTCAAAATACCAGATCATCCAGTGTTCTACTTCAAAAGTGGAGACCAAACCTTGGAGCCTAGCATCTACAGAGCAAAACCAAAGAAGGTGTTCTCCGCCGAAAGACGCGACCGAGACGTTAGGACGTCTGTCCTGAATTTTGGGGGTAGATGCTATTTGGATTGATCCGTCCACCTCTCCGAAGATACCAAGTTGATTTATGATACCGTATATCGGAGGTTTGGACGGATGCGGCCGTTATAGCAGACTTCGTCAAATTCCCCCTCGTTTGCGAGGGTTTTTTGATTGTGAGGACGCTCTTCCCTGTAGGCACAAGCGCCTGCAGTTAATTACGTTATCGCATCGTGATAACCACTTTCTCCTACTCTGGAAGTTCACTTCGTGTCGTGTGTGTTTTTTTATTTGTTTAGATTGCCTATGGATTGTATACGGAGACTAATTTATGTTGTCGCCCGTAGGGCGTGGATTAGTCCAAATCCGTATATCTTAGATTTTGGGTTTTTATTTAAGGACCGTTAATTTATTTTGGGATTAAAATCGATTTAAACGAATACGAGCATTTGGGGGCTCGGTTGGTTTTCTGTTAAGGATGCGTTAGTCCAACTTGAGACTAAGATCTACTTAACAAGATTTTAGGATCATTTTTATTTCAGATCCAGCAAGAGAACATTTGGGCACTATTATTTTAGTTTAAGGACGTTTCGGTCCGTTATCACCATTTTGGAGGCAAAGTTCTAGTTTGAGGACGTCTCAGTCCGTTGATCACCATTTTGGAGGTGAGATTTTAGTTTAAGGACGTCACGGTCCATTGATCACTATTCGGGGGGTAAGATTTTAGTTTAAGGACGTCTCGTTCCGTTGATCACCATTTTGGAGGTGAGAGTTTAGTTTAAGGACGTCTCCGTCCGTTGATCACCATTTTGGAGGTGAGAGTTTAGTTTAGGGACGTCTCGGTCCGTTGTTGCCATTTTGGAGGCAACCGTTAGTTTAAGAACGTTTCGGTCCGTTGATCACCATTTTGGAGGTGAGATTTTAGTTTAAGGACATCTCGGTCCATTGTTGCCATTTGGGAGGCAACGGTTAGTTTAAGGACGTTTCGGTCCGCTGATCACCATTTTAGAGGTGAGGTTTTTAGTTTAAGGACATCTTGGGCCATTATTGCCATTTTAGAGGCAACGGTTAGTTTAAGGACGTTTCGGTCCGTTGATCACCATTTTGGAGGTGAGGTTTTTAGTTTAAGAACATATCGGTCCGTTGTTGCCATTTTGGAGGTAACGGTTAGTTTAAGGACGTTTCGGTCCGTTGTTCATCTTACGCGCACGTGTATTTGTTACGTGACGTGTTGAACAACGATGATTTGGGATTCACCCAGTTTGGGGTGCGATCTGATCCGAGGTGTGCACATCAGTTTGGAAGTGCTCCAAAAGGCCGTTGGTTGTTGGGACCCGCCACCTCTCTGAAGACGTTGAGGAGTTACAACGATATAGATCAGAGGTGTAGAGAGATGTACCACCGATTCCTATATTTTAGGGGAAACGGAGTTGGTGGTAAACCCGGAAATCATTAGTCATATTTTGAGATTAAAATTTCCTCGGGAGGATGTGAGATGAATACCGTTTCGGATATCATCAGTTGGAAGATCAATAGTCGTATTTGGGACTAAGATCAGCTTGGGAAGTCATGAGAACATAGGCTCGGATGGTCTAAATCAGGGAAGTTCTATCCTCAGGGGACCTAGTCAATTTGGGCTTGGTCCATTCAGTTCTTCTTATAAAAGTGCCAAGCACTGTAACATTTCAGAAAAATAAAATATTATTTTTTGAGCTATTAAACAATTAATTGTGTATGAGTTACTACTAAATTCGATTAGTGTTTACTAATTTTTCATTAAGTATGTTATGTGCATGTGGCATGCAACAAATCATGTTGCAAATACTTGTTACATTTTTTTGAAACATAATTTCAAGTTCATTTGTGTATGGCTTCATTTTGGTTTTTACAATTGTTTTATAAAATAAAAATAAAAAGATAAATAAAAGAAAAGAATAAAGATGAGAGAGAGATGGTGAGGGGACATGTGACATGGGCCTTGAGTGAGAGAGAGTGTGAGAGAGAGAGAAGGTTCCATATTCTTCTACACATCTCTTTACTCCTTTTCTTTTCATTCCTCACCTCCTCCTTCTCATTGTACTGCTCCTCTCCCTCCACCTCCTCAACCACCTTACACCACCCTCAAATCATCTCAAAAACCAACTCAAAACCTTATACTCCTTTCATTAAAACATCATTACAAACCCTATGGACTAAGCAAGTTAAGGTTTTGAAGACTTTGAGCAACTCAAGAAAATTCTTGAGTTGTCAAATGAGATAATATCTACACCATTAGTTTAGTAATTGAGTTTTTTAGTTTCTATGTTAGTTTAGAATTGGTTAAGTAAGGATTAGTGAGCTTTGGAAATTCCAAGATGAGATTTAGGATGGTATTATGAATTGTGATTGTGTATTGAGGTGCAATTAGTGATTACAATCCCTGTAGTGTTAATATTGTGAACTAAACTAGAGACTAAAACCCCAAGACATGAACTTTGAATCTTTGATGTCGGGTTTTGTGAGGAATTGTGGTGATAATTGGAGTTCTGCTATAACCTGGGAACTCTAGAAAATATTTAGCGATTACTGAGAGGTATGCAGACACCCTAGAAGCTATCCCCAAGACCCGAGACCCTAACTCCTTACTGTGGCCGCAAATTATCTTATTTTGGCCGCAAATTGCGGCCTTGGTATAATGGAATCGCCTCGTGCTTTGTCCATAGCTCCATTTTAGGCAAATTAGATCTACCCTATATGCAGAATTGGCTAATTTCACCTGGAACAAAATCTGGAAATGTTTTCTGGAGTTGTTGTTTTGGTTTTGTGACTTTTTAATGACTTTAGTTTTAGTATTGTGTTTTATCACGGTCACTTGACGTTTGTACGTCGATATCGGGACTTATTTGATTATTCTTGCATGCGTAGACCATATGTTCTAACCTATGTGTGATTCGTGTGCCGTTTTGGTTTTCATCCGCGATTTCGGTTTACAATACTGTATGTTTATATGTAGACACCTTCACGTAGATTCCGGACGACAAGGAAGAGAATGGCGTTATCGACTTCGGCAAGTGAGGATCGAAGTGAGTAGATATATATTTACGGGGGAAGTCGGGTGGGTGGCGTATAGCACCCCGCAATTTCGTAGGATAGGATGCGTTTATATATATACATATGTGTTATTGTGAGATGTGTATACTTAGTAAGAAAGGCTTTAGGAGACATGTGTTGGTTTTAGTGTAATTGAAAGAAAGTGCTTTTAGTTAGTTTCTTAGTCGTGAAACCCTAAAGTAAAGGTTGACACACACACACACATGCACACACGTGATATGATTTTTGGGTGTGTATATATATATATATATATATATATATATATATATATATATGCGTTGGTGTGTGTGTGTGTGTGTATACATATACGTATACACGGATGATGAGCCCAGTATATGTTACGTGGAGATGAGCTGATATGATCAGGCATGATGCCGTGAGATTGTGATATGTGATTGGGTCGTGATATGATATACGATATGATATTATAGCGAATCGTTGGGTGATGTGTTTTCATACACACCAGGATATATGTTTGATGATATTGGAATACTAGATTTTAGAACGGTACCCCTAATTCATGATTTTACGATAATGATACTATATGAATAATGAGGTATATATGATATTTGACCCGTACCCCGATTTTGGGATGCCGTACGATGGATTTTCCGTACGAGATATAAATATGATGAATGATCCGCACTCTTGATTCGAGAATGTCGTACTATATATTTTACCGTACATGACGCTATTGAGACGGGATCGCCGACTACTAGATATATCGACTCGGATTTTAAGTGGATTTCCTTACCCTTTCGACCAGTCTCTTAGTTTAGTCCTATAGTTGCTTAGATAGACGATAGGCTGGGCTCAAGTTATACTTATTTTCAAAACTAACGAATCGTGAGTATTTTTAAAGACAGGCCGAGAGATACTACGGATTTTTCAAAAGACGTATCTTTTCTCAAAGACCCCGTAGTCCCTATTTTTTCTCCTAAAACCACGATTCGTGCTATTTCAAACACTAAAAACTGTATGACTCGTATATAGAAATGTATATTCTTCAATGTTGCTGTTACTACATTATTTTCCGTATATTCATGTTATTCTCATCACATTGCATGCTTATACATGTATTTTCCTTAGTTATTATAAAACCATGTTGTCAGGACATCATCACCATTACCAATGATGCGTATGCTCCACGTACACTTGCTTGCCGGCTCAAACACATCATCATCGGTAATTGCCATGTCACGTACACTTTAGTGAATATTACTTCATTGATATAACTTGCTAGCTGATAGTTCCAATATAGGATTACTAGATATTGCATTCTTTACTTAGATACCCATGCATGTGTATATTTGTTGTCATGCAATATTATGGGGTTTTATGCCGGTAATTCACTGTTTATTGACTCTCGATTTTGGGATTTCGGATTTTCCATGAGATTTCTGGATTTGGAGAAACCGCAAGGATTTTATAAACTCATTATCATTTCTAAAGATAGAAATTTGCGGTTTTCTCTTGATATGACGTGAGAGGTGTCCACCATGAGTTTTCTCGGTTCTTGAGCTGTATCACATACCCGATTCAAGGAGGGGGATGCACTATCTGCGGGTACATGGTGGACCCGGTACGGTACCCCCGGGCAAGATGGTTGCAGATGATGGCGTTGAGCCCGGCAGGGGAGCACTACCGACCGGTTATTTATGACGCGGTGGATATCCGGAGGATACCGACGTAGTCGAGAGATTTGATGTGATGGGCCGATCCGGACTGACGGAGCCTATGGGCCGATCCGGACTGACGGAGCCCGAGATTTGAGTATTATGTGTCGCTGTCGGACACGGACTTCGAAATGTTTTGAGTGCCGATGCTGAGCACTCGGGTTTTATCATGATTTGTGTATCGTTGCTGGACACACGTTGGATGGTGCATTAGTACATGTCATGCATCGATTTATTATTACTCATGACACGGACACAGGTACCTTGATATCACACTTATGATATGATGTCACCCTTGTAGTAGTATTATGTATTTTATTGTATGACCTAAGAGAGAGTCATACATGCGATTTCTTCTCGGTGATGTTTTCTACTCACGAGTTGGAAACCCACCCCCATTGTGCCACGGTTTCTTGCAGGTTTGGCCGTACAGGTTTCGTTGTGGCTTGCTGGCACACTGCTTCCTTCTGGGTGATTGCTTTAGTAGGTGGGTTCACTTGCATCGTGACCACCGTCGTACTTTTATTTATTTCAGTTGTATCTAGTAAACTCCATCAACCAGAATTGTATTATTGATAGACTTAGAAGACCAGTTGTATATTCTTTCGACCTTAGAGTCACGCGCTTGTATTATATTGGGTCTTCTCGGTTTTTCTTAAGGATGTTTGTTTCCTTTCTGAGTTTTGAACCTCGCCCTTCGACGTTGTATATTATATTGCTTGCGTGGTTGTTTCCGCTAATTGGCGAAGAGCTAGCTCCTACTTGGGGATGCCTTTATTCATTACTTATGTATAATCCTGTTGTATCCGTTGGGGCCAGTATTTACAAAGAAAACTCTGCCGAAATTTTTGGGAAAGACTCGATGCTTTTAAAAATACTTACTATGAATTTCAAAGTGATTTTATATGTTAACTTCTAAATAAGTATTCCTTCACTCTTTTTCTTTAATGGTTTAGATTTCTAGGCTTTGGCTTACTTAGATTACGTTACGCCTCTAGACGTTTCGTAATGTAAGTGCCAGTCACGTTCCGTACCTTCGGGCCGTGACACTTGTTTGGGCTCTGTATGATCAGTCCCCCTTTTTGTACAAAGAGTGCTGAGCACTTATGTAAGTTCTGACGATCATGTTAACCATGTGGACTCTCAGTCATAGGGATTGCCCAATAAGTGTTAAACACTTTACCCCTTTTTGTCTTTGTATGGAATGCTAGGCACTCTTTATGGCGCCTACGTGCGAAGCACGTGAGGCGTTAGGCGCTGCCTAGTGAGTGTCAAACACTTTTTACTCTGTGGCTCCCACGTGAGAGGCACGTGGGGTGCTGGGCGCTGAGCGCCAGTCACTGAGTGCTAAGCACTCCTTTATTTTGTAGCGCCCACGTGAGAGGCACGTGGGGCGCTGGGCGCTAGTCACTGAGGACTAAGCACTCCTTTATTTTGTAGCGCCCACGTGAGAGGCACGTGGGGCGCTGGGCGCTGAGCGCCAGTCACTGAGTGCTAAGCATTCCTTTATTTTTATTTACCTAATTTTCCAAGAAGAGAGTTCTTCTTCCTCGAGAATTTAATTCTCTGTTCTTTCTGAAGTTTATGGGGGGAGGGGTTTCTCCTTTTTAAACTTGAAGTCTCGGGTCCATTATATAGTAGAGGTAGTTTGTTAATTAGTTTTGAGGGAATCTCTCATCAAGAGATCCCAATTGATTTGGGGATTTTACCCACCGTTGGATCTTTGATCTAAGGATTTCTGTTTTACCGAAAGTATTTTCTTGTTTTTAACAAGATTAGGGAAATATTTTCCCATACATAATTTATTCTGCAGAATGGTGATTCTTTAATCACTATTGTATTTTTAATTCAACGGTACTCTGTTTTACAGAAGGCAATCTTTGTTGTTTAGAAAGATTGAGGGAATATATCCCCTCAACAGAATTTAATTCTGCATCCTGATGATTTATCATCTCCGTTGGATCTTTGATCCAACAGCTCTGTTTAACAGAGAGTGGAATTTAATTCTACTAGGCGCCGTAGCTCATGTGATGTGCACGTGGACGATAATTAAGGTTTTAATTTTTTCATGTGCTTTGCACATTGGCGCCCACATAAGGAGCACGTACGACGCCAATAAGAGTTTTTAACTCTGGCGCTGGCACCCTCATGGAAGGCACATGAGGCGCCGCCTCTTAAATTTTGAACAGAGATTTGCTCTTTTATTGGGGGAAACAAATGCCCCCCACCGTTGCGCTCACGTAGCTCACACGTGAGCGCAGCGGTGTCACCTTTTCCACCATTCGTTCTCTTGGGGAGTTGAACCGTTTCTTAAAGTTTTATAAATAGGGCCTTTAGCCCTTGAGATGGCTGCTGTTCATCTTCTTTTAAACCTTCTTCTATCTTGAGAATTTAATTCTCCTTTTAGAGCTCAGATCTCTGTTCAAAGAAACTCTTTTTAGAGTCAAAATCTGTCAAAGTTTTGGTAAGAACCATGACCATGTCCTAATGTTTAATGAATCGTTTCATGTTTTAGGGTTTTAACCCATTAACAGAGCTTTTCTCTTCTTTTGTAGTGATTAGATCGTAGATCTTAAAAAAAGTTTTCGGGTTTCTTAACCCGTTAATCAGATCTTTGCTCTTCTTTTGTAAAGATCTCTTAGAGTTCTTAGATTTTTCTTGCAGATCTTGAAGATCTTAATATTTAGCTTTGCTTTTGAAGGTTCTGGAATGTTATCCCATTGTTCTACAGAGCTTGGCTCTGAAAATTTTTGAGGAATTTTATTCCCTTCTTAATTTTCTTGATAGATTTGAAATCTGTTTGCAGAGCACAGTTTTCGAGGGAGTTTAACTCCCCAGTCCAATGATATTTTCTCATTAAATGAGAATCCTTTTAGATTCTATTCTTAATGAGTGATTGCCTCATCCTTGATGGGGTGTTACCTTAATTTTGTGGACCCTCTTGTCCCTTTTTTTGAACTGCGGTGCAGTACAATTTTTAAGTACCAAAGAGTGTTAGAGTCCTGAACATAGTGTCGATAGCTAACCCTTCTCCTTTTGTGCGGGTACTATGGCTTTCGATTCCTCCTTTCCTTTCATACGTTCAGAGAGTGCTTTTGCCGACGCGCCCATAGATCGGGAAGTCTTTGCGCTTATTAAGGATCATGACCTAGAGCAAAAGTCTCTTCACCTGTGGAGGTCATGGTATAGTCAGATTATCCGGGGTCGACGCAGTTTTTCTTGTGCAGCGCCTTCGGAGTCGATCCCAGCTATTCATTATGCTAACCAGCCTCAAGTGACTTATGTCGTAGAAGAGGTCACTCTCGAAGTAGAGAGACGGTTGACTTTTTCCCTGTACAAGCTTCTTCCAAAGCATACGGCTTCAAGTTCAGGTTCCGCCAAGAGAGCGAAGCGAACGATAGTGTTGCCCTTTTGAGTTTCCGGTTCCGGCAAGAGCTGGACCTCAGAAGGTCGTCTTCAGCCTTCCATGGCATCGATACCTATACAGCCACCGATGGCCTCGGTCATTTTGGGGCGACGCATATGCCAAGGCGAGTCGTGCCCTTGGGGGAAAGTTTATATGATAGGATTGACTCCATGTCATTTGGCCGGCTATCTACAGTAGGCTCGGTATATCCTGTTGTAAGTCTACAGTGGCGCCCCGGCCGTCAATCCGAGGCCAAATGCGGAAACAAAACCTTTTTAGGAAACCAGCGCTATCGTAGTCTTTCACCCGGATCGAACCATTAACGCTAAACTAGTAAACTACTAAGAAGTGAGAGTGGCTATACCGATCGATCCGTGTCCTTCGGTCTTTGGCTACCATCGCAAGCTCCTCGCGGCATCTCCGATCTCCGGTCTCCTCGTCGAAAAGAGCACCACATCAATAAGTCTTTTTACGGGCTCTCGCTTCATCCGAAGCAACTCGGAAACGAAGTTTGCTAGCCGACGTGTCCAAAGTGATGTAGAGAATGTGTGTGATAACTTTGTCTCAAGCATCCATTGATTCTCAACACATGAGAGTGTATGGATGGAGGTTGAAAATGATGCCATTAGTGGAAATGGTGAGCTAGAGGAAGAAGAAGAAGAAGAGGCTTTCTTTTTCTATTGTGTTGTGTTGATAAAATGAGAGCAAGAATAATAATACAAGAGTAAACCCCAAGCCTATGCCTGCCCTCTCTCTCTCCATCCATCAATTCAACATAATAAACAAATCCTAATGTGACATTAGCATAAATAAAGGGACCATGAGTCACTAAATATGTCCATGTCACATTAAATGCACCTCATCATGAACTAAGCTCATAATTTCCACCAAAATAAACATTAACCCAAATGTTTAGTCCAACAAAAAGATACGGCAACATCTAAAGTAAACTCGTGACGGATCACAAGGATACCCCTCACCTGTATATACATACCTGCATCCGCATTCCGACTGAATGCGAATGCGATGAGACTAAAGTAATCCAACAAATCTAATACTAGGATCCGGCTTAAACCAAAGCCCACTAGTATGATCCGTCCGATCATGATCCGTGCACGACTGCACGTATATGATCGAACCCTGCCATAATACCATACGGCCTCTACAATATTTCGCCCGAAACTTGAGAAACTGTCTGTGGGGGACTCTAAAGACTCGTCAATACTTTGGCTGTGGATTTAACCACTAGCACGTCAGTGGTACTAGTCGTACGTAACGGGCTACCAGGTATTGACCAAAAGGGAGGTCGATGGGCGAACTCATCCTGACACCCTACTGAGCCTGTCAGTGACAATATCCGTACAGTCCGGTCCGTTCGTCTATGAGTATCGCATGTCGGGCCTAGGGGGTTGGTAAAAGTCAGACCCCCAAAAGCGGTACAAGTCGTGTCGGAGTGTAGCCCAGAACACCCTGAGATACTACTGGAATACCTACCAGTAAATCTCTTGCCTTGGCCAAGGACTTCGTGTAATGGCTCTCCTAGACACAGCGCGATCTCACCCCCAATACCGGGAGAGACGAAACCCCTGCCGATCCGCTCACTGCCTCCATGTGGCTCGGGACTGTACCCAACTAAAACCTGTTTGCACGACTCCTTTGAGCCGTGGTAGGGTAGTAATCAAAGCACAATGGGAACTCACACGAGACAAATGATGATCTCAGGTCGATGAACTAACCTGTACACATGTCACCAGGGAACTGCTATCTGGCGCTAGGTATAAAACCAACTAGCATGTTCCCGGCGAGTCCTGTCCAGTATACTCATAACCCAATGAGCACCTATATACGTCTTAGGTGAACCAACTGACACCAATGGCTTGTGAGACCAGCCACCGCCCCTCGTCGGGGTCTCGATCCGTATACACTAGTCTACTCTAGAGTATCGATGCCCTGTCTCGAAACTCCCTCGACTAGGGACCTTTTAAGGATGTGCTTATAGACCCCATCTCCCACGTATATGATCGCCATCATACTGCTGGCCGTCAAGCAAGAACCCTAAGGGTTCTATCAACGTGTAATAGTAATCTGTAATATCACCTAAAGCATGTACACGATGATAAAGATAAACCAGATAGCATACTATCATCTTGAGTAAGACTATCCTTCCGGCATAGGTCCTTCCTCAATCATTGCAATCACGTGCCTGCGATCCAATAATTGACTTTGAGGGCACTATATCCAACACCTGTCGGCCAAGAAGTCGCTGCTGTTGAAACTTGGGCTGTATCCCGCAATCTATGCGTCCCTTTTCACTATCCCGCGTCTCATGTATGGTGAGTCAAGGCTTTTCTAGAACAATGGAACATCCCGACCCACACATTTCTTATATTGGACTGGGAGGTCTCGATTTCCTTGGAGGAGTTTGCGGAGATTTCCGGCTTACCCGTCAGAGGGGAACACTACGAGGAAATACTTCCCCCTGATGAGTATATCTTTGCCACCAAATCAGTGGTGATGGGACTCACTCCAGAGAATGCCGTTCAACGCCGGTTCCCGAGCCTAATCAAGATGTTGAACATGTACGAGAGTTTGTTCTTGGAGTCTGGAAGGCACGGAGTCGGCTTCGCAGATTTCACCGTCCGCTTTCTTCGTCCAAAAGTCTTGTCGAAACAAGCTGTGAAATTCGCCAAACTTGACGACCCATTCGAATTTGGTTTAGATAACTTGCCGACGGCGGAGGCTGATTTAAAGAACTTCTTCATTCCAGACACTCCGGTCGTCCCTTTTGTAGAGATCGTTGCCTCAGACGTTGACAAAGAGACGTTCTTTCTGGGGTTCATTGGCCTGTGGTTGAGTTGGTTTGCGCTTCCGACACACCCCCGATATATGAGGTCGTCTGTCTTTTATCCGGCCCATCGCATTATCATGGGGACGCGTGTGGCCGTTGGGATCGCGGGGCTGGCTCATCTATATCATGACCTAAGCTTAGCGGCCGACACTACTCAGCCGAGGGTAAAGCCCGTGTATCTCCCATTGCACTACTTCACGTCATGGATCGAGATGCACGTGCTGGGTGCCTTCGGTGTTCACAAACGACCCCGCTTCTATGAAACCTACAACTTCCCCTGGGTTATGTATCTGGTTGATGCTTCCGCGTTAGACCCGTCGCAGCAAGAGGCTCGGCGACTGCTCCTTCGCCCGCGCATGGTTGGGGATAGTATGACCTTTGTCGATAGAGTCTTGACTATCGGCAAAGAATCTACTAAGGTGGTGCAACCATTGCATGACACTTTCAAACACGGGGCTTCCACGTTGAGGGCTCGGGAGGCTATGCACCTGTATTCTATTAGGCCGGACTTTATAGTATTTAGACAAAACGCATCAGTACTATTTATGAGGTACAACCCGCACCGCTTTGCTCAACAGTCGGGCAATAATCAGGGCGTTCCTTTTGAGGCGTTCTTGGTCGAACCGGTTGCTACAGAGGAGGGTATTCGCAGTGCAACGCATCATTTTATGCGATTAAATACGGGGTCCCATTTCCTTGTCAGTGAACCGAGCTATGTGCCGAAAGCTTCGAACGCTTACGTGGTATGGTACCAGCATGCAACCGGTGCTGTTGTTAGGGAGGAGAGGCGGCTGCTACTCGACCATAAGGATGCCGTCCCAACCGGTCATCCAGCGGTCCCTTTGAAGCGACAAGCAGCCGTTTGCCCTTCTTTAAGAGAAATCACTACGGCTATAGTCCCGCGAGATTTTCCTGATAAGCTTCGGCCGGATGTTCCTGCGACTGTGGTAGCCGTGGCGTCCCCAGAATCGGGCATTGGTTCAGAGATCGGGATCTGTCGTCCGAAGATGCCTGTCAAGCGAAAGCTTTTACCGTCGGCTGTTGGTGTCCGTTCGCAGAAGAAGAAGAAATCTCTATTCTCTGCTGATGTGGTATTCGGCCAGGAACCCCATGCTCCCTATAGTGAGGGCTTGTGCGAATATGGCACCAACGAGGGTTTTTTTGACACGCCTGCAACCGATATTGATCTTTAGGCTGCCATCGCAGCTACCAAGCGACTGGCCTGCGAGGAAGCAGCGTTGGTCTCTATTACGGAGTCGGGTATACTTCATTTACATTCTTCTGCCTCTATCCTTTCTCCCCTTATTATGCTTTTATTAACGTTCTCTTCTTCAACAGGTATTTCTGCTGAAGAGACTCTCGCGGCTTCCTTCAGGACGTTCGAGGAGGAAGAGAGGCTCGGCGCTTCTTTGGGCCTTGGTATAATTCATTTCATTACACCTTCACTCTTTTTATTTGTGAATCTGACCCTTTTCTTTACCTTATTGTAGGAACTACCAAATCCCAAATTGTTTCAAGTGTAGTGCCAATCCCAAACGGTATGCAGCAAAGCTTCCAGAGCCATCGATCACGGCTGTGGCCCTCCAAAGGCCACTACAGGAGGCATTGCTGAAGCAATCGATGATGGATGCCATAGCGGGTCCGGAGGCTGAATTCGATTTGGACGATGACGTCCCCCTGTTGGAAGTGTTAAGGAGGTCGGTTCACATGGTCCAGATCGATAGGAAGCGTAGAAAGCATGCTGCGAGGGAACGCGAAGCTGTCTTAGCCGCGGGTGCAGGTTCGAGCAATGTCCAATCTTCTAACATCCTCCTGGTGGACGCTCCTTCTGCTCTGTCTACCGCCCATGGACAGCTTGCGCATGCAGCTCGAGAGGAAACTGAATAGCTACTTCAAGGTAACGTAACGCCCAGTCCCTTATTAGAACTTAGTCCTCGAATCATGACATACACATTTTCTTTTAAGCAGGCCCGAGTCCTGATGGTGGCATGGCAGGTGAGATGCCGATGATTACAGAGCCCGAAGTGGCCACTCTTTCTTGGGAATCTGGGACTGTACAGACTGCTGTTCTTTCTCCTTGTAGCTCCTTGGTATCGATGGGTGTCGCAAGCATTATGACGGCCCTTGTCGAGTCAGGGGATGAAGCTATGGGTTCGGAATCTACTCCCCCGAGGGAAAATGAGGAAGCCGTTACACTTGGTGACACTTTCGGAACGGTTTCGGTCTCTGACCTATCAGGTACTCCTTGGGTTATTATCTTTGAGTTTTTAATCCTGTTAAGCCCCTCTAATGATATTTCATTTGTCTTGAGCATAGACACGATTAACCCTGAAGCTGTGCCGGATGATGAATTATCGCCGGCCGCCACTTTGACGGTCACGGTTCCTTCGCTTTCTTCTGTGCCTCTTCAAATTTTGGAAGGTAAGGGTTTCTCACTTAGTTGCTTTACTGTGGATACAATTCTCTTTGCATTGTAGCGACTCTGCAGGAGTACTTTTCGACTACTTATACTAGGTGCTAAACCTATATTTTTCCTTTCAATCGGAAGTCGTTCCACCTTCCGGTATTGGTCAGTATATTCTTCACCTAGTGTTTCTCTTTTTTTATGAGTAGATTTCTTGTTGCTAAGCCTTCCTTATATTGACCACAGTATCACATCTCGGAGGAGGAAGCGAAAGAATAGCCACACCTCCGGTGCTCCCTGTTTTGCCACCTTCAACAGCTGGTACGGTAGATCTCGTCCGTCAGGTGTCTTCTTTCAATTTGAAATCCGACCGTGATTTATTTTACAGTGATTACACCGATTTCATCTCCTTTTGAGTCCCGCATTCCTACGCCCATGGGGCCCTTCGCTAAACGTCCATCTTCTAGGGGCGCAGTGAATAACCGGCGAACGTTAAGCGAGTTTATTGAAGATCTCGACGCCGAGGCCCTCACCTTTGCTACGGATTTTGCCGACGAAGTCAATCCATTGCTGGTGATGCTCATGAATTTCTATAATGAATATCTCTTCAATTCTTGGGTTGATTATTGCAGGAAGATCGAGGCTTTCCTGCATGAGATTTAGCTTAAGCATCTCGTTCCCGAGATATTGACTTTGAACTCTCAGCGGGCTGCGTGGGTCGAGCAGAGTGTCTCTTTCATTCGATATTTTGAACAAGAGGCGGCCCTGAGGTGAAAGAAGCATGAGGCGGCTTCCGGCGAATCCGTCCAATTGCGCGCCCAGGTTGAAGCAAATGCTGCGCAGCTGAAAGCTATTTTTGAAAATCTCCAACGATGTAGTTCTGACGGGCTGGCGCTAAGGCAAAAGCTTGACTTCACTGAGCGGGTCACACAGGATTGTAAAACTGCCAAGCAGGAAATTGATGAAAAGCTTTCATCCTGCTTGCAACAACAGGATCAAATCGAAGCGGAGTTGGCCGCCGTAGCTGAACGCGAGGAGGATTTGAGGGGAGCGCGCGAGCGGTCCGTTAGTTTGTTGAAAACGCTTCCTCCATAATAAATGTTTTTGTTTCCCCTTTCTTATACTAATTGTATTTTTTAAACATTCTGATTCATGAATAATGTGTATTCATTTTGATTCCTGAATGAAATGTATTTTATATTCACTTAAATTCATGAATAGAAGACATATTTTATTTCATACTAACATTTCTCTTTTCTTCGATATCTTGATTTGGTGTGAAGTAGTTTATATACTTATTTCGGAGTTTGTAGTTTATTCACTCATCCTGGAGTCTCTAGTTTATGGACTCATTTCGGAGTTTGTAGTTTATTCACTCAGCCTGGAGTCTTTAGTTTATAGACTCATTTCAGAGTTTGTTTAGTTTACCTTCCTTGGGTTTATAGGAAAACTTTCCTTAACGCATGGATAACCCTTGCTCTTTATGACAGAGATCCGTTAGGTTTTGTGGTACTAAGGTTTTTATCCGTCGTACCATCGTGTTGGCTGATACATTTCTCGATATGCAGACTTTACGCTGCTGTTCGAGTAGCCCCATGACTGTCATGTCTTTGATCCTTTCGGGGGCTGGACAAGACGTCTTCAAGTAATCGTCCTAGGCAATTTGACCGTCGGAAGTGAAAGCATTAGGAATTTTTCCATGCCTCTTTTTACTTGAGGTTAAGCTCAGTTTGTGAGTCCCGATGAGTCATAACCACTCCACACCAGTGTGGGATGATCTCCGATAGTCTTTTGGGTTTTATTTGAGTTGCCGTCAAGACCTTGAAACTAAGAATTTGGCATTCGCTTCCTTTATCGACACTGCGTCTGCTGTAATGAGACAAATGTCGAGGTGATCTCTAGGTTGTTTTGTGAAACGTCGAGACTTGGAACTAGGGACTTTGCCATGGTTCTGTTTTGTTTCGACCCTGGGGTCTTTTGTTGACGTCGCATCTGCATCCTGCTGGAGGGAGAAGAAACGTCATTGTTGACACTATGTCTGCTGTAATGAGAAGAGTGTCGAGGTGGTCTCTAGGTTGTTTGTGAACCGTCGAGACTTGGAACTAGCGACTTTGCCATGGCTCTGCTTCATTTCGACCCTGAGGTTGTTTGTTGACGTTGCATTTGCATCCTGCTGGAATGAGAAGAAATGCTGTTGTTAACACTGCGTCTGCTGTAATGAGACGAATGTCGAGGTGGTCTCCAGGTTATTTGTGAACCGTCGAGATTTGTCCCTCCCTATGACGGAGCCTAGGGGGAAAATATGGCTACCATTTCATTTGTGCCCATGGATTGTATACAGGGGTCGGTGTAGACTCACCTGCTGGGCAAAAGTTTGATCATTTTATTTCTTTCCGCGATGTTATATCATTTCAGCTTTTTATATCGTGAAAGTCGCGATTGCCCAATCATTTCGGTTTTTTATCGCGGTGCCCAATCATTTCGGCTATTTTTTCTTTTTACTCGCTGCTTTTTATTGCGAGTTGCCTAAACATTTTAGCTAGTTATATTTTTTATTTTCACTCGCTGTTTTTTTATTGCGAGTTGCCCAAACATTTTGGCTATTTCATATGTATATATTTTGCTCGCTGATTTTTATTGCGAGTTGCCCCATCATTTCGGCTATTTCATATGCATATATTTTTGCTTGCTGATTTTTTGTTGCGAATATGGACCTTAAGATCCGGTACCAATCTTGACATCAGCATCGCTACTACTGGGATATTTTCAGGAGTGAATTATCATTTTCCTCGAGAAGACTTGGGGTTTCATACCTGTTTAGGCATCAGCATCGCTACTGCTGGAACATTGCCAGGAGCGAATCATCATTTGCCTTTGTCAACCTGAACAACGATGGCTTAGTAAACAGGGTAAGGATCCTGTCGACTAAGACTTTTCAAGTTTATGAGCCGTAAGGGTCTTATAAAGTTATTTCGCCCTGCGAGTCATGAGGATCTCGTAGGCATATTTCTCCTTAGGAATCGTGGGAATTTCTAAGTGTGTGTTCTCTTATAAGTCGTAAGGATCTTACAAGAGTGTTTTCTCATCATAAGTCGAGAGGACTTACAAGTGCCATTCACCATATGAGGACATTCCTCGTGATTGGCGGAACTTGGTGTGGGAAACGTTTATTTGTGCCCGTGGATTGTATACAAGGGCCAATATTGGACCGCCTGTAGGGCAACTTGGGGAATACGACGGCTTAAGGACAGGTTTGGATCCCTGTAACTTAAGACTTTGAATCCTATAAGCCGCGAGGGTTTCATAGGGGGGGTTCTCCTTACGAGTCGAGAGGATCTCGTAAGTGAAAATTTTACGAGATTGCGCCCTTTCAGGTTTTCACAAGCTCACCGATAGTACTGCTGTTTTTACTCACGGCGCCCTTTCGTGTTTTCATCCGTGCCCATCTTTCTTGTTGACATACCGTTTTTTTAACAATGAGATTGCGCCCTTTCAGGTTTTCACAAACTCGCCGGTAGCCCTGCTGTTTTTACTCACGGCGCCTTTTTGGGTTTTCATCCGTGCCCATTTTGCTTATGGACATACCATTTTTTTAACAACGAGATTGCGTCCTTTCGGATTTTCACAAACTCGCCAGTAGCCCTGTTGTTTTTACTCACGGCGCCCTTTCGGGTTTTCATCCGTGTCCATTTTGCTTGTGGACATACCGTTTTTTTACCCATCTGTTTGCCAAAGGGACTTAGGGGTGACTTCGCCGCAGGAGTAGCTGTGTAACCAGCGGGACTTGAGTTGCAGTTTTCGCCGTTGGGACTTGTGGACTTGGGTTCCATTATCGCCATGTTTGAAGCGACGTGTTAGTTTAAAGACATTACCGTCCATTGTTAGTTTAGGGACATCTCGGTCCATGGCCAGCTTCGAGGCGAAGTTTAAGTTTAAGGACATTTACGGCCCGTTGTTAGTTTAGGGACATCTCGGTCCATTATCGTCGTGTTTGAGGTGACGTTTTAGTTTAAGGACATTACGGTCCGTTGTCGCCATTTTGGAGGCAACGGTTAGTTTAAGTACATTTTGGTCCGTTGTCGCCATGTTTGGGGCGGAAATTCTGTTGGATACTACTTTTGGAGTTTTGACTCAGGAAGATAGCGAGTGGACACGAGCGTCGTCATCTACTATTAACCTAAGTTGTGACTTGTCAAGCGTAGTATTTCTTAAGGAATCGGCCGTTTATTGGCCGGAAGGGTCTTTCTCCATGCATATCTATGAGCAAGTAGGCCCCACCTTGGTAGACTTTGTCTATGATATACGGACCCTCATAGTTTCGCTCGAATTTCCCCCGTTTTGCACAGTTGAGGATCATAGGTCTTTTGACAACTAGCACGAGTTTGCCTTGACGGAATGTTCTTGGCCTGGTTAGTCTTTCTTATGAGCGCGTCATCCTTGCTTTGTAAACTTCTAGGTTTTACTGCACCATGAGACGAGTTTCATCGAGGGCATCGAGCTTCTCAAGCTGAAGATGGGCATTTTCTTCATCCGTCGGCTCATATCGAACTGCCACTCGTAGAGAGGGTAGCTCTATCTCCAAGGGAAGTACCGCTTCCGTGTCGAATACCAATGAAAATCAGGATTGTAGGTTACAACTCATATCAGAATTTTGCACTTTTATACCACCCACACTTGATCACATTGCATATAGGTAGGTACCTTTGATCGGTATTTGCTACATAATTGCAGATTACAGATTCTCAGTTCAAAACAATGAAATTCAGGACAACTGCCAACAATAAATAAAAATACGGGTCTCCGCTCACCATCCGTCAGGTTCCGCCTACCAGTTCGAGAGACAAATTTCAATCAAGGGTCATTCATGCACAAAGCAGAAGAGAGGCAGCACAAGAATCGAGATGATAACGCGGAGCTCAAGAAAATCAAGGCAAAAAATCCACATTCTTTCATCTTTTTTGACTGTTGAGAATCTGGGAGAAAAATGGAATGATTCTGAAAAACCAAGTGTACTAAACAAAGTAAGAAAGCAACATGGAATACCCCAGAAAAAAATGAGACAAAAATTCACCCAAAGCGCCGTGGAACCGCGGCCGATGTGGGATTTATGCGGCGGTTCCACGGCTGAGTCAACTCGGAATCAGGAGTTATTTTTAGGGTAGTTTTTTAATTGTGTAAGGGCACAAATTTTGGCCCTAGGGTTTTATCTATCTACCTATAAATAGCCCAATTTCAAGCCAAGTGAGAGGGCTTATTCTCTGTTAGGATTAGACTAGTTTAGTTTGTAACTTCTTTTCCTTCTCCATCTTTCATCCATTAACATTGTAGTGAGCTTTTGAGTGAATGATGAATAAAGAAAAGTTCTTTTCTTATGTATGTCTTATAATTTAGTTCTTATATTTGTTACTTGTAATTCTCTTTGTTAAAGTGGTTATTGTTTGTTTGTTTGTTCTTCTTCTCTTTTTTTTATCGTTACAACCATGATACTTAAGTGTGATCCTTATCTAAGTGAGGTCCCAAATAGCTAGTTGTAATTTTCTACCTCATTTTTTCCATCTTCTTTATTTGTATTATTTTCTTTTTCTTTTGTAATGGGTGAGTAGTTTCTCACTTGTTAGGGTAGGATAAGGAAAGTTTGAGAGAAAGAAATCTCTCTCACTCTTTTCTTTGACCAACATCTTAATTCGAACTCCCGTTAAGACAACCACAATCCTCTCCCTATGGCATCCTATCCTACATGATAGTGGTGACACCCTAGTGAGACCGGTTGTGGTTGAATTGACCGAAGGTTATGGCTAAGAGCTAAGAACGGACGGATAAGGACCAAAAGGAAGAAACTAAGCGTTGGAAAGCCTAGCTTATACTCGCAAGTTTCCTTCCTAGTTGTGCTAATCCCCGTTGTTGCCGATTACCGTAACATCGATATTAAGAGTGGCAAACGAAAGAAGTGAGTGAACTCCTAACTCAAACTAACCCAATCCTAACCCTAACAAGCTCTTTTATCATATATATTTAGCACATAGTTAATCTTGAACAAACTCGAACAATTTGGACTTAACTCGTTAAAACACTAAGAAAAAGATTTTATCTCTCCGTGGACCAACCCGTACTCATCCGGCTAGTTACCAAGCGAAACCGTCTTGATTGCGATAATTAAAAATTGTTGGGATTCCTTAGCACCTAACCTAGGGTTTTCAAGTATCACACATGCCACGACAAAAAATCAAAGGGGTGCTAAGCAATCAAACTAAGAATCGTGCTAGAAAAATAGGGTAACAAAAACTTGTAATCTAACATTACAAAGAGAAGTGAACTAGAATACAACCTTTGTAGATCTGGTCCTTCACTTCTAAAGCTCCGTGTTGACGTCCTTTCGCTGCGATCATCGAGCTCCCGGACTCTAGTGATGGTTTCCTCGGAGAAATGAACGGATTTGCTCATAGTCTTCGAGACCGAAGATGATCTACGTCGAGGAGACTCAAACCCAAGCTAACCCTTCACTTGGTCATAAACTTTGTGAAGAGAACACCCTAAACTAAATGGCAAGTAGTAGAGGATGATGAAATAGGAAGTGGGTTCACTTTAGATTTATTTTTCTCACTTTGTTTCTTCACTTAGAAAAAAACCTAGGAAGCTTTTTTCTTTTGGATGAAGAAGAAGAAAAGAAAAAGAATGAGAATGAAAACTCAAGTGAAGTTATTTGCAACCATGGGTAAGTTAGCATCATATACTAACCTTTGTAGAGATTTAACCAAGATTTTAGATAATGGTTTGGTTAATAAATATCTTAGGTGAGACAAATTAGTGGACTAAGTTAATGGAATCCACAAGCTTCTACAAGCTTGCAACCATGACCAATTTCCACTATATTTGAATTACCAAAATAAATAAAATCCAAATACATTATCATGGTCATGGTGTAAGTCTCATACATACAACTTGCATGTGGCATCTAGCATGACACAATTCATGTACATCAATATATATATCATATATATACACTTTGTGCACATTAAGTGAGAAAACAATCTTAAGTGAACCAATACTAGTTAATGTAAAGTAATATATCATATATATAATTAAACATTAAATTATTAAATCAACACTTAATTTAATGATCCGGTCATATCACATATAACCGACTAATATCATGTGTATCAATATATCGAATCAACACTTGATTCGATAACCCGGCTATATCACATATAACCGACCGATGATACAAATCGCGAGAATAGAATACGGTATCACATACTTGTATTATTCTCTGTCCTGAACATATCTCATATGTGCTCCTATTTCGTTTCACTTGAGGCAGGAAATCTCTGTGTAGGACTCTAAAGACTCGTCAATACGCCGGCAGTAGGTGGTGATCATATCAGTCACCCACAAGCCGCAAGCGGTCTGCTAAACGTAACGGCCACCCGGGTATTGAGCGATTAGAAGATCAACGAGCAAGCCTGCTTACACTCCTGCGAATCCAATCAGTAACACTTACCGCACAGTCCGGTCTGTTCGTCTGATAAAAATAGCATACTAAAAGTCTATCAATCAAAGGGCACCGGTTCCGGGAAGACGGTAGTTTATTTTTTTGTGTTGTTTCGGGTTAATTTGTGAATATATATATATAAAAAACAAAACTATAAAAATCATCTTGTTATTTTTGATTCTTTTTGTGCAAGTATGCTGAATAGAGAGAAGTTCAAGTTCGGTTCCAAAGTCGTGGGGAGTTAGATCCATATCTCGCGGCTACACCGCGGCGGATCAAGACGAAACCATGGCTAACCATACAAATTCTGGAGCAAATCTAGTGACCAATTCAAGACTCAGGGGCTCTAACCAAGAAGAGGAGATTAAATTTAGCACAGGGAAGAATTTGGAAGCTCCAACTCGTCTATTGCACCGCGGAAGCGCGGCGAAAGTATAGGTTTGACCGTGGAACCGCGGTCAACCTGTCACATCAGCACCCAAAAACTTCTGTGAGTATTCTACTCCTCTCTACCCCCTTTGAACTCCACCGAACTATTTTTTCTGCAGTATTCTTTGCGCAAACTCTCTTCCCCTTTCCAATAAAACTGTTTTTATGCAGGATTCTTTACGCCGCCGCCAAATAAAATTTTTGCAAGTGTTTTAGATTTTTTTATGTTATTGTTTTGCATAAATAATACGGACTTTAAGGGGCTATAACACCAATTCAGATTGGATGGGGATTTCATCACCCTTCCTAAGACCCCAAAATTCACTAAAAGCATATGCATTACCCTTGAGCTTAATTAAAAAATATCTAGACTCAGCCAACTAAGAACTTGTCGTGCTCAATAGGACAGATGATGGTTGTGGGCATTCGGTCGTTTATCTAAACTTGACTTTATGATGCCTAGGCTAGACAAGTGAGGAGGCAATTTTAAAAGGCCCGTCTCACGGTGATTCGTGAGCGGAACCTTCCTTATCTCACTTGTGCTTACCTGGCCACAATTGGCAGTGAAGAGACGATTTGAGGGTTATCTCACAACTTGTTACTTTGGAACAGTTAGGAGCAGTCTAGTGGACTTTGAAGACTATAGCTCCAGGTGTGATTGTGCATGTTGTGACTGTGATTGTTTGAAGTTGTGTCCATAATTCCGTATATATTTGCAAAACTCTCTAAAAAAATAAAAATAAATAAAAAAGAACCAAAAACTTTTATAAAAACTTTGCCATTTGTCGCCAAATTTCCATTTCACCTACCTTTCACCGACTTTTCTCCATTGACGTTTTCTTACCCTCACATTCTACTCTTTGACTACATTAAACTCATTTAGTGTATGTCCGATTGGACTTGGGACACTAGTGCCCATCTAGTTCGCGTTACGTTAGTCGCTACCGACTACGCGATCGACTCCGACGTCGAAACTCCTTCCACGCCTCTTTCACCCTTACCTTTGCCGATCAACTCCAACGTTGACCGTGATTCTGTCTATACTTCTTCACCTTCACTTTCACCAAGCTCTTCTTCCGAGATGTCGGGATTTCCTCCTAACATCACTTTACCTCCCCCGGGAATAATTCCAACTCCATTAGGTGCGAATAACCCGCGACCACCTCTTGTTGAAGCGCCACAGTGAATCACACTCCAGGATCGTTTCTATCCTACCCGTTCTGCACTTCCAACTCGACTTTTACTTCTACCGGCCAATGGGGATAATTTCGAAATTAAGCCCCACTTCATTAACATGTTGCCCAAATTTCACGGGCTTGAATCCGAAAATGCCTACATCTTCATCAATAAATTCCAGAACGTATGTGCGATAATGAAGACAACCCAACTGTCTGATGATACTATACGGCTATGAGTTATTCCTTTCACTCTGTGTGACCTTTCTGAAAAGTGGTTATATAGCACCGCATCTCATTCGATAACCAGTTAGGACAAGTTTGTAAAAGCGTTTTTGAAGAAATTCTACCCGAATCATAAAACCGCACGGATCCGAAATAAGATAAATCAATTCACCCAGCTTCAAATCGAACCTTTTTGGAAGTGCTTTGACCGGTACAAGGACTACCCTGTTCAGTGTACTCATCACGGTATAGAGAAATGACAACTTTGCCAAATTCTGTACGAGGGCCTGAATCCAGCAACCAGACAGTTGATGGAGACCATCTGTCAAAGCCACTTCCTGTCCAAATCTGACGAGGAGACTTGGCAATTCTTTGACAATCTTGCGGAACAAACGATGCAGTGGGAGAGCACCCGACCGAACACCTCAACTTCTTCTTCAGGTCTCTCTAGGACAGGAGTTCATCAAATCGACATCTCAGTTGCAATGAAGGCTGAGATAGCGGCAATCATACGGAAACTGGAAGCAATTGAGAGCAAATTCCCATCTCCTTCTCCTGCCCCTGTTCCTCCCCCCGTACCATTTGCGCTTGTTGCTTAGATCCATCTCATTTGACCGAAGAGTGTCCTTATAATCCAACATTTCAAGGACAGGATCAGGTTAATGCTGCATTTTTGCAAAGACCAAGAAACGATCCACACTCTTCCACATACAATCCCGGTTGGAGGAACCATCCTAATTTCACCTGGAATCAGAACCAGCATCAATTCCAAGGCCAGAACAACATCCAGAGGCCTCCTCCTCCTCAACAACAAGTTCAACAACAATTTAAGCAGCCTTTCCAACCCTAACCTTTTCAGAATCCGACGAACAACTTTGTACCCTGCAACAATTCTTTTCCTCAAAACAACTTTGTTCCGTTAAATAACAATAAGGTTTTCTCGCTAGAACGAATTCTAAAGGCTTTTGTAAAGCAATCAACTCTATCCACCGCCAACATCCGGTCTTCTATTCAGTCTCTGGTGTAACACACCGTTGCACACGAGCAAAGCATCAAGACCATCGAAGCCCAGATTGGACAGCTGAATGCGTCTTTAAGCGAGCGAGAGAAAGGAAGGCTTCCATCTCAATCACTCCTAAATCCTGGTCACTCACATAATGTACATGTTGCTCTTGAACAATAGAACCATAATGTGAGTGCCGTGACTACGTTGAGATCTGGAAGAATGCTGAACAACAATATCGGCACATGAATTGATGATGATGACACCCCGGTCGTTTCTTCCTCTCCTTCCTCTTCTTTTTTTGAGCCTATTCTCCATTTTTCAAAAGGCTCTTCTTCTTCAACTGCTGCTTCCAACGGATCCACATCTCACTCCACTCAAACTCCAGTTTTGGGGTCCGTTCCAACTCCACAGGCATTGGACGTAACCAAGTTCAAAAATGATCCATTTCCAAACCGGTTGAGATCCAATAAACAAAATCCACAAATGGAGAAGATTATGGAGCTATTCAAACAGATTAATATCAACATTCCCCTCTTAGATGCAATTCAACAAGTCCCGTCTTACGCAAAAATCTTGAAAGACTTGTGCACTAAGAAGAGGAAATCTCAGGTACCAAAGATAGTTTTTTTGGCTAGTAACGTGAGTGATGCTCTTACCCAAGATTTACCATAAAAACGGAAGGATCCTAGTTGTCCTACGATTTCAATAACCATTGGGGATAAGAATGTCAATCACACTTTTTTGGATCTTGGTGCCGGTGTTAACCTTCTTCCTTATTCAGTATATGAGCAACTCGGTGTAGGAGAACTGAAACCTACACATTGTATGTTCTTCGCCGGAAAGCAGGAAAGACAAACGTCTTGCCTGAATTTGGGGGCAGATACTATTTGGTTTTATCCGTCCACCTCTCCGAAGATGCCAAGTTGATTTATGGCACCGTATATCGGAGGTTTAGACGGATGCAGCCGTTGTAGCAAACTTCGTCAGATTCCCCCTTATTTGAGGGGTTTTTGATTGTGGGGACGCTCTTCCCTACAGGCGCAAGCCCCTTCAGTTAATTACGCTACCGCATCGCGGTAACAACTTTCTCTTTCTCCAGATGGTCACTTCATGTCGTGTGTGTTTGTTTTATTTTTGGTTGCCCGCGGATTGTATATGAAGACTAATTTATGTTGTCGCCCGTAGGGCGTGGATTAGTCCAAATCCGTATTTTCTTAGATTTGGGTTTGGGTTGGGTTTAAGGATCATTAATCTCATTTGAGACTAAGATCAACTTAAACGTTTGTTAAGGATACGCTAGTCTAATTTTAGACAAAGATCAACTTAACCATTTGTTAAGGATACGTTAGTCTAATTTTAGACTAAGATCTACATAACGGGGTCATTTAGATCCAACAAAAGAGCATTTGGGCTCTATTGTTTTAATTTAGGGACTTTGCGGTCCAGAAGTTTAAGGACATTATAGTCCGTGGAGTTTAAGGACATCATAGTCCATAGTTTAAAGAGGTCATAGTCTGTAAAGTTTAAGGACATCATAGTCCATGAGTTTAAGGACCCCACAGTCCGTGGAATGTCTGGTTTTCGGGACCCGTCACCTCTCTGAAGACGTTGAATGATTATAACGACAAATATCAGAGGAGTGAAGAGATGTACCCTTGAACCAATATTGGTTGGGAGATCTGTAGTCCAATTTGGGACTAAGATCAAAGATTTATGAGTATATGGGCTCAATTAATCTGAATTAGAGATTTGTGGCCAACTTGGGCTCGGCCCATTCATTTAAAATGTTAGACATTTAATTAGGCTCAATCCTTTTTCATTTAACAATGCTGAGCATTGGTCCTGACAACTTTTTGTCCTTTATTGAATGCTGAGCACTCATTATGGTTCTGGGCTTTATCATTTAAAGAATAATTTATGTTCTCTCAACGTACACATGAGGAGCACGTGGCGCGCTTGGCGCTGAGCTCCAGTCAATGAGCACATAGCGCTTTTGGTGAAGTAGCGCACACGTGAGGAGCACGTGGCGCGCTTGGCGCTGTGCGCCAGTCAATGAGCGTAGAGCGCTTCTGGTGAAGTAGCGCACACGTGAGGAGCACGTGGCGCGCTTGGTGTTGAGCGCCAGTCAATGAGCGCAGATCGCTTCTGGTGAAGTAGCGCACACGTGAGGAGCACGTGGCGCGCTTGGCGCTGAGCGCCTGTCAATGAGCGCAGATTGCTTCTGGTGAAGTAGCGCACACGTGAGGAGCACGTGGCGCGCTTGCGTCAGTCAATGAGCGCAGAGTGCTTCTTTAAATTTGGAACGCTAAGGCTCTGCAACGCTGTGCGCTAGATTCGGAGCGCTGAAGTGCTTCTTTTAATTGGAGCGCTAGAGCTCTGCAGCGCTGTGCGCTAAATTTTGAAGCGCTAAAGCGCTTCTTTTAATTGGAGCGCTAGGGCTCTTTTTAGGCAACTATGTTCTCTGAAAATTAAATTATCTCTTATAAGAGACTTTGTCTCGTGGATCTAAGAACAAAGTTCTTATTTTATAGGAGATGTTTCAATCTCTTATGTTTTTGGTGAAAGGCTTTGACTTTATAGATCTGTGATCCTGAGAGAATTGAATTATTCTCCTCCTCTTTTTATAATGAGATGTTATGATCTCTTTTGTGAAAGACAATTTGTCTTAAAGATCTATGATCTAGCATAAGAACTAAGTTCTTTTTCTGATGAGATTCTTTGATATCTTTATTTTGCCTTGAAGAAATTCTTCTTCTGCCAAGAGCTTGCTCTTCTCTCTGAACTTTCTTAAAGTTTGGGGGGGTTCCTCTCTCTTTTCTTCTTTCGATTTGAAAGCTTATGGGGAGGTCTCTCTATGCAAGACTTGAAATCTTTGGTCCTTTATATAGTGAAGGCTGATTTGTTGAATGGTTAGGGAGATCTTTTCTCTAATTGATTTGGGGATGTTTCCCCCGTTAAATCTTTGATCCAAGAGCATCTAATTTACAGAAGACAATTTTCTTGTTTTTAACAAGATTGGGAAATTTTTCCCATACAGAATTTATTCTGTATTTTGGTGAATTTTAATCACCATTGGATCATTGATCCAACGATGCTCTGATTTTCAGAACATAATCTTTCCTGTTTGGGAAGATTCCGAGGAATGTTTCCTTAACAGAATTTTATTCTGGCCAATTGATGATTTATCATCTTCATTGGATTTTTGATCCAACGGTGGGGAACATTTAGTTCCAGCACTAGCGCTATCGTGCTTTCCACGTGAGCGCTGCAACAGTGTCTTTAACTCTCGGCGCTGGCGCTGCCAGCGCTAGCGCTCTTGTCCTTTGCACGTAAGCGCTGCAACAGAGTCTTTGACTCTCAACGCTGGCGCTATTATGAAGCGCTGTTTCATTTTAAATTTCAAAATTTGAACAGAGTTTTGCTCTGATTGGGGAAACAAATGCCCCCCACCGTTGCGCTTACGTGGCCTACACGTGAGTGCAGCGGTGGCAGCATCTATGCCATTGGATCAACTCAAAAGTTGAAACGGCTCTCAGTGCCTATAAATAGGGCCTTTGGCCCTCGAGATGATCTTTGTTCATCTTCTTTCTTATTTTTTGAGAATTAATTCTCTTTCAGAGTATAGCTCTTTGTTTAAAGGACTTTCTTAGAGACAGAACTCTGTCAAATTTTTGGTAAGATTTGAACCCATAACAGAGGTTTGCTCTATTTAGATCATATATCAAGAGAAACTTTTAGGGTTTTCTTAATAGAGGTTTGCTCTCTTGAAATCTTAGATCTAAAGAGATCTTTCTTAGGGTCTCTTAACCCATTTAAAGAAGAACTCTTAGAGTTCATCTTGCAGATCTTAAAGATCTTAGAATTTTTAACTCAGCAAACCTTTGCTTTTAGGGTTTTGATGGATGATTCCATCGTCTTTACAGAGCAATGGCTCATCAGAATTCTCGGGGAAATTTTTTATTCTCCTCATAATTGATTTTGATAGGTGTCACTCCTGTCTGCAGAGCGTTGCTATCGAGGAGTTTAACTCCTTGGCCCAAGGAGTCTCTCATTAAATGAGAATCTTTTTTTAGGATTTCTCCTTTATTTGCACAAATTTGAATTTGTTGGGTCTCGTAATCAGAACTTATTTTCTCTGTAAGGATATTAAGAGTTGTTTAAATCCCCGTGTCTGTTTCAATAAGCTTTTTCTTAAACAGTCTGCCTACTAAACTCTCACTGATTTTTCTTTTCAGACTCTATGGCCACTCTTCTGTTTGATCTCGACGAGATTATTTCTCATGGAGACATTTCCGCATTAGGCCGCTGCCAGAACCAGGAGTTTACAAATGCTCAGTGCGCCGAAATCATGCGTCGCTTTGATGAATACAATGGTCGGCTGCTTCCTCGTTGTTCCGCTCTTTTGAAACTCATTGTGAGAGCGATTTGGGAAGCACTTACTTTATTCTATGACGGCATGCCGCTTAAAGCATTGGATGGCGCCGAAGATAAGGTACACTCAGTGTATCTGATGGGCTTAATCTCAAAGAAAATGCGAGACAATCTTGTTGATATTCTGCATCAAACTTTTCAACAGGCGACGATAATTGCTGCCTATCGAAGGGCGGAGGACATCAGTGAGGATCCTGACGCTTGTGATCGTGAGGGGAAGCATACGAGAATGGTCCGAGAGGCCCGAAACATTTTAGATAGCCTAACTTTTGAATTTCTCAATCCATGTCCTGGATTTGATGTCTTTCCATTGTAAACATTTTAATGATATTTTTGTTTACTGTTTTCATTACTGTAAGAATTTTCTGAAGTATGAACAGACAATTTTTGTTTCCGCGTGTTTATTTTATGCACTAAACCTTTTCCGCACATACATAAATGGGTACGCTTCGAACGCTTAACCGGATACAAATCAAATGTTCTTCTTATTGTCATTCATAGTATGAGGTTGACGTCCGTAGGTTACGCCTTTTCATTTCGATTTGACGTAGAGCAGTTTACGCACTCTTGAGTAGTACCTCCATTTCTCTGGCATGTAATTTTGGCAAATGTGGTCTGTAAATAGTCCATCTTGACCTCTTTGTAGGGTAGTGATGGCTTAGGAAACAGGTTCAGATCTGCCGCCTAAGACTTTTCAACTTTATGAGCCGTGAGAGTTTTATAAAGATTTTTCTCCCTACGAGTCGAGAGGATCTCGTAGGTGTATTTTCTTCTTAGGAATCGTGAGGATTCCTAAGTGTGTTTTCTCTTGAGAGTCGTAAGGATCTCACAAGAGAATTTTCTTCCTTACAAGTCAAGAGGACTCATAAGTGATTGATGAGCTGACCTGCTCCCAAGTCAAAGCATTACTTCGATGGGGGAGGTCGAGGGTTGACTTTGGCCGTTTTCCACGGGGTCAGGATTGATTTTAGCCATGTTTCACGGGGTCAGAGGTTGACTTTGGCCATATGGGGTCAGGATTGACTTTGTCCATACGGGGTCAGGATTGACTTTGGCCATACGGGGTCAGGATTGACTTTGGCCATACAGGGTCAGGATTGACTTTAGCCATACGGGGTTAGGATTGATTTTGGCCATAGAGGGTCAGGATTGACTTTAGCCATACGGGGTCAGGATTGACTTTGGCCATACGGAGTCAGGATTGACTTTGGCCATACGGGGTCAGGATTGACTTTGGCCATACGGGGTCAGGATTGACTTTTGCCATATGGGGTCAGGATTGACTTTGGCCATATGGGGTCAGGATTGACTCTCGGTTGTCTGTGCATTGCCGAGTCTTGGAACTGGGAACTTTGCCGCGGTTCCGCTTTACTGACGTTGCGTCTGCTGTAATGAGACGAGTGTCGAGGTGGTCTCTAGGTTGTCGGTGAACCGTCGAGATTTGGAACTAGGGACATTACCATGGCTCCGCTTTGCTGACGTTGCGTCTGTTGTAACGAGATGAATGTCGAAGTGGTCTCTAGGTTGTCTGTGAACCGTCGAGATTTGGAACTAGAGACTTTTCCATGGCTCCGCTTAATTGTCGCGTCCGAATCCTGCTGGAATGAGGAGGAACGCCGTTGTGGCCGTCGAAACTTGGAACTAGGGACTCTGCCGTGGCTCCGAAATTGATTGTCCCGTCTAAATCCTGCTGGAATGAGGAGGAACACTGTTGTGGGTCTCCAGGCGGTAGATATGACCGTCGAGACTTGGAACTAGGGACTCTGCCATGGCTCCGAGATTGATTGTCGCGTCCGAATCCTGCTGGAATGAGGAGGAACACTGTTGTCGGTCTCCAGGCTGTATATATGGCCATCGAGACTTGGCTCTCTTTCTGATGGAGCCTGGTGGGATGATATGGTTCTCTTTTTTGTTTGTGCCCCTGGATTGTATACAGGGATCGATGTAATCTCACCTGTAGGGCAAAAGTTTCATGTTATATGTATTTTTTTGTTTTCTTTCTGCGATGCTCCATCATTTCATCTTTTTGTATCGTGAAAGTCGCGATTGCCCAATCATTTCGGCTATTTTTCGTGGTGCCCAATCATTTCGGCTATTTTTCTTTTTACTCGCTGTTTTTTATTCCGAGTTGCCCAACCATTTCGGCTATTTGTATGCATATATTTTTACTTGCTGATTTTGTTGAATGTTGCCCTATTATTTCGGCTATTTCATATGCATTTGTGGCTCGCTGATTTTTATCGTGAGTGTAGAACTTGGAATCTGGTGTCAATCTCAGCATCAGCATCGCTACGACTGGAATATTGCCAAGAGCAAATCGTCATTTGCCGTGAAAGGGCTTGAAATTTGATACCGATTTAGGCATCAGCATCGCTACCACTGGGACATTGCCAGGAGCGAATCATCATTTGCCTCTGTCGATGTCGAACAAAAATGTCTTAGCAAACAGGGTTAGGATCCTGTTGACTAAGGCTTTTTGACTTTACGAGCCGTAAGTGTAACGTTTTGAAAATTGTTTCGGTGAAATTTCGAAAAAACGGTAAAATAAGGGGGTTTTCTGTAAAAAATCAAAATACAAATATCTTATTATAAAATTAAATATACATATTCTAGCTATGTAATTGCTATTATTTGGTGTTTATTGAGCCGCTGGTGAAATTTCAAATTTTCTGAAAAAATATTATTTTATTATTATTTTAAGCTGTCACTAATACATTTAATTAGGGAAAATTACAAATTGGAATGAGTTGAAACAAATTTTGTGCATCATAAAACATTAAATAAAATTTTATCATGTGGTTTTTGGAACGAAAACATTTGCCAAAACGGTTTAGAAATTATTGAAGAAAAAAAGGCTTTTTTTTAGCGTAAATGGATGTTTGGGGTATTGTATTTATCATTTTTCATCACCCCACTCCCGTACCCACACCCACACACACCCACTTACTCCTCCCCATGGCTGAATTCAGCATCCACCCTATTTTTCCCCACTTGATTTTCAAATGAATGGAAATGAAAGAAAAGAATAGAAAATGGATAAAGTAGTTAGACTTTTGACTTGCTTTGACCTTGACTTTGTCCCCCCCCATTTTCTCTACCTCCCTCTCTCTCCTCACTCCCATTTCTGGCCAAATTCTTCTCCCCACAGCAGCAGCCCTTCCCCCCCCCCCCAAAATCCACACTATTTTGCTTCAAAAATCCACAAAAAAGCTTCAAAATCCATACAATTTCAAAGCTTTTTCCAAATCGAACCCTTACCCATTATTTCTTGCCCAAGCAAGCATGGATCTAGGAGCTTGGAGGCCATTTTGGGAGGCTAGATTTCAAGCTTGGTCTCTTGATTTTGTGAGGTATAAATCCCAAGCCAAATTTAAATTGTTGGATAGTTTCTTTCATCAAGGTCTATTAAGTTTAAATGCGATTCTAATTGGGATTTAGTTTGTAATGGAAAGAGTTTGAGATCAAGTTAGGTTGTGATCATGTGTTCATGGTTGTGTGATGTTCTTTTTTAGCATCTTAAGCTATGCAACTTAAATTTGTTACTTATTGCCAATTGTAACATGTAAAATGTCCAAATTAAGCTTTTGTGTAAACTAGGGTTTTATAAAATGCATTATATGTGAGGTTAAAAATGTGTTTAGGTTTTTCATGACTTCATTAATTTTATTAAGTGTGGTTTAATGCTTTAGATCATGCAAATCTAAGCTAGATTGTAGTTTGTGCATTTTTGCTTTGAAATTGTTAAAAAGGGTATTTTTGTAAACTAGAATATTATGGTTTTTGGAATTTAATGAGATTAAATTCCGGAAATTGTTTATATGACTTATTTAAGATATTTAATAAATATATTGGCCGCTACATTCATTTAAATATCATGTTTTGTACAAAAACGGCGAAATGTGCTTGCTAGATTTTCGGAAAAATGACCTTTTAAGTGAAATTGGGGTTTTTGTGAGTTTTAACCTAGTTTATATTAAAATTAGTGTTCGTGAATGTGCAAATGAGTGTGATTGAATTTTTATCGATGGTTTGACGTTTGTACATCGACATCGAGGGTTGGTTTTACTATTCTTGCATGCGTAGGCGATAGGTTTGGACCTATGCGTGATACGCGTGCCGATTTGATTTTCGTATGCCGTTTCGATTTCGAATTTAGTTTTAATGCTATATGGTGCGTTATGATATGTAGGTACCCCCATATGGACTTCGAGGCGACAAGCAAGCGCGTGGCGACGTCGGCACCGGCTAGCGAGGACCAGGTGAGTAGATTTATATCTACGGGGAGAAGTCGGGTGGATGGCGTATAGCACCCTCGCAGTCCGTGGTGGTGTATACAGATGCGTATACACACCAACAATTATTATATGTTATTTAGGATTAATAACGATGCTTAGGATGGATATTGGTGTGTTGGACTATTTTTAGTGTTGCGAACCCTAGGGTAGTGTTGCACTACACCTGCACACATACATACTTGCATACATTCCTATTGATATGTGCTCATGGGATTCTTTATAGTTATGTATTCACATGGGTATGGGACTATGTGTTCACATACGTATTGAGGATGATACTTGGGGTTGAGCTGAGTCGATGAGATTGGATCGAGGCCGTGAGATCGGTGATATAGCAGGGTTCGTATCTTAGATACGACATGACGTTGTAGCGGGTCCTTGACGTAGTGTTTCACACACGTCCATGCATACGTAGGCGGTATCAGTATGGTACTAGACGTAGATCAGTACCCCAATCATGATATTTGATAAAGAGGATACCGGGTGAATAGTATGATGAATGTGATATTGACCCGTACCCAGATTGGGATGCCGTACGACGGATTTACGTACGAGCTATATTGATGATTGATCCGCACTCTTGACTTGGGATGTCTGATTATAGATATGGTATCGGATATGATATTATTGAGGCGGGATCACCGACTATACATATACAGGTATGTATATGTATCGACTCAGATGATAGGCGGTTCCCTTACCTGTAGTTCAGCTTGTTAGTTCAGCCGTATAGTTTAGTGCAGTTGTTAGATTAGATTAGACTTCTTACCTATTTCAAAAACCAACGAATCGTAGGCATTCTTAAAGACAGCCCAAGGGATCCTACGGATATTTCAAAAGACGTATCTTTTCATAAAAACACCGTAGCCCCTATTTTCAAAACCCATGATTCGTGTTATTTCAAAAGGCATCATTTGTAGGACTTATATTAGATTAATGCAGATTGTTATAGTTGCGTCTAGTTTTCAGCTCCCGCACTTTTTTGTGGTCCGCTTCGCATCGCATGCTTATTTTATGTTTCATACTCCATTATTGATATCATGCCGTTAGGACACCAGCACCATTACCGATGATGCGTATGTACCACGTACACTTATTTGCCGGCTCACACACATCTTCATCGGTAATTGCCATGTCACGTACACCTTAGAAAATATTATTGCTTGACATAGCCTGTTAGCTAATAGTTAGACATGATATTAGTGTACTTGCCTTATATGTTAGTTTAGACATTGTAGTTATTATCTGCTACTTCATGCATACTGTTATTCATTGTTATGCCGCATTCATGGATTCTTATGCATATATTCACCGTTTTACGTGTTATTGAGGTTTTGGATTCGGATTTCCATGAGATTTTCTGGATTTGGAGGAAAACCGCAAAAACATAAATAAACCTTTTTCCTCTTTTAAAATAAAAAGTGCGGTTTTCCCATGATGTATGAGTCGTCCACCATGAGTTTGCTGATGGATTTCGAGACCCGATTCGAGGAGACGGATGAACCGTTTCGGGTACATGGTGGACCCGGTAAGGTACCCCGGGGCAAGAAGCGCGTGATGATGACGATGTGAGCCTGGCAGGGGAGCACTACCTACCGGTGATATTACCCGACGCGTCGGATATCCGGAGGATACCGTCGTGGTCTTGAGATGGATGGTAGGGGCCGGTCTGGACTGACGACGCCCTAGATATTGTGATTGAGACTTGAGGTACATAGATTGTGACACAGAGATATCGAGGTATTTGGACACTTGTTTTGTGTCGATGCTGGGCACTGTTTTATGCTGATTTCATATATGGTACCCCATTCTTTTTAAAATACAGAAATCTCACTGATTTATGAAACCAGTTTTATTCAGTACATGCATTCTGTTTCATGCGTTCATACATCATCCATATGATATATTGCTACCTGAGGCACTGACACGGGCACATGAGTTTACACTCGGGTTAGATATTTACCCTAGCCATCGTTATAGGCTGCATGTTATATACATTTTTGAGGCTATATTATGGTCATTGACCTAGGATTGCGTTATTTATACGATTTCTGTGCGTAGATGGTTCTATTCACGAGTTGGCAACTCACCCCCGTTGTGCCCCAGTTTCTTGCAGGTTGCCGTACAGGTTTCATTACGGCTTTGCGGGCTCAGTTTCATTCGGGTGACTTTCTAGTAGGTGGGTTTTTCTTGTATCGTACCCATCATATTATCTTGTATATCATTATTCTGTTGTATCTAGAAGTTCCATCGACCAAACATGTATTTATTGAGATAGAGACCAGTGTTGTTTATTCTTTCGACCTTAGAGTCGCTCGTTATATTCTGGTGGTTTGGAGTTTCTTTTTGAGTTTTGATCCTCGCCGTTGGCGTTGTATATTATATTGCTTGTGTGGTTGTGACCGTCGATTGACGAAGAGCTAGCTCCCGCTTGGGGATGCCTTTTTATTGATTTCGTATACTATTCATGTTGTATCCCGTTTGGGGGCCAGTTTTTACAAAGGAGACTCTGCCGAAATTTTCAGTAAATTTTTGGATGTTTTTAAAACCGCATAATTCGGCTTATGCTTTTGAAACTACTTGCTTTAAGTTGGTTCTTCCTGTACTTTACTACTTTTCTTGGTTTGGATTTCTGGGTTTTCGGTTTACTTAGATTACGTACGCCTCGAGACGTTCGTAGTTTAAGTGCCGGTCATGTTCCGTACTTTCGGGTCGTGACAGTAAGGGTCTCATAAAGGTATTTCTCCCTACGAGTCGTGAGAATCTCATAGGTGCATTTTCTCCTTAGGAATTGTGAGGATTCCTAAGTGTGTGTTCTCTTATAAGTCGTAAGGATCTTACAAGAGTATTTTCTCCTTATAACTCGAGATGACTTACAAGGGTTGTTCACCGTGTGAGTATATCCAAAGTCGCTAGTCGGACTCTGTTAGGGAAATTTTTATTCGTGCCCGTGGATTGTATACAAGAGTCAGCATTGAACCACTTGTAGGGAAAAATCGGGGTGTATGACGGCTTAAGAATAGGTTCAGATCCCTGTAGCTTAAGGCTTTTGAATCCTATGAGCCGTGAGGGTCTCAAAGGGTAATTCTCCTTACGAGTCGTGAGGATCTCGTATGTGTAATTTTTTCTTAGGAATCGTGGGGATCCCTAAGTGTGTTGCTCCTTTGTGAGTCGTAAGGATCTCACACAGGTATTTTCTCCTTACAGGGTCGAGAGGACCTTACAAGTGTCTTTTAACGAGATTGCACCCTTTCGGGTTTTCACAAACTCGCCGGTAGCCCTGCTGTTTTTACTCACGGAGTCCTTTCGGGTTTTCATCCGTGCCCATTTTGCTTGTGGACGTACCGTTTTTTTATGCGTCAGCCTTGGGATGCTGCGGTCCGTAGTAGTTTATAGACGTCTCGGTCAGGTGTAGTATTTCTTCAAGAAACGGCCATTTATTGGCCTCAAGGGCTTTCACCATGCATATTCATGAGCAAGTAAGCCCTACCCTGGTAGACTTTGTCTATGATGTACGGGCCTTCACAGTTCGGCTTGAATTTCCCCTATTTGGCACAATTGGGGATCATAGGTCTCTTGACCACTAGCACGAGTTCGCCTTAGCGGAATATTCTCGGCCTAGTCAATCTCTCGTATGAGCGCGTCATTTTTGCTTTGTAAGCTTCCAAGTTTTGCTGCGCCATGAGCCGGGTTTCGTCGAGGGCATCAAGTTCCTCAAGCCGAAGATGAGCATTCTCTTCGTCTGTTAGCTCGTAATGAACTGTCACTCGTAAGGAGGGTAGCTCTATCTCCAAGGGGAGTACTGCTTCAGCGCCGAATACCAATGCATACGGCATTGTGTTTGTGGTCGTTTTGAACGTGGTTTGATACGCCCAGAGAGTTTCATGCAGTCTCTCGTGCTAGTCCTTCCTATTTCGAGACACCGTCTTCTTTATGATCTTCGTCAAGGTCTCGTTGAAAGCCTCAGCTAGACCATTAGCTCGAGCATTATAGACCGAAGAGTATCTCCAGTCTATATTATGCTGCTGCGCGAAGCGGCTGATTTTATGGCTTCTGTAGGCCGGCCCGTTATCGGAGATAATCCGCCGCGGAGTGCCGAACCGATAGATGACGTGTGTTTTGAAGAAATGGAGGATATTCTCCGTCTTCACTTCTCTTAGTGGTACTGCTTCTGCCCACTTGGAGAAGTAATCAGTTATCGCCAGTATGAACCGATGGCCTCTGGACGATGCTAGTTCAATGGGCCCGATTTTGTCGGTTCCCCACATTTTGAACTGCCAGCTAGCCACCGTTGGATGTAGCAGATTTGGATGCTGGTGGATAAAGTCCCCGTGAATCTGGCACGAGTGGCACTGCTTCGCGCATTCGAGGCAGTCTTGGATCATTGTGGGCCAATAGGAGCCCATCCTTTTGATCTTCAGTTTCATCTTCGGCCCGGCTTAGTGAGAACCGCAGAGTCTATCGTGAGTTTCTTGGACGACTCTCCTTACTTCGTCAGGCCTCAGGCATCTTATCCATAGAGAATCAAATGATCTCTTATATAGAGTGTCATTGACGAAGACGAAAGATAGAGCTCGTTTCATGAGCTGATGTCTTGAGGACGCATCTTCAGGTGTTTGACAGGATTTGAAGTAGTCTATAAAGACTTCTCTCCAATCCTTAGCCTTTTCCTGGTCTTTTATTTATAGGGCCGTTTGCTCGGTTGCTCCCTTTTCTTCGGACAACTCCGGAGATATTTCTGCCGGTGCAAGAACCCAACGGCTTTGCACAACAATACTTACGTCATCTAGGTTCTCGTCAGCCAGTTCTTTAGCGAGCTTGACTAATGCATCCGCCTTGCTATTTTCCACGCGCGGTATGCTTTCCAGGGCGTAGGAAGGGATTCGAGTCAGCAGTTGTTGCACTCTCTCACTGTACTTTACCAACTCTGGTTTGCACGTTTGATAATCGCCGTTTACTTGGCTAACAACCAGCTGGGAGTCTTCGTATATGAGGAGGTTTTCAATCCCCATATCGACAGCGATCTCAAGACCTGCTATCAAAGCTTCATATTCGGCTTCATTGTTTGTCCTCGGCTCTGTCAAGGAAAAGGCAAAACGCATTATTCCTCCTTGTGGAGTCACGAAGATGAGGCCTATCCCAGATTTGATTATGGGGGTGCTGTGCTCTCGCTTCTTCATGGAAGATGCCCTGTCGAAGTAGAGTTCCCATCGGGTATCACTCCTTTCTTTCTCCCTGTCGATCGTGTCAAACGCGTGCTCGTCTGGCAGCTCACAATTTAAAGGTGAATCGGCAGGTATCGGATGCTCAGCAAGGAAGTCGGCGATGACCTGGCCTTTCACTGCCTTGAGCGGTCGATATGTTATCGAGAATTCCATTAAAAGTACGGCCCATTTAGCAAGCCTTCCTGTCAGTATGGCTCTTGACATCAAATATTTGATAGGATCCACTTTTGATATGAGATGGACCTCATGCGCCAAAGTATAATGCCGAAACTTCGTTATCGTGAAGATCAGCGCCAGGCAGTGCTTTTCGATAGGGGAGTAGTTGTTTTTTTCCCCCAGGAGCACTCGACTCAAATAAAAGAGCATGATCCCCCCGGTGTATCCCCCTTTTAAGAGTGTGCGGTTGAGGCGGGCTTACTTTCCAATTCTCGGACAGTGCGAATTTGCCCTGTTGGTATTGGTCCTCGATCCACTCTTTGAAGACGAAGCAATCTTCGATTGGATGGCCTACCACTTGGTAATAGGGGCAATAATTGGGATTATTGGCCTCACCGGGTTGCAATGGGCGTTTTGGATCCGGTAAGGTGATGAGCCTGTTGCGCACCACCAGCTCGAACAGTCTCCTCATTTTATCCCTGGGAAACGAATAAGGGCGCTTCAGTTTCTCATTGAAGAATCGTCGTCTATCGTCTTGGCGATCAGTTGGTTTTGGACTACTGGGCTGCTGCTGAGCATTGGAGACGAAGGTTGCTTTCCCTTTCCCCTTTTCGTTTCGAGATTCCATCTTCGAAGAAGATGGTCTATGACCCATCTGATCCATTTAGGCAAGCTTGTCAATCAAGGCCTGGAAAGTAGTTGGCTTGAAGAACATCATGAACTGGGATATGGTCGCCTGCGGATCAAGAGTACCCACGAACATGCCCACTGCAGGATCTTCCTCTATGCGTTATTCGCACTTCGACCATAGATTCTGCCACCGTATCGCGTAATGAACCCATGTTTCTCCAGGTTTCACCCTGGCATTGATCAATGCGGTGATCGGGGTGCGCTCGCTAGCGCTTGCGAATCTTTGTGTAAACAGTAATTCCATTTCTGCAAATGTCTTAACGGGGTCGTTCGGGAGCTCGGAGTAGTCTTGGTTGATCACCGAGTCTTGGACCTGTCGCCAAACTTTATGAATTTTAGAGGACAACCGTTGAGAGGGCTGCTCTAGCTTCGCCTTTGTAACGTTCTCCACAGGTGGAGGAGATCTTTTTAGCACGGCGATCGGAGAATTTTTGCGCACCCTCCTAAGTGGTTCAAAGTTGTTCCCAGTTAGAACAGCAGTATCAACTTCCATCATCGGAGCTGGTGGAGTAAATCTAGAAGGGGAACTGCCCCCAGCTTTCCTCACTCGGTGCAAGTGGCGACGTCGAGCATGTCGAGCAGACGGGATCACTTCTGTTGTTGGATGAGCTTCTTCATGCCCCCCGCTCTGATAAGGGGCAGTTGTCATTGTTAGCCTGTCGAATACTGACGTCCGCTGAGAAGAAACGTCCAACCTATCGAAGACTGACTTTTGAGCAGGAAAGCAACCTTGGTGATCTCGCCCGAAGCGGGAGTTGGAGCGGACAGTCTAGCGAAGACCGGTCCTTTCGCAGGAGAAGTCTCTCAGAGGATTTCGTTTATTGGAGCTGGAATATCTATCCGCTTCGGGATAACTCCTTTAGGTACTGTAGGCTTTTTCACGGGCCCACCTGAGCTTTGGCCTAGTCTGTTGAAAACCGAGGCGCTGGATTTGAGTGACCCGTTGAGAGAGGCCGCGGTAGTTGTAAGCCGATCAAAGACCAACTTCTTCAGAGCTTCTTGCAATGGCATTGGGGCATTGAAGCTCATGGGTGGGAGCATGGTCCCAAAGAATAGCCCTGTGGTGGCTTGCATCACCTGGTCCACCGGCATCGTAAAAAGGGAGGTTGCTTGAGGCCCGTAGGTCACTCCTCCGGCGAGGAAGGAGTGAGAGTTGTTGCAATTAGTGCAGTTTAAAGCCATTGATCTTCTGTTTTTCTGCACAGAGCAAGATACCAAATCTTAGTACTTCACATCCAAAGGCAACTATGTCAAACCGCGACTTGTTCGCGAAACACGACACACGAAGTGTGGAGTGGAAAGAGGAAAAGGTACCACTGGGCGTTCCAGAATCTGTTCTCCGCCGGAAACCGGGAAAGACAAACGTCTTGCCTAAATTTGGGGGCATATGCTATTTGGTTTTATCCGTCCACCTCTCCGAAGATGCCAAGTTGATTTATGGCACCGTATATCGGAGGTTTAGACGGATGCGGCCGTTGTAGCAAACTTCATCAGATTCCCCCTCATTTGAGGGGTTTTTGATTGTGGAGACGCTCTTCCCTGCAGGCGCAAGCCCCTACAGTTAATTACGCTACCGTATCGCGGTAACAACTTTCTCCTTCTCCAGATGGTCACTTCATGTCGTGTGTGTTTGTTTTATTTTTAGTTGCCCGTGGATTGTATATGGAAACTAATTTATGTTGTCGCCCGTAGGGCGTGGATTAGTCAAAATCCGTATTTTCTTAGATTTGGGTTTGGGTTGGGTTTAAGGATCGTTAATCTCATTTGAGACTAAGATCAACTTAAACATTTGTTAAGGATACGTTAGTCTAATTTTAGACTAAGATCAACTTAACCATTTGTTAAGGATACGCTAGTCTAATTTTAGACTAAGATCTACTTAACAGGATCATTTAGATCCAACAAAAGAGCATTTAGGCTCTATTGTTTTAGTTTAGGGACTTTGCGGTGCAGAAGTTTAAGGACATCATAGTCCGTGGAGTTTAAGGACATCATAGTCCATAGTTTAAAGACGTCATAGTCTGTAAAGTTTAAGGACATCATAGTCCATGAGTTTAAGGACCCCACAGTCCGTGCAATGTCTGGTTGTCTGGACCCGTCACCTCTCTGAAGACGTTGAATAATTACAACGACAAATATCAGAGGAGTGAAAAGATGTACCCTTGAACCAATATTGGTTGGGAGATCTGTAGTTCAATTTGGGACTAAGATCAAAGATTTATGAGCATATGGGCTCAATTAATCTGAATTAGAGATTTATGGCCAACTTGGGCTCGGCCCATTCATTTAAAATGTTAGACATTTAATCAGGCTCGGTCCCTTTTCATTTAACAATACTGAGCATTGGTCCTGACAACTTTTTGTCCTTTATTGAATGCTGAGCACTCATTATGGCTCTGGGCTTTATTATTTAAAGAACAATTTATGTTCTCTCAGCGCACACGTGAGGAGCAAGTGGCGCGCTTGGCGCTGAGTGCCAGTTAATGAACGCAGAGCGCTTCTGGTGAAGTAGCGCACACGTGAGGAGCACGTGGCGTGCTTGGTGCTGAGCGCCAGTCAATGAGCACGGATCGCTTCTGGTGAAGTAGTGCACACGTGAGGAGCGCGTAGCGCGCTTGGCGCTATGCGCCAGTCAATGAGCGCAGAGCGCTTCTTTAATTTTTGGAGCGCTAAGGTTATGCAACGTTGTGCGCTAGATTTGGAGCGCTAAAGTGCTTCTTTTAATTGGAGCGCTAGAGCTCTGCAGCACTGTGCGCTAAATTTTGAAGCGCTAAAGTGCTTCTTTTAATTGGAGTGCTAGGGATCTTTTTAGACAACTCTGTTCTCTGAGAATTAAATTCTCTCTTATAAGAGACTTTGTCTCGTGGATCTAAGAACAAAGTTCTTATTTTATAGGAGATATTTCAATCTCCTATATTTTTGGTGAAAGGCTTTGCCTTTATGGATCTGTGATGCTGAGAGAATTGAATTATTCTCCCCCCGTTTTGTAATGAGATGTTATGATCTCTTTTGTGAAAGACAATTTGTCTTAAAGATATATGATCTAGCATAAGAACTAAGTTCTTTTTCTGATGAGATTCTTTGATCTCTTTATTTTACCTTGAAGAAATTCTTCTTCTGCCAAGAGCTTGCTCTTCTCTCTGAACTTTCTCAAAGTTTGGGGGGTTCCTCTCTCTTTTCTTCTTTCGATTTGAAAGCTTATCGGGAGATCTCTCTATGCAAGACTTGAAGTCTTGGGTCCTTTATATAGTGAAGGCTGATTTGTTGAATCAGTTAAGGAGAACTTTTCTCTAATTGATTTTGGGACGTTTCCCCCATTAGATCTTTGATCTAAGGGCTTCTGATTTACAGAAGGCAATCTTCTTGTTTTTAATAAGATTGGGAAATTTTTCCCATATATTTATTCTGTATTTTGGTGATTTTTAATCACCATTGGATTATTGATCCAACGATGCTCTGATTTTCAGAACATAATCTTCCCTGTTTGGGAAGATTCTGAGGAATGTTTCCTTAACAGAATTTTATTCTGGTCAATTGATGATTTATCATCTTCATTGGATCTCTTATCTAACGGTGGGGAACATTTAGTTCCAGCGCTAGCGCTCTTGTGCTTTGTACGTGAGCGCTGCAACAGAGTCTTTGACTTTCATCGCTGGCGCTGCCAGCGCTAGCGCTATCGTGCTTTGCACGTGAGCGCTGCAACAGAGTCTTTGACTCTTAGCGCTGGCGCTGCGAGCACTCTTGTGCTTTGCACGTGAGCGCTGTAACAGATTCTTTGATTCTCAGCGGGCGCTATTATGAAGCGCTGCTTCATTTCAAATTTCAAAATTTGAACAGAGCTTTGCTCTTATTGGGGAAATATTGTACTCTTCAAATGGCTGACCGATCTATCACCCATCCTACGGGTGAGCTAGAGGATGTGTTAATTAAGGTTGGGGACTTCATATTCCCTGTTAACTTCATTGTTTTAGATACACAACCTGTTACTAACCCCCGGAATCAAATTCTGGTGATTCTCGGTCGTCCATTCCTTGCAATCTCAAATGCTGTGATCAATTGTCGAAATGGTTCCATGAACTTATCTTTTGGCAACATGACAATTGAACTCAACATTTTTAGATTAGGAAATCAGCCATCCGAACCGAACGCTCATATACTGGATGTCTGTTCCATTCAGGAAATCGCCCCCGAGGACTGTGAATTTGAGGAATTCTTGTTTGATCACAGTAATCTTGATGCCACTAGTGCGTACCTCTTTGAACCTGCTGCTTCTGACCCTAACCATGATTACGAGTGCTTTACGTTTTCAAACGATCTTTGCTTGTCGCCGCCCGAGTTTGAATCTTTTTGAATTTTCGGATGCATTAGTTGAACTATCCGACTCGGTTGCATACACTCGCTTTGAGCCCCTGATGGAATCCTTTGAGTTCGAGACATTTTCTCCAATCTTGCCTTCAGTCGTTTCACCTCCGACGCTCGAACTCAAGCCTCTGCCGTCTCACCTCAAGTATGCTTACTTAGGTGAAAACAAGACCCTCCCAGTCATCATCTCGGTTTCTCTAGCTCTAGAGCAAGAGAAAGCCCTTCTCACGGTCTTACAATCCAATCGGCAAGTTTTCGGCTGGACGATGGCGGACATCAAGGGGATTATTCCCCTAATCATTGAACATCACATTCATATGATGAATGATTCCAAACCAGCTCGGGATCCATAGAGGCTATTAAATCCAGTCATGAAGGAGGCTGTGAAAAAAGGAGATCATCAAATGTCTGGATAGTGGTATCATTTACCCTATTTCAGATAGCCAAAGAGTCAGTCCTATACACGTTGTCCCTAAGAAGTCGGGCATTACGGTCATCACAAACGAGGCGAATGAGTTGATCCCTACTCGCACCCAGACCGGGTGGCGGGTATGCATTGATTATCGAAAACTCAACGCCGCAACGCGGAAGGATCACTTTCCGCTACCTTTCATTGACCAAATGCTTGAACGATTAGATGGACATGAGTATTACTGTTTTCTGGACGGTTACTCAGGCTACAACCAGATTCCCATTGCCAAGAAAGACTAAGACAAAACCACTTTCACTTGTCCATTCGGCACGTTCACATATCGCTGCATGCCCTTTAGGCTATGCAATGCTCCCGCTACCTTTCAGCGGTGTATGATGGGAATATTCTCTGACATGGTTGAGAAATTTTTGGAGATATTCATGGATGATTTCTCCATCTTTGGTGATTCTTTTGACGAGTGTCTGCAACATCTTGATGCTGCCCTTACCCGATGTAAGGATAAAAATCTCATTTTAAACTGGGAAAAATGCCACTTCATGGTGCACGAAGGAATTTTCTTAGGACATATCATTTCACGAAATGGAATCGAGGTTGACAAAGCAAAGATTGATGTCATTTCCAACCCCCTCCTCCTAAATGCGTCAGAGATATCCGAGCTTTTCTTGGCCATGCCGGTTTCTACAGACGGTTTATCAAGGACTTTAGTAATAATGCAAGACCCTTGACTCTTCTTCTGGTCAAGGATACCACGTTCAACTTCGACTTGAGCTGTTTGACTACTTTCGAATCACTAAGAAGCTCACTCACCAATGCTCCTGTTCTTTCTTCACCTGACTGGACGAATCCTTTTGAAATTATGTGCGATGCATCCGACTTTGCTATCGGTGCGGTCCTAGGATAGCACATCTATAAGATGCCGTACGTAATCTACTACGCGAGACAGACCATGAATGATGCACAAATGAATTATACGACAACCGAGAAAGAGTTCTTGGTGGTTGTGTTCGCTTTGGAGAAATTCATGCCATATCTCATTGGCTCACTAGTCATTGTCTACACTGATCATTCCGCTCTGAGACATCTTTTTGCGAAGAAGGATGCAAAATCTCGGCTAATACGTTAGATTCTCTTACTTCAAGAGTTTGACCTTGTCATTAAGGACAAAAGAGGATGTGAAAACGTAGTGGCCGACCATCTTTCACGACTTCCTTCTTCGCCGACGCTTCCTCCCAATTAACGATGTTTTTCCTGATGAACAACTTTTGACAGTATCTTGCGAACCATGGTTCGCAGATATTGTGAACTATTTGGTGACTTGACTCATACCAAACGAATGGTCGAGTCAGGACAGACTTAGATTTTTATCCCAAGTAAAACACTTTTACTGGGACGAACCCTACCTGTTCAAGTACTGTCCGGACCAAATCATTCTTCGGTGTGTTCTTGATAATGAATTCAAGAGTGTGATGTCGTTTTTCCATGTTCAAGCGTGTGGCGGGTATTTTGTCCCAAGAAAGACAACTGAGAAAGTCTTGCAATGTGGCTTTTACTGGCCACAACCTTTCAAAGATGCCCATAATTACTGCAAGACTTTCTTATGGTGCCAACATTTGGGCCGGATTTTCAGGAGAAACGAGATGCTGCTCCAACCAATCTTGGTTGTTGAGATGTTCGGTATTTGGGGAATAGATTTCATGGGCCCGTTTCCTAACTCTTTTGGGAACCTGTACATTCTCTTAGCTGTTGATTATGTCTCTAAATAAGTTGAGGCAGTGTTGAGCCAGACGAACGACAACAAGGTTATCGTTAGATTCCTTAAAGAAAACATCATTTCTCGGTTCGGGCACCCTCGCGCTATCATTAGCGACAATGGGACGCATTTCTGCAATAGGTCTTTCGAGGCCTTGATGCGGAAATACTCAATTAATTATAAGCTATCCACGCCCTACCATCCCCAAACATGTGGGCCAGCCGAAGTTTCAAATCGGCAGATCAAGCAGATTTTGGAGAAAACGGTTTCCAAGAACCGTAAAGATTGGTCTTTGAAACTAACTGATACCCTTTGGGCATTTCGAACTGCATACAAGACTGATCTTGGAATGTCTCCCTATCGGCTTGTGTATGGAAAGGCTTGCCACCTCCCTGTGGAAATCGAGCATCGCGCATTTTGGGCAATCAAAGAGCTGAACTTCAACCTTAAAGATGTGGGCAGCTATCGAAAGCTTCAACTTAACGAACTGAACGAGTTTCGGGATGAGGCTTACGAGAACGCGGTTGTTATAAAGAACCGAATGAAGGTGTTTCATGATAAACTCCTTACGCGCAAAACTTTCACGCCTGTACAACAGGTACTTCTTTACGACACCTGACTCCATTTCCATCCCAGTATGCTTCGATCTTGCTGGAAGGGACCCTTTCTTGTGCGGTGTGTATACCCACACGGTGCGGTGGATTTGGAGAATCCAAAGGACTGTTCACTATTCAAAATGAACTGACACAGAGTAAAACCATTTCTCACTGCAAAACCATCGGAGGAGCTCCTGATGTTGCAAGAGCCAGTTTACATTGACTAATCTTCCTCCGTTTACCACCAAATTTCGGTTATCCAGTCATAAACAGTGGAAACACCGTTTCAAATAAGTTTGGGGGTATGTATATACCTTCTTGTATATATATAATGAATATTCTTGTCCGGTGCATATCCATTTTGTTCTGTTCAGTTTTGTGTGTCGGGATATTTCTTGCTAGTGGAATTCCCGTTTTTAAAAAAATAAAAAAATAAAAAGGATCTTTTTGTCAATATTCAAGAATATGTAAAAAAATATATTAAAAGATTTACAAATAAAAAAATTTTTAGAAGGGTTTTGTTTTTGGTAAACACAGGCCCCCTTTTGCCGCTGGAGCTAGTACGAGTAGTGCTGGCACGAGTGGTTCTGCGTCTAGTTCTAGGAGACGCAGTCGGCAGCAGTGAGGGCACTACTGTGAGTAAGTTTGGAGGCGGTGTTTTGTTGTAAATAGTTATCCATACATTCTCCATCTGCACGTTTTTTGTTGTTGTAAATATTTGGTCTTTTATTTGCATGTTTAAAATCCGCATCGCATCATATTTATATTTATGCATTTGCATTATTATCCCTTGTAAAAAAAATTAAAAATTAAAAAAATAAAAATAAAAAATAAAAATATTCAGTATTGGCTATTTAGACTCAAGTTCAACATGAAGGTTGACTAGCTAGAAATAACTAAATGCTATACTTAGTAATTGAAAACCCTAAAAATAACCTTTCTTGAAGTATAACTATAGCAAATATAGGCCTTGCAGTTTGTTTAGAAGTAAATAAATCTTGAGTTCAGTTCTTGAGTTAAGTTGAAATGATAGGAAAGTATTGAAAGCTTTATTTGAAGAGTAAGTCTAAAATATAGTTCCGATTCTTGAGTCCAAATTCAGAAAATATATACCCTACAAATCACACATACACGCACCTTGAAACTTGGGATAGTAGAGAATATCTAGAAATACTCTTGCCTGAAAGCCTAGTATGAAAGAAAAAACGGTATTTAAAACTAACCACCAAAAGAGCATCATTAATAAATATATCCGGTCTTAGAAGGAAAAAAAAGAAAAAAAGTACAAGACCTGGAAACTGCTATTTACGCTTTAAACTCACACATTTAGTAATCGACTGATTAATGCCTCAGGAAACTGTAATAGTCGCGTGAAAGTTGTGTAAGCAAATCCGTCCATCATTAATAAAAAGAAGTAGTACTAGGTATTAAGGCAAGGGTACTATACCTTGAATTGAATTCCCAAGTATAGGGGTGATATTACACGCACGTAGGGGTATATGATCGAAGTTTGGAGGAGAGATAGGAATGAAGAATAGGGCTTATATCTTCCATAGAGATGATAAAAATTCTGGATTGGAGACTGCGCTTTAGAAGGAAAATTCAAGAGATACTGAAAACTTTATAAACTGACAAAACGTATAGAATCTTAAGTTAAATGAATAGGAGGTATGAAAAATAAGGGGTGGATATTTCTAACTTAGGATGATAGAGTTTCTAGCTAGAATGCTGAACTGTAGAATTAGAGTCGACGGCTAACTTGACAGGATTTTGTGGGTAGTATCCGCTGAAAACTCTCAGGAGACAAAACTCCTCCTCTAGGACAACCTAGGGGTTTAACGGCTTGTTGCATACGCTAAGTGCAACCGTGATATCTGCGAAAGTGAGTTTTTTGGAAATAAAATGGCTTTGCTCGGGACGAGCAAAAGTTAAGTTTGGGGGTATTTGTTCATATTAGAATTTTGCACTTTTATACCACCCATTCTTGATCGCATTGCATATAGGTAGCTACCTTTGATCCGTATTTGCTACATAATAGCAGGTTACAGGTTCTCAGTTCAAAACAATAAAAATTAGGAGCAGTCACGACAAATTCAGGACAACTGCTAACAACAGATAAAAATACGGGTCTCCGCTCATCATCCGTCAGGTGCCGCCTACCAGTTCGAGAGACAAATGTCAATCAAGGGTCATTCATGCACAAAGTACAAGAGAGGCAGCACAAGAATCGAGACGATAACGCGGAGCTCAAGAAAATCAAGGCAAAAAGTCCACATTCTTTCATCTTTTTGGACCGTTGAGAATCTAGGAGAAAAATGGAATGATTCTGAAAAACCAAGTGTACCAAACAAAGCAAGAAAGCAACACGGAATACCCTAGAAAAAACGAGACAAAAATTCATCCAAAGCACCGCGGAACCGCGGCCGATGTGGGATTTATGCGACGGTTCCGCGGCCGAGTCAACTCAGAGTCGGGAGATATTTTTAGGGTAGTTTTGTAATTGTGTAAGGGCTCAGATTTTGGCCATAGGGTTTTATCTATCTGCCTATAAATAACCCAGTTTCAAGCCAAGTGAGAGGGCTTATTCTTTTGTTAAGATTAGACTAGTTTAGTTTGTAACTTCTTTTCCTTCTCCATCTTTCCTCCATTAACATTGTAGTGAGCTTTTGAGTGAATGATGAATAAAGAAAAGTTCTTTTCATATGCATGTCTTATAATTTAGTTCTTATATTTGTTGGTTGTAATTCTCTTTGTTAAAGTAGTTGTTTGTTTGTTTGTTTGTTTGTTTGTTCTTCTTCTCTTTTCTTTTATCCTTACAACTATGATACTTAAGTGTGATCCTTGCCTAAGTGAGGACCCAAATAGCTAGTTGTAATTTTCTACCTCATTTCATTTCATCTTCTTTGTTTGTTTTATTTTCTTTTTCTTTTGTAATGGGTGAGTAGTTTCTCACTTGTTAGAGTAGGATAAGAAGAGTTTGAGAGAAAGAAATCTCTTTCACTCTTTTATTTGCCCAACATCTTGATTCGAACTCCCGTCAAGACAACCACAATCTGCTCCCTAGGGCACCCTATCCTACATGATAGTAGTGACACCCTAGTGAGACCGGTTATGGTTGAATTGACCGGTGGTTATGGCTAAGGGCCAAGAACGGACGGACAAGGACCAAAAGGAATGAACGAAGTGTTGGAAAGCCTAGCTTATACTCGCAAGGTTCCTTCCTAGTCGTGCTAATCCCCGTTGTTACCGATTACCGTAACATCTATATTAAGAGTGGCAAACGAAAGAAGTGAGCGAACTTGTTCATATCAGAATATTGCATTATTATATCGTCCATTCTTAATCATATTACAAATAAATAGGTGCTTTTGATCCATGTCTACTAAATAGTTGCAGGTTACAGGTTCTCAGAACGATACAGTGAAATTCATGAAAAGACGCTACAAATGTGAGACTACGACCAACAATGGATGAATCCGTATGATGCCGCCTACCAGTTTAAGGAACAAACGAAGATCAGTAGACAGTTCAATGCATAAAGTACAAGGGCAGCACAGGATTAAAGACTTCAACGCGAAGCTCGGAGCAAAAAGTCCACAATATTCTGCACTGTGGAAATCTGGAAGAAAATAGAAGATATTCTGTGGAACCAAGTGAAGAAAACAGAAGGAAAATGCAACATGAAGCAACCCTAGAAGTTTGAGCCAGAGAACCCTCAATATGGCCGTGGAATAGTGGCCAAACATGGCTTTCTGCCGCGGAACCGCGGCCGTGCAGTGCACGTGTCGGTGGGTGTCGGTGCTTTGACCCGGCTTTCTTAGGGTAGTCTTGTAATTTCATGTATGGATCAGATGTAAAACCTAGGGTTTCTCCTATCTATAAATAGGAGAGCCGAAAACCTAATTAGGCATGTCTCTTTTTATTTTCTAGATCTAAAATTTTATTTCCTTGTAATCGTTGAAGAGGTGTCAATAAAGTAAGTTTCTTTTTTTCTATCTTGCAATTTTTTATCTAAATTTAATTTCTGCAATTTTATTATCTGTCTTTTATTATCAGCAAATTAGGTCATTAAAATAAAACTATAAAAATGAATTTTATTGTAACTTTCCTAATGAGTGAGTAATTCCTTACTTGTTAGGGTTAGAGTAGGGAAGGTTTGAGAGAAGGAAATCTCTCACTCCTTTCCTTGCCCATATAATATTTTAATTAGGACTCTATTTAAATTAACCACACACCGCTCACTACGACACCCTATCTTATAAGATAGTGGTGATTCCCTAGTTAGACCGGTTGTGCTTGATTCAAATAGAGGTTAGGGCTAAAAGTTAAGAAAGGACGGACAAGGACCAAAAGGAAGAAACGAAGTTTCTTCCTGGTCGTGCTAATCCCCTTTGTTGACTATTATCCTAACACCTATGTTCTTAACTAGGGCAAAGAAAGCGGTGAGTAGAATCCCTTTTCCAAACTAACCTAATCCTAACCCTAGCAAGACTTTAAATTGATTGAATTTCATTCTTAGAATTTAAAACAAAACCTACCAAAAATAGGACTTAACTCATTAGAATTTAAAGAGAGAACACCATTTCCCTGTGGACCGGCCCGTACCGAACCGGCTAGCTACCAAGCGACACCGTCTTGATTGCGGTATATTCTTTAAACTTCAAAACGCTCACGCAAATCTTTAAAAAATCAAATGGCGCCGTTACTGGGGAAACGGTAGTTATTTTCTTTTTGTAATTTCGGGTTAATTGAAATTGAAAAAATTATAAAAATTGAAAAAAATAAAAAATACATAAAAAATTCATTTTGTTCTTTTTGATCTGTTTTTGTGCGAATTGTGCAGGAACGGAAGACGGACAGATTCAGATCTGGAAAAAGCCCAGTGAACAAATCAAGAAACAGATGATCTGAACAAACAGAGGAGAACCACAACAGAAAACAGAAAAATTTTGACGGCCTGATCTAACTGAACCACCACGGAACCGCGGCTAAAGGAGGTGTTTGACCGCGGAACCGCGGTCAATTGCTGACGTCAGCACCCCAAAATTTTCTGTAAGTATTTTTGTCCCCTCTCCTACCCTGATCTCCACTGAAAATTTTTCCTGCAGGGTTCTTTGCGCAAAATCTTTCTCCCTCTCCAATAAATTGTTTTTGTGCAGGATTCTTTGCGCTGCCAAATAAAAAAAAAATTGCAAGTGTTTTTGGTGTGTTAACTGCTTTGCATAATTAATACGGACTTTTAAGGGGCTATAACACCAATCAAGATTGGGTTAGGATTTCATTACCCTTCCTAAGACCCCAGAAATCATTAAAAGCATATGCATCACCCTTGAGCTAATTAAAAAAATATCTAGACTCAACCAATTAAGGACTGTCGCGCTCATTAGGACAGAGGAAAGTTGTGGGCATTCAGTCGTTTATCTAAACCTGATTTTGTGGTGCCTAGGCTAGACAAGTGAGAAAGGTAACTTTAAAAGGCTCGTCTCACGGTGATTCGTGAGCGGAACCATCCTTTCTTCATTTGTGCTTAGCTGGCCACAACTGGCGGTGCAGAGACGATTTGAGAGATATCTCATAACTTGTCGCTTTGGACCAGTTACGACCAGTCTAGTTGACTTAGGAGACCCTAGCTCTAGGCTTGATTGTGCATGCTTAAATTGTAATTGTGCCGTAGTTCTGTACAAATTTTTGCAAAACTCTTTCTAAAAAAAACACTTTCAAAAATTTCAAAACTCCAAAAACAAACAATTTTTTTGAAAAAAAACATAAAAATAAAAAAATTCACATTCTTTTCCTTTCTCTCATCACATCATGGGTACCCCACCTCGCAAAACTCTTGCCGAACTTTGGTACCCTCAACCAGACATTACTTCCTACGCTTCTTGTTTTGGTCGAATTTCGAACGACCCTTCCATGCCCAAAATTTCTTTGAAAGATCGAATAGACGCGTCTAGGACAACCAGTTGGACTCCGCAATCCACATTATATCAAATATTTCAACCCTCACCACCTTCTTACGTTGATACTCCTTTTTCGAGTCCTGTTGTAACTCCGAAATCCATGTCTATTGCTGAACATATTGAACAATCTCGTAACCGATCTTTCACTCCTTTCACCACTGCGAATTCTTTGGATCAACAATTCCATTCACCTTCTTATCCAAATATTGATCCTACTCCTGTCCAACCATTCAATTCCTACCAGTCCTACCCGACTTTTACACCTTCCCTAGACATTGCTTCTTCATAGCCATTTGGGAGTTTCACGTATCCAAACAACTTTGAATGTTTTACTGAAACCCCGTCACAACCCATGTCTAGTCTAGAATAGTCGTTGAAAGATTTTATGGTAGCGTCAAACCAACAGATGATGGATTTGAATGCGTCCATGGCTACTCTCATACAACCTAGTGACCCGGTAGCTGGTTTCCAACTAGCTCCAAATTTTCCAATGTATGATGAGGCGGTTAGACAGATTGAGAATTTGAGTGGTGAGAGTGAGATGTACACCCTTCCAAATCAAACCTACTCATCCCCTATTGAATCCCACAACTCCGGTTTTGAATGTTTATCAAGTGTTCCAAATGATTCACCAGTTGAAGATAGAACGATTAATGAGTTGTGCGATTTTGTAGTGTTTGATCTACCTGATTGTGAAGGGTCCTTTTCGAGTGAAACAATCACCAATCCTTTCGACCTCTACACCTCCACTCTAGAACCTGAATTGATTAATATCCATGCTTTTGATGAGGTGTCTAGGAAAATTGATTTTCACTTGATTGAGGATATCGACGCTGGGAATACTTTGGATGATGAACCGGCAGATTTGACTGAATTTTTCTCTCCAATTCGTCATCCCGAGTCATTAAATATTTTTCCCGAACTTCATATGCGTCTTGATTTTGATGAGAATTGCATGGAGAGTATTGAGGAAATTATTGAGGATGAAGCAGTTTTACTTGAGGAGTCGAATTTTCCAATTCATTCTATCCCTTTCATTGACTGCGCACACCCTCCTGAATCTTTACCCGATACCCTTCCTCAATCACTTCCCTCCATCATCGTTCCGACCTTGCAAGAAACCGTTACACTTTCATTTTCAATATCTGGTTTAACAAGTTCGACGTACCCATGTTTTCTCGCGAATCTTGATGGATTTGACCCCATTTCTCGACGGGTTGATAGATTAGCACAATCTCTTTTTACATATCGGTCATCACAATTTGTGCTAATTTATTCACTCAATTTACACCCTCAAGTTCGTACTACACTTCTTTCTCTCTTCCGCCATTCTTTTCCTAATATACCGAGACCGTATTTCACCTTCCTTCCCATACGGTCTCGCGTATTCTCCAATTCTTTCCTCTCCGCATTCTTTCACCAACCAACACACTACAAAGATAGAATATTTGAATGGTTGGTGTTCACTTTTGGCCTGTGTAAGGCCTTGTATAGATTGATACTGTTCTCTTTCCCCCTCCTAATCCTGAACTTCACCGCATAAACAGTGGAAATACTGTTTCAAACAAATTTGGGGGTATGTACCACTTATAATTATAAAAAATATAAATATAAATATAAAAATAAAATAAATAAAAAAAATTTAGGGTCTTTTTGTAAATTTTCAATTTTAAATAATAAATAAAAAAAAATTTACAAATAAATTTCTCTTTTTAAGAGGTCCTTTTTGCAAATAACCAAAACACCCCTTATAAATAGAACCCAACCTCTCTGCCGTTTTTACCAAACCCTAACTTCATATCTCTAAAACCCTAGCCGCAGCAGCAGCAAGTTCTGTGAGATCTCCTCCTCCTGCCGCGGAACCGCCGCTCAACGCCGCCTTCGGCCGCGCAACCGCCGCTCTTTGGTCTTGTCTCCCTCTGAAAAATTCAGAGGTGTTTCGATCTTCTAAACTCTTCTCTGTTAATTTATAAATTCTACAATTTTCATTATCTGTGACGGCACCAACCCTGCAATTTGAAAGGGATTTCTCACAAATGTTTGCACACACGATCTATAGAAGCTATTTCGGTGAAGAAATCCGAAGGCGAGGGTGGAATTTCTTACTTTTTAACCATCCAAACTCCTTCACTCTTCCAGATCTCGTCACCCGATTTTACGAGTGCATGGAAGAAGGTTGCCTCTCACAACACGGATACATTAGGCTAAATTGGGGGCATTGAGAAATCATAATCGATAGGGACTTCATCCATGAAGTCACCTTAATACCCAGAATACCTTCTCATGACCAACCCCTCCAATTCGAGAATTACCTACCCTTGATGGGTAATGACTGTTCGGGGGAGCCATGTAAGGGCATCCAGGCTAGAACCCTCTTTGCGAATGTACTTACTGTGTGCCGTTAGGCACAAAATAACATTTTTGGTAGTTCGCACAATACGACATTTTTCACACCATCCCTTCATATCGTGCACACTTTGATGACTAGGAACCCAAGCAATGATATGTGCATGGTATTACTTCATTCAATCGGTGCGGGCAAAAGGGCTGCCAATTACCCATGCCCTATACTGGTGACACAACTGTGTCGCTATTTCCTTCCTGTGGAGGAATTTGAGTTTTATATACATGGAGGCATCCCCATTAGACCTCTTGTTGAGGGTGTATCCATGCCCTACACACGCTTAAATGATGTATAGTCGCACACTGAGCCGGCCGAGAATGTACCTGCCAAGACACCCAGCTCCAGCTCGACCGCGAGCGAGGAAGAGCTTACTCCTGCAGCACATGCACGTTTGCTTAGGAAAGCCAATAGGGGGATAGACAGATTAATAGGGATGGTGACCAACCTGGATCACCGTGTGACAGAAATAGAGCATGGCATAACCACACTGCTGGCAAGAGAGGAACGTTCCCGTTCACGTTCAAGGGGACGACGAGGCCATGAGCAGTGAGAGCACTGCTTTTGATAAGTTTGGGGGTGAAGGTGGTTTGTAAAAAGTTATCATTGCATTGCATGTTTTTATTTTTGTACATATTTGTTTTTTTTCTTTCTTTGCATATTTAATTACGCATTGCATCTTTATAAAAAGAATATAAAAATTAAAAATAAAAATAAAAAAAATAAAAAAATTAAAATAAATAAATAAATAAAATCATATAATTTTTTTTTTTAAAATTATAAAATTGAAAAAATCAATTTTAGCCATATTTGACTTATGTTCGACAAGACGGTTGACTAGTTAGGAAAAACTAGATACTAAATTTAGTAAGTTAAAAACCTTAAAAATAACTTTTCTTAAAGTTTAACTGTAAAAAATATATGTCCTTGTAGTTTATTTTGAAATAGGCAAATTTTGAGTTCAGTTCTTGGGATAAGTCAAAATAAGGGAAGAGTATTGAAATTTTTATTTGAAGTGTAAGTCTGAAAAATAATTCCGAAGTTTAAGTCTAAATTCTGAAAATATATATCCTACAACTCGCACAAACACGCACCTTGAAACTTGGGATAGTAGAAGATACCTTGAAATGCTCTTGTCTAAAATCCTTAGTATGAAGAAAAATAAAATAAAAAGTATAAGTGTGAATAAAAAAAAATGAACACTGATTTTGTAATTACTTAAGGCTGCATAAATAAAATAAAATATATAGCGAGGGTGCTTTATCACCTAGTGCCTTAGACTAACTGGTTTGGGAGTCACTGCTAAAACCATAGGTATTACAAGACGAGGAATTACGCCTAAATACGCAAGCACATTTTGTAATCGGTCGTTTAGTATCTCAAGAAGTATTAACGGTCGCATGAAGGATCTGCGAGCAATTTCATCTAAAATTCACCAACTAAAAGTACTTTGGACGATGGACAAGAGTATGATAGTTTGAATTGAATTTCCAAGTGTAGGGGTGATAATCACACACATGTAGGAGTATATGATTGGGGTTTGGATGAGAGATAGGAATGAAAGATAGGGCTTATACCTTCAGTAGAGATGATAAAAATTCCTAAGTTGAGATGGAACCTTAGAAGGAAAACTCAAAAGATATGAAAGCTTAATAATTTTGCAGGACATATACGTTCTTAAGTTAAATGAAAAGGAAGTGTGAAAAATACGAGTTGATGATTTCTAAGTTAAAAATAATAGAATTTCTTGCTAGAATACAAAATTGAAGAATGAAAGTCAATATGCCAAATTGATCGGATTTTATGGGTAGTATCCGTTGAAAACCCTCAGGAGACAACACTCCACCTAGTAGGGACACCTAAAGGTTTAACGGCTTGTTGCACGAGCTGAGTGCAATCACGATTCCCTGCGAAAGTGAGGTTAGATTTTTTTCGAGAATAAATTGGCTTTGCTCGGGACGAGCAAAAGATAAGTTTGGGGGTATTTGTTCATATCAGAATATTGCATTATTATATCGCCCATTCTTAATCATATTACAAATAAATAGGTGTTTTTGATCCATGTCTGCTAAATAGTTGCAGGTTACACGTTCTCAGAACGATACAGTGAAATTCATGAAAAGACGCTACAAATGTGAGACTACGACCAACAATGGATGAATCCGTATGATGCCGCCTACCAATTTAAGGAACAAACGAAGATCAGTAGACAGTTCAATGCACAAAGTACAAGGGCAGCATAGGATTAAAGACTTCAACGTGAAACTCACGGCAAAAAGTCCACAACATTCTGCACTGTGGAAATCTAGAAGAAAATAGAAGATATTCTGTGGAACCAAGTGAAGAAAACAGAAGGAAAATGCAACATGAAGCAAGCCTAGAAGTTTGAGCCAGAGAACCCTCAATATGGCCGCGGAACCGCAGCCAAACATGGATTTCTGTCGCGGAACCGCGGCCGTGTAGTGGACGTGTCGGTGCACGTGTCCGTGGGTGTCGGTGCTTTGAAAACCTAATTAGGCATGCCTCTTTTTATTTTCTAGATCTAAAATTTTATTTCCTTGTAATCGTTGAAGAGACGTCAATAAAGTAAGTTTCTTTTTTTCTATCTTGCAATTTTTTATCTGAATTTAATTTCTGCAATTTTATTATCTGTCTTTTATTATCAGCAAATTAGGTCATTAAAATAAAACTATAAATATGAATTTTATCGTAACTTTCCTAATGAGTGAGTAATTCCTCACTTGTTAGGGTTAGGATAGAGAAGGTTTGAGAGAAGGAAATCTCTCTCACTCCTTTCTTTGCCCATATAATATTTTAATTAGGACTCTATTTAAATTAACCACACACCGCTCACTACGGCACCCTATCCTACAAGATAGCGGCGATTCCCTAATTAGACCGGTTGTGCTTGATTCAAATAGAGGTTAGGGCTAAGAGTTAAGAAAGGACGGACAAGGACCAAAAGGAAGAAACGAAGTTTCTTCCTAATTGTGCTAATCCCCTTTGTTGACTATTATCCTAACACCTATGTTCTTAACTAGGGCAAATAAAGCGGTGAGTAGAATCTCTTTTCCAAACTAAGCTAATCCTAACCCTAACAAGACTTTAAATTGATTGAATTTCATTCTTAGAATTTAAAACAAAACCTACCAAAAATAGGACTTAACTCGTTAGAATTTAAAGAGAGAACACCATTTCCCTGTGGACCGACCCGTACTCAACCGGCTAGCTACCAAGCGACACCATCTTGATTGCGGTATATTCTTTAAACTTTAAAACGCACACGCAAAATCTTTAAACAATCAGAATTCCTAACTCAAACTAACCTAATTTTAACCCTAACAAGCTCTTTTATCATACATATTTAGCACATAGTTAATCTTGAACAAACTCGGACAATTTGGACTTAACTCATTAAAACACTAAGAAAAAGATTCCCATCTTTCCGTAGATCGACCCGTACTCATCCGGCTAGCTACCAAGCGAAACCGTCTTGATTGCGGTAATTAAAAATAGCATACTAAAAGTCTATCAATCAACGACTTCACCCACAGCAGGAGTTGGGAGGACTATCCATTTCGAGATAGCCCCTTCAGGTATCGCAAGCCTCTTTGCGGGCCCACTTAAGCTTCGGCTCAGCCTGTTGAAGACTGAAGTGGCAGGCTTGGATGACCCGTTGAAAGGGGCCGTGGTGGTTGCAAATCGATCGAAGACCGATTTCTTGGGAGCTTCCTGTGGTGGCACTGGGGCACTGAAACTCACTGGCGGGAGCATGGTCTCGAAGAACAATCCAGTGGTGCCTTGAGTTACCTGCCCCACTGGTATTGAAAAGATGGAGGCCGCATTGGGCCCATATGTCACTCCTCCAGTTGGGACGGAGCGGAAGTTGCTGTTGCAGTTTGTGCAGCTGGAAGCTATTGATATTCACTTCTTCTTTCTACACAGGAACAAGACACCAAATCTTAGTATCTCGAATCTAAGGGCAACCATAGCGAACCACGATTTTTTTTTCGCGAAACACGACACACGAAGTGTAGAGTGGAAAGAGGATAATGTCCCACCGGACGTACCAGAATCTGTTCTCCGCCGAAAAACGCGACCGGGACGTTAGGATGTCTGGCCTGAATTTTGGGGGTAGATGCTATTTGGATTAATCCGTTCACCTTTCCGAAGATACCAAGTTGATTATGACACCGTATATCAGAGGTTTGAATGGATGCGGTTGTTGTATCAGACTTTGTCAGATTCCCCCTCGTTTGCAAGGGTTTTTTTTATTGTGGAGACGCTCTTTCCTGCAAGCGCAAGCCCAGTTAATTACGTTATCGCATCGCGATAACCACTTTCTCCTACTCCGGAAGTTCACTTCGTGTCGTGTGTGTTTTTTTTTATTTGTTAAGGTTTCCCGTGGATTGTATACGGAGACTAATTTATGTTGTCGCCCGTAGGGCGTGGATTAGTCCAAATCCATATGTCTTAGATTTGGGTTTTTTATTTAAGGACCGTTAATCTATTTTGGGATTAAGATCGACTTAAACGTATGTGAGTATTTAGGGGCTCGGTTGGTTTTCTGTTAAGGATACGTTAGTCCAACTTGAGACTAAGATCTACTTAACAAGATTTTAGGATCATTTTTGCTTCAGATCCAGCAAGAGAGCATTTGGGCTCTATTGTTTTAGTTTAAGAAGGTTTCGGTCTGTTATCGCTATTTTTGAGGCGAAGTTCTAGTTTGAGGACGTCTCGATTCGTTGATCACTATTTTGGAGGTGAGATTTTAGTTTAAGAACGTCACGGTCCGTTGATCACCATTTGGGGGTGAGATTTTAGTTTAAGGATGTCTCTGTCCGTTGATCACCATTTTGGAGGTGAGAGTTTAGTTTAGGGACGTCTCGGTCCGTTGATCACCATTTTGGAGGTGAGAGTTTAGTTTAAGGACGTCTCGGTCCATTGTTGCCATTTTGGAGGCAACGGTTAGTTTAAGAACGTTTTGGTCCATTGATCACCATTTTGGAGGTGAGATTTTAGTTTAAGGACATCTCGGTCCATTGTTGCCATTTTGGAGGCAACGGTTAGTTTAAGAACGTTTTGGTCCGTTGATCACCATTTTGGAGGTGAGGTTTTTAGTTTAAGGACATCTCGGTCCATTGTTGCCATTTTGGAGGCAACGGTTAGTTTAAGAACGTTTCGGTCCGTTGATCACCATTTTGGAGGTGGGGTTTTTAGTTTAAGGACATCTCGGTTCGTTGTTGCCATTTTGGAGGCAACGGTTAGTTTAAGGACGTTTCGGTCTGTTGTTCATCTTACGCGCACGTGTATTTGTTACGTGATGGGATGAACAACGATAATTTGGGATTCACCCAGTTTGGGGTGTGGACTGATCTGAGGTGTGTACATCAGTTTGGAAGTGCTCCAAAAGGCCGTTGGTTGTTGGGACCCGCCACCTCTCTGAACACGTTGAGGAGTTACAACGACATGGATCAGAGATTTGGAGAGATGTACCCTTGAATTAATTCCCATATTTCTGGGGGGGAAGGAGTTGGTGGTAAACCCGGAAATCATTAATCATATTTTGAGACTAATATTTCCTCAGGAGGATGTGGGATGAATATCGTTTCGGATATCATCAGTTGGAAGATCAATAGTCGTATTTAGGACTAAGATTGGCTTGGGAAGTCATGAGCACATGGGCTCGGATGGTCTAAATCAGGGAAGTTCTATCCTCAGTGGACCTAGTCAATTTGGGCTTGGCCCATTCAGTTCTTTTTATAAAAGTGCCAAGCATTTTTTTAGGCTCTGTATGATCAGTCCCCCCTTTTATACAAAGAGTGCTGAGCACTTATGTAAATTCTGACGGTCACGTATAACCATGTGGGCTCTCAGTCATAGGGATTGCCCAATAAGTGTTAAACACTTTACCCCTTTTTGTCTTTGTATGGAATGCTAGGAACTCTTTATGGTGCCCACGTGCGAAACACGTGAGGCCATAGGCACTAGCCGCTGCCTAGTGAGTGTTAAGCACTTTTTACTCTGTGGCGCCCACGTGAGAGGCACATGGGGTGCTGGGCGCCAGTCACTGAGTGATAAGCACTCATTTATTTTTTAGCACCCACGTGAGAGGCACGTGGGGCGCTGGACGCTGAGCGCCAATCACTGAGTGCTAAGCACTCCTTTATTTTTATTTACCTAATTTTCTAAGAAGAGAGTTCTTCTTCCTCGAGAATTTAATTCTCTGTTCTTTCTGAAGCTTATGGAAGGGTTTTTCCTTTTTAGACTCAAAGTCTTGGGTCCTTTATATAGTAGAGGTAGTTTGTTAATTAGTTTTGAGGGAATCTCTCATCAAGAGATCTTAATTGATTTAGGGATTTTAACCACCGTTGGATCTTTGATCCTAAGACTTCTGTTTTACCGAAAGTATTTTCTTGTTTTTAACAAGATTAGGGAAATATTTTCCTATACAGAATTTATTCTGCAGAATGGTGATTCTTTAATCACCATTGGATTTTTAATCTAACGGTACTCTGTTTTACAGAAGGCAATATTTCTTGTTTAGAAAGATTGGGGGAATATATCCCCTCAACAGAATTTAATTCTGCATCCTAATGATTTATCATCTCCGTTGGATTTTTGATCCAACGGCTCTGTTTAACAGAGAGTAGAATTTAATTGTACTAGGCACCGGCGCTCACGTGCTGTGCACGTGGGCGCTAATTAAGGTTTTAATTCCTACATGTGCTTTGCACATTGGCACCCACGTAAGGAGCACGTGTGGCGCCAATAAGAGCTTTTAACTCTGGCGTGGCGCCCTCGTGGAAGGCATGTGAGGCCCTGCCTCTTAAATTTTGAACAGAGTTTTGCTATTTTATTAGGGGAAACAGAAGGCCGCGGAAGAATCGAAGCCAGAGGTAGTTCAAGAGTTCGAGGATATATTCCCGGAAGATATATCAGGTTTGCCTCCCGATCGAGCTCTTGAATTCAGCATTGATTTACAACCCAACGCACAACCAGTATTAAAAGCACCGTACTGATTAAGTCTGGGGAGATTAAAGGAGATCCGTATTTAGTTGGACGAACTTCCGAAGAAACGTTGGATCCATCCCAGGACTTCAAGTTGGGGATCTCCAGTGTTACTTATGAAGAAGAAGGAAGGTTCCTACATCATATGTGTGGATTATCGAGGTTTAAACGAAGTGACAATTAAGAACAAGTATCCACAACCGCGCATCGATGACCTTTTCAATCAGTTAAGTGGATCTTGTGTCTTTTCAAAGCTAGATCTTTATTCAGGTCACCATCATGTGAAGATCAAAGAGTCCGACATTCCAAAGACGGCGTTTAGGACTCATTATTGCCATCATGAAAATCTCGTAATGCTATTTGGAGTGACTAATGTACCTGCCATCTTTATGAACTTGATAACCCAAGTTTTTCGAGAGTACTTAGACAGGTTTGTTTTTATCTTCATCGACGCCATCCTGGTGTATTCAAAGAATCGGAAAGAGCACGTCGAGCACTTATGAATTATCCTGGAGACATTATGACATCACCAGCTCTACACCAAGTACGGCAAATATGAATTTTGGCTAGATCAAGTCAGATTTCTCAGATATATTATCTCAGGCGAAGGAATCTTGGTAGATCCAGCTAAAGTGTCAGCTGTCAGCGAGTGGGCGACACCAAAGACGGTGAAAGATATAAGAAGTTTCTTAGGATTAGCAGGACACTACCGACGATTCATTGAAGGATTCTCAAAGATCACAACACCCCTAACCAAGCTCACACGTAAAGACGAAATATTCGTGTGGTCAGAAGCATGTGAGAAGGCTTTTATAGAACTCAAGTCGAGATCAATCTATGCTCCTATTCTTACCGGATCAAACTGGCGGATTTGATGTGCATTGTGATGCGTCCGGTAAAGGATTAGGATGTGTTCTACACCAGTATAGAAAAGTTGTGGCTTTTGCATCAAGGCAGTTAAAAGTTCATGAACGCAACTATCCAGCACATGATCTGGAACTAGCAGCAGTAGTCTTCGCACTCAAAATTTGGCGCCATTTTCTTTTGGGAGAACGAGTGGATATATACACTGACCACAAAAATCTGAAGTATGTATTTACTTAGAAGGAACTCAATATGCGGCAGAGAAGATGGCTAGAACTCATGGCGGACTTCGACATCAACCTACAGTATCATCCTGGAAAGATGAACGTAGTTCCCGATGCCCTTAGTTGCCAGCCATTAGCAATGAACCTCACCGCTCAGTGGAGACTACAACAAGAACTGCATGTATTCGAGATTGAAATAGTTGTGCCAGGACGCTTCTTTTTTTATGAACTTACAAGTCCAGTCCACTCTTGTAAATCAGATCAAGGCAGCTCAAGGAAATGATGCCAAGCTATAAAAGATCTGAGAACAAATAGAAAGTGGATTTCGAACTTACTTCATCATCCACGAAGATGGATCCTTGCGGTATGGGAGTCGTTTATACATGCCAATCGGACCCATTCGAGAAGAGTTGATGAAAAAAGCTCACAGCTCTCCATATTCGGTACACCCCAGTGGTACAAAGATGTACAAGGATCTACGGAAACATTACTGGTGGCGTGGAATGAAGCGAGATGTAGTAAGAAGCATAGCCAAGTATTTGGTGTGTTAGCAAGTGAAGGCCGAACATCACAGAACTGCTGGTCTACTTCAACCGTTACCAATCCCATAATGGAAATGACAACACATTACCATGGATTTCGTGACTGCTCTCCCTCGCATCACGAAAGGTAACGATGCAATTTAGGTTATTATGGATCGACTCACTAAGTCGGCTCACTTTATTCTATTCAGAGTTGGCCAGTCAACTGAGATGTTGGAAAGAAAGTACATGGAGGTGAGTATAAATCTAAAGTAAAATTGATAGCTTCAAGATGTACTATACTTGATACCATAAACTCATGTAGGAGATCGTGAGATTACATGGGATACCTGTTCGCATCATCTCCGAGCGTGATACAAGATTCCGATCATAATTTTGCAGAGTTTGCAAGCTAACTTGGGAACGAATCTGAATTTCAGCACGGTGTATCATCTACAAACAGATGAACAGTCTGAGCGAACAATTCAGATATTAGAAGATATGCTGAGAACTTATATGTTAGACTTCGGAGGTTCGTGGGAAGAACACCTACACCTAGTGGAGTTTTTATACAACAATAGCTATCAGGCAAGCATTGGGATGGCACCATTCGCAGCACTCTACGGACGGAAATGTCGTTCTTCGTTGAGTTGGGACGACATTGGAGATCGTGAACTCCTTGGACTAGAGATGATCGTGGCAACTGTAGATGTAGTTCGCACGATCATGGAAAGGGTGCGCATAGCCCAAGACCGACAAAAACATTAGGCAGATGCAAAGCGTCGCCACTTGGAGTTTCAATCCGGAGACCATGTGTTCCTGAAGTTCTCTCCAAACGGAGGAGTGATATGTTTTGGCAAGAGGGGTAAACTCAGTCCAAGGTACATAGGACCGTTCAACATACTTGAACGAGTTGGAGAAGTGGCATACCGTTTAGTACTACCACCCTCGTTGGAAGGAGTGCACAATGTGTTTCACATATCCCAGCTACAACGATATGTGAGCGACCCCAGCTACATACTTGATCACTCAGAGTTCACTGTATAGACTGATCTAACCTACGAGCAACAACCAGTTGAGATCTTGGACCGAAAGGTGAAAACATTAAAGAACGAGGAGGTAAACTTGGTCCGAGTGACGTGGAGAAAGGATTCGTCTGGAGAATCAACTTGGGAAAGAGAAGAAAATATGCATACACAATACCCTTACATTTTTGAAAATTAGTCTTTATGTAATTATAAATTTCGAGGACAAAATTTTTATAAGGAGGGTAGAATGTAACGACTCCGAAATTCCTGTACAGGAATTTCTTGTTATTGTACAGAAAAGGGTATTACAGCCTGTGTAAGAGTTATAAGTTAAATTTGTTTAATAAAAGAAAGAAGCAATTTGTAGCTCACTGGTAAAGTCTCTACACTGCTGTGATATAGCCTGTGCGTTCGAATCCCATCAGACCCAATTATTTTTAAAGATTTTTCTTTTAATTTTTTGGAAGCCCAAAAATTGCACGTGCAATTCACAAAGAAACGAAAAGTTTCAGAAAAATAAAATAGGCGTAATGATGTGTACACACTAAACTTGACACGTGGCACGAATATCGAGGCAAGACCTCGAGATCTGACCGCCCATTCTTCCCGAATGGCTGGCGCCGACGGTCGATATAGCCCCAAATCCCCCCTGCTTTGTACATTCGTCTCTTCAACTCCCCTCAACTCCTTTGCACTGTTTGATTTTCCTGCAATCAAACAGAGACTCTTCAATTCACTATTTAACACCATTTTAATTCATTTAATCCAAATTTTTAATTCCCAAACCCTAATTCTTCACTATAAATACCACATCATGCCTAAGCTCTCCCCCATTCTGAATTTTCTATCAAAAATTCTCTCAAACTCTCTAAGTATCAAGTGGAGTAGCAAGCCAAACTCGATGATCGAAGCCTTTCCAACGAAATCACGACATTCGAAGGCTTCTTTTCTCTCTTGTTAACCATTTAAACCAGTATGTCCCTCTTCTCTCCATTTCTCTCATCTCAATTCGTCTTTTAAGAAAATATCGACAAAAGTGGAGTTGACACATAACAACCTTTCATTTAAATATTTTAGCATGCTTGATAGGTCTACATGTCACATAATTATCCTAATATCTTTTAAAACAAAACTCACATCTATTGTCTTTTGACGTAACCAAAATTTCATGTTCAATACTCAAATAACGAACTTTTTCATTAAAATACCATGAATTTTAGTGTAACCCTCATTTCAATAATTATTAAAAATACCTTTAGGAAAACTTTACGAGGTAACGACCTACTCCACATGCACACTATGGTTTCATAGCACGGTATAATAAATATATGGTTAATTTAAATAACAGGTTTTATATTAAAATACCACACATTTTCAAAACGGGTTTATTTTAATCGGTATTTTTGCAATCCTTGGCAATTACGCCTCTATAACCCTCGTCAGAGGACCCGCTAATGGATGGAGTGGATTATCGCACATCCTTGGGACAGTAGAGAAAGATGCAGAACTCCTCACGGAGTATTCGGTCTCGGAAGGAAATAAAAATACGGTCTTTAAGAAATAAGATTTTTTTATAAATAAATATTAAATTTTGGAAAATTATATAAAACTACGAATTCGTATTTTCAATAAAAACATATTATGAAACTATATTCTTTAAAATGAAAAGTTAGAATTCTTAATAAAATGCCACCAAGTTTCCAAAAATAGTAGTTTTCACAAAAGTACCATAAACTATTTAAAAACTAGGTTTTATCACCAAAACACTCCGACAATTAAAATACATGTTCATGAAAATCCTAAATATTATAAATCACCCTCGAGATTTATTTTTAAACAATATTAATATGTATTTTTCATAAAACCCCCTCGAGATATATAAACAATATTTTAAGAACTCTAGAATTAATATAGGATTAAGCGGTATCATTTCTCTTGAACCTCGGGGAGCCGGAGAAAGTGAGTGCTTGCCTATTCATGTTAGACAACTTAACGGAGTTATCAAATGGCAATTGTCTTGGAAAAAAACACAAATCCTGTTGTCTATGTGCAGCAATTGCCGATTTCTCCCGAACATAAATTTTTTAACAGTTTAAATCAATTCCTATGAAAAAGACATGAACTCGAATCTAAATTTGAACTCGAACTTGAACACAAACTCTAAATTCTAACCTAACTCGAATCTAAACACGAATATGAACTCGAACCAAAACTACTCGAACCAACTTGACTCAAACCAAGATTGCAATTGTCATGACTCGCATATTACTCGACTCACTCGACTACATTCTACACCTTTTACAATCTAGGTTTTCGATCAAGATATGTTAATCAATCAATCAAATCAATTAAGTATATTAAACAGTTATAATATATTATACTCAGGGTGTTTAGGATAGATTCTTGTGTGAATCCAACGGAGCTTCAGGAGTCCCGTATTAACCTCTTTTTTATTTTACTCGAATATTAGCCAGGTTGACTCATCTACAGCCTAGAGCCTTGATACTAACACGTGAAATGAGCCCGTATTTTCTTACTCCTGGTGCTCCACTCTTGAACTTGTGAATACTTTTACGACTGCGTTGATATTCACACTTAGAAGTTAACGTTAATATAGTGACCATATAAAGACCTATAGAACATATTTACCCATAATCATATACTCCTACTTGTCATATAAATATTCTACAATTGTCATTTTCTTATTCTTACTTATCTTTGAGACTTACCGAGCGCTAGTTCGCTGATGGGCATTACACCCACTTTTCTTCTCTTGGAATGTTCGTCAGATACGGTCGAGACGGAGGAAGTGGAAGCCACAGAGGAGGACTACTACCAGATCGCTACTCAGGGCTAGCTCAGCTTCACTTTTCTTCAGTTTATGTATTCAACTTGTTTGGGCATTTTCCTTATTGTATTTACTTTTCAGTATAAACTCATGTATTTGTAAATATCGGAAATTGAATGTAAATAAAAATGTTTGTTGAAAATTTTTACAGTCTCCATTTATTTTTGTATTGTGTATTATTGTTTCAATACGCTTAATATATTTATTTAGGGAATGACCTTCTCTGGAAAAATATGCCGCGGGCTTGCCACGTTACCATTTCCGTTTACTGAGAAGTGGGGCATGACACCACCCCTAGACCCGATATGCGATACTTTTATACGGAGAGACCGTACTGTACGGAGATTGTCACAGATAGGCTTATTAGGGATTCTGATGAACATGCCCGTCGGCCTTCCTTTTCGACGGGTACCCGGGTAGCCGTTACGTACAGCTAGTGCCGCTGACGTGCTTATGGTTATGGATTTATCCAGTAACTCACTGTCGGCATACTGCCGAGTCTTTAGAGTCTCATACAGAGGGTTTCCATGGTTCAGACGAAATGATGTGGTGGCCGTATTTTGATACGTGCAGAGTTCTGATCAAATAAGTATAATAGCTACCCGGACTTTTGATCGGACAATTGATAATACTAGCCGGCTTAGGATTAAGCCGGATTATTAAATCAAGTATTGATTTAATAATTTTCATATATATATATTTCGATATGTTTAATTTAGTATTATGTTCTTTGTGTTATTCTATCTTTTTGGGTATTCGTATTTTGATATGAATACAGGTATGTATATACGGTAGAGTGTATTCCGTATTTATACAGAAAATATTCTAGAAGGTGGACACTTCATTTTTTATTTATCCATTTATTCATTTAAATGGAAAATGAGGTGTAAAGCTAGTGAGGTGAGAATGGTGAGAATAACACTTGAATAGTATTGACAAATGAATTGTATATTCATTTATGCAAACTATTCAAGCATGGTTGCTATATTTTTATTTGAAAAATTGATTTATACAAAACCATGGTTGTATTTTCTCTCACATGAGTTAGTTCATTCTCACCATTTGCTTCTCTCTCCTCTCTAACTCTTTTCTTGAGCTCCTCCTTCCTCTTCAATTCTACACTCTCATGAGTTGTGAATCAAGAGTTGAAATGAGATAGAAAAACACTAGAACAACACTACTACATCTCTAAGCACTCTAGACTAGCAATCTAGGGTCTTTAGTTACTCCACTTGTTTTTAATGTGGAGTTAGAGCCATAAACCACATCTCTCGGATGGATCATCTTCGACGGAGGAAAACCGGCGGTCAAGCTTGATCAAGGAGACCCCAAGAAGTTAAGAAAGAGGAGATGAAAACCGAAGGACTCAATCTCTTGGTATAACCCTCTTCTATAGTAGTTAAAATCTCCTTGTTGTTTTTTCTAGTCCATGTGTTTAGTTTAGATTCTAGGGTTTCGAGTTTCTAGAGCCTCTAGATTTTTGTTTTTCATTCCGCATAGGCCGCGGTTGTGGCGGTTAGTACACTAAGAACTCTAACAATGCCGCATTGCATTGACGTCTCTTGGAATCACGAAATTCCATTGTTTAGGACCCCCATATCGCGTATCTCAAATGAGGGTTGCACCAAGAAGCCAAGTCCTAATTTGATGCGTTATGAGTCGAAATTAAATTGAAGATTCATTGACCAACGCGTTTGAGTGATGTGTCCGAGTTTGAAGATATGAAGCCAAGTTCAAGCGCACGTATTTGGGAGTTCGAGACGACAAAGATTCAAGAATTCAAAGAATTTGCGATACTGACATAGGAATCTTTGTAAGTATTCTATATATTATGATTATATCAATTAGAGCTCTTAAACACTCACACACGTTAGCAAAAACGTTTTATATTGCATGAACATCGGGATTTTCGATTTATAATTAATTTTCATCATAAAACACAAGTTTATGAGTTTATACACTTCAGACGTCTTTCCCCATGTGCTTCAGATGTCTGTCGTCTTTTTGTGTTTTTACAAAAAATCTAAATGTCAGAAATATCAGTTTTCATACGTTTTGTGCTTCAGACGTCTGCCCCTTGCTTATTCAGACATCTGTTTATTCTCTGTATTTTCATATGGTCTATTTTTTATGAGATACAGACATCTGATGTTCATTTGAACAGACGTCTGATGAAGGTTTTCAAAATGGTTTTTTTGTTCTTCAGACATCTGCCCATTGTTCTTCAGATATCTGTCTATGATCTGTGTTATTTATTGCTTTCTTTAAAATGATCGACCGACGTCTATAGCTATAGGGGATAGACGTTTGAAGAAGAAAGTTTTTGAAAATATAGTCGTTAGATTTTATTTTGTTATTACTTCAGATGTCTGTTCGATTGTTCTTCATACGTCTGTTCTTACTGGAAAATACTGATTTGCTTATAACGGCTAGTTTTTTTTATGTGGGTCTATAAAGGAGTTTTGGGTTGGTTTTTTAAACACTAATCACTCAATATTTCAATTGTTATTATTCCCAAGTGATCAAGAGAAAAAAATCGCATTTCTTGTGAGAGTTCAAAAAAGTTTTTGCATTTGCTTTCCAAATTACTATCACACACAATCAAGAGTTTTAATTAATTATTCATAGTAGATAGAGTATTAGTTTGAGCTTGAGAGAAACTCATCAAGAATATTGTGCTTCAAGTGTAATCTTTTCTTTTTTTGTATTTGGGATCTTGAGTGCAAAATTGTCATATTAAGAGAGGAGAGTATTTTTGTAGAGAGAAGAGCGACGAGCTTTGTAAGGGAAGTGTTGTTCGTAATGGCGAACAACGTGTGTTATTTTAAGGAGACGTGTTTGGTTTAGCCTCCACCGGAAGCGGGGTTGTATGTTACTTGCGGGTAACGTATTTGTCACCAAGAGAAAGTCGTGTTTAGTGGAACGGGCTCGTGCGCATAAAGAAAGTGGACTATGGGATCTCCCGAACCAGTATAAACCTTGCGTGTTTGCGTTTGCAATTTCTTACTTTCTAATTCCTTATTTTCTTTAGCTTAGAAATTGCATGTTTGTTCTCTACTTGCTTTATGCTTGATTGCTATATCTATTGTTTACTATGCTTATGTGTTCATAATTATGATTAGCTGAGCCACTCATCTCTATTGGTATATTCATTGCTTAAGCTATTCAATATGTTATCTTTACAACTCTAGTGGATAGATTTTTTAGTTTGAGCATATTGTTTGTGTAGTGTTATTCACTCCCTCTAGGACTATCTGTGTAAGCTTATATGTATTTTGAGTGATTTATGTGTGCATTAGTAAAAATTGGAGTACTATTTATATTTATATGTGATTTGGCAGGACGCCACCCATTTCATTATAAGCACTAAGATTTTTATGCACGTGTGATCAACACGTGAAAAATAAAAGACTAATTATTAAAAGAAACATGTATAAATTGATAAATGTTGAGAAGCTCATGCATAATTTCTTTTTTGAGCAATGCATGCCTCAGTTTATGGTTGGGGAGAGAGAAGGAAGAGAGAGAGAAAAAGGAAGGGAGAGAAGATGACGTTGACAACCATTTAGAATAAATTGAAGAAATCTTATTATAGTTTTGAAATATTTTTATTGGGAAATGAACAAAATGCACCATGTCAGCAATTAAGTTTTAATTATAGCAGTTTATGGTATAAATTAGTAAAAATTCTACAGTAATACAACATTTACCATAGAAAAATGCTTCCCAAATTATTATTATTTTTAATATTTTGGACTGTAGGAGTATTCATAACTACAAAAGTTGTTTAGGATTAACTTGTCCGGCTGTAGGGTTAGCTTAGCAGGTTAGCAAGATTTTGGCAAATATCAAACATGCTATATTAAAAATTTTGAGGTGCTAAACAAACCAACCAAGTAATCGAACTAGAGAATTAGGGTTGACAAGTATGTAAACAACTTTACAACTAAGTGATTAGGGATTACAACTTTTGTAGTCCGCTCCTTTACTTCACAAGCTCCAAGTAGCGGTCCCTTCGCTATGATCAACGAGCTCCCGAACTCTTGAGAAACTCCACAAGATGTACGATACATTCTTACTTGAAGTCTTCGAAATCTGTGATGATTTACATCGAGAAAACACGGACTTAAGCTCACTCTTCACTAATACGGAATTAGTGAAGCTAACACACTAATCTATATGGCTTGTATAGAAGAGAATGATGAAGTAGGAATTTAGCTCACTTTAATATTTAATTTAATTTCTTACTATTTTTCTTCTTGATCTCAAAATCTAGAGAGCAAAAATGATATAAGGAAGAAGAAGATAAATGAATGAGATAAAATTAGAAATGCAAGCATGGGTTAGTATATGTCAAAACATAACCCATGTAGAGAGTTAACCATGGCTATATGTCATGGTTAGGCTAGAAAATATCTTAAGTAAAACAAAAGGGTGGACTTTGTCAATGGTTATCAACAAGCTTCATGAAGCTTCCACCATGACTCATTTCCACAATTTTGAATTACTTAAGAATTTAAACCCAAACATTATATGTAGCATGATATAATTCTCATACATCCTTGTTGCATCTATAACCTAGCATGGTACAATATTATATATCACATATATAATATTTATGTAACAATACAAAATAATACAATAAACATATATCACATATATGTTAAATGTATCATAAGTGAGAATAATAAATATTTAAGTGAGCAATATATATATATATATATATATATATATATATATATATTATTTCATCGAATCAACACTTGATCCGATAACCCGGCTATATCACATATAATCGGCCGATATCACATATCGCGAGAATAGAATACGGCATCACATACGCGTATCAATCTCGTTCCCGCACATATCACATAGATGCTCCTACTCCGTTTTGCCTGAGCCAGGAAACCTCTATGTAAGACTCTAAAGACTCGTCAATACGCCGGCAGTAGGTGATGATCATATCAAACACCAACAAGCCGCAAGCGGTCGGCTAAACGTAACGGCCACCCGGGTATTGAGCGATCAGAAGATCAACAAGCAAGTCTGCTCTAACTCCTGTAAATCCAATCAGTAACACTACCGTACAGTCCAGTCTCTTCGTCTGATATGTCGCATATCCAGTCTAGGGGTGGTAAACGCCAAACCCCAGTAACCGATAAGTCGTGTCGATGTGAGGCTCATAACAGGTCGAGAAACTACTGATAACACTTACCAGTAGATCTCCATATCAGCCCTGACCAGGGACTTCCAGTTATAACCAATCGAACACAGCGCAACATCAACCTCCAATACCGGGAGAGACGAAACCCCTCCTATCGCTCATTGCCTCCATGTGATTCAGGACTGTACCCAAAAGCCACCGTTTTGCACGTTCTCTTGAACGTGGTAAGGTGGAAATCAAAACACAGTGGGAATCACACAAAATTCTATGACGATCTCGGGTCTACAGACTAACCTGTACCAGTGTCACCAGAGAACTGCTATCTGACGATAGGTATAATACCAACAAGGAGTTCTCGGCGAGTCCGTTCAGTGTACCCAGTCTTCACTGAGCACCCGTACACCATCTTTGATGTCAAACACCAATGGATGTGGGATCATCTATCGCCCATCATATGGGTCAAGATGCGTATATGCTAGTCTACTCTGGAGTATCGATGCCCTGTCTCGATACTGTAAGTCCACAGTAGTGCCCCGGCCGTCTAACAGACGCCAAATGCGGAACAAAAACTTTTTACAATTAGCGCTATCGCGTACTATAACCCGGATCTGCCATTAAAGCTAAACTAACAAACTACAAAGTGGGTAGAAGAGTTATACCGAACGATCCGAGTCCTTCGGTCTTCAACCATCATCCCACGCTTGTTGCGGCTGCTCCGATCTCCTGAATCTCTAATCTTCTCGTCCAGGTGGCACCACGTCGACGGATCTTTAAACGGACTCCCGCCTCAGAACCGAGGCAACTCGGTCGCCAAGTTTGCTAAAAGAGACGACCAAGATGATGTAGAGAATGAGTAGAATACTTTGTCTCGTTACGTCCAAGGCTATGGACGAACGGTTATGGAAGTTGCCTTTTGGATTGGGAGAAATGAGAAACGGGGCTATCTGATTTCCGTGAATCCAAGTCTATCATAATTTTTTTTCCAATCAAGTGAGAGTAAGTGAGAGAGGAGGGGAGGGCCGGCCATATATGTAGAGGGGGGGAGGTGAGTGTAGGAGGGGGAAGGTGACCACAAAAGAAAAGATCAACAACAAATATCTTTCATGCAAACAAAACCCCATTAATGCAAATGGTGATTCATTAACCTAGTCACCCTTGCATTAAAAGAACCATTAAAGCATTAATGACTCACATGCCACCTCACTATCCTAGTCATCATCTAGAAGCTTCCACACTCATCTCATGAAAAGATAAATCCGTCTTTAACCGAATATTAAAAGACGGGCGATAGAAAACTGGAAACTGGCAACTTCCAAAAGTGATCCTGAAACGAATTTCAGGATAACCCCGTAATGGTATAAATATACCCGCATTTGTATTACGACCGAATACAAATGCAACCGAGACAAAGATATTATATCTACACAGTATAATACTCGGATCCGGCTTAAACCAAAGCCGACCAGTATTATCTGTCCGAAATATGACACGTGCGTAAACGCACGTGTATTTTCCGAACCTTGCCATAAAACCATACGGCCTCTACAACGTTTCGACCGAACTTGGAAAACTGTCTGTGGGGGACTCTAATGACTCATCAACACATTGGCACTGGGAATAACCACTAGCACGTCAGAGGTACGAGTTGTACGTAACGGTTGCCTATGTATTGATTGGAAGGGAAGCTGACGAGCGAACTCATCCAGAAACCCTACTGAGCCTAACAGTGACAATATACATACAGTCCGGTCCGTTCGTCTATGAGTATCGCATATCGGCCTAGGGGCTGGTAACGTCAGACCCCCAATAGCGGTATAAGTCGTGTCAGAGAGTGGCCCAGAACACCCTGAGATACTACTGGAGTACCTACCAGTAAATCTCCTACCTCGGCCGAGGGCTTTGTGTAATGGCTCTCCTAGACACAGCGCGATCTCACCCCCAATACCGGGAGAGACGAATCTCCTGCCGATCCGCTCACTTGCCTCCATGTGGCTCGGGACTGTACCCAAAAAAGACCTGTTTGCACGACTCCTTTGAGCCGTGGTAGGGTAGAAATCAAAGCACAGTGGGAACTCACACGAGACAAATGACGACCTCAGGTGGATGAACTAACCTGTACACATGTCACCAGAGAACTGCTATCTGATGCTAGGTATAATACCAACTAGCAGATTCCCGGTGAGTCATGTCCGGTGTACTCATAACCTAATGAGCACCTGTATACATCTTAGGTGATCCAACTGACACCAATGGCTTGTGAGACCGGCCATCGCCCCTCGTCGGGGTCTCGACTGTATACACTAGTCTACTCTGGAGTATCGATGCCCTGTCTCGAAACTCCCACGACTAGGGACACTTTATGGATGTGCTTATAGACCCCAGCTCCCACGTATATGATCGCCATCATACTGCTGGCAGTCAAGCAAGAATCCTATGGGCTCTATCATCATGCGATAGTGAACTAAAGCATGTATACGATGATAAAGACAAACTAGATAGCATACTATTATCTCGAGCAAGACTGTCATATTGGTATAGGTCCTGCCTCAATCATTGCAATCACGTACCTACGATCCAATAGTTGACTATGAGGGCACTATCTCCAACAATCTCCCACTTGAACTTAAGGCTAATTATTGCGATGTCGCATACTCATAGCCCGTGTGATACCGAACACCCAACTTCTCTACTAATCAGTTTCACAAAGTTAGTTCGTAAAACTCTTATGTTCGAGAAATAGCCTCGGTGAGTGGATCCGCCTTGATGTTTCTTTATATGTCTCTCTTAATCTCAAGTTATCGGAGAAAGCCATCTCCCGAATCGAGTAATACTTGTCTTAGAATATGTCTGGATATCTGATGGGACCTAGTTCATAAATGAACTCCAAATCCAAACTTCTTAGACTGTATCGATAACTGAACCTAATCAGTATCCAGCACCATGCCTCCCACAGTATCCTCTTGGACCACCTGTCCATAATACTGTCCCTCGTCAGAGGAAAAACTATAACTCTGACAATCACTCTGTCATCTATGTCACCTTGGAAGCCTGGAATGATAACCGTCTCCCGAAGGAGGCTGCCGTCATCAGATCCGTAGAACATACCCTCATGTTCTAAAACTGCTTCCTTATATTTCTCCAGGATTGGATTAATATAAACTTATCGCACCAAGTGCAAAAAACAACATCTGGTGTGGTACTTGACTTTTCATGATTGACTCAATTGCCTAAGCAAGTGATCTGCCAATCATGCACATCCCTCTCCCCTTTAGTCTCTAAGACACCTTCAGAGAGGGTGACTCCATCACCTGCAGGTACACCACCATGCCAAGAGTCATCTATTCTAAAATACTATTAGAATACTGTCAAAAGTACCCACATTGGGAAACTATCCAAATCTTGATCTAAAACCATAGATCTAGAAACCAGAATGTCTGATATTATATCCATATCCTTTGTGGAGAAACAACTGTGTGACGACCAAAGTACAACCGATCGTAGTATAGGAATTTTACTTCCTACTCCGTGTATGTCATCCAAATACCAGGACATCACACCCTACTACCTTTTTAACAGATCCATCCCCTATTCTGACGAAGTCAAATCCATGACTGTCTCATCAAAATTAGATGATCTTATCTCCGCTATATCCGCTCAAGCCTATAAATAGACATAAGCTACTTGCCCACTATGCTTCCGCTGCTCCCACTGACTATGATAACCCTCTGGCAGAATAATATCTACGTACACTTCTAAAGCTAGTTTAGAACGACGTTATACTTATCCTCTTGCCGGGTCTCATAGTCTGGAACAACAGTAGTGTCAAGTCTGGGTAAACTAGAACCTCTCTGTCACCGTCCTTGAGGCTACCGGAGTACCTCTCGGGTGTCTGAGCTTACCCACCATGTCTGCGGAGTGGCTATTGGAATGTCAAACCTGATTGAATATATAGGTCCTATTAAATTTTCCGTAATCGTTTGCGGTTCTGGAATCACTTCCAGTTCTACCATACTCCCACTACTGTTTTCTGAAAAAAAAAATCCATTTTACTAAAACTGTGGCGAGTCAAGAACAATATCACTATCGATCTTCCAGATGGTAGAAATGTTAACCCTCGACATAGCCCGGGTCAACCCACAAACTGCCATTACAGAAACGTACCTTGAGTTATCCAGTGTCTGGTTTTAAGCATAAGCTGGACAACTCCCCGTACCTTAACATCGTTAAGATATGAACCATTCTATATCCAATATAGAAATAGAGGCACTAATTTAATTGGAACCAGATTCAAATCATGCAGCTGTCTCCGGTGCATATCGACTTAATGGAGAGAGGTTAATCTGTTAGTTATATGTATGCCCTAGAGGCCATTACTATACAAGGGATGTATATTGTAGTGGATGCTTGGACATATATAGGGAGGACTTTCTCGCTCGACATGATAGTATGCTATCTGGTTGATCTTTACCTTAACGTGTACACTGATTGTCTCTCTGTTACATGTTGGTAAAGCCCTTAGGATGTGTACTTGACTACCTGGACTATGATGCGGATCATACTAGTAGGTACATGGTATTCCATAAGTACATCCTTCAAAGTCCCTAGTCGTGGGTGTATCGAGACGGGGCATCGATATACCAGAGTAGACTAGCGTATACCTTCTCGACCCATACAGATGGGCGATGGATGATCCCATATCCATTGGTGTTTGACATCAGAGATGATATACGGGTGCTCAGTGGAGACTGGGTACACTGGACGGACTCGCCGAGAACTCCCAGATGGTATTATACCTTACGTCAGATGGCAGTTCTCTGGTGACACTGGTACAGAGTAGTCTGTTGACCCGAGATCGTCATAGAGTCTTGTGTGGTTCCCACTGTGCTTTGATTTCCATCTTACCACGTCCAAGAGGGCATGCAAAACGGTGGTTTTTGGGTACAGTCCCGAGTCACATGGAGGCAATGAGCGATAGGAGGGGATTCGTCTCTCCCGGTATAGGGAGTTGATGTTGCGCTGTGTTCGATTGGCTATAACCGGAAATCCCTGGCCAGGGTTGCTGAGATTTACTGGTAAGTGTTACCAGTAGTTTCTCGAACTGTTATAGACCTCATATCGACACGACTTATCGAGCTATTGGGGTCTGACGTTTACCACCCCTAGGCGAGATATGCGACATATCAGACGACGAGACCGGACTGTACGGTAAGTGTTACTGGTTGGATTCACAGGAGTGTGAGCGGGCTTGCTCGTCGATCTTCTGATCGCTCAATACCCGGGTGGCCGTTACGTTTAGCAGACCACTTGCGGCTTGTGGGTGTTTGATATGATCATCACCTGCTGCCGGCGTATTGACGAGTCTTTAGAGTCCTACACAGAGGTTTCCTGGCTCAAGCAAAACGAAATAGGAGCGCATATGAGATATGTGCGGGACCGAGAATAATGCGTGTATGTGATACCGTATTCTATTCTCGCGATGGATGTATCGATTGGTTGTATGCGATATAACCTAGTTATCGAATCAAGGATTGGTTCGATAAGCCGATACATAGGATACTAGTCGGTTATATACGATCTGACCGGATCGTTAAATCAAGTGTTGATTTAATGATTTAATGCATAATTATGTATTTGATATATTACTTTGCATTAACTAGTATTGGTTCACATTAAATGGATTTTCTCACTCGCTTGTGCACATTGTATATTCGATATACTTTTGTGCACTGGGATGTATCATGTTTGATGATACATGTTTACTTGAGTTTGTGTAAAGATTAAACCATGGTTATTAAAATGGTTAGGGTTTTGATTTTCATATCCATTTATTTATTTCCTTTTAAGGCATGTAAAGAGAAAATGGTTGCTTTAAAATGATGAAGCTTGTTGAAGCTTCATGAAGCTTTGACCAAGTGACCATTTTTGTCTTCATACCTAACCTAACCATTCCACTTAACCATGATTCATTCTCTACACTTGACCATGGTTATATTATGATAAGAATTATTATTCTTTTCTATTCTATCAACTTATCATATTATTCTTTCTTCTTCTTCTTCATCTTCTTCAATGAAGAAAGCTTGACTTCATCAATGGTGACTTGATGAAATGAGTGAGAAATCCAATTCTAAAGTGAACCCATCTCCTATTTCTTCATCCTCTACCTCTTGCCAAGTAGTATAGGGTGTTCTCTTCACAAGTTTCATGACTTGGTGAAGTGGGAGCTTGATCTTGTGATGCTTCAACGTAGATCATCTTCGGCATCGAAGTCGACGACCTAGCCCGCCCATTTTTCCGATGAAGCCGACGCTAGAGCCCGGGATCCGATTTGGACAGCGGAGGGACATCATCGTGGAGCTATGGAGGTGGAGCACCGGATCTACAAAGGTTGTATTTCCGTTCTATTAGTTAAGTTGTTAACTATTCGCTTTTGTCGCCTAAAATTCTAGTTAACGATCTAGTTTAGGCTTTCTCGGCACCCGTAAAATTTGAAATTGGCATGGTTGATGCCTTGTGAGACTTCATTAGTGTGCCTAGGAACCCTACAGTGGTATCAGAGACTAGCTAGAGCCTTAGGCGATGCGTAGACGGAGTTTGAAGTCCGATTGAAACAAACCCTAACTCCAAACTTGTTCTATGTACTTTTTTCAAAACTTTGCAATTTTCCAGATTAAAAATATGCAGAAAAATCAGCAGGTGATTTTAAGAGTTACTGTGAAATTCGTGCGCCTAACTCCATCAAACCGCCGCGGTTCCGCGGCACGAGCATGGCTCGTGCGGCGGTTCCGCGGTCTTACGGACTCCTTATTCAATAAATTTTAAACAGTAACTCCTAATTGATAGTACTGGTTTTCCTGGGAATTTTTAATATTTATTCAAGAGTTGAATTTTCTGGGTTGTATTGGGGACTCGGTGTTTCGATCGGAGTATCAGATTTTGTCTATGTGGATTTCCGGATATTTTTTGAATATGTTAAAAAGTTCGACCGGATAGAAATACCCAATTTTTCCCCTGTCGGGAAATTTCCAAGTGTTGGATTTTTTCCGTGGTTTAAAGACGTTCTAAGTAGTGCAAGTAACGCGATGGACCCTCTAGAAGACAACAAACCTTAACTCGATTATGTGACCGTCTTGAACTGCCCTTTGAACCTTAGGGTTTGGGGCAGTACGGCGTGCCACATGTGAGGCGTTGGCTTGACCATTCTACGGCTGGACCGTTGGTACTGAGGCACGAACTGAATGTTTTTAGACTTGTTTCATGTGTTGAGCTGTATCGGGAAAACTTGGGTGTTTGGATGTTCGATCGGAAAGTTTAACATTTTCTATTTATCTGGAATGGGATACAATAATTAGAATTCACAAGTAGTTATGAGATAACTGAATGAATGTTATAAACATAGCAGTTTAGTCTCACTTGATCGGTTGCCACGGAATTTTGATGCGATCAAAAGTCCGTCGCAATCACGTAGTGTACGCGGATACTCGCCGGGTAAACTTAATAGACAGCTACACCCCATAGCCCCGACCAAGTGACTGTAGGAGAACCCCGTCGCCGAAAGCATCCGTTCGGGTGCTCGCGGCAGCGGTGTTCTGCCTTAGTGCACTTCGTCGACGGTATCGGGGGTGCGGCCGCCTACTAAAGTTTGCGACGAGTATTCGATCAGGATGTCGGGAATCTTGTTGAATTGCCCGACTTGATATTGAAAAGTGTTTTCGATTTTGAGAATAAAATGCGGGGTTTATAATTGTTAGGCATGTGATGTCTAAGTATTTCATTTGATTAGGCATGCGATGTCTAAAGAGGTTGCGGATTCCAACTGTTGTAGTTTTACACTTTCTTTTCTGTGACCGTAAGTGTAATATGTGATATCGCGGGTTTCGTTGCTATATGTCAACGACAATTGGGATGCACATATTTACTTACGTTGATGACATGTGATGTTATGTGTTGCTGGATATGGTATATTGGATCGTCGTGTTTGAATAGCCGGGGGTTTTTATGTGAGATGAGAGTTTTTCATTTTCATTCATGTAAAAACTTGTATGTAATATTCTTTTATTGGGGCACTTCCAGGTTGCGGAAGATGTCACCCTTTGTATATTATTTACTTTTCCGCACTAGGATAGACCCAAGGAGGGGAGCACAAGTAACCGGGTTCTGGAGTCCAGTGGGAGACCAACTCGAGGAGTCGAGTCCAGGTCTCCTAACTCTAGAATTGGTAAGATTGCTTGCCGCTCTCGTAGGGGTCTAGGGGTGTGGGTTTGGCTATTCATCACGACCGTGGAATCCGTGTTTTATACTGGCTCGTATTGAAAACACGGACGTCCTAGTATATCCAATATTTCATATGATTCTTCTGCTGCGATATCTGTGATGTGATCATGTGATATGTTCTGTGATGGATACTGTATATAGTATATATGATATATTATATAGGCGTTACTTATGTTTTACACCCGTGCTAGCCCTGCCCCGCTCTGCCGTTAGTTACCTAACCTAACGGTGCACGAGGGGACATCGAGGCGAATGCGGATGGCATAAGTGTTCGTCGTATTTATCTGTGATGTCTAGGTATTTAAATGATGGGACTTCATTAATGTGATTAATGAAATAAAAGAAACCTAAAGATGTTGTAGAATCAAATTTCAAAAATAAAACAGGTAGCTACAGTTCTTGTTTTGCACAGCGGTATATATGATATATCCTGCACCTTATTCGATAAGGAAAGGACCGAGATCCCTTCACCGGGAGTGACTCCTTTAGCAATAACTGGCAGATGCTACAACCCTCGGTTTGTCTTTTGATTGCTTTTAAGAGTTTTTGCTTTGCACAGTGATATATATGATATATCCCGCACCTCATTCGACGAGGAAAGGACCGACGATCCCTTCACCGGGAGTGACTCCTTTAGCAAAACTAGAAAAGCCTCAAAAACACTCCATTTTAAAATCATTTGATTCTACAACGATATCAAGTTCATTACGCAATAGGTTTTCAGAAAAACCTGTCGTAGCCCTCCGTCATTTCAGATAAGTCCTAGTTAGTATTCGTGCTACGTTTGTTGGCCTGCGTCAAGGCGTAGTGTGCGGTAGCTAACTAGTATTTATCTGCTTATGCATATGATGCAGATTGGATTAGGGTAGTCGTGCGACTTTGTTGGCCTGCGTCAAGGGTCGTGCGGGTGGGTTTAATTCAATCAGGAAATGACGGGTTGAACTTGACTTGCGGTCTATGGTTTGTTGACTTTGTCAAGGTCATAGATCGTTTGGGGCAAAATATTATCGGGAATTTCAAGTGTTGAAATTTGCAATGAGATTGCATACCTTCTATGAGATAGTTGGATCCCGATACCCGCTGCGAGTAAGAGTTACTCCTGGGAGAGTTTTATACATTACAATTAGCCGATCAAGTAGGTGTCTAGAAAGGTGTCAACGGGGTTACGCCTCTGGGAAAACGAGGTTTACATTAATTAGGTTCGTGCGAAAGCACGGGGGACCTCCCTCAAAGTACCGACACTGGCCTGGCTGAAAGATTGGCGAACTTGTAGTGTGTAATTAATCCCGGCTAGTCTTTCCTTTTAGGGTTTGAAGGAAGATTTGATTAAAACAGTGGGAGCCATCCTGATTAGATAAAATAATAACCAATCTATTCTTGTAAGAGCGCACGCTGAGTGTTTTCTTCTCTCTCTCTCTAGGTAGCGACCATATCACGCCTTAATCAAGATAATAATACGGATATATTGACCGAACCCGCTTGTTATACTGAGCTGGGGAACGTTGGTCCCGCTCCAACTTATAATTGTTATAAGACAGAGCAGGAAATTGGGGAATACCAGATTTCCCGTGCCGCCCAAACGAAGAGAGTGCATGCTGATGCATCATCTTCGGGTGTGTTCGTTACACAGAACTGTTTCTCTATATTCTCTACGTCCTGGGTATGTGATACCAGATCAGGATCCCAACTGTGTAATCTGTTACATAGGGCTACAGCTAGGTAGAGAACTGAGAACGGGTGATAAGTTTCATGAGGCAGAAAACGGGGCAAGAGTTGCAGCCAAGTCTGTTGGTCACTGTCACCCTGTATTACAAATACATTGATTCTGAACGAATGTTATTAGATATCGAACCTGATATACAAAATCATATCTATCTCTTTATTAGTAAAGAAATGATAAAATTTTGTATAGTTGGATAATGTTTTGAACATTTCCTATATCAAAAGTTGATCGGTTCAGACACGTTATCTAAACGCATTTATGTTCTAAATCAAACTACAGTTCTTTAGTATACGGAACACACACAAGAAGAAGAGTTCAGAAATGAACAAATTCTTCTTAAGGTATTGTAGACTAGGTCATATCAATGCGACCCGACTAGCTTAAGTTACATATAGATGCATATTTAAATTAGTTTGAATTTACATCTTGTGAAACTTGCCAGTCATGTCACAGAGATAAGATGACCACAGCTCTGTTTATTGGAAACAGAGAAACAGTTAGTAAACTCTTGGGATGATACATGTTGATGTATGTAAGGTCCCCTGTCTACATATGCCAGGACTGGTTCTTTGTACTTCGTTACATTCTCTGATAATCTCTCAAGATCCAGACATATGTTCCTGTTGAAACACAAGTCCGAACCTTTTGAGATATTCACGGAATATAAGATACAAGTAGAGAACCAAATTGAGGGTATAAGTATTATGTCCTTTGATGTGATCAAGGAGGAGAATACTTGAGCACGGAATTCCTGGACTATTCTAAAGGAGAATGGGATTCTCTCTCAGCATTACTCCTCCGTATACACCATAGCACGATGGTATATCGGGGCGGAGCAATCACACCCTATGTGATAAGGTGTGCTCTATGATGAGTACTACTGAGTTACATGTTTCCTTTTTGGGAGTTATGCACTTGAGAAGCTGCATACCTATTGAATAAGGTTCAAATCAAATCAGTTGCCTACCACTTCATATTTGATATGATATGGGAAGAGCCCATGTCTTAAGCTAGTTAAGATTCGGGGTTGTCCGGCCTATGTCTGAAAAGCAAAATCCGGACAAGCTCGAGGCAAGGTCTGTAATGTAGAACTGGAAAGGTTCCAGCTATACAAACTGCAGCTGAAGATTTGGTAGAACCAATGGATTCAATAGTAACCAACGAATCTCAGCCTCTCCGCCGATCTAGTAGGGTTTCTCACCCACCTGAGAGATACTTCTGTTTCTCTATGACAGTGGGAGCGAGGATTGCATCATGAGATGATGACCCAACTAGTTTCGAGCAGGCCATCAGGAGTGGGATTCTGTAAGAATGGCTGGATGCTTAGCGATCTAAGATGGAATCCTTATACACCAACAAAGTATGGACTTTGGTTGCTATATCTGAAGGGTTAAATCCCCATCAGGAGCAAGTATATCTTGAGAAGATTACTTGGTGTACTTGGAAAAGTTGAGAATTTCAAAGCTAGACTTGTTAAAGCTTTTCGTCATTGATCAGGCGTGGATAATGATGAAACCTTTTTCCAGTGGCTATGCTTAAGTCCATCCAGATCCTACTTGCCACGGCTACATACCATGACTGCGATATCTGGCGGTTGGGTGCCATGACTGCTTTTCTAAATGATGTTTTAGAAGAGAGAGTCTATAAGTACACAGTCAGAGGGCTTCGTAAACAGTGGGAGCAGCGGAAACGTGCACAAGATGCTTTATAGGTTAAAGCAGGCATCGCGGAGTTGGAACATCTGTTTTGATGCCTTAGTCAAAGAGTTTGACATCATCAAAATGGTAGATGAACCTTGTATAAACAAAAAGGTAGTAGGGAGTATAGTGTCGATCCTCGTAGAGTACGTGGATGACATACTCTAGATAGGGAAGGAGTTTCCTATGCTACGCTCGGTCAATCTCCGCTTATCACAATGATTCTCCATATAGGATCAAAGTTTTACCTCCTAAATCCTGGGTTTTGGATCTATGAGATAGATCTAATTGGATGTTAGAATTCTCACTAGTTGTAGTGAGATGGTATCAATCGATCCTGGGGAGAATCACTGGAAGGGTTCCAGGGTGATAAGGACGACTGAAAGTCAGTCACAGGCATTGTCTTTACCCTCAGTAAAGGGACGGTATGTTGGAAGAGTTCCAAGCTCGATACCGTGGCATACTAGACGATAAAGGCTCGATACATCGCTACTTAAGATGCTACCAAAGAGGCAGTCTGGATGTATATTTGTTCATGAGATGAACTTAGTTCCTACCATTGTGAGACAATGGAGTTGTGGCTTATGCCAAGGAACGTCCGTCCCATCAGTGATCCAGACATATTCTAAGGCAGTATCACCTAATCATGGAGATAGTTGATCTCCAGGGTGATCGAGGTTAGGAGAGTAGACTCAGAGGACAGCACGGCGGATCCACTCACAAAGGCCTTTTCCCAGAGAGAGACTTTTATGGGATGGTTGAGTATGAGATACTACAACCACTGCTACAGATGGCCCTAGTGCAAGTGGAAGATTGTTAGTTATATGTATGCCCTAGAGGCCATTACTATACAAGGAATGTATATTGTAGTGGATGCTTGGACATATATAGGGAGGACTTTCTCGCTCGACATGATAGTATGCTATCTGGTTGATCTTTACCTTAACGTGTACACTGATTGTCTCTCTGTTACATGTTGGTAAAGCCCTTAGGATGTGTACTTGACTACCTGGACTATGATGCGGATCATACTAGTGGGTACATGGTAGTCCATAAGTACATCCTTCAAAGTCCCTAGTCGTGGGTGTATCGAGACGGGGCATCGATATATCAGAGTAGACTAGCGTATACCTTCTCGACCCATACAGATGGGCGATGGATGATCCTATATCCATTGGTGTTTGACATCAGAGATGATATACGGGTGCTCAGTGGAGACTGGGTACACTGGACGGACTCGCCGAGAACTCCCAGATGGTATTATACCTTACGTCAGATGGCAGTTCTCTGGTGACACTGGTACAGAGTAGTCTGTTGACCCGAGATCGTCATAGAGTCTTGTGTGGTTCCCACTGTGCTTTGATTTCCATCTTACCACGTCCAAGAGGGCGTGCAAAACGGTGGTTTTTGGGTACAGTCCCGAGTCACATGGAGGCAATGAGCGATAGGAGGGGATTCGTCTCTCCCGGTATAGGGAGTTGATGTTGCGCTGTGTTCGATTGGCTATAACCGGAAATCCCTGGCCAGGGTTGCTGAGATTTACTGGTAAGTGTTACCAGTAGTTTCTCGAACTGTTATAGACCTCATATCGACACGACTTATCGAGCTATTGGGGTCTGACGTTTACCACCCCTAGGCGAGATATGCGACATATCAGACGACGAGACCGGACTGTACGGTAAGTGTTACTGGTTGGATTCACAGGAGTGTGAGCGGGCTTGCTCGTCGATCTTCTGATCGCTCAATACCCGGGTGGCCGTTACGTTTAGCAGACCGCTTGCGGCTTGTGGGTGTTTGATATGATCATCACCTGCTGCCGGCGTATTGACGAGTCTTTAGAGTCCTACACAGAGGTTTCCTGGCTCAAGCGAAACGAAATAGGAGCGCATATGAGATATGTGCGGGACCGAGAATAATGCGTGTATGTGATACCGTATTCTATTCTCGCGATGGATGTATCGATTGGTTGTATGCGATATAACCTAGTTATCGAATCAAGAATTGGTTCGATAAGCCGATACATAGGATACTAGTCGGTTATATGCGATATCACCGGATCGTTAAATCAAGTGTTGATTTAATGATTTAATGCATAATTATGTATTTGATATATTACTTTGCATTAACTAGTATTGGTTCACATTAAATGGATTTTCTCACTCGCTTGTGCACATTGTATATTCGATATACTTTTGTGCACTGGTATGTATCATGTTTGATGATACATGTTTACTTGAGTTTGTGTAAAGATTAAACCATGGTTATTAAAATGGTTAGGGTTTTGATTTTCATATCCATTTATTTATTTCCTTTTAAGGCATGTAAAGAGAAAATGGTTGCTTTAAAATGATGAAGCTTGTTGAAGCTTCATGAAGCTTTGACCAAGTGACCATTTTTGTCTTCATACCTAACCTAACCATTCCACTTAACCATGATTCATTCTCTACACTTGACCATGGTTATATTATGATAAGAATTATTATTCTTTTCTATTCTATCAACTTATCATATTATTCTTTCTTCTTCTTCTTCATCTTCTTCAATGAAGAAAGCTTGACTTCATCAATGGTGACTTGATGAAATGAGTGAGAAATCCAATTCTAAAGTGAACCCACCTCCTATTTCTTCATCCTCTACCTCTTGCCAAGTAGTATAGGGTGTTCTCTTCACAAGTTTCATGACTTGGTGAAGTGGGAGCTTGATCTTGTGATGCTTCGACGTAGATCATCTTCGGCATCGAAGTCGACGACCTAGCCCGCCCATTTTTCCGATGAAGCCGACGCTAGAGCCCGGGATCCGATTTGGACAGCGGAGGGACATCATCGTGGAGCTATGGAGGTGGAGCACCGGATCTACAAAGGTTGTATTTCCGTTCTATTAGTTAAGTTGTTAACTATTCGCTTTTGTCGCCTAAAATTCTAGTTAACGATCTAGTCTAGGGTTTCTTGGCACCCGTAAAATTTGAAATTGGCATGGTTGATGCCTTGTGAGACTTCATTAGTGTGCCTAGGAACCCTACATAATCAGCATTACTCAACTTAGGAATCGATCCAATTATGAGTAACCTGAAAGAGAAACAAGTTTCTCAAAAACTATTACTATCAACTGAATACCAATCACAAGAATCTATATCTTCGATCTTTTTGAAGAATCCTGATACTTGCGACATCTGGTTCTCTTCTTTATTCTTATACCCATAACTTCTCAAAACTTAGACATTGTATTTCTACGAAACACTTGTCTAAAAACTAAAGAAGTCACAAGTAAACAGAACATAGTACGAGGACCTACCCCTTTGTCCTGACGGATACTGGACAACATACAATACTCTGTATAAGTCCGCTGAGTTGAAATAACTCAAAACATGTGCATCATAGGTCGAAAATTGTACCCAGGCGATTTCCTCAAATATCACCAATTACAACGAATTCCGATATAATGAGGATGATCACCTAATTCCCAATAAATTACTCCCACTCATCATCTGTAAAACCATACAGATATGAGAATTAAACCTGGTAAATACATACCCTGGAGTAAGTATCTAATCGGGAAAACAGTTTTCCTTTTAACAATGCGCAGTGAAACTGAAACATTAAAATGTCTCATAGGGGTATCCTGATATTCCTAGTAATGCCTCTTCCATAATCCAATTCATGACTTAAACCGTATATTTCATTTGCCATCTCTCCAAATCTCTTTATTTGTCTTTAGTCGTTACCTTCTGTATACCTTCGTTAGGCTAAATGGTTTTCTTCCTTCCCTACCGTTCGGCACCAGCCTATGGTTTGGAAGAAGACTATCCAGTAAGCATAATAGGTGTACTCTCCTAATCCTAGGAGTACTCGTAACTTGAGAGAAGGTGATGATAAAAGACAACTGAATAATACCTTATTCTATTTCTCCCAAACTGGGAAAACAGCAAAGGTGAAATAGGAGTGGCGATGAAGTACGCGGTTTGGTCGTGAATGATAACAGTCGCAATTTACTTTGCCCTCTTTCCAATCCATTTATTTTTTCTTTAGTTATTACCTTCTGTACACCCTACTTAGGCTAATTGGTTTTCTTCATTCCCTACCTTTCGGCACCAGCCTATGGTTTGGAATAAGACTATCCAATAAGCGTAATAGGTGTACCCTCCTAAACTAAGGAGTCCTCGCAAGCTGAGAGAAGGTGATAATAAAAGACAACTGAATAAAACTTTATTCTATTTCTCCTGAACCTGGATCCATCCTCGAAAAAGTCCCTCCGAGTTCGTATATAACCATACGATGGATCTATCCAATGGAAGTGGACAACTGTAGTAATACTGGGTGTTCTGAGAAATGCAAAGGGTAAAAGAAGGAGCGGCAATGACTTATGCAACTTTAGACAATCCAAAAGTCAGTATATTAAGAAGGTTCGGTCAACTTGGTCACTGAGTCATAGTCTAGGGTCGGTCAGAGGTCGCTGCCAAAGAGAGAGAAAAGAAACACTCTGCGTGCACTCTAACCTAGATCAGAATGGTTATCAATTTATCTAATCAGGAAACCTCCCACTGTAATCTCAAATTCTCCTCCAAACCTGAAAGAAGAATTAGTCGGGATCACCCGAAGAGTAAACCAACTCATCAGTGAGAATCGGGATCCAACTATCATCGCATGATAATTTGATGGAAGCCACTCAAGTTATCACACTTCAGAAGGTATGCGCATGTCTGGCAAGTTTCTTGTATGTTTGAAACTCCCGATATGATTTTTGCCCCATGCTCTTATGACCTTGACTAAGGGCCAACAAATCATAAGTCACATGTCAAGTTCTTCCCGTCATTGTCCTGGTTGATTTGAACCCACCCGTACATACTCTTGACTAAGGGCCAACAAAGTAATACGACTGTCCCAAACCAACGCATTCATCTATGCTACAAATGAATACCCAGCAGCTACCAAACACTATGCCTTGACTAAGGGCCAACAAACATAGCTTGAATACTACTGACTATCCATAAGAAATGACGGAAGGCTACGACTGGTTTTTGGCGAAAAACCTTTAACGTAATGAACTTGATCTCGTTGAAGGAACCTGATAGCTTTTTATAAAAAATATAGTGGCGAAAACCTTTGCTAAAGAGGTCACTCCCGGTAAAGGGATCTCGGCTCTTTCCTCGTGGAATGAGGTGCAGGATATTCCAACTGAATATTACTATGCAAAGCAACTTGTAATCGACTATAGTGAAGTTATTACCCTGATGTAAATTTCTGCCCAAGGGGTCACTCCCGGTGAAGGGATCTCGGCCCTTGCCTCGTCGAATGAGGTGCAGGATATTCTAACTGAATATCGCTATGCAAAACAAAAGGAAATATCTTTGTAATAACACCTTTTTTTAAAATTTGTTCCAACAACATCAAATATAGGTTTGTTTTATCCTTGCATTGATAAGAATCAATGCAGTCCCATCAATCAATCACACCAGAAAAGAACGAAAATAAAATGTACGTATATGCCATCCGCATTCGTCACTAGGTCCCGTCATCACCCGTTAGGTTACTTAACTAACGACAGAACGGGGGCTGGACTAGCGCGGGTGTAAAACATATACAACATCTAATAGTATATATACCAATATACAATAATCGCTCCAGGCGTGATAATATGCAGCATTACAGAAAAGTAATAAGCATCACAGAACAATACAGATAATCTGGGATCCCCGGGTTTCACAGAGCCGCTACTGAAACTCGACGTTCCCCTGGTCGTGTGGATAGCCTGTGCAATGAAACCTAGACCCCTACGAGTGCGGCAAGTTACCCGCCAAAACCTGAAGCGAGGTAGCCCCCACAGCATAGTGAATGGAACACCCGGCACTTCACGGAATCCGGTAAATTGAGCACCCCTCCTTGGGTCAACCTGTACCCCATACGAGTATGGCGAATAGTCTGCCAATTCTAGAGTGAGGTCCCTCTGCCTCTCAAAGCCATAAGATACGGACCCGTTGCCCTCCAGAACCCGGCTATCCGTGCACTCCTTCGCGGGATAAACCTAGTACAGAAATAAAAATATGTTCAACGGGTACATCGACCTCAATCCGGTCGTGCCCCAAAAGAATATTATACAACAGGCAGTGACGGCAGTCCACATGTTGGACGCTCGCCCCACAATATCAAATGTACAAATAAATCCAAACTGCACTATCATTGCACCCTGCTATCCACCACGACATATCCGCAACAACACAGCATAACACATAACATCAACGCGAATGTCACGTTCGCAAACCCGTCTAAAAGAACTATAGCAATCAGACGCGGTTTACCGATCAAATGACATTTCCGGTCGGAGATATAATGTAAATACTGCATACTAACAAATTTAAAATTTCGATCGACCAAATTTCCCGAAGTGGGCCCCACGTACATCTGTTGTACAGTAACAAAATCTGGGCCCAAAAGAAATATACTAAAAACCACAATTTCCACAGAAAAGCCTACTGAAGAATTTTGACGCACTGTTCCCACAGTACTGCCGCGGTTCCGTGGTCAAACCTAGGGTTTGACCACGGAACCGCGGCGGTCACATGGGATCACGTGTTCAAAATTTACCCGTTTGCTTAAAAAACCCTGCTTGTTTTTCTGTGATATGTAAAATTATTTTTGGACCCTTTTAAAAATCGACAGAAACTTTAACCCAGAAAATTGCAGTTTTCGAAATTCCGTTCGATCAATATTTTAAACGCGTTAGCACAAGTTAGTAAAACTTAATGGTGAGGCTCTGATACCACTGTAAGTCAACGGTAGCGCCCCGGCCGTCTAACAGACGCCAAATGCGGAATAAAAACTTTTTACAACTGGCGCTATCGCGTACTATAACCCGGATCTGCCATTAAAGCTAAACTAACAAACTACAAAGTGGGTAGAAGAGTTATACCGAACGATCCGAATCCTTCGGTCTTCAACCATCATCCCACGCTTGTTGCGGCTGCTCCGATCTCCTGAATCTCCAATCTTCTCGTCCAGGTGGTACTACATCGACGGATCTTTAAACGGGCTCCCACCTCTGAACCGAGCAACTCGGTCACCAAGTTTGCTAAAAGAGACGACCAAGATGATGTAGAGAATGAGTAGAATACTTTGTCTCGTTACGTCCAAGGCTATGGACGAACGGTTATGGAAGTTGCCTTTTGGATTGGGTGAAATGAGAAATGAGGCTATCTGATTTCCGTGAATCCAAGTCTATCATAATCTTTTTTCCAAACAAGTGAGAGTAAGTGAGAGAGGAGGGGAGGGCCGGCCATATATGTAGAGGGAGGGAGGTGAGTGTAGGAGGGGGAAGGTGACCACAAAAGAAAAGATCAACAACAAATATCTTTCACGCAAACAAAACCCCATTAATGCAAATGGTGATTCATTAACCTAGTCACCCTTGCATTAAAAGAATCATTAAAGCACTAATGACTCACATGCCACCTCACCATCCTAGTCATCATCTAGAAGCTTCCACACTCATCTCATGAAAAGATAAATCCGTCTTTAACCGAATGTTAAAAGACGGGCGATAGAAAACTGGAAACTGGCAACTTCTAAAAGTGATCCTGAAACGAATTTCAGGATAACCCCGTAATGGTATAAACATACCCGCATTTGTATTACGACCGAATACAAATGCAACCGAGACAAAGATATTATATCTACACAGTATAATACTCGGATCCGGCTTAAACCAAAGCCGACCAGTATTATCTGCCCGAAATATGACACGTGCGTAAACGCACGTGCATTTTCCGAACCTTGCCATAAAACCATACGGCCTCTACAACGTTTCGCCCGAACTTGGGAAACTGTTTGTGGGGGACTCTAATGACTCATCAACACACTGGCACTGGGAATAACCACTAGCACGTCAGAGGTACGAGTTGTACGTAACGGTTGCCTATGTATTGATTGGAAGGAAAGCTGACGAGCGAACTCATCCAGAAATCCTACTGAGCCTAACAGTGACAATATACATACAGTCCGGTCCGTTCGTCTATGAGTATCGCATATCGGCCTAGGGGCTGGTAACGTCAGACCCCCAATAGCGGTATAAGTCGTGTCAGAGAGTGGCCCAGAACACCCTGAGATACTACTGGAGTACCTACCAGTAAATCTCCTGCCTCGACCGAGGGCTTTGTGTAATGGCTCTCCTAGACACAGCGCGATCTCACCCCCAATACCGGGAGAGACGAATCTCCTGCCGATCCGCTCACTTGCCTCCATGTGGCTCGGGACTGTACCCAAAAAAGACCTGTTTGCACGACTCCTTTGAGCCGTGGTAGGGTAGAAATCAAAGCACAGTGGGAACTCACACGAGACAAATGACGACCTCAGGTCGATGAACTAAGCTGTACACATGTCACCAGGGAACTGCTATCTGACGCTAGGTATAATACCAACTAGCAGATTCCTGGTGAGTCATGTCCGGTGTACTCATAACCTAATGAGCACCTGTATACATCTTAGGTGATCCAACTGACACCAATGTCTTGTGAGACCGGCCATCGCCCCTCGTCGGGGTCTCGACTGTATACACTAGTCTACTCTGGAGTATCGATGCCCTGTCTCGAAACTCCCACGACTAGGGACACTTTATGGATGTGCTTATAGACCCCAGCTCCCACGTATATGATCGCCATCATACTGCTGGCAGTCAAGCAAGAATCCTATGGGCTCTATCATCATGCGATAGTGAACTAAAGCATGTATACGATGATAAAGACAAAACAGATAGCATACTATTATCTCGAGCAAGACTGTCATATCGGTATAGGTCCTGCCTCAATCATTGCAATCACGTACCTGCGATCCAATAATTGACTTTGAGGGCACTATCTCCAACAGATACACCCTCGTCTAGGAACAATTATAGGATGTACTCACGGACTACCCTGCCCCCACTAGTATGATTTGCATCATAGTCCTAGTAGTCAAGTACATATCCTAAGGGCTTTATCAACATGTGAGAGCAAGACAGTAACCCAATACAAGTCAACATGTTAAGACAAAGAGCTACCAGATAGCATACTATCATATCGAGCAAGAAAGTCCTCTCTATATATATCCAAGCATCCACTATAATATACATCATATGTACAACAATGGCTTCTAGGGCATATACATAACTAACAATCTCCCACTTGCACTAAGGACAGCTATTGTAGTATCTCATACCCAGCATCCCGAAGAGTCTCTCAAATTGTATCTGGGGAATGGCCTTCGTGAATGGATCCACGGTGTTATCCTTCGTGTCTACTCTCCTGACCTCGATCTCCCGGCGATCAACTATCTCCCGGATCAGGTGATATCGCCTCAGAATATGCCTGGATCGCTGATGGGATCTAGGTTCCTTGGCCAATACCACAGCTCCATTGTTATCACAATACAAAGGTATTGGATGCTTAATGGACGGAACCACTCCAAGTTCGGTAATGAACTTCTTCATCCAGACAGCCTCTTTGGCAGCATCGTTGGCAGCGATGTATTCAGCCTCTATCGTCGAGTCTGCCACGGTTTCCTGTTTGGAACTCTTCCAACACACCGCCCCTCCATTGAGGGTAAAGACAAATCTCGAGTGCGACTTAGAGTCATCCTTATCACTTTGGAAGCTCGAATCGGTAAAGGACTCTACCTGGAGTTCTCCGTTACCATACACCAAGAACATCTCATTAGTCCTTCTCAAGTACTTGAGAATGTTCTTCAAAGCTATCCAGTGACTCTTTCCTGGATCTGCTTGATACCTACTCACTACACTTAGTGAATATGCTACATCGGGTCTGGTATATAGTATCGCGTACATGATAGAGCCTACTGCCGAAGCAAAGGGTATCTCTTGCATGCGAGCTCTCTCTAAATCAGTTTTGGGAGACATCTCTTTGGAGAGAGTGAGTTTAGAGATCGTGGGTAAATTCCCATGCTTGGATTCTTCCATACTAAACCTCTTTAGTATGGTGTCAATATACCTGGATTGGGACAATCCCAGTATCTTTTTAGATCTATCTCTATAGATCTTTATCCCCAAAATACAGGAGGCATCACCTAGATTATTCATTGAGAATCTTTGTGATAAGAAGAGCCTGACCGAGTGCAGCATAGGAACATCATTTTCTATCAAGAGTATGTCATCCACGTACAATACGAGGAAGACAACCTTACCCTCTACCACCTTCTTGTAAATACAAGGTTCATCTATATTCTTGATGAAGTCAAACTCTTTGACTACAACATCAAAACAGATGTTCCAACTCCGCGATACCTGTTTTAACCCGTAGATGGATTTAAGCTGCTTGCACACCTTTCCGCTGCTCCCACTGTCTATGAAGCCCTCTGGCTGAGTTATGTACACGCACTCCTCTAAATCACCATTTAGAAAGGCGGTCTTAAAATCCATTTGCCAGATTTCGTAGTCATGGTATGAAGCAATGGCAAGTAAGATCCGGATGGACATAAATATAGCCACTGGAGAATAGGTTTCGTCATAATCCACACCTGGTCGTTGACGAAAACCCTTCGCAACAAGTCTAGCTTTGAAAGTCTCAACTTTTCCATCTACACCAAGTTTCTTTTTAAAGATCCATTTGCTCCCAATGGGTTTTACCCCTTCAGGAGCAACTTCCAAAGTCCATACTTTGTTGGTGTACATGGATTCCATCTCAGATCGTATTGCATCCAGCCATTTCATAGAGTCCCCACTCGTGATGGTCTGCTCGAAGCTAGTTGGGTCATCATCTTCCATGATGCAGTCCTCGCTCCCTTCATCAATGAGAAAACCGTAGTATCTCTCAGATGGATGAGGAACCCTACTAGATCGGCGGAGAGGCTGAGGTTCGTTGACAACTATCGAATCCTCTGGTTCCAATAAATCATCAGTTACAGTTTGTGCTGCTGGAACTTCTTCCAGCTCTACCTCTTCGCCACTAATTTATTTTGCAAGAAATTCCTTTTCTAAAAAGGTGGCATATTGAGAAACAAACGCCTTTTGCTCCTCAGCGTGGTAGAAAATATATCCTTGTGAATTTTTTGGATATCCCACAATCTTTCATAAAACTGATCGTGCCTCGAGTTTGTCCGGATTTTGCCTTTTGACATAGGCCGAACAACATCATATCTTAACTCGTTTAAAATATGGTCTCTTCCCACTCCATATCTCATGTGGTGTAGTAGGTACAGATTTAGATGGAACTTGATTCAATAGGTATGCTGCTGTCTCAAGCACATAACCCCAAAAGGAAATAGGTAACTCAGCAGTGCTCATCATAGAGCGCGCCATATCTAATAGGGTGCGATTCCTCCGTTCCGACATACCGTTGTGCTGTGGTGTATACGGAGGAGTAAGCTGAGAGAGAATCCCATTCTCTTTTAGATAGTCCAGGAACTCATTGCTCAAGTATTCTCCTCCTCGATCAGATCGAAGGATCTTAATACTTTTACCTGTTTGGTTCTCGACTTCGTGCTTATATTCTCTGAATTTCTCAAAAGCTTCAGACTTATGTTTCAATAGGAACACATGTCCGTATCTTGAGAGATCGTCAGTGAATGTAATGAAATATGAGGAACCATTCCTGGCATGTGTAGACATGGGACCACATACATCACTATGTATCAGTCCCAAGAGTTCCGTAACTCTTTCTCCGTGTCCACTAAACGGAGTTTTGGTCATCTTGACTTTAAGACATGACTGGAAAGTATCATAAGATGAAAATTCGAACGGATTCAAATATCCATCCTTATGTAATTTAGCTAGTCATGTCGCATTGATATGACCTAGTCTACAATACCATAAGAAGGATTCTTTCATTTCTGAACTCTTCCTCTTGTGTGTGTTTTGTACATTAAGAACCGTGGTTTGGTTTAGAACGTATATGCCATTATTTAACGAGCCTGATCCTATCAACTTTTGATTCAGGAAGATATTCATAACATTATCCTGTACTACACAATTATATCCTTCTTTACTAAATAAAGAAACCGATATAATGTTGCATATCATGTTCGGTATGTAATAGCATTCGTTCAGAATCAATGTATTACCACTTGGTAATACAAAGTGATATTCGCCAACTGGTTTGGCTGCAACATTTGTACCATTCCCTACTTTTATAGAATGATCACCCATTCCCAGTTCTCTACCTCTCTTTAGCCCATGCAACATATTACATATGTGGGATCCTGATCCGGTATCTAATACCCAGGACGCAGAGTGAACTGAGAAACAGTTCTCGATAACAAATACACCTGAAGAAGATGCATCATCATGCTTGTTCTTCGTTTGGGTGGCGTGGGAACCCGGATATTCCCCTATTTCCTGCTCAGTCTAACAATTATAAGAAAGAACGGAACCAACGTTCCCCTGCTCAGTATAAGAAGCGGTTTCGGTCAATACATCCATATTATTATCTTGATTAAGGCCTGACATGGTCGCTACCTGGAGAGAGTGATAGAAGAAAACACTTTAACATATGCTCTTGCAAGATTAGATTGGCTATTATCTAATCTAATCAGGATGGCTCCCACTATTTTTCATCAAATCTTCCTTCAAACACTAAAAGGTAAGACTAGCCGGGATTAATTACACCTTACAAGTTTGCCAATATTTCAGCCAGGTCAGTGTTGGTACTTTGAGGGAGGTTCCCCGTACTTTCGCACGGACCTAATTAAAATAAACCTCGTTTTCCCAGAGGCATAACCCCATTAACACCTTTCTAGACATCTACTTGATCGGCTAATTGTTATGTGTAAAACTCTCTCAGGAGTAACTCTTATTTGCAGTGGATATCGGGATCCAATTATCTCATAGAAGGTATGCAATCTCATTGCAAATTTCAACACTTGAAATTCCCGATAATACTTTTACCCCTAGTAACTTATGACCTTAACATAGTCAATAAATCATAAGCGCTAGCCAAGTTCAACCCGTCATTTCCCGATTGAATTAAACCCACCCGCACGGCCCTTAACATAGTTAACAAAGTCGTACGACTACCCTGATCCAATCACATCTCATGTTTTAGCAGATAAGCACCAATTAGCTACCGCACACTACACCTTAACATAGTCAACAAACGTAGCACGAATACTGAGTAGTACTTATCTGAAATGACGGAGGGTTACAACAGGTTTTTATGAAAACCTTTTGCGTAATGAACTTGATATCATTGTAGAAACAAGTGATTTTGAAAAGGAGTTTTTTTAGGCTTTTAGTAGTTTCGCTAAAGAGGCCACTCCCGGTGAAGGGATCTCGGCTCTTTCCTTATCGAATAAGGTACTGGATATTCTACAAGGAATACCGCTATGTATAGTAAGAACTATAGAAGCAATCAAAAACAAAATCGAGTGAGTTGTAGCATCTGCTAGTTTCGCTAAAGAGCTCACTCCTGATGAAGGGATCTCGGCTCTTTCCTTATCGAATAAGGTGCTGGATATTCTACAAGGAATACCGCTATGCAAAGCAAAAACTAGAGCTACCCTTTTTGAAAATTTGATTCTACAATATCTTATAGGTTTCTTTTCTTTTCATTAATCTCATTAATGAATTACCATCATTTATGCTTCCTAAGCATCACAGAAGAAACGAAAGCAATAATGTTTATATATCATATATATATAGTATAAGCATTCGTCTCACGCATATAAAATGATCACATCATAGAATATCAGCAGCAGAAAGATCACATATGAAATATTGGATATATTAGAAATTCCGTGTTTTATTTAAGCCAGTAAAAACGCGGATTCCACTGTCGTGATGAATAGCCAAACCCACATCCCTAGGCCCCTACGAGAGCGGCAAGCAACCCTACCAATTCTAGAGTTAGGAGACCCAGACTCGACTCCTCGAGTTGGTCTCCCACTGGACTCTAGAATCCGGTTACTTATGCTCCCCGCCTTGGGTCTATTCTAATGCGGAAAAGTAAATAATATACAACAATGGTGACATCATCCTCAACCCGGAAGTGCCCCAATAAAAGAATATTACATACAATAAATTTTACATGAATGAAAATAAAAACTCTCATCTTTCATAGAAACCCCCGGCTATTCTAATCACGACGATCCAATATAACATATCACAGCAACACATAACATCACATGTCATCAACGTAAGTAAATATGCGTATCCCATTTGTCATTGATGTATAACAACGAAATCGGTGATACACCACATATTACACTTACGGTCGTAGAAAAGAAAGTGAAAAACTACAATATTTTGAATCCACAATTAGCTTAGACATCATAAATCCGAAATATCACATATTACGGATTTCATGCCTAACTATATGAATTCCACATATTGTATCACAAACACAAATAGTTAGGAGAAGTTAGACAATTCGATCGATTCAATGAATTCCCAAAATTTTCCAGAGAGCTCAACACTTGAGCACTGTTAAAATTAACCAGAGACATACCACAGTTCCTACGGATCTACAGCTGAAGGCCCGACCCAAGCCTCTCAAGTGGCGCCGCGGATCCGTGGTCACTTAGACGAGTTAGGGTTTCGTTCTTCAGGTGTGTCCATAGAATTCCCTGCATGATTTTCTGAATATTTTTAACATGGGAAAATACAACTTTTGGAAAAACTTCCAGAAAGGGGGTCCAAATCGGGTTTTCGGAGTTCGATCGGAATTCTAATTTTGTCTAGACAATGCCTAATACTCTAGCTTGGCTCTGATACCACTGTAGGGTTAGCTTAGCACCTTAGCAAGGTTTTGGCAAGCATCAAACATACTATATTAAAAATTTTAGGGTGCTAAACAAACCAACCAAGTAATCGAATTAGAGAATTAAGGTTGACAAGTATGTAAACAACTTTACAACTAAATGATTAGGGATTACAACATTTGTAGTCCGCTCCTTCACTTCACAAGCTCCAAGTAGTGGTCCCTTCATTGCGATCAACGAACTCCCGAACTCTTGAAAGGCTCCACAAGATGTACGATGCATCCTTACTTGAAGTCTTCAAAGTCTGTGATGATCTACGTCGAGAAAACACGGACTCAAGCTCACTTTTCACTAATATGGAATTAGTGAAGCTAATAAACTAATCTATATGGCTAGTATAGAAGAGGATGATGAAGTAGGAATTTATCTCACTTTAGTATTTAATTTCTCACTATTTTTCTTCTTGATCTCAAAATCTAGAGAGCAAAAATGAGATGATGAAGAAAATGATGAATGAATGAGATAAGATTAGAAATGCAACCATGGGTTAGTATATGTCAAAACCTAACCCATGTAGAGAGTTAACCATGGTAATGTGTCATGGTTGGGTTAGAAAATATCTTAAGCAAAACAAAAAGGGTGGACTTTGTCAATGGTTATCAACAGGCTTCATGAAGCTTCCACCATGACTCATTTCCACAATTTTGAATTACTTAAGAATTTAAACCTAAACATTATATGTAGCATGGTATAATTCTCATACATCCTTATTGCATGTATAACCTAGCATGCCACAATATTATATATCACATATATAATATTTATGTAACAATAGAAAACAATACAATAAACATATATCACATATATGTTAAATGTATCATAAGTGAGAATAATAAATATTTATGTGAGCATAATATATATATATATATATATATATATATATATATATATATATATATATATATATATATATATATTATTTCATCGAATCAACACTTGATCTGATAACCCGGCTATATCACATATAACCGGCCGATATCATATATCGCGAGAATAGAATACGGCATCACATACGCGTATCAATCTCGTTCCCGCGCATATCGCATATATGCTCCTACTCCGTTTTTCCTGAGCCAGGAAACCTCTATGTAGGACTCTAAAGACTCGTCAATACGCCGGCAGTAGGTGATGATCACATCAAACACCAACAAGCCGCATGCGGTCAACTAAACGTAACGGCCACCCGGGTATTGAGCGATCAGAAGATCAACAAGCAAGTCTGCTCTAACTCCTATAAATCCAATCAGTAACACTACCGTACAGTCCGGTCTCATCGTCTGATATGTCGCATATCCAGTCTAGGGGTGGTAAACGCCAGACCGCAGTAACCGATAAGTCATGTCGATGTGAGGCTCATAACAGGTCGAGAAACTACTGATAACACTTACCAGTAGATCTCCATATTAGCCTTGGCCAGGGACTTCCAGTTATAACCAATCGAACACAGCGCAACATCAACCCCCAATACCGGGAGAGACGAAACCCCTCCTATCGCTCATTGCCTCCATGTGATTCGGGACTATACCCAAAAAGCCACCGTTTTGCACGTTCTCTTGAACGTGGTAAGATGGAAATCAAAGCACAATGGGAATCATACAAGACTCTATGACGATCTCGGGTTTACAGACTAATCTGTACCAGTGTCACCAGAGAACTGCTATCTGACGATAGGTATAATACCAATAAGGAGTTCTCGGCGGGTCTGTTCAGTGTACCCAGTCTTCACTGAGCACCCGTACACCATCTTTGATGTCAAACACCAATGGATGTGGGATCATCCATCGCCCATATGGGTCAAGATGCGTATACGCTAGTCTACTCTGGAGTATCGATACCCTGTCTCGATACACTCTCGATTAGGAACAATTATAGGATGTACTCACGGACTACCCTGGCCCCACTAGTATGATCTGCATCATAGTCCTAGTAGTCAAGTACATATCCTAAGGGCTTTATCAACATGTGAGAGCAAGATAGTAACCCAATACAAATCAACATGTTAAGACAAAGAGCAATCAGAAAGTATATTATCATATCGAGTAAGAAAATCCTCTCTATATATATCCAAGCATCCACTATAATATACATCATATGTATAACAATGGCTTCTAGGGCATATACATAACTAACAGGTATGACGACCATCGTGGTCACTTTTTGATGTAAATAGATGCTGCATGCGAGTACCATTATACCCTAGTGGCAAAACCTTTTAGCCATCGAGTGGACATCTCGGATTTGAAACCTAGTCTGAATCAGATTCCAACATTTTATTCCAAAAAAGAAAAGGACACTGTTACATTACCCCCTTGGGGATGCCAAATTTGGGGTACGGGCATACCCATACCCACAAAAAAAAATATTTAAAAAAAATAATCCGCATTGTGTGTATTATATCTAACCCGAGTCTCCTTTTTCCCTTCTTTTTTTCTTTTTTTTCTAGCTTAAACCCTTTTCCCTCTTCTTTTCTTTGTTTTTTTTTAAAGTAAACCCCCCCTCCCCCCGCATTTGCCATTTTCAGCGATCACAATCGATGATTCTAGTATGTATACCAAAACGAAGAAAAGAAAAGGTTTATTTTACTTGTAGCCTCTCTAAAACATAGCAAATTCCTTTCTGTCCCAAAAAACTTGATATTTACTTTTTACCTCCAAAAAACTAAGAAATTACATCATTTTATCTCCCTTTACGATTTCCATCAACTTTTAACGGTATAACTTTTTCTTTAAAATACCGCAGCATCTTCTTATTTGGAAATACGGAATTTCTTTCCCAAATTGAAATTAAGATTTAACGTTCTGCTGCATCTTTCTCAAAATCGGCCATGAAATCAGGAGCATTTTCAATATCCTTCTCTAACTACGAAGAAATTGAATACTTTTGCAGTCTTACTTGTTGGTCTTCGGGTAAATGACAAATCTAAAATCTATGGAGAAAATTTAAAATTAAAGTTAGCGGGGTTTTTTCTGACGGAAATCTTATAGAGGATAAAATGATGTATCTTATTAGTTTTGAGGGTAAACAGTAAATACCAAGTTTTGAAGGTTCGGAAAGGAATTTGCTATGTTCTGACGGCTGCAGTTAAAATAACCCAAAGAAAAGAAGCGGTAGAAATCATTTACATCCGATACAGATGTGGGCCCATATTCATAGTTTATTCATACTTTTCACATTGTTTACACATTAAGGCATGTGCTTGTCTTATATGCAAATTTTAAAATAATTGTTCCTCAACTACAAATTTTTTTATCACTCATAGCCCAGTCTCCAAAAAATGGGAGAAAAGTTTCTGAAGAGAAGCAGAATTTTTGTAGTTTGTTCTCTGCACTCATCTTTGCTTCATGTTTCTTTCTTGGGACCAACTTCAAACCCATAGTCATAAATTCGTCGTTCGGGAATAATTCGGCGAGGTCGAAAATTCGGATTCGGAGAACTATTCGGAAAAAATCGGCAGGTATTCAGGAAAGATTCGGTAAGTGTTCGGGAAATGTTCGGGAAAGATTTCGAGCAATAAATTAATATATGAGACGCTAGGTTTTGATTTTGTGAATTATTTGCTGTTTTTTTGAATTATTCGTTGTTTTTCACATAATTCGGGAATAATTCGCGAATTATTCGACCAGTTCGGCAATGGCGATTAATTCGGAGATTAATTCGTCTGATCGAAAATTCGCGAATTATTCACGAATTCGGCGAATAATTCACGAATTATGTGACTATGCTTCAACCAAGCAGTGGATGAAATATTTTTTAAATATACATTTTGAGCCCTTGAATATACTACAATTTTTGGCAAACTTGAAGCATGGGACTTAATGTAAATAAACAATTATTTATTGAAGTTTAGTGATTCGGAATATGTAATTTTTTTTAGCAAGTAGCAACTAAACTGTAAGAATTCACAAATTACAGCTTTTACATGTTGTTTACTACATTCAATATTTGGGATTTATAGTAGTACTCTTCTCCTCTGTAGAGCATTTGGAGGAGCATGAAGAAAACAGTTAAAAAAATTATCTTTTATCAATTTTGATATCTATGCATGGTTAGTAAAACATATATATGTACAATGTATATCAAAGCTTGATTTAATGGTAAAAAAGTTTTATAATCGGTAAGGGGTTAGATATGACAGCATCCGACGCACGAGCAAAATCATATTAACTATTATAACTAGAAGAAGAGGGGGATCATGTGGCTCTCTCATGATTAATTGAAATAAAATATTCTGGAAATTAATAAAAATCATGCAAAACACCGTGGATATATGTTAGCATTATAAACACAATAAATTTGAAAAGATTCTAAAAAGCTTTTAGTTAAAATTAGGATAAATAGCAGAAAATCACCTTAATTTTTACATCAATAGCAGAAAATATCCCTTACTTTCTGAAACGAGCACTTTGCCTCATCAATTTTAATTGATTCCCAAAATGCCCATTATTTAAATTTATAATTAAAATATTTATGTGAACTTTTTTTATACCTTCTAACATTCTATGGTTATTTGATGATGTACCCCATTAATCTTCTATATTTCTTACAACCCAAACACCTTTAGAATGTTATGAGTATTTTTTGTTATTGAAGAACTCTATAAAATTCTTTATTTTTATGCACACGCATGCTTCACACGTGCAAAAATACTAGTGGTCATATATAACTATTGCTATGCCGGTGTTATATATATATATATATATATATATATATATATATATATATATATATATATATCACGGATGGAACAATAGTTATAGTACTGCCAAAATAAAAGGGTAAATTTCATTAATCTATTCTGAACTTTCATTGATTTCCAGTAAACTACCCTTAACTTGTTTTATAACTCGTAACAATCCTGAACTTTCTAAAATGGTACTAGTTCTAACTGCACATTGTTGATTATACCCTTTCATGATAAAAATGCAATAAACTTTGAAAACCTACAAATTCGGGAAAAGAACAAAAGGTCAAATAACCCATCAGATCACATAACATGAGATAAAACAACTCTAAAATTCCGTTTAGAATCATGAAATAATTTTAGTTATGTTTTGTACGTATATATCTTCATCGGAGAATTAATTGCGGGGAGTTTTCTGAAAAATACATGGAAAGGTTTATGATGGTTATGAATGAGATAACAAGTTAAAGAATAATTTAGTGGAAAAAACAAAAAGTCAGGATATATAGCTAGTGAATTTATTTTTTCCCCCAAAAATTTGCATTTCGAGTCCAAAAGGAAAAAGGGGGGAAAAAAGGTCAAGTGGTCCGAGAGGGCAAGTAAGAAGAAATAAAATCTAGGGACCAATCATGCCACATTTAAAATTCTTTTTTAAATTTCATTTGTTAAATTGTTTATTGGTGTATAATTATTTTAAGGATGAATGTTTGGAGTTATGTTGGGTTGTGTCACAAGATTTTTCATTATTGATGTTAGCAGGTTTCATACTCACATGCCTCTGAGTTCTGGAGATTTTCTGTCTGATTCCCTCAACTATTTAATGTGCGACTCTCTTTTTCTAAGTTTAATATACAAGGGCCCATGATTACATTAAAACTATTTATGTAAGTAATTTGTCAGCTTTTTTTACGTGAATGCTAGATAATAAATTGGCTCCTTTAGATTCCAATCTTAGTTATTAGCCAAAACCTTTTTTAACTGGTAATAAACAAATTATGTCTGCAAATTATTAAATTTGTGTGCTAGCAAAGTAAATGAATATATATATAGAAAATAATAGTAAATACAGATTATAACTGAAGTTCTTGGAAAAATTTACCAAAATCTTACATCGATCGAGTGAAAATTTGGTTCCCAACATATCATATACAGATATTATGATACAATCAATCATGAGAGCTTATGCCTAATGTTGTTAATGAGCTAAAAGTCCTACATCATTTCAAAGCTGAATAGCAAACTCCATATTTAAGAAGTTTGCATTATAATTAATGCCACATGTTCTATTTGCAAGAAAAAAAATGAGAATAATAGAGGAAAGGGGCCATAGGGAATTTTCTTCTATGGCGTCGAAAAAAAAGCCTTCCATCGTGTATTCCGACGATCGGAATCCATCATCTTCATCGTTATCATCGAAGATGTGGTTACGCCAAATTTCATGTGATTCTACAACCTTTTCACTGTTGATTTAGCAATGTAAAAAGTTCTATTGTTGGTAAACCGTTAATTTTGAACCCACTAATTCAACGGTGAAAAGGTTGTAAAATCACATGAATTTGGCGTACCCACATATTCGATGATAACAATGAAGATGATGGATTCCGATCGTCGGAATACACGATGGAGGGCGTATTTTTCTGACGCCATAGGAGGTCCTCCTATGGCTATGGCGTCTTTTCTCCATTATTCTCGGAAAAAAATATACATAAAATGACTTGCATAACGAAATCTCTACAAACTTATTGTTTGGAATATGGGCCAAAAGTAGACAAATGATATACCTTAGGCCTTTGGGCTTTAGTCTTTAATGGGCTTTTCTATTCTAGCATAATATATTTTCCATTTCCTTTTCCTTTTGTTTTCATTAACATTTTAACCATATGGAATGCTCCGTTTCGCTTTTGTCTATATTTTGTGTCTTAGAATTAAATACAATTTCATATAACAAATACGTTAACTTTTCCTCTTCTTTTAGGCCTCTTCATAGTCTACGAGAATTTTGAGGATGCCTTGTATTTTGAAAACTAACAAGCCCTCTTTTGTCATAGTTTTCCGGATCAGAAATTTGGTGCTTATCTGGAGAGGCTCGACGTCAGGTCGATAGACGGTCGTGAAATTTTTTCAGATCTTTACTGAAGGCTTGCTACATAACCGACTCCATTTTGATGGGAAAATGCTCAAATGATGATGATAACAATTCAAGCAACCAGAAAATTCAAAGCTCAAGCGGATTCCGCAATCCAGCTAGTGAATTCAGATCAAATTGGGACTTCTTAGTTTGATCCATGGCATGCAAGAGAGAAATGATGATTAGAAATGATGAGCTTCATCTTTTATAACCATCTGATGCCCACGAAGACATATGTATGATTAAACTCGCATGATGACCGAAGTTTTAATAGGACGGATCGTGCTTTATTGTCAAATCAGACTTGTTTTTTGCACATGTGATGCATATGAAGAAATTTAATATGCTTACTGCAGTTTACTGCAGTGACAGATCCACATACATCGGGACACCTTCGCTTATTATGATGTCGCATAAGTAAACCCTATTGTGCTTCTAACTTAAGTCACTCATATTATGCTTATTCCTCTATAAATTCTGGGGCAATGTGATCATATTAAACAAAATCCTTTGCTCCTTTCTGTCAAAGCTACTTCTATTTTTCTCTGATGCTTTTCTCTCTTTCTTGAAATTTCATGGTGTTTCTTATTGCAATTTTCTATCATACTTGTCTACTGCTATTTAATGGAATTAATGAATTGAATTGTGTCGTAGCTAGAAAAAAAAATTGAAGGAAAAAAGCAGCCTCAATAAAATAAATTACAAAAATAAAATATTTACAAGACAAAATATGTGTGCATCGAGATAAACCATAAGTGTCTGAACTAAAATCTTATGATTTTATTTATGGAAGAACAACATATTCATTATTTTTCACATAAATGCAAACATAAGATATAAGTTCTACATCACACAATAAGAAAGTTTTCGATATATCATATAGAAATTACAAACGCCAATCACTATCCACTTTTGGCAGTCAGCTACTACAATCACTACTGATATGTGGTCTACTCAAGGGCAGGGAGAGATTGTGAATCCACTATGCGTGGGTTCAATTTCCATCGTCCATCAACTGCTCTCTCGTGAAAGCCCATATCATTCAAATTCCGAATCCTAATCTATGGTAGAATATATTGGATAATTTAGGTTTTTTTTTTGAAGTAAAAAGCCAGCCAAGATGTCCTATGCAATAAAATAAATTGAAATAAAGTAAAATAATTACAAGACAAAGCAATCGAGATAAATGATTAATGAAATGCAACCATTAAATATAAATCCTACATCTCGCAATAAAAATTCTTGATGCACAAAATTAGAAAAAAATACAATGAAAAAGAAAAATGGGCTGCTGTAATTTATTTGAAGAAATATATTTGTTAATTTTATGGAAAGTTAGATATAGGGATTTGAACTTTTCATGTTTTCTCAGATTTAGTTTAAACTTTAAAGATTGAAAAATGTTAATATGATTGCTTGGTAATATACATCAAAAGAAGTATTTGATACAGTCGACAATAAAAGTATCATGCAATGCTGTTAAAATATGAAGCATCAAACATTACTGTAGACAACAATATTTTTATCCATGATATATGTAATTACAAAAATTTTATCGTCCACTCTAAAATTTGTATCATGAGTTGCTTATATGGTCTTCAATTGGTGTATATTTAATGAATCTTGGAATTTTTTTGTGCCCTGGTGACCAAAATACCGAATCAGCTATTGATTCTCTCTTTCTCTCGAGATGAATTTCTGAAAAGTTGATGAAACGAGTAACATAAAATAAAAGAATTTACCTGAGGAATTTTCTCATCTTTCTATATTCTTTTTATTTTAAAAAACAGTCCATTTATGATCTACACCGTTCGACTTTGTATTATAAAAGAAAAGATAATATGCATCATATTAAATGAAAGGTTTCTGATGAAGGCGTGAATCTCCTTCAGATGTTACCTTCCATTGATCTGCTGATAGCGGCGATGGGTGGCTGAGATTGGATCTGGAAGCTGTCGCTCCTGAAGCGTGTGGATCTCAATGGATTTGAGGTTGTGGTTGCCGAGCTACCTCCAAGGAAGTCCCGGGGTGGTTGTACCACCGAGGACCCTCCGACGGTCAAGTTAGACTAGAGATCCGAGCAGAGTAACGGCTTAATGGAGTCAAAATGGCTTACTTGAACCGTCTGAAGAAGAGGTTTATATAGCGGTGGCAGCAGACGAGGCAGGCGCGAGAACCACGCCGGCCGTTACGCTCCCGACGTCACGCTCGCGTGATGAGCGTGACCTCCTATTAACGGCGAGACAGGCTCGTTAATGGGGGATTGTGGTGGCGTGGAACGTGGGATGTGGCCGGCGGAGATCTCGCGCATGGCGAGATTCGCGGGATGGCGGTTACGCCTGCAAGTGGTGCTGTTGGTCGGTCGATGAGACCGAGGAAGATGACCTCGGTGGGAGAGCTCGCGGGGGAGCGGGAGAGCCGAGCTATCTTGGTTCCGCTCGAGCCCGGAGGCGAGCTGAGAGGGCCAAGGAGACTCGGGCCTGTGATAGCTCGGAGACGAGCTGTGGGGCCAAGGAGGCCAATTGTGCTGGGGGGGCTCGGAGGTGAGCCAGCGTTTGCTCGGAGGACGGGCACAGGAGTGGTCTGGTCGGCCACTGTAGGTCCTTTCTTGTGAGCCCCGTGACACGTCATCTGCCACGTGTCCTGATCTGAGAGACCACCAATATCGAGCATCTTCACTAGCCCCCCACTCTCGTCCCGACCAGTTGACGGGTCGGGCCGAGAGTGGTGGTTTGCCGGGTCATCCGAGGAGAGCTCATTTCCGAAGATATCGTCGGGCGTGTCTCTGGGCAATTGGTTGTCGTTTCTGGATGATATCAGCGGATCAGGGAGAGATCTCCATATTAAAGAGGGCGCGCTGGATTGTGTGCCCTTTTCTAAAGCGACGGGCCACGTGTTGGGTGCCGGTTGGATGATGTGACGAGCCGCAGGCTTCTGGAGTCCGATGGGATGCTGCCAATGCGCTTGCGACAGGTGGAGTGATCGTGGCCGTTGAGTGTACTGAATTGTTTTGGCGGGAGTCGACCGTCACCGCTAGATGAGGACGCCGGCTGTATAAATCGAGGGGGGCCCTAATTCGGGGTCTCTCTCTTCCCACTTTCCTCATTCTGAGTCTTGTTAGCTCGGCGCTCTCCCCTTTAGGTCGGATCTCAGCGTTTTTCTCTTCTCGATGTCTTCTTCCCATCAGGTTAGATATCTTGTTTTGAAGAGTTTGTAGATGTCGTAGGGGTAGATACTAGGGATTCTTCCCCCGGGTTGGAGCCCCTTCGGGAAGTTGGGGTCAAATCCTTTTCCCGGGGTCGCGTGTCTGGGGCGGTTCCTAGAGCGGTGGCGGCAGACGCCCCTGGTGCGTCGTCCTCAGTAAGTTATGAGGACGAGCTTGTCACCGCTCGGGCTCGTTTCCATATTCCCTCCGGCTACACGCTACGATTGGCCGAGGAAGGAGAGAGGGCAGATCAGGTGAGAAGTAGAGAGATCGCCCTGTACCTGGAAGCCCTTTGGGCCGGAATGCGCCTGCCTTTCTCTCCCGAGGTTGTAGCTGTGTTAAATTACTTTGGGTTAGCCCCGGGCCAGTTGGTGCCGAACTCCTGGAGGATTCTCCTTTGGTTCCTGGTCCGGTTGAAGTTGTAGGCGATCCTCTTTAGTCTGTCCATCCTTGCCTCCTCCTTTATTTACAGAAGTCATCCCGGAACTCGTGCGGGCGACCCGAAGTGGGTTTACCTCTCCTTTAGGAAACAACGGGAGAGTATAGCCGGGTCAGGAGTTGTCATCCTGCCTTCTTCCATCCATGATTGGAAGAAGAAGTTTTTCTTCGTCAGGCCGCCAGAGGGTGAGGACTGGCCCGTACCTGTCCAGTGGTCTAGGGATAGGTGCTGGCAGGGAAATCCATCCAATGACCCCGACGCGGCGAGAGTGGCGGCGTGGGAGCCTATTCCTCGGGCTGATGTGCTGCTTTCTGAGCGGGCCCTCAGTTGGGCCGGGCTCAGCCCCGCCCAATTCGTCGGTAAGTTAGGAGCCTGTATTTGTTTTTACTTTGTTTGTGTCGCTGACTTCATTATATCTTGTCTTGTGCAGAAACCATAGACGTGGGCCTCCTCTGAGCAGCCATGTGCAAGCTGAAGAAGGGGTCGAAGGCTGGAGGGGCCAGCTCTTCCCGTCAGACGCCGGTTCCAGCTTCCCCAACGGCTGTCCCGCCCCAGCGCTCGAGTGCGGATCGTGCCCCGGGCCCCATCTAGGTGCCGAGCAGAAAAAGGGGTCGGGGAGAGGACGCCCGAGCTTCGGAGGTGGAGATGAGCTCTCCGCCGACGTCTCTCAAGAGGTTCCCCCGAGTAGTTCCGCGGACCCCGGCCTCTCCGATATTGGTGGACGAGGGGGAGTTCCGCTTTGAGGTGCCCTCGGGGCTTTCCGTCACTGACAGCTTGCTGCACGACATAGAGAGGTCGGCCGGGGGCCGGGTCCCTGAGGGGACGCTGAAGGCGCAAATGGCGTCCATCGCCCAAGAGGCCCTGCAGGTTAGCGCCCGTATATCGTCTCATTGCTTGGGAGATTTGGTGCCCTTTTTTTTCTTTCTTACCCCCCCGATTTCTTCAGGTCCTCCAGCACGTCGCTATCGTCGCCCGGATGGAGGAGGAGGAGATAGCCCCGACAATGCGAGCCGCGGGCGAGCTCTCCTTGTTGGGGGAGAGCTCGAAGCAGGAGCTGGAGGCGGCAATGGCGAGGGTCACCGCCCTTGAGGGCGAGATGGCTGCCGCGAAGCAGGAGGCGGCGGCCGCTGTTAGTTATATGTATGCCCTAGAGGCCATTACTGTACATTGGATGTATATTGTAGTGGATGCTGGGACATATATAGGGAAGACTTTCTTGCTCGACATGATAGTATGCTATCTGGTTACTCTTTACCTTAACGTGTATACTGATTGTCTCTCTGTTACATGTTGGTAAAGCCCTTAGGATGTGTACTTGACTACCTGGATTATGATGCGGATCATACTAGTGGGGACATGGTAGTCTATAAGTACATCCTTCAAAGTCCCTAGTCGTGGGTGTATCGAGACGGGGCATCGATATACCAGAGTAGACTAGCGTGTACCTTCTCGACCCATACAGATGGGCGATGGATGATCCCATATCCATTGGTGTTTGACATCAGAGATGATATACGGGTGCTCAGTAGAGACTGGGTACACTGGACGGACTCGCCGAGAACTCCCAGATGGTATTATACCTCACATCAGATGGCAGTTCTCTGGTGACACTGGTACAGAGTAGTCTGTTGACCCGAGATCGTCATAGAGTCTTGTGTGGTTCCCACTGTGCTTTGATTTCCATCTTACCACGTCCAAGAGGGCGTGCAAAACGGTGGTTTCTGGGTACAGTCCCGAGTCACATGGAGGCAATGAGCGATAGGAGGGGATTCGTCTCTCCCGGTATAGGGAGTTGATGTTGCGCTGTGTTCGATTGGCTATAACAGGAAATCCCTGGCCAGGGTTGCTGAGATTTACTGGTAAGTGTTACCAGTAGTTTCTCGAACAGTTATAGACCTCATATCGACACGACTTATCAAGCTATTGGGGTCTGACGTTTACCACCCCTAGGCGAGATATGCGACATATCAGACGATCAGATCGGACTGTACGGTAGTGTTACTGGTTGGATTCACTGGAGTGTGAGCGGGCTTGCTCGTCGATCTTCTGATCCCTCAATACCCGGGTGGCCGTTACGTTTAGCAGACCGCTTGCGGCTTGTGGGTGCTTGATATGATCATCACCTGCTGCCGGCGTATTGACGAGTCTTTAGAGTCCTACACAGAGGTTTCCTGGCTCAAGCGAAACGAAATAGGAGCGCATATGAGATATGTGCGGGACCGAGAATAATACGTGTATGTGATACCGTATTTCATTCTCGCGATGAATGTGTCGAATGTTTATATGCGATATAACCTAGTTATCGAATCGAGGGTTGATTCGATAAGCCGATACATTGGATACTAGTCGGTTATATGCGATATGACCGGATCGTTAAATCAAGTGTTGATTTAATGATTTAATGTATAATTATATATATATTTGATATATTACTTTGCGTTAACTAGTATCGGTTCACTTAAGATGGATTTTCTCACTCGGATGTGCGCATTGTATATGCGATATACTTTTGTGCACTTGATTGTATCATGTTTGATGATACATGTTATGCTAGGGTTTTTGTGTAAAGATCAAACCATGGTTACATGATTATGGTTAGGGTTTTGTTTTATTCACTTATTTATTTATCCATTTCATTTTGGAAAATAAATAAGAAGAGAAAAGAATGGTGGCTTTATTTGTTGTTTAGTTGAAGCTTCATGAAGCTTTTGACTTTGTCCACCATTCTTATCTCATCCTTAACCCTAACCATTCCTTTAAACCTTGGTTAATTCTCTACACATAACCATAGTTAGAATTATGATAAGGATTGTTTTTCTATTCTTTTTAATTAACTTATCATAATATCTTCTTCTTCTTCTTCATCTTCTTCCATGAAGAAAACCTTTCTTCATCAATGGTGATTGATGAAATAAAGTGAGAAATCCAATTCTAAAGTCTACCCACTTCCTATTTTTTCATCCTCTACCTCTTGCCAAGTAGTAGAGTGTGTTCTCTTCACAAGTTTTTGGACTTGGTGAAGTTGGAGCTTGATCTAGTGATGCTTCGACGTAGATCATCTTCGGCACGTCGTCGATGACCTAGCCCGCTTCTTCTCCGATGAAGCCGACGCAAGAGCCCGGATTTCGATTTGGACAGCGAGGATACTTCGTTGCGGAGCCGTGGAGGTGGAGAACCGGATCTACAAAGGTTGTATTTCCGTTCACTTAGTTAAGTGTTAACTAGTTTTGTTTCGCCTAGTTTTCTAGCCAACGATCCGTAGTCGGGTCTCTCGGCACCTAGATTTTTTTGAAATTGGCATGGTTGATGCCTTGTGAGCCCTCATTAGGGTGCCTAGGAACCCTACAGTGGTATCAGAGCCTAGCTAGAGCCTTTGGCGAAGTCTAGACGAAGTTTGGAATCCGAACGAACCCGAAACCCGATCACAAAATGGCTCTCTGGACTTTTTCTAAAAACAGGGATTTTTCAGTATTAAAAATATGTAGAAATATCAGCAGGAATATCTAAGAGTTACTGTAAATTTCAATGCCCTAATTCCATTAAAGCGCCGCGCTTCCGCGGCACGAGCATGGCTCGTGCGGCGGAACTGCGGCCTGTTTGTCGTGTTGTGAGGTGATGTTTGCACAGTAACTCCTATTTAACAGTGCTGGTTTTCCTGGGTATTTTTAATATTTTTTCAAGAGTTGAATTTTTCTGGGTTATTTTGGGGATTCGAATGTTCGATCGGATTATCAAATTTTGTCTGTGTGGCTTTCCGGATAAATTTTTAGAATATGTTAAAAAGTTCGACCGGATATAAATACCCAATTTTTCCCCTGTCGGGAAATTTCCAAGTGTTGGATTTTTCCGTAGTTTAACGACGTTCTAAGTAGTGCAAGTAACTCGATGGACCCTCTAGAAGACAACAAACCTTAACTCGATTATGTGACCGTCTTGAACTGCCCTTTGAACCTTCGGGTTTGGGGCAGTACGGCGTGCCACATGTGAGGCGTTGGCTTGACCCTTCTACGGCTGGACCGTTGGTACTGAGGCACGAACCGAATGTTGTTAGACTTATTTCATGTGTTGAGCTGTATCGGGAAAACTTGGGTGTTTGACTGTTCGATTGAAAAGTTTAACATTTTCTGTTTATCTGGAATGGAATACAATAATTGGAATTCACAAGAAGTTATGAGATAACTGAATGAATGTTATAAACATAGCACTTTAGTCTCACTTGATCGGTTGCTACGGAATTTTGATGCGATCAAAAGTCCGTCGCAATCACGTAGCGTACGCGGATACTCGCCGGGTAAACTTAATAGACAGCTACACTCCATAGCCCCGACCAAGTGACTGTAGGAGAACCCCGTCGCCGAAAGCATCCGTTCGGGTGCTCGCGGTAGCGGTGTTCCGCCTTGGTGCACTTCGTCGACGGTATCAGGGGGTGCGGCCGTCTACTGAAGTTTGTGACGAGCATTCGATCAGGATGTCGGGAATCTTGTTGAATTGCCCGACTTTATATTGAAAAGTGTTTTCGATTTTGAGACTAAAATGCGGGGTTTATAATTGTTAGGCATACGATGTCTAAGTAATTCATTTGGTCAGGCATGCGATGTCTGAGGTGGTTGCGGATTCCAACTGTTGTAGTTTTACACTTTCTTTTCTGTGACCGTAAGTGTAATATGTGATATCGCCGGTTTCGTTGCTATATGTCAACGACAATTGGGATGGACATATTTACTTACGATGATGACATGTGATGTTATGTGTTGCTGGATATGTTATATTGGATCGTCGTGTTTGAATAGCCGGGGTTTTTTTTATGTGAGATGAGTGTTTTTCATTTTCATTCATGTAAAAACTTGTATGTAATATTCTTTTATTGGGGCACTTCCAGGTTGCGGAAGTTGTTACCGTTTGTATATTATTTACTTTTCCGCACTAGGATAGACCCAAGGAGGGGAGCACAAGTAACCGGGTTCTGGAGTCCAGTGGGAGACCAACTCGAGGAGTCGAGTCCGGGTCTCCTAACTCTAGAATTGGTAGGGTTGCTTGCCGCTCTCGTAGGGGTCTAGGGGTGTGGGTTTGGCTATTCATCACGACCGTGGAATCCGTGTTTTATACTGGCTCGTATTGAAAACACGGACGTCCTAGTATATCCAATATTTCATATGATTCTTCTGCTGCGATATCTGTGATGTGATCATGTGATGTTCTGTGATAGATACAGTATATAGTATATATGATATATTATATAGGCGTTACTTATGTTTTACACCCGCGCTAGCCCTGCCCTGCTCTGCCGTTATTTACCTAACCTAACGGTGCACGAGGGGACATCGAAGCGAATGCGGATGGCATAAGTGTACGTCGTATTTATCTGTGATGTTTAGGTATTTAAATGATGGGACTTCATTAATGTGATTAATGAAAGTAAAAGAAACCTAAGATGTTGTAGAATCGAATTTCAAAATAAAACAGGTAGCTACAGTTCTTGCTTTGCACAGAGGTATATATGATATATCCTGCACCTTATTCGATGAGGAAAGGACCGAGATCCCTTCACCGGGAGTGACTCCTTTAGCAATAACTGGCAGATGCTACACACTCGGTTTGTCTTTTGATTGCTTTTAAGAGTTTTTGCTTTGCACAGTGATATATATGATATATCCCGCACCTCATTCGACGAGGAAAGGACCGACGATCCCTTCACCGGGAGTGACTCCTTTAGCAAAACTGGAAAAGCCTCAAAAGCACTCCATTTCAAAATCATTTGATTCTACAACGATATCAAGTTCATTACGCAATAGGTTTTCAGAAAAACCTGTCGTAGCCCTCCGTCATTTCAGATAAGTACTAGTTGGTATTCGTGCTACGTTTGTTGACTATGTTAAGGCGTAGTGTGCGGTAGCTAATTAGTGCTTGTCTGCATAAGCATATGATGTGATTGGATTAGGGTAGTCGTGCGACTTTATTGACATGTTAAGGGTCGTGCGGGTGGGTTTAATTCAATCGGGAAATGACGGGTTGAACTTGACTAGCACTTATGATTTGTTGACTATGTTAAGGTCATATAGCTGCTAGGGGCAAAATATTATCGGAAATTTCAAGTGTTGAAATTTGCAATGAGATTGCATACCTTCTATGAGATAGTTGGATCCCGATACCCACTGCGAGTAAGAGTTACTCCTGGGAGAGTTTTACACATTACAATTAGCCGATCAAGTAGGTGTCTAGAAAGGTGTCAACGGGGTTACGCCTCTGGGAAAACGAGGTTTACATTAATTAGGTTCGTGCGAAAGCACGGGGGACCTCCCTCAAAGTACCGACACTGGCCTGGCTGAAAGATTGGCGAACTTGTAGTGTGTAATTAATCCCGGCTAGTCTTTCCTTTTAGGGTTTGAAGGAAGATTTGATAAAAAGCAGTGGGAGCCATCCTGATTAGATAAAATAATAACCAATCTATTCTTGCAAGAGCGCACGCTGAGTGTTTTCTTCTCTCTCTCTCCAGGTAGCGACCATATCACGCCTTAATCAAGATAATAATACGGATATTTGACCGAACCCGCTTGTTATACTGAGCTGGGGAACGTTGGTCCCGCTCTAACTTATAATTGTTATAAGACAGAGCAGGAAATTCGGGATTACCAGAATTCCCGTGCCGCCCAAATGAAGAGAGTGCATGCTGATGCATCATCTTCGGGTGTGTTCATTATACAGAACTATTTTTCAGTATCCTCCGCATCCTGGTATATGATACCGGATCAGGATCCCAGATATGTAATCTGTTACATAGGGCTACAAAAGGGTAGAAAAACTGAGAACGGGTGATAAGTTTCATGAGACAGAAAACGGGGCAAGAGTTGCAGCCAAGTCTGTTGGTCACTGTCACCCTGTATTACCAATACATTGATTCTGAACGAATGTTATTAGATACCGAACCTGATATACAAAATCATATCTGTCTCTTTGTTAGTAAAGAAACGATAAAATTTTGTATTGTTGGATAATGTTTTGAACATTTTCTATATCAAAAGTTGATCGGATCAGGCACGTTATCTAAAAGCGTTGATGTTCTAAATCAAACTACAGTTCTTTAGTATACAGAACACACACAAGAGGAAGAGTTCAGAAATGAACGAATCCTTCTTGAGGTATTGTAGACTAGGTCAAATCAATGCGACCCGACTGGCTGAGTTACATATAGATGCATATTTAAATCAGTTTGAATTTACATCTTGTGAAACTCGCCAGTCATGTCACAAAGATAAGATGACCACGGCTCTGTTTATTGGAAACAGAGAAAGAGTTAGTGAACTCTTGGGATGATACATGTTGATGTATGTAGGTCCCCTGTCTACATATGCCAGGACTGTTTCTTTTACTTCATTACATTTTCTGATGATCTCTCAAAATTCAGACATACGTTCCTGTTGAAACATAAGTCCGAACCTTTTGATATATTCACAGAATATAAGTTAGAAGTAGAGAACCACAATACGGGTATAAGTATTATGTCCTATGATGAGATCAAGGAGGAGAATACTTGAGCACGGAAATACTGGACTATTCTAAAGGAGAATGAGATTCTCTCTCAGCATTACTCCTCTGTATACACTATAGCACGATGGTATATCAGGGCGGAGCAATCACACCCTATATGATAAGGTGTGCTCTATGATGAGTACTACTGAGTTACCTATTTCCTTATGGGAGTTATGCACTTGAGAAGCTGCATACCTATTGAATAGGGTTCAAATCAAATCAGTTGCCTACCACTTCTAAATGATATGATAAGGGAAGAGCCCATCTCTCAAGTTAGTTGAGATTTGGGGTTGTCCAGCCTATGTCTGAAAAGCAAAATCCGGACAAGCTCGAGGCAAGGGCAGTTATGTAGAACTGGAAATGTTCCAGCTATACAGACTGCAAACCAAAGGATTCAGTAGATTCCAACGAACCTCAGCCTCTCCGCCGATCTAGTAGGGTTCCTCACCCACCTGAGAGATACTTCTGTTTCTCTATGACAGTGGGAGCGAGGATTGCATCATGAGATGATGACCCAACTAGCTTCGAGCAGGCCATCGAGAGTAAGACTCTGTAAGAATGGCTGGATGCTTAGTAATCTGAGATGGAATCCATGTACACCAACAAAGTATGGACTTTGGTTGCTATATCTGAAGGGTTAAATCTCCATCGGGAGCAAGTATATCTTGAGAAGATTACTTGGTATAGATGGAAAAGTTGAGACTTTCAAAACTAGACTTGTTAAAGGTTTTCGTCATCGACCAGGCGTGGATAATGATGAAACCTTTTCAAGTAGCTATGCTTAAGTCCATCCAGATCCTACTTGTCACGGCTACATACCATGACTACGATATCTGGTGGTTGGGTGTCATGACTGCTTTTCTAAATGATGTTTTAGAAGAGTGCGTCTATAAGTACACAGCCAGAGGGCTTCGTAGACAGTGGGAGCAGCGGAAACGTGTGCAAGATGCTTTATAGGATAGAGCAGGCATCGCGGAGTTGGAACGTCTGTTTTGATGAAGTGGTCAAAGAGTTTGACATCATCAAAATGGTAGATGAACCTTGTATAAACAAAAAGGTAGTAGGGAGTATGGTGACGATCCTCGTAGAGTACGTGGATGACATACTCTTGATAGGGAAGTAGTTTCCTATGCTACGCTCGATCAATCTCCGATTATCACAAAGATTCTCCATATAGGATCAAAGTGATACCTCCTAAATCCTGGATTTTGGATCTATGAGATAGATTTAATTGGATGTTAGGATTCTCACTAGTTGTAGTGAGATGGTATCAATCGATCCTGGGGAGAATCACTGGAAGTGTTCCAGGGTGATAAAGACGACTGAATGTCAGTCGCAGGAATTGTCTTTACCCTCAATCGAGGGACGGTATGTTGGAAGAGTTCCAAGCTAGATACCGTGACATACTAGACGATAAAGGCAGGATACATCGCTACTTAAGATACTACCAAAGAGGCTGTTTGGATGTATAATGGTTCATGAGATGGACTATGTTCCTACCATTGTGAGACAATGGAGTTGTGGCTTATGCCAAGGAACGCCGGTCCCATCAGTGATCCAGACATATTCTAAGGCAGTGTCACCTGATCATGGAGATGGATGATCTCCAGGGTGATCGAGGTTTGGAGAGTAGATTCAGAGGACAACACAGCGGATCCACTCACAAAGGCCTGTTCCCAGAGAGAGACTTTTATGGGATGGTTGAGTATGAGATACTACAACCACTGCTACAGATGGCCCTAGTGCAAGTGGGAGATTGTTAGTTATATGTATGCCCTAGAGGCCATTACTGTACATTGGATGTATATTGTAGTGGATGCTGGGACATATATAGGGAAGACTTTCTTGCTCGACATGATAGTATGCTATCTGGTTACTCTTTACCTTAACGTGTATACTGATTGTCTCTCTGTTACATGTTGGTAAAGCCCTTAGGATGTGTACTTGACTACCTGGATTATGATGCGGATCATACTAGTGGGGACATGGTAGTCTATAAGTACATCCTTCAAAGTCCCTAGTCGTGGGTGTATCGAGACGGGGCATCGATATACCAGAGTAGACTAGCGTGTACCTTCTCGACCCATACAGATGGGCGATGGATGATCCCATATCCATTGGTGTTTGACATCAGAGATGATATACGGGTGCTCAGTAGAGACTGGGTACACTGGACGGACTCGCCGAGAACTCCCAGATGGTATTATACCTCACGTCAGATGGCAGTTCTCTGGTGACACTGGTACAGAGTAGTCTGTTGACCCGAGATCGTCATAGAGTCTTGTGTGGTTCCCACTGTGCTTTGATTTCCATCTTACCATGTCCAAGAGGGCGTGCAAAACGGTGGTTTTTGGGTACAGTCCCGAGTCACATGGAGGCAATGAGCGATAGGAGGGGATTCGTCTCTCCCGGTATAGGGAGTTGATGTTGCGCTGTGTTCGATTGGCTATAACAGGAAATCCCTGGCCAGGGTTGCTGAGATTTACTGGTAAGTGTTACCAGTAGTTTCTCGAACAGTTATAGACCTCATATCGACATGACTTATCGAGCTATTGGGGTCTGACGTTTACCACCCCTAGGCGAGATATGCGACATATCAGACGATCAGACCGGACTGTACGGTAGTGTTACTGGTTGGATTCACTGGAGTGTGAGCGGGCTTGCTCGTCGATCTTCTGATCGCTCAATACCCGGGTGGCCGTTACGTTTAGCAGACCGCTTGCGGCTTGTGGGTGCTTGATATGATCATCACCTGCTGCCGGCGTATTGACGAGTCTTTAGAGTCCTACACAGAGGTTTCCTGGCTCAAGCGAAACGAAATAGGAGCGCATATGAGATATGTGCGGGACCGAGAATAATACGTGTATGTGATACCGTATTTCATTCTCGCGATGAATGTGTCGAATGGTTATATGCGATATAACCTAGTTATCGAATCGAGGGTTGATTCGATAAGCCGATACATTGGATACTAGTCGGTTATATGCGATATGACCGGATCGTTAAATCAAGTGTTGATTTAATGATTTAATGTATAATTATATATATATATTTGATATATTACTTTGCGTTAACTAGTATCGGTTCACTTAAGATGGATTTTCTCACTCGGATGTGCGCATTGTATATGCGATATACTTTTGTGCACTTGATTGTATCATGTTTGATGATACATGTTATGCTAGGGTTTTTGTGTAAAGATCAAACCATGGTTACATGATTATGGTTAGGGTTTTGTTTTATTCACTTATTTATTTATCCATTTCATTTTGGAAAATAAATAAGAAGAGAAAAGAATGGTGGCTTTATTTGTTGTTTAGTTGAAGCTTCATGAAGCTTTTGACTTTGTCCACCATTCTTATCTCATCCTTAACCCTAACCATTCCTTTAAACCTTGGTTAATTCTCTACACATAACCATAGTTAGAATTATGATAAGGATTGTTTTTCTATTCTTTTTAATTAACTTATCATAATATCTTCTTCTTCTTATTCATCTTCTTCCATGAAGAAAACCTTTCTTCATCAATGGTGATTGATGAAATAAAGTGAGAAATCCAATTCTAAAGTCTACCCACTTCCTATTTCTTCATCCTCTACCTCTTGCCAAGTAGTAGAGTGTGTTCTCTTCACAAGTTTTTAGACTTGGTGAAGTTGGAGCTTGATCTAGTGATGCTTCGACGTAGATCATCTTCGGCACGTCGTCGATGACCTAGCCCGCTTCTTCTCCGATGAAGCCGACGCAAGAGCCCGGATTTTGATTTGGACAGCGAGGATACTTCATTGCGGAGCCGTGGAGGTGGAGAACCGGATCTACAAAGGTTGTATTTCCGTTTACTTAGTTAAGTGTTAACTAGTTTTGTTTCGCCTAGTTTTCTAGCCAACGATCCGTAGTCGGGTCTCTCGGCACCTAGATTTTTTTGAAATTGGCATGGTTGATGCCTTGTGAGCCCTCATTAGGGTGCCTAGGAACCCTACAGCCGCGAAGTAGGAGGTGGCGGCCTTAAAGCAGGAGGTGGACAGGTTTCGCGAGGCCGCCCAGGCCGCCGAGGCCAATCTTCAGGGCTCCGAGGTGCTTGTCGGCACCATTAAGAAGTCGGTGAGCGCCCTCCGATAGGAGTTGGGGGCTGCGGTAGAGGCGACGAAGAGAGCCGACCTCAGGGCGGCGCAGGCGGTGGAGAACTTCCAGAAGTCGGAGCAGTTCTACACCGTCCTAGCTTCGACCACCACCCTCATCTGGCACGAGTCTCTCGATGCTGTTAAGGCTCGAGTGACAGAGTTTGCTGATGAAGAGCTCCGAGCAGAATATCCCCGTGGGGATGACGAGCAGGGGGATGCCCCTGGGAGCACTGCCATGGAAGGGACTCTCGCGAGGACGACGCCGAGGCTCCTGCAACGGACGCATCCCCAGTCGCGGTGGACGTCGAGCTCATCGATATCGTGCCCGACTCTGGGGCCTGAAGCCCCTCGCCTTCTTTTTATCTTTTCTTTTGTCGCGTCGGGTATTTTGTAGGCCTTCGGGCATTTTTGTAAGGCTGGGGAGCCCACAGTACCCTTGTAAAGACTTTTGGATTTTTGAATAAAGACTTTTTATTTTTGTAGTAGTGTTTGTGCTCGTACTTCCTTTTGTTAGTAGACGCTTGTATCTGCACAGTACTGCTTTTATGGTCTTTATGTTCCTCGTCTAGCGATTACTCGTCGACTTGACTCTGATCATTTGCCAAGTGTGCAAGGTCCGGCGGGAAGACGATACCTCCATGGCCCCGAAGTCGAAGTGGAGATCGCTAAGACGTAGATAGACCGGATGCCTCTTGCTGAGTTCATGTTCCTTAGGTGTTAGAGGGGCCCTGAGTAGCCTAATAAGGATAGTGCCGAGCAGGGTAGCTGCTCGGTACCTCTTGGCGAGTGCTTTGATCTCTGGTTTGTTGGGGTAGGGAGCTACCAGCCAGGGATAACCGAGCAAGGGCGGGCCCGGTTGCCTCTTGTTGAGGGCTTTGATTCTTAGTGCAGGAGGGGCCGTGAGTGGCCTACTAAGGATGTGGCCGAGCAGGGTAGCTGCTCGGTGTCTCTTGGCGAGGGCTTTGATCCCTGGTTTATTGGGGGTAGGGAGCTACCATCTAGGGATAACCGAGCAAGGGCGGGCCCGGTTGCCTCTTGTTGAGGGCTTTGATCTTTAGTGCGGGAGGGGCCGTGAGTGGCCTACTAAGGATGGCCGAGCAGGGTAGCTACTCGATGCCTCTCGGCGAGTGCTTTGATCCTTATCGCGGGAGGGGCCGTGAGTGGCCTACTAAGGATGGGGCCGAGCAGGGTAGATGCTCGGTGCCTCTTGGCGAGGGCTTTGATCCTTAGTGCGGGAGGGGCCGTGAGTGGCCTACTAAGGATGGGGCCGAGCAGGATAGCTGCTCGGTGCCTCTTGGCGAGAGCTTTGATCCCTGGCTTGTTGGGGTAGGGATCTACCAGCCAGGGATAACCAAGCAAAGGTGGGCCCGGTTGCCTCTTGTGAGGGCTTTGATCCTTAAGGACATGCCGAGCTGGGTTACTGCCCGGTGCCTCTTGGCGAGGGCTTTGATCCCTGGTTTGGTAGGGAGCTACCAGCCAGTGATAACCGAGCAAGTGTGGGCCCGGTTGCCTCTTGGCGAGGGCTTTGATCCCTGGTTTGTTGGGGTAGGGGGCTACTAGCCAGGGATAACCGAGCAAGGGTGGGCCCGGTTGTCTCTTTCCGAGGGCTTTTCATCCTTAGCGCGGGAGGGGCCGTGAGTGGCCTACTAAGGATAGCTGAGCATGGTTACTGCCCGGTGTCTCTTGACGAGGGCTTTTTGTCCTCAAGGATGGCCGAGCAGGGTTGCTGCCCGGTGCCTCTTGGCGAGGGCTTTGATCCCCGGCGTTGTGGGGTAGGGAAGTTACCAGCCAGGGATAGCAGAGCGGGGTAGCCGCAGGGCTGCCTTTTGGCGAGGGCTTTGATCCCTGGCGTTGTGGGGTAGGGGAGATACCGGCCAGGGATAGCCGAGCAAGGAAGCCGCTCGGCTGCCTCTTGGTGAGGGCTTTGATCCCTGGCGTTGTGGGGTAGGGAAGCTACCAGCCAGGGATAGCCGAGCAGGGTAGTTGCTGGGCTGCCTCTTGCGAGGGCTTCGATCCTTGGCGCTGGAAGGGCCGTAGGAAGCCTGCCAAGTATGAACCAAGCAGTGAAGCTGCTCGGTTGCCTTATAGTGAGGGCTTAGATCCTTGGCGTTGTGGGTTAGGGGAGCTACCGGCCAGGGATAGCCGAGCAGGGTAGGCGCTCGGCTGCCTCTTCGTGAGGGCTTCGGGAAGATGAACAGTCGCGATTGACACGTGCCACGAACATATAGAAAACACGAAGCGTTTTGGAATGTCGTGCCAGTTTCGTCACGTGGAGGCATGGCATATGCTCTAGCGTTCCCCTCTTATTATTTAAGCAGAAAGAACTGTTTAGAAAGATTTACATTGCCTTTGAGAAAGGAGGGGTACACACTCGTAGGTATCCGTTTCATTAGTACAGCTTAAGCTTCTCAGCGTTGTAAGGCTGTGGAAACTTGCGGCCGTCCGCGTCCTGTAAGCGGTAGGCTCCGCCAGGAAGTACTTCGGAGACGAGGAAAGGGCCGTCCCATCTCGGGGAGAACTTATGCAGCCTGCCTCGATCAACGAACTCGTTTCACCGAAGGACTAGGTCTCCGGTCTTGAAGGAACGACGCTTGACCCGCGCGTTGTAGTATCGGGCAGTTTGCTGTTGATAGGCGGCAGCCAAGATTTGAGCCCGGTCCCATTTCTCCAACAAGATGTTGCGGTGAAGCAAACCTTTGCAATTCACTGGTCTCCATAGACCCGACCTATCCCGCCCTGGTCGAGGGGGAACTTCATCGCCAGAAGATAGGTCGATATCTGGGCCCGGAGGGAGTTCAGCGTGGGGCGGCCGAGGAGGATGTTGTAGGCCGATGGAATTCTCGCTACGATGAATTCCACCGGCAGAGTCCGCGTACGGTTGGCCTTGTAAGTCTACGGTAGCGCCCCGACCGTCTTTCAGACGCCAAACGCGGAACAAAAACTTTTATAACTGGCGCTATCGCATATTATAACCCGGATCTTGCCATTAACGCTAAACTAACAAACTACAAAGTGGGTAGAAAGGCTATACTGAATGATCCGAGTCCTTCGGTCTTTAGCCATCATCCCACGCTCCTTTGCGGCTACTCCGATCTCCTGTCTTCTCGTCCAGGTGGCACCACGTCAACGGATCTTTATACGGGCTCCCGCCTTTGAACCGAGGCAACTCGGACATGAAGTTTGCTAGCCGACATGTCCAAGATTGATGTAGAGAATGAGTAGAACACTTTGTCTCGCTTCATCCAAAACCATGGATGAACGGTTAATGAAGTTGCCTTTTAATGGAGTGAAATGAGAAATGGGCTATGAAATTTCCATGAATCAAATCTATCATCTAATTTTTTCCAACCAACTTGGCTTCCAAATGAATGGTTGGCCACTATATGAAGAGGTGGGGGGGTGAGTGTAGGAGTAAAGGGGGTGACAATAAGTAATGCTTATCATAACAAAAGATCTCACACAAATATCCTAAGCATGAACAAAAGGCATTAACGGAAAAGGTGACTCACTAATAACACCTCATCAACCATTAATGCAAATGAATGACTCACAAAACCTAGTCATCATCCAAGAAGCTTCCTCTCATGACTCACCCTCAAGAAAAGATAAATCCGCATTAAACCGAATGTTTAAGACGGGTGATAGAAAACTGGCAACTTCGAAAAGCGATCCCGAAACGAATTTCAGGATAACCCTGTAACTGTATAAATATACCCGCATTTGTATTACGACCGAATACAAATGCAACTGAGACAAAGATATTATATCTACACTGTATAATACATGGATCCGGCTTAAACCAAAGCCCACCGGTATTATCTGCCCGAAATATGACACGTGCGTAAACGCACGTGCATTTTCCGAACACTGCCATAAAACCATACGGCCTCTACAACGTTTCGCCCGAACTTGGGAAACTATCTGTGGGGGACTCTAATGACTCGTCAGTACCCTGGCAGTGGGTTTAACCACAAGCACATCAGCGGCACTAGCAGTGCGTAACGGTTGCCCATGTACTGACCTCAAGGGAAGCCGATGAGCGAACTCATCCTGGAACCCTACTGAGCCTAACAGTGACAATATACATACAGTCCGGTCCGTTCGTCTATGAGTATCGCATATCGGGCCTAGAGGGCTGGTAACGTCAGACCCCCAATAGCGGTATAAGTCGTGTCGGAGACAAGCCCTGAACACCCTGAGAAACTACTGGAATACTTACCAGCAATTCTCACCTGCCTTGGCTAAGGACTTGGTGTATAGCTCTCCTAGACACAGCACGATCTCACCCCAAATACCGGGAGAGACGAATCCCCTGCCGATCCGCTCACTTGCCTCCATGTGGCTCGGGACTGTACCCAAAAAATACCTGTTTGCACGACTCCTTTGAGCCGTGGTAGGGTAGAAATCAAAGCACAGTGGGAACTCACACGAGACAAATGACGACCTCAGGTCGATGAACTAACCTGTACACATGTCACCAGGGAACTGCTATCTGACGATAGGTATAATACCAACTAGCAAGTTCCCGGCGAGTCCTGTCCGGTGTACTCATAACCCAATGAGCACCTGTATACATCTTAGGTGATCCAACTGACACCAGTGGCTTGTGAGACCGGCCACCGCCCCTCGTCGAGGTCTGGACTGTATACACTAGTCTACTCCGGAGTATCGATGCCCCTGTCTCGAAACTCCCACGACTAGGGACCACAATTAAGGATGTGCTTATAGACTACCCAACTCTCACGTATATGATCGTCATCGTACTGTTGGTAGTCAAGCAAGATCCTAAGGGCTCTATCAACGTGTAATAGTGATCAGTCACCTCAACCTGTAAACGACTGATAAAGGCAAACCAGATAGCATACTATCATCTCGAATAAGACTGTGCTACTGGTATAGGTCCTCTTCAATCATTGCAATCACGTACCTGCGATCCAATAATTGACTTTGAGGGCACTATATCCAATAATCTCCCACTTGTACTTAAGGCTAATTATTGCGATGTCGCATACTCACAGCCCGTGTGATGCCGAACACCCAACTCCTCTACTAAACAGTTTCACAAAGCTCGTTTGTAAAACTCTTGTGTTCGAGAAATAGCTTCAGTGAGTGGATCCGCCCTGATGTTTCTTTCTATGTCTCTCTTAATCTCAAGTTCGCGGAGAAAGCCATCACCCGAATCGAGTAATACCTGTCTTAGAATATGTCTGGATATCTGATGGGACCCAGTTCATAAATGAACTCCAAATCCAAACTTCTTAGACTGTATCGTCAATTGAACCTAATCAGTATCCTGCACCATGCCTCCCACAGTATCCTCTTGGACCACCTGTCCATTATACTGCCCCCTTTGTCAGAGGGAAAACTATAACTCTGACAATCATTCTGTCATCCATGTTATCTTTGAAGCCTGGAATGATAACCGTCTCCCGAAGGAGGCTGCCATCATCAAATCCGTAGAACATACACTTATGTTCTAAAACTGCTTCCTTATGTTTCTTCAGGATTGGATTAATATAAACTTATCGCATCTAGTGCAAAAACAACATCTGGTGTGGTACTTGACATCTCACGATTGACTCAATTGCCTAAGCAAGTGATCTGCCAATCATGCACATCCCTCTCCCCTTTAGTCTGTAAGACACGTTTAGAGAGGGTGACTCCATCACCTAGAGGTACACCACTGTAAATCCCCGTCCCCATCAATAAAAGGATTTCAGTATTTAATTTTATTTTCTGAACCCTTAAAACCTAAGCAAGCCCAAACAATTAATTAAAACCTTAAATTCCCTTTATCATTAAATCCCCAGCCCACGCCCAAAGAAAATTAAAATTTAATTAAAAAATTAAACTAAAAATCTCCGGCCCAGCCCGTTTCCCCAACCCAGCCTTTCCCTCCTCAGCCCAAGAAAAAAAAATAAAAAGGAATTTAATTAATTCCTCCGGCCCAGCCTAACTCCATAAGCCCTTACCCGCCTAACCGACCCGACCCGCTTCGTTTACCCATCTTCTCCCCAACGTAAATTTTCCCGCTCGATTTTCCTTCTCCTTCAACCCACGTCGCCCCACCTCGTGCCCACGCCCGCAACCTCGCCACGTTCTCCTGTCCGTTCTCCCCACGACCGCGCGCCTCTCAAACTCCTCGTCTCCAACTCCTCTCTCCCTCTCACTCTCCAACTCAAACCTCCTCATCTCCCTCTATCTACAGAAAACCCAACTCGAGCTCCCATCACCCGCTCACCCCCGACGACGACGACTGCAACCCCCTCATTCATCCTCCCTCGCTCTCTTCTCTCCAGAACTCACCCCTCACCGAGCCCCTGCACCTTCAGCCGCCACCAACTCACCCTATACCCATCTCGGCCACCACCCGTACCTCGACGCCGGCGAGCCTGAACCGCCTCAGTCGACACCCCCTTCATCCTCAACATCATCTTCATTATCACCACACCCGAGCCCCACTACCTACCCTCTCTCTCTCTCCAAAACATCAAACCCTAACCACCAAGCCAGCGAACCCCACTGCTGCCCGCCGCCGGAGCGACACCGCCGACCATCGTCGACCCTAGCACACTCACAGAGATCCACAGAGCACCCCCTCCGCTTCCAGCGAACATGAGCCACCTCCGGGCAACTCCGACGTCGAACCCGAAAAGCGAGCCGAGGTCGCGAATCCAAACCGTGCCGTTGCCGCTGCCGTGCGTCACCAAAACGTCTCCAGGCAAGTACCCTACTTGCTACATGCTAGTTTATTTCCGTTACAAACTGAAACCGTATTAATTCCATATTTGTGATTCATGAAAACTTAAACGACATAAGTGTTTGATGCAAGATCCAAATGAAAACCCTCATTTAATTTGACGGAACTCTATTGCATAATCTGTCCTGTGTGGCAATGAGCACTGTATAGAAATTTTACTGGAAAATACAACTGTTGATGGCTTAAACGAACACCCCCAAGTACACCCGTAAAAACTGGGAATTTTCCGTACCTGAAATTTGTTAAAATCACCATTAATTGTGTATATATTTAAATGATGCGTTCGAGGGCTCAAATCGAAGCCGACTCGACGAAATATAACCTTATGCAAGTTCTTAATTGTTTCTGTACTGAAATCATAACGAGAATTGGTTCGGAGAGCGGCTCTGGACTGCAGTCCAGAGCAGCTCTGGTTGTTGTTTTGTGTCTCATGATGCTTACCCCTTCGTTGCCTGAACTTGTTTGTTGCAGAATCCTGCCTTTTATGGAAGATAAATCTGTTATATAAATAACGCAAGTGATTTCAGCCCATTTTATCATCGTTTACTATTTAAATTGCAATTTAAAAGAACAGGACGTCTAGCAGTGCCAAACAGAAACAGAATTGACATACTAGTGTTGAACAGTGCATAACTTCTGACGTACAGACGCGATTGAGAATCTGTATGTTGCGTTGAAAACCCTATTGAGAACCCTATATTTCATTCAACTGTAGAGTCGCTAAATCCTGAGCCCAACTGGGTGAAAATTGTGCCGGAAAGCAGACGTTCTGTTCAGAAACTGAGTTTCCTGCAGCGAGCACTTAAATTGAAACGGCTATAACTTGAATACCAGAAACCCGATTCTACTGAAACTAATTTTGCTGAACTACCGACAGAGTGTACTTGTTATCGTATTTGTATCATTTCGCTGAATTTTGAACATATGAATTACTGCAATTTGTGTAAGCTCTTGACGTGCATATTGGTTCATCTTACACATGACTTGTTAACGGCATAAATACACATACCTTACCCAATTGCCATATACATAGTGTTAGTGCGCGTTAGTATTCGGTGGACATTGCATTATCGTGCGTGAATGATATTGGTTTAGGAGTGTCAAGTACACCAATGGAAAGTGAATGATTAGTGACAGTGATTAATACAGTGAACAGTGACAAAACCGTGCTATTGGTGCATACTTGTACACGACTAAACCATAATCATCAATAGTGTAAACCTGGGGAAAAAGGAGAAATCGAAGTGGAAAGAGCATCGTATTTAGCGGGACCGTGTTTTAGAGGATGATCATTCGAAGAGTGATTCTTATATATAGTAGGTAGGATCTAGCGATCCGGCTGACAGGGTTATGTCCTGGGCGTGTGGGCCGTTGTCTCGGGTATGTACGAGACTCCTGTTAAACATGATCCTCCTTTCTACTATACGATTTCAAACATGACTTAGAGACCGATAGGGACACAGATCATACTTTGCATTATTTAGTGACATAGTGATTACCCGCATTTTACTTTCACTGTTATTACCTTATTTACCTGTTTCATGTCATTAATATAAAAAATTGCTATTACGTCGCTCTGACGACCTGAGTATGCATGCTCAGACCTCGAGGAAGAACCAGCACATGAGTCGGATTTACCTTTCGAGCTGGCGGAGATCTAGTCGGGAGTACCTTTTCTTCGTTTCTGTTTTCCCTAAAAGAGATCTTGTAATCGAACTCGGTTAGTAGTTCCTTCTTGTTTATTTGTGAATTGTGAACAATGAAAATTCGATGTAATAATTTAGTGATGTATTTCCTTTACTGCTGTGCTTTGTTTACTGATTACCATGTAATGCTAGAAGCCGAAATGTGACTACGGTGGGATTATTCCTTGACCGTAGGAGCATGGCTGGCCTAGTCATCCATCTTTTTCCGTATTTTGGGAAGCGGGGCGTGACAACCACCATGCCAGGAGTCATCTATTCTAAATACCTTTAGAATATTGTCAAAGTACCCACATTGGGAAACCACCCAAGTCTAGATCTAAAACCATAGATCTAGTAACCAGAATGTCTTACATTATATCTATATCCTGTGTGGAGAAACAACTGTGTGACAACCACAGTACAACCGATCGTAGTATAGGAATTTTACTTCCTACTCTGTGTATGTCATCCAAATACCAGGACATCACACCCTACTACCTTCGTAACAGATCCTTCCCCTATTCTGATGAAGTCAAACCTATGACTGTCACATCAAAAATAGATGATCTATCTCCGCTATATCTGCTCTAGTCTATAAATAGACATAAGCTACTTGCTCACTATGCTTCCGCTGCTCCCACTGACCACAACAACCCTATGGCAGAATAATATATACGTGCACTTCTAAAGCTAGTTTAGAACGACGCTATACTTAACCTCCTGCCGGGTCTCATAGCTTGGAACAACAGTAGTGTCAAATCTGGGTAAACAAGAACCTCCCTATCATCGTCCTTGAGGCTACCGAAGTACCTCTCGGGTGTCTGAGGTTACCCACCATATCTGCGGAGTGGCTAATGGAATGTCAAACCTGATTGAATCTTTAGGTCCTATTAAATTTTCCGTAATCGTTTGCGGTTCTGGAATCACTTCCAGTTCTACCATACTCCCACTACTGTTTTCTGAAAAAATCCATTTTACTAAAACTGTGGCGAGTCAAGAATAATATCACTATTGATCTTCCAGGTGGTAGAAAGTCAACCCTCGACATAGCTCAGGTCAACCCACAAACTGCCATTACAGAAACGTGCCTTGAGTTATCCAGAGTCTGGTTTTAAGCATAAGCCGGACAACTCCCCATACCTTAACATCGTTAAGATATGAACCATTCTATATCCAATATAGAAACTTTGGCACTTATTTAATTGGAACCAGATTCAAATCATGCAGCTGTCTCCAGTGCATATCAACTTAATGGAGAGAGGCTAATCAGCATTACTCAACTTAGGAATGCATCTAATTATGAGTAATCTGAAAAAAAAAACAAGTTTCTCAAAACCATTACTATCAACTGAATACCAATCACAAGTATCTACATCTTCGATCTTTTTGAAGAATCCCGATACTTGCGACACCTGGTTCTCTACTTTATTCTTATACCCACAACTTCTCAAAACTTAGACCTTGTATTTCTACGAAACAGTTGTCTAAAAACTAGAGAAGTCACAAGTAAACAGAACATAGTACGAGGACCAACCCCTTTGTCCTGATGGACGCTGGACAACATACAATACTCTGTATAAGTCCGCTGAGTCGAATAACTCAAAACCTGTGCATCGTAGGTTGAAAACTGTACTTATGGTTAAGAACTACTCCGTTGTTCAATGCTCCTTACCCAATCGCCAACTGATATAGGTAAATGTCACGGACATAATTTCAAAAAGTTATATCTCACTTTCTAAAAATAAACGTACAGATATATCATTTTGAAATTGGTGCACAACAACGGATACTCAAAACCAAATACATGCCGTCTGGCAAAAACCCAGGCGATTTCCTCAAATATCACCAATTACAACGAATTCCGATATAATGAGGATGATCACCTTATTCCCAATAACTTACTCCCACTCATCATCTGTAAAACCATACAGATGTGAGAATCATACCAGGTAAATACATACCCTGGAGTAAGTATCTAATTGGGAAATCAGTTTTCCTTTAACAACGCACAGTGAAACTGAAACATGAAAATGTTTCGTAGGGGTATCCTGGTATTCCTAGTAATGCCTCTTCCATAATCCAATTCATGACTGTAACCGTATATTCCTTTGCCATCTCTCCAAATCCCTTTATTTGTCTTTAGTCGTTACCTTCTGTACACCATCGTTAGGTTAAATGGTTTTTTTCCTTCCCTACCGTTCGGCACCAGCCTATGGTTTGGAAGAAGACTATCCAGTAAGCGTAATAGGTGTACCCTCCTAAACCAAGGAGTACTCGCAACTTGAGAGAAGGTGATGATAAAAGACAATTGAATAATACCTTATTCTATTTCTCCCGAACTGGGGAAAAAAGCAAAGGTGAAATAGGAGTGGCTATGAACTACACGGTTTGGTCATGAATGATAACAGTCGCAATTTACTTTGCCCTCTTTCTAATCCCTTTATTTTGTCTTTATATATTACCTTCTGTACATGCTACTTAGGCTAATTGGTTTTCTTCATTCCCTACCTTTCGGCACCTGCCTATGGTTTGGAAGAAGACTATCCAATAAGCGTAATAGGTGTACTCTCCTAAACCAAGGAGCCCTCGCAACCTGAGAGAAGGTGATAATAAAAGACAACTGAATAAACCAATTCTATTTCTTCTGAACCTAGATCCATCCTCAAAGAAGTCCCTTCAAGTTCGTAGATAACCATACGATGGATCTATCCAATGGAAGTGGATACTCGTAGTGATATGGGGTGTTCTGAGAAATGCAAATGGTAAAAGAAGGAGTAGCAATTACTTATGCAACATAGACAATCCAAAAGCCAGTATTTTAAGAAGGTTCGGTCAACTTGGTCATTGAGTCATAGTCTAGGGTCGGTCAAAGGTCGCTGCCAAAGAGAGAGAGAAAAGAAACACTCTGGGTGCACTCTAACCTAGATCAGAATGGTTATCACTTTATCTAATCAGGAAACCTCCCACCGTACTGTCAAATTCTCCTCCAAACCTGAAAGAAGAATCAATCGGGATCACCCGAAGAGTAAACTAACTCATCAGTGGGAATCGGGATCCAACTCTCATTGCATGATAACGTAATGGAATCCACTCACGTTATCACACTCCAGTAGGTATGCGCATGCCTGGCAAGTTTCAGTTTCTTTAGAAACTCCCGATATGATTTTTGCCCCATTCTCTTATGACCGTGACTAAGGGCCAACCCATCATAAGTCGCATGTCAAGTTCTTCCCATCATTATCTTGTTAATTTGAACCCACCCGTACTCGTCCTTGACTAAGGGCCAACAAGGCTGTACGGCTGTCCCAAACCAACGCATCTATCTATGCAACATGTGAACACCCCAGCAGCTACCAATCACTATGTCTTGGCTAAGAGCCAAACCAACATAGCTTGAATACTACTGACCATTCAAATGAAATGACGGAGGGCTACGACTGGTTTTTGGCGAAAAATCTTTAACGTAATGAACTTGATTTCGTTGAAGGAACCTGATAGCTTTTAATAAAAATATAGTGGCGAAAACCTTTGCTAAAGAGGCCATCCCGGTGAAGGGATCTCGTCTCTTTCCTCGTGGAATGAGGTGCAGGATATTCCAACTGAATACCGCGATGCAAAGCAGCATGTAATCGACTATAGTGAAGTTATTACCCTGATGTAAACTTCTGCCAAGGGGTCACTCCCGGTGAAGGGATCTCGGCCCTTGCCTCGTCGAATAAGGTGCAGGATATTCCAACCAAGTACCACTGTGCAAAACAAAAGAAAACGTCTTTGTAATAACACTTTTTAAAACTGTTCTAACAACATCCAAACAGGTTTGTTTTCCTTTGCATTGATCAGAATCAACGCAGTCCCATCAATTAATCACACTGGAAAAGAACGAAAATAAAATGTACGTATATCCCATCCGCATTCGCCACTGGGTCCCGTCATCACCCGTTAGGTTACTTAACTAACGACAGAGCGGGGACTGGACTAGCGCGGGTGTAAAACATATACAACATCTACTAGTATATATACCAATATACAATAATTGCTCCAGGCGTGATAAATGCAACATTACAGAAAAGTAATAAGCATCACAGAACAATACAGATAATCTGGGATCCCCGGGTTTCACGGAGCCGCTACTGAAACCCGACGTTCCCCTGGTCGTGTGGATAACCTGTGCAATGAAACCTAGACCCCTACGGGTGCGGCAAGTTACCCGCTAAAACCTGAAGTGAGGCAGCCCCCTACAGCAAAGTGAATGGACCACCCTGCACTTCACGGAATCCGATAACTTGAGCACCCCTCCTTGGGTCAACCTGTACCCCTTACGAGTGCGGCGAATAGTCTGCCAATTCTAGAGTGAGGCCCCTCTGCCTCTCAAAGCCATGAGATGCGGACCCGTTTCCCTCCACAACCCGGCTATCCGTGCACTCCGTCGCGGAACCTAGTACATAAATGAAAAATATGTACAACGGGTACATCGACCTCAGCCCGGTCATGCCCCAAAAGAATATTATACAAACAGGCAGTGACGGCAGTCCACATGTTGGACGCTCGCCCCGCAATATCACAAGTATAAATAAATCCAAACTGCACTACCATTGCACACTGCTATCCACCACGACAAATCCGCAACATCACAGCACAACACAGAACATCAACGCAAATGTCACGTTCGCAAATCCGTCTAAATGGACTATAGCAATTAGACGCAATTTACCGCTCGAATGACATTCACGGTCGGAGATATAATGTAAGTACTGTAAACTAACGCGTTTAAAATTTTGATCGACAAAACTTCCCGAAGTGGGCCCCACGTACATCTGCAGTACAGTAAAAAAATCTGGGCCCAAAACAAATATTCCGGAAACCACAATTTCCCATGCAGACCCTACTGTAGAAATTTGGCTTACTGTTCCCACAAGCTGGCGGCGGAACCACGGCCAAACCATAGTTTGTGCGGCGGTTCCGCAGCAGTACAGTGGGATCGGTTGACCAAATTTCACCAGTTTGCTTAAAAAAGCCTGCACGATTTTCTGAGATGCTCAAAATAATTTTTAGACCAGTTTTAAAAATCGACAGAAACTTTACATAGAAAATTGCGGTTTTCGAAATTCTGTTCGATCGATATTTTAAACGCGTTAGAACAAGTTAGTAAAGCTTAATGGTGTGGCTCTGATACTATGTAAGTCTACGGTAGCGTCCCGGCCGTCTTTCAGACGCCAAACGCAGAACAAAAACTTTTATAACTGGCGCTATCGCATACTATAACCCGGATTTTGCCATTAATGCTAAACTAACAAACTACAAAGTGGGTAGAAAGGCTATACCGAACGATCCGAGTCCTTCGGTCTTTAGCCATCATCCTACGCTCCTTTGCGGCTGCTCCGATCTCCTGTCTCCTAGTTCAGGTTGCACTACGTCAACGGATCTTTATACGGGCTCCCGCCAATGAACCGAGGCAACCCGGACATAAAGTTTGCTAGCCGACATGTCCAAGATTGATGTAGAGAATGAGTAGAACACTTTGTCTCGCTTCATCCAAAACCATGGATGAACGGTTAATAAAGTTGCCTTATAATGGAATGAAATGAGAAATGGGCTATGAAATTTCCATGAATCAAATCTATCATCTAATTTTTTCCAACCAACTTGGCTTCCAAATGAATGGCCGACCATTATATGAAGAGGTGGGGGGGTGAGTGTAGGAGCAAAGGGGGTGACAATAAGTAATGCTTATCATAACAAAAGATCTCACACAAATATCCTAAGCATGAACAAAAGGCATTAATGGAAAAGGTGACTCACTTATAACACCTCATCAACCATTAATGCAAATGAATGACTCACAAAACCTATTCATCATCCAAGAAGCTTCCTCTCATGACTCACCCTCAAGAAAAGATAAATCCGCATTAAACCGAATGTTTAAGACGGGTGATAGAAAACTGGCAACTTCGAAAAGCGATCCCGAAATGAATTTCAGGATAACCCCGTAACTGTATAAACATACCCGCATTTGTATTACGACCGAATACAAATGCAACTGAGACAAATATATTATATCTACACTGTATAATACATGGATCCGGCTTAAACCAAAGCCCACTAGTATTATCTGCCCGAAATATGACACGTGCGTAAACGCACGTGCATTTTCCGAACCCTGCCATAAAACCATACGGCCTCTACAACGTTTCGCCCGAACTTGGGAAACTATCTGTGGGGGACTCTAATGACTCGTCAGTACCCTGGCAGTGGGTTTAACCACAGCACGTCAGCGGCACTAGCAGTGCGTAACGGCTGCCCATGTACTGATCTCAAGGGAAGCCGATGAGCGAACTCATCCTGAAACCCTACTGAGCCTAACAGTGACAATATACATACAGTCCGGTCCGTTCGTCTATGAGTATCGCATATCAGGCCTAGGGGGCTGGTAACGTCAGACCCCCAATAGCGGTATAAGTCGTGTCGGAGACAAGCCCTGAACACCCTGAGAAACTACTGGAATACTTACCAGTAATTCTCACCTGCCTTGGCCAAGGACTTGGTGTAATGGCTCTTCTAGACACAGCACGATCTCACCCCCAATACCGGGAAAGACGAATCCCCTGCCGATCCGCTCACTTGCCTCCATGTGGCTCGGGACTGTACCCAAAAAATACCTGTTTGCACGACTCCTTTGAGCCGTGGTAGGGTAGAAATCAAAGCACAGTGGGAACTCACACGAGACAAATGACGACCTCAGGTCGATGAACTAACCAGTACACATGTCACCAGGGAACTGCTATCTGACGATAGGTATAATACCAACTAGCAGGTTCCCGGCGAGTCCTGTCCGGTATACTCATAACCCAATGAGCACCTGTATACATCTTAGGTGATCCAACTGACACAGTGGCTTGTGAGACCGGCCACCGCCCCTCGTCGGGGTCTCGACTGTATACACTAGTTTACTCCGGAGTATCGATACCCTGTCTCGAAACTCCCATAACTAGGGACCACAATTAAGGATGTGCTTATAGACTACCCAACTCTCACGTATATGATCGCCATCATACTGTTGGTAGTCAAGCAAGATCCTAAGGGCTCTATCAACGTGTAATAGTGATCAGTCACCTGAACCTGTATACGACTGATAAAGGCAAACCAGATAGCATACTATCATCTCGAGTATGACTGTGCTACCGGTATAGGTCCTCTTTAATCATTACAATCACGTACCTGCGATCCAATAATTGACTTTGAGGGCACTATATCCAACAGGCCTCACCGATGTTGAACTGTAGAGTGATTACCCCTTCCGCTGGGATGGAGTGGTTGGTGAATCCTGAGAGGACGTGTGAGGTCGGCCTCAGGTCTGCCGAGGCGAGCCCCATGTGCAGGAAGTAGTTGTGGAAGAGAATGTCTGCCGAGCATCCCGAGTCGACCAGGATCCTGTGCACCTCGTGTTGATGGACTCGAGCCGTAATCACCAGGGGGTCGTTGTAGGGAAAGGATATACCATGAAAGTCCCCGTCGTCAAAGGTGATCGACTCGGTCTCCCTTGGCTTCTTCGTCGGTCGGCTGTCGGCCTCCGCGGCTGGTGCGGGGTGCTGAGTCTCCTATGTACCCGACGTACTCCTGGCCGTCATGACCATGATTCTTGACGAGCCTTGGTTCCCTTTGGTGAGGTTCTTTATCCCCCCCAGTGGGGTTGCTTTTGAGCTGCCGTGGAGAGTCTCGCGTGCGCGACCCCATCGAAAGAAGGGGTACCGGTCGTGCCTGTAAATAGCCAAGCCGACCGCTACCGCCCCGGGAAGGACAGGGGTACGATGAGACTCGGGGAGAAACTCTCTAGCGCAAGATCTCGGAGCCAAACTTAGCAGTGCCCACCGGGTTTTCAAGCAAGTCAGCCCATGAAAACCGCGGTTGCCGGAAATGATGAGTCGGCGGTGCCGACACGGACGAAGTCTTCTCTTCCCCTGTAGGGGTCCTGGCCCCGAGGCGGGGGAGCGACGACTTGTGATCTTGCCCCGCCGTTTGGACCCGGATCAGCGCCTCCACAACAGACGCGAGTCGGTCTAACCGGCCGGCGAGGGCGTTGATGGCATTCGGTGGAGGAGGCTCGTCCGCGCTTCCATTGAGGGGGAAGCGGCGGCTAGTGCTTGGATTTTCGTGATGATCGCTCGCCATTTGATTGGGATCAGAAGGTGAACTTTTGTTTTCGTGGAATCAATAAGTTCCCATAGACGGCGCCAGCTTATGGAGGCGTGAATCTCCTTTAGATGTTACCTTCCGTTGATCTGCTGATGGCGGCGATGGGTGGCTGAGATTGGATCTGGAGGCTATCGCTCCTGAAGCGTGTGGATCTCAATGGGTTTGAGGTTGTGGTTGCCAAGCTACCTGCAAGGAAGTCCCGGGGTGATTGTACCACTGAGGACCCTCCGACGGTCAAGTTAGACTAGAGATCCGAGCAGAGTAACGGCTTAGTGAAGTCAAAATGGATTACTTGAACCGTCTGAAGAAGGGGTTTATATAGCGGTGGCAGCAGGCGAGGCAGGCGTGAGAACCACGCCGGCCGTTACGCTCCCGACATCACGCCTGCGTGATGAGCGGGACCTCCCATTAATAGCGAGACAGGCTCGTTAATGGGGGATCGTGGTGGCGTGGAACGTGGGATGTGGCCGGCGGAGATCTCGCGCATGGCGAGATTCGCGGGACGGCGGTTACGCCTGCAAGTGGTGCTGTTGGTCGGTCGATGAGATTGAGGAAGATAACCTCGGCGGGAGAGCTTGCGGGGGAGCGGGAGAGCCGAGATATCTTGGTTTTGCTCGAGCCCGGAGATGAGCCGAGAGGGCCGAGGAGGCTCGGGCCTGTGATAGCTCAGAGACGAGCTGTGGGGATGAGGAGGCCAATTGTGCTGGGGGGCTCGGAGGTGAGCCAGCGTTTGCTCGTAGGACGGGCACATGAGTGGTCTGGTCGGCCACTGTAGGTCCTTTCTTGTGAGCCCTGTGACACGTCATCTGCCACGTGTCCTGATTTGAGAGACCACCGATATCGAGCATCATTAGTTTCAGTCTAATTATGGAAAACAATTTAATTACCAGGGGATTCCTGTTGGGGGATCTTCCCCATCCTATATGTGGGATGCCTCCCTTGATGGGATACGGTATATCCCATTAAGCGAAAATGTCTCCTATAGCAACCATGGCAGGGTATTTTTTTCCAACCAGCATAATAGGAAAATTACTAAAACATAACTCTTTTTAAATAGGATAAAACTTTTCTTACCGTCCTCAAGGCTGGTAAGAAAGGTACTCGGCCTCAAGTTGGAGACCAATTACACCAAGGTAAGCCTGTTGGGCCCTTTATGACTGATGTGGTGCTTTAATTGACACATCTTAATTAAATATGTGGAGGGTTTGGTAAATAAGTTGAAACTTGATACTTATAGAATAATAATGTCATGCAAACTCGATCTTAAATTTACATCATTTTGTATCCTCTATTCTTGGTTACTCTTCGTTTAAGTGTGCCAAATGGGTACAAGGCAACTTCTTATATTTAAAAAGGATAAATAAGAATTTGGAACGTAGCAGGAGTCTCTGATGGAGGTTGTGATCTCCTTCAGATGTTATCTTCCGTTGATCTGTAGCGAGCGTTGATGGATGACTGAGATTGGATTTGAGGGTTGCCTCTCAATGCATGTGGATCTCAGTGGGCTTGATTTGGGATGGAGCCAAGCTACCTGCAAGGAAGTCCCGGGATGGTTGTACCACCGAGGACCCTCCGACGATCAAGTTAGTCGAGATATTTGGGCAGTGTAACAGCCTATTGGGGCAAAATTGCCTTACCTAAGTCGTCTGAGAGAGGGGTTTATGTAGTGGCATCCACGGGCTGGCGAGCGCGAGATTCACGCCGGCCGTTACGCCCCTAGCGTTACGCCTGCGTGAAAGGCGGGATCTCCCATTAATGACGAGATATGCTCATTAATGGGGGAACACGATGGCGTGTAACGCGGGATCGTGGGCGGCGGATATCTCGCGTCTGGCGAGATTCGCGGAGCCGTGGTGGAGACGCCTGTGATCTGTGCTGTGGGTCGGTCGATGAGACCGAGGAAGCTAGGCTCGGCGGGAGGCTCAGAGGAGAGCGGGAGGCCGAGTAGGCTTGGTTCCGGGATAGCTCAGAGGCAAGCTGGGAGGGCCGAGGAGGCCCATCGTGCAGGAAGGCTCGGAGGTGAGCCAATGGTTGTTTGCAGGAACAGCATAGGAGTGTTATGGGCGGTCGTCGAGGGTCGAGAGCATCCTCGGGTCGGAGGCCCGGGGTATGCTCCCAATGTACCGTTCTCACTCTTTTCTCGTGAGTTTTGAGACACATCATATGCCACGTGTCATGATCTGGGGAGTTCCCAGCACCGAGCATCATCATTAGCCTCCCACTCTCGGACCGACCTATCCATGGGTCGGGTTGAGAGTGGTCTGATCGGTCACCCGGGCTAAATTCTTATTTGAAGATATCACTGGCGAGAATTCCTGGGCAATTAATTGTATTTTCTTAATGACGTCAACGGATCAGGGAAGAGATCTTGCATTAGAAAGGAAGCGACGATTCGTGCGTACGTTCGTCAGAGCGCTGGGTCACGTGTCCGACGCTGGTTGGCTGACATGATGGGCCGCCGGTGTTTTTCGCGCTCGACGGGACGCGCCCAATGCCTGTGCAACAGGTGGAGCGTTGACGGCCGTTGAATGCGAAGTGTCATTTTGGCGGGAGATGATCGGCGCCGCAGGATGTGTTCGCCGACAGCTATAAATAGAGGTGGGATCCCCCCCGAGGGTCCACACTTTGCTATAATTTTCTCCTCCCTTCGTGTGTTAGCTCGGAGCTCTTCCCTCTAGGTCGGATCTCTTGTGTTCTTTCCTCGGAGGACCTCTTCTTTTGCTCAGGTTAGATGTCTTCCTCTGAGGAGTCCGTAGAAATAGTTCGGATAGAGTCTAGTGAGTCTTCTGCAGCTTCTTCTTCTTCGCCCGGGTCGGAATCTTCCCGGGAAGTTAGGGTTAGTCATGCTTCTCGGGGTCGTGCAGCGGGGATGATCCCCAAAGCGAGTGTCAGGAGTGTCCGCGACGTGCCTTCCCTCCCGAGGCATGTGGAAGAGTTCACCACAATCCGGGCTCGCTTCCACATTCCCCCCGGCTACTTGCTTCGCTTGGCCGGGGAGGGAGAGAGGGAAGACCATGTACATGGCATGGAGATTGCCTTGTATTTGTGTCACGACCCGAAATTTAGCTCGTGACCGGCACTCGAATCACGCAATGTCTAAAGGTATGACGTAATTCAAGTAAGACGAAACCCAGAAATCTAAACCTTTTTAAGAAAATAAAAGAGGTGAAGTTTTGAAATAAAGGTAGGGTGAAATCAATACTTTCTAAATGCATAAGTAAAAGAATATGAAAAATGCAAATGGAATTTATTAGTTGAAAAAAATATTTCGTCTTTTAAAAATTTGGGCAGAACCTCCTTTGTATTTTTTGATCCAAAACCACAATACATGATAATATAGAAGGCATCCCCAAGCGGGAGCTAGCTCTTTGCCAAATGGGGGATCCACAACCACGCAAAACATAAATATAAGTATACGACGCCCAACGGCGAAGTTCACCACAAAAGATAAATAAATAAGCAAGACATCAAAACCACAAGTAGCGGAAAACTCCTCGCTCTAAGTCTCGTAACCACAAGTCTCACTGAGCCTCATTACTTATACAATTACTAGTTTGATTGATAGAGTTGACTAGATACAATATGAATAATAAGTATAAGAGTAGGTACGATACAAATGTCCCACCTACCAAGCAAAACACTCAAAAGCAACTATGTGCCAGCGATGCCGCTACTGATCCATGCGGTCAACCTCCAAGAACTGTGGCACAACGGGGGTGAGTTGCCAACTCGTGAGTAGAAAAATATCGACAAGTAGAAATCGAATAAACAACGATTCCTAGGTCAACTATATCATAAAGGTAATACTATGATATCTAGGGTGACCGTATCTGCATATGTGCCAACAATATAAATAAACGCCTATCAGCATGTGGATATCATCCAACCAAATAATCAAAGCCGGTAAGCAGGTGGATCTCATCCACCTGTAAACCGATGACACAACATCATGCATGTAAATATCATAAAAGTATATGCATGAAAGTATGAGGATATAAATCAACGTTTGACCCTCGCGACACATCAAAATCATGGAACATGAGTGCCCAGCATCGACACTCTAAACATCATGAAACCAGTGTCCAGCATCGACACGTAAATCCTCATATCTCGGGCTCCATCAGTCCGGATCGGACCTCGGGCTCCGTCAGTCCGGATAGGCCCATATCATCTCTCGACTCCGGTCGGTATCCTCCGGATATCCTCCGAGCCCAAATACTATCACCGGTAGGTAGTGCTCCCCTGCCAGGCTCACCGTTTAACAATACGAGTCTTCTTTCCCCGGGGTACCTCACCGGGTCCACCATGTACCCGCAGACGGTGCCTACCGCTCCTCGAATCGGGTTACACATGCCAATCTCAGAACCGAGAAAACACATGGTGGACGCACTGAAATACCATATCAAGAGAAACCGGGTTTTTAAAACAGTACATACTTTCTTTTGAAATAACCTCGGTTCTCAAATCCAGAAATCTCATGAAAACAATATATCTCAATGCGTATAATCGTAAAGCATGATGTTTGCGAGATATAACAGAAATGTAAGTATATCCGTAAATCATGCAACATGGAGCAGTGATGTGACAATATCAGTATATCCTGCGACATATCCAAATGATGCGAACATAGCAAGTATATCATGCAAGAAGTCATATCATGATGCAACAATTCTATTGTGTAGTGACATAGCAATTATCGATGATGAAGTGTGTGAGCCGGCAGATCTGTGTAAGTGTAACATACGCATCATCGATAATGGTGTAAGTTATATGCAATGCCATGAGAATAACATGAATGTAGCATAATGTAAATCATCAGCTAAAAGCTATAAGGTATACGTATCTACATGATCGAGTCGGTGAATCAATCAATCGGCACCCAGCCATAACACCACGTACGTTTTAATCCATCGTACGGCAACCTCTAGTCAAGGGTATGGATCAATCATCAAGTCAAACTCATCACGTACGGAAAATCATCGTACGGAGGCATTAAACCGATAGGGATCCTATCGACCTTTACGACAAAGAGGGTAGAGACCTAACGTCACGTACATCAATCACTCATGATTCACAGCATTATATGTATGCATATCTATATACCTATGTCCCAGGTCACATCCATAACAATTCATATCAGGGGACCGACAAGGTATCAATCATCTCAATCGACTCACATCCGTATACCAACGTATCATCAAATCATCATAACACATCATATATTCTTTTAATCGCATTTATATCGCACATCAAGTCATTTTCATCTATACATTCACATACGAACCATACGATCAGTTTTTAAATGATGCGAATCGTAGTTTTGAAAGTAGGGGCTACGGTGTTTTTAAGAAAAAATATCATTTGAAAATCCGTAACATCCATCAAGGTATCCTTTTAGAAAAATGCATACGATCCTTCAGTTTGGAAAAAGGTATAGTTCGCATGACACATTTACGTCGGCTATATAATCTTATAGTATCCAATATAGCAATACCATCGAACATTATCTTCAAAACTCGTCATCACGTATTAATCATATCATATCACTTCTAACTATACTTCAGTTTCTAATATAGTTTCTCAAACTATCTTTTAACTCTATCCATAGTTTTCTATTAAAGGTTCCTTTAACCATATTCTATATATAAATCAGTTTCCATCAAAATTTGCGGGGGTGCTATACGCCATCCACCCGACTTCCCCCGTAGATATAGATCTACTCACCTTGATCCTCGCTTTTCGAAGTCGATGACGTCCTGCTCCGTCGCCTTGGAATCTACGCTGAGGTACCTATAATAATACACAAATCGCAATCGCTATTAACATTACGTCCGGAAAACCAAAACGGCACACGGATCGCCTATAGGTTAGAACCTATAGCCCACGCATGCAAAACCAACCAATTATCCCTAGTCATTGATGTACAAACATCAAACAACCAAATACAAATCCAAATATCAAAACTTGTAATTCAAAATACGGAAAACACGAAAACAGCAATATAGGAAAACCACTCCCAGATTTCACCCTAGGCCAAACTAGAACATTTTGCACATTGGGTTGCTCTAGATATATGATAACCATGCCCCAGACCAAAAATCACAAAGTTTCACTCCAACTTGGCTGCAATTTGCGTCCTATAGCAATAAATCTGCGGCCATAAGAAAGAATCAGGGGTTCAGGTTTCAGGGGGTGGTTCATGGTTTCCTGCACATCTCATGGTCAAGGGAACTTTTTTACAATGGTCCCGGGTCATCCCAGATCTCTAAATACCATCACAAAATCCATAAAAACCCGATATCGACGAATCTAAAGTTCGTTTTTTGGGGTTTTGGTCACTGGTCCAGGTCAAGAATTGGTCTCTAGGGTCTTGTAACAGCCACTAGGTATCACCCAATCCACACAACACTCAAACCCCTCTATAGGAATTTCCAAGTTCATAAATCCACATCTTAACCCCATTTCTAAACTAACTAGAATGCTAGGAAAATATAACTAATTAAGTGAAGAGAAATATACCTCATGGATGCCACCAAGCAAAACCCTAGAAGTCCAAAGTGCTCAAAATCCAACATTGATGGGTCCAAAGTGTAGAGGGTGAAGAGGGGATCAACTTTTGTGAAGGGGGTTTAGAGTTTTGGTGAACATTTGGAGATGATTTCTTGGGGTAGAAGTGGAGGGAGATGAGGTTGAGGGAGATATAGAAAAATGGAGAAAACAAATGGGGGGGTGAGGATATAAGGCAGCCCTCTCACTCTCACTTTCTTATTCTCACTCTCTCTCACTTATTTACCTTTCTACCCTTCTCATTTTCTTTTCTCACCAATGAACACATAAACCCCAAAAAAACAACACAAATGAAATAACATGTAACATGTCATGGTGCACTAACCATGGAAAACTGTAGAAACACGGATTTGGCCTAATCGCGATTAGCAGTGCACTAATCGGGTTTTTATCCAAACTGCATATAATAAATTTTAAAAATGCCAAATCCTTTAAATATATTTTTAAATGAATAAATCATTTTAATCTCCAATTATTTCACAATTATTGGTATATATTTATACCCTTTTTCGAAAATCCCAATTTCGCAAATCGGCAGTTTTCGGGAAATATATTATTTTAATATTAAATTCCAAAAATAATATTTTATATTTTCTGAAATGTTACAATATTCCCTCCTTAAATAAATTCGGTCCCCGAATTTTAATTTAAATTAAAACCCCCAAATACTAAAACATTTCAATAATCAACTTAAATCAACGGGGCTCCGAAATCACGGAAGTTACAGGAATAACACAGGGCGTCAAGTGCGCATGAAAACGAGTACAACTCAAAATCGAACTCCGTCAAGCATCACGCAAATCACCGGATTTGCACGCATATCCTCGAAATTACAATGGAGATACAGATCTCGAAATCCACTACTGAAATCCAATATGCACTAGTCAAATACTATAATACATATATAATATGAATCCTTGGAAAATCCTTTTCACTGAATAAAACACATGCAAAAATCTTTTCTGAATCACCGTGTGATGTGTAGCTTATGGTATAAACGACGGACGCTTATTTGTAAAGTAATAAACATATGTTCATATAGGTTTTGCTCAAATATACGTCCCGTCCATTTGAAATATCCCGAAAAGGTTTTCCTTTATAAACGTTCGTGTCGCTCACGGACACGTAGGAAATAGCGAGACTATAGCTTCTTTTTGAAATCCTCTTGTTAAACTTTTAATGCATGCAAGGTACTCAGGTACTGTCCTCAGATCAGTCTTGTTCGGCTACTACATAATATAGTGCTCATCATGAAAACAAAGTGCTCAAAAGCAAATCAACCTCGAAAGGCGTATCCAATAAACACGTGTGTCTGGTGCGCACGGAAATCAAAGCCAAATACAAGTGCTACGAATGTGCACAAAAGCTAAAACTAAGCGCAACGAGTGTGCACAAAACATCTGTCCAGTGCAACGGATGTACACGACAACAATATCAAGTGCATCTAGAGTGCACGAAAGTCTCAACCCAGTGCAACTAAGCTGCACAAGGAAAATCCCAAACGAGTGCATCCGGTGTGCACAAAATCACATCTCATATCATGCGCCCAATATGCATGAAAATCCAAATCAAGTGCATCCAACATGCATGAATGAAAATCTAAGTCAATTTCAACGCGCATAAAACACAAATGTGGCAAAACAAATGCTCAAGACATAAATCGGGTGCAACCAATGCACGAAATAACCACCTGGTGCAACAAACGCATGAAATGCAAATCTAGTGCATCAAAGGCACGAAATACGAATCTGGTGCAACAAATGCACAAAACACAAATCCGGTGTATCTAGTGCACAAAATACAAATACAGTGCATCCAGTGCACGGAAACTCATCAATAACTCAAATGCGTACAAAAACAACACAAAGTGTACCAAGGTGTATAAAATCCAAAAACGTGTGCAACTATGTGCACAAAATCTGTATCAATGCACTGCAAGCCTATGCGAGCTATACCGAGTGCAAAATCAAATCGAGGGCATACCACATGCACAAAATCAATTCAACTGTATGAAATCCACGAAATCATAAACACATGCAGCCAAGGCACAAAATCGACATCAAGTGCAATAGATATGAACAAATCGCAAATCAACACAACGGTATATAAAATATATATATCAAATGTAATGACTATGCACAAAATGTACATACCCAGTAGGTGCAGCCATGGTGCACGAAATCGACATCATGAAACTCAATCATCAAAACTCAAAATCCAAGCGATATAAGCGTGATACTCGGATCACAAACACAAATCGCAACAAATGACATTGAGGTACACCTCCTACAATGTCGAAAAATATCAGTGCGCCCAAAATTGGCAGAGAAAATATATCCGCTTGCCCCCTGCTCACGGTCTAGCGTTCTCTGTTCTGGGTCCCCATTTTCTCTTCGGATTACTAATCTCGCAATCCATCAGCTCATCGGCCCGGTCAGGCGTGCTAATGGGAACGATTCCACTTTGGCACTTCTCTGGTCATCTCTCGGCAATTATCATGACCACTCGTAAGGCAGCACGTCACCGGCGTCGGCCTCTGGCCCTCTGAATACATGTGACAAAACCGATCCTGGGTGCAAATCTCATTGCAGCAGTGTCCTGGAAGGAACCTGCTCAAGGTCTCTTCCGATCTTGCCTATGCCGAACTATACGGAGGCTGGTACTCTTGCATAATCTTTTCTCATTTTCTGGACATCTACATTCTCAGCACAGCATTCCCTCGAGAACTGGTCGCATCCCAACGCCTCTGTATACATATCAGATCTCTAATCTCGACGGGGAGTAACAACGGCTCGTCAGCATCTCGCTCGAACCTCTGGTTCCACTCATCTTTATCATCGTCCACTTCGACGTCATGTCATGCTATCTGCGTACTGCAATGTTCTCGGCTACAGGCAATCCGGAGTCTCTCACACGGACTCGAAATCACGAACTCGGTATCTTCATCGCTCTGTAGTAGATATCTGGCCGAACTTGTCCTCGGGAACTCGTCCCAACCATCGGAGGAATACTCAACACTCGTCCGCTCTCGATCAACTCACAACGCATCTGGGTGAGGTCCTCTATCTAAAGCTAGTCAGCTTACTGGTCTCTTATCACATAGTATCCAGATGACGTCAAACTTTTCGATCGAGTCATCAAAGTCCCATAATTTTCCGAAATCTCAACACCTGAGCACAGTTTTTAATAATATCTGGTACATACCACAGTACCTACGGACCAGCCGTAGAAGGGAAAACCCAAACCTTACTGATGGCACCGCTAAACTGCCGCAAACCCTAAGGTTCAAAAGAGGTTCCATGGTCATCATATCGAGTCAGGGTTTCATTCTTCTAGAGGGTCCACATAATTACTTACGTGTTCCTTCGAATACTTTAAACTTGGAAAAATGGGTTTCTGACATTCATTCGAACTTTTTAACTTCGCCTAGACGACAATGCGAATCCCCTTCGTCCGCATGCTAAACAATGCCTCAATCCTCCAGGAAAGGCGATACATCAACGGACATCTCGGGATCGGTCGACTCTAGATCTGAGTAAGACTCTCCACACTGGAAATCTTCAACTCAATTGGGCCTGCGTCGGCGCATCAACCTGACGAATCATCCTCGTCTTTTAACTCGAGATAGACTAGCTATCATCTGTCGCATTTCTGCCTGGAAGCTCCAGCGATCTCAGCTCCTAAGCTCTGGAAGCGACATCCTATTAATTTTAGCAACAACTGGGTCATCTGTCTTCACGGTAGACGATATCACAATCTCTAAGGTATGCTGTACATCAATAGTCCTCTCGCAACTGGCAGCCTCTAACAATGGCCCGATCATCCGGTGTAAAACTAAGCACTCGCCTAAACAAGAGGTCACAACACAAACACTACATCGAGACGTTCCCATGTCACCAGAAAACACAATGGTCAGCCCTCGTACCAGACGAGCTCGCCTTGACCGCAACACTAGCAGCAGCTCAATCCGAGCTTAAACAAGGTGACAGGAACCTCAAGCGTGTCTCGATGAAAACAGATCAAGGGCATGAAAATAAGCGACAGATCCAGAATGGATACATGATCATAAGAAGAAACAACATCAATGAAAGTATGATCATGAAAACGAACAGAATCAAGGATCTCAAATGGATGTATAATCATGGGTACGAAAAGAATCACAGATCTCAAAATATGTACATCCTAAGGTTTCTTAAGTGGAGTATCGTATCGTAAATATATCGCGGAACATACAGTACGGTACGTCACTCTACTCAAGCTACCTACTCTATCAATCAGGGTCAACCTATGAAACGAAAGTTCGGGTCTAATACTCCCCGTGTTCAAGTCTAAGTTCCGTAAGATCAAGCCTAGGTTCCGAAATATATACACGCCCTAGACTCCGCATAGTCAAACATAGACTCGAACAAAGGTTAAACCTAGCGCTCTGATACCAAGTTTGTCACGACCCAAAATTTAGCTCGTGACCGGCACTTGAATTACGCAACGTCTAAAGGCGTAACGTAATTCATGTAAGCCGAAACCCAGAAATCTAAACCTTTTTAAGAAAATAAAAGAGGTGAAGTTTTGAAATAAAGGTAGGGTGAAATCAATGCTTTCTAAATGCATAAGTAAAGAACATGAAAAATGCAAGTGGAATTTATTAGTTGAAAAACATGAAAAATTTGGGCAGCACCTCCTTTGTATATTTTGATCCAAAACCACAATACATGATAATATAGAAGGCATTCCCAAACGGAAGCTAGCTCTTCACCAAACGGCGGATCCACAACCACGCAAAGCATAAATATAAGTATACGACGTCCAACGGCGAAGTTCACCACAGAAGATAAAGAAATAAGCAAGACATCAAAACCACAAGTAGCGGAAAACTCCTCGCTCTAAGTCTCGCAACCACAAGTCTCACTAAGCCTCATTACTTATACAATTACCAGTTTGATTGGTGGAGTTGAGTAGATACAATATGAAGAATAAGTACAAGAGTGGGTACGATACAAATGTCCCACCTACCAAGCAAAACACCCAAAAGCAACTATGTGCCAGCGATGCCGCTACTGATCCATGCGGTCTACCTGCAAGGACTGTGGCACAACGGGGATGAGTTACCAACTCGTGAGTAGAATAACATCGACAAGTAGAAATCGAATAAACAACGACTCCTAGGTCAACTATATCATAAAGGTAATACTATGATATCTAGGATGACCGTATCTGCATATGTGCCAACAACATAAATAAATGCTTATCAGCATATGGATATCATCCAACCAAATAATCAATGCGTGTAAGCAGGTGGATCTCGTCCACGTGTCAACCGATGACACAACAACATCATGCATGTAAATATCATAACAGTATATGCATGAAAGTATGAGGATATAAATCAACGTGTGCCCCTCGCGACACATCAAAATCATGGAACCTGAGTGCCCAGTATCGACACTCTAAACATCATGAAACCCGTTTCTAGTATCGACACGTAAATCCTCATATCTCGGGCTCCGTCATTCCGGATCGGCCCTCGGGCTCCGTCAGTCCGGATCGGCCCATATCATCTCTCGACTCCGGTCGGTATCCTGCGGATATCCGCCGAGCCCAAATACTATCACTGGTAGGTAGTGCTCCCCTGCCAGGCTCACCGTCTAACAATACGAGTTTTCTTGCCCCGGGGTACCTCACCGGGTCCACCATGTACCCGCAGATGGTGCCTACCGCTCCTCGAATCGGGTTACACATGCCAATCTCAGAACCGAGAAAACACATGGTGGACGCACTGAAATATCATATCAAGAGAAACCGGGTTTTTAAAATAGTACATACTTTCTTTTGAAATAACCACGGTTCTCAAATCCAGAAATCTCATGAAAACAGTATATCTCAATGCATATAATCGTAAAGCATGATGTATGCGACATATAACAGAAATGTAAGCATATCCGTAAATCATGCAACATGGAGCAGTGATCTGACAATATTAGTATATCCCGCGACATATCCAAATGATGCGAACATATCAAGTATATCATGCAAGGAGTCATATCATGATGCAGCAATTCTACTGTGTAGTGACATAGAAATTATCGATGATGAAGTGTGTGAGCCGGCAGATCTGTGTAAGTGTAACTACGCATCATCGATAATGGTGTAAGTGTATTAGCACAGGTATATTCAATACTATGAGAATAACATGAATGCAGCATAATGTAAATCATCAGCTAGAAGCTATAAGGTATACATATCTACATGATCGAGTCGGTGAATCAATCAATCGGCACCCAGCAACAACATCACGTACGGTATAATCCATCGTACGGCAACCTCTAGTCAAGGGTATGGATCAATCATCAAGTCAAACTCATCACGTACGGAAAATCATCGTACGGCGGCATTAAACCGGTAGGGATCCTATCGACCTTTACGACAAAGAGGGTACGGACCTAACGTCACGTACCGCAATCACTCATGATTCACAACATTATATGTATACGTATCTATATACCTATGTTCCAGGTCACATCCATAACAATCTCATATCAGGGGACCGGCAAGGTATCAATTATCTCAATCGACTCATATCCGTATACCAACATATCATCAAATCATCATAACACATCATATATTCTTTTAATCGCATTTATATCCCACATCAAGTCATTTTCATCTATACATTCACACACGAACCATACGATCAGTTTTTAAATGATGCGAATCGTAGTTTTGAAAGTAGGGGCTACGATGTTTTTAAGAAAAAGATATCATTTGAAAATCCGTAACGTCCCTCAAGGTATCCTTTTAGAAAAATGCATACGATTCTTCAGTTTGGAAAAATGTATGGTTTGTGTTAGTTATATGTATGCCCTAGAGGCCATTACTTTACATACGATGTATATTGTAATGGATGCTTGGACATATATAGGGAGGACTTTCTTGCTCGACATGATAGTATGCTATCTGGTTGTACTTTATATAAACATGTACTCAGATTGTCTCTATGTTACATGTTGATAAAGCCCTTAGGATATGTACTCGACTACTGGGACTATGATGAGATCATACTAGTGGGGCCACGGTAGCCGACGAGTACATCCTATAACTGTTCCTAGTCGAGGGTGTATCGAGACAGGGCATCGATGCACCAGAGTAGACTAGCGTATACGCATCTTGACCCATATGATGGGCGATGGATGATCCCATATCCATCGGTGTTTGACATCAAGGATGGTGTACGGGTGCTCAGTGGAGACTGGGTACACTGGACGGACTCGCCGAGAACTCCCAGATGGTATTATACCATACGTCAGATGGCAGTTCTCCGGTGACACTGGTACAGAGTAGTCTGTTGACCCGAGATCGTCATAGAGTCTTGTGTGGTTCCCACTGTGCTTTGATTTCCATCATACCACGTCCAAGAGGGCATGCAAAAAGGTGGCTTTTGGGTACAGTCCCGAATCATATGGAGGCAATGAGCGATAGGAGGGGATTCGTCTCTCCCGGTATAGGGAGTTGATGTTGTGCTGTGTTCGATTGGCTATAACTGGAAATCCCTGGCCAGGGTTGCTGAGATTTACTGGTAAGTGTTATCAGTAGTTTCTCGAACTGTTATAGACCTCATATCGACATGACTTATCGAGCTACTGGGGTCTGGCGTTTACCACCCCTAGGCGAGATATGCAACATATCAGACGACGAGACCGGACTGTACGGGAGTGTTACTGTTTGGATTCGCAGGAGAATGTACAGGCTTGCTTGTTGATCTTCTGAGCACTCAATACCTGGGTAGCTGTTACGTTTAGCTGACCGCTTGCAGCTTGTGGGTGTTTGATATGATCATCACCTACTGCCGGCGTATTGACGATTCTTTAGAGTCCTACACAGAGGTTTCTTGACTCAGGCAAAACGGAGTAGGAGCACATATGTGATATGTGCGGGACCGAGGATAATGCGATATGTGATACCGTATTATATTCTCGCGATATTTGATATCAGCCGGGTCATCGGATCAAGTGTTGATTCGATGAATCGGTACGGATAAATATTAGCCGGTTATATGCGATATAGCCGGATTGTCGGATCAAGTGTTGGTTCGATAATTTAATGTATAATAATATATATGATATATTAAATTGCATTAACTAATATTTGCTCACTAAAAGATTCTTTTTCTCACTCGGGTAATACATTGATATATATGCGATATATGTTAAATGTATTATTTTATTTTGTTACGATAAATATTATATATGTGATATATAATATTGTAACATGATATGATAACTAATGCAACTTGTTTAGTGGAGTTTAATCATGATTAGGGTTTGGATTAGGGTTAAGCTTTCTAGATGTTTCTAGAAGCTTTTCTTTTTGTCATGATAAAGATATTTTCAAGTGACTCATGCTTTAACCCAACCCAGACCCTAACCCTAGTCAATTCTCTACAATGGTTAAGTCAACCATGGTTGCATTATTCTTCATATCATTTCATTTTCTATTCATCACAAAAGAATTCTAAGATTGTTCATCATCTTCTTCCTTCTTCTTCTTTGCTTGAAATGGTTTCTTGCTTTGATTTTTGTGATGGATAAATATGAGAAAAAGATAAATAAAGAGAGCAAAAATCCTACTTCATCATCCTCATCTTCCCTTGCCATTTAGATGAGGGTGTTCACATCATTTCATGAGTGTTAGCTTGTGTTAAAGAAACTTCAAGGTAGATCATCTTAGTATCGAAGATCGGAAGCAAATGTTGCGTCTTTCTCTTCGTGGAACCTCTCGAGAGTCCGGATCCCGATGATCGCAGCGAAGGGACCACAACACGGAGCATATGAAGTGAAGGACCGGATCTACAAAGGTTGTAATCCTTCTCACTTAGTGTTAAAATGTTTAGCATGTTAGTTTTCGCCTAATCTCTAGTTTAAAGTTCCGTATTCGGGTTGTTCGGCACGGCTAAATTTTTAATCGGGCATGGTTGATGCCTCGTAGACCCTTGTGCGCATGCCTAGCAACCCTACAGTGGTATCAGAGCCAAGCTAGAGCTTTAGGCGAAGTCTAGACGAAATTTAAAGTCCGATCGAAACCCGAAACCCCGATAAAACCCGCTCTCTGGACTTTTCTAAAAACTGGGTTTTTTCCACATTAAAAATGCTTAAAAAATTCAGCAGGGAATTATAAGAATTACGGTGCAAAAAGTTTTTGATGAACAGTAAAAATCGCGGCGGAACCGCAGCAGAAGCATGCCTTCTGCGGCGGTTCCGCGGCGAAATGATGACGTCAGCATCTCCTGTTTGCACAATAACTCCTATTTTATTATGCTGGATTTTCTGGGAATTTTTAATTTTATTAAAAAGCTGAATTTTCTGGGGTTGTTTTGGGGATTCGATGACTCGATCGGATTATCAGATTTTGTCTATGTGTTTTCCGGATAATTTTTAGAAACTGTTAAAAAGTTCGAACGGATATCAATAACTCACTTTTTCCCCTGTCGGAAATTTTTTCAAAAGTTGGATTTTTTCTCGTGTTTAAGAATGTTCTAAGTCATGCAAGTAACTCGGTGGACCCTCTAGAAGACAACAAACCTTAACTCGATTATGTGACCGTCTTAAACTGCCTTTTGAACCTTAGGGTTTGGGGCAGTACGGCGTGCCACATGTGAGGCGTTGGCTTGACCCTTCTACGACTGGACCATTGGTACTGTGGCATGTAATGAATGTTTTTAAACTGATTTCAAGTGTTGAGATATATTGGGGAAATCTTGGGTGCTTGATGATTCGATCGGAAAGTTTAACTTTTTCTATTTATCTGGAATGTGATACAATATTTGGAATCCACAGGTAGTTATGAGATAACTAATTTGAATATTATAAACATAGCAGTTTAGTCTCAATTGATCGGTTGCCACGGAATTTTGATGTGATCAAAAGTCCGTCGCAATCACGTAGTGTACGCGGATACTCGCCGGGTAAACTTAACAGACAGCCATGTCCCATAGCCCCGACCAAGTAACTGTAGGAGAACCCCGTCGCCAAAAGCATCCGTTCGGGTGCTCGCGGTAGCGGTGTTCCGCCTTGGTGCACTTCGTCGACGGTATCGGGGGTGCGGCCGCCTACTAAAGTTTGCGACGAGCATTCGATCAGTTTTTCGGGAATCTTGTTGAATCGCCCGACTTGATATTGAAAAGTGTTTTCGATACTGAGACTAAAATGCGGGGTTTATAATTGTTAGGCATGCGATCTCTAAGGAATTCATTTGGTCAGGCATGCGATGTCTGAGGTGGTTGCGGATTCCAACTGTTGTAGTTTTACACTTTCTTTTCTGTGACCGTAAGCGTAGTGTGTGGTGTATCGCCGGCTTCGTTGCTATACATCAACGACAATCGGGATACGCATACTTGCTTACGTTGATGATATGAGATATTATGTGTTGCTGTGATGTGTTGTATTGGATCGTCGCGTTTGAATAGCCGGGGGTTTTATGTGAGATGAGAGTTTTTCTTTTTCATTCATGTAAAATTAATTTGTATGTAATATTCTTTTATTGGGGCACTTCCAGGTAGCGGAAGATGTCACCGTTGTATATTATTTACTTTTCCGCATTAGGTAGACCCAAGGCGGGGAGCACAAGTAACCGGATTCTAGGGTCCAGTGGGAGACCATCTCGAGGAGTCGAGACCGGGTCTCCTAACCCTAGAATTGGCAGTGTTACTTGCCGCTCTCGTAGGGTCTAGGGATGTGGGTTTGGCTATTCATCGCGACCGTGGAATCCGTGTTTTATACAGGCTCGTATTGAAAACACGGACGTCCTAGTATATCCAATATTTCATATATGTTCTTCTGCTGCAATGTTCTGTGATGAGATTATATTACTTCCTGAGACGAATGTTTATATTATATATATGAGATATATGTTATATTGCAGATTTCGTTTCAAAAGAGATGCTTGTGAAGCATAATAAAAATGGGACCTCATTAATAAGATTAATGAAATAAAAGAAACCTAAGATGTTGTAGAATCGAATTTCAAAATAAAATAGGTAGCTACAGTTCTTGCTTTGCACAGCGGTATATATGATATATCCTGCACCTTATTCGATGAGGAAAGGACCGAGATCCCTTCACCGGGAGTGACTCCTTTAGCAATAACTGGCAGATGCTACACAATCGGTTTGTCTTTTGATTGCTTTTAAGAGTTTTTGCTTTGCACAGTGATATATATGATATATCCCGCACCTCATTCGACGAGGAAAGGGCCGACGATCCCTTCACCGGGAGTGACCCCTTTAGCAAAACTGGAAAAGCATTAAAAACACTCCATTTCAAAATCATTTGATTCTACAACGATATCAAGTTCATTACGCAATAGGTTTTCAGAAAAACCTGTCGTAGCCCTCCGTCGTTTCAGATAAGTCCTACTTAGTAATCGTGCTACGTTTGTTGACCTCCGTCAAGGCGTAGTGTGCGGTAGCTAACTAGTATTTATCTGTTTATGCATATGATGCAGATTGGATTAGGGTAGTCGTGCGGCCTTGTTGACCTCCGTCAAGGGTCATGCGGGTGGGTTTAATTCAATCAGGAAATGACGGGTTGAACTTGACTAGTAGCTTATGGTTTGTTGACCTCCGTCAAGGTCATAGGATGCTAGGGGTAAAATATTATTGGGAATTTCAAGTGTTGAAATTTGCAATGAGATTGCATACCTTCTATAAGATAGTTGGATCCCGATACCCGCTGCGAGTAAGAGTTACTCCTGGAAGATTTTTACACATTACAATTAGCCGATCAAGTAGGTGTCTGGAAAGGTGTTAACGGGGTTACGCCTCTGGGAAAACGAGGTTTACACTAATTAGGTTCGTGCGAAAGCACGGGGGACCTCCCTCAAAGTACCGACACTGGCATGGCTGAAAGATTGGCAAACTTGTAGTGTGTAATTAATCCCGGCTAGTTTTTCTTTTTAGGGTTTGAAGGAAGATTTGACTAAAAACAGTGGGTGACATCCTGATTAGATATATTATATAACCAATCTAATCTTGCAAGAGTATACGCTGAGTGTTTTCTTCTCTCTCTCTCCAGGTAGCGACCATATCACGCCTTAATCAAGATAATAAAACAGATATATTGACCGAACCCGCTTGTTATACTGAGCTGGGGAACTGTCACGACCCGCAGGGTACGGAACGTGACTGGCACTTAAGTTTACGAAACGTCTAAAGGCGTCCGTAAAATAAGTAAGCCAAAGCCCAGAAAACAAAACCAATTAAGCAAAAGAGTGAAGAAAACCCAAACATTTGAAAGCAAGTTTATCAAATAAGTCATGTAAAACCCTTTTTAAAAACAATACTAATTTTTCCGAAAATTTCGGCAGAGTCTCCTTTGTAAATACTGGCCCCCAAAATGGGTACAACAAAAATATACATGAATCCAACACAATAGGGCATCCCCAAGCGGGAGCTAGCTCTTCGCCACAAGGCGGTCACAAATCCCACGCAATGTAAATGACAGCAAGCATAATAATCATAATAAAGCATAAGGAAGCATGAAAAAGTAGCATGTCGGCTCAAGTGAGCTCGACCCCCAAAATACAGCATAAAATCCACAAACCTCACAGTCTCATCTCTAGGTCAATATACAATAATCTGGTAGAAACAGTAGATAGAGTACACTAGATGCAAATAATATACAAGGTGGTACAAAAATATTAACATAACCCACCTATGAGCAAATCTCGAGTCCAGGCAAAAGAGGCAAAAGAAGCCAGCGCACCCGCCGCTACTGAACTGACGGAGCGGACCTGCAACAGGCTATGGCACAACGGGGGTGAGTTGCCAACTCGTGAGTAATAAATAACATTTACACAGGCTATCGAATGCATGCACACAAGCATCCTAGCATCTATATACAGGTAAGGCAGGACATAATGGCGAGTATGTATGCAATATGGATATACTAGCAGGTGTGTATACAACATTAGTGTACGAATATGTATGCAACATGAATATCTGAGGTCTCAATAGGTTTATATATAAAAATATTTTATCAGATGTTGTTTTTGAAACTCTTTTAGAATGCCAGCAAATATCAATGAATCGACGAAAACCGGTGTCCAGCAACGACACCCCAAAAGCTGTCTCAAATCTCATAAATGTATCGCTGGCCTCAGCCGTCCGGCTGACCCATCTCAAATATCAATATCTCATCATCTAGCGGCCACGGTCGGTATCCTCTGGATATCCGCCGTCCCAAACAGTCACCGGTAGGTAATCCGTCCCCTGCCAGGCTCAACGTCATCACCACATTCCTCTTGCCCCGGGGTACCTTACCGGGCCCACCATGTACCCGTGCCGGTTCCTCCACTCCTCGACACGGATTTCCAAATCCACAGCAAACTCATAGTGGACGACACTTACATCACTAGAAAACCGCAATTTACACATTTTAAAAATATAATAAGTTTAGAAATTTTGCGGCTTTCCCCCGAAATCCAGCAATATCATAAAATCTCAAGAAATCCTCATAAGTGCATATATCTATGATAATGAATGCATATGATATCAATAATCAAGTTGCGATGTGTGATTAATGTATTAAGCATGAACAATTAATATGATGAAGTACATGCACATGAATAGCAATACTACGGTTTCATTTTTAAGGAATTAAAGGCAATAGTACCAGTTTAAGTATCAATTAGTAAAAGGTTTCAATTTAAAAGTTATCTAGTGTGGTGGCATGGCAATTACCAGGGTGTGTGTGTAAGCATGAATAGTGCTCGTGCTGCATATAAAACCTGGTAATGGTGCATGTGTCCTACAATTGAGTTTGCGTATATGGGTATAACATATTGATCTAATTGCAGCAATTATCATGCCAGTATTATTATTCTAATGTCACAAGTGGTTATCCAATTTACTATTTTCCAGTTTACTAAATCTATCGGGCGACTTGCGCCATCCAAACGATCGTCCCCCGTAGATGTTAAATCTACTCACCGGGATCCCTGGCTAGCTGTGTCCAATCACCGCCTTTCCCTTTCGCGCCGCGTCTGACGTTTCCGCGACCGAACCTGGAATTTACATCATTACCAATTATAAGGTTACATATCAAGAACGACGCAAACCCCAACGAAACTACTAAAGTTCGCTAGCTAGGTACAACGTGCACAAAGTGCGCGGAACACACGCGAAAATCGCAAAAACTGCCAAAAACGCCGATTTGGGTCACCCGGCAAAACTAAAACCCGACTACCCAAAAACCGCACTCACGCATCCTAAAAGTCGTAGGACAAGCCATTACAATCATCAAGATATCAAAAATAGTCCATCTCATAATTTATATAAAAATCTAGTAAGCATATACATTCCAAAAATCGGTGCAAAAATCGCCGATTTGCGACAAAACGACTACAATAAAGCATACTCACCCAAGCACACTACAAGCAATCCACACCCACTAATTACAACACATTAATCATGCTCCAAAACCTATATTCCACAACCAAACCCTTTCTTGATTTTTATAAATAGCAATTGCAAATCAAAAACCATACTTGAAAAACTTAATTAACACTAATTTCAACCCCAATTAGCAAGTTCACCTCTTAGATTAAGGTTAGCAAAACACTAGATAGCAAATTAGGTTTAAATCAATTAAATAATGCTTTCTAAAACTTAATCAACTCACTAATCAAGTTTCAAATATCAATTCCATACAAAAACCTTCTCTTGAAAATTTGAAACAACAATTTACAACTAAAATCAACTTCTAAAATTACCTAAATTAGCATAATTAAAGACTACATAACAAGGTAATCATATAGATTAGTTCACTAACAACTAGATTAACTAATAAACAACTTAATTAATTATCATGGCTTCAAAACCCTAATTTAAACAAACTACTCTTTTAAACTAGATTAGAAATAAGCTAACTTTTAACACTAACCATACAATTAAAGGAATTTTTTTAGCAAAAGAAAGCAACTTGATGAGAATTATACCTCTTGATCAATGGATCAAGCAAGAGAATTTGCTCCAAGGAATGGCTTCCTAGCTCCAAGATTCAAGCAAGAATGGCTAAGGATAATGATAGCATAAGGAAATTGTTTGGATTTTTGAATTAAATCATGGATTTTGATGTATTTTTCTTGAAGAAATTGAAGAAAAAAGAAAAGAAAAGAGAGGAAGAAGAGGGTGCAGGTTTTTCGGCCAGAATGAGGTATGGGGGAGGGTGTGGGGGTGAGTGGGAAGGTCAAGGGTCAAGTTCCAAAGTCAATGTATCATACATTATCCATTATATTTAAATTAATTCCATAAACTATCAATTTAACTCAAGAAAGAAACCAAGAAGAGAGAGGCCAGAAATTTCTGGTCTCACACAAGGTGGGGCTGTCCTAGGGCTGAGGAAAAAGAGAGAGGGGTTTTACAAAAGAAATTTTATGCAAAAAGGCCCCCTACAACTCAAAAATTGCAAGTTTTAGCCCAAAATTCAATAAATTCGTTTCAATTCATAAAAATTGGTTAAAAATCAAAATAAATTACTAAAAATTCATGTTATCACTAGATTATAATTATCATAATTTTAGAGATTAAAATTAACCCGGAAAAATTTGTATTTATCGCTTATTTAATGTATTTTCTTACCGGCTTAAAATAATATAAAAAAATTGAAAAATAGGGAAATTTTTTTAAATGACCAAAATTTCATAAATAACTCATTAGCTACTAAAAACAAGTAATTATCTATCCATTTAAGGTATAATTAGCCCTAAACTGCAAAATATCGAGAAAGACGGTTTTCGGAAAAATACCGAATTTTCACCGAATTTCAGGAAAACACCAAAATGACTTTTCAAGACGCTACAATCTTCCCCCCTTAAAGAAATTCGGTCCCCGAATTTAAAAATATAGCTACGCGTACCTTCGAAGAGATGGGGATATTTCTTCCTCATCTCGCCCTCGGTCTCCCAGGTAACCTCCTCGCTGCTCGGGCTACGCCAAAGGACCTTGACGGTTGGTATAACCTTCGACCTCAACTTCTTCACCTGCCGATCCAGGATGGCCACCGGCTGCTCTGCAAAGGAAAGGTCGCGCTCTAGCTGGACTGTCGGGTGCTGAATCGCATGCGAAGGGTCGTGAAGGTACTTGCGGAGCATCGAAACATGGAAGACGGGGTGAACATCGGGAAAGCTGGGAGGAAGAGCCAAACGATATGCAACAGCGCCAACCCGCTCGAGGATCTCGAAGGGACCTACGAATCTAGGGCTAAGCTTCCCCTTTCGCCCAAAACGCATCACGCCCTTCATCGGGAAGACTTTCAGAAAAACATGGTCGCCAACTGCGAACTCTAACCTGCGACGGCGCCTGTCTGCATACGATTTCTGTCTGCTCTGAGCCGCTCTCATCCGGTCTCGGATCAACTGGATCTTCGATGTCGTCTCCTCAACAAGCTGCGGCCCCAAAATGCTGCTCTCGCTGAGCTCTGTCCAACAAACGGGCGATCTGCATCTCCTCCCATACAATGCCTCGAAAGGTGCCATCTGAATAGTATCCTGGAAGCTGTTGTTGTAGGAGAACTCCACTAGAGGTAAATGACGATCCCAGCTACCACCAAAGTCTAAAACGCACGCTCTGAGCATGTCCTCAAGAGTCTGAATGGTCCGCTCTGACTGTCCGTCGGTCTGCGGATGAAACGCTGTGCTGAAGCTCAAACGAGTGCCCAAAGCCTCCTGAAGTCTCTGCCAAAGTCGGCTGGTGAACTGAGTGCCTCGATCTGACACGATACAAGTCTGTACGCCATGTAGTTGCACGATCTCGTCAATATAGAGCTGAGCATACTGAGCGAAGCTGAAAGTCGTCTTCACTGCAAGGAAGTGAGCCGCTTTCGTCAATCTATCCACGATCACCCAGATGGAGTCGTACCCTCGACTGGTCCTGGGTAGACCCACAACGAAATCCATCGAAATCTGTTCCCATTTCCACTCTGGAATGGGTAACGGCTGTAGCTCTCCTGCGGGCCTCTGGTGCTCGGCCTTGACTTGCTGACAAGTCAGGCATCTCGAAACGAGCTCCGCAATGTCCCTCTTCATCCCGTCCCACCAGTAGGTCTCTCTCATATCATGGTACATCTTGGTGGAACCGGGGTGGACACTATACACTGATCGGTGTGCCTCCTCGAGAATGTCGCGCCGTAATCCATCAGCATCTGGTACGCACAGTCTAGATCCATATCGTAAAATCCCCTGATCGTCAACCATGAACTCGGAAAATCTGCCCTGTCCCATCTGTGCCATGATCTCTGAGCAACGGTCGTCACTGCGCTGTGCCTCATATATACGGTCAAGCAACTGTGGGCGTGCACGAACATGCGCGAGCTGTCCCCCTGTCTGAGTGAACTCGAACTCAACTCGGCTGTCGCATAACATCTGCCAATCTGCTGACGACTGCCTCTGAACTGCGCGCAAAAAGGATAGACTACCCCCGGGCCTCCTACTCAACGCATCTGCCACCACATTTGCCTTGCCGGGGTGATATAAGATCTCGCAGTCGTAGTCTTTCACCAACTCCATCCAACGACGCTGTCTGAGGTTCAGGTCTCGCTGCTGAAATATATACTTTAAGCTCTGGTGATCGGTGAATATCTGACACGACTCGCCGTATAGGTAATGTCGCTAAATCTTCAGTGCAAAGACCACTGCAGCCATCTCCAAATCATGAGTGGAGTAGTTCTGTTCATGCTTCTTCAACTGCCGAGAAGCATAAGCGATCACCCGGCCATGCTGCATCAATACGCATCCTAATCCCACTCGCGAAGCATCACAGTAGACAACAAATCCGCCTGATCCCGAAGGTAAAGATAATACCGGCGCCGTAGTCAAACAAGTCCGTAGCTGCTGAAAACTGCGCTCGCACTCCTCTGTTCAAACGAAAGGAACTCCCTTCCGGGTCAAACTGATCAACGGTGCAGCTATACGGGAGAAGTCCTGAACAAAACGCCTGTAGTAGCCCGCCAGGCCTAGAAAACTACGGATCTCAGTAACCGATGTAGGTCGGGGCCACTGCTGAACGGCCTCAATCTTCTTCGGGTCCACACGAATGCCGTCTCTCGTAACCACATGACCCAAGAATCCGACGCTGTCCAGCCAGAATGCACACTTGGAGAACTTCGCGAACAGCTGGTGCTCCCTCAGAGTCTGTAACGTAATCCGCAAGTGCTGCTCGTGCTCCTCTCTGCTCCGGGAGTACACCAAGATATCGTCGATAAACACGATGATGAATAAGTCAAGATACGGCCTGAATGTACAGTTCATCAAATCCATGAATGCTGCTGGGGCGTTGGTGAGTCCGAACGACATCACCAAAAACTCGTAGTGGCCGTAGCGCGTGCGGAAAGCTGTCCTCGGTATATCCTCCTGTCGAACTCGCAGCTGATGGTATCCTGATCGCAAGTCGATCCTCGAAAAAAATACCCCGCACCCTGAAGCTGGTCGAACAAATCATCAATGCGCGGCAACGGATATCTGTTCCGAACGGTAACTTTGTTCAGCTGGCGGTAGTCGATACATAAGCGCAAACTTCCATCCTTCTTCTTGACAAACAGGACCGGAGCACCCCACGGAGAAACACTCGGTCGAATAAGCCCCTTGTCCAACAAATCCTGCAACTGATCCTTCAGCTCTCGAAGCTCTGCCGGGGCCATCCGATAAGGCGGTATAGAAATAGGCCCCGAACCGGGAATCAAATCAATGCCGAACTCAACATTGCGCTCAGGCGGTAGCCCAGGTAGCTCATCAGGGAAAACATCAGGGAACTCACAAACTACCGGGACCCGGTCCAACGGAACCTCTGCAGCTCGAGTATCACAAATAGATGCTAAGAATCCCTGACATCCCTTCCGCAAGAGCTGACCAGCGCGGAGAGACGAAATTAAGCTGGGAAGGGCGACACTGCGGTCTCCCTGAATAACAAGGACTGGCTCTCCCGGAAAGCTAAATCTGACTGCCTTCTCACGGCAGTCCACCGAAGCATAACAAGTGGCTAGCCAATCCATGCCCAGAAGCACATCAAAGTCCAACATATCGAGGAGTATCAAATCAACTGATGAATCCCTCTCCCCGATACGAATGGAACACAAACGAAATACAAACCGAGCGACAAACGACTCGCCTACCGGAGTAACAACAACAAGCGGCTGATCCAACGACGACGACTCACGGCCCAACATCGGTGCAAAGTGTGTAGAGACGTACGAATGTGTGGAACCTGGGTCGAATAATACCCGCGCGTCGAAAGAACAAACTGGCAAAGTACCTGTCACAACGGCATTGGATGCCTGCGCATCCTGCGGTGTCAAAGCAAATACTCGGGCCTGTCCTCCACCGATAGCGGGCGGACCTCGACCTCGGCCTCTGCCTCCTCGTCCTCTCTGAACAGGACCGCCACGTCCTCGGCCTCTCGGTGCACCTAACTGGCGTGGAGCATCGCCTGGGGTAGAAAGTAGGGCTCTCTGAGGAGGGGGTGGTGATGGTGGTAGGGTCACATGCGGAACTGTCGCTGCTCCCTGTCGTCTCACCGGACAGTCTCTGATACGATGATGCAGGCTACCACACCAAAAACATCCTAACCATGGCTGCTGACCATAAGGGTGAAGGCGATATAACTGGCCCCTAAAGAATCCACCACAGCCTCTGCGAACCCTCCTAGGTGCTAACATATCAGTGCGAATCCGACTCGGTCTCGAAACGACTGCAGGGGGAGTAATATCCGATCTCTGTGCTCGATTGACCTCTACTAACGATTCCACCATCTGTCGTAACTCCTGCATGCCTCCCATCATCTGTCGCAGCTCCTCCATACCGGACTCAAGCCTATCCATGCGACCTGGGGAATGCGGATCAGTCTGTCCCTGCGGCGTAGGCATACCACCCTGCTCAGTCCTAGTCTCGGACGAGCCAGCTCGAATCTCGTCTCTGACGGCAGCCCTCTGTGCCCTCGTAGCCTTCGGCGGCATAGTGGCTGGTACAGGAAAAGGATAATAAGGACAGTGCAATAGGATCATAGGATACACGGAGTTGAAGAAGGAATTTTTCAAGCAAGTATATCCTAAAGTCACTTAGGCGGAGTACCGTATCGTAAGTATGCCGCGGACTTACGCACGCTACGTTACGCTGCTTAAGTCACTTACTCCATCTACCAAGGGTCATCCTACACTCACAAAGGTAAAACCTATCGCTATGATACCAACTTTGTCACGACCCGCAGGGTACGGAACGTGACTGGCACTTAAGTTTACGAAACGTCTAAAGGCGTCCGTAAAATAAGTAAGCCAAAGCCCAGAAAACAAAACCAATTAAGCAAAAGAGTGAAGAAAACCCAAACATTTGAAAGCAAGTTTATCAAATAAGTCATGTAAAACCCTTTTTAAAAACAATACTAATTTTTCCGAAAATTTCGGCAGAGTCTCCTTTGTAAATACTGGCCCCCAAAATGGGTACAACAAAAATATACATGAATCCAACACAATAGGGCATCCCCAAGCGGGAGCTAGCTCTTCGCCACAAGGCGGTCACAAATCCCACGCAATGTAAATGACAGCAAGCATAATAATCATAATAAAGCATAAGGAAGCATGAAAAAGTAGCATGTCGGCTCAAGTGAGCTCGACCCCCAAAATACAGCATAAAATCCACAAACCTCACAGTCTCATCTCTAGGTCAATATACAATAATCTGGTAGAAACAGTAGATGGAGTACACTAGATGCAAAGAATATACAAGGTGGTACAAAAATATTAACATAACCCACCTATGAGCAAATCTCGAGTCCAGGCAAAAGAGGCAAAAGAAGCAAGCGCACCCGCCGCTACTGAACTGACGGAGCGGACCTGCAACAGGCTATGGCACAACGGGGGTGAGTTGCCAACTCGTGAGTAATAAATAACATTTACACAGGCTATCGAATGCATGCACACAAGCATCCTAGCATCTATATACAGGTAAGGCAGGACATAATGGCGAGTATGTATGCAATATGGATATACTAGCAGGTGTGTATACAACATTAGTGTACGAATATGTATGCAACATGAATATCTGAGGTCTCAATAGGTTTATATATAAAAATATTTTATCAGATGTTGTTTTTGAAACTCTTTTAGAATGCCAGCAAATGTCAATGAATCGACGAAAACCGGTGTCCAGCAACGACACCCCAAAAGCTGTCTCAAATCTCATAAATGTATCGCTGGCCTCAGCCGTCCGGCTGACCCATCTCAAATATCAATATCTCATCATCTAGCGGCCACGGTCGGTATCCTCTGGATATCCGCCGTCCCAAACAGTCACCGGTAGGTAATCCGTCCCCTGCCAGGCTCAACGTCATCACCACATTCCTCTTGCCCCGGGGTACCTTACCGGGCCCACCATGTACCCGTGCCGGTTCCTCCACTCCTCGACACGGATTTCCAAATCCACAGCAAACTCATGGTGGACGACACTTACATCACTAGAAAACCGCAATTTACACATTTTAAAAATATAATAAGTTTAGAAATTTTGCGGCTTTCCCCCGAAATCCAGCAATATCATAAAATCTCAAGAAATCCTCATAAGTGCATATATCTATGATAATGAATGCATATGATATCAATAATCAAGTTGCGATGTGTGATTAATGTATTAAGCATGAACAATTAATATGATGAAGTACATGCACATGAATAGCAATACTACGGTTTCATTTTTAAGGAATTAAAGGCAATAGTACCAGTTTAAGTATCAATTAGTAAAAGGTTTCAATTTAAAAGTTATCTAGTGTGGTGGCATGGCAATTACCAGGGTGTGTGTGTAAGCATGAATAGTGCTCGTGCTGCATATAAAACCTGGTAATGGTGCATGTGTCCTACAATTGAGTTTGCGTATATGGGTATAACATATTGATCTAATTGCAGCAATTATCATGCCAGTATTATTATTCTAATGTCACAAGTGGTTATCCAATTTACTATTTTCCAGTTTACTAAATCTATCGGGCGACTTGCGCCATCCAAACGATCGTCCCCCGTAGATGTTAAATCTACTCACCGGGATCCCTGGCTAGCTGTGTCCAATCACCGCCTTTCCCTTTTGCGCCGCGTCTGACGTTTCCGCGACCGAACCTGGAATTTACATCATTACCAATTATAAGGTTACATATCAAGAACGACGCAAACCCCAACGAAACTACTAAAGTTCGCTAGCTAGGTACAACGTGCACAAAGTGCGCGGAACACACGCGAAAATCGCAAAAACTGCCAAAAACGCCGATTTGGGTCACCCGGCAAAACTAAAACCCGACTACCCAAAAACCGCACTCACGCATCCTAAAAGTCGTAGGACAAGCCATTACAATCATCAAGATATCAAAAATAGTCCATCTCATAATTTATATAAAAATCTAGTAAGCATATACATTCCAAAAATCGGTGCAAAAATCACCGATTTGCGACAAAACGACTACAATAAAGCATACTCACCCAAGCACACTACAAGCAATCCACACCCACTAATTACAACACATTAATCATGCTCCAAAACCTATATTCCACAACCAAACCCTTTCTTGATTTTTATAAATAGCAATTGCAAATCAAAAACCATACTTGAAAAACTTAATTAACACTAATTTCAACCCCAATTAGCAAGTTCACCTCTTAGATTAAGGTTAGCAAAACACTAGATAGCAAATTAGGTTTAAATCAATTAAATAATGCTTTCTAAAACTTAATCAACTCACTAATCAAGTTTCAAATATCAATTCCATACAAAAACCTTCTCTTGAAAATTTGAAACAACAATTTACAACTAAAATCAACTTCTAAAATTACCTAAATTAGCATAATTAAAGACTACATAACAAGGTAACCATATAGATTAGTTCACTAACAACTAGATTAACTAATAAACAACTTAATTAATTATCATGGCTTCAAAACCCTAATTTAAACAAACTACTCTTTTAAACTAGATTAGAAATAAGCTAACTTTTAACACTAACCATACAATTAAAGGAATTTTTTTAGCAAAAGAAAGCAACTTGATGAGAATTATACCTCTTGATCAATGGATCAAGCAAGAGAATTTGCTCCAAGGAATGGCTTCCTAGCTCCAAGATTCAAGCAAGAATGGCTAAGGATAATGATAGCATAAGGAAATTGTTTGGATTTTTGAATTAAATCATGGATTTTGATGTATTTTTCTTGAAGAAATTGAAGAAAAAAGAAAAGAAAAGAGAGGAAGAAGAGGGTGCAGGTTTTTCGGCCAGAATGAGGTATGGGGGAGGGTGTGGGGGTGAGTGGGAAGGTCAAGGGTCAAGTTCCAAAGTCAATGTATCATACTTTATCCATTATATTTAAATTAATTCCATAAACTATCAATTTAACTCAAGAAAGAAACCAAGAAGAGAGAGGCCAGAAATTTCTGGTCTCACACAAGGTGGGGCTGTCCTAGGGCTGAGGAAAAAGAGAGAGGGCTTTTACAAAAGAAATTTTATGCAAAAAGGCCCCCTACAACTCAAAAATTGCAAGTTTTAGCCCAAAATTCAATAAATTCGTTTCAATTCATAAAAATTGGTTAAAAATCAAAATAAATTACTAAAAAATCATGTTATCACTAGATTATAATTATCATAATTTTAGAGATTAAAACTAGCCCAGAAAAATTTGTATTTATCGCTTATTTAATGTATTTTCTTACCGGCTTAAAATAATATAAAAAAATTGAAAAATAGGGAAAATTTTTTAAATGACCAAAATTTCATAAATAACTCATTAGCTACTAAAAACAAGTAATTATCTATCCATTTAAGGTATAATTAGCCCTAAACTGCAAAATATCGAGAAAGACGGTTTTCGGAAAAATACCGAATTTTCACCGAATTTCAGGAAAACACCAAAACGACTTTTCAAGACGCTACAGGAACGTTGGTCCCGCTCCAACTTATAATTGTTATAAGACAGAGCAGGAAATTGGGGAATACCAGATTTCCCATGCCGCCCAAACGAAGAAAGTGCATGTTGATGCATCATCTTCGGGTGTGTTCGTTACACAGAACTGTTTCTCAGTATCCTTTACGTCCTGGGTATGTGATACCAGATCAGGATCCCACATATGTAATCTATTACATGGGCTACAGAAAGGTAAAGAACTGAGAACGGGTGATAAGTTTCATGAGATAGAAAATGGTGCAAGTGTTGCAGCCAAGTCTGTTGGTCACTATCACCCTGTATTACCAGAATACATTGATTCTGAACAAATGTTATTAGATACCGAACCTGATATACAAAATCATATCAGTCTCTTTATTAGTAAAGAAAGGATATAATTTTGTATTGTTGGATAATATTTTGAACATTTCCTATATAAAGAGTTGATCGGTTCAGGCACGTCATCTAAAAGCATTGTCGTTCTAAATCAAACTACAGTTCTTAGTATACGGAACACACACAAGAGGAAGAGTTCAGAAATGAACGAATCCTTCTTGAGGTATTGTAGACTAGGTCATATCAATGCGACCCGACTGGCTGAAGTTACATATAGATGCATATTTAAATTAGTTTGAATTTACATCTTGTGAAACTTGCCGGTCATGTCACAAAGATAAAATGACCACAGCTCTGTTTGTTGGAAACAGAGAAAGAGTTAGTGAACTCTTGGATTGATACATGCTGATGTATGAAAATCTCCTGTCTACACATGCCAAGACTGGTTCTTTGTACTTCATTACATTCTCTGATGATCTCTCAAGATTCAGACATATGTTCCTGTTGAAACACAGGTCCGAACCTTTTGAGATATTCACAGAATATAAGTTAGAAGTAGAGAACCAAAATACGGGTATAAGTATTATGTCCTTTGATGAGATCAAGGAGGAGAATACTTAAGCACGGAATTCCTGGACTATTCTAAAGGAGAATGAGATTCTTTCTCAGCCTTACTCCTTCGTATACACCACAGCACGTCGGTGTATCGGGGTGGAGCATTAGCACCCTATTTGATATGGTGTGCTCTATGATGAGTACTACTGAGTTTCCTATTTCCTTTAGGGAGTTATGCACTTGTGAAGTTGCATACCTGTTGAATAGGGTTCGAATCAAATCAGTTGCCTACCACTTCATATGTGATATGGAAAGGGAAGAGCCTGTATCTTAAGCTTGTTAAGATTTGGGGTTGTCTGGCCTATGTCTGAAAGCAAAATCCGGACAAGCTCGAGGCAAGATCTGTTATGTAGAACTGGAAAGGTTCCAGCTATACAAAATGCAGCTGATGATTTGGTAGAACCAAAGGATTCAATAGTTTCCAACGAACCTCAGCCTCTCCGCCGATCTAGCAGGGTTCCTCACCCACCTGAGAGATACTTTGGTTTCTCTATGACAGTGGGAGTGAGGATTGCATCATGAGATGATGACCCAACTAGTTTCGAGCTGGCCATCAGGAGTGGGACTCTGTAAGAATGGCTGGATGCTTATCGATCTGAGATGGAATCCTTATACACCAACAAAGTATGGACTTTGGTTGCTTTATCTGAAGGGTTAAATCCCCATCAGGAGCAAGTATATCTTGAGAAGATTACTTGGTGTACATGGAAAGGTTGAGACTTTCAAAGCTAGACTTGTTAAAGGTTTGCATCATAGACCAGGTATGGATTATGTTGAAACCTTTTCTAAGGATCTATGCTTAAGTCCATCCAGATCCTACTTACCACGGCTACATACTATGACTACGATATCTGGTGGTTGGGTGTCATGACTGCTTTTCTAACTGATGTTTTAGAAGAGAACGTCTATAAGTACACAGCCAGAGGGCTTCGTAGACAGTGGGAGCAGCGGAAACGTGTGCAAGATGTTTTATATGATAAAACAGGTATCGCGGAGTTGGAGCATCTGTTTTGATGTGGTAGTCAAAGAGTTTGACTTCATCAAAATGGTAGATGAACCTTGTATATACAAAAATGGTAGTAGAAAGTATGGTGGTGATCCTCGTAGAGTACGTGGATGACATACTCTTGATAGGGAAGGAGTTTCCTATGCTACGCTCGGTCAATCTCCGCTTATCACAAGGATTCTCCATATAGGATCAAAGTGATACCTCCTAAATCCTGGGTTTTTTTTGGATCTATGAGATAGATCTAATTGGAAGTTAGGATACTCACTAGTTGTAGTGAGATGGTATCAATCGATCCTGAGGAGAATCACTGGAAAGGTTCCAGGGTGATAAGGACGACTGAATGTCAGTCGTAGGCATTGTCTTTACCCTCAGTGGAGAGACGGTATGTTGGAAGAGTTCCAAGCTAGATACCGTGACATACTAGATGATTAAAGGCAAGATACATCGTTACTAAGGATGCTACCAAAAGAGGCAGTCTGGATATTTATAATTTCATAAGATGAACTTCGCTCCTACCATTGTGTGACAATGGATTTGTGGCTTCAGCCAAGGAACTACCGTCCCATCAGAAATCCAGATATAATTCTTAGGCAGTATCACCTGATCATGGAGATGGTTGATCTCCAGGGAGATCGAGGTTAGGAGGGTAGACACAGAGGACAACAGCGCGGATCCACTCACGAAGGCCTTTTTCCCAGTAGAGACTTTTATGGGATGGTTGAGTATGGGATACTTCAACCGCAGCTAATTGTTGGGTATGCGATACCATAACAGATGGCCTTAGTGCAAGTGGGAGATTGTTAGTTATATGTATGCCCTAGAGGCCATTACTGTACATACGATGTATATTGTAATGGATGCTTGGACATATATAGGGAGGACTTTCTTGCTCGACATGATAGTATGCTAACTGGTTGTACTTTATCTAAACATGTACTCAGATTGTCTCTATGTTACATGTTGATAAAGCCCTTAGGATATGTACTCGACTACTGGGACTATGATGAGATCATACTAGTGGGGCCACGGTAGCCGACGAGTACATCCTATAACTGTTCCTAGTCGAGGGTGTATCGAGACAGGGCATCGATGCACCAGAGTAGACTAGCGTATACGCATCTTGACCCATATGATGGGCGATGGATGATCCCATATCCATCGGTGTTTGACATCAAGGATGGTGTACGGGTGCTCAGTGGAGACTGGGTACACTGGACGGACTCGCCGAGAACTCCCAGATGGTATTATACCATACGTCAGATGGCAGTTCTCCGGTGACACTGGTACAGAGTAGTCTGTTGACCCGAGATCGTCATAGAGTCTTGTGTGGTTCCCACTGTGCTTTGATTTCCATCATACCACGTCCAAGAGGGCATGCAAAAAGGTGGCTTTTGGGTACAGTCCCGAATCATATGGAGGCAATGAGCGATAGGAGGGGATTCGTCTCTCCCGGTATAGGGAGTTGATGTTGTGCTGTGTTCGATTGGCTATAACCGGAAATCCCTGGCCAGGGTTGCTGAGATTTACTGGTAAGTGTTATCAGTAGTTTCTCGAACTGTTATAGACCTCATATCGACATGAGTTATCGAGCTACTGGGGTCTGACGTTTACCACCCCTAGGCGAGATATGCAACATATCAGACGACGAGACCGGACTGTACGGGAGTGTTACTGTTTGGATTCGCAGGAGAATGTACAGGCTTGCTTGTTGATCTTCTGAGCGCTCAATACCTGGGTAGCTGTTACGTTTAGCTGACCGCTTGCAGCTTGTGGGTGTTTGATATGATCATCACCTACTGCCGGCGTATTGACGATTCTTTAGAGTCCTACACAGAGGTTTCTTGACTCAGGCAAAACGGAGTAGGAGCACATATGTGATATGTGCGGGACCGAGGATAATGCGATATGTGATACCGTATTATATTCTCGCGATATTTGATATCAGCCGGGTCATCGGATCAAGTGTTGATTCGATGAATCGGTACGGATAAATATTAGCCGGTTATATGCGATATAGCCGGATTGTCGGATCAAGTGTTGATTCGATAATTTAATGTATAATAATATATATGATATATTAAATTGCATTAACTAATATTTGCTCACTAAAAGATTCTTTTTCTCACTCGGGTAATACATTGATATATATGCGATATATGTTAAATGTATTATTTTATTTTGTTACGATAAATATTATATATGTGATATATAATATTGTAACATGATATGATAACTAATGCAACTTGTTTAGTGGAGTTTAATCATGATTAGGGTTTGGATTAGGGTTAAGCTTTCTAGATGTTTCTAGAAGCTTTTCTTTTTGTCATGATAAAGATATTTTCAAGTGACTCATGCTTTAACCCAACCCAAACCCTAACCCTAGTCAATTCTCTACAATGGTTAAGTCAATCATGGTTGCATTATTCTTCATATCATTTCATTTTCTATTCATCACAAAAGAATTCTAAGATTGTTCATCATCTTCTTCCTTCTTCTTCTTTGCTTGAAATGGTTTCTTGCTTTGATTTTTGTGATGGATAAATATGAGAAAAAGATAAATAAAGAGAGCAAAAATCCTACTTCATCATCCTCATCTTCCCTTGCCATTTAGATGAGGGTGTTCACATCATTTCATGAGTGTTAGCTTGTGTTAAAGAAACTTCAAGGTAGATCATCTTAGTATCGAAGATCGGAAGCAAAGGTTGCGTCTTTCTCTTCGTGGAACCTCTCGAGAGTCCGGATCCCGATGATCGCAGTGAAGGGACCACAACACGGAGCATATGAAGTGAAGGACCGGATCTACAAAGGTTGTAATCCCTCTCACTTAGTGTTAAAATGTTTAGCATGTTAGTTTTCGCCTAATCTCTAGTTTAAAGTTCCGTATTCGGGTTGTTCGGCACGGCTAAATTTTTAATCGGGCATGGTTGATGCCTCATAGACCCTTGTGCGCGTGCCTAGCAACCCTACAGTTTGCATGACACATTTACGTTGGCTATCTAATCTTATAGTATCCAATACAGCAATATCATCGAACATTATCCTCAAAACTCGTCATCACGTATTAATCGTATCATATCACTTCTAACCATCCTTTAGTTTTTAATATGGTTTCTCTAACTATCTTTTAACTCTATCCATAGTTTTCTATTAAAAGTTCTCTGAACCATATTCTATATATAAATCGGTTTCCATCAAAGTTTGCGGGGGTGATATATGCCATCCACCCGACTTCCCTCGTAGATATAGATCTACTCACCTTGATCCTCTCTTTTCGAAGTTGATGACGTCCTGATCCGTCGCCTCGGAATCCATGCCAAGGTACCTACAATAATACACAAATCGCAATCTCTATTAACATTACCTCCGGAAATCCAAAACGGCACACGGATCGCCTATAGGTTAGAACCTATAGCCCACGCATGCAAAACCAACCAATTATCCCTAGTCGTTGATGTACAAACATCCAACAACCAAATACAAATCTAAATATCAAAACTTATCATTCAAAATACGGAAAACACGAAAACAACAATATAGGAAAACCACTCCCAGATTTCACCCTAGGCCAAACTAGAACATTTTGCACATTGGGTTGCTCTAGATATAGGATAACCATGCCCCAGACCAAAAATCATAAAGTTTCACTCTGACTTGGCCGCAATTTGCGGCCTATAGCAATAAATCTACGGCCATAAGAAAGAATCAGGGGTTCAGGTTTCAGGGGGTGGTTCATGGTTGCCTGCACATCTCATGGTCAAGGGAACTTCTTTTACAATGGTCTCGGGTCATCTCAGATCTCTAAATACCATCACAAAATCCATAAAAACCCGATATCGACGAATCTAAAGTTCGTATTTTGGGGTTTTGGTCACTGATCTAGGTCAAGAATTGGTCTCTAGGGTCTTGTAACAGCCATTAGGCACCACCCAATCCACATAACATTCAAACCCCTCTCTAGGAATTTCCAAGTTCACAAATCCACATCTTAACCCCATTTCTAAACTAACTAGAATGCTAGGAAAATATAACTAACTAAGTGAAGGGAAATATACCTCATGGATGCAACCAAGCAAAACCCTAGAAGTTCAAAGTTCTCAAAATCCATCATTGATGGGTCCAAAGTGTAGAGGGTGAAGAGAGGATCAACTTTTGTGAAGGAGGTTTAGGGTTTTGGTGAACATTTGGAGATTATTCCTTAGGGTAGAAGTGGAGAGAGATGAGGTTGAGGGAGATGAAGAAAAATGGAGAAAACAAATTGGGGGGGGGGGGGTGAGGATATAAGGCAACCCCCTCTCTCTCACTCTTTTATTCTCACTCTCTCACACTTATTTACCCTTCTACCCTTCTCATTTTCTTTTCTCACCAATAAACACATAAACCAAAAAAAATAAAAATGAAATAACATGCAAATGTTATAGTGCACTAACTATGGAAAACTGTAGTAACACGGATTTGGTCTAATCGCGATTAGCAGTGCACTAATCGGGTTTTTATCCAAACTGCATATAATAAATTTTAAAAATGCCAAATCCTTTAAATATATTTTTAAATGAATAAATCATTTTAATCTCCAATTATTTCACAATTATTGGTATACATTTATACCCTTTTTCGAAAACCCCAATTTCGCAAATCGGTAGTTTTCGGGAAATATATTATTTTAATATTAAATTTCAAAAATAATATTTTATATTTTCTAAAATGTTACAACTTGGAAGCCTTTTGGGCCGGAATGTGTCTGCCCTTTTCTCCCGAGGTGAGCGCGGAGCTGCGTTGCTTTCAGTTAGCCCCGGGCCAGCTAGTGCCGAACTCGTGGAGGATTCTCCTCGGGTTTTTGGTCCGGTTGAGATTGCAGGAGATCCCTTTTAGCCTGAACGTTCTCCTTTCTTCCCTCTGCTACAAAAATCAGCCCAGTACTTGTAGGGACGAGCCTAGCTGGGTATACATTTCTTTTAGAAAACACAGAAGAGGGATGGCCGAGTCAGGGGTCGTAGCAGTGCCTTCTCCCATTCATGAATAGAAGGAGAAGTTGTTGTTCATCGGGCCACCTGAGGGTGAGGATTGGCTTGTGCCCGTCTAGTGGTACAGGGCCACCTGCCCTCGAGTGAGGCAATCGAACGATCCCGATGCGGTGGCGGTGTCGAAGTGGGAGCCCGTCCAAAGGGCCGATGTGTTGCTGTCTGAGCAGGCCCTCAGTTAGGCCGGGCTCAGCCCCGCTCAGTTTGCAGGTAAGTTGGGAGTTTAGGTGACCAGTTTAGACTTGTGTATTCTTCTATTTGTTTTAGCATTGCTAACTCCTTCTTTGTATTTTCGCTTCTTTTTGCTGAGCCGATGGACCGATCCAAATTTCGGGCTGCGATGGCCGAGAAGAAAGGGAGGAAGGCCGGAGGCGCCGGCCCGTCACGCCCTTCCACGAGCCCGGTTCCGTTGACGGCTGCTCCGGTCAGGCGTTCCAGCTCGCCCCGGGCCTCAGAGGCCGGCTGCGCGCAGAGTCGCAAACACGCTCAGGAGCAGGAACCCCGGGTTTTGGAGGTGGGAGACGAGGCCGATGTTCCCGCGCCCCTCCTTAAGAGGCACCATAGGACGGTGCCCCGCTCCCCGGCTTCCCCGATCTTTGTGGATAAAGGGGATCTTCGCTTCGAGGTGCCCTCGGGCCTTTCCGTTGCCGACAGCCTGCTCTCGGAAATGGAAAGGTCGGCTGGGGAAAAATCCTCCGGGGAACCCTCAGGGTCCAAATGGCGGCCATAGCCTAAGAGGCCATGCAAGTCAGTGTCCGCCTCCCGCTCGGGATTTTATTAAATACTTTTTGTTCGCAAGGTCGGGTGCTCCTCTTTTCTTTTTAACCCCTCCTTTTGTTTTCCTCAGGTCCTCCAGCACCGCGCCCTCTTTGTCAGCATGGAGGATGAGTAAATAGCCCCGGCGATGCAGATCACTGGCGAGTATACCTCGTGGGGGTAAGGCTTAAGCCGGGAGCTGCGCGAGGTGAAGGATAGGATCGTGGCTCTCGAAGACCTGGTGGCAGCCGAGGATCGGGTGAACTCCAACTGCCGGGAGACCATCCGGGTTATGATGGAGTCCAACAAGGCCGTTGAGGCCAAGTTGGAGGATGCCAGGGTGCTTGCCGCCACCCTGAAGAAGACGCGGGACACCCTCAAGAGGGAAAACAAGGCGATGAAGGAAGCGGTGAGGCGTGCCGAACTCCAGGCTGCAAAGGCGGTAGAGAGCTAGAGGACGTCGGATCAATTCTACGCCGACCTCGCCGAAGCCTCAACCCTCGTCTGGCATAACGCCCTCGATGCCGTCAAGGCGCTGATGCCGGAGATTTCCGACACTAAGCTCCGGCTCGAGTACCCCCACGAGGGTGAGACGCAGGGGGATGCCGCCTGAAGCGTCACCGGGGGGAAGGCCCCTGGTGGGAGCGGCGGGGAGAAGGCGGTTACCCCGGCTTCCAGCGCCGAAGCTCCTGCGGGGGGTGCCGACCCTCAAGCAGCCACCCCGGCTCCCGATGTGGCCGTGGAGCACGTTGATGTCTTTCCTGGCCCTTATAGGGTTACTAGGCACTCTCACAAGGGTCTACAAGGCATCAACCATGCCCGATTTAAATTTTAGACGTGCCGAACAACCCTAACCAAGATCGTAGACTAGAGATTATGCGAAAACAATAAGCAAGTAAACAACTTTACTTCTAAGAGTTTGGGATTACAACCTTTGTAGTCCGGTCCTTCACTTCAATTGCTCCGTGCAGTAGTCCCTTCACTGCGATCACGATCGTCCGGACTCTAGAGAGGCTCCCGCGAAGAAACGAACGTGCTTGCTTCGATGACTTCGAGGCCGAAGATGATCTACGTCGAGAAGACACTAAATCAAGCTATTCCTTAACTAGGTCATGAACTTTGTGAAGAGAATACACTCTACTACACGGCAAGTGGTAGAGGATGAAGAAGTAGGAGGTGGGCTCACTTTAGAATTGATTTTCTCACACTTTATCTCAAAACTCCATTAGAGCTAGCAAGCTTTTTCATGGAGCTTGAAGAAGAAGAAGAAGACTTGTGAATAATTCATCCAAATGAATTATTGCACCCATGGTTGAGTTAAGTCCTCATGGCTAACTCATGTAGAGAATTAACTCATGGCTATGGTTAAAGGTTGGGTTTGATAAATATCTTAAACTAGACAAAAGGGTTGACTTTGACAAAACTTATCCATAAGCTTTTGTGTAAGCTTTAGCATAACAAACTCAATCTCTTTTAAATTAGCTTAACATAAATAGAAACCCTAGCTTAACCCTAGCATTGTGTTAATCTCATACACCCATCTTTTATGTATCATCAAACATGACACAATCCATGTACACAAATGTACATATCGCATATATATATACAATGTGCACATCTTGTGAGAAAAGAAAACAATAGTGAGCTAAATATTAGTTAATGTATTATAACATATCAAATATATAATTATACATTAAATTATCAAATCAACTCTTGATTTAATAATCCTTCTATATCACATATAACCGACTAATATCAAATGCAACATCTTATCGAATCAACGCTCGATCCGATAACTCGGCTATATCACATATAAACAATCATGTCACACATCTCGAGAATATAATGCGGTATCACATACTCGTATTAATCTCGTTCCCGCACATATCACATATGCGCTCCTACTCCGTTTCACTTGAGCCAGGAAACCTCTATCTAGGACTCTAAAGACTCGTCAATACGCCGGCAGTAGGTGATGATCATATCAAACACCCACAAGCCTCAAGCGGTCTGCCAAACGTAATGGCCACCCGGGTATTGAGCGATCAGAAGATCAACAAGCAAGCCTGTACATTCTCCAGCGAATCCAATCAGTAACACTCCCGTACAGTCCGGTCTCTTCGTCTGATATGTCGCATATCTCGCCTAGGGATGGTAAACGTCAGACCCTAGTAGCTTGATAAGTCGTGTCGATATAAGGTCTATAACAGTTTGAGAAACTACTGATAACACTTACCAGTAAATCTCAGTAATCCTAGCCAGCGATTTCCAGTTATAGCCAATCGAACACTGCACAACATCAACTCCCTATACCGGGAGAGACGAATCCCCTCCTATCGCTCATTGTCTCCATGTGATTCGGGACTGTACCCAAAAGCCACCGTTTTGCATGCCCCATTGGACGTGGTATGATGGAAATCAAAGCACAGTGGGAATCACACAAGATTCTATGTAACGTTTTGAAAATCGTTTCGGTGAAATTTCGAAAAATCGGTAAAATAAGGGAGTTTTCTGTAAAAAGTCAAAATACAAATATCTTATTATAAAAATTAAATATACATATTCTAGCTATGTAATTGCTATTATTTGGTGTTTATTGAGCCGCTGGTGAAATTTCAAATTTTCTGAAAAAAATATTATTTTATTATTATTTTAAGCCGTCACTAATACATTTAATTAGGGAAAATTACAAATTGGAATGAGTTGAAACAAATTTTGTGCATCATAAAACATTAAATAAAATTTTATCATGTGGTTTTTGGAACGAAATCATTTGCCAAAACGGTTTAGAAATTATTGAAGAAAAAAGGCTTTTTTTTAGCGTAAATGGATATTTGGGGTATTGTATTTATCATTTTTCATCACCCCACACCCGTACCCACACCCACACACCCCCACTTACTCCTCCCTATGGCTGAATTCAGCACCCACCATAATTTTTCCCCACTTGATTTCAAAGGAAAAGAAATGAAAGAAAAGAAAAGAAAATGGGTGAATTAGGTGGACCTTGACTTTTCTTTGACCTTGACTTTGCCCCACTTTCTTTACCTCCCTCTCTCTCCTCCCCCACTCCCAATTCCAGCCGAAATTTCCCTCCCCTACTGCAGCAACAGCCCCCCCTCAATTTCCCTTCTCTTTTCTCTTCAAACTTCATGAAAAATTGCTTCTAAATCCATCAAAAAAATCCCAAAACCCAAATCCGACTCCTACCCATTTTAGCTTAGCCCGTATAGCATGGATCCTTGTGAAAAGAGAGCATTTTGGGAGGCCATGGATGCTTGTGGACCTTCATATATTTTTGGGTATAATTCTAAAACTTTTTTCTTAAATTGTTACTTGTTTCTTAAAGCTAATTTAAATTAAGTGTTAACTTGGATATGTGAGTTTAATTGCAAGTTTTGGATTTCAAGTTAGGGTTTGTTGTGGAAATGAGTTGTGTTTGATTGTGCATGGTTTAGTGAAGTGGTTTAACATAATTAGTTTTGTAGAAAACTAATCTAGTTGTTAATTACAAGTTGTTACTTGAAAAATTGTGTTAATTTGCTAATTGCTTACTAGGTTTTTGAAATTTGTTAAATTCTTGGGATTAAAAATGTGATTAGGGTTTTCTTGGCTTCACTAACTTTATTAAGTGTGGTTTAATGCTTTGGATCATGCAAATCTAAGCTAGATTGTAGTTTGTGTATTTTTGCTTTGAAATTGTTAAAAAAGGGTATTTTTGTAAACTAGAATATTAGGATTTTTGGAATTTAATGAGATTAAATTCCGGAAATTGTTTATACGACTTATTTAAGATATTTAATAAGTATATTGGCCGCTACTTTCATTTAAACATCATGTTTTGTACAAAAACGGCGAATTGTGCTTGCTAGATTTTCGGAAAAATGACTTTTTAAGTGAAAATGGGGTTTTTGTGAGTTTTAACCTAGTTTATATTAAAATTAGTGTTCGTGAATGTGCAAATAAGTGTGATTGGATTGTTCTCAATGCTTTGACGTTTGTACATCGACATCGAGGGTTGGTTTTACTATTCTTGCATGCGTAGGCGATAGGTTTGGACCTATGCGTGATACGCGTGCCGATTTGATTTTCGTATGCCGTTTCGATCTCGAATTTAGTTTTAATGCGATATGCTGCGTTATGATATGTAGGTACCCCCACGTGGACTTCGAGACGACAAGCAAGTGCGTGGCGACGTCGGCACCGGTGAGCGAGGACCAGGTGAGTAGATTTATATCTACGGGGAGAAGTCGGGTGGATGGCGTATAGCACCCCCGCAGTCCGTGGTGGTGTATACGGATGCGTATACACACCAACAATTATTATATGTTATTTGGGATTAATAACGATGCTTAGGATGGATATTGGTGTGTTGGATTACTTTAGTGTTGCGAACCCTAGGGTAGTGTTACACACACATACACACATACATACTTGCATACATTCCTATTGATATGTGCTCATGGGATTCTTTATAGTTATGTGTTCACATGGGTATAGGACTATGTGTTCACATACGGATTGAGGATGATACTTGGGATTGAGCTGAGTCGATGAGATTTGATTTGAGGCCGTGAGATCGGTGATATAGCAGGGTTCGTATCATAGATACGACATGACGTTGTAGCGGGTCCTTGACGTAGTGTTTCACACACGTCCATGCATACGTAGGCGGTATCAGTATGGTACTAGACGTAGATCAGTACCCCGATCATGATATTTGATAAAGAGGATACCCGGTGAATAGTATGATGAATGTGATATTGACCCGTACCCAGATTGGGATGCCGTACGACGGATTTACGTACGAGCTATATTGATGATTGATCCGCACTCTTGACTTGGGATGCCTGATTATAGATATGGTATCGGATATGATATTATTGAGGCGAGATCACCGACTATACATATACAGGTATGTATATGTATCGACTCAGATGATAGGCGGTTTCCTTACCTGTAGTTCAGCTTGTAGTTCAGCCGTATAGTTTAGTGTAGTTGTTAGATTAGATTAGACTTCTTACCTATTTCAAAAACTAACGAATCGTGGGCATTTTTAAAGACAGCTCAAGGGAATCTACGGATATTTCAAAAACGACGTATCTTTTCATAAAAACACCGTAGCCCCTATTTTCAAAACCCCATGATTCGTTTTATTTCAAAAGGCACCATTCGTAGGACTTATATTAGATTATTGCAGATTAGTTATCGTTGTGTCTAGTATTCAGCTCCCGCACATTATTGCTGTTCGCTCTGCCTCGCATATTTATTTTGCTGCATATTCCATTATTGATGTCATGCTGTTAGGACACCAGCACCATTACCGATGATGCGTATGTACCACGTACACCTACTTGCCGGCTCACACACATCTTCATCGGTAATTGCTATGTCACGTACACTTTAGAGAATATAATTGCTTGACTTAGATTGTTAGCTAGTAGTTTTGACATGATATTAGTGTACTTCCCTTATATACCATATTAGACATTGTAGTTATTACCTACCACTTCATGCATACTGTTATTCAGTTGTTCATGCCTAGTTCATTATCATTGACATATGCATTTGTGATGATTTCTTGAGATTTATGATATTTCTGGATTTCGGGGAAAGCCGCAAAATTTACAACTTATGATCTTTTAAAATATAAAATGTTGCGGTTTTCTAGTGATGTAAAGTGTCGTCCACCATGAGTTTGCTGTGGTTTTGGAGATCCGTGTCGAGGAGTGGAGGAACCGTCACGGGTACATGGTGGGCCCGGTATGGTACCCCGGGGCAAGAGGAATGTGGTGTTGACGTTGAGCCTGGCTGGGGAGCACTACCTACCGGTGATATTACCCGACGCGTCGGATATCCGGAGGATACCGTCGTGGTCTTGAGATGGATGGTAGGGGCCGGTCCGGACTGACGGCACCCTAGATATTGAGATTGAGACATTGATATTTCGAGACAGTGAGATTTATGTTTTGTGTCGATGCTAGACACTGTTGATACTGATTTTAATTATGATACCTCAGTTTAAAATATGAAGGAAATCTCACTAATTTATGAAAACAGTTTCTTCATTTACATGTATTCTGTTTTCATGCATTCATACCTCATTCATATGATATATTGCTACCTGAGGCACTGACACGGGCACATGAGTTTACACTCGGGTTAGATATTTACCCTAGCCATTGTTATAGGCTGCATGTTATATATATTTGAGGATATATTATGATCATTGACCTAGGTTGCGTTATTTATGCGATTTCTGTGCGTAGATGTTTTTCTATTCACGAGTTGGCAACTCACCCCCGTTGTGCCCCAGTTTCTTGCAGATTTGCCGTACAGGTTTCATTACGGCTTGCGGGCTCAGTTTCATTCGGGTGATTTGCTAGTAGGTGGGTTTACTTGTATCATACCCCCATTATATATCTTGTATATCATTATTCTGTTGTATCTAGAAGTTCTATCAACCAAACATGTATCTATTGAGATAGAGACCAGTGTTGTTTATTGTTTCGACCTTAGAGTCGCTCGTTATAATTCTGGTGGTTTTGAGTTCCCTTTTGAGTTTTTGATCCTCGCCGTTGGCGTTGTATATTATATTGCTTGTGTGGTTGTGACCGTCGATTGACGAAGAGCTAGCTCCCGCTTGGGGATGCCTTTTTATTGTTTTCGTATACTATTCATGTTGTATCCTGTTTGGGGGCCCGTTTTTACAAAGGAGACTCTGCCGAAATTTTCAGTAAATTTTTGATGTTTTAAAAACCGCATAATTCGGCTTATGCTATTGAAATTACTTGCTTTAAGTTGTTTTTCCTGCACTCTACTATTTTCTTGGTTTGGATTTCTGGGTTTTCGGTTTACTTAGATTACGTACGCCTCGAGACGTTCGTAGTTTAAGTGCCGGTCATGTTCCGTACTTTCGGGTCGTGACAAAGTTGGTATCAGAGCGTTAGGTTTTACCTTCGGAGCGTAGGATGACCCTTGGTTGATGGAATAGGTGACTAAAATAGAGTGACGTACCGTTGGTATGTTCCGCGGCATATTTACGACACGCCACTCCACTTAAGAAGCCTTAGGATGTACATTTCCTTGTTCAGTATTATATTCCTTCCTGATCTAGCCTCGTCGGTACCAGTTTGGTTTTGCTGCCACGATTACGGGCAGGGAGAGCTACGGCTAGAGTTGCGGTCAGCACGAGCTCGGCACGAACGAGGACTGACCAGGGCATGATTCCGGCGACACCCGATTGTGGAGAGGTGTCTTTTGACTGTGTTTCCGCACCACGAGCGTTTGGCGGATCGCCTTTATGAGGTTACTCGGATGTGCTGATCGATATTAGAGGATTGAGCCAGTGATAGAGGCCAGCCAGATCTTGATGAACGTTGGTGTGTTGCTTATTCATGATGATCGAGGCACTGTTCAGCGTGCAGACGAGCGAGCCAGTTATTGCTGTGAACGACGAGGTATTGCCCAGATGTTGGAGTTAGTGCAGAACGAGTTATACTAAGAGATGATAGAAGGTCGCTAGTCATCGTGGATGAATGACTAGGACATGTGGATCGTTAGCCTAACCCGATGCGAGGTCATCAGATAGATTGATTCCAGCTAGAGACGACTTCACGCGGAGACGTTGGGAGTCGACAGAGACGATCGAATGTCAGAAACCTATTATTCCAAGTTTAAAGTAGTCGGAAAGACATGCAGGCAATTCTATGGTCCCTCTAGAAGAATGAAACCCTAACTCGACTTAATGACCGTGTGAAAGCCTTTGAACCTTCGGGTTTGCGGCAGTTCTACGGCGCCATTAGTGAGGCTTGGGTTTGCCCTTCTACGGCTGGACCACCGATGCTGTGGTATGTACTCGATACTATTAAACTGTGCCCAAGAGGTTGAGCTCTTGGGGGATTATGAGGTTTTGACGAATCGATCGAATGGTTCGACTTCAATCGGATGTTAGGTGGTGAGATGCATTCTTGGGAGACTCCAGATACGAGGATAGTCATTGGAGGTCAGTCCATGCAGCCGCGACGAGACGAGTCCAAAGCAGACGACATTAGAGAAAAGTGGAGTAAGAGGATCGCACCGGATCTAGATGAGATGACGTTCCACTCCGCCGACATCAGAGATGCGATGCGCATGCCGAGGCATGGTACTTGGACTTACCTTCCAGAAGGAGTCGCGATGGGTATGCAGCCGTTCCAGAGCAAGATGCAGATATAGGAAAGGACGATGACTTCCGGACAGTTGGTAGAGACGAGACATGGAAGAGACCGTGAACAGGATTCCTTCCAGGACACTGCTGCAATGATACTTGCACCCAGGATCAGATGTGTCACGTACATTCAGAGAGCCAGAGGCCGACGCCAGTGATATGCTGTCTTACGAGTGGTCGCGATGATTGACTAAGAGATGACCAGAGAAGTGCCAGAACGGAATCGTCCCCGTTAGCACACCTGACAGGGCCGATGAGCCGATGGACCGAAAGATTGGTAATTCACAGTGAAGACCTTGACCCAGGAGTGGTCATGGTTACGCACACCAGCAGGACAGAGTTCATGATTATCGACGAGACGTCCCACTAGTGACCACGACAGTTGGCCGAGATTCTTAGAGGATGCACTTGAGCGGTACTATTCCGCCATTATTGATTATGATGTGTTGGGTGATTTATTCGTATGATTCGATTTTGATGATTGAGGATTTATGATCTTTGCACAGTGTTGCACTTGATGTCGTTTTCGTGCTTTAGTTTCACATGTTTGTGATTTTATGGTTTTAACCAGTTGAGTTGGTTTTGTGTGTATGCATGCACACGATTTCATTCCTGCACTCTGTATAGTTTATATATGCTTGCAGTGCAGTGATACGCCTTTTATGCACTTAGATGCACTGAACTTCGATTTCGATTGTGATACTCGATATTTGTTTTGTGCACCTTGTGCCCCTGATTGATTTTGCGTACGTTCGGCGCTTGATATTAGATTTCATGATTTCGTGCGCGATGGATGCACCTGATTTGGATTTTCGCGCATGTTGAGCGCATGTCTTGAGATGCGATTTTGGTGCACACCAGATGCACTAAATTGAGATTTTTCGTGCATGTCAGATGCACCTGATTTTGCTGTCAGGCACACATGTTGCCTACGACAGATGTTTCGTGCACACCCGATGCACTGAGATGTTGTTTCTGTGCGCATGTATGACATATTCATGGATTTTGATTTCCGTGCGCACCAGACGCACGTAGCATTCATGTGCATATTTTGGGGATTGATTTCGTATAGAGCAGTACGTTTTTATGATATTGCTATGTATTTTCGTACTGAGCAGGACTAGTCAGAGGACAGTACCTGAATATATTTTGCATGCATTGATAGTTATTGAAGGGATTTCCAAAAAAAAAAAAAGCGAGCTATAGCCTCAGTATTTACCTACGTGTCTGATATGACACGAAATGTTTAAAACAAGGAGACCCTTCTAAATTGTTTCCAAAACGGTGGAACGTACATTTCAAACAAAGGTATATATGTATATAGTTATTTCCTTATGTTAGACGTCCGCCACTGTGCAGTGTTATACGCGTGCACAGCGACATAAAGAGATTTGGCATGCATTTCCTTCAGATACTTACATATATAGATTCGATATTTACATGTATAGTTTCGAGTTATGTCATATTGGTTTTGATTTGGATTTGGCATTGATATCTTCTCCATGACTCCGATGATTGCGGGATGCTTGACGGAGTTTTGATTTGAGTTATATGCTCATTTTTCAAGCGCATGCGCTGCGCTACGATTTGTCTTATGTATTTACAATTTCGGAGCCCCGACGACTTGATGGTTTTTCTTAAATGTTTTAGTATTTGGGGGAATTTGAATTTAAATTCGGGGACCGAATTTCTTTAAGGGGGGAAGATTGTAACGTTTTGAAAATCGTTTCGGTGAAATTTCGAAAAATCGGTAAAATAAGGGAGTTTTCTGTAAAAAGTCAAAATACAAATATCTTATTATAAAAATTAAATATACATATTCTAGCTATGTAATTGCTATTATTTGGTGTTTATTGAGCCGCTGGTGAAATTTCAAATTTTCTGAAAAAAAAATTATTTTATTATTATTTTAAGCCGTCACTAATACATTTAATTAGGGAAAATTACAAATTGGAATGAGTTGAAACAAATTTTGTGCATCATAAAACATTAAATAAAATTTTATCATATGGTTTTCGGAACGAAATCATTTGCCAAAACGGTTTAGAAATTATTGAAGAAAAAAGGCTTTTTTTAGCGTAAATGGATATTTGGGGTATTGTATTTATCATTTTTCATCACCCCACACCCGTACCCACACCCACACACCCCCACTTACTCCTCCCCATGGCTGAATTCAGCACCCACCATAACTTTTCCCCACTTGATTTCAAAGGAAAAGAAATGAAAGAAAAGAAAAGAAAATGGGTGAATTAGGTGGACCTTGACTTTTCTTTGACCTTGACTTTGCCCCACTTTCTTTACCTCCCTCTCTCTCCTCCCCCACTCCCAATTCCAGCCGAAATTTCCCTCCCCTACTGCAGCAACAGCCCCCCCCTCAATTTCCCTTCTCTTTTCTCTTCAAACTTCATGAAAAATTGCTTCTAAATCCATCAAAAAAATCCCAAAACCCAAATCCGACTCCTACCCATTTTAGCTTAGCCCGTATAGCATGGATCCTTGTGAAAAGAGAGCATTTTGGGAGGCCATGGATGCTTGTGGACCTTCATATATTTTTGGGTATAATTCTAAAACTTTTTGCTTAAATTGTTACTTGTTTCTTAAAGCTAATTTAAATTAAGTGTTAACTTGGATATGTGAGTTTAATTGCAAGTTTTGGATTTCAAGTTAGGGTTTGTTGTGGAAATGAGTTGTGTTTGATTGTGCATGGTTTAGTGAAGTGGTTTAACATAATTAGTTTTGTAGAAAACTAATCTAGTTGTTAATTACAAGTTGTTACTTGAAAAATTGTGTTAATTTGCTAATTGCTTACTAGGTTTTTGAAATTTGTTAAATTCTTGGGATTAAAAATGTGATTACGGTTTTCTTGGCTTCACTAACTTTATTAAGTGTGGTTTAATGCTTTGGATCATGCAAATCTAAGCTAGATTGTAGTTTGTGCATTTTTGCTTTGAAATTGTTAAAAAAGGGTATTTTTGTAAACTAGAATATTAGGATTTTTGGAATTTAATGAGATTAAATTCCGGAAATTGTTTATACGACTTATTTAAGATATTTAATAAGTATATTGGCCGCTACTTTCATTTAAACATCATGTTTTGTACAAAAACGGCGAATTGTGCTTGCTAGATTTTCGGAAAAATGACTTTTTAAGTGAAAATGGGGTTTTTGTGAGTTTTAACCTAGTTTATATTAAAATTAGTGTTCGTGAATGTGCAAATGAGTGTGATTGGATTGTTCTCGATGCTTTGACGTTTGTACATCGACATCGAGGGTTGGTTTTACTATTCTTGCATGCGTAGGCGATAGGTTTGGACCTATGCGTGATACGCGTGCCGATTTGATTTTCGTATGCCGTTTCGATCTCGAATTTAGTTTTAATGCGATATGGTGCGTTATGATATGTAGGTACCTCCACGTGGACTTCGAGACGAAAAGCAAGCGCGTGGCGACGTCGGCACCGGCGAGCGAGGACCAGGTGAGTAGATTTATATCTACGGGGAGAAGTCGGGTGGATGGCGTATAGCACCCCCACAGTCCGTGGTGGTGTATACGGATGCGTATACACACCAACAATTATTATATGTTATTTGGGATTAATAACGATGCTTAGGATGGATATTGGTGTGTTGGATTACTTTAGTGTTGCGAACCCTAGGGTAGTGTTACACACACATACACACATACATACTTGCATACATTCCTATTGATATGTGCTCATGGGATTCTTTATAGTTATGTGTTCACATGGGTATAGGACTATGTGTTCACATACGGATTGAGGATGATACTTGGGATTGAGCTGAGTCGATGAGATTTGATTTGAAGCCGTGAGATCGGTGATATAGCAGGGTTCGTATCATAGATACGACATGACGTTGTAGCGGGTCCTTGACGTAGTGTTTCACACACGTCCATGCATATGTAGGCGGTATCAGTATGGTACTAGACGTAGATCAGTACCCCGATCATGATATTTGATAAAGAGGATACCCGGTGAATAGTATGATGAATGTGATATTGACCCGTACCCAGATTGGGATGCCGTACGACGGATTTACGTACGAGCTATATTGATGATTGATCCGCACTCTTGACTTGGGATGCCTGATTATAGATATGGTATCGGATATGATATTATTGAGGCGAGATCACCGACTATACATATACAGGTATGTATATGTATCGACTCAGATGATAGGCGGTTTCCTTACCTGTAGTTCAGCTTGTAGTTCAGCCGTATAGTTTAGTGTAGTTGTTAGATTAGATTAGACTTCTTACCTATTTCAAAAACTAACGAATCGTGGGCATTTTTAAAGACAGCTCAAGGGAATCTACGGATATTTCAAAAACGACGTATCTTTTCATAAAAACACCGTAGCCCCTATTTTCAAAACCCCATGATTCGTTTTATTTCAAAAGGCACCATTCGTAGGACTTATATTAGATTATTGCAGATTAGTTATCGTTGTGTCTAGTATTCAGCTCCCGCACATTATTGCTGTTCGCTCTGCCTCGCATATTTATTTTGCTGCATATTCCATTATTGATGTCATGCTGTTAGGACACCAGCACCATTACCGATGATGCGTATGTACCACGTACACCTACTTGCCGGCTCACACACATCTTCATCGGTAATTGCCATGTCACGTACACTTTAGAGAATATAATTGCTTGACTTAGATTGTTAGCTAGTAGTTTTGACATGATATTAGTGTACTTCCCTTATATGCCATATTAGACATTGTAGTTATTACCTACCACTTCATGCATACTGTTATTCAGTTGTTCATGCCTAGTTCATTATCATTGACATATGCACTTGTGATGATTTCTTGAGATTTATGATATTTCTGGATTTCGGGGAAAGCCGCAAAATTTACAACTTATGATCTTTTAAAATATAAAATGTTGCGGTTTTCTAGTGATGTAAAGTGTCGTCCACCATGAGTTTGCTGTGGTTTTGGAGATCCGTGTCGAGGAGTGGAGGAACCGTCACGGGTACATGGTGGGCCCGGTATGGTACCCCGGGGCAAGAGGAATGTGGTGTTGACGTTGAGCCTGGCTGGGGAGCACTACCTACCGGTGATATTACCCGACGCGTCGGATATCCGGAGGATACCGTCATGGTCTTGAGATGGATGGTAGGGGCCGGTCCGGACTGACGGCACCCTAGATATTGAGATTGAGACATTGATATTTCGAGACAGTGAGATTTATGTTTTGTGTCGATGCTAGACACTGTTGATACTGATTTTAATTATGATACCTCAGTTTAAAATATGAAGGAAATCTCACTAATTTATGAAAACAGTTTCTTCATTTACATGTATTCTGTTTTCATGCATTCATACCTCATTCATATGATATATTGCTACCTGAGGCACTGACACGGGCACATGAGTTTACACTCGGGTTAGATATTTACCCTAGCCATTGTTATAGGCTGCATGTTATATATATTTGAGGATATATTATGATCATTGACCTAGGTTGCGTTATTTATGCGATTTCTGTGCGTAGATGTTTTTCTATTCACGAGTTGGCAACTCACCCCCGTTATGCCCCAGTTTCTTGCAGATTTGCCGTACAGGTTTCATTACGGCTTGCGGGCTCAGTTTCATTCGGGTGATTTGCTAGTAGGTGGGTTTACTTGTATCATACCCCTATTATATATCTTGTATATAATTATTCTGTTGTATCTAGAAGTTCCATCAACCAAACATGTATCTATTGAGATAGAGACCAGTGTTGTTTATTCTTTCGACCTTAGAGTCGCTCGTTATAATTCTGGTGGTTTTGAGTTCCTTTTTGAGTTTTTGATCCTCGCCGTTGGCGTTGTATATTATATTGCTTGTGTGGTTGTGACCGTCGATTGACGAAGAGCTAGCTCCCGCTTGGGGATGCCTTTTTATTGTTTTCGTATACTATTCATGTTGTATCCCGTTTGGGGGCCAGTTTTTACAAAGGAGACTCTGCCGAAATTTTCAGTAAATTTTTGATGTTTTAAAAACCGCATAATTCGGCTTATGCTATTGAAATTACTTGCTTTAAGTTGTTTTTCCTGCACTCTACTATTTTCTTGGTTTGGATTTCTGGGTTTTCGGTTTACTTAGATTACGTACGTCTCGATACGTTCGTAGTTTAAGTGCCGGTCATGTTCCGTACTTTCGGGTCGTGACACTCTATGACGATCTCGGGTCTACAGACTAACCTGTACCAGTGTTACCAGAGAACTGCCATCTGACGTGAGGTATAATATAATCTGGGAGTTCTCGGCGAGTCCGTCCAGTGTACATAGTTTTCACTGAGCACCCGTATACCTTCTCTGATGTCAAACACCAATGGATATGGGATCATCCATCGCCCATCATATAGGTCAAGAAGCGCATACGCTAGTCTATTCTGGAGTATCGATGCCCTGTCTCGGTACTCCCAACATTTGAAGGATGTACTTGGCGACTAATCTGTCCCCACTAGTATGATCTGCATCATAGTCCTGGTAGTCAAGAACTTATCCTAAGGGCTTTATCAACATGTAACATAGAGACAATCATAGTACATGTTAAGATAAAGAGCAACCAGATAGCGTACTATCATGTCGAGCAAGAAAGTCCTCCCTATATATGTCCAAGCATCCACTACAATATATATCGTATGTACAGTAATGGCCTCTAGGGAATACATATAACTAACATTCTCCCTCTTGCACTAGGGCCATCTGTTGTGGTATCGCATACCCAACAATCAGCAGTGGTTGAAGTATCTCATACTCAACCATCCCATAAAAGTCTCTACTGGGAAATAGGCCTTTGTGAGTGGATCCGCGCTGTTTTCCTCTGTGTCTACTCTCCTAACCTCGATCTCCCTGGAGATCAACCATCTCCATGATCAGGCGATACCGCCTAAGAATAATGTCTGGATTTCTGATGGGACGGGCGTTCCTAGGCCAAAACCACAACTCCATTGTCACACAATGGCAGGAACTGAGTTCATCTCATGAACTATTATCTATATCCAGACTGCCTCTTTGGTAGCACCTTTGGTAACGATGTATCTAGCCTTTAATTGTCTAGTTAGTCACGGTATCTAGCTTGGAACTCTTCCAACATACCGTCCCTCCACTGAGGGTAAAGACAATACCTGCGACTGACATTCAGTCATCCTTATCACCCTGGAACTATTCTAGTGATTCTCCTCAGGATCGATTGATACCGTCTCACTACAACTAGTGAGAATCCTAACATCCATCTAGATCTATCTCATAGATCCATAATCCAGGATTTAGGAGGTATCACCTTGATCCTATATGGAGAATCATTGTGATAAGCGGAGATTAACCGAGCGTAGCATAGGAAAATCCTTCCCTATCAAGAGTATGTCATCCACGTACTATACGAGGATCATCACCATACTCTTTACTACCTTTTTGTTTATACAAGGTTCATCTACCATTTTGATGAAGTCAAACTCTTTGACTACCACATCAAAACAGACGTTCCAACTCCACGATGCCTGATTTATCACATAAAACATCTTGCTCACGTTTCCGCTTCTCCCACTGTCTACGAAGCCCTCTGGCTGTGTACTTATAGACGCTCTCTTCCAAATCATCATTTAGAAAAGCTGTCATGACACCCAACCGCCAGATATCGTAGTCATGGTATGTAGCCATGGCAAGTAGGATCTGGATGGACTTAAGCATAGCTTTGAAAGTCTCAACTTTTCTATGTACACCAAGTAATCTTCTCAAGATATACTTGCTCCTGATGGGAATTTAACCCTTCAGATAAAGCAACCAAAGTCCATACTTTGTTGGTGTATAAGGATTCCATCTCAGATCGCTAAGCATCCAGCCATTCTTATAGAGTCCCCACTCTTGATGGCCAGCTCGAAACTAGTTGGGTCATCATCTCATGATGCAATCCTCGCTCCCACTGTCATAGAGAAAACCGAAGTATCTCTCAGGTTGGTGAGGAACCCTACTAGATCGGCGGAGAGGCTGAGGTTCGTTGGAAACTATTGAATTCTTTGGTTCTACCAAATCATCAGCTGCAGTTTGTATAGCTGGAACTCTTTCTAGTTCTACCTCATGACCAATATTTTCTTCATAAGAAATTCCCTTTCATAAGGGTGGCATGCTGAGAAATAAAACATCTTTTGTTCCTCGGTTTGGTAGAAGATATTCCCTTGCGAATGCTTGGGATATCCAACAAACTTCCACAGAACCGACTTTGCCTCGAGCTTGTCCGGATTTTGCTTTTAGACATAGGCCGGACAACCCCAAATCTTAACTTACTTAAGATATGGGCTCTTTCTATTCCATATCATATATGAAGTGGTAGGCAACTGATTTGATTGGAACCCTATTCAATAGGTATGCAGCTTCACAAGTGCATAACTCCCAAAAAGGAAATAGGAAACTCAGTAGTACTCATCATAGAGCGCACCATATCAAATAGGGTGTGATTGCTCCGCCCCGATACACCGACGTGCTGTGGTGTATACGGAGGAGTAATGCTGAGAGAGAATCTCATTCTCCTTTAGAATAGTCCAGGAATCCCGTGCTCAAGTATTCTCCTCCTTGATCTCATCAAATGACATAATACTTATACCCGTTTTTGGTTCTCTACTTCTAACTTATATTCATTGAATTTCTTAAAAGTTCCAGATTTGTGTTTCAACAGGAACATATGTCCGGATCTTGAGAGATAATCAGTGAATGTAATGAAGTACAAAGAACCAGTCCTGGTATGTGTAGACAGGGGAATTACATACATCATCATGTATCAATCCCAAGTGTTTACTAACTCTTTCTCTGTTTCCAATAAACATAGCTATGGTCATTTTATCTTTGTGACATGACTGGCAAGTTTCACAAGATGTAAATTCAAACAGATTTAAATATGCATCTTAATGTAACTTCAGCTAGTCGGGTCACATTGACATGACCTAGTCTACAATACCTCAAGTAGGATTTGTTCATTTCTGAACTCTTTCTCTTGTGTGTGTTCTGTACATTAAGAACCGTGGTTTGATTTAGAACGTATATGCTTTTAGATAACGTACCTGAACTGATCAACTCTTGATATAGGAAATGTTTAAAACATTATCCAACAATACAAAATTATATCCTTCTTTAATAAATAAAGAGACTGATATGATGTTGTATATCAGGTTCGGTATCTAATAACATTCATTCAGAATCAATGTATTCTGATAATACATAGTGATAACTACCAACAGACTTGGCTGCAACACTTGCACCGTTTCTATCTCATGAAACTTATCACCCGTTCTCAGTTCTCTACCTATCTGTAGCCCATGTAACAATTTACATATGTGGGATCCTGATCCGGTATCAAATACCCAAGACGTAAAGGATATTGAGAAACAGTTCTGTGTAATGAACACACCCGAAGAAGATGCATCAACATGCACTTTCTTTGTTTGGGCGGCACGGGAATTCTGGTAATCCCCTATTTCCTGCTCTGTCTTATAACAATTATAAGTTGGAGCGGGACCAACGTTCCCTACCGCAGTATAACAAGCGGATTCGGTCAATACATCCGTATTATTATCTTGATTAAGGCGTGACATAGTCGCAACCAGGAGAGAGAGAGAAGAAAAACACTCAGCGTGCGCTTTTACAAGATTAGATTGGTTTTCAATTTATCTAATCAGGATGTCTCCCACTGTTTTAGTCAAATCTTCCTTCAAACCCTAAAACGAAAGACTAGCCGGGATTAATTACACGTTACAAGTTCGCCAATCTTTCAGCCAGGCCAGTGCCGGTACTTTGAGGGAGGTTCCCCATGCTTTCGCACGGACCTAATTAAAATAAACCTCGTTTTCCCAGGGGCGTAACCCCGTTAACACCTTTCTAGACACCTACTTGATCGGCTAATTGTAATGTGTAAAACTCTCCCAGGAGTAACTCTTACTCGCAGTGGGTATCGGGATCCAACTATCTCATAGAAGGTATGCAATCTCATTGCAAATTTCAAAACTTGAAATTCCCAATAATATTTTACCCCTAGCACTTATGACCTTAACTAAGGTCAACATATCATAAGCACTAGTCAAGTTCTACCCGTCAGACCCACCCAACATGACCCTTAACTATGGTCGACATAATCACATGAATGTCCTAACTAATCGCATCATATGCTGTGTAGGAAGACATCACTTAGCTACCGTACACTACGCCTCAACTAAAGTCGACATATGCATCACGAATACTAAGTACTCTACTTCCTAAAATGACGGAGGGCTACGACAGGTTTTTATGAAAACCTTTTGCGTAATGAACTTAATATCGTCGTAGAATCGAGTGATTTTAAATGGAGTGTTTTTGAGGCCTTTTCTAGTTTCGCTAAAGAGATCACTCCCGGTGAAGGGGATCGTCGGCTCTTTCCTCATCAAATAAGGTGCAGGATATTTCACAAATATCACTATGCAAAGCAAGAACTATAGAAGCAATCAAAAGAAAAACCGAGTTTGTAGCATCTGCTAGTTTCACTAAAGAGGTCACTCCCGGTGAAGGGATCTCGGCTCTTTCCTTATCGAATAAGGTGCTGGATGTTCTATAAGGAACACCGCTATGCAAAGAAAGAACTAGAGCTACCAGTTTTTAAGATAAGTTTCTACAACATATTTAGGTTTCTTTTAGTTTCATTAATCTCATTAATGAAGTCCCATTTTAATTATGCTTCACAAGCATCACATTTGAAATGAAATCTGCAATATAATATATATCTCATATATATAATATAAACATTTGTCTCAGGCAGTAATATGATCTCATCACAGAATATTGCAGCAGAAGAACATATATGAAATATTGGATATACTAGGACGTCCGTGTTTTAATACGGGCCTGCATAAAACACGGATTCTACGGTCGCAATGAATAGCCAAACCCACATCCCTAGACCCCTACGGGAGCGGCAAGCAACACTGCCAATTCTAGGGTTAGGAGACCCGGTCTCGACTCCTCGAGATGGTCTCCCTCTGGACCCTAGAACCCGGTTACTTGTGCTCCCCGCCTTGGGTCTACCTAATGCGGAAAAGTAAATAATATACAATGGTGACATCATCCTCAGCCCAGAAGTGCCCCAATAAAAGAATATTACATACAAATGAATTTTACATGAATGAAAATAAAAACCTCATCTCACATAAAACCCCCGGCTATTCAAAACACGACGATCCAATATAACATATCACAGCAACACATAATATCTCATATCATCAACGTAAGTAAATATGCGTACCCCAATTGTCGTTGATGTATAGTAACGAAACCGACGATACACCACATATTACACTTACGGTAGCAGAAAAGAAAGTGTAAAACTACAACAGTTGGAATCCGCAACTTCCTTAGACATCGCATGCCTAACCAAATGAATTCCTTAGACATCGCATGCCTAACAATTATAAACCCCGCATTTTAGTCTCATTATTGAAAACACTTTTCAATATCTAGTCGGGCAATTTAACAAGATTCTCGATATCCTGATCGAATGCTCGTCGCAAACTTTAGTAGACGGCCGCACCCCCGATGCCGTCGACGAAGTGCACTAAGGCGGAACACCGCTGCCGCGAGCACCCGAATGGATGCTTTTGGCGACGGGGTTCTCCTACAGTCACTTGGTCGGGGCTTTGGGGCGTGGCTGTTTATTAAGTTTACCCGGCGAGTATCCGCGTACGCTACGTGATTGCGACGGACTTTTGATCGCATCAAAATCCCGTGGCAACCGATCAAATGAGACTAAACTGCTAGATTTATAACATTCAAATTAGTCATCTCATAACTACATGTGGATTCCAAATATTGTATCACATTCCAGATAAATAGACAATGTTAAAATTTCCGATCGAATAAACAAACACCCAAGGTTTCCCAAATAGTTCTCAACACTTGAAATTAGTTTAAAAACATCCATCACATGCCACAGTTCCAATGGTCCAGCCGTAGAAGGGTCAAGCCAACGCCTCACATGTGGCAGTGCCGAACTGCCCCAAACCCTAAGGTTCAAAGGCAGTTCAGACGGTCACATAATCGAGTTAAGTTTTGTGTTCTTCTAGAGGATCCACCGCGTTACTTGCACGACTTAGAACGTTCTTAAACTACGGAAAAATCCAACGCTTGGAAATTTTCCGGCAGGGGAAAAAGTGAGTTATTGATATCCGTTCGAATTTTTTAACACGTTCTAAAATTATCCGGAAAAACTTAAACGAAGTTAAATTATCTGATCGAATCAACGAGTCCCCAATACAACCCAGAAAAGTCAACACTTGAGTAATGATTAAAAATTCCCAGAAGCAGTAGGTAACACATACGGATGTTTCTGTTGGAAAAAGATACCCTAATTCTCAATTCTTGCAGCGGAACCGCCGCCAATACCCCAGTTTGGCTGCGGTTCCGCGGCGCTATAGTGGACTTAGGGTGTCATTTTTCATAGGTCTCCATAAAATCACCTGCTTGATTTTCTGAGTATTTTTAATATGAAAAAACAACATTTTTAGAAAATATCCAGAGAGGGGTCTAAACCGGGGTTTCGGGGTTCTATCAGACCGTAAACTTCGTCTAGACTTCGCCTAAAGCTCTACCTTGGCTCTGATACCACTGTAGGGTTACTAGGCACTCTCACAAGGGTCTAAAAGGTATCAACCATGCCCAATTTAAAATTTAGACGTGCCGAACAACCCTAACCAAGATCGTAGACTAGAGATTATGCGAAAACAATAAGCAAGTAAACAACTTTACTTGTAAGAGTTTGGGATTACAACCTTTATACCGGTACTTCACTTCAATAGCTCGGTGTAGTAGTCCCTTCACTGCGATCACGATCGTCCGGACTCTAGAGAGGCTCCCGTGAAGAAACGAACGTGCTTGCTTCGATGATTTCGAGGTCGAAAATGATCTACGTCGAGGAGACACTGAATCAAGCTATTCCTTCACTAGGTCATAAACTTTGTGAAGAGAACACACTCTACTACATGGCAAGTGGTAGAGTATGAAGAAGTAGGAGGTGGGCTCACTTTAGAATTGATTTTCTCACACTTTATCTCAAAACTCCATTAGAGCTAGCAAGCTTTTTCATAGAGCTTGAAGAAGAAGAAGAAGACTTGTGAATAATTCATCCAAATGAATTATTGCACCCATGGTTAAGTTAAGCCCTCATGGCTAACTCATGTAGAGAATTAACTCATGGCTATGGTTAAAGGTTGGGTTTGATAAATATCTTAAACTAGACAAAAGGGTTGACTTTGTTAAAGCTTATCCATAAGCTTTTGTGTACGCTTTAGCATAACAAACTCAATCTCTTTTGAATTAGCTTAACATAAATAGAAACCCTAGCTTAACCCTAGCATTGTGTTAATCTCATACACCCATCTTTTATGTATCATCAAACATGACACAATCCATGTACACAAATGTACATATCGCATATATATATACAATGTGCACATCTTGTGAGAAAAGAAAACAATAGTGAGCTAAATATTAGTTAATGTATTATAACATATCAAATATATAATTATACATTAAATTATCAAATCAACTCTTGATTTAATAATCCGGCTATATCACATATAACCGACTAATATCAAATGCAACATCTTATCGAATCAACGCTCGATCCGATAACTCGGCTATATCACATATAATCAATCATTTCACACATCTCGAGAATATAATGCGGTATTACATACTCGTATTAATCTCGTTCCCGCACATATCACATATGCGCTCCTACTCCTTTTCGCTTGAGCTAGGAAACCTCTGTGTAGGACTCTAAAGACTCGTCAATACGCCGGCAGTAGATGATGATCATATCAAACACCCACAAGCCGCAAACGGTCTGCCAAACGTAACGGCCACCCGGGTATTGAGCGATCAGAAGATCAACAAGCAAGCCTGTACATTCTCTGTAGGGTTGCTAGGCACGCGCTCAAGGGTCTACGAGGCATCAACCATGCCCGATTAAAAATTTAGCCGTGCCGAACAACCCGAATACGGAACTTTAAACTAGAGATTAGGCGAAAACTAGTATGCTAAACACTTTAACACTAAGTGAGAGGGATTACAACCTTTGTAGATCCGGTCCTTCACTTCACATGCTCCGTGTTGTGGTCCCTTCGCTGCGATCATCGAGATCCGGACTCTCGAGAGGTTCCACGAAGAGAAAGATGCAACCTTTGCTTCCGATCTTCGATACTAAGATGATCTACCTTGAAGTTTCTTTAACACAAGCTAACACTCATGAAATGATGTGAACACCCTCATCTAAATGGCAAGGGAAGATGAGGATGGTGAAGTAGGATTTTTGCTCTCTTTATTTATCTTTTTCTCATATTTATTCATCACTAAAATCAAAGCAAGAAAACATTTCAAGCAAAGAAGAAGAAGGAAGAAGATGAACAATATTGTTGAATCCTTTTGTGATGAATAGGAAAAGAATAATATGATAGATAATGCAACCATGGTCAAGCAAACTCTTGTAGAGAATTAACTAGGGTTAGAGGTTTGGTTAGGTTAAGAAAATATCTAGCATAATATCTTAACAAAGACAAAGAAAGAAAGCTTCTAGAAACTTCTAGAAAACCTTAACCCTAATCAAACCCTAACCATGTTTAATCTCTACTAAACAAGTTGCATTATTTATCATATCATGTTACAATATTATATATCACATATATAATATTTATCGTAACAAAATAAAACAATACAATTAACATATATCGCATATATATCAATGTATTATCCGAGTGAGAAAAAGAATCTTTTAGTGAGCAAATATTAGTTAATATAATTTAATATATCATATATATTATTATTCATTAAATTATCGAATCAACACTTGATCCGACAATCCGGCTATATCGCATATAACCGACTAATATTTATCCGTACCGATTCATCGAATCAACACTTGATCCGATGACCCGGCTAATATCAAATATCGCGAGAATAGAATACGGTATCACATATCGCATTATCCTCGGTCCCGCACATATCACATATGTGCCCCTACTCCGTTTTGCCTGAGTCAAGAAACCTCTGTGTAGGACTCTAAAGAATCGTCAATACGCCGGCAGTAGGTGATGATCATATCAAACACCCACAAGCTGCAAGCGGTCAGCTAAACGTAACAGCTACCCAGGTATTGAGCGCTCAGAAGATCAACAAGCAAGCCTGTACATTCTCCTGCGAATCCAAACAGTAACACTCCCGTATAGTCCGGTCTCGTCGTCTGATATGTTGCATATCTCGCCTAGGGGTGGTAAACGTCAGACCCCAGTAGCTCGATAAGTCGTGTCGATTTGAGGTCTATAACAGTTCGAGAAACTACTGATAACACTTACCAGTAAATCTCAGCAACCCTGGCCAGGTATTTCCGGTTATAGCCAATCGAACACAGCACAACATCAACTCCCTATACCGGGAGAGACGAATCCCCTCCTATCGCTCATTGCCTCCATGTGATTCGGGACTATACCTAAAAGCCACCTTTTTGCACGCCCTCTTGGACGTGGTATGATGGAAATCAAAGCACAGTGGGAATCACACAAGACTCTATGACGATCTCGGGTCAACAGAATACTCTGTACCAGTGTCACCGGAGAACTGCCATCTGACGTGAGGTATAATACCATCTGGGAGTTCTCGGCGAGTCCGTCCAGTGTACCCAGTCTCCACTGAGCACCCGTACACCATCCTTGATGTCAAACACCGATGGATATGGGATCATCCATTGCCCATCATATGGGTCAAGATGCGTATACGCTAGTCTACTCTGGTGTATCGATGCCCTGTCTCGATACACCCTCGACTAGGAACAGTTATAGGATGTACTCGTCGACTACCGTGGCCCCACTAGTATGATCTCATCATAGTCCCAGTAGTCGAGTACAGATCCTAAGGGCTTTATCAACATGTAATATAGAGACAATCAGAGTACATGTTAAGATAAAGTACAACCAGATAGCATACTATCATGTCGAGCAAGAAAGTCATCCCTATATATGTCCTAGCATCCACTGCAATATACATCGTATGTACAGTAATGGCCTCTAGGGCATACATATAACTAACAATCTCTCACTTGCACTAGGGCCATCTGTTATGGTATCGCATACCCAACAATTAGCTGCGGTTGAAGTATCTCATACTCAACCATCCCATAGAAGTCTCTACTGGGAAAAAGGCCTTTGTGAGTGGATCCGCGCTGTCGTCCTCTGTGTCTGCTCTCCTAATCTCGATTTCCCTGGAGATCAACCATCTCCATGATCAGGTGATACTGCCTAAGAATTATATCTGGATTTCTGATGGGACGGTAGTTCCTTGGCCAAAGCCACAACTCCATTGTCACACAGTGGTAGGAACGAAGTTCATCTCATGAACTGATATATATCCAGACTGCCTCTTTGGTAGCATCCTTGGTAACGATGTATCTTGCCTTTAATCGTCTAGTATGTCACGGTATCTAGCTTGGAACTTTTCCAACATACCGTCCCTCCACTGAGGGTATAGACAAGCCTGCGACTGACATTCAGTCGTCCTTATCACCCTGGAACCATTCCAGTGATTCTCCCCAGGATCGATTGATACCATCTCACTACAACTAGTGAGTATCCTAACATCCAATTAGATCTATCTCATAGATCCAAAAACTCAGGATTTAGGAGGTATCACCTTGATCCTTTATGGAGAATCCTTGTGATAAGCAGAGATTGACCGAGCGTAGCATAGGAAACTCCTTCCCTATCAAGAGTATGTCATCCACGTACTCTACGAGGATCATCACCATACTCCCTATTACCTTTTTGTATATACAAGGTTCATCTACCATTTTGATGAAGTCAAACTCTTTGACTACTACATCAAAACAGATGTTCCAACTCCGCGATGCCTGTTTTATCATATAAAACATCTTGCACACGTTTCCGCTGCTCCCACTGTCTACGAAGCCCTCTGGCTGTGTACTCATAGGCGCTCTTCTCTAAAACATCATCTAGAAAAGCAGTCATGACACCCAACCACCAGATATCGTAGTCATGGTATGTAGCCGTGGCAAGTAGGATCTGGATGGACTTAAGCATAGATCCTTAGAAAAGGTTTCAACATAATCCATACCTGGTCTATGATGCAAACCTTTAACAAGTCTAGCTTTGAAAGTCTCAACTTTTACATGTACACCAAGTAATCTTCTCAAGATATACTTGCTCCTGATGGGGATTTAACCCTTCAGATAAAGCAACCAAAGTCCATACTTTGTTGGTGTATAAGGATTCCATCTCAGATCGATAAGCATCCAGCCATTCTTAAAGAGTCCCACTCCTGATGGCCAGCTCGAAACTAGTTGGGTCATCATCTCATGATGCAATCATCGCTCCCACTGTCATAGAGAAACCGAAGTATCTCTCAGGTGGGTGAGGAACCCTACTAGATCGACGGAGAGGCTGAGGTTCGTTGGAAACTATTGAATCCTTTGGTTCTACCAAATCATCAGCTGCAGTTTGTATAGATGGAACATTTCCAGTTCTACATTACAGACCTTACCTCGAGCTTATCCGGATTTTGCTTTTAGACATAGGCCGGACAACCCCAAATCTTAACAAACTTAAGATGTGGGCTCTTCCCTTTCCATATCGCATATGAAGTGGTAGGCAACTAATTTGATTTGAACCCTATTCAATAGGTATGCAGCTTCTCAAGTGCATAACTCCCAAAAGGAAATAGGAAACTCAGTAGTACTCATCATAGAGCACACCATATCACATAGGGTGCTATTGCTCCGCCCCGATACACCGACGTGCAATGGTGTATTCGAAGGAGTAATGCTGAGAGAGAATCTCATTCTCCTTTAGAATAGTCCAGGAATTCCGTGCTCAAGTATTCTCCTCCTTGATCTCATCAAAGGACATAATACTTATACCCGTATTTTGGTTCTCTACTTCTAACTTATATTCTGTGAATATCTCAAAAGCTTCGGACTTATGTTTCAACAGGAACACATGTCTGAATCTTGAGAGATTATCAGAGAACGTAATGAAGTAAAAAGAACCGGTCTTGGCATGTGTAGACAGGGGACCTTTCATACATCAACATGTATCAATCCCAAGAGTTCACTAACTCTTTCTCTGTTTCCAATAAACAAAGCTATGGTCATCTTATCTTTGTGACATGACCGGCAAGTTTCATAAGATGTAAATTCAAACTAATTTAAATATGAATCTAAATGCAACTTCAGCCAGTCGGGTCGCATTGATATGACCTAGTCTACAATGCCTCAAGAAGGATTCATTCATTTCTGAATTCTTCCTCTTGTGTGTGTTCTGTATACTAAGAACTGTAGTTTGATTTAGAACGTCAATGCTTTTAGATAACGTGCCTGAACCGATCAACTCTTGATATAGGAAATGTTCAAAACATTATCCAACAATACAAAATTATATCCTTTCTTTACTAATAAAGAGACTGATATGATTTTGTATATCAGGTTCGGTATCTAAAAACATTTGTTCAGAATCAATGTATTCAGGTAATACAGGGTGATAGTGACCAACAGACTTGGCTGCAACACTTGCACCGTTTTCTGTCTCATGAAACTAATCACCCGTTCTCAGTTCTCTACCTATCTGTAGCCCATGTAATATATTACATATGCGGGATCCTGATCTGGTATCACATACCCAGGACGTAAAGGATACTGAGAAACAGTTCTCTGTAATGAACACACCCGAAGATGATGCATCAGCATGCACTTTCTTCGTTTGGGCAGCACGGGAATTCTGGTAATCCCTTATTTCCTGCTCTGTCTTATAACAATTATAAGTTGGAGCGGGACCAACGTTCCCCAGCTCAGTATAACAAGCGGGTTCGGTCAATATATCCGTTTTATTATCTTGATTAAGGCGTGATATGGTCGCTACCTGGAGAGAGAGAGAAGAAAACACTCAGCGTATGCTCTTGCAAGATTAGATTGGTTATATAATATATCTAATCAGGATGTCTCCCACTGTTTTAATTAAATCTTCCTTCAAACCCTAAAAGGAAAGACTAGCCGGGATTAATTACACGCTACAAGTTCGCCAATCTTTCAGCCAGGCCAGTGTCGGTAGTTTGAGGGAGGTCCCCCGTGCTTTCGCACGAACCTAATTAAAGTAAACCTCGTTTTCCCAGAGGCGTAACCCCGTTAACACCTTTCTAGACACCTACTTGATCGGCTAATTGTAATGTGTAAAACTCTCCCAGGAGTAACTCTTACTCACAGCGGGTTTCGGGATCCAACTATCTTATAGAAGGTATGCAATCTCATTGCAAATTTCAACACTTGAAATTCCCGATAATTTTGCCCATAGCATCTATATGACCTTAACATGGTCAACAAATCATAAGTGCTAGTCAAGTTCAACCCGTCATTTCCCGAATGAATTAAACCCACCCGCACGACCCTTAACATGGTCAACAAAGTCGCACGACTACCCTAATCCAATCGCATCATATGCATATACAGATAAGCACTAATCAGCTACCGCACACTACGCCTTAACATGGTCAACAAACGTAGCACGAATACTAACTAGTACTTATCTGAAATGACGGAGGGCTACGACGGGTTTTTCAGAAAACCCTTTGCGTAATGAACTTGATATCGTTGTAGAATCGAGTGATTTTAAATGGAATGTTTTTGAGGCTTTTCTAGTTTTGCTAAAGGGGTCACTCCCGGTGAAGGGATCGTCGGCCCTTTCCTCATCGAATAAGGTGCAGGATATATCATATATACCGCTGTGCAAAGCAAGAACTATAGAAGCAATCAAAAGACAATCCGAGTTTGTAGCATCTGCCAGTTATTGCTAAAGGAGTCACTCTCGGTGAAGGGATCTCGGTCCTTTCCTTATCGAATAAGGTGCTGGATGTTCTACAAGGAACACCGCTATGCAAAGCAAGAACTAGAGCTACCAATTTTTAAACAAGTTTCTACAACATCTTAGGTTTCTTTTATTTCATTAATCTCATTAATGAAGTCCCATTTTAATATGCTTCATAAGCATCTCTTTTGAAACGAAATCTGCAATATAACATATATCTCATATATATAAAATATAAACATTCGTCTCAGGCAGTAATATGATCTCATCACAGAACATTGCAGCAGAAGAACATATATGAAATATTGGATATACTAGGACGTCCGTGTTTTCAATACGAGCCTGTATAAAACAAGGATTCCACGGTCGCGATGAATAGCCAAACCCACATCCCTAGACCCCTACGAGAGCGGCAAGTAACACTGCCAATTCTAGGGTTAGGAGACCCGGTCTCGACTCCTCGAGATGGTCTCCCACTGGACCCTAGAACCCGGTTACTTGTGCTCCCCGCCTTGGGTCTACCTAATGCGGAAAAGTAAATAATATACAACGGTGACATCTTCCGCTACCTGGAAGTGCCCCAATAAAAGAATATTACATACAAATGAATTTTACATGAATGAAAAAGAAAAAACTCTCATCTCACATAAAACCCCCGGCTATTCAAAACGCGACGATCCAATATAACATATCACAGCAGCACATAATATCTCATATCATCAACGTAAGCAAGTATGCGTATCCCGATTGTCGTTGATGTATAGCAACGACGCCGGCGATACACCACATACTACGCTTACGGTCACAGAAAAGAAAGTGTAAAACTACAGCAGTTGGAATCCGCAACTTCCCTAGACATCGCATGCCTAATCAAATGAATTCCTTAGACATCGCATGCCTAACAATTATAAACCCCGCATTTTAGTCTCAGTATCGAAAACTCTTTTCAATATCAAGTCGGCCAATTCAACAAGATTCCCGACATCCTGATCGAAAGCACGTCGCAAACTTTAGTAGACGGCCGCACCCCCAGATGCCGTCGACGAAGTGCACTAAGGCGGAACACCGCTGCCGTGAGCACCCGAACGGATGCTTTCGGCGACGGGGTTCTCCTACAGTCACTTGGTCGGGGCTATGGGGCGTAGCTGTCTATTAAGTTTACCCGGCGAGTATCCGCGTACGCTACGTGATTGCGACGGACTTTTGATCGCATCAAAATTCCGTGGCAACCGATCATCTGAGACTAAACTGCTATGTTTATAATATTCAAATCAGTTATCTCATAACTACCTGTGGATTCCAATTATTGTATCACATTCCAGATAAATAGAAAAAGTTAAACTTTCCGATCGAATCATCAAGCACCCAAGATTTCCCCAATATATCTCAACACTTGAAATCAGTTTAAAAACATCCATTACATGCTACAGTACCAATGGTCCAGCCGTAGAAGGGTCAAGCCAACGCCTCACATGTGGCACGCCGTACTGCCCCAAACTCTAAGGTTCAAAAGGCAGTTCAAGACGGTCACATAATCGAGTTAAGGTTTGTTGTCTTCTAGAGGGTCCACCGCGTTACTTGCATGACTTAGAACATTCTTAAACACGAGAAAAAATCCAACTTTTGAAAAATTTTCCGACAGGGGAAAAAGTGAGTTATTGATATCCGCCCGAACTTTTTAACAGTTTCTAAAATTATCCGGACAAACTAAACAAATTTAAATTATCCGATCAAATCAACGATTCCTCAATACAACCCTTGAAAACTCAACACTTGAGTGGAATTAAAATATTCCCAGAAAAAAATAACAAGAAAGGGCCTAAAAATAATTACATGAAATTTCAGGGACTAAGTCCAATTTTGGCCGCGGAACCGCCGCAAAACGCATGGTTTGGCCGCGGTTCAGCGCTCCAATTTTGGAATTAGAGGTCCGTACATCACAGTAATTCTTAGTTTTTCCTGCTTAATTTTTTGAGAATTTTTAATTCAGAAAAAACCACTTTTTTGAAAAATGTACAGAGAGGGTTCCGTGTCGGGGTTTCGGCGTTCGATCGGACTTTAAACTTCGTCTAGACTTCGCCTAAAGCTCTAGCTTGGCTCTGATACCACTGTAGGGTTGCTAGGCACGCGCACAAGGGTCTACGAGGCATCAACCATGCCCGATTAAAAATTTAGCCGTGCCGAACAAGCCGAATACGGAACTTTAAACTAGAGATTAGGCGAAAACTAGTATGCTAAACACTTTAACACTAAGTGAGAGGGATTACAACCTTTGTAGATCCGGTCCTTCACTTCACATGCTCCGTGTTGTGGTCCCTTCGCTGCGATCATCGGGATCCGGACTCTCGAGAGGTTCCACGAAGAGAAAGATGCAACCTTTGCTTCCGATCTTCGATACTAAGATGATCTACCTTGAAGTTTCTTTAACACAAGCTAACACTCATGAAATGATGTGAACACCCTCATCTAAATGGCAAGGGAAGATGAGGATGGTGAAGTAGGATTTTTGCTCTCTTTATTTATCTTTTTCTCATATTTATTCATCACTAAAATCAAAGCAAGAAAACATTTCAAGCAAAGAAGAAGAAGGAAGAAGATGAACAATATTGTTGAATCCTTTTGTGATGAATAGGAAAAGAATAATATGATAGATAATGCAACCATGGTCAAGCAAACTCTTGTAGAGAATTAACTAGGGTTAGAGGTTTGGTTAGGTTAAGGAAATATCTAGCATAATATCTTAACAAAGACAAAGAAAGAAAGCTTCTAGAAACTTCTAGAAAACCTTAACCCTAATCAAACCCTAACCATGTTTAATCTCTACTAAACAAGTTGCATTATTTATCATATCATGTTACAATATTATATATCATATATATAATATTTATCGTAACAAAATAAAACAATACAATTAACATATATCGCATATATATCAATGTATTATCCGAGTGAGAAAAAGAATCTTTTAGTGAGCAAATATTAGTTAATATAATTTAATATATCATATATATTATTATTCATTAAATTATCGAATCAACACTTGATCCGACAATCCGGCTATATCGCATATAACCGACTAATATTTATCCGTACCGATTCATCGAATCAACACTTGATCCGATGACCCGGCTGATATCAAATATCGCGAGAATAGAATACGGTATCACATATCGCATTATCCTCGGTCCCGCACATATCACATATGTGCCCTACTCCGTTTTGCCTGAGTCAAGAAACCTCTGTGTAGGACTCTAAGGAATAGTCAATACGCCGGCAGTAGGTGATGATCATATCAAACACCCACAAGCTGCAAGCGGTCAGCTAAACGTAACAGCTACCCAGGTATTGAGCGCTCAGAAGATCAACAAGAAAGCCTGTACATTCTCCTGCGAATCCAAACAGTAACACTCCCGTATAGTCCGGTCTCGTCGTCTGATATGTTGCATATCTCGCCTAGGGGTGGTAAACGTCAGACCCCAGTAGCTCGATAAGTCGTGTCGATTTGAGGTCTATAACAGTTCGAGAAACTACTGATAACACTTACCAGTAAATCTCAGCAACCCTGGCCAGGTATTTCCGGTTATAGCCAATCGAACACAGCACAACATCAACTCCCTATACCGGGAGAGACGAATCCCCTCCTATCGCTCATTGCCTCCATGTGATTCGGGACTATACCCAAAATCCACCTTTTTGCACGCCCTCTTAGACGTGGTATGATGGAAATCAAAGCACAGTGGGAATCACACAAGACTCTATGACGATCTCGGGTCAACAGACTACTCTGTACCAGTGTCACCGGAGAACTGCCATCTGACGTGAGGTATAATACCATCTGGGAGTTCTCGGCGAGTCCGTCCAGTGTACCCAGTCTCCACTGAGCACCCGTACACCATCCTTGATGTCAAACACCGATGGATATGGGATCAACCATTGCCCATCATATGGGTCAAGATGCGTATACGCTAGTCTACTCTGGTGTATCGATGCCCTGTCTCGATACACCCTCGACTAGGAACAGTTATAAGATGTACTCGTCGACTACCGTGGCCCCACTAGTATGATCTCATCATAGTCCCAGTAGTCGAGTACAGATCCTAAGGGCTTTATCAACATGTAATATAGAGACAATCAGAGTACATGTTAAGATAAAGTACAACCAGATAGCATACTATCATGTCGAGCAAGAAAGTCATCCCTATATATGTCCTAGCATCCACTGCAATATACATCGTATGTACAGTAATGGCCTCTAGGGCATACATATAACTAACATTCTCCAGCGAATCCAATCAGTAACACTCCCGTACAGTCCGGTCTCTTCGTCTAATATGTCGCATATCTCGCCTAGGGGTGGTAAACGTCAGACCCCAGTAGCTTGATAAGTCGTGTTGATATGAGGTCTATAACAGTTCGAAAAACTACTGATAACACTTACCAGTAAATCTCAGCAACCCTGGCCTGGGATTTCCAGTTATAGCCAATCGAACACTGCACAACATCAACTCCCTATACCGGGAGAGACGAATCCCCTCCTATCGCTCATTGTCTCCATGTGATTCGGGACTGTACCCAAAAGCCACCGTTTTGCACGCCCCATTGGACGTGGTATGATGGAAATCAAAGCACAGTGGGAATCATACAAGACTCTATCACGATCTTGGGTCTACAGACTAACCTGTACCAGTGTCACCAGAGAACTGCCATTTGACGTGAGGTATAATATAATCTGGGAGTTCTCGGCGAGTCCGTCCAGTGTACCCAGTTTTCACCGAGCACCCGTATACCTTCTTTGATGTCAAACACCAATGGATATGGGATCATCCATCGCCCATCATATAGGTCAAGAAGCGCAAACGCTAGTCTACTCTGGAGTATCGATGCCCTGTTTCGGTACTCCCACAACTAGGAACATTTGAAGGATGTACTTGGCGACTACTCTGTCCCCACTAGTATGATCTGCATCATAGTCCTGGTAGTCAAGTACTTATCCTAAGGGCTTTATCAACATGTAACATAGAGACAATCATAGTACATGTTAAGATAAAGAGCAACCAGATAGCGTACTATCATGTCGAGCAAGAAAGTCCTCCCTATATATGTCGAAACATCCACTACAATATATATCGTATGTACAGTAATGGCCTCTAGGGCATACATATAACCAACAGCCCTGAGGCTCCCTGCCCTCCTGTTTTGTATATTTTTTGTTTTTGTCTTGGAATTTTGTAAGCCTTCGGGCGATTTTGTAAGGCTGAGGAGCCCACAATACCGTTGTAGTAACTTTCGAGTTGTAAATAAAGCCCTTTTTCAGGAATTTGTGTTGCAACCTTTTCATTTTATGGTAATGTCTCATTTTTCTTGCCTGATGAACGTTAGGTCCGTGGCCGGTCCTTTAGTTGGTGATTGTGCGTCGAGTTGAACCCAGTCATTTTTCATGTGTGCAAAGACCGGTATAAGGTCAGCGTCTCTATGGCCCCGAAGTCGAGGTGGCAATCGCTCGTTGAAAATACGTCGAGTCGGACCGGCGACCACCGCTCTGAAGATTGAGCAGGGTAGCTGCCCGGTGGCCTCTTGACGAGGGCTTCGATCCTTGGCGTCGGTGGGTAGTGACCTACCAGCCATGGATGGGCCGAGCAGGGCAGCTGCTCGGTTTCCTCTTAGCAAGGGCTTTGATCCTTAGTGTAGATGGGCAAGAAGTTACCTGCTAAGGATAGACCGAGCAGGGTAGCTGCTCGATTGCCTCTTGGCGAGGGCTTTGATCCTTGGCGTCGGTGGGTAGTGAACTACCAGCCATGGATGGACCGAGCAGGGTAGCTGCTCGGTTGCCTCTTGGCGATGGCTTTGATCCTTAACGTAGATGGGTAAGAAGTTACCCGCTAAGGATAGACCGAGCATGGTAGCTGCTTTGTAGCCTCTTGGCAAGGGCTTTGATCCTTAGCGTAGATGGGTAAGAAGTTACCCGCTAAGGATAGACCGAGCAGGGTAGCAGCTCGGTTGCCTCTTGGCGAGGGCTTTGATCCTTGTCGTCGGTGGGTAGTGAATTACCAGCCATGGATGGACCGAGCAGGGTAGCTGCTCGGTTGCCTCTTGGTGAGGGCTTTGATCCTTAGCGTAGATGGATAAGAAGTTACCCGCTAAGGATAGACCGAGCAGGGTAGCTGCTTGGTTGCCTCTTGGCGAGGGCTTCGATCCTTGGCATCGATGGGTAGTGAACTACCAGCCATGGATGGACCGAGCAGGGTAGCTGCTCGGTTGCCTCTTGGCGAGGGCTTTGATCCTTAGCGTAGATGGATATGAAGTTACCCGCTAAGGATAGACCGAGTAGGGTAGCTGATTGGTTGACTCTTGGTGAGAGCTTTGATCCTTGGCGTCGGTAGGTAATGAACTACCGCCCATGGATGGACTGAGCATGGTAGCTTCTTAGTTGCCTCTTGGCGAGTGCTCTGATCTTTAGCATAGATGGGTAAGAAGTTACCCGCTAAGGATAGATCGAGCAGGGTAGCTGCTCGGTTGCCTCTTGACGAGGGATTTGATCCTTGGCGTCGGTGGGTAGTGCACTACCAGCCATGGATAGACCGAGTAGGGTAGCTGCTCGGTTGCCTCTTAGAGAGGGCTTTGATCCTTAGCGTAGATGGGTTGGAAGTTACCCGCTAAGGATGGACCGAGCAGGGTAGCTGCTTGGTTTTACGAGGCTCTGCCTGACCCACCGAAATGTGTGAATATCGGGAAGAGTGACCATCGTGGGAGGCACGTGGCATAGGAGCATAGGTGAGGTGAGGCGTCCGAGGATCCGCATCATTGCTGTGCCACCATCGCCAAGGCAAGTGATATCTCTATTCACTTGTTTAACATGCTATAATAAGCGTTAGCTAAAAAAACTATATTATAACTTGATATATAAAAAAATATAATTGGATCGAAACCTATACTTGAATTTTGTGTAGCGAATTATCGTGCTGTTTTACTTGAGTAGAGCCCGACTGAGGCTTATTACTATGTTAGTAACATGTATAAATTAAGTGGTTAACATCTAATTTAGGTTGTTAGAAGAAATGTTAGTTTCGATCGATGACCGAATGTTGATCTTAGGTGTTCGATACGATCCTTATGCGAAAACAAAATCTAAAATAGCGGAACCCATGGTATTTAGACCCTAACACTGTTAAAAAATATTCTGTAGAATTTTGGTGGCAAATCGATATCGTTTTCACACATATAGTGACGCCATAGCTTCTATACCGAAACTCGCGTTTTACCGAACACTCGACACCGTTAAATTCATAATTAATTTCAGAAAAATCCAATAGTAGTATGCCTATGTTCGTTGCGAAGTATACTGCATGATATTTAACACGACGTGTAGGTTTACTGTTATATACATCCTCTGAATATCTAAAACGAAGAACTTACCTGACCTTGGACTGCAGTCCAGAGCAGGAACTTACCCCTTGACATGCATTTACACACCTGAGATCTTAATGTTTAATTGTGATAGTATGCGGAGACAATTAACGCTACGTAGGAAATTGTTTTATCTTTACAATGGTACTGGTTCAACTAAATTACAGTATCATTTGGTATTTAAATCATATTTTAAACGGATGACATGTACGACAGTTTTCTGTCATTTCATCTTGCACCCTTCATCGGTAATATGATCATAACTCCTAAACCAATATGACTATTATTAATCCGTATGATGTGTAGGAAACACAACAGATAAATATACATATTATATAACTGTAGCATCGCCTAATTATGATCTCAACAGGAAGTAAAACGTGTTATGAAACGGACTTCTAGTTCAGAAATTGGATTTCCAGCAATAAACACTTAAAATGGAATGACCATAACTAGCAAACCTGGAATCCAATTGACACGAAACCAATTTTGATGTACAAATAATTAAATATAATGCTTACCCCTTTTATATTGTTTTGCTTAATTCTGCACATGTGATTTATAGTAAATTTTACAAGTTGTATGATACTGGCTGCTATATTTTTATTCGTATCATAATGAAATGCATTCTCATCATATCATGTAGCGGTTATACCCTCATTGAATAGTGGTCATATACATTGATAAACTAGTGACCGTGTTACATTACCAAGTGAAAAATGTTAGCGATTGGATTGTGGCAAGTACGTTAGTGTAAAAGCGTGATTGAATAAGTGAAGTGACACATACTTGCACACAATCAGCGGAACCAATTAGTTATTGCATTGTCGACGCCTATGAGACCTATATAAGTGTAAGTATAACTGGTATGCGACGGTTATAGAAGCACTTATATTAGTGTCATAGGTAAGACATCGAGCACTGTCCATTTATCTTGGATACCAGTCGAGACATACTTGATGGAGACCCTGTCTCCATTTTTCACGTAGACTTGTCATGGAGCGACTAGTATTTGAAAGTGTTTGCTAGCACCACGATAGGGTCAAAATCGGTATCACACATGCAATTTTAAAATTTTCTAGGTGCTAATCAACACCAAACAAGGATCAAACTAGATTATTAGGGTTTAACTATGATATCATAAAAATTAGCTAAGAGAAAGGTGGCTACAACCTTTGTAGACCGTAGCCTTCTCTTCTTATGCTCCATATAGTAGTCCACGTGACTCCACCAGGCTCCACTTGAAGGTTGAACAAAGTTCCTTTGATGACCTTCGTGCCGAAGATGACCCACCCGAAGTCCGCTAATCCAAGCTACCTTTTCACTAAACTCTTTAATGTAGTAAACACACTACACCAAAACGCTAATCTAGTGTAGGATGGTGATGTAGGGGTGTTGTTTGCTCACTAGGGTTCTCACAAGCTCAAAGGTTCACAACTCATGTGAGGGATTGAGCTTAGAGGAAGAGGTGAGGAAAAATGAGAGAGCTAGAGAGAAAACTCATCACATGAGATTAACTCAAGAAAATGGCTAAGTATGGAATGGAGTGTAGAATGGCTCATCAAAGCTCACACATTATTGAAGCATACAATTTTTAACACTTAAAATTGTAGCCATGCTTCAATAGTGCAAGAAAATGAATGTAAAATAGAATAAGTCATGCTATGCCCATCCCTCCAAAGTCTCTCCATTTTTCATCTCTTTTTCTATTTTCTAAATATAGAAAAAACCATGCCATGCTTCATATATATATATATATATATATATATCACACACACACACACACACATATCACACACACACACACACACACATATATATATATAAAGATAATCATATAATTAGTGAGCAATAATATTAGTCAATATACAATTATATCAAATATAAATATATATCATATTATTAAATCAACACTTGATTTAATAATCCGGTTATATCACATATAACCGACCAATATCATTTATCTATATATCACATTATCAAATCGACACTTAATTCAATAATCCGGTTATATTAAATATAACCTAACTGATAGCAAATAGCCGTCAGATTACAATACGGTATCTCATACTCGTATTTAATCAGGCCCCCGCACATATCAACATATGTGACCTACTTCGTTTCACTTGAACCAGGAAAATTCTATGTGAGACTCTAAAGACTCGTCAATATGCCAGCAGTAGGTGATGATCACATCAGTCACCCAAGCCGTCAGCGGTACTAGCTGGACGTAATGGTTACCAAGGTATTGAATGAATAGAAGATCAACAAGCAAGCTTTTCTAAACTCCCATGAAGCCTATAGGTAACACTTACCGTACAGTCCGGTCTCTTCGTCTGATATGCCACATATCGAGTCTGGGGGTGGTATCGTCAGACCCCAATAACTTGATAAGTCATGCCGATGTAAGGCCTATAACGGTACGAGAAACTACCGATAACACTTACCAGTAAATCTCATCAACAACCTGGGCCAGGGACTTCCTGTTATAGCCAATCGAGCATAACGCAACATCAACTCCCTATACCGGGGGAGACGAAACCCCTCCTATCTCTCATTACCTCCATGTGACTCAGGACTGTATCCAAAATCCACCTGTTTGCATGACTCCTTTGAGCCGTGGTAGGGAGGAAATCAAAGCACAGTGGGAACCGCATAAGTCTCTATGACGATCTCGGGTCTACAGACTAACCTGTACCAGTATCACCAGAAAACTGCTATCTGACGATAGGTATAGTACCATCTAGGAGTTCTCGGCGAGTCCTATTCATTATACCCATTCTCTTATGAGCACCTATGTACAATCTTTGATGTCAAACACCAATGGATATGGGATCAACCATCGCCTCATACAGGGTCAAGAAACGTACACACTAGTCTACTCTAGAATATCGATGCCTTGTCTCGATATTCCCTCGACTAGGAACAATTGAAGGATATGCTTATGGACTACCCAGGTCCCAGTAGTATGATCCACATCATAGTCCTGGTAGTCAAGCCTACATCCTAAGGGATTTATCAACATGTATATGAGAGACAATATAATAATACCAGTGAACATATTAAGATAAAGGCAACCAGATAGCATACTATCATGCCGAGCAAGAAAGTCCTCCATATATATGTCCAAGCATCCACTATATCATACAATAATGGCCTCTAGGGCATACATATCACTAGCAATCTCCCACTTGCACTAAGGCCAGTTGTTGTAGTATGTCGTACCCAACATCCCAAAAAATCTCTCAATTAGTATCTGGGGGAGGGCCTTGGTGAGTGGATCTGCTGTGTTATCCTCTATGTCAACTCTCCTGACCTCGATCTCCCAGCGATCTACCATCTCCCTAATCAAGTGATACCACCTAAGAATATGTCTGGATCACTGATGGGACCGGTGTTCCTTGGCCAAAGCCACGGCTCCATTGTTATCACAATACACAGGTATTGGATTCTCAATGGATGGAACCTCACCAAGTTCATCTTATGAACTTCGTCATCCAGACAGCCTCTTTGGCATCATCGTTGGTAGCGATGTATTCAGTCTTCATCGTCGAGTCTGCTACGGTATCTAGCTTGGAAATCTTCCAACATACCATCCCTCCACTGAGGGTGAAGACAAAACCCAAGACCGACTTACTGTCGTCCTTATCACCCTGAAAGCTCGAATCGGTAAAGGACTCCACTTGGAGTTCACCGTTACCATACACCAAGAACATCTCTTTAGTCCTTCTCAAGTACTTAAGAATGCTTTACACAGTTGTCCAGTATTTCTCCCGAGGATCTGATTGATACCTACTCACTACACCTAGTGAGTAAGCTACATCCGGTCTGGTACACAACATTGCATACATGATTGACCCGACTGCCGAAACATATGGTATCCCTTGCATGCAAGCCCTCTCCAAATCAGTCTTAGGAGCCATCTCTTTGGAGAGAGTGATTCCTTAATAAGCGGGTAAATTACCACGCTTAGAATCTTCCATACTAGACCTCTTTAGTATGGTGTCAATGTACCTGGATTGGGACAATCCCAACATCCATCTAGATCTATCTCTATAGATCTATATCCCCAGGATGTTGGAGGCATCACTTAGACCTTTCATGGAGAACTTGTGTGATAAGAAGATCTTGATCGAGTGTAGCATATGAACATCGTTTTCTATCAAGAGTATGTCATCCACGTACAATACGAGAAAGATAACCTTACACTCTACTACCTTCTTATATATACATGGTTCATCTACATTTTTGATGAAGTCAAATTCTTTGACTGCTTCATCAAAATAGATGTTCCAGCTCCGCAATGCCTGCTTTAATCCGTAGATTGATTTAAGCAGCTTGCACACGCTTCTGATGCTCCCACTGTCTACGAAGCCCTCTGGCTATGTCATGTACACGCTTTCTTCTAAATCACCATTTAGAAAAGCGGTCTTGACGTCCATCAGCCAGATTTCGTAGTCATGGTATGCAGCAACGGCAAGTAGGATCCTGATGGACTTAAATATAGCCACTAGAGAAAAGGTTTCATCATAGTCGACACCTGGTCGTTGACGAAAACCTTTTGCTACAAGTCTAGTTTTGAAAGTCTCAACTTTTCCATCTACACCAATTATCTTTTTAAGATCTACTTGCTCCTGATGAGTTTACCCCTTCAGGAGCAACTTTCAAAGTCCATACTTTGTTGGTGTACATGGATTCCATCTCAGATCGCATAGCATCCAGCCATTTCACAGAGCCACCACTTATGATGGCCTACTCGAAACTAGTTGGGTCATCATCTTCCATGATGCAATCCTCGCTCCCATCGTCTACGAGAAAACCGTAGTATCTCTCAGGTGGATGAGAAACCCTAATAGATCTGCGGAGTGGTTGGGGTTCGTCGGGGACTATTGAATCCTCCAGTTCTACCAAATCGTCAGTTATAGTTTGTGTAGCTAGAACTTCTTCCAGTTCTACCTCATTATCACTAATTTCTTTCACAAGAAATTCCTTTACTGAAAAGGTGGCATGTCGAGAAACAAACACCTTTTGTTCCTTGGTGTGGTAGAAGATATACCCTCGCGAATGTTTGGGATATCCTACAAACTTGCACAGAACTGACCTTGCCTTGAGCTTGTCCGGATTTTGCTTTTTAACATAGGCAGGACAACCCCATATCTTAACTCATTTAAGAGATGGTCTCTTCCCATTGCATATCTCATATAGAGTTGTAGGCATGGATTTGGTCGGAACTCTATTCAATAAGAATGCAGCTATTTAAAGTGCATAACCCTAAAAGGAAATAGGTAACTTAGCATTACTCATCATAGAGCGCATCATATCTAATAGGGTGCGATTCCTCAACTCCGAAACTCCATTGTGCTGTGATGTATACGGAGGAGTAAGCCGAGAGAGAATCCTATTCTCTTTTAAGTAGTCTATGAATTCCGTGCTCAAGTATCCTCCTCCCCGATCATATCGAAGGATTTTAACACTTTTACCCGTCTGGTTCTCAACTTCGTACTTATATTCCTTGAATTTCTCAAAACATTCAGATTTGTGTTTCAACATGAACATATGTCCGAATCTTGAGAGATCATCGGTGAATGTAATAATGTATGAGGAACCATTCCTAGCATGTATAGATATAGGACCGCATACATCACTATGTATCTGTCTAAGAGTTCAGTAGCTCTTTCCTCGTGTCCAGTAAATGGAGATTTGGTCATCTTGCCTTTCAGACATAACTGGAAAGTTTTATAAGATGTAAATTCGAACATATTCAAATATGCATCCTTATGAAACTCAGCTCGTGTTGTCGCATTGATATGACCTAGTCTACAATGCCATAAGAAAGCTTCGTTCATTTCTGAATTGTTCCTCTTGTGTGTGTTATGTATACTTAGAACTGTGTTGTGATTTAGAACGAATTTACCGTTATATAACGTACCATACCCAATCAACACTTGATTTAGGAAAACATTCACAACATTTTTGGTACGAAATAACAGTCGCTTAGAATCATTTTTTTACATCTTGGTAATGCAAGGTGATATTCGCCAACTGATTTGGCTGCAACAATTGCATCATTCCCTACTACTAGAGACATCACCCTTTCCCAGTTCTCTACCTCTCATTAGCCCATGTATCAAATTACATAAGTAGGATCCTGATCCGGTATCCAATACCCAGGATGTAGATTTAACTGAGAAACAGTTCCTGGTAACGAACACACCCGAAAAAGATACACCAGCACACTTGTTCTTCGTTTGGGTGGTGTGAGAATCCTAATATTCCCCTCTTCCTTGCTCAGACTTATGACAATCATAATATAGAGCGGAACCTAGCCCAGTATAATAAGTAGGTTCGGTCAATACATCCATATTATTATCTTGATTAAGACGTGTCATTGGTCGCTACCAGGAGAGAGAGAAGGATAATCACTTTGCGTGCGCTCTTTGCAAGATTAGATTCGTTATTATTTTATCTAATCAGGATAGCTCCCACTGTTTTTATTAAATTTTCCTTCAAACCCTAGAAGGTAAGATTAGCCGGGATTAATTACACTCTACAAGTTCGCAAATTGTTTGGCCAGGCAGGTATTGGTACTCCGAGGGAGTCTCTCCATGTTTTCGCATGGAACTAATTAAATAACCTCGTTTCCGCAGAGGCATCACCCCGTTAACACCTTTCTTAGACACCCAATTGATCGGCTAATTGTAAAGTGGAAAAATCTCTTAGGAGTAACTCTTACTCGCAGTGGGTATCAGGATCCAACTATCATATAGAAGGTATGCAATCTCATTGCAAATTTCAACACTTGAAATTTCTAATATCTATTTTTACCCTTAGCAACTTATGACCTTGGCTATGGTCAACAAATCATAAGCGCTAGCCAAGTTCAACCCGCCATTTCTTAATTGAATTAAACCCACCCGTACGACCCTTGGCTAAGGTCAACAAAGCCATATGACTACCTTAATCCAATCGCATCACATGCTGCAGATACGCACTAATTAGCTACCGCACACTACGCCTTGGTTATGGTCAACAAACGTAGCACGAATACTAAATAGTATTTATCTGAAATGAAGGAGGGCTACCGCTGGTTTTTAAGAAAACCTTTAACGTAATGAACTTGATATCGTTGTAGAATCAAGTGTTTTGAAAATGAGTGTTTTTTTGTAGCTTTTGCTAGTTTTTCTAAAGAGGTCACTCCCGGTGAAGAGATCTTGACTCTTTCCTCATCGAATGAGATGCTGGATATACATCAAGGAATACCACTATGCAAAGCAAGAACTAGAGAAGCTATTAAAACAAAACTGAGTGGGTTATAGCATTTGCTAGTTTTGCTAAAGAGGTCACTCCCGGTGAAGAGATCTCGGCTCTTTCCTCATCGAATGAGGTGATGGATATTCATCAAGGAATACCGCTATGCAAAGAAAGAACTAGAGCTACCTTTTTAAAAACTTCTGATTCTACAATATCTTTAGGTTTCTTTTCTTTTCATTAATCTCATTAATGAAGTCCCATCATTTAATGTTTTCTAAACATCACAGAAAATGAAACGAAAATAAAACGTACGCTCATACTATCCGCATTCGCCATGGGGCCGCGTCATACACCGTTAGGTTACTTAACTAACGGCAGAGCGGGTGTTGGACTAGCGCGGGTGCAAAACATAAGCAACGTTTATTATATATATCATATATATAGCATTCATCTCACGCAGTTATATGATCACATCAAAGAACCTTGCAGCAATCAATATATGAAATATTAGATATACTAGGAGGTCCGTGTTTTAAATTCAGCCAATAATGAAAAACACGGATTCCACGGTCGTGATGAATAGCCAATCCCACATCTCTAGACCCTTACGAGAGCAGGAAGAAACCATGCCAATTCTAGAGTTAGGAGACCCGGTCTCGACTCCTCGAGATGGTCTCCCACTGGACTCCAGAACCCGGTTACTTGTGCTCCTCGCCTTGGGTCTATCCTAATGCGGAAAAGTAAATAATATACATCAATGGTGATATCATCCTCAACCTGGAAGTGTCCCAATAAAAGAATATTACATACAAATTTTACATGAATGAAAATTATAAAACTCACATCTCACATAAAACCCCTGGCTATTCATTCACGACGATCCAATATAAGATATCACATCAACACATAACATCACATGTCATCAACGTAAGTAAATATGCGTATCCCAAATTCCATTGACATATAGAAACGAGATTTAGGATACCCCACATATTACACTTACGGTCGCAGAAAAGAAATGAAAAACTACAACAATTAGAATCCGTATTTTCTTAGACATTATAAACCCGGAACATCTCATATTCCGAATTTCATGCCTAACCTATAAACCTTGCATTTTAGTCTCAAATTGAAAACACTTTTCAATAACTTAGTTGGGAAATTCAACAAGATTTCCGACTACCCGATCGAATGCACGTCGGAAACTTTAGTAGATGGTCGCACCCCCAATACCGTCGAAGAAGTGCACTTAGGCGGAACACCATGGCCACGAGCACCCGAGTGGATGCTTTTGGCAATGAGGTTCTCCTACAGTCACTTGGTTGGAGCTATGGGTCGTGGCTACCTAGTAAAATTATTCAACGAGTATTCGCGTACGATACGTGATTGCGACGGAGTTTCGATCCGAATCGAAACTTCGTGGCAATCGATCAAAAGAGACTACAATGCTAGATTTACAAAATACTAATTAGTTTTCAGAAAACCAATTATTTTGGATTCTAAAAATTGTATCACATATCATTAAAATTTATACGACGTTAAAATTTTTGATCGATTTATCGAACACCCACAAAATCCAGAGACCTCAACAACTTGAGCATCACTGAAAACATCCAGAAAGTGCCAAATTTAAGAATGGAGCAGCACAAGAAAAATAAACCCATAACTCCCCAAACTTGCGGCGGAACCACGGCCAAACTAGGGTTAGGGCCGCAGTTCCGCAGCTCTTTGAGGGAGTTAGGGTTTCAAATTTCTTGTGGCTCCATATAAAACCCTGCATGATTTTCTGCATATTTTTAATCACTAAAATTTCAACTTTTGAAAAATCGACAGAAACATGCTATTTTGCAGGTTTCGAAACTCGATTGAACACTTTAATATCGTAAAGATCTTCCCTAATGTTCTAGCTTGGCTCTGATACCATGAAAGTGTTTGCAAGCACCACAGTAGGGTCAAAACCGGCATCACATAAAATTTTCTAGGTGCTAATCAACACTAAACAAGGATCAAACTAGATTATTAGGGTTTAACTATGATATCATAAAAACTAACTAACAGAAAGGTCGCTACAACCTTTGTAGTCCATGTCCTTCTCTTTTCATGCTCCGCGTAGTAGTCCACGCGATTCCACCAGGCTCCACTTGTGTCACGACCCAAAATATTAGCTCGTGACTGGCACTTAAATTATGCAACGTTTACAGGCGTAACGTAACCTAAGTAAGCCGAAACACAAAAATCTAAACCTTACAATAGAAGTAAGTAAAGAAAACATTTACGACATTTAGAAACTTAAGTAAAAATCCTTAAAACTTCACTTAACTCTTTTCCATGGTTTTCATAAAAATTTCGGCAGCACCCCGTTTGTAATAACTAGCCCAAAAAACGGGTACAACAAAGAATATAATGAAAGCATCCCAAACGGGAGCAAAACATGCCCAACGGCAGAAACAACACCACAAGTATAAATAACAAGTATACGACGCCCAACGGCGAAGATCCACAATAAGAAATAAAGTAAAGCAAGACATCAACCCCAAAAGCGAACATAAAAACCCATCGCTCAGGTCTCGCAACTACAAGTCTTCTAAGTCTGCAACATATACAATTACTAGTTTCTGATTTGATGGAGTGACTAGATACAATATGAATAACAAGTACGAGAGGGGCACGATCCAACATGTACCACCTATCAAAACAAATCATCCGAAAGCAAGCTGTGTTCCAGCGATGCCGCTACTGATCCAAGCGGACAACCTGCAAGAACCGTGGCACAACGGGGGTGAGTTGCCAACTCGTGAGTAGAAAACATCAACAGGTAGAAATCGAAATGAACAACGATTCCTAGGTCAACTATATCATAAAGGTAATACTATGATATCTAAGGTGACCGTATCTGCATATGTGCCAACATAATATAAATGCCTAACAGCAAGTGTATATCACCCAACAATGAATCAATGCATGTATGCAGGTGGATCTCATCCAACAATAAAATCAATGCATGTATGCAGGTGGATCTCATCCAACAATAAAATCAATGCATGTATGCAGTGGATCTCGTCCACGTGTCAACCACTGAAACAGCAACTCCTGCATGTAAATATCATAAAAGCATATGCAGGTAAATATGAGGATATCAAAGAATGTGTGTCCATCAATGCCACATCACAATCATGGAAACCTGGGTGTCTATCACCGACACCCGAAACATCATGAATACCCGTGTCTAGCATCGACACGTAAATCCTCATAACTCAGGCGCTGTCACCACGACTGGCCCTGACGTCATGTCCGTACATCACTCCGGTCGGTATCCCCACGATAACCGCCGAGTCCAAATACTATCACCGGTAGGTACTTGCCCGCCTTCCAGGCTCATCGCCTATCATCTGCGATCATCTTGCCGAGGGGAACCGTACCGGGCTCCACCATGTACCCGCACACGGCCCACTACACTCCTCGCATCGGGTATATATCACAAATCTTAGAATTGAGAAATCTCATAGTGGGCGCATCAAAATATCATATCAAGAGAAACCGGGTTTTCAAACAATACATAGTTTCTTGAAAATACCCCCACGGTTCTCAAATCCATAAATCACATGAAATCCATATCTCAATGCGTAAAATCCATATAAAACTGATATATGCAACATAAAATATCAATATGAGCATATAAAGGGAAAACCACTCTTTTAAATGAATCCAGCTTTAAAAATATATCTTGCGGTTCCCAAATCCTCCGAAAACAAGTGCAGCATCATATGAAGTGTACATGTAACTGTAGTAAGGTATAAGTATCTACATGTAATCAAGTATGTATGATGCATTTCATAAGTGCAATGTCGTAATATTCAACGTCTCAATATCACATGTCAATGCAATACCACCTAGGGGTATATATAACTGTAGCGAGATATGTGGGTGTACATGTCAGTATGTATGCATGATGTACTTGTAGCTGTAGCAAAGTATGTGGGTGTACATGTCAATATATCATGCAACCTAGCATAGTGATATAAACATGGCAGTATAACATAGCATGATATAGAAATTCTACTGTTTAAGTGACATAGCAATTATCGATGAAGAAGTGTGTGCGCCGGCAATCTGTGTAAGTGTAACATACGCATCATCGATAATGGTGTAGTGTACTAGCACAGGTATAAGAAATGCAAATAAGAATAGCATGAATGCAGCATAATGCATATAATGAATCAAAAGCTATGGGGTATATGTAGGGTTCCTAGGCACACTATAGAGGTCTCACAAGGTATCAATCATGCCAATTTCAAATTTTATGGGTGCCGAGAAACCCTAATACGGATCGTCGACTAGAAATTTAGGCGATATACGAATCTAGTTAACAACTTAACTAAAGATAAGAAGCTACAACCTTTGTAGATCCGGATATCCACTTCCTTGGCTCCACGTAGGCGTCCTCTCGCTGTCCATCTCGAATCCCGGACTCAATCGTCGGCTTGATCGGAGAAATGGGCGGACTAGGTCGTCGGCTTCGTGCCGAAGATGATCTACGTCGAGGCATCACAAGTTCAAACTCCGACTTCACAAATTTGTGAAACTTGTTAAGAAAACACCCAAAACAACTTGGCAAGAGGTAGATGGTGAAGAAATAGGAGGTGGGTTCACTTTAGAATTGGATTTCTCACTTTAGAACTCAAGTTGCCATTGATGGCATTGTTCCCCTCCGAACGGCGGCCTGGACTTCGCGTCCGCGCCTGGGGCTCGGGGCAGATGCTATTTGGTTTTATCCGTTTATCTCTCCGAAGATGCCAAGTTGATTTATGGCACCATGTATCGGAGGTTTAGACGGATGCGGCCGATGTAGCAGACTTCGTCAGATTCCCCCTCAGGGTGAGGGGTTTTTTGATTGTGGGGACGCTCTTCCCTGCAGGCGCAAGCCCTTGCAGTTAATTACGCTACCGCATCGCGGTAACAACTTTCTCCTTCTCCAGAATTTCACTTCGTGTCGTGTGTGTTTGTTTTGTTTGTGGTTGCCCGTGGATTGTATACGGAGACTGAGTAATGCCGTCGCCCGTAGGACGTGGATTAGTCCAAATCCGTATTTACTTAGATTTGGGTTTGGTGTTTTCAGTTTAAGGATGCATTAGTCGCGTTGCGGCTAAGATCAACTTAAACGTTCGTCAAGGATACGTTAGTCCTGTTTTGGACTAAGATCGACTTGACGTAGTGATTGATTTAATTATCTGGCCGTCGGGACTCGTCACCTCTCTGACGTCGTTGAGGGATTACAACGACAGGCGTCAGAGGAGTTCAGAGATGTACCCTTGAACCAAAGTTGATTTGGAGTTTTATTGTTTATTTAAATATCTAAGGACACATTAACCGTATTTGGGGCTAAGGTCAACTTAGACGGGACCGTTTAGATCCGGCAAAAGAGCGTTCGGGCTCTATTGCGCCAGTTTAAGGACGTGGTGGTCCATTATTAGTTTAGGGACGTTTCGGTCCGTCGCCAGTTTAAGGACGTAGTGATCCATCATTAGTTTAAGGACGTTTCGGTCCATCGCCAGTTTAAGGACGTAGTGGTTCATCATTAGTTTAGGGACGTCTCGGTCCAATATTAGTTTAGGGACGTCTCGGTCCAACATTAGTTTAAGGACGTTTCGGTCCGATATTAGTTTAAGGACGTTTCGGTCCACGAGTTTAAGGACCCCGCAGTCCATATGGGTGTGTGGTCGTTGGGACCCGTCACCTCTTTGACGTCGTTAAGGAATTACAACGATAGATGTCAAAGGAGTTCGGAGATGTACCCTCGAACCGGACGTAAATTGATTTAGGAGAGCCATTTTGCTCAGTCAATTTAATTTAAGGACTTACGGCCAAAATTGGGCTAAGTCCAGTTGAAAATGTTCAACACCATCATTTATTATTTTTTTTTATTAGACCTGTGCTAGGGCTTTGCCCATACTTAAATAATGCATTGCATTACTTCAGGCCATTTATGCCCATTTTGATTGGGATCTGCCCTTTTTATTATGATGCAGATCATTTATTTCGGTCCATTGGACCTTTCAATTGGGCTCTGCCCTTCCAAATAATGCACAGCATTTTATTTATTAGGCTTGTTAAGCCTTTTAATTGGGCTTGGCCCTTCAGGAAGTGAAATGCATTGCATTTGTCAGGCGCTTTGCGCCAATCACTGAGCGCAAGCTCATACGGTGATGACACGTGTCATGCTCTGGGGAGCGCAAGCGCAACAGCGCAGTGCGCTGCGCTAGTGCGCTGCGCTAGTGCGCTGTGCTGTTGCGCTGCTGACACGTGGCGCGCTCTGGTGAGTTGCGCCCGTTCTAGAGAGCGAAGCTCTATTTCAAGGCGCGTAGCGCAAGTTGTTCTGCAGCTGACACGTGGCGCGCTCTGGTGAGTTGCGCCAGTTCCAGAGAGCAAAGCTCTATTTCAAGGCGCGTAGCGCAAGTTGTTCTGCAGCTGACACGTGGCGCGCTCTGGTGAGTTGCGCCAGTTCCAGAGAGCAAAGCTCTATTTCAAGGCGCGTAGCGCAAGTTGTTCTGCAGCTGACACGTGGCGCGCTCTGGTGAGTTGCGCCAGTTCCAGAGAGCAAAGCTCTATTTCAAGGCGCGTAGCGCAAGTTGTTCTGCAGCTGACACGTGGCGCGCTCTGGTGAGTTGCGCCAGTTCAAGAGAGCAAAGCTCTATTTCAAGGCGCGTAGCGCAAGTTGTTCTGCAGCTAACACGTGGCGTTCTCTCAGGAGCGCAACAGCGCAGTTTGGAAGTGCAAAGCACTAAGAATCTTTTTAGATTCCAGAACAGAAGTGCAAAGCACTATTTGTTTTCTTTGATCTAATTAGGATCAAAGAAAAATGAGTTTTTCTCTTTATTTCAAGAACCAGAGGTTCATAAAAGTGCAAAGCACTATTTTTTTTATTTTATTTTTTTTTGTTTTAAAGAACCAGTGGTTCATACGAGTGCAAAGCACTATTTTTATTTATTTTTATTTTCTTCTTTGTTTTAAAGAACCAGTGGTTCATACGAGTGCAAAGCACTATTTTTATTTATTTTTATTTTCTTTTTTGTTTTAAAGAACCAGTGGTTCATACGAGTGCAAAGCACTATTTATTATGTGAAGATCATTGATCAATGATTTATCAAAAGAGATTTCTTTTCTCTCGTGAAGGTTTTTACCTTCTTCTTGAAATTTTTCTCAGAGTTCTCTCTGTTTGAAGCTCTTGATTTTTTTTTTCAAGAAATGTTGATGCCTTCTCTTCTCTTCTTGGCTCCTATTTATAGGAGAAAGAAAAGAATCAATTTGTTTAGCAAATCTCTCATTGAAAGATTTGATTTGATCGTTGAGAGATTTGATTTATATTTATCATTAATCTGGGCCTTTAGATCATTCAGTGAATTTTATTCACCGTGGATTTTAAATCCAAAAGATATTCTATTTGTTATTCTGGTGAGATTTTCAGGGAAATCTTTCCTTGTCCAAGATTTTTCCAAAAATTGATGATTTTTAATCATCTTTGGATCTTTAATCCAACGGTTCCCATAATCCTTTTCCATTTGGAAAGATTTAGAAGCTTTTAGAATTTTAATTCTATTTCGAAAGATTTTTAGAGAAATTTAGAATTTTAATTCTACTAATCTGTAAGGCTTTCAAAGCCTGTCACGTGCTGGCACGTGACCCTTGGTCACGTGTGAGCACGTAACCCCGAAATTGGTTCCTTTAACAGTCGCTTGTTCATATTGTTGTTTTAACCATCATGTGTCAACACGTGACCATTGGTCACGTGTGAGCACGTGATATTTCATTGAGATAACTTCTGATTTTTAATCAGGGAACAGATTTTAGAATTTAATTCTATTCATTATTTTAGAGGCCTTAAGAGCCCATCACGTGTCTGCACGTGGCCCATGGTCACGTGTGAGCACGTGATGCCCCATTGGGGTCTTTTCTAAATTTTTATTATATCTTCTAACTCCTCCAGCGGATTCTTAAAAGCCCATCACGTGTGAACACATAATGCCTCATAACTTTTGATCCCAGATGAATTATGAAGCCCATAATATATCAAATCGAAGGGTTTTTCGAGACGCTTTCAATACAATCAGAATTTATCCGTTTCTCCTTCGGGAGTTTGTCAAAAAAACAGCCCGGAAGATACTGGTTCGTATTTCCTTAAGCGTATCGCTGCCATTTGATACCTTGGACTCTTTTGCGCAGAAATTTTTGGCGGGAACATGCATCAAGCTTTCTTGAAGAAGAAGATGATGAAGAAGAAAGAATATGATAAGTGTTTTTTTAAAATGAAAAATAATTCAATACTTATCATAAGCTAACCATAGTTGAGTGTAGAGAATAGACCATGGTTACTTGGATGGGTTAGGGTTAAGCATGAAGACAAGAATGGTTAAGAAGTCAAAGCTTCATGAAGCTTCAACTAAAAACAAACATAGCCACCATTCTTATCTAAATCTTTTCCAAATAAATAAAGAAATAAATAAATGAAAAAGCAAAACCCTAATCATCTCTTAACCATGGTTTAATCCTTTACACTTAACCACATGATCAAGTATCATCAAACATGATACAAATATGTGCACAAAAGTATATCACATATACTTCTTGCACATCAAGTGAGAAAATCCATTTAATGTGAACCAATACTAGTTAATGCAAAGTAATATATCAAATATATAATTATACATTAAATCATTAAATCAACACTTGATTCAATGATCCGGTCATGTCGCACATAACCGACTAGTATCCAATGTATCGACTTATCGAATCGATCTTCGATTCGATAACTAGGTTATATCGCATACAACCAATCGAAACATTAATCGCGAGAATGAAATGCGGTAACACATACACGCATTATTCTCGGTCCCGCACATATCTCATATGCGCTCCTATTTCGTTTCGCTTGAGTCAGGAAACCTCTGTGTAGGACTCTAAAGACTCGTCAATACGCCGGTAGCAGATGATGATCATATCAAGCACCCACAAGCCGCAAGCGGTCTGCTAAACGTAACGGCCATCCGGGTATTGAGCGATCAGAAGATCGACGAGCTAGCCCGCTCACACTCCTGTGAATCCAACCAGTAACACTTACCGTACAGTCCGGTCTGTTCGTCTGATATGTCGCATATCAAGTCTAGGGTTGGTATACGTCAGACCCCAATAACCGATAAGTCGTGCCGATGTGAGGCTCATAACGGGTCGAGAAACTACTGGTAACACTTACCAGCAAATCTCTGATCAGCCCTGGCCAGGGACTTCCCTGTTACGGCCAATCGAGCACAGCGCAACATCAACCCCCAATACCGGGAGAGACGAAACCCCTCCTATCGCTCATTGCCTCCATATGACTCGGGACTGTACCCAAAGACCACCATTTTGCACGCCCTCATGGACGTGGTAAGGTGGAGATCAAAGCACAGTGGGAATCACACAAGACTCTATGACGATCTCGGGTCTACAGACTAACATGTACAAGTGTCACCTGAGAACTGCCATCTGACGTGAGGTATAATACCATCTGGGAGTTCTCGGCGAGTCCGTCCAGTGTACCCAGTCTCCACTGAGCACCCGTATACCATCTCTGATGTCAAACACCAATGGATATGGGATCATCCATCGCCCATCTCATGGGTCGAGAAGCGTATACGCTAGTCTACTCTGGTATATCGATGCCCTGTCTCGATACACCCACGACTAGGGACCTTGAAGGATGTACTTATAGACTACCATGTCCCCACTAGTATGATCTGCATCATAGTCTAGGTAGTCAAGTACACATCCTAAGGGCTTTATCAACATGTAACTATAAGACAGTTTAAAGAGACAAGTGTACATGTTAAGATAAAGAGCAACCAGATAGCATACTATCATATCGAGCAAGAAAGTCATCTCTATATATGTCCAAGCATCCAATATAATATACATCATCTGTACAATACTGGCCTCTAGGGCATACATACAACTAACAATCTCCCACTTGCACTACGGCCAGCTGCTGTAGTATCGCATACCGAGCATCCCGAAGAGTCTCTCAAACTGTATCTGGGGAATGGCCTTCGTGAGTGGATCCGCCGTATTGTTCTTCGTGTCAACCCTCCTGACCTGGATCTCCCGGCGATCAACTATCTCCCGGATCAGGTGATACCGCCTCAGAATATGCCTGGATCGCTGATGGGACCTGGGTTCCTTGGCCAAAGCCACCGCTCCATTGTTATCGCAATACAAAGGTATTGGATGCTCAACGGATGGAACCTCTCCAAGTTCAGTAATGAACTTCTTGATCCAGACGGCCTCTTTAGCAGCATCGTTGGCAGCGATGTATTCAGCCTCCATCGTCGAGTCTGCCACGGTTTCCTGCTTGGAACTCTTCCAGCTAACCGCCCCTCCGTAAAGGGTAAAGACAAATCCCGACTGCGACTTAGAGTCGTCCTTATCACTCTGGAAGCTCGAATCGGTAAAGGACTCCACTTGGAGTTCTCCGTTACCATACACCAAGAGCATCTCTTTAGTCCTTCGCAAGTACTTGAGAATGCTCTTCACAGCTGTCCAGTGACTCTCTCCAGGATCAGCTTGATACCTGGTCACTACACTCAGTGAGTATGCTACATCGGGTCTGGTACATAGCATCGCGTACATGATAGAACCTACAGCCGAAGCATAGGGTATCCCTTGCATGCGATCTCTCTCCAAATCAGTCTTGGGAGACATCTCTTTGGAGAGAGTGACTCCAGAGATCGTGGGAAAGTTCCCACGCTTGGATTCTTCCATACTAAACCTCTTTAGTATGGTGTCAATGTACCTGGATTGGGACAATCCCAATATCCGTTTGGATCTATCTCTATAGATCCTTATTCCCAATATGCAGGAGGCATCACCAAGATCTTTCATTGAGAATCTTTGTGATAAGAAGAGCTTGACCGATTGCAGCATAGGAATATCATTTCCTATCAAGAGTATGTCGTCGACGTACAATACGAGGAAGACAACCTTACTCCCTGCCACCTTCTTGTAAATACAAGGTTCATCTGGGTTTTTGACGAAATCAAACTCTTTGATAACGACATCAAAGCAGATGTTCCAACTCCGTGATGCTTGCTTTAATCCATAAATGGATTTAAGCAGCTTGCACACCTTGCCGCTGCTCCCACTGTCTACGAAGCCCTCTGGCTGAGTCATGTACACGCACTCTTCTAAATCACCATTTAGAAAGGCGGTCTTAACATCCATTTGCCAGATTTCGTAGTCATGATATGCAGCGATGGCAAGCATGATCCGGATGGATTTAAGCATAGCCACTGGAGAAAAGGTTTCGTCATAGTCCACACCTGGTCTTTGACGAAAACCCTTTGCTACAAGTCTAGCTTTGAAAGTCTCCACTTTCCCATCTACACCAAGTTTTTTCTTGAAGATCCATTTGCTCCCAATGGGTTTTACCCCTATAGGAGCAACTTCCAAAGTCCATACTTTGTTGGTGTACATGGATTCCATCTCGGACCGCATAGCATCCAGCCATTTCACCGAGTCCCTACTCGTGATGGCCTGCTCGAAGCTAGTTGGGTCATCATCCTCTATGATGCAATCCTCGCTTCCACCATCCATGAGAAAACCGTAGTATCTCTCAGGTTGGCGAGGAACCCTACTAGATCGGCGGAGAGGCTGAGGTTCATTGGGAGCTGCTGAATCCTCTGGTTCCACTAAATCTTCAGTTTGAGTTTGTGTAGCCGGAATTTCTTCCAGTTCTACCATATCCCCACTAATTTCTTTTGCAAGAAATTCCTTTTCTAAAAAGGTGGCATGTCGAGAAACAAACACTTTTTGTTCCTCTGTATGGTAGAAAAGATATCCATGTGAATGTTTGGGATATCCCACAAACTTGCATAGAACTGACCGTGCCTCGAGCTTATCCGGATTTTGTCTTTTGACATAGGCCGGGCAACCCCATATCTTAACTCGTTTAAGACATGGTCTCTTCCCACTCCATATCTCATATGGTGTGGTAGGTACAGATTTAGTTGGAACTTGATTCAATAGGTATGCTGCTGTTTCCAGCGCATATCCCCAGAAGGAAATAGGTAACTCAGCTGTGCTCATCATAGAGCGCACCATATCTAATAGGGTGCGGTTCCTCCGTTCTGATACACCGTTGTGCTGGGGTGTATATGGAGGAGTCAGCTGAGAGAGAATCCCATTCTCTTTTAGGAAGTCCAGGAATTCATTGCTCAAGTATTCACCTCCTCGATCAGATCGTAGGATTTTAATACTTTTTCCGGTTTGGTTCTCAACTTCTTGCTTATATTCTCTAAATTTCTCAAAAGCTTCTGATTTGTGTTTCATCAGGAACACATACCCGAACCTAGAGAGATCGTCAGTGAATGTAATGAAGTATGAAGAACCATCCCTGGCATGTGTAGACACTGGATCGCATACATCACTATGTATCAGTCCTAAGAGTTCAGTAACTCTTTCTCCGTGTCCCGTAAACGGAGTTTTGGTCATCTTGCCTTTGAGACATGACTGGCAAGTGTCATAAGATGAAAATTCAAACGGATTTAAATATCCATCTTTATGCAACTTAGCTAGTCGTGTCGCATTGATGTGACCCAGTCTACAATGCCACAAGAAGGATTCGTTCAGTTCAGAACTCTTCCTCTTGTGTGTGTTAGTTATGCTCAGAACTGTTGATTGATTTAGAAGATAAATGCCATTGCACAACGTGCCTGATCCAACCAACTTTTGGTTACGGAAAATGTTCATAACATTGTCCTGTAATACAAAATTATATCCCTCTTTACTCAATAAAGAAACCGATATAATGTTGCATATCAGGTTTGGTATGTAATAGCATTTGTTCAGAACCAATGTATTACCAGTTGGTAATACAAGGTGATATTCCCCGACAGTCTTAGCTGCAACAATTGCACCATTTCCAACTCTAATGTCTTTATCACCATCTCCAAGTTCTCTACCTTTTCTAAGCCCATGTAACTGATTACATATATGGGATCCTGACCCGGTATCTAATATCCAGGACGTAGGGCAAATGGAGAAACAGTTCTCTGTAACGAACACACGCGAAGAAAATGCATCATCATGTACTTTCTTCAATCGGGTGGCATGGGAATCCTGGTATTCCCCTATATCCTGTTCATTCCTATAACTCTTATAAGAAAGAACGGAACCAACGTTCCCCAGCACAGTATAACATGCGGGTTCGGTCAATACATCCATATTATTATCTTGATTAAGGCATGAAATGGTCGCTACCTGGAGAGAGAGAGAAGAAAACACTTTAGCGTAAGCTCGTGCAAGATCAGATTGGTTATTATCTTATCTAATCAGGATGGCTCCCACTGGTTTTTATCAAATCTTCCTTCAAACCCTAAAAGGAAAGACTAGCCGGGATTAATTACACCCTACAACTTTGTCGATCTTTCAGCCAGGCCAGTGTCGGTACTTTGAGGGAGGTTCCCCGTGCTTTCGCACGGACCTAATTAATGTAAACCTCGTTTTCCCAAAGGCGTAACCCCGTTGACACCTTTCTAGACACCTACTTGATCGGCTAATTGTAGTGTGCAAAACTCTCCCAGGAGTAACTCTTACTCGCAGTGGGTATCGGGATCCAACTATCACATAGAAGGTATGCAATCTCATTGCAAATTTCAACACTTGAAATTCCCGATAATATTTTGCCCCTAGCGTCCTATGACCTTGACAAAGGCCAACAAATCATAGCATGCTAGTCAAGTTCAACCCGTCATTTCTTGATTGAATCAAACCCACCCGCACGGCCCTTGACAAAGGCCAACAAGGTCGTACGACTACCCTGAAACAATCTGCATCATAGGCATAAGCAGATAATCACTATTCAGCTACCGCACACTACGCCTTGACAAAGGCCAACAAACGCAGCACGAATACTAAACAGTTCTTATCTGAAATGACGGAGGGCTACGACAGGTTTTTCTGAAAACCTATTACGTAATGAACTTGATATCGTTGTAGAATCAAATGAAGTTTTAAAATGGAGTGATTTTGAGGCTTTTCTAGTTTTGCTAAAGGGGTCACTCCCGGTGAAGGGATCGTCGGCCCTTTCCTCGTCGAATGAGGTGCGGGATATATCATATATATCACTGTGCAAAGCAGAAACTATAGAAGCAATCAAAAGCAGACCGAGTGTGTAGCATCTGCCAGTTATCGCTAAAGGAGTCACTCCCGGTAAAGGGATCTCGGTCCTTTCCTCATCGAATAAGGTGCAGGGTATATCATATATACCGCTATGCAAAGCAAGAACTGTAGCTACCTGTTTTGTTTAAAATTTGATTCTACAACATCTTAGGTTTCTTTTCTTTCATTAATCACATTAATGAAGTCCCATCATTTAAATACCTAAACATCACAGATAAATACGACGTACACTTATGCCATCCGCATTCGCCTCGATGTCCCCTCGTGCACCGTTAGGTTAGGTAACTAACGACAGAGCAGGGCAGGGCTAGTGCGGGTGCAAAACATAAGTAACGTCTATATAATATATCATATATACTATATACTGTATCTATCACAGAACATCACATGATCACATCACAGATATCGCAGCAGAAGAAACATATGAAACATTGGATATACTAGGACGTCCGTGTTTTCAATACGAGCCAGTATAAAACACGGATTCCACGGTCGTGATGAATAGCCAATCCCACACCCTTAGACCCCTACGAGAGCGGCAAGCAACCCTACCAATTCTAGAGTTAGGAGACCCGGACTCGACTCCTCGAGATGGTCTCCCACTGGACCCTAGAACCCGGTTACCTGTGCTCCCCTCCTTGGGTCTATTCTAGTGCAGAAAAGTAAATAATATACAAAGGGTGACATCTTCCGCAACCTGGAAGTGCCCCAATAAAAGAATATTACATACAAGTTTTTACATGAATGAAAATGAAAAACACTCATCTCACATAAAAACCCCCGGCTATTCAAACACGACAATCCAATATAACATATCCAGCAACACATAACATCACATGTCATCAACGTAAGTAAATATGCGCATCCCAATTGTCGTTGACATATAGCAACGAAACCGGCGATATCATATATTACACTTACGGTCACAGAAAAGAAAGTGTAAAACTACAACAGTTGGAATCCGCAATCTCTTTAGACATCACATGCCTAATCAAATGAAATACTTAGACATCACATGCCTAACAGTTATAAACCCCGCATTTTAGTCTCATTATCGAAAACTCTTTTCAATATCAAATGAGACTAAACCGCTAGATTTATAACATTCATTCAGTTATCTCATAACTGTTTGTGAATTCCAATTATTGTATCCCATTCCGGATAAATAGAATATATTAAACTTTCCGATCGAACATTCGAACACCCAAGTTTTCCCGAAACCGTTCAACACATGAAATAGGTTCAAAGACATTCACTTCATGCCTCAGTACCAACGGTCCAGCCGTAGAAGGGTCAAGCCAACGCCTCACATGTGGCACGCCGTACTGCCCCAAACCCGAAGGTTCAAAGGGCAGTTCAAGACGGTCACATAATCGAGTTAAGGTTTGTTGTCTTCTAGAGGGACCATCGCGTTACTTGCACTACTCAGAACGTCCTTAAACCACACAAAAATCCAACACTTGGATATTTTCCCGCAGGGGAAAAGTTGGGTATTTATATCCGGTCGGACTTTTTAACATATTCTAAAGTTATCCGGAAAAACACATAGACGAAGTTTAACAATCCGATCGAATCTACGATTCCCAATGCAACCCCAGAATACTCAACTCTTGAGTCAATTTAAAAATTCCCAGAAAACTCAGCATAATTAAATAGGAGTTACTGTGCAAACGAGGAGGGCTGACGTCATCATCAGGCCGTGGAACCGCCGCATAAGCCATGCTTATGCCGCGGTTCCGCCGAACTATATACTGTTCATGTGAAAAAATTTGCACCGTAATTCTTAGAATTCCCTGCTGAATTTTTTAAGCATTTTTAATATGGAAAAATCCCAGATTTTAGAAAAAGTCCAGAGAGCATGAAAAAGTTAGGGTTTCGGGTTCGATCGGGTTTCAAACATCGTCTAGACTTCGCCTAAGGCTCTAGCTAGGCTCTGATACCACTGTAGGGTTCCTAGGCACACTATAGAGGTCTCACAAGGCATCAACCATGCCAATTTCAAATTTTATGGGTGCCGAGAAACCCTAATACGGATCGTCGACTAGAAATTTAGGCGATATACGAATCTAGTTAACAACTTAACTAAAGATAAGAAGCTACAATCTTTATAGATCCGGATATCCACTTCCTTGGCTCCACGTAGGCGTCCTCTCGCTGTCCATCTCGAATCCCGGACTCAATCGTCGGCTTGATCGGAGAAATGAGCGGACTAGGTCGTCGGCTTCGTGCCGAAGATGATCTACGTCGAGGCATCACAAGTTCAAGCTCCGACTTCACAAATTTGTGAAACTTGTGAAGAAAACACCCAAAACAACTTGGCAAGAGGTAGAGGGTGAAGAAATAGGAGGTGGGTTCACTTTAGAATTGGATTTCTCACTTTAGAACTCAAGTTGCCATTGATGGCATCAAGCTTTCTTGAAGAAGAAGATGATGAAGAAGAAAGAATATGATAAGTGTTTTTTTAAAATGAAAAATAATTCAATACTTATCATAAGCTAACCATAGTTGAGTGTAGAGAATAGACCATGGTTACTTGGATGGGTTAGGGTTAAGCATGAAGACAAGAATGGTTAAGAAGTCAAAGCTTCATGAAGCTTCAACTAAAAACAAACATAGCCACCATTCTTATCTAAATCTTTTCCAAATAAATAAAGAAATAAATAAATGAAAAAGGAAAACCCTAATCATCTCTTAACCATGGTTTAATCCTTTACACTTAACCATATGATCAAGTATCATCAAACATGATACAAATATGTGCACAAAAGTATATCACATATACTTCTTGCACATCAAGTGAGAAAATCCATTTAAAGTGAACCAATACTAGTTAATGCAAAGTAATATATCAAATATATTATTATATATTAAATCATTAAATCAACACTTGATTCAATGATCCGGTCATGTCGCACATAACCGACTAGTATCCAATGTATCGACTTATCGAATCGATCTTCGATTCGATAACTAGGTTATATCGCATACAACCAATCGAAACATTAATCGCGAGAATGAAATGCGGTAACACATACACGTATTATTCTCGGTCCCGCACATATCTCATATGCGCTCCTATTTCGTTTCGCTTGAGCCAGGAAACCTCTGTGTTGGACTCTAAAGACTCGTCAATACGCCGGTAGCAGATGATGATCATATCAAGCACCCACAAGCCGCAAGCGGTCTGCTAAACGTAACGGCCATCCGGGTATTGAGCGATCAGAAGATCGACGAGCTAGCCCGCTCACACTCCTGTGAATCCAACCAGTAACACTTACCGTACAGTCCGGTCTGTTCGTCTGATATGTCGCATATCAAGTCTAGGGGTGGTATACGTCAGACCCCAATAACCGATAAGTCGTGCCGATGTGAGGCTCATAACGGGTCGAGAAACTACTGGTAACACTTACCAGCAAATCTCTGATCAGCCCTGGCCAGGGACTTCCCTGTTACGGCCAATCGAGCACAGCGCAACATCAACCCCCAATACCGGGAGAGACGAAACCCCTCCTATCGCTCATTGCCTCCATGTGACTCGGGACTGTACCCAAAGACCACCATTTTGCACGCCCTCATGGACGTGGTAAGGTGGAGATCAAAGCACAGTGGGAATCACACAAGACTCTATGACGATCTCGGGTCTACAGACTAACCTGTACAAGTGTCACCTGAGAACTGCCATCTGACGTGAGGTATAATACCATCTGGGAGTTCTCGGCGAGTCCGTCCAGTGTACCCAGTCTCCACTGAGAACCCGTATACCATCTCTGATGTCAAACACCAATGGATATGGGATCATCCATCGCCCATCTCATGGGTCGAGAAGCGTATACGCTAGTCTACTCTGTTATATCGATGCCCTGTCTCGATACACCCACGACTAGGGACCTTGAAGGATGTACTTATAGACTACCATGTCCCCACTAGTATGATCTGCATCATAGTCCAGGTAGTCAAGTACACATCCTAAGGGCTTTATCAACATGTAACTATAAGACAGTTTAAAGAGACAAGTGTACATGTTAAGATAAAGAGCAACCAGATAGCATACTATCATATCGAGCAAGAAAGTCATCTCTATATATGTCCAAGCATCCAATATAATATACACCATCTGTACAATACTGGCCTCTAGGACATACATACAACTAACAGTATACATATCAACAAGACCGAGTCGGTAAATCTATCAATCGCCATCCAGCCTCACAACATCACGTACGGTACAATCCATCGTACGGTATTCTCTAATCAAGGGTATGGATAAATCAATAGGTAAAAGTCATCGCGTACGGTAATCTAACGTGCAGCGGCATTAACAAATAGGGATTTGATCAGTCAAAAATATTGCATTTTTAACACATCTATTTCCCTACTCTTTGTAATCATCTAAAGGTGTTTGGTATAAATATAGCACATATTAGCAATTCGTCTGCGAAATATCAAATAATATGTGTATACGTTATAACCGGCATTATGGGGGAAATTGTGTTTTTATTACTACACGCATGATCTTTGTATATCGCAACACTTGTCTTGAGATTGTGTGCAGGAAATTCTCCAGGTAAAAGATCCGGAACTTCTAAAAGTGCTGGTAAAATACATCAAGTCCAAGACTTATGATCTGGTAGTAAACAAGAAAGTATAAAAATATTCCAGACATCAGGAAGGTGCTATAAAACCATCCTAAATCAGCACAGATATTTTTATGCAGCAACTCCACCAAATGGCAGCGGATCCGCGGCCGAGTTGGCTGATTCGCCGCGGATCCACGGTCTACTTGACACCTCATCAAATCAGATTTTATCAAGAAGCTTCATCTAACAACCCTTGCTTCTAGAAGACTCTCAAAGACCATGTGGCTTCTTCCAGAAGGCTCTACATAACAAACTCACTCTAGAATATTCCTTGTAACAACCTTCCTCTAGAATATTCCCTCCAACAACCTTATTCTAGAAGGCTCTCTCCAACAACCTTATTCTAGAAGGTTCTCTCTAACAACCTAGCTTTTGGGAGGGAAATTTGAATTTGAATTTAATAGGAGATCTAGGTCTAGGGTTGAAGTTGTTAGTAGTGGATTTGTTCATTTTGGAGGGAAAAATTGAAAGCCACAATTCAAATTCAAGTTGAGTGACATAACTTGATACCAAAACCCTAGCTCAAATCCAAATCCAAAGCCAAATCAAGATCATTTTGAGAAGCAAATCAAGCAAGCAACCATCGATCCTTTATTCGCGAAGTCAATCTTCATCAAGAGCGCGAGATCCACGACGATCCAAGTCTCGCGGAGATCTAGCGGAGCGAACTTCGACGGATCTAGTTACCTCTTCAAAAGGAGCGATCGAGAGCAACATCTTGTAATCTCGAATTGATGGAATGTGTAATTAGTCGTCGATTGAATAAAGGTGATAATTAGTTAATTCTTGCTTTCTTTATATTCTTGCACTATGAAATTTCTAGATCTTGAATCTTTTATTTTCATGATGCTTGAGTAAATCTCCGTTTGTTACGGAATCGAGAGATTTGGTAGATCTAGTGATGATAAAATCCTAATACTAATCTTAAGTCTTATGAGATTTGTGAACTTTAGGAAAAAGAATCATCAATGACCTAATTTGGATCGAGATCACATTCTTGATAATTTTGTTGCAAATTAGGGATCAAATGATTGATGAATCTCTTTGCTAGAGACTAGATCCGAATGATGATCAATGAAAAGACAAGGGATAGAGAAGAAGAAACTCTAGTTTCTTCAATAGATCCCTAATCTTCATTCATCACCATCGATCTAGCTACAAATTATCCATAGATAAGATTAGTCATTATTAGACTCATCATTGCTACCAATTTGGTCGATTCTTACAAGCTATTCTACAAATCTTGATAACTAAATTGATTGGGAAATTTCTTGATTCTTGATTCTAGATCTTTATTTTCTTTATGTTGCTTGAAATGAAAACTCACAAATCTTGAATCAATTTTCTTGCAATTTCATTTATCTTTTCATTTCGATTCATCTAAAACAAGATCGATCAAAGCACACATCTCAGTGGACGATCCGTCTTCATTAACGCGCTACATCGACACTGTTAATTGATTGCGGTATAAATTTCTTTGGTTGTGAAACATTTTAAATACGACACGAAGATAATGATCAATCAAATGGCGCCGTTGCCGGGGATGTGTGCTATTTTGTTCGTTTTTTTATTTGAGTTGAAAAATTATTATTCCATCAGAATTTTTAGATCAAATTCGCATCAAGCGCTTAACGATTAGTTGTGAATTTTTGCGAGGGAATCTGGAATCATTGTAGCAGTGCGATCAAGATTCAGAGAAGTTCTGAAAATTCCGGAGGAGTCAAAGAAGCTATAGAAAAATTTTCAAACCCTAATCCCTCCTTCCTACCACGGATCCGCGGCCAATGAGGCGTTTTTGCGGCGGTTCCGCCGCCGTTTAGGAGCATCACTTGTTCAGATTTCTGTGGTATACTCTCTGTTCTCTCCTCTTCTCTCTTATCTTCTCCAATAACCATTTTCTGCAGGATTCTTTGCAAAATTCGCAGCGTCGCTAAAAGAAAAATTTGTTGCGTGTTTTGATCTTGGTTGTTTGCATATTTTTAATACTGAAATTAAGGGGTAAAGACCAAATTCAGATTAGGTGGGGAGTTCATTACCCTTCCTAAGCCCCGAAAATCACAAAACGAGCATCCACATTGCCCTTCATTAACTAAAAAATATCTAGACAAGACTCTAAGGACCGTCGCACTCAATTAGACAGAAGAAGGTCGTGGGTAATCTATTGCTTATCCGTGTTTCTTTTGTGGTGTCTAAGGTAAGTGTGTCTAAGGTAAGTGGTTACTTAATTAGGCCCACTACTTAAATAGTGGAGAACCTCCCACTTACCTGGCCACAGAAAGGATAAAGAGGCAGTATAGGATCTATCCTGCGATTTGTCTTCTGGAAGTCTAGGAGCGGTCTAGAGACTTGACCTAGGTGACCATCAGATCTAGGGTTGTGTGTGCATTTTTTGTGATTTGATTTTTTGAAAATCCTTCTTTTTCAAAACAAACACGGCACAAAAAGCCCCCTCACAAACAAGTGGTGACCACATCACAAATATCAACACAAATATCCAAAGCTTTAACCAAAAGCTTTTATTGAACTTGTGACTCACAAAATGAGTCATCAATACTAGAACATTGTGGATGCTGCTAGAGCCCCCTGCACCACAGAAAGCCCCCTCACAAACAAAAAGACACATTTTCAAAGAACCCCCTCACAACAAATTTCGGCCAAAGAAGAATATCACAAATAAAAATAATATTAAGAAGAATAACACACATTAAAATAATATTATAATTAGGCAAAAATTCTATATGAACCAAAACTTCCCATTGACCCCCAAAGCTCGCGCACTAGCTTTATTTTAGCTAAACTGGGTGCCGACAAGTTTATACGGAAGTTTGATCAAAATCGGTTAAAACGGAAAATACCAACTATTTTACCCTAAAACGGAAAAATTCGTATAATGATTTCAGAAACGTTACAATCTTCCCCCTTAAAGAAATTCGGTCCCCAAATTTAAATTTGAATTTAAACCCCCAAATGCTAAAATATTATAAACAACTAAATCAACGGGTCTCCGAAATAACGGAAGAAACAGAAAACCACAGCGCATCCTGCACGCCGGAAAAATGAGTACTAAACTCAAAACCGATCCTCGTCAAGCGTCACGCAAATCAACGGACTTGCACGCATATCATCGGAGTCACAAAGGAGATACAAATCTCAAATCCACTACCGAAATACCATATGCTCTAATCAAATACCATAATACATATATAGTACGCATCCTGTTTTAAAAAAAATCTCCAAAAACCGAATAAATCATATGCATAATCTTTTCTGAATTGCCGCGTAATGCGTAACTCACGACACAAGTGGCGGACGCTTATTGTTAAAGTAATAATATACTAGCATATATGTTTTGCCAAAATATGCGTCCCGCCTTTTTGAAATATTCCAAAAGGCTTTATTTGTAAACTTTCGTGTCACACGCAGACACGTAAGAAATAGCGAGACTATAGATCCTTTTTGAAACCTCTTGGTAAACTTTTTATGCATGCAAAAGTGCACAGGTATCGTCCTCGGATCAGTCCTGTTAGGGTACTACAAAATATAGGGCCTCATCATGAAAACAAAGTGCTCAAAAGCAAAATCAGCCTTATAAGGCGTATCCAACAATCACGTACGTATGGTGCGCACGGAAATCAAACCCAAATACAAGTGCCAAAATGCACGAAAGCAAATCTAAGTGCAACGGGTGTGCACGAAAGCATCTGTCCAGTGCAACAAGTGTGCACGACAACAACATCTAGTGAATATATAGTGCACGAAAATCTCAACCAGTGCAACTGTCATGCACGAACGAAAATCCTAATCGAGTGCATCTGGTGTACACCAATCACATCTCATATCATGCGCTCAACATGCGCGAAAATCCAACTCAAGTGTATCCGTCATGCACAAATAAAATCTGAATCAAGTGCATCCCACATGCATGAATAAAAAAAATCTAAATCAAGCGCCTAATATGCGCAAAATCCGACCCAAGCGCGTCCGGTCCATAATAAACATCAAGTGCAGTAGCATGCACGAAAACGAACATCAAGCACACACGCGTACGAAAACACTAATCCGGTAAAATGAATGTTCAAAGGCATAAATCGGGTGCAACCAATGCACGAAACACCAATCCCGTGCATCCGGTGCACGAAATATCAAATTCTGTGCATCCAGTGCACGAAATATCATCAATAACTCAAATGCGTATGAAAACTACACGAGCGTACCAAGGTGTATAAAAATCATAAAAGTGTGCAACTGCGTGCACAAAACACGTATCAATGTACTACAAGCACATATGAGCTATACCGAGTGCAAAAATAAATCGAGCGCGTACCACACACACATATCAAATCAACAGTATGAAATCCGCGAAATCATAAACATGTGCAGCCAAGGCACAAAATCAATATCAAGCGCTAATAGAAATACACAAATCACGAACCAATACAACAGTGTGTAAAACGTTTATCCAGTGCAACAACTATGCACAAAATGTAAATACCCAGTAGGTGCAGCCATGGTGCACGAAATATCATGAAACTCAAATTCAAGCGATATAAGCATGATACTCGGATCACAATGCAAATCGCAACAAATGACATTGAGGTACACCTCCTACAATGTCGAAGAAAAAGTTGGTTTGCCCAAACTGGCAGAGCAAGAACATCCCCTCGCCTCTTGCCCACGGTCTGGCGTCCTCTGTCTTTGGTCCTCAGAATACACGTAACACATCTGATCCTCGGTGCAAATCTTATTGCAGCAGTGTCATGGAAGGAACCGGCTCAAGGTCTCTTCCGATCTCGCCTACGCCGAACTATACGGAGGCTGGTACTCTTATATAATCTTTCTCGTTCTCTGTACATCTGCGTTCTCAGCATAACTTTTCCTCAGAAACTGGCCGTATCTCAACGCCTCTGTACACATATCAGATCTCTAATCTCAACGGGGAGTAACAACAGCTCGTTAACGTCTCACACGAACCTCTTGCTCTACTCGTCTTCATTATCGTCCACTTGACGTCGCATCATGCTATCTGCGTACGCAAATGTTCTTGGCTATAGTCAATCCGGAGTCTCTCATACGGACTCGAACTACGAACACGGTATCTTCATCACTCTATCGAAGATATCTAGCCGAACACGTCCTAGGGAACCCATCCCAACAATCGGAGGAATACCCAACATTCGTCCGTTCTCGATCAACTCACAACACACCTGGGTGAGGTCCTCTATCCAAAACTGATCTTGTTGCTGTTCTCCTATCACAGGATATCCGTACGGCGTTAAACTTTTCGATCGAGTCATCCAAAGCCCCAAAATTTTCCGAGAGCTCAACACCTGAGCACGGTTTAATAATATTCGGTATATGCCACAGTACCTATGGACCGACCGTAGAAGGGCAGACCCAAGCCTCACTGATGGCACCGCTAAACTGCCGCAAACCCTAAGTTTCAAAAGCGGTTTCATGGTCATCATGTCGATTTAGGGTTTCATTCTTCTAGAGGGTCCACAGAAGCACTTGCATGTCCTTCCGAATAGTTTAAACTTGGAAAAATGGGTTTTCTGACATTCGTTCGAACCTTTCAACTCCGCCCAGACGACATGTGAACACCCTTCGTCCGCATGCTAAACAATGCCCCCAATCCTCAAGGATAGACGATACATCAACGGTCATCTCTGGGTCGGTCTACTCTAGACCCGAGGAAGACTCTCCACACTGGCAATCTTCAACTCAACTGGGCCTGCGTTGGCGCATCAATCAGATGAATCACCTTCATCTCTCAACTCAAGATAGACTAGCCACCACTTGTCGCCTCTCTAACTGAAAGCTCCAGCGATCTCAGCTCTTAAGCCCTGGAAGCGGCATTACATCAATCTCAGCAATGGCTGGGTCATCTGTCTGCACGGCTGATGCCATCACAATCTCTGAGGTATGCTGTACATCAATAGTCCTCTTACAGCAGGCAGCCTCGAACAATGTCCCGATCATCCGGTACATAACCGGACACTCGCCTCAAACGAGAGGTCACAACACCACATTACATCGATACGTTCCCATGTCACCAGAAAACACGATGGTCAGTCCTCGTCCACGACGAGCTCGCCCTGACCGTATCACCAGCAGCAGCTCAATCTGCGCTCAAACCATGGTGACAGGAACCTCAATCAAGTATCGACGAAAAAGATCAAAGTGATGAAATGAATCAACAGATCCAGAAAGAATATATGATCATAAGGAGGAACGAAAACAGTGAGAGTATGATCATGTAAACGAATAGAATCAAGGATCTCAAATGGATGTATAATCAAGGAAAACAAAGAGAATCACCAGTCTCAAGATATGTATATCCTAAGGTCACTTAAGTGGAGTATGTTAGTTATATGTATGCCCTAGAGGCCATTGCTATACATAGGATGTATATTGTAGTGGATGCTGGGACATATATAGGGAGGACTTTCTTGCTCGACATGATAGTATGCTATCTGGTTACTCTTTACCTTAACGTGTATACTGATTGTCTCTCTGTTACATGTTGGTAAAGCCCTTAGGATGTGTACTTGACTACCTGGACTATGATGCGGATCATACTAGTGGGGACATGGTAGTCCATAAGTACATCCTTCAAAGTCCCTAGTCGTGGGTGTATCGAGACGGGGCATCGATATACCAGAGTAGACTAGCGTGTACCTTCTCGACCCATACAGATGGGCGATGGATGATCCCATATCCATTGGTGTTTGACATCAGAGATGATATACGGGTGCTTAGTAGAGACTGGGTACACTGGACGGACTCGTCGAGAACTCCCAGATGGTATTATACCTTATGTCAGATGGCAGTTCTCTGGTGACACTGGTACAGAGTAGTCTGTTGACCCGAGATCGTCATAGAGTCTTGTGTGGTTCCCACTGTGCTTTGATTTCCACCTTACCACGTCCAAGAGGGCGTGCAAAACGGTGGTTTTTGGGTACAGTCCCGAGTCACATGGAGGCAATGAGCGATAGGAGGGGATTCGTCTCTCCCGGTATAGGGAGTTGATGTTGCGCTGTGTTCGATTGGCTATAACCGGAAATCCCTGGCCAGGGTTGCTGAGATTTACTGGTAAGTGTTACCAGTAGTTTCTCGAATTGTTATAGACCTCATATCGACACGACTTATCGAGCTATTGGGGTCTGACGTTTACCACCCCTAGGCGAGATATGCGACATATCAGACGACGAGACCGGACTGTATGGTAAGTGTTACTGGTTGGATTCACAGGAGTGTGAGCGGGCTTGCTCGTCGATCTTATGATCGCTCCATACCCGGGTGGCCGTTACGTTTAGCAGACCGCTTGCGGCTTGTGGGTGTTTGATATGATCATCACCTGCTGCCGGCGTATTGACGAGTCTTTAGAGTCCTACACAGAGGTTTCCTGGCTCAAGCGAAACGAAATAGGAGCGCATATGAGATATGTGCGGGACCGAGAATAATGCGTATATGTGATACCGTATTTCATTCTCGCGATGAATATGTCGAATGGTTGTATGCGATATAACCTAGTTATCAAATCAAGGATTGATTCGATAAATCGATACATTGTATACTAGTCGGTTGTGTGCGACATGACCGGATCATTGAATCAAGTGTTGATTTAATGATTTAATGCATAATTATATATTTGATATATTACTTTGCATTAACTAGTATTGGTTCACTTTAAATGGATTTTCTCACTTGATGTGCACATTGTATATGTGATATACTTTTTTACACTAGTTTGTATCATGTTTGATGATACATGCTAACTTGTGTATGTGTAAAGATTAAACCATGGTTGTGTAATGGTTAGGGTTTTCATTTTATTTGTTTATTCATTTATTTATTTATTTATTTTTTTTAGAAAATGATAAGCATGAAAAGAAAAATGGTGGCTTTCTTTGGATGCATGTTGAAGCTTCATGAAGCTTTGACTAAGTCACCATTTTTGTCTTCATGCTTAACCCTAACCATTGACCTAACCCTAGTTTATTCTCTACACTTGACCATGGTTGGATTATGATAAGTATTCATTTTATTTTCTTTTGGAGATATACTTATCATAACATAATATTCATCTTCTTCTTCTTCTTCACATGAAGAAGCTTGCTACCAACAATGGCAAAGTGAGAAAAAGAGTGAGAAATCCAATTCTAAAGTGAACCCACCTCCTATTTCTTCATCCTCCACCTCTTGCTAAGTAGTATAGGGTGTTATCTTCACAAGTTTCATGACTTGGTGAAGTGGGAGCTTGATCTTGTGATGCCTCGACGTAGATCATCTTCGGCATCGAAGCCGATGACCAAGCCCGCCCATTTTTCCGATGAAGCCGATGCCAGAGTCCGGGATCCGATTTGGACAGCGGAGGGACATCATCGCGGAGCTATGGAGGTGGAGAACCGGATCTACAAAGGTTGTATTTCCGTTCTTTTAGTTAAGTTGTTAACTATTCGCATTTGTTTCGCCTAAAATCTAGTTAACGATCCGTATTAGGGTTTCTCGGCCCTCCTAAAATTTGAAATTGGCATGGTTGATGCCTTGTGAGACCTCATTAGAGTGCCTAGGAACCCTGCAGTGGTATCAGAGCCTAGCTAGAGCCTTAGGCGATGCTTAGACGAAGTTTGAAACCCGAACGAACCCGAAACCCTAAAATTTTCATGCTCTCTGGACTTTTTTCAAAAACTGGGGTTTTTCCAGATTAAAAATTCTTAAAAAATTCACCAGGAAATTCTAAGAATTACGGTGCAAAATTTATCGAGTGATGCTGCTACAGTGCGGAGGAACCGCGGCAGAAGCTTGGCTTCTACGGTGGTTCCGCGGCCAATAAATGTGATCACTGTTTAATTTTTGCACAGTAACTCCTATATTTTGGTTTTGGATTTTCTGGGAATTTTTAATATTTATTCAAGAGTTGAATTTTCTGGGGTTGTTTTGGGGATTCGAATGTTCGATCGGATTATCAAATTTTGTCTGTGTGGCTTTCCGGATAATTTTTGAATATGTTAAAAAGTTCGACCGGATAAAAATACCCAATTTTTCCCCTGTCGGGAAATTTCCAAGTGTTGGATTTTTCCGTGGTTTAAAGACGTTCTAAGTAGTGCAAGTAACGCAATGGACCCTCTAGAAGACAACAAACCTTAACTTGATTATGTGACCGTCTTGAACTGCCCTTTGAACCTTAGGGTTTGGGGCAGTACGGCGTGCCACATGTGAGGCGTTGGCTTGACCCTTCTACGGCTGGACCGTTGGTACTGAGGCATGAACTGGACGTTTTTAAACATGTTTCATGTGTTGATCTGTTTCGGGAAAACTTGGGTGTTTGACTGTTCGATCGGAAAGTTTAACATTTTCTGTTTATCTGGAATGTGATACAATAATTGGAATTCACAAGTAGTTATGAGATAACTGAATGAATGTTATAAACATAGCAGTTTAGTCTCACTTGATCGGTTGCCACGGAATTTTGATGTGATCAAAAGTCCGTCGCAATCACGTAGCGTACGCGGATACTCGCCGGGTAAACTTAATAGACAGCCTCACTCCATAGCCCCGACCAAGTGACTGTAGGAGAACCCCGTCGCCGTAAGCATCCGTTCGGGTGCTCGCGGCAGCGGTGTTCCGCCTTGGTGCACTTCGTCGACGGCGTCGGGGGTGTGGCCGCCTACTGAAGTTTGCGACGAGTATTCGATCAGGATGTCGGGAATCTTGTTGAATTACCCGACTTGATATTGAAAAGAGTTTTCGATTTTGAGACTAAAATGCGGGGTTTATAATTGTTAGGCATGCGATGTCTAAGTAATTCATTTGGTCAGGCATGCGATGTTTAAAGTTCCGTATTCGGGTTGTTCGGCACGGCTAAATTTTAAATCGGGCATGGTTGATGCCTCGTACAGTACGTCACTCTACTCAAGCTACATACTCCATCAATCAGGGTTAGCCTATGAAACGAAAGTTCGGGTTAGCCTAGGTTCCAAAATATATACTGTAGGGTTGCTAGGCACGCGCACAAGGGTCTACGAGGCATCAACCATGCCCGATTTAAAATTTAGCCGTGCCGAACAACCCGAATACGGAACTTTAAACTAGAGATTAGGCGAAAACTAACATGCTAAACATTTTAACACTAAGTGAGAGGGATTACAACCTTTGTAGATCCGGTCCTTCACTTCATATGCTCCGTGTTGTGGTCTCTTCGCTGCGATCGTCGGGATCCGGACTCTCGAGAGGTTCCACGAAGAGAAAGACGCAACCTTTGCTTCCGATCTTCGATACTAAGATGATCTACCTCGAAGTTTCTTTAACACAAGTTAACACTCATGAAATGATGTGAACACCCTCATCTAAATGGCAATGGAAGATGAGGATGATGAAGTAGGATTTTTGCTCTCTTTATTTATCTTTTTCTCATGTTTATTCATCACCTTTTGAAAAACTAGTAAGCTTTTTATGAAAGAATGAAGGAGGAAGAAGATGAACAACCATTTGTGATGAATAGAAAGAATGTTATCATAATCATTTATACAACCATGGTTGTAGTAACCATTGTAGAGAGTTTACTAGGGTTAGGGTTTGGGTTAGGTCAAAGGGTGAGTCACATGTAAATATCTATCATAATATCTTAACAAAGACAAAGTAAAGCTTCTAGAATCAACTAGAAGGTTTAACCCTAATCCAAACCCTAATCATGTTTAAACTCCTCTAAACATGTTGCATTAATAAATATAATATGTTACAATATTATATATCACATATACAATATTTATTGTAACAAAATAAAATAATACATTTAACATATATCGCATATATATCAATGTATTACCCGAGTGAGAAAAAGAATCTTTTAGTGAGCAAATATTAGTTAATGCAATTTAATATATCATATATATTATTATACATTAAATTATCGAATCAACACTTGATCCGACAATCCGACTATATCGCATATAACCGGCTAATACTTATCCGTACCGATTCATCGAATCAACACTTGATCCGATGACCCGGCTGATATCAAATATCGCGAGAATATAATATGATATCACATATCGCATTATCCTCGGTCCCGCACATATCACATATGTGCTCCTACTCCGTTTTGCCTGAGTCAAGAAACCTCTGTGTAGGACTCTAAAGAATCGTCAATACGCCGGCAGTAGGTGATGATCATATCAATCACCCACAAGCTGCAAGCGGTCAGCTAAACGTAACAGCTACCCAGGTATTGAGCGCTCAGAAGATCAACAAGCAAGCCTCTATATTCTCCTGCGAATCCAAACAGTAACACTCCCGTACAGTCCAGTCTCGTCGTCTGATATGTTGCATATCTCGCCTAGGGGTGGTAAACGTCAGACCCCAGTAGCTTGATAAGTCGTGTCGATTTGAGGTCTATAACGGTTTGAGAAACTACTGATAATACTTACCAGTAAATCTCAGCAACCCTGGCCAGGGATTTCCGGTTATAGCCAATCGAACACAGCACAACATCAACTCCCTATACCAGGAGAGACGAATCCCCTCCTATCACTCATTGCCTCCATGTGATTCGGGACTGTACCCAAAAGCCACCTTTTTGCACGCCCTCTTGGACGTGGTATGATGGAAATCAAAGCATAGTGGGAACCACACAAGACTCTATGACGATCTCGGGTCAACAGACTACTCTGTACCAGTGTCACCGGAGAACTGCCATTTGACGTATGGTATAATACCATCTGGGAGTTCTCGGCGAGTCCGTCCAGTGTACCCAGTCTCCACTGAGCACCCGTACACCATCCTTGATGTCAAACACCGATGGATATGGGATCATCCATCGCCCATCATATGGGTCAAGATGCGTATACGCTAGTCTACTCTGGTGCATCGATGCCCTGTCTCGATACACCCTCGACTAGGAACAGTTATAGGATGTACTCGTCGACTACCGTGGCCCCATTAGTATGATCTCATCATAGTCCCAGTAGTCGAGTACATATCCTAAGGGCTTTATCAACATGTAACATAAAGACAATCAGAGTACATGTTAAGATAAACTACAACCAGATAGCATACTATCATGTCGAGCAAGAAAGTCCTCCCTATATATGTCCTAGCATCCACTACAATATACATCGTATGTACAGTAATGGCCTCTAGGGCATACATATAACTAACAATCTCCCACTTGCACTAGGGCCATCTGTTATGGTATCGCATACCCAACAATTAGCTGCGGTTGAAGTATCTCATTCTCAACCATCCCATAAAAGTCCCTACTGGGAAAAAAGCCTTTGTGAATGGATCCGCACTGTCGTCCTCTGTGTCTACTCTCCTAACCTCGATCTCCCTGGAGATCAACCATCTCCATGATCAGGTGATACTGCCTAAGAATTATATCTGGATTTCTGATGGGACGGTAGTTCCTTGGCTAAAGCCACAAGTCCATTGTCACACAATGGTAGGAACGAAGTTCATCTTATGAACTTATATATATCCAGACTGCCTCTTTGGTAGTATCTATGGTAACGATGTATCTTGCCTTTAATCGTCTAGTATGTCACGGTATCTAGCTTGGAACTCTTCCAACATACCATCCCTCCACTGAGGGTAAAGACAATGCCTGCGACTGACATTCAGTCGTTCTTATCACCCTGGAACCTTTCCAGTGATTCTCCCCAAGATCGATTGATACCATCTCACTACAACTAGTGAGTATCCTAACATCCAATTAGATCTGTCTCATAGATCCAAAACCCAGGATTTAGGAGGTATCACTTTGATCCTATATGGAGAATCCTTGTGATAAGCGGAGATTGACCGAGCGTAGCATAGGAAACTCCTTCCCTATCAAGAGTATGTCATCCACGTACTCTACGAGGATCACCACCATACTCTCTTACTACCTTTTCGTTTATACAAGGTTCATCTACCAGTTTGATGAAGTCAAACTCTTTGACTACCACATCAAAACAGATGTTCCAACTCCGCGATGCCTGTTTTATTATATAAAACATCTTGCACACGTTTCCGCTGCTCCCACTGTCTACGAAGCCCTCTGGCTGTGTACTTATAGACGCTCTTTTCTAAAACAGCATTTAGAAAAGCAGTCATGACACCCAACCACCAGATATCGTAGTCATGGTATGTAGCCGTGGCAAGTAGGATCTGGATGGACTTAAGCATAGATCCTTAGAAAAGGTTTCAACATAATCCATACCTGGTCTATGATGCAAACCTTTAACAAGTCTAGCTTTGAAAGTCTCAACTTTTCCATGTACACCAAGTAATCTTCTCAAGATATACTTGCTCCTGATGGGGATTTAACCCTTCAGATAAAGCAACCAAAGTCCATACTTTGTTGGTGTATAAGGATTCTATCTCAGATCGATAAGCATCCAGCCATTCTTACAGAGTCCCACTCCTGATGGCCAGCTCGAAACTAGTTGGGTCATCATCTCATGATGCAATCCTCGCTCATACTGTCATAGAAAAACCGAAGTATCTCTCAGGTGGGTGAGGAACCCTGCTAGATCGGCGGAGAGGCTGAGGTTCGTTAGAAACTATTGAATCCTTTGGTTCTACCAAATCATCAGCTGCATTTTGTATAGCTGGAACCTTTCCAGTTCTACATAACAGACCTTGCCTCGAGCTTGTCCGGATTTTGCTTTTAGACATAGGCCGGACAACCCCAAATCTTAACCAACTTAAGATATGGGCTCTTCCCTTTCCATATCACATATGAAGTGGTAGGTAACTAATTTGATTTGAACCCAATTCAATTGGTATGCAGCTTCTCAAGTGCATAACTCCCAAAAGGAAATAGGAAACACAGTAGTACTCATCATAGAGCACACCATATCACATAGGGTGCTATTGCTCCGCCCCGATATACCATCATGCTATGGTGTATACGGAGGAGTAATGCTGAGAGAGAATCTCATTCTCCTTTAGAATAATCCAGGATTTCCGTGCTCAAGTATTCTCCTCCTCGATCACATCAAAGGACATAATACTTATACCCGTGTTTTGGTTCTCTACTTCTAAATCATATTCTGTGAATATCTCAAAAGGTTCGGACTTGTGTTTCAACAGGAACATATGTCTGAATCTTGAGAGATCATCAGAGAATATAATGAAGTACAAAGAACCAGTCCTGGCATATGTAGACAGGGGACCTTACATACATCAACATGTATCATCCCAAGAGTTTACTAACTCTTTCTCTGTTTCCAGTAAACGGAGCTATGGTCATCTTATCTTTGTGACATGACTGGCAAGTTTCACAAGATGTAAATTCAAACAGATTTAAATATGCATCTATGTGCAACTCAGCTAGTCGGGTCGCATTGATATGACCTAGTCTACAATACCTCAAGAAGGATCTGTTCATTTCTGAACTCTTCCTCTTGTGTGTGTTCTGTATACTAAGAACTGTAGTTTGATTTAGAACATCAATGCTTTTAGATAACGTGCCTGAACCGATCAACTTTTGATATAGGAAATGTTCAAAACATTATCCAACAATACAAAATTATATCCTTTCTTTACTAATAAAGAGACTGATATGATTTTGTATATCAGGTTCGGTATCTAATAACATTTGTTCAGAATCAATGTATTCCGGTAATACAGGGTGATAGTGACCAACAGACTTGGCTGCAACACTTGCACCGTTTTCTGTCTCATGAAACTTATCACCCGTTCTCAGTTCTCTACCTTTCTGTAGCCCATGTAACAGATTACATATGCGGGATCCTGATCCGGTATCACATACCGAGGACGTAAAGGATACTGAGAAACAGTTCTCTGTAATGAACACACCCGAAGATGATCCATCAGCATGCACTTTCTTCGTTTGGGCGGCACGGGAAATCTGGTATTCCCCAATTTCCTGCTCTGTCTTATAACAATTATAAGTTGGAGCGGGACCAACGTTCCCCAGCTCAGTATAACAAGCGGGTTCGGTCAATATATCCGTTTTATTATCTTGATTAAGGCGTGATATAGTCGCTACCTGGAGAGAGAGAGAAGAAAACACTCAGCGTATGCTCTTGCAAGATTAGATTGGTTATCTAATATATCTAATCAGGATGTCTCCCACTGTTTTAATCAAATCTTCCTTCAAACCCTAAAAGGAAAGACTAGCCGGGATTAATTACACGCTACAAGTTCGCCAATCTTTCAGCCAGGCCAGTGTCGGTACTTTGAGGGAGGTCCCCCGTGCTATCGCACGAACCTAATTAATGTAAACCTCGTTTTCCCAGAGGCGTAACCCCGTTGACACCTACTTGATCGGCTAATTGTAATGTGTAAAACTCTCCCAGGAGTAACAATTACTCGCAGTGGGTATCGGGATCCAACTATCTCATAAAAGGTATGCAATCTCATTGCAAATTTCAACACTTGAAATTCCCGATAATATTTTGCCCCTAGCGTCCTATGACCTTGACGGAGGTCAACAAACCATAGGCTACTAGTCAAGTTCAACCCGTCATTTCTTGATCGAATTAAACCCACTCACACGACCCTTGACGGAGGTCAACAAGGCCGCACGACTACCCTAATCCAATCTGCATTATATGCATAAGCAGATAAATACTAGTTAGCTACCGCACACTACGCCTTGACGGAGGTCAACAAACGTAGCACGAATACTAAGTAGGACTTATCTGAAATGACGGAGGGCTACGACAGGTTTTTCTGAAAACCTATTGCGTAATGAACTTGATATCGTTGTAGAATCAAATGATTTTGAAATGGAGTGTTTTTGATGCTTTTCTAGTTTTGCTAAAGGGGTCACTCCCGGTGAAGGGATCGTCGGCCCTTTCCTCGTCGAATGAGGTGCGGGATATATCATATATATCACTGTGCAAAGCAAAAACTCTTAAAAGCAATCAAAAAACAAACCGAGTGTGTAGCATCTGCCAGTTATTGCTAAAGGAGTCACTCCCGGTGAAGGGATCTCGGTCCTTTCCTCATCGAATAAGGTGCAGGATATATCATATATACCGCTGTGCAAAGCAAGAACTGTAGCTACCTAATTTATTTTGAAATTCGATTCTACAACATCTTAGGTTTCTTTTATTTCATTAATCTTATTAATGAGGTCCCATTTTATTATGCTTCACAAGCATCTCTTTTGAAACGAAATCTGCAATATAACATATATCTCATATATATAATATAAACATTCGTCTCAGGCAGTAATATAATCTCATCACAGAACATTGCAGCAGAAGAACATATATGAAATATTGGATATACTAGGACGTCCGTGTTTTCAATACGAGCCTGTATAAAACACGGATTCCACGGTCGCGATGAATAGCCAAACCCACATCCCTAGACCCCTACGAGAGCGGCAAGTAACACTGCCAATTCTAGGGTTAGGAGACCCGGTCTCGACTCCTCGAGATGGTCTCCCACTGGACCCTAGAACCCGGTTACTTGTGCTCCCCTCCTTGGGTCTACCTAATGCGGAAAAGTAAATAATATACAACGGTGACAGCTTCCGCTACCTGGAAGTGCCCCAATAAAAGAATATTACATACAAATGAATTTTACATGAATGAAAAGAAAAAAAACTCTCATCTCACAAAAAACCCCCGGCTATTCAGAACGCGACGATCCAATATAACATATCACAGCAACACATAATATCTCATATCATCAACGTAAGCAAGTATGCGTATCCCGATTGTCGTTGATGTATAGCAACGAAGCCGGCGATACACCACATACTACGCTTACGGTCACAGAAAAGAAAGTGTAAAACTACAACAGTTGGAATCCGCAACCTCCTTAGACATCGCATGCCTAACCAAATGAATTCCTTAGACATCGCATGCCTAACAATTATAAACCCCGCATTTTAGTCTCATTTATCGAAAACTCTTTTCAATATCAAGTCGGGCAATTCAACAAGATTCCCGACGTCTTGATCGAATGCTCGTCGCAAACTTTAGTAGACGGCCGCACCCCCGATACCGTCGACGAAGTGCACCAAGGCGGAACACCGCTACCGGGAGCACCCGAACGGATGCTTTCGGCGACGGGGTTCTCCTACAGTCACTTGGTCGGGGCTATGGAGTGAGGCTGTCTATTAAGTTTACCCGGCGAGTATCCGCGTACGCTACGTGATTGCGACGGACTTTTGATCGCATCAAAATTCCGTGGCAACCGATCATCTGAGACTAAACTGCTATGTCTATAATATTCAAAACAGTTATCTCATAACTACCTGTGGATTCCAATTATTGTATCACATTCCAGATAAATAGAAAAAGTTAAACTTTCCGATCGAATCATCAAACACCCAAGATTTCCCCAATATATCTCAACACTTGAAATCAGTTTAAAAAACATCCATCACATGCCACAGTACCAATGGTCCAGCCGTAGAAGGGTCAAGCCAACGCCTCACATGTGGCACGCCGTACTGCCCCAAACCCTAAGGTTCAAAGGGCAGTTCAAGACGGTCACATAATTGAGTTAAGGTTTGTTGTCTTCTAGAGGGTCCACCGAGTTACTTGCACGACTTAGAACATTCTTAAACACGAGAAAAAATCCAACTTTTGAAAAATTTTCCGACAGGGGAAAAAGTGAGTTATTGATATCCGTTCGAACTTTTTAACAGTTTCTAAAAGTTATCCGGACAAAACACATAGACAAAATTAGACAATCCGATCGAATAATTGAATCCCCAAAACAACCCCAGAAAAACTCAACTGTTGAGTAAAAATAAAAATTTCCAGAAGACTCAGCACTTCAAGACAAGAATTACTGTGTAAGCCACGTGGTGTAACTCAGCCAAATGGCCGCGGAACCGCCGCGAATACCAGGGATAGGCCGCGGTTCCGCGCCTCACTTGTCGAGTTAAAACCACGTGCTTCACAGTATCTCATACAATTCCCTGCTGAATTTTTTGGCAATTTTTAATTCGCAAAAATCCAAACTTTCAGAAAATTTCCAGAGAAGGGGTTTGTTCGGGTTTTCCGGGTTCGATCGGACTTCAAATTTCGTCTAGACTTCGCCAAAAGCTCTAGCTTGGCTCTGATACCACTGTAGGGTTGCTAGGCACGCGCACAAGGGTCTACGAGGCATCAACCATGCCCGATTTAAAATTTAGCCGTGCCGAACAACCCGAATACGGAACTTTAAACTAGAGATTAGGCGAAAACTAACATGCTAAACATTTTAACACTAAGTGAGAGGGATTACAACCTTTGTAGATCCGGTCCTTCACTTCATATGCTCCGTGTTGTGGTCTCTTCGCTGCGATCGTCGGGATCCGGACTCTCGAGAGGTTCCACGAAGAGAAAGACGCAACCTTTGCTTCCGATCTTCGATACTAAGATGATCTACCTCGAAGTTTCTTTAACACAAGCTAACACTCATGAAATGATGTGAACACCCTCATCTAAATGGCAAGGGAAGATGAGGATGATGAAGTAGGATTTTTGCTCTCTTTATTTATCTTTTTCTCATGTTTATTCATCACCTTTTGAAAAACTAGTAAGCTTTTTATGAAAGAATGAAGGAGGAAGAAGATGAACAACCATTTGTGATGAATAGAAAGAATGTTATCATAATCATTTATGCAACCATGGTTGTAGTAACCATTGTAGAGAGTTTACTAGGGTTAGGGTTTGGGTTAGGTCAAAGGGTGAGTCACATGTAAATATCTATCATAATATCTTAACAAAGACAAAGTAAAGCTTCTAGAATCAACTAGAAGGTTTAACCCTAATCCAAACCCTAATCATGTTTAAACTCCTCTAAACATGTTGCATTAATAATTATAATATGTTACAATATTTTATATCACATATACAATATTTATTGTAACAAAATAAAATAATACATTTAACATATATCGCATATATATCAATGTATTACCCGAGTGAGAAAAAGAATCTTTTAGTGAGCAAATATTAGTTAATGCAATTTAATATATCATATATATTATTATACATTAAATTATCGAATCAACACTTGATCCGACAATCCGACTATATCGCATATAACCGGCTAATACTTATCCGTACCGATTCATCGAATCAACACTTGATCCGATGACCCGGCTGATATCAAATATCGCGAGAATATAATACGATATCACATATCGCATTATCCTCGGTCCCGCACATATCACATATGTGCTCCTACTCCGTTTTGCCTGAGTCAAGAAACCTCTGTGTAGGACTCTAAAGAATCGTCAATACGCCGGCAGTAGGTGATGATCATATCAATCACCCACAAGCTGCAAGCGGTCAGCTAAACGTAACAGCTACCCAGGTATTGAGCGCTCAGAAGATCAACAAGCAAGCCTGTACATTCTCCTGCGAATCCAAACAGTAACACTCCCGTACAGTCCGGTCTCGTCGTCTGATATGTTGCATATCTCGCCTAGGGGTGGTAAACGTCAGACCCCAGTAGCTTGATAAGTCGTGTCGATTTGAGGTCTATAACGGTTTGAGAAACTACTGATAACACTTACCAGTAAATCTCAGCAACCCTGTCCAGGGATTTCCGGTTATAGCCAATCGAACACAGCACAACATCAACTCCCTATACCGGGAGAGACGAATCCCCTCCTATCGCTCATTGCCTCCATGTGATTTGGGACTGTACCCAAAAGCCACCTTTCTGCACGCCTTCTTGGACGTGGTATGATGGAAATCAAAGCACAGTGGGAACCACACAAGACTCTATGACGATCTCAGGTCAACAGACTACTCTGTACCAGTGTCACCGGAGAACTGCCATCTGACGTATGATATAATACCATCTGGGAGTTCTCGGCGAGTCCGTCCAGTGTACCCAGTCTCCACTGAGCACCCATACACCATCCTTGATGTCAAACACCGATGGATATGGGATCATCCATCGCCCATCATATGGGTCAAGATGCGTATACGCTAGTCTACTCTGGTGCATCGATGCCCTGTCTCGATACACCCTCGACTAGGAACAGTTATAGGATGTACTCGTCGACTACCGTGGCCCCACTAGTATGATCTCATCATAGTCCCAGTAGTCGAGTACATATCCTAAGGGCTTTATCAACATGTAACATAGAGACAATCAGAGTACATGTTAAGATAAACTACAACCAGATAGCATACTATCATGTCGAGCAAGAAAGTCCTCCCTATATATGTCCTAGCATCCACTACAATATACATCGTATGTACAGTAATGGCCTCTAGGGCATACATATAACTAACATATACGCCCTAGACCCCACATTGTCAAACCTAGACTCGAACTAAGGTTAAACCTAGCGCTCTGATACCAACTTTGTCACGACCCAAAATATTAGCTCGTGACCGGCACTTAAATTACGCAACGTCTACAGGCGTAACGTAACCTAACTAAGTCGAAACCCAGAAATTTAAACCTTACAATAGAAGTAAGTAAAGAAAACATTTACAACATTTAGAAACTTAAGTAAAAATCCTTAAAACTTCACTTAACTCTTTTCCTTGGTTTTCATAAAAATTTCGGCAGCACCTCCCTTGTAAATACTAGCCCCGAAAACGGGTACAACAAAGAGTATAATGAAAGCACCCAAAACGGGTGCAAAACATGCCCAACGGCGGAAACAACACCACAAGTATAAATAACAAGTATACGACGCCCAACGACGAAGATCCACAATAAAAAATAAAGTAAAGCAAGACATCAACCCCAAAAGCGAACATAAAAACCCATCGCTCAGGTCTCGCAACTACAAGTCTTCTAAGTCTGCAACATATACAATTACTAGTTTCTGATTTGATGGAGTGACTAGATACAATATGAATAACAAGTACGAGAGGGGCATGATCCAACATGTACCACCTACCAAAACAAATCACCCGAAAGCAAGCAGTGTGCCAGCGATACCGCTACTGATCCAGGTGGACAACCTACAAGAACTGTGGCACAACGGGGGTGAGTTGCCAACTCGTGAGTAGAAAACATCAACAGGTAGAAATCGAAAATGAACAACGATTCCTAGGTCAACTATATCATAAAGGTAATACTATGATATCTAGGGTGACCGTATCTGCATATGTGCCAACACAATATAAATGCCTAACAGCAAGTGTATATCACCCAACAATGAATCAATGCATGTATGCAGGTGGATCTCGTCCAACAATAAAATCAATGCATGTATGCAGGTGGATCTCGTCCAACAATAAAATCAATGCATGTATGCAGTGGATCTCGTCCACGTGTCAACCACTGACACAACAACTACTGCATGTAAATATCATAAAAGCATATGCAGGTAAATATGAGGATATCAAAGAATGTGTGTCCATCAATGCCACATCACAATCATGGAAACCTGGGTGTCTATCATCGACACCCGAAACATCATGAATACCCGTGTCTAGCATCGACACGTAAATCCTCATAACTCAGGCGCTGTCACCACGACTGGCCCTGACGTCATGTCCGTACATTACTCCGGTCGGTATCCCCACGATAACCGCCGAGTCCAAATACTATCACCGGTAGGTACTTGCCCGCCTTTCAGGCTCATCGCCTATCATCTGCGATCATCTTGTCGAGGGGAACCGTACCAGGCTCCACCATGTACCCACACACGGCCTACTACACTCCTCGCATCGGGTATATATCACAAATCTCAGAACCGAGAAATCTCATGGTGGATGCATCAAAATATCATATCAAGAGAAACCGGGTTTTCAAACAATATATAGTTTCTTGAAAATACCCCCACGGTTCTCAAATCCATAAATCACATGAAATCCATATCTCAATGCATAAAATCCATATAAAACTGATATATGCAAAATAAAACATCAATATGAGCATATAAAGCGAAAACCGCTCTTTTAAATGAATCCAGTTTTAAAAATATATCTTGCGGTTCCCAAATCCTCCGAAAAAAAGTGTAGCATCATATGAAGTGTACATGTAACTGTAGCAAGGTATAAGTATCTACATGTAATCAAGTATGTATGATGCATTTCATAAGTGTAATGGCGTAATAGTCAACGTCTCAATATCACATGTCAATGCAATACCACCTAGGGGTATATGCAACTGTAGCGAGATATGTGGGTGTACATGTCAGTATATATGCATGATATACATGTAGCTGTAGCAAAGTATGTGGGTGTACATGTCAATATATCATGCAACCTAGCATAGTGGTATGAACATGGCAGTATATCATAGCATGATATAGCAATTCTACTGTGTAAGTGACATAGCAATTATCGATGAAGAAGTGTGTGCGCCGGCAATCTGTGTAAGTGTAACATACGCATCATCGATAATAGTGTAGTGTACTAGCACATGTATAAGAAATGCAAATGAGAATAGCATGAATGCAGCATAATGCATATAATGAATCAAAAGCTATTGGGTATACATATCAACAAGACTGAGTCGGTAAATCTATCAATCGGCATCCAACCTCACAATATCACGTACGGTACAATCCATCGTACGACATCCTCTAATCAAGGGTATGGATAAATCAACAGGTAAAAGTCATCACGTACGGTAATTTAACGTACATCGGCATTAACAAATAGGGATTCTATCGACCTATACAATATCGGGGAACAGATCTAAGTCTCGTATTGCATATCATTCATTATGCAATCATTATCCATAAAAATATATACCTATCTCTCAGGTCACATACATGTCAATCTCGTATCAGGGGACCTACAAAGGTATCAACAATTACGTATCGATTCGAATCCATATAATGACATATCACACTAAGTTATCATATCACATTGTATACTCGTTCATCACATTAATATCTCACATCACAATTAAAGAACATCACACTTGTCCTCTTCCGAAATCGTACTTATCATGATTCACTTATCATTTCATGTTCTCCTAAACCAATATGTTCACTAGTGTTCACTTCTATCATATTATCTAGCAAGACTTACAATCACATCAGCCGCATCTCATAATCAGGGTATAGTAATCAAACGATCTTTCAATCCAATATTTGTGGGGATGCTATACGCCATCCACCCGACTTCCTTGGTAGATATAAATCTACTCACCTGCTAAACTCCTTGCTTAGCTGTAGTCGATGCACTTCGTCGTCTCGGAATCCACGTGAATGTACCTACAATCAATATGAATTCGCAAAGCAATTAACATCAAGTTCCGAAATCCAAAAACGGCACGCGGTGCGCTCGTAGGTTAGAACCTATAGCTTGCACATGCAAAACAATCAAACAACTCTCTTCATTGATGTAAAAACGTCCAACGCCCAAATACAATATCCAGTCGCAAAACCAAGAAATCCAAATACCGGAAAACATACCCAAAACCCTCACTAGGGTCGCTATACGTGAAAACTGCCACACCAAAAACCCAATAGTACAAATACTCATTCACAACACAATAATTATCATAGGCAATAATATATACATCATCACCATGTCCATTAAAACCCACGTCTAATTTTTACCAAAAACTAGTAAGCAGTTTATATCATTTTAGCACAAAGCTAAATGTTTAAACAATTCTAGTGATCGCAATCATCATAAAGCGGCTTAATTAAGTCATCCAAACTATTTCTACCATTTTATCTCATCCAAAACATGTTTTAGTGAAACCTAGTTTGCTAATTATCTCAATTAGACAGATAAAAACTTAACAAATATCATTTCCCACTAGGTTAAGTGTTCCAAATCTACACTTCATGATTAACCATTTAACACATCAAAACCCTAACTAGTAAACTGTAAAGTGGTATAAGAAATTATACCGATCGATCCGTGTCCTTCGGTCTTTAGCTATCATTCCACTCTCCTCGCGGCCTCTCCGATCTCCTCGTCGAAGTAGCACCACGTCAACGAATCTTATACGGGCTTCCGCTTCAAACCGAGGCAATTCGGATATCCAGTTTGCTAACCGACGTATCCAAGATTGAAGTTGTAAGTCTATGGTAGCGCCCCAGCCGTCATTCTGACGCCAAACGCGGAACAAAAACTTTTATGACTGGCGCTATCACATACTATAACCCGGATCTTGCCATTAACGCTAAACTAACAAACTGTAAAGAGGTAGAAAGGCTATACCGATCGATCCGAGTCCTTCGGTCTTTAGCCATCATCCCACGCTCCTTTGCGGCAACTCCAATCTCTTTGCTCCTCGTCGAGGTGGCACTACATCTACGGATCTTTAAACGGGCTCCCGCCTCTATACCGAGGCAACTCGGTCATCAAGTCTGCTAAAAGAGATGACCAAGATGAAGTAGAGAACGAGTAGAATACTTTGTCTCAAACACCCTAGGGTTCTCATCACATGAGAGAGATAGGGTGGAGGTAGAAGAAGATGCTATGGATTGGAAATGGTGAACTCAAGAAAACGCTAGTGAGCCAAAAAAAAATTAAGCTCAAAAACTTGTGTTCTATTATTCCTTCTCATGTGAATAGATGAATGAGGTTTATTTATCAAAGACCAAAGAAAATATCTAATGAAAATATCTCCTCAAATATCTCTTCACAAAACAAAACACATTAATTCCTTAATGACTCACTAGAGTACTCATTACATGAGTCATTAGTGAACATTCTAGAATTCATGTGTCATCCATAATGAGTCACCATTTCCAAAATCCAATAATCATTTAAACCAAAATGATTAATCCAAAAAGAAATGCATCTTCTAAAATATTCTCGTAACGGATTACGAAAATACCCCTCGCCTGTATATACATACCTGTATCCGTATTCCGAACGAATACGAATACGAGAGACTAAAATATTCCGACTCAATATAATACATGGATCCGGCTTAAACCAAAGCCCACCAGTATTATCTGTCCGAAATATGACACGTGCATAAATACACGTGCATTTTCCGAACCCCGCCATAAAATCATACGGCCTCTATAACGTTTTGCCCGAACTTGGGAAACTATCTGTGGGGGACTCTAATGACTCATCAGTACCCTGGCAGTTGGTTTAACAATAAGCACGTCAGCGGCACTAGCAGTACGTAACGGCTGCCCATGTACTGACCTCAAGGGAAGCCGATGAGCGAACTCATCCTGGAACCCTACTGAGCCTAACAGTGACAATATACATACAGTCCGGTCCGTTCGTCTATGAGTATCGCATATCGGGCCTAGGGGGCTGGTAACGTCAGACCCCCAATAGCGGTATAAGTCGTGTCGGAGAGTAGCCCTGAACACCCTGAGAAACTACTGGAATACTTACCAGTAATTCTCACCTGCCTTGGCCAAGGAATTGGTGTAATGGTTCTCCTAGACACAGCACGATCTCACCCCCAATACCGGAAGAGACGAATCCCCTGCCGATCCGCTCACTTGCCTCCATGTGGCTCGGGACTGTACCCAAAAAAGACCTGTTTGCACGACTCCTTTGAGCCGTGGTAGGGTAAAAATCAAAGCGAAGTGGGAACTCACACGAGAAAAATGACGACCTCAGGTCGATGAACTAACCTGTACACATATCACCAGGGAACTGCTATCTGTCGCTAGGTATAATACCAACTAGCAGGTTCCCGCCGAGTCCTGTCCGGTGTACTCATAACCCAATGAGCTCCTGTATACATCTTAGGTGATCCAACTAACACCAGTGGCTTGTGAGACCGGCCACTGCCCCTCGTCGGGGTATCGACTGTATACACTAGTCTACTCCGGAGTATCGATGCCCTGTCTCAAAACTCCCACGACTAGGGACCACAATTAAGGATGTGCTTATAGACTATCCAACTCTCACGTATATGATCGCCGTCATACTGTTGGTAGTCAAGCAGGATCCTAAGGGCTCTATCAACGTGTAATAGTGATCAGTCACCTGAATGTAGGGTTCCTAGGCACACACTAGAGGTCTCACAAGGCATCAACCATGCCAAATTCAAATTTTACAAGTGCCGAGAAACCCTAATACGGATCGTTGACTAGAGTTTAGGCGAAAACTAGAACTATTAAACTGCTTTACTAATAAGTGAACGGAAATACAACCTTTGTAGATCGGGTCCTCCACCTCCATAGCTCCATGATGAAGTCTCCTTGCTGTCCAAATCGAATCCCGGGCTCTAGCGTCGGCTTCATCGAAGAAATGGACGGGCTTGGTCGTCGGCTTCGATGCCGAAGATGATCTACGTCGAGGCAACACTAGATCAAGCTCCAACTTCACCAAGCCATGAAACTTGTGAAGAAAACACCCTATACTACTTGGCAAGTGGTAGAGAATGAAGAAATAGGAAGTGGGTTCACTTTAGAATTGGATTTCTCGGTCTTTTTCTCAAGTTGCCATTGATGGAGGCAAGCTTTCTTCATTGTTGAAGAAGGAGAAGAAAAAGAAGATAATATGATAAGTCTTATATTTTAAAAGGAAAATAATATGAATACTTATCATATACTAACCATGGTTAGGTGTAGAGAATAGACTATGGTTAATTAGAATGGTTAGGGTTAAGCATAAAGACAAAATGGTCACTTAGTCAAAGCTTCATGAAGCTTCAACAACAAACAAAGAAAGCCACCATTTTCTCTTTACCTTTTGCCAAAATAAATAAATAAATAAATAGATAAGAAAATGAAAACCCTAACCATTATATAACCATGGTTTAATCCTTTACACAAACCCAAGTTAGCATGTATCATCAAACATGATACAAAAGAGTGCACAAAAGTATATCACATATACAATTTGTGAACTTCAAGTGAGAAAATCCATTTAAAGTGAACAAATACTAGTTAATGCAAAGTAATATATCAAATATATAATTATGCATTAAATCATCAAATCAACACTTGATTTAACGATCCGGTCATATCGCATATGACCGACTAATATCCAATGTATCGATTCATCGAATCAATCCTTGATTCGAAAACTAGGTTATATCGCATACAACCAATCGATACATTCATCGCGAGAATAGAATACGGTATCACATACACGCATTATTCTCGGTCCCGCACATATCTCATATGCGCTCCTATTTCGTTTCGCTTGCGCCTGGAAACCTCTGTGTAGGACTCTAAAGACTCATCAATACGCCGGCAGCAGATGATGATCATATCAAACACCCATAAGCCGCAAGCGGTCTGCTAAACGTAACAGCCACCCGGGTATTGAGCGATCAGAAGATCGACGAGCAAGCCTGCTCACACTCCTGTGAATCCAACCAGTAACACTTACCGTACAGTCCGGTCTGTTAGTCTGATATGTCGCATATCTCGCCTAGGGGTGGTAAACGTCAGACCCCAATAGCTCGATAAGTCGTGTCGATATGAGGTCTATAACAGTTCGAGAAACTACTGATAACACTTACCAGTAAATCTCAGCAACTCTGGCCAGGGATTTCCGGTTATAGCCAATCGAACACAGCGCAACATCAACTCCCTATACCGGGAGAGACGAATCCCCTCCTATCGCTCATTGCCTCCATGCGATTCGGAACTGTACCCAAAAACCACCGTTTTGCACGCCCTCTTGGATGTGGTAAGGTGGAAATCAAAGCACAGTGGGAATCACACAAGACTCTATGACGATCTCGGGTCAACAGACTACTCTGTACCAGTGTTACCAGAGAACTGCCATCTGACGTAAGGTATAATACCATCTGGGAGTTCTCGGCGAGTCCGTCCAGTGTACCCAGTCTCCACTGAGCACCCGTATATCATCTCTGATATCAAACTCCAATGGATATGGGATCATCCATCGCCCATCTGTATGGGTCGAGAAGGTATACGCTAGTCTACTCTGGTATATCGATGCCCCGTCTCGATACACCCACGACTAGGGACCTTGAAGGATGTACTTATGGACTACGATGTCCCCACTAGTATGATCCGCATCATAGTCCAGGTAGTCAAGTACACATCCTAAGGGCTTTACCAACATGTAACAGAAAGACAATCAATGTACACGTTAAGGTAAAGAGTAACCAGATAGCATACTATCATGTCGAGCAAGAAATTCCTCCCTATATATGTCCCAGCATCCACTACAATATACATCCAATATACAGTAATGGCCTCTAGGGCATACATATAACTAACAATCTCCCACTTGCACTAGGGCCATCTGATAGCAGTAGTTGTAGTATCTCATACTCAACCATCCCATAAAAGTCTCTCTCTGGGAAAAGGCCTTTGTGAGTGGATCCGCTGTGTTGTCCTCTGAGTCTACTCTCCTAACCTCGATCACCCTGAAGATCAACCATCTCCATGATCAGGTGATACTGCCTTAGAATATGTCTGGATCACTGATGGGACGGGTGTTCCTTGGCATAAGCCACAACTCCATTGTCTCACAATGGTTGGAACGTAGTTCATCTCATGAACCAATATACACCCAAACATCCTCTTTGGTAGCATGTTAAGTAGCGATGTATCCTGCCTTTATCGTCTAGTATGCCACGGTATCTAGCTTGGAACTCTTCCAACATACTGTCCCTTTACTGAGGGTAAAGACAATGCCTGTGACTGACATTCAGTCGTCCTTATCATCCTGGAACTCTTCCAGTGATTCTCCCAGGATCGATTGATACCATCTCACTACAACTAGTGAGAATCCTAGCATCCAATTACATCTATATCATAGATGAAAACCCAGGATTTAGGAGGTATCACTTTGATCCTATTGGAGAATCCTTGTGATAAGCGGAGATTGACCGAGCGTAGCATAGGAAACTCCTTTCTTATCAAGAGTATGACATCCACGCACTCTACGAGGATCACCACCATACTCCCTACTACCTTTTTGTTTATACAAGGTTCATCTACCATTTTGATGATGTCAAACTCTTTGACTAATCCATCAAAACAGATGTTCCAACTCCGCGATGCCTGCTTTATCACATAAACCATCTTGCACACGTTTCCGCTGCTCCCACTGTCTACGAAGCCCTCTGACTGTGTACTTACAGACTCTCTTTTCTGAAACATCATTTAAGAAAAGCAGTCATGACACCCAACCGCCAGATATCGTAGTCATGGTACGAAGCCGTGGCAAGTAGGATCTGAATGGACTTAAGCATAGCTCCTTAGAAAAGGTTTCATCATGATCCATACCTAGTTAATGATGCAAACCTTTAACAAGTCTAGCTTTGAAAGTCTCAACTTTTCCATGTACACCAAGTAATCTTCTCAAGATATACTTGCTCCTGATGGGGATTTAACCCTTCAGATAAAGCAACTAAAGTCCATACTTTGTTGGTGTATAAGGATTCCATCTCAGATCACTAAGCATCCAGCCATTCTTACAGAGTCCCACTCCTGATGGCCAGCTCGAAACTAGTTGGGTCATCATCTCATGATGCAATCCTCGCTCCGACTATCATAGAGAAACCGAAATATCTCTCAGGTGGGTGAGGAACCCTACCAGATCGGCGGAGAGGCTGAAGTTCGTCGGAAACTATTGAATCCGTCAAATCATCAGCTGCAGTTTTGTATAGCTGGAACCTTTCCAGTTCTACAGAATTGACCTTGCCCCGATCTTGTCCGGATTTTGCTTTAGACATAGGCCGGACAATCCTAAACCTTAACTTACTTAAGAGATAGGCTCTTCCCATACCATATCTTATATGGAGTGGTAGGCACTGATTTGAATCGAACCCTATTCAATAGGTATGCAGCTTCTCAAGCGCATAACTCCCAAAAGGAAACAGGTAACTCAGTAGTACTCATCATAGAGCACACCTTATCATATAGGGTGTGATTGCTCCGCCCCGATATACCATCGTGCTATGGTGTATACGGAGGAGTAATCCTGAGAGAGAATCTCATTCTCCTTTAGAATAGACCAGGAATTCCGTGCTCAAGTATTCTCCTCCCTGATCACATCAAAGGACATAATACTTATACCTTTATTGATTCCCTACTTCTTATTTATATTCTGTGAATATCTCAAAAGGTTCGGACTTGTGTTTCAACAGGAACATATGTCTAAATCTAAAGAGATCATCAGAGAATGTAATGATGTACAAAGAACCGATCTTGGCATGTGTAGACAGGGGACCTTACATACATCATCATGTATCAGTCCCAAGAGTTCACTAACTCTTTCTCTGTTTTCAATAAACAGAGCTATGTTCATCGTATCTTTGTGACATGACCGGCAAGTTTCACAAGATGTAAATTCATACTAATTTAAATATGCATCTAAATGTCACTTCAGCCAGTCGGGTCGCATTGATATGACCTAGTCTACAATGCCCCAAGAAGAATTCATTCATTTCTGAACTCTTCCTCTTGTGTGTGTTCTATATACTAAGAACTGTAGTTTGATTTAGAACATTAATGCTTTTAGATAACGTGCCTGAACCGATCAACTTTTGATATAGGAAAAGTTCAAAACATTATCCAACAATACAAAATTATATCCTTTCTTTACTGATAAAGAGAATGATATGATTTTGTATATCAGGTTCGGTATCTAATAGCATTTGTTCAGAATCAATGTATTTGTAATACAAGGTGACAGTGACCAACAGACTTGGCTGCAACACTTGCCCCGTTTTCTGCCTCATGAAACTTATCACCCGTTCTCAGTTCTCTACCTTTCTGTAGCCCTATGTAACAGACTACATATCTGGGATCCTGATCTGGTATCACATACCCAGGACGTAAATGATACTGAGAAACAGTTCTCTGTAATGAACACACCCGAAGATGATGCATCAGCATGCACTCTCTTCGTTTGGGTGTCACGGGAATTCTGGTAATCCTCTATTTCCTGCTCTGTCTTATAACAATTATAAGTTGGAGCGGGACCAACGTTCCCCAGCCCAGTATAACAAGCGGGTTCGGTCAATACATCCGTATTATTATCTTGATTAAGGCGTGATATGGTCGCTACCTGGAGAGAGAGAGAAGAAAACACTCAGCGTGCGCTCTTGCAAGAATAGATTGGTTATTATTTTATCTAATCAGGATGGCTCCCACTGTTTTTTTATCAAATCTTCCTTCAAACCCTAAAAGGAAAGACTAGCCGGGATTAATTACACACTACAAGTTTGCCAATCTTTCAGCCAGGCCAGTGTCGGTACTTTGAGGGAGGTCCCCCGTGCTTTCGCACGAACCTAATTAATGTAAACCTCGTTTTCCCAGAGGCGTAACCTCGTTAACACTTTTCTAGACACCTACTTGATCGGCTAATTGTAATGTGTAAAACTCTCCCAGGAGTAACAATTACTCACAGTGGGTATCGGGATCCAACTATCTCATAGAAGGTATGCAATCTCATTGCAAATTTCAACACTTGAAATTCCCGATAATTTTGCCCCTAACCTCCTATGACCTTGACAAAGGCCAACAAACCATAGGATGCTAGTCAAGTTCAACCCGTCATTTCCTGATTGAATTAAACCCACCCGCACGACCCTTGACAAAGGCCAACAAGGTCGCACGACTACCCTAACCCAATCTGCATCATATGCATAAGCAGATAAGCACCAGTTAGCTACCGCACACTACGCCTTGACAAAGGCCAACAAACGCAGCACGAATACTAACTACTACTTATCTGAAATGACGGAGGGCTACGACAGGTTTTTCTAAAAACCTATTGCGTAATGAACTTGATATCGTTGTAGAATCAAATGATTTTAAAATGGAGTGTTTTTGAGGCTTTTCTAGTTTTGCTAAAGGAGTCACTCCCGGTGAAGGGATCGTCGGTCCTTTCCTCGTCGAATGAGGTGCGGGATATATCATATATATCACTGTGCAAAGCAAAACTCTTAAAAGCAATTAAAAGACAAACCGAGTGTGTAGCATCTGCCAGTTATTGCTAAAGGAGTCACTCCCGGTGAAGGGATCTCGGTCCTTTCCTTATCGAATAAGGTGCAGGATATATCATATATACCGCTGTGCAAAGCAAGAACTGTAGCTACCTGTTTTATTTTTGAAATTCGATTCTACAACATCTTAGGTTTCTTTTCTTTTCATTAATCACATTAATGAAGTCCCATCATTTAAGTACCTAAACATCACAGATAAATACGACGTACACTTATGCCATCCGCATTCGCCTCGATGTCCCCTCGTGCACCGTTAGGTTAGGTAACTAATGGCAGAGCGGGGCAGGGCTAGTGCGGGTGTAAAATATAAGTAACGCCTATATAATATATCATATATACTATATAAAGTATCCATCACAGAACATATCACATGATCACATCACATATATCGCAGCAGAAGAATCATATGAAATATTGGATATACTAGGACGTCCGTGTTTTCAATACGAGCCAGTATAAAACACGGATTCCACGGTCGTGATGAATAGCCAAACCCACACCCCTAGACCCCTACGAGAGCAGCAAGCAACCCTACCAATTCTAGAGTTAGGAGATCCGGACTCGACTCCTCGAGTTGGTCTCCCACTGGACTCCAGAACCCGGTTACTTGTGCTCCCCTCCTTGGGTCTATCCTAGTGCGGAAAAATAAATGATATACAAATGGTGACATCATCCGCAACCTGGAAGTGCCCCAATAAAAGAATATTACATACAAGTTTTTTTACATGAATGAAAATGAAAAACACTCATCTCACATAAAAACCCCCGGCTATTCAAACACGACGATCCAATATAACATATCCAGCAACACATAACATCATATGTCATCAACGTAAGTAAATATGCGCATCCCAATTGTCGTTGACATATAGCAACGAAACCGGCGATATCACATATTACACTTACGGTCGCAGAAAAGAAAGTGTAAAACTACAATAGTTGGAATCCGCAACCTCCATAGACATCGCATGCCTAATCAAATGAATTACTTAGACATCGCATGCCTGACAATTATAAACCCCGCATTTTAGTCTCAAAATCGAAAACTCTTTTCAATATCAAGTCGGGCAATTCAACAAGATTCCCGACATCCTGATCGAATGATCGTCGCAAACTTTAGTGGACGGCCGCACCCCCGACGCCGTCGACAAAGTGCACCAAGGCGGAACACCGCTGCCGCGAGCACCCGAACGGATGCTTTCGGCGACGGGGTTCTCCTACAGTCACTTGGTCGGGGCTATGGGGCGAGGCTGTCTATTAAGTTTACCCGGCGAGTATCCGCGTACGCTACGTGATTGCGACGGACTTTTGATCACATCAAAATTCCGTGACAACCGATCAAGTGAGACTAAAGTGCTATGTTTATAACATTCATATCAGTTATCTCATAACTACTTATGGATTCCAAGTATTGTATCACATTCCGGATAAATAGAAAATGTTAAACTTTCCGATCGAACAATCAAACACCCAAGTTTTCCCGAAACAGATCAACACATGAAACAAGTTTAAAAACATCCAGTTCATGCCTCAGTACTAACGGTCCAGCCGTAGAAGGGTCAAGCCAACGCCTCACATGTGGCACGCCGTACTGCCCCAAACCCGAAGGTTCAAACGGCAGTTCAAGACGGTCACATAATCGAGTTAAGGTTTGTTGTCTTCTAGAGAGACCATCGCGTTACTTGCACTACTTAGAACGTCGTTAAACTACGGAAAGATCCAACACTTGGAAATTTCCCGACAGGGGAAAAGGTGGGTATTTATATCCGGTCGAACTTTTTAACATATTCTAAAATTACCCGAAAAAACACATAGACAAAGTTTGATAATCCGATCGAATATACTAACTCCCAATACAACCCAGAAAACTCAACTCTTGAGTTCATATTAAAAATTCCCAGGAAAACCAGCACTTAAATAAAGAAGTTACTGTGCAAAAATAATTGAATAATGGGTCTATATGGCCGCGGAACCGCCGCCTGAGCCAGGCTTTTGCCGCGGTTCCACGGCGGTTTAGTAGAATTAGACGGTCGTTTTTCACAGTAATCCTTATAAAACCCTGCTGATTTTTCTGCATATTTTTAATTTGGAAAAAACCCAGTTTTAAAAAATGTCCAGAGAGCATTTTGGATTAGGGTTTCGATGTTCGTTCGGATTTCAAACGTCGTCCACACTTCGCCTAAGGCTCTAGCTAGTCTCTGATACCACTGTAGGGTTCCTAGGCATACACTAGAGGTCTCACAAGGCATCAACCATGCCAAATTCAAATTTTACAAGTGCCGAGAAACCCTAATACGGATCGTTGACTAGAGTTTAGGCGAAAACTAGAACTAGTAAACTGCTTTACTAATAAGTGAACGGAAATACAACCTTTGTAGATCCGGTCCTCCACCTCCATAGCTCCATGATGAAGTCTCCTTGCTGTCCAAATCGAATCCCGGGCTCTAGCGTCGGCTTCATCGGAGAAATGGGCGGGCTTGGTCGTCGGCTTCGATGCCGAAGATGATCTACGTCGAGGCAACACTAGATCAAGCTCCAACTTCACCAAGCCATGAAACTTGTGAAGAAAACACCCTATACTACTTGGCAAGTGGTAGAGGATGAAGAAATAGGAAGTGGGTTCACTTTAGAATTGGATTTCTCGGTCTTTTTCTCAAGTTGCCATTGATGGAGGCAAGCTTTCTTCATTGTTGAAGAAGGAGAAGAAGAAGAAGATAATATGATAAGTCTTATATTTTAAAAGGAAAATAATATGAATACTTATCATATACTAACCATGGTTAGGTGTAGAGAATAGACTATGGTTAATTAGAATGGTTAGGGTTAAGCATGAAGACAAAATGGTCACTTAGTCAAAGCTTCATGAAGCTTCAACAACAAACAAAGAAAGCCACCATTTTCTCTTTACCTTTTTCCAAAATAAATAAATAAATAAATAGATAAGAAAATGAAAAACCTAACCATTATATAACCATGGTTTAATCCTTTACACAAACCCAAGTTAGCATGTATCATCAAACATGATACAAAAGAGTGCACAAAAATATATCACATATACAATTTGTGAACTTCAAGTGAGAAAATCCATTTAAAGTGAACAAATACTAGTTAATGCAAAGTAATATATCAAATATATAATTATGCATTAAATCATCAAATCAACACTTGATTTAACGATCCGGTCATATCGCATATGACCGACTAATATCCAATGTATCGATTCATCGAATCAATCTTTGATTCGATAACTAGGTTATATCGCATACAACCAATCGATACATTCATCGTGAGAATAGAATACGGTATCACATACACGCATTATTCTCGGTCCCGCACATATCTCATATGCGCTCCTATTTCATTTCGCTTGAGCCAGGAAACCTCTGTGTAGGACTCTAAAGACTCATCAATACGCCGGCAGCAGATGATGATCATATCAAACACCCACAAGCCGCAAGCGGTCTACTAAACGTAACGGCCACCCGGGTATTGAGCGATTAGAAGATCGACGAGCAAGCCCGCTCACACTCCTGTGAATCCAACCAGTAACACTTACCGTACAGTCCGGTCTGTTCGTCTGATATGTCGCATATCTCGCCTAGGGGTGGTAAACGTCAGACCCCAATAGTTCGATAAGTCGTGTCGATATGAGGTCTATAACAGTTCGAGAAACTACTGATGACACTTACCAGTAAATCTCAGCAACCCTGGCCAGGGATTTCCGGTTATAGCCAATCGAACACAGCGCAACATCAACTCCCTATACCGGGAGAGACGAATCCCCTCCTATCGCTCATTGCCTCCATGTGATTCGGGACTGTACCCAAAAACCACCATTTTGCACGCCCTCTTGGACGTGGTAAGGTGGAAATAAAAGCACAGTGGGAATCACACAATACTCTATGACGATCTCGGGTCAACAGACTACTCTGTACCAGTGTCAACAGATAAATGCCATCTGACGTAAGGTATAATACCATCTGGGAGTTCTCGGCGAGTCCGTCCAGTGTACCCAGTCTCCACTGAGCACCCGTATGTCATCTCTGATGTCAAACACCAATGGATATGGGATCATCCATCGCCCATCTGTATGGGTCGAGAAGGTATACGCTAGTCTACTCTGGTATATCGATGCCCCGTCTCGATACACCCACGACTAGGGACCTTGAAGGATGCACTTATGGACTACCATGTCCCCACTAGTATGATCCGCATCATAGTCCAGGTAGTCAAGTACACATCCTAAGGGCTTTACCAACATGTAACAGAGAGACAATCAATGTACACGTTAAGGTAAAGAGTAACCAGATAGCATACTATCATGTCGAGCAAGAAAGCCCTCCCTATATATGTCCCAGCATCCACTACAATATACATCCAATGTACAGTAATGGCCTCTTGGGTATACATATAACTAACACTGAACCTGTACACGACCGATAAAGGCAAACCAGATAGCATACTATCATCTCGAGTAAGACTGTGCTACCGGTATAGGTCCTCCTCAATCATTGCAATCACGTACCTGCGATCCAATAATTGACTTTGAGGGCACTATAACCAACAATCTCCCACTTGCACTTAAGGCTAATTATTGCGATGTCGCATACTCACATCCCGTGTGATACCGAACACCCAACTCCTCTACTAAACAGTTTCACAAAGCTCGTTTGTAAAACTTTTGTGTTTGAGAAATAGCCTCAGTGAGTGGATCCGCCCTGATGTTTCTTTCTATGTCTCTCTTAATCTCAAGTTCGCGGAGAAAGCCATCTCCCGAATTGAGTAATACCTGTCTTACAATATGTCTGGATATCTGATGGGACCTAGTTCATAAATAAACTCCAAATCCAAACTTCTTAAACTATATCGATAACTGAACCTAATCAGTATCCTGCACCATACCTCCCACAGTATCCTCTTGGACCAACTGTCCATAATACTGCCCCTCGTCAGAGGGAAAACTATAACTCTGACAATCACTCTGTCATCCATGTCACCTTTGAAGCCTGGAATGATAACCGTCTCCCGAAGGAGGCTGCCATTATCAAATCCCTAGAACATCCACTTATGTTCTAAAACTGCTTCCTTATGTTTCTCGAGGATTGGATTAATATAAACTTATCGCATCTAGTGCAAAAACAATATCTGGTGTGCTACTTGACATCTCACGATTGACTCAATTGCCTAAGCAAGTGATCTGCCAATCATGCACATCCCTCTCCCCTTTAGTCTGTAAGACACCTTTAAAGAGGGTGACTCCATCACCTGCAGGTACACCACCATGCCAGGAGTCATCTATTCTAAATACCTTTAGAATACTGTCAAAGTACCCACATTGGGAAACTACCCAAGTCTAGATCTAAAATCATAGATCTAGTAACCAGAATGTCTGATATTATATCCATATCCTTTTTGGAGAAACAACTGTGTGACGACCACAGTATAACCGATCGTAGTATAGGAATTTTACTTCCTACTCTGTGTATGTCATCCAAATACCAGGACATCACACCCTACTACCTTCTTAACAGATCCATCCCTTATTCTGATGAAGTCAAACCCATGACTGTCACATCAAAAATAGATGATCTATCTCCGCTATATCTGCTTTAGTCTATAAATAGACATAAGCTACTTGCCCACTATGCTTCCGCTGCTCCCACTGACCACAACAACCCTTTGGCAGAATAATATATACGTGCACTTCTAAAGCTAGTTTAGAACGACGCTATACTTAACCTCCTTCCGGGTCTCATAGTCTGGAACAACAGTAGTGTCAAGTCTGGGTAAACAAGAACCTCCCTGTCACCGTCCTTGAGGCTACCGGAGTACCTCTCGGGTGCCTGAGGTTACCCACCATATCTGCGGAGTGGCTAATGGAATGTCAAACCAGATTGAATCTATAGGTCCTATTAAATTTTCCGTAATCGTTTGCGGTTCTTGAATCACTTCCAGTTCTACCATACTCCCACTACTGTTTTCTGAAAAAATCCATTTTACTAAAACTGTGGCGAGTCAAGAACAATATCACCATTGATCTTCCAGATGGTAGAAAGTCAACCCTCGTCATAGCCTGGGCCAACCCACAAACTGCCATTACAGAAACGTGCCCTGAGTTATCCAGAGTCTGGTTTTAAGCATAAGCCGGACAATTCCCCATACCTTAACATCGTTAAGATATGAACCATTCTATATCCAATATAGAAACTTTGGCAGTTATTTAATTGGAACCAGATTCAAATCATGCAGTTGTTTCCAGTGCATATCAACTTTATGGAGAGAGTCTAATCAGCATTACTCAACTTAGAAATGCATCCAATTATGAGTAACCTGAAAGAGAAACAAGTTTCTCAAAACCATCACTATCAACTGAATACCAATCACAAGTATCTACATCTTCGATCTCTTTGAAGAATCCTGATACTTGCGACATCTGGTTCTCTACTTTATTCCTATACCCACAACTTCTCAAAACTTAGACCTTGTATTTCTACGAAACACTTGTCTAAAAACTAGAGAAGTCATATGTAAACAGAACATAGTACGAGGACCAACCCCTTTGTCCTGATGGACACTGGACAGCATACAATACTCTATATGAGTCCCCTGAGTTGAATAACTCAAAACCTGTGCATCGTAGGTTGAAAACTGTACTTATGGTTAAGAACTACTCCGCTGTTCAATGCTCCTTACCCAATCGTCAACTGATATAGGTAAATGTCATGGACATAATTTCAAAAAGTTATATCTCACTTTATAAAAATAAACGTACAGATATATCATTTTGAAATTGGTGCACAACAACGGATATTCAAAACCAAATACATGCCGTCCGGCAAAAACCCAGGCGATTTCCTCAAACATCACAACGAATTCCGATATAATGAGGATGATCACCTTATTCCCAATAAATTACTCCTACTCATTATCTGTAAAACCATACAGACATGAGAATCATACCTGGTAAATACATACACTGGAGTAAATATTTAATCGGGAAAACAGTTTTCCTTTAACAATGCATAGTGTAACTGAAACGTGAAAATGTTTCGTAGGGGTATCCTGGTATTCCTAGTAATGCCTCTTCCATAATCCAATTCATGACTGTAACCGTATATCTCTTTGCCATCTATCCAAATCCCTTTATTTTTCTTTAGTCGTTATCTTCTGTACACCCCTTTAGGCCAAATGGTTTTCTTCCTTCCCTACCGTTCGGCACAAGCCTATGGTTTGGAAGAAGACTATCCAGTAAGCATAATAGGTGTACCCTCCTAAACCAAGGAGTACTCGCAACTTGAGAGAAGGTGATGATAAAAGACAACTGAATAATACCTTATTCTATTTCTCCCGAACTGGGGAAAAAAGCAAAGGTGAAATAGGAGTGGCGATGAAGTACGCGGTTTGGCTATGAATGATAGCAGCCGCAATTACTTTTCCCTCTTTCTAATCCCTTTATTTTGTCTTTAGTTATTACCTTCTGTACACCCTACTTAGGCTAATTGATTTTCTTCATTCCCTACCTTTCGGCACCTTCCTATGGTTTGTAAGAAGACTATCCAATAAACGTAATAGGCGTACTCTCCGAAACTAAGGAGCCCTCACAACCTGAGAGAAGGTGATGATAAAAGACAACCGAATAAACAAATTCAATTTCTCCTGAACCTGGATCCATCCTCGAAGAAGTCCCTTCGAGTTCGTATATAACCATACGATGGATCTATCCAATGGAAGTGGATGTCCGTAGTAATACGGGGTGTTCTGAGAAATGCAAAGGGTAAAAGAAGGAGCGGCAATGACTTATGCAACTTAGACAATCCAAAAGCCAGTATTTTAAGAAGGTTCGATCAACTTGGTCACTGAGTCATAGTTTAGGGTCGGTCAATGGTCGCTGCCAAAGAGAGAGAGAAAAGAAACACTCTGCGTGCACTCTAACCTAGATCAGAATGGTTATCACTTTATCTAATCAGGAACCTCCCACTGTACTGCCAAATTCTCCTCCAAACCTAAAAGAAGAATTAATCGGGATCACCCGAAGAGTAAACCAACTCATCGGTAGGAATTGGGATCCAACTCTCATTGCATGATAACGTGACGGAATCCACTCACGTTATCATACTCTAGAAGGTATGCGCATGCCTGGCAAGTTTCAGTTTCTTTAGAAACTCCCGATGTGATTTTTACCCCATGTTCTTATGATCTTGACGAAGGCCAACAAATCATAAGTCACATGTCAAGTTCTACCCGTCATTATCTTGTCAATTCGAACCTACCCATACATACCCTTGATGAAGGCCAACAAGGTAATACGACTGTCCCAAACCAACTCATCTATCTATGTAACAGAACAGTAACAAGCAGCTACCATCCACTATGCCTTGACGAAGGCCAACAAACATAGCATGAATACTACGTGCTACCGTCTGAAATGACAGTGGGCTACGACTGGTTTTTGGCGAAAAACCTTTAACGTAATGAACTTGATCTCGTTGAAGGAACCTGATAGCTTTTTATAAAAATACAGTGGCGAAAACCTTTGCTAAAGAGGTCACTCCCGGTGAAGCGATCTCGGCACTTTTCTCGTGGAATGAGGTGCAGGATATTCCAACTGAATACCGCGATGCAAAGCAACATGTAATCGACTATAGTGAAGTTATTACCCTGACGCAAACTTCTGCCCAAGGGGTCACTCCCGGTGAAAGGATCTCGGCCCTTGCCTCGTCGAATGAGGTGCATGATATTCCAATTGAATACCACTGTGCAAAACAAAAGAAAACGTCTTTGTAATAACACTTTTTAAAACTGTTCCAACAACATCCAAACAGGTTTTTTTCTCCTTTGCATTGATCAGAATCAACGCAGTCCCATCAACTAATCACACCAGAACAGAACGAAAATATAATGTACGTATATGCCATCCGCATTCGCCACTGGGTCCCGTCATTACCCGTTAGGTTAGTTAACTAACGACAGAGCGGGGACTGGACTAGCGCGGGTGCAAAACATATACAACATCTACTAGTATATATAACAATATACAATAATAGCCCCAGGCATGATAATATCCAACATTACAGAAAAGTAATAAGCATCACAGAACAATACAGATAATCTGGGATCCCCGGGTTTCACAGAGCCGCTGCTGAAACCCGACGTTCCACTGGTCATGTGGATAGCCTGTGCAATGAAAACGTAGACCCCTACGAGTGCGGCAAGTTACCCGCCAAAACCTGAAGTGAGACAGCCCCTACAGCAAAGTGAATGGACCACCCAGCACTTCACGGAATCCGGTAACTTGGGCACTCCATCTTGGGTCAACCTGTACCTCCTACGAGTGCGGCGAATAGTCTGCCAATTCTAGAGTGAGGCCCCTCTGTCTCTCAAAACCATGAGATGCGGACCCGTTTCCCTCCAGAACCCGGCTATCCGTGCACTCCGTCGCGGGGTAAACCTAGTACAGAAATGAAAAATATGTACAACGGGTACATCGACCTCAGCCCGGTCGTGCCCCAAAAGAATATTATACAAACAGGCAGAGACGACAGTCCACATGTTGGACGCTCGCCCCGCAATATTAAATGTACAAATAAATCCAAACTGCACTATCATTGCACACAGCTATCAACCACGACATATCCGCAATATCACAGCACAACAACATCAACGCGAATGTCACGTTCACAAATCCGTCTAAAAGGACTATAGCAATTAGACGCAATTTACCGCTCGAATGACATTCACGGTCGGAGATATAATGTAAGTACTGTAAACTAACACGTTTAAAATTTCGATAGACAAAACTTCCCGAAGTGGGCCCCACGTAGATCTGCAGTACACAAATAAAATCTGGGCCCAAAAGAAATATTCCAGAAACCACAATTTTCTATGCAGGAGCCCCAGAAGAATTTTGGTGCACTGTAGCCACTAACTGGCCGCGGAACCGCGGCCAAACCATAGTTTGTGCGGCGGTTCCGCGGCTGTACAATGGATTTAGTCAACCCAATTTCTTCAGTACTCTTAAAAAAGCCTGCTCGATTTTCTGAAATGCTCAAAAATAATTTTTAGACCAGTTTTTAAAATCGACAGAAACTTTACACTGAAAAATGCGGTTTTCGAAATTTCGTTCGATCGATATTTTAAACGCGTTAGAACAAGTTAGTAAAGGTTAATGGCGTGGCTCTGATACCATGTAAGTCTACGGTAGCGCCCCGGCCGCCATGCTGACGCCAAACGCGGAACAAAAACTTTTATAACTGGCGCTATCGCATACTATAACCCGGATCTTGCCATTAACGCTAAACTAACAAACTGTAAAGAGGTAGAAAGGCTATACCGATCGATCCGAGTCCTTCGGTCTTTAGCCATCATCCCATGCTCCTTTGCGGCAACTCCGATCTCTTTGCTCCTCGTCGAGGTGGCACCACATCTACGGATCTTTAAACGGGCTCCCGCCACTATACCGAGGCAACTCGGTCATCAAGTCTGCTAAAAGAGATGACCAAGATGAAGTAGAGAACGAGTAGAATACTTTGTCTCAAACACCCTAGGGTTCTCATCATATGAGAGGGATAGGGTGGAGGTAGAAGAAGATGCTATGGATTGGAAATGGTGAACTCAAGAAAACACTAGTGAGCCAAAAGAAAAACTAAGCTCAAAAACTTGTGTTCTATTATTCCTTCTCATGTGAATAGATGAATGAGGTTTATTTATCAAAGACCAAAGAAAATATCTAATGAAAATATCTCCTCAAATATCTCTTCACAAAACAAAACACATTAATTCCTTAATGACTCACTAGATGACTCATTACATGAGTCATTAGTGAACATTCTAGAATTCATGTGTCATCCATAATGAGTCACCATTTCCAAAATCCAATAATCATTTAAACCAAAATGATTAATCCAAAAAGAAATGCATCTTCTAAAACATTCTCGTAACGGATTACGAAAATACCCCTCGCCAGTATATACATACCTGTATCCGTATTTCGACCGAATACGAATACGAGAGACTAAAATATTCCGACTCAATATAATACATGGATCCGGCTTAAACCAAAGCCCACCAATATTATCTTTCCGAAATATGACACGTGCATAAATGCACGCGCATTTTCCGAACCCTGCCATAAAAACATACGGCCTCTACAACGTTTCGTCCGAACTTGGGAAACTATCTGTGGGGGACTCTAATGACTCATCAGTACCCTGGCAGTGGGTTTAACCACAAGCACGTCAGCGGCACTAGCAGTGCGTAACGGCTGCCCATGTACTGACCTCAAGGGAAGCCGATGAGCGAACTCATCCTGGAACCCTACTGAGTCTAACAGTGACAATATACATACAGTCCGGTCCGTTCGTCTATGAGTATCGCATATCGGGCCTAGGGGGCTGGTAACGTCAGACCCCCAATAGCGGTATAAGTCGTGTCGGAGAGTCGCTCTGAACACCCTGAGAAACTACTGGAATACTTACCAGTAATTCTCACCTGCCTTGGCCAAGGAATTAGTGTAATGGTTCTCCTAGACACAGCACGATCTCACCCCCAATACCGGGAGAGACGAATCTCCTGCCGATCCACTCACTTGCCTCCATGTGGCTCGGGACTGTACCCAAAAAAGACCTGTTTGCACGACTCCTTTGAGCCGTGGTAGGGTAGAAATCAAAGCACAGTGGGAACTCACACGAGACAAATGACGACCTCAAGTCGATGAACTAACCTGTACACATGTCACCAGGGAACTGCTATCTGACGCTAGGTATAATACCAACTAGTAGGTTCCCGGCGAGTCCTGTCCGGTGTGCTCATAACCCAATGAGCATCTGTATACATCTTAGGTGATCCAACTGATACCAGTGGCTTGTGAGACCGGCCACCGCCCCTCGTCGGGGTCTCGACTGTATACACTAGTCTACTCCGGAGTATCGATGCCCTGTCTCGAAACTCCCACGACTAGGGACCACAATTAAGGATGTGCTTATAGACTACCCAACTCTCACTTATATGATCGCCATCATACTGTTGGTAGTCAAGTAGGATCCTAAGGGCTCTATCAACGTGTAATAGTGATCAGTCACCTAAACCTGTACACGACTGATAAAGGCAAACTAGATAGTATATTGTCATCTCGAGTAAGACTGTGCTACCGGTATAGGTCCTCCTCAATCATTGCAATCATGTACCTGCGATCCAATAATTGACTTTGAGGGCACTATAACCAACAGAAGTAGAGAGAGTGTAGAATACTTTTTCTCAAGGAACCCTGTTGGCCATAGTGCTCTCAAGGCAATTATCATAGTCACGTACTCGTGATTATGATGATTGAGTGAGGACCTATACCGATAAAACAGTCTTACTCAAGATGATAATATGCTATCTTGTACATGTTGATAGAGCCCATAGGATTCTTGCTTGACTGCCAGCATTATGATAGCGATCATATATGTGGGAGCTGGAGTCTATAAGCACATCCTTAAATGTCCCTAGTCGTAGGAGTATCGAGACCGGGCAGCGATACTCCAGTGTAGACTAATGTATACTGATCGAGACTCCGACGAGGGGCGGTGGCCAGGTCTCATAAGCCATTGGTGTTAGTTTGTTCACCTAAGATAGTATACAGGTGCTCATTGGGTTATGAGTACACTGGACGTGGGAACCTGCTAGTTGGTATTATACCTATTGTCAGATAGCAGTTCCCAGGTGACATGTGTACAGGTTAGTCTGTCGACCTGAGATCGTCATTTGTCTCGTGTGAGTTCCCACTGTGCTTTGATTACTACCCTACCACGGCTCAAAGGAGTCGTGCAAACAGGTTTTAGTTGGGTACAGTCCCGAGCCACATGGAGGCAGTGATCGGATCGTCGGGGATTCGTCTCTCCCGGTTTTGGGGGTTGATGTTGCATTGTGTACGGATGGCCATCACCAAAAATCCGTGTCCACGGTGGACGAGAATTATCGATCCAGGATCGATAGTTTCTCTGGTGGTGATGGGTTTCATACCGACACTAAATATCACGTTGTTGGGGGTCTGACTTCATCCACCCCCTTAGACACGATATGCGATACTCTTAGGCGAACAGACCGGACTGTACGGATATTGTCACTGTCAGGCTCAGTAGGGGTTCAGGATGAGTTTGCTCGTCGGCCTCCCTTTTGCTCAATACCTGGGTAGCCGTTACGTACAGCTAGTGCCGCTGACGTGCTTGTGGTTAAACCCACTGCCAGCGTATTGACGAGTCTTTAGAGTCCCACACAGAGGGTTTTCACGGTTCAGGCGATATGGTGTACATGAGGTATGTTGATACATACAGGTGTCCGATTAAATATGTGCACATGCTGCGCAGACTTTAATCGGACGGTTGATAATACTAGCGGCTTAGGATTAAGCCAGTTTATTAAATCAGGTTTTGATTTAATAATTTATATATGTATTTATATATATATGTATTCTAGTATTATTGTTCACTATTCGTTTTCTCTCTTGGCTATTCGTATTTTTGTACGAATACGCGTATATGTATTTTGATACATGTACCGGGAAGTATTCCGTATTTTCTACGGAATAGCTTCTAGATGATGCCACCTCATTTATATGATTTTCATTTATGGAAATTCATTTGATTTTTTTATAAATGAGGTGGAAGAGGAGGTATGGTCATGGATATGTTGAGTGGCATGGGTCAAAGCTTGGTGGCATTTGTTTAATGGTTAATTGAAAAAGAAAATGTTTTTTTTTTTGTGTGAAGGAGAGAGAAGGGGGGCATATGGGGAGTGGGGCTCATTTCATTTGCTAGTTTTACACACTTGATTAAACTCTCCTCTCTCATTCACTCAAAAGAAAAGTTAACAAACACTTAACCATTTTGTTCATGCCAAAAGCCATCACCTCCTTCATCATCTTCTTTGGTTGCTCCATGGAGCTCATGGTAGAGAGAAAATTGTAGTGACATATTCATACACCCCCACTCTCCATCGCTAGCGACGTTGGAGCATCGGTTACCTCGTTCGACGAGGTTGGAGCTTGCGCCGTTTCCCTCGGGTGGATCATCGGAGATGGAGGAAGACCGGCAACCAAATATCGTCAAAGGATCACTAGGAGCTTGGAATTAAGACCGAAGGACATGGATCAACTCGGTATAACCTTTCTAACTCTTAGTTAGTTTGCTAGAATAGGGTTTAAGGTCGATCCGGGATTCGGGTAGCGGTAGCACCGGTTTAATAAATTTTTGTTCCGCATTTTGGCCGCGTTTCGACGGCCGGGGCACTGCCGGGACCCTTCAAACCCAAGCCATTGGGTGAAGGTAAATTGACGTTGCCTTTGAGTAGAGATGAAGTGAGCTTGGAAATTTGCAATGAATCAATTTTCCTCACCCATAAAGGGCTCGGCCAAATTGGCATGAAGAAGTGCTCGGCCACTATTGGCGGCTCACTGTGAATAAGAAAAGCGGGGTGACCATATCCAAAACAAGTGGTGACCGCATCACAAATATCAACACAAATATCCAAAGCTTTAACCAAAAGCTTTTATTGAACTTGTGTCTCACAAAATGACTCATCAATACTAGAACATTGTGGATGCTGATGGAGCCCCCTGTACCACAGAAAGCCCTCTCACAAACAAAAAGCCACATTTGCAAAGAACCCCCTCACAGCAAATTTTGGCCAAAGAAGAATAGCACACATAAAAATAATATTAAGAAGAATAGCACACATTAAAATAATATTATAATTAGGGTAAAATTCTTTGTGAACCAAAACTTCCCATTGACCCCCAAAGCTCGTGCACTAGCTTTATTTTAGCTAAACTAGGTGCCGGCAAGTTTATACGGAAGTTTGATCAAAATCTGTTAAAACGGAAAATACCGACTATTTTACCCTAAAACGGAAAAATTCGTATAACGATTTCAGAAACGTTACAACTTGAAGGTTGAACGAACTTCCTTTGATGACCTTTGTGCCGAAGATGATCCACCCGAAGTCCGCTAATCCAAGCTAGCTCTTCACTAAACTCTTTAGTGAATTAACACACTATACCAAAGCGCTAATCTAGTGTAGGATGTTGAAGTAGGGATGCTGTTTGCTCATTAGGGCTCTCACAAGCTCAAGGGTTCACAACTCATGTGAGGGATTAAGCTTGGAGGAGGAGGTGAGGAAAAGGGAGAGAGCTAGAGAGAAAACTCATCACATGAGCTTAACTCAAGAAAATAGCTAAGTATGGAATGAATTCTAGAATGTCTCATCAAATCTCACTCGTTATTGAAGCATACAATTTTTAACACTTAAAAATTGTAGCCATACTTCAATAGTGCAAACAAATGAATATAAAATAGAATAAGCTATGCTATGCCCATCCCTTCAAAGTCTCCCCATTTTCATCTCTTTTTCTATTTTCTAAAAATAGAAAAAACCATGCCATGCTTCATATATATATATATATTTATATATATAAAGATAAGCATATAATTAGTGAGCAATAATATTAGTTAATATACATGTCACGACCCGAGAATTTCGACTCGTGACCGGCACTTAACCACGCAACGTCTACAGGCGTAACGCGGCTAAGTAAGCCGAACCCAGAAATCAAAACCAATAAATAAAGAGTGATTAAAACATTTTTGTAAAAACAGTAATACATGTCTGAAAAGCTTCCATTTATTTAGTAGAAATCCTTTTAAGTTCAAGAGTTATAACTTTTATAATTTTGGCAACATTTCCTTTTTAAACATCTGTCCCGTAAGTCGGGTAAAAGCAAGGTGTAGCAGAAATAACAAGTGAAATAAGTAAAGCATCCCATATGATATACGACGCCGTAGCGAAGAATACACAGTAAAGCAAGGACAAATATCACAAAGATAAGACTGCATAAAATAAAGTCGGCTCACATGCGAGCTCGACACCAGAATATAAAATCATACATATCGTCCTCACAACTGTCTCTAAGTCAATACAGAAAGGTAGATGGAGAGTACTAGATACATCAATATACAACTGAAAGATAACAGATACCGTACAAAACCCACCTATCAGCAAAAGGCTATCTCGCCTCAAAAGGGTATCTGTGCCAAAAGATGCGGTAAACAGCCAGCCGTGACTACTCCCAAGGGCAACCTGCAAATACTATGGCACAACGGGGGTGAGTTGCCAACTCGTGAATAGAGATAACATATAAAGGTGATCGCGAGCATGCACATATAGCGTGGCTCTACTAATGCCATCAGATGATATCAATGCATGATAAGCAGTATGTGCAATAACCATGCAGATGCTCTATCAGGTAAAATAACTACAGGATGAGATATATGGTAATCAGTACTGAGCATGGGATAAACAACATCTACATGGATATGTCAACATGGAAAGCAATAATCGGTGCTTCAGACTGCACCCAAATCCCAAATACACTCAGGCGCCGGCACACCCATCGGCCCTCAAATCCTGTACATCTCTGAGAAACCACGAGTGCCCAACATCGGCACCCAAAATATCATAAAATACTCGTGTCCAGCATCGACACGCAAATCCTCGAATATCGGGCTCCGTCAGTCCGGATCGGCCCACGGGGTCCATCTGCGGTATCGGCCCTCGGCCCCGGCAGTACGGATCATCCCGCATCCATCTCTCGACTCTGGTCAGTATCCTCCGGACAACTGCCAGGTCCAACCAATCACCGGTAGGTACTCGCCCGCCTCCAGGCTCAATCGGAAAATCCCATCGATCATCTCGCCGAGGGGAACCATACCGGGCCCACCACGAACCCGCAAACGGAACATCCACTCCTCGAATCGGGTTTCAAGCACACGTCTCAGCACCGAGAAAACTCGTGGTGGACACACCAAAATATCATATCACGAGGTACCGGGTTTTTCAAAATAGTGCATCTTTTCTTAAATACTTCCACGGTCCTCAAAACCAGAAATCGCATGAAATCCAACACCAATAAGTAAATCCAATGCGAGGTACAATGTAAATCAATCCATGGTATGAGCATGAGGGGAAAACCGCTTTTAAAAATAGTTTCCGTTTTTAAAGATGTCATGCGGCTCCCAATTTCCAGGAAATCACCACCAATCATATGTAAGATAAACTACATCAATATAATCAGGGCAGTTCTACAGTGAGTGTGGCATGGCAATTACTAACGGTGTGTGTGTAGCATGCAAATAGTGCCCGTGCAACATAGACCGTTAGTAATAGTGCGGTGTTCTATCAGTTCTAAGCATATATATATAAACACAGCAGGGAATGCAATATGCGATGACAGTCTATGGGGTACATGCAACATATAATAATAAAGTCCTATCAGCCCTGACGCATAACGCCATGCGGACGATATCCCCATAGATGTGAAATCTACTCACCGAGTCTCGCGCTAAGTGTATCCAACAACTTGCTTGCCCTTCTTCGCAGCATCCGTCTCACTGGCCTGCGAACCTAGAATCACATAACATATATCATACATAAGCTCAATTTCACAGAAACGCGACATTACGGTCCAACTAGAAACCCGTGTCGCAAACCAATCGCGCGTGTGCGCGATACGCTAAAACGTGTGATCACGCGCCAGAAACTACCCCGACGCGTTGCGATACGCAAAAACCCCAAACCTACTCACGTATCACGCGTGTCGCGAAGGTTTAGAAAAACGGCAAAACAGGTATTTGGTCCCAGATTTCTACACAGAGCTAAACTTATAAAACTATATATATAACAATACCCTACATACTAGCAGACACCTACAGGACCAAACAACACCCAAAATCCTACCCATCTGGCCGCAATTTGCGGCTAGAAAGAGAAAATCGGCGGCCAAAGGGAAGAGTCAGGGGGTCGGGTTAAAACTAGGGTATCAGCACATCACCACTACACTACAGTCTTCTCAATTTCACTCAGTACTCAACGGGTCAAAAGCAGTTCCAGAAAACCTCAAATTTGCTTAAATACGACAATTTGCATCAAATAGGGAAACTGGTGGTATTTTAGTGTAATAGGGGTTAAGCTAAGCTAATAGGGTCTCAACAAACCTCAATTATCCTACTGAAACCAATTTACACCTCATTAGCACAAGGTTCCCACTAAACACTCCATATCACACTAAAACGCACTAAAAACCATTAACCGATGCAAATCTACGCCAACCAAGCAAACTAGGGAAGCAAGTTAGGAAATATACCTCACACTTAACCCTAGGGAGCTGCAGGAAGATGAAGAAGTGAAGGGAAGGGGCTGCACTAGGTGCTGGTGCTGCTGCTGCTCACTGTGCTGCTGCTACTGCCTCTGCATGCTGCTACTTCTGGCCTCAGATGTTGCTGTTGCTGTGCTTGCTGCTGTTGCTGCTATTATGCTTGCTGTTGCTGCTGGTTCTGCTGGGGTTTGAGAGGTAAGTGTGTGTGTGTATGTGAGAGTTGAGAGGAACAAAGAAATGAGAGAAAAACAACACTCAAGTGTCAACCCTTCTCTCTCTCTCTCTTCATTTAATGCAAGCATGGCTTGAGCCATGATGCACCCTCCCTCTCTCTCACAAGTCAACACCTAAAACAATTCAAATTAAAGTAGCTTTTAATTAGCTAATTAGCCCACTTAAAATCCAAAAGGCTTAATTCTAGGATTAACCCACCATGGTTAATAATTATGGTAATAACTCATTTTAAAAACCCTAGTTTACATGCACATGTGTGTGCAAGCCTAGAAAAAATTTTGGAAAAATATTTATTAAATTAGGAAAAATATTTAAAACACAATTTGGTAAACTTTTTGTTAAAAACCATTATTTAAATATAACTATTCACTAACCATTATCCTAAGGTGTTACAATCTCTCCCCCTTAAAGAAATTCGTCCCCGAATTTCAAAAATCTAACTACACGCACCTTCAAAAAGATGGGGATACGTCTTCATTATCTCGCTTTCGGTCTCCTAAGTGACCTCCTCACGGTTCTGGCCACGCCAAAGTACCTTGACTGATGGAATGTCCTTCGATCTCAACCTCTTCACTTGTCGATCCAAAATCATCACCGGCTGCTCTGCATAGGAAAGGTCACGCTCAAGCTGGATCGTCGGATGCTGAATCGCATGCGAAGGATCATGAAGATATCTGTGGAGCATCGAGACATGAAATACGGGGTACACGTCTGGAAAGCTGGGCGGAAGGGCTAAACGGTAGGCTACTGCACCAACACGCTCGAGGATCTCGAAGGGGCCCACATACCTGGGACTGAGCTTCCCCTTCTTCCCAAACCTCATCACACCTTTCATTGGGGAGACCCTCAAGAAAACATGATCACCAACAGAAAACTCAAGCCTGCGTCGCCGACGGTCCGCATAAGATCTCTGCCTACTCTGGGCTGCTCTCATCCTATCGCGAATCAACTGGATCTTCGATGTCGTCTCCTCAACGATCTGTGGCCCCAAGATACTGCTCTCACTGAGCTCTGTCCAACAAGTGGGCGACCTGCATCTTCTTCCATAAAGAACCTCAAATGGTGCCATCTGTATGGTCTCCTGGGAGCTGTTATTGTAGGAGAACTCTACTAAGGGCAAATGGTGATCCCAGCTACCTCCGAAATCCAATACACAAGCTCTGAGCATGTCCTCGAGAGTCTGAATGGTCCGCTCTGACTGTCCGTCGGTCTGCGGATGAAAAGCCGTACTGAAACTCAAGCGAGTGCCCAAAGCCTCCTGAAGCCTCTGCCATAGTCTACTGGTAAATTGGGTGCCTCTGTCAGACACAATACATGTCGGGACTCCGTGTAGTCGCACTATCTCGTCGATGTAGATCTGGGCATACTGAGTAAATCCGAAAGTCGTCTTCACCGGTAGGAAGTGAGCCGCTTTCGTTAAACGATCCACGATCACCCAGATGGAGTCATACCCTCGACTAGTCCTGGGTAGACCCACAACGAAATCCATCGAAATCTGCTCCCATTTCCACTCCGGAATGGGTAACGGCTGTAGCTCTCCCGCGGGCCTCTGGTGTTCAGCCTTGACTTGCTGACAAGTCAGGCATCTCGACACAAAATCTGCGATGTTCCTCTTCATTCCGTCCCACCAGTAAACACCTCTCATATCATGTTACATCTTGGTGGAACCAGGATGGACGCTATATACCGATCGATGTGCCTCCTCAAGAATCTCGCGCCTCAGTCCCTCAGCATCAGGTACGCACAGTCTGACTCCAAATCGTAGTAACCCCTGATCATCGATCACGAACTCGGAAAATCTGTCCTGTCCAATCTGTGCCATGATCTCTGAACATCGGTCATCACTGAGCTGTGCCTCATGTATACGATCGATCAACTGTGGGCGTGCACGGACATGCGCTATCTGTCCTCCAATCGGCGTGAACTCGAACTGTATCCGGCTGTCGCATAATATCTGCCAGTCCGCGGATGACTGCTCCTGCACTGCGCTCAAACAAGATAAACTACCCCCGGGCCTCCTACTCAAGGCATCCGCCACTATATTTGCCTTGCCCGAGTGATATAAGATCTCGCAGTCATAATCCTTCACTAACTCCATCCATCGGCGCTGTCGAAGGTTCAGATCCCGCTGCTGGAATATGTATTTCAGACTCTTGTGATCCGTAAATATCTGGCATGACTCGCCGTATAGGTAATGTCGCCAGATCTTAAGTGCGAAGACCACTGCCGCCATCTCCAAATCGTGAGTGGGGTAGTTCTGCTCATGTTTCTTCAATTGTCGCGAGGCATACGCGATCACCCTGTCATGCTGCATCAGAACGCACCCTAACCCCACTCGAGAAGCATCACAAAAGACCATAAATCCGCCCGATCCGGAAGGTAAAGATAACACCGGTGTCGTCGTCAGCCGTGTCCGTAACTGCTGGAAACTGTGCTCGCACTCCTCCGTCCAATCGAAAGGAACTCTCTTCCGGGTCAACCCGGTCAACGGTGTAGCAATACGGGAGAAGTCCTGCACAAAACGCCTGTAGTAACCGGCCAACCCCAAAAAGCTGCGAATCTCCGTCACCGATATGGGTCTGGGCCAACGCTGAACGGCCTCTATCTTCCTCGGATCTACACATATACCGTCTCGTGAAATCACATGTCCCAAGAAGTCTACGCTGTCTAGCCAAAAAGCACACTTGGAGAATTTCGCATAAAGCTGGTGCTCCCTCAAAGTCTGCAATGTAATCCGCAGGTGCTGCTCGTGCTCCTCACTACTCCGGGAATACACTAAGATATCGTCAATGAAGACTATGATGAACAGATCCAAATATGGCCGGAAAATACGGTTCATCAAGTCCATGAAGGCTGCTGGCGCATTGGTGAGTCCGAACGACATTACCAAAAACTCGTAATGGCCGTAGCGCGTACGGAAAGCTGTCCTGGGAATGTCCTCCTGTCGAACCCGCAGCTGATGATAGCCCGATCGTAAATCGATCCTCGAAAAGTACCCTGCCCCCTGAAGCTGGTCGAACAAATCGTCGATACGCGGCAAAGGATACCTGTTCCGCACTGTCACCCTGTTTAGCTGGCGGTAGTCGATACACAGACGCAAACTGCCGTCCTTCTTCTTGACGAATAGGACTGGAGCACCCCAAGGAGAAACACTGGGTCGAATAAGTCCTTTATCTAGCAAATCTTGCAACTGACCCTTCAATTCCCTAAGTTCCGCTGGGGCCATCCAATAAGGCGGTATGGAAATAGGCCCCGAGCCAGGAACCAAATCAATACAGAAAGAAATGTCGCGCTCGGGCGGCAACCCTGGAAGCTCGGCAGGGAACACGTCGGGAAACTCGCTAACAACCGGAACCTGATCCAATGGAACCTCTGTAGCGCGAGCATCGCAAACATAGGCGAGAAATCCCTGATATCCCTTCCTCAAAAGCTGTCCAGCGTGAAAAGAAGAAATCACACTGTGAGGGGCGGCACCACGGTCCCCCAACACAACAAAAACCGACTCGCCGGGAAAGTAGAATCTAACTGTCTTCTCGCGGCAGTCCACAAAAGCATAGCACGTGGCTAACCAATCCATGCCTAAAAGAACGTCGAAGTCCAACATTTCCAGAAGGATCAAGTCGACAGGCAACTCTCTCTCGCCAATACAGACGATACAGGATCGGAACACGTGCCTAGCAACAAACGACTCTCCCACAGGAGTGGTCACCACAAGCGGCTGATCAAGCAAGCCGGACTCTCTACCCAAACTCGGCACAAAGTGTGTGGATACGTACGAGTGTGTGGATCCGGGATCAAACAACACGTGTGCATCAACTGAACATACAGGAAGGATACCTGAAACCACCGCATTGGACGCCTGCGCGTCCTGATGTGTCAAAGCAAAAACCCGTGCCTGTCCACCACCTACGACTGACTGTCCTCTGCCTCGGTCATCTCGTCCTCTCTGAGCAACTCCTCCACGCCCACGACCTCTCTGTGCGTGAGTGTGGCGCGGAGCAACGGTAGGTACAACGGGCAACGCCCTCTGGGGTGGTGAAGGTGGTAAAGTAACATGCGGTGCTGCCGCCTCCCTCCGGAGTGTCTCTGGACAATCTCGAACGAGGTGAAGTAGGCTGCCACATCTGAAGCAACCCCGCGGCGACTGCTGACTTTCCTGGGGATACGAACTAAACATCCGGCCTCGTCCCGAATCTCTGCTACTCCTCATACCAGAACGATACCTGTCGCGGCGTCTGAATGACTGCCTCCGTGCGGAAATACTGGTACGAACTCTCTTCGGCTCTGGAACTACCGAAGTCTCAGCAAGGTGCTCCTCCACTACTAGGGCTGCGTCTACAGCTGCTGCGTAGGTCTCGTAGTGCTGCGTGCTGATCGCGAGGAACAGTGGTGTAAGCAAGCCTCGAACAAATCTCCTGACTCGCAACTCCTTGGTAGCCACTAAATATGGGGCGTAGACTGCTAGCTCTGTAAACAGCACGTCATACTCTGCCACTGTCATCCCTGGCGTCTGGCGCAAGGACTCAAATCTGCGTGCTCGGGCATCCCTAACACTCTGGGGAAGGAAACGGGCTAGAAATATGGTCACGAACTCCGTCCAGGTCATAGGAGGAAGACCTGCTGCTCTGCCCTTCTCAACTGAATCACACCACTTCTGCGCAAGACCTTCCAGGCGAAAGCTCGCAAACTCGACCCATCTCGCATCTGCGCATCTGAGGGAACGGCATATCCTGGCCATCCTGTCGATGAAAGACTGTGGGTCCTCGGCTGTATCGGTGCCTGTGAATACCAGAGGCTTCAGCCTCATGAATTCTGATAGCGATACTGTAATCACCTCCGTGGCTGCAGAGACAACTGGCTGTGCGGTAGGTACCATCGCAGTCGCTGGAACAGGAGGAGCTATCTCTGGTCGCTGGGCTCGAAGCGTCTCAACTAGCGATCCTATCATCTGGCGCATCTCCTGCATGCTAGATCCCACCGTCCGGCGCATCTCCTGCATACCAGCCCCTAGCGTGGCGATCTGATCTGTCACGGCAGGAACAGCCTGGTCGGGTACAACGGGTGCACTGCCCGGATCAGTCCTCGTCTCGGACGAGTCAACACGAATCTCGGCCCTCGCGGCCGCTCTCTGTGCCCTCGTAGTCTTAGGCGGCATAATGGCTGAAAGAAAATTTTGGATTCGATAAGAACACGGAAATCGAATCGCAAGAACTTATGTAATCAAGGAGGAATTTAAATCAACAAGTCCTAAGGTCGCGTAGGCGGAGTACCGTGTCGTGAGTATGCCGCGGAACATACACACACTACGCTACCCTGCTGCAGCTACCTACTCCATCATACCAGGGTCATCCTACACTCCGAAGGTAAAACCTACGCTCTGATACCAACTTTGTCACGACCCGAGAATTTCGACTCGTGACCGGCACTTAACCACGCAACGTCTACAGGCGTAACGCGGCTAAGTAAGCCGAACCCAGAAATCAAAACCAATAAATAAAGAGTGATTAAAACATTTTTGTAAAAACAGTAATACATGTCTGAAAAGCTTCCATTTATTTAGTAGAAATCCTTGTAAGTTCAAGAGTTATAACTTTTATAATTTTGGCAACATTTCCTTTTTAAACATCTGTCCCGTAAGTCGGGTAAAAGCAAGGTGTAGCAGAAATAACAAGTGAAATAAGTAAAGCATCCCATATGATATACGACGCCGTAGCGAAGAATACACAGTAAAGCAAGGACAAATATCACAAAGATAAGACTGCATAAAATAAAGTCGGCTCACATGCGAGCTCGACACCAGAATATAAAATCATACATATCGTCCTCACAACTGTCTCTAAGTCAATACAGAAAGGTAGATGGAGAGTACTAGATACATCAATATACAACTGAAAGATAACAGATACCGTACAAAACCCACCTATCAGCAAAAGGCTATCTCGCCTCAAAAGGGTATCTGTGCCAAAAGATGCGGTAAACAGCCAGCCGTGACTACTCCCAAGGGCAACCTGCAAATACTATGGCACAACGGGGGTGAGTTGCCAACTCGTGAATAGAGATAACATATAAAGGTGATCGCGAGCATGCACATATAGCGTGGCTCTACTAATGCCATCAGATGATATCAATGCATGATAAGCAGTATGTGCAATAACCATGCAGATGCTCTATCAGGTAAAATAACTACAGGATGAGATATATGGTAATCAGTACTGAGCATGGGATAAACAACATCTACATGGATATGTCAACATGGAAAGCAATAATCGGTGCCTCAGACTGCACCCAAATCCCAAATACACTCAGGCGCCGGCACACCCATCGGCCCTCAAATCCTGTACATCTCTGAGAAACCACGAGTGCCCAACATCGGCACCCAAAATATCATAAAATACTCGTGTCCAGCATCGACACGCAAATCCTCGAATATCGGGCTCCGTCAGTCCAGATCGGCCCACGGGGTCCATCTGCGGTATCGGCCCTCGGCCCCGGCAGTACGGATCATCCCGCATCCATCTCTCGACTCTGGTCAGTATCCTCCGGACAACTGCCAGGTCCAACCAATCACCGGTAGGTACTCGCCCGCCTCCAGGCTCAATCGGCAAATCCCATCGATCATCTCGCCGAGGGGAACCATACCGGGCCCACCACGAACCCGCAAACGGAACATCCACTCCTCGAATCGGGTTTCAAGCACACGTCTCAGCACCGAGAAAACGCGTGGTGGACACACCAAAATATCATATCACGAGGTACCGGGTTTTTCAAAATAGTGCATCTTTTCTTAAATACTTCCACGGTCCTCAAAACCAGAAATCGCATGAAATCCAACACCAATAAGTAAATCCAATGCGAGGTACAATGTAAATCAATCCATGGTATGAGCATGAGAGGAAAACCGCTTTTAAAAATAGTTTCCGTTTTTAAAGATGTCATGCGGCTCCCAATTTCCAGGAAATCACCACCAATCATATGTAAGATAAACTACATCAATATAATCAGGGCAGTTCTACAGTGAGTGTGGCATGGCAATTACTAACGGTGTGTGTGTAGCATGCAAATATTGCCCGTGCAACATAGACCGTTAGTAATAGTGCGGTGTTCTATCAGTTCTAAGCATATATATATAAACACAGCAGGGAATGCAATATGCGATGACAGTCTATGGGGTACATGCAACATATAATAATAAAGTCCTATCAGCCCTGACGCATAACGCCATGCGGGCGATATCCCCATAGATGTGAAATCTACTCACCGAGTCTCGCGCTAAGTGTATCCAACAACTTGCTTGCCCTTCTTCGCAGCGTCCGTCTCACTGGCCTGCGAACCTAGAATCACATAACATATATCACACATAAGCTCAATTTCACAGAAACGCGACATTACGGTCCAACTAGAAACCCGTGTCGCAAACCAATCGCGCGTGTGCGCGATACGCTAAAACGTGTGATCACGCGCCAGAAACTACCCCGACGCGTTGCGATACGCAAAACCCCAAACCTACTCACGTATCACGCGTGTCGCGAAGGTTTAGAAAAACGGCAAAACAGGTATTTGGTCCCAGATTTCTACACAGAGCTAAACTTATAAAACTATATATATAACAACACCCTACACACTAGCAGACACCTACAGGACCAAACAACACCCAAAATCCTACCCATCTGGCCGCAATTTGCGGCCAGAAAGAGAAAATCGGCGGCCAAAGGGAAGAGTCAGGGGGTCGGGTTAAAACTAGGGTATCAGCACATCACCACTACACTACAGTCTTCTCAATTTCACTCAGTACTCAACGGGTCAAAAGCAGTTCCAGAAAACCTCAAATTTGCTTAAATACGACAATTTGCATCAAATAGGGAAACTGGTGGTATTTTAGTGTAATAGGGGTTAAGCTAAGCTAATAGGGTCTCAACAAACCTCAATTATCCTACTGAAACCAATTTACACCTCATTAGCACAAGGTTCCCACTAAACACTCCATATCACACTAAAACGCACTAAAAACCATTAACCGATGCAAATCTACGCCAACCAAGCAAACTAGGGAAGCAAGTTAGGAAATATACCTCACACTTAACCCTAGGGAGCTGCAGGAAGATGAAGAAGTGAAGGGAAGGGGTTGCACTAGGTGCTGGTGCTGCTGCTGCTCACTGTGCTGCTGCTACTGCCTCTGCATGCTGCTACTTCTGGCCTCAGATGTTGCTGTTGCTGTGCTTGCTGCTGTTGCTGCTACTATGCTTGCTGTTGCTGCTGGTTCTGCTGGGGTTTGAGAGGTAAGTGTGTGTGTGTATGTGAGAGTTGAGAGGAACAAAGAAATGAGAGAAAAACAACACTCAAGTGTCAACCCTCCTCTCTCTCTCTCTTCATTTAATGCAAGCATGGCTTGAGCCATGATGCACCCTCCCTCTCTCTCACAAGTCAACACCTAAAACAATTCAAATTAAAGTAGCTTTTAATTAGCTAATTAGCCCACTTAAAACCCAAAAGGCTTAATTCTAGGATTAACCCACCATGGTTAATAATTATGGTAATAACTCATTTTAAAAACCCTAGTTTACATGCACATGTGTGTGCAAGCCTAGAAAAAATTTTGGAAAAATATTTATTAAATTAGGAAAAATATTTAAAACACAATTTGGTAAACTTTTTGTTAAAAACCATTATTTAAATATAACTATTCACTAACCATTATCCTAAGGTGTTACAATCTCTCCCCCTTAAAGAAATTCGTCCCCGAATTTCAAAAATCAAACTACACGTACCTTCAAAAAGATGGGGATACGTCTTCATCATCTCGCTTTCGGTCTCCCAAGTGACCTCCTCACGGTTCTGGCCACGCCAAAGTACCTTGACTGATGGAATGTCCTTCGATCTCAACCTCTTCACTTGTCGATCCAAAATCATCACCGGCTGCTCTGCATAGGAAAGGTCACGCTCAAGCTGGATCGTCGGATGCTGAATCGCATGCGAAGGATCATGAAGATATCTGCGGAGCATCGAGACATGAAATACGGGGTACACGTCTGGAAAGCTGGGCGGAAGGGCTAAACGGTAGGCTACTGCACCAACACGCTCGAGGATCTCGAAGGGGCCCACATACCTGGGACTGAGCTTCCCCTTCTTCCCAAACCTCATCACACCTTTCATTGGGGAGACCCTCAAGAAAACATGATCACCAACAGAAAACTCAAGCCTGCGTCGCCGACGGTCCGCATAAGATCTCTGCCTACTCTGGGCTGCTCTCATCCTATCGCGAATCAACTGGATCTTCGCTGTCGTCTCCTCAACGATCTGTGGCCCCAAGATACTGCTCTCACTGAGCTCTGTCCAACAAGTGGGCGACCTGCATCTCCTTCCATAAAGAGCCTCAAATGGTGCCATCTGTATGGTCTCCTGGGAGCTGTTATTGTAGGAGAACTCTACTAAGGGCAAATGGTGATCCCAGCTACCTCCGAAATCCAATACACAAGCTCTGAGCATGTCCTCGAGAGTCTGAATGGTCCGCTCTGACTGTCCGTCGGTCTGCGGATGAAAAGCCGTACTGAAACTCAAGCGAGTGCCCAAAGCCTCCTGAAGCCTCTGCCATAGTCTACTGGTAAATTGGGTGCCTCTGTCAGACACAATACATGTCGGGACTCCGTGTAGTCGCACTATCTCGTCGATGTAGATCTGGGCATACTGAGTAAATCCGAAAGTCGTCTTCACCGGTAGGAAGTGAGCCGCTTTCGTTAAACGATCCACGATCACCCAGATGGAGTCATACCCTCGACTAGTCCTGGGTAGACCCACAACGAAATCCATCGAAATCTGCTCCCATTTCCACTCCGGAATGGGTAACGGCTGTAGCTCTCCCGCGGGCCTCTGGTGTTCAGCCTTGACTTGCTGACAAGTCAGGCATCTCGACACAAAATCTGCGATGTCCCTCTTCATTCCGTCCCACCAGTAAACACCTCTCATATCATGTTACATCTTGGTGGAACCAGGATGGACGCTATATACCGATCGATGTGCCTCCTCAAGAATCTCGCGCCTCAGTCCCTCAGCATCAGGTACGCACAGTCTGACTCCAAATCGTAGTAACCCCTGATCATCGATCACGAACTCGGAAAATCTCTCCTGTCCAATCTGTGCCATGATCTCTGAACATCGGTCATCACTGAGCTGTGCCTCATGTATACGATCGATCAACTGTGGGCGTGCACGGACATGCGCTATCTGTCCTCCAATCGGCGTGAACTCGAACTGTATCCGGCTGTCGCATAATATCTGCCAGTCCGCGGATGACTGCTCCTGCACTGCGCTCAAACAAGATAAACTACCCCCGGGCCTCCTACTCAAGGCATCCGCCACTATATTTGCCTTGCCCGGGTGATATAAGATCTCGCAGTCATAATCCTTCACTAACTCCATCCATCGGCGCTGTCGAAGGTTCAGATCCCGCTGCTGGAATATGTATTTCAGACTCTTGTGATCCGTAAATATCTGGCATGACTCGCCGTATAGGTAATGTCGCCAGATCTTAAGTGCGAAGACCACTGCCGCCATCTCCAAATCGTGAGTGGGGTAGTTCTGCTCATGTTTCTTCAATTGTCGCGAGGCATACGCGATCACCCTGTCATGCTGCATCAGAACGCACCCTAACCCCACTCGAGAAGCATCACAAAAGACCACAAATCCTCCCGATCCGGAAGGTAAAGATACCACCGGTGCCGTCGTCAGCCGTGTCCGTAACTGCTGGAAACTGTGCTCGCACTCCTCCGTCCAATCGAAAGGAACTCTCTTCCGGGTCAACCCGGTCAACGGTGTAGCAATACGGGAGAAGTCCTGCACAAAACGCCTGTAGTAACCGGCCAACCCCAAAAAGCTGCGAATCTCCGTCACCGATGTGGGTCTGGGCCAACGCTGAACGGCCTCTATCTTCCTCGGATCTACACATATACCGTCTCGTGAAATCACATGTCCCAAGAAGTCCACGCTGTCTAGCCAAAAAGCACACTTGGAGAATTTCGCATAAAGCTGGTGCTCCCTCAAAGTCTGCAATGTAATCCGCAGGTGCTGCTCGTGTTCCTCACTACTCCGGGAATACACAAAGATATCGTCAATGAAGACTATGATGAACAGATCCAAATATGGCTGGAAAATACGGTTCATCAAGTCCATGAAGGCTGCTGGCGCATTGGTGAGTCCGAACGACATTACCAAAAACTCGTAATGGCCGTAGCGCGTACGGAAAGCTGTCCTGGGAATGTCCTCCTGTCGAACCCGCAGCTGATGATAGCCCGATCGTAAATCGATCCTCGAAAAGTACCCTGCCCCCTGAAGCTGGTCGAACAAATCGTCGATACGCGGCAAAGGATACCTGTTCCGCACTGTCACCCTGTTTAGCTGGCGGTAGTCGATACACAGACGCAAACTGCCGTCCTTCTTCTTGACGAACAGGACTGGAGCACCCCAAGGAGAAACACTGGGTCGAATAAGTCCTTTATCTAGCAAATCTTGCAACTGACCCTTCAATTCCCTAAGTTCCGCTGGGGCCATCCAATAAGGCGGTATGGAAATAGGCCCCGAGCCAGGAACCAAATCAATACAGAAAGAAATGCCGCGCTCGGGCGGCAACCCTGGAAGCTCGGCAGGGAACACGTCGGGAAACTCGCTAACAACCGGAACCTGATCCAATGGAACCTCTGTAGCGCGAGCATCGCAAACATAGGCGAGAAATCCCTGACATCCCTTCCTCAAAAGCTGTCCAGCGCGAAAAGAAGAAATCACACTGTGAGGGGCGGCACCACGGTCCCCCAACACAACAAAAACCGACTCGCCGGGAAAGCAGAATCTAACTGTCTTCTCGCGGCAGTCCACAAAAGCATAGCACGTGGCTAACCAATCCATGCCTAAAAGAACGTCGAAGTCCAACATCTCCAGAAGGATCAAGTCGACAGGCAACTCTTTCTCGCCAATACAGACGATACAAGATCGGAACACGTGCCTAGCAACAAACGACTCTCCCACAGGAGTGGTCACCACAAGCGGCTGATCAAGCAAGCCGGACTCTCTACCCAAACTCGGCACAAAGTGTGTGGATACGTACGAGTGTGTGGATCCGGGATCGAACAACACGTGTGCATCAACTGAACATACAGGAAGGATACCTGAAACCACCGCATTGGACGCCTGCGCGTCCTGATGTGTCAAAGCAAAAACCCGTGCCCGTCCACCACCTACGACCGACTGTCCTCTGCCTCGGTCATCTCGTCCTCTCTGAGCAACTCCTCCACGCCCACGACCTCTCTGTGCGTGAGTCTGGCGCGGAGCAACGGTAGGTACAACGGGCAACGCCCTCTGGGGTGGTGAAGGTGGTAAAGTAACATGCGGTGCTGCCGCCTCCCTTCGGAGTGTCTCTGGACAATCTCGAACGAGGTGAAGTAGGCTGCCACATCTGAAGCAACCCCGCGGCGACTGCTGACTTTCCTGGGGATACGAACTAAACATCCGGCCTCATCTCGAATCTCTGCTACTCCTCATACCAGAACGATACCTGTCGCGGCGTCTGAATGACTGCCTCCGTACGGAAATACTGGTACGAACTCTCTTCGGCTCTGGAACTACCGAAGTCTCAGCAAGGTGCTCCTCCACTACTAGGGCTGCGTCTACAGCTGCTGCGTAGGTCTCGTAGTGCTGCGTGCTGATCGCGAGGAACAGTGGTGTAAGCAAGCCTCGAACAAATCTCCTGACTCGCAACTCCTTGGTAGCCACTAAATATGGGGCGTAGACTGCTAGCTCTGTAAACAGCACGTCATACTCTGCCACTGTCATCCCTGGCGTCTGGCGCAAGGACTCAAATCTGCGTGCTCGGGCATCCCTAACACTCTGGGGAAGGAAACGGGCTAGAAATATGGTCACGAACTCCGTCCAGGTCATAGGAGGAAGACCTGCTGCTCTGCCCTTCTCAACTGAATCACACCACTTCTGCGCAAGACCTTCCAGGCGAAAGCTCGCAAACTCGACCCATCTCGCATCTGCGCATCTGAGGGAACGGCATATCCTGGCCATCCTGTCGATGAAAGACTGTGGGTCCTCGGCTGTATCGGTGCCTGTGAATACCAGAGGCTTCAGCCTCATGAATTCTGATAGCGATACTGTAATCACCTCCGTGGCTGCAGAGACAACTGGCTGTGCGGTAGGTACCATCGCGGTCGCTGGAACAGGTGGAGCTACCTCTGGTCGCTGGGCTCGAAGTGTCTCAACTAGCGATCCTATCATCTGGCGTATCTCCTGCATGCTAGATCCCACCGTCCAGCGCATCTCCTGCATACCAGCCCCTAGCGTGGCGATCTGATCTGTCACGGCAGGAACAGCCTGCTCGGGTACAACGGGTGCACTGCCCGGATCAGTCCTCGTCTCGGACGAGTCAACATGAATCTCGGCCCTCGCGGCCGCTCTCTGTGCCCTCGTAGTCTTAGGCGGCATAATGGCTGAAAGAAAAATTTGGATTCGATAAGAACACGGAAATCGAATCGCAAGAACATATGTAATCAAGGAGGAATTTAAATGAACAAGTCCTAAGGTCGCGTAGGCGGAGTACCGTGTCGTGAGTATGCCGCGGAACATACACACACTACGCTACCCTGCTGCAGCTACCTACTCCATCATACCAGGGTCATCCTACACTCCGAAGGTAAAACCTACGCTCTGATACTAACTTTGTCACGACCCGAGAATTTCGACTCGTGACCGGCACTTAACCACGCAACGTCTACAGGCGTAACGCGGCTAAGTAAGCCGAACCCAGAAATCAAAACCAATAAATAAAGAGTGATTAAAACATTTTTGTAAAAACAGTAATACATGTCTGAAAAGCTTCCATTTATTTAGTAGAAATCCTTTTAAGTTCAAGAGTTATAACTTTTATAATTTTGGCAACATTTCCTTTTTAAACATCTGTCCCGTAAGTCGGGTAAAAGCAAGGTGTAGCAGAAATAACAAGTGAAATAAGTAAAGCATCCCATATGATATACGACGCCGTAGCGAAGAATACACAGTAAAGCAAGGACAAATATCACAAAGATAAGACTGCATAAAATAAAGCCGGCTCACATGCGAGCTCGACACCAGAATATAAAATCATACATATCGTCCTCACAACTGTCTCTAAGTCAATACAGAAAGGTAGATGGAGAGTACTAGATACATCAATATACAACTGAAAGATAACAGATACCGTACAAAACCCACCTATCAGCAAAAGGCTATCTCGCCTCAAAAGGGTATCTGTGCCAAAAGATGCGGTAAACAGCCAGCCGTGACTACTCCCAAGGGCAACCTGCAAATACTGTGGCACAACGGGGGTGAGTTGCCAACTCGTGAATAGAGATAACAAATAAAGGTGATCGCGAGCATGCACATATAGCGTGGCTCTACTAATGCCATCAGATGATATCAATGCATGATAAGCAGTATGTGCAATAACCATGCAGATGCTCTATCAGGTAAAATAACTACAGGATGAGATATATGGTAATCAGTACTGAGCATGGGATAAACAACATCTACATGGATATGTCAACATGGAAAGCAATAATCGGTGCCTCAGACTGCACCCAAATCCCAAATACACTCAGGCGCCGGCACACCCATCGGCCCTCAAATCCTGTACATCTCTGAGAAACCACGAGTGCCCAACATCGGCACCCAAAATATCATAAAATACTCGTGTCCAGCATCGACACGCAAATCCTCGAATATCGGGCTCCGTCAGTCGGGATCGGCCCACGGGGTCCATCTGCGGTATCGGCCCTCGGCCCCGGCAGTACGGATCATCCCGCATCCATCTCTCGACTCAGGTCAGTATCCTCCGGACAACTGTCAGGTCCAACCAATCACCGGTAGGTACTCGTCCGCCTCCAGGCTCAATCGGCAAATCCCATCGATCATCTCGCCGAGGGGAACCATACCGGGCCCACCACGAACCCGCAAACGGAACATCCACTCCTCGAATCGGGTTTCAAGCACACGTCTCAGCACCGAGAAAACGCGTGGTGGACACACCAAAATATCATATCACGAGGTACCGGGTTTTTCAAATAGTGCATCTTTTCTTAAATACTTCCACGGTCCTCAAAACCAGAAATCGCATGAAATCCAACACCAATAAGTAAATCCAATGCGAGGTACAATGTAAATCAATCCATGGTATGAGCATGAGGGGAAAACCGCTTTTAAAAATAGTTTCCGTTTTTAAAGATGTCATGCGGCTCCCAATTTCCAGGAAATCACCACTAATCATATGTAAGATAAACTACATCAATATAATCAGGGCAGTTCTACAGTGAGTGTGGCATGGCAATTACTAACGGTGTGTATGTAGCATGCAAATAGTGCCCGTGCAACATAGACCGTTAGTAATAGTGCGATGTTCTATCAGTTCTAAGCATATATATATAAACACAGCAGGGAATGCAATATGCGATGACAGTCTATGGGGTACATGCAACATATAATAGTAAAGTCCTATCAGCCCTGACGCATAACGCCATGCGGGAGATATCCCCGTAGATGTGAAATCTACTCACCGAGTCTCGCGCTAAGTGTATCCAACAACTTGCTTGCCCTTCTTCGCAACGTCCGTCTCACTGGCCTGTGAACCTAGAATCACATAACATATATCACACATAAGCTCAATTTCACAGAAACGCGACATTACGGTCCAACTAGAAACCCGTGTCGCAAACCAATCGCGCGTGTGCGCGATACGCTAAAACGTGTGATCACGCGCCAGAAACTACCCCGACGCGTTGCGATACGCAAAAACCCCAAACCTACTCACGTATCACGCGTGTTGCGAAGGTTTAGAAAAACGGAAAAACAGGTATTTGGTCCCAGATTTCTACACGGAGCTAAACTTACAACACTATATATATAACAACACCCTACACACTAGCAGACACCTACAGGACCAAACAACACCCAAAATCCTACCCATCTGGCCGCAATTTGTGGCCAGAAAGAGAAATTCGGCGGCCAAAGGGAAGAGTCAGGGGGTCGGGTTAAAACTAGGGTATCAGCACATCACCACTACACTACAGTCTTCTCAATTTCACTCAGTACTCAACGGGTCAAAAGCAGTTCCAGAAAACCTCAAATTTGCTTAAATACGACAATTTGCATCAAATAGGGAAACTGGTGGTATTTTAGTGTAATAGGGGTTAAGCTAAGCTAATAGGGTCTCAACAAACCTCAATTATCCTACTGAAACCAATTTACACCTCATTAGCACAAGGTTCCCACTAAACACTCCATATCACACTAAAACGCACTAAAAACCATTAACCGATGCAAATCTACGCCAATCAAGCAAACTAGGGAAGCAAGTTAGGAAATATACCTCACACTTAACCCTAGGGAGCTGCAGGAAGATGAAGAAGTGAAGGGAAGGGGCTGCACTAGGTGCTGGTGCTGCTGCTGCTCACTGTGCTGTTGCTACTGCCTCTGCATGCTGCTGCTTCTGGCCTCAGATGTTGCTGTTGCTGTGCTTGCTGCTGTTGCTGCTACTATGCTTGCTGTTGCTGCTGGTTCTGCTGGGGTTTGAGAGGTAAGTGTGTGTGTGTGTATGTGAGAGTTGAGAGGAACAAAGAAATGAGAGAAAAACAACACTCAAGTGTCAACCCTCCTCTCTCTCTCTTCATTTAATGCAAGCATGGCTTGAGCCATGATGCACCCCCCCTCTCTCTCACAAGTCAACACCTAAAACAATTCAAATTAACGTAGCTTTTAATTAGCTAATTAGCCCACTTAAAACCCAAAAGGCTTAATTCTAGGATTAACCCACCATGGTTAATAATTATGGTAATAACTCATTTTAAAAACCCTAGTTTACATGCACATGGGTGTGCAAGCCTAGGAAAAATTTTGGAAAAATATTTATTAAATTAGGAAAAATATTTAAAACACAATTTGGTAAACTTTTTGTTAAAAACCATTATTTAAATATAACTATTCACTAACCATTATCCTAAGGTGTTACAATACAATTATATCAAATATAAATAAATATCATATTATTAAATTAACACTTGATTTAATAATCCGGTTATATCATACATAACCGACTAATATCATTTATCTGTATATTACACTATCAAATCAACACTTGATTTAATAATCGGGTTATATCACATATAACCTAACTGATAACAAATAACCGCCAGATTACAATACGGTATCTCATACTCGTATTTAATCAGGCCCCCACACATATCAACATATGTGCCCTACTTCATTTCGCTTAAACCAGAAAACTTCTATGTGGGACTCTAAAGACTCGTCAGTACGCCAGCAGTAGGTGATGACCATATCAGTTACCCACAAGCCGTCTGCGATACTAGCTGGACGCAACGGCTACCCAGGTATTGAACGAATAGAATATCAACAAGCAAGCTTGTCTAAACTCCCAAGAAGCCTATAGGTAACACTTACCATACAATCTGGTCTCTTCGTCTGATATGTCGCATATCGAGTCTGGGGTGGTATCGTCAGACCCCAATAACTTGATAAGTCATGATGATGTAAAGCCTATAACGGTATGAGAAACTACCGATAACACTTACCAGTAAACCTCATCAACAACCTTGACCAGGGACTTCCTGATATAGCCAATCGAGCATAGGGCAACATCAACTCCCTATACCCAGAGAGACAAAACCTCTCCTATCGCTCATTGCCTCCATATGACTCGGGACTGTACCCAAATTCCACCTGTTTGCATGACTCCTTTGAGCCGTGGTAGGGAGGAAATCAAAGCACAATGGGAACCACACAAGACTCTATGATGATTTTAGGTCTACAGATTAACCTGTACTAGTGTCACCAGAGAACTGCTATCTGACGATAGGTATAGTACCATCTAGGAGTTCTTGGCGAGTCCTATTCAGTGTACCCATTCTCTAATGAGCACCTGTGTACAATTTTTGATGTTAAACACCAATGGATATGGGATCAACCATCGCCCCATACAGGGTCAAGAAACGTATACACTAGTCTACTCTGGAATATCGATGCCCTGTCTCGATATTCCTTCGACTAGGAACAATTGAAGGATGTGCTTATGGACTACCCAGGTCCCAGTAGTATGATCCGCATCATAGTCCTGGCAGTCAAGCCTACATCTTAAGGGCTTTATCAACATGTATATGAGAGACAATATAATAAAACCTGTGAACATGTTAAGATACAGGCAACCAGATAGAATACTATCATGTCAAGCAAGAAAGTCCTCCATATATATGTCCAAGCATCTATTATATCATACAATAATGGCCCCTAGGGCATACATATCACTAACAAGATTTGTGGTTGGTGTTTGATGTAGACCGTGGGGTGTAGGGTAGTTTGAGTGTGAGTTCGATCAACGGAATCTCAGGAGTCCTACCGCCGGCTTATGTAGTGATTTTGGGAGTTGTGCTGATAGTGATTCTGATTCTTACTGATAGTGATTCGGGCCCGTGTTCCCTTGCCCCTGGGGCATACCCTTAGGTTGGGGATTCTACTGTGGTTGACGCTCACACTTGGACTGATGATAAGTTTTTTGACTTGGACATTGAGACTTAGAGTCTGATATCTTTAATGACATGGACATTGCATTGATTACTGATCTAATACAATTGCGTTATAGTTACATGTACTGGTTATTTCATGCTCGCGTCATTACTCTATGTTACTGCTTCATGTTTATCATCATTGCACATATTACATATTCATATATATTGCTATTGTGTCGCTCTGACGACCTGAGTATGCATGCTCAGAGTGAGAAGTGGACTTAGCTCGGATCAGGACCCGTCTTTACTCGAGGATACTGCGGACATCTAGATTAGCAACGTCAGCACTATCCTTCCCTTTGACTCTATCTGGTTAGTTTTACATTTGTTTTGATAGCATTAGTGGCTGCATTTTTCATTACTTGCACTGTGATTACTGATTACCACGTAATGCTAGAAGCTGAAGTGTGACTACGACAGGATATTTCCTTAACTGTAGGAGTATGGCTGGCCTTGTCACCCTTCGTATTCCATATTTTGGGAAGTGGGGAATGACATGGTTTTGGTTGGTATCAGAGCCAGGTTGGTTTAGAATGAGATTACAGTTTCCGACTAGGGCTTGACAATTTAAGTCACCCATTCGGTCAAGTTTGTAAACTTGTTCTCCTTGACTGGAATCTCTATAGTTTGTCAAGCTACATTTTTTACTACATCAGCTAGTGTTTTGGGTGACTTAGTAGAGTTATGTGATTGTAACTATGAACTGCAGCATAGTTACAAGGCAGTGCTCTGCTTGAGTGACTTGGAGTTCTACATTTGATTCCCGCTCGATTGAGTTTCACCTCACCACATATTCTTTTTTCATTGTCAATTCTATATCTTATTCCGATTCTCATATTTTAAACCGGCGTCCAAAATTTATTGTTTCAGGACCATGGCTTCCAACGACTCTTCTTCCACCTCCACTCCCCAGAGTCAGGCGACTGGTGGTGTGGTACGTAGTGGTAATAGTACGCGCCCCGCTCCGAAACAAAGAAAAAGGTGCGTGCCGCACTCACGAGGGACTGCCAGTGAGATACTGGAGGAAGGTGGGGATGACGTCAAGTCCGCATGGCCCTTATGGGCTGGGCCACACACGTGCTACAATGGCAATGACAATGGGAAGCAAGGCTGTAAGGCGGAGCGAATCCTGAAAGATTGCCTCAGTTCGGATTGTAGAGATTTTGGGTGTACTGCAAGGTTTAACGGAAGCCTAGGAGCGAACAAATGATCTCTTAGCTGAAGGACTAAGAAGGCAAATGGCCCAGGCACCAGCGGGAGTCCCCAATCATAGGGGAATCCGTGTTAAGCAAAGAGGAGGTGTACAGATGAAGCGCTCATTTGTTCCTCTGCAACAGAAGCAGCGGGGAACCCAACGTTGCGGTTATTGCAAGAAGCTACGGCACCTTCAAAGGGACTGTCGCTGGGCCGAAGGGCAGTGATTGATTTGTAGATCTGACGAACATCTTGTCAATGGTTTCCCTAGAAGGAAAGAGCTGCAAGGAGGAGATTCGTCAACACCCTCTACATCTGCTTGAGCGACTTTGTTGTTTTCGTATCTTTAATTTCGTGGATGGTACGGACCCAACACAGCATTCAAACTCGCTTTACGGGATTGCAGCGATCTAGATATCAACATAGAGTTGTCACCCGTCCTGCTTTCAATAAAGACCTTTTTATTTTATTTAGTAATCATTTCTTTTCGTCTGAACCTTGTATTTTTTTGGACCCCTTGGTTTAAATGAAAAAAATGTGGGTTGAGATTTGTATATCGTTTCCTTACCATTCACTTTCATATACTACTTACTGCATCATCACTCAAGATTATGATTTTATATTCTTTACCCACCTTATATTTTCCATGTGCTCCACATCCTTAGTTATTTTTATGTGTTCCACTATCTGATCATGACCTTCTCTTTTCAGGCCATGGCCAACCCTGAGGCAGCGCCGCCTCTCGATGAGGACACTCGGTCCAGCGTTTCCTTGGATTGCATGTGTAGGATTCCCTGGCACGACAGCAAGGTTTCGGCAGGTATCGTCCATGCCATTTTCAAAAAATTGTCATGCTAAACAACCCTAATCATAGAATCTTAAACTAGAGATTTAGACAACACCAAATGTAAACTACTTTACATCTAGAGAACACGAATACAACCTTTGTAGTTCGAGTCCTTCTCTTCTAAAGCTCCGGGTTGAAGTCCATGCGACTCTACAAGGCTCCTCTTCAAGTTGAACGACCCTCCTTTGTGATCTTTGCGCCAAAGACGATCCACCCGAAGTCCATCTAGATCAAGATAACTCTACACTAAACTCCTTTAGTGTATTAAACACACCACACTAAATTGCTAGTTTGTTGTGGGATGATGAAGTAAGGGATATGATAAGCTCACTAGGTTACTCACAAGCTCAATGATTCACATCTCATGTGAGGGTTTGAGCTTGGAGGTGAGATGAAGAAATTGTAGAGATCAAGAGGAAGAAGAAGCTCAAGGAAAATGGCTAAAGCATTAAGCATGAAACAAGTGTTGAAACAATAATATGAATCATCTCTCTCCTCACTCATTCAAGCATGGAATAAATTGCAATTCTAAATTGCAACCATGCTTGAATAGTGAGTCAAGACTAATAAAAAATTATATAAGCCCATGCCTCATCCATACCCAAAATATCTCCACAATTTACACCTCATTTTTCCATTTTCTAAAAGTAGAAAAATATGCTATGCTTCATATAATATATATATATATATATATCAAATATACGTTAATATATATATATATATATATATATATATATATATATAAAGCAATTAGTGAGCTAATGATATTAGTTAAGATATAATTATATCACATATAATATATATCACATTATTAAATCAACTCTTGATCTAATAATACGGTTATATCACATATAACCGACTAATATCATTTATCTAAATTTCACATTATCAAATCAACACTTGATTCGATACTCTGGCCATATCACATATGACCTAACCGATATCAGATAACTGCCAGATTAGAATACGGTATCACATACACGTATTTAATCAGGCCCACGCACATATCACATATGTGCCCTATTTCATTTCGCTCGAACCAGGAAACTTCTGTGTGGGACTCTAAAGACTCGTCAATACGCCGGCAGTAGGTGATCAGTCACCTACAAGCCGTCAGTGGTATTAGCTGGACGTAACGGCTACCCGGGTATTGAGCGATATGAAGATTAACAAGCAAGCTCGTCCATACTCTCCAAGAAGCTTATCAGTAACACTACCGTACAGTCCGGTCTCTTTGTCTGATATGTCGCATATCATGTCTAGGGGTGGAAATCGTCAGACTCCAGTAACGTGATAATTCATACCGATGTGAGGCTCACAACGGGTCGAGAAACTACCGATAACACTTATTAGTAGATCTCCATATCAACCCTGGTCAGGGACTTCCAGTTATGGCTAATCGAGCATAGCGCAACATCAACCCCCAATACTGGGAGAGACGAAACCCCTCCTATCGCTCATTGCCTCCATACGACTCGGGAATGTACCCAAAATCCACCTGTTTGCGCGTCTCCTTTGAGCGTGGTAGGGAGGAAATCAAAGCACAGTGGGAGCCGCACAAGACTCTATGACGATCTCAGGTCTACAGACTAACCTGTACCAGTGTCACCAGAGGACTGCTATCTGACGATAGGTATACTACCACATAGGAGTCCTCGGCAAGTCCTGTTCAGTGTACCCATTCTCCACTGAGCACCCGTATACCATCTTTGATATCAAACACCAATGGATGTGGGATCATCCATCGCCCATCATATGGGTCAAGAAACGTATACGCTAGTCTACTCTGGAATATCGATGCCCTGTTTCGATATTCCCTCGACTAGGAACAATTAAAGGATGTACTTGTGAACTACCCTGGCCCCACTAGTATGATCTCCATCATAGTCCTGGTAGTCAAGAACATATCCTAAGGGCTTTATCAACATGCGAGATCAAGACAGTATAAATATCAGTCTACATGTTAAGATAAAGGTAACCAGATAGCATACTATCATGTCGAGCAAGAAAGTCCTCTCTATATATATCCAAGCATCCACTATAATATACATCATATGTACAATAATGGCCTCTAGGGCATACATATAACTAACAATCTCACACTTGCACTAAGGCCATGTGTTGTAGTATCTCATACCCAACATCCCAAATAGTCTCTCAAATTGCGTCTGGGGGAGGGCCTTTGTGAGTGGATCCGCTACGTTGTCCTACGTGTCAACTCTCCTGATCTCGATCTCCCGGCGATCAACTATCTCCCGGATCAGGTGATACCGCCTCAGAATATGTCTGGATCTCTGATGGGACCTGGGTTCCTTGGCCAAAGCCACCGCTCTATTGTTATCACAATACACAGGTATTGGATGCTCAATGGATGGAACCACACCAAGCTTAGCAATGAACTTCTTCATCCAGACAGCTTCTTTGGCAGCATCGTTGGCAGCGATGTATTCAGCCTCCATCGTCGAGTCTGCAACGGTGTCTTGCTTGGAACTCTTCCAACATACCGCCCCTCCGTTGAGGGTAAAGACAAAACCCGAGAACGACTTACTGTCGTTCTTATCACTCTGGAAGCTCGTGTCGGTAAAGGACTCCACTTGGAGTTCACCGTTACCATACACCAAGAACATCTCCTTAGTCCTTCTCAAGTACTTGAGAATGTTCTTTACAGTTGTCCAGTGATTCTCTCCTAGATCTGCTCGATACCTACTCACCACACTTAGTGAGTACGCTACGTCGGGTCTGGTACATAACATCGCATACATGATAGAGCCTACTGCCGAAGCATAGGGTAACCCTTGCATGCGAGCTCTCTCCAAATCAGTCTTGGGAGACATCTCTTTGGAGAGAGCGAGTCTAGAGATCATGGGTATATTCCCATGCTTGGAATCTTCCATACTAAATATTTTTAGTACGGTGTCAATGTACCTAGATTGGGACAATCCCAGTATCCGTTTAGATCTATCTGTTAGCTATATGTATGCCCTAGAGGCCATTACTGTACATGCGATGTATATTGTAGTGGATGCTTGGACATATATAGGGAGGACTTTCTTGCTCAATATGATAGTATGCTATCTGGTTGCCCTTTATCTTAACATGTACACTTATTGTCTTTCTATTACATGTTGATAAAGCCCTTAGGATGAGTACTTGACTACCAGGACTATGATGCAGATCATACTAGTAGGGACAGGGTAGTCGCCAAGTACATCCTTCAAATGTTTCCAGTCGTGGGAGTATCGAGACAGGGCATCGATACTCCAGAGTAGACTAGCGTATACGCTTCTCGACCCATATGATGGGCGATGGATGATCCCACATCCATTGGTCTTTGACATCAGAGAAGGTATACGGGTGCTCAATGGAGACTGGGTACACTGAACGGACTAGCCGAGAACTCCTAGATGGTATTATACTTATCGTCGGATAGCAGTTTTCTGGTGACACTGGTACATGTTAGTCTGTAGACCCAAGATCGTTATAGAGTCTTGTGTGATTCCCACTGTGCTTTGATTTCCACCATACCACGGGCAAGAGATCGTGCAAAAAGGTGGATTTTGGGTACAGTCCCGAGTCACATGGAGGCAATGAGCGACAGGAGAGGTTTCGTCTCTCCCGATATTGGGAGTTGATGTTGCGCTATGCTCGATTGGCCATAACAGGAAATCCCTGGCCAGGGTTTCTGAGACTTACTGGTAAGTGTTACTAGTAGTTTCTTGAACCGTTTTAGACCTTGCATTGACATGACTTATCAGGCTATTGGGGTCTGACGTTATACCACCCCCAAGCTGTGATATGAGACATATCAGACGAAGAGACCGGACTGTACGGTAGTGTTACTGATTGGATTCGTAGGAGTACGAGCAGGCTTGCTTGTTGATCTTCTGATCGCTCAATACCCGGGTGGCCATTACGTTTAGCAGACCGCTTGCGGCTTGTGGGTGTTTGATATGATCATCACTTACTGCCGGCGTATTGACGAGTCTTTAGAGTCCTACACAGAGGTTTCCTGGCTCAAGCGAAATGGAGTAGGAGCACATATGTGATATGTTTGGGACCGAGATTAATGCAATATGTGATACCGCATTCTATTCTCGCGACTTGTGACATTAGTCAGTTATATGTGATATAGCCAGGTTATCGGATCAAGTGTTGATTCGATAAGTTGTTGCATTTAATATTAGTCGGTTATACACACTATAGCCGGATTATTAAATCAAGTGTTGATTTAATAATTTAATGTAGAATTATATATTTGATATATTAAATTACATTAACTAATATTAGCTCATATAAAGCTTTTCTTTTTCTCACATTTGATACACTTAACATATATGTGATATATGTTAATTGTTTTCTTTGCACACAAAATATATATGTGATATATATTGTTGTGTCATGCTAGGTTACACATGTAACATGTTAGTATGAGACTCACACTATGCTAGGTTAAAGTTAGGGTTTTATTTGTTTTAAGTAATTCAAACACTTGGATAATGAGTCATGGTTCAAAGCTTGTAGAAGCTTGTAGGTTTCATTGACCAAGTCCACTTGTTTGTCTAGATTAAGATATTTGTTAACCCAACCCTTAACTCATAGCTATGGTTTAGTCTCTACAAGGGTTAAGCATGACATTAACTCACCATGATTGTATTTCTAACCTCACATGAATTATTCATTCATCACATCATCCTTTTTCATCTTCATCTTCCTCTTGAAAGCTCACTAGATTTTGATCAAGTGATGGAATTGAGTGAGAAAATGAAAACTAAAATAAGCAAAATTCCTACTTCATCATCCTCTGCTACTTGTCATTTAATATAGGGTGTTTTCTTCACTAATTCCATAATTAGTGAAGGGGTAGCTTGAGTTAGTGTCTCCTCGATGTAGATCATCTTCGGCCTCGAAGACTTTGATGCAAGCTTGTTCGTTTCTTCATGGGAGCCTCTCTAGAGTCCGGGAGTTCATGATCGCAGCGAAGGGACTACTACATGGAGCTATTGAAGTAAAGGACTGGTCTACAAAGGTTGTATTCTTTGTTCACTTTAGATGTAAAGTGTTTGCATAATGTTTCGTCGGATTTTCTAGTAGCGATTCTAGGGTTAGGGTATACTAGAACGACAAATTTTTAAATACGGCATGGATGATGCCTCCCAAAAACTTGCTGCTTTGCTAGGTAACCTTGCACTATCTCTATAAATCTTAATCCCTAAGATGTAGGAGGCATCACCTAGATCTTTCATTGAGAATCTTTGTGATAAGAAGAGCTTGACCAAGTGCAGCATACAGACATTATTTCCTATCAAGAGTATGTCATTCACGTACAATACGAAGAAGACGACCTTACTCTCTGCGGCCTTCTTGTATATACAAGGTTCATCTACGTTTTTTATGAAGTCAAACTCTTTGACTACCTCATCAAAACAGATGTTCCAACTCCACGATGCCTGCTTCAACCCGTAGATTGATTTAAGCAGCATGCACACCTTTCCGCTGCTCCCACTGTCTAGTGTTAGTTATATGTATGCCCTAGAGGCCATTAATATACATAGGGTGTATATTGTAGTGGATGCTTGGACATATATAGGGAGGACTTTCTTGCTCGACATGATAGTATGCTATCTGGTTGCTCTTTACCTTAACGTGTATACTGATTGTCTCTCTGTTACATGTTGGTAAAGCCCTTAGGATGTGTACTTGACTACCTGGACTATGATGCGGATCATACTAGTGGGGACATGGTAGTCCATAAGTACATCCTTCAAAGTCCCTAGTCGTGGGTATATCGAGACGGGGCATCGATATACCAGAGTAGACTAGCGTGTACCTTCTCGACCCATACAGATGGGCGATGGATGATCCCATATCCATTGGTGTTTGACATCAGAGATGATATACGGGTGCTCAGTGGAGACTGGGTACACTGGACGGACTCGCCGAGAACTCCCAGATGGTATTATACCTCACGCCAGATGGCAGTTCTCTGGTGACACTGGTACAGAGTAGTCTGTTGACCCGAGATCGTCATAGAGTCTTGTGTGATTCCCACTGTGCTTTGATTTCCACCTTACCACGTCCAAGAGGGCGTGCAAAATGGTGGTTTTTGGGTACAGTCCCGAATCATATGGAGGCAATGAGTGATAGGAGGGGATTCGTCTCTCCCGGTATAGGGAGCTGATGTTGCGCTGTGTTCGATTGGCTATAACCGGAAATCCCTAGCCAGGGTTGCTGAGATTTACTGGTAAGTGTTACCAGTAGTTTCTCGAACTGTTATAGACCTCATATCGACACGACTTATCGAGCTATTGGGGTCTGACGTTTACCACCCCTAGGCGAGATATGCGACATATCAGACGAACAGACCGGACTATACGGTAAGTGTTACTGGTTGGATTCACAGGAGTGTGAGCGGGCTTGCTCGTCGATCTTCTGATTGCTCAATACCCGGGTGGCCGTTACGTTTAGCAGACCGCTTGCGGCTTGTGGGTGTTTGATATGATCATCACCTGCTGCCAGCGTATTGACGAGTCTTTAGAGTCCTACACAGAGGTTTCCTGGCTCAAGCGAAACGAAATAGGAGCGCATATGAGATATGTGCGGGACCGAGAATAATGCGTGTATGTGATCCGTATTCTATTCTCGCGATGAATGTATCGATTGGTTGTATGCGATATAATCTAGTTATCGAATCAAGGATTGATTCGATAAGCCGATACATTGGATATTAGTCGGTCATATGCGATATGACCGGATCGTTAAATCATGAGTTGATTTAATGATTTAATGTATAATTATATATTTGATATATTACTTTGCATTAACTAATATTGGTTCACTTTAAATGGATTTTCTCACTTGATGTGCACAAGTGGTATATGTGATATATTTTTGTGCACTTGCTTGTATCATGTTTGATGATACATGCAAACTTGGCTGTATGTTTGTATTAAACCATGGTTAGTTAATGGTTAGGGTTTCATTTGATTTATTTGCTTATTTATTTATTTATTCATTCAACCTAACCTTAGTTTATTCTCTACACCTAACTATGGTTGCAAATATGATAAGTATCATTTTATTTCCTATTTTAAAATACTTATGATATTCTTTTTCTTCTTCTTCTTCTTCTTCAAGAAGAAGAGAGCTTGCAACCTTCAATGGTGATTTCATGAAAAGAGTGAGAAATCCAATTCTAAAGTGAACCCACTTCCTATTTCTTCATCCTCTACCACTTGCCAAGTAGTATAGGGTGTTTTCTTCACAAGTTTCATGGCATGGTGAAGTTGGAGCTTGATCTTGTGTTGTCTCGACGTAGATCATCTTCGGCATCGTAGTCGACGACCTAGCCCGCCCATTTCTCCGATGAAGCCGACGCTAGAGCCCGAGATCCGATGATCACAGCGAGGGGACTTTATCACGGAGCTATGGAGGTGGAGGACCGGATCTACAAAGGTTGTATTTCCGTTCAACTCTTAGTTAAGTTGTTAACTAGTTGCTTGTTTCGCCTAAATTCTAGTTAACGATCCGTATTACGGTTTGTAGGCACAAGAAAAATTTGAATTTGGCATGGTTGATGCCTTATGAGACCTCATTATTGTGCCTAGGAACCCTACATCTAGCCCTTTGGCTGAGTCATGCATACGCTTTTTTCTAAATCACCATTTAGAAAGGCGGTCTTAACATCCATTTGCTAGATTTCGTAGTCATGGTATGCAGCGATGGCAAGTAGGATCCGGATGGACTTAAGCATAACCACTGGAGAAAAGGTTTCATCATAATCCACACCTGGTCGTTGAAGAAAACCTTTTGCAACAAGTCTAGCTTTGAAAGTCTCAACTTTTCCATCTACACCAAGTTTCTTCTTAAAGATCCATTTGCTTCCAATGGGTTTTACCCCTTCGGGAGCAACTTCCAAAGTCCATACTTTGTTGTTGTACATGGATTCCATCTCAGATCGCATTGCATCCAGCCATTTCACAGAGTCCCCACTCGTGATGGCCTGCTCGAAACTAGTAGGGTCATCATCTTCCATAATGCAATCCTCACTCCCACCGTCTAAGAGAAAACCGTAGTATCTCTCAGGTGGATAAGGAACCCTACTAGATCTGCGGAGTGGCTGGGGTTCGTTGGGTACCATCAAATCCTCTGTTTCCACTAAATCTTCTGTTGCAGTCTGTGTAGCCGTAATTTCTTCCAGTTCTACCTTTTTTCCACTAATTTCATTTTCAAGAGATTCCTTTTCTAAAATGGTGGTATGTCGAGAAACAACCGCCTTTTGTTCCTCGCTGTGGTAGAAAAGATATCCATGTGAATGTTTGGGATATCCCACAAACTTACAAAGAACAGACCGTGCCTTGAGTTTGTCCGGATTTTGCCTTTTGACATAGGCCGGACAACTTCATATCTTAACTCGTTTAAGAAATGGTCTCTTCCCACTCTATATCTCATATGGTATGGTAGGTACAGATTTAGATGGAACTTGATTCAATTGTTATGTAGTTGTTTCAAGCGCATAACTCCAAAATGAAATAGGTAACTCAGCGGTGCTCATCATAGAGCGCATCATATCCAATAGGGTGCGATTCCTCCGTTCTGACACACCGTTGTGCTGTGGTGTATATGGAGGAGTAAGCTGAGAAAGAATCCCATTCTCTTTTAGATAGTCACGGAATTTCATGCTCAAGTATTCTCCTTCCCGATCAGATCGAAGGATTTTAATACTTTTACCCGTCTGGTTCTCAACTTCATGCTTATATTCTTTGAATTTCTCAAAAGTTTCAGACTTGTGTTTCAATAGGAACACATGACCGAATCTTGAGAGATCATCAGTGAATGTAATGAAGTACGGAGAACCATCCCTAGCATGCGTAGACATGGGACCGCATACATCGCTATGTATCAGTCCCAAGAGTTCCGTAACTCTTTCTCCGTGTCTTGTAAACAGAGTTTTGGTCATCTTGCCTTTGAGACATGACTGGCAAGTTTCATAAGATGAAAGTTCGAACGGATTCAAGTATCCATCTTTATGTAACTTAGCTAGTCGTGTCGCATTGATATGACCTAGTCTACAATACCACAAGAAGGATTCGTTCATTTCTGAACTTTTCCTCTTGTGTGTGTTCTGTACGTTAAAAACTGTGTTTTGATTCAGAACGTATAATCCGTTACATATCGCACCAAACCCAATCAACACTTGATTTAGGTAAATGTTCATAACATTATTCTCTACTACAAAGTTATATCTTTCTTTATCTAATAAAGAAATTGATATTAAATTGCATATCATAGAGGGTACGTAATAATAGTCGTTCAGGATCAATGTATTCCCAGTTGGCAATACAAGGTGATATTCACCAACTGTTTTGGCCGCAACACTTGTATCATTCCCTACTTTTAGAGAATGATCATCTTTTCCCAGTTCTTTACCTTTCCTTAGCCCATGCAACAAATTGCATATGTAGGATCCCGATACGGTATCTAATACCCAGGACTATTTACCGCCGAAAACAGAGACGAAACCGCATAGGTCGTCTTGCCTGAATTTAGGGGGCAGATGCTATTTGGTTATATTCGTCCACCTCTCCGAAGTTGCCAAGTTGATTTATGGCACCATATATCGAAGGTTTAGACGGATGCGGCCGATGTAGCAGACTTCGTCAGATTCCCCCTCATTGTGAAGAGTTTTTGATTGTGGGGACGCTCTTCCCTGCAGGCGCAATCCCCAGCAGTTAATTACACTACCGCATCGCGGTAACCACTTTCTCCTTCTCCAGATGGTCACTTTGTATCGTGTGTGTTTGTTTAATTTTTGGTTGCCCGTGGATTGTATACGGAGACTAATTTATGTTGTCACCCGTAGGGCGTGGATTAGTCCAAATACGTATTTTCTTAGATTTGGGTTTGGGTTGGGTTTAAGGATCGTTAATCTCATTTGAGACTAAGATCAACTTAAACGTTTTTTTAAGGATACGTTAGTCTAATTTTTAGACTAAGATCCACTTAACAGGATCATTTAGATCCAATAAAAGTGCATTTGGACTCTATTGTTTTAGTTTAAGGACATTGCAGTCCAAATGTTTAAAGACATCATAGTCTGTGACAGTTTAAAGACGTCATAGTCTGTAAGTTTAAGGACATCATAGTCCATGAGTTTAAGGACCTCACAGTCCATAAAGTTTAAGGACATCATAGTCTATGAGTTTAAGGACCCCATAGTCCATAAAGTTTAAGGACATCATAGTCCAGTTTAAAAACGTCATAGTCTGTAAAGTTTAAAGACATCATAGTCTATGAGTTTAAGGACTTCAAAGTCCATAAAGTTTAAGGACATCATAGTACAGTTTAAAAACATCATAGTCTATGAGTTTAAGGACCTCACAGTCCATAAAATTTAAGGACATCATAGTCCGGTTTAAAGACGTCATAGTGTGTAAAATTTAAAGACATTATAGTCTATGAGTTTAAGGACTTCACAGTCCATAAAGTTTAAGGACATCATAGTCCAGTTTAAAGACGTCATAGTCTGTGTGGTTTTGGTTCAGCCGTTTGGGGATGCACCAAGAGTTATTAGTTATTGGGACCCTCCATCTCTGTGAAGACGTTGAGGAATTACAATGACATATATCAGAGGTATGAAGAGATGTACCCTTGAACCAATATTAGTTAAGAGATATGTAGCCAAGGTTAGGACTAAGATCAGAGATTTATGAGCATATGGGCTCAATTAATCTGAATTAGGGATCTGTGGCCAACTTGGGCTCGGTCCATTCGGTTAAAATGTTGGACATTTAATTAGGCTCAGTCCTTTTTCATTTAACAATGCTGAGCATTAGTTTGGGTTCTGACAACCGTTTTTGTCTTTTATTGAGTGCTGAGCACTCATTATAGCACTGGGGTTTTATTTAAAGAACAGTTTATGTTCCTTCGGCACACACGTGAGGAGCACGTGGTGCGCTTGGCGCTGAGTGCCAGTCAATGAGCGCAGAGCGCTTCTATTAAGTAGCGCACATGTGAGGAACACGTAGCGCGCTTGGCGCTGAGCACCAGTAATTGAGCGCAGAGCGCTTCTGTTAAGTAGCGCACATGTGAGGTGCATGTGGCGCGCTTGGCGCTGAGCGTCAGTCAATGAGCGCAGAGCGCTTCTGTTAAGTAGCGCAGAGCGTTTCTGTTAAGTAGCGCACACGTGAGGAGCACGTGGCGCGCTTGGCGCTGAGCGGCAGTAATTGAGAGCAGAGCGCTTCTGTTAAGTAGCGCACACGTGAGGAGCACGAGGCGCGCTTGGTGCTGGTCACCAGATTTGGAGCGCTAAGGCGCTTCTTATGAAGTAGCGTACACGTGAAGAGCACGTGGCGCGCTTGGCGCTGAGCGCCAGACAAAGAGCGCAGAGCTCTTCTGATCAATTTTGTGATATGAGAAATAAATTCTCGCTTACAAAAGACTTTTTCTCATGGTTCTAAGAACAAAGTTCTTATTTTTATAGGAGATGTTACAATCTCTTCTATTTTCTTTTGTGAAAGACTTTGTCTTTGTGGATCTATGATCTGAAGAGAATGAAATTCTTCTCCCCTTTTTTTATGATGAGATGATATGATCTCTTTTTGTGAAAAACCTCTGTCTTATAGATCTATGATCTAAAAGAAAGAACTATGTTCTTCTTTCTTGATGAGATGTTTTTTTATCTCTCTGTTTTTACCTTGAAGAAAAGTTCTTCTTCTCAGTGCTTGTTCTTTTCTTTGAAATTTCTCAAAGTTTGTGGAGGAGGGGGGGTTCCTCTCTGCAAGACTTGAAGTCTTGGGGCCTTTATATAGGGTAGGCTGATTTTTTGAATCAGTTGAAGAGATCTTTTCTCTAAATGATTTGGGAATGTTTCCCACCGTTGGATCTTTGATCCAAGAGCTTCTCTTTTATAGAAGAAGATCTTCTTATTTTTAACAAGATTGGGAAAATCTTTTCCCATACAGAAATTATTCTGTATCTTGGTGATATTTAATCACCATTGGATCTTTGATCCAATGGTGCTCTAATTTTCAGAGGTAATTTGTGTTGGATGTAGTGCCCTCAAAGTCAATTATTGGATCGCAGGCACGTGATTGTAATGATTGAGGAGGACCTATACCGGTAAGACAGTCTTACTCAAGATGATAGTATGCTATCTGGTTTGTCTTTATCATCGTGTACAGGTTTAGGTGACATGATCACTATTACACGTTGATAGAGCCCTTAGGATTCTTGCTTGACTACCAGCAGTATGATGGCGATCATATACGTGAGAGTTAGGTAGTCCATAAGCACATCCTTAAAAGTGGTCCCTAGTCGTGGGAGTTTCGAGACAGGGCATCGATACTCGAAGTAGACTAGTGTATACAGTCGAGACCCCGACGAGGGGCGATGGCCGGTCTCACAAGCCATTGGTGTCAGTTGGTTCACCTATGATATATACAGGTGCTCATTGGGTTATGAGTGCACCGGACAGGACTCGCCGGGAACCTGCTAGTTGGTATTATACCTAACGTCAGATAGCAGTTCCCTGCTGATATGTATACAGGTTAGTTCATCGACCTGAGGTCGTCATTTGTCTCGTGTGAGAACCCACCGTGCTTAGATTACTACCCTACCATGGCTCAAAAGAGTCGTGCAAACAGGTCTTAGTTGGGTACAGTCCCGAGCCATATAGAGGCAGTGAGCGGATCGGCAGGGGATTCGTCTCTCCCGGTATTGGGGGTGAGATCGAGCTGTGTCTAGGAGAGCCATTATACCAAGTCCTTGGCCAAGGCAGGTGAGAATTACTGGTAGGTATTCCAGTAGTTTCTCAGGGTGTTCAGGGCTACCCTCCGACACGACTTATACCGCTATTGGGGGTCTGACGTTACCAGCCCCTAGGCCCGATATGTGATGCTCATAGACGAACGGACCGGACTGTACGGATATTGTCACTGATAGGCTCAGTAGGGTTCCAGGATGAGTTCGCTCATCGGCTTCCCTTTCGGTCAGTACATGGGCAGCCGTTACGTACAGCTAGTACTACCGACGGTTTATAGTTAAACACACTGCCAAAGTATTGACGAGTCTTTAGTGTCCCCCACAGACTGTTTCCCAAGTTCGGGCGCAACGTTGTAGAGGCCGTATGGTTTTATGGCAGTGTTCGAACATACACATGCACTTATGCACGTGTCATGGTTCGGACAAATAATACTAGTGGGCTTTGGTTTAAGCCAGATTCTAGTGTTATATTGTGTAGAGATATTTTCGTCTCATTACATTTTGTATTCGGTCGGAATACAAATGCGGGTATGTATATACTGTTGTGGGGTAATCCTGTAATTTGTTACGGGATTACTTTTGAAGTTGTCAGTTTTTCTCCGTTCGATTAAACATTATATTTAATGTTTAATTATTGGTCCATGTTGTGCATCTCATTTTTGGACAAAATATCATTCTTTCTTTCTTGTCCGAAATTACTAGATGAGGTGGTGGTTTTGTTTTGATGGTGAGTCATTAGAAGTTTCTAGAATGAGGTGAGGTGCTTTTGTGACTCACTAGTTCCATTAATTCCTTTTGTTTGTGCTTAGGATATTTAGTCATGGATATTTTCCTTATTCTAATTACTTCATTCCTTATGCTTACACATCATGACAATTCACAGTGAGCTTTCAGAATTGTGGCTGAGCACTTTTAGTGCTAAAATGCTTGGGCTGAATTTTGTTTCTTGATGCACAAAATTTCTTTTGCTAAAAATTCCATTGCTCATTTCATCAAAGTTCTAAAAGGAAACTTTATTTACCTTGAGACAAAGTATTCTACACTATCTCTACTTCAATCTTAGACATATCGGCTAGCAAACTTCATGTCCGAGTTGCCTCGGTTTTGAGGCGAGAGCCCGTATAAAAATCCGTTGACGTGGTGCCATCTCGACGAGGAGACCGGAGATCGAGCGAGATCGGAGATACCACGAGAAGCGTGGGATGATGGCTAATGACCGAAGGAACGGATCAATCGGTATAGCCATTCTATAATTTTGTAGATTGCTAGTTTAATGTTAATAGTCCGATCCGGTTTATAGTCTATGTTAGCTCCAGTTTATGAAAAAGTTTTTATTCCGCGTTTGGTCTCAGATTATTGGCCGGGGTGCTACCGTAGACTTACATGGTATCAGAGCCACGCCATTAACCTTTACTAGCTTGTTCTAACATGTTATCGATCGAACAAAATTTCCAAAACTGCAATTCCAAATTTAAAGTTTCTGTCGAAATTTTTTTGTCGTCTAAAAATTATTTTGAGTATGTCAGAAAATCGAGCAGGCTTTTCTAAGACTGCAGAAGAAATTTGGTAAACTGATCCCACAAAACCGCCGTGGAACCGCCGCCGAACCCATGGGTTTGACGCGGTTCCGCCACCGTTTTGGGGCTTCAGTGCACCATTTTTCTTCTGGGTGTCTTTCATGTGGAATTGTGGTTTCTGAAGTATTTTGTTTGGGCCCAGATTTGTTTGAGTACTTGATTTGTACTTGGGGCCCACTTCGGGAAATTTTATCGATCGGAATTTTAAATATGTTAGTTTACAGTACTTACATTATATCTGCGATCGTGAATGTCATTTGAGCGGTATAATTCGTCTAATTCCAATAGTCCTTTTAGACGGGTTTGCGAACATGACATTTACGTTGATGTTCTGTGTTGTGCTGTGATGTTGCGGATTTGTTGTGGTGGATAGCTTGCGTGCAATGGTAGTGCAGTCTGGATTTATTTGTACATTTGATATCGCGGGGCAAGCGTCCGACATGTGGACTGTCGTCGCTGCCTGTTTGTATATTATTCTTTTGGGACAAGACCGGGTTGAGGTTGATGTACCCGTTGTACATATTTTCATTTCTATACTAGGTTTACCCCGCGATGGAGTGCACGGATAGCCGGGTTCTGGAGGGCAACGGGTCCGCATCTCATGGCTTTGAGAGGTAGGGGGCCTCACTCTAGAATTGGCAGGCTATTCGCCGCACTCGTAGGGGGTACAGGTTGACCCAAGGAGGGGTGCTCAAGTTACCGGATTCCGTGATGTGCCGGGTGGTTCATTCACTTTGCTGAAGGGGGCTGCCTCGCTTCAGGTTTTGGCGGGTAACTTGCCGAACCCGTAGGGGTCTAGGTTTTCATTGCACAGGCTATCCACATGACCAGGGGAACGTCGGGTTTCAGTAGCGGCCCTGTGAAACCCGGGGATCCCAGATTATCTGTATTGTTCTGTGATGCTTATTACTTTTCTGTAATGTTGCATTTATCACGTCTGGAGCGATTATTGTATATTGGTATATATACTAGTAGATGTTGTATATGTTTTACACCCGTGCTAGTCCAGTCCCTGCTCTGTCATTAGTTAACTAACCTAACGGGTGATGGCGGGACCCAGTGACGAATGCAGATAGCATATACGTACATTTTATTTTCGTTCTTTTCTGGTGTGATTAATTGATGGGACTGCGTTGATTTTGATCAATGCAAGGAAAACAAACATGTTTGACATTGTAGGAACAGTTTTCAAAAAGTGTTATTACAAGGACATTTTCTTTTGTTTTGCACAGTGGTATTCAGTTGGAATATCCTGCACCTCATTCGACGGGGCAAGGGCCGAGATCCCTTCACAGGGAGTGACCCCTTGGGCAGAATTTTGCGTCAGGGTAATAACTTCACTATAGTCGATTACTTGTTGCTTTGCATCACGGTATTCAGTTGGAATATCCTGCACCTCATTCCACGAGGAAAGAGCCGAGATCCCTTCACCGGGAGTGACCTCTTTAGCAAAGGATTTCGCCACTATATTTTTGTAAAAAGCTATCAGGTTCCTACAGCGATATCAAGTTCGTTACGTTAAAGGTTTTTCGCCAAAAACCAGTCGTAGCCCTCCGTCATTTCAGTTGGGTATTTAGTAGTATTCAAGCTATGTATTTTGACCAATGCCAAGGCATAGTGTTTGGTAGCTGCCGTATATTCATCTGTTGCATAGATAGATGAGTTGGTTTGGGACAGTCGTACTGCCATTTGGCCAACGTCAGGGGTATGTACGAGTGGGTTCAAATTAACAAGATAATGATGGGTAGAACTCGACATGTGACTTATGATATTTTGGCCAACGTCAAGGTCATAAGAGCATGGGGTAAAAATCCACATCGGGAGTTTCTAAAGAAACTGAAACTTGCCAAGCATGCTCATACATTCTGCAGTGTGATAACGTGAGTGGATTCCTTCACGTTATCATGCGATGAGAGTTGGATCCCGATTCCCACTGATGAGTTGGTTTACTCTTCGGGTGATCCCGACTAATTCTTCTTTCAGGTTTGGAGGAGAATTTGACGATACAGTGGGAGGTTTCCTGATTAGATAAAGTGATAACCATTATGATCTAGGTTAGAATACACGCAGAGTGTTTCTTTTCTCTCTCTCTTTGGCAGCGACCATTGACCGACCCTAGACTATGACTCAGTGACCAAGTTGACCGAACCTTCTTAAAATACTGGCTTTTGGATTGTCTGAGTTGCGTACATCATTACCGCTCCTTCTTTTACCCTTTGCATTTTTTCAGAACACCTCGTATCACTACGAATATCCACTTCCATTGGATAAATCCATCGTATGGTTATATACGAACTCGAAGGGACTTCTTCGAGGATGGATTCAGGTTCAGGAGAAATTGAATTGGTTTATTCAGTTGTCTTTTATCATCACCTTCTCTTGGGTTGAGAGTACTCCTTGGTTTAGGAGACGATACACCCATTACGCTTATTGGATAGTCTTCTTCCGAACCATAGGCAGGTGCCGAAAGGTAGGGAATGAAGAAAACCAATTAGCCTAAGTAGAGTGTCCAGAAGGTAATAAGTAAAGACAAAATAAAGGGATTAGAAAGAGGACAAAGTAAATTGTGACTGCTATCATTCACGACCAAACCGCGTAGTTCATCGCCACTCCTACTTCACCTATGCTTTTTCTCCAGTTCAGGAGAAATAGAATAAGATTTTATTCAGTTGTCTTTTATCATCACATTCTCTCAGGTTGCGAGTACTCCTAGGATTAGGAGTATACGCCTATTACGCTTATTGGATAGTCTTCTTCCAAACCATAGGCTGGTGCCGAACGGTAGGGAAGGAAGAAAACCATTTAGCCTAACGATGGTGTAAAGAAGGTAACGACTAAAGACAAATAAAGGGATTTGGAGAGATGGAAACGAAATATACGGATATAGTCATGAATCAGGATTATTGAAGAGGCATTACTACGAATACCCGGATATCCCTTCGAAACATTTTCATGTTTCAGTTTCACTGTGCATTGTTAATAGAAAACTGATTTCCCAATTAGACACTTGCTCCAGAGTATGTATTTACCAGGTATGATTCTCATATCTGTATGGTTTTACAGATGATGAGTGGGAGTAAGTTATTGGGAATTAGGTGATCATCCTCATTATATCGGAATTCGTTGTAATTGGTGATATTTGAGGAAATCGCCTGGGTTTTTGCCTGAAAGCAAGTATTTGGTTTTGAATATCCGTTGTTATGCACCAATTTCAAATTGATATATCTGTACGTTTATTTTCATATATTGAGATATAACTTTTGAAATTATGCCTGTGACATTTACCTATATCAGTTGACAATTGGGTAAGGAGCATTGAACAACGGAGTAGTTCTTAAACATAAGTACAGTTTTCAACCTATGGTACACAGTTTTGAATTATTCAACTCAACGGACTTATACAGAGTATTGTATGTTGTCCAGTGTCCATTAGGACAAAGTGGTTGGTCCTCGTACTATGTTATGTTTACTTGTGACTTCTCTAGTTTTTAGACAAGTGTTTCGTAGAAATACAAGGTCTAAGTTTTGAGAAGTTGTGGGTACAAGAATAAAGTAGAGAACCAGGTGTTGCAAGTATCGGGATTCTTCAAGGTGATCGAAGATTTAGATATTTGTGTATGGTATTCAGTTGATAGTAATGATTTTGAGAAACTTGTTTCTCTTTTGGGTTACTCATAATTGGATGCATTTCTAAGTTGAGTAATGCTGATCGGCCTCTCTCCATTTTGTTGACATGCACTGGAGACAGCTGTATGATTTGAATCTGGTTCCAATTAAATAAGTGCCAAAGTTTCTATATTGGATATAGAATGGTTCGTATCTTAACGATGTTAAGGTATGGGGAGTTGTCCGGCTTATGCTACCAGATTTTGGATAACTCAAGGCACGTTTCTGTAATGGCAGTTTGTGGGTTGACCCGGGCTATGACGAGGGTTGATTTTCTACCATTCGGAAGATCAATAGTGATATTGTTCTTGACTCACCACAGTTTTAGTAAAATGGATTTTTTCAGAAAACAGTAGTGGGAGTATGGTAGAACTGGAAGTGATTCCAGAACCGCAAACGATTACTGAAAATTTAATAGGACCTAAAGATTCGATCAGGTTTGACATTCCATTAGCCACTCCGCAGATATGGTGGGTAACCTCAGACACCCGAGAGGTACTCCGGTAGCCTCAAGGACGGTGACAGGGAGGTTCTTGTTTTCCCAGACTTAACACTACTGTTGTTCCAGGCTATGAGACCCGGCATGAGGATGAGTATAGCGTCGTTCTAAACTAGCTTTAGAAGTGCACGTATATATTATTCTGCCAGAGGGTTATTGTGGTCAGTGGGAGCAACGGAAGCATAGTGGGCAAGTAGCTTATGTCTATTTATAGACTAAAGCAGATATAGCGAAGATAGATCATCTAATTTTGATGTGACAGTCATGGGTTTGACTTCATCAGAATAGGGGATGGATTTGTTAAGAAGGTAGTAGCATGTGATGTCCAGGTATTTGGATGATATGCACTTTGTAGGAAGTGAAATTCCTATGCTACGATCGGTTATATTGTGGTTGTCACACAGAGTTTCTCCACACAGGATATGGATATAATATCAGATATTCTGGTTACTAGATCTATGGTTTTAGATCTAGATTTGGGTAGTTTCCTAATCTGGGTACTTAGATAGTATTCTAATAGTATTTTAGAATGGACGACTCCTGGCATGGTGGTGTACCTACAGGTGATGGAGTCACCCTCTCTAAAGGTGTCTTATAGACTAAAGGGGAGAGGGAAGTGCATGATTGATAGATCACTTGATTAGGCAATTGAGTCATTCGTGAGATGTCAAGTACCACACCAGATGTTGTTTTTGCACTAGATGCAATAATTTTATATTAATCCAATCGTAGAGAAACATACGGAAGCCATTTTAGAACATAAGTGGATGTTCTAGGGATTTGATAACGGCAGCCTCCTCTAGGAGACAGTTATCATTCCAGGCTTCCAAGGTGACATAGATGACAGAGTGACTGTCAGAGTTATAGTTTTCCCTCTGACGAAGGGGGCAATATTATGGACAGGTGGTCCAACGGGATACTGAGGGAGGCATGGTGCACGATATCGATTAGGTTCTGTTGACGATACAGTCTAAGAAATTTGGATTTGGAGTTCATTTATGAACTAGGTCCCATCAGATATCCAGACATATTCTAAGACAGGTATTACTCAATTCGGGAGATGGTTTTCTCCGTGAACTTGAGATTAAGAGAGACATAGAAAGAAACATCAGGGCGGATCCACTCACAGAGGCTATTTCTCAAACATAAGAGTTTTACAAACGAGCTTTCTGAAACTGATTAGTAGAGGAGTTGGGTGTTCGGTATCACACGGGCTGTGAGTATGCGCCATCGCAATAATTAGCCTTAAGTTCTAGTAGGAGATTGTTGGATGTAGTGCCCTCAAAGTCAATTATTGGATCGCAGGCACATGGTTGCAATGATTGAGGAGGACCTATACCAGTAGGACAGTCTTACTCAAGATGACAGTATGCTATCTGCTTTGTCTTTATCATCATGTACAGCTTTAGGTGACATGACCACTATTACACGTTCATAGAGCCCTCAGGATTCTTGCTTGACTACCAGCATTATGATGGCGATCATATACGTGAGAGTTAGGTAGTCCGTAAGCACATCCTTAAAAGTGGTCCCTAGTCGTGGGAGTTTTGAGACAGGGCATCGATACTCCGGAGTAGACTAGTGTATACAGTCGAGACCCCGATGAGGGGCGATGGTGTATGGCTTCCTTAACACCTCGTTTAGGGTTTGGAAGCATCACACATGCCATAACTTTAAATTTATGAGGTGCTAAGTAAACTAAACTAGGAATCGAACTAGAATTATGAAATAACAATTAAAAGTATCACATCTAAAAGATAATTTACACTAAGTGGAGAGACTACAACCTTTGTAGACCTCCTAGGGTGACTCCTTGGATCTCCTTTGGTTTGGAACGGCTCGCTAGATCACCTCCAAGTCCACGACGATCCACCCGAAGTCCTTTGCCCAAAGCTTGTTGCTTCACTTGATCTTTGAAATCCTTGAAGCAAAACACCCTACACAAAGTAGCAAGGGTTGTGTAGGATGATGAAGTGGTTGCTAATCTCACTTAATACCCTTTCTTTTTATTTATCTAACTCAATTTAGAACTTAAGAGAGAGCTAGAGAGAGGAAGAAGAAGATGGCTTGATATTTTTTCTTTTGGATGAATAATGCAAAAAGAAAATGAAAGAGAGAGATAAATATCATAATAATAACCATAGTTAATAAATAATATCTAGATATTTCTTCTTGAGTTAAAAGGCAAAGGAAAATAAACCATGGTTAAGTCAAAGTCAACCATGGAAAAGTGTAGAAGAAATGAGTCATTTAAAAAGAAATGAGTCATTATCTATTTTTCTTTATCTTTAACTTAATTCAAAAATATCCATATATTAAATTATGAACCATGTGATTCTTATATTGCCATCTAAGTTGTATCATCAACCATGATACATATGCATGTATGTATGTGTGTATGCACATCATCATGTACATATACATGCATGCATCCATTAAAAGAAAAGGGTTTAAATAAATGAGATAAAAGTCAATATTAAATCAACACTTAATTTAATAAACCGGTCATATCTCATACGACCCGACTAGTATAAAACGCCCGATTAAAATACAATATCACATACTCGTATTTAATCGAGCTTCCGCACATATCTCATATGCACACCACTTCGTTTTGCCTGAGCTGAGAAACTTCTATGTGGGACTCTAAGACTCGTCAATATGCCAGCAGTAGGTGATGATCATATCAAAAATCTACAAGCCGCAAGCGGTCAGCTAAACGTAACGGCCACCCGGGTATTGAGTGATCAGAAGAAGAACAAGCGAACCTGTCAAAACTCCTGTCAATCCAACTGGCAACACTTACCGTATATTTCGGTCTCTTCGTCAGATATGCTGCATATTGAGTCTAAGGATGGAATCGTCGACCCTAATAACTCAATAATTCATGGCGGTATATGGTCTATAACAGATCGAGAAACTTACTGATAACACTTATCAGTAATATCTCAGCAGCCCTGGCCAGAGACTTCCTGTTCTAGGCAATCGAGCACAGCACAGCATCAACCCCCAATACCGGGAGAGATGAAACCCCTCCTATCGCTTACTGCCTCCATATGCCTCGGGACTATACCCAAAATCCACCTGTTTGTACGACTCAGTAGAGCCGTATTAGGGTGGAGATCAAAGTACAGTAGGAGGACACACAAGACTCTATGACGATCTCGGGTCTACAGACTAACCTGTACCAGTGTCACCTGAGAACTGCTATCCGACGTATGATATAATACCACATAGGAGTTCTCGGTGAGTCCGTTCAGTGTACCCAGTCTCACTGAGCACCCGTATAGTATATTTGGTGTCAACACACCAGACGATATGGGATCATCCATCGCCCATCGTATGGAACAAGAATGTTATACGCTAGTCTACACTGGAATATCGATGCCCTGTCTCGATATACCTACGACTAAGAACATTTCAAGGATATACTTATAAACTACAGATGTCCCACTAGTATGATCCGCATCATAATCCTAGTAGTCAAGCCAATATCCTTAGGGCTTTATCAACATGTACCAAATGATTATAAACATGATCAAGTGAACATATGATAAAGTGAAACCAGATAGCATATTATCATGTCGAGCAAGACTGTCCTCTGAATACATATACACACACACACACATCAGTACTTACACTATCTCATAATGGCCTCTAGGGCATACATATATCCAACAATCTCCCACTTGCACTAAGGCCAATTATTGGCGTATCTCATACCCAACATCTCAAAAAGTCGCTCATGCTGCGGCTGAGGGAGGGCCTTGGTGAATGGATCCGCAGCGTTGTTCTTTGTGTCTACTCTCTTAATCTCGATCTCGTGGCGATCAACTATCTCCTGGATCTTATGATATCGCCTCAGGATGTGTCTGGACTTCTGATGGGACCTGGGCTCTTTGGCCAACGCCATAGCCCTATTATTATCACAATACAAAGGTATTGGATCAATAATGGTTGGAACTACTCCTACCTCTGTGATGAACTTCCTCATCCAGATGGTTTCCTTGGCAGCATCATTTGCAGCAATATATTTAGCTTCCATCGTTGAGTCTGCAACGGTATCCTGTTTGGAACTCTTCCAACTCACCGTCCCTCCATTGAGGGTAAATGCAAACCCTGAGATAGACTTGCTATCATCCTTGTCACTCTAGAAGCTCGAATCGGTAAAGGCCTCCATTTGGAGATCCCCGTTACCATACACCAAGAACAATTCTTTAGTCCTTCGCAAGTACTTAAGAATGTTCTTCACAGCAATCCAGTGATTCTCCCCTAGGTTTAACTGATACCTGCTTACTACACTAAGTGCATAAGCAACATCAGGGCGTGTACATAACATCGCATATATTATCGATCCTACTGCCGAAGCATAGGGAATAATACTCATGCGAGCTCTCTCTATATCAGACTTTGGGCAATCGTCCTTTGAGAGAGTGACTCTGTGGCAAGCGAGTAAGGCACCCCGCTTGGAGTCTTCCATACTAAACCTCTTTAGGATGGTGTTAATGTACTTGGTTTGGGACAATCCCAATAACCGTTTGGATCTATCCCTATAGATCCGTATGCCCAATATGTATGTGGTATCACCCAGGTCCTTCATGGAGAACCTTTGTGATAAGAATGATTTGACCGACTGTAGCATAGGAATGTCATTTTCTATCAGAAGTATGTCATCCACGTACAATACGAGGAACGCGACATTTCTCCATACAGTCTTCTTATAAACACAAGGTTCATCTGGATTTTCGATGAGATCAAACTCTTTGATAACATCACAAAAACAGATCTTCCAACTCCGTGATGCCTGCTTTAATCCATAAATGGATTTAAGCAACTTACATGCTTTTCCGCTGCTCCCACTGTCAATGAAGCCCTCTGGCTGATCCATATAAACGCATTCATTTAAATCACCATTTAGAAATGCAGTTTTAACGTCTATCTGCCAGATTTCATAGTCGTAGTGAGCAGCAATAGCAAGTAGGATCCGAATGGATTTGAGCATGGCTACCGGAGAGAAAGTCTCGTCATAGTCCAAACCTGGTCTTTGACGAAAACCTTTCGCTACCAACCTTGCCTTATAGGTCTCTACCTGTCCATCTACACCGATCTTTCTTTTAAAGATCCATTTGCAACCCACAGGTTTTATCCTGGAGGGTACATCTTCCAAAGTCCATACTTTGTTGGTGTACATGGACTCCATTTCGGATCTCATGGCATCCAGCCATTTCACAGAGTCACTACTCGTGATAGCCTGATGAAAACTGGCAGGATCATCATCATCCATGATGCAATCTTCTGTATCACCATCAATGAGAAAACCGTAGTATCTCAGAAAACCGTAGTATCTCTCCGGTGGGCGAGAAGTCCTACCAGATCTATGGAGTGGCTGAGGCTCATTAGATTCTGTTATAACTTCAGGTTCAGCCAAGTCGTCATTTGTAACTTGTGTCTCTAGAACCTCTTCTAAATCTACCACATTTCCATCAACATCATTTGAAAAAATCTCATTTTCTAAAAAGGTGGCATACTGAGAAACAAACACCTTTTGTTCCTCCTTGTGGTAGAAAAGATACCCAAACGAATGTTTAGGATATCCTACAAATATACATTTGACTGATCGTGTCTCGAGTTTGTCTGGATTCTGCTTTTTGACAAAAGCCGGACAACCCCAAATCTTAACTCTTTTAAGAGATGGTTTCTTCCCATGCCATATCTCATATGGAGTGGTAGACATGGTCTTGGTTGGAACTTTGTTTAACAGAAAAGCTGTTGTTTCCAATGCATGCCCTCAAAACGAGAGAGGTAACTCAGAATCACTAATCATGGATCGTACCATATCCAATAGGGTACGATTCCGCCTTTCTGATACACCGTTGTGCTGTGGTGTGTAAGGTGGAGTGAGCTGAGAGAGAATCCCATTCTCTTTTAGGAAGTCCAAGAACTCAGTACTTAAGTACTCTCCACCTCGATCTGATCGAAGTATCTTGATACTCTTTCCTGTTTGGTTTTCTACTTCATATTTATACTTCTTGAATTTCTCGAAAGCTTCAGACTTATGCTTTATCAAATACACATGACCGAATCTTGAGAAATCATCAGTAAAAGTTATGAAGTAAGAAAAACCGCCTCTTGCATGTGTAGACATTGGTCTGCATACAACACTATGTATGAGGCCTAGGAGCTCAGTAGCTCTTTCTCCGTAACCTGTAAACGGAGTTTTAGTCATTTTACCTTTAATACAAGACTGACAAGTTGCATAAGATTTATACTCAAAAGAATTTAAATATCCATCTTTATGAAGCTTGTTTAGTCTTGTTTCATTAATATGACCAAGTCTACAATGCCAAAGAAAAGCTTCATTTATATCTGAAAATTTTCTTTTATTTGTGTGTTGTACGTTGAAAACTGTGTGTTGATTAAGGAAGTATATCCCGTTATTTAGTGTACCACAACCAATCAACTCTTGATTAAGTCTAATGTTCATAACATTGTGTTGCATAGCAAAATGATACCCTTCATTGTCTAACAAGGAAACAGATATAATATTACAAAGCATATTTGGCACAAAATAACACGGGTTCAAAACCAATATACAACCCGAAGGCAACCCTAGGTAATACTCTCCCACTGAAACTGCATTTACATTGGACCATTTCCAACTTGGAGAGTATGATCACCTGTCTTCAGAACTCTACTATTTCTCAATGCCTGCACAGAATTGCAAATATGAGAACCCGAACCGGTATCCAATACCCAGGAAGCAGACTTAATAGAAAAACAGTTTTCAATTACGAACACACCTGAAGCTGAAGCATCAGCATGCTTCTTCTTGAATTCTAGGTACTCAATACAGTTCCGCTTCCAGCGTCCCGTCTTTTTGCAGTGGAAACATTCTCCTTTTCCCCGATTCCCTAACCTTGGACTTGCCTTTCTCCTTAACCTTTTTGACCCCACCCTTAGGATTGGTGGCTTTCTTCTTCATCTTTCCCTTGGCCTTAGCCTTCGGGTGAGAGGAGGAAGATGGCCCAACACTCATAACGGGAGTCTTCACTGACTTCAGTGTGCTCTCTGCACTCCTTAACATATTAAGGAGTTCAGGCAGTTCCTTCTCCATGTTTTGCATGTTGAAGTTAACTATGAACCGAGCAAAGGTGGAGGGGAGAGACTGCAGAATAATATCCGTATATTGTTCATTGCCCATTGTCCACCCAAGGTCCTTAAGCTCTTCTATGAGAGCTATCATTTTTAGAACATAGTCTCCTACTGCTGTGCCAGCGGCCATTCGCATCTGAAACAGTTTCTTAGATGCTTCGTATAGTAATACACGAGATTGCTCTCCATACAACTCTTTTGTATGGAAGAATATGGCTTGTACGTCCATATTCTCATGCTACTTCTGATGTGTGTTATCCATCGATGCAAGCGCGAGGCATTTAGCCGTGGCACAGTCAGCGTCCCATGTCTTGCGGATTTTCCTATCCGCAACTGAAGGTTTAGGACCTAGGGTGGGCGGAGTTGAAGCCGTGAGGACATATGATACTTTATCATAAGTCAAGGCAATGTTTAAATTCCTCAGCCAGTCTTTATAGTTGGTTCCATTCAGCTTGTTTTTATCTAATAGAAGCTTAAGTCCTGTCATAGGCATCTGCTATTAAGAGAGCGAAAAGAATACACTTAGAGAAAGCTCTTGCAAAGATCAGATTGGTTATTATCTTGTCTAATCGATGTCTCTCACTGTTTTTATCAAATTTTTTTAAAAACCTTTTAAAAAGAAAACTAGCCGGGATTAATTACATTCTACAACTTCGCTAACCGTTCAGCCAGGCCAGTGCCGGTACTTGAGGGAGGTTCCCCGTGCTTTCGCACGGACCTAATTAAAATAAACCTCATCTTCCCAGAGGCGTAGCCCCGTTTGACATCTTTCTAGATACCTACTGAGTTAGCTAATTGTAAAGTGCAAAATTCTCTCGGGAGCAACATTTGCTCGCAGTGGGATCAGGATCCTACTATCATATAGAAGGTATACAATCTCATTGTAATTTTCAACTCTTGAAATTCCCGATATTATTTTTTACCCCTAGTACTCATGACCTTAACTAAAGTCAACATATCATAAGTACTAGTCAAATTCTTCCCGTTATTTCGTGATTAACTAGACCCACCCATATGACTCTTAACTAAAGTCAACATAATCATATGAATGTCCTAACTAATCTGCATCATATGCAGTGTAGGAAGACATCACTTAGCTACCTTCACTGCGCTTTAATTAAAGTCAAAATACGCATCACGAATACTAAGTACTCTACTTCCTAAAATGTCGGAGGGCTGCGGATAGTTTTTAAGAAAACTTTTAACGCTTTGAACTTGATATCGTTGTAGAATCTAATGGGTTTAAATGGAGTGGATTAAGCTCCGCATTTTGAAACTTGCTTTTTCATAAAAGGCTGAGTGTATTTCAAATCCGATTCTACAATATCTTTTTAGGTTCATTTATCTTTTACATTAATCTCATTAATGTAGTCCCATCATTTAAATCCTAAGCCATTACAGAAAGAAACGAAAATATAACGTACACTTATGCCACTCGCATTCGCCACAGTGTCCTGATATGCACCGTTAGGTTACTTAACTAATGGCATACCAGGACGAGGCTAGCGCGGGTGCAAAACGTAAGTAACGTCTATTATATATCATATATATAATATCGCATTCTTCTCTGATATTTATTAAATGATCACATCAGATAATAAAAGCAGCAGAAGCACATTTAATATAGGATATGTAGGAGGTCCGTATTTTGTATTTAGCCAGCAATAAAAATACGGATTTCACGGTCACGATGAATAGCCAAGCCCACACCCCTAGACCCCTATGAGAGCGGCAAGCGACCCTACCAATTCTGGAGTTTAGGAGATCCGGTCTCGACTCCTCGAGATGGCCTCCCACTGAACCCTAGAACCCTGTCACTTGTACCTTCCTCCTTGGGTCTATCCTAATGCGGAAAAGTAAATAATATACAACACTGGTGACAGCAACCTCATCCCGGAAGTGTCCCAAATAAAAGAATATTACATACAATTTAATTTTACATGAATGAAAAGAAAACTCTCATCTCACATAAAACCCCCGGCTATTCATTCACGACAATCCTGCACATCAAATCTTATCGACATATAATATCAAATATCATCAACGTAAGTAAGTATGCATACACCGATTGTCGTTGATGTATAGCAACGAAAACCGTCAATACTACTACATACTACACTTACTGTCACAGAGAAATAAAATGAAAAGCTACAACAATTGGAATCGTAACTGCCTTTAGACAACACAAACCCGGAATATCACATATACAAGATTTCATGCCTAACAATGTAAAGCTCGCATTTGGGTCTCAACCAAGAAAACACCTTTTCAAAACAAACCGGATAATTCAACAAGATTTCCGTTTATCCCGAGACCGAACTGCTAGATTTACACGCAACAAACAAATTTGTAGATTCTAATTATTGTATCACATACTAATAAACTAGGCGCAGTTAAAACATTCGATCGAATGATTAAACACCCACAGACTTCTCAGAAAGCTCAACACTTGAGCAGTTTTAAAAAATACCAGTAACTGCACAAAATATATACGGGCGTGCATAAGAAAATACGGCCCATGAACCACCTATTGCGCCGCGGAATCGCCGAAGAAAGGCCACTATGGCTGCGGTTCCGCGGTCGTACGGATGAGTTAGGGCGTCGAACTTCTTATGGGCCCATAAAATACCGTGCTGAATTTTTAAAGTATTTTTAATGTGAAAAAATCCACGTTTTTGAAAAATTTCCAGAGAGCATCCGCCGGGCGCCGTGTTTCGTTCGTTCGAGGTTTTTAACGTCATCTAGCTTACTCCAAAGCTCTAGCTTGGCTCTGATACCACTCTATGGTTTCCTTAACACCTCGTTTAGGGTTTGGAAGCATCACACATGCCATAACTTTAAATTTATGAGGTGCTAAGTAAACTAAACTAGGAATTGAACTAGAATTATGAAGTAATAATTAAAAGTATCACATATAAAAAATAATTTACACTAAGTGGAGAGACTACAACCTTTGTAGACCTCCTAGGGTGACTCCTTGGATCTCCTTTGGATTAGAACGGCTCGCTAGATCACCTCCAAGTCCACGACGATCCACCCGAAGTCCTTTGCCCAAAGCTTGTTGCTTCACGTGATCTTTGAAATCCTTGAAGCAAAACACCCTACACAAAGTAGCAAGGGTTGTGTAGGATGATGAAGTGGTTGCTAATCTCACTTAATACCCTTTCTTTTTATTTATCTAACTCAATTTAGAACTCAAGAGAGAGCTAGAGAGAGGAAGAAGAAGATGGCTTGATATTTTTTCTTTTGGATGAATAATGCAAAAAGAAAATGAAAGAGAGAGATAAATATCATAATAATAACCATAGTTAATAAATAATATCTAGATATTTCTTCTTGAGTTAAAAGGCAAAGGAAAATAAACCATGGTTAAGTCAAAGTCAACCATGGAAAAGTGTAGAAGAAATGAGTCATTTAAAAAGAAATGAGTCATTATCTATTTTCTTTTATCTTTAACTTAATTCAAAAATATCCATATATTAAATTATGAACCATGTGATTCTTATATTGCCATCTAAGTTGTATCATCAACCATGATACATATGCATGTATGTATGTGTGTATGCACATCATCATGTACATATACATGCATGCATCCATTAAAAGAAAAATGTTTAAATAAATGAGATAAAAGTCAATATTAAATCAACACTTGATTTAATAAACCGGTCATATCTCATACGACCCGACTAGTATAAAACGCCCGATTAAAATACAGTATCACATACTCGTATTTAATCGAGCTTCCGCACATATCTCATATGCGCACCACTTCGTTTCTCCTGAGCTGAGAAACTTCTATGTGGGACTCTAAGACTCGTCAATACGCCAGCAGTAGGTGATGATCATATCAAACATCTACAAGCCGCAAGCGGTCAGCTAAACGTAACGGCCACCCTGGTATTGAGTGATCAGAAGAAGAACAAGCGAACCTGTCAAAACTCCTGTCAATCCAACTGGCAACACTTACCGTACAGTCCGGTCTCTTCGTCAGATATGCTGCATATTGAGTCTAAGGATGGAATCGTCGACCCCAATAACTCAATAAGTCATGTAGGTATATGGTCTATAACAGATCGATAAACTTACTGATAACACTTATCAGTAATATCTCAGCAGCCCTGGCCAGGGACTTCCTGTTATAGCCAATCGTGCAAAGCACAGCATCAACCCCCAATACCGGGAGAGATGAAACCCCTCCTATCGCTCACTGCCTCCATATGCCTCGGGACTATACCCAAAATCCACCTGTTTGTACGACTCAGTAGAGCCGTAGTAGGGTGGACATCAAAGTACAGTGGGAGGACACACAAGACTCTATGACGATCTCGGGTCTACAGACTAACCTGTACCAGTGTCACCTGAGAACTGCTATCTGACGTATGATATAATACCACATAGGAGTTCTCGGTGAGTCCGTTCAGTGTACCCAGTCTCACTGAGCACCCGTATACTATCTTTGGTGTCAACACACCAGACGATATGGGATCATCCATCGCCCATCATATGGAACAAGAATGGTATACGCTAGTCTACACTGGAATATCGATGTCCTGTCTCGATATACCTACGACTAGGAACATTTCAAGGATATGCTTATAAACTACAGATGTCCCACTAGTATGATCCGCATCATAATCCCAGTAGTCAAGCCAATATCCTTAGGGTTTTATCAACATGTACCAAATGAATATAAACATGATCAAGTGAACATATGATAAAGCGAAACCAGATAGCATACTATCATGTCGAGCAAGACTGTCCTCTGAATACACACACACACACACACACACACGTCAGTACATACACTATCTCATAATGGCCTCTAGGGCATACATATATCCAACAGGCCGGTCTCACAAGCCATTGGTGTCAGTTGGTTCACCTAAGATGTATATAGGTGCTCATTAAGTTATGAGTGCACCGGACAGGACTCGCCGGGAACCTGCTAGTTTGTATTATACCTAGCGTCAGATAGCAGTTCCCTGGTGACATGTGTACAGGTTAGTTCATCGACCTGAGGTCGTCATTTATCTCGTGTGAGTTCCCACTGTGCTTAGATTACTACCCTACCACGGCTCAAAGGAGTCGTGCAAACAGGTTTTAGTTGGGTACAGTCCAGAGCCACATAGAGGCAGTGAGCGGATCGGCAGGGTATTCGTCTCTCCCGGTATTGGGGGTGAGATCGCGCTGTGTCTAGGAGAGCCATTACACCAAGTCCTTGGCCAAGGCAGGTGAGAATTACTAGTAGGTATTCCAGTACTTTCTTAGCGTGTTCAGGGCTACCCTCCGACACGACTTATACCGCTATTGGGGGTCTGACGTTACCAGCCCCCTAGGCCCGATTTGCGATGCTCATAGACGAACGAACCGGACTGTACGGATATTGTCACTGATAGGCTCAGTAGGGTTCCAGGATGAGTTCGCTCATCGGCTTCCCTTTCGGTCAGTACATGAGCAGCCGTTACGTATAGCTAGTACCACTGATGGCTTATGGTTAAACCCACTGCCAGAGTATTGATGAGTTTTTAGAGTCTCCCACAGATTGTTTCCCAAGTTCGGGCGAAACATTGTAGAGACCGTATGGTTTTATGGCCGCGTTCGAACATACACGTGCACTTGTGCACGTGTCATGGTTCGGACAGATAATACTGGTGGGCTTTGATTTAAGCCAGATTCTAGTATTATATTGTGTAGGGATTTTTTCGTCTCATTGCATTTTGTATTCGGTCGGAATACAAATGCGGGTATGTATATACTGTTGTGGGGTAGTCCTGTAATTTGTTACGGGATTACTTTTGAAGTTGTCAGTTTTTCTCCATTCGATTAAACATTATATTTAATGTTTAATTATTGGTACATGTTGTGCATATCATTTTTGGCCAAAATATCATTCTTTCTTTCTCGGCCGAAATTTCTAGATGAGGTGGTGGTTTTGTTTTGATGGTGAGTCATTAGAAGTTTCTTGAATGAGGTGAGGTGTTTTTGTGACTCACTAGTTCTATTAATTTTTGTTTGTGCTTAGGATATTTAGTAATGGATATTTTCCTTATTCTAATTACTTCATTCCTTATGCTTACACATCATGACAATTCACAGTGAGCTTTTAGAATTGTGGCCGAGCACTTTTAGTGCTCAAAATGCTTGGGCCGAATTTTGTTTCTTGATGCATAAAATTTCTTTTGCTAAAAATTCCATTGCTCATTTCATCTTGGACATGTCGGCTAGGAAACTTCATGTCCGAGTTGCCTCGGTTTAGAGGCGGGAGCCCGTATAAAAATCCGTTGACGTGGTGCCACCTCGACGAGGAGACCGGAGATCGAGTGAGATCGGAGATGCCGCCAGGAGCGTGGGATGATGGCTAAAGACCGAAGGAACGGATCGATCGGTATAGCCATTCTATCATTTTTTAAATTGCTAGTTTAATGTTAATGGCCCGATCCGATTTACAGTCTATGTTAGCGCCAGTTTTTGAAAAAGTTTTTATTCCGCGTTTGGTCTCAGATTATTGGCCGGGGCGCTACCGTAAACTTACAATTGGATGATTTTTAGTCTTCTTTGTTGGATCTTTGATCCAAGAGTAAGGAACATTTAGTTCCAGCACTAGCGCTCTCGTGTTTTCCACGTGAGCGTTGCATCAGAGTCTTTGACTCTGGGTGCGAGCGCACTTAGTGCTAGCGCTCTCGTGTTTTGCACATGAGCGCTGCATCAGAATCTTTGACTCTTAGCGCTGGCGCTGCTTGCGCTGGCGCTCCTAGTGCTAGCGCTCTCATGCTTTGCACGTGAGCACTGCATCAGAGTCTTTTGTTGGAGATAGTGCCCTCAGAGTAAATTATTAGGTCACAGGTACGTGATTGTAATGATTGATGGAGGACCTATCCCGGTAGGACAGTCTTACTCGAGATGATAGTATGCTATCTGGTTTACCTTTATCATCGTGTACTGCTTTAGGTGACCTGACACGTCGCTATTACACGTTGATAGAGCCCCTAGGATTCTTGCTTGACCACCAGCAGTATGAGGGCGATCATATAAGTAGGAGCTGGGGTCTATAAGCTTATCCTTAAAAGGTCCCTAGTCGTGGGAGTTTCGAGACTGGGCATCGATACTCCATTAGTAGACTAGTGTATACAGTCGAGACCCCGACGAGGGGCGGTGGCCGGTCTCACAAGCCACTGGTGTCAGTTGGATCACCTAAGATGTATACAGGTGCTCATTGGGTTATGAGTACACCGGACAGGACTCGCCGGGAACATGCTAGTTGGTCATATACCAGACGTCAGATGGCAGTTCCCTGGTGACATGTGTGCAGGTTAGTTCATCGACCTGGGGATCGTCATTTGTCTCGTGTGAGTTCCCACTGTACTTTGATTACTACCCTACCACGGCTCAAAGGAGTCGTGCAAACAGGTTTTAGTTGGGTACAGTCCCGAGCCACATGGAGGCAGTGAGCGTATCTTCAGGGGTTCGTCTCTCCCGGTATTGGGGGTGAGGTCGTGCTGTGTCTAGGAGAGCCATTACACAAAGTCCTTGGCCAAGGCAAGGAGATTTACTGGTAGGTATTCCGGTAGTATCTCAGGGTGTTCTGGGCTACACTCCGACACGACTTGTACCGCTTTTGGGGGTCTGACTTTTACCAACCCCCTAGGCCCGCCATGCGATACTCATAGACGAACGGACCGGACTGTACGGATATTGTCACTGACAGGCTCAGTAGGGTTGTCAGGCTGAGTTCGCTCACAGACATCCCTTTTAGTCAGTACCTGGTAGCCCGTTACGTATTGGCTTATACCTCTGACGTGCTAGTGAATAAATCCACAACCAAGGTGTTGATGAGTCTTTAGAGTCCCCCACATTCAGTTACTCAGCTTTCGGGCGAAAGGTTGTAGAGGCCGTATGGAGATATGGCAAGGTCCGACCAGATACGTGCGGTATTGCACGGATCGGGATCGGACAGTTTGTACTATAGGCCGTATGAATATATGGCAGGGTTCGATCAGATACGTGCGGTATTGCACGGATCAGGATCGAACGGATATTACTGGCCGGCTTTGGTATAAGCCGGATCCTAGTATAGTACAGTGTAGAGTTTGTCTCATTGCATTTGTATTTCGGTCGGAATACAAATGCGGGTGTGTATGCACAGTATCGGGGTTTTCCTGTAATTTATTACGGGACCAGTTTTCTGGAGTTGCCAGTTTGCTTTCCGTTTCGGCCAATTTCCATTGTTCCGTTCATTGGCCGAAGATTGGTGGAGGAGGGTTTATTTGCATTGTTGCAAATAGGCATTTGTGGAGGGGTTCTTTGTTTTTTGTAGCATCATGATAGTCTTCATGATGGTGCACCATCCATTGACTTGCTTGACTTCATACTTCATGATGGCTTGACTTTGTTAGCATCATGGTTGTTGATGATGGTTGTGTGGAGTGTTGGCATTGCCTTGTGATCATTCCCTTTTGCATGATAGCTTTCCTCTCTCTCTCTTTGGGATTAGATGAGAATGGATCCCATCTTTTTGATACACTCTCACTCTTTCACTCTCACCACCACCATATACATGGCCGGCCACATTGAGGGAGGGGGCTGTCCAAATTTCTTGGGGTGGGATTTTTGTTCTTCTAGCTTTGTAAAATTCCACATGTTTCATCTCCACAAGCTCATATCATTTCCTCCACCAAAAAGGCAATTCCACAACCCCAAAGTGAGACTTGAGGGCTACATATTCTACAGCGAACCTTGGACACGTCGAGTAGCCGACTTCGTGCCCGAGTTGCCTCGGCATTGAGGTGGGAGCCCGTAAAAGAAGTAGGCGATGTGGTGCACTTCCGGCGACGAGGAGGAGACGGGACATTCCGCAAGAGATCGGGACGATGATGAGAAGACCGGAGGACATGGATCGTCGGTATACTTCTATTCCCTTTCTTGTTGGTAGCTAGGACTAATTAATGGTTCGATCCGGGTAGTAGTGCGCGGCGGTTTGCCAGTTTAAGAAAATTTAAAGTTTATCACCGCTTCCGCTTTTGGCCGTCGGATTGACGGCCGGGGCGCCGCCGTGCACTTACAGTGGTATCAGAGACTCGCCATTAACTTAGTCTAGCTTGGTGTAGTGTGTTTTTCTGTTTCGATCGATCGAATGTTCCAAAACTACATTTTTGTTAGCATCAGTTTTCTGTTGGAAATTTTTGGTGTCGAAAATTTTTTCAGGTTGTAAAATATTGATGTACTGGAAAATCTAAGAACTATGTAAAATTTCGATGAAGTAAATCCACAGTGGGAGCGCGGAACCGCCGCATATACCCCCATTCCGCCGCTCTTCCGCCGCACACTGTGGAGATCACTTCACCAATTTTTTTCAGAGGCTTTCTGGGCTTAAAATATGGGTTTTGGAATATTAAAATTGGGCCCAGGTTTTCTGTGAGTGCTACAGTTTTGATTGGGGGCCCACTTGTTAATTTTTGATCGATCGGATATTTTAAACACATTTTTCACAGTATTTACATTATATCTGCGACCGTGAATGTCACTTGATCGGTAAATCCAGTCTAACTGCTATAGCCCGGTTAGACGGATTTGCGAACGTGACTTTCACGTTGATGTTTTGTTTTTGCTGTGATGTTGTGGATCGGTCGTGGGGGATAGCCTGGATGCGATGCTAGTACAGTTTTGTTGTATTATGTACATTTGATATTGCGGGGCGAGCGTCCGACATGTGGACTGCCGTCACTGCCTGTTTGTATTATTATTTTGGGGCACGACCTGGTTGCGGTCGATGTACCCGTTGTATGTATATTTTACTTTCTGTACTAGGATTGCCCCGCGGAGGGGTGCACGGATAGCCGGGTTCTGGAGGGCAACAAGCCCGCATCTCATGGCATTGAGACGGAGGGGGCTTCACTCTAGGATTGGCGGGCTGTTCGCCGCACTTGTAGGGGGTACAGGTTGACCCAGGAGGGGTGCCCAAGTTACCGGATTCCGTGAAGTGCTGGGTGGTCCATTCACGTTGCTGAAGGGGGCTGCCTCGCTTCAGGTTTTGGCGGGTAACTTGCCGCGCCCGTAGGGGTCTAGGTTTTCATTGCACAGGCTATCCACACGACCAGGGGAACGTCGGGTTTCAACGGCTCTGTGAAACCCGGGGATCCCAGATATCTGTATTGTTTCTGTGATGCTGTACATTTCTGTGATGTTGCATTTTATTCACGCCTTGAGCGAATATAATATATTGGTATATATATTAGTAGATGTTGTATATGTTTTACATCCGCGCTAGTCCAGTCCCCGCTCTGTCGTTAGTTAGCTAACCTAACGGGTAATGACGGGACCCAGTGGCGAATGCGGATGGCATATACGTACATCAGTATATTTTCGTTCTTTTTGGTGTGATCAATTGATGGGACTGCGTTGATTCGGATCAATGCAAGTTAAAAACAAACCTAATCTGATGTTGTTGGAACACTTTTCAAAAAGCTGTTATTGCAAGGACGTTCACTTTTGTTTTGCATCGCGGTATTCATTTAGAATATCCTGCTCCTCAGTCGACGAGGCAAGGGCCGAGATCCCTTCACCGGGAGTGACCCCTTGGACAAAAAGTTTGCGTCAGGGCATTAACTTCACTATAGCCGATTACTTTTGCTTTGCATCGTGGTATTCAGTTGGAATATCCTGCACCCCATTCTACGGGGAAAGAGCCGAGATCCCTTCACCGGGAGTGACCTTTTTAGCGAAGGTTTTCGTCACTATATTTTTAAAAGCTATCCGTTCCTTCAACGATATCAAGTTCATTACGTTAAAGGTTTTCGCCAGAAACCATTCGTAGCCCTCCGTCGTTTCATATGGGTAGTCAATAGTATTCAAGCTGTGTTTGTTGGCCATAGTCAAGGCACAGTGTTTGGTAGCTGTTGGGTGTTCATATGCTGCATAGATAGATGCGTTGGTTTGGGACAGTCGTATAGCCTTGTTGGCCCTAGTCAAGGGCTTGTACGGGTGGGTTCAAATCAACCTGGATAATGACGGGTAGAACTTGACATGTGACTTATGATTTGTTGGCCTTAGTCAAGGTCATAAGAGCATGGGGCAGAAATCACATCGGGAGTTTCAAAAGAACTGAAACTTGCCAGATATGCGCATACCTTCTGGAGTGTTATACCGTGAGCGGATTCCGTCACGTTGTCATGCGATGAGAGTTGGATCCCGATTCCCACTGATGAGCTAGTTTACTCCTCGGGTAACCCCGACTAATTCTTCTTTCAGGTTTGGAGGAGAATTTGAGGTACAGTGGGAGGATTCCAGATTAGATAAATTGGTAACCATTCTGATCTAGGTTAGAGTGCACGCTGAGTGTTTCTTTTCTCTCTCTCTGGCAGCGACCATTTGACCCGACCCTAAGACTATGACTCAGTGACCAAGTTGACCGAACCTTCTTAACACTGGCTTTTGGATTGTCAGAGTTGCATACCTCATTGCCACTCCTACTTTTACCCTTTTTTCTCCAGGACACCCCGTACTACTACGAACGTCCACTTCCATTGGACAAAACCATTGTATGGTTAGATACGAACTCGAAAGAATTTATTCGAGGATGGTTTCCGGTTCTGGAGAAAACGGATAGGATTATTCAGTTGTCTTTTCCTTTTACCTTCTCTCAGGTTGCGAGTGCTCCTTGGTTTAGGAGATAGTACACCTATTACGCAAATTGGATAGTCTTCTTCCAAACCTTAGGCTGGTGCCGACCGGTAGGGAATGAAGAAAACCAATTAGCCTAACGATGGTGTACAGAAGGTATTAAGTTCAGACAAAGCAAGGGATTAGTAAGAGGGCAAAGTAAATTGCAACAGATATTCATGACCAAACCAAGTATTCCTTCGCCAATCCTAAAATCACCTTTGTATTTCTCCAGGACACTCCGTATCACTACGAAGATCCAAAGTTTATTGGATACTCCATCGTATGGTTATATACGAACTCGAAAGGAACTCGTTCCAGTTCGGGGATGGATTCTGGTCCAGGAGAAATAGGAATTAAGTTCATTCGGTTGTCTTTTATCTTCACCTTCTCTCGCATTGCGAGTGTTCCTGGGATTGGGACAGTACACCCATTATGCTTATTGGATAGTCTTCTTCCAAACCATAGGCTGGTGCCGAACGGTAGGGAAGAAAGAAAACCATTTGGCCTAAAGGGGTGTACAGAAGGTAATGACTAAAGACATATGAAGGGATTTGGAGAGGTGGCAAAGAATTATACGGTTACAGTCGTGAATCTGGAAGAGGCATTACTAGGAATACCAGAATACCCCATCGGAACATTTCAATGTTTCAGTTTCACTGTGTAATGTTAAAGGAAAACTGATTTCCCAATTAGATACTTACTCCAGGGTATGTATTTACCAGGTACGATTCTCACATCTGTATAGTTTTACAGATGATGAGTGGGAGTAAGTTATTGGGAATTGGGTGATTATCCTCATTATATCGGGATTCGTTATAATCGGTGATATTTGAGGAAATCACCTGGGCTGCTTGCCGGTTGGCAAATATTTGGTTTTGAATATCCGCAGTTATGCACCAATTTTAAATTGATATATCTGTACGTCTATTTTCATAGAGTGAGATATACCTTTTTGAAATTATGTCTACGACATTTACCTATATCAGTGGATGGTTAGGTAAGGAGCATTAAACAGCGGTGTAATTCTTCTTAACCATAAGTACAGTTTTCAGCCTACGACACACAGTGAATGAGTTATCAGACTCAAGGGACTTATACAGAGTATTGTATGTTGTCCAGGGTCCATCAGGACAGAGGGGTTGGTCCTCGTACTATATTCGGTTTACGTATGACTTCTCTAGTTTTTAGACAGGTGTTTCGTAGGAAACACAGGGTCCGAATTTGGAGAAGTTATAGGTATTTGAATAGAGTAGAGAACCAGGTATAGCAAGTATCGGGATTCTTCAAAGAGATCGAAGATGTAGATACTTGTGTATGGTATTCAGTTGATAGTAATGATAAAGAGATCTTGCTTCTCTTTCAGGTTACTCATAATTGGAAGTATTCCTAAGTTGAGTAACGCTGATCGGCCTCCTTCCATTTAGTTGACATGCGCTGGGGACAGCTGCATGATTTGAATCTGGTTCAATTAAATCAGTGCCTCTATTTCTATATTGGATATAGAACAGTTCATATCTTAACGATGTTAAGGTACGGGGAGTTGTCCGGTTTATGATTAAAACCAGACACTGGACAACTCAAGGCACGTTTCTGTAATGGCTGTTTGTGGGTTGACCCAGGCTATGACGAGGGTTGACTTTCTACCATCTGGATGAACAATAGCGATATTGTTCTAGACTCGCCACAGTTTTATTAAAGATGGATTTTTTTCAGAAAACAGTAGTGGGAGTATGGTAGAACTGGAAGTGATTCCAGAACCACAAACGATTACTGAAGATTTGATAAGGAACCTAAAGATTCAATCTGGATTGACATTCCATTGGCCACTCCGCAGATAAGGTGGGTAACTTCAGGCACCCGAGAGGCACTACGGTAGCCTCAAGGACGGTGACAGGGAAGTTCTTATTTACCCACAATTGCCATTGCTGTTGTTCCAGGTTACGAGACCCGGGGGGAGGATGAGTATAGCGTCGTTCTAAACCAGTTTTAGAAGTGTACGTCTATATGACTCTGCCAGAGGGTTGTCGTAGTCAGTGGGAGCAGCGGAAGCATTGGTGGACAGGTTGCTTATGTCTATTTATAGACTAGAGCAGATGTAGCGGAGAAAGATCATCTATTTCTGACGTGACAGTGATGGGTTTGACTTCATCAGAATAGGGGATGGATCTGTTGAGAAGGTAGTAGGGTGTGATATCCTGGTATTTGGATGATATACACAGAGTAGGAAAAGAAACTCCTACACTACGATCGGTTATACTTTGGTCGTCACACAGTTGTTTCTCCACAAAGGAAATGGATTTTATATCAGACATACTGGTTACTAGATCTATGGTCTTAGATCTAGATTTGGGTGGTTTCCCAATCTGGGTACTTAGACAGCATTCTAAGAGTATTTAGAATGGACGACTCCTGGCATGGTAGTGTACCTGCAGGTAATGGAGTCACCCTCTCTAAAGGTGTCTTACAGACTAAAGGGGAGAGGGATGTGCATGATTGGCAGATCACTTACTCAGGCAATTGAGTCAATCATGAGATGTCAAGTACCACACCAGATATTGTTCTTGCACTAGATGCAATAGGTTGATATTGATCCGATCATGGAGAAACAGTCAGAAGCAGTTTTAGAGCATAAGTGGATGTTCTAGGGATATGATATCGACAACCTTATTCGGGAAACAGTTATCATTCCAGGCTTCCAAGGTGGCATGGACGACAAGGAGGTTGTCAGAGCTATAGTTTTCCTTCTGATGAGGGGCAGTATTTTGGACAGGTGGTCCAAGGCAATACTGAGGGTGGCATGGCGCAGGATACTGATTAAGTTCAGTTGACGATACAGTCTAAGAAGTTTGGATTTGGAGTTCATTTATGAGCTAAGTCCCATCAGACATCCAAACATATTCTAAGACAGGTATTGCTCATTTCGGGAGATGGGTTTCTCCGCGAACTTGAGATATAGAGAGACATAGAAAAAAACAACAAAGCGGATCCACTCACTGAGGCTATTCCTCGAACGCAATAGTTTCGCAAACGAGCTTTGTGAGACTGACTAGTAGAGGAGTTGGGTGTTCGGTATCACACGGGCTGTGAGTATGCGACATCGCAATAATTAGCCTTGAGTGCAAGTGGGAGATTGTTGGAGATAGTGCCCTCAGAGTCAATTATTAGGTCACAGGTACGTGATTGTAATGATTGATGGAGGACCTATCCCGGTAGGACAGTCTTACTCGAGATGATAGTATGCTATCTGGTTTACCTTTATCATCGTGTACTGCTTTAGGTGACCTGACACGTCGCTATTACACGTTGATAGAGCCCCTAGGATTCTTGCTTGACCACCAGCAGTATGAGGGCGATCATATAAGTGGGAGCTGGGGTCTATAAGCTTATCCTTAAAAGGTCCCTAGTCGTGGGAGTTTCGAGACTGGGCATCGATACTCCATTAGTAGACTAGTGTATACAGTCGAGACCCCGACGAGGGGCGGTGGCCGGTCTCACAAGCCACTGGTGTCAGTTGGATCACCTAAGATGTATACAGGTGCTCATTGGGTTATGAGTACACCGGACAGGACTCGCCGGGAACATGCTAGTTGGTCATATACCAGACGTCAGATGGCAGTTCCCTGGTGACATGTGTGCAGGTTAGTTCATCGACCTGGGGATCGTCATTTGTCTCGTGTGAGTTCCCACTGTACTTTGATTACTACCCTACCACGGCTCAAAGGAGTCGTGCAAACAGGTTTTAGTTGGGTACAGTCCCGAGCCACATGGAGGCAGTGAGCGTATCTTCAGGGGTTCGTCTCTCCCGGTATTGGGGGTGAGGTCGTGCTGTGTCTAGGAGAGCCATTACACAAAGTCCTTGGCCAAGGCAAGGAGATTTACTGGTAGGTATTCCGGTAGTATCTCAGGGTGTTCTGGGCTACACTCCGACACGACTTGTACCGCTTTTGGGGGTCTGACTTTTACCAACCCCCTAGGCCCGCCATGCGATACTCATAGACGAACGGACCGGACTGTACGGATATTGTCACTGACAGGCTCAGTAGGGTTGTCAGGCTGAGTTCGCTCACAGACATCCCTTTTAGTCAGTACCTGGTAGCCCGTTACGTATTGGCTTATACCTCTGACGTGCTAGTGGTTAAATCCACAACCAAGGTGTTAATGAGTCTTTAGAGTCCCCCACATTCAGTTACTCAGCTTTCGGGCGAAAGGTTGTAGAGGCCGTATGGAGATATGGCAAGGTCCGACCAGATACGTGCGGTATTGCACGGATCGGGATCGGACAGTTTGTACTATAGGCCGTATGGATATATGGCAGGGTTCGATCAGATACGTGCGGTATTGCACGGATCAGGATCGAACGGATATTACTGGCCGGCTTTGGTATAAGCCGGATCCTAGTATAGTACAGTGTAGAGTTTGTCTCATTGCATTTGTATTTCGGTCGGAATACAAATGCGGGTGTGTATGCACAGTATCGGGGTTTTCCTGTAATTTATTACGGGACCAGTTTTCTGGAGTTGCCAGTTTGCTTTCCGTTTCGGCCAATTTCCATTGTTCCGTTCATTGGCCGAAGATTGGTGGAGGAGGGTTTATTTGCATTGTTGCAAATAGGCATTTGTGGAGGGGTTCTTTGTTTTTTGTAGCATCATGATAGTCTTCATGATGGTGCACCATCCATTGACTTGCTTGACTTCATACTTCATGATGGCTTGACTTTGTTAGCATCATGGTTGTTGATGATGGTTGTGTGGAGTGTTGGCATTGCCTTGTGATCATTCCCTTTTGCATGATAGCTTTCCTCTCTCTCTCTTTGGGATTAGATGAGAATGGCTCCCATCTTTTTGATACACTCTCACTCTTTCACTCTCACCACCACCATATACATGGCCGGCCACATTGAGGGAGGGGGCTGTCCAAATTTCTTGGGGTGGGATTTTTGTTCTTCTAGCTTTGTAAAATTCCACATGTTTCATCTCCACAAGCTCATATCATTTCCTCCACCAAAAAGGCAATTCCACAACCCCAAAGTGAGACTTGAGGGCTACATATTCTACAGCGAACCTTGGACACGTCGAGTAGCCGGCTTCGTGCCCGAGTTGCCTCGGCATTGAGGTGGGAGCCCGTAAAAGAAGTAGGCGATGTGGTGCACTTCCGGCGACGAGGAGGAGACGAGACATTCCGCAAGAGATCGGGACGATGATGAGAAGACCGGAGGACATGGATCGTCGGTATACTTCTATTCCCTTTCTTGTTGGTAGCTAGGACTAATTAATTGTTCGATCCGGGTAGTAGTGCGCGGCGGTTTGCCAGTTTAAGAAAATTTAAAGTTTATCACCGCTTCCGCTTTTGGCCGTCGGATTGACGGCCGGGACGCCGCCGTGCACTTACATCTTTGACTCTTAGCGCTGGCGCTGCTAGAGCTGGCGCTCTCGTGCTTTGCACGTGATTGCCGCATCAGAGTCTTTGACTCTTAGCGCAGGAGCTGCTAGCGCTAGCGTTCTCGTGTTTTGCACGTGAGCGCTGTATCAGAGTCTTTGACTCTTAGCATTGGCGCATTTAGTGCTAGCGCTTTTATGAAGCACCGCTTCATTTCAAATTTCAAAATTTGAACAGAGCCTTGCTCTGATTGGGGGAAACAAATGCCCCCCCACCGTTGCGCTCACGTGGCTTACACGTGAGTACAGCCGTGGCAGCATCTGCGCCATTAGATCAACTTAGAAGTTGAAACGGCTCTCAGTGCCTATAAATAGGGCCTTTGGCCCTTAAGATGACCTCTGTTCATCTTCTTGTTTGTTTTTTCTGAGAATTAATATTCCTTTAGAGCACAGCTCTTTTTAAGAACTTCTCTTAGAGACAGAACCCTGTCGAAAATTTCAGGTAAAAATTAAATCTTTGATGGGATTACTTTGTAATCTAGGGTTTCACCCATTAACAGAGCCTTACTCTTTTTAAATCATATAGATTTTTAGGGTTTCTTAATAGAGCTTTGCTCTTTTGAAATCATAGATCTAAAGAGATATTTCTTAGGGTTTCTTAACCCATTAAAGAAAAACTCTTAGAGTTCATCTCGCAGATCTTAAAGATCTCAGAGTTTTTAACTCAGTAAAGCTTTGCTTTTAGTGTTTTTGATGGATTCTTCCATCTTTTTTGCAGAGCATTGCTCTTTAGAATTTTTGGGGGAATTTTTTTTCCCTTCATCATTAATTTTGACAGATGTCATATCTGTTGTAGAGCACTGCTCTCAAGGGAGATTTACTCCTTGGCCTAAGGGGCCCTTATTAAATGAGAATCCTCTTAGGATTTTCTCATTTAATGACAGTCTCATCACATGATGAGACTGTTTTATTAATGATGAGCTATCATCTAGATTGTGTGGGTCCCCTTTGGTCCCTTTCCACTGCATTGCAATGCAGTACGAATTTAAAGTACTAAGTGACAGAACTTAAAATGTAGCATTGATGGTTTTTGTTCTTTTTCGCGCAGGTACTATGTCTTTCGACATTTCTTTCCTGTTCGTTCGTTCGAAAAGAGGATTCCCTGAAGCACCTGTGGACAGGGAAGTCAAAGATCACGACCCAGAGCAAAAGAATCTTCATTTATGGGGAACATGGTACTGTCAAATCATCAGGGGTCGGTGGAGCTTTTCTTGCGCGGAACCTTCGGAGATTATTTCGACGATTCCTTACGCCGATGCACCTCCAGTGAACTATGCCGTGGATGTAAGACTACGGTAGCGCCCCGTCCGTCTTTCCAAGGCCAAAATACGGAAACGAAATTTTTTCTTAACTTGAAACCGGCGCTATCGTATGCTTAAAACCCGGATCGAACCATTAACCTACAACTAGCTATCTAGAGAGAAGGTTGGAAAGCTATACCGATCGATCCGTGTCCTTCGGTCTTTGGCCACCATCCCAAACTCCTCGCGGCATCTCTGGTCTCGATCTCCTCGTCGAAAAGGGCACCACATCATCGAGTCTTTTTACGGGCTCCCGCTTCATCCGAAGCAACTCGGGCACGAAGTGTGCTAGCCGACGTGTCCAAGGTGTTGTAGAGAATGTTTGTGATCACTTTGTCTCTTGCATCCATTGCTTGGATGGAGGTTGAAAGTGTTGCCATTAATGGAGGTTATGAGCTAGAGGAGGAAGAAGAAGAAGTAGCCATATTCTTTCTTTTTGTTATGCTAAAGAAAATGAGAGTGTGTATCAAAATTACAAGACCAAAACTCTTCATATGGCTGCCCTTCTCTCTCTTCCTCTCATTTCATCTCACTAATCAATCACATAAGGTGACATTTGCACAAGAAATGATACCATGAGTCATCCATGAAGTACATGTATCATTTAATGCACAAAATGATGAAATAAGCTCACAATTTCCATTTGTAAACATTAACCCAAATGTTTACAACAATAAAAAGATACGGCAACATCTAAAGTAAACTCGTAACGGATCAAAAGGATACCCCTCACCTGTATATACATACCTGCATCCGCATTCCGACTGAATGCGAATGCGATGAGACTAAAATAATCCAACAAATCTAATACTAGGATCCGGCTTAAACCAAAGCCCACTATTATGATCCGCTCGATCATTATCCGTGCACTACTGCACGTATATGATCGGACCCTACCATATATCATACGACCTCTACAACGTTTCGCCCGAAACTTGAGAAACTGTCTGTAGGGGACTCTAAAGACTCGTCAATACATTGGCTGTGGATTTAACCACTAGCACGTCAGAGGTACTAGCTGTACGTAACGGGCCACCAGGTATTGACCAAAAGGGAGGTCGATGAGCGAACTCATCCTGACACCCTACTGAGCCTGTCAGTGACAATATCCGTACAGTTCGGTCCGTTTGTCTATGAGCATCGCATGTCGGGCTAGGGGGTTGGTAAAAGTCAGACCCCCAAAAGCGGTACAAGTCGTGTCGGAGTGTAGCCCAGAACTACCTGAGATACTACTGGAATACCTACCAGTAAATCTCCTACCTTGGCCAAGGACTTCGTGTAATGGCTCTCCTAGACACAGCGCGACCTCACCCCCAATACCGGGAGAGACGAACCACTGCCGATCCGCTCACTGCCTCCATATGGCTCGGGACTGTACCCAACTAAAACCTGTTTGCACGACTCCTTTGAGCCGTGGTAGGATAGTAATCAAAGCACAGTGGGAATTCACACGAGACAAATGATGATCTCAGGTCGATGAATTAACCTGTACACATGTCACCAGGGAACTTATATCTGACGTCAGGTATAATACCAACTAGCATGTTCCCGGCGAGTCCTTTCCGGTGTACTCATAACCCAATGAGCACCTGTATACATCTTAGGTGAACCAACTGACACCATGGCTTGTGAGACCGGCCACCGCCCCTCGTCGGGGTCTCGACTGTATACACTAGTCTACTAACGGAGTATCGATGCCCAATCTCGAAACTCCTACGACTAGGGACCACTTTAAGGATGTGCTTATAGACTACCCAACTCTCACGTATATGATCGCTATCATAGTGCTGGTAGTCAAGCAAGAATCCTAAGGGCTCTATCAACATGTAATAGCGACCTGTAAGGTCACCTAAAGCAGTACACGATGATAAAGACAAACCATTGTAGCATACTATTCTCCATCAACGTGTAATAGTGAACCACAATGTCACCTAAAGCATGTACACGATGATAGAGACAAACCAGATAGTATACAATCATCCTGAGTAAGATTGTCCTACCGGCATAGGTCCTCCCTCAATCATTGCAATCACGTGCCTGCGATCCAATAATTGACTCTGAGGGCACTATATCAAACAATCTCCCACTTCCACTCAAGGCTAATTATTGCGATGTCGCATACTCACAGCCCGTGTGATACCGAACACCCAACTCCTCTACTGATCAGTCTCACAAAGTCCGTTTGTGAAACTATTGCGTTCGAGGAATAGCCTCAGTTAGTGGATCCGCTCTGATGTTTCTTTCTATGTCTTTCTTTATATCAAGTTCGCGGAGAAAGCCATCTCCCGAAATGAGAAATACCTGTCTTAGAATATGTCTGGATATCAGATGGGACCTAGTTCATAAATGAACTCCAAATCCAAACTTCTTAGACTGTATGTCAACTGAAAATAATCAGTATCCTGCACCACGCCTCCCTCAGTATCCCCTTGGACCACCTGTCCAAAATACCGCCTCTCGTCAGAGGGAAAACTATAACTCTGACAGTCACTCTGTCATCCAGGTCACCTTGGAAGCCTGGAATGATAACCGTCTCCTGAAGGAGGCTGCCGTTATCAGATCCCTAGAACATCCACTTATGTTCTAAATCTGCTTCCGAATGTTTCTCCAGGATTGAATTAATATCAACTTATTGCATCTCGTGCAAAAACAATATCTGGTATGGTACTTGACATCTCATGATTGACTCAATTGCCTAAGCAAGTGATCTGCCAATCATGCACATCCCTCTCCCTTTTAGTCTATAAGACACCTTCAGAGAGGGTGACTCCATCACCTGCAGGTGCACTATCATGCCAGGAGTCGTCCATTCTAAAACACCTTTAGAATGCTGTCTAAGTACCCAGATTGGGAAGCTACCCAAATCTAGATCTAAAACCATAGATCCAGTAACCAGAATGTCTGATATTATATCTATATCCTATGTGGAGAAACCACTGTGTGACAACCAAATTATAACCGATCGTGGTATAGGAATTTCACTTCCTACTCTGTGTATGTCATCCAAATATCAGGACATCACACCCTACTACCTCCTTAACAGATCCATCCCCTATTCTGATGAAGTCAAACCTATGACTGTCACATCAGAAAAAGATGATCTGTCTCCGCTATATCTGCTTCAGTCCATAAATAGACATAAGCTACTTGTCCACTACGCTTCTGCTGCTCCCACTGACTACGACAACCCTCTGGCAGAGTCATATACACGTGCACTTCTAAAGCTAGTTTAGAACGACGCTATACTCATCCTCCTGCCGGGTCTCACAGTCTGGAACAACAGCAATGGCAAGTCTGGGTAAACAAGAACCTCCCTGTCACCGTCCTTGAGGCTACCGAAGTACCTCTCGAGTGCCTGAGGTTACCACATTATCTGCGGAGTGGGCAATAGAATGTCAAACCAGATTGAATCTTTAGGTTCTAATCAAATTTTCAGTAATCGTTTGCGGTTCTGGAATCACTTCCAGTTCTACCATACTCCCACTACTGTTTTCTGAAAAAATTCATTTTACTAAAACTGTGTCGAGTCAAGAACAATATCACTACTGATCTTCCAGATGGTAGAAAGTCAACCCTCGTCATAGCCCGGGTCAACCCACAAACAACCATTACAGAAACGTGCCTTCAGTTATCCAGAGTCTGGTTTTAAGCATAAGCCGAACAACTCCCCGTACCTTAACAATGCTAAGATATGAATTATTCTAAATCCAATATAGAAACAGAGGCACAGATTTAATTGGAACCAGATTCAAATCATGCAGCTGTCTCCAGTGCATGTCAACTAAATGGAAGGAGGCCGATCAGCGTTACTCAACTTAGGAATGCCTCCAATTATGAGTAACCTGAAAGAGAAACAAGTTTCTCAAAACCATTACTATCAATTGAATACCATACACAAGTATCTACATCTTCGATCACCCTGAAGAATCCTGATACTTGCTACACCTGGTTCTCTGCTTTATTCTTATACCTATAACTTCTCAAAACTTAGTCCTTGCATTTCTACGAAACACATGTCTAAGAACTAGAGAAGTCACAAGTAAACAGAATATAGTACGAGTACGAACCCCTCTGTCCTAATGGACACTGGACAACATACAATACTCTGTATAAGTCCCCTGAATCTAATATCTCATTCCCTGTGTGTCGTAGGTTGAAAAATGTACTTGTGGTTAAGAAGAATTACACCGCCGTTTAATGCTCCTTACCTAACCATCCACTGATATAGGTAAATGTCATAGACATAATTTCAAAAAGTTATATATCACTTTATAAAAATAATTGTACAGATATATCAATTTGAAATTGGTGCAGAACAACGGATATTCAAAACCAAATATTTGCCGTCCGGCAAACAACCCAGACGATTTCCTCAAATATCACCAATTACAACGAATCCCGATATAATGAGGATCATCACCCAATTCCCAATAACTTACTCCCACTCATCATCTGTAAAACCATACTGATGTGAGAATCAAACCTGGTAAATACATACCCTAGGGCAAGGGCTAATTGGGAAATCAGTTTTCTTTTAACAATACACAGTGAAACTGAAACATGTAAATGTTTCGAAAGGGTATCCGGGTATTCCTAGTAATGCCTCTTCCATTATGAGATTCACAACTGTAACCTTATAATTCTTTGCCATCTCTCCAAATCCCTTTATATGTCTTTAGTCATTACCTTCTGTACACCCCTTTAGGCTAAATGGTTTTCTTCCTTCCCTACCGTTCGGCACCAGCCTATGGTTTGGAAGAAGACTATCCAACAAGCATAATGGGTGTACTGTTCTAATCCTAGGAGCACTCGCAACCCGAGAGAAGGTAAAGATAAAAGACAACTGAATAAAACCTTATTCCTATTTCTCCTGGACCAGAATCCATCCCCGAGCTGGAACAAGTCCCTTCAAGTTCGTATATAACCATATGATGGAGTATCCAATAAACTGTGGATCTTCGTAGTGATTGTAAGTCCACGTTGCCTATCCCGGTGCTTGCGGGGAGGCGGAAAACGGAATAAAAATTGGATTTTTATGAGCTTAGGCAACATGGACTAGAACTAGAAGGATCTTTGCTAAACAAAAACTTGCTAAAGCTAACTAGTAACTAGCTAAGTGCTAGAAAGGTTATACCTTGGGATTTAAGTCCTTCTCTCCTTGCTCCTTGGAGTGGTGGAAGGAGGTCACCTTGGTCGTCTTCTCACATCGAAGAAAGATCCACCCGAAAGCCTCAACCTTTGGCTTCAACTCCAAGCTAGAAGTAACTAAGGTGCAACAAGTGCTGGTCCTTGAACCCTAGATGAGAGTAAAGATGATCAAGAGAGGGTTTTTCTCAAGCTCAAGTGTTTCTCAACACATGAGAGGGAGAGAGCTTGAGGGAGAGCAAGAACAAGAGAGAGAAAGGAAATGATAGAATGAGAATAATTGTGAACCATTCTCACTAATATGTGTATATTATTTTAATTAAATAATTAGCTAGATAATTGTCATGGCTAATCATGACATGACCATTATCATTTCAATTTGCAAGGATCAAAAAGCATCTTCCAAAAGAAATGATGATGGTCAAAGTGTCAACCTAGGTCAACAAGTCAAGGAGGTCAAATGGTCAACAACCATAACCATGCACAATTATTAAACTAATTATCAATTAACTATAACACACACATAAGTATTAGGGTTAATAAAATGACAATGGCCATTAACCCTAATCAAGGTCCTCTCCCTCAATCTCAAGCAACTGTGCATACGCACCCGCATTCGTGATCCGAGGAACACGAATACAATGAGAAAAACCAATCCCAAATCATATACTAGGATCTGGCTTAAACCAAAGCCCGCTAGTATAAACTGTCCGGACAGCAAACGTGCACAAGTGCGCGAATATGAACGAACCCTGTCGCAAAACCATGCGACCTCTACTCATTTTGCCTAAAGACGAATAGCTCTCTGTGTGGGACTCTAAAGACTCGACACTACGCTGGCAGTGGGTTTAACCACAGACCGCAAGCGGCACTAGCTGTACGTAACGGTCCCCAGGTAGATGTCGATAAGAAGACTGACGAGGTGAACCCCATCCGAACTCCTACTGAGCCTGTATGTGACAATCTCCGTACAGTCCGGCCTGTTTGTCTGATACATCGCATGGCGGGCCTAGGGGGGCTGTGAACGTCAGTCCCCTAATAGCGGTACAAGTCGTGTCGGAGTGTAGCCCAGAACACCCTAAGATAACACTGGAAACCTACCAGTATATCTCGCTTGCCCTGGCCAGGGACTACTCGTGTAATGGCTCTCTTGGACACAGCGCGATGTCAACCCCCAATACCGGGAGAGACGAATCCTGTCTAACCGTCACTGCCTCCAAGTGCTTCGGGACTGCACCCAAAAACTACCTGTTTGCACGACTCCTTTGAGCCGTGGTAGGGTAGCAATCAAAGTGCGGTGGGAACACACTCGAGGCGAAGTGATAGTGTCAAGTCAGCGGACTAAGCTGTACTCATGTCACCTGGGAACTGATAACTGACGATAGGTATAATACCAACCAACAGTTCCCGACGAGTCCTGTCCAGTGTACTCGTAACCTAACGAGCACCCGCATACTATCTCAAGTACGACGTACTGACGGCTGTGGGACAGACCGTCTCCCACGCTGGGATGAGAAGCGCATACGCTAGTCTACTCCGGAGTATCGATGCCCTGTCTCGATAGTCCAACGACTAGGGACCTGTATAAAGATGTGCTTATAGATCACCCAGCTCCCACGAGTGTGAGCGCCATCACAACGCTGGTAATCAAGCAAAGATCCTAAGGGCTCTACTAATATGTATAACGGCGATATGCTAAAAGAAACACATGCACATATTAAAGCAGAGACAAATCAAGTACCATACTACCATTTTGAGCAAGATTGTATATACAACTGTGAATATCCCAAGCTTCCATCAAGTAATATACAAACTAGTATGATACAGTAATGGCCTCTAGGGCATATACACTAACAATCTCCCACTTGCACTAAGGCCATGTACTGGCGTATCGAAGACCTATCATCTCGATCAGTCGCTCGAACTGAGTCTGGGGCAAGGCCTTGGTGAATGGATCTGCAGTGTTATCCTCTGATGCAACTCTCCGGACCTCGATCTCCTGGCGATCTACGATCTCCCTGATCAGGTGATACCGCCTTAAGATGTGTCTGGATTTCTGATGGGACCTGGGTTCCTTCGCTAAAGCTATAGCCCCGTTGTTGTCGCAATACAGAGGTATTGGCTCAACAATGGACGGAACCACCTGAAGTTCTCTCAAGAACTTTCTCATCCAGACAGCTTCTTTTGCGGCATCAGATGCAGCGATGTATTCCGCTTCCATAGTCGAGTCAGCAACGGTTTCCTGTTTGGAGCTCTTCCAACACATCGCCCCTCCATTGAGGGTAAAGACAAAACCCGACATGGACTTGGAATCATCCTTGTCACTCTGGAAGCTGGAGTCAGCAAAGGCCTCAATCTGCAGGTCTTTTCCGCCATACACCAAGAACATCTCCTTAGTCCTTCTCAGGTACTTGAGAATGTTCTTTACTGCTATCCAATGTTTCTCCCCAGGGTTTGACTGATACCTGCTTACCACACTCAGTGCATAAGCCACATCCGGTCTGGTACACAACATCGCATACATTATAGAGCCTACCGCAGAAGCGTAGGGTATAATAGACATGCGATCCCTCTCCAAATCAGTCTTGGGAGACATCTCTTTGGAAAGGGTGATCCCGTGACAAGCCGGTAGATTACCGCGCTTGGAATCTTCCATACTGAATCTCTTCAGTATGGTGTCGATGTACCTGGACTGCGAAAGTCCTAATATCCTCTTGGATCTGTCACGGTAGATCCGGATACCCAGAATGTATGAGGCATCACCCAGGTCTTTCATGGAGAACCTGTGTGATAAGAACCCCTTGATAGATTGTAGCATAGGAATGTCATTTCCTATTAAGAGAATGTCATCCACGTATAAAACGAGGAATACTACAGTTCTCGCTACAAATCTACAATAGATGCATGGTTCATCTGGATTTTTGATAAAGCCAAATTCCTTGACCGTCTCATCAAAACAGATGTTCCAACTCCGCGATGCCTGCTTTAGTCCATAAATGGACTTAAGCAACTTGCACACCTTTCCGCTGCTCCCACTCTGAATGAAACCCTCTGGCTAATCCATATAGACACACTCCTCTAAATGTCCATTTAGAAAAGCTGTCTTTACGTCCATCTGCCAAATCTCATAATCGTGGAAGGCAGCAATGGCAAGAAGGATCCGAATGGATTTCAGCATAGCTACTGGAGAAAAAGTTTCGTCATAGTCCAAACCAGGTCGCTGACGAAAACCCTTTGCTACCAGTCTAGCTTTATAGGTCTCAACCTGTCCATCTACACCAATCTTCCTTTTGAAGATCCACTTGCATCCTACGGGTTTTACCCCATCTGGAGCAATGTCCAACGTCCATACTTTGTTGGTGTACATGGACTCCATTTCGGTCCGCATTGCATCCAGCCATTTTACCGAGTCGACGCTCTGAATGGCTTGCTGGAAGCTAGTAGGCTCATCAAACTCTATGATGCAATCCTCTCTATCCCCGTCAATGAGAAAACCGTAGTATCTCTCGGGCGGATGAGACTGCCTACTACTCCTGCGGAGTGGCGTGGGAATGTCTTGATCTTTCGAACCCTCTGGTTCTACTAAGCTTTCAGTAATAGCTTGTGGTTCTGGAATTTCTTCCAGTTCTATTGCGCTCCCACTTATTTCCTTTTCTATGAACTGGTGTTCCAGAAAATAGGCATTACGAGAAACAAGGACTTTTTGTTCCTCTGCGTAATAGAAAAGATACCCCCTGGAGTTCTTTGGGTATCCCACAAACTTGCACAGTACTGAGCGTGCCTCTAGTTTGTCCGCATGCTGCTTTTTGACATAAGCTGGACATCCCCAAATCTTCAAGTATTGAAGATAGAGTTTCTTCCCACTCCATAACTCATATGGTGTGGTAGGCACAGTCTTAGTGGGAACACGGTTCAAAAGGTATGCAGCTGTTTCTAGCGCATATCCCCAGAACGATCGCGGCAACTCAGTGTTACTCATCATGGACCGTACCATATCCAATAGGGTTCGGTTCCGTCTCTCCGATACACCGTTATGTTGCGGAGTGTATGGAGGAGCAAGTTGAGAGAGAATTCCATTCTCTTTTAAATAACCCAGGAACTCGGCACTCAAGTATTCACCACCTCGATCAGATCTCAGTACCTTGATACTTTTGCCTATTTGTTTTTCTACTTCATTCTTATATTCCTGGAACTTATCAAAAGCCTCGGATTTATGTTTCATTAAGAAGACATAACCGTACCTTGAAAAGTCATCCGTAAAAGTAATGAAGTATGAATAACCGCTTCGTGCATGTGTAGACATTGGACCGCACACGTCGCTGTGTACGAGTCCCAAGAGCTCGCTCGCTCTTATTCCGTGTCTAGTGAACGGAGTCTTTGTCATCTTTCCTTTGAGACAGGATTGACAAGTTGCATACGATTGATATTCGAACGAATCTAAATATCCTTCTGTATGTAACTTAGTCAACCTTCTCTCATTGATGTAACCCAGTCTACAATGCCATAAGAAAGTTTTATCGATTTCTGGAGACTTTCTTTTGTGTGTATTCTGGACATTGAAAATCTGTGGCTGGTTCAATACGTATATACCGTTGTTCAATGTACCTGACCCAATCAAAACTTGATTAAGGTGAATGTTCACTACATTACTTACAAATGCAAATTCATAACCTTCTTTAGATAATAAAGATACAGAAATGATATTACAGGTTGCATTTGGTACATAATAACAACTACGTAAAACCAAAAAGTGTCCATCCGACAATCCCAGGTGATAGTCCCCCACGGCCTCAGCATCCATGCTAGCACCGTTTGCAACTCTGAGGGTCATGTCACCTGCCTTCAAAACTCTACGCTTTCTCAACGCCTGCAAAGAATTACAGATATGAGATCCTGATCCGGTATCCAATACCCAGGATTTAGAGTTTATTGATAGACAGTTTTCAATAACATACACACCTGAAGCTGAAGCTGCAACTCGCTTCAAATCCTGTGTTCTGGCCTTCCAAGCCTTGCAATCCTGTTTCCAGTGACCACTTTTGTGACAATAGAAGCATTCTTCCTTCCCCACCAGCTTTCCCGCTACCTTTGTTGCTTTTCCTTTTCCCTTCGTATCCACTTTACTGACACCGCCTCTTGGTTTGGCGGGGGCTTTCTTCTTCTTTCCCTTGGCTTTCGCCCTGGACCTAGAAGAGGAAGATCCTCCTACAAACAAAGTGGATGTCTCCCTACCCTTCTGTAGGGTGCCCTCAGCACTCCTCAACATGTTCAGAAGTTCGGAAAGTTCAACCTCCTTTCCTTGCATGTTGAAGTTAAGAATAAACTGGGCATAAGTGGAAGGAAGGGACTGGAGAATCAAATCAGTATAGAGTTCATTCTCCAACGTGGTCCCAAGGTCCGCGAGCTCCTCAATGTAGCCAATCATCTTAAGCACGTGTTCCGCTACCGATGGTCCGACGGCCAACCTTACCGAAAACAACTTCTTCGACACTTCGTATCTTGCGATACGAGACTGCTCTCCATACAGTTCTTTTGTATGAAGAAATATGGACTCTAGGTCCATATTCTCGTGCCTCCTCTGATGTTCGTTGTCCATCGAGGCAAGTATGAGGCATTTGGCCTTCGCGCAATCTATTTCCCAGGTCTTGTAGATTTCCCTATCTACGACACTGGTTTTGGGACCTGGGACAGGGGGAGCTTTGGTGGTAAGGAGATACCCCAGCTTGTCGTAAGTGATTGCCATCTTGATATTCCTGAGCCAATCTTTGTATTTGGCCCTGTCAATATGTTTTTATCTAGTAATAACTTAAGTCCGGTCATGTTGAATGGTCACTGCAATTAGGAGACAGAAAAGAAACACTTTAGCATGATGCTCTTGCAAGTTTAGAGTGGTTTTTAATTTGTCTAAACTGGATGGCTCCCACTGTCTCTCGAATCCCTTCTCAAACCGTAAAGAAAGGATTAGTCAGGATCAATCTCACCGTACAATACTTGCTTAACCGTTCAGCCAGGCCAGTGTCGGTACTTCGAGGGAGGTTTTCCAACGCTTTCGTGAAGTTTCTTAATTAAGTAACCTCTTTTCCCTGTGGGCGTAGCCCCGCTAACACCTTTCTAGACACCTACTAAGTTTATAGCATTGATCGTTAAGTGAGAGTTTTCCCGAGGAGTAGCATATACTCACAGTAGGATCGGGATCCAAATATCATCGTGTGATAAAACCGAAGGAATCCTACCAGAATTATCACACTCCAAATGGTATGCAGCGCTAGCAAGTTTCAGTACTTATGAAACTCCCGATGTGGATTTTTGCCCCATGCTCTTATGACCTTGGCGTGAGGTCAAAATGTCATAAGTCACATGTCAAGTTCTTCCCATCATTATCCTGGTTAATTTGAACCCACCCGTACCTACCCTTGACGTAGGCCAAAATGGCAGTACGACTGTCTCAAGCCAACGCATTCTATCTATGCAACAGATAAATATCCGGCAGCTACCAATCACTATGCCTTGGCGTGAGGTCAAAATACATAGCTTGAATACTACCGAATATTTAACTGAAATTATGGAGGGCTACGGATGGTTTTGGCGAAACCGTGAACGTAGTGAACTTGATATAATCGATGGAACGAGATAGCTTTTAAAAGGAGTGGTTCAAGCTCCGCGTTTAAAAGTTTGGTTTTGAAAAGAACCGAGTGGTTTTCAAAGTATTCCAATCGACTTTTACTTGGTTTATTTTCTTGCATTAGTTCTTTTAATGCATCCTATCATTGCAGAAAACAACCAAAATATGACGTACGCTTATGCCATTCGCATTCGCCACGGGGCCCCGTCATCACCCGTTAGGTTACTTAACTAACGACAGAGCGGGGGCTGGGCTAGCGCGGCTGTAAAACATAAGCAACGCCTAAATAGTTATCATATATAAATATATAGCAATGATAGACATTACAGATCACAGATGAATACATTGGATATACTAGGAATCCGCAATCCGTTCGAACCTGCAACGAAAAGCGGATTACACGGTCACGGTGAATAGCCAAATACCCCACCCAAGACCCCTACGGGTGCGGCAAACTACCCGCCAAGTACCCGAAGCGAAGCAACCTCCCTCACCACCGTGAGTAGGCCACTCGGCACTTCGAGATACCCGGTAGTTTGTGCACCCCTCCATGGGTCTATCCTAGGAGCAAAAAAAGTAAAAAGAATTATACATTGACGGCTACAACCCCGACTCGGTTGTGCGGCCAAACAAATAATAATATTACATCAATTTACATATTACAATGAATGAAAGAAAAAGCAACACTCATCTCACATCCACCCCGGCTATTCATCCGCGACAATCCAACCCATTCATATACACAAACCAGTATCAATCACAGATCACAGATATGTATAACCCCGACTAATCGACATATAGCGATTAGCCGACGTTCAATACATTCAAACATCACAGATATAACCCTTATAGTCAAAGTGTATTGAAGTTCGAAAAAAAATACGGATTTATAGGCCCCCAAAAATAAATTTCTATTCTGGAAAATCTGGGCACATATAAACCATCTTAAAAATCCTAAAACCAAGCCAGAAATACACTGCACCAAACTCGACCCAGAGAAGAGCCAAGATGGCCGCGGTTGCGCGGCAATAGCTTGCTATTGCCGCGGAACCGCGGCTCTTTGGTCGAATCTTTGGATCGTTTTTGGTGGCTTTCTTCACAAAACCCTGAGATGATTTTTGGAGTATAACAAATTTAATTTTGACCAGAAAAAATTTTAACAGAAAACTAGGGTTTTGATATTTTGGTTTTTCGATTTTTCCGTTTCGAACTTCGACACACTTCACTACCTAGCTAGTTTATGTTTAGTTAGGCTCTGATACCACTATAAGTCCACGTTGCCCATCCCGGTGCTTGCGGGGAGGCGGAAAACGGAATAAAAATCGGATTTTTATGAGCTTAGGCAACATGGACTAGAACTAGAAGGATCTTTGCTAAACAAAAACTTGCTAAAGCTAACTAGTAACTAGCTAAGTGCTAGAAAGGTTATACCTTGGGCTTTAAGTCCTTCTCTCCTTGCTCCTTGGAGTGGCGGAAGGAGGTCACCTTGGTCGTCTTCTCACGTCGAAGAAAAATCCACCCGAAAGCCTCAACCTTTGGCTTCAACTCCAAGCTAGAAGTAACTAGGGTGCAAGAAGTGCTGGTCCTTGAACCCTAGATGAGAGTAAAGATGATCAAGAGAGGGTTTTTCTCAAGCTCAAGTGTTTCTCAACACATGAGGGGGAGAGAGCTTGAGGGAGAGCAAGAACAAGAGAGAGAAAGGAAATGATAGAATGAGAATAATTGTGAACCATTCTCACTAATATGTGTATATTATTTTAATTAAATAATTAGCTAGATAATTGTCATGGCTAATCATGACATGACCATTATCATTTCAATTTGCAAGGATCAAAAAGCATCTTCCAAAAGAAATGATGATGGTCAAAGTGTCAACCTATGTCAACAAGTCAAGGAGGTCAAATGGTCAACAACCATAACCATGCACAATTATTAAACTAATTATCAATTAACTATAACACACACATAAGTATTAGGGTTAATAAAATGACAATGGCCATTAACCCTAATCAAGGTCCTCTCCCTCAATCTCAAGCAACTGTGCATACGCACCCGCATTCGTGATCCGAAGAACATGAATACAATGAGAAAAACCAATCCCAAATCATATACTAGGATCCGGCTTAAACCAAAGCCCACTAGTATAAACTGTCCGGACAGCAAACGTGCACAAGTGCGCGAATGTGAACGAACCCTGTCGCAAAACCATGCGACTTCTACTCATTTTGCCTAAAGGCGAATAGCTCTCTGTGTGGGACTCTAAAGACTCGACACTACGCTGGCAGTGGGTTTAACCACAGACCGCAAGCGGCACTAGCTGTATGTAACGGACCCCAGGTAGATGTCGATAAGAAGACTGACGAGGTGAACCCCATCCGAACACCTACTGAGCCTGTATGTGACAATTTCCGTACAGTCCGGTCTGTTCGTCTGATACATCGCATGGCGGGCCTACGGGGCGGTGAACGTCAGTCCCCTAATAGCGGTACAAGTCGTGTCGGAGTGTAGCCCAGAACACCCTGAGATAACACTGGAAACCTACCAGTATATCTCGCTTGCCCTGGCCAGGGACTACTCGTGTAATGGCTCTCCTGGACACAGCGCGATGTCAACCCCCAATACCGGGAGAGACGAATCCTGTCTAACCGTCACTGCCTCCAAGTGCTTCGGGTTTGCACCCAAAAACTACCTGTTTGCACGACTCCTTTGAGCCGTGGTAGGGTAGCAATCAAAGTGCAATGGGAACACACTCGAGGCAAAGTGATAGTGTCAAGTCAGCGGACTAAGCTGTACTCATGTCACCTGGGAACTGATAACTGACGATAGGTATAATACCAACCAACAGTTCCCGACGAGTCCTGTCCAGTGTACTCGTAACCTAACGAGCACCCGCATACTATCTTAAGTACGACGTACTGACGGCTGTGGGACAGACCGTCTCCCACGCTGGGATGAGAAGCGCATACGCTAGTCTACTCCGGAGTATCGATGCCCTGTCTCGATAGTCCAACGACTAGGGACCTGTATAAGGATGTGCTTATAGATCACCCAGCTCCCACGAGTGTGAGCGCCATCACAACGCTGGTAATCAAGCAAAGATCCTAAGGGCTCTACTAATATGTATAACAGCGATATGCTAAAAGAAACACATGCACATATTAAAGCAGAGACAAACCAAGTAGCATACTACCATTTCGAGCAAGATTGTATATACAACTGTGAATATCCCAAGCTTCCATCAAGTAATATACAAACTAGTATGATACAGTAATGGCCTCTAGGGCATATACACTAACAGTGATACGGGGTGTTCCGGAGAAATACAAAGGTGATGTAGGATTGGCGAAGAAATACTTGGTTTGGTCGTGAATGATAGCAGTCGCAATTTACTTTGCCCTCTTACTAATCCCTTTATTTGTCTTTACTTAATACCTTCTGTACACCTTCGTTAGGCTAATTGGTTTTCTTTATTCCCTACCTTTCGGCACCTGCCTATGGTTTGGAAGAAGACTATCCAATAAGCGTAATAGGTGTACTGTCCTTATCCAAGGAGCACTCGCAACCTAAGAGAAGGTAAAAGGAAAATACAACTGAATAGTCTTATTCGTTTTCTCCAGAACCGGAAACCATCCTCGAATCTGGAACAAGTTCCTTCGAGTTCGTATATAACCATACGATGGTTTTATCCAATGGAAGTGGATGTTCGTACTAATACGGGGTGTCCTGGAGAAAAGGGTAAAAGTAGGAGTGGCAATGAGGTATGCAACTCTGACAATCCAAAGGCCAGTGTTTTAAGAAGTTTCGGTTAACATGGTTACTGAGTCATAGTCAAGGGTCGGGTCATGGTCGCTGCCAAAGAGAGAGAGAAAAGAAATACTCAGCGTGCACTCTAACCTAGATCAGAATGGTTATCACTTTATCCAATCAGGAAACCTCCCACTGTATCGTCAAATTCTTCTCCAAACCTGAAAGAAGAATTAGTCGGGATCACCCGAGGAGTAAACCAACTCATCAGTGGGAATCGGGATCCAACTATCATCGCATGATAACGTGATGGAATCCACTCACGTTATCACACTCCAGAAGGTATGCGCTGTTGGATATAGTGCTCTCAGAGTCAATTATTGGATCGCAGGTACATGATTGCAATGATTGCGGAGGACCTATACTGGTAGGACAGTCTTACTCGAGATGATAGTATGCTATCTGGTTTGCCTTTATCAGTCGTGTACAGGTTTAGGTGACTGATCACTGTTGCACTTTGATAGAGCCCTTAGGATCTTGCTTTACTACCAACAGTATGTTGGCGATCATATACGTGAGAGTTAGGTGGTTTATATGCAAATCCTCAATTGTGGTCCCTAGTCGTGGGAGTTTCGAGACAGGTCATCGATACTCTGGAGTAGACTAGTGTATACAGTCGAGACCCCGACGAGGGGCGGTGGCCGGTCTCACAAGCCACTGGTGTCAGTTGGATCACCTAAGATGTATACAGGTGCTCATTGGGTTATGAGTACACCGGACAGGACTCGCTGGGAATCTTCTAGTTGGTATTATACATATCGTCAGATAGCAGTTCCCTGGTGACATGTGTACAGGTTAGTTCATCGACCTGAGGTTGTCATTTGTCTCGTGTGAGTTCCCACTATGCTTTCATTTCTACCCTACCACGGCTCAAAGGATTCGTGCAAACAGGTAGTTTTTGGGTACAGTCCCGAGCTACATGGAGGTACGTGAGAGGATCGGCAGGGGATTCGTCTCTCCCAGTATTGGGGGTGAGATCGCGCTGTGTCAAGGAGAGCCATTACACAAAGCCCACGGCCGTGGCAGGAGATTTACTGGTAGGTACTCCAGTAGTATCTCAGTGTGTTTTTAGGCTACACTCTGACATGACTTATACTGCTATTGGGGGTCTGACGTTACTAGCCCCATAGGCAGATATGCGATACTCATAGACGACCGGACCGGACTGTATATACATTGTCACTGTTAGGCTCAGTAGGGTTTCCGGATGAGTTCGCTCATCGGCATCCTTTGAGGTCAGTCCATGGGCAGCCGTTACGCACAGCTAGTGCCACTGACGGCTTGTGGTTAAACCCACTGCCAGGGTACTGACGAGTCATTAGAGTCCCCCACAGACAGTTTGTCAAGTTCGGGCGAAACGTTGTAGAGGCCGTATGGTTTTATGGCAGGGTTCGGAAAATGCACGTGCGTTTACGCACGTGTCATATTTCGGGCAGATAATACTGGTGGGCTTTGGTTTAAGCCGGATCCGAGTGTTATATTGAGTAGATATAATATCTTTGTCTCAGTTGCATTTGTATTCGGTCGTAATACAAATGCGGGTATGTTTATACTGTTACGGGGTTATCCTGAAATTCGTTTCGGGATCGCTTTTGGAAGTTTCCAGTTTCCAGTTTTCTATCAGCCGTATTTATCATTCGGTTAAATACGGATTTATCTTTTTTCTTTGGATAAGTATGGATGCTTCTAGAAGATTCTAGAAGAGGTGATTAGGCTTGTGACTCATTTGTTCATTAATGGTGCTTTAATGGTGCATTTATTGTGTTCATACTTTGTGTTCATACTAGGTGTTATGATAAGCTTCATCCTTGTAGTCACCCCCTCTTGCTCCTACACTCACCCCCCTTCCTATATATGGCCGGCCCCTCCCCTCTCACTCACACACTTGACTGATTCATATGGAAAAAAGATTATGATAGTTTTGGGGTGTATGGAAATTTCATAGCTCATTTCATTCCATCACCCGACTTAATTGGCAACTTCATTAACCGTTCGTCCATAGCTTTGGACGTAACAAGACAAAGTATTCTACTCATTCTCTACATCATTCTTGGTCGTCTCTTTTAGCAAACTTGACGACCGAGTTGCCTCGAGTCAGAGGCGGGAGCCCGTTTAAAGAATCGTTGACGTGGTGCCACCTGGACGAGCAGATCGGAGATCGACGAGATCGGAGCAGCCGCAACGGAGCGTGGGATGATGGTTAAAGAACGAAGGCCTCGGATCGTTCGGTATAACCTTTCTACTCTCTTTACAGTTTGTTAGTTTAGAAATAATGGCAGATCCGGGTTATAGTATACGATAGCGCCAGTTCAAAGTTTTTGTTCCGCATTTGGCGTCTGTTTGACGGCCGGGGCGCTACCGTAGACTTACAGTGGTATCAGAGACTCACCATTATGCTTTACTAACTTGTGCTAACGCGTTTAAAATATCGATCGAACCGGATATCAAAAACTACATTTTTCTAGTTCACAGTTTCTGTTGTTTTTTAAAGGGTTCCAAAAATTATTTTAACCATCACAGAAACACAAACAGGCTTTTTTAAAAATAACAGAGAAATACGGTCCCCTAAGTCGTCCGTACGACCGCGGAACCGCGGTCAAAGCCTAGATTTTACCGCGGAACCGCGACCGTCTTGGCGTTTTAGAGGGTCAAATTTCTACTGTTGGTTATTTGCTGGAAATTGTGGTTTTTGGTATATATCTTTTGGGCCCAGATTTTGTTACTGTACAGCAGTTGTTCGTGGGGCCCACTTCGTGATATTTAGTCGATCGAAATTTAAACATGTTAGTTTTCAGTACTTACATTATATCTCCGACCGGGAATGTCATTTGATCGGTAAACCACGTCTGATTGCTATAGTTCTTTTAGACGGGTTTGCGAACGTGACATTCGCGTTGATGTTCTGTGTTGTGCTGTGATGTTGCGGATTTGCAATGGTAGTGCAGTTTGGATTTATTTGTACATTTGATATTGTGGAGCGAGCGTCCAACATGTGGATTGCCGTCACTTCCTGTTGTATAATATTCTTTTGGGGCACGACCGGGTCGAGGTCGATGTACCCGTTGTACATATTTTTTATTTCTGTACTAGGTTTACCCCGCGACGGGGTGTACGGATAGCCGGGTTCTGGAGGGCAACGGGTCCGCATCTCATGGCTTTGAGAGGCAGATGGGCCTCACTCTAGAATTGGCAGACTATTCGCCGCACTCGTAGGGGGTACAGGTTGACCCAAGGAGGGGTGCTTAAGTTACCGGATTCCGTGAAGTGCTGGGTGGTCCATTCACTTTGCTGTAGGGGGCTGCCTCGCTTCAGGTTTTGGTGGGTAACTTTCCGCACCCGTAGGGGTCTAGGTTTCATTGCACAGGCTATCCACACGACCAGGGGAACGTCGGGTTTCAGCAGCGGCTCTGTGAAACCCGGGGATCCCAGATTATCTGTATTGTTCTGTGATGCTTATTGCTTTTCTGTAATGTTGCATATTATCACGCCTGGAGCGATTATCGTATATTGGTATATATACTATTAGATGTTGTATATATTTTACACCCGCGCTAGTCCAGTCCCCGCTTTGTCGTTAGTTAAGTAACCTAACGGGTGATGACGGGACCCAGTGATGAATGCAGATGGCATATACGTACATTTTATTTTCGTTCTTTTCTGGTGTGATTGTTTGATGGGACTGCGTTGATTTTGATCAATGCAAAGGAAAAAAAACCTGTTTGGATGTTGTTGGAACAATTTTAAAAAGTGTTATTACAAAGACGTTTTCTTTTGTTTTGCATAGTGGTATTCGGTGTGAAAATCCTGCACCTCATTCGACGAGGCAAGGACCGATATCGCTTCACCGGGAATGACCCCTTGGGCAGAAGTTTATATCAGGGTAATAACTTCACTATAGTCGATTACAAGTTGCTTTGCATCGTGGTATTCAGTGGAATATCCTGCACCTCATTCCACGAGGAAAGAGCCGAGATCCCTTCACCGGGAGTGACCTCTTTAGCAAAAGGTTTTCGCCACTATATTTTTATAAAAAGCTATCAGGTTCCTTTAGCGATATCAAGTTCACTACGTTAAAGGTTTTTCGCCAAAAACCAGCCGTAGCCCTCCGTCATTTCTTTTGGGTATTCAGTAGTATTCAAGCTATGCATTTTAGCCAAAGTTAAGGCATAGTGTTTGGTAGCTACTGGGTATTCAGTTGTTGCATAGATAGATGAGTTGGTTTGGGACAGTCGTTCTGCCGATTGGCCAAAGTCAGGGGCATTTGCGGGTGGGTTCAAATTGACAAGATAGTGACGGGTAGAACTTGGCATGCGACTTATGGCATTTTGGCCAAAGTCAAGGTCATAAGAGCATGGGGCAAAAAAATAATATCGGGAGTTTCTAAAGAAACTGAAACTTGCCAGGCATGCGCATACCTTCTGGAGTGTAATAATGTGAGTGGATTCCGTCACGTTATCATGCGATGAGAGTTGGATCCCGATTCCCACTGATGAGTTGGTTTACTCTTCGGGTGATCCCGATTGATTCTTCTTTCAGGTTTGGAGGAGAATTTGACAGGACAGTAGGAGGTTTCCGGATTAGATAAAGTGATAACCATTCTGATCTAGGTTAGAGTGCACGCAGAGTGTTTCTTTTCTCTCTCTCTTTGGCAGCGACCTTTGACCGACCCTAGACTATGACTCAGTGACCAGGTTGACCGAACCTTCTTAAAATACTGGCTTTTGGATTGTCTAAGTTGCATAAGTCATTGCCGCTCCTTCTTTTTCCCTTTGTATTTCTCAGAACACCCCGTATTACTACGGACATCCACTTCCATTGGATAGATCCATCGTATGGTTATATACGAACTCGAAGGGACTTCTTCGAGGATGGATCAAGGTTCAGGAGAAATAGAATTGGTTTATTCAGTTGTTTTTTATTATCATCTTCTCTCAGGTTGCGAGGGCTCCTTGGTTTAGGAGAGTACACCTATTACGCTTATTGGATAGTCTTATTCCAAACCATAGGCAGATGCCGAAAGGTAGGGAATGAAAAAAACCAATTAGCCTAAGTAGGGTGTACAGAAGGAAATAACTAAAGACAAAATAAAGGGATTAGAAAGAGGGCAAAATAAATTGCGACTGTTATCATTCACGACCAAACCGCCTGCTTCATCGCCACTCCTATTTCACCTTTACCTTTTTCCCCAGTTCGGGAGAAATAGAATAAGGTATTATTCAGTTGTCTTTTATCATCACCTTCTCTCAGGTTTCGATTACTCCTTGGTTTAGGAGGGTACACCTATTATGCTTACTGGATAGTCTTCTTCCAAACCATAGGCTGGTGCCGAACGGTAGGGAAGGAAGAAAACCATTTAGCCTAATGATGGTGTACAGAAGGTAACGACTAAAGACAAAATAAAGGGATTTGGAGAGATGGCAAAGAAATATACGGTTAAAGTCATGGATTGGATTATGGAAGAGGCATTACTAGGAATACCAGGATACCCCTACGAAACATTTTCATGTTTCAGTGCATTGTTAAAGGAAAACTGTTTTCCCGATTAGATACTTACTCCAAGGGTATGTATTTACCAGGTTTCATTCCCATATCTGTATGGTTTTACAGATGATGAGTGGGAGTAAGTTATTGGGAATTAGGTAATTATCCTCATTATATCGGTATTCGTTGTAATTGGTGATATTTGAGGAAATCGCCTGGGTACAGTTTTCAACCTACGACGCACAGGTTTTGAGTTATTCAACTCAGCGGACTTATACAGAGTATTGTATGTTGTCCAGTGTCCATCAAGACAAAGGGGTAGGTCCTCGTACTATGTTCTCTTTACTTATGACTTCTCTAGTTTTTAGACAAGTGTTTCGTTGAAATACAAAGTCTAAGTTTTGAAAAGTTGTGGGTATAAGAATAAAGTAGAGAACCAGGTGTCACAAGTATCGGGATTCTTCAAAGAGATCGAAGATGTAGATTCTTGTGATTGGTATTCAGATAATAGTAATAGTTTTGAGAAACTTTTTTCTTTTTCGGGTTACTCATAATTGGATGGATTCCTAAGTTGAGTAATACTGATTAGCCTTTTTTCCATTAAGTATATATGCACTGGAGACAGCTGCATGATTGAATATGATTCCAATTAAATAAGTGCTAAAGTTTCTATATTGGATATAGAATGGTTCATATCTTAACGATGTTAAGGTACGGGGAGTTGTCCGGCTTATGCTTAAAACCAGACTTTGGATAACTCAGGGCACGTTTCTGTAATGGCAGTTTGTGGGTTGGCCCAGGCTATGACGAGGGTTGACTTTCTACCATCTGAAAGATCAATAGTGATATTGTTCTTGACTCGCCACAGTTTTCGTAAAATGGATTTTTTTTCAGAAAACAGTAGTGGGAGTATGGTAGAATTGGAAGTGATTCCAGAACCGCAAACGATTACGGAAAATTTAATAGGACCTAAAGATTCAATCAGGTTTGACATTTCATTAGCCACTCCGCAGATTTTGTGGGTAACCTCAGACACCCGAGAGGTACTCCGGTAGCCTCAAGGACGGTGACTGGGAGGTTCTTGCTTACCCAGACTTGACACTACTGTTGTTCCAGACTATGAGACCCGGCAGGAGATTAAGTATAGCGTCGTTCTAAACTAGCTTTAGAAGTGCACGTGTATATTATTTTGCCAGAGGGTTGTTGTGGTCAGTGGGAGCAGCGGAAGCATAGTGGGCAAGTAGCTTATGTCTATTTATAGACTAGAGCAGTTATAGCGGAGATAGATCATCTAGTTTTGATGTGATAGTCATAGGTTTGACTTCATCAGAACAGGGGATGGATCTGTTAAGGAGGTAGTAGGGTGTGATGTCATGGAATCTGGATGACATACACAGAGTAGGAAGTAAAATTCCTACACTACGATCGGTTGTACTGTGGTCGTCACACAGTTGTTTCTCCAGACAGGATATGGAGATAATATCTGACATTCTGGTTTCTGGATCAATGGTTTTAGATCTAGATTTGGGTAGTTTCCCAATGTGGGTACTTTGACAATATTCTAATGGTTTTTAGAATAGATGACTCCTGGCATGGTGGTGTACCTACAGGTGATGGAGTCACCCTCTCTAAAGGTGTCTTACAGACTAAAGGGGAGAGGGATGTGCATGATTGGCAGATCACTTGCTTAGGAAATTGAGTCAATCGTGAGATGTCAAGTACCACACCAGATGTTGTTTTTGTACTAGATGCAATAAGTTTGTATTAATCCAATCCTGGAGAAACATAAGGAAGCAGTTTTAGAACATAAGTGGATGTTCTACGGATTTGATGACGGCAGCCTCCTTCGGGAGACGGTTATCATTCCAAGCTTCAAAGGTGACATGGTTGACAGAGTGATTGTCAGAGTTATAGTTTTCCCTCTTACGAGGGACAGTATTATGGACAGGTGGTCCAAGAGGATACTGTGGGTGGCATGGTGCCGGATACTGATTTAGTTCAGTGATCGATACAGTCTAAGAAGTCTGGATTTGGAGTTCATTTATGAACCAGGTCCCATCAGATTTCCAGACATATTCTAAGACACGTATTACTCAATTCGGGAGATGGCTTTCTCCGCGAACTTGAGATTAAGAGAAATATAGAAAGAGACATCAGGGCGGATCCACTCACTGAGGCTATTTCTTGAACATAATAGTTTTACAAACGGGCTTTGTGAAACTGATTAGTAGAGGAGTTGGGTGTTCGGTTTCACACGGGCTGTGAGTAGTTGACATCGCAATAATTAGCCTTAAGTGCAAGTGGGAGATTGTTGGATATAGTGCTCTCAGAGTCAATTATTGGATCGCAGGTACGTGATTGCAATGATTGCGGAGGACCTATACCGGTAGGACAGTCTTACTCGAGATGATAGTATGCTATCTGGTTTGCCTTTATCAGTCGTGTACAGGTTCAGGTGACTGATCACTGTTGCACTTTGATAGAGCCCTTAGGATCTTGCTTTACTACCAACAGTATGATGGCGATCATATACGTGAGAGTTAGGTGGTTTATATGCAAATCCTTAATTGTGGTCCCTAGTCGTGGGAGTTTCGAGACAGGGCATCGATACTACGGAGTAGACTAGTGTATACAGTCGAGACCCCGACGAGGGGCGGTGGACGGTCTCACAAGCCAATGGTGTCAGTTGGATCACCTAAGATGTATACAGGTGCTCATTGGGTTATGAGTACACCGGACAGGACTCACCGGGAATCTGCTAGTTGGTATTATACATATCGTCAGATGGCAGTTCCCTGGTGACATGTGTACAGGTTAGTTCATCGACCTGAGGTCGTCATTTGTCTCGTGTGAGTTCCTACTATGCTTTGATTTCTACCCTACCACGGCTCAAAGGAGTTGTGCAAACAGGTAGTTTTTGGGTACAGTCCCGAGCTACATGGAGGCACGTGAGCGGATCGGCAGGGGATTCGTCTCTCCCGGTATTGGGGGTGAGATCGCGCTGTGTCAAGGAAAGCCATTACACAAAGCCCACGGCCGTGGCAGGAGATTTACTGGTAGGTACTCCAGTAGTATCTCAGGGTGTTTTTAGGCTACACTCCGACACGACTTATACTGCTTTTGGAGGTCTGACGTTACTAGCCCCCTAGGCAGATATGCGATACTCATAGACGACCGGACCGGACTGTATATACATTGTCACTGTTAGGCTCAGTAGGGTTTCCGGATGAGTTCGCTCAGCGGCATCCCTTGAGGTCAGTCCATAGGCAGCCGTTACGCACAGCTAGTGCCACTGACGGCTTGTGGTTAAACCCACTGCCAGGGTACTGACGAGTCATTAGAGTCCCCACAGACAGTTTCCCAAATTCGGGCGAAATGTTGTAGAGGCCGTATGGTTTAATGGCAGGGTTCGGAAAATGCACGTGCGTTTACGCACGTGTCATATTTCGGGCAGATAATACTGGTGGGCTTTCGTTTAAGCCGGATCCGAGTATTATATTGAGTAGATATAATATCTTTGTCTCAGTTGCATTTGTATTCGGTCGTAATACAAATGCGGGTATGTTTATACTGTTACGGGGTTATCCTGAAATTCGTTTCGGGATCGCTTTTGGAAGTTGCCAGTTTTCAGTTTTCTATCAGCCGTATTTAACATTCGGTTAAATACGGATTTATCTTTTTTCTTTGGATAAGTATGGATGCTTCTAGAAGATTCTAGAAGAGGTGATTAGGCTTGTGACTCATTTGTTCATTAATGGTGCTTTAATGGTGCATTTATTGTGTTCATACTTAGTGTACATACTAGGTGTTATGATAAGCTTCATCCTTGTGGTCACCTCCCTTGCTCCTACACTCACCCCCCTCCTATATATGGCCGGCCCCTCCCCTCTCACTCACACACTTGATTGATTCATATGGAAAAAAGATTATGATAGTTTTGGGGTGTATGGAAATTTCATAGCTCATTTCATTCCATCACCCGACTTAATTAGCAACTTCATTAACCGTTCGTCCATAGCTTTGGACATAACGAGACAAAGTATTATACTCATTCTCTACATCATTCTTGGTCGTCTTTTTTAGCAAACTTGACGACCGAGTTGCTTCGAGTCAGAGGCGGGAGCTCGTTTAAAGAATCGTTGACGTGGTGCCACCTGGACGAGCAGATCGGAGATCGACGAGATCGGAGCAGCCGCAACGGAGCATGGGATGATGGTTAAAGAACGAAGGACTCGGATCGTTCGGTATAACCTTTCTACTCTCTTTACAGTTTGTTAGTTTAGCAATAATGGCAGATCCGAGTTATAGTATACGATAGCGCCGTTAAAAGTTTTTGGTCCGCATTTGGCGTCTGTTTGGGGGCCGGGGCTCTACCGTAGACTTACATGCGCATATTTGGCAAGTTTCAGTTTCTTTAGAAACTCCCGATGTGATTTTTACCCCATGCTCTTATGACCTTGACGAAGGCCAACATATCATAAGTCACATATCAAGTTCTACCCGTCATTATCCAGGTTAATTTGAACCCACCCGTACATACCCTTGATAAAGGCCAAAATAGTAGTACGACTGTCCCAAACCAACGCATCTATCTATGCAGCAGAAAAGTAACAAATAGCTACCATACACTATGCCTTGACGAAGGCCAACATACATGGCATGAATACTAAGTGCTACCTTTCTGAAATGACGGAGGGCTACGAATGGTTTTTGGTGAAAAACCTTTAACGTAATGAACTTGATATCGTTGAAGGAACCGGATAGTTTTTTATAAAAATATAGTGACGAAAACCTTTGCTAAAGAGGTCACTCGCGGTGAAGGGATCTCGGCTCTTTCCCCATAGAATGAGGTGCAGGATATGCCAACTGAATACCACGATACAAAGCAAAAAGTAATCGGCTATAGTGAAGTTATTACCCTGACGCAAACTTCTGTCCAAGGGGTCACTCCCGGTGAAGGGATCTCGGCCCTTGCCTCGTCGACTGAGGTGCTGGATATTCATAACCGAATACCACTGTGCAAAACAAAAGAGAACGTCCTTACAATAACAGCTTTTTGAAAAATATTCCAACAACATCCGAATAGGTTTGTTTAGCTTGCATTGATCCGAATCAATGCAGTCCCATCAATTAATCACACCACAAAAGAACGAAAATACGACGCACGTATATGCCATCCGCATTCGCCACTGGGTCCCGTCATCACCCGTTAGGTTACTTAACTAACGACAGAGTGGGGACTGGACTAGCGCGGGTGTAAAACATATACAACATCTACTAGTATATATATCAATATATAATATTCGCTTAAGGCGTGATAAAAATGCAACATCACAGAGAGTAATAAGCATCACAGAACAATACAGATAATCTGGGATCCCCGGGTTTCATAGAGCCTCTAATGAAACCCGACGTTCCCCTGGTCGTGTGGATAGCCTGTGCAATGAAATCCTAGACCCCTACGGGCGTGACAAGTTACCCGCCAAACCCTGAAGCGAGGCAGCCCCCTTCAACAACGTGAATGGACCACCCAGCACTTCACGGAATCCGGTAACTTGAGCACCCCTCCTTGTGTCAACCTGTACCCCCTACGAGTGAGGCGAATAGCCCGCCAATTCTAGAGTGAATCCCCCTCCGTCTCAAAGCCATGAGATGCGGGCTTGTTGCCCTCTAGAACCCGGCTATCCGTGCACCCCTCCACGGGGTAATCCTAGTACAGAAGTAAAATATACAACGGGTACATCGAACTCAGCCCGGTCGTGCCCCAAAAGAATAATATACAAACAGGCAGTGACGGCAGTCCACATGTCGGACGCTCGCCCCGCAATATCAAATGTACAAATACAACCAAACTGTATTACCATTGCATCCAGGCTATCCACCATGAGAAATCCGCAACATCACAGCACAACACAGAACATCAACGTGAATGTCACGTTCGCAAATCCGTTTAAAAGAACTATAGCAATTAGACAAGATTTATCGATCAAATGACATTCACGGTCGCAGATATAATGTAAATACTGTGAACTAACATGTTTAAAATTTCGATCGACAAAAATCCCCGAAGTACTCAGACAAATCTGGGCCCAAACAAAAAATACCAGAAACCACATTTCCAAGTCAGAGACCACCTCAGAAAATTTTGTGCACTGTGGCTACAGTAATGCGGCGGATCCGCGGCCAAAACAAGGGTACGGCCGCGGATCCGCCGCGCTACAGTGAAATCAGCCCACCAAATTTTCTCAGTTCTCTTAGAAAACCCTGCCTGAGTTTTTGACATACACAAAATAATTTTTTGACGACAATAAAAATTCGACAGAAAGTTCTTGATTGGAAATGCAGTTTTTGGAAATTCCGTCCGATCGAAGTTCTAAACACATTAGAGCAAGCTAGTAAAGATTAATGGCGTGGCTCTGATACCATGTAAGACTACGGTAGCGCCCCGGCCGTCTTTCCGAGGCTAAAATGCGGAAACGAAAATTTTTCTTAACTTGAAACCGGCGCTATCGTATGCTTAAAACCCGGATCAAACCATTAACCTACAACTAGCTATCTAGAGAGAGGGTTGGAAAGCTATACCGATCGATCCGTGTCCTTCGGTCTTTGGCCACCATCCCAAGCTCCTCGCGGCATCTCTGGTCTCGATCTCCTCATCGGAAAGGGCACCACATCATCGAGTCTTTTTACGGGCTCCCGCTTCATCCGTAGCAACTCGGGCACGAAGTGTGCTAGCCGACGTGTCCAAGGTGTTGTAGAGAATGTTTGTGATCACTTCGTCTCTTGCATCCATTGCTTGGATGGAGGTTGAAGGTGTTGTCATTAATGGAGGTTATGAGCTAGAGGAGGAAGAAGAAGAAGTAGCCATATTCTTTCTTTTTGTTATGCTAAAGAAAATGAGAATGTGTATCAAAATTACAAGACCAAAACTCATATGGCTGCCCTTCTCTCTCTTCCTCTCATTTCATCTCACTAATCAATCACATAAGGTGACATTTGCACAAGAAATGATACCATGAGTCATCCATGAAGTACATGTATCATTTAATGCACAAAATGATGAAATAAGCTCATAATTTCCATTTGTAAACATTAACCCAAATGTTTACAACAATAAAAAGATACGGCAACATCAAAAGTAAACTCGTGACGGATCAAAAGGATACCCCTCACCTGCATATACATACCTGCATCCGCATTCCGACTGAATGCGAAGGCGATGAGACTAAAGTAATCCAACAAATCTAATACTAAGATCCGGCTTAAACCAAAGCCCAATAGTATGATCCGCCGGATCATTATCCGTACACTACTGCACGTATATGATCGGACCCTGCCATATATCATACGACCTCTATAATGTTTCGTCCGAAACTTGAGAAACTGTCTGTGGGGGACTCTAAAGACTCGTCAATACATTGGCTGTGGATTTAACCACTATCACGTCAGAGGTACTAGCTATACGTAACGGGCCAGCAGGTATTGACCAAAAGGGAGGTCAATGAGCGAACTCATCCTGACACCCTACTGAGCCTGTCAGTGACAATATCCATACAGTCCGGTCCGTTCGTCTATGAGCATCGCATGTCGGGCCTAAGGGGTTGGTAAAAGTCAGACCCCCAAAAGCGGTACAAGTCATGTCGGAGTGTAGCCCAGAACACCCTGAGATACTACTGGAATACCTACCAGTAAATCTCCTGCCTTGGCCAAGGACTTCGTGTAATGGCTCTCCTAGACACAGCGCGACCTCACCCCCAATACAGGGAGAGACGAACCCCTGCCGATCCGCTCACTGCCTCCATATGGCTCGGGACTGTACCTAACTAAAACCTGTTTGCACGAATCCTTTGAGCCGTGGTAGAGTAGTAATCAAAGCACAGTGGGAACTCACACGAGATAAATGACGATCTCAGGTCGATGAACTAACCTATACACATGTCACCAGGGAACTGCTATTTGACGTCAGGTATAATACCAACTAGAATGTTCCTGGCGAGTCCTGTCCGGTGTACTCATAACCCAATGAGCACCTGTATACATCTTAGGTGAACCAACTGACACCAATGGCTTGTGAGACCGACCACCGCCCCTCGTCGGGGTCTCGACTGTATACACTAGTCTACTAACGGAGTATCGATGCCCAGTCTCGAAACTCCCACGACTAGGGACCACTTTAAGGATGTACTTATAGACTACCCAACTCTCACGTATATGATCGCCATCATAGTGCTGGTAGACAAGCAAGAATCCTAAGGGCTCTATAAACATATAATAGCGACCTGTAAGGTCACCTAAAGCAGTACACGATGATAAAGACAAACCATGGTAGCATACTATTCATCAACGTGTAATAGTGAACCACAATGTCACCTAAAGCATGTACACGATGATAGAGACAAACCAGATAGTATACAATCATCCTGAGTAAGATTGTCCTACCGGCATAGGTCCTCCCTCAATCATTGCAATCACGTGCCTGCGATCCAATAATTGACTCTGAGGGCACTATATCCAACAGTGGAGGAGGTCAACTGGACCTCAGAGGGTTTCCTTCAACCTTCTATGGCCGCGATACCCGTACAGCCGGCGACGGCTTTGGATACTCTAGGACAGCGTATATGCCAGGGCGAGTCGCGCCCTTGGGGACAATCGTACATGATAGCCCTAACTCCTCGTCATCCAGCTGTGTATTTGCAGTGGGCCCGCTACATTTTGTCGGCCAATAGATCGTTGCTACTGAAGCTTGGGTTGTACCCCGCCGTTTATGCGTCTCTCTTTCAATATTCCGCGCCTCCTACATGGTGGATCAAGGCTTTTCTGGAGCAATGGAATATTCTGCCCCACACCTTCCTTTTGTCGGATCGAGAAGTCTCAATATCTTTAGAGGAGTTTGCATAGATCTCTGGCTTACCCGTCAGGGGAGAACACTACAAGGAGTTGCTTCCTCCGGACGAGTATATCTTTGCCACCAAATCAGTGGTAATGGGCCTTACCCCGGAGAACTCCATTCAACACAAATTCCCGAGCTTGATCAAGGTGTTGAATATATATGAAAGTCTATTTCTGGAATCCGAAGGGCATGGAGTCAGCTACACAGACTTCATCGCTCGTTTTCTTTGTCCGGAAGCCTTATCGAAGCAAGCTGCGTTGTTCGCCAAGCTTGACGATCCATTTAGTTTTGGTTTGGATAACCAACAGACGGCGGAGACAGATTTAAAATGTTTCTTTAGTCCGGCTGATCCTGTCGTTCCCTTCGTGGAGCTTGCTGCTCCGGACATCGATGAAGAGACGTTCGTGATGGGGTTCATTGGCTTATGGCTGAATTGGTTCGTGCTTCCAATGCACCATCGTTATATGAGGCCATCAGTCTTTTACCGAGCCCATCGTATGGTTGTGCGAATACAAGTGGCTATCGGGATTGCTGGGTTGGCACACCTTACTATGGTCTCAGCTTAGCGGTGGACACCACTCAGCCGGGGGTACAGCCCGTCACTTTCTCGCTGCATTATTTTACGTCATGGATCGAGCTGCACGTACTTGGCTCTTTTGGTGCCCATTAACGACCTCGTTTCTTCGAAAGTTACAACTTCCTTCAGATTATGCGCCTAGTTGACGCGTCTGTTTTAAATCCGACCCAGCGGGAGGCTAGGGGTTTGCTCCTTCGTCCGCTTACGGTTGGGAATGGCATGACCTTTGTCGATAATGTTTTCATCACTGGTAAAGAATCCGTAAAAACGTTGCAGCCTCTGTGCATGATACTTTTAAAGATGGGGTCTCTACCTTGAAAGCTCGAGAGATTCTTCATCTATATTCCATCAGGCTGGGCTTTCTCGTGTTTAGGCAGAATGATTCGGCGTTGTTCATGAGGTACAACCCGCACCGTTTCGCCCAGCAATCAGGCTATAATCAAGGCATCCCGCTCGAGGCCTTCCTAGCTGAGCCAACTGCTACAGAAGAAGGCATTCGCAATGCATTACACCATTTTATGTGGTTGAACACAGGCTCCAATTTCTTTATCAATGAGCCGAGTTGCGTTCCGCGAATCTTGAACGCATATATGGTGTGGTTTCAGCATTTGTTGGGCGCCGTTATTAAGAAAGAAAAGCGATTATTGCTCGATCGCAAGGGCACCGCCCCCGCTGGTAATCTGGCTGTTCCCTTAAAGCGACGGACCATCGTCCGTCCTCCCTTGAGAGAAGCTGCTGCGGCTGTGGTACCACATGTTATGCTTGAGCTGCCCTACCCCGCGGGCCCGTAAAAGCAGCAGCTGTGGCGTCTCCCGAGTCTGGCATGGGTGCGGAGATCGGGACTCGCCGCCCGAAGTTGCCCACCAAGCGCAAGCTCGTGTTATCGGCTCCCGGCACTCGCTCGCAGAAGAAAAAGAAGTCGATACTTTCTGCAGAAGTTGTATTTGGCCAGGAGCCTCATGCTCCTTACAGCGAGGGCCTAAGTGAGTATGGAACCAACGAAGGTTTGTTTATGGCGCCGGATGATTCCGATCTAGAGGCTGCTATCGCGGTTTCAAAGCAACTAGCTCACGATGAAGTGGCACTAAACACCATCGCACAATCAGGTATACTTCGGACATATCTTTCCGTGGCTATTTTAATTATTAGGCTTTGACTGACTCTTTCTTCTTCAATAGGTATCTCCGCCGAAGAGGCTTTCGCAGCTTCCCTCAAAACGTTTCAATAGGAAGAGAGGCTCCGTGCTTCTTTGGGTCTTGGTATAATTTAGCTTATCATGCCTTCATTCCCTTTTTTTCATTCGTGGGTTGACCCTTTCTTTTGTCTTATTGCAGGGATTATTTTGACCCCGGTTATCCCAAGCGCGGTGCTGATCCTGAGCGGTGATACGACAACGCTTCCAGAGCCGGCTATCGCGGTCCCAGCTTTCCCGTCGGTATTACACGAGGCTTCACTTAAACAACCGATGACGGAAGCCGTAGCGACTCCAGAGGTATTACTTGGTTCGAACGATGACTTCCCTTTGACGGAGGTCTTGCGGAGATCGCTTCTCACTGCTCAGACTGAAAGGAAGCATAGGAAGCCTGCGGCGAGAGAACGTGATGCCAGCTTGGCTGTGGGTGTAGGCTCAAGTACAACTCCATCTGTCTCTATTCCTTTAGAGGATGTTCCGGCTACTCTGTCTACCGCTCATAGACAGGTTGTGTGCGCGGCTCGGGAGGCAACCCAGAATCTTTCGCAAGGTAATGCAAAGCCCGGTCTTTTCATTTTTACTCGATCCGTAAATTCTGATATACCATGTCTTACAGGGCCAAGTATCGGCGATGAGGCTGCAGGCGAGAAGACAGCGACCACAGAGCCTGAAGCGGCTACTCTCTCTCGGGAGTCTGATACTGCCCCAATCACCGCTCTTCCTCCTTGTGGTTCCTTGCCATCGGCGGGTATGGTGAGTGTCACGATGTCCCTTGTCGAATCGGGGGACGAGGCCACGGGCGCAGAAACTATTCTAATGGCAGAGAGCGAAGGAGTTGTTGTGCCTAGTGATGCTCTCGCCGCGGTTTCGGTTGGCGACTTATCAGGTAGATCCAGGGTCACTGTTTTCTTTTTATCTTTCGATCCCGTTCATCCCCATCTGATGACATTTTGTTCGTTTTGAGTGTAGGTGCAGTAAATGCGGAGATTGCGCCATCTGAAGCGCCTCTGGTCACCGCCGTGACGGCTGTTGTTCCGTTGCCTTCTGCCATGTCGTCTAGAGTGCTGGAAGGTATATGTTTGTGACTTATCGGTTTCATTATAGGTAATATACTCTTTGTACTGACATCGTATTGTTACAACCGTGCAGGAGTCCTTTTTGACCATCTTTATCAGGTGCTGAACCTGCATTTCTCCTTCTAGTCGGAAGTCAGTCTGCTTGCCGGTGTCGGTGAGTATAGCTTTTAACCGACATCCCTTTCTTTCTTTTATGGGCAAACATGTCGTTGCTAATTCTTCTTTGTATTGATTGCAGCATCACAGATTGGAAGAGGGGACGAGAGAATAGCCGCGCCTTCGGCACTCTTAGCTTTACCACCTGTCGCAGCCGGTATAGTAGACCCTATTACTCATGCATTTTCTTTATCTCTTGAGCGGACATCTGATTATGATTCATTTTGTAGCGATCGCACCGACTCCAACTCCCTTCGAGTTCCGAATCTTAATGCCTGCAGGGCCCTTTTCCAGGCATCCATCCTCTAGAGACGCTGCAACTAGCCTGCGCATGTTAAGTGAATTCATTAAGGATCTTGATGCTGAAGCCCTCATATTTGCTGCAGATTTTGCTGCTGAGGTTAATCCTATGCTGGCGACGCTCGTGAACTTCCATAACAAAGGCGTCGTCGAGTCTTGGGTTAATTACTACAGAAAGATCGAGACATGCCTGCATGAGATTGAGCTCAGGCGTCCTGCTCCGGAAGTGTTGGCTTTGAACTCCCAGCGAGCTGCGTGGATTGAGCAGAGTGTTCCCTTCTTCCGCCATTTCGAACAAGAGGCGACCTTAAGGCGGAAAGAACGTGAGGAAGCTTCAGGAGAATCCGCCCGGCTGCGCGCCCAGGTTGACGCGAATGCTGCACAGCTAAAAGCTATCTTTGAGGGCCTCCTACTATGTATTTCTGACGGGCTAACGCTAAGGCAGAAGCTCGATCTCATTGAGCGGGATGCGCAGAGTCGTGAGGCAGCTCAGCGGGAAATTGATGAAAAGGTTTCATCCTGTTTGCAGCAACGGGTCCGGGTCGAAGCTGAGCTGGCTGCGGCGGCTGCTCATGAAAAGGAGCTGAGAGGAGTGCGCAAACGGCTTGCTGATTTGCTAAAATTGCCTCCTTCTCAATAGTCGTCTTTGTATCGATTGTAATTTATGAATAACATGTATTCATTTCATTTTTATTTTATATGATGTATCTCGTATTCAATTGGATTCATGAATAAAGGACACATTTTTTTATCTCCGACTATCGCTTTCTTTTCTCTGTTGTGTTGTCGGTATGTGATTTCAGCAAATGTAACTTGTGGACGATAGATAACACTTCATCTTGAACTCTTTATAGGGCAGAGATGGCTTAGGAGACAGGTTCAGATCTGCCGCTTAAGGCTTTCCAACTTTATGAGCCGTGAGGGTCTCATAAAGACTTTTCTCCCTACGAGTCGAGAGGATCCCGTAGGTGTATTTTCTCCTTAGGAGTCGTGGGGACTCCTAAGTATGTGTTTTATCTTGAGAGTCGTAAGGATCTCAAAAGTGAATTTTTCCCGCTTACAAGCCGAGAGGACTCGTAAGTGGTTGTTTCCCCCTTGTCGAGATTCGACTTTGGAGAGTGTGGCCCGTGAATAGTATATAATAGTCCATTTTAGACCAACTTGCAGGGCCCCAGTGCTTAGGAAACAGGTCCTTATCCCAATTGCCTAAGGCTTTGCCCTACGAGTCGAGACGAATCGAAAAGTTCTCGCAAGGGTTTCCTAACGTCACAGTTAACTCCTGCTAATAGAAGTCCGTTAGGGTCTGTGGTACTAAGAGTTCTTTTTTACCCGTCGCACCGTCGCATTGACCGATATATTCCCCGATATGCAATCTTGTTGTTCGGGTAACCCCGCGATTGTCGTGTCTCTTTTCCCTTCGGGGGCTGGACAAGACGTCTTCAAGTAATCTTCCAGGTGATATTACTGTCGAAAGAGCAAGCATTAGGGATATTCCATGTCGCTTTTTACTTGAGGTTAAGCTCTGTTTGGGAGCCCCGATGAGTCATGACCACTCCGCGCTGGTGTGGGATGATCACCGATAGTCTTTTCAGGTCTCATTTGAGTTGCCATCAAGACCCTGAAGCGAGGGATTTTCCTTGGCTTCGTTTGTTGACATTGTGTCTGCAATATTGCGATGAATGTTGAGGTTGTCTCTGGGTTGTCTGTGAACCGTCGAGGTTTGAAACCAGGGGACTATGCCATAGCTCCATTTGTTGATGTCGTGCCTGTATCTTGCTGGAAGGAAGAAGGACGCTATTGTCGATCTCTAGGCCGTAGTTGTAGCCGTCGAGCCTTGGAACTAGGGACTCTGTCATGGTTCTAAGGTAGTCTCTAGGTTGTCTGTGAACCGTCGAGATTTGGAACTAGGGGACTTTGCCGTGGCTCCTCTTTGTAAACGTTGTGTCTACATTCGATGGGAATACGGAGAAACACCGGTGTTGATCTCTAGGTTGTTGATGTTGACGTTGAGACCCTTAAGCTAGGGATTTTCCTTTGCTTCGTTTGTTGACATTTTGTCTGCAATATTGCGATGAATGTCGAGGTTGTCTCCAGGTTGTCTATGAACCGTCCAGATTTGGAACTAGGGGACTCTGTCATGGCTCCGTTTATTGATGTCGCATCTATACCCTGCTGGCATGAGGAGGAACGCCGTTGCTGGTCTTCTGGGATATTACCGCTGAGACCTGACTCTCCCTTTAATGGAGTTTGTTGGGACATATGGTTCCCTTTTCGTTTATGCCCATGGATTGTATACAGGGGTCAGTATGGACTTACCTGCAGGGCAAAAGTTTCATTTCATATGTATTTTTTTTGTTTTCTTATCGCGATACTCTATCATTTCAGCTTTTTATATCGCGAAAGTCGTGATTACCCAATCATTTTGGCTATTTTCCGCAGTGCCCAATAATTTTGGCTATTTTTTTTCTTTTTACTCACTGTTTTTTATTTCGAGTTGCCCAACCATTTCGGCTATTTTGTATGCATATATTTTACTTGCTGATTTTGTTGTAAGTTGCCCCATCATTTCGGCTATTTTATATGCATTTTTGGCTCGCTGATTTTTATCGCGAGTATTGAACTTGGAATCTGGTGCCAGTCTTAGCATCAGCATCGCTGCGACTGGAATATTTCCAGGAGCGAATCATCATTTGCCGTGAAAGGACTTGGAATTTCATACCGATTTAGGCATCAGCATCGCTACCGCTAGGAAATTTCCAGGAGCGAACCATCATTTGCCTTTATCGGTTCGAACAAAGGTGGCTTAGCAAACAGGGTCAAGATCTTGTCGACTAAGGCTTTTGACTTCATGAGCCGTAAGGGTCTCATAAAGATGTTTCTCCCTACGAGTCATGAGGATCTTATAGGTGCGTTTTCTCCTTAGGGGTCGTGAGGACTCCTAAGTGCGTTTTCTCTTGTAAGTCGTAAGGATCTTACAAGAGTGTTTTCTCCTTATAAGTCGAGAGGACTTACAAGTGTTGTTCACTAAGTGGAGAAATTTCACGCCATTGGCGGGAACTTGGTGGGGAAGCCGTTTATTTATGCCCGTGAATTGTATATAAGGGTCAATATTGAACCACTTGTAGGGCAGTCTGTGGAGTGTGATGGCTTAAGAACAGGTTCAGATCCCTGTAGCTTAAGGCTTTTGAATCTTATGAGCCATGAGGGTCTCATAAGAAGGTTCTCCTTGCGAGTCGTGAGGACCTCGTAAGTGTAATTTCTCCTTAGGAACCATGGGGATCCCTAAGCGTGTCGCTCCTTTATGAGTCGTAAGGATCTCACACAGGTAGTTTTCTCCTTACAAGGTCGAGAGGACCTTGCAAGTGTTTTTTTAAACGAGATTGCGCCTATTTGGGTTTTCACAAACTCACCGGTAGCCCTGCTGTTTTTACTCACGGAGCCCTTTCGGGTTTTCATTCGTGCCATTTTGCTTGTGGACGTACCGTTTTTTTACGAGGTCAACCCAAGGATGCTGCGGGTTTGTAGTAGTTTAAAGACGTTTCGGTCAGTAGTTAGTTTTAGGACATTTCGGTCCATTGTTGCCATATTTGAGACAAATTTCTACTTTACAGACTTTTCGGTCCATAGTAGCTTTGAGGAGAAGTTTCTCCGGATGCTCTATGAACAAGTGGGTTTCCCCTTGATAGACCTTGTCACATAATCTAAGGATTTTGGCACTGCTCCTGCCCCCATCTCCTCTACGTTATCTTCTAACGCTAAGTGAGCTTCTTTGTTACTTAGTGACGAATGAGAGATCATGTGGCAACTTGCCACATAATTTTCGGGTTGTCGTCTCCCTCATCATTGTCGTTATCTTCACTTTCAAGGATGTGATTGAGAAACTCTTGAAGCGTGACTGGGGTTCGCGCCTTCTGGTTCTATTCCTCTAGCGCGTCAATATACTTTTGCAGATTCGTGTGCTTGTCGTCAGACTGCACGGGTTTTTTTTGTCTTCTTCTTTTTCTTCGAAGACTTTGACGGCTGGGCCTGGGTGTTTTTCCCATTACTACCAACTCCCGATGTTGGGCTTGGTTTCAGCATCCCATCGATGATCCCCGGTTCTTGCGGGCTTTTCCACCTGATCGCCAGACATGTTTGAAGATCTTTCAGCATTCCTTTAGTTTTTGCCGAAAGAACAACTTCCCATGGATCTTCCTCTATGAATGAGCATGATGCCCCCAGCATGTCCATCTTTTTCGGAGCATGTGGTTGTGGTGGGTTCAACTTTCAGTTTTCAGACTACGCGAATTTGCCTTGCTGGTATTGGTCTTCAACCCAGTTTTTGAAGACGTAACAATCTTTGAGTGGGTGACCCATTACTCTGTGGTAGGGACAATAGTTAGGATGGTTAACGTCACCAGGTTACGACGGATGTCTTGGATCCGGCAGAGTGATGAGCCCGTTGCGCACTGCCAGTTCGAACAGTCTCCTTGTTTTATCCCAGGGAAACGAGTAAGGACGTCTCAACTTCTCATCGAGGGATTGCCGCTTGTTGCTTTGGCGAGCAGCTGGTTTTGGCTCACTCGGCTTTTGTTAAGCGTTGGCGACAAAGGTCGCTTTCCCTTTTCCTTTTTCATTCCGAAAATCCGCTTTTGAAGGGAAAGGCCTATAGCTCATCTGTTCCATTTGGGATAGCTTGTCAATCAAGGCCTGGAAGGTGGTCAGCTTGAATAAAATCATGAATTGGGAGATAGTCGACTGAGGGTCGAGGGTCCACATGAACATGCCCACGACATGAGCTTCTTCTATGCGTTGTTCGCATCTCGACCATAGGTTCTGCCACCAGATTGCATATTGCACCCATGTCTCTCCCGGCTTCACCCTGGCATTGATCAACACCGTGATTGGGGTGCGTTCGCTGGCGCTTGCGAACCTTTGTGTAAACAGTAGCTCCATTTCTGCAAATGCCTTAACGGAGTCATTCGGGAGCTCAGAGTACCATTCAAACGCTGTCTCCGACAAGCTGCCAACAAACTGGCGAAACAGCAGTTTGTCGTCACCCCCAGTATTACAGCACATGGCTCTGAATTGAGCAACGTGCTGGTATGGATTACCCGTCCCTTTATACACATGGAATTTAGGGATTGTATATCCTGGCGGGTACTTTATTTGATCGTACCAACCCGGATAGGGTTGTCCCGTCTTGACGATTTGGCCAGCGGCTTCGCTCGCCTGGTGAGCTCGTATCTGTTGAGCTATATAGTCGTCAAGGGAGGCTTTGGAGATGGTCTCCTCCTTGGATGCTGAACAACCAGGAAGAGGGTTTGATGTCTCCCCTCTGTCGTCTTCAAGGACAATCGGAGGGTCATCAGCTAGAGGATCCGGTTGTATCATCATTCCGACCATATTTTGGAATAAAAACACCATTTGTTTTATGTTGGCCGCTTGTTCCGCGGCCTCTTTGTCTTTCCTCTCGAGTATTCTTCGGAGGAATTCGGCATCAGTTTCATGTTCCTGATGCTGCTCCGACGACGTTTTCAGGCTTTCTTTTGGCCTAGTGAGTGCGGCCATCTGTGTCAGCATCTCCTGGAGCTTTTGCTGCTGCTCCTGAGTTTTTTTCATAGACCATGTAAGCGGTCGGTGACCCGTAGAAGCACGACTTTCCTCTTTTCCGAAAGCCATATAAACAGTGTGCACCACCATGCCCCCAGACTTGTGGCGTTTGGATTCAATGTCTTTTAGATTCGTTGCAGACCCGGGGATTTTCTCCGACCTTCTCCTTTTGTGGGTGGCCAAAGTTGAGGGGGCCGTTGCGGGGGGCATCCAAGTAGACGACACCTTCTGTGGTACGACAATGTGGTCCTTCTCTTTCCGAACTTTCATCTTCTTCGGCCGGCGGGAGTAGTCTTGATTGATCACCGAGTCTTGGACCTGTCGCCAAACCTTGTGAATTTTAGAGGACAGCCGCTGAGGGGGATGCTCTAGCTTCACCTTTGTAACGCTCTCCATAGGTGGAGGAGATCTTTTTAGCACGGTGGTTGTAGAATTTTTGCGCACCATCCTAAGTGGTTCAAAGTTGTTCCCAGTTGGAGCAGCAGCAGCAATTTCCATCGTTGGAACTGGCAGAGTCAGTCCAGAAGGGGAACTACCCCCAGCTTTCCTCACTTGGGGCAAGCGGCGACGTCGAGCATGTCGTACGGCCGGGATCACCTCCGTTGTCAGGGTAGCTGCATTGTGCTTCATGCTTTGACGAGAAATTGTTGTTGGTGTCAGCCTGTCAAAGAGACGTCCGTTGAGCGGGGATGGCCAACCTGTCGAAGGCAGACTTTCGAGCAGGGGAATCAGCCTTGGTTACTTCACCTAGAGCGGGAGCTGGAACAGCAAGTCTTGTGAAGACCGACCCCTTAGCAGGGGAAGCCGCTTTGATGATTTTGTTCACTGGAGCAGGGATGGCTATTCATTTCGGGATAACCCCCTTAGGTATCACGGGTTTCTTCACAGGCCCATTGGAGTTTTGGCCCAGTCTGTTAAAGACTAAGGCGTTAGATTTGGGCGACCCGTTGAGAGGGGTCGCGGTAGTCGTAAGCCGATCAAAGACCGACTTCTTCGGAGCTTCTTGCGACAACAGTGGGACATTGAAGCTCATGGGTGGGAGCATGGTCCCAAAGAACAGCCCAGTGGTGGCTTGCGTCACCTGTTCCACTGACATCTTGAAAACGGAGGCCGCTTGAGGCCTATAAGTCACTCCTCCAGCAAGGACAGAGTGGGAATTGTTGCAGTTGGTGCAGTTGAAAACCATTGATCTTCTTCTTCTGCACGGAGCAAGACACCAAATCTTAGTACCTCGAATCCAGGGGAAACCATAGCAAACTGCGATTCGTTCGCGAAATACGACACACGAAATGTAGAGTGGAAAGAGGAAAAGGTCCCACCGGGCGTGCCAGAATCTGTTTACTGCCGAAAACAGAGACGAAATCGCGTAGGTCGTCTTGCCTAAATTTGGGGGAAGTTGCTATTTGGTTTTATCCGTCCACCTCTCCGAAGATGCCAAGTTGATTTAGGGCACCATGTATCGAAGGTTTAGATGGATGCGGCCGATATAGCAGACTTCGTCAGATCCCCCCTCATTGTAAGGGGTTTTTGATTGTGGAGACGCTCTTCCCTACAGGCGCAAGACCCTGCAGTTAATTATGCTACCGCATCGAGGTAACCACTTTCTCCTTCTCCAGATGGTCACTTCGTGTCGTGTATGTTTGTTTTATTTTTGGTTGCCCGTGGATTGTATACGGAGACTAATTTATGTTGCCGCCCGTAGGGCGTGGATTAGTCCAAATCCGTATTTTCTTAGATATGGGTTTGGGTTGGGTTTAAGGATCGTTAATCTTATTTGAGACTAAGATCAACTTAAACGTTTGTTAAGGATACGTTAATCTAATTTTTAGACTAAGATCCACTTAACAGGATCATTTAGATCCGACAAAAGAGCATTTAGACTCTATTGTTTTAGTGTAGGGACATTGCGGTCCAAAAGTTTAAGGACATCATAGTCCGTGACAGTTTAAAGACGTCATAGTCTGTAAAATTTAAAGACATCATAGTCTATGAGTTTAAGGACCTCACAGTCCATAAAGTTTAAGGACATCATAGTCCATGAGTTTAAGGACCCCATAGTCTGTAAAGTTTAAGGACATCATAGTCCAGTTTAAAGACGTCATAGTCTGTAAAGTTTAAAGACATCATAGTCTATGAGTTTAAGGACCTCACAGTCCATAAAGTTTAAGGACATCATAGTCCAGTTTAAAGACGTCATAGTCTATAAAGTTTAAAGACATCATAGTCTATGAGTTTAAGGACCTCACAGTCCATAAAATTTAAGGACATCATAGTCCAGTTTAAAGACGTCATAGTCTGTAAAGTTTAAAGACATCATAGTCTATGAGTTTAAGGACCTCACAGTCCATAAAGTTTAAGGACATCATAGTCCAGTTTAAAGACGTCATAGTCTATGTAGTTTTGGTTTAGCCGTTTGTGGATGCACCAAGAGTTATTGGTTATTGGGACCCTCCATCTCTCTGAAGACGTTGAGGAATTATAACGACATATATCAGAGGTATGAAGAGATGTCCCCTTGAACCAATATTTGTTGAGAGATCTGTAGACAAGGTTAGGACTAAGATCAGAGATTTATGAGCATATGGGCTCAATTAATCTGAATTAGAGATCTGTGGCCAACTTAGGCTCGGCCCATTCGGTTAAAATGTTGGACATTTAATTATCCTCAGTCCTTTTTATTTAACAATGCTGAGCATTGGTTTGGGTTCTGACAACCGTTTTTGTCTTTTATTGAGTGTTGAGCGCTCATTATAGCACTGGGGCTTTATTTAAAGAACAGTTTATGTTCTCTCAGCGCACACGTGAGGAGCACGTGGTGCGCTTGGCGATGAGCACCAGTCAATGAGCGCAGAGCACTTCAATTAAGTAGCACACACGTAAGGAACACGTGGCGCGCTTGGCGCTGAACGCCAGTAATTTAGCGCAGAGCACTTCTGTTAAGTAGCGCACACGTGAGGAGCACGTGGCGCGCTTTGTGCTGAGCGCCAGTCAATGAGAGCAGAGCGCTTCTGTTAAGTAGCGCACATGTGAGAAGCACATGGCGCGCTTGGCGCTGAGTGCCAGTAATTGAGCGTAGAGCGCTTCTGTTAAGTAGCGCACACATGAGGAGCACATGGCGCGCTTGGCGCTGAGTGCCAGATTTGGTGCGCTAAGACGCTTCTTATGAAGTAGCGCACACGTGAAGAGCACGTGGCGTGCTTGGCGCTGAGCGCCAGACAATGAGCGCATAGAGCTTCTGATCAATTTTGTGATCTGAGAAATAAATTCTCGCTTACAAGAGACTTTGTCTCATGGTTCTAAGAACAAAGTTCTTATTTTTTTAGAAGATGTTACAATCTCTTCTATTTTCTTTTGTGAAAGACTTTGTCTTTGTAGATCTATGATCATAAGAGAATGAAATTCTTCTCCCCCCCTTTTATGATGAGATGATATGATCTCTTTTTGTGAAAGACCTCTGTCTTATAGATCTATGATCTAAAAGAAAGAACTATGTTCTTCTTCCTTGATGAGATGTTTTTATCTCTCTGTTTACCTTGAAGAAAAGTTCTTCTTCTCAAAACTTGCTCTTTTCTTTGAAATTTCTCAAAACTTGTGGGGGGTTCTTCTCTGCAAGACTTGAAGTCTTGAGGCCTTTATATAGGGTAGGCTGATTTGTTGAATCAGTTGAAGAGATCTTTTCTCTAATTGATTTAGGAATATTTTCCACCGTTGGATTTTTGATTCAAGGGCTTATGTTTTACAGAAGACGATCTCCTTGTTTTTAACAAAATTGGTAAAATCTTTTCCCATACAGAACTTATTTTGTATCTTGGTGTTTTTTAATCACCATTGGATCTTCGATCCAACGGTGCTCTAATTTTCAGAGCTAATTTGATAATATTTAGTCATCTTTGTTAGATCGTTGATCCAAGGGTAAGGAAGATTTAGTTCCTGCGCTAGCGCTCTCATGCTTTGCACGTGAGCGCTGCATCAGAGTCTTTGAATCTGGGTGCTAGCGCTCTCGTGCTTTGCACGTGAGCGCTGCATCAGAGTCTTTGACTCTTAGCGCTGGCGCTGCCAGCGCGAGCGCTCTCGTGCTTTGCACGTGAGCGCCGCATCAGAGTCTTTGACTCTTAGCGCTGGAGCTGCTAGCGCTAGCGCTGGAGCTGCTAGCGCTAGCGCTCTCGTGCTTTGCATGTGAGCGCTGCATCAGAGTTTTTGACTCTCAGCGCTGGCGCATTTATCGCGAGCGCTTTTATGAAGCGCCGCTTCATTTCAAATTTCAAAATTTGAACAGAGCCTTGCTCTGATTGGGGGAAACAAAATCTCATGAATCCCTAAAAAAACATAGGTGAATGTTCGAGATATGGAGGTTTACTAATCAAAGATCACAACTTTGGATCCCTAAGCGAATGGGTCTTTGAAGAGAGCAAAGCTCTCATGGTGGATTTAAAATCCAGAAATTTTTGTTCAGAAAGAAAGTTTTTTTTATGAGCAGAGAGTCCTTACCTAAAAAAAAGGGTTTCTTTTTGACAAAGTTAAACTCTGGAATTACAATGGAAGAGAACTAAGCTCTGGGGAAGAGAATTAAATTCTCGAAGAGGATGAAGAAGGAAGAAGATGGGTGAAACAGTGGCTGCCTCAAGAATGAGACCTCTGCATTTATAAGACATGATAGGAAACAGTTCATCTTCCCCATTCCATAGGCAAATCCAACGGCCATAAAGGTGACAGCGTTGCACTCACGTGCAAACACGTGAGAACAACGTTGTGGGGGCATTTGTTCCCTTATGGGAACTGAATAAAACATATGAATAAAGCAAGAAGGAAATCCCCCAAGTGGAGCATCACGTGCCCACACGTGATCGGGCCTCACGTGCAGACACGTGACTTTTTATAGGCAAAGTCTATAGGCGTTGAATGAAATAAACAATTGGAGATGCTTAATTGGTGAGGTTACGTGCCAACACGTGATGGGTTCTTGAGCCTTCTGAACTAATAGAATTAAATTCTAATTATAAGCTTTGTGCTTAATTGATGATGTCACGTGCCAACACGTGATGGGCTCCTGAGCCCTCTGACTAATAGAATTAAATTCTAATTAAGAAGCTTTATGCTTAATTGGTGAGGTCACGTGCCAACACGTGATGGGCTCCTAAGCCCTCTGAACTAATATAATTAAATTCTAATTAAAAGGAATCAAAAGCCCTAATTGGAAAAATATTTCTCTAGATCTTTCCAAACAATCAAGCAATACTTGCAGAATCCTCCGGTGTTGACCGCTCCAGTCAAGGGGAAGCCTTTCATCCTGTACACAACTGCCATTGAAGGTTCCTTAGGCGCACTATGGGCACAGGAAAATGACCAAGGGAAAGAGAGCCCTCTACTATTTGAGCCTAGTTCTCCTAGGGGTAGAAAACAATTACTCCCCCTTTGAAAAACACTGTGTGGCGTTAATTTTCGTGATAACGAAGCTCCGGCATTATGCTTTGGTGCATGAGGTCCACCAAATATCAAAAGAAGATCCTCTCAAATATTTGATGTCAAGAGCCATACTAACAGGACGGCTCGCTAAATGGGCCCTCTTCTTAATGGAGTTCTCGATAATATATCGACCGCTCAAGGCAGTAAAAGGCCAGGCTATCGCCGACTTCCTTGCTGAGCATTCGATACTTGCCGATTCACCCCTAAATTCCGAATTGCCAGATGAGCACGCGTTTGACACGATCGACAGGGAGAAAGGAGAGAGTAACGCCCGATGGGAACTTTACTTCGATGAGGCATTTTCTATGAAGAAGCGACAACACAACACCCCTGAAATCAAATCGGGGGTAGGCCTTATCTTCATGACTCCGCAAGGAGGGATAATGCGCTTTGCCTTTTCCTTAACAGAGCCGAGGACAAACAATGAAGCCGAATATGAATCTTTGATAGCAGGTCTTGAGATCGTTGTCGACATGGGAATCGAAAACTTGCTCATATACGGAGACTCCCAATTGGTCGTTCGCCAAGTAAACGGTGACTATCAAACGTGCAAACCAGAGTTGGTGAAGTACGGCAAGAGAGTACAACAATTGCTGACTCAAATCCCTGCTTACGCCTTGGAAAGCATACCGCATGCGGAAAATAGAAAAGCAGATGCGTTAGCCAAACTTGCTAAAGAACTGGCTGACGAAAACCTTGATAATGTAAGGATCGTGGTACAAAGCCGTCGGGTTCTTGCACCGGCAGAAATATCTCCGGAATCGTCCAAAGAAAAAGGAGAGACCAAGCAAACATCCCTACAAATAAAAGACCAGGAAAAGGCTAAGGATTGGAGAGAAGTCTTTATAGACTACTTCAAATCCCGACGAACACCTGAAGATGCATCCTCAAGACATCAGCTCATGAAACGAGCTCTGTCTTTCGCCTTCGTCAATGATACTCTGTACAAGAGAACGTTCGACTCTCTATGGCTAAGATGCCTGGGGCCGGAAGAATCAAAGAGAGTCATCCAAGAAACTCACGATAGACTCTGCGGTTCTCATCAAGCCGGACCAAAGATGATGCTAAAGATTAAAAGGACGAGCTACTATTGGCCCACGATGATTCAGGACTGTCTCGAATACGCGAAGCAGTACCACTCGTGCCAAATTCACGGGGACTTCATCCACCAGCATCCGAATCCGCTACACCCAACGGTGGCTAGCTGGCCGTTCGAAATGTGGGGAACTGACAAAATCAGGCCCATCGAACCAGCATCATCTAGAGGACATCGGTTCATATTAGAAATAACCGATTACTTCTCTAAGTGGGCAGAAACAGTACCGCTGAGAGAAGTCAAGATGGAGAATATCCTCTATTTCTTCAAGACACACGTCATTTATCGGTTCGGCATTCCGCGACGGATTATCTCCGATAACGGGCCAGCCTACAGAAGTCACAAAATCAGCCGCTTCGCACAGCAACATAATATAGACTAGAGATACTCTTCGGTCTATAATCCCTGAGCTAACGGTCTAGCTGAGGCCTTCAACAAGACCTTGACGAAGATCATAAAGAAGACGGTGTCCAAAAACAAAATGGACTGGTATGAGAGATTGCATGAAGCTCTCTAGGCGTATCAAAACTACGTTCAAAACAGCCACGAATACAACGCCATATGCACTGTTATTCAGCACCAAAGCAGTGCTCCCCTTGGAGATAGAGCTACCCTCCCTACGAATGGCGGTTCATTACGAGCTAACAGACGAAGAGAATGCTCATCTTCGGCTTGAGGAGTTCGACGCCCTTGACGAAACTAGGCTCATGGCGCAGCAAAACCTGGAGGCTTACAAAGCAAGGATGACGTGCTCGTACGAAAGATTGACTAGGCCGAGAACATTCCGCCAAGGCGAACTCGTGCTAGTCGTAAAAAGACCCATGATCCCTAATCGTGCCAAACGGGGGAAATTCGAGTCAAACTACGAGGGTCCGTATATCATAACAAGGTCTACCAAGGTGGGGCTTACTTGCTCATGAATATGCATGGCGAAAGACCCTTTAGACCAATAAACGGTCGGTTTCTAAAAAAATACTACGCCTGACCGAAATGTCTGTAAACTACTACGAACTGCAGCATCCTCAGGATGACGTGCAAAAAAAAACGGTGCGTCCATAAGCAAAATGGTCACGGATGAAAACCCGAAAGGACTCCGTGAGTAAAAACAGCAGGGCTACCGGCGAGTTTGTGAAAACCCGAAAGGGCGCAATCTTGTTAAAAAAAGGTACGTCCATAATCAACATGGGCACAGATGAAAACACGAAAGGGCTCCGTGAGTAAAAACAGCAGGGCTACCGGCGAGTTTGTGAAAAACCGAAAGGGCGCAATCTCGTTAAAAGACACTTGTAAGGTCCTCTCGACCTTATAAGGAGAAAATACCTGCGTGAGATCCTTACGACTCACAAGGGAACAACACACTTAGGGATCCCCATGATTCCTAAGGAGAAACACACTTACGAGATCCTCACGACTCGTAAGGAGAATTCCCCTATGAGACCCTCACAGCTCATTGGATTTAAAAGCCTTGAGCTACAGGGGTCTAAACCTTTTCCTAAGCCGTCATACATCCTAATATTGCCCTACAAGCGGTTCAATATTGACCCTTGTATACAATCCACGGGCGTAAATAATCATTTCCCCACCAAGTTCCACCGATGACGTGAAATGTCCTCATTTGGTGAATGACACCTGTAAGTCCTTTCGACTTATAAAGAGAAAACACTCTTATAAGATCCTTACGACTTACAAGAGAAAACGCACTTAGGAGTCCTCACGACCCTTGAGGAGAAAACACACCTACAAGATCCTCACGACTTGTAGGGAGAAATACCTTTATGAGACCCTTACGGCTCATGAAGTCAAAAGCCTTAGTTGACAGGATCTTAACCCGGTCTACTAAGCCACCTTTGTTCAAACCGACAAAGGCAAATGATGATTCGCTCCTGGCAAAATCCCAGTTGTAGCGGTGCTGATGCCTAAATCGGTATCAAATCCCAAGCCTCATACTCGCGGTAAGAAATCAGTGAGCCATAAATGCATATGAAATAGCCGAAATGATAGGGCAACTTGCAACAAAATCAGCAAGTAAAATATATGCATACAAAATAGCCGAAATTATTGGGAAACTCGCAATAAAAAGCAGCGAGTAAAGAAAAAAAATAGCCGAAATGATTGGGCAATCACGACTTTCACGATACAAAAGGCTGAAATGATAGAGTATCGCGGAAAGAAAACAAAATACAGATAAAAATGAATCATATGCCCTGCAGGTGAGGTCACATTGACCTCTATATACAATCCATGGGCACAAACAGAAAGGGGACCGTATCGTCCCACCATGCTTCGTCAAAGGGAAGTCAGATCTCAACAGCAACATCTACAGCCTGGAGATCAACCAACAACGTCCTTCTTCCTTCCAGCAGGATACGTGCGCGACATCAACAAATGGAGCCACGGCATAACCCTAGCTCCAAATCTCGACGGTTCACAGGCAACCTAGAGATCAACAACGGCATTCCTTCTCAACTCCAGCAGGATGCAGATGCAACGTCAACAACTGACCCCGGGGTCAAAACAACGGAGCCATAGCAAAATCTCTAGTTCCAAGCCTCGAAGATTCACACGCAACCTAGTGACAACCGCGACATTCATCTTGTTACAGTAGACACAATGCCAGCAAATGAAGCAAAGGAAAATCCCTAGCTTCAGGGTCTTGACGGCAACTCAAATAAAACCTGAAAGACTATCGGAGATCATCCCACACCAGCGCGGAGTGGTTATGACTCATCGGGGCTCCCAAACTCAGCCTAACCTCAAGTAAAAAAGCGACATGGAATATCCCTAACGCTTGCTCTTTCGACGGTAATACTACCTGGAAGATTGCTTGAAGACGTCTTGTCCAGCACCCGAAGAGATCAGAGACACGACAATCGCAAGGCTACTCGAACAGCTAGATTGCCTATCGAGGAATACATCAGCCAACACGACGGTACGATGGAAAAAACCCTAGTACCACAGACCCTAACGGACCTCTGTCGTAAAGAGCAGAGGTTAACTGTGACGTTAGGATATTCTTGCGAGAACTTCTCAATTCGTCTCGACTCGTGAGGAAATTAGCGTCCTTACAAGAACTTCTCGATTCGTCTCGACTCGTAGGGAAAAGTCTTAGGCAGTGGGAATTAAAAAAACTTGTTTCCTAAGCACTGGGGCCCTGCAAGTCAGTCTAAGATGGGCACTTGCATACTATTCATGGGCCACACTCTCCGAAGCCGAACATTGACAAGGAGGGAAACAACCACTTACGAGTCCTCTCGGCTTGTAAGCGGGAAAATTCTCTAGTAAGATCCTTACGACTCTCAAGAGAAAGCACACTTAGGAACCCTCACGATTCCTAAGGAGAAAATACACCTACGAGATCCTCTCGACTCGTAGGGAGAAAAATCTTTATGAGACCCTCATAGCTCATAATGTTGAAAAGCCTTATGTGGCAGATCTGAACATGTTTCCTAAGCCATCACTACCCTACAAAGAGGTCATGATGGACTATTTACAGACCACATTTGCCAAAATTACATGCCAGAGAAATGTAGGTGCTGCTCAAGAGTGCGTAAACTGCTCCGCGTCAAATGGAAATGAAAAGGCGTAACCTACGGACGTCAACCACATATTATGAATGACAATAAGAAGAACATTTGATTCGCATCCAGTTAAGCAAGCGTTCGAAGCATACCCATTTATGTATGTGCGGGAAAGGTTTAGTGCATAAAATAAACACGCGGAAACAAAAATTGTCTATTCATACTTCAAAAAATTCTTACAGTGATGAAAACGGTAAACAAAAACATCATTAAAATGTTTACAATGGCAAGACATCAAATCCAGGGCATGGATTGAGAAATTCAAAAGTTAGGCCATCTAAAATGTTTCGGGCCTCTCAGACCATTCTCGTATGCTTCCTCTCATGATCACAAGCGTCAGGGTCCTCACTGATGTCCTCCGCCTTTCGATAGGCAACGATTCTTGTCGCCTGTTGAAAAGTTCGATGCAGAATATCAACAAGATTGTCTCACCTTTTCTTTGAGATTAGGGTCATCAGATACACTGAGTGTACCTTATCTTCGGCGTCATCCAATGCTTTAAGCGACATTCCATCATATAATAAAGGAAGTGCTTCCCAGATCGCTCTCACAATGAGCTTCAAAAGAGCGGAACGACGAGGAAGCAGTCGACCATTGTATTCATCAAAGCGACGCATGAGTTTGGCGCACTGAGCGTTTGTAAACTTCTGGTTCTGGAAGCGGCCTAGTGCGCGAATGTCTCCGTAAGAAATAATCTCGTCAAGATCATACAGATGGGCGGCCATAACTTCTGAAAAAGAAAATCAGTGAGAGTTTAGTGGGCAGACAGATTAAGAAAAAGCTTATTGAAACAGACATTGGAATTCAAACAATTCTTGGAAAAACAACCTCTGATAAGACACCTAACAAATTTAAAAATCTGCGCGAATGAGGGGAAAACCCTATGAAAAGATTATCAAGAACACCAAGGAATAAAATTCCCAAAGAGTCCTCCTGATCTTTCAGAGCTAAGCTCTTCGTCTTAGGAATTAAATTCCCTTTACATGATGGAATTAAATTCCAGGAACTCACAAAAGAAAAACTTATATGAGAAACAAAATCTCATGAATCCCTAAAAAAACAGAGGTGAATGTTCGAGATATGGAGGTTTACTAATCAAAGATCACATCTTTGGATCCCTAAGCGAATGGGTCTTTGAACAGAGCAAAGCACTCATGGTGGATTTAAAATCCAGAAATTTTTGTTTAGAAAGAAAGTTTTTTTATGAGCAGAGAGTCCTTACCTAAAAAAAGGGGGTTTCTTTTTGACAGAGTTAAACTCTGGAATTACAATGGCAGAGAACTAAGCTCTGAGGAAGAGAATTAAATTCTCGAAGGGGATGAAGAAAGAAGAAGATGAGCGAAACAGTGGCTGCCTCAAGAATGAGACTCTGCATTTATAAGACATGATAGGAAACGGTTCATATTCCCCGTTCCCTAGGCAGATCCAATGGCCATAAAGGTGACAGCGTTGCACTCACGTGCAAACACGTGAGAACAACGCTGTGGGGGCATTTGTTCCCTCATGGGAACTGAATACAATATATGAATAAAGCAACAAGGAAAGCCCCCAAGTGGAGCATCACGTGCCCACACGTGCGGACACGTGACTTTTTATAGGCAAAGTCTATAGGCGTTGAATGAAATAAACAATTGGAGATGCTTAATTGGTGAGGTCATGTGCCAACATGTGATTGGTTCCTGAGCCCTCTGAACTAATAGAATTAAATTCTAATTAGAAGCTTTGTGCTTAATTGATGAGGTCACGTGCCAACACGTGATAGGCTCCTAAACCCTCTGACTAATAGAATTAAATTCTAATTAAGAAGCTTTATGCTTAATTGGTGAGGTCACGTGCCAACACGTGATGGGCTCCTAAGCCCTCTGAACTAATATAATTAAATGCTAATTAAAAGGATTCAAAAGCCTTAATTAGAAAAATATTTCCCTAGATCTTTCCAAACAAGAAAGATTGCGCTCTGTAAAACAGAACGCCGTTGGATTAACAATCCAATGGTGATTAAAGGTCACCAATTTACAGAAAATTCTGTACAGGAAAATATCTTCCTAATCTTGGTAAGAACAAAAAACAAGATATCTTCTGTAAAAAAGAAGTCTTTGGATTAAAATCCAACGGTGAATAAAATTCACCGTGTGATCTAAAAGATCATGTTGGTTATAAAATCAATCAAAATCTCTCAAAAAGAGATTGACTGAAAAAACTGACTCTTTTCTTTCTCCTATAAATAGGAGCTAAGAAGAAAAAGGAAGAAGAGACACAGAAGGAAGGAGAGAGAAGAACTCCCTTGAAAGCAAAAAAAGAGAGAGAAAAAAGAGAATCTAATTCTCCAGAGAGAAAAAGGTCTCTTCAAAGAAGAAAGAAACTTTAGGTAAGAGAAGGAAAGAGATCACCCCATAAGCTCCCACAAAACAAAAAGTGAATTTAATTGTCAAACCAAGAGTTTAACTCTTCTGAAAAGAATTTAGTTCTTCCTCTAGTTGAGATCTGCAGAAGGAGATCTTCTCACAAGTTGAGAATTTAATTCTCATCAGGGAGATTCTGTTATGTAGATTCAAACCCAGGGAAAAGAACTAAGTTCAAAGAATTTAATTCTTATCAGAACATATGGGAATTTAATTCCTCTAATAAAATTAGGGTTTAACCTTATAGAAGAATTTAATTCTTATAAAACAAAAGGGTCTCGAACGTCTCAAAACTCAAGATCTCCATACACGTAAGGAAAAGATTAGTGCTTGAACAAAAAGAGAACAAACAGAGATCGGCTCACGCGATCCCACGTGACCCCCTAAGCAGCGCTTAGCTTTCATAAAGCAGAAAGGGAATAAATCAAAGGCAATAGCGCCAAATTCGAGCGCCTCACATGACCCCACGTGAGCGCCTCAAATCCTTAGTGTTTAACATTACTTCAAGCGCCTCACATGACCTCACGTGAGCGCCTTAAATTCTTAGTGTTTAACACTATTTCAAGCGTCTCACATGACCCCACGAGAGCGCCTCAAATACTTAGTGTTTAACAATACTTCAAGCGCCTCACGTGACCCCACGTGAGTGCCTTAAATTCTTAGTTTTTAACACTATTTCAAACGCCTCACGTGACCCCACGTGAGCGACTTAAATGCTTAGTGTTTAACACTACTTCAAGCACCTCATGCGACCTCACGTGAGCGCCTCAGACTCTCAGCGTTTAATGCTACTTCAAGCGCCTTACGTGACCCCACGTGAGCGCTCCAGATCTTTAGTATTTAAAGAATACTTTAAGACCTCACATGGGAGCATGTGAACGCCGAACATATGCTAGTTTTTTAGGCCAACCTTAGCCCAAGTTAGCTAAGTCTCCCGAAGCCAAAACTCTTTTTCAACCGAGCCTCAATTATATTCAGGTCTTTCAAAATTGATCTCAGACGGCATTCAAAGTGATGTTATCCCATTCCTTCTCAATCTGACATTTGGTTCAAGGGTACATCTCTCCACACCTTTGATATATGTCGTTGTAATTATTCAACGTCTTCAGAAAGGTGGCGGGTCCCGACAACCAACAACTTTTTTGGTACATTTCCAAACCCATGGATACACCCTATTAGACCGTAACGTCTTTAAACTAACTATGGACCGTAACGTCCCTAAAATAAACCCTACAGACTATGATGTCTCTAAACTAGACTATGATGTCTCTAAACTATGGACTATGATGTCCTTAAACTCCACGGACTATGATGTCCTTAAACTTATGGACTGTAACGTCCTTAAACTAAAACGATAGAGCCCAAATGCTCTTTCGCTGGATCTAAATGATCCTAACCCTGTTAAGTAGATCTTAGTCTAAAATTAGACTAACGTATCCTTAACAACCATTTAAGTTGATCTTAATCTCAAACGAGATTAACGATCCTTAAATCAATCCAACTACAGATCCCTCAACTGACATTGGTTCAAGGGTGCATCCCTTCACACCTCTGATATGTGTCGTTGTAACTCTTCAACGTCTTCAGGGAGGTGGCGGGTCCCGACAATCAATAAACCCATTGGATCGCAATGTCCCTAAACTAAAACAATAGAGTCCAAATGCTCTTTTGTTGGATCTAAATGATCCTGTTAAGTGGATCTTAGTCTAAAAATTAGACTAACGTATTCTTAATAAACGTTTAAGTTGATCTTAGTCTCAAATGAGATTAACGATCCTTAAACCCAACCCAAACCCAAATCTAAGAAAATACAGATTTGGACTAATCCACGCCCCATGGGCGACAACATAAATTAGTCTCCGTATACAATCCACGGGCAACCAAAATTAAAACAAACACACACGACACGAAGTGACCATCTGGTGAAGGAGAAATTGGTTACCACGATACGGTAGTGTAATTAACTGCAGGGGTTGCGCCTGCAGGGAAGAGCGTCCCGACAATAAAAAAAAACCCTCACAATGAGGGGGAATCTGACGAAGTCTGCTACATCGGCCGTATCCGTCTAAACCTTCGTTACATGGTGCCATAAATCAACTTTGCATCTTCGGAGAGATGGACGGATAAAACGAAAATAGCATCTGCCACCAAATTTAGGCAATACAACCTACGCGGTTCTGTCTCTGTTTTCGGCAGTAAACAAGGACGTAGAGTGTACTGAGAAACAGTTCTCTGTAACTAACACACCCGAAGAAGATGTATCAACATGCTTATTCTTCGTTTGGGTGGCGTGGTAATCCGGACATTCCCCTATTTCCTGCTCGGACTTATAACACTTATAAGTTGGAGCGGAACCAACGTACCCCTGCTCAGTATAACAAGCGGGTTCGGTCAATACATCCATATTATTATCTTGATTAAGGCGTGGCATTGGTTGCTGCCTGGAGAGAGAGAGAAGGAAACGCGTTAGCGTGCACTCTTTGCAAGATTAGATTAGTTTATTATCTTATCTAATCAGGACGGTTCTCACTGTTTTTATCAAACCTTCCTTCAAACCTTAAAAGGTAAGATTAGCCGGGATTAATTACACCTTACAAGTTTGCCAATCTTTCAGCCAGGCCAGTGCTGGTATTTTGAAGGAGGTTCCCCGTGCTTTCGCACAGACTTAATTAAAATAAACCTCATTTTCCCAGAGGCGTAACCCCATTAACACTTTTCTAGATACCTATTTGATCGGCTAATTGTGATGTATAAAATTCTCCCAGGAGTAACTCTTACTCGCAGTGGGTATTGGGATCCAACTATCTCATAGAAGGTATGCAATCTCATTGCAAATTTCAACACTTGAAATTCCCGATAATATTTTTCCCCTAACCTCCCATGACCTTAGAAAAGGCCAACAAATCATAGGATGCTAGTCAAGTTCAACCCGTCATTTCATGATTGAATTAAATCCACCCGCACAACCCTTGACAAAGGCCAACAAGGTCGCACGACTACCCTAATCCAATCTCATCATATGCTTAAACAGATAAGCACTAGTCAGCTACCGCACACTACGCCTTGACAAAGGCCAACAAACGCATCACGAATACTAAATAGTACTTATCTGAAATGAGGGAGGGCGATGCAGGTTTTTAAGAAAATCTTTTGCGTAATGAACTTGATATCGTTGTAGAATCGAGTGATTTTGAAAATGAGTGTTTTTTAGGCTTTTACTAGTTCCGCTAAAGAGATCACTCCTGGTGAAGAGATCTCGGCTCTTTCCTTATCGAATAAGGTACTGGATATTCTACAAGGAATATCGCTATGCAAAGCAAGAACTAAAAATCAATCAAAAACAAAACCGAGTGGGTTGTAGCATCTGCTAGTTTCGCTAATGAGGTCACTCCCGGTGAAGGGATCTCATCTCTTTCCTTATCGAATAAGGTGCTGGATATTCTATAAGAAATACCGCTATGAAAAGAAAAAAACTAGAGCTACCCTTTTTGAAAATTTGATTTTACAACATCATTATGGTTTCTTTTCTTTCATTAATCTCATTAATGAAATCACATCAATTATGATTCCTAAGCATCACAGAAGAAACGATATTACAACGCATGCTTATACCATCCGCATTCGCCACAGTGTCCCTTTAGGCACCGTTAGATAACTTAACTAACAGCATAGCGGGGCGGGACTAGCGCGGGTGCAAAACATAAGCAACGTTTATTATATATCATATATACAATAATAAAGCATTCGTCTCACGCATATAAAGTGATCACATCACAGAATATCAGCAGCAGAAGATAACATATGAAATATTGGATATACTAGGAATACCGTGTTTTAAATTAAGACAGTATAAAACACGGATTCCACGGTCGTGATGAATAGCCAAACCCACATCCCTAGACCCTTACGAGAGCGGCAAGCAACCCTACCAATTCTAGAGTTAGGAGACCTGGACTCGACTCCTCGAGATGGTCTCCCACTGGACTCTAGAACCCGGTTACTTGTGCTCCCCTCCTTGGGTCTATCCTAATGCGGAAAGAAAATAATATACAACAATGGTGACATCATTCTCAACCCGGAAGTGCCCAAATAAAATAATATTACATACAATGAATTTTACATGAATAAAAAAAAATTCATCTCACATAAAACCCCCGGCTATTCAAAACACGACGATCCAATATAACATATCCAAGCAACACATGTCATCAAATAGCTAGACGATGTAAACCATTCCGATCGAATCAACAAACACCCAAATTTTCCCGAAAATCTCAACACTTGAGCGCAGTTTAAAAATACTCAGAACATGCCGCAGTACCTATGGACCAACCGTAGAAGGGCCAACCCTTGCTTCACCTATGGCACCGCGGAACTACCGCAAAGCCGAGGGTTTGGCGGCGGTTCTTACGGTCATAGAATCGAGTTAGGGCTTCGTTCTTCTAGAGGGTCCATCGAATCACTTACATGTTATTTCAGTGTTCTTTAATTATGAAAAAATCCAACTCTTGGAAAATTTTCCAGCGAGGGTTAAAGTGGATATTTGATATCCGTTCGAACTTTTTAACACCGTCTAAATAACCCGAAATATAGTTAGAATTACGACTACGAAACACTCCGAATTGCCTTTATAGAAAATTAACATCTCATGAAATTTTAGCAAAAACAAACAACACCTGAAACACCAAAACCCAGAGAGCGGAACACTGAAAAAATATGAAGCCCAGAAAATGAAATTGGGCCGGCCTGCTCGGTTTTTGGGGGTATCTCGCCGGGTCAAATCCGGTGGAATGGGTTCGTATTTGCTCAGTGTTCATGTTACATCTCATATACCATTCTGCAATTGTTTAAAAAAAAATTTGACGGCTTTAAAAATTGACAGAAACTGGGTTGTTAGGGTTTCAAGTTTCGAAGCAGTTTTGGTTTCGTAATCTAACAAACATTGTCTAAATCTTTAGCTTGGCTCTGATACCACTGTAGGGTTCCCTAGCACGACAGCAAGGTTTCGGGAGGCATCGTCCATTCCATTTTCAAAAAATTGTCATGCTAAACAACCCTAATCATAGAATGTTTAACTAGAGATTTAGACAATACAAAATGTAAACTACTGTACATTTAGAGAACAAGAATACAACCTTTGTAGTTCGAGTCTTTCTCTTCTAAAGCTCTAGGTTGAAGTCCACGCGACTCTACAAGGCTTCTCTTCAAGTTGAACGACCCTCCTTCGTGATTTTCACGCCAAAGACAATTAACCCGAAGTCCCTTTAGATCAAGCTAACTCTACACTAAACTCCTTTAGTGTATGAAACACACAACACTAAATTTCTAGTTTGGTGTGAGATGATGAAGTAGGGGATATGATAAGCTCACTAGGTTACCCACAAGCTCAATGATTCATATCTCATGTGAGGGTTTGAGCTTGGAGGTGAGATGAAGAAATTGTAGAGATCAAGAGGAAGAAGAAGCTTAAGAAAAATGGCTAAGGCATTAAGCATGAAGCAAGTGTAGAAACAATAATATGAATCATCTCTCTCCTCACTCATTCAACCATGGAATAAATTGCAATTCTAAATTGCAACCATGCTTGAATAGTGAGTCAAGACTAATAAAAAACTATATAAGCCCATGCCTCATCCATACCCAAAATATCTCCACAATTTACATCTCATTTTTCCATTTTCTAAAAATAGAAAAATATACCATGCTTCATATAATATATATATATATATATATATCAAATATACATTAATATATATATATATATCAAATATACATTAATATATATATATATATCAAATATACATTAATATATATATATATTAATGTATATTTGATATATATATATATAAAGCAATTAGTGTGCTAATGATATTAGTTAAGATATAATTATATCATATATAATATATCATATTATTAAATCAACACTTGATCTAATAATCCGGTTATATCATATATAACCGACTAATATCATTTATCTGAATATCACATTATCAAATCAACACTTGATTCGATAATCTAGCCATATCACATATGACCTAACCGATATCAGATTGCTGCCATATTACAATATGGTATCACATAAACGTATTTAATCAGGCCCACCCACATATCACATATGTGCCCTACTTCATTTTGCTCGAACTAGGAAACTTCTGTGTGGGACTCTAAACACTCGTCAATATGCCGGCAGTAGGTGATGACCACATCAGTCACCTACAAGCCGTCAGCGGTACTAGCTGGATGTAACGACTACCCGGGTATTGAGCAATATGAAGTTCAACAAGCAAGCTCGTCTATACTCTCCATGAAGCCTATCACTAACACTACGTACATTCCGGTCTCTTCGTCTGATATGTCGCAGATCATGTCTAGGGTGGAAATCATCAGACCCCAGTAACGTGATAAGTCATGCCGATGTGAGGCTCATAACGGGTCGAGAAACTACTGATAACACCTATCAGTAGATCTCCATATCATCCCTGGCCAGGGACTTGCAGTTATGGCCAATCGAGCATAGCGCAATATCAACCCCCAATACCGGGAGAGACGAAACCCCTCCTATCGCTCATTGCCTCTATACGACTCGGGACTGTACCCAAAATCCATCTGTTTGCACGTCTTCTTTGAGCGTGGTAGAGAGGAAATCAAAGCACAGTGGGAGCCGCACAAGACTCTATGACGATCTCGGGTCTACAGACTAACCTGTACCAGTGTCACCAGAGGACTGCTATCTGACGATAGGTATACTACCACATAGGAGTCCTCGGCTAGTCCTATTCAGTGTACCCAGTCTTCACTGAGCACCCGTATACCATCTTTGATGTCAAACACCAATGGATGTGGGATCATCCATCACCCATCATATGGGTCAATAAGCGTATACACTAGTCTACTCTGGAATATCGTTGCCCTCTCTCGATATTCCCTTGACTAGGAACAATTAAAGGATGTACTTGTGAACTACCCTGGCCCCACTAGTATGATCTCCATCATAGTCCTGGTAGTCAAGTACATATCCTAAGAGCTTTATCAACATGCGAGAGCAAGACAGTATAAATATCAGTCTACATGTTAAGATAAAGATAACCAGATAGCATACTATCATGTCGAGCAAGAAAGTCCTCTCTATATATGTCCAAGCATCCACTATAATATACATCATAAGTACAATAACGGCCTCTAGGGCATACATATAACTAACAGCATGTTAATGAGTTCAGATGATGAGGTCGATGCGCCACAGGTTATTTTCGACAACAGCGATCCCGAGTATTAGAAAGTCGCAGATGCAGCTCCAGAAGTCAATATGATCAGTAACTCTGACGATGAAGAAAAGGACCCCGAAGAAGACCCAGAAGAGGAAGATCCTGAGGAGGACCCAGTGGAAGAAAACCAAGTAGAAGAGAATCCAGAAGAGGAAGATCCTGAGGAGGACCCAGTGAAAGAGGATCCAGAAGAGGCGGATCATGTGGAAGAAAACCCCGATGAGGAAACTCCCTTCGAGGAAGAAGGACCATGAGATGGGAACCCCATAGGGTAAGAGCCCGAAAACGAGGCCCCGGCCGAGTAAGAGTCGGAGGATGAAATCTCGAGTGAGGAGGAACTCGAGGTTGAAGAACCTCCAACAGCAGTCCCTACGAGGCGTTATGGGAATGGACACTCTTATCTTAGTGTGAGAGCTTATCGTAACCTGTTGAACTTCTTCAATCGTGACTGATGCGACTTATTTTCTTTTCTTCTGGCCAAATAAAATCAATGTATAGCTTATGACTATGTTTATCTCCCAATTGTGCTCTGTCAAAATTTTCTGGATATAAAATTGCGGTTCGAGCAAAATTTTTCCTTGAAGTATTGTACCTTTAAAGACCGCATTATGCATTGATTATTTCTTCTTACAATAATTTCTTTCCCTCCTGAGATTCATTACCGTTACTTCATCTTTGGACCCTGTAGTAACCTAATCCCCAGTTTGGTGGATTATAGACTAGCGCCGCATTCCCGACTTCTTTTCGATTGAGCCGTATCTTACCGTAATTTATGCCCTGGCTAGTCTCTTATACATTACTAGTATTATTTTCTACTACTGTAATTACATTCGGTGATGTTTGTTATTTGAAATTTAGTTTTCTCCATTTTTGTGTTTTTCAAAATTGCGTATTATTGACAACCTTTGTTTTACTTATTTTAAATGATCTACTATTCTTCGTATTTTCAATAGTGCAAATTTACATCACATATATTATTCTGTCTTATTTCTCTTGTATTTTTCCGTATGAGTATTCTAAAGTTATTTTGTACTTGTTTGAGTTGTAGTTTCACCAAAATAGTTTTGGTTCTTAAGACTTATCAGCCAATCCTTCACTATTGTCTATTATTGTTATTCTATTCTTCTTTGTATTGTATATATAGTTTATTATAATAAATAGTTATGCCTTGTGCTTACTTATGACTATTCTTTTAGCTGCGCTATTTCTTATATATATATAAATCTTTGATTTTCATCTAGTTGCTTTTGCGTAAATCGCTATATAGTAGTATTTGATTTTGTTGCTTTTCGCAGGTCATTTTATAGTTTATTGTTTATTTTAATTTCGAGAACGAAATTTTATATAAGTGGGGTATGATGTAATACCCAGTTTCCCTATAAACACCTTCCGTATTTTAAATAAATGCTTTCCCCAAAAAAACTTCTATTTAAAATTTTACAATTAATATTTCCTATATTTTCTAAATATAATTTCTATATTTTCCTAACCTAAAGCTTAAAGCCTAACCCTAAACCCTTTTATTTTTCTTAACCCTAAAATCCCACAAACCCTTTCCCCACTCCCCCGCCAAACCCGACCTGACCTACTCGATCCGACCCGAACTCCCCCACTCCCTTCTTCTTCTCCCACTCTTTTCTTTTCCCGCTCAAATCCCCGTCTCCTCCTTCCTTGCGCAACCCACGAGACCCGCGCCCACCTCCGCACGACCCGTCCCTCCTCCTCGCAATGGTCCTCCGTACGAACAGCTCCAACTACGAGGCCACGTCGCCGCAAATCCCAATGCCAACCCATCATCACTGTCCTCCCCCCTCGTGCTACCTACGAGACCCACTCCCTAACGGACAGGACGACGAAGCTCACTCCTTCAACTACCCACGAGATCCCTGCCTTTGCCGCAACCGCTCTGCTATCCCCTTGCTGCCTTGCCACCATCTTCCTCACCCCCGAGCACCCCTACTGCAAACCCACCGCTGAATACCCTCTTCTTCCTCTCTCCACACCCCCAACCACCACCGCCCGCTGCCACCAACCTCTCCACACCGCCGACAAACTCATTACCACCTTCCTCTCCTCTCCACCACCACCGGAGCCGCCAGCATCTCACCATCACCGGCTACCTCATCTTGCCGTCCTCATCACCACAGCTCCACAAGTCTATCACCGACGTGCAACTACCACCATTCACCACCACTCCCTAGCCGACACAACTCACTGCCACAAACCCGAGCTCGCATTGCCTGAATTCTCGCCGGAGCTCTCCCAACCTGCCACGAAAACCTCCAACGACCCACTTCCCCATCACCTCACACCATCGACCACTCCCTCACCTCCTTCTCCACCGTAAACAACCTCCTCTCACACGCCCGAGCTCCACCATCGTCTCCCGTCGCCTCGACTCTCCACTCCTCCTTGTCTTCTCTTCCCCTGACCCCCTCATCTCCTCGCCTAGCCCAGCCAACGAGCCCGAGCACTTCGAACCCTAGCTGCCACCGCTGCCTGTGCTATTGCCGCCTCTGCTCCGTGCCTCCCTCTGCTCTGCGCCACAGCCTCCGCCAAGCTTCCAAGCCGAGCCTACCTCAGTCACCATCGAATGCCTTCGAGCCTCCGTTGCCTCCCTTGTTGTTTCCATCCTTGACGACAACAACAACCACTACTACCTAGCTCCCCTCACCTCCACCCACAAACCCGAGCTCTGTCTCTCTCTCTCTTCCCTGACTCCACGGCCATAACCCATAGCACCTCCTTTCAGAGCCGACGTGACTACTTGCCTCGCTGTCGTCTGCAGCGATCCCCCAACACGTCGCCGACAAATACCAAGCTTCACTCAAGCCCATGCCGAGACCGTGCCACGAGCTCGAGCCATAGCCTAGCCCAAGCTTTGTTGTTGCTATCTTGTTGGTTGCTGCCTGTACGTGCGACGTGCCTGTGCCATGCTTGTCATCATTGCTGTGCCACCATCGCCAAGGCAAGTGAAATCCCTATTCACTTGTTTAACATGCTATAATAAGCGTTAGCTAAAGAAACTATATTATAACTAGATATATAAAAAAATATAATTGGATCGAAACCTATACTTGAATTTTGTGTCGCGAATCATCATGCCGTTTTACTTGAGTAGAGCCCGACTGAGGCTTATTACTGTATTAGTAATGTGTATAAATTAAGTGGTTAACATCTAATTTAGGTAGTTAGAAGAAACGTTAGTTTCGATCGATGACCGAATGTTGATCTTAGGTGTTTGATGCGAACCTTCCGTGAAAACAAAATCTAAAATGGTGGAACCCATAGTATTTAGACCCTAACACTGTTAACAAATATTCTATAGAAATTTGGTGGCAAATGGATATCATTTCACACATATAGTGACGCCTTAGCTTCTATACCGAAACTCGCGTTTTACCGAACACTAGACACCGTTAAATTCATAATTAATTCCAGAAAAATTCAATCGCAGTGTGCCTGGGTTCGTTATGAAGTGTACTTCATGATACTTAACATGACATGTAGTTTTACCATTATATATATCCTCTGAATATCTAAAAAGAAGAACTTACCTGACCTTAGACTGCAGTCCAGAGCAAGAACTTACCCCTTTACATGCATTTACACACCTGAAATCTTAATGTTTAATTGTGATACTGTGTAGAGCCAATTACCTATGCGTAGGAAATTGTTTTATTTTTCCAATGGTACCAGTATCATTTGGTATTTAAATCATATTTTAAACCGATGATATGTACGACAGTTTTCTGTCATTTCATCTTGCACCCTTCATCGGTAATCTGATCATAACTCCTAAATCAAGATGACTATTTTTAATATATCTAAAGATTGGGAAACATAATAGATAAATCTACATATTATCTAACTGTAGCGTCGCCTAATTATGATCCCAACAGGGAGTAAAACTTGTTATGAAACGGACTTCCAGTTCAGAAATTGGATTTCCAGCAGTAAACACTTAAAATGGAATGACCATAACTAGAAAACCTGAAACCCAATTGACACGAAACTAATTTTGATGTACAGATAATTAAATATACTGCTTACTCCTTTTATATTATTTTGCTTAATTCTGCACGTGTGATTTATAGTAAATTTTTCAAGTTGTATGACACTGGCTGCTATATTTTTATTCGTATCATAATTAATTGCATTCTCATCATATCAGGTAGCCAGTATACCCTCATTGAATAGTGGTCATATACATTGATAACCTATTAACCGTGTTACATTACCAAGTGATAAATGTTAGCGATTGGATTGTGGCAAGTACGTTAGTGTAAAAGCGTGATTGAATAAGTGAAGTGACACGTACTTGTACACAATCAGCGGAACCAATTAGTTATTGCATTGTCGACGCCTATGAAATCTATATAAGTGTAACTATAATTGGTATGGGACAGTTATGGAAGCACTTATATTAGTGTCATAGGTAAGACATCGAGCACTGTCCATTTATCTTGGATACCAGTCGAGACATGCTTGATGGAGACCCAGTCTCCAGTTCTCACGTAGACTTGTCATGGAGCGACTAGTATTTAGATTCGTGGTCAGTGTTTGATGTAGACCGTGGAGTGTGGGATAGTTTGAGTATGAATTTGATCAAAGAAATCTCAGGAGTCCCACTGCCGGCTTATGTAGTGATTTCGGGAGTTGTACTGATAGGGATTCTGATTCTTACTGATAGTGATTCGGGCCCGTGTTCCTTTGCCCCTGGGGCTTACCCTTGGGTTGGGGATACTTCTGCAGTGGTTGACGCTCACACTTGGACCGATGATAAGTTTAGTGACCTGGACATTGAGATTTAGAGACTGATAACTTTAGTGACATGGATATTGCATTTATTACTGATCTGATACAATTGCGTTATAGTTACATGTACCGGTTATTTCATGCTCGTGTCATTGCTCTATGTTACTTCTTCATGTTTATCATCATTGAACATATTACATATTCATATATATTGCTATTGTGTTGCTCTGACGACCTGAGTAAGCATACTCAGAGTGAGAAGTGGACTTAGCTCGGATCAGGACCCGTCTTACCTCGAGAATATTGCAGACATCTAGATTAGCGATGTCAGCGCTATCCTTCTCTTTGACTCTATCTGGTTAGTTTTACATCTGTTTTGATAGCATTAGTGACTTCATTTCTCATTACTTGCGCCGTGATTACTGATTACCACGTAATACTAGAAGCCAAAGTGTGACTACGGCAGAATATTTTCTTGACCGTAGGAGCATGGATGGCCTTGCCATTCCTCGTATTCCGTATTTTGGGAAGCGGGGCATGACATTTCCCTTACTTATGCCTTAGATTTTGAAATAGAGATGTTTTGAGAGATGATTTCTCCTTCTTATCCCTCTCCTTCTTTCTTTGTTTTTGAGAAGGAAATGAAGGAGATCCAAAGGGCTTTATTTTTCTTAGACCTGACGAAGAAGAAAGAATCTTTTCATGATGTTATGGGATTATTATCCTTTTTTCTTATATAGAAAAGAGAGCTCTTTTCTCTTGATTTTTTGAGGAAGAAGATGAAACTTGAGAGAGAAGATGGAGGCACAAAACCCTTGTAAATGAAAATGCAATCAAAATTGTTATCATTTCTCATATGCTTGGCTTTTATAGCCTTAAACTTTTAAACTTTAGCCCTTGGGCTTTACAAGTTTTTGCTTTTTTGCCATCTCCTTTACACATATGCATACTTTTTGCACCTTAGCCGTCGACTTTAAAAAAATTGGTTTTTTGTCCATTTCCATTACATTTTTGCATTTCTACCTATTTACATATTACATCAATTTATTATATTTTTTCTTTTTTTTCCTTCCTTGGCATAGGGGCTGGCCCCTTGCTTGAGCTTAGTCCGATTTGGGCTCGGGCCCACTTGCTTTGGCTTAGACCCAAGTTGGTTATGCTCGGGCCCACTTGCTTGGGCGTTGACATTGACCTTGATCTTGATCTTGACTTTGACTTCTACTTTGGTAATGGGGTACAATTTTTAACCTTAACAAAGTGCCCCCGTCAATAAATACATACCATACGTATGAGTCGTGTGCCTGAAATTGATGGATATTCCTTCCTGGATAGCTTGACTTGAATTGGTTACATTTTTTGGTAGGTTGGCATAACCCTTTTTACGACATGGACGGTCGATGGCATTTGACTTGATTTTAAGACGGAGCTTGATTCCAGCGGGGAGGTTGATATTCCGATGCAGAGCTTGATTCTGATGAGGAGACAGATACCTCGAAGCGGAGCTTGATTCCAATGGAGAGGTAATGATTGACTTGATTATGAGGCGGAGCTTGACTCCGACGGGGAGATGTATTGACTTGATTTCGAGATGGAGCTTGATTCTGATGGGGAGGTTGATGGTTTGCTTGATTCACTTTCGGCGGTGTCATTACTTAACTTGATCCACTTTTTGCAGTGTCGGTGCTTGACTTGATCCATTTCTACGGTGTCGATGCTTGACTTGATTCACTTTCGGCGTTGTCAGTGCTTGATTTGATCGACTTCTGCGGTGTCGGTGCTTGACTTGATCCACCTTCAGCATTGTCGGTTTGATTTTGAAGTAGAGCCAATGTATCTGCTACTCGAATATGGTTCCAGTAGTAACTCGTCCGCTACCCGATTTGATTGTATTTGGTTTGATTGATTTGATTTGATTTGGGACCGGAGTCAATATATCTACCCCTGGAATATGGTTCCAGCAGTAACTCGGCCGCCACCCGTTTTGATTGGCTATTTTGTCTGGTTTGATTTGATTTAATTTGGGACTAGGTTTAACACCTTAACCACCGGAATATGGTTCCAGTAGTAATTCGTCTGCTACTCGATTTTATTGGATTTGGTTTGATTGATTTGATTTGGGATCAGAATCAACATCTCTACCACTGGAATATGGTTCCAGCAGTACCTCGTCCGCCACCCGATTTGATTGATTTGGTTTGATTTTTGAGCAGCTCCAGCCCTGTCCAGTATGACTTTTGAGCTTTAGAAGCACTGCCGGAAGGGCTTGGAATTTTGATTTTTGGAGTTGGTAGGATTTGAATTTGAGTTGAGATTTGAATTAGGACTTAAAGGTCTGGACTTTTGGAGTTGAAATTTGGGCTGTGCTTGGATTGGAATTTGAGGATTTTGAATGGAATTTGGATTTTGGAGTTGAGCATCAACACCGCTAACACTGAGGTACAACGCCTGTAGCGACTCATTATCTGCATTTTGATGATTTGGAGATTGGACTTTGGTTGGCGTTTGAATCGCTAACACTGGAGTATGGTATCAGGAGCGACTCATCTTTCGCCGTTGGAGGATTTGAAGATTTAGAATTTTGTTTAGCGTTTGCTTCGCTACATTGGATTATGGTACCGGGAGCGACTCATCATTCTCTTGTGGAGGATTTAGGGGATCTGGATTCTTGTTTGGCGTCTACATCGCTACACCGAGGTATAGTTCCAGAAGCAATTCATCATTCGCCTTTGTAGGATTTTGAGAGTTTTTTTTTAGTTTATGCCCTTTTGGGTTTTCACAAGCTCGCATGTATTCTTGGTGTTTTTACGCATGAAGCCTTTTAGGTTTTCATCATGCCCTTTTTGGTGTTGGAATAGCCCTTTTTTAAAATCCCAGTTTAATGACTTAGGGGTTAGCAGTGTTTATTTTTTATTCCTAGTTTAATGACTTAGGGTGGGGTCAAAAACTGTACTTGTTCTTCATCTGGCCATATTGGCACCTTTTTGCAGAGTTATTTGAGATTCTTGGATTTTGAATTTGATAGAGCTGAATCGATGGCTGAGACATAGTCCTTATTTGATCCTCTTATTTAATCCCGGCTTTCCTTGAAAAAGCCTTAGTATTTTCTTCGTATTTTGGACAAGCGTATATCCTACGGCTGCGGCAAACCTGAGTCATTTCTTAGGCGGACGATTTAGTTGTATGTTCCTTGAAGGTTTTGGCTTTCATTTGTATGGCGTTGACAGCTGCGATTTGATTGTCCACCAGCGTGCCATTGGACAGTGAGATTTCCTCCGACTTGTATCGTTTCTCGATCTAGTCCTTGAAAACGAAACAATCTTCAATTGTATGCCCTAAAACTCTATGATAGGGACAATATTTAGTGCCATCGGTCATTTTTGCTTCATATGGTCTCTTTGATTCTGGAAGTTGCAGACCGTTGTTTAGGACGTCCTTAAATATTTTGCGGATTTTTTCCTTTCTGAAGGAATATATATTCTTTTTCTTTTCTTTTAGAGTCGATTCTTCTCTCAATCCTGGCTTTCTAAGTTAGACAGTTTTTTCTCTGGCCGTTCTTTGCTTACCATCATTAGCAGATGTATTGAAAGAGCCAGTGTTGTTGGAATCTCCACCTCTGCAGTTTTCATCCTTTTGATATTTGAATTTTTTATTATTTGATTGGAAATCCGTAACGGACTTAGGATTTGCGTGTTTCAAAACATGGACTCTTTTGGTCAGCTCCTGAAAAGTTTATGCCCTCGGGTTATCAATATTTCCCGATGCATAACCTTAGCATTAAGAAGGGAGCCATCCAGTTATCGATATTTCCCATGAAGAGGCTGACTGCTTGCTCCTGCTCCAACGGAGGCTCATGCTTAATGCTAAGGTTATGCCATCGGTTAATATAATCCGTGCCGCTTTCACTTTCTTTCTTTATGGACTTCACAAGGTCGGCAATAGAACTTTTATCATTGACACTTGTGAACCTTTATTTGAACAAAAATTCTATTTGAGCAAATGTTTTAACTGAGTTTTTTGGTATGCTTGAGTACCAGTCGAAAGCAATGCCGGTCAGGCTATTTTGACAAATTGCTTAAGGATTAGCACATCGTCGCCCTTGGTGTTTCCGCATGAGGCTTTGAAGTAGGCAATATATTGATTGGCGTTTCCGATGCCGTTAAACTTTTTTAATTTAGGGAAACATAGCCACTGGGATATTCCATGAGATCATATTCTACGGGGTATGGTCTCCCATTATTTGTCCAGTCTTTTTGTACTTCGTCTTTAACAACCAATGTTTTGCCTTTGCTGGTGACTAAGTCCGTGATCTTGTCTTGCGTTAACGTGCCACCATGAAGCATCAAGACTTCTTTGGAGGCTGGCTACGGTTGACTTTCATAAAGATTTTCCATCCTTGGGCTGGAGGGAAAAGCTGCTGGTCGTTTCGGGATGTCACTCCTTAGTTCATGGGTAGAGCCTTGATCTTGCTTTGACCATATCCAAACGACTTGGGTTGTGAGGTTTGTTCATCACGAAAAACTGCATTTAATACTGCTCATTCAATAACATTTTGAGAATAAACAGTGTTATTTAATCCGTGTCTGCTCATTAAGTACAGGATACAGGTGTTCATGACAAAACACTGGAAACACACACAATATGCACGGATATGACAGTTTTGAGCCAATACTGCATCCGTAACAGATAGCCGATCAAGTCCAAGAGTTTTGCAACAATTCAAGTGTGTGTACAACAAATTATTTAAATGGTCCAACATGATGAAAGTTTAAAATACTAGTGGGCAGCCATGATTCATGTGTGAACATAAGTTGGTACACAAGTGGGCATACAAGTGGACTTGGGTCATGAGTGTTTGATAAAGTGATAAAATGACATATACTTTTTGAGGGAAATATCACACTCATATGCATTTCAAACTCCAGATTTCAACCCAGAACCAATTAAAAGAAACAAAGTATACCAGAGAGATGACGAAAATACCAGAATATCAAACATGAGAGATGGGGGGCACTTCAACTTTCTGGCTGCCAGTTTAATCAAAATGACCGCTATTTACACCTCCACTTTCTCCAAATCACCCTGTGCTTCTTCTGTGCACTCCTCTTTGTCACATCACTTTATTTTTATAGTTTATTTTTGATGTTGAAGTGCCTATAAATAGTGATGGGGATTTTATTAGTCCTCCAATTTTAACCGCAAGTATACAGCTTATCGCAATTGTACTTGAGGATCGTTCCTACAGAGAGGTGTGTTAACCACTTTTAAATTAAGTTAAAGTTGAGTTGTTGTTTTTTTTAAATCTAAAGATTTAAAAGCAAAATAAAATAAAAGTTGGTTTTCAAGAGAGAGAAAAATCTAAGGTTTTTATTTGCTTTATTTCTATGGTCGGTTTAAAAGATTTATCTTCTTTTCTAATCTAGTTCTAATATGTTTCCATTAATTATAACTAAGCATAGGTTATATCTAAATTATAAACATAGTCTATCAAAATTATAATATCATCTAGACCATATTAAAATCCTAGTTCTAGTTAATTAGAAATAATCTAGTTTTAATCTTCCACAAAAATATGTAGGTCATGAGTCTACAATTAATATCTTATTGATTAATTTAGATCCATTTTAACTACCTAGGTCGAATATCTTGTGATTATATTATTTTCTTACCTTCCCTAATTAAGTTTCTATTTTGTCAAACTTTCCTTAACCTAATTAGATTATTGGTATTATCACCCTTCCTTAATTTTATTCTAGGCGTCAACTTTCATTATGAGATTAATTTATTAGATGAAAAACTATAAAGAGGATAATTAAATCATAAGACATTTATCATAAAAACATTGGAAAGAAGAGATAAAAGATTACCCAACCACAAAATAAATACAAACAAAACCCTCGAAAAGAATTAGTTGCTCGTATTTATAAAAGAAAATTAAATCTTATTCATATTCATTATTCATAATCAAGAGTACTTACAATAGACCCGATCTCTTCTTCTTGAAAACCCTAATGAGAAGCCTATGAGAGAGATGAGAAAGATGAAAGAGAGATGAAATCCTAAGGCTATACAAGTGCTTTAAAGGGTTAAGGATGATTGAAGAATAAGTTATAGAAGAAACAAAAGAATCTACTTTCTAACAATTATGATAATATAATCTAATTGCTCTGTTGGATAATGTTGCGAGCCTTTAGAACTTCAAAAGACGAAATCCAATATCTCATATTAATCTATGTGGAAATATGATCGTGCCCATAAAAAATCTCATTGAACGACCCAAAATCGACCGCTTATCCGTCGCCGTTTTTTTGGATTCGTGGCTCCAGATTTTTTCTATAGTTTTATCGTCAAGTTAGATAATTCTTTAGCACATAAAATCTTGAATATCTCGCTGTATCTCTGTAGTTGCGTAGATCTCCGAATTTTTCCCAAATTTAGCATATAATTAGGCAGGTTGATTTGTTGTTTTTTATTTGATTTGGTTTCTCCAACTGATTTGTTGTTGTGATGATTGATTCACCTCTATTTGTTGCAATCTTTGTTGATTTTCAATGATATTCCCAAATTTTTTCTAAATTTGCAAATTTTCTTTTTGATTTTCTGAATAATTCTCTTAAGTCTCCATTATACGCACGTAATCCTTATTTTAGGACAATTTTTTGTCCTTTTGCATTCAAGCCTTGTTATATGTAATAATTCATAAAAAATATCCGGAATAGCATAATATATGACAATAACATGATAAATGGGTTAGAAAAATGTGCAAAAAATTACACCTATCAAATAGCATATCACAGAGCAAGCAAGGAGTCCAACTTTTGAGCCATACTTTTGTACATGGTAGTTCATTTTGTCAATTTCATTTTGTAGTTTAGATTGAGTTCTTTTCTTTTCTCTGATCTTACAACCTCTGAAGTGAGATTGCAAGTTTAGATTTTAGTATTTGAACTCATTATCTTGTACCTTGGATTGCACTTCAATAAAACTTTCATTTCATTGCACTTGGTTCCTAGTATTTCTTGCACTTTACTTTTGTTGTAATGTTTCTTATGATCTTTTCTCTCTTGTGTTTTATTTTTTTTTATGATATGAATTGTGAATGGTTTCCTCACTTGTTAGGGAAAGAGAAGGGGAAGTTTGAGTTAGAAACGTCATACTTTTTCTTTTGCCCGACACCTTGTAGATTGAACTTCGACCAAAGACTCGCAATTCGCTCCTTTAGGCACCTTATCCTTCATGATAGTGGTGATTCCTAATTGAGACCGGTTGTATGTATTTGGCCGAAGGTCGGAACTAAGAGCGAAGAACGAAAAGATATTGGTCAATTAGAACAGACTTTTCGTTTGGAAAGTATTGCTTAAACTTGCAAGTACCCTTTTAAAGTACCATAATCCATGTTATTCCCGATTATCCTAGCGTCAATATCAAAAGAGGCACAAAGGAAAAAATACGGATTTTCCTAAGTTAAACTAATCTAACCCTAACAAGCCTTCTTTGAATATAAGCGCAACATATAGGATAGCAAAGAACACACTCCGACTTTTAGACTTAACTCGTTAGAACAAGAACGAAAAATATACCTTCTCTCTATGGATGACCCGTACTCATCGCGACTAATTACGAGCGACACCGTCTTGATTGTGGTAAATATAACTTCATAGAACATGTGAAAAACGCAAATAATCAAATGACGTCGTTTCCTAGGAGACGGTAATGTATTTCTTCTTGTTATTTCGGATTAACTTGTGTATAAAACTAACGAATTTTCAGAAAATCAAAACAAAAATTGAAAATTTTCAAAAACCAAAACAAAAATCTAACTTTCTAAATGTTTATTCTTTGTTATTTTGATCAGCTGCTATTATGGAATGTTTGGAAAAATTCAGAGTATGAAATTGGAACACTAAAAGAACACAGAGCACACAATATAAACTTGGAACCACAATTTTCTCTATTGGCCACCGTTATTTAGCCTCTAATTGCGGCCCAATTTTCTTGGCTTGATCCAAGTTTTTGTCATGAGCTCCACCGTTATGTTATTGATCCATTTTCATAATCTGAATTTCATAAATTGGAATTTACAGCAGAATGGCCATACATATCGCTTTTTCGCTCAAAATATTTGGTTTTTTTGACATTTTCATATTTGAACGAAATCACGATTGGGGAACGTGCGAAGCAAAGTGAAATTTCAAGAATAAGGCGATAGTGAAGTGCAGTGATAATGATCCGGGTAGTTTGACCCACGTAAGCAAACTTTCCAATCTATTCGGGATTGACCCAACGATGGTTTCTTAACCCATAAACTTTCGGTACATATTTTCTTTCTCCTTCTTTCTTAAACTCAAGGCTCCAATATTCTATTCTTTGAAGGTTCGCCGCAAAAATCCAAAAGTCACTAACCCGTATTTGTTGCAACGCTTTCGCTTTATTTAAAAAATGATAGTTTGATATTTTGAACAACAAGTTTATTAATTTGCGCATTGCATAATTTAACACGGATTTAAGGGCAAAGAACCCCAACAAGATACGGTAAGAGATTTCATCACCTTTCTTCGTAGCCCACAAATCACGAAACTGAGCATAAATTTGACCCGCATTAATTTAAAAGAAATTAGATTTTCAGCCTTTAAGGACTTCGCGCTCATTAGGATAAGTTAATTGTGTTTAGAACACCGCTTAACGTTATATTATTCACGGGATGTCTAGGTAAGTGTTCAAGCTGCAAACGCCGAAAGAGAAAGGGTTACTACAAATTAAGAAACTTTGCGAAAGCATTGGAAAATCTCCCTTTATCTCTGTACTTACCTGACGTCGTCATCAGTATATATTGAGACCATTTTTTCAACTCAGTTTTACTTCGAAAATCAAGTTCTAGAGTAAGTTTAGTTGACCTAGGGAACCCTAGATTGATTAGGTGTGTGGTTATCGAGTCGTGATTGATTTTTGTTTTACCTTTTGGTATGTATAATTTCAATTCATTCTTTTGTTAATAACTAGCAATAACAAATAAAATAAAATAAAATAAAATTCTTCACCTCTTTTTCCATCCCCTCTTCTTTTCACTTTTCTATTCATGGGTCACCCAAATCGACCGATTCTTGCCGAGTTATGGTACCCTCAACTAGATATTTCATCATATGGTTCTTACTTTGGTAGAACTTCCAACGATGCATCCATACCCAAAATTTCTTTAAGAGGTCAAATGGAAGTTTCTAGAAAAACCAATTGGACACCCCACTCAAATTTCTATCAACTGTATCAAACTGTCCCTCCTTCTTATGTTTGACTTCTTAAGGCTAATGTGGTAACTTTTAAACCTATGTCCATCACTGAACATATTGAAAAAACTCGTAGCCAACCGTTTAACCACTTCCAATCCTATCCAACCTTCTCACCTTCTCTAAATATTGCTTCTGAATATGAAATAAGGAGTTTCACGTATCCAAATGATTTTGAATATTTTATTGGAACCCCTTCACAAACCATGTCTAGTCTTGAAAGATCATTGGAAGAATTTCAGATAGCTTCTTGCCGACAGATAAAGGAATTAAATTCATCCATGGCCGCACTCATACAACCTAACAAACTAATGACTAGTTCCTAAATAGCTTAAGATTTTACAATGTATGACGTGGCAATAAGACAAATTGATGATTTGAGTAGTGAAAGTGAGCCATGCACCTTTCAAAATCAAACCTACCTGTTTCTAATTGAACTCCACATCTCCAATTTTGAAAATCCATCGAGTAAACCAAATGATTCACCAATTGAGAATAGCATGTTTGATGAGTTGTGCGACCACGATGTGTTTGATTTATCCAATTGTGAAGGGTCCCTTTCAAGTGAAACCAATAGCACTCATTTTGATCTCTACATCTCCAATCTAGAAAAAGACCGAATGCGATTTATAATCCACCAATTGAAAACCATGTTTTTGATGAGGTCTCTGAGAAATTTAAGTTTGACTTAATTGAGGATATCAATGTAGGGGGTAATTTTGATGATGAACCCACAATTTTGGATGAGTTTTTCTCACCAATTCAACATTTTCCTTCAAATCTGTGTGGGTATCATCCCAAACTATTAACTGCTTTTTCCGAACCCCATTTGCTTCTTGATATTATTGATAATAGTTTGACCGAATGCATGGATAATCTTAATCTTGAGGGTAATTTTGAGAATATCCTTGAGGATGAACTCATTTTATTGGATGAGTCGGATTTTCCGATTCATCATGTCTCTTTCATTGACTATGAATATTCTTCTGAACATTTAACCGATCCTATTGGTTAATTACTTCCCTCCATCTTTTCCATCGATCTAGCCAAATTGCAAGACGATTTTTCATCTTCATCTCCCACATCTAGTTCACCGAGTTCTGTCAACCCATATTTTCTTACGAATCTTGAGAGGTTTGACCCCATTTATCAAAGTGTTGATAAATTAGTGTAGTTAAACAATTCCAGATTTAGACTTCGATCATTGAAAACTGCACTAATTTATTCAACTAATTTAAAACCTCAAGTTTGTAATCCATTTCATTTACCCACGTCATTTCTTTCTCTCCTTTCTTCTTCTGATTTTCGTGCACCGAGATTTCATACCATTTCCATCCATACACAGTCTCGCATGCTCTTAGTTTCCTTCCTCTACACGTTCTTTCCCTAACCCTGGTCTAATCATGATAAATTTTTTAAATAGTTGGTATTGTTGGTCTGTAAAGCCTTGTATATACTGATATTATTCCCTCCTCTTAACTTTGAACTTCAATGCTTAATAGTGGAAACACCATTTCACTTAAATTTGGAGGGGGTCATTTTTGTGTATATATTTTGTCTGCTATTTGGGAATTTCCATTGCAAAAAAAACTGACAAATTTTGACTCTTCATAACTTTTGAGAGCTCTTTGTGTGGCATGACAGTGAAGGCATTGCCCAGTTTAAGTTTGGGGGTATGCTCGATAAGTTTTCTATCTTTGCATTCATATATAAATTCCGCATTTGCATATATATATATATATATATATATATGAAAACCCATAAAAATTGAATTTTTTTCAAAATTAGAAAAACATTGTCGTCAAGTTAGCTATTGGGAAAGCTTACATTCGAAATACCACGGTTTAGTTTGATAAAATTGAAACAACTAAATTCTATTTTTAGAAATTGAAAACCCAAAAGATAATCCTTCTTTGAGTTTAACCGTAACTAATATACGTCTTTACATCACACTACACATATCGTGGGTTATAGGAATTAGATAACTAGTTTGAAATGTCTTAAAACTTTTAGAAAAATTGATAAACTTCTTTAGAATCAAACAGGTTTGTTCCAAAATAAGTAATATAAAGAATAGTTCATAAAGTGAAGTGGATATGAAATGGTATTATTGAAAGCTTTAATGAAGATCAAGTCTGAAAGATAACTCATCTGGAACTTGATTGGAGTGATTACACACCTGATCTACACATACACGTCTTTGATCTTAAAACTAATATGAACAAACTAACAATATCTTCGTTCGCATTGAATTCTTATGATTTTCATGCCTAAAATGAGTCTTTTTTGTTTTGCGATCTAGGTGACTTGGGCAATTAAGTCTGCTGGGGTGTTTTTACACCGAATGCCTTAAAACCATCTGGTTTGGGAGTATTGGCTCAAAACTCGCTAAGAAACCTAGAAAGTTCGATATAAACAAAGTCAAGCAAGTATTCTATCCGAGTTAAAATTTCTCACGGTTATTTATGTGAGAATAATCATGGCTGAAGACGAGTTTTATTATAAATTTTATTTAACGGAGATATGAAGGTTTTACACGATGATAAAGACTATTGCACATTCACGAAGATGTGTATGAACAAAAACAAGTAAAAGGTGGAGTGAAGAATAAGACTTAATTTTTCATTAAAGATGATAGAAATTCTGGATTTAAGACCTAACTGGAGAATGAATCTTGAGAAATGCTTAACTCTTTACAAACTCGTGTGATCCTTTTGAAGTTTTGTACGGTTCGTATTTGTGACATGAAAACTCTAATCGAAGTTTTTTGAAACGTAACGACGCTATTTGCATGAGCATGTAATAACGTATAAGATCTTAATTTAAATTAGAAGTGAGGTATGAAAAATAAGGGTGGATGTTTCTGACTTAGGGTGATAGAATTTCCAGCTTGAATACTGAATCTCAGGATTAGAATTGACTATTATCTCACGAAACCAGCTTGACGGGATTTTGTGGGTGTAATCCGCTGAAAACCCTCTGGAGAAAAAACTCTTCCTACTAGGGCACCTGATTGATTCTAGATTTGTAAAAGAAGTGTGTCGTAAATAAAGTTAACCGTAATCAATAACGGTGTCGCTCGTAGCTAGCCGAGATGAGTATGGGTCGTCCACAGGGAAACGTGAAACCTTTTACTTGCTTTAGACGAGTTGATTGAAAATAGGGAGAATGGTTTTTAGATCAATATTGAACACGGATGTAGATTTTATGAAGAAGAGGCTTGTAGGGTTCATAGAATTTAGTAGTAATGGATGATTAATTAAAAATGACTCTTTTTATCTTTTAATAGATTTAAAACTAGATCGATAGTGATGAATGAAGATTAGGCTTCTTGGAGGGAATAAGGTTCCTACTCTTAACCTGTATCTTTTCAATGACCTCTATTCATGTTTAGCCTTCACCAAAACAATTGTTAATCTAATCTCAAATCGCGGTTGAGACTATTAATAAATTGGTAGCACGTCCTATTAGGATGTTAACAATTACTTTGTTAAAATTTATAAACTTTATAAGATATAAAAGAAATTAATAGATTTTATCATCTATTGATCTACCATAATCCTACGAACCCTAACAAGCTAGGAATTACTCATGCATGATTGAGATAGAAGAGAAGATGAAGAAGGAGATCATATTATAAATGCAGAAAGTAAAATGCAAAGAATTAAACTAAAAATCTACATTTTTATTAATCAACTATCATTTACAAATCCGTCGAATTTAGAGTATAAGAACCCTAGTTTATACTCCCGATCTCTGTCTCGTAGGAAGTAGATGAATGGCTGATGATCAACCTGGATGGGTGGATCGTCTTAGACCTCTTGATCTCTTCGGTTTGATAATTTTTCAAGTGTAGCTCTCAGTCCTTTAAATAGTCATGCAAGCAGAAAACCCTAGAATCCATGTTTAAGATTTGTTGCTACGATCATACCCATAAAATCTCAGATCCAACGGCCACAATATGGTTGCAAATCCGCCGAATAAATGGGGGTTTAGCCGCTAAACCGCGGCGGATTAGGGAGATCATGTGATGAAATTTCTTCTGCTGTATGGTGCTGACACATGTAGATCTTTGTGATGTCTGGATTCTTCAAATATTTCCTGAGACTCTGTCGTTATTGATTTTACGATATTATCGAAAGATCTTTCTCCTGACATCTCGAATATCTCGATCTCCGGACCTGAGCTAAATCTGCACAATATCTCCATGAATAATATTAGTAATATTTGTTATATTAGAGATATTATCTTAATCATTTTATATGGTATTAAATCTTTAAGAAATTTTATTAAGATTATTTGATATGATATGCATAATAAAATTTACAAAAATAATATATAAATATTATATGCATATATTTTCCTTCATAATTTTAAGTATAAGTATTTTGCAGATAAACCCACATATGTACCATAATTACCAAAAACATCTTTAAGTATAACAAAAGTAAGGAAAATGCTCCATTAAATGTGCAATATTTTCGACTGAACAAATACCCCCAAACTTCGTTTTGATCGTCCCGAGCAAACTAGTTATTTAAGAATGGGAGAAAAAAGAAAAAGAAAAACCTAATTAGTACATTTTTGTACACAACACGATTGCACCGAGCACGTTCAACAAGCCGTTAAACCTCTAGGTGTCCCTAGTAGGAGGAGTGTTGTCTCCTGAGGGTTTTCAGCGGATTACACCCATAAAATCTCATAATAAAAGAAAGAAAATGAAAGTTACGGACAAAGATAAGGATTTATAAAAGAAAAAACTTGAAAATAAGAGTTTCCAACTACACCAGGTTTTCAGTTGCCATGAGCCCTATCTTAACGGTCGTGAAAAGATGTCACAAATCATATCATCCCTCAATAAAACATCTCCTTTAGTCTTCCTCCCTACGTTTCTTTCAAACATCGATCATATACCCTACGTGTGTAAAAGACACCCCTACATTTAGAGAATTCAATTCAAGTTATCATACTCTTGTCCATCTTTCTTAGTACTTTTTAGTTGGCGAATATTTTAAATGGAATTGCTCATACATTCTTCATGCGACCGTTAATATTTCTTGAGGTACTAACCGACTGATTACTCTGCTCACTAATTTAGACGTAATTAGCAATTTTCTCATTTTTCAACACCTAAGACTTAGCAGTGGCTCCCAAACCAGTTGGTCTAAGGCGCTAGGTGATAAAGCACCCTCGCTATATTTTTTTTATACTGCCTTAAGCAATTACAAAACTAGTGTTCATTTTTCTTCACCATTTTTTTATTTATATTTATATTTTTCTTCATACCAAGGCTTTTAGACAAGAGCATTTCAAGGTATCCTCTACTATCCCAAATTTCAAGATGTGTGCAAGTGCATATAGTAGGGTATCAACGTTCAAATGTTTGGCCTCAAGAACAGGAACTATTTTTCAGACTTATTCAGATTAGTAATTTTCTTCATCGTACTAACCCTTTGGACAACGGCTCATAACTACTTTTTACTAGTTTCGTTTAAGAAAGTATCTAACTTTCTTACTTTTCTCAAACTATTCCTATCTTTCATATATAATTTTTCACTTTCAAAATTTTATTATCAATAAAAAATTTTGTGCTTTTATTTATGATAATGCAAAATAATGCGTGAATAAGCACAAACCTGCCTCAAACCTGTTTGCAGCAGTATCCTCACTAATGTCATCTGTTAAGCTTAAAAAAAACCTGTAGACTTGGGAGGAAAAGTTATTAAAGGGGACAAAAAATAATGACAGTGAAATCCTTCCCCAAACTTATTTTTGGCTCATAATTTTGTAAAAAAAAAAAATTTCGTTCAAGAGCCAAAATATTTTTCTCACCCAACCAAACTTGAGTAAAACAGTATTAAGCATTTTAAATTTATAAAGAGGGGGTAAACTTATTGGTCAATATAAAGTTTTACAAAGACCAAAAATCAACACCAACCATTCAAATATTTTATCGATGTAACGCACTGGTTGGTAGAATGTCATGTCACCTATAGACGTGAAAAAGTGTGGAGGAGATAAGAAGTGTAATAGAACGGGTTTATGTCTCGGTTTGTAAAGACGAAACAATGATGATGGATTACTTGCATTCTCGTTCTTGATAAGAAGAAGAGGTGGCGGTTCGACTTTTTTGGGTTAGGGTTGAACCATTACAACTCTTATGCCTTCTAAGAATGCGAGTTCTTCGGCGAAAATGTCTTCAAAGCTTTTATTGATATTACGAATGATAATCTCATCGGAAAGAAAGGTATGATCCTCGGTCTCCATAAAAGGTTCATATTTAGCGTTAGATGTTGACTCGGATAGCTCGACTAACTTATTCGACATGTCAAAGGATTCGGACTTGGGTGTGGACTTGTCGATAGAAGGGTCCTCATGTGTATAATAAATAGCAGTATCAAACAACAACGCACTAGTGGAGTCGAGATAAGTATCGTGAAGCTTTTCAAGTTCGCTGCTGTCGAAATCTATCGTTTCGACAGAACATACTTGAGCATAGGGTTCGGAGGGTTCACTTCCCAACTTGTAAATGTTAAGCTCAATTGACATCTTCCCGAAGGATAGGGTCATAAAACTGTTTTGACAATTGATTATTGCGTTGGAAGTCGCTAGAAAAGGCCGACCTAGAATCACCGAAATTTAGCTTCGTGGGTTTGCTACAGGCTGTGTATCGATAACTATGAACTCCACAGGGAATATAAATTCCCCGACTTTGATTAACACGTCCTCTTGCTCACCCCTAGGTTGGATGATAGATCGATCAGCCATCCGAAGGGTGCAGTGCGCCGGTTTTAACTCTCCGATGCCTAATTGCTCATAGATAGAATACGGAAGCAAGTTAACACTAGCAACTAAATCGAGTACAACACGATTGATATTTTTACCCCCAATAGAAATAGATATTGTAGGACCCCTGGGGTTCTTTCGTTTCTTGGATATTTGTTAGGTAAAAGCAGTGCTCACATTACTCGCTAGGAAAACTTTTTTAGGCACTTGAATTTTCCTTTTCCTAGTGCACAAGTCCTTTAGAATTTTCGCATAGGACGGAATTTGTTGGATAGCATCTAGGAAAGGAATGTTTATGTTAACTTGCTTAAAAATTTCCATAATCTTCTCCATTTGTGGACTTGGTCTGTTGCCCCTTAACCTGTATGGAAAATGAGCTTTATCAATAAGGGTGGGGTCTACCATTTGTTGAGAAGTTTGTGGGGATGGAATCGATCCCAGAATTGGAGTTGAGATCATTTGAGGTTGACTCGAGAAAGTGGGCTGCGGGTTCGAGCCTAGTGGAAAACGGAGAATATGCTCGGAAGAAGGTGGTGGACTAGACGAATTAGGATTAGAAGTAAAAGCCGGGGTATCATCAACATCAACATGTTCACCCACTTGGTTATTCAGCACTCTTCCCGATCTCAACGTGGTTACGAAACACATATTATGACTTTGTGAGTGGCCAAGATTCGGTAGAGCTTGAGATGGAAGTTTCCCTTTCTCTCTCTCACTCATCACGGCATTTAACTGTACAAGTTGTGTTTCTATCGATTTTTTGCTTTCACCGTGGGAAGCAGTGTGCTGCAATAACATTTGGATAGAAGATGTTAAATTAGCTACCGTTTGTGTAGATTAGTTAATAAACGTTTCTAAGTTACGTTCGAGTGCAGAGGTTTTATCAATACCAGCCGTTTGGAAAGAATTATTATACGGTGCAAAACTGTTGGCTGGATTTTGAAAAGTTTGCAGTTGAAAAGGGTGCTGACTCGGTTGTGGTGGTTGTTGTTGTTGTGGGGGAGGCCTTTGATAGTTGCTTGGGAACTGGTTTTGATTTTGAGTTTTGTTTTGGTTCCAAGAAAAATTAGGACGATTCCTCCATCTCTGATTGTATGTGGAAGAATAAGGATCGTTTCTAGGTCGTTACTGAAAAGTAGCATTAATTTGTTCTTGACCTTGAAACTGTAAACTCAAAGGACATTCTTCCATCAAATGTGATTGGTCGGAACAGTAACCACACACGGTTTTGGGAAGCGTAACCTGGTTTAAGGAGGCAGATGAGACTTTGGTTTCTATAGCCTCGAGTTTCCTTTATATCGCGGCCATTTCGGCTTTTACTGCGATGGAAATATCGAGGTGATGGATACCTCCCTTAGACGATGTTGGCCTAACACTTTCCCACTGTAAGGTTTGTTCGGCGAGATCCTCCTGAAATTGCCAAGCTTCACCATCGTCTTTAGACATGAAATGTCATTGACAAATGGTTTCAAGCATCTGTTTTGTGGCAGGATTAACAACCTCATATATAATTCGGCAAAGTTTCCATTTATCAATTCCATGATGGGGGTGTTGGAGATAGTGCCCTCATAGTCAATTATTGGATCGCAGGTACGTGATTGCAATGATTGCGGAGGACCTATACCGGTAGGACAGTCTTACTCGAGATGATAGTATGCTATCTGGTTTGCCTTTATCAGTCGTGTACATGTTCAGGTGACTGATTGCATGTTACACTTTGATAGAGCCCTTAGGATCTTGCTTTACTACCAACAGTATGATGGCGATCATATACGTGAGAGTTGGGTAGTTTATATGCATATCCTTAATTGTGGTCCCTAGTCGTGGGAGTTTCGAGACAGGGCATCGATACTCCGGAGTAGACTAGTGTGTACAGTCGAGACCCCGACAAGGGGCGGCGGCCGGTCTCACAAGCCACTGGTGTCAGTTGGATCACCTAAGATGTATACAGGTGCTCATTGGGTTATGAGTACACCGGACAGGACTCGCCGGGAATCTGCTAGTTAGTACTATACCTATCGTCAGATAGCAGTTCCCTGGTGACATGTGTACAGGTTAGTTCATCGACCTGAGGTCGTCATTTGTCTCGTGTGAGTTCCCACTGTGCTTTGATTTCTACCCTACCACGGCTCAAAGGAGTCGTGCAAACAGGTAGCTTTTGGGTACAGTCCCGAGCCATATGGAGGCACGTGAGCGGATCGGCAGGGGATTCGTCTCTCCCGGTATTGGGGGCGAGGTCGTGCTGTGTCTAGGAGAGCCATTACACATAGTCCATGGCCATGGCAGGAGATTTACTGGTAGGTACTCCAGTAGTATCTCAGGGTGTTATTGGGCTACACTCCGACACGACTTATACTGCTATTGGGGGTCTGGCGTTACTAGCCCCCTAGGCGGATATGCGATACTCATTGACGAACGGACCGGACTGTATATACATTGTCACTGTTAGGCTCAGTAGGGTTTTCGGATGAGTGTGCTCATCGGCCTCCCTTGAGTTCGCTCATCGGCCACCCTTGAGGTCAGTCCATGGGCAGCCGTTACGCATAGCTAGTGCCGCTGACGGTTTGTGGTTAAACCCACTGCCAGGGTACTGACGAGTCATTAGAGTCCCCCACAGACAGTTTCCCAAGTTCGGGCGAAACGTTGTAGAGGCCGTATGGTTTTATGGCAGGGTTCGGAAAATGCACGTGCGTTTACGCACGTGTTATTTTTCGGGCAGATGATACTGGTCGGCTTTGGTTTAAGCCGGATCCGAGTATTATATTGAGTAGGTATAATATCTTTGTCTCGGTTGCATTTGTATTCGGTCGTAATACAAATGCGGGTATATTTATACAGTTTCGGGGTTATCCTGAAAGTCGTTTCAGGATCACTTTTGGAAGTTGCCAGTTTCCAGTTTTCTATCAGCCGTCTTTTAACATTCGGTTAAAGACGGATTTATCTTTTCTTGGATGAGAGTGACTCAGTGTTCTAGAAGGTTCTAGAGAGGGTGACATGGATTGGTGAGTCATTAGTGCATTAATGGTGCCATTAATGCTTGATGACTAAGGTTGTTTTGATTCATTGTATCTTAGTGACTCATTGTTTTTCTTTAATGATCAAGATAAGTTTCATTCTTTTATGGTCACCCCCTCCTTGCTCCTACCATCACCTCCCTCTTCTACTTATAGTGGCCGGCCATTCTTTGTGAGAAAGGGAGAGATTAATTTCATTCTTGAGAAAAAGACTATGGTTTAAAGTGTATGGAAATTTCATAGTTCATTCTTGTTCCATTTCATTTCCATCGGCAACTTCATTAACCGATCGTCCACGGACTTGGACGAAGTGAGACAAAGTCATCTACTCATTCTCTACATCATTCTTGGCCGTCTCTTTTAGCAAACTTGACGACCGAGTTGCCTCAAGTCAGAGGCGGGAGCCCGTTTGAAGAATCGTCGACGTGGTGCCACCTCGACGAGGATATCGGAGTTCGACGAGATCGGAGCAGCCGCAACGGAGCGTGGGATGATGGTTAAAGAACGAAGGACTCGGATCGTTCGGTATAACCTTTCTACACTCTTTACTGTTTGTTAGTTTAGCAATAATGGAAGATCCGGGTTAAAGTATACGATAGCGCCAGATAAAAAGTTTTTGTTCCGCATTTGGCGTCTGTAGACGGCCGGGGCGCTAGCGTAGACTTACAGTGGTATCAGAGCCTCACCATTTTGCTATACTAACTTGTGCTAACGCGTTTAAAACATCGATCGAACCGGAAATCAAAAACTGCAAAATCCAAGCTTGACAGTTTCTGTTGTTTTTAAATGGTGTCCTAAAAATATTTCACACATACCAGAAAATCAAGCAGGGTTTTTTAGGAATACTGTAGAAATTCGAGAAAGTAATTCCACTGTTCTGCCGCGGATCCGCGGCCCCAGCTAGGGTTTTGCCGCGGATCCGCCGCAGGAAAGTGGGATCACTCACTCAATTTTCTACAGTGCATTCCATGTTGGAATTTGGGGTTTTTGGTATATATCTTTTGGGCCCAGGTTTTGTTACTGTTCTCCAGATTTGCGTGGGGCCCACTTTATGATATTTTGTCGATCGAAATTTAAACACGTTGGTTTACAGTGCTTACATTATATCTCCGACCGGGAATGCCATTTGATCGGTAAACCGCGTCCGATTGCTATAGTTCTTTTAGACGGGTTTGCGAACGTGACATTCGCGTTGATGTTCTGTGTAGTGCTGTGATGTTGCGGATTTGTCGTGGTGGATAGCAGTGTGCAATGGTAGTACAGTTTGAGTTTATTTGTACATTTGATATTGCGGAGCGAGCGTCCAACATGTGGACTGCCGTCACTGCCTGTTGTATAATATTCTTTTGGGGCACGACCAGGTTGCGGTCGATGTACCTGTTGTACTATTTTTCATTACTGTACTAGGTTTTGCCCCACGACGGAGTGCACGGATAGCCGGGTTCTGGAGGGCAACGGGTCCGCATCTCATGGCTTTGAGAGCCAGAGGGGTCCCACTCTAAAATTGGCAGACTATTCGCCGCACTCGTAGGGGGTACAGGTTGACCCAAGGAGGGGTGCTCAATTTACCGGATTCCGTGAAGTGCCGGGTGTTCCATTCACTATGCTGTGGGGACTACCTCGCTTCAGGTTTTGGCGGGTAACTTGCCGCACCCGTAGGGGTCTAGGTTTCATTGCACAGGCTATCCACACGACAGGGGAACGTCGGGTTTCAGCAGCGGCTCTGTGAAACCCGGGGATCCCAGATCATCTGTATTGTTCTGTGATGCTTATTACTTTTCTGTAATGTTGCATATTATCACGCCTGGAGCGATTATTGTATATTGGTTTATATACTATTAGATGTTGTATATGTTTTACACCCGCGCTAGTCCAGTCCCCGCTCTGTCGTTAGTTAAGTAACCTAACGGGTGATGACGGGACCCGGTGACGAATGCGGATGGCATATACGTACATTTTATTTTCGTTCTTTTCTGGTGTGATTGCTTGATGGGACTGCGTTGATTCTGATCAATGCAAAAAGTTAAACAAACCTGTTTACAGTTGTTGGAACAATTTAAAAAGTGTTATTGCAAAGACGTTTCCTTTTGTTTTGCATAGCGGTATTCAGTGGAATATCCTGCACCTCATTCGACGGGGCAAGGGCCGATATCCCTTCACCGGGACTGACCCCTTGGGCAGAAGTTTGCGTCAGGGTAATAACTTCACTATAGTCGATTACAAGTTGCTTTGCATCGCGGTATTCAGTGGAATATCCTGCACCTCATTCCACGAGGAAAGAGCCGAGATCCCTTCACCGGGAGTGACCTCTTTAGCAAAAGGTTTTCGCCACTATATTTAAAAAGCTATCAGGTTCCTTCAGCGATATCAAGTTCACTACGTTAAAGGTTTTTCGCCAAAAACCAACCGTAGCCCTCCGTCATTTCATGTGAATGGTCAGTAGTATTCAAGCTATGTTGGTCTGGCCCTTAGCTAGGACATAGTGATTGGTAGCTGCTGGGGTGTTCATATGTTGCATAGATAGATGCGTTGGTTTGGGACAGTCGTACAGCCTTGTTGGCCCTTAGTCAAGGGCGAGTACGGGTGGGTTCAAATTGACAAGATAGTGATGGGAAGAACTTGACATGTGACTTATGATGGGTTGGCCCTTAGTCACGATCATAAGAGCATGGGGTAAAAATCTTATCGGGAGTGTCTAAAGAAACTGAAACTTGCCAAGTATGCGCATACCTTCTGGAGTATGAGTAACGTGGATGCATTCCATCACGTTATCATGCGATGAGAGTTGGATCCCGATTCCCACCGATGAGTTGGTTTACTCTTCGGGTGATCCCGATTGATTCTTCTTTCAGGTTTGGAGGAGAATTTGACAGGACAGTGGGAGGTTTCCGGATTAGATAAAGTGATGACCATTCTGATCTAGGTTAGAGTGCACGCAGAGTGTTTCTTTTCTCTCTCTCTCTCTTTGGCAGCGACCTTTGACCGACCCTAGACTATGACTCAGTGACCAAGTTGACCGAATCTTCTTAAAATACTGGCTTTTGGATTGTCTATGTTGCATAAGTCATTGCCACTCCTTCTTTTACCCTTTGAATTTCTCAGAACACCCGTATTACTACGGACATCCACTTCCATTGGATAGATCCATCGTATGGTTATATACGAACTCGAAGGGACTTCTTCAAGGATGGATCAAGGTTCAGGAGAAATAGAATTGGTTTATTCAGTTGTCTTTTATTATCACCTTCTCTCAGGTTGCGAGAGCTCCTTGGTTTAGGAGGGTACACCTATTACGCTTATTGGATAGTCTTATTCCAAACTATAGACAGGTGCCGAAAGGTAGGGAATGAAGAAAACCAATTAGCCTAAGTAGGGTGTGCAGAAGGCAATAACTAAAGACAAAATAAAGGAATTAGAAAGAGGGTAAAGTAAATTGCGACTGATATCATTCACGACCAAAACCGCGTACTTCATCGCCACTCCTATTTCACCTTTAAAAGAATAAGGTATTATTCAGTTGTCTTTTATCATCACGTTCTCTCAAGATGCGAGTACTCCTTGGTTTAGGAGGGTACACCTATTATGCTTACTGGATAGTCTTCTTCCAAACCATAGGCTGGTGCCGAACGGTAGGGAAGGAAGAAAACCATTTAGCCTAACGATGGTGTACAGAAGGTAACGACTAAAGACAAATAAAGGGATTTGGAGAGATGGCAATAAAATATACGGTTGAAGTCATGAATTGGATTATGGAAGAGGCATTGCTATGAATACCAGGATACCCCTACGAAACATTTTCATGTTTCAGTGCATTGTTAAAGGAAAACTGCTTTCCTGATTGGATACTTACTCCAAGGGTATGTATTTACCAGGTTTCATTCTCATATCTATATGGTTTTACAGATGATAAGTGGGAGTAAGTTATTGGGAATTAGGTGATTATCCTCATCATATCGGAATTCGTTGTAATTGGTGATATTTGAGGAAATCACCAGGGTACAGTTTTCAACCTACGACGCACAGGTTATGAGTTGCTTAACTCAGCGGACTTATACAGAGTATTGTAAGTTGTCCAGTGTCCAACAGGACAAAGGGGTAGGTCCTCGTACTATGTTCTGTTTACTTATAACTTCTCTAGTTTTTAGACAAGTGTTTCGTAGAAATACAAGGTCTAAGTTTTGAGAAGTTGTTGGTATAAGAATAAAGTAGAGAACCAGGTATCACAAGTATCGGGATTCTTCAAAGAGATCGAAGATGTAGATTCTTGTGATTGGTATTCAGATGATAGTGATGGTTTTGAGAAACGAGTTTCTCTTTCAAGTTACTCATAATTGGATGGATTCCTAAGTTGAGTAATGCTGATTAGCCTTTTTCCATTAAAGTGATATGCACTGGAGACAGCTGCATGATTTGAATATGGTTCCAATTAAATAAGTGCCAAAGTTTCTGTATTGGATATAGAATGGATCGTACCTTAAAAGATGTTAAGGTACGGGAAGTTGTCCAGCTTTTGCTTAAAACCAGACTTTGGATAACTCAGGGCACGTTTCTGTAATGGCTGTTTGTGGGTTGACCCTGGCTATGACGAGGGTTGATATTCTACCATTTGGAAGATCAATAGTGATATTGTCCTTGACTCGCCACAGTTTTAGTAAAATGGATCTTTTTCAGAAAACAGTAGTGGGAGTATGGTAGAACTGGAAGTGATTCCAGAACCGCAAACGATTACGGAAAATTTAATAGGACCTATATATTCAATCAGGTTTGACATTCCAATAGCCACTCCGCAGATATGGTGGGTGACCTCAGACACCCGAGAGGTACTCCGGTAGCCTCAAGGACGGTGACAGGGAGGTTCTTATCTACCCAGACTTGACACTACTGTTGTTCCAGGCTATGAGACCCGGTAGGAGGATTGTCGTAGTCAGTGGGAGCATCGGAAGCATAGTGGGCAAGTAGCTTATGTCTATTTATAGACTAGAGCAGTTATAGCGGAGATAGATCATCTAATTTTTGATGTGACAGTCATGGGTTTGACTTCAATCAGAATAGGGGATGGATCTGTTAAGAAGGTAGTAGGGTGTGATGTCATGGTATCTGGATGACATACACAGAGTGGGAAGTAAAATTCCTATACTACGATCGGTTGTACTGTGGTCGTTACACAGTTGTTTCTCCAGACAGGATATGGATATAATATTTGACATTCTGGTTTCTGGATCTATGGTTTTAGATCTGGATTTGGGTAGTTTCCCAATGTGGGTACTTTGACAGATATTCTAATAGTTTTTAGAATAGATGACTTCTAGCATGGTGGTGTACCTGCAGGTGATGGAGTCACCCTCTCTAAAGGTGTCGTACAGACTAAAGGGGAGAGGGAAGGGCATGATTGGCAGATCACTTGCTTAGGCAATTGAGTCAATCATGAGATGTCAAGTACCACACCAAATGTTGTTTTTGCACTAGAGGCATTGAGTTTGTATTAATCCAATCCTGGAGAAACATAAGGAAGCAGTTTTAGAACATAAGTACTTGTTCTACGGATTTGATGACGGCAGCCTCCTTCGGGAGACGGTTATCATTCCAAGCTTCAAAGGTGACATGGATGACAGAGTGATTGTCAGAGTTATAGTTTTCCCTCTTACGAAGAGGAACAGTATTATGGACAGGTGGTCCAAGAGAATACTGTGGGTGGCATGGTGCCGGTTACTGATTAGGTTCAGTGATCGATACAGTCTAAGAAGTTTGGATTTGTAGTTCATTTATGAACTAGGTCCCATCAGATATCCAGACATATTCTAAGACAGGTATTACTCAATTCGGGAGATGGCTTTCTCCGCGAACTTGAGATTTAGAGAGATACAGAAAGAAACTTCTAGGCGGATCCACTCACTGAGGCTATTTCTCGAACACAATAGTTTTACAAACGGGCTTTGTGAAACTGATTAGTAGAGGAGTTGGATGTTCGGTTTCACACGGGCTGTGAGTAGTCGACATCGCAATAATTAGCCTTGAGTGCAAGTGGGAGATTGTTGGAGATAGTGCCCTCATAGTCAATTATTGGATCGCAGGTACGTGATTGCAATGATTGCGGAGGACCTATACCGGTAGGACAGTCTTACTCGAGATGATAGTATGCTATCTGGTTTGCCTTTATCAGTCGTGTACATGTTCAGGTGACTGATTGCATGTTACACTTTGATAGAGCCCTTAGGATCTTGCTTTACTACCAACAGTATGATGGCGATCATATACGTGAGAGTTGGGTAGTTTATATGCATATCCTTAATTGTGGTCCCTAGTCGTGGGAGTTTCGAGACAGGGCATCGATACTCCGGAGTAGACTAGTGTGTACAGTCGAGACCGTGACGAGGGACGGTGGCCGGTCTCACAAGCCACTGGTGTCAGTTGGATCACCTAAGATGTATACAGGTGCTCATTGGGTTATGAGTACACCGGACAGAACTCGCCGGGAATCTGCTAGTTAGTACTATACCTATCGTCAGATAGCAGTTCCCTGGTGACATGTGTACAGGTTAGTTCATCGACCTGAGGTCGTCATTTGTCTCGTGTGAGTTCCCACTGTACTTTGATTTCTACCCTACCACGGCTCAAAGGAGTCGTGCAAACAGGTAGCTTTTGGGTACAGTCCCGAGCCATATGGAGGCACGTGAGCGGATCGGCAGGGGATTCGTCTCTCCCGGTATTGGGGGCGAGGTCGTGCTGTGTCTAGGAGAGCCATTACATATAGTCCATGGCCATGGCAGGAGATTTACTGGTAGGTACTCCAGTAGTATCTCAGGGTGTTATTGGGCTACACTCCGACACGACTTATACTGCTATTGGGGTTCTGGCGTTACTAGCCCCCTAGGCGGATATGCGATACTCATTGACGAACGGACCGGACTGTATATACATTGTCACTGTTAGGCTCAGTAGGGTTTTCGGATGAGTGCGCTCATCGGCCTCCCTTGAGTTCGCTCATCGGCCACCCTTGAGGTCAGTCCATGGGCAGCCGTTACGCATAGCTAGTGCCGCTGACGGTTTGTGGTTAAACCCACTGCCAGGGTACTGACGAGTCATTAGAGTCCCCCACAGACAGTTTCTCAAGTTCGGGCGAAACGTTGTAGAGGCCGTATGGTTTTATGGCAGGGTTCGGAAAATGCACGTGCGTTTACGCACGTGTTATTTTTCGGGCAGATGATACTGGTCGGCTTTGGTTTAAGCCGGATCCGAGTATTATATTGAGTAGGTATAATATCTTTGTCTCGGTTGCATTTGTATTCGGTCGTAATACAAATGCGGGTATATTTATACAGTTTCGGGGTTATCCTGAAAGTCGTTTCAGGATCACTTTTGGAAGTTGCCAGTTTCCAGTTTTCTATCAGCCGTCTTTTAACATTCGGTTAAAGACGGATTTATCTTTTCTTGGATGAGAGTGACTCAGTGTTCTAGAAGGTTCTAGAGAGGGTGACATGGATTGGTGAGTCATTAGTGCATTAATGGTGCCATTAATGCTTGATGACTAAGGTTGTTTTGATTCATTGTATCTTAGTGACTCATTGTTTTTCTTTAATGATCAAGATAAGTTTCATTCTTTTATGGTCACCCCCTCCTTGCTCCTACCATCACCTCCCTCTTCTACTTATAGTGGCCGGCCATTCTTTGTGAGAAAGGGAGAGATTAATTTCATTCTTGAGAAAAAGACTATGGTTTAAAGTGTATGGAAATTTCATAGTTCATTCTTGTTCCATTTCATTTCCATCGGCAACTTCATTAACCGATCGTCCACGGACTTGGACGAAGTGAGACAAAGTCATCTACTCATTCTCTACATCATTCTTGGTCGTCTCTTTTAGCAAACTTGACGACCGAGTTGCCTCAAGTCAGAGGCGGGAGCCCGTTTGAAGAATCGTCGACGTGGTGCCACCTCGACGAGGATATCGGAGTTCGACGAGATCGGAGCAGCCGCAACGGAGCGTGGGATGATGGTTAAAGAATGAAGGACTCGGATCGTTCGGTATAACCTTTCTACACTCTTTACTGTTTGTTAGTTTAGCAATAATGGAAGATCCGGGTTAAAGTATACGATAGCGCCAGATAAAAAGTTTTTGTTCCGCATTTGGCGTCTGTAGACGGCCGGGGCGCTAGCGTAGACTTACAGGGGGCATTGTAGAAGAAGATCCTTGAACCGTTCAAAATATTTCCAAAATGATTCATTGGAAAGTTGGGTAAACTGGTTAATCTCGCTGCGAACACGGGAAATCTTGTGATTGGGATAAAATTTCTTAAGGAATGCTATAACGAATTTGTCCCATTTGGTGATAGAATGTGCGGTAGTGCTATAAAACCTTTTCTGCTAGGTCGCACAAGCTAAAAGGGAGAAGACGTAATCTCATGGCATCCATAAAAAGTTGTGTAGTGCCTATCATTGCGCATACGTTTTCGAATTTGGTGATAAAAACGTATGCATTTTCAGACTCAAGCCCATGAAATTTGGGCAACAGGTTGATGAAGTGGGGTTTAATTGCAAAATTATCCTCATTGGCTGGTGGAATAGATAAACAGGTAGGAAGTGGACCGCGTATCGGGTATCATCTTTCTTGAAGAGAGATGCGCGGTGGATTCTGCGCACCTACGGGTGGTGGCAGGGGTGTGTTGGTAAAATCTGATGGAGAACCGTCCATCTCAGTTTATGTGGTGGGTGGAAGGGAAAAAGGAGATGAAGAAGTACCGACTTCGAAGTCGATAGCAGAAACGCGGATAAAGTGGGCACTAGAATTCCGTGTCCAGTTGATCATGCACTAAGCGGGTTCAGCGCAAGTGGTAGCGTGTGTGATAACGATTTAAATGGTTTGTTTTGAAAAGTGTCAAACGTGAGACAAATCACACAAAAAATGCACAATCAACCCTAGAACTAAGGTCACCTAGGTCAAGTCACTAGACCGCTCCTAGATTTCCAAAAGACAAGTCGCAGGATCAATCCTCTACCACCACTTTATTACTCTTGTGGTCAGGTAAGTATCAGGTAAGTGGGAGGTATCTGCTATACGAATTACCAAAAATAGAGGGCCTAATTAAGCAACCACTTGCCTTAGTCACACTTGCCTAGACACCACAAAAGAAATGCGAATAAGCGATAGATTACCCACGACCTTCCTCTGTGCTAATTGAGCGCGACGGTTCTTAGAGTCATAGTCTAGATATTTTTTTAATTAATATAGGACTATGCAGATGCTTGTTTTGTTATTTGTGGGGCCTGTGAAGGGTGATGAAATTCCCACCTAATCTGAATTTTGGGCTTGCCCCTTAAATTCCGGTTAAAATATGCACAAAAAAACCAATAACAAAACACACAAAAGATTTTTGAGCGGCGATATTTTGCAAAAAATCCTGCAGAAAATCAAATTATTGGATTTCTAGAGGAGAGAGAAAAATCAGGAAAATATACCAGAGGAGTTTGGCGCTCCAATTCCTCTACTCCGCCACCCTTCCGCCGCCAAAGCCAAGCTTAGGCCGCAGTTCCGCCGCAATAGGGAGAGATCTGTTGCTTATTTTTCTTCAGTTGCCTCCTAAGCTCCTCTGGGCTTTGCTTGATGTCTCGGAATCTCTAATTCCTTGTTCAAGTGACTCCAGATCCTCTTGCAAAATTCGCACAATAATCGTTAAATATGCAAGTTGCTGTTTTGTTTTGTTTTTAAATGATATGGATCGGATAACAATTCAACCCGAATAGCAAGAAAAAAATTACGCACGTATCCCCAGCAACGGCGCCATTTGATTGATTCTAGATTTTTAAAAGAAGTGTGTCGTAAATAAAGTTAACCGCAATCAATAACGGTGTCGCTCGTAGCTAACCGAGATGAGTACGGGTCATCCTCAAGGAAATGTGGAACCTTTTACTTGCTTTAGACGAGTCGATTGAAAATAGGGAGAATAGTTTTAGATCCATGTTGAACACGGATGTAGATTTTATGAAGTAGAGTCTTGTAGGGTTCATAGAATTAGTAGTAATGGATGATTAATTAAATATGACTCCTTTTATTTTTTAATAGATTTAAAACTAGATCGATAGTGATGAATGAAGATTATGGTTTTTGGAGGGAATATGGTTCCCACTCTTAACCTTTATCTTTTCATTGACCTTTATTCATGTCTAGCCTTCACCAAAACAATTGTTAATCTAATCTCAAATCGCTGTCGAGACTATCAATAAAATGATAGCACGCCCGATTAGGATGTTAACAATTACTTTGCTAAAATTTATAAACTTTATAAGATATAAAAGAAGTTAAGAGATTTTATCATCCATTGATCTACCCTAATCCTACGAACCCTAACATGTTAGGAATTACTCACGCATGGTTGAGATAGAAGAGAAGATGAGGAAGGAGATCATATTGTAAATGCAGAAAGTAATACAGAAAGTAAAATGTAAAGAACTAAAAATCTACCTTTTATTAATCAACTATCATTTACAAATCCGTCGAATTTAGAGTACAAGAACCCTAATTTATGTTCCCGGCCTCTTTCTCGTAAGAAGTAGATGAACAGCTGATGATCAACCTGGATGCGTAGATCGTCTTGGACCTCTTGATCTCTTCGGTTTGATAATTTTTCAAGTGTAGCTCTAGGTCCTTTAAATATTCATGCAAGAAGAAAACCCTAGATCCCATGTGTTAAGATTTGTTGCTACGATCATACCCACAAAATCCCAGATCTAACGGCTACAATATGGCCGCGGATCCGCCGCATAAATAGGGGTTTGGCCGCTAAACCGCGGCGGATTGGGTAAATCATATGATGAAATTTCTTTTGCTATGTGGTGCTAACACATGGAGATCTTTGTGATGTCTGGATTCTTCAAATATTTCCTGAGTCTCTGTCGTTATTGATTTTACGATTATATCAACAGATCTTGCTCCTGACATCTCGAATATCTCGATCTCCGGACCTGAGCTAAATTTGCACAATATCTCCATGAATAATATTAGTAATATTTGTTATATTAGAGATATTATCCTAATCATTTTATATGGTATTAAATTTTTAAGAAATTTGATTAAGATTATTAGATATGATATGCATAATAAAAATTACAAAAATAAAAATTACAAAAATAATATATAAATATTATATGCATATATTTTCCTTCATAATATTAAGTATAGTGTATAAACATATGATAATGATTATTTTGCAGATAAACCCATATATGTACCATAATTACCATAAACGCCTTTAAGTACTTAACAAAAGTAAGGAAAATGCTCCATCAAATGTGCAATATTTTCGACTGAACAACACCCTAGAGGTTGGACGATTTTTTGCACATGTTCAGTGCAATCACGTTCCCTACGAAAGTGATGTTAGGATGTTGTTTTGCTCGGGACGAGTAAAAGATAAGTTTAGGGGTATTTGTTCATCACGAAAAACTGCATTTAATATCGCTCATTCGATATCATTTTGTGAATAACAGTGTTATTTAATCCGTGTCTGCTCATTACGTATAGGATACATGTATTCATGACAAAATACTGGAAACACGCATAACATGCACGGATACAAAAGTTTTGAGCCAATAATACAACCGGAACAGATAGCCGATCAAGTCCAAGAGTGTTGCAACAATTCAATTGTGTGTACAACATTTTATTGAAATGGTCCAACATGATACAAGTGTAAAACACTAGTAGGCAACCATGATTCATGTGTGAACACAAATTGGCACACAAGTGGACATTCAAGTGGACTAAAGTCATGAGTGTTTGATAAAGCGATGAAGTGATATATACTTTTTGAGGCAAATATCATACTCATATGCATTTGAAACTCCACATTTCAACCCAGAGCCAATTAAAAGAAACAAATTATACTAGAGAAATGATGACAATACCAGAATATCAAACATGAGAGATGGGGGCCCACTTCAACTTTCTGGCCGCTGGTTTAATCAAAATGGCTGCTATTTATGCCTCTACTTGCTCCAAATCTCCCCGTGGTTCTTCTGTGCACTCCTCCTTTTCACATCACCTCATTTTTATAGTTTATTTTTTATGTTGAAGTGCTTATAAATAACATATCACAGAGCAAGCAAAGAGTCCAACTTTTGAGCCATACTTTCGTACATAGTAGTTCATTTTGTCAATTTCATTTTGTAGTTTACATTGAGTTTTTTGCTTTTTTCTAATCTTGCAACCTCTTAATTAAGCTTGCAAGTTTATATTTTAGTATTTGAACTCGTTAGCTTGTACCTTAGATCGCACTTCAATAAAACCTTCATTTCATCACACTTGGTACCTAGTATTTCTTGCTCTTTACTTTTATTGTAATGTTTCTTATAATCTCTTCTCTCTTGTATTTTATTTTTGTTTATAAGATGAATTGTGAGTAGTTTCCTAACTTGTTAGGGAAAGAGAAGGGGAAGTTTGTGTTAGGAATGTCTTACTTTTACCGTTGTCCAACACCTTGTAGATTGAACTCTGACCAAAGACTAGCAATCCATTCCTTTACGCACCGTATCCTTAATGATAGTGGTGATCTTAACTGAGACCGATTGTGTCTGTTTGGCTGAAGGGTCAATTAGAACAGACTTAGCGTTTGGAAAGAATTGCTTAAACTCGCACGTACCCTTTTAAAATACCATAATCCACGTTGTTCTCGATTACTATAACGTCAATATCAAGAGAGGTATAAAGGAAAGAATACGGATTTTCCTAACTTAAACTAACCTTATCCTAATCCTAATAAGCCCTCTTTGAACATAAGCGTAACGCATAGGATAACAGCGAACACACTCCGACTTCTGAACTTAACTCTTTAGAACAAGAACGAAAAACATACCTTCTCTCTATGGACGACCCGTACTCATCGCGGATAGCTACGAGTGATACCGTCTTGATTGCGGTAAATAGAACTTCATAGAACACGCGAAAAACACAAACAATCAAGGTTCGCTACGACCTTCATCAAATTGTCAATTTTGCAATAGATCTTAGCCAACTCCCTGTCTTTGTCCTGAAGCTGCTTCTGAATCTCTTGGAATAATACTTGTTCCGTATTTTTGGGGATGAAGACTAGGCTATCACCGTTAACTGACTCTTTAGGAGCTATTGGATTTTTTTGCTTAGCTGCCTGTGTAAGGCCTTTATCATCATTTGAACCAAGTCGGGATTGGGTAGCGGCAACCATATCTTTATTATGACTGTGATGCTTAGAGGGACTTGTTCTTCCATGAAGACTGTATAGATTGTGCATCCATCCTTTGCATCATCATTGATAACGATATTTTCTGGGCTTTTAGACTATTACTGCAGTCCGCTCCTTTCACGGAAGGACAAGCTATTGAGGACAGTCAGTCCGACCGGGGTCTTGGTTACAGTTGGTACTCTCTGTTTGAATTCTTTCTTTTGATTTTGCATAGCGAGTAGATTTTGGTATACCCCTGATGAGATCGTGTAATGCTTTTTATTCTGGGGCTTAGACATGCCTCTTTGCAGAACTTTTTGAATTTCCTTCTTCTTGACCTTTGCGGTCATAACATTGTTCTGCACAAACTTCAAGGGTTCGAAAAGGTTGTTGACTTTCAGTGCAGACTCAGGTTTGGTCGTAGGGTAACCATTTTCTTGGAATCTTACGAACTCTAAATGAGCAGGAGTCCTTGTCCTTTTATTGGCTCTATATCCGACCTCCTTTTTCTCAACTTTTCAGTTTTAAGGACTTGGCGGACATCTGCTTTCTTGACAGCCACCGTGAGATGAATGACAGAGAGTCTAAAGAAAATACTTGAGCATGCGGTTGTCATTGGCCTTGCCTAGGCTGGCCTAAGACATCATGCTGCCTTCCTTGAGTTGATAGCCTTTCCCCCAAATGGAGCGATAGATAGCCGATCTAACACAGACTTGTGCTCTGGCTCGAGTATCTTTGTGACCTTGACATGCAGCCATTCCCCCCTTGAGGTTGGTTTATTGATTTGGCTCATTGGAACCTTCGCAGTAGGAGAGCTTGTAGAGATTGGAACGAATGTGATTAACCCAAATTGAACTGGAGGTTCTATCCATTGCTGCATAAGACATGACGGAAGAGTCACCTTGGCATTTGCAATAAGCGTGTATGCGACGGGGGCCACATCAGAAGCTGATCATGTTTTTAAAGACATCGTCTTGAACATCGTTGAGAGTTGTTTCTTGTTAACGGTTGTTGATTTGCATAAAGGAGCATGGTTCAATATTGACAACAATGTATGCCTTGGCTGAGTTTGCTTGATCGCTTGACCCGAAATATGGGAGGAGAGAAAGGTCCCACCGGGTGTGCTAGAATTTGTAGAATGTTTTTCGTCACTCCATGGAGATGGATGCGCCGTGCTTTAGGCATGTATATATTCCCCCCTGCCCATTACAGGCAGGGGTTTATTGATTGTGGGGATTCTAATCTCCAGCAACCGAGAACAAAGTTGTTGTTAATTACTTGTCATACCTCGCTTCCTAAAGGACAGTAGCAGGTATGTGACGAGGCCCGCGACATACTTATACCGTAAAGGAATCTTTCTCGAAATAAATACGTGCTAACCTACCCCAAAGGGGGTAAAAGGTTATTCCAATCTTAAGCGTTATAATAAGCAATATTTAATATAACAAGAAATTTAGCAAAACAAATAATCCAACTATATTTATTACATTCAAATACCAGAAGCAACAATAACTGAACCAAGTCCGAAAATCTGATACAGATGAAGTAGAAATAAATTTAAACAAGTAAGCATACTACAGGTAAAGGAAAAACTGGTAGACTGCTAAAACTCTGCTTGAACTGACAACTGCAAGAAGCCCTCTTCCGATGGTTCAATCTCCCCCTATCTCCTCGTTTGTTCTTAGGTCATCTGACGGACATTCTTAAAGAAGAAACAAAAAATGGAATGTCCGTCAACGATCTTGCGCTCGGTAAGTCCCACATTTAAGAATTTATATATAAACAAAATGTATAATGTAAAACAGTAAGAATGGTAAAAAAAAGACATGAAGAGATAAGCAATGTATATGAATATGGAAGTATGTAACGATAAAGTACAATTCTAGGGATACACGACAATTTCATAATATAATTCAAGTAACAGTAACATACATTCTATAAGTGTGGCAAGGTATTAACATGTCATTGTGTGTTCTAGTTATCAAAAGGTGATGCACATGTGATACAATGCAAGAATACAACATGTGAAACAAATATCACAACACATATCTTTTAGCATATATTAACTCATCATGATATCCATTTTCCATTGGCCGGTGGTCAAGTCAAGTTATCTTTCATGTTATGCTTGTGTGGTACCCACAGACGTCTCCCGGTGGATCCCACTTCGTATGCGGATTCAATAGGTGGTCCCCATAGCATAAAGAGATGGTCCCCACAGACTTAAGAGGAGGCCCCTACCATCTTCATGGTGTGCACTTTGTTCTGTGTGGCATTTTTTTCCACACACGACCCATGTTCCATTTCATACTTGTATATGGATTCTAGAGGTAGTCCACGTAGATTCAAGAGATAGCCCCCGCCTGGCCAGGACGTGGCATTTTTTTCTACATGGCACTTAGTTCCATACACGATACCCAGATCATTCAAATTCATGTTTGTGTCAATTTTCAAGTATTCGGGTATCCAATTATTCAAGTATGCATGTATTCATGATTCAGATCAGACAAATAAAGTGTAAACATGTAGTGATGCCTATATAACATTTCAGGGATCAAGAAAGGTTTCACGCGTTTGATAGATAAATACCTAAGTTTCTGTGAGTCGCATATAAATACATATCTTTGACACTAGCTGTCACGTCCCGAAAGTACGGAATATGACCGGCACTTAAACTACGAACGTCTCGAGGCGTACGTAATCTAAGTAAGCCAAAAATCCAGAAATCCAACCCAAGAAAAGTAGTAGAGTGAAAGAAAAACCAATTTAAATCAAGTAGTTTTAATAGCATAAGCCGAATTATGCGTTTTTAAACCATCAAATATTTCTTGAAAATTTCGGCAGAGTCTCCTTTGTAAATACTGGCTCCCAAACGGGATACAATATGAATAGTATACGAAATCAATAAAAGGCATCCCCAAGCGGGAGCTAGCTCTTCGTCAATCGACGGTCACAACCACACAAGCAATATAATATACAACGCCAACGGCGAGGATAAAAAACTCAAAACCACAAGAAAACCACAGAAATAAAACGCGCGACTCTAAGGTCGAAAGAATAACATCACTGGTCTCTATCTCTGAAATAAATACATGTTTGGTTGATGGAACTTCTAGATACAACAGAGTAATAATATACAAGTTATCTAATGGGGGGTACGATACGAGTAAACCCACCTACTAGCAAATCACCCGAAGGAAACTATGCCCGAAAGCCGTAATGAAACCTGTACGGCAAACCTGCAAGAAACTGGGGCACAACGGGGGTGAGTTGCCAACTCGTGAATAGAAAAACATCTACGCACAGAAATCGCATAAATAACGCAACCTAGGTCAATGATCATAATATATCCTCAAATATATGTATAACATGCAGCCTATAACAATGGCTAGGGTAATATCTAACCCGAGTGTAATCTCATGTGCCCGTGTCAGTGCCTCAGGTAGTAATATATCATATGAATGAGGTATGAATGCATGAAAACAGAATACATGTAAATGAAGAAACTGTTTTCATAAATTAGTGAGATTTCCTTTGTATTTTTAAAATGAGGTATCATAAATGAAATCAGCATCAACAGTGTCTAGCATCGACACAAAACATAAATCTCAATGTCTCAAAACCTCAGGCTCCGGCTATCCGGACTGGCCTGTATCATCAAATCTTAGTACCTCAAAATCTCAAAATCTCAATGTCTCAATCTCAATATCCAGGGCGCCGTCAGTCCAGACCGGCCCCTACCATCCATCTCAAGACCACGACGGTATCCTCCGGATATCCGACGCGTCGGGTAAAATCACCGGTAGGTAGTCTCCCCCTGCCAGGCTCATCGTCATCACTACGAGCTTCTTGCCCCGGGGTACCTTACCGGGTCCACCATGTACCCGAAACGGTTCATCCAACTCCTCGAATCGAGTCTCGAAATCCATCAGCAAACTCATGGTGGACGACTCATACATCATGGGAAAAACCGCGCTTTTTATTTAAAAAGAGAAAGAAGAAGTTTGTATATGTTTTGCGGTTTTCCCCAAATCCAGAAAATCTCATGGAAATCCGAATCCAAAACCTCAATAGCACGTAAAAGTGAATATATGTTATTTGGGATTAATAACCATACGATGGAGTATCCATTAAACTGTGGATCTTCGTAGTGATACGGAGTGTCCTGGAGAAATACAAAGGTGATGTGGGAGTGGTAACGAAATATTTGGTTTGGTCATGAATATCTGTTGCATTTTACTTTGCCCTCTTACTAATCCCTTGCTTTGTCTGAACTTAATACCTTCTGTACACCATCGTTAGGCTAATTGGTTTTCTTCATTCCCTACCGGTCGGCACCAGCCTAAGGTTTGGAAGAAGACTATCCAATTTGCGTAACAGGTGTACTACTCCTAAACCAAGGAGCACTCGCAACCGGAGAGGAGGCAAAAGGAAAAGACAACTGAATAATCCTATCCGTTTTCTCCAGAACCTGAAACCATCCTCGAAGAAATTCTTTCGAGTTTGTATCTAACCATACGATGGTTTTGTCCAATGGAAGTGGACGTTCGTAGTAATATGAGGTGTCCTGGAGAAAAGGGTAAAAGTAGGAGTGGCAATGAGGTTTGCAACTCTGACAATCCAAAAGCCAGTGTTAAAGAAGGTTCGGTCAACTTGGTCACTGAGTCATAGTCTTAGGGTCGGGTCAATGGTCGCTGCCAAAGAGAGAGAGAAAAGAAACACTCAGCGTGCATTCTAACCTAGATCAGAATGGTTACCAATTTATCTAATCAGGAAACCTCCCACTGTACCTCAAATTCTCCTCCAAACCTGAAAGAAGAATTAGTCGGGGTCACCCGAGGAGTAAACTAACTCATCAGTGGGAATCGGGATCCAACTCTCATCGCATGACAACGTGACGGAATCCGCTCACGGTATCACACTCCAGAAGGTATGCGCATATCTGGCAAGTTTCAGTTCTTTTGAAACTCCCGATGTGATTTCTGCCCCATGCTCTTATGACCTTGACTAAGGCCAACAAATCATAAGTCACATGTCAAGTTCTACCCGTCATTCTCCAGGTTAGTTTTGGAACATTCGATCGATCGAAACAGAAAAACACACTAGACAAAGCTAGACTAAGTTAATGGGGAGGCTCTGATACCACTGTAAGTGCACGGCGGCGCCCCGGCCGTCAATCCGACGGCCAAATGCGGAAGCGGTGAAAAACTTTAAATTTTCTTGAACTGGCAAACCGCCGCGCACTAAAACCCGGATCGAACCACTAACTAGTCCTAGCTAACAATAAGATGGGAAAGAGATATACCGACGATCCAAGTCCTCCGGTCTTCTCGTCATCGTCCCGATCTCTTGCGGAATGTCCCGTCTCCTCCTCGTCGCCGGAAGTGCACCACATCGCCTACTTCTTTTACGGGCTCCCACCTCAATGCCGAGGCAACTCGGGCACGAAGCCGGCTACTCGACGTGCCCAAGATTTGCTGTAGAATGTAGTGAGCAAGTCTCATTTGGGGTATCGGAATTGCCTTTTTGGTGGAGGGATGATACAAGAACAATGTGGAGGAACTTTGGGGATTTTGGGAACATGAAATGAACAAAACCCCACACCCCAAAAACTTGGACAGCCCCTATACGGAAGTGGCCGGCCATGCTCCAAAGAGAGAAGAGAATGAGAGTGTCATATGCTAGATAATGAGAGAGCCATCCCATAATACCAAAGGGAGAGAGAGAGAAGACTATCATGCAAAAGGAAATGATCACCAAATCAAAACCCACACTCAACCACCTACCACCAACCTCATCATCAACAACCATGATGATATACAAAGTCAAGCAATCATGAGTTTATGAAGTCAAATGATGGGACAAGTATCATGACATGATAATATGCAAAGACCCCCTCCACAAATGCTTATTTGCAACAATGCAAATAAGCCCTCCTCCACCAAACTTCGGCCAATGAACGAAACAATGGAAATTGGCCGAAACGGAAAGCAAATTGGCAACTCCAGAAAACTGGTCCCGTAATAAATTACAGGAAAACCCCGATACTGTGCATACACACCCGCATTTGTATTCCGACCGAAATACAAATGCAATGAGATAAAATCTACACTGTACTATACTAGGATCCGGCTTAAACCAAAGCCGGCTAGTAATATCTGTTCGATCCTGATCCGTGCAATACCGCACGTATCTGATCGAACCCTGCCATATATCCATATGGCCTATAGTACAAACTGTCCGATCCTGATCCGTGCAATACCGCACGTATTTGATCGGACCTTGCCATATCTCCATACGGCCTCTACAACCTTTCGCCCGAAAGCTGAGTAACTGAAATGTGGGGGACTCTAAAGACTCATCAACACCTTGGTTGTGGATTTAACCACTAGCACGTTAGAGGTATAAGCCAATACATAACGGGCTACCGGGTATTGACCAAAAGGGACGTCTGTGAGCGAACTCAGCCTGACTCCCTACTGAGCCTGTCAGTGACAATATCCGTACAGTCCGGTCCGTTCGTCTATGAGTATCGCATGGCGGGCCTAGGGGGTTGGTAAAAGTCAGACCCCCAAAAGCGGTACAAGTCGTGTCGGAGTGTAGCCCAGAACACCCTGAGATACTACTGGAATACCTACCAGTAAATCTCCTTGCCTCGGCCGAGGGCTTCGTGTAATGGCTCTCCTAGACACAGCACGACCTCACCCCCAATACCGGGAGAGACGAACCCCTGAAGATACGCTCACTGCCTCCATGTGGCTCGGGACTGTACCCAACTAAAACCTGTTTGCACGACTCCTTTGAGCCGTGGTAGGGTAGTAATCAAAGTACAGTGGGAACTCACACGAGACAAATGACGATCCCCAGGTCGATGAACTAACCTGCACACATGTCACCAGGGAACTGCCATCTGACGTCTGGTATATGACCAACTAGCATGTTCCCGGCGAGTCCTGTCCGGTGTACTCATAACCCAATGAGCACCTGTATACATCTTAGGTGATCCAACTGACACCAGTGGCTTGTGAGACCGGCCACCGCCCCTCGTCGGGGTCTCGACTGTATACACTAGTCTACTATGGAGAATTGATGCCCTGTACCCCCTACGAGTGCGGCGAATAGCCCGCCAATCCTAGAGTGAAGCCCCCTCCCTCTCAATGCCATGAGATGCGGGCCTGTTGCCCTCTAGAACCCGGCTATCCGTGCACCCCTCCGCAGGGCAATCCTAGTACAGAAAGTAAAATATACATACAACGGGTACATCGACCGCAACCAGGTCGTGCCCCAAAATAACAATACAAACAGGCAGTGACGGCAGTCCACATGTCGGACGCTCGCCCCGCAATATCAAATGTACATAATACATCCACAACTGTACTAGCATTGCATCCATGCTATCCCCCACGACCGATCCGCAACATCACAGCAAAAACAAAACATCAACGTGAAAGTCACATTCGCAAATCCGTCTAACCGGGCTATAGCAGTTAGACCGGATTTACCGATCAAGTGACATTCACGGTCGCAGATATAATGTAAATACTGTGAAAAATGTGTTTAAAATATCCGATCGATCAAAAATTAACAAGTGGGCCCCCAATCAAAACTGTAGCACTCACAGAAATCCTGGGCCCAATTTTAATATTCCAAAACCCATATTTTAAGCCCAGAAGGCCTCTGTAAAAAATTGGTGAAGTGATCTCCACAGTGTGCGGCGGAAGGGCGGCGGGAAGGGGGTTTTCGCGGCGGTTCCGCGCTCCCACTGTGGAGTTACTTCGTCGAATTTTTACAGAGCTCTTAGATTTTCCAGTACATCAATATTTTACAACCTGAAAAATTTTTCGACACCAAAAATTTCCAACAGAAAACTGATGCTAACAAAAATGTAGTTTTGGAACATTCGATCGATCGAAACAGAAAAACACACTAGACAAAGCTAGACTAAGTTAATGGGGAGGCTCTGATACCACTGTAAGTGCACGGCGGCGCCCCGGCCGTCAATCCGACGGCCAAATGCGGAAGCGGTGAAAAACTTTAAATTTTCTTGAACTGGCAAACCGCCGCGCACTAAAACCCGGATCGAACCACTAACTAGTCCTAGCTAACAATAAGATGGGAAAGAGATATACCGACGATCCAAGTCCTCCGGTCTTCTCGTCATCGTCCCGATCTCTTGCGGAATGTCCCGTCTCCTCCTCGTCGCCGGAAGTGCACCACATCGCCTACTTCTTTTACGGGCTCCCACCTCAATGCCGAGGCAACTCGGGCACGAAGCCGGCTACTCGACGTGCCCAAGATTTGCTGTAGAATGTAGTGAGCAAGTCTCATTTGGGGTATCGGAATTGCCTTTTTGGTGGAGGGATGATACAAGAACAATGTGGAGGAACTTTGGGGATTTTGGGAACATGAAATGAACAAAACCCCACACCCCAAAAACTTGGACAGCCCCTATACGGAAGTGGCCGGCCATGCTCCAAAGAGAGAAGAGAATGAGAGTGTCATATGCTAGATAATGAGAGAGCCATCCCATAATACCAAAGGGAGAGAGAGAGAAGACTATCATGCAAAAGGAAATGATCACCAAATCAAAACCCACACTCAACCACCTACCACCAACCTCATCATCAACAACCATGATGATATACAAAGTCAAGCAATCATGAGTTTATGAAGTCAAATGATGGGACAAGTATCATGACATGATAATATGCAAAGACCCCCTCCACAAATGCTTATTTGCAACAATGCAAATAAGCCCTCCTCCACCAAACTTCGGCCAATGAACGAAACAATGGAAATTGGCCGAAACGGAAAGCAAATTGGCAACTCCAGAAAACTGGTCCCGTAATAAATTACAGGAAAACCCCGATACTGTGCATACACACCCGCATTTGTATTCCGACCGAAATACAAATGCAATGAGATAAAATCTACACTGTACTATACTAGGATCCGGCTTAAACCAAAGCCGGCTAGTAATATCTGTTCGATCCTGATCCGTGCAATACCGCACGTATCTGATCGAACCCTGCCATATATCCATATGGCCTATAGTACAAACTGTCCGATCCTGATCCGTGCAATACCGCACGTATTTGATCGGACCTTGCCATATCTCCATACGGCCTCTACAACCTTTCGCCCGAAAGCTGAGTAACTGAAATGTGGGGGACTCTAAAGACTCATCAACACCTTGGTTGTGGATTTAACCACTAGCACGTTAGAGGTATAAGCCAATACATAACGGGCTACCGGGTATTGACCAAAAGGGACGTCTGTGAGCGAACTCAGCCTGACTCCCTACTGAGCCTGTCAGTGACAATATCCGTACAGTCCGGTCCGTTCGTCTATGAGTATCGCATGGCGGGCCTAGGGGGTTGGTAAAAGTCAGACCCCCAAAAGCGGTACAAGTCGTGTCGGAGTGTAGCCCAGAACACCCTGAGATACTACTGGAATACCTACCAGTAAATCTCCTTGCCTCGGCCGAGGGCTTCGTGTAATGGCTCTCCTAGACACAGCACGACCTCACCCCCAATACCGGGAGAGACGAACCCCTGAAGATACGCTCACTGCCTCCATGTGGCTCGGGACTGTACCCAACTAAAACCTGTTTGCACGACTCCTTTGAGCCGTGGTAGGGTAGTAATCAAAGTACAGTGGGAACTCACACGAGACAAATGACGATCCCCAGGTCGATGAACTAACCTGCACACATGTCACCAGGGAACTGCCATCTGACGTCTGGTATATGACCAACTAGCATGTTCCCGGCGAGTCCTGTCCGGTGTACTCATAACCCAATGAGCACCTGTATACATCTTAGGTGATCCAACTGACACCAGTGGCTTGTGAGACCGGCCACCGCCCCTCGTCGGGGTCTCGACTGTATACACTAGTCTACTATGGAGAATTGATGCCCTGTCTCGAAACTCTCACGACTAGGGACCTTTTAAGGATATGCTTATAGACCCCAGCTCCCACTTATATGATCGCCCTCATACTGCTGGTGGTCAAGCAAGAATCCTAGGGGCTCTATCAACGTGTAATAGCGACGTGTCAGGTCACTTAAAACAGTACACGATGATAAAGGTAAACCAGATAGCATACTATCATCTCGAGTAAGACTGTCCTACCGGGATAGGTCCTCCCTCAATCATTGCAATCACGTACCTGTGATCCAATAATTGACTCTGAGGGCACTATCTCCAACAGTATCAAGCGCCGAACATGCACAAAATCAAATCAGGTGCACAAAACAAATATCGAGTATCACAATCGAAATCGAAGTCCAGTGCATCTAAGTGCACAAAAGGCGTATCACTGCACTGCAAACATATATAAACTATACAGAGTGCAGGAACCAAATCATGTGCGTGCATACGCACAAAATCAACTCAAATGTCTAAAACCGTAAAATCACAAACATGTGAAACCAAAGCACGAAAACGATATCAAGTGCAACACTGTGCAAAGATTGTAAATCCTCAATCATCAAAATCAAATCATGCGAATAAATCACCCAAAACATCGAAATCAATAATGGCGGAATAGTACCGCTCAAGCGCATCCTCTAAGAATCTCGGGCCAACTGTCGCGGTCACTAGTGGGACGTCTCGTCGTTGATCATGAACCCTGGCCTGCTGGTGTGCGTAACAATGACCACTCCTGGGTCAAGGTCTTCACTGTGAATTACCAATCTCTCGGTCCATCGGCTCATCGGCCCTGTCAGGTGTGCTAACGGGGATGATCCCGTTCTGGCACGTCTCTTGTCATCTCCCGGTCAATCATCATGATCACTCGTAAGACAGCATATCACTGGCGTCGGCCTCTGGCTCTCTGAATGTACATGACACATCTGATCCTGGGTGCAAGTATCATTGCAGCAGTGTCCTGGAAGGAATCCTGCTCACGGTCTCTTCCATGTCTCGTCTCTGCCAACTGTCTGGAAGTCATCGTCCTTTCCTATATCTACATCTTGCTCTGGAACGGCTGCACACCCATCGCGACTCCTTCTGGAAGGTATATCCAGTACTCTGCCTCGGCATGCGCATCGCATCTCTGATGTCGGCGGAGGGAAACGTCATCATATCCACATCTTGTACAAACCTCTTACTCCATTTTCTCTAATGTCGACTGCTTCGAACTCGTCTCATCGTGGCTGCATGGACTGAGCTCCAACGGCTATCCTCATATCGGGAGTCTCCCAAGAAATGCATCTCACCACCTAGCATCCGAATTAAGTCGAACCATCCAATCGATTGTCAAAACCTAATAATCCCCCAAGGGCTCAACATCTTGGGCACAGTTTAATAGTATCGAGTACATACCACAGTATCGGTGGTCCAGCCGTAGAAGGGCAAACCCAAGCCTCACTAATGGCGCCGTGGAACTGCCGCAAACCCTAAGGTTCAAAGGCTTTCACACGGTCATTATGTCGAGTTAGGGTTTCATTCTTCTAGAGGGACCATAGAATTGCCTGCATGTCTTTACGAATACTTTAAACTTTGAATAATAGGTTTCTGACACTCGATCGTCTCTGTCGACTCTCAACGTCTCCGCGTGAAGTCGTCTCTAGCTGGAATCAATCTATCTGATGACCTCGCATCGGGGTAGGCGAACGAACCACATGTCCTAGTCATTCATCCTCGGGTGACTAGCGACCTTCTATCATCTATTAGTTCAACTCGTCCCGCAATAGCTCCAACATATGGGGCGATATCTCGTCACTCGCAGCAACAACTGGCTCACTCGTCTGCACGCTGAACCGTGCCTCAATCATCATGAGTAAGCAATACAACAACGGTCATCAAAATCTGGCTGGCCTCTGTCAGTGGCTCAATCCTCTAGTGTCGATTAGCACATCCGAGTAACCTCATAAAGGCGATCCGCCAAACGCTCGTGGCGTGGAAACACAGTAAAAAGACACATCTCCGCAATCGTGTGTCGCCGGAATTTCGCCCTGGTCAGTCCTCGTTCGTGACGAGCTCGTGCTGACCGCAACTCTAGCCGTAGCTCTCCCTGCCCGTATTCGTGGCAGCAAAACCATAACTGGTACTGATGAGGCTAGATCGGAATAAATATAATACTGAGCAAAGAAATGTATATCCTAAGGCTTCTTAAGTGGAATGGCGTGTCGTAAGTATGCCGCGGAACATACCCATGGTACGTCACTCTACTTTAGTCATCTATTCCATCAACCAAGGGTCATCCTACGTTCCGAAGGTAAAACCTAACGCTCTGATACCAACTTTGTCACGTCCCGAAAGTACGGAATATGACCGGCACTTAAACTACGAACGTCTCGAGACGTACGTAATCTAAGTAAGCCGAAAACCCAGAAATCCAACCCAAGAAAAGTAGTAGAGTGAAAGAAAAACCAATTTAAATCAAGTAGTTTTAATAGCATAAGCCGAATTATGCGTTTTTAAACCATCAAATATTTCTTGAAATTTTCGGCAGAGTCTCCTTTGTAAATACAGGCTCCCAAACGGGATACAATATGAATAGTATACGAAATCAATAAAAGGCATCCCCAAGCGGGAGCTAGCTCTTCGTCAATCGACGGTCACAACCACACAAGCAATATAATATACAACGCCAACGGCGAGGATCAAAAACTCAAAACCACAAGAAAACCACAGAAATAAAACGCGCGACTCTAAGGTCGAAAGAATAACATCACTGGTCTCTATCTCTGAAATAAATACATGTTTGGTTGATGGAATTTCTAGATACAACAGAGTAATAATATACAAGTTATCTAATGGGGGGTACGATACGAGTAAACCCACCTATTAGAAAATCACCCGAAGGAAACTATGCCCGCAAGCCGTAATGAAACCTATACGGCAAACCTGCAAGAAACTGGGGCACAATGGGGGTGAGTTGCCAACTCGTGAATAGAAAAACATCTACGCACAGAAATCGCATAAATAACGCAACCTAGGTCAATGATCATAATATATCCTCAAATATATGTATAACATGCAGCCTATAACAATGGCTAGGGTAATATCTAACCCGAGTGTAATCTCATGTGCCCGTGTCAGTGCCTCAGGTAGTAATATATCATATGAATGAGGTATGAATGCATGAAAACAGAATACATGTAAATGAAGAAACTGTTTTCATAAATTAGTGAGATTTCCTTTGTATTTTTAAAATGAGGTATCATAAATGAAATCAGCATCAACAGTGTCTAGCATCGACACAAAACATAAATCTCAATATCTCAAAACCTCAGGCTCCGGCTATCCGGACTGGCCTGTATCATCAAATCTCAGTACCTCAATATCTCGAAATCTCAATGTCTCAATCTCAATATCCAGGGCGCCGTCAGTCCAGACCGGCCCCTACCATCCATCTCAAGACCACGACGGTATCCTCCGGATATCCGACGCGTCGAGTAAAATCACCGGTAGGTAGTCTCCCCCTGCCAGGCTCATCGTCATCACCACGAGCTTCTTGCCCCGGGGTACCTTACCGGGTCCACCATGTACCCGAAACGGTTCATCCAACTCCTCGAATCGAGTCTCAAAATCCATCAGCAAACTCATGGTGGACGACTCATACATCATGGGAAAAACCGTGCTTTTTATTTAAAAAGAGAAAGAAGAAGTTTGTATATGTTTTGCGGTTTTCCCCAAATCCAGAAAATCTCATGGAAATCCGAATCCAAAACCTCAATAGCACGTAAAAGTGAATATATGCATGAGAATCCATGAATGCGGCATAACAATGAATAACAATATGCATGAAGTAGCAGGTAATAACTACAATGTCTAAACTAACATATAAGGCAAGTACATTAATATCATGTCTAAACTATTAGCTAACAGGCTATGTCAAGCAATAATATTTTCTAAGGTGTACGTGACATGGCAATTACCGATGAAGATGTGTGTGAGCCGGCAAGTAAGTGTACATGGTACATACGCATCATCGGTAATGGTGCTGGTGTCCTAACCACAAGATATCAACAGTAGAATATGAAGCATAATATAAGCATGTGATGCGGAGCGAACAACAATAATGAGCGGGAGCTGAATACTAGACGCAACGATAACTAATCTGCATTAACCTAATATAAGTCCTACAATGGTGCCTTTTGAAAATAACACGAATCGTGGGGTTTTGAAAATAGGGGCTACGGTGTTTTTATGAAAAGATACGTCTTTTGAAATATCCGTAGGATCCCTTGGGCTGTCTTTTAAAATACCCACGATTCGTTAGTTTTTGAAATAGGTAAGAATCAAATCTAATCTAACAACTAAACTAAACTAAAGGACTAAGTTAACAGGCTGGACTGCAGGTAAGGAAACCGCCTAACATCTGGGTCGATACATATACATACCTGTATATATATTAGTCGGCGATCCTGCCTCAATAATATCATATCCGATACCATATCTATAATCAGACATCCCAAGTCAAGAGTGCGGATCAATCATCAAAATATAGCTCGTACGTAAATCCGTCGTACGGCATCCCCAAATCTGGGTACGGGTCAAAATCATATTCATCACACTATTCATCCGATATCCTCTTTATCAAAGATCATAGTCTAAGGTACTGACCTATGCCTAATACAATACTAATATCATCAATATAGTCGTGATCTGACTACTGATCGACAGTCTCGTACAAACCGATATCATCAGCACATATCATCATCAAGGGGTATACATCGCCCAATACAGCCTAGGATCAATATCCTAGCATATCATATCTCATATCACGATCACATGTCGACCACTTTATTTATAACACTATTCACCCGTGTCGTCGCCCCAAGATCCGCTATAACACCAGGACGTACCTCAAGTACGAATCCTGCCATATCACCGATATCACAACCACAAAACAAATCTCATCGACTCAGCTCAATCCCAAGTATCATCTTCAAATCCGTATGTGAACACATAGTCCCATACCCATGCGACACATAAAAATAAAGAATCCCATGAGCACATATAACTAGGAATGTATGCAAGTATGTATGTGTGTATGTGTAGTACAACACTACCCTAGGGTTCGCAACACTAAAATAATCCAACAGACCAATATCCATCCTAAACATCGTTATTAATCCCAAATAAAATATAATAATTGTTGGTGTGTATACGCATCCGTATACATCACCACGGACTGCGGGGGTGCTATACGCCATCCACCCGACTTCTCCCCGTAGATGTAAATCTACTCACCTGGTCCTCGCTCGCCGGTGCCGACGTCGCCACGCGCTTGCTTGTCGTCTCGAAGTCCACATGGGGTACCTACATATCATAACGCACCGTATCGCATTAAAATCCGACTCATGACCAAAACTACTCACGAATCCCACATAGGTCAAAACCTATGGTTGCTTTCACAAATCAATCCAAAAACCCTCGACGTCGGCGTACAAATGCCAAACCATCGAGAAAAAACCAAACACAGTCATTTGCACGATCGCAAGCACTAATTATACTATAAAATAGGTTAAGATTCACAAAAACCTTGAACTCACTTTAAAAGCCATTTTTCCGAAAATCTAGCAAGCAAAAATTACCCGTTTTAGTACAAAACTCGACGTTTAAACAAATCTAGCGGCAGCAATATACACTCAATATCATAACCAAGTCATATAAACCATTCCAACAATTTATTCTCCTCAAAATATATACATTTACAAAACCTAGTTAACAAAATTAGCACAATTTCCCATTTTAGCTCAAAACTTGGGTTTTAACCAATAAAAACATTTCAACAACTTTTTTGTGGCCAAAATACTCACTAATTAACTTAATTAGGTCATACAAATATGCACTACTATTTTATCTCACTAAAATATATACATTTCAAAAAAAAACTAGTTTGCAATTTATATAATTATTATAAATTTAATTTAACAAAAATGCAACTAGCAAGTAGATTAATTTTAGCACTTAGGTTACACTTTACATGACTTAGCATGTTAATTACCCTATGCAAACATAAACATTTTAATAAAACCCTAACTTGATTTTAAAACCCAATTCTAGAATTTCCAAACCCTAACTTAAAAATTCATAACTAGCAATTCAACCACTTAACACTTGAATACAATAGCTTTAAGAAATTAACTAACAATTTAAGCAAAAAGGGTTAGGATTTATACCCAAGAGATTTGAAGATCCACAAGCACACATAGCCTCCCAAATTGAAATCTTGTTCCCTAGATCCATGCAATTTTGGCTAATGAGAAATGGGTAGGAATTAGATTTTGATTTTGTGGGATATTTTCGAAGCATTTTGGTTGATTTTGGAGATGAAATGAAGTGGAAACTTGGTGGGGAAAATGAGGGGGGCTGCAGATCATTTTGGCCAGAGGATGGGGGTGTGGAGAGGTGAGAGATTTGGGTAAAAATTCCATAGTTAAAGCCCCTCCCAATTACCATAATACCCCCACCTACATAAATATATAATAAAACCTTGATTTTAACCATTCTTTTCACATGAAAGATGACAAGAAGGAGGGGGAGGGAGTGGGCTGCTGTCAAGTGGTGGTGGGGCCGGCCATGTGAGTGGGTGAGGATGTGTGTGAGGTTGCAAAGAAAATTCCATGCAAAAAGAACCCCTCAAGTTACCAAATTGCAAGTTTTCGCTAATTTCACAAAAAAAAAAGCCTTTTTCTTCGATATTTTCTAAACCGTTTTGGCAAACCATTTCGTTTCAAAAACCACATGATAAAATTTTGTTTAATGTGTGATGATACACAAAATTTGTTTCAACCCATTCCAGTTTGTAATTTTCCCTAATTAAATGTATTAGTGACGGCTTAAAATAATATTAAAATAATTTTTTTCGGAAAATTTGAAATTTCGCCAGTGGTTCAATAAACATCAAATACTAGTAATTACATAGCTAGAATATGTATATTAAATTTTATAATAAAGATATTTGTATTTTGACTTTTTACAGAAAACTCCCTTATTTTACCGATTTTCCGAAATTTCACCGAAACGATTTTCAAAACGTTACACTAGCAGTTATTAGTTGTATGTATGCCCTAGAGGCCAGTATTGTACAGATGATGTATATTACATTGGATGCTTGGACATATATAGAGATGACTTTCTTGCTCGATATGATAGTATGCTATCTGGTTACTCTTTATCTTAACTTGTACACTAGTCTCTTTAAACTGTCTTATAGTTACATGTTGGTAAAGCCCTTAGGATGTGTACTTGACTACCTGGACTATGATGCAGATCATACTAGTGGGGACATGGTAGTCCATAAGTACATCCTTCAAGGTCCCTAGTCGTGGGTGTATCGAGACAGGGCATCGATATACCAGAGTAGACTAGCGTATATGCTTCTCGACCCATGAGATGGGCGATGGATGATCCCATATCCATTGGTGTTTGACATCAGAGATGGTATACGGGTGCTCAGTGGAGACTGGGTACACTGGACGGACTCGCCGAGAACTCCCAGATGGTATTATACCTCACGTCAGATGGCAGTTCTCAGGTGACACTTGTACAGGTTAGTCTGTAGACCCGAGATCGTCATAGAGTCTTGTGTGATTCCCACTGTGCTTTGATCTCCACCTTACCACGTCCATGAGGGCGTGCAAAACGGTGGTCTTTGGGTACAGTCCCGAGTCACATGGAGGCAATGAGCGATATGAGGGGTTTCGTCTCTCCCGGTATTGGGGGTTGATGTTGCGCTGTGCTCGATTGGCCGTAACAGGGAAGTCCCTGGCCAGGGCTGATCAGAGATTTGCTGGTAAGTGTTACCAGTAGTTTCTCGACCCGTTATGAGCCTCACATCGGCACGATTTATCGGTTATTGGGGTCTGACGTATACCACCCCTAGACTTGATATGCGACAAATCAGACGAACAGACCGGACTGTACGGTAAGTGTTACTGGTTGGATTCACAGGAGTGTGAGCGGGCTAGCTCGTCGATCTTCTGATCGCTCAATACCCGGATGGCCGTTACGTTTAGCAGACCGCTTGCGGCTTGTGGGTGCTTGATATGATCATCATCTGCTACCGGCGTATTGACGAGTCTTTAGAGTCCTACACAGAGGTTTCCTGGCTCAAGCAAAACGAAATAGGAGCGCATATGAGATATGTGCGGGAGCGAGAATAATGCGTGTATGTGATACCGCATTTCATTCTCACGATAAATGTTTCGATTGGTTATATTCGATATGACCTAGTTATCGAATAATTGATTCGATAAATTGATACATTGAATACTAGTCGGTTATGTGCGACATGACCGGATCATTGAATCAAATATTGATTTAATGATTTAATGTATAATTATATATATTTGATATATTACTTTGCATTAACTAGTATTGGTTCACTTTATACGGATTTTCTCACTTGATGTGCAAGTTGTATATGTGATATACTTTTGTGCATATATATGTATCATGTTTGATGATACTTGATCATTTGGTTAAGTGTGAAGAATTAAACCATGGTTAAATGATAATTAGGGTTTTGCCTTATCATTTATTTATTCGTTTCTTTATTTATTTTATTGGATAAATGAAAATAAAATGGTTTGTTTTTGTCATGAAGTTTGTTGAAGCTTCATGAAGTTTTGACCAAAGAGACCATTTTGTCTTCATACTTAACCCTAACCCATGCAAGTGACCATGGTTTATTCTCTACACTTAACCTAGGTTAGAACATGATAAGTATTTGATTTTATTATTCTTTTTCACAATACTTATCATATTCTATTTGCTTCTTCATCTTCATCTTCAAGAGAAAAGCTTGATGCCATCAATGGCAACTTGAGCAAAAGTGAGTGAAATCCAATTCTAAAGTGAACCCACCTCCTATTTCTTCACCCTCTACCTCTTGCCAAGTTGTTTTGGGTGTTTTCTTCACAAGTTTCACAACTTTGTGAAGTCGGAGCTTGAACTTGTGATGCCTCGACGTAGATCGTTTTTGACACGAAGCCGACGACCTATTCCGCCCGTTTCTCCGATGAAGCCGACGAATGAGTTCGGGATTCATGATGGACAGCGAGAGGACACCCACGTGGAGCTAAGGAAGTGGATAACCGGATCTACAAAGGTTGTAGCTCTCTTCCTTTAGTTAAAGTGTTAACTAGATTCGTATTTCGCCTAGAAATCTAGCCGACGATCCGTATTAGGGTTTCTCGGCACCCATAAAATTTTAAATTGGCATGATCGATGCATTGTGAGACCTCTATAGTGTGCCTAGGAACCCTACAGTGGTATCAGAGACTAGCTAGAGCCTTAGGCGAAGTCTAGACGGAGTTTGAAGTCCGAACGAACCCGAAACCCTAAAACCCATGAGCTCTCTGGACTTTTTCTAAAATATGGGATTTTTCGAGATTAAAAATGCCTAAAAAATTCAGCAGGAAGATCTAAGAATTATGGTGAAACACGAGCTCATGATTCATCTAAACAGCCGCGGAAACGCGGCAGAAGCATGGCTTCTGCCGCGGTTCCGCCGCCTACTTTTCACATTGCGCAATATTGTTTGCACAGTAATTCATCATTTCAGCAGCTGAATTTTATGGGTATTTTTAATATTTTTTCAAGAGTTGAATTTTCTGGGGTGTTTTAGAGCTTCGATGTTTTCGATCGGATTATCAAATTTCATCTTTATGTATTTCCGGATAATTTTTAGAATATGTTAAAAAGTTCGACCGGATATAAATACCCAATTTTTCCCCTGTCGGGAAATTTCCAAGAGTTGGATTTTTCCGTAGTTTAATGACGTTCTAAGTAGTGCAAGTAACGCAATGGACCCTCTAGAAGACAACAAACCTTAACTCGATTATGTGACCGTCTTGAACTGCCCTTTGAACCTTCGGGTTTGGGGCAGTACGGCGTGCCACATGTGAGGCGTTGGCTTGACCCTTCTACGGCTGGACCGTTGGTACTGAGGCACGAACTGAATGTTGTTAGACTTATTTCATGTATTGAGCTGTATTGGGAAAACTTGGGTATTCGACTGTTCGATCGGAAAGTTTAACATTTTCTGTTTATCTGGAATGTGATACAATAATTGGAATTCACAAACAGTTATGAGATAACTGAATGAATATTATAAATCTAGCGGTTTAGTTTCACTTGATATTGAAAAGAGTTTTCGATAATGAGACTAAAATGCGGGGTTTATAACTGTTAGGCATGTGATGTCTAAGTATTTCATTTGATTAGGCATGTGATGTCTAAAGAGGTTGCGGATTCCAACTGTTGTAGTTTTACACTTTCTTTTCTGTGACCGTAAGTGTAATATATGATATCGCCGGTTTCGTTGCTATATGTCAACGACAATTGGGATGCGCATATTTACTTACGTTGATGACATGTGATGTTATGTGTTGCTGGATATGTTATATTGGATCGTCGTGTTTGAATAGCCGGGGTTTTTTATGTGAGATGAGTGTTTTTTCATTTTCATTCATGTAAAAACTTGTATGTAATATTCTTTTATTTGGGGCACTTCCAGGTTGCGGAAGTTGTCACCCTTTGTATATTATTTACTTTTCCGCATTAGGATAGACCCAAGGAGGGGAGCACAAGTAACCGGGTTCTGGGGTCCAGTGGGAGACCAACTCGAGGAGTCGAGTCCGGGTCTCCTAACCCTAGAATTGGCAGGGTTGCTTGCCGCTCTCGTAGGGGTCTAGGGGTGTGGGATTGGCTATTCATCATGACCGTGGAATCCGTGTTTTATACTGGCTCGTATTGAAAACACGGACGTCCTAGTATATCTAATGTTTCATATGTTTCTTCTGCTACGATATCTGTGATGCGATCATGTGATGTTCTTCGATAGATACTTTATATAGTATATATGATATATTATATAGACGTTACTTATGTATTGCACCCGCACTAGCCCTGCCCTGCTCTGTCGTTAGTTACCTAACCTAACGGTGCACGAGGGGACATCGAGGCGAATGCGGATGGCATAAGTGTACGTCATATCTATCTGTGATGTTTAGGTAATTAAATGATGGGACTTCATTAATGTGATTAATGAAAGAAAAGAAACCTAAGATGTTGTAGAATCAAATTTTAAACAAAACAGGTAGCTACAGTTTTTGCTTTGCATAGCGGTATATATGATATACCCTGCACCTTATTCGATGAGGAAAGGACCGAGATCCCTTCACCGGGAGTGACTCCTTTAGCAGTAACTGGTAGATGCTACACACTTGGTTTGCTTTTGATTGTTTTTGAGTTTTGCTTTGCACAGTGATATATATGATATATCCCGCACCTCATTCGACGAGGAAAGGGCCGACGATCCCTTCACCGGGAGTGACCCCTTTAGCAAAACTAGAAAAACCTCAAAATCACTCCATTTTAAAAACTTCATTTGATTCTACGACGATATCAAGTTCATTACGCTCATGGTTTTCAGAAAAACCTGTGTAGCCCTCCGTCATTTCAGATAAGTACTAATTAGTATTCGTGCTACGGTAGTTTGGCCTCCGTCAAGGCGTAGTGTACGGTAGCTAACTAGTGCTTATCTGCCAGCATATGATGCGATTGGATTAGGGTATTCGTACGGCGTTGTTTGGCCTCCGTCAAGGGTCGTGCGGGTGGGTTTAATTCAATCAGGAAATGACGGGTTGAACTTGACTAGCGGACTATGGGTTGTTTGGCCTCCGTCAAGGTCATAGGACGCTAGGGGCAAAATATTATCGGGAATTTCAAGTGTTGAAATTTGCAATGAGATTGCATACCTTCTATGAGATAGTTGGATCCCGATACCCACTGCGAGTAAGAGTTACTCCTGGGAGAGTTTTACACATTGCAATTAGCTGATCAAGTAGGTGTCTAGAAAGGTGTCAACGGGGTTACGCCTCTGGGAAAACGAGGTTTACATTAATTAGGTTCGTGCGAAAGCACGGGGGACCTCCATCAAAGTACCGACACTGGCCTGGCTGAAAGATTGGCGAACTTGTAGTGTGTAATTAATCCCGGCTAATCTTTCCTTTTAGGATTTGAAGGAAGATTTGATAAAAAGCAGTGGGAGCCATCCTGATTAGATAAGATAATAACCAATCTGATCTTGCACGAGCATACGCTAAAGTGTTTTCTTCTCTCTCTCTCCAGGTAGCGACCATTTCATGCCCTAATGAAGATAATAATATGGATGTATTGACCGAACCCGCATGTTATACTGTGCAGGGGAACGTTGAACCCGTTCTATCTTATAAGTGTTATAAGAATGAACAGGAAACAGGAGAATATCTGGATTCTCACACCACCCAAAAGGAGAACATGCATGTTGATGCATCATCTTCGGGTGTGTTTGTCATTGAGAACTGTTTCTCAGTTCACCCTACGTCCTGGGTATTAGATACCGGATCAGGATCCCATATATGTAAGATGTTACATGGGCTGCGAAAAGGTAGAGAACTGGGAAAAGGTGATCATTCCGTTCAAGTAGGGAACGGTGCAAATGTTGCAGCCAAAGCAGTTGGCGAATATCACCTAGTATTACCAAGTGGTGATACTATAATTCTGAATGAGTGCTATTATATACCAAACATGATGTGCAACATTATATCAGTTTCTTTATTGAGTAAAGAAGGATATAATTTTGTAGTAAAGGATAATGTTATGAACATATTCCTAGATCAAAAGTTGATTGCATCAGGCTCGCTACATAATGGCATATTCATTCTAAATCAAAATACAGTCCTCAATTTACAAAACACACACAAGAGGAAGAGTTCTGAACTGAACGAATCCTTCTTGTGGCATTGTAGACTGGGTCACATCAATGCGACACGACTAGCGAAGTTGCATAAGGATGGATATTTAAATCCGTTTGAATTTTCATCTTATGACACTTGCCAGTCATGTCTCAAAGGCAAGATGACCAAAACTCCATTTACGGGACATGGAGAAAGAGTTACCGAACTCTTGGGACTGATACATAGTGATGTATGCGGTCCCATGTCTACACATGCCAGGGATGGTTCTGCATACTTCATTACATTCACTGACGATCTCTCTAGATTCGGATATGTGTTCCTGATGAAACACAAATCAGAAGCTTTTGAGAAATTTAGAGAATATAAACAAGAAGTAGATAACCAAACGGGCAAAAGTATTAAGATCCTTCGATCTGATCGAGGAGGAGAATACTTAAGTAACGAATTCAGAGATTATCTAAAAGAGAATAGGATTCTCTCTCAGCTTACTCCTCCTTATACACCACAGCACAACGGTATATCGGAGCGGAGAAATCGCACCCTATTAGATATGGTGCGCTCTATGATGAGTACAGCTGAGTTACCTATTTCCTTCTGGGGATATGCACTGGAGACTGCTGCATATCTATTGAATAGAGTTCTAACCAAATCTGTGCTTACCACTTCATATGAGATATGGAATGGTAAGAGACCATGTCTTAATTTTATTCAGATATGGGGTTGTTCGGCCTATGTTAAAACACAAAAACCGGACAAACTCAAGGCAAGGTCTGTTCTATGTAAGTTTGTTGGATATCCCAAACATTCACGAGGGTATATCTTCTACCACTCCGAGGAACAAAAAGTGTTTGTTTCTCGACATGCCACTTTCTTAGAAAAGAGTTTTCTTATGAAACAGACAAGTAGCATTGAGGTAGAACTGGAAGAGGTTCCAGCAACACAAACTGTAACAGAAGACTTGGTAGAACCAGAGGATTCAGTAGAACTCGACGAACCCCCGCCTCTCCGCCGATCTAGTACGGTTTCTCGTCCACCTGAGAGATACTACGGTTTTCTCATTGACGGTGGAAGCGAGGATTGCATCATGGAGGATGATGACCCAACTAGCTTCGAGCAGGCCATCACGAGTAGGGACTCAGTGAAATGGCTGGATGCTATGCGGTCCGAGATGGAATCCATGTACACCAACAAAGTATGGACTTTGGAAGTTGCTCCTGAAGGGGTAAAACCCATCGGGAGCAAGTGGATCTTCAAGAAGAAACTTGGTGTAGATGGGAAAGTGGAGACTTTCAAAGCTAGACTTTTAGCAAAGGGTTTTCGTCAAAGACCAGGTGTGGACTATGACGAGACCTTTTCTCCAGTGGCTATGCTTAAATCCATCCGGATCATGCTTGCCATCGCTGCATATCATGACTACGAAATCTGGCAAATGGATGTTAAGACCGCCTTTCTAAATGGTGATTTAGAAGAGTGCGTGTACATGACTCAGCCAGAGGGCTTCATAGACAGTGGGAGCAGCGGGAAGGTGTGCAAGCTGCTTAAATCCATTTATGGATTAAAGCAAGCATCGCGGAGTTGGAACATCTGCTTTGACGTCGTTATCAAAGAGTTTGATTTCGTCAAAAACCCAGATGAACCTTGTATCTACAAGAAGGTAGCAGAGAGTAAGGTTGTCTTCCTCGTATTGTACGTGGACGACATACTCTTGATAGGAAATGATATTCCTATGCTGCAAGCGGTCAAGCTCTTCTTATCACAAAGATTCTCGATGAAAGATCTTGGTGATGCCTCCTGCATATTGGGAATCAGGATCTATAGAGATAGATCCAAATGGATATTGGGATTGTCCCAATCCAGGTACATTGACACCATACTAAAGAGGTTTAGTATGGAAGAATCCAAGCGTGGGAACTTGCCCACGATCTCTGGAGTCACTCTCTCCAAAGAGATGTCTCCCAAGACTGATTTGGAGAGAGCTCGCATGCAAGGGATACCCTATGCTTCGGCTGTAGGCTCTATCATGTATGCGATGCTATGTACCAGACCCGATGTTGCATACTCACTAAGTGTAGTGAGCAGGTATCAAGCTGATCCTGGAGAGAGTCACTGGACAGCTGTGAAGAGCATTCTCAAGTACTTACGAAGGACTAAAGAGATGCTCTTGGTGTATGGTAACGGAGAACTCCAAGTGGAGTCCTTTACCGATTCGAGCTTCCAGAGTGATAAGGACGACTCTAAGTCGCAGTCGGGATTTGTCTTTACCCTTTACGGAGGGGCGGTTAGCTGGAAGAGTTTCAAGCAGGAAACCGTGGCAGACTCGACGATGGAGGCTGAATACATCGCTGCCAACGATGCTGCCAAAGAGGCTGTCTGGATCAAGAAGTTCATTACTGAACTTGGAGTGGTTCCATCCATTGAGCATCCAATACCTTTGTATTGCGATAACAATGGAGCGGTGGCTTTGGCCAAGGAACCCAGGTCCCATCAGCGATCCAGGCATATTCTGAGGCGGTATCACCTAATCCGGGAGATATTTGATCGCCGGAAGATCGAGGTCAGGAGGGTTGACACGAAGAACAACACGGCGGATCCACTCACGAAGGCCATTCCCCAGATACAGTTTGAGAGACTCTTCGGGATGCTCGGTATGCGATACTACAGCAGCTGGCCCTAGTGCAAGTGGGAGATTGTTAGTTGTATGTATGCCCTAGAGGCCATTATTGTACAGATGATGTATATTACATTGGATGCTTGGACATATATAGAGATGACTTTCTTGCTCGATATGATAGTATGCTATCTGGTTACTCTTTATCTTAACTTGTACACTAGTCTCTTTAAACTGTCTTATAGTTACATGTTGGTAAAGCCCTTAGGATGTGTACTTGACTACCTGGACTATGATGCAGATCATACTAGTGGGGACATGGTAGTCCATAAGTACATCCTTCAAGGTCCCTAGTCGTGGGTGTATCGAGACAGGGCATCGATATACCAGAGTAGACTAGCGTATATGCATCTCGACCCATGAGATGGGCGATGGATGATCCCATATCCATTGGTGTTTGACATCAGAGATGGTATACGGGTGCTCAGTGGAGACTGGGTACACTGGACGGACTCGCCGAGAACTCCCAGATGGTATTATACCTCACGTCAGATGGCAGTTCTCAGGTGACACTTGTACAGGTTAGTCTGTAGACCCGAGATCGTCATAGAGTCTTGTGTGATTCCCACTGTGCTTTGATCTCCACCTTACCACGTCCATGAGGGCGTGCAAAATGGTGGTCTTTGGGTACAGTCCCGAGTCACATGGAGGCAATGAGCGATATGAGGGGTTTCGTCTCTCCCGGTATTGGGGGTTGATGTTGCGCTGTGCTCGATTGGCCGTAACAGGGAAGTCCCTGGCCAGGGCTGATCAGAGATTTGCTGGTAAGTGTTACCAGTAGTTTCTCGACCCGTTATGAGCCTCACATCGGCACGATTTATCGGTTATTGGGGTCTGACGTATACCACCCCTAGACTTGATATGCGACAAATCAGACGAACAGACCGGACTGTACGGTAAGTGTTACTGGTTGGATTCACAGGAGTGTGAGCGGGCTAGCTCGTCGATCTTCTGATCGCTCAATACCCGGATGGCCGTTACGTTTAGCAGACCGCTTGCGGCTTGTGGGTGCTTGATATGATCATCATCTGCTACCGGCGTATTGACGAGTCTTTAGAGTCCTACACAGAGGTTTCCTGGCTCAAGCAAAACGAAATAGGAGCGCATATGAGATATGTGCGGGGAGCGAGAATAATGCGTGTATGTGATACCGCATTTCATTCTCGCGATAAATGTTTCGATTGGTTATATTCGATATGACCTAGTTATCGAATAATTGATTCGATAAATCGATACATTGAATACTAGTCGGTTATGTGCGACATGACCGGATCATTGAATCAAATGTTGATTTAATGATTTAATGTATAATTATATATATTTGATATATTACTTTGCATTAACTAGTATTGGTTCACTTTATACGGATTTTCTCACTTGATGTGCAAGTTGTATATGTGATATACTTTTGTGCATATATATGTATCATGTTTGATGATACTTGATCATTTGGTTAAGTGTGAAGAATTAAACCATGGTTAAATGATAATTAGGGTTTTGCCTTATCATTTATTTATTCGTTTCTTTATTTATTTTATTGGATAAATGAAAATAAAATGGTTTGTTTTTGTCATGAAGCTTGTTGAAGCTTCATGAAGTTTTGACCAAAGAGACCATTTTGTCTTCATACTTAACCCTAACCCATGCAAGTGACCATGGTTTATTCTCTACACTTAACCTAGGTTAGAACATGATAAGTATTTGATTTTATTATTCTTTTTCACAATACTTATCATATTCTATTTGCTTCTTCATCTTCATCTTCAAGAGAAAAGCTTGATGCCATCAATGGCAACTTGAGCAAAAGTGAGTGAAATCCAATTCTAAAGTGAACCCACCTCCTATTTCTTCACCCTCTACCTCTTGCCAAGTTGTTTTGGGTGTTTTCTTCACAAGTTTCACAACTTTGTGAAGTCGGAGCTTGAACTTGTGATGTCTCGACGTAGATCGTTTTTGACACGAAGCCGACGACCTATTCCGCCCGTTTCTCCGATGAAGCCAACGAATGAGTTCGGGATTCATGATGGACAGCGAGAGGACACCCACGTGGAGCTAAGGAAGTGGATAACCGGATCTACAAAGGTTGTAGCTCTCTTCCTTTAGTTAAAGTGTTAACTAGATTCGTATTTCGCCTAGAAATCTAGCCGACGATCCGTATTAGGGTTTCTCGGCACCCATAAAATTTTAAATTGGCATGATCGATGCATTGTGAGACCTCTATAGTGTGCCTAGGAACCCTACAGCAGTTTGATAACTAACGGTGTTAACGGAAATTATAAAATTACCGTTATACCCCCATTCAAATAACCTACCTCTCTTCCCATCTTCTTATTCCTCAGCCTTGGCACTGTCAACTCTAACCTCGCCGCCAACTCCATCTCAAACCTCTCCGCTGTCGACTCTAACTACGCCGTCGAATCCAATCTCGATAAATCTCCATTAACTAGATTAGGGTTATCAATTTATATTTATTTTAAAACAATTATAGCTTATTTGAGAATGAGAAGGAGAAGGAGAAGGAGAAGAGAGGAAGAGGGCTAAGATTAGGGTTCAATTAAAGAATAAGAAGATGAGGGAAAGAGGGCAAATGTTACTGTTCAATTTGAGAAAAAGAGAGGAAGAAGGTTAGAATTCAATTGAAGAAGAGGAAGAAGGTTAGAATCGAATTGAAGAAGAATAAAGAGGAGAAGGGAAGTGGGCTATTGGTTTGGGTTCAACTAGAGAAGAATAAAGAGGAGAAGGGAAGAGGGTGTCATAGGTTTGGATTCAATTGAAGAAAAAGAAGAGGAAGAAAAAGAGGGGCAAAATGGTCAAAAAAATCACGTGCAGTGTACGTGGGGATCAAAAAAGAAATATTCTAACGGTTTAATAACGGTAGGTAGTTAAGTGATAACAGAGCAAACGTTGGGTATTTATATGCTACACATAGAAATTTAGGTATTTAACTGTCAAACGCGTGAAACCTGAAGTATTTATATGCAATTTAGCCGATCAAGAAACATGGATACATGAGTGTCATATAGCATGAATAAAGACAAACCAAACTATCCAAACAACATAGTCTAAAAACAATAGCATAAAAAAATACGAAAAACTAGTAGGTAATCAACTCATATGAACTTATCATAAACACATGCAATGTAGTTCTAGATGTTACATAGACATGGGTTCAAGTCTCGACTAATTTCGATTACTGGTTTAGGAGATAATCGCGTTTTGGTATCGCTGCACAGTGCAGGGCAGAATCTTTCTGGCACCGTCGTATATTTTAAAAACCGCAGTTTGTGATATTTTATGTCGATTTTCAAGTCTGGAGTTGAACTAGAAAATTCAGTTTGATTATCAAAATAACTTGAGTTTAACGCGATTTTGATCTCTGAAAATGTAGTTATGATTATTTTATTCTAAGTGTATAAAACAGATATTTTGGTTTTCTTTGACAACAAACAAGGGGGTTACTTGCAGACCATATATCGTGTCGATATATATATTTCCGAATCTAGATTCTACAGTAAAGATGTAGGGTTATCAATTTAGAAGCCGTACATCTAAAGCTTGTCACAATCCGAGTTTTATAGTGCTAGATATGACATTTTAAAAAACAGTGCGCAGATCAGAACAGAATCTATCCAGACTCGACACACAAATCTAAAAGGAAGAAATAAAAATATTTCCATCGAATTTTTCAGAATTAGAGTTGAATTAAGAAAAGTTAGATCATTCGATCTAGTTCTCAAAACAGTTTGATTTCACTCAGTTTGGGTCTCTGAAAAGCGAGTTATGAATTTTTGAAGAGGGCTTTTAAAAAACAGTTTTCAACGCTACAAAACAGTGACTAGAAATGATGTAAATCCAAACCTTAGTTCGGTTCGATCTTAATTATTATAGCGCGTGTGAAAAAATCTATCCATTGCTCTACCTAATTTTCTTAGAAGATACAGGGATAAATATTATAATAAGAATTCCACTTCGAAAATCGACTCGGTATAAGGGAATGTGTTTTGGATGTCCAAAGCATATGGGAAAAAATATAATTTAATTATAATAAAACAAGGATATAAGGAAGGTGGAAATCCGTCCATGTATGACGAAAGAATTTAACATGAGGTAAGCTTTGAATTTAACATGAGGTAAGCTTGAGGTTCATGTCATGAAACATACTCTAAAGCTATCACAAAAGAAATAGGATAAACTTTGTACAAAAGAAAAATCCCTTTTATAACAATACACATTTCCATGAGAGAAGGCATACAAGATTATTTGGTATCCGATTCAAGTGTCCTTATAAACAATAAACAACTAGCATTAGACAATTATTTCACAATTATTTAACAAGGAAAACACAATCACTATATTTAACAATTTCTAAAAAAAGACATGATGACAAAGCTATTACTAACAACTCATGCAAATCAACAACTCATGGAAGGCTAGCAAGCTTGAAGAAGAAGAGAATTATTCTAATTCCTAATCCTAATCCAAAGAATAAAAGCTGCATTTTCTCCTCCGTTCTGATTTATTTATAGGTATCAAAAATCTGTTATGAAAAGCTTCGTGGGCCGCTATTCTACGGGCCCAAAATTGAGGGGCTGAAGCGCCAACTGGACCGTGATTCGCGGTCCCTTTTAGTTCATCCCGCCGTAGATCCGTAGTTGGATTTGGGAATTAGACCATCAATTTGAAACCCTTGTCTTGTATTTTCCTCTGGATCCCATTTCTGTTCTCTTAAACTTTTTAGGCACTTATCATTTTCATGGACAGAGAGCATTTCACACGTGTCAGGATTTTTGCCAGTTTAGCTCGAAAACACGTCTTTTGGTCTTTTGTACTATGATCTATCTAAGATGAGCAGAGGGATTAAAAGCATTTATTTATATACAATGTGATAAAGAATGAGGGTTATATAATGCAATGATATGATATGAACAAAGAAACTTATCTTTTGTATGTCCCAAGAAAAACCTGTTTTATTTTAAAGAAAACAAAAACTCTCTCTTTTCGTAGGCGTCACGGTTGCACTTAGCATGTGTAACAAGCCGTTAAATCTCTATATTACCCTAAAGGACGAGTGTTGTCTCATAAGGGTTTTCATTGAATTACACTCATAAAATCCCATCAAGCTAGTTTCGTCGGTCACCATTCGATTCTAATTCTAAAGTCTAGATCTTTAGGTTAGAAACTCTATCATTCTAAGTTCAGAACATCCAACCCTTATTTTTCACACATCGCTATTCATCTAATTTAAGTTCCTATACACCTTTGTGCGCGTGCAAATCATCTATTGGTTAAGGTATTTCGATTTGAGGCTATTATATCTCCATTTTTTTATTTATCTGAAATGAAACAGTATTTTTCAGCGCGATCACCCGGGTTTGCTTAGTCCTAGATCAACCGGTTACTCCGTGTATTTCGTTTATTTAATCTTTGCTTCAATTACTTGGCTCCTTGTTATTATATTATAATTATTTTCTTAGTTTTCTGGCAATGACATCCAGTTTTAGGGTATTGGGTGATGAAACACCCCCGCAATCTAGAAACTCAAGTTGCCAACTTTTAAAAGAAAGACTATACTTGGTTTCCCTGTTGTTCTCTTGGAGATGGATCCCAAGCCAATTGGCTTAAATCATCGGGTTTAAAATCCCCCTTTGGCCTTAAGAACTCGAGAAACCAAGTCTTTATTACATATTTTTTATTTTATTATTATTATCGGATAAATTTCAAGCCTATCATCCTTTATTTCCTATAACTAGAGACTTGGTGTAGTGTAATTTCAAGGCGTATATTTGCTACGTTTAGATTTCGAGAAGGGTTATCTTTCGGATTTCCAATATCTAATCTTCGGGTCTAGTTATTTATAACTATTAAACTAAATCGTCGAACTTTGAACCTAAATCTCCCAACTAGCCAACTTGACACAAACAATTTTCGTATTTTTTGAAAAATTTAGTTTTATGGATTTTCAATGCAATGCAATGCGGAATTTGAAACATGATGCCATACAATAATTAAACATGCAAAAGAAAAGGAAAATTACAAAAGAAAGGAAAAAGGAATTGAAACATGATGCAAACTAACTAGATACAGCCACAAATACCCCTATACTTGAATTAAGCCGTGTCCTCAAGGTTCTTGAGGATGGCCTCTCTTCGGCAGTGCTCCACTAGACGTGCCTCCTCCCTGGTAGTGTGTACGAAAGGATGCAATATCTCTCTCAACGTGCTCAAGTCTATCTCCATAGTTTTGCAATGCCTCCTCTTGTCGATGTTGAGCTTCCTCTTGTCTTCTGAGCGTAGCCCCTTGCTTTTGGAGCAATTCTTCTTGCCTCTTCATTAGCTTTAGCATCTTGCGCATCCCTTGGTCATTTTATTAATGAAGGAAAATTTGGTGGCTTCGGTAATCTCGCTGTACTCCGCGGCTTCGTCATCTTCAACAGAAGGCTCTTCGGTGACATGCACGGCTTGCGTAGGCTCATCGGGTGTCCAATTCACTCTTCCCTCTCGCTGATAAGAAATAGAAATGCCCTTGATCGTAGGGTGAACAACATTATCCGAAGTCGGCATATACTCAAGGAATTATGCCTCAGAAAAGAAGCGCCAGCACAATTGGGTCACTAGTATCGAGCAATGATAAACTATCTCTTTTTTCCTTCTCAATCGTGTACAAAAGAATCGTGCACAAGTCAATGCGTGTCTTCTTCTTCATAAGGCACTGCACAATATGCAAGACTTGGGTGAAGATGGTTGTTTGATGGGTACTCCCTATAACATTGTATTGAAACAACCGGCAAACCGCAAACACATTACGATAGACTTCATTGCAATTAATTCCACTTTTTGAACCGCGGTTACAATCAACACCCATATATGGCATGTATTCCGCTAGGGCTAGAAGTTGATCATGATATTGAGCCCAAGGGATCTCGGTGACTTCATGGATGGTATCCGCCGAAATCACAAACATATCGTTGCCGAAGTGTACTTGAATCGATCTGGTGTGGCACAAACTAGTCACAATCATATTTTGATAAAAGTGAAGTACGAGATTAGGAATCTCATAAGCGTTTTAATGATCATAATATATGTATTCCCAATTGCGCATCCTCATCTTGTTTGCGAAATATTCACCCAAATCCTGATTGCTCATAATCAAAGAGAAATCCCTCTCATAAACTAGAGAATGTCTTATTGGGCCATTGGAAAAAATTTCTCAGAAGAGAAACATAGAGAGGTCGAATAGACGTACCACCTCTGAGAAATTCAGAGGGTGAATCGAAGATCAGGCCGCAGATTGCGGTCGGGGAAGAAGGATTTTCCGCAGAAACACGGTTGTAGTTGTGATAATGCTAAATATTGGCGACCCTCAAGATCATGGCACGTGGTGGACGGCACGTCCCAGAACTCAGAAGAAAGGGCCCACAAAGGCAGACCACGCCACCCTGTACCCGTCCGGCCAGCGCAAGCTAGCCCTCCTCGGGGCTCCTTGCATATTGGCCTCCTCGGCCCCTCAGCTCGCCTCGAGCTGAGGCCAGAACAAGTCTCCTCGGTCTTCTCACTCGTCCCCGAGCCCCTTTGCTGAGGCTGTCTTCCTCGGCCCTCACCAGTTCCGCCGCTCACAGGCGTAACCGCAGCTCCGTGACTCTCGCCATGCGTGGATTCTCCGCCAGCAACATCCCACGTTCCACGCCTTCATGATCCCCATTTATGGGCGATCCGCTCTCTACACGGACGTGACGTCGGGAGCGTAACTGCCGGCGAGATTCTCGCGTCTGCTGCCTCATGCCTCCACCACTATATAAACCCCCGTCACAGAAGGGTCAAGTAAGCCATTTTTTAATCCACCTAGCCGTTACGCTGCTCGGATCTAGTACTAACTTGATCGTCGGAGGGTCCTCGGTGGTAACAAACCATCCCGGGACTTCTTTGCAGGTACCTGGCGTCAAACTCCTCCAATTACCAAATCTCCTCAAAACCCACTGAGATCCACACTCAACAGGGGATCCCTTCCAGAATCCACCGGGAGATCAACGGAAGACAACATCTGAAGGAGATCTGAAAAGGACCTCCATCAGTTGGCGTCGTCTGTGGGAAACGAAAAATCCACAAAAACAAAGTTGGCCTTCCAATCTCCATCCACATGGCGAATAATCGCCCCGAAAATCCGGGTCCCAGCCTCCACTTTCCCCTCAACGAAGACGCGAAAGGCCGCCCGAGCAAAAGGGCTAGAGGCCGTGAGCCCATCACCTTTGGCGACGGAGATCTCCACGGCATATCTATGCCCTACAACGACCCACTGGTGATCATGGCCCAAATCCACCGGTACGAGGTCCACCTGATACTCGTCGATTCGGGCAGCTCGACGGACATCCTCTTCCATAACTTCTTTCTACGTATGGGGCTCTCCCCAGCAGACCTGAAACCGACCTCTCACATCCTTTCGGGATTCACCAACCACTCCATCCCAGCGCAAGGGGTGGTCACCCTGCAGTTCACGATCGGGGAGCCCGGCCGCATGCGCACGTTGCTTGTGGACTTCATCGTAGCAAGAGTCCCATCGGCCTACAACGTCCTCCTCGGCCGCCCGATGCTGAACTCTCTTCAGGCCCAGATATCGACCTACCATCTAGCGATAAAGTTCCCTCTTGATCGGGGCGGGATAGGTCGGGCCTACGGGAGCCAGCGGGTCACGAAGATAGGCCTTACCGAAATGTCTTCGCCTGAGCAGACGGCCGACGACGCCGAGGCAAGTGACGACATCAAAGGTTCCCTGGACACCCGAGACGAGCGGAAGGAGATCCGTGGGGCACCGGTCGAACCTCTGACCGAGGTGCCCCTAACAGAAGGAGACCAGGGAAAAACCATCCAGGTGGATCGCTCCTGACAGGGACTCAGCGAGATGACCTGATCAGATTCCTCAGAAGCAACTCCGACATCTTCGCCTGGGCGTCTGTTGACATGCCTGGGATCGATCCCAAAATCATCTCCCACAAGCTCGGGGTTGATCCTGCGGCCCGACCCGTCAGACAGAAGAAAAGAAGCTTCGCCCCGGTAAAACAGAAGGCTATCGAAGAGGAGGTTGATCGGCTCCTCGCCGCTAACTTCATTAGAAATATACCCTACTCGGAGTGGTTGGCAAACGTAGTTCTGGTCAAGAAGTCAAGCGGGAAGTGGCGTATGTGCGTCGACTTCACCGACCTCAATATGGCCTGCGCCAAGGACAACTTTCCGCTCCCCCGGATAGACCAGCTCGTCGACAGCTCAGCCGGCCACGAGCTGTTGAGCTTCATGGATGCTTTCTCCGGCTACAACCAAATCCATATGAATCCTGAAGATGAAGATCTCACCGCATTCACAATGGACCGGGGAGTATATTTCTACAAGGTGATGCCCTTCGGCCTCAAGAACGCCAGGGCCACGTACCAAAAGTTAGTCAACCGCATGTTCATGCCACAGATCGGCAGGAATATGGAAGTCTACGTTGACGACATGCTCGTCAAATCCATCTCGTCGGCCGACCATGCCAAGGACTTGGGCGAGGCTTTCGATGTGCTCCACAAGTTCAACATGAAGCTAAACCCCGCCAAGTGCGCATTCGGAGTCACCGTGGGAAAGTTCCTCGGGTTCATGGTCACTCACCGCGGAATTGAGGCTAACCCAGAGAAGATCAACGCTATCTTCAACATGGTCGCGTCCAAGACCAACGTTGAATCATCCCGAGTAGAGTTCCGTCTTTACAATCCAAAGCCCTCGCCAAGAGGCGGCCGTGCAGCCCCACTGCCCTGTTCTCCTTAGTAGGCTTCCTACAGCCCCCCGACGCTAAGGACTAAAGTCCTCCTTAGAGGAAAACCATCAGCTACCCTACTCGGTTATCCCTGGCGGGTAGCTTCCCTACCGCAACGTCGGGGAACAGAAAGCCCTCCCAGAGGCAGTCGAGCCCGACCGTCGCTCGGCTATCCCCAGCGAGCAGCTTCCCTGCCGCAACGCCGGGGATCAGAAAGCCATCCCAGAGGCAGTCGAGCCCGAGGATCTCTTGCTCGGCTATCCTTCAGGACAAAAGCCCTCTCTAAGAGGTACCGGGTAGCAACCCTTCCCGACCAAGGGTCCTTGGTAGGCTTCTACAGCCCCTCCCGTGCCAAGGACCAAAATCCTCCTAGAGGCAGTCGAGTCCTTGCTCGGCTATCCCCGGCTGGTAGCATCCTACCACGACCGACAGGGATCAAAGCCCTCGCCAAGAGGCACTGGGCAGTAACCCTACTCGGTCCCTGTCCTGAAGGATTAAAGCCCTCGCAAGAGGCAACCGCACGGCTTCACTGCCCGGTCGTTCCTTCCCAGTCGATCCCGGCGGGTAGCTTCCTTACCGCAACGAGTGGGATCAGAAAGTCCTCCCAAAGGCAATCGAGCCCTTGCTCGGCTATCCCTGGCTGGTGGCTCCCTACCCATAACGCTAGAAATCAGAAGCCCTCACTTAAAGGCAACGGGGCAGCTTCCGTCCATCCTCGGCAACGCTTGGCAAGTGATCGAAGTTAACTCGACGAATGGTCGCTGAACAGGTGGCCGACCTGACATGAAAGCCTAGCAGCGCAAACAGAAGATAAAGTCCGGACCGATGAAACCAAAGCAGAAGTTTTATTATCAAACGCACAGTCTTTACAAAGGGTACTTCGGGCTCCCCAGCTTTACAAACTGCCCAGAGGCTTACAGAAGGGGGACAAGGAAATATAAAAAAGACCTAAGTCGCAAACCCCCTCCCCCTGCACCTCGCTTCCCTCGTCGCTGGCGGCTTCACCAATCGGCGAAATCCCCCCTGCACCACCAGGGGCGCACCTCATTTCCCCCATTGTTGTCGGCCGGAGGCCTTGCCACCGGGAGCGGGACCCGAGCATGGAGCTCGCCATCGGCGAAATCGGGAAGCTGCTCCTTCACGGCATCCAGAGCCTTATTCCACGCGACGGCAGAATACTCACCGAGCTCAACGTAAAAATGCTCTGACACCTTGTAATCGGCCACGGCTTTCCTGGTCCGGGCCTCAGTGGCCTGAGCCGACAGAAGCGCCGCCTCAGCATCCCTCCGGTTGGGGGCTTCACTAAGTCGCAAACGTAAGTCGCAGACCCGGCTGGGGGCTTCACTAAGTCGCAAACCCAGCTGAGGGCATCACTAAGTTGCAGACCTAAGTCGCAAACCCCCTCCCCCTGCACCACCAGGGGCGCGCCTCATTTCCCCCATCGTTGTCGGCCGGAGGCCTTGCCACTGGGAGCGGGACCCGAGCACGGAGCTCGCCATCAGCGAAATCGGGAAGCTGCTCCTTCACGGCATCCAGAGCCTTATTCCACGTGACGACAGAATACTCACCGAGCTCAACGTAAAACTGCTCTGACACCTTGTAATCGGCCACGGCTTTCCTGGCCCGGGCCTCAGCTGCCTGAGCCGACAGAAGTGCCGCCTTGGCATCCCTACGGCTGGCATCTCTCTCCTTCTCCATAGCCACGAAGCGATCAGCCAGATCCGCCAGCTTCCTCTCGGCAACTCGGAGAGATGCACTCAGGCGACGGTGGACGCCCTGATTCGCTGAATTGGAAAGCTCCGCAGACTCTGCATGGGCTGCCAGGACATCGGCCCTGGCCCTCTCCAGGCGCAGGTCACGCCGCAGAGCCTCGATCTCCGAAGGGAATGCCTCTACCGGGCTCGGCGCATGGAACGCTCTCTCGGCTTCCATACGAGAGGCGATGGCGCAGTGTTGAAGGACCTGACAGGATGCGGGTGAGAAACCAGGAGTCACTCGGGCCAAAAAAGGAAGGCCAAAAACAACGCGTGAAGGGGTTCGTACCTGGACCGCCCCCCTCGGCTATGGCCTCCATTTGGGCCCTCAGGGTGCCGCACGGAAGTATCCCTCCTGCCGACTCTTCCATCCCGGCGAGCAAGCCGTCAGCGACAAAAAGCCCGGACGGAACCATGAAGACGGCCTTTCCCTCCTGCACGGGGATCCCTTCAGGGACCATTGACGACGATGCACGAGAGATTGTCCCTTTCCTCTTAAGGGCGACCCCATCCTCTCCCCCTCCTCCATCCCCCGTCTGGGGCTCGGATGACCGCAGGCGCCCCTGACCGCCGCAGGAAAACCCCCTAGGAGTCGCCAACGGGGCGGACGACCCTACCGCCGGCAGAACATTCGACGTAGAACCTCAGCCAGCCAGGGGTACGCCCGTGTCGCGGGCCTCCCTCTGAGATGAGCGACCCAAAGAGTGGGAACGAACCATGTATCCCCCAAAAAAGAGGAGCATTGAGCAGCCAAAACTTAGAAGAAGGTGAGATGAAGGATTAGGGGCCATGGAGCAGGCCCCACCCCTATTTATCGCCATGAGCAACCTCATCCAACGGTGTCGTTCGTCTCCCATCGAAACGCCTCCTCGCGTCCAAACGGCTCAGATTGCTCCACATGTCGTTCCTACATTGGACCGTACCCTTTCAGGCGTCGCAGGTCTGTGCACGTCGCATCAGCCAACCGACGCTCGACACGTGGACCGCCACTTCAAAGACAAGGTACACAAACCGGCGCACCCTCCTTAAATGCAGAGATCTCGCCCTGATTCACTAGCGTAAAAGACAGCTTACGGCACGGGGACGCGTCCCGACGAAAACTTAGGAGGGAGCTCACCCTAGGAGGCCCGGCAGTCCACTCCTGACCCGACGAGATAGCTGGTCGGGACAAGAGTGGGGGGGCTAATGATAATGCTTAGTATTGGTGACCCTCAAGATCAGGGCACGTGGCGGACGACACGTCCCAGGACTCAGAAGAAAGGGCCCACAAAGGAAGACCATGCCACCCATGTACTCGTCCGGCCAGCGCAAGCTAGCCCTCCTCGGGGCTCCCTGCATATTGGCCTCCTCGGCCACTCAGTTTGCCCCGAGCTGCTGCCAGACCAAGTATCCTCGGCCTTCTCGCTCGTCCCCGAGCCCCTTCGCCGAGGCTGTCTTCCTCGGCCCTCCGACCAGTTCCGCCGCTCACAGGCGTAACCGCAGCTCTGTGAATCTTGCCATGCGTGGATAATCCGCCAGCAACATCCCACGTTCCACGCCTTCACGATCCCCATTTATGGGCGATCCTCTCTCTATGCGGGGGTGACGTCGGGAGCGTAACTGCCGGAGAGATTCTCACGCCTGCTGCTGCATGCCTCCACCACTATATAAACCCCCATCACAGAAGGGTCAAGTAAGCCATTTTTAATCCACCTAGCCGTTACGCTGCTCGGATCTAGTACTAACTTGATCGTCGGAGGGTCCTCGATGTTAACAAACCATCCCGGGACTTCTTTGCAGGTTCCTGGCGTCAAACTCCTCCAATTACCAAATCTCCTCAAAACCCACTGAGACCCACACTCAATAGGGGATCCTCTCCAGAGTCCACCGGGAGATCAATGGAAGACAACATCTGAAGGAGATCTGAGAGGTCGGTTTCAGGTCTGCTGGGGCGAGCCCCATACGTAGAAAGTAGTTGTGGAAGAGCATGTCACCGAGCTACCCGAATCGACGAGTATCCGGTGGATCTCGTACCGGTGGATTTGGGCCGTGATCACCAGTGGGTCATTGTAGGGCAAGGATATGCCGTGGAGATCTCCGTCGCCAAAGGTGATGGGCTCGCGGCCTCTAGCCCTTTTGCTCGGGCGGCCGCCCGTGTCTTCGTTAAGGGGAAGTGGCAGCTGGGACCCAGATTTTCGGGGCGATTATTCGCCATGTGGATGGAGATTGGAAGGCCAACTTTGATTTTGTGGAGTTTTCGTTTCCCACAAACGGCGCCAAGAGGCGGCCGCACAGCCCCACGGCCCGGTTATCCTTAGTAGGCTTCCTACAGCCCCCCGACGCTAAGGACCAAAGTCCTCCTTAGAGGCAACCCAGCAGCTACCCTGCTCGGTTATCCCTGGCCGGTAGCTTTCTTACCGCAACGTCGGGGATCGAAAAGCCCTCCCAGAGGCAGTCGAGCCCGACCGTCGCTCGGCTATCCCTGGCGGGCAGCTTCCCTGCCGCAACGCCGGGGATCCGAAAGCCCTCCCAGAGGCAGTCGAGCCCGAGGATCCCTCGTTCGGCTATCCTTCAGGACAAAAGCCCTCGCCAAGAGGCACCGGGCGGTAACCCTGCCCAGCCAAGGGTCCTTGGTAAGCTTCTACAGCCCTTCCCATACCAAGGACCAAAGTCCTTCCAGAGGCAGTCGAGTCCTTGCTCGGCTATCCCCGGCTAGTAGCATCCTACCACGCCCGACAGGGATCAAAGCCTTCGCCAAGAGGCACTGGGCAGTAACCCTGCTCGGTCCCCGTCCTGAAGGATCAGAGCCCTCGCAAGAGGCAACCGCACGGCTTTACCACCGGAGGTTTTTCCACCAGGGGCGCACCTCATTTCCCTCATCGTTGTCGGCCGGAGGCCTTGCCACCAGGAGTGGGACCCGAGTACGGAGCTCGCCATCAGCGAAATCGGGAAGCTGCTCCTTCACGGCATCCAGAACCTTATTCCACGTGACGGCAGAATACTCACCGAGCTCAACGTAAAACTGCTCTGACACTTTGTAATTGGCCACGGCTTTCCTGGCCCGGGCCTCAGCTACCTGAACCGATAGAAGCGCCGCCTCGGCATCCCTCCGGCCGGCATCTCTCTCCTTCTCCATGGCCGCAAAGAGATCAGCCAGATCCGCCAGCTTCCTCTCGGCAACCCGGAGAGATGCACTCAGGCGATGGCGGATGCCCTAATTCGCTGAATTGGCAAGCTCCGTAGACTCCGCACGGGCTGCCAGAACATCGGCTCTGGCCCTCTCCAGGAGAAGGTCACGCCGCAGGGCCTCGACCTTCAAAGGGAATTCCTCTACCGGGCTCGGCGCATGGAGCGCTCCCTCGGCTTCCATTCGAGCGGCGATGGCGCAGTGTTGAAGGACCTGACAGAAAGCGGGTGAGAAATCAGGAGTCACTCGGGCCAAAAAAGGAAGGCCAAAAACAACGCGTGAAGAGGTTCGTACCTGGACCGCTCCCTGGGCTATGGCCTCCATTTGGGCCCTCAGGGTGCCGCACGGAAGTCTCCCTCCTGCCGACTCTTCCATCCCGGCGAGCAAGACGGCAGCGACAGAAAACCCAGACGGAACCATGAAGACGGCCTCTCCCTCCTGCACGGGGATCCCTTCAGGGACCATTGACGGCGATGCACGAGAGATTGTCCCTTTCCTCTTAAGGGGGACCCTGTCCTCGCTCTCTCCACCATCCCCCGTCTGGGGCTCAGATGACCGCAGGTGCCTCTGACCGCCGCCGGAAAAACCCCCAGGAGCCGCCAACGGGGCGGATGACCCTGCCGCCGGCAGAACATTCGACGCAGAATCTCGGCCAGCTAGGGGCACGCATGCGTCGTGGGCCTCCCTCTGAGACGAGCGACCCAAAGAGTGGGAACGAACCATGTATCCCCAAAAAAAGAGGAGAAGTTGGGATCTGGAAGCTCGTTTTCTCATGGCGGTTAGGGTTTTTAAAGAGAAGATTTTTGATGAAGAAGAATTCTGGAGATGATGGAGTCTCGGATTGAGGGTGGGTTTATTAAAATAGGGGTCAAAGTATAGTAAAAGAATCTTTAGAAAGTTGCAATTTGACCCCTAATCTTTGTAGGATTTGAAAATTAGGAAGATTTGTGCAAATCTTTCCCCCATGAATCTCTCTCTCTCTCACACACACTCTCTCTCTCTCACTCACACACAAACACATATATGCAAGTGGTCTATTTAATATTTACAACCTCCTTGAGATATTTGCTAATATTTTATATCTCTTTTTTTATTTTTCTTCTCTCATTTTTTATTTCTTTTTTTATAAAGGGAATTTCACCGGACAAGAAATTTTCTGCAAAATAAAAGAAAATCAAAAGCTAATATGTACATATTTACAAGATGAAATTTACAATGTAACTCCTTCACGAGTCTAAATATAAATACCAACCATTCAAAAATGGTACCATGATATACCCATGGTGGAAATAAGGTGTAATGTACATATTTACAAGATGAAATTTACAATGTAACTCCTTCACGAGTCTAAATATGAGTACCAACCATTCAGAAATGCTACCATGATATACCCATGGTGGAAAAAAGGTGTAGAGAAAGGAAGTGAAAAATACACGAGACTGTCTAAAAGTGACAAGTCATGGTGGGAGGTGAACGATATTGAGTGGAAGAACGGAGGGGTAAATGAAATGAAATGGGTGAAAGAAACGAAATGGTGTGCATTTGTGCTCCGAAAAGTGAAATATCATCGTTTTTAGAGGATGGAGTATCGATAAGGACTGGAGGAAGGAAAGGAGGTGTAATTTCGGCAGTCAAAGGCTCGGTAGGATGTGCCCTTTCAGTGTAATGATCATGAAGAGTCGATGAATCTAGCTTGTCATGACCCGGAAACGGAAGTGACTGGCACTTAAATCACACAAAGTCTAAAGACGATGGCGTAATCCAAGTAAGCCAAAACCTAGAATCTAAATCATTTTAAAAAGAAATAGTAGATGTGAAGTTTTGAAAAGTTTTGTAAAAAGTGAAGTTTGTTTTGAAACATTGTTTGAAAAATGGACATCACCTCCTTTGTAAAATTTGAATAAAACGAATACAAGATGATAAATATAGAGGCATTCCACATAGGGAAGCAAAATCAACGCCCAATTGGCGAAATCACAACCATACAGTAATATACAACGCTTCAGGCGAAGAATCACAAGCAAATATAAGCAACTGCATAAGTAAACTCACAGACAACTTTATCTGAGTTCGACTTAAAATAATATAGAATCTCGACTCGATTTAAGTCCAATAATAATACAAGTGATAGATGGAACGACACTAGATACAAAAGAATATACATCCAAGATGGTTACCCTACACATCATAACCCACCTAGCAAAAGTAAGCAAGAATCCTAAAAGATACCGTGCCAACGCCGCCGCTAGGTATCTGTGCTGTCGGTCCTGCAAGGAGTTATGGCATAACGAGGGTGACTTGCCAACTCAATGAATGGAAATAGCATCATAAGATATATGTATATATATACTATATAATAAGCATGGTGAATAAAAGTGAACGTAATAAAATCAACATCCTCATCACGAAATCCGTGTCAATCATCGCTAACCAGAATCTCATCATATCACACCGGTATATCCGAATTCGTCTCTCCCCCTTTCTCGATTACTGGATCATACCAAACATATCTCCCACCAGTATATCCGAATCAGTCCCTCCCTCTTCCTCGATCATCTGATCACACCAACCATATCTTACACCGGTGTATCCGAATCAGTCTCTCCTCCCTTCTTCGATTATCGGATCACACCAAATATATCTCACACCAGTGTATCCGGATCGGTCTCTCCTCCTTCCTCGATTACCGGATCATACCATACTAACTACACAAGAAAACCGTGATATCCGTACCGGTCTTTCATCCATTTCTCGATATCCGGATATCATCACACAAACAAGCTTTATAATAAAAAATAATAACGATTTATCATACACACACACACATACACATTAGCATCCCATACCACTGACACACACACACATACGAATAAACATCGCAATCTCACAAGATCAACAATATGTAATGCGTAATGGAATCATAATGCATAGCATAACAGATAACAGAATCATAAAACAAATGGATAGCGTAACACCAGATAACAGAATCACAAATTAAATGGATAACGTAAGCATGGCAGTCCTAAGTGTCATGGCAGTACCAACAATGTGTAGTGTACATGCGAGTTTGTTATTGTGCAACATGACAATCGTTGGTAGTTGTGCAGTGTTCTATCGGGTGTGTTCCTATAGTCATGGCAATTGAAATATAAAACATGGCATTGTAAACTAAACACATGAAACTAATAAGAACGAATAATATAAATGTAGCATACTAATAAACTAATCGTCGCGTGAACGTGTGTTGTAAATGAATAAATACTTAAGAATAATACAATTATAGCTTAAAACAGAACGAATCGTTAGTTTTAAAATTAGTATAATCTTTAGCATTTTGTAATATCCAAATCTGGGTAAATAGCAAGATTCCACGATTCAAATAAATAAAAGCCACACTTGGCAATTTATCATCATCGTATCCAGTAAAAAATATCACCTCGTACAATATCAACCAAATATCCAATCATAATCGGAATATAAGCGATGAAATGAAATATAAAAAATGACATTTTAACTAAATATCAATGAACGTAGCAAGGCTAGCAAGTATAGGCATGAAACATAGTAGGGTACTCAATACAATACTAATTGAATGATAATGCAATCAAGTATCATGAATAGGTTTAAAATAGCGACACAAAGTTTTATAAATTTTCTGGTAGTCGGGGGTGCTATACGTCATTCGCCCAATTTCCCACTTGTAGATTCTATTTCACTCACAGTATGCGATCGAGCTAGTCGTATCCTATGACCGTCTTACGCTTCATCGCCGTCTCGGAGGTCTCCGTAAATGAATCTAGCATTCACATAACCAGCACATAAGAATTCAAATCGCAACGATATAACGAATAGCATCCATAGGTTAGAACCTATGACACAAGGGTGCTGTTCGTGTGCTAACTATCTAGGATTACCCCCTAGACTAGCTGTTTTAATGTAAAAGACCGTATCATGACTTAGAAATACGGATTCCTGAGTTTAAAAACTTTAAAACCTCGCCGAATAAAAACTAAAGCACTTCCAGATTTTGTCTCGGGAAATCTGGGAGAAAAAAGAGATATCAAAAGGGCCTATTTAACGTGTAAATGAGTTACAGGAGAAACCTCACACCCAAAATCCAAAATGCGGCCGAGATTTTCGGCCCAAACATGGCGGTTTCTCCTTGAGCTTCGTGCTCGCTCCCAAAATCTTATATATAACCGCATGTAATCTACTAAATGTTTTCTAGAAACTCCGATTCACTCCAGATTTCAATCGAACACTAAAACCTCCACAAAATTCTAGTTTGACAAAAAAAAAGTATTTTGAAAACTTAGTTAATGTTTGAAACTCTAAACACATGCAAAACTTGATAAAAGAAGTATTTTTACCCATATAAAGAGATGAAGGAGAAGATAAAGCTTGTATGAGTTTTCTGATGAGTTGATGTTGGCTTCATCATGATCAAGTTAGGGTTTTTGAGAGGATTTTGGAGTTGTGAATATGAGAGTGTAAGATGGTGCTAGCCATGGAGTTGAGGAAGTTAGAGATGAGAGTGAGAGTGAAGTGAGAGAATGAGAGATGAATGAATGAAAGAGGGAAATGGGATGAGACAAGGAGGTGATGAAGAAGGCATGGCATAAGCCCATGCCTCATTCCCCCCCTCTCTACTCTTCTAACATGTTAGAAAAATACATAGCCATGCCATATTTTGAAAACTAAATAAAACCCAAATCATATTTTTAAACCTTTGTTAACTAGCCATGGCACTTAAGTGCAAAATTAGGAAAAATAAATACTAGTTTTATCATGACAAGATCTATAATTATCTTTATATACACAATTTATGATAACCCAAATCAATAATTGATATTATTCTAATAAAACATATCATATTATATTATTATTTAAATTCTAAAATAATATTTTCCATTTTTTGAAATGTTATATAGCTCCTCCAATAATCTGAGTTCATCCTAAAAAACATCGCCAAAAGTACCCTCAAGATTAATCTCAACATCACAGTCGATCGAGTCAAAGAAATCATTATCATTGATATTAGGAAGTGGTTGTGGTTCGGGAAAGGCAATCGAAGTTTCGGGAAAATGTCCTCATTGAATTGAAGAAATGTGATGGGTTGTGGAGAAAAACTCATCCAAAATTGTGGGTTCATCTTCAAAAATATCATCAACACTAATCTCATTAATATCATTAACGAAGTCAAACTTCTAATTCTCGAACACCTCTTCAAATACATTATTCTCAATTGGTGGAATAGAAGGCTCACTCGGTCGGTTTTCAAGAGTGGAGATGTAGAGATTAAAAGAATTTGTGCCTGTTTGAATTGAAAGAGTCCCTTCATAATCAGGTAATTCAAACATATCGGGCTCACATAACTCTTCTGTTCGCACCTAATTTTAGGGTTCATCCAATGGATTCGACGCGATGCATGCAAAGTGCGTGCGCATGGCAAAGGCCATCGCATGCGATGTGAGACGCGTGCGCATTGAAAAGGCCATCGCATGCGACACGAGGCGCGCAAGACACGTGCGCATGGCAAATGCCATTGCATGTACTTGATTAAATCATTCTTAGAAGAAAATCTGCTATCAGTTAACAAAGTTAATAAAAATAATCAAAATTGATCTTTGGATCAATGATCCAATGGTACACATGCACCTTAAATTGATATAAATAAATTTAAATCTGTTTGTTAATAACAAACTAAACAAAACAGTCAAGATTGATCTTTGGATCAATAATTCAATGGTATGCATGCATCCAATAATTAATATGAATCAATTAAGATCAGATAAAAACTCACCTGATTGTTGGTAACAATTCCTCTCCTATAAATAGGAACCTCCTCACAATGAAGGGGGAGATATATTTTCTTTGAACTTTTGTCTTTTTCGTCTTCTCGACTAAAAAAAGAAAAACCGAAGCTTCTCAAGAAGAAAAAAACCTAGTTGACTAGGTAACCAAAAAGAAGAGGATTTTCTCTTTTATAAAAAAATAGTGCTTTTCATAGCGAAGCTAGTGCTTCTCTACAAACAAAGATCAAAAGATCTTAGATTTATCTCTCTCATACAAAAAACCATTGCTTTCATGAGGGATCTATTCTAATATCCAAGACTTTGGATAAAACCCTTATAAAAGGAAGATCATAAAAATACAGATCGGAACTAGTGCTTCTATTGAAAGTTTTTATTTTCATTGAATTTAAATTATGAATGCACTTTAAATCAAACAACAGAGTTCTCAATCTCTTTGAAAGCCAAAACTTTCTGCTTCGTAGTGCACACCCTGACATAGGGTGTAAACTATAGATGTACGCATCACGTGATATGCACATGATCGCATGTGGAGGATGTGGTCCACATCAACTTGTGCACTATGTTCATGTGCACTAGTTGAACTCAAAAAATGCGCGTCACATGATATTAACGTGTGCACATTATATAAATGTGTGTCACGCGATATTCACGTGCGCATTTCATACAAATGCCCATCACATGATATTCATGTGCGCACCCCATAGACAAAGATGCATGCGCGTCACGTGATATACATGTACGCATTACTTGAACCCAGTCAAATGCGCATCATGTGATATTCATGTGCGCACCTCTTATATGAAACTGCATGCTTATCCCATACCTATGCGCACCACATATGAATACGTATCCCATACTCATTTTTACCCCTCCAAAAGGGAAAAGCATGAATCCGACATGCGAAACACGTGCGCACCTATGATGCACATGAGCATCTGAACAACAAGCCATAGCTTGGATATTTAGCTAATATACACAATGTATGGAGTCTTATGCTCTATAATTAAATTGATCTTAGTCTACAAAAAGCCTAACGATCCTTAATTAAAATATTTAAGTTGACCTTAATCTCATATATGATTAACGGTCCTTAATTAGAACCTAAGTTGATCTTAGTCCACAATAAGGCTAAGGACCCTTAGATGAAAAAAATATCCCATGAACTGATAAAGCTCATCAAGATGAGAAATGCTACCTAGATTCATACCCCAAATCTAATGTACGGATTTGGAATAATCCACGCCCTACGGGAGATGACAATATTAGTCTTCATATACAATCCAAGGACAACCCAAAATATACAATATATATAATATGACAAGAAATGATATCCATGGAGAAGGAGAAAGTTTTTATCGTTTTGCGATAACGTAATTAATTGTAGGGGCTTGCGCCTGCAGGAAAAAGCGTCCCCATAATAAAACAAACCCCTCATATATAAGGGGGAATCTGATAAATCAGCTACAACAGTCGCATCTATCTATACCTCCGATATACGGTGCCATAAATCAAGTATCTTCGGAGAGGTAGACAGATATATTCCATATAGCATATGTCCCGTATTCAGGCTATACGCTCTCCCTGTGCCTCAGTCCGGTTTCTGGCGGTAAACAGATTCTGGCATGCCCGGTAGGACCTTTTTCTCTTTCCACTTCATACTTTGTGTGTCGTGTTTCACGAACAAAATTGCGGTATATATATGTTTATGATTGCTCTTGGATTTTGGGATACTGAAGCTTGTGTTCTCGTTCCTATGCAGATCTTAATGACATCCTACAACTGCAAATCTGGTTTCAACACCTCCGCACCTCAACTGGTCATATTTGGTTAGTTCATAGCCCCACTGGTGTGCATTCCGATGGCACAGGTCTAGCAGACGTTGAATGGGCTCCAGTTCAGACAATTTCCTCCACTCCCTACTATTGGTGCCTCAATGCCAAGAGAGGAAATCCTAAGGAAGCCGGTCTTCAATAGGCTGGCAATTATCTCCGCAGGTTCTGCTGACAAACCTGCTAAATCTGAAAGTTTGGTCTTCGGTAGATTCGGCTCTAGTTCTGTGGGCCCACTGGAAAAGAAGCCTATAATACCTAAGAAGGCGGTCTTCGAGAAGCTAGCCCTCCCATCTTCTCAGTCACCCAAGGATCCTGCACTCCCAAGGTGATCTGTCTTCTTCAACAGCTACGAGGGTATCTGTATTCAAGCGCTTGGCACCGGCTAAGGAACCCAAGCAACACAGGGAGAATATTGTAGAATCTCCTAAGGTTGAAGAAGTTTCCGTAACGAGAGCTGCTCGACGTCGCTACTGATGTCGACAAAGACAGGCTGGAGGCAGTTCTCTATCTGGTCTAACACCACCGACACCTATGCCAATCACCTATGCTGCTGTTCCAACTGGGAACCGCTTTGAACCCTTGAAGATGGTGAAGCGCAACTTGCCCACTGCAGTGCACAAGAAATCCCCACCACCTATGGAGATAACAGGGGAAACCAAGTCCATATGCTCAGCCCTACGATTGTCCTCGATGATCCATAAAATCTGGAAAGAAGTTCAAGGATCCACCATCGATCCGAGCTATTCTCATCGGGTCAAGAAGCTGAAGAGTCAACCCATCGTGATAACTCTCCTCCTGACACAAAGATTTTTCTCCTCAAGACGGTCCCTCACAAAAGAGGAGCGCTGGAGAAGGTTCCTAAGCCCAGGGCAAACTCCAAGGGCCGATACTCTAAACGCCCCAAGGCCGGGGGCAAAGTGGTTCTTACTGTTTACATGATGAACTCCAAGGAAGACAACCGTAACTTTGTTTCTCGATTAGTCACCCAGTCTATAATAAAGGATCAATAAAAAAATACAAGAAATCATGGCTCAAGTGGCATAACTTATAACTCCATTGCCTGACACAAGTTCAGACGTCGTTTTTGAAGAAAGGATGAGTCAGGAGTCAGATATTGACTACCTGAAACGCATCCTCGAGAAAAAAGATGAAAAAGCCGCAGAGATGAATGCTAGGATGGACAAGATGGCCATCATATTTAAAAGTATGGTCAGGATGATAGCTCAATCCGAACAGCCAGCAGAGGAACCACCGATGGATATTACCGACGATTCTCCACAGATCGCACGAGCAGTGAAGGAAGAGATGATTTCTAACTCACAACAGGATGAATACATTGCTCAGCAGTTTAAAGCGCATCAAGCTAACGAAACTGCAGGCAAACTGATCAAGATGGGTCGACCATATCCCGCATGGTATGACCAAATACAGTACCCTGCATGATATATGATCCCGACGTTCCCCATATACAAAGGTACCAGTAATCCGAACCAACATTTCACTTAGTATAGATCTAAATATGGCAACATTGGAGGAAATGACATTCTTCTCCTTCATCAGTTCGTGAGCAGTCTCTCAGACATAGCTTTTGAATGGTATGCAGAATTTCCGAATGAATCCGTCAAGACCTTTGCTGAAATGGAGCTCTTCTTCACGCGGAGGTTCGCTAGTGCAAGAAAACGCATTACTGTGATTGCACAAGTCAATGAAAAGACAAGACCCAGCGAGAATTTGGTCTAATATGCCATGAGATGACGAAATCTTTGGTCCAAATGCGAGCAGCCCATCGCCGAAGCTCCGGCTGTAAGCATGCTTGTAGGATCTATCGACAAGAAGGCTCATATTTTCATATACCTGGAAATTTTCAAGCCCACGAACTTTCAAGAGCTCATCGACAAGTTAGATCATCTGGATTCAATAGATCAAGGCACTTTCTCGTCCGGCAGGGAAGCTCGGAATAACAAGAACAAGAACATGGTGGCGTTTGTCGCCAATACCCAACATCAAACATGTGGCTTCAAGGCGGGAGGACGCCTCAATGATAGTCGCTCAGGTCCCTCCCTTGAAGAAAAGATAGGACGTGAGTATTCCTTTCGCCATTATAAGAAGAGGAAATTATTTGATTTTGCCATGAAGAACAAGATGGTGACGTTGCCCAAGAACAAGATGCCCTTTACACCGTTATTCAATGCACCTTACCTTATCCTTAACTGATAAAGGTAAATGTTTACAACAAAAACTTTCAAAATGTATATCTCACTTTATAAAAATAAAGGTACAAATATTTCATTTTAAAATTTGGTGCATAACAATGGTTATTTGATACCAAATATTTGTCGTCAGGCAAAAAACCAGGCGATTTAATCCAATATCACCAATTACAACGAATTTCGATATTGAGGGTCAAATTGCCCATTTCCCAATATTCTGCTCCTACTCATCATCTGTAATACCGTACAGATGTGAGATCCAAAACTGGTAAATATATACTCTGGAGTCAGAATTGATTGGGAAATCAGTTCTCTATTACAAATACACGAAAAAACTGAAACATGAAAATGTTTCATAGAGGATGGTCAGGTATTTCTAGTAATTCCTTTTCCATTATCCAGATTCATGACAGTAGTCTCAATTTCCTTTTCCCCCACTTCAATCCCATTATATGTCTCTACTTCTTAACTTTTGCACACCGTTTCTGCGCTAACAGGTTTTCTTTCTTCCTTACCTTTCGACACCAGCCTAAGGTTTGGAACAAGACTATCCAATAAGAGTACAGATGTACTCTCCTAATCAAGGAGCTCTCGAAACTGAGAGAAGGTAAAGGGAAGAGACAACCAAATAATTCTATTCAATTTCTTCAGAAGCTGTGGCCATCCTCGACTGAAGTAACTTCTTCGAGTTCGTATGTAACTATACGATGGACGTTCCAAGCAATATGGATCATCATAGTGATACGACGTGTTCTGAAGAAATACAAAGGATAAAGTAGGAGTGGCAGGGATATATACGACTTTGTCGCGAATCAAGTCAAACCAAAGCCAAAGGGTGTAAAAAGGTTCGTTCAAAATGGTTCATGAGTTTTTAAAGTAAGTCATGGGTCGTTGTACCAGAGAGAGAGAGAAAAGAAACACTCAGCGTGCATTCTATCAAGATCAGATTGGTTATCACTTTATCTGATCAGGATGGCTCCTACTGTTTTCTCGAATTCTTTTTCAAACCCTAAAAGGAGAACTAGTTGGGATCATTTAAGTGAAAAACCTCCCGAGGAGTAATACATAGTCTTCAGTGGGAATCGGGACCCAACTATCATCATGTGATAACTTGACGGAATCCACTCAAGTTACCACACTCTAGAAGGTATGTGCATGCCTGGCAAGTTTCCCGTATGTTTGAAACTCCCGATATGGTTTTTGCCCCTAGGATCCAAGTGACCTTGACAAGGTCAACAAGTGAAAGGGTCCTAGTCAAGTTCAACCCGTCATTATCCTGATTGCATTAGACCTACCCGCATAGACCCTTGACAAGGTTAACAAGGTCGAACGACTATCCTAACCAATCCACACATCTATGCGACAGAAAAGTATTACAGAGCTACCGTACAATTTCCATCATTTTATATTTCTAAGCCACAAAAGAAACAACCAAAATAACATACTTTTTATATGCCATCATCATTCGCCACGGGGCTCCGTCATGCAGCGTTAGGTTACTTAACTAACGGCAGAGCAGGGGCTGGACTAGCGCGGATGCAAAACATATAGAAGCATCTACTAAATATATATCAACATCGCAGGCAGATAATAGTCATCACAGGCATGCGAACAACAATATGGAATAGCGGATAATCTAGGAGCCTCGCGTTTCATTTGAGCCGTAAATGAAACGTGACGTTCTCCGGTCGTGTGGATAGCCGGTGCAATGAAGATCCTAGACCCCTACAAGTGCGGAAAGTTACCCGCCAATCTCCGAAGTGAGGCAACCCCTATCAACAAAGTGAGTGGGCCACCCGACACTTCACGGAATCCGGTAACTTGAGCACCCCTACGTGGGTCAACCTATACCCACTACAAGTGCGGCGAATAGCCCGCCAATTCTAGAGTAATCCTCCCGGGTCTCAACGTCATGAGATGCGAGCCCGTTGCCCTTTAGAACCCGACTATTCGAGCACACTTTCATGGGGTAATCCTAGTACAGAAAAGAAAATATATATACAACGGCGACATCGACCTCAACCCGGTTGTGCCCCAATAAAAGAATATACAAGATGGCAGTGACGGCAGTCCACATGTCGGACGCTCGCCTCGCAAAAATCAATATACAAATGAATCTGAACTGTACATCTAACATTGCACACAAGGCTATCCATCACGACAATCTGCACAAACCATATATATATATATATATATATATATATATATATATATATATATATATATATATATATATATATATATAACCGTAGAAGCAAGCAACACCAGAATTTGTGCAACCCCGTCTAAATGAACATATAACAATTAGAAGACGTTCAGCGACACATATACAATATCACAGATACCGATGATGTAAAAGTTTCGAGTTTTTAAAACTCTCGAGTTGTCCCAAAGCTAAGATGGCACAAAGTGAAATCTGGGACAAATCAAACAACACCAAAAATACCGATTTACAAAACCCAAGACACAGCATGAAAACGAGCTCCAAAGTGAACAGTTAAACGGGTGAGGCCGGCCAAAATGGCATTCTCACCGGTCCAAACATGAAGAAATCCGCTCTTTTTCATTGCGTGTCTCTATCTAGTCTAGATGAAGCTTCTGCACCTGTTTAAAAAAATTTCGAGACCAATTTTTTTTGACAGAAACTGAGTTTTGAAATCGAAGTTTTCGGTTTTGAAACTTAAGCATCATCAAAAACTAGTTTATAGTGTTTGGGTGGCTCTGATACTATGTTGGAATCCGGTGCTTGCGCCGCGGAGGCCGCGGGCAAGGCGCACCGGACGCCCAAACCCAAGAATTCGATCCAAAGACTCTAAACTAGAATACTAAAACATGCAAGGTTTGAGAAGTACAACCTTTGTCGCGTGTCCACCCAATTGTGGAAGACCCCTCCAAGCTCGTAGCCGCCGGGATCGCGCTTGAGCATCGACCACCCTTTGCCGAAGACGATCCAGCTGAGGGAACACAGAAGAGGCTCTAACCGATGGTCTAAAGTTTCTTGGTTTGGATGGCCGGTGATGTAGGAATACTCCACTAAATTTTCTCTCTAGAATCTTGCTTAAAAATGAGAGCAAGAAGAAGAAGGAGAAGAGCTAGAGAAGAGCATGAAGCATCTATGAAGGAGATGAAGAAAAATTATTAAGTCATCACTTGTAGAAAAGAATGGCTACAATATCCAACCATGATGCAATAGTGCATCCAAATGAGATAACAATATAAAAACGCCAAGACATGCTTTCCTACAATGTATACACCATGCTTCATAACTCCACATGCCACCTTATTTCCCTTTTAATTTTCTAAATAGAAAATTAAACATGAGGTGTTCTTCTTCTAGAAGCATTCCCGTATAAATACATAATACATCACCTGGTATATGTATCACCACACATACGCGTATTCATATAAAAATACAGATAGCACCAAAGAGAGAAAATGAATAGTGAACAATAATACTAAAATATATGTATCAAAATACATATATAAATTATTAAATCAAAACCTGATTTAATAATCCGGCTTAATCCTAAGCCGGCTAGTATCATCAACCGTCCGATTAAAGTCCGTATACCACGTACACGTATTTAATCGGACCCCTGCACGTACCACCGTACGGCTCCTACATCTATCACCTGAACTAGGAAAACCCTCTGTGTGGGACTCTAAAGACTCAACAATATGCTGGCAGTGAGTTTAACCATAAGCACGTCAGCGGCGACTACCTAGCTAGTTGTCGAAAGGGGGGTCGACAATCAAGTGCGTCCTTACCCTACTGAGTCTGAATGTGACAATCTCCGTACATTCCGGTCTCTTCGTCAAAGAGTATCGCATATTGGGTCTAGGGGGTGGATAATGTCAGACCCATACTAACCCGATAAGTCGTGTCCGAGTCTAACTCATCACTAACTGAGATACTGCTGACTAACTATCAGTAAATCTCGCCCACCGTGGACACGGATTTCTGGTGATAGACAACTGAATAAAGCGCAACATCGACTCTTAATACCAGGAGAAACGAATCCTTGACAGTCGACCACTGCCTCCATGTGGCTCGGGACTGTACCCAACTAAAACCTGTTTGCACGACTCTTTTGAGCCGTGGTAGGGTAGTAATCAAAGTACAGTGGGAACTCACATGAGACAAGTGACGAATTTAGGTCAAAGGACTAATCTGTACTCATGCCATATGAGAACTTCCATTTGACGATTGGTATAATACCATCTAGAAGTTCTCGACGAGTCCGTCCAGTGTACTCACCTCAATGGCTTGTGAGACAGTCCACCGCCCCTCGTCGGGGTCTCGAAACGTATACACTAGTCTACTCCGGAATATCGATGCTCAGTCTCGATACTCCCATGACTAGGAACATTTAAGGATGTGCTTATAGGCTACCCAGCTCTCATGTATATGATCTCCATCATAATGCTGGTAGTCAAGAAAGAATCATGCAGGCTTCATCATTATGTATTAGCGACATGCAATAACAAGTAAAATGTGTACACATCAATGATAAAGACAAAACAGATAGCATACTATCATTTCGAGTAAGATTGTTCTACTTGTATAGATCCTCCCTCAATTATCATAATCGCGTGCCTGCAACTACAATAATTGCCTTGAGGGCACTATATCCAACAATCTCCCACATAGGAATGACCATAATAAAGCGGATATGCAGAGGGCATCCTATTTTAGGGCAGCAGAAGCTCCGTGGGAGATGGTTCTCTCGCCAAAAATGAAGAGGAAATTGAAAGACTTGTACGCATGTTCTACAATCCGGTGGAAGGGCCCGATTGGACGCAGATTATTGAAGGAATGCTGAAGCCACTTCCCACTCCGAAGATGGCTAATGAGGGGAAAAGACCCCAAGTCGAACTATCTAGCAAAAAGAAAAGAAGGTGAAGAAGCTCGTACAGTCGGCTGAGTATATGGACAGCCGTACAGACTTACAAAAATATATTGATGCGCTGGAAGAGTACAATCAGAAAGTGTGAACGCCTATAATGCTCGAGTAATTCCTACAGCACATCCTTAGAAGTAATGATGTAGAAGAGGGAGATTCAGTAGAGGAAGAAGATAAACGTGTGGAAAGTTGCCACATGACTTCTCATATATGCCATATGGTTTATTACACCTTGGTAAGTGACGAGAAAAAGGACACAATCTCCCTCACTCTCGAAGTTGAGCAAGAAGAAGATGCACTGTCGAAAGACAATAGGGTTACGTCGGGGCAGGATCAGTGCCCAATGCTCCAAGCCCCTTTCAGGAAGATTCGATTGATGAGCTGCCGACGGAGGCTTTCTATGTCAGCAAAAAGAATTAATGGTGTGAAATGGCCCTATATGAAAAGGCCAAGCAATGGCGTTTGGAAAAATAGGCTGCGGGAAAGGCAGATTACGTAACTCCCCAACTGAAGAAGAAATCGCTAAAGGAAAAGAAAAGCAAGATCGTCACCGAAAAACATTTTGCTAATACCCTATCTAAGGGGATGAAGCTTCTACCTCTCCTGATGTATATGCCAGAAGTTTCTATTTCAAGAGAGAAGAAGAACATTCGAGATATTGCTTGTATCATTGGAGAGTTACTCACTCCATTGACAAATACTATGAATTCAAGAAATGGTGGTGTCATTATATCTCTCATCACAGGTGGCTAAGGAGAGATAAGCAAAGGGCAAAGGCTTGACTACTTGAAGGCGATAGTCCTGAAATCGACAATAATGTGGGGTCGGTAATGGAAGGTTGTAACATGGCTGACGCTCAGGGAACTTCCGGGGTTCCCTTCTTCGGGAGTGATTCCGAAGATGAACTCCTATTCAACCCTCCCTATACAGAAGAAGAGAAAGATACGGAAGTGTGCGACAATATACAATTGCGAAATCGTACCTTGCCAGAAAAAAGCCTCGGACTCGCCAAAAAAAGAAAGCAAGACAAGGGAAAAGAAAAGGTTGTTAAAGAGATCGATGTGGATGAGGAAGTCGCCAAAGATCTTACCGTAAAAGATCTGCCTATGAAGAATAAAGTAGATTATAACATCTTGGCACACTTGAAGAAGTTTCCATCGCACCTAAGCATTTATGATACTCTCCTTCTATCGAAAGAGGTTCGGGATGTTCTCATCAAGGCGCTGGAGGAGCTTGAGTAGTTGCAAGCGTTCACTGTAGAAGAAGATATGAAATGAATTCTCACGAAGGTTAATACTGCCGACATTACATTTAGTAAAGAAGACTCACTGCTAGGCACTTTCGAACGCAACCGGCCGCTCTACATGGCTGGATACTGTGGCGACCGGAGGATAAATAAGATACTTGTCGATAACAGGTTTTCGGTCAACCTATTGAATCTCAAAGTGCTCAAAGAACTGTCTATGGACGTCCGATATCTTGGCCGGGAGAAGATCACTATTTTCGGGTTCGATTCACAATCCCCACAGACGGTGGGGTCCATTATTTTGACACTCTGCTTCGGACAGCTCATTACGGACGTCAAGTTCTATGTTATTAAGGCCAAAACATGTTATGAAGGCTTGCTCGATAGACCCTGGCTACACGAGTACAATATTATCCCTTCTACACAGCACCAGTTTTTAAAGAATTTTAAGGATGACAATGAGCATGTCTTCGTAGGGGAACCCAATCCCTTTATAGTAAATGAAGTGCGAAAATATGAAGACGTCAAATACTTCCTGCCAGATTTTAGAGATACAGAAAAATGCGGCAAACCGGAAGATAAACAAGAGTAAGTGGCCAATGTCCCCATCTTTGGAAGTGATTATAAAGAAGGCGAGGAGATAGTATTCTCGGGCCGACCACGGGCAGAAAGTGATCAACCAACTTCGTCAACCTTCATCCCAGTCTTCGGCAGCGATTCGAAAGAAGAGACCAATGCCGTGTTTTCCACTCATCCATGGTAAAGACTCTTGATCAGAAAGATCAAGTCCTGTGGGTTACCATGGTCCCATCTCAACACTATAAATAGCTCGACAGCATCAATATTGATAAGGTGGAGGAGCTAGTGACTTTCTACATACCTTCCAAGCATAGGGGAGAAAGAGCAATCCTCTTCTATAAGTCGGAAAAGACCAGGATACAAAGAGAAATATGAGAAGGACTCGACCCAAGCCTTGATAAACTAAAGCATGTCCTCATGCCAAGATACCGTGTTTAGAGTTTTGAGGACTTCTTGAAACGACAAGGGATACCGACCGAACAGACCGTTCGACAAGCCCGATTCTATAAGAGAATCTGGGAAAGACCAGGGACCCATGGACCCAAGTCTGAAGGAAAGTTAGATACTACGAGATTGGGATATATCCAACCCAAGAAGTGATGGAAAACCCACAGTTTTCATATGATAACATTCTCAAGCGATGACGCTTTTCTAAAAGAAAACACGGTTGAGCAAGAATAAGGATCCGCGCAAAGAAGTCCAAGCCCATCGTTAGAAGTTCAAATCGATAGGATGATAAGAAAAGCCTGTCAGGCTAGCAAGGATGTTCCCGCTAAAATTTTGGCTCAAAACATTCTCCCTTAAAAAAATTAATAATAACAATAAAATAAAAATAAAAATAAAAATAAAAATAAAAATAAAAATAAAAATAAAACTCCACATGTAAAGCATGAAAGTACTGCCTCAGATAGAAGTAAATCCTATGATGACGCCTCACGTGCTCCTCACGCGGGCGCCAATTTGCAAAACAAAAAGAAATCTATTAAATAAGAGTTAAACTCTTAGGAGGCAGCGCCTCACGTTCAAAGCATGAGTGCACCAGCGCCTTGAGTCAAAGATTCTGAGGCAGAGCCTCACGTGCAAAGCACAAGAGCGCTGAGCGCCAACGCTAAAGAGTCAAAGACTCTGAGGCAGCGCATCACGGGCAAAGCACGAGAGCGCTGAGCGCCAACGCAAAAGAGTCAAAGACTCTGAAGCAGCGCATTACGTGCAAAGCACGAGAGCGCTGAGCGCCAAGCGCTAAGAGTCAAAGACTCTGTGACAGCGCATCACGTGCAAAGCACGAGAGCACTGGCGCCAGAACTAAAATTTCTCTGCCGTTGGATCAAAGATCCAACGGAGATGATAAATCATCAGAGCACAGAATTAAATTCCGAATGAGGAAATAATCTTCCCAATCTTTCTAAACAAGAAAGATTATGCTCTGTAAATCAGAGCACCGTTGGATCAAAGATCCAATGGTGATTAAAAAATACCAAGCTACAGAATAAGCTTTGTAGGGGAAAATATCTTCCAAATCTTTCTAAACAAGAAAGATTGTGCTCTGTAAATCAGAGCACCGTTCGATCAATAATCCAATGGTGATTAAAAATCACCAAGGTACAGAACAATCTCTGTATGGGAAAATATTTTCTTAATTTTGTTAAAAACAAGAAGATTGCCTTTTGTAAAATAGAAGCCCTAGGATCAAAGATCCAACGGTGGGAAACATCCCCAAATCAATTAGAGAAGAGATCTCTTCAACTGATTCAACAAATCAGCCTCCCCTATATAAAGAACCGAAGACTTCACGTCTTGCATAAAGGACCCCCCCCCCCCCACAAACTTTGAGAAATTACAGAGAGAAGAGCAAGCTCTCGGAAGAAGAAGAATTTCCTTAAGGTAAATAAAACAGAGAGATCAAAGCATATCATCAAGAGAAGAAGAACCTATTTCTTTTTCTAGATCATAGATCTATAAGACAGACGTCTTTCACAAAAGAGATCAAAACATCTCATCATAAAAAAGGGGAGGAAGAAGAATTCAATTCTCTTCAGATCACATATCCATAAAGGCAAAACCTTTCACATAAAAAATAAGAGATTGTAATATCTTCTATAAAAATAAGAACTTTGGTCTTAGACCCACGAGACAAAGTCTCTTATAAACGAGAATTTAATTCTCAGAGCGCAGAACTGATCAGAGTTTCCTAAAAAGAGCTTTAGCGCTCCAAATTAAAAAGAAGCGCCTCAGCGCTCCAAGACTGGTGCACAGCGCCGCAGCGCTCCAAGCGCTATTTTAAAAGAAGCGCCCAGCGCCTCAAGATTGGCGCTCAGCGCCAACCGCACCACGTGCTCCTCACGTGTGTGCTATTTCACAATGAGCGCTCTACACTCATTTACTGGCGTTCAGCGCCAAGCGTACCACGTGCTCTTCACGTATGCGCTCTTTCACAAGGAGCGCTCTGCACTCATTTACTGGCGCCAAGCGCACCACGTGCTCCTCACGTGTGCGCTCTTTCACAGGAAGAGCCTTAGCGCTCTAAATCTGGCACTCAGCGCCAAGCGCATCACGTGCTCCTCACGTGTGCGCCGAGAGAACATAAACTGTTCTTTAAATAAATCCCCAGAGCTATAATGAGTGCTCAACGCTCAACAAAATACAAAAAGTTGTTAGAACCTAAACCAATACTCAACATTGTTAAATAAAAAGGGTCGAGCCCAAATAAATGTTCAACATTTTAACTGATGGGCCGAGCCTAACTTGGCCATAGATCCCTAATTGAGCTCATATGGTCATAAATCTTTGATCTTAGTCCCAAACTTGACTACAGATCTCCCAACCGATATTGTTTCAAGGGTACATCTCTTCATACCTCTGATATATGTCGTTGTAATTCTTCGACGTCTTTAGAGAGATGGAGGGTCCCAATATCCAATAACTTTTGGCACATCAACAAACGGTTGAATCAAAACTACACAGACTATGATGTCTTTAAACTGGACTATGATGTCCTTAAACTTTACGGACTGTGGGGTCCTTAAACTCATGGACTATGATGTCCTTAAACTTTATGGAATGTGAGGTCCTTAAACTCATAGACTATGTTGTCTTTAAAGTTTACAGACTATGATGTCTTTAAACTGTCACGGAATATGATTTCCTTAAACTTATGGACCGCAATGTCCCTAAACTAAAACAATAGAGTCCAAATGCTCTTTTGTTGGATCTAAATGATCCTGTTAAGTAGATCTTAGTCTAAAATTAGACTAACGTATACTTAACAAACGTTTAAGTTGATTTTAGTCTCAAATTAGATTAACGATCCCTAAACCCAACCCAAAACCAAATCTAAGAAAATACGGATTTGGACTAATCCACGCCCTACGGGCGACAACACAAATTAGTCTCCGTATACAATTCATGGGCAACCAAAAATAAAATAAACACACACGACACTAAGTGACCATCTGGAGAAGGAGAAAGTTGTTACCGCGATGTGGTAGCGTAATTAACTATAGGGGCTTGCGTCTGCAGGGAAGAGCGTCTCCACAATCAAAAACTCCTCAAATGAGGGGGAATCTGACGAAGTCTGCTACAACGGCCGCATCCATCTAAACCTCCGATATACGGTGTCATAAATCAAGTTGGCATCTTCGGAGAGGTGGACGGATAAAACCAAATAGCATCTGCCCCCAAATTCAGGCAAGACGTTTGTCTTCCCGGTTTTCGGCGGAGAACATATTCTGGCACGCCCAGTGGGATCTTTTCCTCTTTCGACTCCACACTTCGTATGTCGTGTTCGCGAACGAATCGTGGTTTAATGTGGTTGCCCCTAGATTCGAGGTACTAAGATTTGGTGTCTTGCTCCCATGCAGAGAAAATGGCTTCCAACTGCACTGGCTGCAACAACTCTCACTCCTTCCTCGCCGAAGGAGTGACTTATGGGCCCTAAGCGGCCTCTATCTTCGCCATGCCAGTGGAACAGGTGACTCAGGCCACCACTGGACTGTTCTTCAGGACCATGCTCCCACCAATCAGCTTCAACGCCCCACTTCGCCGTAAGAAGCTCCGAAGAAGTCGGTCTTTGATCGGCTCACCACTACCACGGCCCCTCTCAACGGGTCGTCCAAGTCTAATACCTTAGTTTTCGACAGGTTAAGCCTAAGCTCAAAGGGGCCCACGAAGTGGCTCGTAATACCAGAGAAGCCTATCCCAGCTCCTGCTGCAGCTGAAGCCGTCCAAACTGCTTCCCCTTCTCGAAAGTCGGCATTCGATAGGTTGACTATTCCTTCCCAGCGGATGTCAGTCTTTAACAGGCTGGCGCCAATAACAGCCTCTCCTCAAAGCAAGGGGCAGGAAGAAGTTACCCCGACAACGGAGGTGATTCCGGCCGTGTGACATGCTCGACGTCGACATTGGCGCCAAGTGAGGAAACCTAGGGCAGCACTCCTTCTGGATTGACTCCTCCAGCTATTGTGGTGGAAATTAATGCTGCTGTTCCAACTGGGAACAACTTTGAACCGTTTAGGAGGGTGCGCAAGAACTCTTCGACTGCCGTGCAGAAAAAGTCTCCCCCGCCTGCTGAAAAGATCACAAAGGCGAAGCCGCAGCAGCCCCCTCAGCGGCTGTCTTCCAAAATCCATAAGGTCTGACAAAGGGTCCAAAACTCTGTGACTAACCAAGACTACTCCCGCCAACCAAAGAAAATGAGGGTTCAGCAAGAAAAGGACCACCCTGTCATACCACAGAAGGTGTCATCTACTTGGGTGTCCGCTACAACGGCCCCCTCAACTTCGACCGTTCACAAAAGAAGAAGGCCGGAGAAAATCCCCGTGTCCACGACAGAGCTCAAAGGCACTGAATCCAAACGCCCAAAGTCTGGGGGCATGGTAGTGCATACTGTTTATATGGCTTCCGGAAAAGAGGAAATCTGTGCTTCTACGGGTCATCGACCGCTCACACAGTCTGTGACAAAGGCTCAGGAGCAACAATAGCAAAATCTCCAGGAGATGCTAACGAAGATGGCCGCACTCACGGGATATAAGGAAAGCCCCGAAGCATCGTCTGATCAGCGCCAGGAACAGGAAACCGATGCCGAGTTCCTCCAGAGGATGCTAGAAAAGAAAGATCAAGAGGTAGCGGAACAAGCGGCCAATATAAAACAAATGGCGCTATTGTTCAAGGATATGGTCGGCATGATGATCCAGTCAGACCCTCCAGCCAAAGATCCGCCAATAATAATCGAAAACAACAGAGGGGAGACATCAAACCCTCTTCCAGCCTTTTCAACAGTAAAGGAGGAAAAAATCTTGAAGGCTACGCTCGATGATTATATAGCTCAATAGATACGAGCCCATCAAGCGGACGAAGTTGCTGGCCAAGTCGTCAGAACTGGACGACCATATCCTAGCTGGTACGATCAGATTAAATATCCGCCAGGATACACGATTCCTAAATTCCATGTATACAAGGGGACAGGAAATCCCCATCAAAATGTCGCTCAATTCAGGGCTCTATGCGGCAACAATAGAGGTGACGATAAGCTACTGCTTCGCCGATTCGTCGGCAGCTTGGCGGAAACGGCGTTTGAATGGTATTCAGAGTTTTCCAACGATTCCGTCAAAACTTTTACGGAGATGGAGTTGCTATTCACCCAGCGTTTCGCAAGCGCTAGTGAACGCACCCCAATCATGGCATTGATCAATGCCAGGGTGAAGCCGGGAGAAACATGGGTTCAGTATGCAATCCGGTGGCGGAACCTATGGTTGAGATGCGAACAATGCATAGAAGAAGCTCCTGCCATGGGCATGTTCATGTGGACCCTTAACCCTCAGTCGACTATCTCCCAATTCATGATATTCTTCAAGCCGACTACCTTCCACGCTTTGATTGACAAGCTGCCCCAAATGGACCAGATGAGTTATAGGCCTTTCCTTCAAAAAGATGATCCTCGGAATGAGAAGAGGAAAGGGAAAGCAATATTCGTCGCCAACGCTCAACAACAACCGAGTGGCCCGAGACCGGTTGTTCGCCAAAGCAACAACCGGAAATCCCTTGATGAGAAGTTGAGACGTCCCTACTCATTCCCCTGAGATAAAATAGGGAGACTGTTCGAACTAGCAGTGCGCAACGGGCTCATCACTCTACCGGAGCTGATACACCCACTACAACCGAACGATGTCAACGATCCCAATTACTGCCCCTACCACCGAGTATTGGGCCATCCGATCGAAGACTGCTACGTTTTCAAAAATTTGGTTGAATACTAGTATCAACAGGGCATGTTCGCGCTGTCCGAAAACTGGAAGGTAAATCTGCCACAACAGCACACTCCTAAAAATGTGGACACGCCAGGGCATCATGCTTATTCATAGAGGAAGCTCCATGGGAAGTAGTTCTTTCGGCAAAAACGAAAAGAATGCTAAAGGATCTCCAAACATGCCCGGCGATCAGGTGGAAAAGTCCGCTGGAACCCGATATCATTAAGGGAATGCTAAAACAGCGCCCGACGCCGAGAATTGGTAGCGATGGTCAAAACGTTCATGCCCAGCCGTCAAAGTCTTCAAAGAAGAAGAAGAGGCCTGTGAAGCCTGATGACAAGCGCACGGACTTGCAAAAGCATATTGACGCGCTGGAGGAATACAACCAGAAGGCACGGACCCCAGTCACACTCCATGAGTTTCTCAACCATATCCTTGAGAACAGAGGCAATGACAATGACGAGGGAGACGACGCGTCAGAAAAAACCGAAGATTACGTGGCAAGTTGTCATATGATCTCTCACTCATCAATAGATGATAAGGAAGCTCTTGATGCAGAGAAGCTGGGGGCAGAATCGACACCAAAATCCTTAGAACCGTCCGATGAACCGAATAACGTGCTGCTAAACGAAGACCGTCAGAAGAGCAAAGTTGATCGAGAACGCAAAATGGACATATCCGAAAAAGCCAGGCATCGACGTTAAGTGGAAGAATTCACGGTAGGGATGGATCACAAAACACCCCAACCAAACCAAATCACACCCTAAATGGGTGTATCCCACTTTATAGTTACGTATCCTGTCACGTGACAGATACACGTGTATACAGGATGAACGATGGACCGTAATGTCCTGAAACTAGCGTCTGACCGAAACGTCTTTAAACTACTACAAACCCGCAGCATCCTTGGGCTGACTCATAAAAAAACGGTAAGCAAGATGGGCACGGATGAAAACCCGAAAGGGCTCCGTGAGTAAAAACAGCAAGGCTACCGGCGATGTTTGTAAAAACCCGAAAGGGCGCAGACTCGTAAAAAAAAATAAAAAAACAAAAAATTAAAAAAATTAAAAAAACAAAAAAAAACGGTACGTCCATAAGAAAGATGGGCACAGATGAAAACCCGAAAGGGTTCCGTGAGTAAAAACAGCAAGGCTACCAGCGAGTTTATGAAAACCCGAAAGGGCGCAATCTCGTTAAAAGACACTTGCAAGGTCCTCTCGACCTTGTAAGGAGAAAACTATCTGCATGAGAACCTTACGACTCACAAAGGAGCGACACACTTAGGAATCCCCATGATTCCTGTGGAGAAATTACACTTACGAGATCCTCACGACTCGTAAGGAGAACCCTTTTATGAGACCCTCACGGCTCATAAGATTCAAAAGCCTTAAACTACAGGGATCTGAACATGTTCTTAAGCCATCACCTTTCCCAGATTACCCTACAAGCGGTTCAATATTGACCCTTGTATACAATCCACGGGCGCAAATAATCATTTCCTTTCCGAGTCTTACCAACGACAAGGAATGCCCTCATTTGATGAACAAACGCTTGTAAGTCCTTTCGACTTATAAGGAGAAAACACTCTAGTAAGATCCTTACGACTTATAAGAGAACACACACTTAGGAATCCTCACGATTCCTAAGGAGAAAATGCACCTACGAGATCCTCACGACTCGTAGGGAGAAACACTTTAATGAGACCCTTACGGCTTATGAAGTCAAAAGCCTTAGTCGACAGGATTCTAACCTTGTTTGCTAAGCCATCTTTGTTTAAATCGACAAAGGCAAATGATGATTTGCTCCTGGCAATGTCCCAGTTGTAGCGATGTTGATGCCTACATCGGTATCAAGTTCCACGTCCTTTCACGGTAAATGATGATTCGCTCCTTGCAATATTCCAGTCGCAGCGATGCTGATGCTAATATTGGTATCAGATCTTGAGTTCCGCACTAGAAAAAAAATGCATGTAAAATAGCCGAAATGATGGGGCAGCTTGCAACAAAATCAGCAAGTAAAATATATGCATACAAAAATAGCCGAAATGATTGGGCAACTCGCAATAAAAAGCAGCGAAGAAAAAGAAAAAAAAGCCGAAATGATTGGGCACCGCGAAAAATAGCCGAAATGATTGGGCAATCGCGACTTTCGCGATACAAAAACCTGAAATGATAGAGCATCGCGGAAAGAAAACAAAAAAAATATATGAAATGAAACTTTTGCCCTACAGGCGAGTCCATACCGACCCCTGTATACAATCCATGGGCATAAACAAAAAGGGAACCACATTTCCCCACCAGGCTCTTTCAAACGAATAGTCAAATCTCGACGGCGACATCTGCAGCCTGGAGACTCACAATGGCGTTTTACTCATTCCAGCACGATACGGACACGACACTACTAATCGGAGCCATGGCAAAGTCCCCAGTTCCAAGACTCTGCGGTTCACAGACAACCTAAAGTCATCCCCGACACCATAGAAAACGGAGAAAGTCGATCCCCGACACCGTAGAAAACGGAGAAAGTCGATACCCGACACAGTAGAAAACGAAGAACGTCAATCCCCGATACCATAGAAAACTGTAGAAAACGGAGAAAGTCGATCCCAACACCGTAGAAAACGAAGAAAGTCGATCCCCGACACTGTAGAAAACGGAGAATGTCGATCCCGACACCGTAGAAAACGGAGAAAGTCGATCCCGACACCGTAGAAAACGGAGAATGTCCACCCTGACGCCGAAGAAAGTGGAGAATGTCAACTCTGACATCGCGGAAAGTGGAGCAAGTCAGCCAGTGACCTCCAACCCCCAGAGAAAATCAGTGTCCTTGGCAAAAATCTCGATTCAGGAAAATCAGCGTCCTTGATGAGAGTATCTCGATTCGCGTCGACTCGCAAGGAAATCAGTGTCTTTGTAGGAATTTTTCGATTCGTCTCAACCCCAAGGAAATCAGTGTCCTTGGCAAAAATCTCGATTCAGGGAAATCAATGTCCTTGACGAGAGCATCTCGATTCGCGTCGACCCGCAAAGAAATCAGTGTCTTTGCAGGAATCTCTCGATTAGTCTCAACTCCGAGGAAATCGGTGTCCTTGGCAAAAACCTCGATTCAGGGAAATTGACGCCCTTAATGAGAGCATCTCGATTCGCGTCGACCCGCAGAGAAATCAGTGTCTCTGCAGGAATATACGATATCAACAAACGGAGCCACGACAAAGTCCCCTAGTTCCAAATCTCGACGGTTCACAGAAAACCCAGAGACAACCTCGACATTCGTCGCAATATTGCAGACATAATGTCAACAAACGAAGCGAAGGAAGATCCTAGCATCAGGTTCTTGACAGCACTGAGACCTGAAAGACCATCGGAGATCATCCCACTCCAGCGCGGAGTGGTCATGACTCACTGGGGCTCCCAAACTGAGCCTAATCTTAAGTAAAAAGAGACATGGAATATCCCTAACGCTTGCTCTTACAACGGTAATATCACCTAGAAGATTACTTGAAGACGTCTTGTCCAGCCCCCGAAGAGATCAGAGACACGACAGTCGCGAGGCTACTCGAACAGCAAGATTGCATAACGAGGAATACACCGGCCAATGCGGCGGTACGACGGGTAAAAAAACCCCTAGTACCATAGACCCTAACGGACTTCTATTAGCAGGAGTTAACTGTGACGTTAAGACATCCTTGCGAGAAATTCTTAATTTTTCTCGACTCGTGAGGAAATTAGTGTCCTTGCGAGAACTTCTCGATTCGTCTCGACTCGTAAGGAAAAGCCTTAGGCAATGGGGATAAGGACCTGTTTCCTAAGCACCCGGGCCCTGCAAGTCGGTCCAAGATGGACTATTGCATATTATTCACGGGCCACACTCTCCAAAGTCGAATCTCGACAAAGAGGGAAACAACCACTTACAAGTTCTCTCGACTTGTAAGCGAGAAAAATTCTCTTGTGAGATCCTTACGACTCTCAAGAGAAAACACACTTAAGAGTCCTCACGACTCCTAAGGAGAAATTATACCTATTGGATCCTCTCGACTCGTAGGGAGAAAAGTCTTTATGAGACCCTCATGGCTCATAAAGTTGAAAAGTCTTAGGTGGCAGATCCTAACCCTGTTTCCTAAGCCATCACTGCCCTGCAAGGAGGTCAAGATGGACTATCCACGGGCCACACTCTCCCAAGTCGAATATCGACAAGGGGGGAAACAACCACTTACGAGTCCTCTCGACTTGTAAGGGAGAAAATTCTCTTGTGAGATCCTTACGACTCTCAAGCGAAAACGCACTTAGGAATCCTCACGATTCATAAAGAGAAAATACACCTACGGGATCCTCTCAACATGTAGGGAGAAAAATCTTTATAAGACCCTCATGGCTCATAAAGTTGAAAAGTCTTAGGCAGCAGATCTGAACCTGTTTCCTAAGCCAACGTTGCTCTACAAGGAGGTCAATATGGACTATCTGCGGGCTACATTTGCCAAAGCCACATTCGCCGCTGAAATAAAGAAGCTACTTACGGGTCATCAAGATTCGTAAGGAAAAATACCCGAGTAAGATCCTTATGACTCACGGAGGCGATGAACAATTAGAAATCCTCACGATTTCTAGGGAGAATTTACACCTACGAGATCCTTTCGACTCGTAGGGAGAAAAACTTTCTTAAAACCTTTACGGTTCATGAAGATGGAAAAAGTCTTAGGCTACAAGGACCCTAAACTTGTCTCCTAAGCCATCAATTCTCTGGCCACGCATAACATTGCACTACTTCACCCACGTAGATACTTACGTGGGCAAAGTAGTCGGGGCGTTTGTTCCCGCCAAAATTTTGGCTCAAAACTTGCTCCCTTAAAAAAATTAATAATAACAATAAAATAAAAATAAAAATAAAAATAAAGGAAAAACTCCACATGCAAAGCATGAAAGTACTGCCTCGGGTAGAAGTAAATCCTATGATGGCGCCTCACATGCTCCTCACGCGGGCGCCAATGTGCAAAACAAAAAGAAATCTAATAAATAAGAGTTAAACTCTTAGAAGGCAGCGCCTCACGTGCAAATCATGAAAGCGCCAGCGCCCAGAGTCAAAGATTCTGAGGCAGCGCCTCACGGGCAAAGCACGAGAGCGCTGAGCGCCAGCGCTAAAGAGTCAAAGGCTCTGAGGCAGCGCATCACGTGCAAAGCACGAGAGCGCTGAGCGCCAGCGCTAAAGAGTCAAAGGCTCTGAAGCAGCGCATCACGTGCAAAGCACGAGAGCGCTGAGTGCCAAGCGCTAAGAGTCAAAGACTCTGTGACAACGCATCACGTGCAAAGCACGAAAGCACTGGCGCCAGAACTAAAAGTTCTCTGCCGTTGGATCTTTATCCAACGGAGATGATAAATCATCAGGGCACAGAATTAAATTCTGATTGAGGAAATAATCTTCCCAATCTTTCTAAACAAGAAAGATTGTGCTCTGTAAATCAGAGCACCGTTGGATCAAAGATCCAATGCTGATTAAAAAATTACCATGCAACAGAATAAGCTCTGTAGGAGAAAATATCTTCCCAATCTTTCTAAACAAGAAAGATTGTGCTCTGTAAATCAGAGCACCATTGGATCAATAATCCAATGGTGATTAAAAATCACCAAGGTACAGAACAATCTCTGTATGGGAAAATATTTTCCCAATTTTGTTAAAAACAAGAAGATTGCTTTCTGTAAAACAGTAGCCCTAGGATCAAAGATCCAACAGTCAGAAACATCCCAAAATCAATTAGAGAAAAGATCTCTTCAACTGATTCAACAAATCAGCATCCCCTATATAAAGGACCAAAGACTTCAAGTCTTTCATAGAGGAACCCTCCCCCCCCCCCACACACACAAATTTTGAGAAATTTCAGAGAGAAGAGCAAGCTCTCGGAAGAAGAATTTCTTCAAGGTAAATAAAACAGAGAGATCAAAGCATATCATCAAGAGAAGAAGAACCTATTTCTTTTTCTAGATCATATATCTATAAGACAGACGTCTTTCACAAAAGAGATCATAGCATCTCATCATAAAAAAGGGGAGGAAGAAGAATTCAATTCTCTTCAGATGTCGGATCCATAAAGGCAAAGCCTTTCACAAAAAAAGAGAGATTGTAACATCTCCTGTAAAAATAAGAACTTTGTTCTTAGACCCATGAGACAAAGTCTTTTATAAACGAGAATTTAATTCTCATGGCGCAGAACTGATCAAAGTTGCCTAAAAAGAGCCTTAGCGCTCCAAATTAAAAAGAACTGCCTCAGCGCTCCAAGACTGGCGCTCAGCGCCGCAGCGCTCCAAGCGCTATTTTAAAAGAAGCGCCTAGTGCTTCAAGGTTGGTGCTCAGGGCCAAGCGCACCATGTTCTCCTCACGTGTGCGCTATTTCACAAGGAGCGCTCTGCACTCATTTACTGGCATTCAGCGCCAAGCGTACCACGTGCTCCTCACGTGTGCACTCTTTCACAAGGAGCGCTCTGCACTCATTTACTGGCGCTCAGCGCCAAGCGCACCATGTGCTCCTCACGTGTGCGCTCTTTCACAGGAAGCGCCTTAGCGCTCTAAATCTGGCGCTCAGCGCCAAGCGCACCATTTGCTCCTCACGTGTGCGCTGAAGGAACATAAACTGTTCTTTAAATAAAGCCCCAGAGCTATAATGAGTGCTCAACACTCAACAAAAGACAAAAAGTTATCAGAACCTAAACCAATGCTCAGCATTGTTAAATAAAAAGGGTCGAGCCCAAATAAATGTTCAACATTTTAACTGAAAGGGCCGAGCCCAAGTTGGCCACAGATCCCTAATTGAGCTCATATGCTCATAATGATCTTAGTCCCAAACTTGACTACAGATCTCCCAACCGACATTGGTTCAAGGGTACATCTCTTCATACCTCTGATATATGTCGTTGTAATTCTTCAACGTCTTCAGAGAGATGGAGGGTCCCAATAACCAATAACTTTTGGCACATCCCCAAACGGTTGAATCAAAACCACACAGATTATGATGACTTTAAACTGGACTATGATGTCCTTAAACTTTACGGACTGTGGGGTCCTTAAACTCATGGACTATGATGTCCTTAAACATTATGGACTGTGAGGTCTTTAAACTCATAGACTATGATGTATTTAAACTTTACAGACTATGACGTCTTTAAATTGTCACAGACTATGATGTCCTTAAAATTATGGACCGCAATGTCCCTATACTAAAACTATAGAGTCCAAATGCTCTTTTGTTGGATCTAAATGATCCTGTTAAGTAGATCTTAGTCTAAAATTAGATTAACATATCCTTAACAAACGTTTAAGTTTATCTTAGTCTCAAATGAGATTAACGATCCCTAAACCCAACCCAAAACCAAATCTAAGAAAATACGGATTTGGACCAATCCACGCCTTACGGGGGACAACACAAATTAGTCTCCATATACAATCCACGGGCAACCAAAAATAAAATAAACACACACGACACGAAGTGACAATCTGGAGAAGGAGAAAGTTGTTACCGCGATGCGGTAGCATAATTAACTGCAGGGGCTTGCGCCTGCAGAGAAGAGCGTCCCCACAATCAAAAACTCCTCAAATGAGAGGAAATCTGACAAAATCTGCTACAACGGCCACATCCGTCTAAACCTCCGATATATGGTGTCATAAATCAGCTTGGCATTTTCGGAGAGGTGGAAAGATAAAACCAAATAGCATTTGCTCCCAAATTCAAGCATGACGTTTGTCTTCCCGGTTTTCGGCGGAGAACAAGGGACAATCAAATTTGTGAGATGGCCAAATATGAAATAGCCAGACAATAGTACCTATATGAACAAGCTGCGGAAGAGACGAGATATGAGTGTCCCCAATTTTTGTTGCCTCCACTTGCCTTGTCAGGAGGAAGACCCCGGGATAATGAAGATGGAAACAAAACGATGGTTGCTGTCAATCCTCAAAAGAAGCGAAATAATCCCAAGATGCATGTCCACCAGAAAGAGATCGGCTACATTCCCTCTTTACTAGAGAAGATAGGGCGGAAATATTCTTTCCCTTGAGATAAGACGAGAAATATATTCGTCTTTTCATGAAGTATCAGATGCTGTCACTTCCAACACCTCGACGATTCGAACACGCAAATGAAGTCGACCACCTAAATTATTGCCTATATCACTGGGTGACAAGCCACCCGATCAAATACTGCTTCGTGTTCAAGGATTGGGTTAAAGACTAGTACAAGCGAGGCAGATTTATGTTCTCTAAAAGCTAGAGGATAGACCCGCCACAGAAGCACGAGCCAAAGAAGACTTACGCTATTCGATTAGGACTGGCTCGGCCCAGAAAATGGAGGCGAATTCATACCTGTCACATGGTAAAATTCTTCAACGAAAGAGAAGATAAAGACACGATTCAACTCTTCGAATGTCTCACCAACGAAGAGGAAGAAATCTCAGAACTATTGCCAGTTCTAAAAGAGTTGGAAGACGGAATCCATACCACAGTGGATGAGCTGAGGGAAATAAACTTGGGAACAAAGGATGATCCGAGACCAACATTCATTAGCAATCCGCTATCCAAAGAATAGGTGGTTGCTTTGAAGAATGTACTTGTGGAATACAAGGATTGTTTCGCCTGGAACAACTCCGAGATGCCGGGATTAGATCTAGAAAGAGCGGTGCATAAGCTAGCCTTAAAACTAGAAGTAAAGCCTATTAAGTAATCGCCGGGAAGGATGCGACCCGATCTTGATATGAGCATCAATGCCGAAGTCAAGAAGCTCATATTCTCCGGCTTTATACATGAAGTACAATACCCAGATTGGATATCCAATATTGTCCCTGTAATAAAAAAGAATGGGACAGTTCGGATATGTGTGGACTTCCAAGATCTCAACCGGGCATGCCCGAAGGATGATTTTCCCATGCCTATCATGGTGTTGATGATCGAAAACACCTCAATTCATGAGGTTTTCTCGTTTATGGATGGATCTTTCGGATACAATCAGATAAGGATGGATCCCGAAGATCAGAAGTATACGGCCTTTCGTATCCCGCTAGGCGTGTTTTGTTATAAGGTGATGCCCTTTGACTTGAAAAATGCTGGAGCCACATACCAAAGGGCCATAACAGAGATATTCGACGAACATATACATGACATCGTTGAATGCTACATTGATGACTTGGCGTTCAAGAGAAATTCTTATGAGGAACACTGGGAACATCTTAGGACCGTTTTCAAACACCTCCGAAAGTACAAGCTGAAGATAAACCCGTTGAAGTGGAGTTTCTTTTGGAAAATTCCTTGGGTCCAGAATTCATCATCGACGGATCGAGATCGACCCCTCCAAGATTAGGGCTATTACGAAATTGCCCCCGCCAAGAAATCTAAAACAACTATGGTCACTTTAAGGAAAGCTCACCTACATCCGAAAACTCATCGCAAACCTTTCTGGGAAGTGTCGTCCATACAGTCACCTCAAGAAGAAGGTAACTCTCTTTATATAAGATCATAAATTTCAACAAGCACTGGAGGAGATCAAGCAATACCAATAGAATCCGTCAGTACTGGCCGCCCGGTTAAGGAAAAGCTCCTTATCCTTTATACAACATCCTTGAAGGTTCTCTAGACACGCTATGGGCACAGGAGAACGATCATGAAAAAGAAAGATCTCTCTACTATTTAAGTCAAGTCTTACTAGGAGTAGAAAGCAATTACTCTCCTATCGAGAAGCACTACTTGGCACTGATCTTCGCCGTGACGAATCTCAGACAATACGCCTTGGCACACGAAGTTCACTTAATATCAAGAGTGGATCCGCTTAAATACCTCATGACTAAAGCTATATTGACAGGAATACTCGCAAAATGGGCCATTCTGCTTATGGAGTTCTCAATAACTTATCGCTCCCGAAAAGCGATAAAAGGGCAGGCTCTTGCTGAGCATCCGATCTCAGCCGATTTCCCATTAAATTTTGAGCTTCTAGATGAGCGCGCATTCAATGCAACCGACAGTGAACACGAAGATAAAGTAAAAGCCCGTTATGTGTTCTATTTCGACGGGGCATTTTCAATGAAAGTGTGGAAGAAGAACACCCTAATAGTCATAGATAGGGTGGGTCTTATCTTCATGACTCCATAAGGCGGGATACTTTTATATGCCTTCTCTCTAACAGAACCAAAGACCAACAACAAGGCAAAATATAAAGCTCTTATTGCCGGTCTCAAAATCGTAATAGATATGGGCATTGAGGACCTCCTCATGTATGAAGATTCTCAATTGATAGTCAGTCAACTAAATGGTGACTACAAAACGTGTAATCCAGAGTTGATAAGATACGGCGAAAGAGTACATCAGCTATTAACACACACTCCATCATATATATTGAAAAATGTGTCGCAAACGGAAAACAGAAAAGTGGATGCAATAGCGAAGCTAGCCATAGAAATGGCAGATGAAAGCCTTGACGATATGAGGATCAACGTCCAAAGCTGTAAGGTCCAAACGCCAGCAGAACTCCTTTTAGAGTCTCCAACAGAAGCACTTGACAAGGATGAAATGCTTGAGGGGGAAGTTCTTCAAGCACAGGAAGAAGAAAGCGAGGATTGGCGTCAAGTCATTATAGACTACTTCAAATTCAAACAAGTACCTGAAGATGCATCGCAGAAGCATCAGCTTGCTAGATGGGCTTTGTTATTTGCCTTCGTCGATGGAACTCTCTATAAAAGGTCCTTCGATCACCTATGGTTAAGATGCTTAGGACCAAAGGAAACCAATAAGGTCATCCAAGAAATGCATGATAGACTCTGTGGATCCCATCAAGCCAATCCGAAGATGAAGATTAAGATTAAAAGAATAGGCTACTATTGTCCCACGATGATTCAAGATTACATTGAATATGCAAGGCGATACCATTATTTCCAAATACACGGGGATTTCATACATCGGCATCCCAATCTGCTACATTCAACTGTAGCCAGCTGGCCATTCGAGATTTAGGGAAACATATATAGTTGGCCCCATTGAACCAGCGTCCTCTAATGGGCATCAGTTTATTCTCGCAACAACTTATTATTTCTCCAAGTGGGCGGAGGAAGTACCGCTCAAGGAAGTAAAGATAGAGAACATCTTGTACTTCTTCAAGACTCATGTCATATATCGGTTCGGAGTCCTATGACGGATAGTCTCAGACAACAGACCAACATATCGAAGCCACAAGATAAGTCGCTCCGCCTAACAATACAAGATAGACTGGAGATACTCTTCCGTTTATAACCCCCGCGCCAACGGTCTAGCTAAGGCTTTCATCAAGACCTGGCCGAACTCATCAAGAATACGGTGTCCAAGAATTAAAAAAAGATTGGCACGAAAAACAACAGGAAGCACTATGGGCCTACCGGACGACGTTCAAGATGGCCACGAAAACGACACTCTATGCATTGGTGTTCGGAACGGAACCGGTGCTCCCGCTAGAGATTGAACTCCCTTATCTGCGAATGGCGATTCAACAGGAAATCAAAGATGAGGAAAATGATCACCTTCGGCTTGAAGAACTTAACGTGTTTGATGAAACCCGTCTTGGAGCATAGCAAAGCCTCGAATCCCACAGAGCAAGGATGACCCGGGTATATGGAAGACTGGCCAGACCGAGAACATTTCGTCAAGGGGAACTCGTATTGGTGGTCAAAAGACCGATGATTCCCAACCGTACGAAATGTGGGAAGTTCGAGCCCAACTATGAGGACCCCTACATAATAGAACATGTCTATTAAGGTGGAGCGTACATGCTGATAGACATGCAAGGTGAAAGATCTCTTCGACGAATAAACGGTCAATAACTCAAGAAATACTACGCTTAAAGAGTTGTGACTCGGGTTAATGATATATGATGACGCTTGTGTCCGCTTGCTATCTTCCCAAAATCAAGACTCTGAAAGCCCTACCGGATGATGGTACCTCAAATAAACTATGCCCTACATTATGGATCATATAACCAACCGTATACAATCTATGGGCATAGACGGTATATGTCCCCCCCGGACTATCATGTCCCTAATCTGGAATGACGGATGGTCTATGCCCCCTTATGGACCGTAATACTCCTAAACTAATATGGGACCGTAATATCCCTAAACTAATGTGTTGCCTTATGGTAGATCTCTATATTGATCACCGTATACAATCCATGGGCATAAACGATCCATATATATCCCAAGTCCCACCGGCGAGGCTATACCTGAAGTCCCACTGGCAATGAAACTCCACCAATGAGGCAGTTGTTAAAAAAACGACATGTCCACAAGAAAAATGGTCACGGAAGAAAACCCGAAAGGGCTCCGTGAGTAAAAAAAGAAGGACTACCGGCGGGCTTGTGAAAACCCGAAACAGTGCAAACTCTTGAAAAGAAAGGAAAGTACACTTGCGGGGTCCTCTCGACCAGCAAGGAGAAAACACCTGTGTGAGATCTTTACGACTCACAAAGGAGAAAAATGAAAGGTTCCTTAACACCCTCACTATGTTTTCTAGGGCATCAAGAATGCAATTTTAAAAAATTTAGAGTGCTAAGCAACCCATAACCAAGGATCTAACTAGAGGATTAGGAGTAAGCTAGCATGTAATCAAACATTACACTAAGTGAATGAGGAATACAACCTTTGTAGACCGGTGCTTCACTTCTAAAGCTCCATGTAGTAGTCCCTTCGCTCCAATTAGTGATCTCCCAGACTCTAGTAAGAGTTCACAAGGCGAAAGGAACAAGCTTGCTTGAAGTCTTCGAGGCCGAAGATGATCTACGTCGAAGAATCTCTAACTCAATCTACCTCTTCACTAATTGAGAATTAGTGAAGCAAACAACCTGTAATAAATGGCTAGTTTGGTATAGATTGGTGAAGTAGGAATTTTGCTTACTTTAGAATAATTTTTCTCACTCTTTTTCTTCACCTCACTATAAGCTAGAGAGCAATGGAGGAGATGAAGAAAATGAACTCTAGAGTGTAGAGTGACAACCATGGGTGATAAATAGCATATATAACTCATGTAGAGACTAAACCATGGCTAAAACATAATGGTTAAGTTAATAAATATTTAGAGTAAAACAAAATTAGTGGACTAAGTCAATGGTTACCACAAGCTTCTACAGGCTTCACAACCATGTCAATTTTCCACATAATTTTGATTTATCCTTAATAATTAAAACCTTACATTATCTTAAGTATGGTATGAGTCTTATACACCCATGTCCAACTATTATCTAGCATGACACGAAAATAAATACAGTAATATATATCACATATATATTAAATTTATAATGAGAAAACATTATCTTAAATGAGCTAATATTAGTTAATGTATATTAATATATCAAATATATAATTACAAATTAAATTATTAAATCAACACTTGATTTAATAACCCGGCTGTATCGCATATAACCGAATAATATCATTTATATGCATATCACATATACATATAACATATCATTGAATCAACATTTGATTCAACGATCCGGTTATATCACATATAACCTGTATCGTGAGAATAGAATACGGTATCACATACACGTATTAATCTTAGGCCCACACATATCACATATGTGCCCTACTTCGTTTCGCATGAGCTAGGAAACCTCTGTGTAGGACTCTAATGACTCGTCAATAGGCCGGCAGTAGGCGATGATCATATCAGTCACCCACAAGCCGTCAGCGGTACTAGCTGGACGTAACGGCTACCCAGGTATTGAGCGATCAGAAGATCAACAAGCATGCTTGTCCATACTCCTGTGAATCCAACAGTAACACTACCGTACAGTCCGATCTCTTCATCTGATATGTCTCATATCTAGTCTAGGGGCGGTAAACGTCAGACCCCAGTAACTTGATAAGTCATGCCGATATGAGGCTCATAACGGGTTGAGAAACTACTGATAACACTTACCTGTAAATCTCAGTATCAGCCCTGGCCAGGGACTTCCTGTTATAATCAATTGAGCACAGCGCAACATCAACTCCCAATACCGGAAGAGACGAATCCCCTCCTATCGCTCATTGCCTTCATGTGACTCGGGACTGTACCCAAAAACCACCGTTTTGCACGCTATCTTGAACGTGGTAAGGTGGAAATCAAAGCACAGTGAGAATCACACAAGACTGTATGACGATCTCGGGTCTACAGACTAACCTGTACTGGTGTCACCAGAGAACTGCTCTCTGACGTCAGGTATAATACCATTTAGGAGTTCTCGGCGAGTCCTGTTCAGTGTACCCAGTTTATACCGAGCACCTGTATACTTTCTTTGATGTCAGACACCAATGGATATGTGACCATCCATCGCCCATCATATGGGTCAAGAAGCGTATACGCTAGTCTACTCTGGAATATCGATGCCCCGTCTCGATACACCCATGACTATGAACAATTAAAGGATGTACTTGTGGACTACCCTGGCCCTACTGGTATGATCTGCATCATAGTCCTGGTAGTCAAGTACACATCCTAAGGGCTTTATCAACATGTGAGAGAAAGACAGAATCACAATACAAGTCTACATGTTAAGATAAAGAACAACTAGATAGCATACTATCATGTCGAGCAAGAAAGTCCTCCCTATATGCATCTATTGTAATATACAATCATGTACAAGAATGGCTTCTAAGGCATACATACAACTAACAATCTCCCACTTGCACTAAGGCCAATCGTTATAGTATCTCATACCCAACGTCCCAAAAACTCTCAAACTGTATCTGGGGTTTTTTCCTCTGTGAGTGGATCCGCCGTGTCATTCTTCCTATCAACTCTCCTGACCTCAATCGTCCGGAGATCAACCATCTCCCTGATCAGGTTATACTGCCTAAGAATATGTCTGAATCACTGATGGGACCGAGGTTCTTGGGCTAAAGCCACAGCTCCATTGTCACCACAATGGTAGGAACCAAGTTAATCTCATGAACATCTATACCCAGACAACCTCTTTGGTAGCATTGTTGGCAGCGATGTATTCACCCTTTATCGTTGAGTCTGCCATGGTGTCTAGTTTGGAACTATTCCAACATACCATCCCTTCACTGAGGGTAAAGGCAAAACTCGCGACTGTCTTACAGTCGACCTTATCATACTGGAAGCTCGAATTGGTAAAGGACTCTATCTGGAGTTCACCGTTACCAAACACCTAGAACATTTTTTTAGTGCTTCTCAACTACTTAAGAATGTTCTTCACTACTATCCAGCGTTTCCCCCGGGATATGATTGACACCTACTCACTGCCCCTAGTGAGTATATACATCCTCTTAGATCCATCTCTATAGATCTTAATCACTGGATGTAGGAGGCATCACTCAGATCCTAGATGGAGAAACATTATGATAAGAGGAGCCTTACCGAGTGTAGCATAGTAACACCATTTCCTATCAAGAGTATGTCATCCACGCACAATACGAGGAAGACAACCTTACTCTCTACAACCTTCTTGTATATACAAAGTTCATCTACCATTTTGATGAAGTCAAATTCTTTGAGTGCCACATCAAAACAGATGTTCCAAATCAGCGATGCCTGCTTTAATCTGTAAAATGATTCAAGCAACTTGCATACCTTTCTGCTGCTCCCACTGTCTATGAAGCCCTCTGGCAGTGTCATGTACAGGCTCTCTTCTAAATTACCATTTAGAAAAACGGTCTTGACATCGATCTGCCAGATTTTGTAGTTATGGTATGCAGCAATGGCAAGTAGGATCCGGATAGTCTTAAGCATAGCCACTGGAGAAAAGGTTTCATCAAAATCCACACCTGGTTATTGACGACAACCTTTTGCAACAAGTCTAACTTTGAAAGTCTCAACTTTTCCATCTACACCATGAATCTTCTCAAGATCCACTTGCTCCCGATGGGTTTTACCCCTTCAGGTGCAACTACCAAAGTCCATACTTTGTTGGTGTATATGGATCCATCTCAGATCGCATAGCATCCAACCATTTCACAGAGTCCCCACTTGTGATGGCCTGCTCGAAACTAGTTAGGTCATCATCTTCCATGATATTATCCTCGCTCCCACTGTTATTGAGAAAACCGTAGTATCTCTCAGGCGGATGAGGAACCTTACTAGATCAGCGGAGAGGCTGAGGTTCGTCGGGAACTATTGAATCCTCCGGTTCTACCAAAACATCAGCTGTTAGTTTGTCTAGCTGGAACTTCTTCCAGCTCTACCTCATGTCCACTAATTTCTTCCATAAGAAATTCCTTTTCTAAAAAGGTGGCATGCTGAGAAACAAAACACCTTTTTCTCCTCAGTGTGGTAGAAGATATACCCTCGCGAATGTTCGGGATATCCAACAAACTTATACAGTACTGACCTTGCCTCGAACTTGTCCGGATTTTGCTTTTCAACATAGGCTGGACAACCCTATATCTTAACTCATTTAAGAGATGGTCTCTTCCCATTTTATATCTCATATGGAGTGGTAGGCACTGATTTGGTAGGAACTCTATTCAATAGGTATGCGGCTTTTCAGGCGCATAACCCCTAAAAGGAAACATGTAACTCAACAGTACTTATCATAGAGAGCACCATGTCTCATAGGGTGCGATATCTCTGCCCTGATACACTGTTGTGCTGTGGTGTATATGGAGGAGTAAGCTGAGAACTCCATGCTCAAGTATTCTCCTCCCCAATCACATCGAAGGACTTTAATACTTGTACCCGTCTGGTTCTCTACTTCGTGCTTATATTCCTTGAATATCTCAAAAGCTTCAGACTTGTGTATTAACAGTAACACATGTCCGAATCTTGAGAGATCAACGGTAAATGTAATAAAGTACGGGGAACCGCCCTGGCATGTGTAGACATAGGACTGCATACATCACTATATATCATTCCCAAGAGTTCAACAACTATTTCTCTGTGTCCAATAAACGGAGTTTTGGTCATTTTACCTTTGAGACATGACTGGCAAGTTTCATAAGATGTAGGTTCGAACAGATTTAAATATCCATCCTTATGTAACTTAGCTAGTCGTGTCGCATTGATATGACCTAGTCTACAATGCCATAAGAAGGACCTGTTCATTTATGAACTTTTCCTCTTGCGTTCATTTCGTACGTTAAGAACTGTAGTTTGATTTAGAACGTATATGTCATTATATAACGTGCCTGATCCAATCAACTTTTGATTCAAGAAAATGTTCATAACATTATCCTGTAATACAAAATTATATCCTTATTTACATAATAAAGAAACTGATATAATATTGCATATCAGGTTCGGTATGCAATAACATTCGTTCAGAATAAATGTATTCCCATTTGGTAATACAAAGTGACATTCACCAACTGCTTTGGCTACAACACTTGCACCATTCCCTACTCTTAGAAAATTATCACCTTTTCTCAGTTGTCTACCTTTCTTTAGCCTACGTAACATATTACATATATGGGATCCTGATCTGGTATCTAATATCCAGGATATAGAGTGTACTGAGAAACAATTTTTGGTAATGAACACACCCGAAGAAGATGCATCAGCATGCTCATTCCTCGTTTGGGTGGCATGGGAATCCGAATATTCCCCTATTTCCTGCTCGGACTTATAACAATTATAAGATAGAGCGGAACCAATGTTCCCCAGCTCAGTATAACAAGCAGGTATAGTCAATACATCCATTTTATTATCTTGATTAAGGCATTTCATGGTCGCTACCTGGAGAGAGAGAGAGAAGAAAACACTTAGCGTATGCTTTTGCAAGATTAGATTGGTTATTATCTTATCTAATCAGGATGGCTCCGACTGTTTTTATTAAATCTTCCTTCAAACCCTAAAAGGTAAGACTAGCCGGGATTAATTACACCCTATAAATTCGCCAATCTTTCGGCCAGGCCAGTGTCGGTACTTTGAGGGAGGTTCCCCGTGCTTTCGCACGGACCTAATTAAAATAAACCTCATTTTCTCAGGGGCGTAACCCCGTTAACACCTTTCTAGACACCTACTTAATCGGCTAATTGTGATGTGTAAAACTCTCTCAGGAGTAACTCTTACTCATAGTGGGTATCGGGATCCAACTATCTCATAGAAGGTATGCAATCTCATTGCAAATTTCAACACTTGAAATTCCCGATAATGTTTTACCCCTAACGTCCTATGACATTGACGAAAGCCAACAAACCATCGGCCTCTAGTCAAGTTCAACCCGCACATTTCATGATTGAATTAAACCCACCCGCACGACCCTTGACGAAGGCTAACAAAGTCGTACGACTATCCTAATCCAATCACATCATATGCAGCAGATAAGCACTAATCAGCTACCGCACACTACACCTTGACGAAGGCCAAAAAACATAGGATGAATACTAAATAATACTTATATGAAATGACGGAGGGCTACGACAAGTTTTTAAGAAAACCTTTTGCGTAATGAACTTGATATTGTTGTAGAATCGAGTGTTTTTGAGGGTTTTACTTGTTTTGCTAAAGAGTTCACTCCCGGTGAAAGGATCTCGGCTCTTTCCTCATCGAATGAGGTGCTAGATATTCATCAAGGAATACCACTATGCAAAACTAGAACTAGAGAAGCAACCAAAAGACAAAACTGAGTGGGTTGTAACATCTGCTAGCTTTTGCTAAAGAGGTCACTCCCGGTGAAGAGATCTCGGCTCTTTCCTCATCAAATGAGGTGCTGGATATTCATTAAGGAATACCACTATGTAAAGCAAAAAGTAGGGCTACCCTTTTTGAAAATTTGATTCTCCAACAACTTTAGGTTTCTTTCTTTTTCATTAATCTCATTAATGAAGTCCCATCATTTATGCTTCCTAAGCATCACAAATACAGAAACGAAAATACATATATAACGTACGCTTATGCCAACCGTATACGCCACGGGGTCCTGTCATGCACCGTTAGGTTAGATAACTAACGGCAGAGCGGGGGCAGGACTAGCGCGGATGCAAAACATAAGCAACGTTTATTATATATCATATATATAATATCAAGCATTCGTCTCGGCATATAAAGTTATCACATCACAAAACATTACAGCAGAAGTCAACATATGAAATATTGGATATACTGGGAGGTCCGTGTTTTAAATTAAACTAGTAGAAAACACGGATTCCACGGTTGTGATGAATAGCCAAACCCACATCCCTAAAGCCTTACAAGTGCGACAAGCAACCCTACCAATTCTAGTGTTAGAAGGGCCGGTCTCGACTCCTCGAGATGGTCTCCCACTGGACTTTAGAACCCGGTAGCTTATGCTCCTCGCCTTGGGTCTATCATAATGCGGAAAAGTAAATAATATACAGCAATGGTGACATCATTCTCAACCCGGAAGTGTCCCAATAAAAGAATATTACATACAAGTTTTTACATGAATGAAAATGAAAAACTCCCATCTCACGCAAAAACCCCCGACTATTCAAACACGACGATCTAATATAACATATCACAGCAACACATAACATCACATGTCATCAACGTAAGCAAATATGCGTATCCCAATTGTCGTTGAAACATAGCAACGAAATCGGCGATACACCACATATTACACTTACGGTCGCAGAAAATAAATTGAAAACTACAACAATTGGAATCCACAATCATCTTAGATATCATAAACCCGAAATATCGCATACTTCGAATTTCATGCCTAACCAAATGAATTCCTTAGACATCATAAACCAGAAATATATCATATTCCAAATTTCATGCCTAACCTTATAAACCCCGCATTTTAGTTTCAATATTGAAAACACTTTTCAATAACCAGTCGGGTAATTCAACAAGATTCCCGACAATCTGATCAAATGCTCGTCGGAAACTTTAGTAGATGGACGCACCCCTGATGCCGTCGATGAAGTGCACTTAGGCGGAACACCACGACCGCGAGCACCCGGGGTGCTGGATATACATCAAGGAATACCACTATGCATAGAAAAAACTAGAGCTACCCTTTTTGAAAATTTGATTCTACAACAACTTTAGGTTTCTTTTTTTCATTAATCTCGTTAATGAAGTCCCATCATTTATTCTTCCTAAGCATCACAGATAAAGAAACGAAAATACTTATATAATGTACGCTTATGCCATCAGCATTCGCCATGGGGTCCCGTCATGCACCGTTAGGTTTGATAACTAACGACAGAGCGGGAGCAGGACTAGCACGGATGCAAAACATAAGCAACGTTTATTATATATCATATATATAATATTAAGCATTCGTCTCAGCATATAAAGTGATCACATCACAAAACATTACAGCAGAAGTCAACGTATGAAATATTGGATATACTGGGAGGTCCGTGTTTTAAATTAAACCAGTAAAAAACACGGATTCCACGGTTGTGATGAATAGACAAACCCACATCCCTAGAGCCTTATGAGTGCGAAAAGCAACCCTACCAATTCTAGAGTTAGAAGGGCCGGTCTCGACTCCTCGAGATGGTCTCCCACTGGAATTTAGAACCCGGTAGCTTGTGCTCCTCACCTTGGGTCTATCCTAATGCGGAAAAGTAAATAATATACATCAATGGTGACATCATTCTCAACCCGGAAGTGTCCCAATAAAAGAATATTACATACAAGTTTTTACATGAATGAAAATGAAAAACTCTCATCTCACGCAAAACCCCCCGACTATTCAAACACGACGATCCAATATAACATATCACAGCAACACATAACATCATATGTCATCAACGTAAGTAAATATGCATATCCCAATTGTCATTGACATATAGCAACGAAACCGGCGATACACCACATATTACACTTACGGTCGTAGAAAAGAAATTAAAAACTACAACAATTGGAATCCGCAATCACCTTAGACATCATAAACCCGAAATATCGCATACTTCGGATTTCATGCCTAACCAAATGAATTCCTTAAACATCATAAACCCGGAATATCTCATATTCCGAATTTCATGCCTAACCTTATAAACCCCGCATTTTAGTCTCAATATTGAAAACACTATTCAATAACCAGTCGGGTAATTCAACAAGATTCCCGATAACCTGATCAAATGCTCGTCGGAAACTTTAGTTGACGGCCGCACCCCCGATGCCGTCGACGAAATGCACTTAGGTGGAACACCGTGGCCGCGAGCATCCGGGGGGATGCTTTTGGCAACGGGGTTCTCCTACAGTCACTTGGTCAGGGATATGGGGCGTGGCTATCTAGTAATGTTACCCGACGAGTATCCGTGTACACTACGTGAGTGCGACAGAGTTTTGATCCATATCAAAACCCTGTGGCAACCGATCAAATGAGACTAAATTGCTAGGTTTATAAAATTCAAAATAGTTTTCACAAAACTAATTATTGTGGATTCCAAATATTGTAACAAATTCATAAAAACTAGGCGATGTTAAACTTTTTAATCGATCGATCAACCACCCAAAATTCTCAGAGGACTCAACACTTGAGTTAGATTCAAAAATTCCCAGACAGTGCCACAAGCACATACAGACCATCATAAGAGAGCACGTCTTAAGCCTCACCAACGGCGCCGCGGAACCGTCGCCAAAAGCACCTTTTGGCCGCGGTTCCGCGGTCGTGAGGTCGAGTTAGGGGTTCGTTTTCTTGGGGGTCCACACAATACTTTGCATAATTTTTTGAACATTTTTAAACCCAAAAATTCCAACTTTTGAAAAATTTCCAGAGAGTTATCTTGAGGTGGTGTTTGATGTTCGTTCGAACTTTTTAACGTCGTCTATGTTATCCGAAACGATGTTAAAATTATGAATACGAAACACTCCGAATTGCCTTTATAGAAAGATAACATCACATGTATTCTTTAGCAAAAACAAACAATACCTGAAACACTAAGCTACAGAGACTAGAACACCAAAAAAATTGAAGCCAAAATCCCACTAAAAAACCGGTAAGGCCGGTTTTTATCTACATCTCGCCGGGAAAAATCCGGTGAAAGGGGATCAATTTTCTGTGGTGTTCATGTTAAATCATATGTAACAATCTGCACTTGTTTAAAAAAATTTAAGAGAACTTTTAAAATCGACAGAAACTATGGATTTCTTTATGAGGTTCCGGAGTTGTTTCGGTTTCGTAATTTTACTAATATCGTCTAATTCTCTAGCTTGGCTTTGATACCACTGAAAGGTTCCTTAGCACCCTCACTATATTTTCTAGGGCATCAAGTATGCAATTTTAAAAAACCTAGAGTGCTAAGCAACCCATAACCAAGGATCTTACTAGAGGATTAGGAGTAAGCTAGCATGTAATCAAACATTACACTAAGTGAATGAGGAATTCAACCTTTGTAGACCGGTCCTTCACATCTAAAGCTCTGTGTAGTAGTCCCTTCACTCCAAGTAGTGCTCTCCCGGACTCTAGTAAGGGTACACAATGCGAAAGGAACAAGCTTTCTTGAAGTCTTCGAGGCCGAAGATGATCTACGTCGAAGAATCTCTAACTCAATCAACTTCTTCATTAATTGAGAGTTAGTGAAGCAAACAACCTATAATAAATGGCTAGTTTGGTATAGATTGATGAAGTAGGAATTTCGCTCACTTTAGAATAATTTTTCTCACTCTTTTTCTTCACCTCACTATAAGCTAAAGAGCAATGGAGGAGATGAAGAAAATGAACTCTAGAGTGTAGAATGGCAACCATGGGTGAGAAATATCATATATAACTCATGTAGAGACTAAACCATGGATAAAAGATAATGGTTAGGTTAATAAATATCTAGAATGAAACAAAATTAATGGACTAAGTCAATGATTACTACAAGCTTCTACAAGCATCACAACCATGACAATTTTCCACCTAATTTTGATTTACCCTTAATAATTAAAACCTCACATTATCTTAAGTATGGTATGAGTCTTATACACCCATGTCCAATGTATCATCTAGCATGACACAAAAATAAATACATTAACATATATCACACATATATTAAATGTATAATGAGAAAACATTTTCTTAAGTGAGCTAATATTAGTTAATGTATATTAATATATCAAATATATAATTACACATTAAATTATTAAATAAACACTTGATTTAATAACCCGACTGTATCGCATACAACTGACTAATATCATTTATATGCATATCACATATACATATAACATATCATTGAATCAACACTTGATTCAACGATCCAGTTATATCACATATAACCTGTATCGTGAGAATGGAATACGGTATCACATACACGTATTAATTTCGGTCCTGTACATATCACATATGTGCTCTATTTCGTTTCGCATGAGCTAGGAAACCTCTGTGTAGGACTCTAATGACTCGTCAATTCGCCGGTTGTTCAGTTGATAAAACTGCATATTTAATATGACATTTTTCCTACTATTTCTATATAATAAAAGGTTTTTATTATAATATATGATACATATGAGGGTTTATCTGTAAAAATACTATTTTCATGTGTTTATATATTATAAATAACATTTTGTAGGAAAAAGTAAGCATATAATATCCATGTAACATTTGGCCCATTTAAATATTCTTACCTTATTAATACCTTTGACCAATTCTTAATGGTTAAGTTAATATCTCAATAAAACAAACTCTACTAATATTGTTTGTTGAGTTATTGTGCAGAATTTTCAGGGTTGAAATCAAGGAAATCAAAGTTGGCAAATCAAATCTACCAAAGATATTCAAGAAACTAATTCTGGTAGAAATGTAGAAAAGATTTTCAAAGTCTATATACTCAAAAGATTACCAAGTGTTACAGATATGAAGCTACAAAAATTAGAGGCCATGATCTCACCAAAAGGGGCGGATCCGCGGCCAAACCTATCCAATGGCCGCTGTTCCGCCGCGGATTTGAAGAGTTGACATATGGGATTGTGGTGGTTAGGATCCTAACAACTAGTTTCCATATTAGGAAACGAGGGTTCTGGCTCTGTGACTATAAATAAGGACCGAGAGCCTCTTGGAAAAATTATCAAGTCGACACGATCACGAAGTCCAAGACGGCTCACGCATCCAGGCTGATCATCAACTGTTCGTCTACCTCCTTAGAAGAGATCGAGAAGCAAGTAGTACTTGTAATCATTTTCTAAGGAATCAAAGTGTAATGAATATTGTTAATTAATAAAGGTAGCTTTCTTTTTCTTATTCTATTTCTTCGTAGATTAATTATGCATTTTCTCTCCATCTCTTTTTCTCCCAACATGCGCGAGTAATTCTCCGCTTGTTAGGGTTCGTAGGATTAGGGTAGGCTAATGGATGATGAAAGTCCCTAAACTCTTTTTAAGTCCTGTAAAGTTTATAAACTTTATCAAAAGAATCATTAACATTCTAATCGGGTGCGCTACCAATTCATGGTTAGCCGCGACCGCGATTAGAGATTAGATTAATGATTGTTTTGGTAATGGCTAGATATGAACGGAGTTCCGTGTCGAGATAAGGGTTAAGAGTGGGATTCCTTTTCCCTCCAGAAAGCCTAATCTACACGCATCACTGTCGTTCTAGTTTTAAATCTATTAAAGGATAAAAAGGGTAATTTTTAATTAATCATCCATAACTACTAAATCCTAACGAACCCTACAAGCCCCTTCTTATATTAACTACATCCATAAATAATCTAGATCAATATTTTGCATTAGTGCTTAACGTAGATCTAGAAACCATTCTACAATATTCTTTATCTATCCTCTCTTTCTCAACACATCTAAAGTAAGAAGAAAAGATTCAACGTTTCCCAGAGGACGACCCGTACTCATCTCGGTCTAGCTACACGCGACACCGTTATTGATTGTGGTTACTTTAACTACAAAAACTCTTTGACAACAATACGGATTTTGTGATTGATCAATCTCCACCTATAGAGGTTGAACCGCCACTATTCCTTCTTCCTAATCATTCACATTCATTCTCATTCTTTCTTTTCTCTAATTTAAAATTCAAACCCATTCCAGACCACCTCTTATCCCTTCCCCTTTTTTTCTTCACTCGATACAACACATTCTTCCACCGACCTATACGCTATACTGATAAAATCTTTGAATGGTTGGTGTTAAATTTTGGTCTTTGTAAAGTCTTACTTTGACCAAATTACTCACCCCCTCTTAAAATGCTTCGTATTGTCTAACTCATGTTTGAGGGGGGGGGGGTATATTTTGGCTCTTGAAAGAAAATGATTTCTACAAAATTGTGAGCCAAAAATAAGTTTGGGGGAGGATTTTCACTTTCATATATTCTTGCCCCCATTAATAATTTCCTCCCAAGTCTACAGGTTTTTGAGCTTAACGGATGATATCAGTGAGGGCACTGCTGTAAACAAGTTTGGGGGAGGTTTGTGCTTATTTACACATCAATTTGCATCATACTTTGCATAAGCACAACATTTTCAAAATTTTAAATTTTTTTTTCTTTTATAACAAAAGAGTAGAAAGTGAAAAGTTACATCCAAAAGATAAGGAATAGTTTAAGAAAACCAAGAAAATTAGAAGTTTTCTTAAACGAATTAGTAATAAGTAGTTATGAGCTGTTGTCCCAAGGGTTAGTAAGATAAAGGAAGTCACTAATCTGAGGATAAAAATAAGTCTGAAAAATAGTTTCTATTCTGGAAGCCAAACATTTGAATGTTGATACCCTACTATATGCACTTAAACATGTCTTGAAACTCGGGATAGTAGAGGATACCTTGAAATGCTCTTGTCTAAAAAGCCAAAGTATGAAGGAAATAAAAAATGAAGAAAATATAAAAATGGTGAAAAGAAAAAAAATGAACACTGGTTTTGTATCGCCAAGGAAGCAATAAAAAAATATAGCGAGGGTGCTTCATCACCTAGTGCCTTAGACCAACTGGTTTGGGAGTCACTGCTAAGCCTTAGGTGGTGCAAGACGAGGAAAATACTATCACCTAATCAGCAAGCACATGAGTAATCGGTCGGTTAGAACCTCAAGAAGTATTAACGGTCGCATGAAAATGTGTGAGCAAATCTAAATATATTCATCAAATTAAAAAGTACTGAGGTAGATAGACAAGAGTATTATAGCTTGAATTGAATTCTCCGAGTGTAGGGATGTCTATTACACACACGTAGGGTTATATGATCGATGTTTGGATGAAAGATAGGAATGAAGAATGAGACGATGTTTTATTGAGGGATGATGTGATTTCTAACATCTTTTCATGACTATTAAGATAGGGCTCATGACAACTGAAAGGCTAGTGTAGTTGGAAACTCTAAATTTTCAAAGTATTTCTATTATGGTTCTTATCTTTATATGTAAATTTCACCATCTCTCTTTTATTATAGGATTTTGTGGGTGTAATCCGCTGAAAACCCTCAGGAGACAACACTCCTCCTACTAGGGACACCTAGAGATTTAACGGCTTGTTGCACGTGCTCAGTGCAATCGTGTTTGCCTACGAAAGTGTGCTTAGTTTTCTCCTTTCTTTTTTCTCCTTCTCCTTCTCTTGAATAAACTAGTTTGCTCGGGACGATCAAAGATAAGTTTGGGGGTATTTGTTCAGTTGATAAAACTGCATATTTAATATGACATTTTTCCTACTATTTCTATATAATAAAAGGTTTTTATTATAATATATGATACATATGAGGGTTTATCTGTAAAAATACTATTTTCATGTGTTTATATATTATAAATAACATTTTGTAGGAAAAAGTAAGCATATAATATCCATGTAACATTTGGCCCATTTAAACATGCTTACCTTATTAATACCTTTGACCAATTCTTAATGGTTAAGTTAATATCTCAATAAAACAAACTCTACTAATATTATTTGTTGAGTTATTGTGCAGAATTTTCAGGGCTGAAATCAAGGAAATCAAAGTTGGCAAATCAAATCTACCAAAGATATTCAAGAAACTAATTCTGGTAGAAATGTAGAAAAGATTTTCAAAGTATAGATACTCAAAAGATTACCAAGTGTTACAGATATGAAGCTATAAAAATTAGAGGCCATGATCTCACCAAAAAGGGGCGGATCCGCGGCCAAACCTATCCAATGGCCGCGGTTCCGCCGCGGATTTGAAGAGTTGAGATATGGGATTGTGGTGGTTAGGATCCTAACAACTAGTTTCCATATTAGGAAATGAGGGTTCTGGCTCTGTGACTATAAATAAGGACCGAGAGCCTCTTGGAAAAATTATCAAGTCGACGCGATCACGAAGTCCAAGACGGCTCACGCATCCAGGATGATCATCAACTGTTCGTCTACCTCCTTAGAATAGATCGAGAAGCAAGTAGTACTTGTAATCATTTTCTAAGGAATCAAAGTGTAATGAATATTGTTGATTAATAAAGGTAGCTTTCTTTTTCTTATTCTATTTCTTCGTAGTTTAATTATGCATTTTCTCTCCATCTTTTTTTCTCCCAACATGCGCGAGTAATTCTCCGCTTGTTAGGGTTCGTAGGATTAGGGTAGGCTAATGGATGATGAAAATCCCTAAACTCTTTTTAAGTCCTGTAAAGTTTATAAACTTTATCAAAAGAATCATTAACATCCTAATCGAGCGCGCTACCAATTCATGGTTAGCCGCGGCCGCGATTAGAGATTATATTAATGATTGTTTTGGTAATGGCTAGATATGAACGGAGTTCCGTGTCGAGATAAGGGTTAAGAGTGGGATTCCTTTTCCCTCCAGAAACCCTAATCTACACGCATCACTGTCGTTCTAGTTTTAAATCTATTAAAAGATAAAAAGGGTAATTTTTAATTAATCATCCATAACTACTAAATCCTAACGAAACCTACAAGCCCCTTCTTATATTAACTACATCCATAAATAATTTAGATCTATATTTTGCATTAGTGCTTAACGTAGATCTAGAAACCATTCTACAATATTCTTTATCCATCCTCTCTTTCTCAACACATCTAAAGTAAGAATAAAAGATTCAACGTTTCCTATAGGACGACCCGTACTCATCTCGGTCTAGCTACACGCGACACCGTTATTGATTGCGGTTACTTTAACTACAAAAACACACTTTTTCGTTTCAAGCACCGGCAGTAGGTGATGATCATATCAGTCACCCACAAGCCGTCAGCGGTACTAGCTGGACGTAACGGCTACGCACAGTCCGGTCTCTTCGTCTGATATGTCGCATATCTAGTTTAGGGGTGGTAAACATCAGACCCAATAACTTGATAAGTCATGCCGATATGAAGCTCATAACGGGTCGAGAAACTACTGATAACACTTACCAGTAAATCTCAATATCAGCCCTGGCCAGGGACTTCCTGTTATAGCCAATTGAGCACAACACAACATTAACCCCTAATACCGGGAGAGACGAATCCCCTCCTATCGATCATTGCCTCCATGTGACTCGGGACTGTTGGGTTCCCTAAGTCGGTAGCAAGGTTTCGGGAGGCATCGTCCATGCCGTTTTCAAATTTTTACCGTTCTAAAGAATCCTAACCTAGAATCTTTAACTAGAGTTTTAAACAAACTAGCAATGTCAACATCTTAACATCTAAGTGAATGAGGAATACAACCTTTGTATACCGGTCCTTCACTTCTAAAGCTCCGTGTAGTAGTCCCTTCACTCGCAGTAGTGAACGCTCGAACTCTAGTAAGGCTTCACATGAATAAATGAACAAGCTTGCTCGAAGTCTTCGAGGCCGAAGATGATCTACGTCGAGGAGACTCAAGCTCATTCTACCTCTTCACTAATGTTAGGTTAGTGAAGCAAACATCCTAAACTAAATGGCTAATATTAGAGGACAATGAAGGAGGAAATGGGCTCTCTTTAGTTTTCTTTTTCTCACAATATTTTCTCACCTTGAGAAAAACTAGTGAGCTTTTTCATGAGGAAGAAGAAGCTCATGTGAAGAATGAGAGAATGAACTCATGAGGTGAGAATAGCAACCATGGGAGAGTTAGTGTCATACACTAACTCATGTAGAGAATAAACCATGGCTAACAATAATGGTTAGGTTAATAAATATCTACAAGTAAAACAAAAAGAGTGGATTAAGTCAAAGATGCTTCAAGCTTCTCCAAGCTTCCAAGCAAGACAATTTCCAACTAATATTGAATTACTTTAGATAAATAAAACCTCACATTATTATATGGTGTGGGTCTGATACACCCATGTAGCATGTGGCATCTAGCATGACACAAAAAGATGTATATTAATATATATCACATATATACTATATGCACACAAGTGAGAAAAAGAAATGTTTAAGTGAGCTAATATTAGTTAATGTAAATTAATATACCAAATATATAATTATACATTAAATTATTAAATCAACACTTGATTTAATAATCCGGATATATCATATACAACCGGCTAATAGCAAATGTAACAATCTATCGAATCAACACTTGATCTGATAACCCGGCTATATCACATATAATTGAGCGATATCACATATCGCGAGAATAGAATGCGGTATCACATACGCGCATTAATCTCGGTCCCACACATATCACATACGTGCTCCTACTTCGTTTCGCATGAACCCGGAAACCTCTGTATAGGACTCTAAAGACTCGTCAATACGCCGGCAGTAGGTGATGATCATATCAAACACCCACAAGCCGCAACCGGTCTGCTAAACGTAATGGCCACCCAGGCATTGAGCGATCAGAAGATCAACAAGCAAGCCTGCTCGTACTCCTGCGAATCCAATCAGTAACACTACAGTACATTCCGGTCTCTTCGTCAGATATGTCGGATATCAACAGCCTGGGGGTAGTTTAACGTCAGACCCCAATAGCCTGATAAGTCATGCCGATGCAAGGTCCATAATGGTTTGAGAAACTACTGATAACACTTAGCAGTAAATCTCAGCAACCCTGACCAGGGATTTCATATTATGGCCAATTGAGCATAGCGCAACATCAACTCCCAATACCGGGAGAGACAAATCCCCTCCTATCGCTTATTGCCTCCATGTGACTCGGGACTGTACCCAAAAACCACCTTTTTGCACGATCTCTTGACCGTGGTCTGGTGGAAATCAAAGCACAGTGGGAATCACACAAGACTCTATGACGATCTCGGGTTGACAGACTAACCTGTACCAGTGTCACCAGAGAACTGCTATCTGACGATAGGTATAATACCATCTAAGAGTTCTCGGCGAGTCCGTTCAATGTACCCAGTCTCCACTGTGCACCCGTATACCATCATTGATGTCAAATACCAATGGATGTAGGATCATCCATCGCCCATCATATGGGTTAAGAAGCGTATACGCTAGTCTACTCTAGAATATCGATGCCCTGTCTCGATACACCCTCGACTAAGAACAGTTATAGGGTGTACTTGTGGACTACCCTTGGCCCCTCTAATATGATCTACATCATAGTCCTGGTAGTCAAGTACACATCCTAAGGGCTTTATCAACATGTAAGAGAAAGACAACATCACTTATACAAGTCAATATGTTAAGATAAAGAGCAACCAGATAGCATACTATCATGTCGAGCAAGAAAGTCCTCCCTATATATGTCCAATAATCCACTACAATATACATCACATGTACAGTAATGGCCTCTAGGGCATACATATAACTAACAATCTCCCATTTGCACTAAGGCCATTTGTTGCAGTATCTCATACTCAATAGTTTAGCAGTGGTTGTAGTATCCCATACTCAACCATCCCAAAATCTCTCAAATAGTATTTGGGGAAGCAGGCCTTGGTGAGTGGATCCGCCGTTTTATCTTTCGTGTCAACTCTCCTTACCTCGATCCCTTGGAGATCAACCATCTCTCTGATCCGGTGATACTTGCCTCAGAATATGTCTGGATCGCTGATGGGACCTGCGTTCCTAGGACAAAGCCACAACTCCATTGTTGTCACAATAACAGTTATTGGACGCTCAATGGTTGGAACCTTGTTCATCTCATGAACAAGAAATGTCCAGACAACCTCTTTGGTAGTATCGTTGGTAGCAATGCATTCAGCCTTTATCGTCTAGTATGTCACGGTATCTAGCTTGGAACTCTTCCAACATACCATCCCTCCACTGAGTGTAAAGACAATGCCTGTGACTGACTTTCAGTCGACCTTGTCACTCTGGAAGCTCGAACCAAGAACTTTCTTTTAGTACTTCTCAAGTACTTAAGAATGTCCTCCACAGCTGTCTAGTGATTCTCCCAAGATCCGATTGATTCCTAATCACTACACCTAGTGAGTCATCTACATCTGGTCTAGTACATAACATCACATACATGATAGAGCCTACTTCCGAAACATAGGATATCCCTTGCACGCGAGCTCGACACGTCTTCGTTCGTGATTGCTTAGAGCTCTCTCCAAATCAGTCTCGGGAGACATCTTTTTGGAGAGAGTGATTCATGAGTAAGTGGACGAACCACCACGCTTAGAATCATCCATACTAAACCCTTTTAGTATGGTGTTAATGTACCTGGATTTGGGACACCCCCAACATCCACTTAGATCTATCACCATAGATCATAATATACAAGATGCAGTAGGTATCATCCAGATCTTCTATGGATAATCCCCGTGATAAGAGGAGCTTGACCGAGTGTAGCATTGGAAACACTTTCCTATCAAGAGTATGTCATCTACATACAATACGTGGAAGACAACCTTACACTCTACAACCTTCTTGTATATACAAGGTTCATCTACTATTTTGATGAAGTCAAACTCTTTGACTACCACATCAAAACAGATATTCCAACTTCGCGATGCCTGCTTTAATCCTGATGGAATTAAGCATAGCTTTGAAAGTCTCAACTTTTCCATTTACAACAAGAATCTTCTCAATATCCAATTGCTCCCAATATGTTTTATCCCTTCAGGTGCAACATTCAAAGTCATACTTTGTTGGTGTACATGGATTCCATCTTTGATCGCATAGCATCTAGCCTTTACACGGAGTCCCTACTCGTGATGGCCTGCCTGAACTTAGTTGGGCCATCATCTACCATGATGCAATCCTCGCTCCTTCTGTCACCGAGTAGACCGTAGTATCTCTCAACTGGATGAGGAACCCTACCAGATTCGCGGAGAGGCTGAGGTTCGTTGGAGACTATTGAATCCTTTGGTTTCACCAAATCATCAGCTGTTAGTTTGTCTAGCTGGAACTCTTTCCAGTTCTACTTCATGTCCACTAATTTCTTCATAAGAAATTCCTTTTCTAAAAAGGTGGCATGCTGAGAAACAAAACACCTTTTTCTCCTCAGAGTGGTAGAAGATATTCCCTCACAAATATTTAGGATATCCTAACAAACTTACAGAACTGACCTTGCCTCGAGCTTGTCCGGATTCTGCCTTTCAACATAGGCCGGACAAGCCCATAGCTTAACTCGTTTAAGACATAGTCTCTTCCTATTCCATATCTCATATGGAGTGGTTGGCATATGATTTGGTTGGAACCCCATTCAATAGGTATGCAGCTTCTCAAATGCATAACTCCAAAAGAAAATAGGTAACTCAGCAGTACTCATCATAGAGCGCGCCATATCACATAGGGTGCGATACCTCTGCCCCGATACATCGTTGTGCTGTGGTGTATTCGAAGGAGTAAGCTGAGAGAGAATCACATTCTCCTTTTAAATAATTCTGGAACTCCATGCCCAAGTATTCACCTCTTCGATCACATCGAAGGATTTAATACTTCTACCCGTCTGGTTCTTCAACTTTAAGCTTATATTCCTTGAATTTCTCAAAATTTTTAGACTTGTATTTCAACAGGAACACATGTCCGAATCATGAGAGATGATGAGTGAATATAATGAAGTATGAAGAACCAATCCTGGCATTTGTAGACATCGGACCGTATACATCATCATGTATTTGTCCCAAGAGTTTAACAACTCTTTCTCTGTTTCTAGTAAACGGAGTATAGGTCATTTTACCTTTGAGACAAGACTGGCAAGTATCATAAGATGAAAATTCGAACAGATTTTCATATTCATCTTTATATAACTTAGCTAGTCGTGTCGCATTGATATGACCTAGTCTACAAAGTCACACGAAGGATTCGTTCATTTCTGAACTACTCCTCTTGTGTGTGTTCTAGATACTTTGAACCGTGGTTTGATTTAGAACGTATATGCTATTACATAACGTGCCTGATCCAATCAATTCTTGATTTAGAAAAATGTTCACAACATTATCCTCCAATACAGAATTATATCCTTCTTTAACTTAAAAAAGAAATTGATGTAATATTGTATCAGGTTCGGTATCTAATAACATTTGTTCAGAATCAATGTATTAATATAAGGTGATATTTTCCAACTGACTTGGCTGCAATAATTTCACCATTCTCTACATTTAGAGACATATCACCTATTCCCAGTTCTGTACCTTTCTGTAGCCCATGTAACATATTACATATGCGGGATCCTGATTCGGTATCACATACCCAGGACGTAGAGGATACTGAAAAACAGTTCTCGGTATTGAACACACCCAAAGAAGACGCATCAATATGCACTTTCTTCAGTTGGATGGCATGGGAATCCGGATATTCCCCTATTTTCTGCTCGGAATTATAACAGTTATATGATAGAGAGGAACCAACGTTCCCCAGCTCAGTAAAATAAGCAGGTTCGGTCAATGCATCCATATTATTATCTTGATTAAGGCGTGACATGATCGCTACCAGGAGAGAGAGAGAAGAAAACACTCCGCCTGCGCTCTTGCCAGATCAGATTGGTTATTATTTTATCTAATCAGGATGGCTCCCACTATTTTTATTAAATCTTCCTTCAAACCCTAAAAGGTAAGACTAGCCGGGATTAATTACACCCTACAAGTTCGCCAATCTTTCGGCCAGGCCAGTGTCGGTACTTTGAGGGAGGTTCCCCGTGCTTTCGCACGGACTTAATTAAAATAAACCTCATTTTCCCAGGGGCGTAACCCCGTTAACACCTTTCTAGACACCTACTTGATCGGCTAATTGTGATGTGTAAAATTCTCCCAAGAGTAACTCTTACTCATAGTGGGTATCGGGATCCAACTATCTCATAGAAGGTATGCAATCTCATTGCAAATTTCAACACTTGAAATTTCCAATAATATTTTACCCCTAGTGTCCTATGACCTTGATGGAGGTCAACAAACCATAGGCTGCAAGTCAAGTTCAACCCGTCATTTCCTGATTGAATTAAACCCACCCGCACAACCCTTGACGGAGGTCAACAAGGCTGCACGACTACCCTAATCCAACCGCATCATATGCGTTGTAGATAAGCACCAATCAGCTACCGCACACTACGTCTTGACGGAGGTCAACAAACGTAGCACGAATATTAAATACTATTTATCTGAAATGACGGAGGGCTACGACAGGTTTTTAAGAAAACCTTTTGCATAATGAACTTAATATCGTTGAAGAATCGAGTGATTTTGAAAAAGGTGTGTTTTTGAGGGTTTTACTTGTTTTGCTAAAGAGGTCACTCCTGGTGAAGGGATCTCGGCTCTTTCCTCATCGAATGAGGTGCTAGATATTCATCAAGGAATACCACTATGCGAAGCTAGAACTAGAGAAGCAATCAAAAGACAAACCGAGTGGGTTGTAGCATTTTCCAGTTTCTCGAAAGTGGTCACTCCCGGTGAAGGGATCTCGGCTCTTTCCTTATCGAATAAGGTGCTGGATATTCTACAAGGAATACCGCTATGCAAAGCAAAAACTAGAGCTACCAGTTTTTAAAACAAGATTCTACAACATCTTTATGTTTCTTTCTCTTTCATTAATCTCATTAACGAAATCCCATCAATTTATGCTGCCTAAGTATCACAGAAGAAACGAAAGCATCAATATTTATTATATATCATATATATATAATATAAGCATTCGTCTCAGAACATATCAAGTGATCACATCATAAAATATCAGCAGCAGAAGAACACATGAAATATTGGATATACTTGGAATTCCGCGTTTTAAGTTAAGCCAGTATAAAACACGGATTTCATGGTCACGATGAATATCCAAACCCACACCCATAGACCCCTACGAGAGCGGCAAGCAACCCTACCAATTCTAGAGTTAGGAGACCCGGTATCGACTCCTCGAGATGGTCTCCCACTGGACCCTAGAACCCGGTTACTTATGCTCTCCTCCTTGGGTCTATCCTAATGCAGAAAAGTAAATAATATATATCAATGGTGACATCATCCTCAATCCGGAAGTGCCCCAATAAAAAAATATTACATACAAGCTTTTACATGAATGAAAATGAAAAACTCCCATCTAATATAAAAAACTCCGGCTATTCAAAACACGGCGATCCAATATAACATATCACAGCAACACATAACATCACATGTCATCAACGTATGTAAATATGCGTATCCCAATTGTCGTTGACATATAGCAACCACTACTACAATAGGGGGTTGCCCCTACGGATATTGAAATCCATAGGGGCAGATATATGTTGGCCCTACGGATTAAGCCGTAGGGCTAGAAGGTTGCCCCTACGGTCCAAGATGTTCAAGAGTAAAAATATTAAATCTTAATTTGGTGTTTGCCCCTACGGAGCCGCAAACCAAGGATCTACGGACAAATCCGTAGGGGCAACTAAATAGAGATTTAATTAAAAAGGCACATATCGCTTACGCTGATTATCTCTTTCTCTCTCTCTCTCGATCGCGCGCGAACCAAAATCCCCAAATCATTCTCGCCGTTCTCGTCGTCGCCACCGCCGTTCTCGTCGTCGCCACCGCCGTTCTCGTCACCGTTCTTCCTCGTCGCCGTTTTCGTCGTCGCCTCCGTTTCGTCGTTGCCACCGATCGATCGTCTCCTCCATCGCACAGGTTAGTAAATCTTCAACTAAACAAATTTTTGATTATTTAGGGCTAGGGTTCATGGCTGGGGCTGGGGTTGCGGTTGGAGTTGGGGTTCGGCAGGGGTTGCGGTTAGGGTTGGGGTTAGGGTTAGGGTTGGGGTTCGGCTGGGGCTGGGGCTGGAGTTAGGGTTAGGGTTAGGGTTAGGGTTGGGGTTGGGGTTGGGGTTGGGGTTTAGCTGGGGCTGGGGCTGGGGTTAGGGTTAGGTTGGGGCTGGGCTGGGCTGTGGCTGTGGCTGGACTGGGGCTGGGACTGGGGCTAGGGTTAGGTTGGGGTTGGGGTAGGGCTGGGCTGGGTCTGGGTCTAGGGTTAGGGTTAGGGTTTGCTAAATTTGGCAAACCTGAGAGGAATTTCCAGCAATTTTAGCCTAGTTTGATTACTAAAATTATTGTTGATCGAGAAAATCTTGGGTCCTCCTAATCAAACATTGTTTGTTACTATATGTCAACGAGTACGGATAAAAGAAAAAACTGATTTCAAGTGGAAATTAGGTATGTACAATGTTCTAATATAATTTGTATTTCTTGCCATCATCAAACATATAAAAGTACTAATATGAAATGGAAAATAAATAACTAAATAATCAAAGCTTTGGCATGTATGTAAAATCCCTTGTTACTTTTTCTTGGTTGCCCAACTTTGAAAATTCTATCTATTAAATTAGACATACTCTAAAAAGAATGATATTGCAAGAATTTGACTTGGTGGAGACTTGCATCATTAATAGAAATATGAAAGTGTAAGGACGTTCTTTACCTTCGATAGGGTTCGGTTGGGGTGGGGCTGGGGCTAGCTAGGGCTTGGGCTTCATCACCTGATATAGCGAAATACAAAGCGTACTTCAGTACACCCGACCTCATTGAGTTTCCTATTGAAGTTCCCGGTCAAACGGCATATGCATATTTTTATTCGCCATGAAATCCCAATTATCAAGCTACCGAGGACGAAAAGCCACCTTTGTTAGTCGAGAGTCATGGTAATAGACTTGTCATTATAGATCATAGTCAATTGTTTTTCCTATCATTTTCTTGATCCAGATGCTAATCAACTTGTTAATTAGTTACTGTTTTTATGACGTATTTGTCTATATTGACAGTGGCCTATCTTTTGGATGAACATGTTTTTTTGATGCATGTTTCAGTCATGTGAATTCATATGTTGCGTATAACGCTTTATGATATCAGTATCCTACATTTGTAGTTTTAATTGTTGATTGTTATAGATGAATGCCATTGCAATAATAGTTTTTGGTTGATGAATGCCATTGCAATGTAGGATGATTAGTTCTATCAATCTTGATCTTAATGGTTTAAAATCATGTTACACATACAACAAGAATACACACAAACGCATCATTAGAGAGCGATTCGAGATGTTCAAGTTAAAACCAATATATGATACTCGATGATAATATGAAACCTTCATATTCTCATCGATACTCATATATGAAACTAAAAGCGCCATTTAGTCCCCGTCTATCGGTTAACATACGTGCGATGCTCGTCGTGACATAGAACTATACGAAGGTTGTTAAATATTGGACGGTATAGCTCGATACTAACAACCGTCGTATAGTCTACGCGACGAGAAAATTCAATCGTATGGTAACCGATAGATTTGTCCCGTGTGGACAAGTTAAGAATGTATAAAGAAAACACCTTCATTCACTTGTGTTTTCATCCGATTCGAGATATTTCGTCGGCACCTTTCCGCTGGTTCTCCGTGTACAAAGATAGATTAGATGTTCATTTCAACGTTGTTTCACAGTTTTGAAATGATTATCTATTCTATTATAGTGTACTCGGAGAACAGCGGGGAGGTGCTGCCGAAATTTACTCGAAACGGTTGAAAGCACAAGTGATGGGTGTTCGCTCTGTACATTCTTAATGGGATAGAAGCCTACCCCCGACAGCCTGAACACACACATACAACAAGAATACACAACAAACGCATAATTAGAGAGTGATTCGAGATGTTTAAGTTAAAACCAATATATGATAATATGAAACCTTCATATTCTCATCGATACTCATATATGAAACTAAAAGCGCCACTTAGTCCCCGTCTATCGGTTAACATACGTGCGATGCTCGTCGTGATATAGAACTATACGAAGGTTGTTAAATATCGGACAGTAGAGCTCGATACTAACAACCGTCGTATAGTCTACGCGACGAGAAAATTCAATCGTATGGTAACCCATAGATTTGTCCCGTGTGGATAAGTTAAGAATGTATAAAGCAAACGCCTTCATTCACTTGTGTTTTCATCCGTTTCGAGATATTTCGTCGGTACCTTTCCGCTGGTTCTCCGTATACAAAGATAGATTAGATGTTCATTTCAACGTTGTTTCACAGCTTTGAAATGATTATCTATTCTATTACAGTGTACTCGGAGAACAGCGGGGAGGTGCAGCCGAAATTTACTCGAAACGGTTGAAAGTACAAGTGATGGGTGTTCTCTCTATACATTCTTAATGGGATAGAAGCCTACCCCCGACAGCCGGAACACACACATACAAAAAGAATACACAACAAACGCATAATTAGAGAGTGATTCGAGATGTTCAAGTTAAAACCAATATATGATAATATGAAACCTTCATATTCTCATCGATACTCATATATGAAACTAAAAGTGCCACTTAGTCCCCGTCTATCGGTTAACATACGTGCGATGCTCGTCGTGACATAGAACTGTACGGAGGTTGTTAAATATCGGACAGTATAGCTCGATACTAACAACCGTCGTATAGTCTACGCGACGAGAAAATTCAATCGTATGGTAACCCATAGATTTGTCCCATGTGGACAAGTTAAGAATGTATAAAGCAAACGCCTTCATTCACTTGTGTTTTCATCCGTTTCGAGATATTTCGTCGGTACCTTTCCGCTGGTTCTCCATGTACAAAGATAGATTAGATGTTCATTTCAACGTTGTTTCACAGCTTTGAAATGATTATCTATTCTATTACAGTGTACTCGGAGAACAGCGGGGAGGTGCTGCCGAAATTTACTCAAAACGGTTGAAAGCACAAGTGATGGGTGTTCACTCTGTACATTCTTAATGGGATAGATGCCTACCCCCGACAGCCGGAACACATACATAAATCAAGAATACACAACAAACGCATAATTAGAGAGTGATTCAAGATGTTCAAGTTAAAACCAATATATGATAATATGAAACCTTCATATTCTCATCGATACTCATATATGAAACTAAAAGCGCCACTTAGTCCCCGTTGATCGGTTAACATACGTTCGATAATTTATTTTTTTCAACGACAAACGCACACACAAAGCATATACACGGATTTTCTCCTTTGTCAGTAACTATCCCGTTCTTATATTTCTCAATATAGTCACCATAACCTACAATTTATATGTTATACAGTCTAACATGGCCCATGAGTACGTCAGAGTTAAGGACTGGATGTATGTAGATTGGCAACAATGTATGCAACCTAAGTTTGTCGCAGGAGTTGCTGCTTTCATTGAATTTGCACGCGCACATAATAAGATCATAATAGAGAAGATTCTCTGTCCGTGCGATAGATGTGGCAATAAGTACTGGCAGAAGGTAGAATTGGAAGAGCTTCATATTGTAAAACATGGGTTTACTAGACTTTATACAACTTGGAAATATCACGGGGAAGGAGAAGAATGCAGTACTGCGGCAGAAGAAGAAGGAGAACACGATAATGCGGCAGGAGAAGAAGAAGAATTCGGTAATGCGGCAGAAGGAGAAGACGGTAATTTATTTCCATCAGAAGAAATGGAGGATATGGTAGAGTCTGCCCTAGGTGAATCTATTCGTACCGAAAATGACATTCCTTCCGGTCAAGGACCGCGTACGGATAAATATGAAAATTTCATGAATGATGCTAGAAAACCAATTTATGAGAATGCGAAGTATTCCACGCTCTCATGGTTCGTCCAACTTTTCCAGATTAAGTGCCTAAATGGATGGAGCAAGAAGTCATTCACAATGCTTCTTTCGTTCTTGAAAGATTCTATGACGCAAGGAAATAACGTGCCCGACAGCTGGTACGGAGCCCAGAAGATGATGTCTGATTTGGGTCTAAAGTGCTAGAAGATTCAAGCATGTCCAAAAAATTGCGTGTTGTACCGGAAAGAGAATTCATATTTGAAAGAGTGTACAACATGCGGAGAGGCCAGGTATATGCCGAAAGATTCTGATAAGAAGCCTGATATACCTGTGAAGATAGCACGATACTTTCCCATAACACAGAGGCTAAAGAGGCTATTCATGTGCAAGAAAACAGCCGAGGCAATGATTTGGCATCACCGTGCTCCTCCAAGTGAAGATGGAAAAATGAGCCATCCAAGAGATTCACCGGCATGGAAGGATTTCGATAGGAGGCACGCAATATTCAGTAGCGATCCTCGCAATGTCCGGCTCGGACTGGCTACTGATGGCTTCTGCCCATTCAACTATATGGCTGGAAGTCACAGCACATGGCCCGTTGTAATGATAATTTATAATCTGTCTCCTTGGTTGGCTATGGACCAATCATACTTTATGATGCCTCTTCTTATCGACGGACCAAACTCACCGGGGAACAATATCGACGTCTATCTCCGACCTCTGATCGAGGAGTTGAAATCTTTGTTCATTGATAGTGTAAAGACATATGATGCAAACACAAATACAACCTTCATACTGCGTGGGCTTTAATGTGGACAATTAATGACTTTCCTGCGTATGGAATGCTATTAGGTTGGTCCGTACATGGTCACAAAGCATGCCCTCATTGCCATGAACACACAACATCGAAATTCTTGAATTTTAGCAGGAAGGTTTGTTATTGCGGCCATCGACGTTTCCTGCCTCCAGACCACCCCTATAGGTTAGACACGGTTCACTTTGATGGTCATCAGAAGCTTGTTGGACCTCCATCCCCATTGTCCGGAGAGGACGTGACTGCTAAATGGGATGGTTAAAATAATGTGACCTTCGGGATGGATCCGACGAAAAGGTCAAACCACCATATTGGAACAAGTTATGCATTTTCTTCGAGCTTTCGTACTGGTCTACAAATTCAGTGCGTCATTGTCTGGACGTCATGCATATAGGGAAGGGAGTATCATAGCACATACTTAACTTGCTTCTTTGTAAAGACGGGAAATCGAAAGACAACATGAATGCTCAGATGGATCTACAAGAGTGGGGAATAAGAAGTGAATTGCACCTAGACCGGTAGCGGGTAAACCGGGAAAGTTTGTACTTCCCAATACCGCTTATCATATGTCACAACCGGAGAAGAAAAGATTCCTGCAGGTGTTGTATGATTTGAAAGTCCCCACAGGTTTCTCAGGATCATTCAGCAAGAAAATAAAAATTGTGAAGGGAAAGATCGATGGGCTGGAAAGTCATGATCACCATGTTATCGTGGAGCACCTTCTTCCATTAGCCCTCAGGACTTCTCTTCCCGACTCGGTTGGTCTAGTAATCAACGACCTATGTTGTTTTTTCAGGGAGTTGTGTGCTAAAACACTGGAGGTTGTGATGCTGGATAAACTAGAAAATTCTATTGCGTTGATACTTTGCAAGTTTGAGCGTATTTTTCCACCGTCATTCTTCGATATCATAATACACTTGACGGTTCATCTTGCAACTGAGGCGAAGTTAGCCGGACCGGTACAATATCGATGGATGTATCCCGTCGAGAGGTACGTGTAATTTTTCATTTCGCGCAATTTATAAATTTATTGTTGTCCTGTATGCCCATATTTATTTATTCAACATATTTTCAATAGGTACCTCTACACTCTTAAGAAGTATATACGCAATAAAAATCGACCAGAGGGTTCCATCATGCAAGGTTATCTTCTTGATGAAGCAACCACATTTTGTTCCCGCTATCTGGACGAGAACATTGAGACAAGGCTTAACCGACCACGAATAATTCAAGACGGGCCATATGGTAAAGCCGAGTATAAGAGGGTAGACACTATGTTTATCAACAAGATATACCGGTTTATCTTGCTTAATTGCGCATGTCTAGAACAAATTAGAGAGTAAGTTTTTTTGGATTAATTGTTATATCTGTGTTTGTGTGTGTATGAAATGATATAATATTAATGTCACAATTATTTGTCGAAAACAGAATTCATTTTAACGAGGTACGTGAGGGGCATCCTGATTGGAACGAAGAACGTTTGGAAAAATATCATCAGGATAATTTTTGTGATTGGGTCACAGATCATGTAAGTTATTCGAATAACATTTTATTGCTATCAGTTTTAATCTAAACTTGTATAGTTATATATTTGTCGTAAAATTTGTTTTGTTAGATCCACGATCCGAACTTGTCTGCATCATTTGAGAGTGATTCAAGATGTTTAGCTCAATTTCCTAGTATGGAGGTTGCATATTACAAAGGATTTGGTGTCCTTGGATACAAATTCGAAGTTAAGGACATAGAAACATCTAGAGCCACTCAGAATAGTGGGATTGCGACGGTAGGATCGGACGGTGTGATTTATTATGGGTACTTAAATTGTATACTCGGCATCCACTATCCCGGACGATCAGAACCCTTTTATATATTCCAGTGTACTTGATACGATACGCGAACCGATACGGACAGGTGGAGAAGCAATCTTGGGACTTGGAAAGATGAATATGGATTGACCAGTATGAACACACTTCGATTTTACGGTCAGTAAGATCCGTTTATTTTTCCGAACCAAGCGTTCCAAGTATACTACTCACAGTATTTGAAGCATCTGGGATGGAGTGTTGTATGCCGATGGAAACCCAGAGATGTCTACGATGTCCCAGAATTCGAGGACAGCGATGAGGACGAAGAAGAGAGAAGGCTTAAAGTGCTCCGACCGTCTGTTTCGAAGGACGGGTTGTCTTCGACCGATCATGAAGTTACGTGGGTTAGAAATGACATCGACGATGAAATCCAAGTAGATATGTATAATGCGCCCACGAAACGAAAAAGGTTATCAGTAATGCTATATTATTACTTCACATTTTACGCTTTATACATATATAGTCAATACTTTTAATGATTGTCTAATGCGTCCACGAAACGTTTATCTAGATTTGATGACGATATCGGGAGCAGCGAGGGGCGGCAGGAGCTCCAGCCGCGGCAGAGGCAGAGGCAGAGGCAGAGGCAGAGCGGTTCTGCCGCCCGGAGAGCTCCGTAGGGAGCTTCAGAGGGCCGGTCTTGCACCCAGATCGGAGACCCCTTCGGATGCCTCCTTCCGTGTGGACTTTGCCACACCTCCAGGTATACTGCACGCATATCCATTTTGAATATAATATTACAGATATTCATGCCTGTTTATGTCAAAATTACTTATATTGTCAATGTTTGATTGTCTAGTTGTTGGTGATGCGTCCACATCTGGGACAGAGGCCACTCCCGCTCCTCCAGATATGTTTTTATATCATATAGTGCATGTATATTGATTTAGAATGCTATATCATAAATACACACATTCCTTTTGCTCTTACTTAGCAATTTTTATTATTGTCTAGCTGTAGGTGGTGACACCACCGCACCTGCGGGTATGTTTATATATCCTATAGTGCATGCATATTGATTTAGAACGTTATATTATTGATCTACACATTCTTTTTGCAATTACTTATATAATCTATTTTTAATTGTCTAATTATAAATGGTGCGTCCACATCTTCCGCAGGGGCCACTCCTGCCGCTTCCATACCCTCCGCATCGTCTGCAGGTTAGTATGAATAAATATAAAATATTTATTCATTTTACATATGTTCTATAGAATAAATATGAACTTCATGGAAATTTAGCGTCAATGTTTATTTTCTAGTTAGAGGGGATGCGTCCGCATCCGGGACCCCGGTTGTTCCTCACCGGAGGAACTATCGTCCCGCTCGTACTGCTGCCCGGGCCCAGGCTCGTGCGATAGTCACCGGAGGTATATATCACACTTCAATTTTTGTTTAACCTTGATTTCGTAATACAACTTTTTCTTAATATTGATTGTCTTGATATTTCGTGCAGACGCAGGGCCTCCCCATCCCCAGAGGGGGACTCGAGGCCCGAATCAGTCCCATAGGCTGAGGCCTGACAGAGCTAGGGGGGAGGCAGCATTCCCCCTCTTTTTAACCCTTGACTATCGCTATACCGGTCCTCATGCCGAGAGGTTCGGCCGGTATATAGGGGATGAGAGCCGGCTCGTGAAGAACTATCCACTTCACGTTGAGTGGGGCGAGTAGCACCAGCGCTTATTCGCCCTTTTCTTTGATCAGGCTCAGGTACGTATTAATATATATTTTCATTTGATCTATCCAATATATTTATTATTAACACTTGCAATCTAATAACAATGTTTTTTTTGTATTTTCAGTTGGATTACGATTTTCAGCCTGTAGCCGACCCTGATCACCCGGGGAGGGTGCTCGACCTTCATGCTCTGTACAATGGCCTGATGAAGAACATGCAGGCCAAGGTCCGATACAACAGGAATGAGTTGAAAGCCGACTGCTACTCCCTGTGGATGGCGACCCCCGAGGCAGAGAGAGCGGCCCTCCTATCTACTCCGGCGTTTGCGAGAGTCGACGTAGAGACATGGCCTCTATTGTGCGAATATTTCGACTCCCAACGCAAACAGGTATGTATTTTAAATGTAATTCATTGTTTAGGATATAATTTATTTTTTTGTGTTCCTTAATTAGAAAACTAAATGTTAATGCGTTGTGCAGAAACAGGCCGCTCAGAATACAGAGAACAGGAAGTCGGCGAAGAGGGGTCGCCCTACTTACACAGGTGGCTCGAGAAATATTAATCGAGCCATGGAGTTATCGGTAAATTACAATAGACCGACCTTTGTGATATTCTGCAATATTAAGAGTTATTTTCTAATATTTCTAATATTAAGAGTTATTTTCTAATATTGCAGACAGCTCGGACCGTGGCGTCAGGTGGTACACCAAGCGTGCTGTCCGCATATCTTGCCGTCCACGGCACCTCGACAGATCCCGCCACGGGCGAGCTTCGATATCCCGACGTCGCTACCCAGGAGTATTGCGTAAGTGTTAATATTTATTCTACCCATATTTGAAATTTTAGTTTTGGAAGGTTCAAGTTTAAATTTTATACTTATACTTTACTGCTTAATATGGGTGTAGGAGCGGGTGGTTGAGCAGGCCGAGGCCTCGGGGATCGATTTTACCGGACAGAGCGATCCTAGGCTGCTGACCCCAGTTCTGGACGCCGCACACGGAGGGCACCACGAAGGTTGGGAGAGAGGCCGGGGACTGGGCCTTAGCAGGGCCCATATGAGGTTGGACTCCACCCCGGCGGTTACTTCCTCTGTCTCCAGTGAGCGATGTGTCTAGCAGGAACTGGAGAGCTTGAGGGCCACCGTTCAGGAGTTGAAAGAGATGCTGGTATGTATACTAGTTTATAGTAAAATATCATGTCATATTATAGATATCAACAAATCCATAATTAGTACGTAGCTTGAGTTTATTTGGTTTTAGACTTAGCTTTGATTAATCATACATACATATGTAATTAAAATAAACAACAGTTTTCCAAACTAGATATCCAAATGGGATTTCGAAATAACTTGATAATGATACGAATTCGAATAATACACAGTTCTTAAACGCTTCTTATACACGTTAGGTCCAGACGTGACAGGGTACATCGGCCGAGCCTCCACATGCATCTCCTTCGGCTGCGGCTCCGCAAGCCACTACATCGGCTGCGGTTCCGCAGACAGCTCCTATAGCTCCACCGCCCGCTCAGACTCCCGCAGCCGCGACTCCGCAAGCTACTACCTCGACGGCGGCTGTGCAGAACACATCGCCAGCTCCATAGGACGCTCAGACTCCCGCTCGCACCGAATTGCATGGTTTATTGACCGAGGAGCAGGCGCGCCTTATTCTATCGTTTATCAGAGGTGGAGCTGGACCAAGCTAGGGTAGCTTTTTGATTCTTATTTTTTGAAACATGTATTTATTTATATCATACATAGTGTACTACATTTTGAAACGATTTTGATATTGATATTGGTTTATATTTATATCATATTCAGTGTTTGGGTTTCTTTTGTATATTATATGCGTGAGATGTGATTATGAATACTGCGATATATGTTGTGTGATGATTAATTTTATATTTTATTGATATATATATTATTGTGCACAGGGCGAGAAAAAATCAGGCAGCCCTTTTTTTTAAAAAAAAGAAGATAATATGTACCTACGGATTAATCCGTAGGTACACATATTACCCTTACGACTTAAACCGTAGGGGCAAAATATCAGCAGTAACTGATATTTCCCCTCTGATCTCAGTACCAGAAGGGTTGGGAGTGCCCCTACGGACATATCCGTAGGGGCACACAAAGACCCCTACGGCGTTATCCGTAGGGGCAAAATATCAGGATTTCTGATATTTTGCCCCTACGGATAGGTACCTACGCAGATATCCGTAGGGGATATAACTTGGCCCTACGGATATGGCCGTAGGGGCTGTTAATATATTTAAAAAACCGTAAATAAAATAACTTTTTTTACCCTACGGCCTACGCCGTAGGTGAAACTGGCCCTACACAGAACTCCGTAGGGGCAAGCTTTTGCCCGTAGGGGCAAGTTCAGGGCTTCAACTTGCACCTACGGCGTTTGCACCTACAGGTTATTTTTTCGCCCCTACGGATATATCCGTAGGGGCAGTGGTTTGCCCATACGGATAAATCCGTAGGGGAAACCCTTATTTGTAGTAGTGAACTAAACCGGCGATACACCACATATTACACTTACGGTCGCAGAAAAAGAAAGTGAAAAACTACAACAATTGGAATCCGCAACCACTCTAGACATCATTAACCCAATGTATCACAGACTTTGGATTTCATACTTAACCAAATGAATTCCTTAGACATCACACGCCTAGAAATTATAAACCTTGCATTTTAGTCTTGAGATTGAAAACACTTTCCAATAACCTGTTGGGTAATTCAACAAGATTCCCGATAATCTGATCGAATGCTCGTCGGAAACTTTAGTAGATGGCCGCACCCCCGATACCGTCGACGAAGTGCACTAAGGCGGAACACCGCGTCCGAGAGCACCCGAACGGATGGTTTTGGCGACGGGGTTCTCCTACAGTCACTTGGTCGGGGCTATGAGGCGTGGCTATCTAGTAAAGTTACCCAGCGAGTATCCGCGTACACTACGTAATTGCGACGGACATTTGATCAACATCAAATTCCCGTGGCAACCGATCAAATGAGACCAACTTGCTAGATTTATAAAATTCAAACTAGTTATCTCATAACTAATTATGTGGATTCCAAATATTGTATCACAATCACAGATAACTAGACAAAGTTAAATATTTTGATCGAATAAGCAAGCACCCAAAATTTCCCAACAAGTTCAACACTTGAGCGGAGTTCAAAAAATACCCAGAAACTGCCACAGCTCCTATGAACCATCCGTAGAAGGGCCGACCCATGCCTCACTCATGTCGCCACGAAACTGCGGCAAACTCTAGGGTATGACCGTGGATCCGCGATCTAAAAAGTCAAGTTTGGGTATCGTTCTTCTAGAGGGTCCACAGAATCGCTTGCATGATTTTCTGATGATTTTAAACTCAGAAAAAATCCAACACTTGGAAAATTTCCAGCGGGGAAAAATTGGGTTATTGATATCCGTTCAAAATTTTTAACATCGTCTAAATAACCAGAATACATGTTAGAATTACGACTACGAAACACTCCGAATTGCCTTTGCAGAAAGTTGACATCACATGAGAATTTAGCAAAAACAAACAACACTTGAAACACCAAAACCCAGAGACACTATGAAAATTTGAAGCCCAAAGGAGCAAATTGAACCGAGCTCGCCGGTTTTAAGACCAATGTGGCCGGCCACTTTTCATCAAAATTGCTTCAAATTTATATGGTGTTCATGATATATCTCATACAACACTCTTTAGTTGTTTAAAAAAATTTTAGAGGCCTTTAAAAAATCGACAGAAACCAGATTTTCATGTTTCAAGTTAAAGAACAATTTTGGCTTCGTAATCTAACATACATCGTTTAAATCTCTAGCCTTGCTCTGATACCACTGTTGGGTTCCCTACGTCGGCAGCAAGGTTTCAGGAGGCATCGTCCATGCCGTTTTCAAACTTTTTCCGTTCTAAAGAACCTTAACCTAGAATCTTTAACTAGAGTTTTAAACAAACTAGCAATGTTAACATCTTAACATCTAAGTGAATGATGAATACAACCTTTGTATACCGGTCCTTCACTTCTAAAGCTCCGTGTAGTAGTCCATTCCCTCCAAGTAGTGAACACCCGAACTCTAGTAAGGGTTCACATGAAGAAATGAACAAGCTTGCTCGAAGTCTTCAAAGCCGAATATGATCTACGTCGAGGAGACTCAAGCTCATGCTACCTTTTCACTAATGGTACGTTAATGAAGTAAACACCTTAAACTAAATGGCTAATAGTAGAGGATGATGAAGTAAGAAATGGGCTCTCTTTAGTTTTCTTTTTCTCACAATATTTTCTCACCTTGAGAAAAGCTAGTGAGCTTTTTCATGAGGAAGCAGAAGCTCAAGTGAAGAATCAGAGAATGAACTCATAAGGTAAGAATAGCAGCCATGGTGAGTTAGTGTCATATACTAACTCATGTAGAGAATAAACCATGGCTAACAATAATGGTTAGCTTAATAAATATCTACAAGTAAAACAAAAAGAGTGGACTAAGTCAAAGATGTTTCAAGCTTCTCCAAGCTTCCAAGCATGACAATTTCCAACTAATATTGAATTACATTAGATAAATAAAAACTCACATTATTATAAGTATGACGTGAGTCTCATACATCCATATAGCATGTGGCATCTAGCATGACACAAAAAGATGTACATTAATATATATCACAAATATATTATATGCACACAAGTGAGAAAAAGAAATGTTTAAGTGAGCTAATATTAGTTAATTTAAATTTATATATCACATATATAATTATAAATTAAATTATTAAATCAACACTTGATTTAATAATCCGGCCATACCACATACAACCGGCTAATATCAAATGTAACAATCTATCGAATCAACACTTGATCCGATAACCTGGCTATATCACATATAACCGAGCGATATCACATATCGCGAGAATAGAATGCGGTATCACATACGCGCATTAATCTCGGTCCCGCACATATCACATACGTGCTCCTACTTCGTTTCGCATGAACCAGAAAACCTCTGTGTAGGACTCTAAAGACTCATCAATGCGCCGACAGTAGGTGATGATCATATCAAACACCCACAAACCGCAAGCGGTCTGCTAAACGTAACGGCCACCCGGGTATTGAGCGATCAGAAGATCAATAAGCAAGCCTGCTCGTACTCCTGCGAATCCAATCAGTAACACTACCGTACAGTCCGGTCTCTTCGTCAGATATGTCGCATATCAACAGCCTGGGGGTGGTTTAACGTCAGACCCCAATAGCCTGATAAGTCATGCCGATGCAAGGTCCATAACGGTTTGAGAAACTACTGACAACACTTACCAGTAAATCTCAGCAATCCTGGCCATGAATTTCCTGTTATGGCAAATCGAGCATAGCTCAACATCAACTCCCAATACCGGGAGAGAGGAATCCCCTCCTATCGCTCATTACCTCCATGTGACTCAGGAATGTACCCAAAAACCACCTTTTTGTACGATCTCTTGACCGTGGTATGGTGGAAATCAAAGCACAGTGGGAATCACACAAGACTCTATGACGATCTCGGGTCGACAGACTAACCTGTACCAGTGTCACCAGAGAACTGCTATCTGACGATAAGTATAATACCATATAGAAGTTCTCGGCGAGTCCTTTCAGTGTACCCAGTCTCCACTGAGCACCCGTATACCATCTTTGATGTCAAACACCAATGGATGTGGGATCATCCATCGCCCATCATATGGGTCAAGAAGTGTATATGCTAGTCTATTCTGGAATATCGATGCACTGTCTCGATACACCCTCGACAAGGAACAGTTATAGGGTGTACTTGTAGACTACCCTTGGCCCCGCTTGTATGATCTACATCATAGTCCTGGTAGTCAAGTACACATCCTAAGGGCTTTATAAACATGTGAGAGCAAGACAACATCACTTATAAAAGTCAACATGTTAAGATAAAGAGCAACCAGATAGCATACTATCATGTCGAGCAAGAAAGTCTTCCCTATATATGTCCAAGCATCCACTACAATATACATCATATATACAATAATGGCCTCTAGGGCATACATATAACTAACAGGGACTGTACCTAAAAACCACCATTTTGCACGCTCTCATGAACGTGGTAAGGTGGAAATTAAAGCACAGTGGGAATCACACAAGACTCTATGACAATCTTGGGTCTATAGACTAACCTGTACCAGTGTCACCAGAGAACTGCTATATGTCATCAGGTATAATACCATCTAGGAGTTCTCGATGAGTCCTGTTCAGTGTACCCAGTCTATAGTGAGCACCCGTATACCTTCTTTGATGTCAAACACCAATGGATATGGGATCATCCATCGCCCATCATATGGGTCAAGAAGCATATACGCTAGTCTACTATGGAATATCGATGCCCCGTCTCGATACACCCGCGACTAGGATCAATTAAAGGATGTACTTGTGGACTACCCTGGCCCCACTAGCTAGTATGATCTGCATCATAGTCCTGGTAGTCAAGTACACATCCTAAGGGCTTTATCAACATGTGAGAGAAAGACAGTATCACAATACAAGTCTACATGTTAAGATAAATAACAACCAGATAAAATACTATCATGTCGAGCAAGAAAGTCCTCCCTATATATGTCCAAGCATCCATTGTAATATACAATCATGTACATCAATGGCCTCTAGGACATACATACAACTAACAAAACACACTTAGGAATCCATACGATTCCTAAGGAGAAAATACACATACAAGATCCTTTCGACTCGTAAGGAGAAAATACTTCTATGAGACCCTCACGTCTCATAGAATTCCAAAGCCATAGGTTAAAGGGATTTAAGCCCGTTTTCTAAGCTATCGTATCCCCCAAACTGCCCTGGAAGTAGTTTAATATCAACTCTTGTATACAATCTATGGGCACAAACAAAATATATTTCAACCAAGTTTCACCGGTTCTGAATGATATTCCCAATACGGTGAACCACACTTGTAAATCCTCTTGACTTGCTAGGAGAAAATACTGTTGTAATATCCTTAAAAAATACCACTTAGGAATCCCCATGATTCCTAAAGAGAAAACACACCTATGAGATCCTCTCGACTCGTAGGGAGAAATACCTTTATAAGTTACAACTCATAAAATCAAAAAGCCTTAGTTGGCAAGGATCTAAACATGTCTTCTAAGCCACCTTTATCCAAATAGACAACGGAAAATGATGAGTCGCTCTGGAAATATTTCAGTTGTAGCGATACTGATGCTTAATCAGAAGGTATCAACCTTCAAGTCCTCTCACGGCAGATGATGAGTCGCTCCTGGTAATATTCCATTTGTAGCAATACTGATGCCAAAACTGGTATCATACTCCAAGTCCCCAACTTGTAATAAAAATCAGCGATCTAAGAAAAATTTATGCATATAAAATAGCCGAAATGATTGAGCAGCTCGCAATAAAAATCAGCGAGTAAAAAATAAAATAAAATAACCAAAATGATTGGGCACCATGAACAAAAAGCCGAAATGATTAGGCAATTGTGACTTTTGCGATAAGAAAAACTGAAATGATAGAGCATCGCGGAGAATAATATATATATATATATATATATATATATAATAAATTAAAATTTTCTGCGCTACAGGTATGTCAGTATCGACTCTTGTAGACGATCCATGGACATGAATATATGAAAAAAGCAGCATGTTTTGCCATGCTTCGCTGAAGTAAGAAGACAGGTCTCAACGGCTACATACATAAGCTCAAAAACCTCTGGTCGTCGTCTTACCTCGAAAAGGTGCGATAATGACTTCCCAGGGGGCTCCAAACAAAGCCTAACCTCAAGGTAAAGCGCTATGGTGACGTCTAACGCTGAATCATTTGATGGCTATCTACACATTCACCTAGGAAGATTACTTGAGACGTATCCCCGCATCTGATTGGATGGGAGATACGACAAGTGCATAACTACTCGAAACAGCGACCTGAGTGGATGCAGAATAAGAAGAAATCAGCTGACGCAACGGTGCGATGGAGTACACTAAGTACCACAAACATAACGGACTCTTGTGTTAACAAGGGTTATGTATGTTTAACATTAGGCCAAGTTTATCCATCAAAGGATGATAAGCTAACGCTCCGGGACGACTACAGTAACTAATCTAGGTAATTTTTGCACAAAAAAGAAGTGCGTATATAAAAGAAAAAAGACTGCATTCCATTAACACATAGGAGGATGAACTACAAGCTACTAGTCAGATACAAGAATTCATAAAATGTTTACAACAGCGGTAGGAGATCGTCACTAGCACATTGGTTGTGGAATTTAAAAACGAGATTTTACAAGGCCTCCTAAGCAGCACTCTCTCTCCTTGCGTCTCCATTCACAAACACGAGCACCAGGGTTGTCGCCAATTCCTTTAGCCTCCGCGTGCGAAGATATGATCGCCTTTTGCTGGTAGATTTGGTGCAAGGTATTTACAGAACGATTCTTCCGGTTCTTAAAAATTAAGCCCATCAAATAGGCCGAATGTACTTTATCTTCGGCTTGATCCAGTGCATGTTGTGGTATCACCCTAAAAAGCTTGGGTGTTGCCCTCCAGATCGCGTGAAAGAGCAGTTGCAAAAGAGAAGACCGACATGGGAGAAATCACCCATAGTGATCCTCTAAACGATGGAGTACGGCCTCGCGTGGAGTTTCAGAATAGCTGGGCTCATACTAGTAAATATTATTATGAGAAACAATATCCCCGACATCATACAAATGACCAGCCATAGTATCTGAGAAGAAAAAAAAGAAGATTAGTTCACAAAATAGAAACCATCGTGAGAAGAATCAAGACTTGAAGCATGCATCTTATGAAAAATCGAAATATTTTTCTAAGTATGGGATGCACAACCCAAAAAGGTGCGCACATCTCATGAAAATCAAAAGATTTTCAAAAATAATAGATGCGCAACCAAAAGGTTGCGCACTATTTAAAGGAAGTAAAAGCTTCGGGTGCGCATTCTACTTTGATGAGACATGTTTTACCTATCAAATCAATGAAAATAGGGAAGCAAAGCTTTGCTGAAGAGCACTAGCTCTGAAGAAGAACAATAGTTCTTAAAAAAATTTCAAAAAGAAAAAAGAGGAGGTGTAGCCTTATTGAAGGGAGGAAGTCCCTATTTATAGGAGTTTAAAGTCGTTTCAACTCTTTGTAGATCTCGGAGCAGAACTAACAGTTCGCAAGTTGACACCGCTGTACGTACGTGCAAAACATGTGCGCAAAGTCGGTGGGGGGCATTTGTTCACACCCATTTTTAGGGTTCATCTAATGGATGTGACGCGAGACGTGAAAAGCATGTGCGCATAGCAAAGGCCATCGCATGCGACGCGTGCGAAGCACATACGTATGGCAGAGGACATCGCATGTACATAATTAGATCATTCTTAGAAAAAAATATTCTATCAGTTAACAAAAATAATCAAAATTGATCTTTGGATCAACGATCCAATGGTGCGCATGCACCCTAAATTGATATAAATCAATTTAATTCTGTTTGTTAATAACAAACTTAAAAAAATAGTCAAGATTGATCTTTAGATCAATGATCCAATGGTGCGCATGCATTCAAAATTGATATGAATTAATTAAGATCAAATTGAAATAAAAACTCACCCGATTGTTGGGGACAAACCCTAACAATTCCTCTCTTATAAATAGGAACTACCTCACAATGAAGGAGGAGAAATCTTTTTCTTTGAACTTTTGTCCTTTTCGTCTTCTCGACAAAAAGAAGAAGAACCAAAGCTCCTCAAGAAGAAAAAACCCTAGTTGACTAGGTAACCAAAAAGAAGAGGATTCTCTCTTTTATAAAAAGCTTTTGTTTTTCATAACGAAACTAGTGCTTCTTTACAAACAAAGATCAAAAGATCTTAGAATTTATCTTTCTCATATAAAAATCCATTGCTTTCATGAGAGATCTATTCTAACATCCAAGTCTTTGGATAATACGCCTATAAAAGGAAGATCACAAAAATACATATCGAAGTTAGTTCTTCTTTTAAAAGTTTTTACTTTCATTTAATTTAAATGTGCCATATGAATGCACTTTAAATCAAAGAACAGAGATCTCAATCTCTTTGAAAGCCAAAACTTTCTGCATCATAGTGCGCACCCTAGCTTAGTGTGTAAACTGTAAATGTGCGCATCACGTGATATACATGTGATAACATGCGGAGGATGTGGTCCATATCAACTTGCGCACCCTGTTCATGCACACTACTTGAACTCATACAAATGCGCGTCACGTGATATTCACGTGCGCACTTCATATAAATGCACATCTTCTGATATTCATGTACGTACTTCTTAAAAATGCGCATCACGTGATATTCACGTGCACACCCCACAGACAAAGATGCAAGCACGTCATGTGATATATACATGCATTACTTGAACCCAGTCAAGTACGCATCATGTGATATTCATATGCGCGCCTATTGAAAGAAACTGCATGCTTATCCTATACCTATGCTCACCACATAAGAATGCGTATCCCATACTCATGTATACCCCTCTGAAAGGGAAAAGTATGGATCCCCCTTGCGAAGCACGTGCGCACCTATGATTCACATGCGCATCTGAACAACAAGCCATAGTTTGGATATTTAGCTAATATACACCATGTATAGAGGCTCATGCTCCATAATTAAGTTGATCTTATTCTACAACAAGACTAACGATACTTAATTAAAATATTTAAGTTGACCTTAGTCTCATATACGATTAACGGTCCTTAATCAGAACCTAAGTTGATCTTAGTCTACAATAAGGTGTAAGTTGATGTCGCACACTCTATTGGGTTTATAAAAAGGCGGAATTTTCAAAAAAATAATAATTTTCAAGCGGGCAACATCGACTAAAACCCCAAGAACAACCATAAACACTAACTAGCAAAACAACATAGGTTCTAATCAACTTGAAGAGATTTATACCAATGTGATCAAGTCCTTCATATCTTCTTAATCCTCTTCTTAAGCTCCTCGTTCGTCAGGATCGAGCTTGGTCGTCGGCCTCCTCATGTTGAAGATGATCCATCTAAAGAGTCTTTGATTCAAGCTCCAATCTCAAAGATGAGGTTACTAAAGTAATTTGTTTGCTAATCTAAGTAGTTTAGTGGATGTAGAGTGGGTTAATTAAATTAGTTTATCTCATAAATTCTAGGTTTCTTAACTCCTGAGAGGGTTAGGGTTTGAAGAAGAAAAAGAGCTCAAGGAGGAGAGAGAATGGCAAAGGTAGAATGATGTGAAGAATGACTAAGGAAAAAAGATATCAAGCATTTCATTTTCATTAATAATACTAGCCATGCTTGAATAGTAATTACAAATGATTAAAGAAATACAATAGCCATGCTTCATGCCATGTTAAAAAACACCTCACCTCTCTATCTCATTATCTATTTACAATAAATAGAATTACACAAAATGAGGTGTCCTCTTCTGGAAGCACTCAAGTATAAATACAAGAATACCTACACCGTATATATATACTCGTATTCGTACTACAAAAAATACGAATACCAAAAGATAAAATAATACTAGATTATTATTAAATCAAAACCTGATTCAATAATACGGTTTAATCCTAAGCCTACTAGTATTATCCGTCGAACATAAATCCGTGTAGTTAGTACACGTATATGATCGGAACCTTGCATGTAAAATCATACGGCCTCTACATTATTTCTCATGAACTAGGCAAACCCTCTGTGTGGAATTCTAAAGACTCGACAGTACGCTGGTAGTGGGTTTCACCACAAGCATGTCAGTGACACTAGCTGTACGTAACAGCTACCCAGGTATCTGTCGAAAAGAAGGCCGATGAGCAAACTCATCTGAACCCCTACTGAGCCTGTTAGTGACAATCTCCGTGCAGTCCGGTCTATTCGTTTGAAAGTATCGCATGCCGGGTCTATGGGGTAGAATACGTCGTACCCCTAATAACCTGACAAGTCATGCCGATGTGGCTCAAGACCCTCCGAGAATTTACTGATCTACCTATCAACAATTCTCCATTCGCCATGGCCAGGGATTTATGGTTTTGGACAACTGAACAACCTATCAGTCCAAATCCGTATATTTTAGATTTGGGTTTGGGTCAAGCATTTACTTGACGGGGTTTTGAACTTAGGTTTTATATTCCTTCAGTTCAGAAATATTATTGTTTTCTTTAAGGACCGTTAATCTAGTTTGAGATTAAGATCAACTTAAATCTATAGGTGAGCATTTGGGCTCTGTTTGTTCTTGCTAAGGATGCATTAGTTTTATTTGAGACTAAGATCAGCTTAACAACATTCTAGGATCATTTTTAAAAGAGCATTTGGGTTCAACTGCAAGAAAACTTTATAGATTTAGCCAATTTGGGCTTAGTCTACTTAGTCTTTATTCATTCAAAAGTGCTAAGCACTCATTTGGGCTCTGTTTGTTCAGCCCCTTTGTTTTTATGAAAAAGTTCTAAGCACTTGTTTGAAGTTCTGGCGCTCACATGGGTATCATGTGAAGCATTCAGTTATGGGCGCTGCCCAATGAGTGTTTAACACTTTAGTCGTTTTGACTAATCATGAAGTGCTAAGCACTTTCTATGGCATTCACGTAAGGTGCAAGTGCGGCGCTGGGAGCTGTCCAATTATTGTTAAGCACTCAGCCGTTTTGGCTATATATGAAGTGCTAAGAACTTTTATATGGCGCCCACGTGAAGAGCACGTGTGGCGCTGGGCGCTGTCCAATCAGTGCTAAGCACTTAGCTGTTTTCGGCTGTATATGGAGTGCTGAGCACTTTTATTCAGCGCCCACGTATGTTTCACATGAGGCACTGACCTTCTGATTTGGGTGTCCATGTGTTTTCCACGTGAGGCGCTAGGCGCTGTTAAAATGGCGCCCATGAAGGAAGCACGTGAGGCGCTAGTCTCTTTTTTATATGGAGATTTAATCTCTGTTAATGTTTTCAGAGAGGTTAAACCCCTGTCAATGGTATTTTGACCATTAACGCTCACCAAAATCACTACTTTTTGGAGGATCTCAGGTTGAGTTTTTTAAAGAACTAAATTCTTGATTTGAAGGAACTGAGTTCCTGGAGTATTATGGACTCCATCTTCTTTCTCTTTAAATTTGTTCTTCCCTGAATGTTTGATTCTCAAGAACAAGATCTTCCCGATGAGAATTAAATTCTCAACTTATGGTAGACTTGTCTTATGGATCTCAGATCCAAAGAAAGAACTAAGTTCTTTTAAAAGGGTTAAATTCTTAGATATGATATAATATGTAAAGGAGATATTTTGATATCTTTTCTTTACCTAGGCTTTTGAGAAGGAAGATATTCTTCTTTGAGAATTGAATTCTCTCTTCTTTTTTGAGAGCTCACTGTATTTTTACAGAAGCTTATAGGGGGGTCCTTCTATATGAGACTTGAAGTCTCGGGTCATTTATATAGTGGAAGTAGATTGTTAATTGGTTTTGAGAAAATATCTCATTAAGATATTCCAATTGGTTTAATTGGTCTCAAAATTGAGTTGGGGTATTTTACCCACCGTTGGATGTTTGATTCAAGGACTTCTGTTTTACAGAATACGACGTTTTCTTTTTTTAAATAAGATTGGGGAAATATTTTTGCATATACAGAATTTATTCTGTAAAATGGTGATTTTTTAATCACCATTGGATTTTTAGTCTAAGGGTTCTCTGTTTTACATAGAGCAATTTCTTTTTGTTTGGAAAGATTGAGGGAATATATTTCCAAAATAGAATTTACTCTATTATTGGATCATTGATCCAACCGAGAGTATCTTTCTTATTTAGAAAGATTTGGGAGATATTTTCTCCTAATAGGATTTGATTCTATATTTTGATGATTTATCATCTTCGTTAGATCTTTGATCCAATGGCTCTATTTAACAGAAAGTATTCCAACTTTTTATTTAGAATTTAATTCTATTGATTTTGATTTGGGCGCCGACGCTCGCGTGTTGTGCATGTGGGCGCCACTTAAGAATTTAATTCTTATGATGGGTACTCCTGTGCTTTGCACATTGGTGTCCGCATGATGAGCACGTGTGGCACCATATAAGAATTTAATTCTTACTCAGAAAGTGCTTCTGTGCTTTGCACATTGGCGCCCGTGTGAGGAGCATGTGCGGCGCCACCATAGAATTTAATCCTAAGGGATTGGCGTTGGCGCAGACGCCCTCGTGAGGGGCACGTGAGGCGCTGCCTCAACAAAATTTAACACAGCTCAGCTCTCTTTATATTGTTTGAATATTGGGGGAACAAATCCCCCCCATGTTGTTCCCATATGGCTCACACGTGTGTGCAACGGTGTCACTTTTTCCACCGTTGGATCTTCTAGGGAGTTGAACCGTTTCCTCACATCTAATGAATAGGGCCTTTAGCCCTTGAGATGACTGTCATTTCATCATTTTCCTTCTTCTTCCTTTCTTTGGAGAATTTAATTCTCGTTTTCCAGAGCTTAGATCCCTCACCGAACGCTTTTGAACAGAGTATATTCTGCCATATTTCTTGGTAAGAACTATGAACAACGCTTAGCTCTTGACTCTTTTTGAGTATATATATTTCTTAGTTTTGGATTTTAAGTCTATTATCAATTTTGAAAGAACCATCTTTTTTATCGATCTTTTGGAGATCTAAAAAAACTTTTCTTTTATAGGTCATGGATCTTGATGTTCTCATCCAAGACTTGAGAATCTGTAATTCTCTTATCTGGGGTTTTACCCTACTGTCAATCTTGACGCTTGTTCTGGAATTTGATTCTATCCATTAACCCATGAATTCTTTTAGCGTATGGATTGTTCTGGGATTTGATCCTACTGTTTAGGGGAATTTAATTCCATTTCTTTTATAGAGCTTGGCTCTGATTTGGATTTTAAGATTTGGGGAATTTTATTCCTTTTTTTTCGTTCTTGTATGTTTTATTATTATTATTTTAATCTTTAGGGTTTTAATCCTTTCTATCTTTTTTTTCTACAGATTTTAATCTGTTGTTTGTTTTAAAGAGCCTGCTTTTTTGGGGAATGTTGGGAGTTTTTAACTCCACTGTTTAATGGACACTATTTATTTAATGAGAATCCTTTCGGATTCTCACAATGGGCACATGTCCCATTATTGATGAGCCATCACCGGGCCCACTGTAGCGACTTTAGTATGTTAATCGCAATTCTTTTTTTAAAGATACCATGGCTGGTCATCTGTACAATCTTGAAGAGATTATCTCTTACGAGGAGATTTGCATCCAAGGCCGCTGCCAAGGTCAGGAGTTTACTGATGCCCAATGCGACGCGGTGATGCGTCGCTTCGATGATTACAACGGTCGAATGCTTCCCCGTCGTTCCGCCCTTTTGAAGATCGTCGTTGGGTCGATCTAGGAGGCTATACCCGGGCGCCTTGAGGTTATACCGCTTCAAGTGCTCGATGATGCTGAGGATAAGGTACATTCAGTATACTTGATAGGGTTGATCTCAAAGAAACAGAGAGATAATCTCGTTGCCATCTTTCATCGTGTCTTTCTGCAGAAAGCAATAGTATCGGCATATCAGAGGGTGGAGGACATTAGTGGTGACCCTGACTCTTGCATCCGAGAGAAGATGCACATAAAGATGGTCGATGAGGCTAAAGGTGCACTGCTTAAACTTGCTTTTGAGTTTGAGAATCCGTGTCCGCAGTTTAGCGTCTTGTCATTGTAGACCTCAGATGATGCAGTAGTGTTTTTTTAATCATCATCATCATCACTGTGTAGTCTTTTCTGAAGTATGAATGATAAGCCCTTTTTCCTTTCATATCCGCACTCTTCTTTTCTTGATTGTCTTGATTTGGTGCGAAGTAGTTTACGTACTCACTTCGGAGTTTATAGTTTATTCACTCGTTTCGGAGTCTCTAGTTTATGTACTCATTTTGGAGTTTATAGTTTATTCACTCGTTTCAGAGTCTCTAGTTTATATACTCATTTCGGAGTTTGTAGTTTATTCACTCATTTCGGAGTATCATTAGTTTACTTCCCATGGTTTTACAGGCAAACTTGTCCTAACGTTGTATGTAGATAACCCCCAATCTTTTTACAACAGAGGTCCGTTAGGTTTGTGGCACTAGGGTTTTAGTCCATGGTACCATCGCGTTGGCTGGTGTATTCCTCGATATGCAATCTTTTAAGCCGATGTTCGAGTAGCCCCGCGACCATCATGTCTCTGATCCCATCGGGGGCTGGACAAGACGTCTTCAGGTAATCTCCTTAGATTATATTACCGTCGGAAGAGCAAGTGTTAGGAATTTTCCATGACGCTTTTTACTTGAGGTTAGGCACAATTTGGAGCCCCGATGAGTCATAACCGCACCCTTATGGGGTGGGATGATCTCCAATGTCCTTTTGGTGTCTATATGAGTTGCCGTCAAGACCCGAAGTTAGGAATATGCCGTCACTTCGTTTTTTGTTTTGAAGATATCGCGCCGATTCTTTGCTGAAATAGGGTAGACATCTGTAGGACCCCTATGCTGTATATATTGCAATTGAAGTCCGGAGCTAGGAATATGCCATTGCTCGAATTTCATTTGATAGTTGCGTCCGCATCCTTCTGAAATGAGGGGGAACGCCGGGATAGTATCTAGGTTGTATATGTACCATCAAGACTTGGAGCTTGGATTTTTCCATGGCTCCATTTTTTTCTTTGACTCATGGGTCCTTTATTGACGTTGTGTCTGCATCCTGCTGGAATGAGAAGAACATCGGGTTGGAGTTGGGATTTTGCCGTCACTCCTTTTTGATTTGGCTCCTTGGAGCCTTTGTTGACGTCGCAACTGCACCGAGAAGGAACGTCGAGCTGATTTTTAGGCTGTAAATGTTAGCGTTGAGATCTGGCTTTTCCTTTGACGGAGTCTGGTGGGAAAATATGCTTCCCTTTCTTTCATTTTTGCCCATGGATCGTATACAGGAGTCGTTGTGGACCTACCTGCAGGGAAGAGGACATTTTATTTTATTTTATTTTATTTTTTATTTCCACTATCCTCTATCTTTTCAGATTTTTACATCGCGAGAGTCGCGATTGCCCAATCATTTCAGCTATTTATCGCGGTGCCCAATCATTTCGTCTATGTATTTTTTTTTATTTTTACCCGCAATTTTTTATTGTGAATCGCCCAAACATTTCAGCTATGTATTTTTTTATTTTTTACTCGCTGCTTTTTATTGCGAGTTGCCCAAACATTTCAGCTTTTTCATACACATTTTTTGCGATTCTCTGAGTTTTATTACGAGTTAGGAGCTTGAAATCTGATGCCATCTGCATCGCTGCAACTGGAATATTGCCAGGAGCGAATCATCATTTACCGTGAGAGGACTTGGAGTTTGACACCTGTTTAGGCATGAGCATCGCTATAACTGGAATGTCGCCAGAAGTGAATTATCATCTGCTTTTGTCGATTTGAACAAAGATGGCTTAATAGATAGGGTTATGATCTTTCCGACTAAGGCTTTTGACTTTATGAGCCATAAGGGTCTCACACAGGTATTTCTCCCTGCGAGTCAAGAGGATCTCGTAAGTGTATTTTCTCCTTAGGAATTGTGGGGATTCCTAAGTAATATTTTCTCTTGTAAGTCGTAAGGATCATCCAAGAGTGTTTTCTCCTTATAAGTCGAGAGGACTTACAAGCGTCGTTGATCATATGAGGATATTTCACGCCATTGGTAGAACTTGGTGAGGGAATATTTATTCGTGCCCGTTGATTGTATATAAGGGTTAATATTGGACCGCCTATAGGGCAATTTGGGGGATATGACAGCTTAAGAATAGGTTCAGATCCCTATAGTTTAAGGCTTTTGAATCCTATGAGTCGTGTGGGTCTCATAGGGGGAATTCTCCTTACGAGTCATAAGGATCTCGCAAGTATATTATTATTTCTTTTACGAGATTGCACCCTTCCGGGTTTTCATAAGCTCGTCGGTAGTCCTGCCGTTTTTACTCACGGCACCCTTTCAGGTTTTCATCCGTGCCCATTTTGCTTGTGGACGTACCTTTTTTTTACGTGATTGTGTCCTTCCGGGATTTCACAAGCTCTCCGGTAGTCCTGTTGTTCTTACTCATGGCTCCCTTTCGGGTTTTCATCCATGCCCATCTTGCTTATGGACATACCTTTTTTTTAGGTGAAACTCTCGAAAGTAGCTTCGTCGTAGGTGACCCATCTGTTTGCCGGTGGGATTTAGGGGTGGCTTCATCGCTGGAGTAGCTATGTAGCCAGTGGGACTTGAGTTGCAATCTTTGTTACTAAGACTTTGGTTGTAATATAGATCTCAAGAGAGCATATCGTCGTATTTGGGGCGACGTGCTAGTTTAAGGACGTTCCAGTTCATTATCGCCATGTTTGAGGCAAAATTTTAGTTTAGGAACTTTTCTGTCCATTATTGTCATATTTGAGGCGGATAGTTAGTTTAAGGACTTCTCGGTCCGATAACGCCATATTTGAGGCGGATTGTTAGTTTAAGGACTTCTTGGTCCTTCATCACCATGTTTGATGTTGGCTATAACGCTCTCAAGTCAATTATTGTAATCGCAGGCACGCGATTGTGATGATTGAGGGAGGACCTATAAGGGTAGAACAATCTTAATCAAAATGATAGTATGCTATCTGATTTGTCTTTATGATTATGTACATGCATTATGTGGTATTACAGATCACTATTATATGTTGATAGAGCCCATAGGATTCTTGCTTAACTACCAACATAATGATGATGATCATATACGTGGGAGCTGAGTAGTCTAAAAGTACATCCTTAAATGTCCCCAATCAAGGGAGTATCGAGACTAGGCATCGATACTCCGTAGTAGACTAGTGTGTACCTATCGAAACCCCGACGAGGAGAGGTGGCCGGTCTCACAAGCCATTGGTGTCAGTTAGTCGCCTAAAATAGTATACAGGTGCTCATTGGGTTATGAGTATACTGGACGGACTCGCCGAGAACATGCTAGATGGTATTATACCTATTGTCAGATAATAGTTCTCAGGTGACATGATGTAACACCTTGGAATGCGATTAGTGTTAATTAAGCGTTAATGCGGGGTTTTAAGGAAAAGTTTACCAAATCGGGTTCCTCACATTTTATATCAATTAATTAATAGTTTATTATTATTTGATATGGTTTGCACACATACGTGCATGTTATTGTGAGGGTATATTTAGTGTTAACCTTATTTAGCAACCATAACACCTTAAGCTAAACCTTGCCCAATTTAACCTTGCCTTAACCTTTTTCCTAGATATATTCTGTGGGGACAATATCTTGTTTGGAGAGAGAGAGAAAGGTGGTTAGTGAGTCATGGAAGCATTAATGGTGGCATTAATGGATGTGAGGGAGAGAGTGAGCATAAGGAATTAGTTGACCCTACACTCACCCTCTCACTCTCTCATTTTCTCTCACTCTCATGATTTCTCTTTTCCCTCAACTCCCAAACTGAACCCTTACCTTCTCTTCACAAATCCTTGCTAAAACTTCGCAAAACTCAATGAAAAATACTTCAAATGTCTTGATTAGCCACTAGGTTGCCTTGGAGCTTGGAAAGCTAGGATTTTTGAGCAAGAGTGGCTAGGTAATGTCCTCAAACTGATATTTATGAGTTATATTGTTGTGTTGCCTTGTTGTTATGAATTGGAACACTAAAGTTAGCATTTTGTGCAAAAATCGTATTTTTAGTGTCAACTTTGGGTCTCTGAGATCTGCTGTAGAACCAGGTGTTTTCTGGAAAAAAGTTCCTATCACAGTGACATAGTGTTGAGGAATATAACCCACCATAAAAACCTGAGACCACCCCTTAATTTTTGGGCCACAAATTTAATGGTTCTGGCCGCAAATTGCAGCCAGAGTGGGGGCTGGGGTGTTGGGGTTTGGGCGTAGGGTCTCTGTGGTTGTTTGTGGTCTCGTGGTACTTGAAACTTTCACCAATTTTTAGTGTATCAAAATCTGGGACCACTTTGCTATATTCTAGGGTTTTGTGTACGCATGTTACGTTATCCGACACGGTTCGTGATCTGGTGTGCTGCTACACTTGGACCGGTGTTGGTGTGTCGTTACGCACGTTAGCCGTTAGACGAACACTTGTGGGTCGGATTGGAGTTGGTGCGTTGGTCAAACGTCTTATGTATGTGATATTGATCGATTTTTAAGATTTGCACTGGTTATGTTTTGTGTTAATAGGATCGTAGGCGGGGACTTCGGACGCTGCGAAAAAAGGGAAGCAGGTGATTGGATTTACCTAGCCTGCGACTGTCGGTGAGTAGATTTAACATCTACAGGGAATTCACCCGCATGGCGTTATGCGTCTGGGCTAGATATGATATGATATTAGCCGCATGTTATATTGCACATATAGAGATTGTGCATAAAACTTCATTGCATATTATTACTTGTTGTGCTTGGAATTGTACCCTTTGGACACTGCATTATTATTGATGGCTCATGTTGCACGAGCACTGATTGTATGCCACTCACACCGTCAATAATTGCCATGACACGCACAACACCTATACATACGTGATATTGTATGGTTAGGGACATTGAGACATTGATTCATATTCCATTGTGCATATGAAATATAGCATACTTGTATATCTACATGCTTACACATATGCCTTGCCATGACTACATGCTAGCTACACATATACCTGGAGGGTATTGTATCATTATTGACATGTATATACTCATACCTAGCTTGATATAGCTACACATATACCTGGAGGGTATTACATCATTATTGATAGGTAGATACACATATCTTACTATACCGACATGGTTACGTATACCTGGCTATAGCTACATGTTCACCTTTATATGATGTTGCGTTGGATTTCGGAGAAATTAGGAACCACATGATATACTCAATAACTTGTTGCAGTTAAATAGCGGTTTTCCTTTATATGCTCATATTACTGTTTTAAGTTGCATATATTATATTTCATGGATTCGCATTGATATATGGATTTCATATGATGTTTTCTGGATGTTTACTTCTGGGTATATATATCAGTGGTATGGGACGCTGATATATATACATGTATATATATCAGTAGTATGGGACGCTGTTATATATGTACACACACACACACACACACACACATATATATCAGTGGTATGGGACGCTGTTATATATGTATACCTATAATATATATCATCATAGTGATCTGTGCATGTATTCTTATTCATTGCGATATGAGGGGCTGATGTGCCCGATATGAGGGGCCGATGTGCCCGATATGAGGGACGATATGGGGCCGTTTTGAGGAGGGAATTTGGGGATTTAGATTGTCTTGATGGACACTGGTTCTCCACAATGAGGATTCCGTGAGGATAACATGTTTTACCCCGTACTTCGCATTTATTTGATATGCACTTGCTTCATGTATTAGTAGTACCTGATAGAGTACCTTTCATGACTGTTCCATATACATATTGTTATACTTATGCAATCAGATTACATGTGATAGATTATCGCTGTTAGTACATGTTTCCCCCAATCAGAGCAAAGCTCTGTTTGAATTTCAAAAATTCAAAATTTAAAGCAACGCTTCAAATTCCTTGCGCTGCGCGCAACGCGCCACGTGTCAAAAGCTGATACGTCAGCGCAGCGCCCAAGGCAGTGCGCCCAATCAGAGCAAGGCTCTATTAAAAACAAAATTGAAAAGAAGCAACGCTTCAGCTGCGCAAGCGCTGCGCTGCGCGACGCGTGTCAGCGCAGTTGCGCTGACGCAGTTGTGCTGCGCTGTGCGACACGTGTCAGCGCAGTTGCGTAAGCGCAGTTGCGCTGCGCGACACGTGTCAGCGCAGTTGCGCAAGTGCAGTTGAATGACAAACTATTGCTTCGCCAATTCGTCGGCAGCTTAGCAGAAACAGCCTTTGAATGGTATTCGGAGCTACCTAATGACTTGGTCAAAACATTTGCGTAGATGGAGTCACTGTTTACAAAAAGATTCACGAGTGCTAGTGAACGCACCCCGATAACAGCAATGATAAATGCCAGGATAAGGCCCGGCAAAACGTGGGTCCAATACGCAACACGATGGCGGAACCTATGGTCAAAATGCTAACAACGCATAGAAGAGGCACCTGCGGTAGGCATGTTCGTGGGCACTCTTGATCCGCAACCGACCATCTCGCAATTTATGATGTTCTTCAGGCCGACCACCTTCCAGGCATTGATCGACAAATTAGCCCAAATGGACCAGATGGGCCGCGGACCGTCTCCTCCAAAATCACACTCTCGAAATGAGAAAGGAAAAGGGAAAGCGACTGTTGTTGCCAATGCTCAACAACAGCTGAGCAACTCAAAGCCGGCCGTTCGCCAAAATAACGCGCATCCACGCCCGTCCCTCGAATAGAGACTAAGACGTCCTTACTCATTTCTTCAGGATAAAACGAGAAGACTGTTTGAACTGGCAGTACGCAACAGACTCATCAATCTGCCGAATCCAAAACGTCCGTTGCGGCCAGGCGATCTCAATAATCCCGATTACTGCCCTCACCACCAAACGGTAAGTCACCCGATCGAGGATTGTTTCGTTTTTAAGGGATGGATCGAGGATCAGTACCTACGAGGCAAGTTTGCGCTGTCTGAAAACTGGAAGGCAAACCCACCACAGCCACACACTCCAAAGAAGACGGACACGATGGGGGCAGCTTGTTCTTTTGTTGAGGACGAAAACGACGGAGAAGACTCATCAGATAAATCCGAAGACTACATAACGAGTTGTTATGTGATCTCTCACTCATTGGCTGATGATGAAGAGGCTCCTTGCGCCAAGGAACCGAGGGCGAACCCTGAACCAGAAATTCTGCAGCCGTCAGACGAGTTGATCGATGCCTTCCTGAATGAGGTTCGTCTGAAACTTAAAGCCAATCAAGAGCGTGAGATGGCCATACTGGAAGGAGCCAAACACCGACTACTAGACCAAAGAGTCGAGGCACTTCCGTCAAATCAAAAGTCATCCGCCGTGAATAAAAACAAATTCAAGACAAGGGAAAGGTTCGCTAAAGCCCTATCAGTGGGAATGAAGCTACCACCTTATGATGAAAATACTCTCGACGGAGTAGAGATGCATCCTAACTTCTGCTTATATCATCAGAAGATCATATAACCTACCGAAAACTGCGACTCCTTTAAGTGTTGGTGGCAAGGATATGTCGTTCAAAAGCAACACTTCAACAGAACAAAGTGTGAAGCTCGTAGACATCGGAAAAATGCGATAGATGAGCGCAAAAGAGCCGTCGACGACTGTCGTATAGCTGACTCCAAGGGATCGCAAATTATCACCTTTGGAAGCGACTCTGACGAAGAAGTTGCCCTCAACCCCCTCCTCAAAGAATCCATTTCAAAAATGAAAGAGTTGAGGAGTTGCGAGAACATTCAGCCGTGCAATCGCCCGCTACTCAAAAAAAATCTCGGCCCCGCAAACAAAGGATCGAGCAAAAAGGATAAAGGAAAGGGGAAAATGACCTTCGTCGCCAACACTCAACAACAGTAGAGTGGCCCTAGACTGGTTGTTCGTCAAACAATATGCGTCCACGCATATCCCTCGAGGAGAGGCTAATACATCCTTACTCATTTCCCCAGGATGAAACAAGGAGGCTGTTCGAAGTGGCAGTGCATAACAAGCTTATCACTCTACCGGAGCCGAAACACCAACTACAACTAGATGATGTCAACAGTTTTAATTATTGCCCTTACCACCAAGTATTGGGCCATCTGATCGAAAACTGTTACGTTTTCAAAAACTGGGTTGAAGACCAATACCAACGGGATAGGTTCGTCATCTCCGAAAACTGGAGGGTGAACCCGCCACAACCGCACGCTCTGAAAAAGATGGATACGCTGGGGGCATCATGCTCATTCATAAGGAAAACCCCATAGACCGAGATGTAATTAAACTAGAGATTCGCCTCAAATACGGCGACGATAGACCGAAATGTCATTAAACTAGAAGTTCGCCTCAAATACGGCGACGATAGACCGAAATGTCATTAAACTAGAGATTCGCCTCTAATATGGCGACGATAGACCGAAAAGTCAATAAACTAGAGATTCGCCTCAAATACGGCGACGACGGACCGAAACGTCCTTAAACTAACGATGGACCGTAATGTCCTAAAGCTTGCAAAGGACCGACACGTCCTTAAACTACTACCGCAACATCCTCAGGCTGACACAAAAAGGGATAAAAAATGAAAAATAAAAAAAAAAGATATAAAAGAAGATATGTCCATAAGCAAAATGGGCACGGATGAAAACCCGAAGGGCTCCGTGAGTAAAAACAGCAGGGCTACCGGCGAGTGTTTGTGAAAACCCGAAAAGGGCGCGACCTCGTTAAAAAAAAAGAATAAAAAAAAGAGACGGTATGTCCATAAGCAAAATGGGCACGGATGAAAACCCGAAAGGGCTCTGTGAGTAAAAACAGCAGGGTTACCGGCGAATGTTTGTGAAAACCCGAAAGGGCGCAACCTCGTTAAAAGACACTTACAGGGTCCTTTCGACCTTGTAAGGAGAAACCATCCGCGTGAGATCCTTACGACTCACAAGGAAGCAACACACTTAGGGATCCTCACGATTCCTAAGGAGAAAATACACTTGCGAGATCCTCACGACTCGCAAGGAGAACTCTCTTATGGGACCCTCCCGGCTCATAAGAATTGAAAGTCTTAAGTTATAGAGACCCAAACCTGTGCTTAAGCAAACCCCCCATAACCTTTCGATATTTCCCTACAAGCGGCTCAGTACGGACCCTTGTATACAATCCACGGGCGCGAATAAACATTTCCCTAGCCCAGTCCCATCCGTGACTGGGGATATGTTCGCATGATGAACAACCCTTGTAAGTCCTCTCGACTTACAAGGAGAAAACCCTCTTGCAAGATCCTTACGACTTACAGAGGAACATACACTTAGGGATCCTCACGATTCCTAAGGAGAAAATACACCTACAAGATCCTCACGACTTATAGGGAGAAATACCTTTGTGAGACCCTTACGGCTCATGAAGTCAAAAGCCTTAGTCGACAGGACCTTAACCCTGTTCGCTAAGCCACTTTTGCTCGACATCGACAGAGGCAAATGATGATTCGCTCCAGGCAATATCCCAGTTGTAGCGGTGCTGATGCCGAAATCGGTGTCTAATTTCTGGTTTACGACGAAAAGCCAGTAGGCCGCACATGCATACGAAGTAGCCGAAATGATGGGTCAACTTGCAATAAAAAGCACCAAGTAAAAACGTATGTACACAAAATAGCCAAAATGATTGGGCAACCCGCAATAAAAAGCAGCGAGTAAAAATAAAATAAACAGCCGAAATGATTGGGCACCGCGAAAAATAGCCGAAATGATTGGGCAATCGCGACCTTCGCGATATAAAAGCTGAAATGATAGAGGATCGCGGAAATAAAAAAAAAATAATGAATGAAAGTTTTGCCCTACAAGTGAGATCACATCGATCCCTGTATACAATTCATGGGCATAAACAAAGAGGGAACCATACCTTCCCAACAGGCTCCATCAGAAAGCAAAGCCAAATCTCGACGGTTCATAGATAAACTAGAGACAATCTCGACATTTGTCGCAATATTGCAGATGCAATATCAACAATAATGTCCTTCCTCCAACAAGATTCGGACATGACAAAGCAAACGAAGCAAAGGCCAAATTCTTAGCTTCAAGGTCTTAACGGCGAATCATATAAAGCCTAAAAGACAATCGGAGATTATCTCGCACCAGTGCGTAGCGGTCACCACCTTGACCTTCATCTCAACACAGAAGACGCAACATCATCAAACAAATGGAGCCATGGCAAAATCCCTAGTTCCAAACTTCGACGGTTCACCAGCAACCTAGAGACAACCGCGACGTTCGTCTCGATACAGCAGACGAGATGTCACCCCAGCGTTCTTCCTCCAGTAAGGATCAGACGCGACAATCAAACAAACGGAGCCACGGAAAAATCCCAGCTCCACTTCGGCATTCGTCTCGATACAGCAGACGAGATGTCACCCCAGTGTTCTTCTTCCAGTAAGGATCAGACGCGATAATCAAACAAATGGAGCCACGACAAAATCCCACCTCCACCTCAGCATTCGTCTCGATACAGCAGACGAGATGTCACCTTAGCGTTCTTCCTCCAGTAAGGATCAGACGCGACAATTAATCAAATGGAGCCACGGAAAAATCCCAGCTCCACCTCAGCATTCGTCTCGATACAGAAAACGAGATGTCACCCCAGCGTTCTTCCTCCAGTAAGGATCAGACGCGACAATCAAACAAACGGAGCTACGGAAAAATCCCTAGTTCCCACCGCGACATTCGTCTCGATACAGCAGATGCGATGCCAGCAAACGAAGCAAAGGCCAAATTCCTAGCTTCAGGGTCTCGACGGCAACTCACATAAAACCTGAAAGACTATCGGAGATCATCCCACACCAGCGCGGAGTGGATATGACTCATCGGGGCTTTCCAAAAAGAGCCTAACCTCAAGTAAAAAGCGGCATGGCAAAATACCTAACGCTTGCTCTTCCGACGGTCAAACTGCCAAGGAGGATTGCTTGAAGATGCCTTATCCAGCCCCCGAAGGGATCAGAGACACGGCAGTCGCAGGGCTACTCGAACAGCACGATTTCCTATCGAAGAATATATCAGCTTATGCGACAGTACGACGGCCAAAACCCTAAGCACCACAGACCCTAGCGGACTTCTGTCGTAAAGAGCAGAGGTTAACTGTGACGTTAGGATGTTCTTGCGAGAAATGCTCGATTCGTCTCGACTTGTGAAGAAATTGATGTCTTTGCGAGAACTTCTCGATGCGACTCGACTCGTGAGATAAAGCCTTAGGCAGTGGGCATAAAAGAAACCTGTTTCCTAAGCACTGGGACCCTGCAAGTTGGCCCAAAATGGTCTCTTGCATACTATCCACGGGTCTCACTCTCCAAAGTCGAATCTCGACAAGGAGGGAAACGACCGCTTACGGGTCCTTTCGACTCGTAAGAGGGAATAATTCTCTTATAAGATCCTTATGACTTGTAAGAGGAAAACACACTTAGGGATCCTTACGATCCCTACGGAGAAAATCCACCTGCGAGCTCCTCTCGATCCGTAGGGAGAAAAATCTCTATGAGACCCTCATGGCTTATGGAATTGAAAAGTCTTAAGCAGCAGATCTGAACCTGCGGCCTAAGCCATCACTATCTCGTGAAGGAATTAAGGTGCTTACTCTATTATATTCATCAAGACAACATGCTGATAATAAGAGAAAGGGAGAGAGCAAAAGAACATACAAGACATTGCAAACAAAAAAATGTGTATCTTTATTTATTAATTCAATCAAGTACAAGGTGAAGCGTACAAAAGAATAAAGAATGGATACATCTTATTCGAAAAGAACTTTTTTTTTACATGTATATGGATACAAGGGGAAGTACTGGGAAGGAAGCGTCTTGCATTGCTCTAGCAATTGTTTGCGCACCTCCTTCCACGCTTTCTCCTGATCGGCCACCACCGCCAGTTCTGCCTCCACTTGAGCCCGCTGCTGCAAGAAAGACGCAAGTTGTTCCCCAACGGCCTGATGAGCAGCTTCCCGGCCTGGAGTGTCACGCTCAGCGACATCAAGCTTTCGCTTCAAGTTTAGCCCATGAGAGATGCGTTCCAGGAGGCCCTCAAAAATAGCCTTCACTTGGGCAGCATTCTCCTCAACCTCAGCACGCAGACGAACCGTCTTGCTCGAGGTCTCTTGGTGTTCCCTCAGCCTTAAAACCGCTTCTTGTTCCAAGTGGTAGACATAAGAAGCGCTTTGCTCAATCCACGCTGCTCTTTGATTGCTTGCGGCTAAGGTCTCGGGAGCGGGGCGCACAAACTCCAGTTGATGCAGGCGGGCCTCGATCTCCCTGCAGTGGTTAACCCAAGACGCGACGATGTCCTCGTTATGAAAGTTCACGAGTATCACCAGCATTGGGTTAACCGCCATAGCAAAATCTGTGGCTGACGTAGGAGTCTCCATGTCGATCTCCTTAATGTAGTCGCTCACCATGCGCAGACTATTCACGGCGCCTTTCGAGGATGGACGTCTCAAGAAAGGGCTTGCCGGCATCGTAACGTGAGATTCAAAAGGCGCCGAGATCGGAACGACGGCTGAAATGACAAAATGTGATTAGATGACGGTTCAAGAAATATGAAAAGGTCATTGATGAGATAGTCTACTATACCAGCTGTAGCAGGTGGCAAGGCCGGAAGGGCCGGTGGCGCGACCGATCTTTCATCTCCTCCTTCGATTTGTAGCACTGCAATCAGGACAAGGGAAAATTAGAAATAATTCCATTACTAAAAATAGGAAAGACATCAGTTGGAAACTATACTCACCGGCGCCAATAGAGGAAGAAGCGAGTTCAGATGGAAAGGAGAAGTGTGGGAGCAACACTTGATAAAGATGATCAAAAAGCACTCCTGAAAAGACACAGCAGTGCGACTTTAGTATATAAATTATGCGGCTGAAAGACGAAACTAATAGGTTGCAAATACCTACCTTCCAACATCTTCGATGGTACAAGAGAGGGCTGAGAGGTGACCACCGCCAAGGCAGTAGTTGACGGCGCTCCCTCGAGCAATGGAGCATCGGCGCTGGCCGCATCTGCGTTAAAAACAAGGATAAACTTTTCAGAAGCAATTGCAAGGTACAAAAAGGGGGGCGGTAATCTGAAATTTACCTGATGAGCCTCCAGCCGAGACGGAGGCGTCTCCCTCCTCCATCGACATAAGTCCACCACCCGTGGCCTCATCCCCAGACTCCACGGGGGCCGTCGTCGTGCTCGCGAGGCCAGGAGACGGCGGAGGGCCGTAGGCGGGGAGAGCAATAATCGGAGCATTGCCGGACTCTTGAGAAAGAGCGGCTGGCTCTTCCCCAAGAGTCGTGCCCATCTCACCCGCTACTTCTTCGGGCTCAGCGGTTTCCATCGTCTCATCCGCCATCACCATGGGATCACCAGTATCAAGCGCCTCGTCCGCCGCTGCCATGGGCTCAGTTGTAGCGGTCGTCTCATTTGCCGCCACCTCAGGCTCGGCATCAACGACCTTCTCGGGTGCAGCTCCCTCAGCCCCCAACTCAGGCTCAGCAACCCTGGCGACGTCGCCCACCGTCAGCTCGGGTTCGGCCGGTGCTTCCTACTCTGTTTCCTTGGGTTCAACGGTCTCCGCCACCCCCTCGGTTGGACTTGGCCCTGCAGGACAAGATATATAAGAATCGGCAAGTTTACAATTCTTACAAATAAATCTTGAAAGATGCGTCAACTGAGGTAGACTTATCGTTAGCACTCCGAGCAGCACACGCTACCTGTCTGCGAGCGGTGGATAGGGCGACGGGGGCCTCTTCTGAGGGAGTATCAGCGCGAGAGACGGTGCTTGGGCCCGCTCCCACGGCCAAAGCAGCCCTGCGTGCTTTCGCCTCGCGCCTTAGCCGCTTCCTCTCCTCCCGAGCCGTTGAGACGGACCTCACCAAAGCCTCTTTCATTGAAACGTCCTCGTCCGTGAACAGAGATGCCTCCAAATCCTTCAAGGCATCCCTCGTCGACTTGTCGAGTCGAGGCTCTCGCTGCTGCTCCGAAGAGACTGGAACTTCAGTAACAGGCCCGGGGAGAGTCCCCGCATCAACTGGTATAGCCCCTGCAAAGAAACAAAGGAAAAATGTTAGGTTGGCCATCAGAAAAGATGACGGAAAATTTGATAAGGCGAGACGTACCAACGCTTATTAAAGCGCGCTTCTTCTCCTCCTCCTGGAAGGTTTTTAAAGAGGCAGCAATGGCTTCTTCGGTAGTGACCCCTGTTTAAAAATGGAGGAAAGTATTAGTCAAAGATAATGGTAAAAATGCTATGAAATGATGAAGAGTACAGCTAATGATTACCTGCTCGAGTGAGTTTATTCAACCACGCTTCAAGTCTGGCTGATCGCTCAGAAGCCGCAATGGCGGCTGCCAGATCGGTGTCTGTAGGGTCTACCGAGAAGCCCTTACTGCTTCCATACTCGCTTATTCCTTCTGTAAGAGGAGCCTCAGGCTCTAAATCGAGGATCGCGTCGAGGGAAAGGAGTGACTTTTTCTTCTTTTGCCCGCCAGCTCTGGATGCACCCGGGATTGATTTGCGCTTGGCAGGCACCTTGGGGCGGCGGGTCCCGATATCCGCGCCTGCGCCGGACTCCGGCGATACCACAGTTACCGCCTCCACTGGAGCACGGGGGGCTGGTAGCACATCCACAATATCGCAAAGCGGTAATCCGCGCGGAGGGCTCAACACGCGCGGAGGTCCAACTCCTGCACCTTTCAATGGAGGAATGACCGGGGTCCTCGGCTTCAGGGGAGCCTTGCGATCGCCGCCGGGAGGCGCACCCTTGCAATCAACTAGCATGCGCTTTTCCATATGAATAACTGGACCCATGGCATGTGCGTACCAACCCACGTACGCGTTGAGGACCTTGGGGACGCAGCTCGGCTCGCTGATGAAGAAATAGGAACCCGTGTTAAGCCGCATGAAATGGTGCATTGCGTTCTTTATCCCCTCTCGGCTAACCATGGGCTTTTCCAAGAAAGCTTCTATCGGGATCCCTTGGTTGTAGCTCGATTGCTGAGCAAACCGGTGGGGGTTATACCTAATAAAGAGTGCTGTCTCATTCTGCCTGAACACCAGGTAGCCCGGCCGAATGGAGTAGAGATGGAGGATTTCCCGAGCCTTCAATATGGAAGCCCCGTCTTTAAAATCATCGCGTAGTGGCACTACCGACTTGGTGGTCTCTGAGCCTATTGTTATGACCTTATCCAAGAAGGAAACCTTCGCTCCGAGCAGGTGTGGACGAAAGAGTAGCCCCATAGCCTCCCACGGAGGTGCAACTACGATCGAAGCCCCGACCAACCGTATGACCCTTGGGAGTATGCATTTCTCAAAAAAGGGAGGAATTTTATGGGCGCCGAACACCCCATGCACGTGTATTTCTATCCAAGAGGTGAAGTAGTGCATTGGGAAGTTAGCGGGTTGCACCCCAGGCTCACTAGCGTCCGCTGCTATCCTAAGTCCATTATAAAGATAAGCCAGCCCGGCAATTCCTACTGACAACTGCAAACCAGCCACCATCCGATACGCTAGGTAGAAAACAGATGGCCGCATATGGCGCGGGTGTATGGGGGAGCGCAAAGCTGCACAGCCACAAGCCCAGGAACCCTACAAAAAAGGTCTCCTCATCCATGCCCAGGATGACAATTTCTGAGAAAGGGACGATGGCGGCACCAGGGAGATAAAAGTTTTTGTGGTCATCCTCCGATGTGGGTCGGCGATCCAAGCCGAATCCAAAAGGGTCATCGAGCTGGGCGAACTTCTCACTCCGCTCCGGTAGGAACTCCGGTCGAATGAAGCGGGCAATAATCCGTGAAACTGACGCCCCAGACGCCTGATTCCAGATAGAGTCCCTCATAGATCTCCAGTACCTTCACCAAGCTCAGGAACTGGTGCTGAATAGCGTTCTCCGGCATCAGATCAAACACCAGCGGCTTAGTGGCAAAGACGTATTCATCAGGAGGAGGAAGCTCCTCGTAAGGCTCTCCCCTCATCGGCAGACCCGAGATTTCAGCAAACTCCTCCAAAGAGATAGAGACTTCCCAGTCCGTCATCAGGAAGGTGTGGGTGGGGATGTTCCATTGCTCGATAAAAGCCTTAATCCACCACGTTGGAGGAGAAGGATACTCAAAGAGCGAGACGTAAATGGCCGAGTACAAACCAATCTTCATCAGATGAGTCCTCTTCGCTGATAGGATGTACCGGCCCCACTGCAAATATCCGGCTGGCGGTCGTGGGATCAATCCAATGTTATAGGCCTGTCCCCAAGGGCATGCTTCACCCTGACAGATTCGCCTCCCCAAAATTTCTATTGCCGGCGGCGGCTGCACGGGAATGGCACCAATTGCAGGCTGGAGGAGGTCATCCGAATTCCAATTTTTGACCTCCACGGCATACTTCACCGGAGGTTCATCTGCATAAGGGAGTGAAGATGTTGGCTCGGACGGCGTGGCGGAACTGAAACTTCGGCGACCCTGGATGATCTCATTATACCACCTACCCCATAAGTGAAGGGTCTTGTGCTCAGGGTCATGATCCTTGATGAGAGCGAGCACCACCCGGTCCACCGGTGCCTGGGGAAACCCTCCCTCCGAGCAAACAAACGGGAAAGACAAATCAGCAGACATGTTTCTTGCGGAGGGAAAAAAATTAGCCGTCAGTGTTGTAATCCCAACGCTTAGTTTTTAAAAAAAAGATTCTTACACCACATTGCAATGCAGTGAATAGGGGACCAAATGGGGACCCACAAAATCTGGATGACAGTGCATCTTTTAATAAGACAGCCCCATCATTGAGTGAGACTGTCAATTAATAAAAAAAAATCCCTAAGAGAATATCCTCATTGATGAGAAATCCCTAGAGACAAGGAGAAAATCTTCTCTTGAGTGACATTTGTCAAACTCTGATCTCAAGCGAATAAAATTTCCTTAAAAAGAGCCCAGCTCTATAATAATGATGGAAAAATCCATCAAAAAGAAAACTCTAACTCCTAAAGATTAAAAATTTTGAGTCTTAAAAAATCCATGAAAATTTATAAAAAAAGATCTACATTTGATCCATGAGCAAAGCTCTGTTCATGGGTTAAAACCCATGAACAAGATCTCTGTAGATCTATGGACTTTTAAGAGCAAGGCTCTATTGATGAAACCCCAAAGGAGCTTTCTTTATATGAAAGATCTGTAAGAGCAAGGCTCTGTTAATTAAATTTAATTAAATTTAATTTAATTTAATTTTACCTAAAATGTTCTAAGTTTTGAACTCTAAGTTCTTGGGAAGAAACAAGAGCAAGGCTCTGAAGTTCTTAAGCAAGAGCAAAGCTCCGAAAATCAAGTTCTTGGAAAATGGTAAAAAATTTCTAAGGACCAAGGGTCCTATTTATAGGCGCCTGCGCCCTTTCACCTCACCGGTTGATCCAATGGCTAGGATCTTGCCACCGCTGTACTCACGTGCGCGCCACGTGAGCGCAACGGTGGGGGGGCATTTGTTTCCCACAATCAGAGCAAAACTCTGTTTGAATTTCAAAAATTCAAAATTTGAAGCAACGCTTCAAATTCCTTGCGCTGCGCGCAACGCGCTACATGTCAAAAGATGAAACGTGAGCGCAGCGCCCAAGGCAGTGCGCCCAATCAGAGCAAGGCTCTATTAAAAACAAAATTGAAAAGAAGCAATGCTTCAGCTGCGCAAGCGCTGCGCTGCGCGACGCGTGTCAGCGCAGTTGCGCAGGTGCAGTTACGCTGCGCTCTGCGCTGCACGACGCGTGTCAGCGCAGTTGCGCTGCGCGACACGTGTCAAACGCTGGGGCGCTTGCGCCAAACAGAATAAAAATTCTAGTAAAATTCTTCTGTTCTTATTAAAACAAGAAGATTGCCTTCTATAAAACAGGAGCCCTTGGATCAAAGATCCAACGGTGGGGAAAATTCCCCAAATCACTCAGAGAATGATCTCGTTAACAAATTTAACAAACTTATGGGCACTATATAAAGACCCCTAGACCCCAATTCAAAGGGGAAGAATCATTGTGAGAGATCAAGAACTTCAAAATAGAGAGAACATGGAAGAAAATTCAAGAAAAAGGTAAAAACCTTTATAAAATAGAAGAATTTCTTCTGAATAGATCACTGATCTAAGAACAAGATCAATGATCTTCAATAAAAAATAAATAAATAATAACAGTGCCTTGCACTTGCAAAATTGCACTGTTGCGCTCCTGGGTTGGCGCAAGCCACCAGAGAGCGCCACGTGTCAGTGCCAGAACCACTTGCGCTATGCGCTTTTAAGATAGAGCATTGCTTTCTGAAATTGGCGCAACTCACCAGAGCGCGACGCGTGTCAGCATCGCAAGCGTAGCGCACTGCGCTTGCGTGACACGTGTCACCACCACAAGCGCTTGCGCTCAATGATTGGCGCAAAGCGCCTGACAAATGCATTGCATTGTTTACTGAAGGGCCAGGCCCAAATCAAAAAGGCTTAGCAGGCCAAAATAAAATGCAATGCATTGAAAGGGCAGAGCCCAAACAAGATAAGATGCTCTGCATCATTTATAAAAAAGGGCAGAGCCCAAACAAAATAGATGCTTTGCATCATTTTTAAAAGGGCAGAGCCCAAACAAAACAAAATATGCAGTACATTGTTAAAAAGGGGCAAAGCCCTAGCACAGGCCTGATAGGCCAAAGACAAATAAAAATTTTGAACATTTTTTTAACTGGACTTAGCCCAATCATGGCCGTAAGTCCTCAAAATTAAATTGACTGAGCACGGCTGCTCTCCTAAATCAATTTACATCCGGTTCGAGGGTACATCTCCGAACTCCTCCGACTCCTATCGTTGTAATCCTTCAACGACGTCAGAGAGGCGACGGGTCCCGACGACCACACACCCATACGGACTGCGGGGTCCTTAAACTCATGGACCGCAATGTCCTTAAACTACCAATGGACCACCACGTCCCTAAACTGGAACACGGACCACCATGTCCCTAAACTGGCAATGGACCGCAATGTCCTTAAACTACCTACGGACCACTATGTCCCTAAACTGGAACAATAGAGCCCAAATGCTCTCTTTCCCGATCTAAACGATCCCGTTAAGTTGATCTTAGTCTCAAACTGGACTAACGTATCCTTAACGAGCGTTTAAGTTGATCTTAGCCTCAACTATGGCTAACGTGTCCTTAAACCTTCAAACAAACTCTAAGTCCCAAACTGGACTATAGATCCTCCCCAATCTACTTTGGTTCAAGGGTACATCTCTGAACTCCTCTGATACCTATCGTTGTAATCCTTCAACGATGTCAGAGAGGTGACGGGTCCCGACGGCCATACATGTAACGGACCACTACGTCCCTAAACTGGAACATTAGAGCACTTAAATGCTCTTTCCGTTAAGTTGATCTTAGTCTCAAATCAGACTAACGTATCCTTAACGAACGTTTAAGTCGATCATAGCTTCAATATGGCTAACGTATCCTTAAACTAAAATCCAAACCCAAATCTAAGAAAATACGGATTTGGACTAATCCACGTCCTACGGGCGACGACATAAATTAGTCTCCGTATACAATCCACGGGAAACCACAAACAAAACAAACACCCACGACACGAAGTGAAATTCTGGAGAAGGAGAAAGTTGTTACCACGATGCGGTAGCGTAATTAACTGCAGGGGCTTGCGCCTGTAAGGAAGAGCGTCCCCACAATCAAAACCCCCTCAAGCGAGGGGGAATCTGACGAAGTCTGCTACATCGGCCGCATCCGTCTAAACCTCCGATTCACGGTGCCATAAATCAACTTGGCATCTTCGGAGAGGTGGATGGACAAAACCAAATAGCATCTGCCCCGAATCTCAGGCAAGACGAACCTACGCGGTCGCGTCTCTGTATTCGGAGGGGAACAGTACATACTTGCGATTACTGTATGATGTTATTTACTATTCATAAGTTGGCAACTCACCCCCGTTGTGCCGCAGGGTTTTGCAGGTCTGATCATCTGAGTGGTCGTGGATACCGCTACGTTTGGCTGTGAAGCCGTTTGCTATAGATGGGTTGCAGTTATCCGATGATGTACATTGTATATTTCTTGTATCTAGTATTCTCCATGTACCACCTTCATGTATTGACTTAGAGACGAGTTGTGAGGATCGATGTTGTTTATTCTTATGACTCTAGTTGTCGTGCTTGTGTGAGCCGGCCTTTATATATGTGGATTATTTCATTTCTTCGCTACGGCTTCGTATATCCGTTGTGGTGGTTGTTCTGCCATTGGGCGAGATTTGCTCCCGTTTGGGGATGCTTTACTTTTATCTTATGTTTGTACCCGTTTCGGGGCTAGTTTTTACAAAGGAGGTGCTGCCGAAATTTTTATGAAAAACAAACTTAAGTTTAAAGTTTTGCATCGAGATTTTAAAAGTGATCTATCTTTCTTTCTTGTAATGGTTTAGATTGCTGGATTTTTCCGCTTACTTAATTGCATTACGCCGGTTAACGTTACGTAGTTTAAGTGCCGGTCATGTGCCCAATTTTGGGTCGTGAGGTGATCAAATGTAATACCCTAGGTATTATCCGGTATACCCATATATACCAGATAAGCATAGGGACCCACTGTAAAACAATGGGGAATCTTCGGAATGCATTCCGAAAGAGAACAGATCTGTACTATAAATGGAATGATACCACTCTTCAATACAGAGGTGCCTTTTAAGTGAACTGACACTACAGGGGTTTGAGAACTCCGTAGTTAAGCGTGCTCGGGCCAGGGAAGTCCTGGGATGGATGACCTCCTAGGAAGTGGCCCCTGGTCGGGTCCAGTTCGCCCCGAAGGACAAAACCGTGCGGCTTTGGCCAGAGCGGACAATACTCTCTGTATTGGGGGTGGGTCATGACAGAATGGTATCAGAGCTGGTTCCTCAATAGTAGGTCTATGGTTCGAGGACGAACCATTGTTCTTAGTGGGGGAGAATGTAATACCCCAGGTATTATCCGGTATACCCATATATACCAGATAAGCATAGGAACCCACTGTAAAACAATGGGGAATTTTCGGAATAGATTCCAAAAGAGGACAGATCTGCACTATAAATGGAATGATACCACTCTTCAATAAAAATGCGCCTTTTAAGTGAACTGGCACAACAGGAGTTTGAGAACACCATAGTTAAGCGTGGTCGGGCCAGGAAAGTCCTGGGATGGGTGACCACCTGGGAAGTGGCCCCTGGTCGGGTCCAGTTCGCCCCAAAGGACAAAACCGTGCAGCTTCGGCCAGAGCGGACAATACTCTCTGTATTGGGGGTGGGTCGTGACACATGAGTACAGGTTAGTTTGTTGACCTGAGATTTCCATTTATCTCATGTGAGTTCCCACTGTGTTTTGATTACTACCCTACCACGGCTCAAAGGAGTCGTGCAAACAGGTTTTAGTTGTGTACATCCCCGAGCCACATAGAGGCAGTGAGCGGATCGTCGGGGATTCGTCTCTCTCGGTATTGGGGATTGATGTCGTGTAGTGCACAGGTGGCCATCACCAGAAATCCTTGGCCAAAGTAGATGAGAATTACTGATTTGGATCAGTAGTTTCTCAGTGGGTGTAGGACTTCATACCGACACGAAATATTGCGTTATTAGGGGTCTGACTTTATCTACCCCCTAGACTCGATATGCGATACTCTTATACGAACATACCGGACTGTACGGAGATTGTCACTGACAGACTCAGTAGGGGTTCGGATGAGTTTGCTCGTCGGCCTTCCTTTCGCTCAACACCTGAGTGGCCGTTACGTACAACTAGTACCACTGACGTGCTTATGATTAAACCCACTGCCAGCGTATTGATGAGTCTTTAGAGTCCCACATAGAAGGTTTTAATGGTTCAGGCGATATGATGTAGATGGCATATGTTGGTACATACAGGTGTCCGATTAAATATGTGTACATGCTACACAGACTTTTATCGGACGGTTGATAATACTAGCGGATTAGGATTGAGCCGGATTATTAAATCAAGTTTTAATTTAATAATATATATTTATATATTCTGGTATTATTGTTCACTATTCATTTTCTCTCTTGGCTATTCACATTTTTATACGAATACACGTATATGTATTTCGATACGTGTACCGGGTTGTATTCCGTATTTATACGAAATATCTTCTAGAAGATAGACATCTCAATATATGATTTTCTTTTTAGAAAATCATTTGGAAATGAGGTGGAGGGTGAGGTGGCATGAGCATGGTTGGAGGTATGTAGAGAGGTATAGCTCTTGATTGTTTATTGTAAAAATATGTGAGATATTTCCTTGCATGGTTGAAAAACACTTAGCCATTCTTTCTACATGCTATTCATTCATTGATTCACTCTCTTGGACACTTAGCCATTTTTCTTGAGTTGCTCATACCCATGGTTTTCCTCACCTTCTCTTTCTTCTTCTTTGATTGCTCACTTGAGCATGAGGTATGAGAGAAAAAGATAGTGAAATATTTCTATATCTCCACTCTCCTTTGCTAGTGACCATGGAGTGTCGGTTGCTTCGCTAGGTGAAGCTGGAGCATGCATCGTTTCCCTCGAGTGGATCATCTTTGACGGAGGAAGACCGGCAATCAAGCTCGATCCAGGACATCTCTAGGAGCTAAGGATGATGGTAGAAGACCGAAGGACACGGACCATTCGGTATAATGCTTCTATCATAATAGTTTAGCTCTATGTTAGTTTGCTAGTCTAGGTTTATGGTTTGATTCTAGACGGGTTCTTTAGCGTCAAGTTTTAAACGTCATTTTTGTTCCGCATCGGCCATGGTAGATGGCCAGGACACTATCGAAACCCAACAGGTATCAGAGGAAACCCATAAACCATTACTAGCTAGTTTGCACGAGATTAAAATGTCGATCGACTAAATTTTCCGAATCGTAATTCCATTTTCATGTGCTTGTTGTTGTTTTTAAAAATTGTTCAAAAAATTATTCTGAGTGTTTTAAAAATACGTGCAGGCATTTGTAGTTCACCAAAAGAAATTTGAGCACCTAAGCTAATAATTTGGCCGTGGAACCGCCGCGTAACATGCCTATTGGCGGCGGTTCCGTGGCGGTTTTATAGCAATATGGCGCCAAATTTCTTCTGGCAATCTACTTCTTGGAATATGATTTTTGGGATATTTGGTTTTGGCCCAGATTTATTTGAGTGCTGGATTGCATTTGGGGGCCAATTTGGAAAAGTTTAGTCGATCAAAATTTTAAGCACGTGATTATCAGTGCATGTGAATATATCCGCGACTGTGAATATCATTGAGCGGCACAACCCGACTAGTTGCTATATGTTCGACTAGACGGGTTTGTGAACGAGATATTCACGTTGATGTTCTGAGTTGTGCTGATATTGTGGTTGGATTGTCGTGGTGGATAGCCTATGGTGCAATGGTAGTAGTACAGTTCAGATTCATTTGTATATTTGTTATTGCGGGGTGAGCGTCCAACATGTGGACAACAGTCTTTGCCAGATTGTATATTCTTTTTTTGGGGCACGATCGGGTTGAGGTCGATGTCGCCATTGTATATATACTTTTCTTTTCTATACTAGGATTAGCCCGCGGTGGAGTGCTCAAATAGCTGGGTTCTAGAGGGCAACGGGCCCGCATCTCATGGCATTGAGACGGAGGGGTCCTTACTCTAGAATTGGCGGGCTATTCGCCGCACTCGTAGGGCGTATAGGATGACCCACAGTGGAATGCTCAAGTTATCGGATTCCGTGAAGTGTTGGGTGGCTCATTTACTTTGTTGATTAGGTTTGCCTCACTTCTGAGATTGGCGGGTAACTTGTCGCGCTCGTAGGGGTCCAGGTTTTCATTGCATAGGCTATCCACACGACCGGAAATGTCGGGTCTCATTTGCGGCTCAAATGAAACCAGAGGCTCCAAGATTATCCACCATTCTGTGTTGCTTGTTGATGTTCTGTAATGTTTCTTATATCATGCCTGGGATGAATGTTGTATACATATTTATATATATTAGTAGATGTTGTATATGTTTTGCATCCACGCTAGTCCAGCCCCCGCTCTGCCGTTAGTTAAGTAACCTAACAGTGCATAACGCGGCCCCGTGGCGAATGCGGATAGCATATACGTATAATGTATTTTCGTTCCTTTTTCTGGTGTGATATGGATTAATTGATGGGACTACGTTAACTTTTATTAATGCAAGGAAAAACAAACCTAAATGATGTTGTTGGAACCAATTTTTGAAAACTGTTATTACAGACGTTTCGTTTTTCATTGTACAGTGCTATTCGGTTATGAATATCCAGCATCTCATTCGACGAGGCAAGAGCCGAGATCCCTTTATCAGGAGTGACCTCTTGAGCAAAAGTTTATGTCATTGTAATAACTTCACTATAGTCGATTATTTTGCTTTGCATTGTGATATTCAGTTAGGAATATCCTGCACCTCATTCGATGAGGAAAGAGCCGAGATCCCTTCACAGGGAGTGACCTCTTTAGCAAAAGTTTACGCCACTATATATTTGTAAAACTGCTCGGGTTCCTTCAACGATATCAAGTTCATTACGTTAAAGGTTTTTTGCCAAAAACTAGCCGTATCCCTCCGTTGTTTCGAATAAGTAGCACATAGTATTCATGCGGTGTTTGTTGGCCAAAGTCAAGGCATCGTGAATGGTAGTTGTGTGTTGCTTATCCGTAGCATAGATAAATGCATTGGTTTAGGACAGTCATACCACTTTGTTGGCCAAAGTCAAGGGTGTGTGTGGGTGGTTCTAAATCAATCTGGATAATGATGTGTAGAAATTGACTTGCGTGTTATGATTTGTTGGCCAAAATCAAGGTCATAAGAGCTTGGGGAAAAACCCACATCGGGTGTTTCAAATATACAGGAAACTTGCCAGGTATGCACATACCTTCTGGAGTATGGTGACTTGAGTGGCTTCCATCAAGTTATCATGCGATGATAGTTGGATCCCGATTCCCACTGATGAGTACGTGTTACTCCTCGGGTGATTTTTAGATGATCCCGACTAATTCTCCTTTTATGGTTTGAAGGAGAATTCGAAGAAATAGTGGGAGCCATCCTTATTAGATAAAATGATTAACCAATCTAATCAAGTTTAAAGTGCACGCTGAGTGTTTCTTTTCTCTCTTTCTTTGGCAGCGACCATGACCCGACCTTAAACTAAATCTCGTGAACCAAGTTAACTGAACTTTCTTAAAACACTTTGGCTTTTGGATTGTCATAGTCGCATATATCCTTGCCGCTCCTATTTTCCCTTTGCATTTCTCCAGAACACTCTGTATCACTAAGAAGATCTATATTGCTTGGATATTGCATCGTATAGTTACATACAAACTCGAAGGAACTTGTTTCAGTTCGAGAATGGTTTCCGGTTCGGGAGAAATTGAATAGGATTATTCGGTAGTCTCTTCTCTTTACCTTCTCTCAGGTTGCGAGAGCTCCTGGTATTAGGAGAGTATACCTATTGCGCTTATTGGATAGTCTTCATCCAAACCATAGGTAGATGCCGAAAGGTAGGGAAGGAAGAAAACCAATTAGCCTGAGTGTGGTGTACAGAAGGTAATAAGTAAATACATATAAAGGGATTAGAGTGAGGTCAAAGAAAATTGCAACTGCTATCATTCACGACGAAGCCATGTATATCCTTACCACTCCAACTTCCCCTTTGCATTTTTCTAGAACACTCTGTATCACTACGAAGATCCATATTACTTGGATATGCCATTGATTGATACGTTTTCACCGTATCATATTTGGACAAAATTTTGAAATTACCATAATAAAAAACGATGTCGCGTGTAGCGAGCCGTGATGAGTACGGGTCGTCCGCAGGGAGATGGTAGGTTTTTGGGCTTTTTTTTAACGAGTTAATACCATGATTTGAGTTGTTATTTACGCTAAGTGTCGTAACTAAGATATGTTCAATAAAAAGACTTGTTAAGAGTAGTTTTAAGTTAGCTAGCATGATGATGATATTTGCCGGTTCCTTATAGACCTAATTTTGATATTGACACTAACGCAATAGCAAACAACGTAGATTAGGGAACTTAAAATACGGTATTTGCGATTTTGAGCTAAATACATATTCCTTGTCCTTCCGTTGATGTCTCTTGACCTTAGCCTTCGGCAAACCACTTGCAACCCGGTCACGATTAGGATTCACCGCAATCGTGATAGGATAGGATGCCTAACAGAGTGGAATTGCGAGTGGTTTGCTCGGAGTTTCAACTGCAAACTTAAGGTTTTAGCAAAAAAATATCTTCTGACACAAACTAACAATATTCTACCCTTAACAAGTGAATCGATTACTCACACATATTTACGAAACAAAAATAGAAAAAGAAAAGAGTGAGGCAACAAAATAAAAAATAGCAAGAAAACAAAAGACAAAAAGAGAACCGATAAAACGTGCAAATTCCTTCACTTGTTCTTTAATCCCGTATCAATGTAAAATCAAAATACCAAACTTTAAGGTTGCAAGCTCACTTAAGAGGTTACAAGATCAAAGTAAAGCAATGATTTCACAAGTTCAAAAGTATGTAGGAAGCAAGACATATGTAATGAAATGAGAACTTTATTGAATGTTAAACAAGATACAACTAACCTTGAAGTCAAGAACCTAAATCTTAAGCTTGCAAGTTCAATGAAGAAGTTGCAAGGTCAAGACAAAGGGGCAAGAACTCAAGAATTAAAGGAAAAGAAAGTTACAAATTACAAGAGTTCTAAATCAAAACTAAAGCAAAAGTATCCCCTCCCCTTGCCCCTTGGTCTGGTATTGATAGGCACAAAAGAAAATTAAACAAGTAATAAAACTAGGATGATATGACTGCAAGGGGCGACAGTAGAAAAATGGGGCTCATTGGGTCAAGGGGGCTGGCGAGCTCGGTCTTTAGTGGGGTGTGGCCGGCCCAAAACCGAGCATAGTGTCTCGTGTTGATGTGGTGGTCTTGTATGCTCTCCAATATCACTCTGGTGCTACTTGATTTCTTCATTTCAGCTTGGATTATACTCGGTAGTTTTTGGAGGGAACTTGATGCTTCAAATCACATCATATCTTGTAGCATTTATTACACATCACACTCACTTGCTTTGGGCAGCCCCTACCTAGGTCCAAACATCAAAGAGTTGTGTGCACACTTGTATTGTGTTGGATCAAAATTGTGTGCACAATTATTTGTTGCAAAAGAACTCTTTGGGTATCGATTGGTTTGCAGTTCTGGTTGCAGTGTCGGCTCACAAACGTAATATCCGTGATTTTTAGTGAGTTTCCAGTATTGTGTCACGGATACCTACAATCTGTATTTACAGAGCAGCTACTGGTTAATAGTACCGATATATACAAAAATAGATAATGAATGAGTGGTATTAAAATACAGTTTTCTATGATAAACAGCCATCGTATAGTTACATACGAACTCGAAGGAACTTGTTTCAGTTCGAGAATGGTTTCCAGTTCGGGAGAAATTGAATTGGATTATTCGGTTGTCTTTTCACTTTACCTTCTCTCAGGTTTCGAGGGCTCCTGGTATTAGGAGTGTACACCCATTACGCTTACTGGATAGTCTTCTTCCAAACCATAGGCTGGTGCCGAAAGGTAGGGAAGGAAGAAAACCAATGAGCCAACGAATGGTGTACAGAAGGTAAAAAGTAAAGACATATAAAGGGATTGGAGTGAGGGTAAGGAAATATACGATTACTGTCATGAATTTGGATAGTGGAAGAGGCAATATTAGGAATACCCGGCCACCCCTTCGAAACATTTTCATGTTTCGGTTTTACTGTGCGGTGTTAATCGAAAACTATATTTCCCAATTAGATTCTAACTCCAGGGTATGTATTTACCAGATTTGATTCTCACATCTGTATGGTGTTACAGATGCTAAGTGGGAGTGAGATATTGGGAATTGGGTGATTAGACCCTCTATATATCAGAATTCTTTGTAATTAGTGATATTTGAGGAAATCACCTCGGTTTTTCCTGACAACAAATATTTGGTTTTGAATATCCATCGTTATGCACCAATTTCAAACTGATATATCTGTACGTTTATTTTATAAAGTGAGATATAACTTTTTGAAATTATGTTTGTGATATTTACCTATATCAGTTGATGGTTAGGTAAGGAGCATTCAAAAGCGGTGTAATTCTTGTTAACCATAGTACAGTTTTTAACCTGCGATGCACATGGTTTGAGTTATTGAACTCAATGGACTTATACAAAGTATTGTATGTTGTCCGATGTCCGTTAGGACAAAGGGATTGGTACTCGTACTATATTCTGTTTACTCATGACTTCTCTAGTTTTAGACAAGTATTTTGTTGAAATACAAGATCCAAATTTTGAGAAATTATATGTATAAGAATAAAGTAGAGAACCATATGTTGCAAGTATCAGGATTCTTCAAGGTGATCGAAGATGTAGATACTTGTGCTAGGTATTCCGTCGTAAGTAATAGTTTTGAGAACTTGCTTCTCTTTCAGGACTCATACGTGGATGCATTCCTTGATGAGTAATGCTACTTGGACTCCTTCTATTCAGTCGGCTGCATGTATTTTGAATCTGGTTCCAATTAAATTAGTGTATTTGTTTCTATATTGGATATAGAAATGATTCACATCTTAACCGTCTTAATTGTTGGATATATGTATGCCCTAGAGGCCATTATATGATAGTGTATGTACGGGTGTGTGTGTGTGTCTCTCTCTCTCTCTCTCTATATATATATATATATATTCAGGGGAAATTCTTGCTCGACATGATAGTATGCTATCTGGTTTGCACCTTTTATCTTGACATGTTCATTTGATCATGCTTTCATTCATTTGGTACATGTTGATATAGCCTTTAGGATGATGCAGGACTACTGAGATTATGATGCGCATCATACTAGTGGGACATGTGTAGTCTATGAGCATATCCTTGAAATATTCCTAGTCGTGGGTGTATCGAGACGGGGCATCGATATCACCAGAGTAGACTAGCGTATACGTTACTTGTCCCATATGATGGGCGATGGATGATCCCGTATCCATTGGTGTGGTGACACCAAAGATCGTATACAGGTGCTCAGTGGAGACTGGGTACACTGAACGGACTCGCCGAGAACTCCTATATGGTATTATATCTATCGTTGGATAGCAGTTCTCAGGTGACACTGGTACAGGTTAGTCTGTAGACCCAAGATCACCATAGAGACTTGTGTGTCTCCCACTGTACTTTGATCTCCACCCTATAACGGCTCTACTGAGTCGTGCAAACAGGTGGATTTTGGTTACAGTCCCGAGGCACATGGATGCAATGAGCGATAGGAGGAGATTCATCTCTCCCGGTATTAGGGGTTGATGTTGCACCATGTACGATTGGCTATAACAGGAAGTCCCTGGCTAGGGCTGCTGAGATTTACTGATAAGTATTATCAGTAGTTTCTCGATCTGTTATGAGCCATATACCGGCATGACTTATTGGGTTATTGGGGTCGACGATACCATCCCTAGACTCACATATGTAGCATATTTGACGAAGAGACCGGACTGTACAGTAAGTGTTGCCAGTTGGCTCAACGGGAGTTTTAGCGGGTTTGCTTGTGTTTCTTCTCATCGCTCAATACTTGGGAGTCGTTACGTACTGCTTGTGCCCTTGACGGTTTATGGGAATGTGATATGATCACTGCCTACTGCTCGCGTATTGACGAGTCTTAGAGTCCTACAAAGGAGTCTCCAAGCTTAGGCAAAAGATGTGGGGTGCATATGTGATATGCGTGGGAGCTCGATTAAATGCGTGTATTGGATGCCGTATTTTATTCGGGCGTTTACTATTGGACGGGTCGTATGTGATATGACCGGGTTATTAAATCAAGTGTTGATTTAATATTAAGTCCATTAGCTCATTTATTAAAACTTATTTCTTTTGATGCATGCATGAGTATATGTATATGTTGATGTGCATGCACACATGCAAGCATACATGTGTCATAGTTGATGATACATTGGTGGTGGCAATGCAAGACTCACATGGTAACATTTAGTAGATATTTTGTTTATTTGAGAAATGCAAAATGGGATTAAAATCAAGGTTGACTATTCAACTCTCTTGAGTTGACAAAGTCAATGGTTTCTTTTGCCCATGGTTTTGGCTCATGGTTTTGCTTAAACTCAAGTTACAAAATATCTAGATATTTTGTAACTATGGTTTAGCATGGATGAAACTCACTTACTCTCTTGAGTTGAGATAGAGTTATTCATTATTCTCATATTATTCTCTCTCTTGAGTTTAGCTTGTGCCATCTCCTTCTTCCTCTCTCTCCTCAAAGCTCACTGGGGTTTTAAAAGAATGAGAAATGATTAAAAAGAAAAGGTTTTTAATTGAGATCCAAACCCAAATCACCACTTTAGTCTAGCCCACTTGAGTGGAGTGTTTGCTTCTTCTTTATCCTTGATTAAGAGAATCTTGGAGCTTTGTGCAAAAAGACTTTGTGGTGGATCATCATGGACTCAGAAGGATACAAGCCAACCGGTTCAAATCTCAATCGATCCAAGGAGTCTAGGAGAAGGTCTACAAAGGTTGTATCTCTCCGTACTTAGTGTTAGACGCTTGTAGTATATGATACTAGCTAGTTGTTACTCTACTTTTCTAGTTCGATTCATGTTAGGAATTGTTTAGCACCCTCTAAATTTTTTTTATAGCATGTGTGATGCAATCCTAAACCTAGTGTGGTGCTATAGAATCCCTACAGTGGTATCAAAGCCAGGCTAGAGCATTAGAGTAACCTAGACGATATTAAAACACTTCGAACGAACATCGATTACCCGAAAAACCCCTTCTCTGAAAAGTTTTCAAAATGTTGGAATTTTTCACATTAAAAATATTCAGAAAATCATGCAGGTAATTCTATGGACCCTCTAGAAGAACGATACCGTAAATTGACTAAACGACCGCGGAACCACGGCAGAAAACCTAGTTTTTGGCGGCGGTTCCGCGACGCCGTTTGTGAGGCTCGGGTCGGACTTTCTACGGTTGGTCCATAGGTATTATGGCATCCTTCTGGGTAATTTTAATACTGCTCAGGTATTGAGCTTCTCTGTGGTTTTTAGGTCATTGATCGATCGATCAGATATTTTAATTGCGCCTAGTTTATTTATCAATATGATACAATAATTGGAATCTACACTAATTAGTTTTGTGGAAAAGTAATTATTTACGTGTAAATCTAATATTTTGGCCTCGGTAGAATCGGGAATCTTGTTGAATTACCCGGTTTTCTTTTGAAAAGGTGTTTTTCATGGTTGAGACCTAAATATAAGATTTGCATTGTTAGGCATGAAATCCTAAATATGTGATATTCCGGGTTTATGATGTCTAAAGGCTGTGTTGATTCCAAATGTTGCAGTTTTTCACTTTTCTTTTCTGCGACCGTAAGTATAGTATGTGGTGTATCGCCGGTTTTTATTGTTATACATCAACGACAATTGGGGTACGCATACTTATATTAATGATATGTGATATTATGTGTTGCTGAGATATGATGTACAGGATCGTCGTGAATGAATACCCCGGGGGGGTTTATGTGAGATGAGAGTTTTTCTTTTCATTCATGTAAAATTAATTGTATATAATATTCCTTTATTGGGGCACTTCCGGGTTGAGGATGATGTCACCATTGCTGTATATTATTTACTTTTCCGCATTAGGATAGACCCAAGGAGGGGAGCACAAGTGACCCGGGTTCTAGGGTTCAGTGGGGGGGCCATCTCGAGGAGTCGAGACCGGGTCTCCTAAAACTCTAGAATTGGTAGGGTCACTTGTCGCTCTCGTAGGGGTCTAGGGGTGTGGGCCTTGACTATTCATCGCGACCGTGGAATCCGTATTTTCTATTGTTGGCTAAATACAAAATACGGACCTCCTAGTATATCCTTTATTTTCACATATGTGTTTCTGCTGTGGATATTCTATAATGTGATTACTTTATATGTTGAGATGAATGATGTATTATATATATGATATATAATAAACGTTTCTTATGTTTTGCATCCGTGCTAGTCCCGCCCCGCTATGCCGTTAGTTAAGTAACCTAACGGTTTATAATGGGACATTGTGGCGAATGCGGATGGCATAAGCATACGTTCTATTTTCGTTTCTTTTCTGTAATGGCTAAGGACTTAAATGATGTGACTACATTAATATGATTAATGTAAACAAAAGAAACCTAAAAAGATGTTGTAGAATCAGATTTGAAACCTACTCGGCTTTTTATGAAAAAGCAAGATTTCAAAATGTGGAGCTTAAGCCACTCCTTTTAAAACCATTAGATTCTACAACGATATCAAGTTCGAAGCGTTAAAGGTTTTTCTTAAAAACTATACGCAGCCCTCCGTCATTTTAGGAAGTAGAGTATTTAGTATTCGTGCTACGTATGTTGATTATAGTCAAGGCGTAATGTACGGTAGCTAAGTGATGTCTTCCTACACAACATATGATGAGATTAATTAGGCCATTCATGTGATTATGTTGATTATAGTCAAGCGTCATATGGGTGGGTCTAATTAATCATGAAATGACGGGTAGAATTTGACTAGTACTTATGATATGTTGATTATAGTCAAGGTCATAAGTGCTAGGGCTAAAAACCATATCGGAAAGTTTCAAGTGTTGAAATTTGCAATGAGATTTATTTTAATTAGGTCCGTGCGAAAGCACGGGGAATCTCCCTCAGAAGTACCGGCACTGGCCTGGCTGAACGGTTAGCGAAGTTTTAGAATGTAATTAATCCTCGCTAATTTTTTCCTTTTAAGGTTTGAAGGAGAATTTGATAAAAGCAGTGGGAGACATCGATTAGATAAGATAATAAACCAATCTACTCTTTTGCAAGAGCTTTCGCTGAGTGTATTCTTTTCTCTCTCCTAATGGCAGATAACCATGACTGGACTTAAGCTACTATTAGAGAAAAATAAGATTACCGGACCAAACTATAAAGACTGGTTGAGGAACATTAACATTGCTCTCACATATGATAAAGTATCATATGTCCTCACTTCCACAGCCCCACCCAAAACCAGGCCCTGAATCTTCTGTTGCGGATAGGGAAATCCACAAAACGTGGGATATTGACTATGCCACCGCCATATGCCTCGCGCTTGCATCGATTGACAATTCACATCAAAAGCATCACGAGAAGATGGATGTTCAATCCATCGTTCTCCATACAAAGGAGTTGTATAGAGAGCAATCTCGGATCCTACGATACGAATTATCTCGAAAGCTGTTTCAGATGTGGATGGCTCCTGGCACTTCAGTAGGTGACCACGTTCTGAAGATGATAGCTCTTATTGAAGAGCTTGAGGGTCTCTGATGGACAATGGACAATGAGCAATATACGGATATTGTTCTACAGTCTCTTTCCTCTGCCTTTGCTCCTTTCATAGTGAACTTCAACATGCACAACATGGAGAAGTCACTACCCGAACTTCTCAATATGTTGAGAAATGCGGAGAGCACGCTTAAGGCAAAGTCTCTCTCCCTGCTTGTTGGACAATCTTCTTCTTCCGTCCCAAAAGCCAAGGCCAAGGGAAAGAATAAGAAGAAATCCACTAAGCCGAGAGGTGGAATAAAAAAGGAAAAGGGGAAAGACAAATCCAAAGCTGCGGAGTTGGGAAAAGGAGAATGTTTCTACTGCAAGAAGACGGGACACTCGAAGCAGAATTGTACTGAGTACCTTGGTTTCAAGAAAGGGAACCATGGTGATACTTCAGCTTCAGGTGTGTTCGTAACTGAAAACTGTTTTTCTATAAACTCTGCTTCCTGGGTATTGGATACCGGTTCGGGTTCTCATATATGCAATTCTGAGCTGAGAAATAGCAGAGTTTTGAAGACAGGTGATCATACTCTCCGGGTTGGAAATGGTTCCAATGTACATGCAGTTTCAGTGGGAGAGTATCATCGGGGGTTGCCATCGGGTTGTATATTGGTTTTGAACCCATGTTATTTTATACCAAGCTTGCTTTGTAATATTATATCCATTTCTTTGTTGGACAATGAAGAATATCATTTTATATTGCAGCACAATGTTATGAACATTAAACTTAATCAAGAGTTGATTGGTTGTGGTATACTTAATAACAGGATATACGTCCTTAATCAACACACAGTTTTCAATATACAGCACACAAACAAAAGAAAAATTTTCAGATATAAATGAAACTTTTCTTTGGCATTGTAGACTTAGTCATATTAATGAAACAAGACTAAACAAGTTTCATAAAGATGGATATTTAAATTCTTTTGAGTATAAATCTTATGCGACTTGCCAGTCTTGTATCAAAGGGAAAATGACCAAAACGCCATTTACTGGACACGGAGAAAAAGCTACTGAGCTCTTGGGCCTCATACATAGTGATGTATCTGGGCCAATGTCTACACATGCACGAGGCGGTTTTTCTTACTTCATAACTTTTACTGATGATTTCTCAAGATTCGGTCATGTGTTTTTGATAAAACATAAGTCTGAAGATTTCGAGAAATTCAAGGAGTACAAACTTGAAGTGGAAAAACAAAATGGAATGAGCATCAAGATACTTCGATCAGATCGAGGTGGAGAGTATCTTAGTACAGAGTTTTCGAACTTCCTAAAAGAGAATGGGATTCTCTTAGCTCACTTCCCCTTACACACCACAGCACAACAGTGTGTCAGAGTGGCGGAATCGAACCCTATTAGATATGGTACGATCCATGATGAGTGATGCTGAGTTGCCCCTCTCCTTTTGGGGGCATGCATTGGAGACTGCAGATTTTCTGTTGAACAGGGTTCCGACCAAGACCGTGTCTACCACTCCATATGAGATATGGTATGGGAAGAGACAATCTCTTAAGCGAGTTAAGATTTGGGGTTGTCCGGCTTTTGTCAAAAAGCAGAATCCGGACAAACTCGAGACACGATTATTCAAATGTTTATTTATGGGATATCCGAAAGATTCATATGGATATCTTTTCTACCACAAAAAGGAACAAAGGGTGTTTGCTTCTCGAAATGCCACATTTTTAGAAAATGAGATTTTTCCAAATGATACTGATGGCAATGTGGTAGATCTAGAAGAGGTTCTAGAGACACAAGTTACAAATGACGACTTGGTTGAACCTAATGTTGCAACAGAACCTAATGAACCTCAGCCGCTCCGTAGATCTGGTAGGACTACTTGCCCACCGGAGAGATACTATGGTTTTCTCGTTGATGGCGATGGAGAAGACTGCATCATGGATGATGATGACCCTACCAGTTTTCAGCAAGCTATCACGAGTGGTGACTCTGTGAAGTGGCTGGATGTCATGAGATCCAAAATGGAGTCTATGTACACCAACAAAGTGTAGACTTTGGATGTTGTACCCTCTGGGGTAAAACCCGTAAAGTGCAAATGGATCTTTAAGAGAAAGATCGGTGTAGATGGTGTTAGTTATGTATATGCCCTAGAGGCCATTGTTGTACATATGATGTATATTATAATGGATGCTTGGATATATATAGAAAGGAATTTCTTGCTCGATATGATAGTATGCTATCTGGTTTCACTTTGTCTTAACATGTTGACTTGTATTAGTTTACTGTCTTGCTCTCACATGTTGATAAAGCCCTTGGGATATGTACTCGACTACTAGAACTATGATGAGATTATACTAGTAGGGCTATGGTAGTCCACGAGTACATCCTATAACTGTTCTTAGTCGAGCGTGTATCGAGACAGGGCATCGATACTCCATAGTAGACTAGCGTACACGCATCTTGACCCATATAATGGGCGATGGATGATCCCATATCCATTGGTGTTGAACATCAAAGATTGTGTACGGGTGCTCAGTGGAGACTGGGTACACTGAACGAACTCGCCGAGAACTCCTGGATGGTATTTTACCTATCGTCAGATAGCAGTTCTCCAGTGACACTGGTACAGGTTAGTCTGTAGATCCGAGATTGTTATAGAGTCTTGTGTGATTCCCACTGTGCTTTGATTTCCACCTTACCACATCCAAGAGGGCGTGCAAAATGGTGGCTTTTGGGTACAGTCCCGAATAACATGGAGGCAATGAGCGATAGGAGGGGTTTTGTCTCTTCCGGTATTGGGAGTTGATGTTGCGCTGTGTTCGATTGGCTATAATTAGAAGTCCCTGGCCATGGCTGATATGGAGATTTACTGATAAGAGTTATCAGTAGTTTCTCGACCCGTTATGAGCCTTACATCGACGTGACTTATCGGTTACTGAGGTCTGACGTTTACCACCCCTAGACTAGATATGCAACATATCAGACGAAGAGATCAGACTGTACGGTAGTGTTTACTGATTGGATTCATAGGAGAATGTACAGGCTTGCTTGTTGATCTTCTAATCGCTCAATACCTGGATGGCTGTTACGTTTAGCTGACCGCTTGCAGCTTGTGGGTGTTTGATATGATCATCACTTACTGCCGGCGTATTGACGATTCTTTAGAGTCCTACACATAGGTTTCCTGGCTCAGGCAAAACGGAGTAGGGGCACAAATGCGATATGTGCGGGGCCGAGACTAATACGATATGAAATACCGTATTCTATTCTCACGATATGTGATATCGGCCGGGTATATGTGATATAGCCGGGTCATCGGATCAAGTGTTGATTCGATGAATTTGTACATGTTATATTAGTCGGTTATATGCAATATAGCCGGATTGCCGGATCAAGAGTTAATTCGATAATTTAATGTATAATTATATATGTGATATATTACATTACGTTAACTAATATAAGCATGCTTTATTGATTCATTTCCTCACTGGATAATACATTGATATATATGCGATATATGTTAATTGTATTATTTTCTTTTGTTACAAAATATATTATATATGTGATATATAATATTGTAACAAGTTAGGGTTACAAATGCAACAAAGATTTAGAGATTAAACCTAGTTAGGGTTTGGACTAGAGTTAACTTTTGGATGAAGCTTTCATGAAGCTTCATGAAGCTTTTGACTTCTGTCATCTAGCTTGATATTTTGTGTAGATATTTGTTAACCCAACCCAAACCGTTAACCATAGTTTATTCTCTACATGAGTTAAATCCTTCATTTATTAACTCGTGGTTGTAATTGTAACCACAACAATTCATTATTCATCACAAAAGCTTTCTTCTTCTTCTTCCTCCTTGAAAAATCTTTCTAGCTCTTAGTGTTGTGATGATTTTAAGTGAGAAATTGAAAACAAAAGAGAGAAAAATTCTTACTTTATCATCCTCATCTATTCTAGCCACATAGATTAGGGTGTTCACTTCACTAATACTTCATTAGAGAAGTGAGAGCTTGGGTTTGAGATTCTTCAAGGTAGATCATCTTCGAAAAGGAAGATTTCAAGCAAGTATGGATCATTCGACTTGTGGAGCGTATCTAGAGTCCGGGGGTTCATGGATCGCGGTGAAGGGACTACTAATCGGAACTTATGAAGAGAAGGAACGGACTACAAAGGTTGTAATCTCTCTCTCTCTCTCTTAGATGTAAAGTTGTTTACATGCATGTTAACCCTAATTCTCTAGTTAAGATCTTGGTTAGGGTTTGTTTAGCACCCCAAAATTTTTAAAGTAGCATGATTGATGCTTGGTGCTAAGCTAACCCAACAGATGGGCAGGTAGAGACCTATAAGGCAAGGCTTGTGGCGAAAGGATTTCGAAAAAGACCAGGACTGGACTATGACGAAACCTTTTCTCCTGTAGCCATGCTTAAATCCATTCGGATCCTACTTGCTATTGCTGCTCACTACGACTATGAAATCTGGAAGATGGATGTTAAAACTGCTTTTCTAAATGGTGATTTAGAAGAGTGCGTTTATATGGATCAGCCAGAGGGTTTCATTGATAGAGGGAGCAGTGGGAAATTATGTAGGTTGCTTAAATCCATTTATGCATTAAAGCAAGCATCACGGAGTTGGAACATCTGTTTTGATGATGTTATCAAAGAGTTTGATTTCGTCAAAAATCCAGATGAACCTTGTGTTTATAAGAAGATTGTGGGAAGAACTGTCACATTCCTCGTATTGTACGTGGATGCCATTCTTCTGATAGGAAACGACGTTCCTATGCTGCAATCGGTCAAACTGTTCTTATCACAAAAGTTCTCTATGAAGGACCTGGGTTATGCCTCTTACATATTGGGCATAAAGATCTATAGGGATAGATCTAAACGGTTATTGAGATTGTCCTAAACCAGGTACATTAACACCATCCTAAAGAGGTTTAGTATTGAAGACTCCAAGCGGAGTTCCTTACCCGCTAGTCAAGGAGTCACTCTCTTTAAGGACTTTTGCCTAAAGACTGATGAAGAGAGAGCTCACATGAGCATTATACCCTACGCTTCTGCTGTAGGATCTATAATGTATGCGATGTTATGTACACGCCCTGATGTAGCTTATGCACTGGGTGTAGTAAGAAGGTATCAATCCAACCCAGGGGAGAATCACTGGGCAGCAGTGAAGAACATTCTTAAGTACTTGCGAAGGACTAAAGAAATGTTCTTGGTGTATGGTAACGGAGATCTCCAAATGGAGGCCATTACCGATTCGAGCTTCCAGAGTGATAAGGATGACAGCAAATCTATCTCTGGGTTTGTCTTTACCCTCAACGGAGGGGCGGTGTGTTGGAAGAGTTCCAAACAGGATACCGTTGCAGACTCCATGATGGAAGATGGGTATATTGCTGCAAATGATGCTGCCAAGGAAGTCGTCTTGATGAGGAAGTTCGTCTCGGAGCTAGGAGTAGTTCCGACCATTATTGATCCAATACCATTGTATTGTGATAATAATGGGGCTATGACATTAGCCAAAGAGCCTAGGTCCCATTAGCGATCTAGACACATCCTCAGGCGATATCATCTGATCCGGGAGATAGTTGATCGCCGCGAGACCAAGATTCGGAGAGTGGATACAAAATATAACACCGCGGATCCACTCACCAAGGCCCTCCCTTTGCCGCAGCATGGGCGACTTTTTGAGAGGTTGGGTATGAGATACGCTAATATTTGGCCTTAGTGCAAGTGGGAGATTGTCAGATATATGTATGCCCTAGAGGCCATTATATGATAGTGTATGTACCGGTATGTGTGTGTGTGTTTATTCAGGGGACATTCTTGCTCGACATGATAGTATACTATCTGGTTGCACCTTTTATCTTGACATATTCATTTGATCATGCTTTCATTCATTTGGTACATGTTGATACAGCCCTTAGGATGATGCAGGACTACTGAGATTATGATGCAGATCATACTAGTGGGACATGTGTAGTCTATGAGCAAATCCTTGAAATGTTCCTAGTCGTGGGTGTATCGAGACGGGGCATCGATATCACCAGAGTAGACTAGCGTAGACGTTACTTGTCCCATATGATGGGCGATGGATGATCCCATATCCATTGGTGTGGTGACACCAAAGATCGTATACGGGTGCTCAGTGGAGACTGGGTACACTGAACGGACTCGCCGAGAACTCCTATGTGGTATTATATCTATCGTCGGATAGCAGTTCTCAGGTGACACTAGTACAGGTTAGTCTCTAGACCCGAGATCGTCATAGAGACTTGTGTGTCTCCCACTGTACTTTGTTCTCCACCCTACCACGGCTCTAATGAGTCATGCAAACAGGTGGATTTTGTTGGGTCCTGGAAACGCCCCGGCCGTCGAAATGCGGCCGAAATGCGGAACAAAAATTTATCAAACCAGCGCTACCGCTACCCGAATCCCGGATCTACCTTAAACCCTTACCAGCAAATTAAAACAAGAGTTAGAATTGTTATACCGAGATGATCCAAGTCCTTCAGTCTTCATTCCAAGCTCCTAGCGGCTCTTTGATGTGGTTTGGTTGCCAGTCTTCCTTCGTCTCCGATGATCCACCCGAGGGAAACGGTACATGCTCCAACCTCGTCGAACGAGGTAACCGATGCTCCAAAGTCGCTAGCGATGGAGAGTGGGGGTGTATGAATATGCCACTACAATTTTCTCTCTACATATGAGCTCAATGAGAAACTCAAGAAAGATGAAGAAGTGAGGAAGCATTGGCATGAGCTAAGGAATTTGGCTAAGTGTTTTTGGTGGCATGAGAGAGTGAGAGAGAGCGAGTGTGAAATGTTAATTCCTAAAAAACAAATGAAAATGGGCACCACCATCATAAGTGCCCCCCCTCATTTCTCATGCCCACAAAAATCATTTTTCTTTTTACAAAGTCAAATTACAATAAACAAATCAAACCATACCCAAATTCCATGTTCATGCCATGCTTGAAGTCACATCACCTTTTCCACCTCATTAATAAAAAACAAATGAATTTCCATAAATGGAAAATCATATAAATGAGGTGGCATTATCTTCTAGAAGCTATTCCGTACAAAATACGGAATACTTCCCGGTACATGTACCGAAATACATATACGCGTATTCGTACCAAAATACGAATAGCTGAGAAAGAAAACGAATAGTGAACAATAATACTAGAATACATATATCAATTATTAAATCAAAACCCGATTTAATAATCCGGCTTAATCCTAAGCCGCTAGTATTATCAACCGTCCGATTAAAGTCTGTGCAGCAAGTGCACATATTTAATCGGACACCTGTATGTATCAACATACCTCATGTACACCATATCGCCTGAACCATGAAAACACCCTGTGTGGGACTGTAAATACTCGTCAATACGCTGGCAGTGGGTTTAACCACAAGCACGTCAGCGGCACTAGCTGTACGTAACGGCTACCCAGGTATTGAGCGAAAGGGAGGACGACGAGCAAACTCATGCAGAACCCCTACTGAGCCTGACAGTGACAATATCCATACAGTCCGGTCTGTTCGTCTAAGAGTATCGCATATCGAGTCTAGGGGGGTGGATAAAGTCAGACCCCCAACAACGCGATATTTAGTGTCGGCATGTAACCCATCACTACTTGAGAAACTATCGATCATGGATTGGTAATCCTCGTCTACCATGGCCATGGATTTGTGGTGATGGCCACCCGTACACAATGTGACATCAACCCCCAATACCGGGAGAGACGAATCCTCGACGATCCGATCACTGCCTCCATGTGGCTCGGGACTGTACCCAGCTAAAACCTATTTGCACGCCTCCTTTGAGCCGTGGTATGGTAGTAATCAAAGCACAGTGGGAACTCACACGAGACAAATGACGATCTCAGGTCGGCAGACTAACCTGCACACATGTCACCTGGGAACTGCTATCTGACAATAGGTATAATACCAACTAGCAGGTTTCCAGCGAGACCGTCCAGTGTACTCATAACCCAATGAGCACCTGTATACTATCTTAGGTGAACAAACTAACACCAATGGCTTGTGAGACCAGGCCACCGCCCCTCGTCGGGGTCTCGATCAATATACACTAGTCTACACTGGAGTATCGATACCCGGTCTCGATACTCCTACGACTAGGGACATTTAAAGATGCGCTTATAGACCCCAGCTCCCACAAATATGATCGCCATCATACTGCTGGTAGTCAAGCAAGAATCCTAAAGGCTTTATCAACACGTACATGATGATAAAGACGAACCAGATAGCATACTATCATCTTTAGTAAGACGGTTTTATCGGTATAGGTCCTACCTCAATCATCATAATCACAAGTCCGCGACTATGATAATTGCCTTGAGGGCACTATTGCCAACAATCTCCCACTTGCACTTAAGGCCAATTATTGCGATGTCGCATACTCACAGCCCGTGTGATACCGAACACCCAACTTCTCTACTAATCAGTTTCGCAAAGCCCGTTTGCGAAAATGATTGCGTTCGAGAAATAGCCTCAGTGAGTGGATCCGCTCTAATGTTTCTTTCTGTATATCTCTATATCTCAACTTCATGGAGAAAACTATCTCCCGAAATAAGTAATACTTGTCTTAGAATTTGTCTAGATATCTGATGGGACCCAGTTCAAAAATGAACTCCAAATCCAGCAAACAACTTAGACTGTATCTTCCACTGAATTTAATCAGTATCCTGCGCCATGCCTTTCCTCAGAATTCGCTTGGACTACCCGTCCAACATATTGTCTCTCAAAAGAGGGAAAACAATAACTCTGACAGTCACTCTGCCATCCATGTCACCTTGGAAGCCTTGATATGATAACCGTCTCCTGAAGGAGGCTGCCGTTACCATATCCATAGAATATCCATTCATGTTCATAAACTGCTTCCCAATGTTTCTCCAGGATTGGATTAATATATCTGCTTATTGCATCTAGTACAAAAGCAATATCTGGTGTGGTACTTGACATTTCATGATTAACTCAATTGCCTAAAGCAAATGATATGTTGATCATATAGATCCCTCTCCCCTTTAGTCTGTAAGACACCTTTAGAGAGGGTGACTCCATCACCTGCAGGTACACTACCATGCCAGGAGTCGTCCATTTAATGTCAAAGTACCCAGATTAGGATACTTCCCAAATCTAGATCTAAAACTATAGATCTAGTAACCAGAGAACCTGATATTATATCCATATCCTATGTGGAGAAAACAACTGTGTGACAACCATAGTATAACCGATTGTAGTATAGAAATATCTCTTCCTATTAAGTGCATGTCATCCCGAATCCTCGGACATCACACCCTACTACCTTCTTACCAGATCCATCTCCTATTCTGATGAAGTCAAAACCTATAACTGTCACATTAAAAATAGATGATCTATTTCCGCTATACCTGCTTTAGTCTGTAAATAGACATAAGCTACTTGCCTACTATGTTTCCGCTGCTCCCACTGACTACAACAACCCTCTGGCAGAGTCATATACACGTGCACTTCTAAAGCTAGTTTAGAATGACGCTATACTCATCCTCCTGCCGGGTCTTATAGTCTAGAACAGCAGCAATGGCATGTCTGAGTAAACAAGAACCTCCCTGTCACCGTCTCTGAGAAGACCGAAGTACCTCTCGGGTGCCTGAGGTTACTCACCAAATCTGCGGAGTGGCTATTGGAACATCAAATACAATTGAATCCTTAGGTTCTATTAAATTTCCAGTAATCGTTTGTGGTTCTGGAATAACTTCCAGTTCTACCATACTCCCACTTCTGTTTTCTGAAAAAAAATTCCATTTTATTAAAACTGCGGCGAGTCAAGAACAATATAAGTATTGATATTCCTGATGGTAGAAAGTTAACCCTCGTCAAAGCCCGGGATAACCCACAAACAGCCATTACTGAAACGTGCCTTGAGTTTATCCGGATTTTGGTTTTAAGCATCAGCCAGACAACTCCCTATACATCAACATCGTTAAGATATAAATTAATTCTATATTAATCTAATATAGAAACAAAAGCACTAATCTAATTTGAACCAGATTCAAAAACATGCATCTGTCTCCAGTGCATATCAACCAAATGGAAAGAGGAGAATCAACATTACTCATCTAGGAGTGCATCCATATATGAGTAACCCAAAAGAGAAGCAAGTTCTCAAAACCATTACTATTAACTCAATACCAAACACAAGTATCTACATCTATGACTTCCTCGAAGAATCCTGATACTTACAACATATGGTTCTCTACTTTATTCTTATACCTATAACTTCTGAATATCTGGACCTTGCATTTCAACAAAACATATGTCCAGAACTGGAGAAGTCATAAGTAAACAGAATATAGTACGAGTACCAACCCCTTGTCCTAATGGACACTGGACAACATACAATACTTTGTATAAGTCTCCTGAGTTAAATAACTCAAACCCTGTGCGTTGCAGGTTGAAAAACTGTAGTATGGTTAAGAAGAATTACACCGCGGTTGAATGCATCTTACCTAATCACCAACCGATATAGGTAAATGTCACAGACATAATATCAAAAAGATATATCTCACTTTATAAAAATAAACGTACGGATATATCAGTTTGAAATTGGTGCATAACAACGGATATTCAAAACCAAATATTTGCCATCCGGCAAAATCCAGATGATTTCCTCAAATATCACCAATTACAACGAATTCCAATATAATGAGGATCTAATCACCCAATTTCCAAAATCTTACTCCCAATCACCATTTGTAATAGCATACCGATGTGAGAAACTGATCTGGTAAATACATACCCTGGAGTTAGATTCTTATTGGAAAAACAGTTTTCAATTAACATCGCACAGTAAAACTGAAACATGAAAATGTTTCAAAAGGGTTAACTGGTATTCGTAGTAACGCCTCTTCCATTATCCTGAATCATGACAGTAACCATATACTTGCCTGCCCTCACTACAACCCCTTTATTATGTCTTTACTTATTACCTTCTGTACACCTTCTTTAGGCTAATTGGTTTTCTTCTTTCCCTACCCTTCGGCACAAGCCTAAGGTTTTTAAGAAGACTATCCAATAAGCGTAATAGGTGTACTCTCCTAATCCTAGGAGCCCTCGCAACCTGAGAGAAGGTAATGGGAAAAGACATCTGAATAATCCTATTCAATTTCTCCAGAACCAGAATCCATCCTCGAAAAAGTTCCTTCGAGTTCGTATATAACCATACGATGGATTTATCCAATGGAAGTGGATATCCGTAGTGATACGGAGTGTCCTAGAGAAAAGCAAAGTGGATGTAAGAGTGGCAGGGGTATACACGGTTTTTGTCGTGAAATATGGTGGTCACAATTTCCTTTGCCATTATTCTAATCCCTTTATATGTCTTTACTTATTACCTTCTGTACACCACACTTAAGCTTAATTGGTTTTCTTCCTTCCCTACCGTTTGGCACCTGCCTATGGTTTGGAGGAAGACTATCCAATAAGCTCAATAGGTGTACCCTCTCCTAATCCTATGAGTCCTCACAACCTGAGAGAAGGTCAAGAGAAAAGACAAGCGAATAATCCTATTCAATCTCTCCAGAACCAGAATCCATCCTAGAAAAATTCCTTCGAGTTCGTATATAACCATACGATGTATTTATCCAATGTAAGTGGATGTTCATAGCGATACAAGGTGTTCTGGAGAAAAGCAAAAGGTGATGTAGAAGTGGTAATGATATATGCGACACCGTGACATTCCAAAAGCCAAAGTGTTTTAAGAAGGTTCGGTCAATTTGGTTTCATGAGTTTTAGTCAAAGGTCGGGTCATAGTCGCAGCCAGAGAAAGAGAAGAAACACTCAGCGTGCACTCAAACCTAGATCAGAATGGTTAACCATTTTATCTAATCAGGATGGCTAATCATTTTATCTAATCAGGATGGCTCCCGCTGTTTCCTCGAATTCTCCTCCAAACCCAAAAGGAGAATTAGTCAGAATCACCCGAGGAGTAATCATACTCATCAGTGGGAATCGGGATCCAACTATCATCGCATGATAACTTGATGGAAGCCACTTAATTCACCACACTCCAAAAAGTATGCGCAATCCTGGAAAGTTTCCTGTATGTTTGAAACTCCCGATGTGAGTTTTTACCCCTAAGACCCAAGTGACCTTGACACAGTCAATAAATCAAAGAGTCTTAGTCAAGTTCAGCCCGTCATTATCCTGGATTGCATTAAACTCACCCGTACGAGCCCTTGACAAAGTCAACAAGGCCGCACGACTGTCCTAACCAATCGCATTAATATGCCACAAACAAGCACTACTTAGCTACCGCACACTACGCCTTGACATAGTCAACAAACGCAGCACGAATACTAAGCAATACTTGTAAGAAATGACGGAGGGTTACGGCTGGTTTTTCGCGAAAAACCTTTAACGTAATGAACATGATATCGTTGAAGGAATCCAAGTGGTTTTTACAAATATATAGTGGCGAAAACTTCTGCTAAAGAGGTCACTACCGGTGAAGGGATCTCGGTTCTTTCCCCGTCGAATGGGATGCAGGATATCCCAAACTGAATACCATGATGCAAAGCAAAAATAATCGACTATAGTAAAGTTATTACGTTGACGCAAACTTTTACCCAAGGGGTCACTCCCGATGAAGGGATCTCGGCCCTTGTCTCGTCGAATGAGGTGCAGGATATTCCAAATGAATACCACGATGCAAAGCAAAAGTGTACGTCTGTAATGCCAGTTTTTTTAAAAAAAACTTGGTTCCAACATCATATATATAGGTTTTTTTTATCCTTGCATTGATAAGAATCTATGCAGTCCCATCATTTAATCACACCAGAAAAGAACGAAAATAAAATGTACGTATATGCCATCCGCATTCGCCACTGGGTCCCGTCATCACCCGTTAGGTTACTTAACTAACGACAGAGCGGGGACTGGGCTAGCACGGGTGCAAAACATATACAACATCTACTAGTATATATAAATATATATATAACATCCATCCCAAGCATGAAAAAAAGCAACATCACAGAAACATCACAGAAGCAAATACAGAATGGTGGATAATCTGGAGCCTCGAGTTTCACTTGAGCCGCATGTGAGACCCGACGTTCCCTGTCGTGTGGATAGCCTGTGCAATGAAACCTAGACCCCTACGAGCGCAGCAAGTTACCAGCCAAAACCAGAAGTGAGGCAGCACCCTTCAGCAACGTTAATGGACCACCCAGCACCTCACGGAATCCGGTAACTTGAGCACCCCTCCTGGGTCACCTATACCCCCTACGAGTGCGGCGAGTAGCCCACCAATTCTAGAGTAAGGTCCCCTCCGTCTGAATGCCTTGAGATACGGACCAGTTGCCCTCTAGAATCCAGTTATTCGTGCACTCCACCGCAGGGTAATCCTACTACAGAAAATAAAATAATATACAAGGGTGACATCGACCTCAGCCCGGTCGTTCCCCAAAAGAATAATATACAAGCTGGCAGTGACGGTAGTCCACATGTCGGACGCTCGCCCCGTAATATAAAATGTACAAATGAAATAAAACTGTACTAACATCGCACCACAGCTATCCACCACGACGATCCAACCAACATCACAGCACAACACAGAACATCAACGTGAATGTCAAATTCGCAAATCCGTCTAAAAGAACATATAGCAGTTAAACGGGTTTACCGATCAAATGACATTCACGGTCGCAAAATATAATGTATGTACTGTCAAACACACGCTTAAAATATCGATCGACTAAGTTCTAAATTGGCCCCAATAGCAAAAACAATACTGCACAGAAACCTGGGCCAAAACAGGACATCACAAAAATCATAATTTCACATGAGGGGGCTACAGGAAAAAATTTGAAGCCCGTCGCCACTAAATGGCCATGGAACCGCCGCCAATAGGGGGTAAGTGCGGCAGTTCCGCGGCTCTTTGGTGGCTTCATGAGCCTAAATTTTTCCAGTATCCTTAGAATTGCCTGCACGGATTTTTAATCTACTCCAAATAATTTTTTGAACACTTTTGAAAAACGACAGCAAACCCAAAACTGAAATCGTGTTTTTTTGTAAATTCCGTTGATCGATCTTTTAAGCACGTTTAAACAAGCTAGTAAGGGGTTTAAAGGGTGGCTCTGATACCATGTTGGGTCCTGGCAGCGCACCGGCCGTCGAAACGCGGCCGAAATGCGGAACGAAAATTTATCAAACCGGCGCTACCGCTACCCGAATCCCCGATCTACCTTAAACCCTAAACTAGCAAATAAAACAAGAGTTAGAATTATTATACCGAGATGATCCAAGTCCTTCGGTCTTCATTCCAAGCTCCTAGCGGCTCCTTGATGTGGTTTAGTTGCCGGTCTTCCTTCGTCTCCGATGATCCACCCGAAGGAAACGGCACAAGCTCCAACCTCGTCGAACGAGCTAACAGAAGCTCCAAAGTCGCTAGCAATGGAGAGTGGGGGTGTATGAATATGCCACTACAATTTTCTCTCTACATATGAGCTCAATGAGAAACTCAAGAAAGATGAAGAAGTGAGGAAGCATTGGCATGAGCTAAGGAATTTGGCTAATTGTTTTTGGTGGCATGAGAGAGTGAGAGAGAGCAAGTGTGAAATGTTAATTCCTATTAGTGTTTATGCCCTAGAAGGCCATTACTGTATCATACTAGTTTGTATATTACTTAATGGAAGCTTGGGATATTCACATGTATATAACAGTCTTGCTAAACATGGTAGTATGCTACTTGGTTTTTCTATCTTAATATGTGAGTATACGTATTGATAGAGCTCTTAGGATCTTGCTTGACTACCAGCGTTGTGATGGCAGTCACACTAGTGGGGGCTGGGTAGTCTACAAGCACATCCTTATTCAGGTCCCTAGTCGTTGGATTATCGAGACAGAGTATCGATACTCCGGAGTAGACTAGTGTGTACGCTTCTCATCCCAGTTGGGGAGATGGTCTGTCCCACAGCCGTCAGTACGTCGTACTGGAGATAGTATGCAGGTGCTCGTTAGGTTACGAGTACACCGGACAGGACTCACAGAGAACTGTTGGTTGGTTTTATACCAGTCGTCAGTGAACAGTTCCCAGGTGACATGAGTACAGCATAGTCCGCAGACTTGACACTGCTACTTCGCCTCGAGTGTGTCCCACTGTTCTTAGATTGCTACACTACCATGGCTCAAAGGAGTCGTGCAAACAGGTAGCAGTTGGGTGCAGTCCCGAGCACTTGGAGGCAGTGGCGGTTAGACAGGATTCGTCTCTCCCGGTATTGGGGGTTGATATCGTGCTGTGTCAGAAAGCCATTACGCAAAGTCCCTGGCCAGGGCAAGCGAGATTTGCTGGTAGGTTCCAGTAGTTTCTCAGGGTGTAATGGGCTTCCCTCCGACACGACTTATACCGCTATTAGGGGACTGACGCTTGCCGCCCCCCTAGGCCCGATATGCGATAGTCTAAGACGAACGGACCGGACTGTATGGAGATTGTCACAGCAGGCTCAGTAGGAGTTCGGATGGGTTTCCTCATCGGCCTTCTTATCGACATCTACCTGGGGACCGTTACGTACAGCTAGTGCCGCTTGCGGTCTGTGGTTAAACCCACTGCCAGCGTAGTAGTCGAGTCTCTAGAGTCCCACACAGAGAGTTTCCCTACTCCAGACTGTTGGAGATAGTGCCCTCAGAGTCAATTATTAGGTCACAGGTACGTGATTGTAATGATTGAGGGAGGACCTATCCCGGTAGGACAGTCTTACTCGAGATGATAGTATGCTATCTGGTTTACCTTTATCATCGTGTACTGCTTTAGGTGACCTGACACGTCGCTATTACACGTTGATAGAGCCCCTAGGATTCTTGCTTGACCACCAGCAGTATGAGGGCGATCATATAAGTGGGAGCTGGGGGTCTATAAGCTTATCCTTAAAAGGTCCCTAGTCGTGGGAGTTTCGAGACCGGGCATCGATACTCCATTAGTAGACTAGTGTATACAGTCGAGACCCCGACGAGGGGCGGTGGCCGGTCTCACAAGCCACTGGTGTCAGTTGGATCACCTAAGATGTATACAGGTGCTCATTGGGTTATGAGTACACCGGACAGGACTCGCCGGGAACATGCTAGTTGGTCATATACCAGACGTCAGATGGCAGTTCCCTGGTGACATGTGTGCAGGTTAGTTCATCGACCTGGGGATCGTCATTTGTCTCGTGTGAGTTCCCACTGTACTTTGATTACTACCCTACCACGGCTCAAAGGAGTCGTGCAAACAGGTTTTAGTTGGGTACAGTCCCGAGCCACATGGAGGCAGTGAGCGTATCTTCAGGGGTTCGTCTCTCCCGGTATTGGGGGTGAGGTCGTGCTGTGTCTAGGAGAGCCATTACACAAAGTCCTTGGCCAAGGCAAGGAGATTTACTGGTAGGTATTCCAGTAGTATCTCAGGGTGTTCTGGGCTACACTCCGACACGACTTGTACCGCTTTTGGGGGTCTGACTTTTTCCAACCCCCTAGGCCCGCCATGCGATACTCATAGACGAACGGACCGGACTGCACGGATATTGTCACTGACAGGCTCAGTTGGGTGTCGGGGTGAGCTTCCTCATCGACGTCCCTTTTGGTCAATAGCTGGTGGCCCGTCACGTATTGGCATATACCTCTGACGTGCTAGTGGTTAAATCCTCAGCCATTGTATTGACGAGTCTTTAGAGTCCGCCACACTTTCAGTTACTCAGCTTTCGGGCGAAAGGTTGTAGAGGCCGTATGGAGATATGGCAGGGTCCGATCAGGTACGTGCGGTATTGCACGGATCAGGATCGGACAGTCTGTACTATAGGCCGTATGGATATATGGCAGGGTTCGATCAGATACGTGCGGTATTGCACGGATCAGGATCGAACAGATATTACTAGCCGGTTTTGGTATAAGCCGGATCCTAGTATAGTACAGTGTAGATTTTGTCTCATTGCATTTATATTTCGGTCGAAATACAGATGCGGGTGTGTATGCACAGTATCGGGGTTTTCCTGTAATTTATTACGGGACCAGTTTTCTGGAGTTGCCAGTTTGCTTTCCGTTTCGGCCGATTTCCATTGTTCCGTTCATTGGCCGAAGTTTGGTGGAGGAGGGTTTATTTGCATTGTTGCAAATAGGCATTAGTGGAGGGGGTTCTTTGCATCTTGTTACATCATGATGGTTTTCATGATGAGCACCTTACCTTGACTTCTTCTTCTCATGATGGCTTGACTTTTTGAAGCCATCATGCTTGAGATGATGGTTGCCTTGGAGTGTTGGATTTGTTGCTATCATTTCTTTTGCATGATACCTTTCCTCTCTCTCTCTTTTGGGTATTAGATGAGAATGGCTCCTTTTTGATGCTCTCTCCCACTCACTCCATTCTCTCCTCTCACCATTGTGGCCGGCCAAGCATGGGATGGGGCTGTCCCAATTTTGTGGAGTGGGGTTTTTGCTCATTTGATGTTCCAAAATCCCCAAAGTCCCTCCATATAGTTCTTGTATCATTCCTCCATCAAAATGGCACCTCCTACAACCCCAAAATGAGACTTCTTCACTACATATTCTACAGCAAACCTTGGGCACGTCGAGTAGCCGGCTTCGTGCCCGAGTTGCCTCGGCATTGAGGTGGGAGCCCGTAAACAAAGTAGGCGATGTGGTGCACTTCCGGCGACGAGGAGGAGACAGGATTTTCCGCAGGAGATCGGGACCATGACGAGAAGACCGGAGGACTTGGATCGTCGGTAAATCTCTAACCCATCTTGTTAAGTAGCTTAGACTAGTTAATGGTTCGATCCGGGTTATAGTGCGCGGTGGTGCCGGTTTGCTAAGTCCGCAAAAATTTAAGTTATTCACCGCTTCCGCATTCCGGCGTCGGATTGACGGCCGGGGCGCCGCCGTGCACTTACAGTGGTATCAGAGCCTCGCCATTAACTTCGTCTAGCTTCGTTTGATGTGTTTTTCAGTTCCGATCGACCAAAATTCCGAAAACCCAATTTATGTTCACATCAGTTTTCTGTTAAGATTTTTTGGTGTCCAAAAATTTTTCAGGTGACAAAAAAGTGATCTACCAAAAGATATAAGAATTCTGCAAAAATACGATATAGTGATTCATCTACAGGAGCGCGGAAGCGCCGCGAAAACCCACTTCCCGCCGCCCTTCCGCCGCACTGTAGCTTCATCATGTTATCATATTTTTCCAGTTTCTTTCTGGGTTAATTTCTGGGGTTTTGGAATATTAAAATTGGGCCAATTATTTCTGTGAGTGCTGCAGTATTGGTTTGGGGCCCACTTGTTAATTTTTGGTCAATCGGAAAAAATTTTAAACACATTTTTCACAGTATTTACATTATATCTGCGACCGTGAATGTCACTCGATCGGTAAATCCGGTCTAACTGCTATAGCCCGGTTAGACGGATTTGCGAACGTGACTTTCACGTTGATGTTCTATGTATTTGCTGTGATGTTGCGGATCGGTCGTGGGGGATAGCCTGGATGCAATGCTAGTACTGTGCTGTTGTATTATGTACATTTGATATTGCGGGGCGAGCGTCCGACATGTGGACTGCCGTCACTGCCTGATTGTATTATTATTTTGGGGCACGACCTGGTTGCGGTCGATGTACCCGGTGTATGTATATTTTACTTTCTGTACTAGGATTACCCCGCGGAGGGGTGCACGGACAGCCGGGTTCTAGAGGGCAACAAGCCCGCATCTCATGGCATTGAGACGGAGGGGGCTTCACTCTAGGATTGGCGGGCTATTCGCCGCACTCGTAGGGGGTACAGGTTGACCCAGGAGGGGTGCCCAAGTTACCGGATTCCGTGAAGTGCTGGGTGGTCCATTCACGGCGCTGAAGGGGGCTGCCTCGCTTCAGGTTTTGGCGGGTGACTTGCCGCGCCCGTAGGGGTCTAGGATTTCATTGCACAGGCTATCCACACGACCAGGGGAACGTCGGGTTTCAGCGGCTCTGTGAAACCCGGGGATCCCAGATATCTGTATTGTTTCTGTGATGCTGTTCATTTTCTGTGATGTTGCATTTTATTCACGCCTTGAGCGAAATATAATATATTGGTATATATATTAGTAGATGTTGTATATGTTTTGCATCCGCGCTAGTCCAGTCCCCGCTCTGTCGTTAGTAAGCTAACCTAACGGGTAATGACGGGACCCAGTGGCGAATGCGGATGGCATATACGTACATCAGTATATTTTCGTTCTTTGTGGTGTGATCAATTGATGGGACTGCGTTGATTCGGATCAATGCAAGTTAAAAACAAACCTTATCTGATGTTGTTGGAACATTTTTCAAAAAGCTGTTATTGCAAGGACGTTTACTTTTGTTTTGCATCGTGGTATTCATTGGAATATCCTGCTCCTCAGTCGACGAGGCAAGGGCCGAGATCCCTTCACCGGGAGTGACCCCTTGGACAGAAGTTTGCGTCAGGGCATTAACTTCACTATAGCCGATTACTTTTGCTTTGCACCGTGGTATTCAGTTGGAATATCCTGCACCCCATTCTACGGGGAAAGAGCCGAGATCCCTTCACCGGGAGTGACCTCTTTAGCAACGGTTTTCGTCACTATATTTTCAAAAAGCTATCAGTTCCTTCAACGATATCAAGTTCTTTACGTTAAAGGTTTTCGCCAGAAACCATTCGTAGCCCTCCGTCGTTTCATATGGGTAGTCAATAGTATTCAAGCTGTGTTTGTTGGCCAAAGTCAAGGCACAGTGTTTGGTAGCTGTTGGTTATTCATATGCAGCATAGATAGATGCGTTGGTTTGGGACAGTCGTATAGCCTTGTTGGCCAAAGTCAAGGGCTTGTGCGGGTGGATTCGAATCAACCTGGAGAATGACGGGTAGAACTTGACATGTGACTTATGATTTGTTGGCCAAAGTCAAGGTCATAAGAGCATGGGGCAGAAATCACATCGGGAGTTTCAAAAGAACTGAAACTTGCCAGATATGCGCATACCTTCTGGAGTGTGATACCGTGAGCGGATTCCGTCACGATGTCATGCGATGATAGTTGGATCCCGATTCCCACTGATGAGTTAGTTTACTCCTCGGGTGACCCCGACTAATTCTTCTTTCAGGTTTGGAGGAGAATTTGAGGTACAGTGGGAGGATTCCAGATTAGATAAATTGGTAACCATTCTGATCTAGGTTAGAGTGCACGCTGAGTGTTTCTTTTCTCTCTCTCTCTGGCAGCGACCATTTGACCCGACCCTAAGACTATGACTCAGTGACCAAGTTGACCGAACCTTCTTAAACACCGGCTTTTGGATTGTCAGAGTTGCAAACCTCATTGCCACTCCTACTTTTACCCTTTTCTCCAGGACACCCCATATTACTACGAACGTCCACTTCCATTGGACAAAACCATCGTATGGTTAGATACGAACTCGAAAGAATTTATTCGAGGATGGTTTCCGGTTCTGGAGAAAACGGATAGGATTATTCAGTTGTCTTTTCCTTTTACCCTCTCTCAGGTTATGAGTACTCCTTGGTTTAGGGGTAGTACACCTATTACGCAAATTGGATTGTCTTCTTCCAAACCTTAGGCTGGTGCCGACCGGTAGGGAATGAAGAAAACCAATTAGCATAACGATGGTGTGCAGAAGGTATTAAGTTCAGACAAAGCAAGGGATTAGTAGGAGGGCAAAGTAAATTGCAACAGATATTCACAACCAAACCAAGTATTTCTTCGCCAATCCTAAATCACCTTTGTATTTCTCCAGGACACTCCGTATCACTACGAAGATCCACAGTTTATTGGATACTCCATCGTATGGTTATATACAAACTCGAAAGGAACTTGTTCCAGTTCGGGGATGGATTCTGGTCCAGGAGAAATAGGAATAAAGTACATTCAGGTGTCTTTTATCTTCACCTTCTCTCGCGTTGCGAGTGTTCCTAGGATTGGGACAGTACACCCATTATGCTTATTGGATAGTCTTCTTCCAAACCATAGGCTGGTGCCGAACGGTAGGGAAGGAAGAAAACCATTTGGCCTAAAGGGGTGTACAGAAGATAAAGACTAAAGACATATGAAGGGATATGGAGAGGTGGCAAAGAACTATACGGTTACAGTCGTGAATCTGGAAGAGGCATTACTAGGAATACCAGGATACCCCATCGAAATATTTCAATGTTTCAGTCTCACTGTGTACTGTTAAAAGAAAACTGATTTCCCGATTAGACACTTGCTCCAGGGTATGTATTTACCAGGTATGATTCTCACATCTGTATGGTTTTACAGATGATGAGTGGGAGTAAGTTATTGGGAATTGGGTGATTATCCTCATTATATCGGGATTCGTTGTAATCGGTGATATTTGAGAAAATCACCTGGGTTGTTTGCCGGTCGGCAAATATTTGGTTTTGAATATCCGCAGTTATGCACCAATTTCAAATTGATATATCTGTACGTCTATTTTCATAGAGTGAGATGTACCTTTTTGAAATCATGTCTATGACATTTACCTATATCAGTGGATAGTTAGGTAAGGAGCATTAAACAGCGGTGTAATTCTTCTTAACCATAAGTACAGTTTTCAACCTACGACACACAGTGAATGAGTTATCAGACTCAAGGGACTTATACAGAGTATTGTATGTTGTCCAGGGTCCATCAGGACAGAGGGGTTGGTCCTCGTACTACATTCAGTTTACTTATGACTTCTCTAGTTTTTAGACAGGTGTTTCTTGGAAACACAGGGTCCGAATTTTGAGAAGTTATAGGTATTTGAATAGAGTAGAGAACCAGGTATAGCAAGTATCGGGATTCTTCAAAAAGATCGAAGATGTAGATACTTGTGTATGGTATTCAGTTGATAGTAATGATAAAGAGATCTTGCTTCTCTTTCAGGTTACTCATAATTGGAAGTATTCCTAAGTTGAGTAACGCTGATCGGCCTCCTTCCATTTAGTTAACATGCGCTGGGGACAGCTGCATGATTTGAATCTGGTTCAATTAAATCAGTGCCTCTGTTTCTATATTGGATATAGAACAGTTCATATCTTAACGATGTTAAGGTACGGGGAGTTGTCCGGTTTATGCTTAAAACCAGACACTGGACAACTCAAGTCACGTTTCTGTAATGGCTGTTTGTGGGTTGACCCAGGCTATGACGCGGGTTGATTTTCTACCATCTGGATGAACAATAGCAATATTGTTCTAGACTCGCCACAGTTTTATTAAAAGTGGATTTTTTCAGAAAACAATAGTGGGAGTATGGTAGAACTGGAAGTGATTCCAGAACCACAAACGATTACTGAAGATTTGATAAGGAACCTAAAGATTCAATCTGGATTGACATTCGATTGGCCACTCCGCAGATAAGGTGGGTAACTTCAGGCACCCGAGAGGTACTTCGGTAGCCTCAAGGACGGTGACAGGGAAGTTCTTGTTTACCCACAATTGCCATTGCTGTTGTTCCAGGTTACGAGACCCGGCGGGAGGATGAGTATAGCGTCGTTCTAAACCAGTTTTAGAAGTGTACGTCTATATGACTCTGCCAGAGGGTTGTCGTAGTCAGTGGGAGCAGCAGAAGCATTGGTGGACAGGTTGCTTATGTCTATTTATAGACTAAAGCAGATGTAGCGGAGATAGATCATCTATTTCTGACGTGACAGTCATGGGTTTGACTTCATCAGAATAGGGGATGGATCAGTTGAGAAGGTAGTAGGGTGTGATATCCTGGTATTTGGATGATATACACAGAGTAGGAAAAGAAACTCCTACACTACGATCGGTTATACTTTGGTCGTCACACAGTTGTTTCTCCACAAAGGAAATGGATTTTATATCAGACATACTGGTTACTAGATCTATGGTCTTAGATCTAGATTTGGGTGGTTTCCCAATCAGGGTACTTGACAGCATTCTAAGAGTATTTAGGATGGACGACTCCTGGCACGGTAGTGTACCTGCAGGTAATGGAGTCACCCTCTCCAAAGGTGTCTTACAGACTAAAGGGGAGAGGGACGGGCATGATTGGCAGATCACTTGCTCAGGCAATTGAGTCAATCGTGAGATGTCAAGTACCACACCAGATGTTGTTCTTGCACTAGATGCAATAAGTTGACATTAATCCAATCCTGGAGAAACAGTCGGAAGCAGTTTTAGAACATAAGTGGATGTTCTAGGGAGATGATAACGACAGCCTCATTCAGGAGACAGTTATCATTCCAGGCTTCCAAGGTGACATGGACGACAAGGAGGTTGTCAGAGTTATAGTTTTCCTTCTGATGAGGGGCAGTATTTTGGACAGGTGGTCCAAGGCAATACTGAGGGAGGCATGGCGCGCAGGACACTGATTAAGTTCAGTTGTCAATACAGTCTAAGAAGTTTGGATTTGGAGTTCATTTATGAGCTACGTCCCATCAGACATCCAGACATATTCTAAGACTGATATTGCTCATTTCGGGAGATGGCTTTCTCCGTGAACTTGAGATATAGAGAGACATAGAAAGAAACAACTGAGCGGATCCACTCACTGAGGCTATTCCTCGAACGCAATAGTTCCGCAAACGAGCTTTGTGAGACTGACTAGTAGAGGAGTTGGATGTTCGGTATCACACGGGCTGTGAGTATGCGACATCGCAATAATTAGCCTTGAGTGCAAGTGGGAGATTGTTGGAGATAGTGCCCTCAGAGTCAATTATTAGGTCACAGGTACGTGATTGTAATGATTGAGGGAGGACCTATCCCGGTAGGACAGTCTTACTCGAGATGATAGTATGCTATCTGGTTTACCTTTATCATCGTGTACTGCTTTAGGTGACCTGACACGTCGCTATTACACGTTGATAGAGCCCCTAGGATTCTTGCTTGACCACCAGCAGTATGAGGGCGATCATTTAAGTGGGAGCTGGGGGTCTATAAGCTTATCCTTAAAAGGTCCCTAGTCGTGGGAGTTTCGAGACCGGGCATCGATACTCCATTAGTAGACTAGTGTATACAGTCGAGACCCCGACGAGGGGCGGTGGCCGGTCTCACAAGCCACTGGTGTCAGTTGGATCACCTAAGATGTATACAGGTGCTCATTGGGTTATGAGTACACCGGACAGGACTCGCCGGGAACATGCTAGTTGGTCATATACCAGACGTCAGATGGCAGTTCCCTGGTGACATGTGTGCAGGTTAGTTCATCGACCTGGGGATCGTCATTTGTCTCGTGTGAGTTCCCACTGTACTTTGATTACTACCCTACCACGGCTCAAAGGAGTCGTGCAAACAGGTTTTAATTGGGTACAGTCCCGAGCCACATGGAGGCAGTGAGCGTATCTTCAGGGGTTCGTCTCTCCCGGTATTGGGGGTGAGGTCGTGCTGTGTCTAGGAGAGCCATTACACAAAGTCCTTGGCCAAGGCAAGGAGATTTACTGGTAGGTATTCCAGTAGTATCTCAGGGTGTTCTGGGCTACACTCCGACACGACTTGTACCGCTTTTGGGGGTCTGACTTTTTCCAACCCCCTAGGCCCGCCATGCGATACTCATAGACGAACGGACCGGACTGCACGGATATTGTCACTGACAGGCTCAGTTGGGTGTCGGGGTGAGCTTCCTCATCGACGTCCCTTTTGGTCAATAGCTGGTGGCCCGTCACGTATTGGCATATACCTCTGACGTGCTAGTGGTTAAATCCTCAGCCATTGTATTGACGAGTCTTTAGAGTCCGCCACACTTTCAGTTACTCAGCTTTCGGGCGAAAGGTTGTAGAGGCCGTATGGAGATATGGCAGGGTCCGATCAGGTACGTGCGGTATTGCACGGATCAGGATCGGACAGTCTGTACTATAGGCCGTATGGATATATGGCAGGGTTCGATCAGATACGTGCGGTATTGCACGGATCAGGATCGAACAGATATTACTAGCCGGTTTTGGTATAAGCCGGATCCTAGTATAGTACAGTGTAGATTTTGTCTCATTGCATTTATATTTCGGTCGAAATACAGATGCGGGTGTGTATGCACAGTATCGGGGTTTTCCTGTAATTTATTACGGGACCAGTTTTCTGGAGTTGCCAGTTTGCTTTCCGTTTCGGCCGATTTCCATTGTTCCGTTCATTGGCCGAAGTTTGGTGGAGGAGGGTTTATTTGCATTGTTGCAAATAGGCATTAGTGGAGGGGGTTCTTTGCATCTTGTTACATCATGATGGTTTTCATGATGAGCACCTTACCTTGACTTCTTCTTCTCATGATGGCTTGACTTTTTGAAGCCATCATGCTTGAGATGATGGTTGCCTTGGAGTGTTGGATTTGTTGCTATCATTTCTTTTGCATGATACCTTTCCTCTCTCTCTCTTTTGGGTATTAGATGAGAATGGCTCCTTTTTGATGCTCTCTCCCACTCACTCCATTCTCTCCTCTCACCATTGTGGCCGGCCAAGCATGGGATGGGGCTGTCCCAATTTTGTGGAGTGGGGTTTTTGCTCATTTGATGTTCCAAAATCCCCAAAGTCCCTCCATATAGTTCTTGTATCATTCCTCCATCAAAATGGCACCTCCTACAACCCCAAAATGAGACTTCTTCACTACATATTCTACAGCAAACCTTGGGCACGTCGAGTAGCCGGCTTCGTGCCCGAGTTGCCTCGGCATTGAGGTGGGAGCCCGTAAACAAAGTAGGCGATGTGGTGCACTTCCGGCGACGAGGAGGAGACAGGATTTTCCGCAGGAGATCGGGACCATGACGAGAAGACCAGAGGACTTGGATCGTCGGTAAATCTCTAACCCATCTTGTTAAGTAGCTTAGACTAGTTAATGGTTCGATCCGGGTTATAGTGCGCGGTGGTGCCGGTTTGCTAAGTCCGCAAAAATTTAAGTTATTCACCGCTTCCGCATTCCGGCGTCGGATTGACGGCCGGGGCGCCGCCGTGCACTTACACAGACGAAACGATATAGAGGTCGTATGGTTTTACGACTTGGGTTCGGACGCATACGTGTGTTTACGCACGTACGACTTTCGGACAGTTTTTACCAGTCGGCTTTGGTTTAAGCCAGTTACTGGTATCCGGTTATTGGATTTATACAGTCTAAAGTTTTTCCGTATTTTTGCGGAAAGGAGGGGCGTTCTCGTAATTGCGCGAGAAGCTTCTAGAAGATGGTGACTAAGGAGGTTTAGGTGGCATATACAATGAATGTGATTAGTGAGTCATATGGATGATTCATCCATGTCATTAATGCATCATAAATGCTTAATGACTCATGGATGTGAATCATCACTAGATATTATCAAGCATAGTTGTTAAATTCATTTCTTTTCTTTTCTTGATAAAAAGAAATGCTTGATATATATTATGATAACTCATTCTTCTCACTTCATTATTATCTTCACCTTCTCTCTCCTCAAGCTCTCCCTCTTCAAACCCTAATCCTCCCCTCTCATGTGTTGAGTACAAGGATTAGTTAGACTAATTGAACCATAACCCTCTCTCTATATCACCTAGCTTCTTTGATTAGCACTTAAAGAAGGTTAGTTGCCTCAAGTTTAGAGGCTAAGCTTGGAGTAAAGCTCTCGGGTGGATCGTCTACTACTTTGAGAAGACCGAGGAGGAGGAGGAGGAGGAGTTCGCAAAGACGAAGGACACGATTCGTTAGGTATAATCCCTAAACATAGTAGTATAGAACTTCTATGTTTCTTGTTAGTTATCGTTTAGCTTCGATTCGTGCGGTTAGTCGATGTTTAAGCAGAGAACAAGATCGTTTTTCATATTTCCGCCTCCCCGCAAGTTGTGGGGTGTTGTACATCGACTTACAGTGGTATCAGAGCCTCGCTAAACAATAAATAACTTACTTGCAAATTTGTATGAATTTCGAACGGAAAAAACGAAACCGGAAAAACCCGAAATCACAAGTTTCTGTCGATTTTTAAATGAAGTCCAAAAATTTTTCAGGGAGATTCAGAAAGCTTAAAAAGACAGTAGAAGAACACCCAAGAAATTTGGGCCCCTGAATCGTCTAAAGCGCCGTGGAACCACGGCGGATCGCACCGATCCGCCGCGCTTCAGCCGCCGAGTTGGCGATTCAGGAACCCAAATTTCCTGTGTTGCTTCTCTGTGATATTTGGTATTTTCTGGAAGTTTTTATTTTTGCTCAGGTTTCAGATTTACAGAGAAGTATTGGAGCAAAATTAAAAGTGTTTAATCGATCGAAATTATACAGTATTTGCTTGTTGGATTATATCTGTGTTTGTATAATGTGTTCGTAAACCTCCCCTAACTGCTAGTATGTCGGTTGGCAGGGGGTTGCACATTTCTGTAATGGTTTTTACTGTTTGTGGATATGAACTGTGTTGGAATGTTGTGATGTATAGACGGGGTTATGTGATGGGTTATTATTTAATTCATTTGATGTAAATGTAATTTGTTGTAATATTATTTTGCGGGGCACATCCAGGTTGCGGTTGTAGCCACCGTTGTATTATTTCATTTTACTGTTTTTGCTCCTAGGACAGACCCAAGGTGGGGTGCACAAACTGCCGGGCGGGTAGTTTGCCGTACCCGTTGGGGTCTTGGGTAGGGTAATGGCTATTCATCACAACTGTGTAATCCGTCTTTTGTTGCAGGCTCAAAACAAACACGGATTACTTGCAAATCCAATAAAGTTCATCTGTGATCTGGAATGCCTATTATTGCGTCTGACGAATGTACAATATCTATATATGATAGCTATTTAGATGTCACTTATGTTTTACACCCGCGCTAGCCCAGCCCCCGCTCTGTCGTTAGTTAAGTAACCTAACGGGTGATGACGGGACCCCGTGGCGAATGCGGATGGCAAAAGAGGACGTTGTATTTTCGTTGTTTTCTGCAATGATAGGTTAATGATGGGACGCATTATTTATAATGCAAAGAAAATAAACCAAAAGATTAATCGTTGGAACAATTTAAGAGAAACCACTCGGTTAATTTTAAAAACAGATATTTTTAAATGCGGAGCTTTAACCACTCCTTTTAAAAGCTATCAGGTTCCTTCGGTTATATCATGTTCACTACGTTCACGGTTTCGCCAAAACCATTCGTAGCCCTCCGTCATTTCATCTGGGTATTCAGTAGTATTCAAGCTATGTATTTTGACCTAACGCCAAGGCATAGTGTTTGGTAGCTACTGGGTATTCATTTGTTGCATAAGATAGATGAGTTAGTTTGGGACAGTCGTATTATCATTTTGGCCGAACGTCAAGGATATATACGGATGGGTTCAAATTGACAAGATAATGATGGGTAGAACTTGACATGTGACTTATGACATTTTGACCTAACGCCAAGGTCATAAGAGCATGGAGCAAAAATATATATCGGGAATTTCTAAAGAAACTGAAATTTGCAAAGAGTTGCATACCATTTGGAGTTTGATGAATGTTGGTAGGATTCCTTCAACATTATCATACAATGATATTTGGATCCCGATCCTACTGTGAGTATATGCTACTTATCAGGAGATTCGTCACTTAACGATCAATGCTATAAACCAAGTAGGTGTCCAGAAAGGTGTCAGCGAGGTTACGCCCCCAGAGAAAAGAGGTTATTTAATTAAGGAACTTCGCGAAAGCGTTGGAAAACCTCCCTCGAAGTATCAACACTAGCCTGGCTGAACGGTTAAGCAAGAATTGTACAGTGAGAATAGTCCTGGCTAATTCTTCTTTTATGGTTTGAGGAAGGATTCGAGAAACAGTGGGAGCCATCCAGTTTAGATAAACTAAAAACCACTCTAAACTTGCCAGAGCATCATGCTAAAGAGTTTTCTTCTCTCTCTCCTAATTGCAGCGACCCTGAAAATGACTGGACTTAAGTTACTTTTAGAGAAAAATATACTGACAGGGCCAAACTATAAAGATTGGCTGCGGAATGTCAAAATGGCTTTGACCTATGACAAATTGGGGTACGTCCTCACCGCTACGGCACCTGCTGTCCCTGATCCCAAATCCAGCAATGCGGATAAGGAAATCTGCAAAACCTGGGATTTAGATTGCGCGAAAGCCAAGTGCATCGTGCTTGCCTCAATGTACAATGAACATCAGAGGAGGCACGAGGATATGAACCTAGATGGCATATTTCTCCATACAAAGGAACTTTATGGAGAGCAATCTCGTATAGAAAGATACGAGACCTCTAAGAACTTGTTTCGAGCGAGGTTGGCTGTCGGGTCATCGGTAGGAGAACATGTCCTAAAGATGATCGACTATATTGAAGAGCTCGCAGACCTTGGGACGACTTTGGATAATGAGCTCTATACAGACCTTATTCTCCAGTCCCTTCCTCCCACCTACGCCCAGTTTATCCTGAACTTCAACCTTCAAAGAAAAGAAGTTGAACTTCGAGAACTCCTGAACATGTTAAGGAGTGCAGAGGGCACCTTGCAGAAAGCAAGGGAAACACCCGCTATGTTTGTTAGCGGTGCATCTTCTTCCGGGTCTAAGGCTAGGGCCAAAGGAAGGAAGAAGAAGGCCGCCACCAAACCTAGAGGAGGTGTTAGTAAGGTAGGAGGGAAGGGAAAGAAAAAGTTTGCGGTACCGGTAGTTGGCCAGGATGAGTGCTTCCATTGTCACAGGAAAGGGCACTGGAAGAAGGATTGCAAGGCGTGGAACGCCAAGAACCAGGAACCGAAGCAAGCAGTGGCTTCGACTTCAGGTGTGTTTGTAATTGAGAATTTTCTGTCGATCAACTCTACTTCCTGGGTATTGGATACCGGATCAGGATCTCATATTTGCAATTCATTGCAGGCACTGAGAAACTGTAGAGTGCTGAAGGAAGGTGATATGACCCTAAAGGTTGCTAACGGAGCTAGCGTGGGAGCTGCGTCCGTCGGGGATTATCACCTAGGATTGACGAGTGGACACATTTTGGTTTTACATAACTGTTTTTTTGTACCAAGCTTAACGTGTAATATCATATCAGTTTCCTTGTTATCAAATAAAGGTTATGATTTCACGTTTGTAAGAGATGTTGTTAACATCCACCTTAATCATGGTTTGATTGGGTCCGGTACACTAAATAACGGTATATATGTTTTAAATCAATGTCCAGAACACACTAAAAAGAAAGTCTCCAGATTTAAATAAAGCTTTCTTATGGCATTGTAGACTGGGTCACATCAATGAGAGAAGGTTGACTAAGTTGCATAGAGAAGGATATTTGGACTCGTTCGAATATCAAACTTATGACACTTGTCAATCTTGTCTCAAAGGAAAGATGACAAAGACTCCATTTACTGGACATGGAATAAGAGCGAGCGAGCTCTTAGGACTCATACACAGTGATGTATGCGGTCCAATGTCTACACATGCAAGAGGTGGTTTTTCCTATTTCATTACTTTCATGGATGATTACTCAAGATACGGATTCATTTATCTGATGAAACATAAATCCGAGGCTTTTGAGAAATTCCGAGAGTATAAGAATGAAGTAGAAAACCAAACCAGCAAAAGTATCAAGACACTTAGATCTGATCGAGGTGGAGAATACTTGAGTGCCGAGTTCCTAGGTTACCTAAAAGAGAAAGGGATTCTCTCTCAGCTTACTCCTCCATACACTCCACAGTATAACGGTGTATCGGAGAGACGGAATCGAACCCTATTGGATATGGTACGATCCATGATGAGTAATGCTGAGTTACCGCGATCTTTCTGGGGTTATGCGCTAGAATCAGCGGCATATCTTTTGAACATGGTTCCTACCAAGACTGTGCCTACCACTCCATATCAGATGTGGAGCGGGAAGAAACCCCATCTATAGTATATAATGATTTGGGGATGTCCAGCTTTTGTTAAAAAGCAGCATGTGGACAAGCTCGAGGCACGATCAGTAAAGTGTAAGTTTGTGGGATATCCAAAGAACTCCAGGGGATATCTATTCTATTACGAAGAGGAACAAAAGGTATTTGTTTCTCGTAATGCCCATTTTCTAGAACATCAGTTTTTAGAAAAGGAATCAAGTGGGAGCGAAATAGAACTGGAAGAAATTCCAGAACCACAAACTAATACTGAAAGTTTGGTAGAACCGGTAGTTCAAGAAGAACAGGACATTCCCGCACCCCTCCGCAGGAGTAGTAGGCCGTCTCATCCGCCTGAGAGATACTACGGTTTTCTCATAGATAGGGATAGAGAGGATTGCATCATAGATGATGATGAACCTACTGACTTCCAGCAGGCCATCCAGAGCGGCGACTCGGTACGATGGCTAGATGCAATGCGGACCGAAATGGAGTCCATGTACACCAACAAAGTATGGACTTTGGACTTTGCTCCAGATGGGGTAAAACCCATAGGATGCAAATGGATCTTAAAGAAAAAGATTGGTGTAGATGGACAGGTGGAAACCTATAAGGTTAGACTTGTTGCAAAGGGTTTTCGTCAAAGACCTGGTTTGGACTATGACGAAACTTTTTCTCCAGTGGCTATGCTCAAATCCATTCGGGTCCTTCTTGCTATTGCTGCCTTCCATGATTATGAAATCTGGCAGATGGACGTAAAGACGGCTTTTCTGAATGGAAATTTAGAAGAGTGCGTCTATATGGATCAGCCAGAGGGTTTCAATCAGAGTGGGAGCAGCGGGAAAGTATGCAAGCTGCTTAAGTCCATTTATGGACTAAAGCAGGCATCGCGGAGTTGGAACATCTGTTTTGATGAGACAGTCAAAGAATATGACTTTATCAAAAATCCAGATGAACCGTGCATATATAGTAAAGTTGTAGCCAGAAGTGTCGTATTCCTCGTCTTGTACGTGGATGACATTCTATTGATAGGAAATGACATTCCTATGCTACAATCTGTTAAAGGATTCTTGTCACACAGGTTCTCCATGAAAGACCTGGGTGATGCCTCTTACATTCTGGGGATCCGGATCTATCGTGATAGATCCAAGAGGATGTTGGGACTTTCGCAGTCCAGGTATATCGACACTGTACTGAAAAGATTCAGTATGGAAGATTCTAAGCACGGTAATCTACCGGCTTGTCACGGAATCACCCTCTCCAAAGAGATGTCTCCCAAGACTGATTTGGAAAGGGAACGCATGTCTATTATACCCTACGCTTCTGCGGTAGGCTCTATAATGTATGCGATGTTGTGCACCAGACCAGATGTAGCTTACGCACTGAGTGTGGTAAGCCGGTATCAGTCAGACCCAGGGGAGAAGCACTGGATAGCAGTAAAGAACATTCTCAAGTACCTGAGAATTACTAAGGAGATGTTCTTGGTTTACGGCGGAAAAGACCTCAGGTTGGAGGCCTTTGCTGATTCCGGCTTCCAGAGTGATAAGGACGATTCCACGTCCATGTCGGGTTATGTCTTTACCCTCAATGGAGGGGCGGTGTGCTGGAAGAGCTCCAAGCAGGACACCGTTGCTGACTCAACGATGGAAGCGGAGTATATAGCTGCTTGCGATGCCGCAAAAGAAGCAGTCTGGATGAAGAAGTTCCTAACAGAACTTCAGGTGGTTCCTACCATAGTTGATCCAATACCTCTGTATTGCGACAACAACGGAGCTATAGCTTTAGCGAAGGAACCAAGGTCCCATCAGAAGTCCAGACACATCTTAAGGCGGTATCACCTGATCAGGGAGATCATTGATCGTCAGGAGATCGAGGTTCGGAAAGTTGCTTCTGAAGAGAACATTGCTGATCCATTCACGAAGGCCCTACCTCAGATTCAGTTCGAGAGGCTACTCGAGATCATCGGTCTTCGATACGCCAGTACATGGCCCTAGTGCAAGTGGGAGATTGTTAGTGTTTATGCCCTAGAAGGCCATTACTGTATCATACTAGTTTGTATATTACTTAATGGAAGCTTGGGATATTCACATGTATATAACAGTCTTGCTAAACATGGTAGTATGCTACTTGGTTTTTCTATCTTAATATGTGAGTATACGTATTGATAGAGCTCTTAGAATCTTGCTTGACTACTAGCGTTGTGATGACAGTAACACTAGTGGGGGCTGGGTAGTCTACAAGCACATCCTTATTCAGGTCCCTAGTCGTTGGATTATCGAGACAGAGCATCGATACTCCGGAGTAGACTAGTGTGTACGCTTCTCATCCCAGTTGGGGAGATGGTCTGTCCCACAGCCGTCAGTACGTCGTACTGGAGATAGTATGCAGGTGCTCGTTAGGTTACGAGTACACCGGACAGGACTCACAGGGAACTGTTGGTTGGTTTTATACCAGTTGTCAGTGAACAGTTCCCAGGTGACATGAGTACAGCATAGTCCGCAGACTTGACACTGCTACTTCGCCTCGAGTGTGTCCCACTGTTCTTAGATTGCTACCCTACCACGGCTCAAAGGAGTCGTGCAAACAGGTAGCAGTTGGGTGCAGTCCCGAGCACTTGGAGGCAGTGGCGGTTAGACAGGATTCGTCTCTCCCGGTATTGGGGGTTGATATCGCGCTGTATCAGAGAGCCATTACGCAAAGTCCCTAGCCAGGGCAAGCGAGATTTGCTGGTAGGTTCCAGTAGTTTCTCAGGGTGTAATGGGCTTCCCTCTGACACGACTTATACCGCTATTAGGGGACTGACGCTTGCCGCCCCCTAGGCCCGATATGCGATAGTCTAAGACGAACGGACCGGACTGTATGGAGATTGTCACAGCAGGCCCAGTAGGAGTTCGGATGGGTTTCCTCATCGGCCTTCTTATCGACATCTACCTGGGGACCATTACGTACAGCTAGTGCCGCTTGCAGTCTGTGGTTAAACCCACTGCCAGCGTAGTAGTCGAGTCTCTAGAGTCCCACACAAAGAGTTTCCCTACTCCAGGCGAAACGATATAGAGGTCGTATGGTTTTACGACAAGGGTTCGGACGCATACGTGTGTTTACGCACGTACGACTTTCGGACAGTTTTTACCAGTCGGCTTTGGTTTAAGCCAGTTACTGGTATCCGTTTATTGGATTTATACAGTCTAAAGTTTTTCCGTATTTTTGCGGAAAGGAGGGGCGTTCTCGTAATTGCGCGAGAAGCTTCTAGAAGATGGTGACTAAGGAGGTTTAGGTGGCATATACAATGAATGTGATTAGTGAATCATATGGATGATTCATCCATGTCATTAATGCATCATAAATGCTTAATGACTCATGGATGTGAATCATCACTAGATATTATCAAGCATGGTTGTTAAATTCATTTCTTTTCTTTTCTTGATAAAAAGAAATGCTTGATATATATTATGATAACTCATTCTTCTCACTTCATTATTATCTTCACCTTCTCTCTCCTCAAGCTCTCCCTCTTCAAACCCTAATCCTCCCCTCTCATGTGTTGAGTACAAGGATTAGTTAGACTAATTGAACCATAACCCTCACTCTCTATCACCTAGCTTCTTTGATTAGCACTTAAAGAAGGTTAGTTGCCTCAAGTTTAGAGGCTAAGCTTGGAGTAAAGCTCTCGGGTGGATCGTCTACTACTTCGAGAAGGCCGAGGAGGAGGAGGAGTTCGCAAAGACGAAGGACACGATTCGTTAGGTATAATCCCTAAACATAGTAGTATAGAACTTCTATGTTTCTTGTTAGTTATCGTTTAGCTTCGATTCGTGCGGTTAGTCGATGTTTAAGCAGAGAACAAAATCGTTTTTCATATTTCCGCCCCCCGCAAGTCGTGGGGTGTTGTACATCGACTTACAATTCCCATAAAACAAATGAAAATGAGCACCACCATCATAAGTGCCCCCCCAATTCTCATGCCCACAAAAATCATTTTTCTTTTTACAAAGTCAAATTACAATAAACAAATCAAACCATACCCAAATTCCATGTTCATGCCGTGCTTGAAGTCACGTCACCTTTTCCACCTCATTAATAAAAAACAAATGAATTTCTATAAATGGAAAATCATATAAATAAGGTGGCATAATCTTCTAGAAGCTATTCCGTACAAAATACGAAATACTTCCCGGTATATGTACCGAAATACATATATGCGTATTCGTACCAAAATACGAATAGCCGAGAGAGAAAACGAATAGTGAACAATAATACTAGAATACTCATATACAAATACATATATCAATTATTAAATCAAAACCCGATTTAATAATCCGGCTTAATCCTAAACCGCTAGTATTATCAACCGTCTAATTAAAATCTGTGCAGCAAGTGCACATATTTAATCGGACACCTGTATGTATCAACATACCTCATGTACACCATATCACCTGAACCGTGAAAACCCTCTGTGTGGGACTCTGAAAACTCGTCAATACTCTGGCAGTGGGTTTAACCACAAGCACGTCAGTGGCACTAGCTGTACGTAACGGCTACCCAGGTATTGAGCGAAAGGGAGGCCGACGAGCAAACTCATGCAGAACCCCTACTGAGCCTGACAGTGACAATATCCATACAGTCCGGTCTATTCGTCTAAGAGTATCACATATCGAGTCTAGGGGGTGGATAAAGTCAGACCCCCAACAACGCGATATTTAGTGTCGGCATGTAACCCATCACTACTTGAGAAACTATAGATCCTGGATCGGTAATCCTCGTCTACCATGGCCATGGATTTATGGTGATGGCCACCCGTACACAATGCGACATCAACCCCCAATACCGGGAGAGACGAATCCCCGACGATCCGATCACTGCCTCCATGTGGCTCGGGACTGTACCCAACTAAAACCTGTTTGCACGACTCCTTTGAGCCGTGGTACGGTAGTAATCAAAGCACAGTGGGAAATCACACGAGACAAATGACGATCTCAGGTCGGCAGACTAACCTGCACACATGTCACCTGGGAACTGCTATCTGACAATAGGTATAATACCAACTAGCAGGTTCCTGGCGAGTCCGTCCAGTGTACTCATAACCCAATGAGCACCTGTATACTATCTTAGGTGAACAAACTAACACCAATGGCTTGTGTGACCAGGCCACCGCCCCTCGTCGGGGTCTCTATCAATATACAGTAGTCTACACTGGAGTATCGATGCCCGGTCACGATACTCCTACAACTAGAGACATTTAAGGATGCGCTTATAGACCCCAGCTCCCACAAATATGATCGCCATCATACTGCTGGCAGTCAAAAAAGAATCCTAAGGGCTCTATCAACTCGTACATGATGATAAAGACGAACCAGATAGCATACTATCATCTTGAGTAAGACTGTTTTATCGGTATAGGTCCTACCTCAATCATCATAATAACAAGTCCGCGACTATGATAATTGCCTTGAGGGCACTATAGCCAACAGATTTTGGATACAGTCCCGAGGCACATGGAGGTAATGAGCGATAGGAGGGGTTTCGTCTCTCCCAGTATTGGAGGTTGATGTTGCACCATGTACGATTGGCTATAACAGGAAGTCCCTGGCCAGGGCTGCTGAGATTTACTGATAAGTGTTATCAGTAGCTTTTCGATCTGTTATGAGCCATATACCGGCATGACTTATTGGGTTATTGGGGTCGACGATACCATCCCTAGACTTACATATGCAGCATATTTAACGAAGAGACCAGACTGTACGGTAAGTGTTACCAGTTGGCTCGACGGGAGTTTTAGCAGGTTTGCTTGTGTTTCTTCTTATTGCTCAATACCTGGGAGCAGTTACGTACTGCTTGTGCCACTGACGGTTTGTGGGCATGTGATGTGATCACTGCCTACTGCTAGTGTATTGATGAGTCTTAGAGTCCCACAAAGGAGTCTCCTAGCTCAGGCAAAAGATATGGGGTACATATGTGATATGCGCGGGAGCTCGATTAAATGCGTGTATTGGATGCCGTATTTTATTCGGGTGTTTACTATTGGACGGGTCGTATGTGATATGACCGGGTTATTAAATCAAGTGTTGATTTAATATTAAGTCCATTAGCTCATTTATAAAAACCTATTTCTTTTGATGCATGCATGAGTGTATGTATATGTTGATGTGCATGCACACATGCAAGCATACATGTGTCATGGTTGATGATATATTGGTGGCGGCAATGCAAGACTCACATGGTAACATTTTTTAGATTTTTGTTTATTTGAGAAAAGCAAAATGGGATTAAAATCATGGTTGACTATTCAACTCTCTTGAGTTGACAAAGTCAATGGTTTGTTTTGCCCATGGTTTTGGCCCATGGTTTTGCTTAAACTCAAGTTACAAAATATCTAGATATTTTGTAACCATGGTTTAGCATGGATGACACTCACTTACTCTCTTGAGTTGAGTTAGAGTTATTCATTATTCTCATATTATTCTCTTTCTTGAGTTTAGCTTGTGCCATTTCCTTCTTCCTCTCTCTCCTCAAAGCTCACTAGGGTTTTAAAAGAAAGAGAAAAGATTAAAAAGAAAAGCTTTTAAATTGAGATCCAAATCCAAATCACCATTCTACTTTATTCTAGCCCACTTGAGTGGAGTGTTTGCTTCTTCTTTATCCTTGACCAAGAGAAGCTTGGAGCTTGGTGCAAAGAGACTTCGTGGTGGATCATCATAGACTCGTAAGGACACAAGCCAACCGGTTCAAACCTCAATCGATCCAAGGAGTCTAGGAGGAGGTCTATAAAGGTTGTATCTCTCCCCACTTAGTGTTAGACACTTGTAGTATATGATACTAGCTAGTTGTTACTCTACTTTTCTAATTTGATTCATGTTAGGAATTGTTTAGCACCTTCTAAATTTTTGTTATAGTATGTGTGATGCAACCCTAAACCTAGTGTGGTGCTATAGAATTCCTACATTAAGGTGTATGGAGTTGTCCGGCTTATTCCTAAAACCACAATCTAGATAAATTCAAGGCACGTTTCAGTAATAACAGTTTGTGGGTTATCCCGGGCATTGCCGAGGGTTAACATTCTACCATTTGGAAGATCAATAGTTATATTGTTCTTGACTCGCCACAGTTTTAGTAAAATAAATTCTTTTCAAAAAATATTAGTGGGAGTATGGTAGAACTTTAAGTGATTCCATAACCACAAACGATTACTGAAAATTTAGTAGAACCTAAAAATTCAATTGGATTTGACAATCCATTAGCCATTCCGCAGATTTGGTGGGTAATCTCAGGCACCCGAGAGGTACTTCGGTATCCTCAAAGACGGTGACAGGGAGGTTTTTGATTACCCACACTTACCACTACTGCTGTTCTAGACTATGAGTTTTGGCAGGAGGATGAGTATAACGTTGTTCTAAATTAGCTTTAGAAGTGCACGTGTATATGACTCTGCCAGAGGGTTGCTGTAGTCAGTAGGAGCAGCGGAAGCATAGTGGGCAAGTAGTTTATATCTATTTATAGACTAAAGCAAGTATAGCGGAGATAAATCGTCTAATTTTGATGTGATAGTCATAGAGTTTGACTTCACCAAAACAACAGATGGACCTGATAAGAAGGTAGTCTGGAGTGATGTCCTGATATTTGGATGACATGCTCTTGATAGGAAGTGATTTTCTTATATTACGATCGGTTATGTTGTGGTTGACACATGGTGTTTCTCCACAAAGGATCTGGATAAAATGTTCGGGATTTTGGTCACTAGATCTATGGCTTTAGATCTAGATTTGTGAAGTGTCCCAATTTGGGTACTTTGACACTATTCTAAAGTGTTTTAGAATGGTTGACTCCTGGCATGGTGGTGTACTCACAAGTGATGCAGTCGCCCTCTCTAAAGAGATGTCTTCTAGACTGATGAGGAGAGGGATTTGCATGATTGGCATATCACTTGCTTAGGCAATTGAGTTAATTATGAAATGTCAAGTACAATACCATATATTGCTTTTGCACTAGCTGCAATGAGCATATATATTAATCCAATCCTGTAGAAACGTTGGGAAGCAGTTATGAACATAAGTGGATGTTCTTGGTATATGGTAACGGCAGCCTTCTTCAGGAGACGGTTATCATTTCAGGTTTCCAAGGTGACCTGGATGACAGAGTGGCTGTCAGAGTTATAGTTTTCCCTCTTTTTGAGGGGAAGTATGTTAGCCAGGTGGTCCAAGCAGATACTGAGGAAGGCAAGGCACAGGATACTGATTAAATTCAGTAGATGATACTGTCTAAGAAGTTTATTGGATTTAGAGTTCATTTGTGAAATGGGTCCCATCAGATATCTAGGCAAATTCTAAGACAGGTATTGCTCATTTCGGTATATAGTCTTTCTCCGTGAAGTTGAGATATAGAGAGATAAAGATAGATACACTGGAGCAGATCCACTCACTGAGTCTATTTCTCGAACGTAATAGTTTCATAAACGCGCTTTGTAAAACTGATTATTAGAGAAGTTGGGTGTTTGGTATCACGCGGGCTGTGAGTATGCGATATCGCAATAATTAGCCTTAAGTGCAAGTGGGAGAATGTTGGCTATAGTGTTCTCAAGTCAATTATTCTAATCGCAGGCACGCGATTGTGATGATTGAGGGAGGACCTATACGGGTAGAACAGTCTTACTCAAAATGATAGTATGTTATCTGGTTTGTCTTTATCATCATGTACATGTATTATGTGGTATTACAGATCGCTATTACATATTGATAGAGCCTACAGGATTCTTGCTTGACTATGGCGATCATATACGTGGGAGCTCAGTGGTCTATAAGCACATCCTTAAATGTCCCTAGTCGAGGGAGTATAGAGACTGGGTATCGATACTCTGGAGTACACTAGGATGCACTTATCGAGACCCCGACGAGGGGCGGCGGCCTTGTAGGGTTCCTATGCATGACAACAAGGTTTCGGGAGGCATCATCCATGCCATTTTCAAATTTTTGTCATGCTAAAGAACTCTAACCTAGGATGTTTAACTAGAGAATCATACGAAACATATTGTAAACTACTTTACAACTTAGTGAACTAGGAATACAACCTTTGTAGACCAGTCCTTCACTTCAATAGCTCCGTGTAGTAGGCCCTTCGCTCAAAGTAGTGATCTTCCGGACTCTAGCATGGCTTCACAAGGTGAACGGAACGAGCTTGCGCGAAGTCTTCGAGGCCGAAGATGATCTACGTCGAGGAGACACTAACCCAAGCTACTACTTCGCTAATATGAGATTAGTGAAGTGAACAGCCTAAACTAAATGGCTAATCTAGTAGAGGATGCTGAAGTAGGATTTTTGCTCACTTTAGAATTCTTTTTCTCACTATTATTTCTCACTTGCACAAAAGCTAGAGAGCTCTTGAGCTTGAAAAAGAAGATGAAGAGAGAAAATGATGTGAGAGTGAATGGCAACCATGGGTGATAAAATATCTAATATCACTCATATAGAGACTTAACCATGAGTTTAGATAATGGTTGGGTTAACAAATATCTAGTGTAAGGCAAAACTAGTGGACTAAGTCAATGAATTTCCAAGCTTCTCAAAGCATCATTCCATGTGACAAATTTCCAGCTAATAATTGAATTACTATAAATAAATAAACCCAACATTATCTTTATCACGGTGTAAGTCTCATACACCCATGTTGCATGTATCATCAACCATGACACAAAAATAAAACACAATTAATATATATCTCATATATATTAAGTGTGCACATGTGAGAAAAAGAAATTCTTAAGTGAGCAAATATTAGTTAATGTAAATTAATATATCAAATATATAATTATACATTAAATCATTAAATCAACACTTGATTTAATAATCCGGCTATATCATATACAACCGACTAATATAATTTGTATCATCCTATCGAATCAACACTTGATTCGATAACACGGATATATCACATATAACCGAATGATACGAATAAATCGCAAGAATAGAATACGGTATCACAGACTCGTATTATTCTCGGTCCCGCACATATCACATATGTGCTCCTACCTTTTTTTGCCCGGGCCAGTGAAACTGTTAGTTGTATATATGCCCTAGAGGCCATTGTTGTACATATGATGTATATTATGGTGGATGCTTGGATATATATAGAGAGGACTTTCTTGCTCGACATGATAGTATGCTATTTGGTTTCACTTTATCTTAACATGTTGACTTGTATTGGTTTACTGTCTTGCTCTCATATGTTGATAAAGCCCTTGGGATATGTACTCGACTACTAGGACTATGATGTATGTCATACTAGTGGGGCCAGGGTAGTCCAAGAGTACATCCTATAACTGTTCGTAGTCGATGGTGCATCGAGACAGGGCATCGATACTCCAGAGTAGACTAGCGTATACACATCTTGACCCATATGATGGGCGGTGGATGATCCCATATCCATCGGTGTTTGACATCAAGGATGGTGTACGGGTGCTCAGTGGAGATTGGGTACACTGAACGGACTCGCCGAGAACTCCTAGATGGTATTATACCTATCGTCAGATAGCATTTCTCTAGTGACACTGGTACAGGTTAGTCTGTAGACCCGAGATCGTCATAGAGTCTTGTTTGTTTCCCACTGTGCTTTGATTTCCACCTTACCACATTCAAGAGAACATGCAAAATGGTGGTTTTTGGGTACAGTCTCGAATCACATGGAGGCAATGAGCGATTGGGGGGTTTCGTCTCTCCCGGTATTGGGGGTTGATGTTGCGCTGTGTTCGATTGGCTATAACAGGAAGTCCCTGGCCAAGGCTGGTATGGAGATCTACTGGTAAGTGTTATCAGTAGTTTCTCGACCTGTTATGAGCCTCACATCGACATGAATTATCGGTTACTGGGGTATGAAGTTGACCACCCCTAGACTAGATATGTGACATATGAGACGAAGAGACCGGACTGTACGGTAGTGTTACTGATTGGCTCGACGGGAGTTTTGACAGCTTCGCTGGTTTTCTTCTGATCGCTCAATACCCGGGTGACCCTTATGTTTAGCTGACCGCTTTCGGCTTGTTGGTGTTTGATATGATCATCACCTACAGTCGGCGTATTGACGAGTCTTAGAGTCCCATACAGGAGTTTCCTTAGCTCAGGTGAAACGATGTGGTGTGCATATAAGATATGCGCGGGGACCCGATTGAATGCGAGTATGTGATACCGTATATTTAATCGGGCATTTTTTTATTGGTCGGGTCGTATGTGATATGACCGGTTTGTTAAATCAAGTGTTGATTTAACATATGGCTTTTAGTACAATTCTTTATTTTAACCCTTTTTTTTAAAGAAGATGTATGCATGTATGTATGAACATGTTGATGTGCATGGACACATACATGCACAGTGTCATGGTTGATGATACACAATTGGTGGCAATATAAGACTTACATGGTTCAATATATATATATATATATATTCTATTTGGATTATAAAAGAAAAATGAAAATTAAAATTTTAATGGGTTTTTCTACACTCTTCTTGACTTTGACCTAGCTTAAACCCATGGTTTACTTCTCATTTGGAATTTAACCCAAATGGAAAATATCTAGATATTATTGAACCGTGGTTTTTGATGAGAGAAAGAAAATATATATGCTTTCTTTTCTCATTTTATTTCATTAAGCTTATCATTTTCTTTTTGACAAAAGATTTTGCCATCATCTTCTTCTTCCTCCAAGCTCTCTTGAGTTTTCTTTAGTGCGAGGTTGATAAAAAGAAAGGGTTTTGATTAGAGAATACAAACCACCTAATGATTCTACACCTCTCTAGCCCATTAGTGTAGGGTGTTTTGCTATACTTCTTTGAAAGATCAAGTAAAGCAAGGAGCTTTGGGCAAAGGGACTTCGGGTGGATCATCGTGGACAAGGAAGGTTGCTAGCAATCCGTTCCAAACTCTCAAAGGTCTAAGGAGTCACCAAGGGAAGACTATAAAGGTTGTAATTTCTTCACTTGGTGTTTAAAAGTTCTTTGTATATGATACAATTTAGTTGTTACCCTAATTATTCTAGTTATGATTCATGGTTTGTTTGCTTTGCACCTCTCTAAATTTTAAAGTGGCATGAGTGATGCTTCCATTCACTAGACTAGGTGCAAGGAAAACCACAACAGCGGTATCAGAGCCTAGCTAAAATTTTAGACACAGTGTTAATAGAATTACGAAAACGAAATCGACTCCGAAATACGATAACATGAAACCCTAATTTTGCTCTCTGGAAATTTTTTAGAAAGTCGTTGAAAAATTATTTAAACAGTTGCAGAAGCTTGCATTTGATGTAACTAGAACACAGTGTGAAGATGAACCCCTCTGCTCAGAATTTGGCCGAGCCCCTTCCACCCAGATTCGGTGTCGCCGCCCCCTTGTGCTCCTCTAGGCTTCCTTTTCACACTGTGCTCTTATCTGTATATTTTGGGGTTTCTGGTATTGTTTGCTTAGCCCAAATTTTCATGTGATGATTATTTTGTTCAGGAGCTAATTTTTAGTGTTTCGTAGTCGTATATTTTAACACTGTAAAGGTAACCTTGACAAAGTTTAGCAGTTCGAACGAACTTCGAACACCACATTTTGTACCCCGCTGAAATTTCCAAGTGTTGCAATTTTCCCAAGTTGATTGTATTCGTAAAATCGTGCAAGTATCCCTATGGCCCCTCTAGAAGAATATAATAACCTTAACTCAATTCTATGCCCAAGGAATCGCGATCAAACCCTAGGGTTTGCCGTAGTTCCGTGGTGCCATAGGTGAGGCATTGGTTAACCCCTTCTACGGCTGGTCCATAGACACTGTGGCACGTTTTCTGAGTATTTTGACTTTGCTCAAGTGTTGAGCTTTCGGGGTAATTTGTGGGTGTATGTTGATTCGATAGAAACGTTAAACATCGTCTTGATATATCTGAATGTGATACAATATGTGGAATTCACATTGTTAGGCATGAAATCCGTAATATGTGATATTTCGGGTTTACGATATCTAAGGTGATTGTGGATTCTAAATGTTGCAGTTTTTCACTTTTCTTTCTGCGACAGTAAGTGTAGTATGTGGTGTATCGCAGGATTCGTTGATATACATCAACGACAATCGGGATACGCATACTTGCTTACGTTGATGATATGAGATATTATGTGTTGCTGAGATATGTTATATTGGATCGTCGTGTTTTGAATAGCCGGGGGTTTTATGTGAGATGAGGGTTTTTATTTTCATTCATGTAAAATTCATTGTATGTAATATTTTTTTATTGGGACACTTCCGGGTTGAGGATGATGTCACCATTGTATATTATTTACTTTTCCGCATTAGGATAGACCCTAGGAGGGGAGCACAAGCAACCGGGTTCTAGGGTCCAGTGGGAGGCTATCTCGAGGTGTCGAGACTGGGTCTCCTAACCCTAGAATTGGGAGGGTTACATGCCGCTCTTGTAGAGATCTAGGGATGTGGGTTTGGCTATTCATCGCGACCGTGGAATCTGTGTTTTATACAGGGTCAAAATAAAACACGGATCTAGCTCCTAGTATATCCAATATTTCATATGATTCTTTTGCTACTGATATACTGTGATGTGATCACACTATATGCGTGAGACGAATGCTTTATTATTGTATATATGACATATAATAAACGTTGCTTATGTTTTACACCCGCGCTAGTCCCATCCTGGTATGCCTCTAGTTAAGTAACCTAACGGTGCATAACGGGACACAGTGGCGAATGCGGATGGCATAAGCGTACGTTGTGTTTTCGTTTCTTCTGTGATGCTTAGGAAGCTTAAATGATGGGATTCATTAATGAGATTAATGAAAAAAAATGAAACCTATAAGATGTTGTAGAATCAAATTTTATAAAAAGGGTAGCTCTAGATTTTGTTTGCATAGCGGTATTCCTCGTAGAATATCCAGCACCTTATTCGATAAGGAAAGAGCCGAGATCCCTTCACCGGGAATGACCTCTTTAGCGAAACTAGCAGATGCTACAACTCACTCGATTTTGTTTTTGATTGCTTCTATAGTTCTTTCTATGCACAGCAGTATTTGTGAAATATTCTGCACCTTCTCCGATAAGGAAAGAGCCGAGATCCCTTCACCGGGAGTGACCTCTTTAGCAAAACTAGAAAATGCCTAAAAACACTCTTTTTCAAAATCACTTGTTTCTACAACGATATCAAGTTCTTTACGCTCATGATTTTCTGAAAAACCTGCGTATCCCTCCGTCATTTCAGATGAGTCCTACTTAGTATTCGTGCTACGTTTGTTGACCTCCGTCAAGACGTAGTGTGCGGTAGCTGACTATTATTTATCTGCTGCATATGATGCGATTGTTTTAGGTTAGTCGTACGACCTTGTTGACCTCCGTCAAGGGTCGTGCGTGTGGGTTTAATTCAATCAGGAAATGACGGGTTGAACTTGACTAGTAGCCTATGGTTTGTTGACCTCCGTCAAGGTCATAGGATGCTAGGGGAAGAATATTATCGGGAATTTCAAGTGTTAAGATTTGCAATGAGATTGCATACCTTCTATGAGATAGTTGGATCCTGATACCCACTGCGAGTAAGAGTTACTTCTGGGAGAGTTTTACACATGACAATTAGCCGATCAAGTAGGTGTCTAGAAAGGTGTTTACGGGGTTATGCCTCTGGGAAAATGAGGTTTATTTTAATTAGGTCCGTACGAAAGCACGGGGAACCTCTCTCAAAGTACCAACACTGGCCTGGCCGAAAAATTGGCGAACTTGTAAAGTGTAATTAATCCCGGCTAATCTTACCTTTTAGGGTTTTAAGGAAGATTTGATAAAACCAGTGGGAGCCATCCTGATTAGATAAGATAATAACCAATCTAATCTTGCAAGAGCATACGCTAAAATGTTTTCTTCTTTCTCTCCAGGTAGTGACCATGTCAGGCCTTAATCAAGATAATAATATGGATTTATTGACTGAACCCGCTTATTATATTGAGCAGGGGAACGTTGGTCCCGCTCCAACTTATAATTGTTATAAGTCCGAGCAGGGAATTTGAGAATATCTGGATTTTCACGCCACCCAAACGAAGAACAAGCATGATGATGTATCTTCTTCGGGTGTGTTAGTTATCGAGAACTGTTTCTCAGTTCACTCTACGTCCTGGGTATTAGATACCGGATTGGGATCCCACATATATAATATGTTACATGGGCTACAGAAAGGTAGGTAACTTGGAGAGGATGATCATTCTACAAGAGTAGGGAATGGTGCAAATGTTGTAGCCAAGGCGGTTGGCGAATATCACCTTGTGTTACCAAATTGTAATACATTGATTCTGAACGAATGCTATTACATTCCGACCCTGATATGCAATATTATATCAGTTTCTTTATTGAGTAAAGAAGGATATAATTTTGTAGTACAGGATAATGTTATGAACATCTTCCTAAATCAAAAGTTGATTGGATCAGGCTCGTTAAATAATGCCAAATACGTTCTCAATCAAACTATAGTACTTAATGTGCAAAACACACACAAGAGGAAGAGTTCAGAAATGAACAAATCCTTCTTGTGGCATTGTAGACTAGGTCATATCAATACGACACGACTAATTAAGTTACATAAAGATGGGTATTTGAATCCGTTTGAATTATCATCTTATGATACTTGCCAGTCATGTCTCAAAGGCAAGATGACCAAAACACCATTTAGTGGACACGGAGAAAGAGTTACGGAACTCTTGGGACTGATACATAGTGATGTATGTGGACCCATGTCTATACATGCCACGGATAGTTCCTCATACTTCATTACATTCTCTGACGATCTCTCAAGATACGGACATGTTTTCCTGTTGAAACACAAGTCTGAAGCTTTTTAGAAATTCAAAGAACATAAACACAATGTCGAGAACCAAAAGTGTAAAAGTATTAAAATCTTTCGATCTGATCGAGGAGGAGAATATTTGAGCAATGAGTTCCGGGACTATCTAAAAGAGAATGGGATTCTCTCTCAGCTTACTCCTCCCTATACACCACAGCACAACGGTGTATCGGAGCGGAGGAGTCGCACCCTATTAGATATGGTGCGCTCTATGATGAGCACTACTGAGTTGCCTATTTCCTTTTGGGGGTATGCGCTTGAGACAGCCATATACCTATTGAATAGTGTTCCAACCAAATCTGTACCTACCACTCAATATGAGATATGGGAGAGGAAGAGACCGTGTCTTAATTTTGTTAAGATATAGGGTTGCCCGGCCTATGTCAAAAAGCAAAATCCAGACAAGCTCGAGGCAAGATCAGTTATGTGCAAGTTTGTAGGATATCCTAAGCATTCACGGGGACATATCTTCTACCACCCTGAGGAACAAAAGGTGTTTGTTGCTCAGCATGCCACCTTTTTAGAAAAGGAATTTCTTGAAAAAGAAATTAGTGGCAATGAGGTAGAACTGGAAGAAGTTCCAGCTACACAAACTGCAACAGAAGATTTGGTATAACCAGAGGATTTAGTAGTTCCTGACGAACCCCAGCCTCTCCACCGATCTAGTAGGGTTCCTTATCCACCTGAGAGATACTACGGTTTTCTCATAGATGGTGGGAGTGAGGACTTCATCATGGAAGATGATGACCCGACTAGCTTCGAGCTGGCCATCACGAGTGGTGACTTTGTGAAATGGCTGGATGAAATGCGATCTGAGATGGAATCCATGTACACCAACAAAGTATGGACTTTGGAATTTGCTCCTAAAGTGTTAAAACCCATTGGGAGCAAATGGATCTTTAAGAAGAAACTTGGTGTGGATGGAAAAGTTGAGACTTTCAAAGCTAGATTTATTGCAAACGGTTTTCGTCAACGACCAGGTGTGGATTATGACGAAACCTTTTCTCCAGTGGCTATGCTTAAGTCCATCCGGATCTTACTTACCATTGCTGCATACCATGACTACGAAATCTGGCAGATGAATGTTAAGACCGCCTTTCTAAATGGTGATTTAGAGGAGTTCGTGTACATGACTCAGCCAGAGGGCTTCGTAGATAGTGGGAGCAGCGGAAAGGTGTGCAAGCTGCTTAAATCCATCTACGGGTTAAAGAAGGCATCGCGGAGTTGGAACATCTGTTTTGATGTTGTAGTCAAAGAGTTTGACTTCATCAAGAACGTAGATGAACCTTGTATTTACAAGAAGGTTGTAGAGAGTAAGGTTTTATTCCTCGTATTGTACGTGGATGACATACTCTTGATAGGAAATGATGTTCCTATGCTGCACTCGGTCAAGCTCTTCTTATCACATAGATTCTCAATGAAAGATCTAGGTGATGCCTCCTGTATTTTGGGGATAATGATCTATAGAGATAGATCTAAAAGGATACTGGGATTGTCCCAATCCAGGTACATTGACACCATACTAAAGAGGTTTAGTATGGAAGAATCCAAACGTGGGAAGCAACCCACGATCACTGGACTCACTCTCACCAAAGAGATGTCTCCCAAGACTGATTTGGAGAGAGCTCGCATGCAAGGGATACCCTATGCTTCGGTAGTAGGCTCTATCATGTACGCGATGCTATGTACCTGACCTGATGTAGCATACTCACTAAGTGTAGTAAGCAGGTATCAAGCAGATCCTGGAGAGACTCTTCGGGATGTTGGGTATGAGATACTACAACAGCTGGCCTTAGTGCAAGTGGGAGATTGTTAGTTGTATATATGCTCTAGAGGCCATTGTTGTACATATGATGAATATTATGGTGGATGCTTGGATATATATAGAGAGGACATTCTTGCTCGACATGATAGTATGCTATTTGGTTTCACTTTATCTTAACATGTTGACTTATATTGGTTTACTGTCTTGCTCTCACATGTTGATAAAGCCCTTAGGATATGTACACGACTACTAGGACTATGATGTAGATCATACTAGTGGGGCCAGGTAGTCCAAGAGTACATCCTAAAATTGTTCCTAGTCGAGGGTGTATCGAGACAGGGCATCGATACTCCAGAGTAGACTAGCGTATACGCATCTTGACCCGCAAGCTCAGTGGTTTCCTCACCACCCGAACCGATGGGCAATGGATGATCCTATATCCATCGGTGTTTGACATCAAAGATGGTGTACGGGTGCTCAGTGGAGACTGGGTACACTGAACGGACTCGCCGAGAACCCTTAGATTGTATTATACCTATCATCAGATAGCAGTTCTCTGGTGACACTGGTACAGGTTAGTCTGTAGACCCGAGATCGTCATAGAGTCTTGTGTGATTCACACTATGCTTTGATTTCCACCTTACCACGTTCAAGAGAACGTGCAAAACGGTGGCTTTTGGGTACAATCCCGAATCACATGGTGGCAATGAGCGATAGGAGGGGTTTCTTCTCTCCCGGTATTGGGGGTTGATGTTGCGCTATATTCGATTGGCTATAACTGGAAGTCCCTGGCCAGGGCTGGTATGGAGATCTACTGGTAAGTGTTATCAGTAGTTTCTCGACTCGTTATGAGCCTCACATCGACACGACTTATCGGTCACTGGGGTCTGACGTTCATCACCCCTAGACTAGATATGCGACATATGAGACGAAGAGACCGGACTGTACGGTAGTGTTACTGATTGGCTCGACGGGAGTTTTGACAGTTTCGCTGGTTTTCTTCTGATCGCTCAATACCCGGGTGGCCCTTACGTTTAGCTGACCACTTGAGGCTTATTGGTGTTTGATATAATCATCACCTACTGTCGGCGTATTGACGAGTCTTAGAGTCCTACATAGGAGTTCCCTAGCTCAGAAGAAACGATGTGGTGTGCATATGAGATATGCGCGGGGACCCGATTGAATGCAAGTATGTGATACTGTATATTTAAGTGGGCGTTTTTCTATTGGTCGGGTCGTATGTGATATGTTCGGTTTTTTAAATCAAGAGTTGATTTAACATATGACTTTTAGTACAATTCTTTATTTTAACCCTTTATCTTTAAAGAAGATGTATGCATGTATGTATGCACATGTTGATGTGCATGGACACATACATGCATAGTGTCATGGTTGATGATACACAATTGGTGGCAATATAAGACTTACATGGTTCAATATATATATATATATATATATATATATATATATATATATATATGTTAGTTATATGTATGCCCTAGAGGCCATTACTATACATAGGATGTATATTGTAGTGGATGCTGGGACATATATAGGGAGGACTTTCTTGCTCGACATGATAGTATGCTATCTGGTTGATCTTTACCTTAACGTGTACACTGATTGTCTCCCTGTTACATGTTGGTAAAGCCCTTAGGATGTGTGCTTGACTACCTGGACTATGATGCGGATCATACTAGTGGGGACATGGTAGTCCATAAGTACATCCTTCAAAGTCCCTAGTCGTGGGTGTATCGAGACGGGGCATCGATATACCAGTGTAGACTAGCGTATACCTTCTCGGCCCATACAGATGGGCGATGGATGATCCCATATCCATTGGTGTTTGACATCAGAGATGATATACGGGTGCTCAGTGGAGACTGGGTACACTGGACGGACTCGCCGAGAACTCCCAGATGGTATTATACCTCACGTCAGATGGCAGTTCTCTGGTGACACTGGTACAGAGTAGTCTGTTGACCCGAGATCGTCATGGAGTCTTGTGTGGTTCCCACTGTGCTTTGATTTCAATCTTACCACGTCCAAGAGGGCGTGCAAAACGGTGGTTTTTGGGTACAGTCCCGAGTCACATGGAGGCAATGAGCGATAGGAGGGGATTCGTCTCTCCCGGTATAGGGGGTTGATGTTGCGCTGTGTTCGATTGGCTATAACAGGAAATCCCTGGCCAGGGTTGCTGAGATTTAATGGTAAGTGTTACCAGTAGTTTCTCGAATTGTTATAGACCTCATATCGACACGACTTATCGAGCTATTGGGGTCTGACGTTTACCACCCCTAGGCGAGATATGCGACATATCAGACGATCAGATCGGACTGTACGGTAGTGTTACTGGTTGGATTTACTGAAGTGTGAGCGGGCTTGCTCGTCGATCTTCTGATCGCTCAATACCCGGGTGGCCGTTACGTTTAGCAGACCGCTTGCGGCTTGTGGGTGTTTGATATGATCATCATCTGCTGCCGGCGTATTGACGAGTCTTTAGAGTCCTACACAGAGGTTTCCTGGCTCAAGCGAAAAGAAATAGGAGCGCATATGAGATATGTGCGGGACCGAGAATAATGCGTGTATGTGATACCGTATTCTATTCTCGCAATGAATGTGTCGAATGGTTGTATGCGATATAACCTAGTTATCGAATCAAGGATTGATTCGATAAATCGATACATTGGATATTAGTCGGTTATATGCGATATGACCGGATCGTTAAATCAAGTGTTGATTTAATGATTTAATGTATAATTATATATTTGATATATTACTTTGCATTAACTAGTATCGGTTCACTTTAAATGGATTTTCTCGCTCGGATGTGCGCATTATATATGTGATATGATTTTATGCACATGCTTGTATCATGTTTGATGATACATGATAGTTTGGTGTATGGTTTAAACCATGGTTGGTCAATGGTTAGGGTTTCTTATTCTTCATTTACTTATTCTTTTATTTATTCATTGATTTATGAATGAAATAGAATGGTGGCCAATTTTGGATTATCCTTGAAGCTTCATGAAGCTTTGAAATGGTTGACCATTTTGTTTCTTTCTCTAACCCTAACCATACAACCTAACCTAAGTTAATTCTCTACACCTAACTAGGGTTAGATTATGATAAGTATTCATTCTTTTTATTTTAAAAAAGAACTCATCATAATTTGATCATCTTCTTGCTTTCTTCTTCTTCTTCAACTTAAAAGAAGAAACCTTTCTTCATCAATGGTGGATTGATGAAATGAGTGAGAAATCCAATTCTAAAGTTAACCCACTTCCTATTTCTTCATCCTCTACCTCTTGCCAAGTAGTAGAGTGTGTTTTCTTTACAAGTTTCTTGACTTGGTGAAGTTCGAGCTTGATCTAGCGATGCCTAGACGTAGATCATCTTCGGCATGGACATCGACGACCTAGCTCGCCATTTCTCCGACGAAGCCGACGCTAGAGCCCGGGAATTCATTTGGACAGCGAGGGGACTTCATTGCGGAGCTTTGGAGGTGGAGCATCGGATCTACAAAGGTTGTATTTCCGTTTCCTATTAGTTAAGATGTTAACTAGTTTTGTTTTCGCCTAGATTTCTAGCCAACGATCCGTACACTAGGGTTTCTCGGCACCGTATTTTTTGAAATTGGCATGGTTGATGCCTTGTGAGACCTCATTAGGGTGCCTAGGAACCCTACAGTGGTATCAGAGCCTAGCTAGAACCTTAGGCGAAGTCTAGACGCAATTTGAAGTCCGAACGAACCCGAAACCCGATCACAAAAATGCTCTCTGTCCTTTTTTCAAAAATCTGGATTTTTCTATATTAAAAATATGCAGAAAATTAAGCAGGGATTTTTATGAATTACTGTGAAAAACGGAGACTTAACTCCGTCATAACGCCGCGGAACCGCGGCCTAAGCCCACGTGGCGCGGCGGTTCCGCGGCCATATTGTTGACTCGTTGACTCCTGTTTGCACAGTAATTCCTATTTTAATATGCTGAGTTTTCTGGGAATTTTAAATATGCAGTAAACAGTTGAGTATTTTGGGGTTGTATTGGGAATCAAAGATTCGATCGGATTATCAAATTTTGTCTGTGCAGTTTTCCGGATAAATTTTAGAATATGTTAAAAAGTTCGACCGGATATAAATACCCAATTTTTCCCCTGTCGGGAAATTTCCAAGTGTTGGATTTTCCGAAGTTTAACGACGTTCTAAGTAGTGCAAGTAACGCGATGGTCCCTCTAGAAGACAACAAACCTTAACTCGATTATGTGACCGTCTTGAACTGCCCTTTGAACCTTCGGGTTTGGGGCAGTACGGCGTGCCACATGTGAGGCGTTGGCTTGACCCTTCTACGGCTGGACCGTTGGTACTGAGGCACGAACTGAATGTTGTTAGACTCATATTTCATGTGTTGATCTGTATTGGAAAACTTGGGTGTTCGATTGTTCGATCGGAAAGTTTAACATTTTCTAATTATCTGGAATGGGATACAATAATTGGAATTCACAAGAAATTATGAGATAACTGAATGAATGTTATAAACATAGCACTTTAGTCTCACTTGATCGGTTGCCACGGAATTTTGATGTGATCAAAAGTCCGTCGCAATCACGTAGCGTACGCGGATACTCGCCGGGTAAACTTAATAGACAGCCTCACTCCATAGCCCCGACCAAGTGACTGTAGGAGAACCCCGTCGCCGAAAGCATCCGTTCGGGTGCTCGCGGTAGCGGTGTTCCGCCTTGGTGCACTTCGTCGACGGTATCGGGGGTGCAGCCGCCTACTAAAGTTTGCGACGAGCATTCGATCAGGATGTCGGGAATCTTGTTGAATTGCCCGACTTGCTATTGAAAAGTGTTTTCGATAATGAGACTAAAATGCGGGGTTTATAATTGTTAGGCATGCGATGTCTAAAGAATTCATTTGGTCAGGCATGCGATGTCTGAGGTGGTTGCGGATTCCAACTGTTGTAGTTTTACACTTTCTTTTCTGTGACCGTAAGTGTAATATGTGATATCACCGGTTTCGTTGCTATATGTCAACGACAATTGGGATGCGCATATTTACTTACGTTGATGACATGTGATGTTATGTGTTGCTGGATATGTTATATTGGATCGTCGTGTTTGAATAGCCGGGGGTTTTTTATGTGAGATGAGTGTTTTTCATTTTCATTCATGTAAAAACTTGTATGTAATATTCTTTTATTTGGGGCACTTCCAAGTTGCGGAAGATGTCACCTTTTGTATATTATTTACTTTTCCGCACTACGATAGACCCAAGGAGGGGAGCACAAGTAACCGGGTTCTGGGGTCCAGTAGGAGACCAACTCGAGGAGTCGAGTCCGGGTCTCCTAACTCTAGAATTGGGAGGGTTGCTTGCCGCTCTCGTAGGGGTCTAGGGGTATGGGTTTGGCTATTCATCACGACTGTGGAATCCGTGTTTTATACTGGCTTGTATTGAAAACACGGACGTCCTAGTATATCCAATATTTCATATGATTCTTCTGCTGCGATATCTGTGATGTGATCATGTGATGTTCTATGATAGATACAGTATATAGTATATATGATATATTATATAGGCGTTACTTATGTTTTACACCCGCGCTAGCCCTGCCCCGCTCTGCCGTTAGTTACCTAACCTAACGGTGCACGAGGGGACATCGAGGCGAATGCGGATGGCATAAGTGTACGTCGTATTTATCTGTGATGTTTAGGTACTTAATTGATGGGACTTCATTAATGTGATTAATGAAATAAAAGAAACCTAAGATGTTGTAGAATCGAATTTCAAAATAAAACAGGTAGCTACAGTTCTTGCTTTGCACAGCGGTATATGTGATATATCCTGCACCTTATTCGATGAGGAAAGGACCGAGATCCCTTCATCGGGAGTGACTCCTTTAGCAATAACTGGCAGATGCTACATACTCGGTTTGTCTTTTGATTGCTTTTAAGAGTTTTTGCTTTGCACAGTGATATATGTGATATATCCCGCACCTCATTCGACGAGGAAAGGACCGACGATCCCTTCACCGGGAGTGACTCCTTTAGCAAAACTAGAAAAGCCTCAAAAGCACTCCATTTTAAAATTATTTGATTCTACAACGATATCAAGTTCATTACGCAATAGGTTTTCAGAAAAACCTGTCGTAGCCCTCCGTCATTTCAGATACGTACTAGTTAGTATTCGTGCTGCGGTTGTTTGGCCTCCGTCAAGGCGTAGTGTACGGTAGCTAATTAGTGCTTATCTGCTAGCATATGATGCGATTGGATTAGGGTATTCGTACGGCGTTGTTTGGCCTCCGTCAAGGGTCGTGCGGGTGGGTTTAATTCAATCAGGAAATGACGGGTTGAACTTGACTAGCGGACTATGGGTTGTTTGGCCTCCGTCAAGGTCATAGCGAGCTAGGGGCAAAATATTATCGGGAATTTCAAGTGTTGAAATTTGCAATGAGATTGCATACCTTCTATGAGATAGTTGGATCCCGATACCCGCTGCGAGTAAGTGTTACTCCTGGGAGAGTTTTATACATTACAATTAGCCGATCAACTAGGTGTCTAGAAAGGTGTCAACGGGGTTACGCCTCTGGGAAAACGAGGTTTACATTAATTAGGTTCGTGCGAAAGCATGGGGGACCTCCCTCAAAGTACCGACACTGGCCTGGCTGAAAGATTGGCGAACTTGTAGTGTGTAATTAATCCCGGCTAGTCTTTCCTTTTTGGGTTTGAAGGAAGATTTGATAAAAAGCAGTGGGAGCCATCCTGATTAGATAAAATAAAAACCAATCTATTCTTGCAAGAGCGCACGCTGAGTGTTTTCTTCTCTCTCTCTCCAGGTAGCGACCATATCACGCCTTAATCAAGATAATAATACGGATTATTGACCGAACCCGCTTGTTATACTGAGCTGGGGAACGTTGTTCCCGCTCCAACTTATAATTGTTATAAGACAGAGCAGGAAATAGGGGATTACCAGAATTCCCGTGCCGCCCAAACGAAGAGAGTGCATGCTGATGCATCATCTTCGGGTGTGTTCATTACAGAGAACTGTTTCTCAGTATCCTTTACGTCCTGGGTATGTGATACCAGATCAGGATCCCAGATATGTAATATGTTACATAGGGCTGCAGAAAGGTAGAGAACTGAGAACGGGTGATAAGTTTCATGAGGCAGAAAACGGGGCAAGAGTTGCAGCCAAGTCTGTCGGTCACTGTCACCCTGTATTACCGATACATTGATTCTGAACGAATGTTATTAGATACCGAACCTGGTATACAAAATCATATCTGTCTCTTTATTAGTAAAGAAACGATAAAATTTTGTATTGATGGATAATGTTTTGAACATTTCCTATATCAAAAGTTGATCGGTTCAGGCACGTTATCTAAAAGCATTGATGTTCTAAATCAAACTACAGTTCTTAGTATACAGAACACACACAAGAGGAAGAGTTCAGAAATGAACGGATCCTTCTTGAGGTATTGTAGACTAGGTCAGATCAATGTGACCCGACTAGCTGAAGTTACATGTAGATGCATATTTAAATCAGTTTGAATCTACATCTTGTGAAACTTGCCAGTCATGTCACAAAGATATAATGACACTAGCTCTGTTTATTGGAAACAGAGAAAGAGTTAGTGAACTCTTGGGATGACACATGTTGATGTATGTAGGTCCCCAGTCTACACATGCCAGGACTGGTTCTTTATATTTCATTATATTCTCTGATAATCTCTCAAGATTCAGTCGTATGTTCCTGTTGAAACATAAGTCCGAAGCTTTTGAGATATTCACAGAATATAAGTTAGAAGTAGAGAACCAAAATACGGGTAAAAGTATTATGTCCTATGATGAGATCAAGGAGGAGAATACTTGAGCACGAAAATACTGGACTATTCTAAAGGAGAATGAGATTCTCTCTCAGCATTACTCCTCTGTATACACCATAGCACGATGGTATATCGAGGCGGAGCAATCACACCCTATATGATAAGGTGTGCTCTATGATGAGTACTACTGAGTTACCTATTTCCTTTTTGGAAGTTATGCACTTGAGAAGCTGCATACCTATTGAATAGGGTTCGAATCAAATCAGTTGCCTACCATTTCATATGTGATATGGAAAGGGAAGAGCCCATGTCTTAAGCTAGTTAAGATTTGGGGTTGACCGGCCTATGTCTGAAAGCAAAATCCGGACAAGCTCGAGGCAAAGTCTGTAATGTAGAACTGGAAAGGTTCCAGCTATACAAACAACAGCAGATGATTTGGTAGAACCAAAGGATTCAGTAGATTCCAACGAACCTCAGCCTCTCCGCCGATCTAGTAGGCTTCCTCACCCACCTGAGAGATACTTCGGTTTCTCTATGACAGTGGGAGCAAGGATTGCATCATGAGATGATGACCCAACTAGTTTCGAGCTGGCCATCAGGAGTGGGACTCTGTAAGAATGGCTGGATGTTTAGTAATCTGAGATGGAATCTTTATACACCAACAAAGTATGGACTTTGGTTGCTATATCTGAAGGGTTAAATCCCCATCAGGAGCAAGTATATCTTGAGAAGATTACTTGGTGTACTTGGAAAAGTTGAGACTTTCAAAGCTAGACTAGCTAAAAGTTTTCATCATCGACCAGGCGTGGATAATGATGAAACCTTTTTCCAGTATCTAAGCTTAAGTCCATCCAGATCCTACTTGCCACGGCTTCATACCATGGCTACGATATCTGGCGGTTGGGTGCCATGACTGCTTTTCTAAATGATGATTTGGAAGAGAGCGTCTATAAGTACACAGCCAGAGGGCTTCGTAGACAGTGGGAGCAGCGGAAACGTGTGCAAGATACTTTATAGGATAAAGCAGGCATCGCGGAGTTGGAACATCTGTTTTGATGAAGTAGTCAAAGAGTTTGATATCATCAAAATGGTAGATGAACCTTGTATAAACAAAAGGGTAGTAGGGAGTATGGTGATGATCCTCGTAGAGTACGTGGATATCATACTCTTGATAAGAAAGGAGTTTCCTATGCTACGCTCGGTCAATCTCCGCTTATCACAATGATTCTCCATATAGGATCAAAGTGATACCTCCTAAATCCTAGATTTGGATCTATGAGATAGATCTAAATGGATGTTAGGATACTCACTAGCTGTAGTGAGATGGTATCAATCGACCCTGGGGAGAATCACTGGAATGGTTCCAGGGTGATAAAGACGACTGAATGTCAGTCGCAGGCATTGTCTTTACCCTCAGTAAAGGGACGGTATGTTGGAAGAGTTCCAAGCTAGATACCGTGACATACTAGACGATAAAGGCTGAATACATCGCTACTTAAGATGCTACCAAAGAGGCTGTTTGGGTGTATATTGGTTCATGAGATGAACTATGTTCCTCCCATTGTGTGACAATGGAGTTGTGGCTTATGCCAAGGAACGTCCGTCCCATCAGTGATCCAGACATATTCTAAGGCAGTGTCACCTGATCATGGAGATGGTTGATCTCCAGGGAGATCGAGGTTAGGAGAGTAGACTCAGAGGACAACACAGCGGATCCACTCACAAAGGCCTGTTCCCAGAGAGAGACTTTTATGGGATGGTTGAGTATGAGATACTGCAACCACTGCTATCAGATGGCCCTAGTGCAAGTGGGAGATTGTTAGTTATATGTATGCCCTAGAGGCCATTACTATACATAGGATGTATATTGTAGTGGATGCTGGGACATATATAGGGAGGACTTTCTTGCTCGACATGATAGTATGCTATCTGGTTGATCTTTACCTTAACGTGTACACTGATTGTCTCCCTGTTACATGTTGGTAAAGCCCTTAGGATGTGTGCTTGACTACCTAGACTATGATGCGGATCATACTAGTGGGGACATGGTAGTCCATAAGTACATCTTTCAAAGTCCCTAGTCGTGGGTGTATCGAGACGGGGCATCGATATACCAGTGTAGACTAGCGTATACCTTCTCGACCCATACAGATGGGCGATGGATGATCCCATATCCATTGGTGTTTGACATCAGAGATGATATACGGGTGCTCAGTGGAGACTGGGTACACTGGACGGACTCGCCGAGAACTCCCAGATGGTATTATACCTCACGTCAGATGGCAGTTCTCTGGTGACACTGGTACAGAGTAGTCTGTTGACCCGAGATCGTCATAGAGTCTTGTGTGGTTCCCACTGTGCTTTGATTTCCATCTTACCACGTCCAAGAGGGCGTGCAAAACGGTGGTTTTTGGGTACAGTCCCGAGTCACATGGAGGCAATGAGCGATAGGAGGGGATTCGTCTCTCCCGGTATAGAGGGTTGATGTTGTGCTGTGTTCGATTGGCTATAACAGGAAATCCCTGGCCAGGGTTGCTGAGATTTACTGGTAAGTGTTACCAGTAGTTTCTCGAATTGTTATAGACCTCATATCGACACGACTTATCGAGCTATTAGGGTCTGACGTTTACCACCCCTAGGCGAGATATGCGACATATCAGACGATCAGACCGGACTGTACGGTAGTGTTACTGGTTGGATTCACTGGAATGTGAGCGGGCTTGCTCGTCGATCTTCTGATCGCTCAATACCCGGGTGGCCGTTACGTTTAGTAGACCGCTTGCGGCTTGTGGGTGTTTGATATGATCATCATCTGCTGCCGGCGTATTGACGAGTCTTTAGAGTCCTACACAGAGGTTTCCTGGCTTAAGCGAAACGAAATAGGAGCGCATATGAGATATGTGCGGGACCGAGAATAATGCGTATATGTGATACCGTATTCTATTCTCGCGATGAATGTGTCGAATGGTTGTATGCGATATAACCTAGTTATCGAATCAAGGATTGATTCGATAAATCGATACATTGGATATTAGTCGGTTATATGCGATATGACCGGATCGTTAAATCAAGTGTTGATTTAATGATTTAATGTATAATTATATATTTGATATATTACTTTGCATTAACTAGTATCGGTTCACTTTAAATGGATTTTCTCGCTCGGATGTGCGCATTATATATGTGATATGATTTTATGCACATGCTTGTATCATGTTTGATGATACATGATAGTTTGGTGTATGGTTTAAACCATGGTTGGTCAATGGTTAGGGTTTCTTATTCTTCATTTACTTATTCTTTTATTTATTCATTGATTTATGAATGAAATAGAATGGTGGCCAATTTTGGATTATCCTTAAAGCTTCATGAAGCTTTGAAATGGTTGACCATTTTGTTTCTTTCTCTAACCCTAACCATACAACCTAACCTAAGTTAATTCTCTACACCTAACTAGGGTTAGATTATGATAAGTATTCATTCTTTTTATTTTAAAAAAGAACTCATCATAATTTGATCATCTTCTTGCTTTCTTCTTCTTCTTCATCTTAAAAGAAGAAACCTTTCTTCATCAATGGTGGATTGATGAAATGAGTGAGAAATCCAATTCTAAAGTTAACCCACTTCCTATTTCTTCATCCTCTACCTCTTGCCAAGTAGTAGAGTGTGTTTTCTTCACAAGTTTCTTGACTTGGTGAAGTTCGAGCTTGATCTAGCGATGCCTCGACGTAGATCATCTTCGGCATGGACATCGACGACCTAGCTCGCCATTTCTCCGACGAAGCCGACGCTAGAGCCCGGGAATTCATTTGGACAGCGAGGGGACTTCATTGCGGAGCTTTGGAGATGGAGCACCGGATCTACAAAGGTTGTATTTCCGTTTCCTATTAGTTAAGATGTTAACTAGTTTTGTTTTCGCCTAGATTTCTAGCCAACGATCCGTACACTAGGGTTTCTCGGCACCGTATTTTTTGAAATTGGCATGGTTGATGCCTTGTGAGACCTCATTAGGGTGCCTAGGAACCCTACAATATATATATATATATATATATATATATATATATATATATATATATATATATATACACATTCTATTTGGATTATAAAAGACAAATGAAAATTAAATCTTTAATGGGTTTTTCTACACTCTTCTGACTTTGACCTAGCTTAAACCCATGGTTTACTTTTCATTTGGAATTTAACCCAAATGGAAAATATCTAGATATTATTGAACCATGGTTTGTGATGAAAGAAAGAAAATATATATACTTTCTTTTCTCATTTTATTTCATTAAGCTCATCATTATCTTTTCGACAAAAGCTTTTGCTATCATCTTCTTCTTCCTCCAAGCTTTCTTGAGTTTTATTTAGAGTGAGGTTGTTAAAAAGAAAGGGTTTTGATTAGAGAATACAAACCACCTAATCATTCTACACCTCTCTAGCCCATTAGTGTAGGGTGTTTTTCTATACTTCTTTGAAATATCAAGTAAAGTAAGGAGTTTTGGGCAAAGGGACTTCGGGTGGATCATCGTGGACAAGGAAGGTTGCTAGCAATCCGTTCCAAACTCTCAAAGGTCTAAGGAGTCACCAAGGGAAGACTACAAAGATTGTAATTTCTTCACTTAGTGTTTAAAAGTTCTCTGTATGTGATACAATTTAGTTGTTACCCTAATTATTCTAGTTATGATTCATGATTTGTTTTCTTTGCACGTCTCTAAATTTTAAAGTGGCATGAGTGATGGTTCCATTCACTAGACTAGGTGCAAGGGAAACCCCAACAGTGGTATCAGAGCCTAGCTAAAATTTTAGACACGGTGTTAAAACAATTACGAAAACGAAATCGACTCCGAAATACGATAACATGAAACCCTAATTTTGCTCTCTGAAATTTTTTAGAAAGTCGTTGAAAAATTATTTAAACAGTTGCAGAAGCTTGCTTTTGATGTAACTAGAACACAGTGTGAAGACGGACCCCTCTGCTCGGAATTTGGCCGAGCCCCTTCCCCCCAGATTCGGTGTCGTCGGCCCCCTGTTCTCCTCTAGGCTTCCTTTTCACACTGTGCTCTTATCTGTATATTTTGGGGTTTCTGGTATAGTTTGCTTAGCCCAAATTTTCATGTGAAGATTATTTTGTTCAGGGGCTAATTTGTAGTGTTTCGTAGTCGTATATTTTAACACTGTAAAGGTAACCTTGACAATGTTTAGCAGTTCGAACGAACTTCGAACACCACATTTTGTACCCCGCTGAAATTTCCAAATGTTTCAATTTTCCCAAGTTGATTGTATTCGTAAAATCGTGCAAGTATCCCTATGGCCCCTCTAGAAGAATATAATAACCTTAACTCGATTCTATGCCTAAGGAACCGCGATCAAACCCTAGGGTTTGCCGTAGTTCCGTGGTGCCATAGGTGAGGCATTGGTTAACCCCTTCTACGGCTGGTCCACAGACACTGTGGCACATTTTTTGAGTATTTTGACTTTGCTCAAGTGTTGAGCTTTCGGGGTAATTTGTGGGTGTATATTGATTCGATCGAAACGTTAAACATCGTCTTGATATATCTGAATGTGATACAATATGTGGAATTCACATTGTTAGGCATGAAATCCGTAATATGTGATATTTCGGGTTTACGATGTCTAAGGTGATTGTGGATTCTAAATGTTGCAGTTTTTCACTTTTCTTTTCTGCTTCCGTAAGTGTTGTTTGTGGTGTATCGCCGGCTTCGTTGCTATACATCAACGACAATCAGGATACGCATACTTGCTTACGTTGATGATATGAGATATTATGTGTTGCTGAGATATGTTATATTGGATCGTCGTGTTTTGAATAGCCGGGGGTTTTATGTGAGATGAGGGTTTTTATTTTCATTCATGTAAAATTAATTGTATGTAATATTCTTTTATTGGGATACTTCCGGGTTGAGGATGATGTCACCATTGTATATTATTTACTTTTCCGCATTAGGATAGACCCTAGGAGGGGAGCACAAGCAACCGGGTTCTAGGGTCCAGTGGGAGGCTATCTCGAGGTGTCGAGACCGGGTCTCCTAACCCTAGAATTGGGAGGGTTACTTGCGGCTCTTGTAGAGGTCTAGGGATGTGGGTTTGGCTATTCATCGCGACCGTGGAATCTGTGCTTTATACAAGGTCAAAATAAAACATGGATCTCCTAGTATATCCAATATTTCATATGATTCTTCTGCTACTGATATACTGTGATGTGATCACACTATATGCGTGAAACGAATGCTTTATTATTGTATATATGATATATAATAAACGTTCCTTATGTTTTACACCCGCGCTAGTCCCATCCCGGTATGCCTCTAGTTAAGTAACCTAACGGTGCATAACGGGACACAGTGGCGAATGCGGATGGCTTAAGCGTACGTTGTATTTTCGTTTCTTCTGTGATGCTTAGGAAGCTTAAATGATGGGATTCATTAATGAGATTAATGAAATAAAATGAAACCTAAAAGATGTTGTAGAATCAAATTTTATAAAAAAGGGTAGCTCTAGTTTTTGTTTGCATAGCGGTATTCCTCGTAGAATATCCAGCAACTTATTCGATAAGGAAAGAGCCAAGATCCCTTCACCGGGAATGACCACTTTAGCGAAACTAGAAGATGCTACAACTCACTCGATTTTGTTTTTGATTGCTTCTATAGTTCTTTCTATGCACAGCGGTATTTGTGAAATACCCTGCACCTTTTTCGATAAGGAAAGAGCCGAGATCTCTTCACCGGGAGTGACCTCTTTAGCAAAACTAGAAAAGGCCTAAAAAACACTCCTTTTCAAAATCACTTGTTTCTACAAGGATATCAAGTTCTTTACGCTCATGGTTTTCTGAAAAACCTGCGTATCCCTCCGTCATTTTAGATGAGTCCTACGTAGTATTCGTGCTACGTTTGTTGACCTCCGTTAAGACGTAGTGTGCGGTAGCTGACTAGTATTTATCTGCTGCATATGATGCGATTGTTTTAGGGTAGTCGTACGACCTTGTTGACCTCCGTCAATGGTCGTGCGGGTGGGTTTAATTCAATCAGGAAATGACGGGTTGAACTTGACTCGTAGCCTATGGTTTGTTGACCTCCGTCAAGGTCATAGGATGCTAGGGGAAGAATATTATTGGGAATTTCAAGTGTTGAGATTTGCAATGAGATTACATACCTTCTATAAGATAGTTGGATCCTGATATCTACTGCGAGTAAGAGTTACTTCTGGAAGAGTTTTACACATGACAATTAGCCGATCAAGTAGGTGTCTAGAAAGGTGTTTACGGGGTTATGCCTCTGAAAAAATGAGGTTTATCTTAATTAGGTCCGTGCGAAAGCACGGGGAACCTCTCTCAAAGTACCAACACTGGCCTGACCGAAAGATTGGCGAACTTGTAAAGTGTAATTAATCCCGGCTAGTCTTACCTTTTAGGGTTTTAAGGAATATTTGATAAAACCAGTAGGAGCCATCCTGATTAGATAAGAAAATAACCAATCTAATATTGCAATAGCAGACGCTAAAGTGTTTTCTTCTCTCTCTCCAGGTAGTGACCATATCAGGCCTTAATCAAGATAATAATATGGATCTATTGACTGAACCCGCTTATTATATTGAGTAGGGGAACATTGGTCCCGCTCCAACTTATAATTGTTATAAGTCCGAGCAGGGAATAGGAGAATATCTGGATTTTCACGCCACCCAAACGAAGAACAAGCATGCTGATGCATCTTCTTCGGGTGTGTTAGTTATCGAGAACTGTTTCTCAGTTCACTCTACGTCCTGGGTATTAGATACCGGATCGGGATCCCACATATGCAATACTTTACATGGGCTGCAGAAAGGTAGGTAACTGGGAGAGGATGATCATTCTACAAGAGTAGGGAATGGTGCAAATGTTGTAGCCAAGGCGGTTGGCGAATATCACCTTGTGTTACCAAATGGTAATACATTGATTCTGAACGAATGCTATTACATTCCGACCCTGATATGCAATATTATATCAGTTTCTTTATTGAGTAAGGAAGGATATAATTTTGTAGTACAGGATAATGTTATGAACATCTTTCTAAATCAAAAGTTGATTGGATCAGGCTCGTTAAATAATGGGAAATACGTTCTCAATCAAACTATAGTACTTAATGTGCAAAACAAACACAAGAGAAAGAGTTCAGAAATGAACGAATCCTTCTTGTGGCATTGTAGACTAGGTCATATCAATGCTACACGACTAGCTAAGTTACATAAAGATGGGTATTTGAATCCGTTTGAATTATCATCTTATGATACTTGCCAGTCATGTCTCAAAGGCAAGATGACCAAAACACCATTTAGTGGACACGGAGAAAGAGTTACGGAACTCTTGGGACTGATACATAGTGATGTATGTGGACCCATGTCTACACCCACGACTAGGAACATTAAAGGATGAACTTATGGACTACCATGGCCCCACTAGTATGATCTGCATCATAATCCTGGTAGTCAAGTACACATCCTATGGGCTTTATCAACTTGTAACCATGAGACAGTATCAAGAGACAAGTATACATGTTAAGATAAAGAGCAACCAGATAGTATACTATCATGTCGAGCAAGAAAGTCCTCTCTATATATGTCCAAGCATCCACTATAATATACATCATATGTACAATAATGGCCTCTAGGGCATACATACAACTAACAGGTGCTCATTGGGTTATGAGTACACCGGACGGATTCGCTGGGAACATGCTAGATGGTAATATACCTATTGTCAGATAGCAGTTACAAGGTGACATGAGTACATGTTAGTCTGTCGACCTGAGATCGTCATTTGTCTCATGTGAGTTCCCACTTTGCTTTGATTACTACCCTACCACGGCTCAAAAGAGTCGTGCAAACAGGTTTTAGTTGGGTACAGTCCCGAGTCACATGGAGGCAGTGAGCGGATCGTCGGGGATTCTTCTCTCCCGGTATTGGAGGTTGATTTCGCGTACTGCACGGGTTGCCATTGTTTGCTATAGTGCCCTCAAGTCAATTATTGGATCGCGGGCACATGATTGCAATGATTGAGGGAGGACCTATACCGGTAGAACAGTCTTACTCGAGATGATAGTATGCTATCTGGTTTGTCTTTATCATCATGTACATACTTCAGGTGACATTACAGATCATTATTACCTGTTGATAGAGCCTATAGGATTCTTTCTTGACTGCTAACAGTATGATGGCGATCATATACGTGGGAGCTGGGTAGTCTATAAGCACATCCTTAAATGTCCAAAGTCATGGGAATTTCAAGACTGGGCATCGATACTTCAGAGTAGACTAGTGTATATGGATCGAGACCCCGACGAGGGGCGGTGGCCGGTCTCACAAGCCATTGGTGTCAGTTGGTTTACCAAAGATATATATGTAAGTCCATGCTACCTCTCCCGGTACTTTCGGGAATGCGGAATTTGGTAAAAAACGATTTTCTTAAAGATGGTAACATGGACCTAAAACCCGGATCTTGGTTAAACATCTATCTAACAACCTAACTAAGAGTTTCTAGCTACTCGGTTAGGGGGTTATACCTTGCTTATCTTGAACTCCTTCGTCTTCAAGCTCCGATGGTGGTCCGGATTGGCTTCTTCCCGTCGTCTCCGTACGCCGAAGATAGATCCACCTGAAAGCTCCAACCTTTAGCTCCTTCTTCGTTCTTTGAAGAAACTAGTTCACTTGGTTTGCTAAACCTAGTGAACTAGAATGAGTAGAGAAGAGTTTGTATGGGATTTTAACTATGGTTCTTGATTCTCAACTCATGAGACAAGAGAACCATAGAATCAAGAGAGAGAGCAAGAGGTTGAGGGTGAGAGCAAAAACAAGAGAGCTCAAGAACAAGAGAGAGAATGAGCAAGAAAGAATGAGCAAGTCTTTTGTCTCTCACCCTCTCATAATCCAAAGTCATGATAACTCATCATACTAAAAAAAAGTCTTATGTGATGGTTGAAGCAACCATAAACATATCATTTCATGCACTCATTTTACACAAATGAGCAAGCAAACAAAAGTCTTTGCCATGAAATGATGGCTATGGTTATCATGATGGTCAACTAGTCAAGCCTAGTCAACCGGTCAACAAAGTCAAGAAGTCAACAAAAGTCAACAAGTCAACAAAGTCAACAAAAGTCAACAACCATGTCACCATAATACTTAATTAATATAATAGTTAATCACATATCATATTCTCATTAGGGTTGAGCAAAAAGTCAAATAGTCAACGGTCAACTGTCAACAACCCTAATGAGAATCCGCTACCTCTGCCTCCCTGTCAACTGTGCATACACACCCGCATCCGCGTTCCGAGGAACACGAATACACATTGGATAAATCCAATCCCAAAAGGTACACTAGGATCTGGCTCAAACCAAAGCCCGCTAGTGTAAACTGTCCGGACACTGTACGTGCACAAGTGCACGGATGTGACCGAACCCTGTCGCAAAACCATGCGACCTGTCGCAATACCATGCGACCTCTACTCTTTTGCCTAAAGGCGAAAAGCTTTCTGTGTGGGACTCTAAAGACTCGACACTACGCTGGCAGTGGGTTTAACCACAGACCGCAAGCGGCACTAGCTGTGCGTAACGGTCCCCAGGTAATGCCGACAAGAAGACCGACGAGGCGAAACCCATCTGAACTCCTACTGAGCCTGAGTGTGACATTCTCCGTACAGTCCGGTCTGTTCGTCTGATACATCGCATGGCGGGCCTAGGGGGCGGTAAACGTCAGTCCCCCAATAGCGGTACAAGACGTGCCGGAGCGAAGCCTAAAACACCCTGAGATAACACTAGAAACCTACCAGTATATCTCGTTTGCCCTGGCCAAGGACTACTCGTGTAATGGCTCTCCTAGACACAGCGCGATGTCAACCCCCAATACCGGGAGAGACGAATCCTGTCTAACCGTCACTGCCTCCAAGTGCTTCGGGACTGCACCCAACCACTACCTGTTTGCACGACTCCTTTGAGCCGTGGTAGGGTAGTGATCAAAGTACAGTGGGAACACACTCGAGGCGAAGTGACAGTGTCAAGTCAGCGGACTAAGCTGTACTCATGTCACCTGGGAACTGATAACTGACGATAGGCATAATACCAACTAGTCAGTTCCCGACGAGTCCTGTACAGTGTACCTATAACCTAACGAGCACCCGCATACTATCTCAAGTACGACGTACTGACGGCTGTGGGACAGACCGTCTCCCACACTGGGATGAGAAGCGCATGCGCTGGTCTACTCCGGAGTATCGATGCCCTGTCTCGATAGTCCTGCGACCAGGGACCTGCATAAGGATGTGCTTATAGATTACCCAGCCCCACTAGTGTGACGGCCATCACATCGCTGGTAATCAAGCAAAGATCCTAAGGGCTCCACTAATGTGTATAGGCGATATACAAAAATAAACACATGTACACATTGAAGTAGAAACAAACCAAGTAGCATACTACTATTTTGAGCAAGATTGTATATACAAGGTGAATACCCCAAGCTTCCATTAAGTAATATACAAACTAGTATGATACAGTAATGGCCTCTAGGGCATATACACTAACAATCTCCCACTTGCACTAAGGCCATGTACTGGCGTATCGAAGACCTATCATCTCGATCAGCCGCTCGAACTGAGTCTGGGGCAGGGCCTTGGTGAATGGATCTGCAGTGTTATCTTCTGAAGCGACTCTCCGAACCTCGATCTCCTGGCGATCTACGATCTCCCTGATCAGGTGATACCGCCTTAAGATGTGCCTGGATCTCTGATGGGACCTGGGTTCCTTCGCTAAAGCTATAGCCCCGTTGTTGTCGCAATACAGAGGTATTGGATCAACAATGGACGGAACCACCTGAAGTTCTTTCAAGAACTTCCTCATCCAGACAGCTTCTTTTGCGGCATCAGATGCAGCGATGTATTCCGCTTCCATCGTCGAGTCTGCAACGGTTTCCTGTTTGGAACTCTTCCAACACACCGCCCCTCCATTGAGGGTAAAGACAAAACCCGACATGGACTTGGAATCATCCTTGTCACTCTGGAAGCTGGAGTCAGCAAAGGCCTCGATCTGGAGGTCTTTTCCGCCATACACCAAGAACATCTCCTTAGTCCTTCTCAGGTACTTGAGAATGTTCTTTACCGCTATCCAGTGTTTCTCCCCAGGGTTTGACTGATACCAGCTTACCACACTCAGTGCATAAGCTACATCCTGTCTGGTACACAACATCGCATACATTATAGAGCCTACCGCAGAAGCGTAGGGTATAATAGACATGCGATCCCTCTCCAAATCAGTATTGGGAGACATCTCTTTAGAGAGGGTGATCCCGTGACAAGCCGGTAGGTTACCGCGCTTGGAATCTTCCATACTGAATCTTTTCAGTACGGTGTCGATGTACCTGGACTGTGAAAGTCCTAATATCCTCTTGGATCTATCACGATGGATCCGGATCCCCAGGATGTATGAGGCATCACCCAGGTCTTTCATGGAGAACCTGTGCGACAAGAACCCCTTGACAGATTGTAGCATAGGAATGTCATTTCCTATTAAGAGAATGTCATCCACGTATAGAACGAGGAATACTACAGTTCTCGCTACAAATCTACTATAGATGCATGGTTCATCTGGATTTTTGATAAAGCCAAATTCTTTGACCGTCTCATCAAAGCAGATGTTCCAACTCCGCGATGCCTTCTTTAGTCCATAGATGGACTTAAGCAACTTGCACACCTTTCCGCTGCTCCCACTCTGAATGAAACCCTCTGGTTGGTCCATATAGACACACTCCTCTAAATTTCCATTTAGAAAAGCTGTCTTTACGTCTATTTGCCAGATCTCATAATCGTGGAAGGCAGCAATGGCAAGAAGGATCCGAATGGATTTCAGCATGGCTACTGGAGAAAATGTTTCGTCATAGTCCAAGCCAGGTCTTTGACGAAAACCCTTTGCTACCAGCCTAGCTTTATAGGTCTCAACCTGTCCATCTACACCAATCTTCCTTTTGAAGATCCACTTGCATCCTACGGGTTTTACCCCGTCTGGAGCAATGTCCAACGTCCATACCTTGTTGGTGTACATGGACTCCATTTCGGTCCGCATTGCATCCAGCCATTTCACTGAGTCAACGCTCTGAACGGCCTGCTGGAAGCTAGTAGGCTCATCATAATCTATGATGCAATCCTCTCTATCCTCGTCTATGAGAAAACCGTAGTATCTCTCGGGCGGATGAGACTGCCTACTACTCCTGCGGAGCGGCGTAGGAATGTCCTGTTCTTCTGAACCCTCTGGTTCCACTAAACTTTCAGTAATAGTCCGTGGTTCTGGAATTTCTTCCAGTTCTACTGCGCTCCCACTTATTTCCTTTTCTAAGAACTGGTGTTCTAGAAAGTGGGCATGACGAGAAACAAGAACTTTTTGTTCCTCTTCGCAGTAGAAGAAATATCCCTTGGAATTCTTTGGATATCCCACAAACTTGCACAGTACTGAGCGTGCCTTGAGCTTGTCCGCATGCTGCTTTTTGACAAAAGCTGGACTTCCCTATGTCTTAATGTGATTAAGATGGGGTCTCTTCCCACACCACATCTCAAATGGCGTGGTAGGCACAGTCTTAGTGGGAACTCGGTTCAAAAGGTATGCGGCTGATTCTAGCGCATATCCCCAGAATGATCGCGGTAACTCAGCGTTACTCATCATGGACCGCACCATATCCAATAGGGTGCGGTTCCGTCTCTCCGATACACCGTTATGTTGCGGGGTGTATGGAGGAGTAAGCTGAGAGAGAATTCCGTTCTCTTTTAAATAGTCCAGGAACTCGGCACTTAAGTATTCTCCACCTCGATCCGATCTTAGAATCTTAATACTTTTGCCGGTCTGTTTTTCTACTTCACTTTTATATTCCTGGAACTTTCCAAAGGCTTCGGACTTATGTTTCATTAAGAAGACATAACCGTACCTTGAGAAGTCATCCGTAAAAGTGATGAAGTAAGAATAACCGCTTCGCGCATGTGTAGACATTGGACCGCACACGTCACTGTGTACGAGTCCCAAGAGCTCGCTCGCTCTTACTCCATGTCCAGTAAACGGAGTCTTTGTCATCTTTCCTTTGAGACAAGATTGACAAGTGGCATACGATTGATATTCGAACGCATTCAAATATCCTTCTGTATGTAACTTAGTCAACCTTCTCTCATTGATGTGACCCAGTCTACAATAACACAAGAAAGTCTGATTTATTTCTGGAGACTTTCTTTTGTGTGTATTCTGGACATTGAAAATCTGTGGTTGGTTCAATACGTATATACCATTACTCAATATACCTGACCCAATCAAAACTTGATTAAGGCGAATGTTTACAACATTACTTACAAACGCAAATTCATAACCTTCTTTAGAATCTAAAGATACAGAAATGATATTACAAGTTGCGTTGGGTACAAAAAAGCAATTACGCAAAACCAAAACATGTCCATCTGATATTCCCAGGTGATAGTCCCCCACGGCTTTAGCATCCATACTAGCTCCGTTCGCAACTCTGAGGGTCATGTCACCTGCTTTCAAAACACTACGGTTTCTCAACGCCTGCAAAGAATTACAGATATGAGATCCTGATCCGGTATCCAATACCCAGGAAGTAGAGTTTATTGAAAGACAGTTTTCAATAACATACACACCTGAAGCTGAAGCTGCAACTTGCTTCAATTCCTGTGTTCTGGCCTTCCAGGCCCTGCAATCATTCTTCCAGTGTCCTTTCTTATGACAATAGAAGCATTCTTCCTTATCCACAAGCTTCCCCGCTATCTTTGTTGCTTTGGCTTTTCCCTTCGTATCCACTTTACTAACACCGCCCCTTGGTTTGGCGGGGGCTTTCTTCTTCTTTCCCTTGGCTTTCGCCTTGGACCTAGAAGAAGATGATCCTCCTACAAACAAAGTGGATGTTTCCCTACCTTTCTGTAGGGTGCCCTCTGCGCTCCTCAGCATGTTGAGGAGCTCTGAAAGTTCAACCTCTTTTTCTTGTAAGTTGAAGTTCAGTATAAACTGGGCGTAAGTGGAAGGAAGGGACTGGAGAACTATATCCGTATATAGTTCACTCTCCAATGTGATCCCTAGGTCCGCGAGCTCCTCAATGTAGCCGATCATCTTTAGCACGTGCTCGGCTACTGATGATCCGACGGCCATTCTTGTCGAAAATAACTTTTTCGACGCTTCGTATCTTGCGATACGAGATTGCTCTCCATACAGTTCTTTTGTATGAAGGAATATGGATTCCAAGTCCATATTCTCGTGCCTCCTCTGATGTTCATTGTCCATAGAGGCAAGTACGAGGCATTTGGCCTTCGCGCTATCAATCTCCCAAGTCTTACGGATTTCCTTATCCGCGACGCTGGAAGTGGGACCAGGGACAGGGGGAGCTTTGGTGGTAAGAAGATACCCCAGCTTGTCGTAAGTGATTGCTATCTTGACATTCCTGAGCCAATCTTTGTAGTTTGGCCCTGTCAGTTTGTTTTTATCTAAGAGTAACTTAAGTCCAGTCATGTCGATTTGGTCGCTGCAATTAGGAGAGAGAAGAAGAAACACTCAGCATGATGTTCTTGCAAGTTTAGAGTGGTTTTTAGTTTGTCTAAACAGGATGGCTCCCACTGTTTCTCGAATCCCTCCTCAAACCATAAAGGAAGAATTAGTCGGGATCAATCCCACCGCACAATACTTGCTTAACCGTTCAGCCAGGCCGGTGTCGGTACTTCGAGGGAGGTTTTCCAACGCTTTCGCGAAGTTCCTTAATTAAAGAACCTCTTTTCCCTGGGGGCGTAGCCCCGCTAACACCTTTCTAGGCACCTACTAGGTTTATCGCATTGATCGATTAGTGAGAAATTTCCCGAGGAGTAGCATATACTCACAGTAGGATCGGGATCCAAATATCATCGCGTGACGAAACTGAAGGAATCCTACCAGAATCATCACACTCCAAATGGTATGCAAATCTAGCAAGTTTCAGTACTTATGAAACTCCCGATGTGGATTTCTGCCCCATGCTCTTATGACCTTGACTTTGGCCAAAATATCATAAGTCACATATCAAGTTCTATCCGTCATTATCCAGGTTAATTTGGATCCATCCGTACCTACCCTTGACTTTGGCCAAAATGGAAGTACGACTGTCCCAAACCAACGCATCTATCTATGCTACACATGAACACCCAATAGCTACCAATCACTGTGCCTTGACTTTGGCCAACATACACAGCTTGAATACTATTGACTATTCATGTGAAACGACTGAGGGCTACGGATGGTTTTGGCAAAACCGTGAACGTAGTGAACTTGATATGATCGATGGAACGAGATAGCTTTTAAAAGGAGTGGCTCAAGCTCCGCATTTAAAAGTTGGTTTTGAAAAGAACCGAGTGGTTTTTCGAAAGTGTTCCAACGACTTTAACTTGGTTTATTATCTTGCATTAGTTCTTTTAATGCGTGATATTCTTGCATTAGTTCTTTTAATGCGTCCCATCATTTAATCCTACCATTGCAGAAAACAACCAAAATATGACGTACGCTTATGCCATTCGCATTCGCCACGGGGCCCCGTCATTACCCGTTAGGTTACTTAACTAACGACAGAGCGGGGGCTGGGCTAGCGCGGCTGTAAAACATAAGCAACGCCTAAATAATATCATATATAGATATACTGCAATGATAAACATTTCAGATCACAGATGAATACATTGGATATACTAGGAATCTGTAATTCGTACGAGCCTGTAACGAAAGACAAATTACACGGTCTCGGTGAATAGCCAAAACCCCACCCAAGACCCCTACGGGTGCGGCAAACTACCCGCCAAGTACCCGAAGCGTAGTAACCTCCCTCATCTCCATGAGTAGGCCACTCGACACTTCGGCATACCAGGTAGTTTGTGCACCCCCTCCATGGGTCTATCCTAGGAGCAAAAACAGTAAAAAGAAATTATACAATGACGGCTACAACCCCGACCCGGTTGTGCGGCCATACAAATAATTATTACATCAATTTACAAATTTACATGAATTGAAAGAAAAGAAAACTCTCGTCTCACAACCCCCGGCTATTCACCCGCGACAATCCAACATATTCATATCCACATTCCAGCAACATTACAGATCACAGATTTGTATAACCCCCACTAATCGACATATAGCGATTAGTAGACGTTCAATACAAATATCACATTACAGAAAAACCCGTTAGCTAAAGTCTTTTAGAAGTTCGATCAAAAATACGGATTTTCGGGACCCCAAAATAAAATTTTCGTTCTGGAAAATCTGGGTTGAAAATACATGTACCAAAATTCCCAAATTACCCCCAGAAGCACACTGTAGCAAAGAAACACCAGAGAGGCGCCAAGGAGGCCGCGGAACCGCGGCAATAGCAAGCTATTGCCGCGTTTCTGCGGTCGTTTAGGGGAATCACTTGGTGATTTTTCTACAGTAGCAATAAAAAACCCTGAGCCGATTTTAGGTGTTAAAATAATCAACTTTTGAACAGTAGAAAAATCGACAGAAACTCGAATTTTTTCGGGTTTTGTTTTCGGGACTTTTTCTTTGATCGATCTTCTAGTTACTTGCTAACATGTTAGATAGAGTTTAACTAGGCTCTGATACCACTGTAAGTCCATGCTACCTCTCCCGGTACTTTCGGGAATGCGGAATTTGGTAAAAAACGATTTTCTTAAAGATGGTAACATGGACCTAAAACCCAGATCTTGGTTAAACATCTATCTAGCAACCTAACTACGAGTTTCTAGCTACTCGGTTAGGGGGTTATACCTTGCTTGTCTTGAACTCCTTCGTCTTCAAGCTCCGATGGTGGTCCGGATTGGCTTCTTCCCGTCGTCTCCGTACGCCGAAGATAGATCCACCTGAAAGCTCCAACCTTTAGCTCCTTCTTCGTTCTTTGAAGAAACTAGTTCACTTGGTTTGCTAAACCTAGTGAACTAGAATGAGTAGAGAAGAGTTTGTATGGGATTTTAACTATGGTTCTTGATTCTCAACTCATGAGACAAGAGAACCATAGAATCAAGAGAGGGAGCAAGAGGTCGAGGGTGAGAGCAAAAACAAGAGAGCTCAAGAACAAGAGAGAGAATGAGCAAGAAAGAATGAGCAAGTCTTTTGTCTCTCACCCTCTCATAATCCAAAGTCATGATAACTCATCATACTAAAAAAAAGTCTTATGTGATGGTTGAAGCAACCATAACCATATCATTTCATGCACTCATTTTACACAAATGAGCAAGCAAACAAAAGTCTTTGCCATGAAATGATGGCTATGGTTATCATGATGGTCAACTAGTCAAGCCTAGTCAACCGGTCAACAAAGTCAACAAGTCAACAAAAGTCAACAAGTCAACAAAGTCAACAAAAGTCAACAACCATGTCACCATAATACTTAATTAAAATAATAGTTAATCACATATCATATTCTCATTAGGGTTGAGCAAAAAGTCAAATAGTCAACGGTCAACTGTCAACAACCCTAATGAGAATCCGCTACCTCTGCCTCCCTGTCAACTGTGCATACACACCCGCATCCGCGTTCCGAGGAACACGAATGCACACTGGATAAATCCAATCCCAAAAGGTACACTAGGATCTGGCTCAAACGAAAGCCCGCTAGTGTAAACTGTCCGGACACTGTACGTGCATAAGTGCACGGATGTGACCGAACCCTGTCGCAAAACCATGCGACCTATCGCAATACCATGCGACCTCTACTCTTTTGCCTAAAGGCGAAAAGCTTTCTGTGTGGGACTCTAAAGACTCGACACTACGCTGGCAGTGGGTTTAACCACAGACCGCAAGCGGCACTAGCTGTGCGTAACGGTCCCCAGGTAATGCCGACAAGAAGACCGACGAGGCGAAACCCATCTGAACTCCTACTGAGCCTGAGTGTGACATTCTCCGTACAGTCCGGTCTGTTCGTCTGATACATCGCATGGCGGGCCTAGGGGGCGGTAAACGTCAGTCCCCCAATAGCGGTACAAGTCGTGCCGAAGCGAAGCCCAAAACACCCTGAGATAACACTGGAAACCTACCAGTATATCTCGTTTGCCCTGGCCAGGGACTACTCGTGTAATGGCTCTCCTAGAAACACCGCGCTGTGTCAACCCCCAATACCGGGAGAGACGAATCCTGTCTAACCGTCACTGCCTCCAAGTGCTTCGGGACTGCACCCAACCACTACCTGTTTGCACGACTCCTTTGAGCCGTGGTAGGGTAGTGATCAAAGTACAGTGGGAACACACTCGAGGCAAAGTGACAGTGTCAAGTCAGCGGACTAAGCTGTACTCATGTCACCTGGGAACTGATAACTGACGATAGGCATAATACCAACTAGTCAGTTCCCGACGAGTCCTGTCCAGTGTACCCGTAACCTAACGAACACCCGCATACTATCTCAAGTACGACGTACTGACGGCTGTGGGACAGACCGTCTCCCACACTGGGATGAGAAGCGCATGCGCTGGTCTACTCCGGAGTATCGATGCCCTGTCTCGATAGTCCTGCGACCAGGGACCTGCATAAGGATGTGCTTATAGATTACCCAGCCCCACTAGTGTGACGGCCATCACATCGCTGGTAATCAAGCAAAGATCCTAAGGGCTCCACTAATGTGTATAGGCGATATACAAAAATAAACACATGTACACATTGAAGTAGAAACAAACCAAGTAGCATACTACTATTTTGAGCAAGATTGTATATACAAGGTGAATATCCCAAGCTTCCATTAAGTAATATACAAACTAGTATGATACAGTAATGGCCTCTAGGGCATATACACTAACAATATACTGGTGCTCATTGGGTTATGAGTACACCGGACGGACTCGCCGAGAACACGCTAGTTGGTATTATACTTATTGTCAGATAGCAGTTCCATGGTGACATGTGTACAGGTTAGTCTATCGACCTGAGATCGTCATTTGTCTCATGTGAGTTCCCACTATGCTTTGATTACTAACCTACCATGGCTTAAAGGAGCCGTGCAAACTGGTTTTAGTTGGGTACAGTCCCGAACCACATGGAGGCAGTAAGTGGATCGTCAGGGGATTCGTCTCTCCCGGCATTGGGGGTTGATGTCGCGTTGTGCACGGGTGGCCATCACCAGAAATCTTTGACCAAGGTAGTAGAGAATTACTGATTCGGATCATTAGTTTCTCAGGTAGTGATGGGCTTCATACCGAGACTAAATGTCATGTTATTAGGGATCTGATTTTATCCACCCCTAGACTCGATATGCGATACTCATAGACGAATGGACCGGACTGTACGGATATTGTCACTGTCAGGCTCAGTAGGGTTTCAGGATGAGTTTGCTCATCTGCCTCGCTTTCGCTTAATACCTGGGTAACCATTACGTACAGCTAGTGCCGCTGACGTGCTTGTGGTTAAACCCATTGCCAGCGTATTGACGAGTTTTTAGAGTCCTACATAGAGGGTTTCCTTGCTTTGGGTGAAACGATGTAGAGGCCATATGATTTTACAGCAGGGTTTGATCACATACGTGTACTTGTGCACGCATGATGTTCGGACGGATAATACTAGTGGGCTTTGGTTTAAGCTGGATCCTAGTATTATAATTGTTGGATTATTTTCGTCTTATTGTATTCGTATTCTTCAAAATACGGATGCGGGTATATATATACGGATGAGGAGTATTCTTGTAATTTCTTACAAGATTACTTTTAGAAGATTACACCTCATCATGGTTTAGACCTTTTTGGATTAAAAGGTTATTGAGGTGTAGGATGAGGTGTTTATTATATTTTTGTAGCATGGCTAATTAGTGACCTATGGTTACTATTCTACCATACTTAGGGTTTTTGTTCGTTGTGAGATTATGTTGACTTGAGATATTTTTTATTGACTAAGCTATTTTGGAGACATGGACATTTATGTGATGGCTCCATTATTTTTTATCACACTCACACAACAAACAAAAAAACACAAGCCATTAATCATTTCTTTTTCTCTCTCTTGAGTTGCTCTCAACACCTCATTCTCATCGCATCTTCTTCTTCCTCTACCTCCACCCAAACCCTCTCATGAGTTGAGAATCCTTGGGTGTCTTGAGACAAATTAATCCTTCATCACTCTTTACATATTCTACGGTATCTAGAGTAGCGATCTAGGTGCCCTAGTTGCCTCGGATATGAAGTCGGAGCTCGTTGCATAGACTCTCGGGTGGATCATCTTTGATGGAGGGTGACCGAAGATCAAGTTTTATCAAGGAAGCCCCTAGGAGCTTAGGATGATGTTTGAAGACAGAAGAATATGGATCTATTCGGTATAACCATTCTAACTCATTTGCATGTTTTGTTATCTAGGGTTTATGGGTAGATCCGGGTAATTGGTTGTGGTTGTGCCAAGTTTTATAAAAAACATTTCCGCATTTGGTTACGGATTGATGGCCGGGGAGCTGCCGTAACCCAACATGGTATCAGAGCCACTCCATAAGCCTTAGTTAACTCTTTGCGACAATAGAAATCCGCCATTTTTTACGTGCAAAAACTGCCGACAAAAACAGTTCCGAAAACTGAAAGTTTGAGATGTTTGCACACCCCGCGAACTCATGGTTTGAACTGATAAGCCATGGGGTGGTGTATGGGCACCCCAGGGAATCCCCAGGGGGGAGGATTGAACAGCTGGTCCCATTCCCCAAGACCACCACAAGGTGGCCATGGCGGTGGAGACCCGAAACTGCCCTATCTTGGGCAGTTTCGGGTCTGCCTTACCCCCTGGTCACCTCTGGTGGCCTTAGGGGTGGGGTACCCCCTTTAGGCCCCCCGACTTAAAGTTAATTTCTTGCTTTAACTCCCCATGAAGGTTTGGGAACGTTTCGTTTTGATTATGACTTCCGAATTGGCTTTAAACGGTCAGTTTTTGGAACTTTAGCTCACTGTTTTTTCATGGTTTTGGAAATTGGTTTAGTTTGCTAATTGCGTGCGGAATTCTAATGTCATAGTTTTCAGTACATACATTCCTATCTGTGACCATGAATGTCATTAGAGCGGTACAACTCATCTAACTGCTATATGCTCTTTTAGACGGGTTTGCGAACGCGACATTCACGTTGATGTTTTGCGTTGTGCTATGGTTGTGGCAGGATCGTCGTGGAGGATAGCTTGGGTGCAATGATAGTACAATTTGGATTTATTTGTACATTTGATATTGCGGGACGAGCGTCCGACATGTGGACTGCCGTCAATGCCAGTTTGTATATTATTTGTTTGGGCCACGACCGGGTTGAGATCGATGTCACCGTTGTACATATTCTTTTCTTTTCTATACTAGGATTACCCCGCGGTGGTTAGCACGGTTAGCCGGGTTCTAGAGGGCAATGGGGCTGCATCTCATGGCGGTGAGACGGATGGGGCCTCAGTCTAGAATTGGCGGGCTATTCGCCGCACTCGTAGGAGGTACAGGTTGACCAAAGGAGGGGTTCTCAAGTTACCGAATTCTATGAAGTGTCGGGTGGACCATTCACTTTGATGAAGGGGGTTGCCTCACTTCTGTTTTTGGCGGGTAACTTGCCGCGCTCGTAGGGGTCTAAGTTTTTATTGCACAGGCTATCCACACGAGCAGGGGAATGTCGGGTTTCACTTGCGGCTCAAAAGAAATCTGGGGCTCCCAGATTATCTGTATTGTTCTGTGATGCTTATCGCTTATCTGTGATGTTGCATTTATCATACCTGGAGCGATTATTATATATTGTTATATATATACTAGTAGATATTGTATATGTTTTACACCCGTGCTAGTCCAGCCCCCGCTCTGTCGTTAGTTAAATAACCTAACGGGTAATGACGGGGCCCAGTGGCGAATGCGGATGGTATATACGTACATCATATTTTCATTCTTTTCTGGTGTGATTAATTGATGGGACTGCGTTGATTCTGATCAATGCAAGGAAAACAGACCTATTTGACGTTGTTGGAACAATTTTCAAAATCTGTTATTACAAGGACGTTTTCTTTTGTTTTGCATAGCGGTATTCGGTTATGAATATCCAGCACCTCATTCGATGAGGCAAGAGCCGAGATCTCTTCACCGGGAGTGACCTCTTGGGCAGAAGTTTGCGTCAGGGTAATAACTTCACTTTAGTCGATTAATTTTCTATTTTGCATCGTGGTATTCAGTTTAGAATATCTTTGACCTCATTCCATGAGGAAAGAGCCGAGATCCCTTCACCGGGAGTGACCTCTTTAGCAAAGGTTTTTGCCACTATATATTTGTAAAAAGCTATCCAGTTCCTTCAACGATATCAAGTTCATTATGTTAAAGTTTGTTCGCCAAAAATCATTCGTAGCCCTCCGTCATTTCAGATGGGTAACACTTAGTATTTATGCTATATTTGTTGACCTTCGTCAATGCATAGTGTGTGGTAGCTGTTTGTTACTTTTTTGTTGCATAGATAGATGCGTTGGTTTGAGACAGTCATACAGCCTTGTTGACCTTCGTCACGGGCGAGTATGGGTGGGTTCAAATTAAGCTGGACAATGACTGGTATAACTTGACATGTGACTTATGATTTGTTGACCTTCTTCAAGGTCATAAGAGCATGGGGGTAAAAATCACATCGGAAGTTTCAAACGTACATGAAACTTGCCAGGCATGCGCATAACTTCTGGAGTGTGATAACTTGAGTGGATTCCATCAAATTATCATGCGATTATAATTGGATCCCGATTCCCACTGATGAGTTGGTTTACTCCTCGGGCGATTTTAGATGATCCCGACTAATTCTTCTTTCAGGTTTAGAGGAGAATTTGAGGATACAGTGGGAGACATTCTGATTAGATAAAGTGATTAACCATTCTGATCTAGGTTAGAGTACATGCTGAGTGTTTCTTTTCTCTCTCTCTCTTTGGCAGCGACCATGGCCCGACCCTAGACTAGAACTCATAAACCAAGTTAACCGAACCTTCTTAAAACACACTGGCTTTTGGATTGTCAGAGTTTCATACTTCATTGCCACTTCTACTTTTACCATTTACTTTTCTCCGGAACATTCCGTATCACTACGAAGATCCGCATTTATTGGATATGACCATCATATAGTTACATACGAACTCGAAGAAATATGTTTCAGATTCGAGAATGGTTTCCGGTTTTGGAGAAATTGAATAGGACTATTCAGTTGTCTTTTCCTTTTAGCTTCTCTCAGGTTGTTAGGGCTCCTAGGATTAAGAGAGGGTACACCTATTACGCTTATTGGATAGTCTTCTTTCAAACCATAGGCAGGTGCCGAAAGGTAGGGAAGGAAGAAAACCAATTAGCCTAAGTGTGGTGTACAGAAGGTAATAAGTAAAAGCAAATAAAGGGATTAGAAAGAGAGAAAAGTAAATTGCGTCTGCTATCATTGATGACGAAATTGCGTATATCATCCCCACTCCTACTTCACCTTTGAATTTTTCCAGAACACCCTGTATCACTAAGAAGATCCATATTTATTGGATAATCTATCGTATAGTTACATACGAACTCGAAGGAACTTGTTCCAGGTCGAAAATAGATTCTGGTTCAGGAGAAATAGAATAAGGATTATTCAGTTGTCTTTTATGTTTACCTTCTCTCAGGTTGCGAGTGCTCGTAGGATTATGAGAGTACACCTATTATGCTTATTGGATAGTCTTCTTCCAAACCATAGGCTAGGGCCGAATGGTAGGGAAGGAAGAAAACTATTTAGCCTAAAGGTGGTGTACAGAAGGTAATGAGTAAGGACAAATAAAGGGATTTGGGGAGATGACAAGGAAATATACGACCACAGTCATGAATCTGGATAATGGAAGAGGCATTACTAGGATACCCGGCTACCCCTTCGAAACATTTTCATGTTTCAGTTTCACTGTGAGTTGTTAATTGAAAACTGATTTTGCAATTAGATTCTTACTCCAGGGTATGTATTTACTAGGTTTGATTCTCACATCTGTATGGTTTTACAGATGATGAGTGAGCGTAAGTTATTGGGAATTAGGTGATTATATCCCCATTATATCGGAATTCATTGTAATTGGTGATATTTGAGGAAATTATCTGGGGTTTTGCCTGACGGCAAATATTTGGTTTTGAATATCCGTTGTTATGCACCAATTTTAAACTGATATATCTGTACGTTTATTTTATAAAGTGAGATATAATTTTTTGAAATTATGTCTATGACATTTACCTATATCAGTTGATGATTGAGTAAGAAGCAATAAACAGCGGTGTAATTCTTCTTAACCACAGTACAGTTTTCAAGCTACGACGCACAGGGTTTGGGTTATTCAACTCAGGGGACTTATACAAAGTATTGTATGTTGTCCAGTGTCCATTAGGACAAAGAGGTTGACGTCCATATTATATTCTGTTTACTTGTGACTTTTCCAGTTTTAGACAAGTGTTTCGTTGAAATACAAGGTTTAAGTTTTGAGAAGTTATAGATACAAGAATAAAGTAGAGAACCATGTGTTGCAAGTATCAGGATTCTTCGAGATGATCGAAGATATAAATACTTTTGTTTGATATTCAGTTAATAGTAATGGTTTTGAGAATTTGCTTCTCTTTCAGGTTACTCATATCTGGATGCACTCCTAAGTTGAGTAATGTTGATCGGCCTCTCTCCATTTAGTTGACATGCACTGGAGATAGCTGCATGATTTGAATCTAGTTCCAATTAAATTAGTGCCTCTGTATCTATATTGAATATAGAATGGTTCATATCTTAATGATATTAAGGTATATGGAGTTGTCCGGCTTATGCTTTAAACCAGACTCTGAATAACTCAAGGCATGTTTCTATAATGGCAGTTTGTGGGTTATCCCGGGTTATGACGAGGGTTAACTTTCTACCTTCTGGAAAATCGATAGTGATATTGTTCTTGACTCGCCACAGTTTTAGTAGTGGGAGTATGGTAGAACTGGAAGTGATTCCAGAACCATAAACGATTACTGAAAATTTAATAGAACCTAAATATTCAATCGGGTTTGAATTACCATTAGCCACTCCGCACATATGGTGGGTAACCTCAGGCACCCGAGAGATACTTCGGTATCCTCAAAGACGGTGATAAGGAGGTTCTTGTTTACCCAGCCTTGCCATTACAGCTGTTCTAAACTATGAGACCCGGCAGGAGGATGAGTATAGTGTCGTTCTAAACTAGCTTTAGAAGTGCACGTGTATATGACTCTGCTAGAGGGTTGCTGTAGTCAGTGGGAGCAGCGGAAGTATAGTGGACAAGCAGCTTGTGTCTATTAATAGACTAAAGCAGGTATAGCGGAGACAGATCATCTATTTTTATGTGACAGTCAAAAGCTTTGACTTCATCAGAATAGGAGATGGATCTGTTAAGAAGGTAGTAGGGTGTAATGTCCCGGTATTTGGATGACATACACTTTATAGGAAGTGAAATTCCTACCTTACGATCGGTTATACTATGGTTGTCACACAGTGGTTTCTTCACATAGGATATGGATATTATATCAAGCATTCTGGTTACTAGATCTAGATTTGGGTAGTTTCCCAATCTGGATACTTAGACAGTATTCTAAAGGTGTTTTTAGAATGTAAGAATCCTGGCATTATGGTGTACCTGCAAGTGATGGAGTCACCATCTCTAAAGGTGTCTTACAGACTAAAGAGGAGAGGGATGTGCATGATTGGCATATCACTTGCTTAGGCAATTTAGTCAATCATGAGATGTCAAGTACCACACCAGATATTGTTTTTGCACTAGTTGCAATAAGTTTATATATTAATCCAATCCTGGAGAAACGTTCGGAAGCAATTTATGAACATAAGTGGATGTTCTAAGGATTTGATAACGGCAGCCTCTTTCGGGAGACGGTTATCATTCCAGGATTCCAAGGTGACCTGGATGACAGAGTGACTGTAAGAGTTATAGTTTTCCCTCTTAACGAGGGGCGGTAGTTTGGACAGGTTGTCCAAGCGGATACTGAGGGAGGCATAGCGCAGGATACTCTTTAAATTTAGTGGACGATACAGTCTAAGAAGTTTGCTGGATTTGGAGTTCATTTGTGAACTGGTTCCCATCAGATATCCAGGCTTATTCTAAGACAGGTATTGCTCATTTCGAGAGATGGTTTTCTCCGCGAACTTGAGATAAAGAGAGACATAGAAAAAAACATTGGAGCGGATCTACTCACTGATGCTATTTCTCGAACGCAATAGTTTTACAAACAAGCTTTGTAAAACTGATTAATAGAGAAGTTGGGTGTTCGGTATCACATGGGCTGTGAGTATGCGAAACCGTAATAATTAGCCTTAAGTGAAAGTGGGAGATTGTTGGCTATAGTGCCCTCAAGTCAATTATTGGATCGCAGGCACGTGATTGCAATGATTGAGGGAAGACCTATACCAGTAGAACAGTCTTACTCGAGATGATAGTATGCTATCTGGTTTGTCTTTATCATCACGTGCATGCTTTAGGTGAAATTACAGATCACTATTACATATTGATAGAGCCCATATGATTCTTACTTGACTGCCAGCAGTATGATGGCAATCAAATATATGGGAGATGGGTAGTCTATCGGCACATCCTTAAATGTCCCTAGTCTTAGGAGTTTCGAGACTGGGCATCGATACTACAGAGTAGACTAGTGTATACGGATCGAGACCCTGACGAGGGGCGGTGGCCGGTCTCACTAGCCATTGGTGTCAGTTGGTTCACCTAAAATGTATACAGGTGCTCATTAGGTTATGAGTACACCGGACGGACTTGCTGGGAATATGCTAGTTGGTATTATACCTATTTTCATATAGCAGTTCCCTGGTAAAATGTGTAAAGGTTAGTCTGTCCACCTGAGATCGTCATTTTTCTCGTGTGAGTTCCTACCGTACTTTGATTACTACCCTACCAAGGCTCAATGGAGCCGTGCAAATAGGTTTTAGTTGGGTACAATCCCGAGCCACATGGAGGCAGTGAGCGGATCGTCAGGGGATTCGTCTCTCCCGGTATTGGAGGTTGATGTTGCGGTGTGCACGGGTGGCCATCACCAGAAATCCTTGGACAAGGTAGTCGAGAATTACTGATTCGGATCAGTAGTTTCTCAGGTGGTGATGGGCTTCATCAACAACAACTGAGCCTTTTATCCCAAGCATATGGGGTAGGCTACATGAACCAACATGAGAATCACGCCGGGTGCAGCACATGAATCCTCCGCCTCCACTCACTCCTATCGAACAATATACTTTCATTGAGTCCTTTGGCAACCATATCATTTCGTATCACCTCCATCCATGTTTTCTTCGGTCTCCCTTTTACCCTTTTGCCATTGCCCATATCGAGAGTATCTATTCGTCGAACTGGTGCTTCCATAGGTCTGCATCGCACATGACCAAACCATCTTAGCCGGTTTTCCCGCATCTTCTCCTCCACAGGTGCTACACCAACTTTTGCACGAATATCCTCATTTCGTACCTTATCTTTTCTAGTGTTACCGCACATCTAACGAAGCATGCACATCTCCGTTACGTGCATCTTCTGTGTATGATGCTTCTTAGGAGCCCAGCATTCTGTACCATATAATAAGGCCGGTCGAATAGTGCTCCGATAAAACTTTCCTTTCAATTTTAACGGAAATTTACGATCACAAAAAATCCCTGTTGCACTCCTCCATTTCAACCAACTAGCTTGGATCCTTTGATTAACATCACTATCGATCTCCCTATTCTTTTGAATGATGGAACCTAGATATCTAAACTGGTCGCTCGGTGATATCTCTTGCCCTTCCAATATTATACCAATATGGTTTTGACTTCTCTGGTTACTAAATTTGCAATGCATATATGCTGTCTTGGACCCGCTTAATCTGAATCCCCGAGATTCCAATGTTTGCCTCCATAATTCCAATTTGACATTAACCCCTGCTTTCGTCTCATTTACTAGAACAATATCATCAGCGAATAGCATACACTAAGGCACCTCATCTTGGATAGTTCTAGTAACATCATCCATTACGATGGTAAACAAGAATAGACTTAATGCAGATCCTTAATGTAAACCAATTGTAATCGGAAAATCACTCGTTAAGCCGCCGCAAGTTCTGACATTTGCCACTACAACATCGTACATATCCTTGATTATGTCAATATACTTAACGGGGATCCCCTTCTTCATCATTGTCCCCCATAATATCTCTCTAGGTACCTTGTCGTACGCTTTTTCTAAATCAATAAATATCATATACAAATCTCTTCTCCTCTCTCGAAAACGCTCGACAAGTTGACGAAGCAAATGAATAGCCTCTGTCATCAATCGTCCAGGCATAAACCCAAACCAGTTCTCTGTTATCTTAATATCCTTCCTTAGCCTGTGTTCAATCACTCTCTCCCAAAGTTTTATAGTGTGACACATAAGTTAGCCGTTACGTACAGCTAGTGCCGCTGACGTGCTTATGGTTAAACCCACTGCCAGCGTATTGACGAGTCTTGAGAGTCCCACACAGAGGGTTTCCCTGCTTCGGGTGAAACGATGTAGAGGCCGTATGTTTTTATGGCAGGGTTCGATCACATACGTGTACTTATGCACGCATGATATTTGGACGGATAATAATAGTGGGCTTTGGTTTAAGCTGGATCCTAGTATTATAATTGTTGGATTATTTTCGTCTCATTGTATTCGTATTCTTCGGAATACGGATGCAGGTATGTATATACGGATGAGGGGTATTCTTGTAATTTCTTACAAGATTACTTTTAGAAGATTACACCTCATCATGGTTTAGACCTTTTTGGATTAAAAGATTATCAAGCTGTAGGATAAGGTGTTTATTGCATTTTTGTGGCATGGATAATTAGTGACCCATGGTTACTATTCTACCATGCTTAGCGTTTTTGTTTGTTGTGAAATTATGTTGACTTGAGATATTTTCTGTTGACTAAGATATTTTGGAGATATGGAAATTTATGTGATGGCTCCATTATTTCTTATCACACTCAGACAACAAAAAAAAAAACAGAAGCCATTATTCATTTCTTTCTCCCTCTCTTGAGTTGCTCTCAACACCTCATTCTCATGGCAACTTCTTCTTCCTCTAGCTCCACCCAAACCCTCTCATGATTTGAGAATCCTTGGGTGTCTTGAGACAAATTAATTCTTCATCACTCTCTACTTCATCTACGGTATCTAGAGTAGAAATCTAGGTGCCCTAGTTGCCTCGGATATGAGGTTGGAGCTCGTTGCATAGACTCTCGGGTGGATCATCTTCGATGGAGGGAGACCGGAGATCAAGCTTGATCAAGGAAGCCCCCAGGAGCTTGGGATGATGGTTGAAGACCGAAGGACATGGATCTATTCGGTATAACTATTCTAACTCCTTTGCATGTTTTGTTATGTGGGACTTATGGGTAGATCCGGGTAATTGATTGTGGAAACGCCAAATTTTATAAATTTTTTTCCCCATTTAGTCACGGATTGATGGCCGGGACACTGCCGTAACCCAACAACCATCACCAGAAATCCCTGGCCAAGGTAGACGAGAATTACTAATTTGGATAAGTTGTTTGTCAGTGGGTGATAGGCTTCATACCGAGACGAAATATCTCGTCATTAGGGGTCTGACTTTATCCACCCCGTAGACTCGATATGCGATACTCTTAGACAAACAGACTGGACTGTATGGAGATTTGTTAGTTATATGTATGCCCTAGAGGCCATTACTATACATAGGATGTATATTGTAGTGGATGCTGGGACATATATAGGGAGGACTTTCTTGCTCAACATGATAGTATGCTATCTGGTTGATCTTTATCTTAACGTGTACATTGATTGTCTCTCTGTTACATGTTGGTAAAGCCCTTAGGATATGTACTTGACTACCTGGACTATGATGCAGATCATAATAGTGGGGACATGGTAGTCCATAAGTACATCCTTCTAGGTCCCTAGTCGTGGGTATATCGAGACGGGGCATCGATATACCAGAGTAGACTAGCGTATACCTTCTCGACCCATACAGATGGGCGATGGATGATCCCGTATCCATTGGTGTTTGACATCAGAGATGATATACGGGTGCTCAGTGGAGACTGGGTACACTGGACGGACTCGCCGAGAACTCCCAGATGGTATTATACCTCACGTCAGATGGCAGTTCTCTGGTGACACTGGTACAGAGTAGTCTGTTGACCCGAGATCGTCATAGAGTCTTGTGTGGTTCCCACTGTGCTTTGATTTCCATCTTACCACGTCCAAGAGGGCATGCAAAACGGTGGTTTTTGGGTACAGTCCCGAATCACATGGAGGCAATGAGCGATAGGAGGGGATTCGTCTCTCCCGGTATAGGGAGTTGATGTTGCGCTGTGTTCGATTGGCTATAACCGGAAATCCCTGGCCAGGGTTGCTGAGTTTTACTGGTAAGTGTTACCTGTAGTTTCTCGAACTGTTATAGACCTCATATCGACACGACTTATCAAGCTATTGGGGTCTGACGTTTACCATCCCTAGGCGAGATATGCGACATATCAGACGATCAGACCGGACTGTACGGTAGTGTTACTGGTTGGATTCACTGGAGTGTGAGCGGGCTTGCTCATCGATCTTCAGATCGCTCAATACCCGGGTGGCCGTTACGTTTAGCAGACCGCTTGCGGCTTGTGGGTGTTTGATATGATCATCACCTGCTGCCGGCGTATTGACGAGTCTTTAGAGTCCTACACAGAGGTTTCCTGGCTCAAGCGAAACGAAATAGGAGCGCATATGAGATATGTGCGGGACCGAGAATAATGCGTGTATGCGATACTGTATTTCATTCTCGCGATGAATGTATCGATTGGTTGTATGCGATATAACCTAGTTATCGAATCAAGGATTGATTCGATAAGCCGATACATTGGATACTAGTCGGTTATATACGATATGACCGGATCATTGAATCAAGTGTTGATTTAATGATATAATGCATAACTATATATTTGATATATTATTTTGCATTAACTAGTATTGGTTCACTTCAAAAGTATATCACATATACAATGTGTACATCCGAGTGAGAATATCCATTTAAAGTGAACCAATACTAGTTAATGCAAAGTAATATATCAAATATATAGTTATGCATTAAATCATTAAATCAACACTTGATTCAATGATCCGGTCATATCGTATATAACCGACTAGTATCCAATGTATCGGCTTATCGAATCAATCCTTGATTCGATAACTAGGTTATATTGCATACAACCAATCGATACATTCATCGCGAGAATGAAATACGGTATCGCATACACGCATTATTCTCGGTCCCGCACATATCTCATATGCGCTCCTATTTCGTTTCGCTTGAGCCAGGAAACCTCTGTGTAGGACTCTAAAGACTCGTCAATACGCCGGCAGCAGGTGATGATCATATCAAACACCCACAAGCCGCAAGCGGTCTGCTAAACGTAACGGCCACCCAGGTATTGAGCGATCTGAAGATCGACGAGCAAGCCCGCTCACACTCCATTGAATCCAACCAGTAACACTACCGTACAGTCCGGTCTGATCGTCTGATATGTCGCATATCTCGCCTAGGGGTGGTAAACGTCAGACCCTAATAGCTTGATAAGTCGTGTCGGTATGAGGTCTATAACAGTTCGAGAAACTACAGGTAACACTTACCAGTAAAACTCAGCAACCCTAGCCAGGGATTTCCGGTTATAGCCAATCGAACACAGCGCAACATCAACTCCCTATACTTTATACTTTTGTGCACTTGATTGTATCATGTTTGATGATATATGATAGCTAGGGTTTGTGTAAAGAGTTAAACCTTAGTTAAGTAAATGGTTAGGGTTTTGATATATTTATTAATTCTTTTATCTTTTAATTTGTATTAAAAAGATAAGAGATAAAGAAAACAAAAGGTTGCTTTTCTTCATGAAGCTTGTTGAAGCTTCATGAAGCTTTGACCAAAGAAACCTTTTGTCTTCATCTCATTAACCCTAACCATTCATTGAACTATAGTTAGCTCTCTACACTTTACCATGGTTATAATTATGATAAGAATTGATTTTCTTTTCTATTCTTATTCTTATCATAATACTTATCATAAGATTAGCTTCTTCTTCTTCATCTTCCTTCATGAAGAAAGCTTCACTTCATCAATGGTGATTGATGAAAATGAGTGAGAAATCCAATTCTAAAGTCTACCCACTTCCTATTTCTTCATCCTCTACCTCTTGCCAAGTAGTAGAGTGTGTTTCCTTCACAAGTTTTCATGGCTTGGTGAAGGTGGAGCTTGATCTAGCGATGCCTCGACGTAGATCATCTTCGGCATGGACATCGACGACCTAGCTCGCCATTTCTCCGACGAAGCCGACGCTAGAGCCCGGTAATTCATTTGGACAGCGAGGGGACTTCGTTGCGGAGCTATGGAGGTGGAGCACCGGATCTACAAAGGTTGTATTTCCGTTTAAACTTTAGTTAAGTTGTTAACTAGTTTCATTTTCGCCTAAACATCTAGCCGACGATCCGTTCTAGGGTTTCTCGGCACCGTTAAAATTTGAAATTGGCATGGTTGATGCCTTGTGAGACCTCATTAGGATGCCTAGGAACCCTACAAGATTGTCACTGACAGGCTCAGTAGTGGTTCAGATGAGTTTTCTTATCGGCCTTCCTTTCGCTCAATAACTGAGTGGCCGTTATGTACGACTAGTGCCGCTGACGTGCTTGCGGTTAAACCCACTGCCAGCGTAATGGCGGTTCTTTAGAGTCCTATACAGTGGGTTTTCATGGTTCAGGCGATATGATGTAGATAACTTATGTTGGTACATACATGTGTCCGATTAAATATGTGTACAGGCTACACAGAATTTTATCGGATGGTTGATAATACTAGCGGCTTAGGATTGAGCCGGATTATTAAATCAAGTTTTGATTTAATAATATATATTTATATATTTATTCTACTATTATTGTTCACTATTCATTTTCTCTCTTGGCTATTCATATTTTTATATGAATACGTGTATATGTATTTCGATATGTATACCGGATTGTATTCCGTATTTATACAGAATATCTTCTAGAAGATGGATACTTCATTATATGATTTTCTTTTTTTGGAAATGAGGTGGAGGGTGAGGTGGTATGAGCATGGTTGGAGGTAAGTAGAGAGGTATGACTCTTGATTGTTTATTGTAAAAATGTGAGATATTTTCTTGCATGGTTGAAAAACACTTAGCCATTCTTTCTACATGCTACTCATTCATTGATTCACTCTCTTGGACACTTAGCCATTTTTCTTGAGTTGCTCAAGCCCATAGTTTTCCTCACCTCCTCATTCTTCTTCTTTGATTGCTCACTTGAGCATGAGGTATGAGAGAAAAAGATAGTGACATATTCCAACATCTCCACTCTCCATTGCTAGGGACCATAGAGCGTCGGTTGTTTCGCTAGGCGAATCTGGGGCTTGCATCGTTTCTCTCAGGTGGATCATCTGCGACGGAGGAAGACCGGCAATCATGCTCGATCCAGGAAACCTCTAGGAGCTAAGGATGATGGTAGAAGACCAAAGGACACTGATCATTCGGTATAATGCTTCTATCATAGTAGTTTATCTCTTTGTTAGTTTGCTAGTATAGGTTTATGGTTCGATTCTAGACGGGTTAGTTAGCGCCAGGTTTTTTAAACGTCATTTTTATTCTACATCGGCCACGGTAGATGGCCAGGGCGCTATCGAAATCCAACATTTGAGGCGGATAATTAGTTTAAGGACTTCTCGGTCCGTTGTCGTCGTTTTTAGGGCGACGTATCTTTTTTGTGTACTATTCTCAGAGTTCTGACTCAGGAAGTTAGAAAGCGGACACGAGCGTCGTCATCTATCTTTGACCAAAGTCGAGACTCGTCAAGCGTATTATTTTTTGAGGAATCGGCCGTTTATTGGCTGGAAGGGTCTTTCGCCATAGATATCCATGAGCAGGTAGGCTCCACCTTAGTAGACTTTGTCTATGACGTACGGGCCTTCATAGTTCGGATCGAATTTCCCCCGTTTCGCACGATTAGGGATCATGGGTCTTTTGACGACTAGCACGAGTTCGCTTTGGCGGAATGTTCTCGACCTGGTCAGTTTTTCGTATGACCGTGTCATCCTCACCTTGTAAGCTTCCAGATTTTGCTGTGCTATAAGGCGAGTTTCGTCGAGGGCATCAAGCTCCTCAAGCCGAAGATGAGCATTTTCTTCATCTGTCAGCTCGTATCGGACCGCTACTCGCAGAGAGGGGAGTTCTATTTTCATGGGAAGCACTGCTTCCGTGCCAAATACCAACGCATATGGTGTTGTATTCGTATCCATTTTGAACGTTGTTCGGTATGCCAAGAGAGCTTCGTGCAACCTTTCGTGCCATTCTTTTTTGTTTCTGGACGTCGTTTTCTTTATAATCTTTTTCAAGATCTTGTTGAAAGCTTCAGCTAGACCGTTGGCTTGAGGGTTATAGACTAAAGAGTATCTCCAATTTATTTTATGTTGTTGAGTGATGCGGCTGATTTTATGACTTCTATAAGCTGGTCCATTATCCGTGATAATTTGTCGCGAAATGCCGTACCGATAAATAACATGTGTTCTGAAGAAATGGAGGATATTCTCCGTCTTCACCTCCCTTAGTGGTACTTCTTCTGCCCACTTAGAAAAACAGTCGGTCCTTTCCAGTATGAACCGATGTCCTTTGGACGATATCGGTTCAATGGGACTAATTATATCGGTTCCCCACATTTCGAACGGCCAGCTATCTACTGTTGGATGTAGCGGATTTATATGTTAGTGGATGAATTCCCCGTGAATTTGGCACGAGTGACACTGCTTCGCATATTCCAGGGAGTCCTGAATCATTGTGGGCCAATAGTAACCCATTCTTTTTATCTTCAGCTTCATCTTTGGCTCAGCTTGATGAGAACCGCAGAGTCCGTCGTGAGTTTCCTGGATGACTCTCTTTGCTTCTTCTGATCCCAGGCATCTTAGCCACAGATATTCGAGCGATCTCTTATATAGAGTATCATTGACGAAGGCGAAGGACATATCTCATTTCATGAGCTGATCTCTAGACAATGCATTTTTGGGCGTTTGTTGGGATTTGAAGTAGTCTATGAAGACTTCCCTCCAACCCTTGACCTTTTCTTCATCCTCTGCTTGAAGGGTTACTTGTTTGGTCATTTCTTTTCTTTCGGATGGCTCTATTAAGTCTTCCGAAGATATATCTGTTGGCGCGAGAACCCGGCGGTTTTGCACAATGATCCTTACGCCATCGAGGTCTTCATCGGCCAGTTCCTTAGCCAATTTGGCCAACGCATCCGCCTTACTGTTTTCTGCACGCGGTATACTCTCCATGATGTAGGAGGGGATTTGTGTTAGCAGTTGTTTCACTCTTTCGCCATACTTTATCAGCTCTGGCTTGCATGTCTAATAGTCGCTATTTCCCTGGCTAACGATCAGCAGGGTTTCACCATATATGAGGAGGTCTTTGATTCCCATGTCGACAGCGATCTTGAGACCTGCTATTAAAGCATCATATTTAGCTTCGTTATTAGTCCTTGTCTCTATTAGAAGAGGGCATACCGCAATATTCCTCATTGCGGAGTCATGAAGATAATGCCTACCCCATCTTTGATTATGGGGGTGTTTTGCTTTCGCTGCTTCATGGAGAATGCTCCATTGAAGTAGAGTTCCCATTGGGAATCATTTTCTTCTTTCTCTGCTTCGATTGTGTCGAACGCATATTCTTCTGGCAATTCGCAATTTAACGGGGAGTCGGCTGGTATCGGATGCTACACGAGAAAGTCGGCTATAGCCTGACCTTTCACTGCTTTGATGGGACGATACGTTATCGAGAACTCCATCGGGAGGAGGGCCCATTTGGCAAGCTTTCCTGTTAGTATGGCCCTTGAGATCAGATATTTGAGAGGATTCACCTTTGATATGAGATAGACCTCATGTGCCAAGGCATAATGTCTGAGCTTCGTTATCACGAAGATCAGTTCCAGGCAATGTTTTTCAATGGGGGAGTAGTTGTTTTCTGCCTCTAGGAGAACTCAACTCAAATAGTACAGAGCTCTCTCCTTTCCTTGATCGTTCTCTCGTGCCCATAGCATGCCTAGAGAACTTTAAAGGGCAGTTGTATATAGGATAAGGGGTTTTCCCTTAACTGGAGCGGTCAATACCGGCAGATTTTGCAGGTATTGCTTGATTTCTTCTAGTTCATTTTAGCTCTTTTGATCCCAGACGAACGAAGTCCCCTTCTTCATTAGATGACTGTAAAGACGGCATTTTCTGGAGAGGTTGGCTAAGAACCGCCGGATATATACGAGCTTTCCTTGAAGAGATCGCACTTGTTTGAGAGTTCTTAGCGTGGGCATTCTCATAATCGCCTTGATCTTTGAGGAAACGATTTCGATACCCCAGTGCAGTATGATGAACCTTAGGAATTTACCTGAGGAGACTCCAAACACGCATTTTAGAGGATTCATCTTTAGATTATACTTCCGAAGACGTCGAAACAATATTTTTAGATGATCCCAATGCTTCTCGTGAGATCTGCTCTTTACCACTAGGTCGTCAATGTTGCATTCGACAATCTCGTGTATGACGTCATCGAAGATCTTTGTTATGGCCCTTTAGTAGGTAGCGCCAGCGTTCTTTAAACCGAAAGGCATCACCTTATAGCAAAATATGCCCATTGGGGTCTGGAAGGCGGTATGCTATTGGTCTTCTGGATCCATTTTTATTTGATTGTATCTTGAAGATCCATCCATGAAGAAGAAGACCTCATAGGTAGACGTGTTATCGATCATTAGCTCGGTAACAGGTACTTGGAAATCATCCTTCGGGCAAGCTTTGTTAAGGCCCCGAAATCTACGCAGATGCGCACCGTTCCATTTTTCTTCATCACTGGAACGATATTAGCGATCCACTCAGGATATTGAACTTCTTGGATGAAGCCGGAGTCGATTAGTATCTTAAATTCAGCATTGATACTCATCTGAAGCTCGAGCCGCATTCTTCTCGGCACCTATTTGACGGGCTTTATGTCCGGCGATATGGCCAGTTTATGTACTGCTACTTTTAGATCTAGACCTGGCATCTCAGAATAGTTTCATGTGAAGAAATCTGTATATTGCATGAGCACGTCCTTTAACATGGCTACCTATTTTTCAGATAGTAGCTCACTGATGAATGTCGGCATCGGATCATTTTTCGTCCCTAAGTCAATTTTCCATAGGTTGTCGGCCGCAGTGTGTATCCCATCTTCCAGCTCATTTGGTGTTGGTAGAAACTTTGAGATCACCCCATCTTCATCTTCATTTGTGAAGCACATGTGGAAGTCATCCATAGTCATATGCCCTTCCTCTTTTGAGAATGTTATCATATGGCAGGTATGAGTTCGCTTCCATTCTTGATGTTGAGATGGTCCTATCCTCATAGTATAGGTCCTCAGTGGCTCATGCTTTTGCAGTGGGGTTACCCTCTAGCTGTTGGATAAAGTGTACATGCCTTGCTGATACTGGTCTTCTACCCAGTCTTTGAAGGTGAAGCAGTTTTCAAGGGGATGACCTACTACTCGGTGATAGTAGCAATAATCTGGATGATGGACCTCATTTATTTGTTCGGGGTGCCAAGACTCCGGAAGTGTCATCATTTGGTGCTTCATGACAAGGTTGAATATCTTCCTTGTTTTGTTTTGGGGGAAAGTGTATTCCTGACCCATCTTCTTTATAAAAGACGGGTTCCAATCGACCTTTTCTCGATTGCACGGCGTCTTGAATCCGCTTTGTTGTTTTCGAACGTTATTTGCGTTCTTTGCCCTATTTTTGCCTCTATTTCGGGATTTTCCCCTTTCGCGAGGACATACAGCGGGCCGGGGATGAAGAGCATTATAGTCTTCCTTCTCCACAGATTGCTGATTGAGGAGCTGCGTCCTGACTATTTCATAAACAGCCATTTCGCGACTGTGATTGGCTCGGCTCTTTTGACAAGCTTCTTTAATTAGCTTGTCTATTTGTTCTTCGAGTGACGGACTTAACGTTCTTAGAGCGGGATTTCGCTCTGTTTCAACGTCATAGCCATTCGGAAGAGCGTTTTCCCCTTCGCTGGAGTTGTTTATGACGTGGCTGCTGTGGAACTGCTCCCGTTTCTTGAACCGAACGTATTCGAGCCTGGTCATCTCCATCTTCCCGTTGGGTATCTTTCGCTGAGTCCCGGGAATATCCCAAATCTTTTTATAGAATTGGGCTTATCGATCAGTTTGTTCGAGGGGTAAACCTTGGTGTCTTAACAGCCTTTTCAATCCCTCCACGTAGTATCTTGGCAGATGGATTGGTTGAAGCCTGTCGAGTGCAAAATCGGCACCATGCAAGATTTCTTTTTCTACTTTGGTCTCCGTAGATTGGTAGAAGAGGATCGCCTTTTCACCTCTTCGTCTGGGAGGGACGTAGAAAGTCTGTAGTTCTTGTACACTATATGTATCAAGAGCATCAAGTTCCTTGTAATGCCAAGGTGGAGCCATTGTGATTTGCAGACTTTGATCTATTCTAGCTAGGGTTTTCACTGACGGGCGGATGGAGAACACTGCGTTGGCCTCGTCCTCAGAGTCGCTGCTGAAGACTAGAATAGGAGTAGATGGTCCGGGCCTATTGGTTTCATTTTGGGGTTGCCCCGAGTAGACTATTTCTTCGTCTTTCTCGGAATCGCTCCCAAAGATCGGGATAGTAGCGACGGGCCTCTATTTATCCTGTGGCTTATGACACCTTTCCGTATCCTCAAAGTCTGGTAGGAAGTACTTCGCATCTTCATATTTTCGCACCTCGCTTATGGAGAATGGATTTAGCTCCCCTGTGACGATGTATTCAAAGCCGTCTTTGAAATATTTCATACACTGATGTTGTGTTGAAGGGATGACGTTGTACTCATGTAACCAAGGCCTACCGAGCAAAGTATTATAGCAAGTCTTGGCGTCAATGTCAAGAAATTTGATATCAGTGACGAGCAACCCAAAGCGCAGCGTCAGTATTATAGACCTGAGCGTCTATGACGACTGTGAGTCGAACCCGCAGATGGTAATTTTGTCTCGGGCCAGGTGATGAATGTTCATGCAAATCTCTTTCAGCACTCTCACGTTGAGAAGGTTAACAGAGGTTTCGTTGTCGGTGAGGATTTTCCCTATCTTGATGTTGTGGCAATACACGGTGACGTATAACGGGATATTATGTTCGTAAGTACCGAGAAGGAGATCTTCATCGCTGAGTGTAATGTCAGCCGTGTGGACCTCTGCCAGTTCATCTTTCATCTTCTCTTCCGCGAGGAAAGCTTGGAACTGATCGGGCTCTTGTAATACCTTGATCAGAGAATCTCATGCCTCTTTGGACATGAGGAGATCATCCAATATGCTTAGTTGTGAGGGTATTTTTCTCAAATGTGCTAGGACATTGTAATCCACCTTATTTTTCCTAGGCGGGCCTCTTGCTGCGAGCTCTTTGACAACTCCACCGTTGAAGGAAATTTCCTCAGGGATTTTTCTTTCCCTTTGTGCTTTTTGCTCAAACCATTGTTTGTAGGTCCAAGATTCTTTTCAGGCAGCGTGCGGTTGCGGAGCTGAATATTCTTGCAGTTTTTCTCTACCTCTTCTTTTTCGGAAGTGGAGTCTTTGAAGAGAGGGATGGGGGGTATTTCGTCCTCAGAATCGCTCCCGAAAGTAAGAACTTGGGGTTATCCCCTTTCGAACTGGTATCAACCATATGACAGTTGCCAGTCGTTTCTTCATGTGCTTTTGTCACACTACTTTGCCGTCGACGAGCATGAGCTTCGCGCTTCATCTTTTTGAAGTATTTTTTATGGACAACATATCCTTGCCACCACTTCTTGAAGGAACTACATTCTTTGGTGGGGTGGGTAACCCTCCGATGATATAGGTAGTAGTTTAGATGTGAATTCTTTCCGTCGAGGCATATGACCCCAGGAGTGTTTCCTATGAGAGGTGGCAGCTTCATTCCCATTGACAGGGGTTTGGCGAACTGCTTCTCTGTCTTGATCCTGCTCTTATTTGTCGTAGGTATGCCTTGGTTTGGTTGGAGTACTTTAGGACTCATCCTTGTCGCAGCTTCTTCATCCTGATGCTGATGCTTAGCCTTTTCGTATATGGCTGTTTCGCGTTCTCGGTCAGCTTTGTTTTTTCGAAAGGTTTCATTTAACAGCCTATCGATCGGGTCTTCTGGAAGTTCCGGGGATTTTAGCGCCGATCCTGCCCCAAGTTCCTTTATGTTGTTTTCTGACGCCGAGAGAGTTTCTTCGTCATTTAACGACGAATGGGAGACCATATGGCAACTTACTACATAGTCTTCGGTTTCTTCTGATGAGTCATTTTCCTCATCGTTGTCACTATCTTTGTTCTCAAGAATATGCTTGAGGAACTCTTCGAGCGTGACCGGTTTTCGTGCCTTCTGGTTGTACTCCTCCAGCGCGTCAATGTACTTTTATAGGTCTGTGTGCTTTTCGTCATACTCGTCAGGCTGCACAGGCTTCTTGGTCTTCTTAGTTTTCTTTGAGGACTTCGGATGATTGACTTGGGGATTTTTCCCTTTGTCAACGACTTTCAGTACGGGACGGGATTTCAGCATCCCTTCGATGATTTCGGGTTCAAGTAGGCTTTTCTACCTAAATGCTGGACATTCCTATAGATCTTTCAGCATTCTTTTGGTTTTATCTGAAAGAACGACTTCCCATAAAGTTTCTTCCACGAGCGAGCATGATGCCCCTAGTGCATCCACCTTTTTGGGAGTGCACTTCTGTGGTGGGTTTACCCTCTAGTTTCCAGACAGCGCGAACTTCCCCTGTTGATACTGGTCCTCGACCCAGTTCTTGAAGATGTAGCAATCCTCAATTGGATGGCTCACCATTCTGTGATAGGAGCAGTAGTTGGGGTTACTGACGTCGCCGGGTTGCGGTGGACACTGTGGGTCTGGCAATGTGATGAGTTTGTTATGCACTACCAACTCGAACAGTCTCCTCGTCTTATCACAGGGAAATGAGTAAGCGCGTCTTAGTCTTTCCTCCAAGGACGGGCGTGAACGCGCGTTGTTTTGGCGAACAGCCGGTTTTGGACCACTCGGTTGTTGTTGCGTGTTGGCAATGAAGGCCGCTTTACCTTTATCCTTGTTATTTCGAGGTTCCTTATTTAAGGGGGAAGGCCTGTGGCCCATCTAGTCCATTTGGGCCAATTTATCGATCAGAGCCTGGAAGGTCGTTGGTTTGAAGAATGTCATGAACTGGGACACGGTCGTTTGAGGATCAAGGGTCCCGATGATCATGCCCACAGCAGAGGATTCTTCGATGCGCTGTTCGCACTTAGACCATAGGTTCCGCCACCGGATCACGTATTGGACCCAGGTTTCTCCCGGCTTTACCATGGCTTTGATTAATGTCGTAATTGGAGTGCGCTAGCTCGCGGTGGTGAATCGCTGTGTGAACAGCAGTTCCATATTGGTGAATGTCTTTATAGAGTCATTTAGGAGCTCCGAGTACCATTCAAATGCCGTTTCAGACAGGCTGCCAATGAACTGGCGAAGCAACAGTTTGTCGTCGCCTCCAGTGTTGCCATACAGAGCTCTAAACTGTGTGACATGCTGATGGTGTTTTCCTGTCCCTTTGTATACATGGAACTTGGGGATCGTATATCCCGGCGGGTACTTGATTTGATCATACCAGCCTGGATACGGTTACCCAGTTCTGAAGATTTGGCCAGCCTCTTCATTAGCTTGATAAGCTCTTATTTGTTGAGCTATATAATTATCAATAGCAGCCTTAGAGATTGTTTCCTCCTTGGCTGTTGATAAAGCCAGAAGAGGGTTTGATGTTTCCCCTCTGTCATCCTCGACAATTATCGACGGGTCATCGGTCTGGGGTTCTGGCTGGATCATCATTCCAACCATTTCCTGGAACAAGAGAGCCATCTGCTTTATGTTAGCAGCCTGCTCAGCAGCTTCCTTATACTTTCTTTCAAGCACCCTTCGCGGGAACTCTATATCGGTCTCCTTCTCCTGGCGTTGTTCGGCTGTTGTGTCCGGGCTTTCTTTCTATCCAGTAAGTGCTGCCATTTTGGTCAGCATTTCATGGAGATTTTGTTGTTGCTCTTGAGCTTTTATAAGAGACCGAGTTTGCGGTCGATGACCTACGGAAGCACAACTTTCTTCTTTCCCTGAAGCCATGTGGACCGTATGTACGATCATGCCCCCAGACTTGGGGCGTTTGGGTCCATCGCCTTTGGAATTTGCCGCAGACGACGGGGATTTTTCCGGCCTTATCCTTTTGTGGGAGGTCGAAGTTGAAGGAGCCGTTATGACAGGCACCTGTATAGAAGAAGTCCTTCGCTGTATGACGGAAGGATGAGTTTTTCTTACCGAGCCTTCGATTTCTTTGGCCGAGGAGAGTAATCTTTGTTGATCACAGAGTCCTGGACTTCCGCAAAACCCTGTGAATTTGCGAGGAGAGCCGCTGATGGGGATTCTCCGGCTTTGCCTGCACTATGGTTTCTGCAAGTGGGGGCGATTTCTTTAGCACCGCCGTTGGAGAGTTCCTGCGCACCCTCCTTAGCAGATCAAAACTGTTCCCGGTTGGAACAGCAGCCTCAACTTCCACCATTGGAGCTGGTGGGGTAAGTCAAGTGGGGGATTTACCCCCAGCTTTTCTCACTCGGCGCCAGTGACACTGTCGAGCGCGCCTTCCAGGAGGGACAGCCTCAATTGTGAAAGTGGCTTCATCGTGCCCCCGGATTTTCTGAAGGGCTGCTGTTGGTGTCAGCCTGTTGAAGACCGACATCCTGATTGGAGTTTGGGGAGGAATGGCCAATCTTTCAAAGACCGATCTTCTGATGGGGGAAGCGCTTTTGACGACTTCGCCCATAGTAGGAGTTGGGAGGGCTATCCGTTTTGGGGTAGCCCCTTCAGGTATCACGAACCTCTTTACGGGCCCGTCCGAGTTCTTGGTCAGCTTGTTGAAGACTGAGACACCAGATTTGGACGGCCTGTTGTGGTTACAAGTCGATCGAAGATCAACCTCTTGGGAGCTTCCTCTTGCGGCGCTAAGGCACCGAAACTCACTGGTTGGAACATGGTCCCAAAGAATAATCCAGTAATGGCTTTTGTAACTTTCCCCCACCAGAATTGAATAGATAGAGGCTGCGTTGGGCCTGTAGGTCACTCCTCCAGCTGGGGTGGAGCGAGAGTTTCTACAAGAGGTGCAGCTGGAAGCTATTGATTTTCTCTGCACATGAGCAAGACACCAAATTTTAGTATCTCGAATCCAAGGGCACCATAGCGAATCGCAATTTTGTTCGCGAAATACGACACACGAAGTGTGGAGTGGAAAGAGGAAAAGGCCCCACCGGGCATGCCAGAATCTGTTTACTGCCGAAAATAGAGACGAACTGAGATTGATCGTCTTTTTCTTAATTTGGGGGCATATGCTATTTGGACTTCTCTATCAACCTTTCCGAAGATGCCAAATTGATTTGTGGCACCATATATCGGAGGTTTGGACAGATATGACCGTTGTAGCAGACTTTATCAGATTCTTCCACATTTTATGACGGGTTTTTGATTATGGAGACGTTCTTCCCTGCAGGCGCAAGCCCCTGCAGTTAATTACGTTACTGCATTGCGATAACCACTTTCTCCTACTCTGGCAGTTCACTTCGTGTCGTGTGTGTTTTTGTTTAGTTTGGTTGCCCGTGGATTGTATATGGAGACTAGTTCATGTCGTCGCCCGTAGGGCATGGATCAGTCCAAATACGTATATTTTAGATTTGGGTTTGGGTCAAGGATTTGCTTGACGGGGTTTTGAACATAGGTTTTATATTCCTTTCAGAAATATTTTTGTTTTCTTTAAGGACCATTAATCTATTTAGAGATTAAGATCAATTTAAATCAATAGGTGAGAATTTGGGCCTAATTTGTTCTTGCTAAGGATGCGTTAGTCTTATTTGAGACTAAGATCAACTTAACAACATTCTAGGATCATTTTTAAAAGAGCATTTGGGCTCAGCTGCAAGAAAACTTCAGAGATTTAGCCAATTTGGGCTTAGTCTACTTAGCCTTTTTTTATTCAAAAGTGCTAAGTATTCATTTGTGCTTTGTTTGTTCAGCCCCTTTGTTTTTATGAAAAAGTGCTAAGCACTTGTTTGAAACTCTGGCGCTCACATGGGTATCATATGAAGCATTCAGTAATGGGCGCTGCCCAATGAGTGTTGAACACTTTAGTCTTTTTGACTAATCATGAAGTGCTAAGCACTTTCTATGGCGTCCACGTGAGGTGCACGTGCGGCGGTGGGCGCTGCCCAATTAGTGCTAAGCACTCAGCCGTTTGGCTACATAGGAAGTGCTAAGCACTTTTGATATGGCACCAACATAAGGAGCATGTGCGGCGCTGGGCGCTGCCCAATCAGTGCTAAGCACTTAGCTGTCTTCGGCTGTATATAGAGTGCTGAGAACTTTTATTCAGCGCGCACATGTGTTTCACATGAGGTGCTGGCCTTCTGTTTTGGGCGCTCACGTGTTTTCACGTGAGGCGTTGGGCGCTGTTAAAAGGGCGTCTACGTAGGAAGCACGTAAGGCGCTAGTCTTTTTTTATATGGACATTTAATTTCTGTTGATATTTTCATAGAGGTTAATGCTCTGGTAATGGTATTTTGACCATTAACGCTCACCAAAATCACTATTTTTTTAGGGTCTTGGGTTGAGTTTTTTAAAGAACTAAGTTTTTGATTTGAAGGAACAGAGTTCCTGAAGTATTATGGACTCCATCTTCTTTCTCTTTAAATTTTTTCTTCCCTAAATGTTTGATTCTCAAGAACCAAATTTTCCTGATGAGAATTAAAATCTCAACTTATGGGAGACATGTCTTGGGGATCTCAGATCCAAAGAAAGAACTAAGTTCTTTTAAAAAGGTTAAACCCTTATATGTGATATGATATGTAAATGAGATATTTTGATCTCTTTTCTTTACCTAGGGTTTTGAGAATGAAGATCTTCTTCTTTGAGAATTGAATTCGCTGTTCTTTTTTTAGAACTCACTGTATTTTTGCATAAGCTTATAGGGGGTTCCTTCTATATGAGACTTGAAGTCTCGAGTCCTTTATATAGCGGAGGCAGATTGTTAATTGGTTTTGAGAAAATCTCTCATTGAGAGATTCCAATTGATTTAATTGGTCTCAAAATTGAGTTAGGGAATTTTACCCACCGTTGGATCTTTGATCCAAGGACTTCTGTTTTAAAGAATATATTTTCTTGTTTTAAATAAGATTGGGGAAATATTTTCCCATATATAGAATTTATTCTGTAAAATGGTGATTTTTTAATCACCATTGGATTTTTAATCCATGGGTTCTCTGTTTTACAGAGAGCAGTCCCTTTTTGTTTGGAAAGATTGAGGGAATATATTCTCAAAATAGAATTTTACTCTATTTTTGGATCATTGATCCAAACGAGAATATCTTTCTTATTTAGAAAGATTTGGAAGATATTTTCTCTTAATAGGATTTGATTCTATAATTTGATGATTTATCATCTTTGTTGGATCTTTAATCCAACGGCTCTGTTTAAAAGAGAGTATTCCAATCTTTTATGTAGAATTTAATTCTATTGATTTTGATTTGGACGCTGGCGCTCATGTGTTGTTCACGTGGGCGTTGCTTAAGAATTTAATTCTTATGATGGGTACTCCTATGCTTTGCATATTGGCGCCCGCGCGATGAGCACGTGCGGTACCATATAAGAATTTAATTCTTACTCAGAAAGTGCTTCTGTGTTTTGCACATGGGCGCTGGCGTGAGGAGCACATGCGGCGCCACCATAGGATTTAATCCTAAGGGATTGTTGCTGGCGCCCTCGTGAGGGGCACGTGAGGCACTGCCTCAACAAAATTTAACAGAGCTTAGCCCTCTTTATATTGTTTAAATGTTGGGGGAACACTCCCACAAGTATGATTTCCATCACAACGCTGGTAGTCGAGAAATGATCCTACGGGTTTTATCAACATGTATATGTTAGTCGAGAAAGGACCCAGAGGCCATTATTGTATCTATTCTCCACCGAATGACCGGGAAAGACAAATGTCTTGCCTGAATTTGGGGGCAGATACTATTTTGTTTTATACATCCACCTCTCCGAAGATGCCAAGTTGATTTATGGCACCATATATCGGAGGTTTAGACGGATGCGGCCGCTGTAGCAGACTTCGTCAGATTCCCCCTCGTTTGAGGGGTTTTTTTATTGTGGGGACGCTCTTCCTTGCAGGCGCAAGCCCCTGCAGTTAATTACGCTACCGCATCGCGGCAACCACTTTCTCCTTCTCCAGATGTCACTTCGTGTCGTGTGTGTTTGTTTTATTTTTGGTTTCCCGTGGATTGTATACGGAGACTAATTTATGTTGTCGCCCGTAGGGCGTGGATTAGTCCAAATCCGTATTTTCTTAGATTTGGATTTTGGGTTGGGTTTAAGGATCGTTAATCTCATTTGAGACTAAGATCAACTTAAACGTTTGTTAAGGATACGTTAGTCTAATTTTAGACTAAGATCAACTTAACAGTTTGTTAAGGATATGTTAGTCTAATTTTAGACTAAGATCAACTTAACAGGATCATTTAGATCCAACAAAAGAGCATTTGGGCTCTATTGTTTTAGTGTAGCGAATTTGCGGTCCATAAGTTTAAGGACATCATAGTCCATGGAGTTTAAAGATATCATAGTCTATAAAGTTTTTGGTTGTCGGGACCCACCACCTCTCTGAAGACGTTGAAGAATTACGATGACACATATCAGAGGTGTGAAGAGATGTATCCTTGAACCAATGTCAGTTGAGGGATCTGTAGTCGGATTGATTTAAGGATCGTTAATCTCATTTGAGATTAAGAAAAACTTAAATGGTTGTTAAGGATACCTTAGCCTAATTTTAGACTAATATAAACTTAACCATTTGTTAAGGATATGTTAGTCTAATTTTAGACTAAGATATACTTAACAGGATCATTTAGATCCAACAAAACTGCATTTGGGCTCTATTGTTTTAGTTTAGGGACTTTGCGGTCCATAAGTTTAAAGATATCTTAGTCCATGGAGTTTAAGGACATCATAGTCCATAGTTTAAAGACCTCATAGTCTGTAAAGTATAAAGACATCATAGTCTATGAGTTTAAGGACCCCACAGTCCGTGGTAGTTTAGAGAAATCATAGTCTGTAATGTTTAAGGACATCATAGTCCATGAGTTTAAGGACCCCACAGTCCGTAAAGTTTAAGGACATCATAGTCCAGTTTAAAGACGTCATAGACTGTGTGGTTTTGGTTCAACCGTTTAGGGATGCACCAAAAGTTATCTGTTATTGGGACCCTCCATCTCTCTGAAGACGTTGAAGGATTACAACGACATATATCAGAGGTATGAAGATATGTACCCTTGAACCAATATCCCGATTTGGGGAATGGGATGAACATCAATTTAAATATCATCTGTTAGGAGAACACTAGTCATCTTTGGGATTAGGCTTAGTTTGGGGAGACCTGAACATGAAGGCTCGGTTGATTGGTGACAAAAAGGGTCTTAGCTTCGGAAGACTTGGCTAATTTGATCTAAATCTAATTTCCCTTAGTCACCCCATAGTGCTAAGCATTGAATCAGTGTTAAACACTGGACTTTAAAGGAGCTCACATGTGAACACGTGAGGGGCCCCGAAGTGGGCATTGTTCCTTGAGTTTATTCCCTCATATATATATAAAAGTGCTGAGCACTTGGCTCACGTGTGAGCACGTGAGGCGGCCGAGGTGAGAACTGTTCTCTGGATTTTATTCCTCTTTCATTTATAAGTGCTAAGCACTTGGTTTATCAAACAGTCGCGTGCGGACACGTAAGGTGCCTTCAAAATGCGAGCGCTGTCTTTGGAATTTTCTGCCTCTTTTAAACACAACTGTTTGGGGGTCATGTGGGAACACGTGAGGTGCCCCCAAAATGGGAGCTATCTTGAGTTTATTCCCTTTTTCATTTTCTGAGTGCTAAGCACTATTGGGTCACGTGAGATCATGTGAGGCACTCTGAAGAATGAAGATTGCCTTCATTTTATTCTCCTTTACATTTTCTAAGTCCTAAGCACTATCAAGGGATCACGTGAGGCCACGTGAGGCACCCCCAAATTGAGATGTGTTCTAGATTTACTCCCCTTTTTTGAAAAGCTTGTTCGATGGTGAGCCAAGAGTTATTGGTTATTGGGACCCTCCACCTCTCTGAAGACGTTGAAGAATTATAACGACATGTATCGGAGGTGTGGAGAGATGTACCCTTGAACCAAATTTCAGATCGAGGGGAGAGATCATGGTGGGATGAACATCATTTTAAATATCATCTGTTAAGAGCTCATTAGTTATCTCTAGGACTGAGATCGGTTTGGGGGACTCTGAGCATGAGGGCTCAATTGATTGCCCTCGGGAGATTTGGTCTAAGTTTAGCTAATATTGGCCTCTCCTAGTGTTAAACACTAATATATGATTGGCGCTCACGTGCTCACATGTGAGGCCTTTAAGTAGTGTTAAACACTAGTGTATGATCAGCGCTCACGTCCTCCCACGTGAGGCGCTTGAAATAGTGTTAAATACTAAGAATTTGATGCGCTCACGTGGGGTCACCTGAGACGCTTGAAGTTGGCGCTGCTCCTTTGGGTTTATTCCTTTGTTTCTTTTCTGAATGCTAAGCACTATTGGGTCACGTGGGATCACATGAGACGCCCCAAGAATGGAAACTGCCCTTTGATTTGTTCCTTTTCTGCTTTACTGCTTGGGGGTCACGTGTTACCACGTGAGGCGCTCCAAAAATAGGGTTTATTCCCTATCTTTTTTATAAGTGCTGAGCACTTCTCAGGGGTCACGTGGGGTCACATGAGGTGCTCAAAAAATAAGGTTTATTCCCTTTTCTCTTTTATAAGTGCTGAGCACTTCTCACGGGTCACGTGGGGCCACATGACTAGATCTCATTCTTTCCCTCTTTGTTCCTCAAAGGTGCTCACGTGGGAACACGTGAGTTCTTTTTATGTAGCGTTTGAATGCTAACGAATCATCAGGCTGTTCTTCTATGGTTCTGAGGGATCAAGTTCTCCTTTTGTTCTTTGTAGGGATTAAATTTTTTTAAACGGTTAAACCCCAGTTCCAGAGGAATTAAATTCCTATATGTTTTGTAAGAGTTAAACTCTTTTGGATCCAGTTCTTTCGCCTAGGCTTTGAATCTGCATCACAGAATCTCCTCGATGAGAATTAAATTCTCAACTTGAGGGGAGATCTGCTTCTGCAGATCTTAACCAGAGGAAGAAATAAGTTCTTTGAGAAGAGTTAAACTCTTGGTTTGAGAATTAAATTCTCTTTTTGTGGGAGCTTTTGGGAGGGGTTCCCCTTCTTTAGAGAATTAAATTCTCTGACTATTTTTCTTCCCCCCTCCTCTGTCTCTCTTTTCCTTGCTCCTATTTATATGAGAAGAAAAAGAATCAATTTGTTAAGAAAATCCCTCATTGAGAGATCACGATTGATTCCGTGTTCTTTTAGATCAATTGGTGAATTTTATTCACCGTTGGATTTTTAATCCAAAGGTTCTCTGTTTAACAGAGAAGATTTCTTGTTTGTTTAACAAGATTGTGAATATCTTGTTATTTTTAACAAGATTAGAATTTTATTCTATCATATCTTTTTAGTTTACAAAGATCAGAAATATGTTTTCTTAATATGGATATCTTGTTAACATAGAATTTTATTCTTTTTATAAGATTAGGAAAATATTTTCCTATGATAGATTTTTATTCTATCAAATGATCACCGCTGGATCTTTGATCCAAGGGTCCTCTGTTTAACAGAGAAGATCTTTCTAGTTTAAGGAAGATTAAGAAAATATTTTCCAAATAGATTTAATTCTAGAATTTGATAGGAACATTTTAAATTAGGGTGCTCACATGCTTTGCATGTGTTTGGCAAAATCACTCACGTGTTTAACTGTTAGGCCACGGTAGCGCCCCGGCCGTCTGTCCGAGGCCAAATTGCGGAAACAAAAACTTTTCTTTACTTAGAAACCGGCGCTACCGCAGACTATAAACTCGGATCGGACCATTAACCTACTACTAGCTAACTAGAGAAAGGGTAGAGAGCTATACCGAGCGATCAGTGTCCTTCGGTTTTCAACCACCATCCCGATCTCCTCGCGGCATCTCCGGTCTTGATCTCCTCGTCGGAAGGGCACCACGTCGAGAATTCTTTTTACGGGCTCCCACCTCTGGACCGAGGCAACTCGGACACGAAGTTAGCAAGCCAACGTGTCCAAGATTGCTGTAGATTGAGTGTAGAAAACTTTTGTCTCAAGGGGTTAGTGAAGTTGCCATTTGTGTGAAGGTGGAGGAATGAACTTTTAAATGGGGCTAAGGAATTTTGTGTGAATGAAAATGATATCAATTTCCCCACCACAAAATGAATCCCTCTCCCTCCAAATGTGGCCGGTCATGCATGAAAAATGAGAGAGGTGGGAGTGAGCAATAATGCAAGAAAGAGAAAAGGGTTATGATGAGGAATAATGATCACAACTAAGTCAAAAACCCATCACCCATCTCATCTCAAAAATCAAGTAATGATGAACCATCATGAACCCTCCACTTACAAAAAACACCCTCCACTTTGTAAAATTCACTTTTACAAATAAGCCTCTCCCATCAATTTTCAGCCAAAGAAAGAAAGAAAGGAAAATGGCCGAAATGTAATGCAAACTGGCAACTTCAAAAAATCGATCCCGTAATAAATTACAGGAAAACCCCACGACTGTATATACATATCAGCATTTGTATTCCGACCGAATACAAATGCAAAGAGACAAAATCTACACTGTACAATACTAGGATCCGGCTTAAACCAAAGCCCGCTAGTATTATCCGTCCGATCATGATCCATGCAATACCGCACGTATAAGATCGAACCCTGCCATATATCCATACGGCCTCTACAGCGTTTCGCCCGAAACTTGAGAAACTGTCTGTGGGGGACTCTAAAGACTCGTCAATACTTTGGCTGTGGATTTAACCACTAGCACGTCAGAGGTATTAGCCGTACGTAACGAGCTACCAGGTATTGACCAAAAGGGAGGTCGATGAGCGAACTCATCCTGACACCCTACTGAGCCTGTCAGTGACAATATCCGTACAGTCCGGTCCGTTCTTCTATGAGCATCGCATGGCGGGCTTAGGGCGTTGGTAAAAGTCAGACCCCCAAAAGAGGAATAAGTCGTGTCGGAGCATAGCCCAGAACACCCTGAGATACTACTGGAATACTTACCAGTAAATCTCCTGCCTCGGCCGAGGGCTTTGTGTAATGGCTCTCCTAGATACAGCGCGATCTCACCCCCAATACCGGGAGAGACGAAACCCCTGCAGATCCGCTCACTGCCTCCATATGGCTCGGGACTGTACCCAACTAAAACCTGTTTGCACGACTCCTTTGAGCCGTGGTAGGGTAGTAATCAAAGCATAGTGGGAACTCACACGAGACAAATGACGATCTCAGATCGATGAACTAACCTGTACACATGTCACCAGGGAACTGCTATCTGACGCCTGGTATAATCCCAACTAGCATGTTCCCGGCGAGTCCTGTCCGGTGTACTCATAACCCAATGAGCACCTGTATACATCTTAGGTGAACCAACTGAGACCAGTGGCTTGTGGGACCGGCCACCGCCCCTCGTCGGGGTCTCGACTGTATAAACTGGTCTACTCTGGAGTATCGATGCCCTGTCTCGAAAACTCCCATGACTAGGGACCTTTTAAGGAAGTGCTTATGGACTACCCAACTCTCACGTATATGATCGCCATCATACTGTTGGTAGTCAAGCAGGATCCTAAAGGCTCTATCAACGTGTAATAGTGAGCATGTCGCCTAAAGCTGTACACGATGATAAAGACAAACCAAATAGTATACAAACCTCTCGAGTAAGACTGTCCTACTGGTATTGGTCCTCCCTCAATCATTGCAATCACGTGCCTGTGATCCAATAATTGACTCTGAGGGCACTATATCCAACAATCTCCCACTTGCACTCAAGGCTAATTATTGCGATGTCGCATACTCACAGCCCGTGTGATACCGAACACCCAACTCCTCTACTAATCAGTCTCAAAAAACCCGTTTGCGAAACTATTGTGTTCGAGAAATAGCCTCAGCTAGTGTATCCGCCCTGATGTTTCTTTCTATGTCACTCTTAATCTCAAGTTCGCGGAGAAACCTATCTCCCGAATTGAGCAATACTTGTCTCAGAATATGTTTGGATATCTGATGGGACCTAGCTCATAAATGAACTCCAAATCCAAACTTCTTAGACTGTATCGTCAACTGAACTTAATCAGTATCATGTGTAATGCCTCCCTCAGTGTCTGCTTGGATCACCTGTCCAAAACACTGCCCCTCGTCAGAGGGAAAACTATAACTCTGACAGTCACTCTGTCATCCAGGTCACCTTGGAAGCCTGGAATGATAACTGTCTCCTAAAAGAGGCTGTTGTTATCATATCCCTAGAACATTCGCTTATGTTCTAAAACTGCTTCCGAATGTTTCTCCAGGATTGGATCAATATCAACTTACTGCATCTCGTGCAAAAATAATATCTGGTGTGGTACTTGACATCTCATGATTGACTCAATTGCCTAAGCAAGTAATCTGCCAATCATGCACATCCCTCTCCCCTTTAGTCTGTAAGACACCTTCAGAGAGGGTGACTCCATCACCTGCAGGTACACTACCATGCCTGGAGTCGTCCATTCTAAATACCTTTAGAATGCTGTCTAAGTACCCTGATTGGGACACTTCCCAAATCTAGATCTAAAACCATAGATCTAGTAACCAGAATGTCTGATATAATATCCAATTCCTATGTGGAGAAACCACTGTGTGACAACCAAAGTATAACCGATCGTAGTATAGGAACTTCACTTCTTATTCTGTGTATGTCATCCAAATACCAGGACATCACATCCTACTACCTTCTTAACAAATCCATCCCCTATTCCGATGAAGTCAAACCTATGACTGTCACGTCAGAAATAGATGATCTATCTCCGCTATTTCTGCTTTAGTCTATAAATAGACATAAGCCACTTGTCCACTAATTCTTCCGCTGACTACGACAACCCTCTGGCAGAATCATATACACGTGCACTTCTAAAGCTAGTTTAGAACGACGCTATACTCATCCTCCTGTCGGGTTTCACAGTCTGGAACAACAGCAATGGCAAGTCTGGGTAAACAAGAACCTCCCTGTCACCGTCTTTGAGCATACCGGAGTACCTCTCGGGTGCCTAAGGTTACCTACCATGTCTGTAGAGTAGCTAATGAAATGTCAAACCAAATTGAATCTTTAGGTTCTTATCAAATTTTCAGTAATCGTTTGTGGTTCTGGAATCACTTCCAGTTCTACTATACTCCCACTACTGTTTTCTGAAAAAATCCATTTTACTAAAACTGTGGCGAGTCTAGAACAATATCACTATTGATCTTCCAGATAGTAGAAAGTCAACCCTCGTCATAGCCCGGGTCAACCCACAAACAGCCATTACAGAAACGTGCCTTGAGTTATCCAGAGTTTGGTTTTAAGCATAAGCCGGACAACTCCCCGTACCTTAACATTGTTAAGATATGAACTATTCTATATCCAATATAGGAACAGAGGCACTGATTTAATTGGAAACAGATTCAAATCATGCAGCTGTCTCTAGTGCATGTCAACTAAATGGAGAGAGGCCGATCAACATTACTCAACTTAGGAGTGCTTCTAATTATGAGTAATCTGAAAGAGAAGAAAGTTCTCTTAAAACCATTACTATCAACTGAATACCGGACATAAGTATCTACATCTTCGATCACCTTGAAGAATCCTGATACTTGCAATACCTGGTTCTCTACTTTATCCACATACCTATAACTTCTCAAAACTTGGACCCTGTGTTTCTACGAAACACCTGTCTAAAAACTAGAGAAGTCATAAGTAAACCGAATATAGTACGAGAACCAACCCCTCTGTCCTCATGGACACTGGACAACATACAATACTCTGTATAAGTCCCCTGAGTTTAATAACTCATTCCCTGTGTGTCGTAGGTTGAAAACTGTACTTATGGTTAAGAAGAATTACACCGCTGTTTAATGCTCCTTACCTAACCATCCACTGATATAGGTAAATGTCATAGACATAATTTCATAAAGTTATATCTCACTCTATAAAAATAGACGTACAGATATATCAATTTGAAATTGGTGCATTACAACGGATATTCAAAACCAAATATTTGCCGTCCGGCAAACAACCCAGGTGATTTCCTCAAATATCACCAATTACAACGAATTCCGATATAATGAGGATGATCACCTAATTCCCAATAACTTACTCCCACTCATCATCTGTAAAACCATACAGATGTGAGAATCATACCTGGTAAATACATACCCTGGAACAAGTGTCTAATTGGGAAATCAGTTTTCTATTAACAATACACAGTGAAACTGAATCATATAAATGTTTCGAAGGGGTATCCGGGTATTCCTAGTAATGCTTCTTCCATTATCCAGATTCACAACTGTAACCGTATATTTCTCTGCCATCTCTCCAAATCCCTTTATATGTCTTTAGTCGTTACCTTCTGTACATCCTCTTAGGCTAAATAGTTTTCTTCCTTCCCTACCGTTCGGCACCAGCCTATGGTTTGAAAGAAGATTATCCAATAAGCATAATGGGTGTACTGTCCTAATCCTAGGCGCACTCGCAACTCGATAGAAGGTAAAGATAAAAGACACATGAATAAACCTTATTCCTATTTCTCCTGAACCAGAATCCATCCCCGAACTGGAACAAGTTCCTTCGAGTTCGTATATAACCATACGATAGAATATCCAAATAACTGTGGATCTTCGTAGTGATACGGAGTGTTCTGGAGAAATACAAAGGAGAAGCAGGAGTGGTAATGAAATACTTGGTTCGGTCGCGAATAGCAGTCGCAGTTTACTTTGCCCTCTTTCTAATCCCTTTATTTGTCTTAACTTAATACCTTCTGTACACCACACTTAGGCTAATCGGCTTTCTTCATTCCCTACCGTTCGGCACCAGCATAAGGTTTGGACGAAGACTATCCAATAGGCGTAACGGGTGTACTATCCCCTAATCCAAAGAGCACTCGCAACCTGAGAGAAGGTAAAAGGAAAAGACAACTGAATAGTCCTATTCGTTTTCTCCAGAACCAGAAACCATCCTCGAATCTGGAACAAGTTCCTTCGAGTTCGTATATAACCATACGATGGTTTTATCCAATAGAAGTGGACGTTCGTAGTAATACGAGGAGTCCTGGAGAAAAGGGTAAAAGTAGGAGTGACAATGAGGTATGCAATTCTGACAATCCAAAAGCCAGTGTTATAGGAAGGTTCGGTCAACTTGGTCACTGAGTCATAGTCAAGGGTCGTGCCATGGTCGCTGCCAAAGAGAGAGAGAAAAGAAACACCCTGCGTGCACTCTAACCTAGATCAGAATGGTTATCACTTTATCTAATCAGAAAACCTCCCACTGTAACCTCAAATTCTCCTCCAAACCTGAAAGAAGAATTAGTCGGGATCACCCGAGGAGTAAACCAACTCGTCAGTGGGAATCGGGATCCAACTATCATCCCATGATAACATGACGGAATCCACTCACGTTATCACACTCCAGAAGGTATGCGCATGCATGGAAAGTTTCAGTTTCTTTAGAAACTCCAGATGTGATTTTTACCCCAAGCGGCTTATGACCTTGACTAGGTCAACAAACCATAAACCGCTAGTCAAGTTCAACCCGTCATTATTCTGGATTGCATTAAACCCATCCGTACGTACCCTTGACTAGGTCAACAAGGCCGCACGACTGTCCTAACCAATCCCACTTATGCAACAAACAAGTACCACTTAGCTACCGAACACTACGTCTTGACTAGGTCAACAAACGCAGCACGAATACTAAATAATACCAGTAAGAAATGACGGAGGGCTACAGCTGGTTTTTGGCGAAAAACCCTTTGACGTAATGAACTTGATATCGTTGAAGGAACTGCATAGCTTTTTATAAATATATAGTGGCGAAAACCCTTTGCTAAAGAGGTCACTCCCGGTGAAGGGATCTCGGCTCTTTCCCCGTAGAATGAGGTGCAGGATATTCCAACTGAATACCACGATGCAAAGCAAAAGGAAATCGGCTATAGTGAAGTTATTACCCTGACGCAAACTTCTATCCAAGGGGTCACTCCCGATGAAGGGATCTCGGCCCTTGCCTCGTCGACTAAGGTGCAGGATATTCATACCTAAATACCACTATGCAAAACAAAAGAGAACGTTCTTGCAATAACAGCTTTTTGAAAAATTGTTCCAACAACATCAGAATAGGTTTGTTTAGCTTGCATTGATCCGAATCAATGCAGTCCCATCAATTGATCACACCAATAAAGAACGAAAATACGATGTACGTATATGCCATCCGCATTCGCCACTAGGTCCCGTCATCACCCGTTAGGTTACTTAACTAACAACAGAGCGGGGACTGGACTAGCGCGGATGCAAAACATATACAACATATACTAGTATATATATCAATATATAATATTCGCTCAAGGCGTGATAAAATGCAACATCACAGAAATGTAATAAGCATCACAGAACAATACAGATAATCTGGGTGCCCCGGGTTTCATAGAGCCGCTACTGAAACCTGACGTTCCCTTGGTCGTGTGGGTAGCCTGTGCAATGAAATCCTAGACCCCTATGGGCACGGAAAGTTACCCGCCAAAACCTGAATTGAGGTAGCCCCCTTCAGCAACGTGAATCGACCACCCAGCACTTCACGGAATCTGGTAACTTGGGCACCCTCCTTGGGTCAACCTGTATCCCCTACGAGAGCGGCGAATAGACCGCCAATTCTAGAGTAAAGCCCCCTCCGTCTCAAAGCCATGAGATGCGGGCTCGTTGCCCTCTAGAACCCGACTATCCGTGCACCCCGCCTTGGGGTAATCCAAGTATAGAAAGTAAAATATATACAACGGGTACATCGACCTCAGCCCGGTCGTGCCCCAAAAGAATAATATACAAACAGGCAGTAACGGCAGTCCACATGTCGGACGCTCGCCCCGCAATATCAAATGTACATATAATACCAAACTGTACTACCATTGCATCCAGGCTATCCACCACGACAAATCCGCAACATCACAGCACAACACAGAACATCAACGTGAATGTCACGTTCGCAAATCCGTCTAAAAGGGCTATAGCAATTAGACTGGATTTACCGATCAAATGACATTCACGGTCACAGATATAATGTAAATACTGTGAACTAACATGTTTAAAATTTTCGATCGACTAAAATTCCCGAAGTGGGCCCCAAGAAAAACTGTAGCAGTCAAAATAAATCTGGGCCCAAACAGAATATACCAAAAACCCCAATTCCAACACAGAGAACACTGTACAAAATTTAGTGGATTGTTCACTTGGAATGGCGGCGGAAACACGTCCAATTCATGGGTTTGGCTGCGGTTCCGCGGCGGAACAGTGACAACATGAAACTAAATTTTCATAGATCTCTTAGAATCGCCTGCACATATTTCTGCAACACTCCAAAAAAAATTTTGACAACTAAAAAATTTCGACAGAAACTGTCAAGTTGGAAATGCAGTTTTTGAAATTTTCGTCCGATCGAAGTTCTAAACACGCTAGAGAAAGCTAGTAAGGGTTAATGGCGTGGCTCTGATACCATGTTAGGCCACGGTAGCGCCCCGGCCGTCTGTCCGAGGCCAAAATGCGGAAACAAAAACTTTTCTTTACTTAGAAACCGGCGCTACCGTGGACTATAAACCCGGATCGGACCATTAACCTACTATTAGTTAACTAGTGAAAAGGTAGAGAACTATACCGAGCGATCCGTGTCCTTCGGTCTTCGGCCACCATCCCGATCTCCTCGCGGCATCTCCGGTCTTGATCTCCTCGTCGGAAGGGCACCACGTCGAGAAGTCTTTTTGCGGGCTCCCACCTCTGGACCGAGGCAACTCGGACACGAAGTTGGAAAGCCGACGTGTCCAAGATTGCTATAGACTGAGTGTAGAAAACTTTTGTCTCAAGGGGTTAGTGAAGTTACCATTTGTGTGAAGGAAGAGGAATGAACTTTTAAATGGGGCTAAGGAATTTTGTGTGAATGAAAATGAGATCAATTTCCCCACCATAAAATGAATCCCTCTCCCTCCAAATGTGGCCGGCCATGCATGAAAAATGAGAGAGGAGGGAGTGAGCAATAATACAAGAAAGAGAAAAGGGTTATGATGAGGAATAATGATCACAACTAAGTCAAAAACCCATCACCCATCTTATCTCAAAAGTCAAGTAATGATGAACCATCATGAACCCTCCACTTACAAAAAACACCTTCCACTTTGTAAAATCCACTATTACAAATAAGCCTCTCCCATCAATTTTCAGCCAAAGAAAGAAAGAAAGGAAAATGGCCGAAATGGAATGCAAACTGGCAACTTCATAAAATCGATCACGTAATAAATTACAAGAAAACCCCGCGACTGTATATACATATTCGCATTTGTATTCCGACCGAATACAAATGCAAAGAGACAAAATCTACACTATACAATACTAGGATCCAGCTTAAACCAAAGCCCGCTAGTATTATCCGTCCGATCATGATCCGTGCAATACCGCACGTATAAGATCGAATCCTGCCATATATCCATACGGCCTCTACAGCGTTTCGCCCGAAACTTAAGAAACTGTCTGTGGGGGACTCTAAAGACTCGTCAATATTTTGGCTTCGGATTTAACCACTAGTACGTCAGAGGTATTAGCCGTACGTAACGAGCTACCAGGTATTGACCAAAAGGGAGGTCGATGAGAGAACTCATCCTGACACCCTACTGAGCCTGTCAGTGACAATATCCGTACAGTCTGGTCCGTTCGTCTATGAGCATCGCATGGCGGGCCTAGTGGTTTGGTAAAAGTCAGACCCCTAAAAGCGGTACAAGTCATGTCGGAGCGTAGCCCAGAACACCCTGAGATTCTACTGGAATACCTACCAGTAAATCTCCTGCCTCGGCCGAGGGCTTTGTGTAATGGCTCTCCTAGACACAGCGCGATCTCACCCCCAATATCGGGAGAGACGAAACCCCTGCAGATCCGCTCACTGCCTCCATGTGGCTCGGGATTGTACCCAACTAAAACCTGTTTGCACGACTCTTTTGAGCCGTGGTAGGGTAGTAATCAAAGCATAGTGGGAACTCACACGAGACAAATGACGATCTCAGGTCGATAAGCTAACCTGTACACATGTCACCAGGGAACTGCTATCTGACGCCTGGTATAATCCCAACTAGCATGTTCCCGGCGAGTCATGTCCAGTGTACTCATAACCTAATGAGCACATGTATACATCTTAGGTGAACCAACTGACACTAGTGGCTTGTAAGACCGGCCACCGCCCCTCGTCGGGGTCTCGACTGTATACACTAGTCTACTCTGGAGTATCGATGCCCTGTCTCGAAAACCCCCACGACTAGGGACCTTTTAAGGATGTGCTTATGGACTACCCAACTCTCACGTCTATGATCGCCATCATACTGTTGGTAGTCAAGCAGGATCCTAAGGGCTCTATCAACGTGTAATAGGGTGCATGTCACCTAAAGCTGTACACGATGATAAAGACAAACCAAATAGTATACAAACCTCTCGAGTAAGACTGTCCTACCGGTATAGGTCATCCCTCAATCATTGCAATCACGTGCCTGTGATCCAATAATTGACTCTGAGGTCACTACATCCAACATTAACACGTGACCCCTAATGTGAGTTTTAGCCTGTGTATGTTTAGACCGCCCACGTGTGTAACACGTGAGGCATGTTTGGCCCTTGGTTATTTATGTTCAGCGCTCATATGCTTTGCATATGTGCACCCACGTGTTTTACACGTGATGCATGTTTAGCCCTTGGTTATTTATGTTCAGAGCTCATATGCTTTGCATATGTGTGCCCACGTGTTTTACACGTGATGCCTGTTTTTTTAAGATTCTCCCATTTTTTGTAAGAGAACAAGTAGCTCTTGGCCGAAAATTTTGACGGGAACAAATGCCCTCCACTACTTTGCCCACGTAAGCATGTACGTGGGTGAAGTAGTGCAGAGTTATGCATGGCAATAGAATTGATGGCTTATGGGACAAGTTTAGAGTCCTTCAGCCTAAGACTTTTTTCATCTTCATGAGCCGTAAGGGTCTCAAGAAGGTTTTTTCTCCCTACAAGTCGAGAGGATCTCGTAGGTGTAAATTCTCCCTAGAAATTGTGAGGATCTCTAAGTGTTCATCGCCTCCGTGAGTCGTAAAGATCTCACTCAGGTATTTTTCCTTATGAATCGTGAGGACCCGTAAGTTGCTTCTTTACTTCAGCGGCGAATGTGGCTTTGGCAAATGTAGCCCGCAGATAGTCCATATTGACCTCATTGTAGAGCAGCGATGGCTTAGGAAACAGGTTCAGATCTGCCGCTTAAGACTTTTCAACTTTATGAGCCATGAGGATCTCATAAAGACTTTTTTCCCTACGAGTCGAAAGGATCTCGTAGGTGTATTTTCTCCTTAGGGGTCGTGAGGACTCCTAAGTGAGTTTTCTCTTGAGGGTCGTAAGGATCTCACAAGAGAATTTTCTCGCTTACAAGTCGAGAGGACTCGTAAGTGGTTGTTTCCCTCCTTATCGATGTTCGGCTTTGGAGAGTGTGGCCCGTGAATAGTATGCAAGCGCCCATCTTAGACTGACTTGCGGGGCCCCATTGCTTAGGAAACAGGTTTTTTTTAATCCCCACTGCCTAAGGCTTTTCCCTACGAGTCGAGACAAATCGAGAAGTTCTCGCAAGGACACTAATTTCCTCACGAGTCGAGACGAATCGAGAAGTTCTCCCAAGAATCTCCTAACGTCACAGTTAACCTCTACTCTTTACGACAGAGGTCCGTTAGGGTCTGTGGTATTAAGGTTTTGTCCGTCGTACCGTCGCGTTGGATGATATATTTCTCGATAGGAAATCTTGCTGTTCGAGTAGCCTCATGACCGTCGTGTCTCTGATCCCTTCGGGGGCAGAACAAGACTTCCTCAAGCAATCTTCCAGGTGATATTACCGTTGAAAGAGCAAGCGTTAGGGATATTCCATGTCGCTTTTTACTTGAGGTTAGTCTCAGTTTGGGAGCCCCGATGAGTCATAACCACTCCGCGCTGGTGTAGGATGATCTCCGATAGTCTTTCAGGTTTTATTTGAGTTGCCGTCAAGACCATGAAGCTAGAAATTTTCCTTTGCTTCATTTGCTGGCATTGCGTCTGCTGTAACGAGACGAATGTCGCGGTTGTCTCTAGGTTGCCTGTGAACCGTCGAGGCTTGGAACTAGGGATTTTGCCATGGCTCCGTTGTTTTGACCCTGGGGTCAGTTGTTGACGTCGTGTCTGCATCCTTCTGGAGTAAGAAGAAATGCCGTTGTTGACACTATATCTACTGTAACGAGATAAGTGTCAAGGTGGTCTCTAGGTTATTTGTGAACCGTAAAGAGTTGGAACTATGGACTTTGCCATGGCTCTATTTTGTTTTGACCCTGGGGTCTCTTGTTGACGTCGCGTCTACATCCTGCTGGAGTGAGAAGAAACACCGTTGTTGACACTATATCTGCTGTAACGAGATGAGTGTCAAGGTGGTCTCTAGGTTGTTTAAGAACCGTCGAGATTTGGAATTAGGGACTTTGCCGTGGCTCCTCTTGTTGACGTTGCGTCTGCTGTAACGAGATGGATGTCGAGGTGGTCTCCAGGTTGTCTATGAACCATCGAGATTTGGAACTAGGGACTTTGCCGTGGCTCCACTTGTTGACGTTGCGTCTGCTGTAATGAGACGAATGTCGTGGTGGTCTCTAGGTTGTCTGTGAACCGTCCAGATTTGGAACTAGGGACTTTGTCGTGGCACTGCTTGTTGACGTTGTGTCTGCTGTAACAAGACGAATGTCGAGGTGGTCTTCAGGTTGTCTATGAACCGTCGAGATTTGGAACTAGGGACTTTGCCGTGGCTCTGCTTATAGATGTTGCGTCTGCTGTAACGAGATGAATGTCGAGGTGGTCTCTAGGTTTTCTGTGAACCGTCGAGATTTGGAACAAGGGACTTTGCCGTGGCTCCGCTTGTTGACGTTGTGTCTGCTGTAACGAGACGAATGTCGAAGTGGTCTCTAGGTTGTCTGTGAACCGTCGAGATTTGGAACTAGGGACTTTGCCGTGGCTCCGCTTGTTGACGTTGCGTCTGCTGTAACGAGATGAATGTCGAGGTGGTCTCTAGGTTGTCTGTGAACCATCGAGATTTGGAGCTAGAGACTTTGCCGTGGCTCCACTTTGCTGACGTTGCGTCTGCTGTAACGAGACGAATGTCGAGGTGGCCTCTAGGTTGTCTGTGAACCGTGGAGATTTGGAACTAGGGACTTTTCCATAGCTCCGCTTGTTGACGTCGCGTCTGCTGTAACAAGATGAATGTCGAGGTGGTCTCTAGGTTGTCTGTGAACCGTCGAGATTTGGAACTAGGGACTTTGCTGTGGCTTTGCTTTGCTGACGTTGCATCTGCTGTAACGAGACGAATGTCGAGGTGGTCTCTAAGTTGTCTGTGAACCGTCGAGATTTGGAACTAGGGACTTTGCCGTGGCTCCGCTTTGTTGACGTTGCGTCTGCTGTAATGAGAAGAATGTCGAGGTGGTCTCTAGGTTGTCTGTGAACCTTCGAGATTTGGAACTAGAGACTTTGTCGTGGCTCCGCTTTGTTGACGTTGCGTCTGCTGTAACGAAACGAATGTCGAGGTGGTCTCTAAGTTGTTTATGAACCGTCGAGGCTTGGAACTAGGGACTTTGCCGTGGCTCCGCTTTGCTGACATTGCGTCTGCTGTAACAAGACGAATGTCGAGTTGGTTTCTAGGTTGTTTGTGAACCGTCGAGGCTTGGAACCAGGGACTTTATCGTGGCTCCGCTTTGCTGACGTTGCGTCTGCTATAACGAGACGAATGTCGAGGTGGTCTCTAAGTTGTCTGTGAACCTTCGAGATCTGGAACTAGGGACTTTGCCGTGTCTCCGCTTTTCTCATGTTGTGTCTGCTGTAACGAGACGAATGTCGAGGTGGTCTCTAGGTTGTCTGTAAACCGTCGAGATTTGGAACTATGGACTTTGTCGTGGCTTCGCTTTGCTGATGTTGCGTCTGCTGTAACGAGACGAATGTCGAGGTGGTCTCTAGGTTGTCTGTGAACCATTGTGATTTGGAACTAGGGATTTTGCCGTGGCTCCATTTGTTGACGTCGTATCTGTTTCTGGTTGGAACGAGAAGGAACGCCGTTGTTGATCTCTTGAGATGAAAATGTTGCCATCAAGACTTAACTCTCTTTCTGATGGAGCCTGGTGGGATGATATGGTTCCCTTTTTGTTTGCGCCCCTGGATTGTATACAGGGATCGATGTGATCTCATCTGTAGGGCAAAAGTTTCATATTATATGTATTAATATTTTTTTCCTTTCCGCGATGCTCTATCATTTCAGCTTTTTTTTTATCGCGAAAGTCACGATTGCCCAATCATTTCGGCTATTTTTTGTGGTGCCCAATCATTTTGGCTATTTTTCTTTTTACTAGCTGCTTTTTATTGCGAGTTGCCCAATCATTTCGGCTATTTTGTATGCATATATTTTACTTGCTGATTTTTTTGCAAGTTGCCCCATCATTTCGGCTATTTCATATGCATTTTTGGCTCGCTGATTTTTATCGCGAGTTTAGACTTGGGATCTGATACCGATTTAGGCATCAACATCGCTACAAATGGGACATTGCAAGGAGCGAATCATCATTTTCCTATGTCGATTCGAACAAAAGTGGCTTAGCAAACAGGGTTAGGATCCTGTCGACTAAGGCTTTTGACTTAATGAGCCGTAAAGATCTCATAAAGGTACTTCTCCCTACGAGTCGTGAGGATCTCGTAGGTGCATTTTCTCCTTAGGAATCATGAGGATTCCTAAGTGTGTGTTCTCTTATAAGTCGTAAGGATCTTACAAGAGTGTTTTCTCCTTATAAGTCGAGGGGACTTACAAGGGTCTTTTACCGTGTGAGCGTATCCCTAGTCGCTGGTGGGACTCTATTAGGGAAACTTTTTTCGTGCCTGTGGATTGTATACAATGGTCGGCCTTAAACCACTTGTAGGGCAAAATCGGGGTGTATGACGGCTTAAGAACAGGTTCAGATCCCTATAGCTTAAGGCTTTTGAATCTTATGAGCCGTGAGGGTCTCATAAGAGGGTTCTCCTTACGAGTCGTGAGGATCTCGTTAGTTTAATTTCTCCTTAGGAATCGTGGGGATCCTTAAGTGTGTCGCTCCTTTGTGAGTCGTAAGGATCTCACGCAGGTAGTTTTCTCCTTACAAGATCGAGAGGACCTTTCCGGTGTGCATGAATTTTTACGAGTCTGCACCCTTTCGGATTTTCACAGACTCGCCGGTAGCCCTGCTGTTTTTACTCACGGAGCCCTTTCGGATTTTCATCCGTGCCCATTTTGCTTGCGGACGTACCGTTTTTTTACGAGTCTATGCCCTTTCGGGTTTTCACAAGCATCGCCGGTAGTCCTGCTGTTTTTACTCACGGCGCCCTTTCGGGTTTTCATCCTTGCCCATTTTTCTTGTGGACATACCTTTTTTTGGTTCAAGTGGGATATTCCACTTGACTGCAGGACTTGTTTGTAAGCCCCTTGATATCCTTTCTATTCTTTGAGAAGAAAGGACCAACTTATGTAGAGATTCTTCCTCCAGTGAGAAATATGCCCCTTGTGTATACCTTAGGGGGAGCGAGTATCCACGCCGTCGCTATTTTAGTGACAGGTTGTTTCAAAGTCGCTCATTTTTTTTGTTGAGTATCGGCGACAAATACCACCTTACCTCTGCTTTTCATTCAGCTTCATCAGATGATGAAGGGTCTTGACTCAGCTGATCCAATCGAGTCATTTTATCCATGAGCTATTGGAAGGTTGTCGGCTTGAAGAGGGCTATATACGAGGACGCCTTTGAATTTGGGTCAAGGGTGGCTATAAGCATTCCCATGGCTGCAACTTCATCGATGCGTTGCTTGTATTTGACAAGAGATTTCGCCATCGGGTAACACATTGAACCCAAGTCTCATTCCGTCTAACCCTTTCGTTGACCAGTGCAATCACGGTAGTGCGTTTATTCACACTAGCGAATCTCTGACAGGAGGGCATCTCCATTTCGTAGAAGGTATTCATGGAGTCATTCGGGAGTTCCGCATACCATTCTAAGGCAATGCCCGCCAGACAGCCGATGAACCATCAGAGGAGAAGTATATCAGTATTGTTGCACATAGGTTCAAATCGCGCAATGTGCCGGCGAGAATTCTCAGTTTCTTTGTACATGTGGCATGTTGGAAGTGTGTACTCTGTTTGGTACTGTATTTGATTGTGCCACGTCGGATACGGTCGACCGGTCTTGATTGATCTATTTGTGGCTTCACTGGAGTAGTGAGTCTTGATTTGCTGAGCGGCATATTCGTTCAGCTTTGCTTTTGAGAACATTTCCTCTTCGGCTGTTGATGAGACTCGTAGAGGATTTGAAATGTCACCCTTGTCTTTAAGAGTGACTACCGGTTGTTCATTCGCTTGTGGTTCCGATTGAACCATCATTCCAGCAATATTCTGAATCAGAAGGACCATCTGATTCATCTTAGTGGACATTTCTGCCGCTTCTGCATCTCCCTTTTTCAGAGCGTGCTTCAGGAAATCAATATCCAACTCCTTCTCTATTCTTTCTCCAGGTGCGTCTTCGGGATTTGCCTTAGACGATGGATTAGCGTTTGCTGCCGCCTGAGCGAGCATATCCCGCAGCTTTTCACATTTGCAGTTGAACTTTTGTCAGGGACCGAGTTTGAGGTCGGTGACTAGTAGAAGCTCTAAATTTGTCTTTAGAATTCACCACATAGACTATGTGAACTACCATACCGCCATGCTTGGCGTGTTTGGAGTTTTGGCCTTTGGAGTTTGCTTCGGGCACTTGAGCTTTATTGGGCCTCTCTTTTTTTGTGAAGAGCCGCTTTAGTTTTGGGAGAAACCGCTGTATCAGGATCCGTCTTGGGGTGAGTCCCCTTCACCTGCTTCCATACCTTATATATAGATGAGGAAAGTTGTCTCAGGGAGCGAACTAGTTTCTGCTCTCGTGGGATCTCCATAGGCTGCAGAGACTTCTTCAATATTGCGGTAGGAGAATTTTGTCTGACCCTTCGCAACAGTTTGAAGTTGTTCCCAGTTGGAAAAACAACTTTCACCACTAGGGTTGAAACAGGACCATGCGGAGAACTGCCCCAGCTCATTTTGTATGATGCCGATATCGACGTTGACCGTTTCTTACGGCCGGGATTTGATTAGCTCCAGGATTTTGTCGAGCCTGCCCCCTGTTTCCTTTGAGAGCCTAAATATTCTGTCCCCTGTGTCGACCTCGGTCCTTTGCAGGTGCCAGTTGTTGGAGGACTGATTCTGTCGGCAAAGCTTCTAGTTAGGGAGCCCGCCTGTGGAGGACATACTTCCTCTGGGCTTCTTCCATCGGCGTTGAGGCACCGAGGATGGGAGGTGGGAGCATCGACCCAAAGAGAAGCCCGTTGATTTCTTGAAGAGCCGGATTGTAGAGATTTGAGCCTGCAAGTGGCCCCCACTTAACCCCACCAGATATGACAGAGCCTGAGTTGCTAGGGTAGAAGCAAACGCCATTCTTCATAGAGACGAAACACCGGATTCAGTATCCCATCACCCAAGGGCAACCACAAACATACATACCGTGATTATTTGATCGCGGAATAAACACGACACACAAAGTGTGGAGTGTAAAGAGGAAAAGGTCCCACCGGACGTGCCAGAATCTGTTCTCCGCCGAAAGACCGGGGAAGACAAACGTCTTGCCTGAATTTGGGGGAAGATGCTATTTGGTTTTATCCATCCACCTCTCCGAAGATACCAAGTTGATTTATGGCACCATGTATCGGAGGTTTAGATGGATGCGGCCGTTGTAGAAGACTTCTTCAGATTCTCCCTCGTTTGAGGGGTTTTTTATTGTGGGGACGCTCTTCCCTGCAGGCACAAGCCCTTGCATTATGCTACTGCATCGCGACAACCACTTTCTCCTTCTCCAGATGGTCACATCATGTCGTGTGTGCTTGTTTTATTTTTGGTTGCCCGTGGATTGTATACGGAGACTAATTTATGTTGTCGCCCGTAGGGCGTGGATTAGTCCAAATCCGTATTTTCTTAGATTTGGGTTTTGGGTTGGGTTTATGGATCGTTAATCTCATTTGAGACTAAGATCAACTTAAACGTTTGTTAAGGATACGTTAGTCTTAGACTAAGATCAACTTAACAGTTTGTTAAGGATACGTTAGTCTAATTTTAGACTAAGATCAACTTAACAGGATCATTTAAATCCAACAAAAGAGCATTTAGGCTCTATTGTTTTAGTTTAGAGACTTTGCGGTCCATAAGTTTAAGGACATCATGGTCCATGGAGTTTAAAGACGTTATAGTCTACAAAGTTTTTGGTTGTCGAGACCCACCACCTCTCTGAAGACGTTGAAGAATTACAACGACACATATCAGAGGTGTGAAGATATGTACTTTTGAACCAACGTCAGTTGAGGGATCTGTAGTCGGATTGATTTAAGGATCGTTAATCTCATTTGAGATTAAGATCAACTTAAATGGTTGTTAAGGATATGTTAGCTTAATTTTAGACTAAGATCAACTTAACCATTTGTTAAGGATATGTTAGTCTAATTTTAGACTAAGATCTACTTAACAGGATCATTTAGATCCAACAAAAGAGAATTTGGGCTCTATTATTTTGGTTTATGGACTTTGCGGTCCATAAGTTTAAAGACATCACAGTCCATGGAGTTTAAGGACATCATAGTCCATAGTTTAAACATGTCATAGTCTGTAAAGTTTAAAGACATCATAGTCTATGAGTTTAAGGACCCCACAATCCATGGTAGTTTAGAGACATCATAGTCTGTAAAGTTTACGGACATCATAGTCCATGAGTTTAAGGACCCCGCAGTCCGTAAAGTTTAAGGACATCACAGTCCAGTTTAAACACGTCATAGTCTGTGTGGTTTTGGTTCAACCATTTGGGGATGCACCAAAAGTTATCGGTTAGTGGGACCCTCCATCTCTCTGAAGACGTTGAAGGATTACAACGACATATATCAGAGGTATGAAGATATATACCCTTGAACTAATATCCCGATTGGGGAATGGGATGAACATCAATTTAAATGTCATTTGTTAGAAGAACACTTGTCATCTTTGGGACTAGGATTAGTTTGGGGAGACCTGAACATGAGGGCTCGGTTGATTGGTGACGAAAAGGGTCTTGGTTTCGGAAGACTTGGCAAATTTGAACTAAGGTTGATTTCCCTTAGTCACCCCATAGTGCTAAGCACTGAATCAGTGTTAAACACTGGACTTTGGAGGAGCTCACGTGTGAACACGTGAGGAGCCCAGAAGTGGGCATTGTTCCTTGAGTTTATTCCCTCATATATATATAAAAGTGCTGAGCACTTAGCTCACGCGTCAGCACGTGAGACGCCCGAGGTGAGAACTGTTCTCTGGATTTTATTCCTCTTTCATTTATAAGTGCTAAGCACTTGGTTCATCAAACAGTCACGTGCAGACACGTGAGGTGCCTTCAAAATTCGAGCGCTGTCTTTGGAATTTTCTCCCTCGTTTAAACACAACTGTTTTGGGGTCACGTAGGAACACGTGAGGTGCCCCCTAAATGGGAGCTACCTTGGGTTTATTCCCTTTTTTCTTTTCTGAGTGCTAAGCACTATTGGGTCCCGTGAGATCACGTGAGGCACTCTGAAGAATGAAGATTGCCTTTGTTTTATTCTCTTTTTCTTTTTCTGAGTGCTAAGCACTATCAAGGGATCACGTGAGGCCACGTGAGGCGCCCCCAAATTGAGATGTGTTTTAGATTTACTCCCTTTTTTTTGAAAAGCTTGTTCGGTGGTGAGCCAAGAGTTATTGGTTATTGGGACCCTCCACCTCTCTGAAGACGTTGAAGAATTACAACGACATGTATCGGAGGTGTGGAGAGATGTACCCTTGAACCAAATTCCAGATCGAGGGGAAAGATCATGGTGGGATGAACATCATTTTAAATGTCATCTGTTAGGAGCTCATTAGCTATCTCTAGAACTGAGATCGGTTTGGGGGACCCCGAGCATGGGGGCTCAATTGATTGCCCTCGGGAGATTTGATCTAAGTTTGGCTAATATTGGCCTCTCATAGTGTTAAACAATAATATATGATCGGCGCTCACGTGCTCCCACATGAGGCCTTAAAGTAGAGTTAAACACAGGTGTATGATCAGCGCTCATGTCCTCCCACAAGAGGCACTTGAAATAGAGTAAAACACTAAGAATTTGATGCGCTCACGTAGGGTCACTTGAGATGCTTGAAGTTGGCGCTGCTCCTTTCGGTTTATTCCCTTGTTTCTTTTCTGAATGCTAAGCACTATTGGGTCACGTGGGATCACGTGAGGCACCCCAAGAATGGAAACTGCCCTTTGATTTGTTCCTTTTCTGCTTTACTGCTTGGGGGTCACGTGTTACTACATGAGGCACTCCAAAAATAGGGTTTATTCCCTTTTCTTTTTTATAAGTGCTGAGAACTTCTCAAGGGTTACGTGGGGTCATGTGAGGTGCTCAAAAAATAGGGCTTATTCACTTTCTCTTTTATAAGTGCTAAGCACTTCTCAGGGGTCACGTGGGGTCACGTGACTAGATCTCAATCTTTCCCTCTTTGTTCCTCAAAGGTGCTCAGGTGGGAACACGTGAGTTTTTTTTATGTAGCATTTGAATGCTAACGAATCATCATGCTGTTCTTCTATGGTTCTGAGGGATCAAGTTCTCCTTTTGTTCTTTGTAGAGATTAAATTCTTTTTAAAGGGTTAAACCCCAGTTCCAGAGGAATTAAATTCCTATATGTTTTGTAAGAGTTAAACTCTTTTGGATTCAATTCTTTCCCCTAGGCTTTGAATCTGCATGACAGAATCTCCCCGATGAGAATTAAATTCTCAACTTATGGGGAGATCTGCTTCTGCAGATCTTAACCAGAGAAAGAACTAAGTTCTTTGAGAAGAGTTAAACTCTTGGTTTGAGAATTAAATTCTCTTTTTGTGGGAGCTTTTGGGAGGGGTTCCCCTTCTTTAGAGAATTAAATTCTCTCTCTATTTTTCTTCCCCCTCCTTTTTTTCTCTTTTCCTTGCTCCTATTTATATGAGAAGAAAAAGAATCAATTTGTTAAGAAAATTTCTCATTGAGAGATCATGATTGATTCCATGATCTTTTAGATCAATTGGTGAATTTTATTCACCGTTGGATTTTTAATCCAAAGGTTCGCTGTTTAACAGAGAAGATTTCTTGTTTGTTTAACAAGATTGTGAATATCTTGTTAGTTTTAACAAGATTAGAATTTTATTCTATCATATCTTTTTAGTTTAAAAAGATCAGAAATATGTTTTCTTAATATGGATATCTTGTTAACATAGAATTTTATTCTTTTTATAAGATTAGGAAAATATTTTCCTATGATAGATTTTTATTCTATCAAATGATCACCGCTGGATCTTTGATCCAAAGGTCCTCTGTTTAACAGAGAAGATCTTTCTAGTTTAAGGAAGATTAAGAAAATATTTTCCAAATAGAATTTAATTCTAGAATTTGATAGGAACATTTTAAATTTGGGTGCTCACATGCTTTGCATGTATTTGGCAAAAGTACTCACGTGTTTAACACGTTACCCCTAGTGTGGGTTTTAGCATGTGTATGTTTAGAGCGCTCACTTATGTAACACGTGAGGCATGTTTGGCCCTTGGTTATTTATGTTCAGCGCTCATATGCTTTGCATATGTGCATCCACGTGTTTTACACGTGATGCATGTTTGGCCTTTGGTTATTTATGTTCAGTGCTCATATGCTTTGCATATGTGCGCCCACGTGTTTTACACGTGATGCCTGTTTTTTTTAAGATCCTCCCTTTTTTTGTAGGAGAACAAGTAGCTCTTGGCCGAAAATTTTGGCGGGAACAGTGTCATACTGGATTGTATATTACATATTGGAAGCTTGGGATATTCACAGTTATATAACAGTCATGCTCAAAATGTTAGTATGCTACTTGGTTTGTTTCTACCTCAATATGTGCATATGTTTCTTTTAGCATATCGCTTATACATATTGGTAGAGCCCTTAGGATCTTTGCTTAACTACCAGCGTTGTGATGGCAGTCACACTAGGGGGCTGGGTAGTCTATAAGCCTTTCCTTATACAGATCCCTAGTCATAGGATTATCGAGACGGGGCATCGATACTCTAGAGTAGACTAGTGTATATGCTTCTCATCCTAGAAGGGGAGATGGTCTGTCCCACAGCCATTGGTACATCATACTGGAGATAGTATACAGGTGCTCATTGGGTTATGAGTTACGCTGGATGGACTCGCTGGGAACTGCTGATTGGTATTATACCTATCGTCAGGTAGCAGTTCCCGGGTGGCATGAGTACAGGTTAGTCCGCTGACTTGACATCGCTATTTCATCTCGAGTGTGTTCTCATTGTTCTTATATTACTACCCTACCACGGCTCAAAGGAGTCGTACAAACATGTAGTAGTTGGGTGCAGTCCTGAAGCACTTGGAGGCAGTAGCGGTTAGATAGGATTCGTCTCTCCTGGTATTGGGGGTTGATATCGTGCTATGTTCATAAATCCATTACACAAAGTCCCTGGCCAGGGCAAGCGAGATTTGCTGGTAGGTACTCCAGTAGTTTCTCACGGTGTATTAAGCTCTATCCCGACACGACTTATTGCGCTATTAGGGGTCTGACGGTTACCACCACTGGGCCCGATATGCGAGTATCTTAGACGAACAGACTGGACTGAATGAAGATTGTCACAGATAGGCTCAGTGGGAGTTCGGATGAGTTTGCTCATCGGCCTTCTTATCGACAAATACCTGGGTAGCCGTTACGTGCAGCTAGTTGTTAGTTATATGTAAGCCCTAGAGGCCATTATTATACATGTGATGTATATTATAGTGGATACTTGGACATATATAGGGAGGACTTTCTTGCTCGACATGAAAGTATGCTATCTGGTTGCTCTTTATCTTAACATGTACACTCATTGTCTCTCTATTACATGTTGATAAAGACCTTAGGATGAGTACTTGACTACCAGGATTATGATGCAGATCATACTAGTGGGGCAGAGGTAGTCGGTAAGTACATCCTTCAAATGTTCCTAGTCGTGGGAGTATCGAGACAGGGTATCGATATTCCAGAGTAGACTAGCGTATACGCTTCTTGACCCATATGATGGGCGATGGATGATCCCACATCCATTGCTGTTTGACATCAGAGCAGGTATACAGTTGCTCAGTGGAGACTGGGTATACTTAACGGACTCGCCGAGAACTCCTAGATAGTATTATACCTCACGTCAGATAGCAGTTCTCTGGTGACACTGGTTCAGCTTAGTCTGTCGACCCGAGATCGTCATAGAGTCTTGTGTGATTCCCACTGTGCTTTGATTTCCACCTTACCACGTTCAAGAGATCGTGCAAAACGGTGGTTTTTGGGTACAGGCTCGAGTCATATGGAGGCAATGAGTGATAGGAAGGGATTTCGTCTCTCCCGGTATTGGGGGTTGATGTTGCGCGATGCTCGATTAGCCATAAGAGGAAATCCTTGGCCAGGGTTGCTGAGATTTACTGGTAAGAGTTATCAGTAGTTTCTTGAACCGTTATGGAGCTCGCATCGGTATGACTTATCAGGCTATTGGTGTCTGACGTTTACCACCCTCAGGCTGAGATATGTGGCATATCAGATGAAGAGACCAGACTATACGGTAGTGTTACTTATTGGATTCGCGGGAGTATGAGCATGCTTGCTTGTTGATCTTCTGATCGCTTAATACCCGAGTAGCCGTTACGTCCAGGTAGTACCGCTGACGGTTTGTGGGTCACTGATATGATCATCACCTACTGCCGGCGTATTGACGAGTCTTTAGAGTCCTACATAGAGGTTTCCTGGCTCAAGAGAAATGAAGTAGGAGCACATATGTGATATGTGCGGGACCAAGATTAATACGCATATGTGATACCATATTCTATTCTCGCGACATGTGATATCGGTCGGTTATATGTGATATAGTCGGGTTATCGGATCAAGTGCTGATTCGATAAGTTGATATATTTGATATTAGTCGCTTATATATGATATAGCCAGATTATTAAATCAAGTATTGATTTAATAATTTAATGTATAATTATATATATTTGATATATTAATTTACATTAACTAATATTAGCTCACTTAAGCATTTCTTTTTCTCACTTATGTGCACTTAATATATATGTGATATATATTATTATGTCATGCTAGTTGCAACATGGTACATGGGTGTATGAGACTCACACCATGCTTATGATAATGAGAGATTTTATTTATTTAAAGTAAATTATAATTAGTTGGAAATTAGTCGCATGGTTGAAGCTTGTGAAAGCTTGTGGAACCATTGACTAAGTACACTAATTTTGCTTTACTTAAGATATTTATTAACCCAACCATTATTATCAGCCATGGTTTAGTATATGATATTATCTCACCCATGGTTGCCATTCTACACTTGCTTCACTCCATGGTTGCTTTTCTTCATCTCCTTCCTCAAGCTCTCTAGCTTTTTGGGAGGTGAAGAAATTAGTGAGAAAAATTATTCTAAAGTGGGAAAAATTCCTACTTCATCAACCTACACTAGATTAGTCATTTAGTTTAGGTTGTTTGCTTCACAATTAGTGAAGAGGTAGTTTGAGTTAGTGTCTCCTCGACGTAGATCATCTTCGGCCTCGAAGACTTTAAGCAAGTTTGTTCTTTTCATCTTGTGGAGCCTTTCTAGATTCCGAAAGTTCTCTACTTGGAGCGAAGGGATTACTACACGGAGCTTTTTACGTGAAGGACCGGTCTACAAAGGTTTTATTCCTTGTTCACTTAGATGTAAAGATGTTTATATGCTACTTTCGTCTAATTCTCTAGTTAAGATTCTAGATTAGGGTTATTTAGCACGCCAATTTTTTGAAAACAGCATGGTCGATGCCTCCCGAAACCCAGTGGCGGTGCTGCGGAACCCTACAGTGGGATCAGAGCCATGCTACAGAATTAGACGATATTTGTAGAATTACGAAACCGAAACAACTCCGAAACACTCGAAACAAAAACCAAGTTTCTGTCGAAATTTTCAGAGTGTCTAAAAATTTTTAAACAACTACATAATGTTACATGTGATGTAATATGAACACTGAAGAAATTTGAACCCCTTTCACCGGATTTGACCCGGAGAAGAGAGCATGAAAACCGGCACCACCAGGTTTTGGTAGCTTGTTCTGGCTTCAAATTTTTTCTGTGTTCCAGTCTCTGGGTTTTGGTGTTTCAGGCGTTGCTTATTTTTACTGAGATTGCACGTGATGTTATCTTTCTATAAAGGCAATTCGGAGTGTTTCGTAGTCGTAATTCTAATATCGTTTCGGGTTATCTTGACGACGTTAAAAAGTTCGAACGAATATCAAATACCCATTTTCTCCCTCGCTGGAAATTACCCAAGAGTTGGATTTTTCTAAGTTTAAAATTTTCAGAAAATCATGTAGGTGTTTTTTATGGACCCTCTAGAAGAATGAAACCCTAACTCGATTCTATGACCGTCGGAACTGCCATCAAACCCTAGGGTTTGCGGTAGTTCCACGGCACCATAGGTGAGACAAGGGTTGGCCCTTCTACGGTTGGTCCATAGGTGCTGTAGCATGTTCTGGGTATTTTTAAACTGCGCTCAAGTGTTGAGCTCTTTGGGAAATTTTGGGTGTTTGTTGATTCAATCGAAAAGTTTAATATCGTCTAGTTATCTGTGAATTGTGATACAATACTTATAATCCACAATATTTAGTTTTGTGAAAACTAATTTGAATTTTACAAATCTAGCAATTCAATCTTATATGATCGGTTGCCACGGGATTTTGATGTGGATCAAAAGTCCGTCGCAATACATAGTGTACGCGTATACTCTCCGGCTAACATTACTAGATAGCCACGCCCCACATCCCCTACCAAGTGACTATAGGAGAACCCCGTTGCCAAAAGCATCCATCAGGATGCTCGCGGCCGCAGTGTTCCACCTAAGTGCACTTCGTCGACGGCATCGGGGTGTGGCCGTCTACTAAAGTTTCCGACGAGCATTCGATCAGGATGTCGGGAATCTTATTGAATTGCCCGACTTGTTATTGGAAAGTGTTTTCAATAACGAAACTAAAATGCGGGGTTTATAATTGTTAGGCATGAAATTCGGAATATAAGATATTCCAGGTTTATGATGTCTAAAGAATTCATTTGGCTAGGTATGAAATCAAAAGTATGTGATACATTAAGTTTATGATGTCTAAGCTGGTTGCGGATTCCAATTGTTGTAGTTTTTCACTTTCTTTTCTGCGACCGTAAGTGTAATATGTGGTGTATCTCCGGTTTCGTTGCTATACGTCAACGACAATTTGGATACGTATATTTACTTATGTTAATTATATGTGATGTTATATGTTGCTGTGATATGTTATATTGGATCGTCATGTTTGAATAGCCGGGTTTTTTTATGTGAGATGAGAGTTTTTCATTTTCATTCATGTAAAAACTTGTATGTAATATTCTTTTATCGGGGCACTTCCGGGTTGATGATGATGTCACCATTGATGTATATTATTTACTTTTCTGCATTAGGATAGACCCAAGGAGTAGAGCATAATTAACCGGGTTCTAGAGTCTAGTGGGAGACCATCTCGAGGAGTCGAGACCAGGTCTCCTAAATCTAGAATTGGTAGGGTTTCTTGCCGCTCTCGTAGGGGTCTAGGGAGATGGGTTTGGCTATTCACCACGACCGTGGAATCCGCGGTTTTTACTGGCTTAATTAAAACGCGGAATTTCTTGTATATCCAATATTTCATATGTGTTCTTCTGCTGCTGATATTCTGTGATGTGATCACTTTATATGATGTGACGAATGTTATTATTATATATATGATATATAATAAACGTTGCTTATGTTTTACACCCGCGCTGGTCCCGCCTCGCTATGCCGCTAGTTAAGTAACCTAACGATGCATAACGGGACACTGTGGCGAATGCGGGTGGCATAAGCGTACGTTATACTTTCGTTTCTTTTATGATTCTTAGGAAGCATAAATGATGGGACTTCAATAATGAGATTAATGAAAAAGAAAGAAAACTAAAGATGTTGTAATCCTGTTCCAAAAACTGATAGCTCTAGTTCTTGCTTTGCATAGTGGTATTCCTTGTAGAATATCCAGCACCTTATTCGATAAGGAAAGAGCCGAGATTCCTTCACCGGGAGTGACCTCTTTAGCGAAACTGGCAGATGCTACAACCCACAAGGTTTTGTGTTTTGATTGCTTTTTTAGTTCATGCTTTGCATAGTGGTATTTGTGAAATATCCAGCACCTCATTTGATGAGGAAAGAGCCGAGATCGCTTCACCGGGACTGACCTCTTTAGCGAAACTAGTAAAAGCCTAAAAAACACTCATTTTCAAATCACTCGTTTCTACAACGATATCAAGTTCTTTACGGAAAAGGTTTTCTCAAAAACCTGTAGTTACCCTCCGTCATTTTAGGAACTAAAGTACTTCGTATTCGTGCTACATTTGTTGACCATAGTTAAGGCGCAGTGTGCGGTAGCTAAGTGATGTCATCCTACACAGCATATGATGTGATTAATTAGGACAGTCATGTGACTTTGTTGACCATAGTTAAGGGTCATGTGGGTGGGTCTAATTAATCACGAAATGACGGGTAGAACTTAACTAGTGCTTATGATTTGTTGACCATAATTAAGGTCATAAGTCACTAGGGGTAAAATATTATCGGGAATTTCAAGTGTTGAAATTTGCAATGAAATTGCATACTTTCTATGAGATAGTTGGATCCCGATACCCACTACGAGTAAGAGTTACTCCTGGGAGAGTTTTAGACATTACAATTAGCCGATCAAAGTAGGTGTCTAGAAAGGTGTTAACGGGGTTACGCCCCTGGGAAAGTGAGGTTTATTTTAATTAGGTCCGTGCGAAAGCACAGGAAACCTCCCTCAAAGTACCGACACTGGCATGGCCGAAAGATTGGCGATCTTGTAGGGTGTAATTAATCCCGGCTAGTCTTACCTTTTAGGCTTTGAAGGAAGATTTGATAAAAACAGTGGGAGCCATCTTGATTAGATAAAATAATAACCAATCTGATCTTGCAAGAGCATATGCAGAGTGTTTTCTTCTCTCTCTCTCTCTCTCTCTCTCTCTCCTGGTAGCGACCGTGACACGCCTTAATCAAGATAATAATATGGATGTATTGACCGAACCTACTTATTATACTGAGCTGGGGAACGTTGGTTCCGCTCTATCTTATAATTGTTATAAGTCTGAGCAGAAAATAGGGGAATATCCGGATTCCTACGCAACCTAATCGAAGAATAAGCATGTTGATACATATTATTCGGATGTGTTCGTTACCGAAAACTGTTTCTTAGTATCTTCTATGTCCTAGGTATGAGATACCGGATCAGGATCCCAAATATGTAATTTGTTACATGGGCTACAGAAAGGTAGAAAACTGGGATTTGGTGATCATTCTCTAGAGCAGGGAATGGTGCAAATGTTGCAGCCAAAGCAATTGGCAAATATTACCTTGTATTACTAAATGGTAAATATATTAATTCTGAACAAATGTTATTAGATACCGTACCTGATATACAACATTATATCGGTTTCTTTATTAAGTTAAAGAAGGATATAATTTTTTATTGCAGGATAATGTTGTGAACATTTTCCTTAATCAAGAGTTGATTGGATCAGGCACGTTATGTAATAGCATATATGTTCTAAATCAAACCACAGTTCAAACTATATAGAACACATACAAGAGGAAGAGTTCAGAAATGAACGAATCGTTCTTGTGGTATTGTAGACTAGGTCATATCAATGCGACACGACTAGCTAACTTACATAAGGATGAATATTTGAATCCGTTTGAATTTTCATCTTATGATACTTGCCAGTCTTGTCTCAAAAGTAAAATGACCAATACTCCATTTACTGGAAAAAGAGAAAGAGTTACTGAACTCTTGGGACGGATACATGATGATGTATACGGTACTATGTCTACAAATGCAAGAGTTGGTTCTTTGTACTTCATTACATTCATCGAAGATCTCTCAAGATTCGGACATGTGTTCCTGTTGAAACACGAGTTTGAAGCTTTTGAGAAAATCAAAAAATATAAGCTTGAAGTTAAGAACTAGACGGGTAAAAGTATTAAGTCCTTCGATGTGATCGGAGAAGGGAATACTTGTGCATGAAGTTCCTAGATTATCAAAAAGAGAATGTGATTCTCTCTCAGCTTACTCTTCCGAGTACACTACAGCACAACGGTGTGTCGGGATGGAGGTATCACGCCCTATGAGATATGATGTGCTCTATGATGAGTACTTCCGAGTTGCCTGTTTCCTTTTGGTGTTATGCACTTGAAAAGCTGCATACCTATTGAATGGGGTTCCAACAAAATCAGTGCCTACCACTCCATATGAGATATGGAATGGGAAGAGACCATGTCTTAAACGAGTTAAGATATGGGGTTGTCCGGACTATGTTGAAAAGAAAAATCCGGACAAGCTCGAGGCAAGGTCAGTTTTGTATAAATTTGTTGGAATCCCAAACATTTGCGAGGGAATGTCTTCTACCAAACTGAGGAGAAAAAGGTGTTTTGTTTCTCAGCATACCACCTTTTTAGAAAAGGAATTTCTTATGAAGAAATTAGTGGTCATGAGGTAGAACTGGAAGGAGTTCCAGCTGGACAAACTAACAGCTGATGATTTGGTGGAACCAAAGGATTCAATAGTCTCCAACGAACCTCAACCTCTCTATGAATCTGGTAGGGTTCCTCATCCACCTGAGAGATACTACGGTTTCCTCGGTGACGATGGGAGCGAGGATTGCATCATGGTAGATGATGACTCAACTAGGTTCAGGCAGGCCATCACGAGTGGGGACTCTGTAAAGTGGCTGGATGCCATGCGATCAAAGATGGAATCCATGTACACCGACAAAGTATGACTTTGAATGTTGCACCTGAAGGGGTAAAACCCATAGTGAGCAAATGAATCTTGAGAAGATTCTTGGTATAGATGGAAAGTTGAGACTTTCAAAGCTATGCTTAAATCTATCAGGATTAAAACAGGCATCGCGGAGTTGGAACATCTGTTTTGATATAGCAGTCAAAGAGTTTGACTTCATCAAAAAGGTAGATGAACATTGTATATAAAAGAAGGTTGTAGAGAGTAAGGTTGTCCTCCACGTAATGTACGCAGATGACCTATTCTTGATAGGAAATGGTTTCCTATGCTACATTCGGTCAAGATCCTCTTATCACGAGGATTCTCCATGGAAGATCTGGATGATACCTACTACATCTTGTAGGTTATGATCTATAGTGATAGTTCTAAGTGGATGTTGGGAGTGTCCCAAATCCTGGTACATTAATATCATACTAAAGGGGTTTAGTATGGAGGATTCTAAGCGTGGTGGTTTGCCCACTTACTCATGAATCACTTTCTCCAAAAAGATGTCTCCCGAGACTGATTTAGAAAGAGCTCACGTGCAAGGGATACCCTATATTTTGGCAGTAGGCTCTATCATGTATGAGATGTTATGTACCAGACCAGATGTAGATAACTCACTGGGTGTAGTGATTAGGAATAAATCGGATTTTGGGAGAATCAATGGAAAGCTGTGAAGGACATTCTTAAGTACCTGAGAACCACTAAAGAAATGTTCTTGGGGTTTGGTAACGGTGAACTCTAGTGGGAGTTCTTTAACAATTCATGCTCCCAGAGTGATAAGGTCGACTAAAAGTCAGTCTCAGTCTTTGTCTTTACCCTCATTGGAAGGACGGTATGTTGGAAGAGTTCCAAGCTATATACCGTGGCAAACTAGATGATAAAGGCTGAATACATCGCTACCAACGATGTTGCCAAAGTGGATGTCTGGATATTTCTTGTTCATGAGATGAACATGGTTCCTACCATTGAGCATCCAATAACTGTTATTGTGACAACAATGGAGCTGTGGTTTTGGCCTAGGAATGCCGGTCCCATTAGCCATCCAGACATATTCTGAGGACAGTATCACCTGATTAGGGAGATGGTTGATCTCCAAAGGATTGAGGTAAGGAGAGTTGACACGAAAGATAACACGGTGGATACACTCACAGAGGCCTTTCTTTAGAGAGACTTTTATGGGGCGTTGAGTATGAGATACAACAACAAATGGCCTTACTGCAAGTGGGAGATTATTAGTTATATGTATGCCCTAGATGCCATTATTATACATGTGATGTATGCTATAGTGGATGCTTGGACATATATAGGGAGGACTTTCTTTCTCGACATGATAGTATGCTATCTGGTTGCTCTTTATCTTAACATGTACACTCAATGTCTCTCTATTACGTGTTGATAAAGCCCTTAGGATGAGTACTTGACTACCAGGATTATGATGCAGATCATATTAGTCGGGCAGAGGTAGTCGGTAAGTACATCCTTCAAATGTTTCTAGTCGTAGGAGTATCGAGATGGGGCATCGATATTCCAGAGTAGACTGGCGTACGCTTCTTGACCCATATGATGGGCGATGGATGATCCCACATCCATTGGTGTTTGACATCAGAGCAGGTATACGGGTGCTCAGTGGAAACTGGGTACACTGAACGGACTCGCCGAGAACTCCTAGATGGTATTATACCTCACGTCAGATAACAGTTCTCTGGTGACACTGGTACAGGTTAGTATGTCGACCCGAGATCGTCATAGAGTCTTGTGTGATTCCCACTGTGCTTTGATTTCCACCTTACCATGTTCAAGAGATCGTGTAAAACGGTGGTTTTTAGGTACAGTCCCGAGTCACATGGAGGCAATGAGTGATAGTAGGGGATTTCGTCTCTTCCGGTATTGGGGGTTGATGTTGGGCTATACTCGATTGGCCATAACAAGAAATCCGTGGTCAGGGTTGCCGAGATTTACTGGTAAGAGTTATCAGTAGTTTCTCGAACCGTTATGGACCTCGCATCGGCATGACTTATCAGGCTATTGGGATCTGACGTTTACCACCCCCAGGCTGAGATATGCGACATATCAGACGAAGTGACCGGGCTGTACGGTAGTTTAACTTATTGGATTCACAGGAGTATGAGCAGGCTTGCTTGTTGATCTTCTGATCGCTCAATACCCGGGTAGCCGTTACGTCCAGCTAGTACTCTGACGGCTTGTGGGTGACAGATGTGATCATCACCTACTGCCGGCGTATGGACAAGTCTTTAGAGTCCTACACAGAGGTTTCCTGGCGTAACTAAGTAGTACCGAGATTAATATGCGTATGTGATACCGTATTCTATTCTTGCGATATGTGTTATTGGTCGGTTATATGTGATATAGCTGGGTTATCGGATCAAGTATTGATTTGATAAGTTGATACATTTGATATTAGTCGGTTATATGTGATATAGACGGATTATTAAATCAAGTGTTGATTTAATAATTTAATGTATAATTATATATATTTGATATATTAATTTACATTAACTAATATTAGCTCACTTAAGCATTTCCTTTTCTCACTTATGTGCACTTAATAAATATGTGATATGTAAGTACGCGGCGACGCCTCGGCCGTCAAACAGACGCCGACATGCGGAACAAAACTTTTACGACTGGCGCTATCGCGTACTTTATCCCGGATCGTCCATTAAAGCTAAACTAACAAATTGTAAAGAGAGTAGAATTGTTATACCGAATGATCCGAGTCCTTCGGTCTTCAATCATCATCCCACGCTATGTTGCAACTGATCCGAACTTGCTTGATCTCCGTTCTCATCGTCCAGGTGGCACCACGTCGACGGATCTTTAAACGGGCTCCCGCCTCTGAACCGAGGCAACTCGATCGTCAAGTTTGCTAAAAGAGACGACCAAGATGAAGTAGAGAATGAGTAGAACACTTTGTCTCGTTACGTCCAAGGTCACGGACGAACGGTTATAGAAGTTGCCTTTTGGATTGATATGAAATGAGAAAAGGAGTATGCTAATTTCCATGAATCCAAACTTTCATAATCTTTTGCCTAAAAATGAATTCATCAAAAATCCCATGACCACAATGAAGTGGCCGGCCACTATATGAAGAGGGGAGGAGGGTTAGTGTAGGAGCAAGGAGGAGGGTGACCATATCCCTTCATGCTTATCACAAAGAATGAATCATCAAAAGACATTAAATGGAACCAATCACATTAAACCTAGTCATCCTCCATCATTAATGAACCATTAATGACACTAATGAGTCACAAGCCTAATCATCACTTCTAGAACCTTCTAGAAGCATGACTCACTCAGAAGACGAAAAGAAAAATCCGTATTTAACCGAATGTCAAAATACGGCTGATAGAAAACTGGAAACTGGCAACTTCCAAAAATCATCCCGAAACGAATTTCAGGATAACCCCGTATCGGTATAAACATACCCGCATTTGAATTACGACCGAATACAAATGCAACTGAGACAAAGATATTATATCTACACAGTATAATACTGGGTTCCGGCTTAAACCAAAGCCTACCAGTATTATCTGCCCGAAAACTGACACGTGCGAAAACGCACGTGCATTTTCCGAACCTTGCCATAAACCCATACGGCATCTACAACGTTTCGCCCGAACTTGGGAAAGTGTCTGTGGGGGACTCTAATGACTCATCAGTACACTGGCACTGGGTATAACCACTAGCACGTCAGAGGTACAAACTGTACGTAACGTTTTGCCTATGTATTGATTGGAAGGGAAGCTGACGAGCGAACTCATCTATAAACCCTACTGAGCCTGACAGTGACAATATCTGTATAGTCCGGAACATTCGTCTATGAGTATCGCATATTAGGCCTAGGGGGCCGGTAAACGTCAGACCCCCAATAGCTGCATAAGTCGTGTCAGAGAGCAGCCCAGAACACCCTGAGATTCTTCTGGTATACCTACCAGTATATCTCGATTACCCTGGCCAGGGATTTCGTGTAATGGCTCTCCTAAACACAGCGCGATCTCACCCCTAATACCGGAAGAGACGAATCCCCGAAGATCCGCTCACTTGCCTCCAATGTGGCTCGGGACTGTACCCAACTAAAACCTGTTTGCACAACTCCTTTGAGCGTGGTAGGGTAGTAATCTAAGCACAGTGGGAACTCACACGAGACAAATGACGACCTCAGGTCAATGAACTAACCTGTACACATGTCACCAGGGAACTGCTATCTGACGATATGTATAATACCAACTAGCATGTTCCCGGCAAGTCCTGTCCGGTGTACTCATAACCCAATGAGCACCTGTATACATCTTAGGTGATCCAACTGACACTAGTGGCTTGTGAGACCGGCCACCGCCCCTCGTCGGGGTCTCGACTGTATACACTAGTCTACTCTGGAGTATCGATGCCCTATCTCGAAACTCCCACGATTAGGATCTCTTTTAAGGATGTGCTTATAGACCCCAGCTCCCACATATATGATCGCCATCATACTGCTGGTAGTCAAACAACAATCCTATGGGCTTTATCATGACGATAAAGACAAACCAGATAGCATACTATCATCTCGAGTAAGACTGTTTTATCGGTATAGGTCCTCCCTCAATCATTGCAATCACGTACCTGCGATCCAATAATTGACTTAGAGGGCACTATATCAAACAATCTCCCACTTGCACTTAAGGCTAATTATTGCGATGTCGAGTACTCACAGCTCGTGTGATACCGAGCATCCAACTCCTCTACTAATCAGTTTCACAATGTCTGTTTGCGAAACTAATGTGTTCGAGAAATAGCCTAAGTGAGTGGATCCGCCATGATGTTTCTTTTTATGTCTCTCTTAATCTCAAGTTCGCGGAGAAAACCATCTCCCGAATTGAGTAATACGTGTCTTAGAATATGTCTGGATATCTGATGGGACCTAGTTCATAAATGAACTCCAAATCCAAACTTCTTAGACTGTATCGATCACTGAAACTAATCAGTGTCCAGCACCATGCCTCCCACAGTATCCTCTTGGACCGCGTGTCCATAATACTGTCCCTCGTCTGAGGAAAAACTATAACTTTGATAATCATTCTGTCATCTATGTCAACTTTGAAGCCTGGAATGATAACCGTCTCCTCAAGGAGGCTGACATTATCAAACCCGTAGAACATTCACTTATGTTCTAAAGCTGCTTCCTAATGTTTCTCCAGGATTGGATTAATATAAATTTATTGCATCTAGTGCAATAACAACATCTGGTGTGGTACTTGCCATCTCACGATTGACTCAATTGCCTAAGCAAGTGATCTGCCAATCATGAACATCCCTCTCCCCTTTAGTCTGTAAGACACCTTTAGAGAGGGTGACTCCATCACCTGCAGGTTCACCACCATGCCAGGAGTCATCTATTCTAAAATACTATTAGAATATTGTCAAAGTATCCAAATTGGGAAAATACCCAAATCTAGATCTAAAACCATAGATCTAGTTACCAGAATGTTTTATATTATATCCATATCCTTTGTGAAGAAACAACTGTATGACGACTACAGTACAACCGATCGTAGTATAGGAATTTTACTTCCTATTTTGTGTATGTCATCAATATACCAGGACATTACACCCTACTACCTTCTTAACAGATCCATCCCCTATTCTGATGAAGTCAAACCTATGACTGTCATATCAAAAATAGATGATCTATCTCTGCTATTTCTGCTCAAGTCTATAAATAGACACTAGCTACTTGCCCACTATGCTTCCGTTGCTCCCACTGACTACAACAACCCTCTGGCAGAATAGTATATATATACATTTCTAAAACTAGTTTAGAACGACGCTATACAAATCCTCCTGCCATGTCTCATAGTCTGGAACAACAGTAGTGTCAAGTCTGGGTAAGCAAGAACCTCCCTGTCACCGTCCTTGAGGCTACCGGAGTATCTCTCGGGTGTCTGAGGTTACCCACCATATCTGCGGAGTGGCTATTGGAATGTCAAACCTGATTGAATATATAGGTCCTATTAAAATTTTTCGTAATCGTTTGCGGTTCTGGAATCACTTCCAGTTCTACCATGCTCCCACTACTGTTTTCTGAAAAAATCCATTTTAATAAAACTGTGGCGAGTCAAGAACAATATCACTATTGATCTTCCAGATGGTAGAAAATCAACCCTCGTCAAAGCTAGGGTCAACCCACAAACAGCCATTACAGAAACGTGCCTTGAGTTATCCAGTGTCTGGTTTTAAGCATAAGCTGGACAACTCCCCTTTACCTTAACATCGTTAAGATATGAATCGTTCTATATCCAATATAGAAAATTTTGGCACTTATTTAATTGGAACCGGATTCAAATTATGCAGCTGTCTCCAGTGCATAATAACTTAATGGAGAGAGGCTAATCAGTATTATTCAACTTAGGAATCTATCCAATTATGAGTAACCTGAAAGAGAAACAAGTTTCTCAAAAACCATTACTATCAATTGAATACCATTCACAAGAATCTACATCTTCGATTTCTTTGAAGAATCCCGATACTTGTGATACTTGGTTCTCTACTTTATTCCTATACCCACAACTTCTCAAAACTTAGACATTGTATTTCTACGAAACACTTATCTAAAAACTAGAGAAGTTATAAGTAAACACAATATAGTTCGAGGACCAGCCCCTTTGTCCTGATGGACACTGGACAACATACAATACTCTGTATAAGTCCGCTGAGTTGAATAACTCATAACCTGTACGTTGTAGGTTGAAAACTGTTCCCAAGAGATTTCCTCAAATATCACCAATTACAACGAATTCCGATATAATGAGGATGATCACCTAATTCCCAATAACTCGCTCCCACTCAACATCTGTAAAACCATGCAGATGTGAGAATCGTTCCTGGTAAATACATACCCTGAAGTAAGTATCCAATCGGGAAATCAGTTTTCTATTAACAATGCACAGTGAATATGAAACATAAATATGTTTTGTAGGGGTTTCCTGGTATTCCTTAGTAATGCCTCTTCCATAATCCAAATCATGATTTTAACCGTATATTTCCCTGCCATCTTTCCAATTCCCTTTATTTGTCTTTAGTCGTTACCTTCTGTACACCATCATTAGGCTAAGTTGTTTTCTTCCTTCCCTACCGTTCGGCACCAGCCTATGGTTTGGAAGAAGAATATCCAGTAAGCATAATAGGTGTACCCTCCTAATCCTAGGAGTACTCGCAACTTGAGAGAAGGTGATGATAAAAACAACTGAATAATACCTTATTCTTATTTCTCCTGAACCAGAATCCATCCTCGAAAAAATGTCCTTCGAGTTCGTATATAACCATACGATGGATTTATCCAATGGAATTGGATGTTCGTAGTGATACGGGTTGTTCTGGAGAAATCAAAGGTGAAGTAGGAGTGGCGATGAAATACGTGATTTGGTCATGAATGTAAATAGTCGCAATTTACTTTGCCCTCTTTCTAATTCCTTTATCTTGTCTTTACATATTACCTTTTTCACACCCTACTTAGGCTAATTGGTTTTCTTCATTCCTTACCGTTCGGCACCAGCCTATGGTTTGGAAGAAGACTATCCAATAAGCGTAATAGGTGTACTCTCCTAAACCAAGGAGCCCTCGCAACCTGAGAGAAGGTGATAATAAAAGACAACAGAATAAACCAATTCTATTTCTCCTGAACCTGGATCCATCCTCAAAGAAGTCCCTTTGAGTTCGTATATAACCATACGATGGATCTATCCAATGGAAGTGGATGTCCGTAGTAATACGGGGTGTTCTGAGAAATACAAAGGGTAAAAGAAAGAGCAGCAATGACTTATGCAACTATAGACAATCCAAAAGCCAGTAAGTTAAGAAGGTTCAGTCAACTTTGGTCACTGAGTTATAGTCTAGGGTCGGTCAAAAGTCGCTGCCAAAGAGAGAGAGAGAGAAGAAACACTCTGCGTGCACTCTAGCCTAAATCAGAATGGTTATTATTTTATCTAATTAGGAAACCTCCCACTGTTTTCTCAAATTCTCCTCCAAACCTGAAAGAAGAATTAGTCGGGGTCACCCGAAGAGTAAACCAACTCATCAGTGAGAATCAGGATCCAACTATCATCGCATGATAACTTGATGGAAGCCACTCAAGTTAACACACTCCAGAAGGTATGCGCAAGTCTGGCAAGTTTCTTGTATGTTTGAAACTCCCGATGTAATTTTTATCCCATGCTCTTATGACCTTGACGTAGGCCAACAAGTCATAAGCAACATGTCAAGTTCTACCCGTCGTTGTCCTGATCAACTTAAGTCATTGTACAAGCCCTTGACGTAGGCCAACAAGGTGTACGTCTGACTTAAACTAATGCATCTATCTATGCAACAAATGAATACCCAGCAGCTACCAAACACTATGTCTTGACGTAGGCCAACAAACATAGCTTGAATACTACTGACCATCCATAAGAAACGACGGAGGATTACGGCTGGTTTTTGGCGAAAAACCTTTAACGTAATGAACTTGATCTTGTTGAAGGAACCTGATAGCTTTATAAAAATATATAGTAGCGAAAATCTTTTGCTAAAGAAGTCACTCCCGGTGAAGGGATCTCGACTCTTTCCTCGTGGAATGAGGTGCAGGATATTCTAACTGAATACCGCTATGCAAAACAAAAGGAAACGTCTTTGTAATAATTTTAAAATTTGTTCCAACAACATCAAATATAGGTTTGTTTTATCTTTGCATTAATAAGAATCAACGCAGTCCCATCAATCAATCACACCAGAAAAGAACGAAAATAAAATGTACGTATATGCCATCCGCATTCGTCACTGGGTCCCGTCATCACCCGTTAGGTTACTTAACTAACGACAGAGCGGGGACTGGACTAGCGCGGGTGTAAAACATATACAACATCTAATAGTATATATACTAATATACAGTAATCGCTCCAGGCGTGATAATTTGCAACATTACAGAAAAGTAATAAGCATCACAGAACAATACAGATAATCTGGGATCCCCGGGTTTCACAGAGCCGCTACTGAAACCCGACGTTCCCCTGGTCGTGTGGATAGCCTGTGCAATGAAACCTAGGCCCCTACGGGTGTGGCAAGTTACCCGCCAAAACCTGAAGCGAGGTAGTCCCCACAGCATAGTGAATGGAATACCCGGCACTTCACGGAATCCGGTAAATTGAGCACCCCACCTTGGGTCAACCTGTACCCCTTACGAGTGCGGCGAATAGTCTGCCAATTCTAGAGTGAGGTCCCTTTGCCTCTCAATGCCATGAGATACGAACCCGTTGCCCTTTAGAACCCGGCTATTCGTGCACCCCACCGCGGGGTAAACCTAGTACAGAAAATAAAAATAGTACAATAGGTACATCGACCGCAACCTGGTCGTGCCCCAAAAGAATATTATACAAACAGGCAGTGATGGCAGTCCACAAGTCGGACGCTCGCCCCGCAATATCAAATGTACAAATAAATTTAAACAACACTATCATTGCACCCTGCTATCCACCACGAAAAATCCGCAACATTACAGCACAACACAGCACATCAACGCGAATGTCACGTTCGCAAACCCGTCTAAAAGAACTATAGCAATCAGACGCGGTTTACCGATCAAATGACATTCCCGGTCGGAGATATAATGAAAGTACTGAAAAACTAATAAGTTTAAAATTTCGATCGACTAAATATCACAAAGTGGGCCCCACGCAAATCTGGAGAACAGTAACAAAACCTAGGCCCAAAAGATATATACCAAAAACCCAAAATTCCAGAGGGGAACACACTGACCAAATTTGGGAGCATGATCTCACCAAGTAGCCGCGGATGCGCGGCCAAACCATGGGTTTGGCCGCGTTTCCGCGGCGGTTTGATGGAATCACGTGCCCAAATTTTGTCGTCGTTCTTAAAAAACCCTGCACAGTTTTCTGAGATGTGTGAAATATTTTTAGGACACCGTTTAAAATCAACAGAAACTGTCAAGCAAGAAAAATGCGATTTTTCATTTTCGGTTCGATCGAGGTTTTAAACGCGTTAGCACAAGTTAGTATAGCTTAATGGTGAGGCTCTGATACCACTGTAAGTACGCGGCGACGCCTCGGCCGTCAAACAGACGCCGACATGCGGAACAAAACTTTTACGACTGGCGCTATCGCGTACTTTATCCCGGATCGTCCATTAAAGCTAAACTAACAAATTGTAAAGAGGGTAGAATTGTTATACCGAATGATCCGAGTCCTTCGGTCTTCAATCATCATCCCACGCTATGTTGCAACTGATCCGAACTTGCTTGATCTCCGTTCACATCGTCCAGGTGGCACCACGTCGACGGATCTTTAAACGGGCTCCCGCCTCTGAACCGAGGCAACTCGATCGTCAAGTTTGCTAAAAGAGATGATCAAGATGAAGTAGAGAATGAGTAGAACACTTTGTCTCGTTACGTCCAAGGTCACGGACGAACGGTTATAGAAGTTGCCTTTTGGATTGATATGAAATGAGAAAAGGAGTATGCTAATTTCCATGAATCCAAACTTTCATAATCTTTTGCCTAAAAATGAATTCATCAAAAATCCCATGAACACAATGAAGTGGCCGGCCACTATATGAAGAGGGGAGGAGGGTGAGTGTAGGAGCAAGGAGGAGGGTGACCATATCCCTTCATGCTTATCACAAAGAATGAATCATCAAAAGACATTAAATGGAACCAATCACATTAAACCTAGTCATCCTCCATCATTAATGAACCATTAATGACACTAATGAGTCACAAGCCTAATCATCACTTCTAGAACCTTCTAGAAGCATGACTCACTCAGAAGACGAAAAGAAAAATCCGTATTTAACCGAATGTCAAAATACGGCTGATAGAAAACTGGAAACTGGCAACTTCCAAAAATCATCCCGAAACGAATTTCAGGATAACCCTGTATCGGTATAAACATACCCGCATTTGAATTACGACCGAATACAAATGCAACTGAGACAAAGATATTATATCTACACAGTATAATACTGGGTTCCGGCTTAAACCAAAGCCTACCAGTATTATCTGCCTGAAAACTGACACGTGCGAAAACGCACGTGCATTTTCCGAACCTTGCCATAAACCCATACGGCATCTACAACGTTTCGCCCGAACTTGGGAAAGTGTCTGTGGGGGACTCTAATGACTCATCAGTACACTGGCACTGGGTATAACCACTAGCATGTCAGAGGTACAAACTGTACGTAACGTTTTGCCTATGTATTGATTGGAAGGGAAGCTGACGAGCGAACTCATCTATAAACCCTACTGAGCCTGACAGTGACAATATCTGTATAGTCCGGAACATTCGTCTATGAGTATCGCATATTAGGCCTAGGGGGCCGGTAAACGTCAGACCCCCAATAGCTGCATAAGTCGTGTCAGAGAGCAGCCCAGAACACCCTGAGATTCTTCTGGTATACCTACCAGTATATCTCGATTACCCTGGCCAGGGATTTCGTGTAATGGCTCTCCTAAACACAGCGCGATCTCACCCCCAATACCGGGAGAGACGAATCCCCGAAGATCCGCTCACTTGCCTCCAATGTGGCTCGGGACTGTACCCAACTAAAACCTGTTTGCACAACTCCTTTGAGCGTGGTAGGGTAATAATCTAAGCACAGTGGGAACTCACACGAGACAAATGACGACCTCAGGTCAATGAACTAACCTGTACACATGTCACCAGGGAACTGCTATCTGACGATATGTATAATACCAACTAGCATGTTCCCGGCAAGTCCTGTCCGGTGTACTCATAACCCAATGAGCACCTGTATACATCTTAGGTGATCCAACTGACACCAGTGGCTTGTGAGACCGGCCACCGCCCCTCGTCGGGGTCTCGACTGTATACACTAGTCTACTCTGGAGTATCGATGCCCTATCTCGAAACTCCCACGACTAGGAACTCTTTTAAGGATGTGCTTATAGACCCCAGCTCCCACATATATGATCGCCATCATACTGCTGGTAGTCAAACAACAATCCTATGGGCTTTATCATGACGATAAAGACAAACCAGATAGCATACTATCATCTCGAGTAAGACTGTTTTATCGGTATAGGTCCTCCCTCAATCATTGCAATCACGTACCTGCGATCCAATAATTGACTTAGAGGGCACTATATCCAACATGATATATATTATTGTGTCATGCTAGTTGCAACATGTTACATGGGTGTATGAGACTCACACCATGCTTATGGTAATGAGAGTTTTTATTTATTTAAAGTAAATTATAATTAGTTGGAAATTAGTCACATGGTTGAAGCTTGTGGAAGCTTGTGGAACCATTGACTAAGTCCACTAATTTTGTTTTACTTAAGATATTTATTAACCCAACCATTATGATTAGCCATGGTTTAGTCTCTACAAGGATTAGTATATGATATTAACTCATCCATGGTTGCCATTCTACACTTGCTTCACTCCATGGTTGCTTTTCTTCATCTCCTTCCTCAAGCTCTCTAACTTTTTGGGAGGTGAACAAAATTAGTGAGAAAAATTATTCTAAAGTGAGAAAAATCCTACTTCATCAATCTACTCTAGATTAGCCATTTAGTTTAGATTTTTTGCTTCACAATTAGTGAAGAGGTAGCTTGAGTTAGTGTCTCCTCGACGTAGATTATCTTCGGCCTTGAAAAGTTCAAGCAAGTTTGTTCCTTTCATATTTTGGAGCCTTTCTAGAGTCCTGGAGTTCACTACTTGGAGCGAAAGGACTACTACACGGAGCTTTTGAAGTGAAGGATCGGTCTACAAAGGTTGTACTCCTTGTTCACTTAGACGTAAAGATATTTACATGCTATTTTTAAGATTCTACGTTAGGGTTCTTTAGCTCGCTAATTTTTTGAAAACGGCATGGTCGATGCCTCTCGAAACCAAGTGTCGGTGTTGCGGAACCCTACATTTGTATCGCTGACGTGCTTGTGGTTAAACTCACTGCTAGCGTACTGTCAATTTTTTAGAGTCTCACACAGAGGGTGTCACGACCCGAAATATTAGCCCGTGACCAGCACTTAAATCACGCAACGTCTAAAGGCGTAACGTAATTCAAGTAAGCTGAAACCCAGAAATCTAAACCTTTTTAAGAAAATAAAAGAGGTGAAGTTTTGAAATAAAGGTATAAGGAAATCAAGTTTTCTTAATGCATAGAAAAAGGAAATAAAAATGCAAGTGAAAATTTCTAGTTTGAAAACATGTTTCGTCTTTTAAAAATTTGGGCAGCAGCTCCTTTGTATTTTTTTTTATCCGAAGCCACAAATGCATAATGATAATAAAGGTATCCCCAAGCGGGAGCTAGCTCTTCACCAAACGGCGGATCACAACAACGCAAGACAGTATATATAAGTATACGATGCCCAACGGCGAAGTTCGCCACAAAAGATAAATAAATAAGCAAGACATCAACCCAATAGGCGAACATAAAACTCATCGCTCAAGTCTCGCAACTACAACTCTCACTAAGTCTCATTACTTATACAAATACTAATTTGATTGATGGAGTTGACTAGATACAATGTGAAATATAAATACAAGAGTGGGTATAATAAAAATGTCCCACCTACCAAAGCAATCACCCGAAAGCAACTGTGCGCCAGCGATGTCGCTACTGATCCATACGTTCAACCTGCAAGAAATGTGGCACAACTGGGGTGAGTTGCCAACCCGTGAGTAGAAAACATCAACAAGAAAAAATCGAATAAACAACGACTCCTAGGTCAACTATATCATAAAGGTGATACTATGATACCTAGGGTGACCGTATCTGTATATGTGCCAACAATGTAATCAACACCTATTTGTATGCGAATATCATCCAACCATGTGATCAATGTCTGTATGCATGTGGGTCTCGTCCAACCATATCATCAGCGTATATATGCATATGGATCCCGTCCACGTGTCAACCAATGACACAACAACATCATACATGTAAATATCAAAAAAGAAGATGCATGAAAGTATGAGGATATAAATCAACATGTGTCCCTCCCGACACATCAAAATCATGGAACCTGAGTGCCCAGCATCGACACTCGAAACATCATGAAACCTGTATCCAGTATGGACACGTAAATCCTCATATCTCGGGATCTGTCAGTACGGATCGGCCCTCGGTGTTAGTTATATATATGCCCTAGATGCCATTACTGTACATACGTTGTATATTGTAATGGATGCTTGGACATATATAGGGAGGACTTTCTTGCTCGACATGATAGTATGCTATCTGGTTACTCTTTATCTTAACATTTACTCTGATTGTCTCTATGTCACATGTTGATAAAGCCCTTAGGATGAGTACTTGACTACCAGGACTATGATGCAGATCATACTAGTGGGGACACTGTAGTCGCCAAGTACATCCTTCAAATGTTCCTAGTCGTAGGAGTACCGAGACAGGGCATCGATTCTCCAGAGTAGACTAGCGTATGCACTTCTTGACCCATATGATGGGCGATGGATGATCCCATATCCATTGGTGTTTGACATCAGAGAAGGTATACGGGTGCTCAGTGGAGACTGGGTACACTGGACGGACTCGCCGAGAACTCCCAGGTGGTATTATACCTCACGTCAGATGGCAGTTCTCTGGTGACACTGGTACAGGTTAGTCTGTAGACCCGAAATCGTCATAGAGTCTTGTGTGATTCCCACTGTGCTTTGATTTCCATCATACCACGTCCAAGAGGGCGTGCAAAAAGGTGGCTTTTCTGTACAGTCCCGAATCATATGGAGGCAATGAGCGATAGGAGGGGTTTCGTCTCTCCCGGTATAGGGAGTTGATGTTGCCCTGTGTTCGATTGGCTATAACTGGAAATCCATGGCCAGGGTTGCTGAGATTTACTGGTAAGTGTTATCAGTAGTTTCTCAAACTGTTATAGACCTCATATCGACACGACTTATCAAGCTGCTGGGGTCTGACGTTTACCGCCCCTAGGCGAGATATGCGACATATCAGACGAAGAGACCGGACTATACGGGAGTGTTACTGGTTGGATTCACAGGAGAATGTACAGGCTTGCTTGTTTATCTTCTGATTTCTCAATACCTGGGTGGTTGTTACGTTTAGCTGACCGCTTGCAGCTTGTGGGTGTTTGATATGATCATCACTACTGCCGGCGTATTGACGATTCTTTAGAGTCCTACACAGAGGTTTCCTGGCTCAGGCAAAACGGAGTAGGAGCACATATGTGATATGTGCGGGACCGAGAATAATACGAGTATGCGATACCGTATTAGTTTCATTTGGTTAGGCATGAGATGTCTAAGGAGGTTGCGGATTCCAACTGTTGTAGTTTTACACTTTCTTTTCTGCGACCGTAAGTGTAATATGTGGTGTATCGCCGGTTCCGTTGCTATACATCAACAAAAATTGGGATACGCATATTTACTTACGTTAATGATATGTGATATTATATGTTGCTGTGATATGTTGTATTGGATCGTCGCGTTTTGAATAGCCGGGGGTTTTATGTGAGATAAGAGTTTTTATTTTCATTCATGTAAATTCATTGTATGTAATATTCTTTTATTCGGGCACTTTCGGGCTGAGGATGATGTCACCATTGTATATTATTTACTTTTCCGCATTAGGTAGACCCAAGGCGGGGAGCACAAGTAACCGGGTTCTAGGGTCCAGTGGGAGACCATCTCGAGTCGAGACCGGGTCTCCTAACCCTAGAATTGGCAGTGTTGCTTTCCGCTCTCGTAGGGGTCTAGGGATGTGGGTTTGGCTATTCATCGCGACCGTGGAATCCGCGTTTTATACAGGCTCGCATAAAACACGGAAATCCTAGTATATCCAATATTTCATATGTTATCTTCTTCTGCAATGTTCTGTGATTAGATCATATTACTGCCTGAGACGAATGTTTATATTATATATATGAGATATATATTATATTGTTGATTTAGTTTCAAATGTGATGCTTGTGAAGCATAATAAAATGGGACTTCATTAATGAGATTAATGAAACTAAAAGAAACCTAAAGATGTTGTAGAAACTTGTCTTAAAAACTGGTAGCTCTAGTTCTTGCTTTGCATAGCGGTGTTCCTTGTAGAACATCCAGCACCTTATTCGATAAGGAAAGAGCCGAGATCCCTTCACCGGGAGTGACCTCTTTAGTGAAACTAGCAGATGTTACAAACTCAGTTTGTCTTTTGATTGTTTTTATAGTTTTTGCTTTGCATAGTGGTATTTGTGAAATATCCTGCACCTTATTCAATGAGGAAAGAGCCGACGATCCCTTCACCGGGAGTGACCTCTTTAGAAAAACTAGAAAAGGCCTAAAAAACATTCCAATTAAAATCACTCGATTCTACAACGATATCAATTTCATTATGCAGAGGGTTTTCTTAAAAATCCGTCGTAGCCCTCCGTCATTTCAGATAAGAAGTATTTAGAATTCGTGCTGCGTTTGTTGGCCTTTGTCAAGGCGTAGTGTGCGGTAGCTGATTACTGCTTATATGTATAAGCATATGATGCGATTGAGTTAGGGTAGTCGTGCGATTTTGTTGGCCTTTGTCAAGGGTCGTGCAGGTGGGTTTAATTCAATCAGGAAATGACGGGTTGAACTTGACTAGCATCCTATGGTTTGTTGGCCTTTGTCAAGGTCATAAGAGGTTAGGGGTAAAATATTATCGGGAATTTCAAGTGTTGAAATTTGCAATGAGATTGCTTACCTTCTATGAGATAGTTGGATCCCGATACCCACTGCGAGTAAGAGTTACTATTGGAAGATTTTTGCACATTACAATTAGCCGATCAAGTAAGTGTCTAGAAAGGTGTCAACGGGGTTATGCCCCTACGAAATCGAGGTTTATTTTAATTAGGTCCGTGCGAAAGCGCGGGGAACCTCCCTCAAAGTACCGGCACTGGCCTGGCTGAAAGATTGGAGAACTTGTAGGGTGTAATTAATCCCGGCTAGTCTTTCCTTTTAGGGTTTGAAGGAAGATTTGACTAAAACAGTGGGAGGCATCCTGATTAGATATATTATAACCAATCTAATCTTGCAAGAGCATACGCTGAGTGTTTTCTTCTATCTCTCTCCAGGTAGCGACCATGTCACGCCTTAATCAAGATAATAATATGGATGTATTGACCGAACCCGCTTGTTATGCTGCGCTAGGGAACGTTGGTCCCGCTCCAACTTATAATTGTTATAAGACAGAGTAGGAAATAGGGGATTACCAGAATTCCCGTGCCGCCCAAACGAAAAAAGTACATGCTGATGTATCTTCTTCGGGTGTGTTCATTACCGAGAACCGTTTCTCAGTATCCTTTACGTCCTGGGTATGAGATACCGGATCAGGATCCCGCAAATCTAATTTGTTACATGGACTACGGAGAGGTAGAGAACTGAGAACGGGTGATAAGTTTCAAGAGTTGGAAATGATGCAAGTGTTACAGCCAAGTCTATTGGGAGTTATTACCCTGTATTACCAGAATACATTGATTCTGAACGAATATTATTAGATACCGAACCTGATATACAACATCATATCAGTCTCTTTATTAGTAAAGAAGGATATAATTTTGTATTGTTGGATAATGTTTTGAACATTTCCTATATCAAGAGTTGATCAGTTCAGGCATGTTATCTAAAAGCATAAACGTTCTAAATCAAACTACAGGTCTTAATGTACAGAACACACACAAGAGGAATTGTTCAGAAATGAACAAATCCTTCTTGAGGCATTGTAGACTAGGTCATATCAATGCGACCCGACTAGCTAAAGTTACATAAAGATGCATATTTAAATTAGTTTGGATTTACATCTTGTAAAACTTGCCAGTCATGTCACAAAGATAAGATGACCACAACTCCGTTTATTGGAAACAGAGAAAGAGTTAGTGAACTCCTGGGATTGATACATGCTGATGTATGAAAACCTCCTGTCTACAAATGCCAAGACCGGTTCATTGTACTTCATTACATTCACAAATTATCTCTCAAGATCCGGACATATGTTCCTGTTGAAACACAAGTCTGGAACTTTTGAGAAATTCAATGGATATAAGTTAGAAGTATAGAACCAAAAACTGGGTATAAGTATTATGTCCTTTGATGAGATCAAGGAGGAGAATACTTGAGCACGGAATTCCTGGACTATTCTAAAGGAGAATGAGATTCTCTCTCAGCATTACTCCTCCGCATGCACCACAGCATGTCGGTGTATCGGGGCGGAGCAAACGCACCCTATATGATATGGTGTGCTCTATGATGAGTACTACTGAGTAGCATATTTTCTTTTAGGATTATGCACTTGAGAAGTTGCATACCTATTGAATAGGGTTCCAACCAAATCAGATGCCTACCACTCCATATGTGATATGGTATGGGAAGAGCCCATCTCTTAAGGAAGTTAAGATTTGGGGTTGTCCGGCCTATGTCAAAAGCAAAATCCGGACAAGCTCGAGGCAATGTCAGTTTTGTGGAAGTTTGTTGGATATCCTAAGCATTCGCAAGGGAATATCTTCTACCACACCGAGGAACAAAAGATGTTTTATTTCTCGGCACACCACTTTTTATGAAAAAGGGAATTTATTATGAAGAAATTAGTGATCATAAGGTAGAACTGGAAGGAGTTCCAGCTATACAAACTGCAGCTGATGATTTGGTAAACCCGGAGGATTCAATAGTTTCCAACGAACCTCAGCCTCTCCGCCGATCTGGTAGGGTTCCTCATCCACCTGAGAGATACTTCGGTTTCTCCATGATAGTGGGAACGAGGATTGCATCATGTGATGATGACCCAACTAGTTTCGAGCAGGCCATCAGGAGTGGGACTCTGTAAGAATGGCTGAATGCTTAGCGATCTGAGATGGAATCCTTATACACCAACAAAGTATGGACTTTGGTTGCTTTACCTGAAGTGTTAAATCCTCATTAGGAGCAAGTATATCTTGAGAAGATTACTTGGTGTACATGGAAAAGTTGAGACTTTCAAAGCTATGCTTAAGTCCATCCAGATCCTACTTGCCACGGCTACATACCATGACTATGATATCTGGCGGTTGGGTATCATGACGGCTTTTATAAATATTGATTTGGAAGAGAGCGTCTATAAGTACACAGCCAGAGGGCTTCGTAGACAGTGGGAGCAGCGGAAACGTGTGCAAGTTGTTTTATGTGATAAATCAGGAATCGCAGAGTTGGAACGTCTGTTTTGATGTGGTAGTCAAAGAGTTTGACTTCATTAAAATGGTAGATGAACCTTGTATATACAAAAAGATAGTAGAGAGTATGGTGGTGATCCTCGTAGAGTACATCAATGACATACTCTTGATAGGGAAGGAGTTTCCTATGCTACGCTCGGTCAATCTCCTCTTATCACAAGGATTCTCCATATAGGATCAAGGAGATACCTCCTAAATCCTGGGTTATGGATCTATGAGATAGATCTAATTGGATGTTAGGATTCTCACTAGTTGTAGTAAGATGGTATCAATAGATCCTGTGGAGAATCACTGGAAAAGTTCCATGGTGATAAGGACGACTGAATGTCAGTCGCAGGCATTGTCTTTACCCTCAGTGGAGGGACGGTATGTTGGAAGAGTTCCAAGCTAGATACCATGACTTACTAGATGATAAAGGCAGGATAAATCACTACCAAGGATGCTACCAAAGAAGCAGTCTGGATATATATATATATAATAGTTCATGAGATGAACTTAGTTCCTACCATTCTGTGACAATGGAGTTGTGGCTTAGGCCTAGGAACCCCCGTCCCATCAGAAATCCAGACATATTCTTAGGCAGTATCGCCTGATCATGGAGATGGTTGATCTCCAGGTAGATCAAGGTTAGGAGAGTAAACACAGAGGACAACAGTGCAGATCCACTCACAAAGGCCTATTTCCCAGTAGAGACTTTTTTTGGGATGGTTGAGTATGAGATACTTCAACCACAGCTGATAGTTGGGTATGAGATACTACAACAGATGGCCCTAGTGCAAGTGGGAGATTGTTAGTTATATGTATGCCCTAGAGGCCATTACTGTACATACGTTGTATATTGTAGTGGATGCTTGGACATATATAGGGAGGACTTTCTTGCTCGACATAATAGTATGCTATCTGGTTACTCTTTATCTTAACATGTATTCTGATTGTCTCTATGTCACATGTTGATGAAGCCCTTAGGATGAGTACTTGACTACCAGGACTATGATGCAGATCATACTAGTAGGGACAGTGTAGTCGCCAAGTACATCCTTCAAATGTTCCTAGTCGTAAGAGTACCGAGACAGGGCATCGATACTCCAGACTAGACTAGCGTATGCGCTTCTTGACCCATATAATGGGTGATGGATGATCCCATATCCATTGGTGTTTGACATCAGAGAAGGTATACGGGTGCTCAGTGGAGACTGGGTACACTGGACGGACTCGCCGAGAACTCCCAGGTGGTATTATACCTCACGTCAGATGGCAGTTCTCTGGTGACACTGGTACAGGTTAGTCTGTAGACCCGAGATCGTCATAGAGTCTTGTGTGATTCCCACTGTGCTTTGATTTCCATCATACCACGTCCAAGAGGGCGTGCAAAAGGTGGCTTTTGGGTACAGTCCCGAATCACATGGAGGCAATGAGTGATAGGAGGGGTTTCGTCTCTCCCGGTATAGGGAGTTGATGTTGCGCTGTGTTCGATTGGCTATAACTGGAAATCCCTGGCCAGGGTTGCTGAGATTTACTGGTAAGTGTTATCAGTAGTTTCTCGAACTATTATAGACCTCATATCAACACGACTTATCAAACTGCTGGGGTCTGACGTTTACCACCCCTAGGCGAGATATGCGACATATCAGACGAAGAGACCGGACTGTACGGGAGTGTTACTGGTTGTATTCACGGGAGAATGTACAGTCTTGCTTGTTGATCTTCTGATTGCTCAATACCTGGGTGGCTGTTACGTTTAGCTGACCGCTTGCAGCTTGTGGGTGTTTGATATGATCATCACCTACTGCCAGCGTATTGACGATTCTTTAGAGTCCTACACAGAGGTTTCCTGGCTCAGGCAAAACGGAGTAGGAGCACATATGTGATATGTGCGGGACCGAGAATGATACGTGTATGCGATACCGTATTAGATTCTCACGGTATGAGATATCGGCCGGGTATATGGGATATAGCTGGGTCATCGGATCAAGTGTTGATTCGATGAACTGATACAGTTAATATTAGTCGGTTATTTGTGAAATAGCCGGATTATCGGATCAAGTGTTGATTCGATAATTCAATATATAATTATATATTTGATATATTAAATTTTATTAACTAATATTAGCCCTCTTAAAGATTCATTTTCTCACTCGGATAATACTTTGATATATATGTGATATATGTTAATTGTATTATTTTATTTTGTTACAATAAATATTGTATATGTGATATATAATATTGTAACAAGTTAGGGTTATAAATGCAACATGTTTTGTGGAGACTAAACATGATTAGGGTTTGATTTGGGTTAACACTTTCATGAAGCTTCTAGAAGCTTTATCTTTTGTTTTAAGCAAAGATATTTTGTTATGATATTTTTGTAGATATTTATTAACCCAACCCAACCCTTTAACCATGGTTAAATCTCTACAAGGGTTAAGTCTTCTCACTTAACCCATGGTTGCATTTCTAACCTCACACACTTGATTCATTATTCATCACAAAAGGTTTTGATCTTCTTCTTCTTCCTCCTTTGATGAAAAGCTTTCTAGTTTTTTCATTTGTGATGTTTATATGTGAGAAATTGAAAACAAAAGAGAGCTAAATTCCTACTTCATCATCCTCATCTATTCTAGCCGCTTAGATTAGGGTGTTTGCTTTGCTAATACTTGATTAGCAAAGCAAGAGCTTAGGTTTGAGTTTCTTCAAGGTAGATCATCTTTGTTACTGAAGATCGAAAGCAAGTTTGCATCTTTCTCTTCATGGAGCCTCTCTTGAGTCTGGGTACTCGATGATCGCAGCAAAGGGACCTCAACACGGAGCTTTAGAAGTGAAGGAACAAACTACAAAGGTTGTAATCCCAAACTCTTAGAAATAAAGTTGTTTACTTGCATGTTTAACCCTAATTATCTAGCAAAGATCCTCGCTTTGGGTTGTTCGGCACGTCTAAATTTTGAATCGGGTATGGTTGATGCCTTATAGACCCTTGTGACAGTGCCTAATAACCCTACACTCGGGCTCCGTCTGCGGGATCGGCCTGCAGGCTCCGGCAGACGGGTCGACCCAATATCCATCTCTCGACCCGGTCGGTATCCTCCGGATAACCGTCAGGCCCAACCAATCACCGGTAGGTGGTAGTCCCTCTGCCAGGCTCATCGTCATCCCCACGATCTTCTCGCCCCGGGTGCCGTACCGAGTCCACCATGTACCCACAATTGGCCTCGTCCAGCTCCTCGAATCGGGTTTCACATGTCACACATCTCAAAACCGAGAAAACGCATGTTGGACGCACTGAATATCATATCAAGAGAAACTGGGTTTTTTAAACAATACATACTTTCTTTTAAAATGACCACGGTTCTCAAATCCAGAAATCTCATGAAAACAGCATATCTCAATGCGTAAAATCATAAAGCATGATGTATGCGACATATGATAGAAATGTAAGCATATCCGTATATCATGCAACATGGAACAGTGATGTGACATATTAAGGGAAGACCGACAGCTCATAACTACTTATTACTAGTTCGTATAAGAAAACTTCTAATTTTCTTGGTTTTCTTAAACTATTCCAATCTTTTGGATGTAATTTTTCACTTTCTATTCTTTTGTTATAAAAGAATTTTTTTTTTTTTAAATTTTTGAAAATGTTGTGCTTATGCAAAATATGATGCAAATTGATGTGTAAATAAGCACAAACCTCCCCCAAACCTGTTTACAGCAGTGTCCTCACTGATGTCATCTGTTAAGCTCAAAAACCTGTAGACTTGGGAGGAAATTATTAATGGGGCAAGAATATATGAAAGTGAAAATACTCCCCAAAACTTATTTTAGGCTCACAATTTTGTAAAAATCATTTTCTTTCAAGAGCCAAAATATACCCCCCCAAACTTGAGTTAAACAATTTTAATCTTTTAAAATCACACGAGGGGGTCAAGGTTATTGGTCAATACCAAGCTTTGCAAAGACCGAAGGTCAACACCAACCATTCAAAAATTTTATCGATGAAGCACCAAGGTTGGTGGAAGAACATGTCACCTTTCAACAAGAAGAAGTGGGGAGGTGAGAAGAGGTGTAATGGAAAAGGATTGCGTCTCAATTTGGAGAGACGACACAGTGATAGTGATGATGGATTACTCACATTATCATGATTGTCCAAAAGAAGGGGTGGAGGTCCAATTTCTTCATCTTGGAGTTGATTTATCTCAACACCCGTGTCTTGTAAAAATGCGAGTTCATCAGCGAAAATTTCCTCAAAGCTTTCATCGATACCCCGAAGAATAATATCATCAGAAAAAATGGGGTGATCGTCAGACTCTATAAAAAGTTCCTCATCAGTGTTGGATGTTGACCCGGACAACTCGGTGGAAGAGTCCGTATCAAGCAACAACATATGAAAAGAGTCAGTATCATGAGGTTGATCAAATTCGCTGCTGTCGACATCCATTAATTCGACAGAACACACATGAGCATAGGGTTCGGAAGGTTCACTTCCCAACTTGTAAATGTTAAGCTCAATTGACTTCTTTCCAAAGGATAGGGTCATAGAGCCGTTTCTACAATTGATTACAGCGTTGGAAGTGGCCAAAAAGGGTCGACCGAGTATCACCGGAATTTGATTGCGTGGGTTTGCTACAGGTTGTGTATCTATAACGATAAAGTCCACAGGGAATATGAATTCCCCGACTTTGATTAACACATCCTCTAGCTCACCCCTTGGTTGGGTGATAGATCGATCGGCCATCTGAAGAGTGCAATGCCCAGGTTTTAACTCTCCGATTCCTAATTGCTCATAAACCGAATACAGAAGCAAGTTAACACTAGCACCTAGATCGAGTAGAGCACGATTAATATTTTTACCCCCAATAGAAATTGAAATTGTAGGACTTCCGGGGTCCTTTCGTTTCTTGGGAAGTTGTTGTGTAAAAGCAGTGCTCACATTACTCGCAAAGAAAACTTTTTTAGGTACTTGAACTTTTCTCTTCCTAGTGCACAAGTCCTTTAAGATTTTTGCATATGACGGAACTTGTTGAATAGCATCTAGGAGAGGAATGTTTATGTTAACTTGCTTAAAAATTTCCACAATCTTCTCCATTTGTGGACTTGGTCTGTTGCCCCTTAACCTGTTTGGATAAGGTGCTTGATCAATAAGTTTTGGGTCCAACGTTGGAGAGGATTGTGGGGACGGATTCGATCCCAAAACTGGAGTGGGAATCGACTTAGATAGATTTGGCGAAATGGTCGAAGGGTTCGAGCCTTGGGGAAAACGGAGAATAGGCTCGGGTGAAGGTGGAAGACTAGACGAATTAGGGGAAGAAGAAGAAGAAGAAGGGGTATCATTGGTGTCACTATCATCACACTGCTCACCCACTCGGTTATTCAGCATTCTCCCTGATCTCAACGTAGTAATGGCATTCACATTATAACTTTGTGAATGTCCAGGATTAGGTATGGGTTGAGATGGGAGTTTCCCTTTCTCTCTCGCACTCATTGCGGCGTTTAACTGTGCGATTTGGTTTTCTATTGATTTAATACTCTCACCATGGGAGGAGGAGTTTTTCGTTAGGGTATCAATAGAAGACCTTATCTCAGCCGAATTTTGCATGGATTGTTTCATGAACATATCCAAAGTTTGTGCAAGCGAGTTGTCAGTACCGGCCATTTGTGGTGTAGAAATGTTGGCCGGATTTTGGAAATTTTATGACTGAAAGGGGGGCTGATTCTGTGGTTGTGGTTGCTGTGGAGGAGGTCTTAGGTAATTACTTTGTTGGTTTTGATTCCAAGCAAAGTTAGGATGATTCCTCCATCCTTGATTATATGTGGAAGAATAAGGATCGTTTCTAGGTCGCTGCTGAAAAGCAGCATTAGCTTGAAATGATGCATTCATAGGACATTCTTCCGTTAAGTGTGAAGGATCCGAACAGCAACCACAAACGGTCTTAGGAAGCGTAACCTGATTTAGGGAGAATGATGAAAATTTGTTCTCCATAGCATCGAGTTTCTTCTGCATCGCTGCCATTTCGGCTTTTACTGCGATGGAAACATCGAGTTGGTGAATACCTCCCTTAGTTGAAGGTGGTCTTACGCTTTCCCACTGCAAAGTGCTTTCTGCGAGGTCTTCCAGATATTTCCAAGCTTCACCGTCATCTTTAGACATGAAATTGCATTGACACATTGTTTCAAGCATCTGCTTTGTCGCTGGATTAATGCCCTCATATATAATCCGACATAAATCCCATCTTTGTATTCCGTGATGGGGGCATTGGACAAGCAGATCTTTGAAACGTTCAAAGCACTTCCAAAATGGTTCATTGGGAAGCTGGATGAACTGGTTGATCTCGCTCCTAATATGTACAGTCTTATGATTTGGATAAAACTTCTTAAGAAATGCTACGACGAATTCATCCCAATTAGTGATAGAGTGTGCGGCAGTATTATAAAGCCATTTTTCTGCCAAGTCGCACAATGTGAATGGGAGAAGACGTAAGCGCATAGCATCTAAAGTCAATTGTGAAGTACCCATCATTGCGCATACGTTTTCGAATTTGGTGATGAAAACGTACGCGTCTTCCGACTCAAGACCGTGAAATTTGGGCAGCAGATTGATGTAGTGGGGTTTAATTTCAAAATTATCCCCGTTAGGTGGTGGAAGAGATAGACAAGTAGGAAGGGGACCACGGATAGGATAGCATCTCTCTTGGAGAGAGATGCGCGGTGGATTCTGCGCACCTGCGGGCGGTGGCAGCGTGGTGTTATACTCTGATGGAGTGCCGTCCATCTTGGTTGATGTGGTGTGTGGTGGGGGAAAAGAAGATGAAGAAGTACCGACTTCGGCGTCGATAACAGGAACGCGGACAAGACGGGCACTAGGATCCCGTGTCCAGCCGAGCATGCACTAAGCGGGTTTAGTGCAAGTGGCAGCGTGTGTGTGATTTAAAATTGGCTTGTTTTGAAAAAGTGGGACTCAAGACAAATCACCCTAAGATGTACAAGCAACCCTAGAACTAAGGTTACCTAGGTCAGTCTCTAGACAGCTCCTAACTAAGGCTAGAAATAGGACCTCAAACCGCCTCTTCACGGACAAGTACGGCCAGGTAAGTGGGAAGGAACCACCACTACAGTGGGCCTAATTAAAAACCACTAGCCTAGACACCGCAATGTCAGTTAGGATAAACGGCCGATGCCTATACTAGTCTTTTTCCTATTGAGCTCGACAGTCCTTAGAGTCTGGTCTAGATATTTTTTAAATTAATGAAGGGTTGTTCTATATGCTCGGTTTGTGATTTGTGGGGCTTAGGAAGGGTGATGAAATCCCCACCTAATCTTGATTTGGTCTTTGCCCCTTAAAATCCGTATTAAATATGCAAAACAAAACCAATCACAAAACTTTTGCAAAAAGATTTTTTTTTTTAGCGGCGCAATTTTGCAAAGAATCCTGCAGAAGATAGATTTTATTGGATTTGAGAGGAGAGAGGAGGAGTTGAAAGAAAATACCAGAGAAGATTGAAGCCCTAATTCCCCTAAGCAGCCGCGTTTCCGCCGCAGGAATGGTACTTTTGCCGCGGTTCTGCCGCAAGGTGGAAGGAACAATTGCTGAAAATTTTTCTCAAGCCCTCTGTGCTCCTCTGGATCTCGATGAATGCCTCTGTCTTCTGTTTTCCTCAATTCTGTAACTCCAGATCTCCTTGGAAAATTCACGCACAAATCGTTAAATATGCAATTTGCAGTTTTGTTTTAATAATGATATAGCTCGTCTAAGAATTCAACACAAATAGTAAAAATAAAAAATTACGCACGTATCCCCGGCAACGGCGCCATTTGATTGATGTGAAAATTTGTGTTTGTAGTTAACCGCAATCAATAACGGTGTCGCGCGTAGCTAGACCTAGATGAGTACGGGTCGTCCTCTGGGAAACGTGGAACCTTTTATTTTTACTTTAGATGTGTTGAGGAAGAGAGGAGGAATAAAGAATTTTGTGAAAAGTTTCTAGATCTACTTTCAACAAGAATGTTAAATATAGATCTAGATTATTTTAGAGATTTAAATAATATAATAATAGGGCTTGTAGGGTTCGTTAGGATTTAGTAGTTATGGAAGATTAATTAAAAGTTACCCTTTTTATCCATTAATAGATTTAGAACTAGAACGACGGTGATGCGTGTAGATTAGGGTTTCTGGAGGGAAAAGGAATCCCACTCGTAACCCTTATCTCGACACGGAACTCCGTTCATATCTAGCCTTTACCAAAACAATCATTAATCTAATCTCTAATCGCGGTCGGAACTAGCAAAGAATTGCTAGCGCGCCCGATTAGGATGTTAATGATTATTTTGATAAAGTTCCTAAACTTTATAGGACTTAAAAAGGGTTTAATTATTTTCATCGTCCATTAGCCTACCCTAATCCTACGAACCCTAACAAGCGGAGAATTACTCGCGCATGTTGGGAGAAGAAGATGAAAAGAAAGAGAGGGAAAACATAATGTAAAATGCAAAAAGAATTAAATAAAACAACTACCTTTATTAATCAACTTGAACAATCTACACTTTGATTCCTTAGAAAATGATTACAAAGACTAGTTTGCTTCTCGATCTCTTTCAAGGAGGTAGACGAACAGTTGATGATCAGCCTGGATGCGTGAGCGTCAGGGGCTTCGTGATCTCTTCGGCTTGATAGGTTTTTCCAAGAGGCCCTCGGTGCCTTTATATAGTGAAAACCCAGAATCTTTTTGTTGAGAAGTTGGTAAAATTCAGCAGAGAATAATTCCCCAAAATCCTGCACTCCAATTCCATAAGATTGCGGCGGATCCGCGGCCCCAGGGTGGGTTTGGCCGCGGATCCGCGCTCAAGGGACAAGATCAATTGATTATTTTTCTTGTGCTTTCATCTGGTGACATTTGGCAATCCTAGGCATCTTCATATCTTTAAAATATTCTCTCGGTTGCTTCCAGACTTGGTCTCCAAGTTTGCTTCTTAATTTGGCAAGTTTTCTTCAACAAATTGATTTGTTTGTTAAATCCTTCATAACAACTTGGAAATAATCTGCACAACAACTCAAATAAGATTTTAGTAGACTTTGTTCTACTAGAATTAGATCAATAATATTATTTGCATACATTTTCCTACCAAATGATAATTAAAATATATTAACACATGGAAAATAATGTTTTTACACATAAACCCTCATATGTATAATATATTATAATATAGTCCTTTTTTAATATAAAAATGGTAGGAAAAATGTACTACAAATGTGCAGTTTTATCGACTGAACAACCGCTCTTTTAAATGATTCCAGTTTTAAAATATATCCTGCGGTTCCCAATTTCTCCAGAGTCAAATGCAACATCGTATAAAGGTGCATATGTGTATGTACGCAAGTATGGGTGTACAATATGTATGTACGCAAGTATGGATGTACAATATGTATGCACGCAAGTATGTGTGTACAATATGTATGTACGCAAGTATGGGTGTACAATGTGTATGTACGCAAGTTTATCATGCAAGGAGTCATATCCTGATGTAGCGATTCTACTGTGTAAGTGACATAGCAATTATCGTTGATGAAGTGTGTGAGCCGGCAAATTTGTGTAAGTGTAGCATATACATCATCGATAATGGTGTAGGTGTACTAGCACAGGTATATATGTTGCAATGAGAGTGACATGAACGTAACATAAGTAAATCGTATGCGAATGGTGACAGGTATACATATCTGACGCGACCGAGTCGGTGAATCTATCAATTGGAATCTAGCCTCACAACATCTCGTACGATATAATCCATCGTACGACATCCTCTAGTCAAGGGTATGGATCAATCATCAAGTACGGAAAATCATCATACGGTGGCATTAAACCAATAGGGATCCTATCAACCTATATGACAATGAGGGTATGGCCTAATGTCACGTACGGCCTATCATTCATGATTCACAACATGTATACACATATATATCCATATACCTATGTCCCAAGTCGCATCCATAACAATCTCATATCAGAGGACTGGCAAGGTATCAATCCTCTCAATCGACTCGCATCCGTATTCCAACATATCATCATATCACATGCCAAATCGTATTCTCTTTTCATCGCATCTATATCTCACATAAGGTCAATTTACAATTACATTCTACCTTTACTATAAGTATACGTATCTAATCTAACATACACACCCTAACTATACAATCAGTTTTTAAAAGATGTGAATTGTAGTTTTGGAAGCAGGGGCTACGGTGTTTTTAAGGAAAAGATATCATTTGAAAATCCGTAAGGTCCCTCAAGGTATTTGTTTAAAAGATGCATACGATTCTTCAGTTTAGAAATAGGTATGGTTCGGATGACACAATTACGTCGGCTATCTAGTCTTATAGTACTCTAAACAGCAATATCATCAAACATCATCCTCAAATCCCGTCATCACATATTAGTCGTACCATATCACTTCTAACTATCCATTAGTTTATAATATAGTTTCTCTAACTATCTTTTAACTCTATCTATAGTTTTCTATTAAAAGTTTCCTTAACCATATACTATGAATCGGTTTCCATAAAAAACTTACGGGGGTGCTATACGCCATCCACCCGACGTCCCCCGTAGATATAGATCTACTCACCTTCATCCTTGATTTTTGAAGTAGAATGGCGTCATGCTCCGTCGCCTCGGAATCCATGTGGAGGTACCTACAATAATACACAAATCGCAATCGCTATTAACATTACGTCCGGAAAACCAAAACGGCACACGGATCGCCTATAGGTTAGAACCTATAACCCACGCATGCAAAACCAACCAATTATCCCTAGTCGTTGATGTACAAATATCCAACAACCAAATAAAAATCCAAATATTAAAACTTATCATTCAAAATACGGAAAACACGAAAACAACAACATAGGAAAACCCTTCCCAGATTTCACTATAGGACAAACTAAGGGATTTTGCACATAGGGTAGCTCTAGATACCAGAAAACAAGACTACTGGCCTAAAATCACACAAATCACCCACTACTTGGCTGCAAATTGTGGCCAAACGTAATAAATCTGCGGCCAGGAATTCATGTTTGGGGATCAGGTTCCAGGTGATGCTTCCAGGTTGCCTGCTCGTCTCGTGATCATGGGAACTTATTTTATAAAGGTCTCGGGTCATCCCAGATCTCTAAAAACCATCACAAACTGTCACAATTCCGATGTCGGAAAATTCTTAATCCGTGTATTGGTTTCTAATCTGAGTCTAGTCCACTAAAAACACCTCTCAAGTCTTGTTAACAGCCTTACACATCCTCAATTCCACATAATTACCCAACCCTTCTCTTTAGATTTCCACACATCACTAATATAACAAGTTTAACACTAAAATAAACTAGGATTCTAGGAAACAAAAAAATAAACTAAAAGGAAGGAATTATACTTCAATTGGGCAACTCAAGAAAAACCCTAGATGCCCAAGGTCATCAAAATCCCACTTTGCTTGGTCCAATGCGATGAGGGTGAAGAGGTGATCATTTTTTGTGAAAGTGGTATAGGGTTTTAAGGAGTATTTTGATATGGATCTAGGGTTGAAGGTGGAGGGAAGTGTGGAACAAGAAGGAGAAGAAAATGATGGGGGGAAATGAAATGAGGCATCCCCTCTCTCTATCTTCCCCTCTTATTCTCACCCCCACACTCATGTCTCACTCTCTCTCTCTCTCCAAGCCATCATGCCACATTTTTCCCTTTTTCTTTTCTTTTTTTTTAAAACCCAAACCATATAATACCCCAACACAACACAATAAAACAACATGTAACCAAAATGCAACATGACATGGTGCACTAGCCATGGAAAACTGTAGAAACACGGATTTGGCCTAATCGTGATTAGCAGTGTACTAATCAGGTTTTTATTTAAACTGCATATAATTGATTTTAAAAATGCCAAATCCTTTTAAATATATTTTTAAATGCATAAATCATTTTAATCTTCAATCATTTCACAAATATCGGTATATATTTATACCTTTTTTTCAAAAACCCCAATTTCACAAATCGGGCAGTTTTCGGGAAATATATTATTTTAATATTAAATTCTAAAAATAATATTTTATATTTTTCTGAAATGTTACAAAGGGTTTCCCTGCTTCGGGCGAAATGATGTAGAAGCCATATGGTTTTACATCGGGGTTTCGATCACATACGTGTACTGGCTACACAGATGATGTTCGGACGGATAATACTAGTGGGTTTTGGTTTAAGCCTGATCCTAGTATTATATTATTGCATTATTTTCGTCTCTTTGTATTCATATTTTTCGTAATACGAATACGGTTATGTATATACGGTGAGGGGTATTCTTGTAATTTCACAAGAGTGCTTCTAGAAGAAGACACCTCATTTGTGCTTTAATCAATTAAGTTAAATGGATAATGTGGTGGAGGTATGAGGTGTTATTTGGATATGATTGAAGCATAGCTATTTAGATGACTATTGAGGCATGGTGGCATTATGATATTATTGTTGGAAAATGATTTTCTTCATAGTCATCAACATTAGCCATTCTTCATATCATTATCTCTTCAACGCTCTCTCTCCTCCAATGCTCTCTTCTTCTTTCTCAAACCCTAAAAGCTCTCATGTGTTGAGAATGCTAGGGTTCTTGAGACAAATTAATCCATAATCATTCTCTACATTTTCTAAGCTACTTAGCTTAGCAAACTAGGTACCCTAGTTATCTCGGTTTAGAGGTTGGAGCTTGAAGTACATACTCTCAGGTGGATCGTCTTTGGTACGAGGAGACCGGCGTTGCAAGCTCGATCCATACATTTGAGGAGCTCAAGAAGAGGATAAGAAGACTCGAAGGACTTGTACATGAAGGTATAAAACTCTTAACGAGTAGTTAAACCTCCAAGTAGTTTGCTAGTTAAGGTCTCCATATTGATCTTGGAGTTTAGTCGGTGTTGCGAAGCTTGTAAAAATCGTTTTTTGTAAATTCTGCCTCCCCGTAAGCCTACGGGGTGTACGACATCGACTTACAGTGGTATCGGAGCCTACTAAACATTAACTAGCAGTTTAGACGATGAATAGAATTACAAAACCGAAATAACTTCGAAACATCGAAACTAGAATCTAAGTTTCTGTCGATTTTTACAGAGGAACTAAATTTTTTTTAAACAGTTGCAGAGTGCTCTTCTTGTTAAAACTAGAACACCATTGAAAAACGAGGCCAAGACTCCAAAATTTGACAGGCCAAATTGCTATATTTCCCGGCCTGGCCGGCCCAATGAATGTGTTTAGTCTCGTGTTTTGTTTGGTGTTCTGGAATCTTGGATTTAGAGTTTCAGGTGGTGTTTTTTTTCCCCAGATTGCATATACTGTTATCTTTGTGTTGGGGAAATACAGAGTATTTCGAAGTTGCAGTTTTAACATCGTTTACAAGTTTCTGTATTTGTATATATGATGCTAAACTCTGTTAATCGCTATACGTCGATTAGTGGGGATTGCACATATATGTATTGTGATGGTTTGTGTATATGAAGTGTTGGATCGTCGTGGATGAATAGCCGGGGGATGTGAGAAGAGTGTTTTCTTTTCTTTCATTCATGTAATTTGTAAATGTGATGTAATATTATTTTGTGGGGCACATCCGGGTTGAGGTTGTAACCACCATTGAATTATTTCATTTACTGTTTCTTGCACCTAGGATAGACCCAAGGTAGGGTGCACAAACTACCGGGTTCTTGAAGTGCCGAGTGGCCTACTCATTTTATTGAGACAGGTTGCTTCACTTCAGGAATTTGGCGGGTAATTTGCCGCACCCGTAGGGGTCTAAGGTGTAGGGTTCCTAGGCACGCTAATGAAGTCTCACAAGGCATCAACCATGCCAATTTCAAATTTTACGGGTGCCGAGAAACCCTAATACGGATTGTTGACTAGAGTTTAGGCGAAAAACGAAACAAGTTAACATCTTAACTAAAGGAGAAAGGCTACAACCTTTGTAGATCCGGTTCTCCACTTCCTTAGCTCCACGTAGGCATCCTCTCGCTGTCCATCTCGAATCCCGGACTCAATCGTCGGCTTGATCGGAGAAATGGGCGGGCTAGGTCGTCGGCTTCGTGCCGAAGATGATCTACGTCGAGGAATCACAAGTTCAAGCTCCAACTCCATCAAGTTGTGAAACTTGTGAAGAAAACACCCTATACTACTTGGCAAGAGGTAGAGGGTGAAGAAATAGGAGGTGGGTTCACTTTAGAATTGGATTTCTCACACTTTAGCTCAAGTTGCCATTAATGGACTTGAACTTTTTCTTTGAAGATGAAGAAGAAGATGAAGCTTGAATATGATAAGTGTTAATCCAAAAAACAAAAGAAAAATGAATACTTATCATATACTAACTAAGGTAGAGTGTAGAGAATAGACCATGGTTACTAGGAAGGGTTAGGGTTAAGCATGAAGACAAGAATGGTTACAAAATCAAAGCTTCATGAAGCTTCAACTAGAAACAAAGAAAGCCACCATTCTTATCATAATCTTTTCCAAATAAATAAATAAATGAATAAGCAAAACCCCAATCATCACTTAACTATGGTTTAATTCTATACACTTAACCAAATAAGCATGTATCATCAAACATGATACAATCATGTGCACAAAAGTATATCACATATACAACTTGCACATCCAAGTGAGAAAATCCAATTAAAGTGAACCGATACTAGTTAATGCAAAGTAATATATCAAATATATAATTATACATTAAATCATTAAATCAACACTTGATTTAACGATCCGGTCATATCGCATATAACCGACTAGTATCCTATGTATCGGCTTATCGAATCAATCCTTGATTCGATATCTAGGTTATATCGCATATAACCAATCGATACATTCATCCCGAGAATGAAATACGGTATCACATACACGCATTATTCTCGGTCCTGCACATATCTCATATGCGCTCCTATTTCGTTTCGCTTGAGCCAGGAAACCTATGTGTAGGACTCTAAAGACTCGTCAATACGCCGGCAGCGGATGATGATCATATCAATCACCCACAAGCCGCAAGCGGTCTGCTAAACGTAATGGCCATCCGGGTATTGAGCGATCAGAAGATCGACGAGCTAGCCCGCTCACACTCCTGTGCATCCAACCAGTAACACTTACCGTATAGTCCGGTCTGTTCATCTGATATGTCGCATATCAAGTCTAGGGGTGGTAAACGTCAGACCCCAATAACCGATAAGTCGTGCCGATGTGAGGCTCATAACGGGTCGAGAAACTACTGGTAACACTTACCAGCAAATCTCTAATCAGCCCTGGCCAGGGACTTCCATGTTACGGCCAATCGAGCACTGCGCAACATCAACCCCCAATACCGGGAGAGACGAAACCCCTCCTATCGCTCATTGCCTCCATGTGACTCGGGACTGTACCCAAAGACCACCGTTTTGCACGCCCTCATGGACGTGGTAAGGTGGAGATCAAAGCACAGTGGGAATCACACAAGACTCTATGACGATCTCGGGTCTACAGACTAACCCGCACAAGTGTCACCTGAGAACTGCCATCTGACGTGAGGTATAATACCATCTGGGAGTTCTCGGCGAGTCCGTCCAGTGTACCCAGTCTCCACTGAGCACCCGTATACCATCTCTGATGTCAAACACCAATGGATGTGGGATCATCCATCGCCCATCTCATGGGTCGAGAAGCGTATACGCTAGTCTACACTGGTATATCGATGCCCCGTCTCGATACACCCACGACTAGGGACCTTGAAGGATGTACTTATGGACTACCATGTCCCCACTAGTATGATCTGCATCATAGTCTAGGTAATCAAGTACACATCCTAAGGGCTTTATCAACATGTAACCATAAGACAGTTTAAAGAGACTAGTGTACATGTTAAGATAAAGAGCAACCAGATAGCATACTACCATATCGAGCAAGAAAGTCATCTCTATATATGTCCAAGCATCCAATATAATATACATCATCTGTACAATACTGGCCTCTAGGGCATACATACAACTAACAATCTCCCACTTGCACTAGGGCCAGCTGCTGTAGTATCGCATACCGAGCATCCCGAAGAGTCTCTCAAACTGTATCTGGGGAATGGCCTTCATGAGTGGATCCGCCGTGTTGTTCTTCGTGTCAACTCTCCTGACCTCGATCTCCCGGCGATCAACTATCTCCCGGATCAGGTGATACCGCCTCAGAATATGCCTGGATCGCTGATGGGACCTGGGTTCCTTGGCCAAAGCCACCGCTCCATTGTTATCGTAATACAAAGGTATTGGATGCTCAATGGATGGAACCACTCCAAGTTCAGTAATGAACTTCTTGATCCAGACAGCCTCTTTAGCAGCATCGTTGGCAGCGATGTATTCAGCCTCCATCGTCGAGTCTGCCACGGTTTCCTGCTTGGAACTCTTCCAGCTAACCGCCCCTCCGTAAAGGTTAAAGACAAATCCCGACTGCGACTTAGAGTCGTCCTTATCACTCTGGAAGCTCGAATCGGTAAAGGACTCCACTTGGAGTTCTCCGTTACCATACACCAAGAGCATCTCTTTAGTCCTTCGCAAGTACTTGAGAATGCTCTTCACAGCTGTCCAGTGACTCTCTTCAGGATCAGCTTGATACCTGCTCACTACACTTAGTGAGTATGCTACATCGGGTCTGGTACATAGCATCGCATACATGATAGAGCCTACAGCCGAAGCATAGGGTATCCCTTGCATGCGAGCTCTCTCCAAATCAGTCTTGGGAGACATCTCTTTAGAGAGAGTGACTCCAGAGATCGTGGGCAAGTTCCCACGCTTGGATTCTTCCATACTAAACCTCTTTAGTATGGTGTCAATGTACCTGGATTGGGACAATCCTAATATCCGTTTGGATCTATCTCTATAGATCCTAATTCCCAATATGCAGGAGGCATCACCAAGATCTTTCATTGAGAATCTTTGTGATAAGAAGAGCTTGACCGATTGCAGCATAGGAATATCATTTCCTATCAAGAGTATGTCGTCCACGTACAATACGAGGAAGACAACCTTACTCTCTGCCACCTTCTTGTAGATACAAGGTTCATCTGGATTTTTGACGAAATCAAACTCTTTGATAACGCCGTCAAAGCAGATGTTCCAACTCCGCGATGCTTACTTTAATCCATAAATGGATTTAAGCAGCTTGCACACCTTCCCGCTGCTCCCACTGTCTACGAAGCCCTCTGGCTGAGTCATGTACACACACTCTTCTAAATCACCATTTAGAAAGGCGGTCTTAACATCAATTTTCCAGATTTCGTAATCATGATATGCAGCGATGGCAAGCATGATCCGGATGGATTTAAGCATAGCCACTGGAGAAAAGGTTTCGTCATAGTCCACACCTGGTCTTTGACGAAAACCGTTTGCTACAAGTCTAGCTTTGAAAGTCTCCACTTTCCCATCTACACCAAGTTTTTTCTTGAAGATCCACTTGCTCCCGATGGGTTTTACTCCTTCAGGAGCAACATCCAAAATCCATACTTTGTTGGTGTACATGGATTCCATCTCGGACCGCATAGCATCCAACCATTTCACTGAGTCCCTACTCGTGATGGCCTGCTCGAAGCTAGTTGGGTCATCATCCTCCATGATGCAATCCTCGCTCCCACCATCCATGAGAAAACCATAGTATCTCTCAGGTTGGCGAGGAACCCTACTAGATCGGCGGAGAGGCTGAGGTTCATTTGGAGCTACTGAATCTTCTGGTTCCACTAAATCTTCAGTTACGGTTTGTGTATCTGGAACTTCTTCCAGCTCTACCACTTTGCCACTAATTTCTTTTTCAAGGAATTCCTTTTCTAAAAAGGTGGCATATTGAGAAACAAACACCTTTTGTTCTTCAGCATGGTAGAAAAAATATCCTTGTGAAATCTTAGGATATCCCACAAACTTGCAGAGAACTGACCGTGCCTCGAGTTTGTCTGGATTTTGCCTTTTGACATAGGCCGGACAACCCCATATCTTAACTCGTTTAAAATATGGTCTCTTCGCACTCCATATCTCATATGGTGTGGTAGGTACAGATTTAGATGGAACTTGATTCAATAGGTATGTTGCTGTCTCCAGCGCATATCCCCAGAAGGAAATAGGTAACTCAGCTGTGCTCATCATAGAGCACACCATATCTAATAGGGTGCGGTTCCTCCGTTCTGATACACCGTTGTGCTGTGGTGTATATGGAGGAGTCAGCTGAGAGAGAATCCCATTCTCTTTTAGGAAGTCCAGGAATTCATTGCTTAAGTATTCTCCTCCTCGATCAGATCGAAGGATTTTAATACTTTTTCCGGTTTGGTTCTCGACTTCTTGTTTATATTCTCTAAATTTCTCAAAAGCTTCTGATTTGTGTTTCATCAGGAACACATATCCGAATCTAGAGAGATCGTCAGTGAATGTAATGAAGTACGAAGAACCATCCCTGGCATGTGTAGACATGGGACCGCATACATCACTATTTATCAGTCCCAAGAGTTCGGTAACTCTTTCTCCGTGTCCCGTAAACGGAGTTTTGGTCATCTTGCCTTTGAGACATGACTGCAAGTGTCATAAGATGAAAATTCGAATGGTTTCAAATATCCATCCTTATGCAACTTAGCCAGTTGTGTCGCATTGATGTGACCCAGTCTACAATGCCACAAGAAGGATTCGTTCAGTTCTGAACTCTTCCTCTTGTGTGTGTTTGTTATGCTCAGAACTGTTGATTGGTTTAGAACATAAATGCCATTGCACAACGTGCCTGATCCAACCAACTTTTGGTTACGGAAAATGTTTATAACATTGTCCTGTAATACAAAATTATATCCTTCTTTACTCAATAAAGAAACCGATATAATGTTGCATATCAGGTTCGGCATGTAATAGCATTCGTTCAGAACCAATGTATTACCAGTTGGTAATACAAGGTGATATTCCCCGACAGTCTTAGCTGCAACAATTGCACCATTTCCAACTCTAATGTCTTTATCACCTTCTCCAAGTTCTCTACCTTTTCTAAGCCCATGTAACTGATTACATATATGAGATCCTGACCCGGTATCTAATACCCAGGACGTAGGGCAAATGGAGAAACAGTTCTCTGTAACTAACACACCCGAAGAAAATGCATCATCATGTACTTTCTTCAATCGGGTGGCATGGGAATCCTGGTATTCCCCTATATCCTGTTCATTCCTATAACTCTTATAAGAAAGAACGGAACCAACGTTCCCCAGCACAGTATAACATGTGGGTTCGGTCAATACATCCATATTATTATCTTTATTAGGGCATGAAATGGTCGCTACCTGGAGAGAGAAAGAAGAAAACACTTTAGCGTATGCTCTTGCAAGATCAGATTAGTTTTTATCTTATCTAATCAGGATGGCTCCCACTGGTTTTTATCAAATCTTCCTTCAAACCCTAAAAGGAAAGACTAGCCGGGATTAATTACACACTACAAGTTCGCCAATCTTTCAGCCAGGCCAGTGTCGGTACTTTGAGGGAGGTCCCCCGTGCTTTCGCACGAACCTAATTAATGTAAACCTCGTTTTCCCAGAGGCGTAACCCCGTTGACACCTTTCTAGACACCTACTTGATCAGCTAATTGCAATGTGTAAAACTCTCCCAGGAGTAACTCTTACTCGCAGTGGGTATCGGGATCCAACTATCTCATAGAAGGTATGCAATCTCATTGCAAATTTCAACACTAGAAATTCCCGATAATATTTTGCCCCTAGCAGCTATATGACCTTAACATAGTCAACAAATCATAAGTGCTAGTCAAGTTCAACCCGTCATTTCCTGATTAAATTAAACCCACCCGCACGACCCTTAACATAGTCAACAAAGTCGCACGACTATCCTAATCCAATCGCATCATATGCTTATACAGATAAGCACCAATCAGCTACCGCACACTACGCCTTAACATAGTCAACAAACGTAGCACGAATACTAACTAGTACTTATCTGAAATGATGGAGGGCTACGACAGGTTTTTCTGAAAACCTATTGCGTAATGAACTTGATATCGTTGTAGAATCAAATGAAGTTTTGAAATGGAGTGATTTTGAGGCTTTTCTAGTTTTGCTAAAGGGGTCACTCCTGGTGAAGGGATCGTCGGCCCTTTCCTCGTCGAATGAGGTGCGGGATATATCATATATATCACTGTGCAAAGCAGAAACTATAGAAGCAATCAAAAGTCAAACCGAGTGTGTAGCATCTGCCAGTTATTGCTAAAGGAGTCATTCCCGGTGAAGGGATCTCGGTCCTTTCCTCATCGAATAAGGTGCAGGGTATATCATATATACCGCTATGCAAAGCAAGAACTGTAGGTACCTGTTTTGTTTAAAATTTGATTCTACGACATCTTAGGTTTCTTTTCTTTCATTAATCACATTAATGAAGTCCCATCATTTAAATACCTAAACATCACAGATAAATACGACGTACACTTATGCCATCCGCATTCGCCTGGATGTCCCCTCGTGCACCGTTAGGTTAGGTAACTAACGACAGAGCAGGGCAGGGCTAGTGCGGGTGCAAAACATAAGTAACGTCTATATAATATATCATATATACTATATACTGTATCTATCACAGAACATCATATGATCACATCACAGATATCGCAGCAGTAGAAATTTATGAAACATTGGATATACTAGGACGTCCGTGTTTTAAATACGAGCCAGTATAAAACACGGATTCCACGGTCGTGATGAATAGCCAATCCCACACCCCTAGACTTCTACGAGAGCGGCAAGCAACCCTACCAATTCTGGGGTCAGGAGACCCGGACTCGACTCCTCGAGATGGTCTCCCACTGGACCCTAGAACCCGGTTACTTGTGCTCCCCTCCTTGGGTCTATCCTAATGCGGAAAAGTAAATAATATACAAAAGGTGACATCTTCCGCAACCTGGAAGTACCCCAATAAAAGAATATTACATACAAGTTTTTTTTACATGAATGAAAAAGAAAAACACTCATCTCACATAAAAAACCCCGGGCTATTCAAACACGACAATCCAATATAACATATCCAGCAACACATAACATCACATTTTATCAACGTAAGTAAATATGCGCATCCCAATTGTCGTTGACATATAGCAACGAAACCGGCGATATCACATATTACACTTACGGTCACAGAAAAGAAAGTGTAAAACTACAACAATTGGAATCCGCAATCTGTTTAGACATCACATGCCTAATCAAATGAAATACTTAGACATCACATGCCTAACAATTATAAAGCCCGCATTTTAGTCTCATTATCGAAAACTCTTTTCAATATCAAGTGAGACTAAACCGCTAGATTTATAACATTCGTTCAGTTATCTCATAACTGTTTGTGAATTCCAATTATTGTATCCCAATCCAGATAAATAGAAAATATTAAACTTTCCGATCGAACATTCGAACACCCAAGTTTTCCCGACTCTGATCAACACATGAAATAAGTTCAAAAACATTCATTTCATGCCTCAGTACCAACGGTCCAGCCGTAGAAGGGTCAAGCCAACGCCTCACATGTGGCACGCCGTACTGCCCCAAACCCGAAGGTTCAAAGGGCAGTTCAAGACGGTCACATAATCGAGTTAAGCTTTGTTGTCTTCTAGAGGGACCATCGCATTACTTGCACTACTTAGAACGTCCTTAAACCACAGAAAAAATCCAACACTTGGAAATTTTCCGGCAGGGGAAAAGTTGGGTATTTATATCCGGTCGAACCTTTTAACATATTCTAAAATATCCGGAAAGCCACATAGACAAAATCTGATAATCCGATCGAAACATCGAAGCTCTAAAACACCTTAGAAAATTCAACTCTTGAATAAATATTAAAAATACCCATAAAACTCAGCTGCTGAAATAATGAATTACTGTGCAAATATTACAGGAAAATCCCATTAGTTGGCCGCGGTTCCGCCGCACCTTTGACTGTTCATGAGGTAAATTTTGCACCGTAGTTCATAGAATTCCCTGCTGAATTTTTTAAGCATTTTTAATCTGGAAAAATCCCAGTTTTTAGAAAAAGTCCAGAGAGCATGATATGTTAGGGTTTCGATGTGTATTCGGGTTTCAGACGTCGTCTAGACTTCGCCTAAGGCTCTAGCTAGGCTATGATACCACTGTAGGGTTCCTAGGTACGCTAATGAAGTCACAAGGCATCAACCATGCCAATTTCAAATTTTACGGGTGCCGAGAAACCCTAATACGGATCGTTGACTAGAGTTTAGGCGAAAAACGAAACAGGTTAACATCTTAACTAAAGGAGAAAGCCTACAACCTTTGTAGATCCGGTTCTCCACTTCCTTAGCTCCACGTAGGCATCCTCTCGCTGTCCATCTCGAATCCCGGACTCAATCGTCGGCTTGATCGGAGAAATGGGCGGGCTAGGTCGTCGGCTTCGTGCCGAAGATGATCTACGTCAAGGCATCACAAGTTCAAGCTCCAACTCCATCAAGTTGTGAAACTTATGAAGAAAACACCCTATACTACTTGGCAAGAGGTAGAGGGTGAAGAAATAGGAGGTGGGTTCACTTTATAATTGGATTTCTCACACTTTAGCTCAAGTTGCCATTAATGGACTTGAGCTTTTTCTTTGAAGATGAAGAAGAAGTTGAAGCTTGAATATGATAAGTGTTAATCAAAAAAACAAAAGAAATATGAATACTTATCATATACTAACTAAGGTAGAGTGTAGAGAATAGACCATGGTTACTAGGAAGGGTTAGGGTTAAGCATGAAGACAAGAATGGTTACAAAATCAAAGCTTCATGAAGCTTCAACTAGAAACAAAGAAAGCCACCATTCTCATCATAATCTTTTCCAAATAAATAAATAAATAAATAAATGAATAAGCAAAACCCTAATCATCACTTAACCATGGTTTAATTCTATACACTTAACCAAATAAGCATGTATCATCAAACATGATACAATCATGTGCACAAAAGTATATCACATATACAACTTGCACATCCAAGTGAGAAAATCCAATTAAAGTGAACCAATACTAGTTAATGCAAAGTAATATATCAAATATATAATTATACATTAAATCATTAAATCAACACTTGATTTAACGATCCGGTCATATCGCATATAACCGACTAGTATCCTATGTATCGGCTTATCGAATCAATCCTTGATTCGATATCTAGGTTATATCGCATATAACCAATCGATACATTCATCCCGAGAATGAAATACGGTATCACATACACGCATTATTCTCGGTCCTGCACATATCTCATATGCGCTCCTATTTCGTTTCGCTTGAGCCAGGAAACCTCTGTGTAGGACTCTAAAGACTCGTCAATACGCCGGCAGCAGATGATGATCATATCAATCACCCACAAGCCGCAAGCGGTCTGCTAAACGTAACGGCCATCCGGGTATTGAGCGATCAGAAGATCGACGAGCTAGCCCGCTCACACTCCTGTGCATCCAACCAGTAACACTTACCGTACAGTCCGGTCTGTTCGTCTGATATGTCGCATATCAAGTCTAGGGGTGGTAAACGTCAGACCCCAATAACCGATAAGTCGTGCCGATGTGAGGCTCATAACGGGTCGAGAAACTACTGGTAACACTTACCAGCAAATCTCTAATCAGCTCTGGCCAGGGACTTCCCTGTTACGGCCAATCGAGCACTGCGCAACATCAACCCCCAATACCGGGAGAGACGAAACCCCTCCTATCGCTCATTGCCTCCATGTGACTCGGGACTGTACCCAAAGACCACCGTTTTGCACGCCCTCATGGACGTGGTAAGGTGGAGATCAAAGCACAGTAGGAATCATACAAGACTCTATGACGATCTCGGGTCTACAGACTAACCTGCATAAGTGTCACCTGAGAACTGCCATCTGACGTGAGGTATAATACCATCTGGGAGTTCTCGGCGAGTCCGTCCAGTGTACCCAGTCTCCACTGAGCACCCGTATACCATCTCTGATGTCAAACACCAATAGATGTGGGATCATCCATCGCCTATCTCATGGGTCGAGAAGCGTATACGCTAGTCTACACTGGTATATCGATGCCCCGTCTCGATACACCCACGACTAGGGACCTTGAAGGATGTACTTATGGACTACCATGTCCCCACTAGTATGATCTGCATCATAGTCTAGGTAATCAAGTACACATCCTAAGGGCTTTATCAACATGTAACCATAATACAGTTTAAAGAGACTAGTGTACAAGTTAAGATAAAGAGCAACCAGATAGCATACTATCATATCGAGCAAGAAAGTCATCTTTATATATGTCCAAGCATCCAATATAATATACATCATCTGTACAATACTGGCCTCTAGGGCATACATACAACTAACATAAGGTAGGGTTTGGCTATTCATCACGACCGTGTAATCCATTTTTCGTTCTAGGCTAAAACGAAACACGGAATTCCTAGTATATCCAATATATTCATCTGTGGTCTGGAATGTCTATTATTGCATGAGAAGAATGGATACACACACACACACACACACACACACACACACACACACACACACACATATATATATATATTATATATATATAATAAACGTTGCTTATATTTTGCACCCGCGCTAGTCCAGCCCTCGCTCTGCCGTTAGTTAAGTAACCTAACGGTGCATGACGGGGCCCCGTGGAGAATGAGGATGGCATAAGAGTACGTTGTATTTTCATTTCTTTTCTGCAATGATAGGGTTAAATGATGGGACCGCATTAATATTGATTAATGCGAGGAAAACAAACCAAAGCTTAAATCGTTGGAACAGTTTCAAAACCACTCGGTTTTCTTCAAAAAGCAACTTTTAAATGCGGATCCTAAACCACTCCTTTTAAAAGCTATCATGGTTCCTTCGACTATATCAAGCTCATTACGTTCACGGTTTCGCCAAAACCATTTGTAACCCTCCGTCATTTCAGATGGGTATTCAGTAGTATTCAAGCTATATATTTTGACCTTCGCCAAGGCATAGTGATTGGTAGCTGCTGGATATTCATCTGTAGTATAGATTGATACGTTGATTTGGGACAGTCGTACTACTATTTTGGACTTCATCAAGGGTATGTATGGGTGGGTATAAATTAACCTGGACAATGACGGGTAGAACTTGACTTGCGACTTATGATATGTTGGCCTTCGTCAAGGTCATAAGAGCTTGGGACAAAAATCTATATCGGGAGTTTCTAAGGAAATTGAAACTTGCTAGTGTTGCATACCATTTAGAGTGTGATAATTTTGGTACGATTCCTTCAAGGTTGTCGCACGATGATATTTGGATCCCGATCTTACTGTGAGTATCCGCTACTCCTCGGGAAATTTTTTCATTAAACAATCAATGCTATAAACCAAGTAGGTGCCTAGAACGGTGTTAGCGGGGCTACGCCTCCAGGGAAAAGAGGTTATGTAATTAAGGAACTTCACGAAAGCGTTGGAAAACCTCTCTCAAAGTACCAACACTAGCCTAGCCGAAAGGTTAAGCAAGAATTGTAGGATGAGATTAATCATGACTAATTCTTCTTTTATGGTTTGAAGGAGGATTCGAGAAACAGTAGGAGCCATCCTATTTAGATAAACTAATAACCAATCTAAACTTGCAAGAGTATCATGCTGAATGTTTCTCCTCTCTCTTGACTGTAGCAACGAAAATGACTGTGCTTAAGCTACTGCTAGATAAAAACAAATTGAATAGACCAAAATATAAAGATTGGCCAAGGAATGTCCAGATGGCCATTACCTATGACAACCTGGGCTACCTCCTTACTACCAAAGCCCTCGCCGTTCCAGGTCCAGATTCCACCATCGCGGATATTGATATCCGTAAGACATGGGAAAAAGACAGTGTGAGAGCCAAGTGTCTCGTGTTAGCCTCAATGGATTATGAACACCAGAGGCGGCACGAGAAGATGGACATAGTTTCCATCTCCTCCATACAAAGGATTTATATGGAGAGCAATCTCGTATCGCAAGATAGGAGAGCAATCTCGTATCGCAAGTGTCACGCCCCGCTTCCCAGAGTACGCTAAATTGGGCACGTGACATAGCCAACCATGCTACCTGTGGGTAGGAAGTATCCATCCACAGTCACATTACGGCTGTAGAGATATCAAGAACAAAATATAACTATCTAAAACATGTCCATAAGCCAAGATAATATGAGCCAAGAATAATAAAAGTGCGGAAGCAAAAGATCTAATATAAAATAACTGGAATGTATGTCCCATAATACGGGCTCACATCAGGAATAAAATGCAGGAAATAAAAGAACTAACTACTGCTGACACCTCACAGCTCAGCCTGCTGGCTGAAGTACTCCTGCTCGGACTGCAGCAAACGTACGGAATTTGGGCCATGCAAAACCCAGACGTCAGCGCGTCATGTCATCAGGTAATAAAATATAAACAAGGTAACAGGCAATGCAAATATAAACATGAATTAAAAGCAGGTGTAACAGTAAAATAAATCAGGGCCGTGCAAGGTAGTGTGCAGCGAGTAAAATAAACTGTTCTATTGGGTTTTCTATTCTAAAGTCTTTGAAATCAATTTGATGAATCATCGATGTAACTCAATAGTATCCCATGCATACCCGGGACCACGGTCAAGATTCTCGGGCTGAATCATAGACATGCCGCTAGGCACTAAAACAGGAAATATGTACAGATGAATGATGTCAGCAGCATCATCCCAAGGCTGGCCTAGCCTCTAAAACTGATCAGTAAAGGTAGTACACTGTCGAGTTACAAGTCAGGTTTCATCATTGATTTCCCCATGCCCCCAAGTTGTGTATGTCAAGTCAGGTTTTCAGTAATCAAGAACTAATGCCAACACAGGATCAGGTAAGAGCAGGTTTGTCTGGATAGACAACAGGAACGGTCCGTGAGGACTATATGTCAGGTTTGTTGGCATTAGACATAAGATCAAGTAACGGGTCAAGCCATGGTACATCAGGTCGAGTCAAGTAGTGTACGGTACCATGTCGGATCAGGTAATATGTGTAGCAAGTCATGTCAGGGTATACCAGATATCATGTGGGTGCTCATAATCAACTAGCATAATCATGGTTATAAATAAACAAGCATGGTTACTATCACGACAATAAACTGGCACATGTAATATGATATGCAAATAGTTACCGATTTGATTACCTGGATGCACGGTTAGCAGTTTGGGTTTAAGAGATAGTTCTATCATTTCATGCATACAGTATGACCTTTATGGATGTTAAATTCATGTTAAAGTGTACTAAATAATCTAAAGATATAATTGAATATAAATTAAGTGAGTTGTATGGACACGGTCGTCCGACGGGATATAAAATATGGAAGGGTACTGTGGGTCATACAAATAAGTGTTACAAGATTTAAATATGAATGCGGGTACTATGTATAATAGAACTAACAGCAAACGGGTATACTTCGAGCCATGATTCTAAAATGATATAATGAGACGTCGACATGTTAAAAAAAGGAATTCTGGTACTAAAACGGAACTAAAGATCTAAAGTGCACTCTAACAGGTACATAGTAATTTAAATGGCATATGTAGTAGTTTAAATAGCATGTAGCAAGATTAACTTGCCTCTACGGGTCGCGAAACGGAAAACGGAACGTTACGCGTCGGCGGGGAAATATCGCGACGTGCGCACGGTTAACGGAATGAACCCAAACGACGGACGGCGGAGTCACACGGGTCAGGGGTCCTCGCTGGGTCGTCGGGAAACGTCGTCGGCATCGCCGGATTCCGGCAAACAGATAAAAAGTGAACAATAAAGATACAAGCATGCATGAAATAAAGGCGAAAAGAAGATTAAGAAGAAAGAAGAGAAGGAGGATTGAGGAAGGGTGCTCATGATGATCTGTAGAGGGGTTGTGATCGTCGACTGCGTCGACGGAGCTCCGGTGCACGACCTGCAGAGAACCACCGGCAGTTTAAAGGCTTAACAGAAAAGAATGGAAGAAGGGGAAGAAAGGAGTCTGGAGGAGAGAAAAGAGGGGCGGTGCTCACTGGGGTGCGCGAGGGCCAGGGGCACGGATCAAGACCACCGGCGGCGATCCCACGGTGTGCAGCACGGTGCAGGGGGTGCGCGGTTGCTAGGTGTAGGGTGCTGGGGACGCAGGGATGGCTCTGTGGAGAGGAGGTAGGTGGAAGCGGAGGAGGTAATGGTGGAGATGGCGAGGTCGAGGGCTTCGTCGTCGGCTGCGCGACGAGGAGAGAGGTGGCGGCTAAGTTTTCAGAGGTGGGTTCTGTTTTTAAATTAGAGGAGGAGGAGAAGAATTATATAAAGGAGAGGAGAGAGAGAGAGAGAGAATCGCGAGAGGAGAGAGAAGAGGAAAGGGAGAGAGAGAGGAAGAGAGAGAGAGAGAATCGCGGGAGGAGAGAGAAGAGGAGAGGAGAAAGAAAATCGTCGTTTAGCCGAGAGAGAGAAAGAGAGAAGAGAGAGAAAGAGAAGGAGAGAGGAGAGAGGAAGAGAGAGACGTGTGGGGCCCGGGGGGTAAAAGGTGAAGTGTGATTGGCGGAGATGTTTTGGTTAGGGAAAAAGTTTAAAAGATTTTAAAATATTTTCCCTGGGATTTAAATGATTATACTCCCTGGTTAAAATTTGATAAGCTGAAAACAATGTTTACTTTTTATTTTCTTAGCCGATTTAAAGATTTTGGAAAAAGATTTAGCGGAATGTAAAACATTTCAGAATTGCGCCCGGGTCGGGTCCAAAAATTCGAATTTGAAAAATGAAAATTATTGGCAGGTTCCAAAAAATGAAATGAAGGATTTTATAATTAAAAAGCATACCCCCAAGAACGAACGCACGTACGTGCGCGTAGCCGTCCAAACACGTCCGTTTCACTGAACGGGGCGAGAACACGATGCAAGGACGCTACCACAGGGTTAGGGGTGTCGATCAGGCCATGATAAGTATTTTTAATTTATATTTTAGATGACTTAAATTTCTATATGCAGAATTTGAATTGTCGGGGTAAATTTATAACTAGCAACGGTCAAGCAAGACAGATGAAATGAATACCACACACCATACATATGATAACTGAAATTACTAGAATTGGACTCGGTTGTTACATTATCCCCAACTACAAAAAGAATTTCGTCCTCGAAATTCCAAGAATACAAAAGATAGACGACAAACAAGTACAAGAAAAGATGAGGAAACTTCTGCCGGATTTCATCTTCTCGCTCCTAGGTGGACTCTCCATGTAAGCGATTACCCCACGAAACAAGTACAAGAGGGATAACCTTGTTCTTAAGAACCTTTTCCCTTCGATCCACGATTTCAACCGGTCGCTCCTTAAACGTCAAGTCTTCTCGTATCGTCAGCTCCGAATGATCCAATACATGCGTTTCATCCCGAACATACTTATGGAGTTGAGATACGTGAATCACATCATGCACATTCGCCAAGGACTGCGGTAACGCCAAATGATACGCTACCTCACCAACATGCTCCAAGATCTTAAAGGGTCCAACGAATCGAGGACTGAGCTTTCCTCGACTTCCAAAACGAATCACCCCTCTGGTCGGTGATATCTTCAAGAATACCAAATCACCCACGACGAACTCTAAAGGTCTTCTCGACGTATCTGCCCAACTCTTCTGTCTGTCTTGAGCTGCTTTCATATGATTCCGAATAGCGTTAACTTTCTCAACTGTTTGCATAACCAAATCTGGTCCCAACAATCTTCGCTCACCGACGTCGTCCCAACAAACAGGTGAACGACATTTGCGACCATACAAAGCTTCAAACGGAGCCATCTGAATAGTTTCCTGGAAACTGTTGTTGTAAGAAAACTCCACCAAATGTAGATGATCCTCCCAAGAACCCTTGAAGTCCAACATGCATGCTCTCAACATATCTTCAAGAGTTTGGATCGTTCTCTCCGACTGACCATCAGTTTGAGGATGATAAGCTGTGCTAAACTTCAATCAAGTCCCCAAACTTTCCTGTAAACTCTGCTAAAAGTTTGATAAAAACCGAGTGTCACGATCGGACACGATGCTCACCGGTACTCCATGCAATCTTACAATCTCCTGCATGTACCGCTCCGCCAAAGTCTCTGTTGATTGACCAACCCGAAAAGGAATGAAATGAGCTGCTTTGGTCAAACGATCAACAATCACCCATACTGCATTGTTGCCTTTTGGACTCCGCGGTAGAGCTGTCACGAAATCCATGGTTATATGCTCCCATTTCCACTGAGGAATCGGAAGTGGTTGCAATAAACCAGCAACCCTTTGATGTTCAACCTTAACTTGCTGACACACCAAGCACTTAGCCACAAAGCGAGCGATCTCCCGTTTCATGCCTTCCCACCAGAAATGATGTCGTATATCTCGGTACATCTTCGTGCCTCCTGGATGTACGGAATAGGCTGAACTGTGTGCCTCCTTCATAAGCTCTTCGCGAATATCTCCCTTTGGCACACACAGACGGCTACCATACCTCAAAGAACCATCTTCGTGGATCAATAAATCTGTTCGTAGTCCGGCTTCAACCTGTTCTCGAAACTTTTGCAATTTAGGATCCTGCGATTGCGCTGCTTTAATATTCTCGATCAACGACGAATGTACTTGCAGCTGCATCAACTGTCCCGAAGAATGCGGTAGCACAACTTCCAAATCAAATCTTCGAAAGTCTTCCACGAGTTCTTTCTGCGTAGTCAACATCTGAATTGCCGGTACCCGACTGAGCGCATCCGGTACGACATTAACCTTTCCCGGATGGTACTTGAGATCAAGATCGTAGTCAGCCATCAGCTCTAACCATCTACGCTGCCTCATATTATGCTCCTTCTGCGTGAACACATACTTCAAACTCTTATGATCCGTGAAAACTTCGACCCTTTCGCCCAAAAGGTAATGTCTCCAAATCTTCAGAGCGAAAATCACAGCCGCAAGCTCCAACTCATGAGTTTGGTAATTCTTCTCATGGGTCTTCAACTGTCTTGATGCGTACGCTACCACCTTCCCATACTGCATCAAAACGCATCCCAATCCTTTCCCAGATGTGTCGCTGTGAATCACCAATCCTCCGGAATTGTCTGGCACAGTCAGAATAGGAGCGATTATCAATATCTGCTTCAACGTCTCAAAAGCTGACGTGCAACTATCCGTCCACACAAAAGGTACCTCCTTGCGCGTAAGCTTGGTCAACGGCTCTGCTAGACGAGCAAAGTTCTCCACAAATCTTCTGTAATACCCGGCGGGTCCAAGAAAACTTCTTATCTCCGCAACATTCTTCGGAATCGGCCAATCTCGAACTGCAGCAATCTTTTCGGGATCGACGGCGATTCCATCGCCAGACACAACATGCCCCAAAAACATTACTTCCTCCAGCCAAAACTTGCACTTGCTCATCTTCTCATATAACTTCTCCTGTCTCAACGTCTGCAGTGCGATCTTCAAATGCTCAGCATGCTCTTCAAAACTCTTCGAGTAAACCAGAATATCGTCAATGAACACCACAATAAACTGGTCCAAGAATGGTGAAAAGATTCGGTTCATCAAGTCCATGAATATCGCCGGTGCATTCGTTACTCCGAAGGGCATCATTAAGTACTCGTAATGTCCATACCGAGTTCGGAACGCCGTCTTACAAATATCCTCTGCTTTCACTCGGACCTGATAATATCCGGATCGCAAATCCAGCTTCGAGAATACCCTCGCGCCACTAAGCTGCTCAAAAAGTTCGCCGATGCGAGGGATCGGGTACTTGTTCTTAATAGTCACCCGGTTTAATTCTCGATAGTCGATGCACATCCTTCTTGTGCCATCTTTCTTCTTAACTAGAAGAATTGGAGCTCCCCAAGGCGGGTTACTGCTTCAAATCCAACCCTTCTCAAGCAGTTCAATAACCTGTTTCTTGACTTCTTCCAACTCCACTGGTGCCATTGGATAATACGCTTTAGATACTGGCGCTGCACCAGGAATAAGATCAATTGCGAACTCCACGTCTCGCTTCGGCGGTAATCCCGATATATCTTCAAACACGTCCATAAAATCGCGAACAACAGCTACCTCTTCACTTTTATCAACCTCCAATGCTATAAGAATATTAGTTGTCGGCCTAGCCCTAAACTCGACCGGCCCGACAGAACTGCTTCCTCCAGTGAAGGTAAACTCGGGATGTCCGGGAATCTGGAAAATTACTTTCTTTGCCCAACAATCAATGTGAGCGTGGAAAGTACCGAGAAAATCCAATCCCAAGACTACTTCGTAGCTGCCCGTATCAATCACCAAGAAATCTGCAAAAAGCTCCCGTCCGCAAACAACAACTGTACAATCTTTACATTCTCTACTAGATATGATTTTCCCATTCCCAGTGTGTATGTCCCAGAAACTAGACAGGGTCGTGCAGGTAATCGAGTGCGTAGCTATAAACTTGGATGACATAAAACAATGGGATGCACCCGAATCAAATAACGCTAATGCGGGAAAACCATGAACGAGTAGAATACCTGAAACAACTTCTTCCGAAGCCTTAGCTTCCTCAGCCGTCAAGGTAAAAGCTCGAACCTGATTAGGTCCTTGAGTCAGCTGCTTCTGTCCCTGGAACGGTTTCTGTGAAGGCTTCTGAATATCATCCCGTGTGAGATGCTTCGACGGACATGAGTTAACAGTGTGATCTGCCGCTCCACAAACCAAACAGAGTCCCTGCCTCCTTCGACAATCCTTTTGCACGTGGCCAGGTAAATGGCAGTAGTTACAAGTCACGCTCTTTCTCTGGTCAACTACAGCAGGCTTCTTCATCGGTGTTACGCCACGACGGTCCACTGGAATACCTCTGCGACCATGAGCTCGGTTTGGTACAAATGTCGGCTTCCTTATCGCAACTGCTGTCTGATGTGAACTCCCAGTCTTCCCCGATAAACTCTGCTGTTCTCGGGCTGCCGTAAGAACCTATGAGAAGGTGGTCAAACCCAGGGAGACAATCTACCTCTGGATGTCCACATCCAAGCTGCGCATGAACCTCCGTGCCCTGTCTGCATCGTTGGCAACTAAAGGTCAAGCGAATCTACTGAGCCGTGTCCACTCAGCTGCATGCACATCTACGGATGCTCCATTCTGCTTCAGACCGATGAACTTCTCTTCCATTTCCTCCCGTGCAGTCTGCGGGAAGAACTTCTCCAGGAAACTCTTCGAAAAATCCGCCCACATGATCGGCTTGGGCAAGCGGGTCTCCTCCACAAGCCACCATTCACGGGCGTAATCCACTAACTGAATACGCACCACATCCACCCTTTTATCTTCTGGGATCTGCGCCGCAATAAGTAAGTTCTCCGTATCAACTAGCCACTGTTCCGCTGGCAACGGCTCCTCCAAACCGGTAAAGACAGACGGACCCAAACGCCTGAAATCTGCTACGGTCCCTACTCGATCAACTGGTTTAGCTTCAATATTGTTCATGGACTGCTGAACGGTCCGCAAACCTTCCTGAAACGATTCAGCTTGCTGTTGGATCAGCTCGATCTGTCTCTTTTGATTTTCCAGCATTCCCCGTATCACTCCAAGCATAGCGGCTTCGTCAACACGCCTTTGGTACGTCTTCAGATTCTTGTCTGCTATATTCCTGAAATGAAAACACCCAAGATTAGCATGATAACAGATTCCAATTATAGATCAAGGCTAGAACTCCAAGTTACTTAAATAGAGTACCGCATTGTAACTATGCCGCGGTATCATAGCTACAATTACATAACTCCACCCAAGTCGCCTAAGTTCTAGAGATAACAAGGAATCAGGTTTTCGGGTCGATATGCAAAGGAAGTTTGCACACCGTAAAAGAAATAATCAGGAAGAACTTGATTCAAGAACGGTAAAACGGCAAGGTGGCAGGACAGGTTTCCTAAACACGGGTATTCTGATTCGTGTATTGCGTACAATACCCAACTACAAAAAGAATTAACTCGACTAACCTATGTCTCTGATACCAAAAGAACCATGTCACGCCCCGCTTCCCAGAGTACGCTAAATTGGGCACGTGACATAGCCAACCATGCTACCTGTGGGTAGGAAGTATCCATCCATAGTAACATTACGGCTGTAGAGATATCAAGAACAAAATATAACTATCTAAAACATGTCCATAAGCCAAGATAACATGAGTCAAGAATAATAAAAGTGCGGAAGCAAAAGATCCAATACAAAATAACTGGAATGTATGTCCCATAATACGGGCTCACATCAGGAATAAAATGCAGGAAATAAAAGAACTAACTACTGCTGACACCTCACAGCTCAGCCTGCTGGCTGAAGTACTCCTGCTCGGACTGCAGCAAACGTACGGAATTTGGGCCATGCAAAACCCAGATGTCAGCGCGTCATGTCATCAGGTAATAAAATATAAACAGGGTAACAGGAAATGCAAATATAAACATGAATTAAAAGAAGGTGTAACAGTAATATAAATCAGGGCCGTGCAAGGTAGCGTGCAGCAAGTAAAATAAACTGTTCTATTAGGTTTTCTATTCTAAAGTCTTTGAAATCAATTTGATGAATCATCGATGTAACTCAATAGTATCGCGTGCATACCCAGGACCACGGTCAAGATTCTCAGGCTGAATCCGAGACATACCGCTAGGCACTAAAACAGGAAATATGTACAGATGAATGATGTCAGCAGCATCATCCCAAGGCTGGCCTAGCCTCTAAAACTGATCAGTAAAGGTAGTACACTGTCGAGTTACAAGTCAGGTTTCATCATTGATTTCCCCATACCCCCAAGTTGTGTATGTCAAGTCAGGTATTCAGTAATCAAGAACTAATGCCAACACAGGATCAGGTAAGAGCAGGTTTGTCTGGATAGACAACAGGAACGGTCCGTGAGGACTACATGTCAGGTTTGTTGGCATTAGACACGAGATCAAGTAACGGGTCAAGCCATGGTACATCAGGTCGAGTCAAGTAATGTACGGTACCATGTCGGGTCAGGTAATATGTGTAGCAAGTCATGTCAGGGTATACCAGATATCATGTGGGTGCTCATAATCAACTAGCATAATCATGGTTATAAATAAACAAGCATGGTTACTATCACGACAATAAACTGGCACATGTAATATGATATGCAAATAGTTACCGATTTGATTACCTGGATGCACGGTTAGCAGTTTGGGTTTAAGAGATAGTTCTATCATTTCATGCATACAGTATGACCTTAATGGATGTTAAATTCATGTTAAAGTGTACTAAATAATCTAAAGATATAATTGAATATAAATTAGGTGAGTTGTATGGACACGGTCGTCCGACAGGATATAAATTATGGAAGGGTACTGTGGGTCATACAAATAAGTGTTACAAGATTTAAATATGAATGCGGGTACTATGTATAACAGAACTAACAGCAAACGGGTATACTTCGAGCCATGATTCTAAAATGATATAATGAGACATCGACATGTTAAAAAAAGGAATTCTGGTATTAAAACGGAACTACAGATCTAAAGTGCACTCTAACAGGTATATAGTAATTTAAAAGGCATATGTAGTAGTTTAAATAGCATGTAGGAAGATTAACTTGCCTCAACTGGTCGCGAAACGGAAAACAGAACGTTACGCCTCGGCGGGAAAATATCGCGACGTGCGCACGGTTTACGGAATGAACTCAAACGACGGACGGCGGAGTCATACGGGTCAGGGGTCCTCGCTGGGTCGTCGGGAAACGTCGTCGGCATCGTCGGATTCCGGCGAACAGATAAACAGTGAACAATAAAGATACAAGCATGCATGAAATAAAGGGGAAAAGAAGATTAAGAAGAAAGAAGAGAAGGAGGATTGAGGAGGGGTGCTCACGATGATCTGTAGAGGGGTTGTGATCGTCGATTGCGTCGACGGAGCTCCGGTGCACGACTAGCAGAAAACCATCGGCAGTTTAAAGGTTTAACAGAAAAGAATGGAAGAAGGGGAAGAAAGGAGTCTGGAGGAGAGAAAGGAGGGGCGGTGCTCACTGGGGGTGCGCGAGGGCCAGGGGTACGGATCAAGACCACCGGCGGCGATCCCACGGTGTGCAGCAGGGTGCAGGGGGTGCGCGGTTGCTAGGTGTATGGTGCTGGGGATGCAGGGATGGCTCTGTGGAGAGGAGGTAAGTGGAAGCGGAGGAGGTAATGGTGGAAATGGCGAGGTCGAGGGCTTCGTCGTCGGCTGCGCGACGAGGAGAGAGGCGGCGGCTAGGTTTTCAGAGGTTGGTTCTGTTTTTAAATTAGAGGAGGAGGAGAAGAATTATATAAAGGAGAGGAGAGAGAGCGGGGAGAGAGAGAGAGAGAGAATCGCGAGAGGAGAGAGAAGAGGAGAGGGAGAGAGAGAGAGAGAGAATCGCGAGAGGAGAGAGAAGAGGAGAGGGAGAGAGAGAGAGAGAGAATCGCGAGAGGAGAGAGAAGAGGAGAGGAGAAAGAAAATCGTCGTTTAGCCGAGAGAGAGAAAGAGAGAAGAGAGAGAGAAAGAGAAGGAGAAAGGAGAGAGGAAGAGAGAGACGTGTGGGGCCCGGGGGGTAAAAGGTGAAGTGTGATTGGCTGAGGGAGATGTTTTGGTTAGGGAAAAGGTTTAAAAGATTTTAAAATATTTTCCCTGGGATTTAAATGATTATACTCCCTGGTTAAAATTTGATTGGCTGAAAACAATGTTTACTTTTTATTTTCTTAGCCGATTTAAAGATTTTGGAAAAAGATTTAGCGGAATGTAAAACATTTCAGAATTGCACCCGGGTCGGGTCCAAAAATTCGAATTTGAAAAATGAAAATTATTGGCAGGTTCCAAAAAATGAAATGAAGGATTTTATAATTAAAAAGCATACCCCCAAGAACGGACGCACGTACGTGCGCGTAGCCGTCCAAACACGTCCGTTTCACTGAACGGGGCGAGAACACGATGCAAGGACGCTACTACAGCGTCAGGGGTGTCGATCAGGCCATGATAAGTATTTTTAATTTATATTTTAGATGACTTAAATTGCTATATGCAGAATTTGAATTGACGGGGTAAATTTATAACTAGCAACGGTCAAGCAAGACAGATGAAATGAATAACACACACCATACATATGATAACTGAAATTAGTAGAATTGGACTCTGTTGTTACAGCAAGATAGGAGAGCAATAAATTGTTTCAGGCAAGGTTGGCTGTCGGGTCATCTGTAGGGGACCACGTCCTTACGATGATTAGCTATATTAAAAAGTTCGCTGACCTTGGGACCACGTTGGAGAACGAGTTATATAGTGACTTGATTCTACGGTCCCTCCCCTCCACCTACGCCCAGTTTATCTTAAATTTCAACATTCAAGAGAATGAAGTTTTACTTCCAGCCCTCCTCAACATGTTGAGGAGCGCTGAGGGTACCCTTCAAAAATCCAGGGAGACACCCACTCTGCTTATTGGGGAATCTTTCTCTTCTAGATCCAAAGTAAAAGCCAAGGGATAGAAGAAGAAGGCCTCCACCAAGCCGATATAAGATGCCAGTAAGGTAGAGAGAAATGGCAGGGCAAAAGATTCGGGGCTAACAAAAGAAAAGGAGGAATGTTTCTATTGTCATAGGAAAGGGTATTGGTAGAAAGACTGTAGGGCTTATGTTGGGACTTTACCCGCATGCGCCTTTACGGTTTTGAAAAGAAACGGTTTTCGAAATGGTGCGCACGCAAGCTCGGTCTCGTTTTAAAATTTATAAACCGTAAGTGCACGACGCGTTGTCGCAAGCCAGCAAGCACGGGTCGATCCATAGGGAATTGGTGATTAGGGATTGTTGCTTAAGGTTCGAGAAAAAGGAATTTGGGTTTTTGTCACAAAAATAGAAAATACGAAAATATAGGAAATAAGTTAATGGAAGTGGTCATGGCTTTGGTTCGGATGGTTGAATCGCGGCGAATTCTTCAATGCTTCCTTGATCATGAGTTGTCCGTCCTTTTGTTAATCCCGACGTGAAGCATGACTTGTCAACGCGTTTGCGAAGCACAAATCATCAAGTTGCCGATATTCGACTCAAGACACAAAACGAATCCGTCTTGTCTCACTTACCGTTTGTATGTCCAAACTTGAGTATCAATACTAAGCACAATGGTTAGCAAGCATACAACAATATCAAATACACAAAATAGTTTGTGAGAGCAAGTATTTTTAGTGTTAAGTTTGCTAAGTGCTTGTGATAGTATAGGGTATATGAAAACAAGAAGTGTCTCAAGCCACTTGTTAACAAAATTCCATATCTAATACTTAGCAACCTTAACACTAAATTGATTTTAACTTAAACATTGAAAAATGGAGAGTAGGAGTGAATATGGTATATGTGAAAGTGTATGCTAGCACCCCACTGGTTTTTACAAGCATCAAGCATGCCAAATTTTAAATTTTCGGGGTGCTAATCTACACTTAACAAGATCAATAAACTATGAGAAGTGAAAGAGGTTATACCCTTGTAGATCGTGTCCTTCGCTTCTTAAGTTCCGGGTTGAAGTCCATGCAACTCTACTAGGCTCCTCTTCGAGTTGAACGAACCTCCTTCGTGATCTTCGCGCCATAGACGATCCACCCAAAGTACCTCTAGCTCTAGCTACCTCTACACTAAATTCCTTTAGTGTAGGAAACATACCACACTAACTTTCTAGTTTGCTGTGGGATGGTGAAGTAGGGGATATGAAAAGCTCACAAGTTTGTGTTGAAGAATCATGATTCAAATCACATGTGAGGGTTGAAGCTTGAACAATGGTGAAGAGGAGGAAGAAGAAGAAGCTAGAGAGCAACTCAAGAAAAGACCAAGCATGAAAAATGTCTAAGTCTTTTTTTTAGAAATGAAGAATTGCTCTTGATAAAAACCCTCACTCATTGAAGCATGCCAATTTTACAAATAAAATATGAAGCCATGCTTCAATAGTAAGTCAAGATGAATAAACAAATACAAAAGCCACGCTTCATCCCATGCTTCTCATTTTCCACCACATTTTTCTATTTTCCAAAAACAGAAAAATCCATGCCATGCTTATATATTTATATATATATCATATATACATATTAATACATTAAAAAAATATTTAATGAGCTAATGATATTATTTAAGATATAATTATATCAAATATAATATATATCACATTATTAAATCAACACTTGATTTAATAATCCGGTTATATCACATATGACCGTCTAATATTATTTATCTGTATGTCATATTATCAAATCAACACTTGATTCGATAGTCTGTTTATATCATATATAACCTAACTTGATAATAGATAACTGCCAGATTACAATACAGTATCACATACTCGTATTTAATCTGGCCCACGCACATATCATATATGTGTCCTACTTCATTTCGCTTGAACCAGGGAACTTCTGTGTGGGACTCCAAAGACTCGTCAATACGCCAGCAGTAGGTGATGATCACATCAATCACGTACAAGCTGTCAACGGTACTAGCTGGACGTAACGGCTACCCGGGTATTGATTGATATGAAAATCAACAAGCTAGCTCGTCCGTACTCTCCATGAAGCCTATCAGTAACACTACCACACAGTCCAGTCTCTTCGTCTTATATGTCGCATATCATGTCTATGGGTGGTAAACGTCAGCCCCCAGTAACGTGATAAGTCATGCCGATGTCTGGCCTATAACGGTTTGAGAAACTACTGATAACTCTTATCAGTAAATCTCAGCAGCAGCCCTGGCCAGAGACTTCCAATTATAACCAATCGAGCATAGCGCAACATCAACCCCCAATACCGGAAAAGACGAAACCCCTCCTATCGCTCATTGCCTCCATGTGACTCGGGACTGTACCCAAAATCCACCTGTTTGCACGACTCCTTTGAGCCGTGGTAGGGAGGAAATCAAAGCACAGTGGGAGCCACACAAGACTCTATGACGATCTCAAGTCTACAGACTAACCTGTACTAGTGTCACCGGAGGAATGCTATCTGACGATAGCTATACAACCACATAGGAGTCCTCGACGAATCTTGTTCGGCGTACCCATTCTCTAATGAGCACCTGTGTATAATCTTTGATGTCACACACCAATGGTTGTGAGATCAACCATCACCCTTTAAGGGACAAGAAATGTATACACTAATCTACACTGGGAATATCGATGTCCTGGTCTCGATATTCCCATGACTAGGAACTGATTAATGGATGTACTTGTGGACCACCCTGGCCCCACTAGTACGATCTCATAATAATCCTGGTAGTCAAGTACATATCCTAAGGGCTTTATCAACATGTGAGAGCAAGACAATAAAGTATACCAGTCAACATGGTAAGATAAAGAGTAACCAGATAGCATACTATCATGTCGAGCAAGAAAGTCCTATATATATATATATATATATATATATATATATATATATATATATATATGTCTAAGCATCCATTATAATATACATCACATGTACAATAATGGCCTCGAGGGCATTATTGTACATGTGATGTATATTATAGTGGATGCTTAGACATATATATATATATATATATATATAGGGCATACATTTAACTAACAATCTCCCACTTGCACTAAGGCCATGTGTTGTAGTATCTCATACCCAACATCCCAAAAAGTCTCTAAAATTGTATCTGGGGGAGGGCCTTTGTGAGTGGATCTGCTACGTTATCTTTCGTGTCAACTCTCCTGACCTTAATCTCCCGACGATATACTATCTTTTTGATCAGGTGATACCGCCTCAGAATATGTCTGGATCTCTAATAGGACCTGGGTTCCTTGGCCAAAGCCACCGTTTCATTGTTATCACAATACACATGTATTGGAAGCTAAATGGACGGAACCACACCAAGCTCAGCAATGATCTTCTTCGTTTAGCCTCCATCGTCGAGTCTGCTACGGCGTCTTGCTTGGAACTCTTCCAACACACCGCCTCTCCATTGAGGGTAAAGACAAAACCCGAGAACGACCTACTGTCGTCCTTATCACTCTGGAAGCTCGAATCGGTAAAGGACTCCACCTAGATTTCACCGTTATCATACACCAAGAACATTTCTTTAGTTCTTCTCAAATACTTAAGAATGTTCTTCACAGCAGTCCAGTGGTTCTCCCCAGGATTTGATTGATACCTGCTCACTACACCAGTGAGTAAGTGTTCAGTTGGTAAAACTGCACTTTTAATATGACATTTTTCCTACCATTTCTATATAATTAAAGATGTTTACTATAAATATGACACATATAAGGGTTTATCCATAAAAATACTATTTTCATGTGTTTATATATTATAATTAATACTATGAAGGAAAATGTAAGCATATAATATTCATATAATATTTGGTCTATTTAAATATGCTTACCTTATTAAATATCTTTGACCAAATCTCTTAAAACTAAAATATCAAGACAAATGGTTAAGATAGTATCTCAATAAAAACAAATTCTACTAACATCATTTATTGAGATAATTGTACAGGAATTATATCATGATTGAAATTAAAGAAATCCGAGTTGGCGAGATCAAATCTACCGAAGATATTCAAGTAAATTGAAGAAACCAATTCTGGAAGAAACGTGGAAAAGATTTTCAAAGTCTAAATATTCAAAAAGATCACCAAGTGCAATAGAGATGAAGCCCCAGAAGTTGGAGCCCAAGATCCCACCAAAGGGCGGCGGATCCGCGGCCAAAACCCACTATTAGCGGCGGATCCGCAGCTTGTTAGTGGAGTTGGGATGTGTAATTTTCTGAGAAAGATTTTCTCAACAAACCCTAACTAACACGATCTATGGTTTTCAACTTCTTTGACTATAAATAGAACCGAGAGCCTCTTGGAAAGATCATCAAACTGACACGATCACGAAGTCCAAGACGGCTGACGCATCCGGGCAGATCATCAACAGTTCATCTACCTCATTAGAAGAGATCGAGAAGCAAACTAGGGTTTTGTAATCATTTTCTAAGGAAACAAAGTGTACTTGATCTTGTTGATTAATAAAAAGGACAACCCGTACTCATCTCGGTCTAGCTACACGCGACATCGTTATTGATTGCAGTTACTACACACACTCTTTCAGATCAATCAAATGGGGCTCACGCATCCAGGCTGATCATCAACAGTTCATCTACCTCCTTAGAAGAGATCGAGAAGCAAACTAGGGTTTTGTAATCATTTTCTAAGGAAACAAAGTGTACTTGATCTTGTTGATTACTAAAGATAGTTGTTTTCTTATATCATTTTATTTTTCTGCATTTTACATTATGTTTTCCCTCTCTATCTTTTCTTTTCCCAACATGCGCGAGTAATTCTCCGCTTGTTAGGGTTCGTAGGATCAGGGTAGATTAATGGATGATGAAGATCCTTAAACTCTTTTTAAATCGTATAAAGTTTATAAATTTTATCAAAACAATAGTTAACATCCTAATCGGGCGTGCTACCAATTCATGAATAGTCACGACCAGGATTAGAGATTAGATTAACAATTGCTTTGGTAAAGGCTAGACATGAACGGAGATCTATGTCAAGATAGGGGTTAATAGTGGGAACCCTATTCCCTCCAGAAACCCTAATCTACATGCATCACTGTCGATCTAGTTTTAAATCTATTAAAAGATAAAAAAGAGTAATCTTTATGTAATCATCCATGACTGCTAAATCTTAAAGAACCCTACAAGCCCCCTTCTACTATAAAACTTACATCCGTAGTTAATCTAGATCTATATTCTGCATCCGTGTTTGACGTAGATTTAGAACCTACAACCATTCTTCACCATTCTTTATTCTTCCTCCTTTCTTTCTCACCACGCCTAAACTAAGATTAAAAGATTCAACGTTTCCCAGAGAATGACCCATACTCATCTCAGTCTAGCGACACGCGACACCGTTATTGATTGCGGTTACTACACACACTCTTTCAGATCAATCAAATGGCGTCGTTGCCGAGGATACGTGCGTAATTTTTTATTCTTGCTATTTGTGTTGAATTCTTATTTGATCTATATCATAAAACAAAATAAACTGCATCTTGTATATTTAACGATTAGTGTACAATTTTTGCGAGGGAATCTGGAGTCACAGACTTGAGGAAAAAGAGAGCCAGAGATATTCATCAAGATCCAGAGGAGCAAAGAAGGCCACGTAGCAAAAATCTCCACCAGATCTCCCAAGTCGACGGTGGAAGCGCGGCAATAAGAGCACATTGGCGGCGGAACCATGGCACATTAGGGGATTTAGGGTAACCAAATTCTCTGGTATCTTTTCTATATCTTTCTCTCTTCTCTGAATCTTTCAATAATATATTTTCTGCAGGATTCTTTGTAAAATATCGCCGCACAAAAATCTTTTGTAAGTTTTGTAATTGGTTTGTTTATTCATATTTTAATACTTACTTTAAGGGGCAAGACCAAAATTCAAATTAGGTAGAGATTTTATCACACTTCCTAGGCCTCGCAAATCACAAAACAAGCATCCGCATCAACCCTACATTAATTTAAAAAATATCTAGACAACCCCACCACATCGACTGAGATGGACGGTACTCCATCAAATTATAATACCACGCTGCCACCGCCCGTAGGTGAGCAGAATCCACCATGCATCTCTCTCCAAGAAAGATGCTATCCTATACGCTGTCCACTTCCTACCTGTCTATCCATTCCACCAGCCAACGGGGATAATTTTGAAATTAAACGCCACTACATCAATCTTTTGCCCAAATTTCACGAGCTTGAGTCTAAAGACACGTACATTTTCATCACTAAATTCGAAAACGTATGCGCAATGATGGGTACTTCACAACTGTCTGTGGATACTATGCGCTTGTGTCTTCTCCCATTCACCTTATGTGACTTGGCAGAAAAATGGCTTTATAATACTGCCACACACTCTATTACCAATTGGGATGAATTCGTGATAGCATTCCTTAAGAAATTTTACCCAAATCATAAGACCGCCCTTGTTAGGAGCGAGATCAACCAGTTTACCCAGCTTCCCAATGAACAATTTTGGAAGTGCTTTGAACGTTTTAAGGATCTGCTTATCCAATGTCCTCATCATGGAATACATAGATGGGATTTGTGCCGAATTATATATGAGGGCATTAATCCAGCGACAAACCAGATGCTTGAAACCATGTGTCAATGCAATTTCATGTCCAAAGACGATGGTGAAGCCTGGAAATATCTGGAAGATCTCGCTGAAAACACTTTGCAGTGGAAAAGCGTTAGACCACCTTCATCTAGGGGAGGTATTCATCAGCGCGATATTTCCATCGCAGTAAAAGCCGAAATGGAGCGATGCAAAAAAAACTCGACGCTATTAAAAACAAATTTTCATCAGTCTCCCTAAACTAGGTAACGCTCCCCAAAACCATGTATGGTTGCTGTTCCGATCCATCACACTTGACGGAAGAATGTCCTATGAATGCACCGTTTCAAGGTCACAAGCAAACTAATGCTGCTTTTCAGCAGCGACCTAGAAACGATCCTTATTCTTCCACATACAATCAGGGGTGGAGGAATCATCCTAACTTTGCTTGGAACCAAAACCAAAACCAAAATCAAAACCAGTTCCAAAGCAATTACCAAAGACCTCCTCCACAGCAACATCAACCAGCACCACAGAGTCAGCACCCCTTTCAATCGCAACCTTTTCAAAACCTGGCCAATAATTCTTTCCAAATGACCGGTACATATAACTCCTCTTCACTCGCACAAACTTTAGATTTGTTTATGAAACATTCCATTCAAATGTCGGCTGATATGAGGTCTTCTATTGATACCATAAAGAAAGACTCCGCCTCCCACGGTGAGAGTATTAAATCAATAGAAGCCCAAATTGCACGACTAAACGCTGAAATGAGTGCTAGAGAGAAAGGGAAACTTCCGTCTCAACCCCTACCAAATCCTGGCCACTCACAAAGTTATAATGTGAGTGCCGTTACTACATTGAGATCGGGAAGAGTGCTGGATAACCGAGTGAGTAAATAAGTTGATGACGTTAGTGATACCAATGATACCCCGGCTTCTACTTCTTCCCCTAATTTTTCTAGTCTCCCACCTTCTTCCGAGCCTATTCTCCGTTTTCCCCAAGACTCGAACTCTCAGCCCACTTCCACAAATCTACCTAAAACGATCCCCACACCAATTCTGGGATCCATTCCATCCCCACAATCCTCTCCAATGTTGGAATCAACCTTTATTAATAAAGCACCTTATCTAAACAGGTTAAGGGGCAATAGACCAAGTCCACAAATGGAGAAGATTGTGGAAATTTTTAAGCAACATAACATAAACATTCCTCTCCTATATGCTATTCAACAAGTTCCGTCTTATGCGAAAATCCTAAAGGACTTGTGCACTAGGAAGAGAAAAGTTGAAGTACCTAAAAAAGTTTTCCTTGCGAGTAATGTGAGCACTGCTTTTACACAACAACTACCCAAGAAACGAAAGGACCCCGGAAGTTCTACAATTTCTATTTCTATTGGGGATAAAAATATCAATCGTGCTCTACTCGATTAGGTGCCAGTGTTAACTTGCTTCTGTATTCTGTTTATGAGCAATTAGGGATCGGAGAGTTAAAACCGGTGCATTGCACTCTTCAGATGGTGGATCGATCCATCACCCAACCTAGGGGTGAGCTAGAAGATGTGTTAATCAAAGTGGGGAATTTATATTCCCTGTGGACTTTATCGTTATAGATACACAACCTGTAGCGAACCCACGAAACCAAATTCCGGTGATTTTAGGTCGACATTTTCTTGGGACTTCCAACGCTGTAATCAATTGTCGAAACGGCTCTATGACCCTATCTTTCGGGAAGATGTCAATTGGGCTTAACATTTATAAGTTGGGAAGTGAACCCTCTGAACCCTATGCTCATGTGTGTTCTGTCGAAACAATAGATTCCGACAGCAGCGAAATTAAAGAACTTCACGATACTGATCTCGACCCCGCTATTACGTTGTTTTCCGGGTCAACATCTAATGCTAAATGTGAACCTTTTATGGATTCCGAGTATTATCTCATTCTTTCCGTTGAGATTATTATTCGGGATATCGATGAAAGCTTTGAAAAAATCTTCGCTGAAGAACTCGCATTCTTAGAAGACGTGGGCGTTGTGATGAATCAACCCCAACCCAAAGAAATTGAACCGCCACATCTTCTTCTTATCAAGAATGAGAATGAGAGTAATCCATCATCATTGTTTCGTCTCTAGAAATCGAGACGTAAACCTTTTCCATTACACCTCTTATCTCATCTCCACTTTTTCACGTCAATAAGAGACATGTTCTTCCACCAACCTTGGTGCTTCATCGATAAATTTTTTGAATGGTTGGTGTTGACTTTTGGTCTTTGTAAGGCTTTAGTTTGACCAATAACTTTAATCCCCCAATAATTTTAAATGCTTAATTCTATTTTACTCAAGTTTGGGGGGGGGGAATATTTTGGCTCTTGAAAGAAAAATTTTACAAATTTACGAGCCAAAAATAGTTTTAGAGGAAAATTTCACTTTCATTATTTCTTGTCCCCTTTGATAAATTTTCCTCCCAAATCTACAGATTTTGATATTTAAAAGATGACAACAGTGAGGACACTACTGCAAACAGGTTTGGGGGGGGGGTTGTATTCACTGAATTATCATGGCACTGGAAAAAAATATTTTTATAATAAAAGAGTAGAAAGTGAATAATTATATATGAAAGATATGAATAGTTTGAGAAAAATAAGAAAGTTAGAGGTTTTCTTAAACAAAACTATTAATAAGTAGTTATGAGCCGTTGTCCCAAGGGTTAGTAAGATGAAGGAAATTGCTAATCTGAGGATAAAAATAAGTCTGAAAAATAGTCTTTATTCTTGAGGCCAAATATCTGAAGGTTGATACCCTACTATACGCACTTACATACATCTTGAAACTTGGGATAGTAGAGGATACCTTGAAATGCTCTTGTCTAAAAATCTTAGTATGAAGGAAAATAAAATAAAATATAAGTGGTGAAGAAAAAAATGAACACTGCTTTTGTAATTACCAAGGCAGCATAAAAAATATAGCGAGGGTGTTTTATCACCTAGTGCCTTAGACCAACTGGTTTGGGAGCCACTGCTAAGTCTTAGAAGTTGCAAGATGAGGAATTACACCTTAATACGCAAGCAAATTTTGTAATCGGTCGGTTAGTACCTCAAGAAGTATTAACGGTCGCATGAAAGATGTGTGAGCAATTTCATAAAAGAATTCACTAACTAAAAAGTACTTTGGAAGATGGACAAGAGTATGATAGCTTGAATTGAATTCTCTAAGTGTAGGGATGTCATTTACATACACGCAGGGGTATATGATCAATGTTTGGAAGAAAGATAGGGAGAAAGACTAAACGCTATGTTTTATTGAGTGATAATGTGATTTCTAACATTTTTTCATGATCATTAAGATAGGACTCATAGCAACTAAAAAACTAGTGTTGTTGAAAACTCTTATTTTCAAGTTCTTTATTTCATATCTTTGAATATAACTTTCACCATCTTTCTTTTATTATAGGATTTTGTGGGTGTAATCCGCTCAAAACCCTCAGGAGACAACACTCCTCCTACTAGGGACACCTAGAGGTTTAACGGCTTGTTGCACGTGCTCAGTGCAATCGTGATGCCTACGAAAGTGTGCTACTTAGCTTTTTCTTTTTCTCCTTCTCTTGAAAAACTAGTTTGCTAGGGACGATCAAAGTTAAGTTTGGGGGTATTTGTTCAGTTGATAAAACTGCACTTTTTAATATGACATTTTTCCTACTATTTCTATATAATAAAAGATGTTTATTATAAATATGACACATATAACGGTTTATCCGTAAAAATACTATTTTCATGTGTTTATATATTATAATTAATATTATAAAGGAAAATGTAAGCATATAATATTCATATAACATTTGGTCTATTTAAATATGCTTACCTTATTAAATATCTTTGACCAAATCTCTTAAAACTAAAATATCATGACAAATGGTTAAGATAGTATCTTAATAAAAACAAATTCTACTAAAATCATTTATTGAGATAATTGTGCAGGAATTATATCATGACTGAAATCAAGGAAATCCAAGTTGGCGAGATCAAATCTGCCGAAGATATTCAAGTAAATTTAAGAACCCAATTCTGGAAGAAACGTAGAAAAGATTTTCAATGTCTAGATATTCAAAAAGATCACCAGGTGCTATGGAGATGAAGCCCCAGAAGTTGGAGCCCAAGATCCTACCAAAGAGCGGCGGATCCGCGGCCGAAACCCACTATTGGCGGCGGATCCGCGGCTTGTTAGTGGAGTTGGGATGTGTAATTTTCCGAGAAAGATTTTCTCAACAAACCATAACTAACACGATCTAGGGTTTTCAACTTCTGTGACTATAAATAGAACCCATAGCCTCTTGGAAAAATCATCAAACCGACGCGATCACAAAGTCCAAGACGGCTCACGCATCCAGGCTGATCATCAACAGTTCATCTACCTCCTTAGAGGAGATCGAGAAGCAAACTATGGTTTTGTAATCATTTTCTAAGGAAACAAAGTGTACTTGATCTTGTTGATTAATAAAGAGGGAGACCCATACTCATCTCGGTCTAGCTACACGCGACACCGTTATTGATTGCGGTTACTGCACACACTCTTTCAGATCAATCAAATGGGGCTCACGCATCCAGGCTGATCATCAACAGCTCATCTACCTCCTTAGAAGAGATCGAGAAGCAAACTACGGTTTTGTAATCATTTTCTGAGAAAACAAAGTGTACTTGATCTTGTTGATTAATAAAGATAGTTGTTTTCTTATATCATTTTATTTTTCTGCATTATACATTATGTTTTCCCTCTCTATCTTTTCTTTACCTAACATGCACGAGTAATTCTCCTCTTGTTAGGGTTCGTAGGATTATGGTAGATTAATGGACGATGAAGATCCTTAAACACTTTTTAAATCCTATAAAGTTTATAAACTTTATCAAAAGAATAGTTAACATCCTAATCGGGTGCGCTATCAATTCATTGATAGTCACGACCACGATTAGAGATTAGATTAACAATTGCTTTGGTAAAGGTTAGACATGAACGGAGATCCATGTCAAGATAGGGGTTATAAAAAACCCTAATCTACATGCATCACTGTCGATCTAGTTTTAAATCTATTAAAGGATAAAAAGAGTAATCTTTATGTAATCATCCATGACTACTAAATCTTAAAGAACCCTACAAGCCCCCTTCTACTATAAAACCTACATCCGTAGTTAATCTAGATCTATATTCTGCATCCGTGTTTGACTTAGATCTAGAACCTACAACCATTCTTCACCATTCTTTATTCTTCCTCCTTTCTTTCTCAACACGCCTAAAGTAAGATTAAAAGATTCAACGTTTCCCAGAGGACGACCCGTACTCATCTCGGTCTAGCTACACGCGACACCATTATTGATTGCGGTTACTACACACACTCTTTCAGATCAATCAGTAAGCTGCATCCGGTCTGGTACATAATATCGCATACATGATAGAGCCTACTGCCGAAACATAGGGTATCCCTTGTATGCGAGCCCTTTCCAAATCAGTCTTAGGAGACATCTCTTTGGAGAGAGTGATTCCTGAACAAGCGGGTACATTACCTCACTTGGAATCTTCCATACTAAATCTCTTAAGTATGGTGTCTATGTACCTGGATTGGGACAATCCCAAAATCCATTTACATCTATCTTTATATATCTTTATCCCCAGAATGTAGGAGGCATCACCAAGATCTTTCATATAGAACTTGAGTGATAAGAATAGCTTGACCGAGTGTAGAATATGAACATCGTTTCCTATCAAGAGTATGTCATCCACGTACAATACGAGGAAGACCACCTTACTCTCTACGGCCTTCTTATATATACAAGGTTCATCTATATTTTTTATGAAGTCAAACTCTTTGACAGCTTCATCAAAACAAATGTTCCAACTCCGCGACGCCTGCATTAATCCGTAGATGGATTTAAGCAGCTTACACACCTTTCCGCTGCTCCTACCGTCTATGAAGCCCTCTGGCTGTATCATGTACACACTCTCTTCTAAATCACCATTTAAAAAAGCGGTCTTGACATCCATCTGCCAGATTTCGTAGTCATGGTATGTAGCAATAGCAAGTAGGAACCTGATGGACTTAAGCATAGCGACAGGAGAAAAGGTTTCATCATAGTCGACGCCAGGTCGTTGACGAAAACCTTTTACTACAAGTCCAACTTTGAAAGTCTCAACTTTTCCATCTACACCTATCTTCTTTTTGAAGATCCACTTGCTCCCAATGGGTTTTACCCCTTCAGGAGCGACTTCCAAAGTCCATACTCGATTGGTGTACATTGATTACATCTCAGATCGCATAGCATCCAGCCATTTCACAGAGTTCCCACTCGTGATGGCCTGCTCGAAACTAGTCGGATCATCATCTTCCATGATGCAATCCTCGCTCCCACAATCTATGAGAAAACTGTATTATCTCTCAGGTGGATAAGGAACCCTACTAGATCTGTGGAGTGGCTGGGGTTCGTTGGACACTATTGGATCCCACGGTTGCACCAAAACGTCAGTAATAGTCTGTGCCGCTGGAACTACTTCCAGTTCTACCTCAATGCTACTAATTTCTTTTACAAGAAATTCCTTTTCAAAAAAGGTGGCATGTTGAAAAACAAACACTTTTTGTTCCTCATTTTGGTAGAAGATATGCCATCGCGAATGTTTGGGATATCCTACAAACTTGCACAGAACTGACCTTGCCTCGAGCTTATCCTAATTTTTCTTTTTGACATAGGCCGGACAATCCCATATCTTAATAAAATTAAGACATGGTCTCTTCCCATACCATATCTCATATAGAGTGGTAGGCACAGATTTGGTCGAAACTCTATTCAATAGGTATGCAGCTGTCTCAAGCGCATGACCCTAAAAAGAAATAGGTAACTCAACAGTACTCATCATAGAGCGCACCATATCTAATAGAGTGTGATTCCTCCACTCCGATACACCGTTGTGCTGTGATTTATACGGAGGAGTAAGCTGAGAGAGAATCACATTCTCTTTTAATTAGTCTCGGAATTCCCTGCTCAAGTATTCACCTCCACGATCAGATCGTAGGATTTTAATACTTTTGCCCGTCTGTTTTTCAACTTCGCACTTATATTACTTGAAATTCTCAAAAGCTTCAGACCTGTGTTTCAACAAGAACACATATCCGAATCTTGAGAGATCATCAGTGAATGCAATGAAGTACGAAAAACCATTCCTGGGATGTATAGACATAGGACTGAATACATCACTATGTATCAGTCCCAAGAGTTCAGTAGCTCTTTCTCCGTGTCCAGTAAACGGAGTTTTGGTCATCTTGCCTTTAAGACATGACTAGAAAGTTTCATAAGATGAAAATTCGAACATATTCATATATCCATATCTATGCAACTTAGCCAATCTTGTCGCATTGATATGACCTAGTCTACAGTACCACAAGAAGGCTTCGTTCATTTCTAAACTTTTCCTCTTATTTGTGTTCTGTATGTTAAGAACTGTAGTTTGATTAATAACGTATATACCGTTACATAACGTACCAGATCCAATCAACACTTGATTCTGGAAAATGTTCATAACATTATCCTCTAATGTGAGATTATATCCTTCTTTAGTTAGCAAAGAAACCGATATAATGTTGCACATCATCTTTGTTACGTAGTAACAGTCGTTCAGAATCAATGTATTACCAGTTGGTAATACAATGTGATAATCACCAACTGCCTTGGCTGCAACAATTACACCATTCCCTATTGTTAGGGATTTATCACCCTTTCCTAGTTCTCTACCTTTCTTTAGCCCATATAACAAATTACATATGTGGGATCCTGATCCGGTATCCAATACCCTGGACGTAGAACAAACTGAGAAACAATTCTCGGTAACGAACACACCCGAAGAAGATGCATCAACATGCTGTTTCTTCGTACGGGTGGCGTGGGAATCCTGACATTCCTCTATCCCTTGCTCAGACTTATGACATTCATAAGATAGAGCGGGACCAACATTCCCTAGCCCTGTATAAAAGGAGGGTTCGGTCAATACATCCATATTATTATCTTGATTAAGGCGTAACATCGGTTGCTTCCTGGAGAGAGAGAGAGAAGGAAACACGTTAGCGTGCGCCCTTTACAAGATTAGATTGGTTATTATCTTATCTAATCAGGATGGCTCCCACTGTTTTTATCAAATCTTCCTTCAAACCATAAAAGATTAGATTAGCCGGGATTAATTACACCCTACAAGCTCATTAATCGTTCGGCCAGGCCGGTGTCGGTACTTTGAGGGAGGTTCCTCGTGCTTCGCACGGACCTAATTAAAATAAACCTCGTTTCCCTAGAGGCATAACCCGGTTGACACCTTTCTAGACACCTATTTTATCGGCTAATTGTAAAATGCAAAACTCTCCCAGGAGTAACTCTTACTCGCAGTGGGTATCGGGATCCAACTATCGTATAGAAGGTATGCAATCTCATTGCAAATATCAACACTTGAAATTCCCGATAATAGGTTTTACCCCTAGCTTCCTGTGACCTTGATGGAGGTCAACAAACCATAGGCTGCTAGTCAAGTTCAACCGTTCATTTCTTGATTGAATTAAACCCACCCGCATGACCCTTGACAGTGGTCAACAAGGCCGTACAACTTCCCTAATCCAATCGCATCACATGAGGCAGATAAGCACTAATCAGCTACCGCTTACTACGCCTTGACGGAGGTCAACAAACGTAGCAAGAATACTAAATAGTACCTATCTGAAATGACGGAGGGCTACGCGGGTTTTTAAGAAAACCATGAGCGTAATGAACTTGATATCGTTGTAGAATCTAGTGATTTTATAAAGGAGTGTTTTTTAGGCTTTTCTAGCTTCGCTAAAGAGGTCACTCCCGGTGAAGGGATCTCGGCTCTTTCCTCATCGAATAAGGTACAGGATATTCAGTAATACCACTATGCAAAGTAACAACTAGAGAAGCTGTCAAAAACAAAACCGAGTTGGTTGTAGCATTTGCTAGTTTTGCTAAAGAGATCACTCCCGGTGAAGGGATCTCGGCTCTTTCCTCATAGAACGAGGTGCTGGATATTCATCAAGAAATACCACTATGCAAAGCAAAAACTAGAGCTGACCTTTTTTTTAAAATTTACATTCTACAAAAGCTTTTGGTTTCTTTCTTTTCATTAATCTCATTAATGAAGTCCCATCAATTAATGTTTCCTAAACATTACAGAAAAGTGAAACGAAAATAGAACGTATGCTTATGCCATCCGCATTCGCCATTGGGCCTCGTCATGCACCGTTAGGTTACTTAACTACGGCAGAAGGAGGGCTGGACTAGCGCGGGTGCAAAACATAAACAACGTTTATTATATATCATATATATAATAGAACATTCATCTCACGCAGTTATATGATCAACATCACAGAACTAAGCAGCAGAAGCAACATATGAAATATTGGATATACTAGGATTTTCGTGTTTTAAATTTAGCCAGTAATGTAAAACACAGATTCCACGGTCGTGAAGAATAGCCAAACCCACATCTCTAGACCCCTACGAGAGCGGCAAATAACCCTACCAATTCTAGAGTTAGGAGTCCCGGTCTCAACTCGTTGAGATGGTTTCCCACTGGACTCTAGAACCCAGTTACTTGTGCTCCCCACTATGGGTCTATCCTATTGCGGAAAAGTAAATAATATATAACAGTGGTGACATCATCCTCAACCCGGAAATGTCCCAATAAAAGAATATTACATACAATTTTTACATGAATGAAAATTGAAAAACTCTCATATCACATAAAACCCCCGGCTATTCAATCACGACGATCCAATAAAGCATATCACCAGCAACACATGAGATCACATATCATCAACGTAAGTAAATATGCGTATTCTAAATTCCATTGACATATAGCAACGAGATTTGGGATAACCCACGTATTACACTTACGGCCGCAGAAAAGAAATATAAAACTGCAATAATTAGAATCCGCATATCCTTAGACATCATAAACCCGGAATATCTCATATTCCGGATTTCATGCCTAACTTTATAAACCTTGCATTTTATTATCATATTAAAAACTCTTTTCAATATTTTAGTCGGGTTATTCAACAAGATTCCCGACTACCCGATCGAATATGCGTCGGAAACTATAGTAAATGGCCGCACCCTCGATACCGTCGACCAAGTGCACTTAGGCGGAACACCGTGGCCGCCAGCACCCGAGTGGGTGCTATTGGCAATGGGGTTCTCCTACAGTCACTTGGTTGGGGCAATGGGGTGAGGCTATCTAGTAAAGTTATTCGGTGAGTATTCGCGTATGATACGCGATTGCGACGGAGTTTCGAACCGAATCGAAAAATCGTGGCAATCGATCTACCGAGACTAAAATGCTAGATTTATAAACACAAACAAGTTTTCACAAAACCAATTAAATGCGGATCCTCACTACTGCATCCATATCAAACTAAAACCCAAAACGATGCAATAATTACGATTACGAAACACTCTGTATTAGCCCCAATAGAACTATCAACATCATATGCAAACTGGGCTAATAAAACAATACCAGAAACCCCAAAATCAAGCCCAGAGAACACCAAAAAATTTCGAGCCAAAGAGGAGTTTAAAAAACCGTCAAGGACGAATATTTTGTTAATGTCGCCGGGTCAAAATCGGTGAAGTGGTCTCGAACTTTTTCAGTGTTCTAGTTGTATCACATACAACATTCTGCAGTTGCTAAAATAATTTTTTCAGATCATTTTAAAATCGACAAAAACTGGATTTTTGGGTTTCGTTGTTTCAGAGTTTTTCGGTTTCGTGATTCTAATTATATCGTCTAATCTTCTAGTTTTGGCTCTGATACCATGAAAGTATACGCTATCACCCCACTGGTTTTTACAAGCATCAAGCATGCCAAATTTTAAATTTTCGGGGTGCTAATCTACACTTAACAAGATCGTTAGGTAGGTGATTAGGGTTTAAAGTTTGATATTAATAAACTATGAGAAGTGAAAGATGTTATACCCTTATAGATCGCGTCCTTCGCTTCTTAAGCTCCGGGTTGAAGTCCACGGGACTCTACTAGGCTCCTCTTCAAGTTGAACGAACCTCCTTCATGATCTTCGCGCCATAGACGATCCACCCGAAATCCCTCTTGCTCTAGCTACCTCTACACTAAACTCCTTTAGTGTAGGAAACACACCACACTAAATTGCTAGTTTGGTGTGGGATGGTGAAGTAGGGGATATGAAAAGATCACAAGTTTGTGTTCAAGTTTCATGATTCACATCACATGTGAGGGTTGAACAATGGTGAGGAGGAAGAAGAAGAAGCTAGAGAGCAACTCAAGAAAAGAGCAAGCATGAAAAATGGCTAGGTCTTTTTTTTAGAAATGAAGAATCGCTTATGATAAAAACCTTCACTCATTGAAGCATGCCAATTTTACAAATAAAATATGAAGCCATACTTCAATAGTAAGTCAAGATGAATAAACAAATACAAAAGCCATGCTACATCTCATGCTTCTCATTTTCCACCTCATTTTTCTATTTTCCAAAAATAGAAAAATCCATGCCATGCTTATATAATTTATTTATATATATCATATATACATATTAATACATATAAGAAAATATTTAGTGAGCTAATGATATTAGTTAAGATATAATTATATCAAATATAATATATATCACATTATTAAATCAACACGTGATTTAATAATCCGGTTATATCGTATATAACCGTCTAATATCATTTATCTGTATATCACATTATCAAATCAACACTTGATTCGATAATCTGGTTATATCACATATAACCTAACTTGATAATAGATAACTACCAGATTACAATACGGTATCATATACTCGTATTTAATCTAGCCCACACACATATCACATATGTGTCCTACTTCGTTTCGCTTGAGCCAGGGAACTTTTGTGTGTGACTCTAAATACTCGTCAATATGCCAGCAGTAGGTGATGATCACATCAATCACCTACAAGCCGTCAGCAGTACTAGCTGGATGTAACGGCTACCCGGGTATTGAGTGATATGAAGATCAACAAGCAAGCTTGTCCGTACTCTACATGAAACTTATCAGTAACACTACCGTACAGTCCGGTCTCTTCGTCTGATATGTCGCAAATCATGTCTAGGGGTGGTAAACGTCAGGCCCTAATAACATGATAAGTCATGCCAATGCCTGTCCTATAACGGTTTGAGAAACTACTGATAACTCTTATCAGTAAATCTCAGCAGCAACCCTGGCCAGGGACTTTCAGTTATATCCAATCGAGCATAGCACGGCATCAACCCCCAATACCGGGAGAAACGAAACCCCTCCTATCGCTCATTGTCTCCATGTGACTCGGGACTGTACCCAAAATCCACCTGTTTGCACGACTCCTTTGAGCCGTGGTAGGGAGGAAATCAAAGCACAGTGGGAGCCACACAAGACTCTATGACGATCTCGTGTCTACAGACTAACCTGTACCAGTGTCACCAGAGGACTGCTATCTGATGATAGGTACACTACCATATAGGAGTCCTCGACGAGTCCTATTCATTGTACTCATTCTCCAATGAGCACCTGTGTACAATCTTTGATGTCACACACCAGTGGTTGTGGGATCAACCATCGCCCTCTAAGGGATAAGAAACGTACACACTAGTCTACACTGGAATAACGATGCCCTAGTCTCGATATTCCAACGACTAGGAACTGATTAAAGGATGTACTTTAGGACCACCCTGGCCCCATTAGTATGATCTCATCATAATCCTGATAGTTAAGTAAATATCCTAAGGGCTTTATCAACCTGTGAGAGCAAGACAGTAAGGAATACCGGTCAACATGTTAAGATAAATAGTAACTAGATAGCATACTATCATGTCGAGCAAGAAAGTCCTTTATATATATATATATGTATGTGTCCAAGCATCCACTATAATAGGCAGGGTTACCTAGTGATTGAGCGATGTTTTGCTTATGCGTTTTGAAATCAAACAATTAACCGCAATCAATACGGTGTCGCTTGGTAGCTAGCCGATTGAGTACGGGTCAGTCCACAGGGAAAACGTGTTCTTTTCTAGTTGTTCTAACGAGTCAAGTCTTATTTATGGTGGGTTTTGATTTTCTATAAAAAAATTGAGGTTGAATTTGATTTGGATTAAAACCTTGCTAGGGTTAGGATTAGGTTAATTTGGAAAGTTAATTCTACTCACCGCTTTCTTTGCCCTAATTAAGATCTTAGGTGTTAAGGTAATAATTAACAAAGGGGATTAGCGCGATCAGGAAGAAACTAAGTTTCTTCCCTTTGGCCCTTGTCCGTCCATTCCTGTTTCGTAGCCCTAATCTCTATCTAAATCAACCACGACCGGTCTAACTAGGGAATCACCGCTATCTCGTAGGATAGGGTGCCGTAGTGAGCGATGGGTGGTTGTTTTACATAAAGCTCTAATTTTATAAAGTTAAACGGGTAAGAAAGGAGTGAGAGATTTCATCTCTCAAACCGACCCAATCCTAACCCGAACAAGTGAGGAACTACTCACTCATTAGGGAATTAACAAAGGAATTCATTATTTTTATTTTTCTTTTAATAACCTAATTAACGTGCGGAAAATAAATGATAGAGAAAAATTGCAGAGAAAAAAATTGCAGATAAGAAATTCAAGATAAAAAACTTACTTTTTATTGATGCACTCTTTGACAATTACAATGGAATGAAAATTTAAAATTCTAGAAATTAGAAGGGGCATGCTCCAAAAAGAGCTTTAGGGTTTCCTATTTATAGATAGGGGAAACCCTAGGGTTTAAATCTGATCCACATCAAAAATTACAAAACCACCCTAAGAAAATCGGGTCAATACACCGACTCCACCGACACGCGCAGACACGTGCACAGAACGGCCGCGGATCCGCGGCCATAAAACTTGTTTGGCCGCAGTTCTGCGGCCGTTTGATGGGTTCTTGGGCTCTTTTTCTCTGGGTTGCTTCATGTTGCTATTTGCTTCTATTTTCTTCACTTGGTTCTTAAGAATCTCTTCTAGTTTTTTCCAGATTTCCACAGTGCAGAATGTTGTGGACTTTTACCGTTCGCTTCGCGTTGAACTCTTGAATCTTGTGCTGCCTTCGTATTTTGTGCAATCGAACTGTTCATTGATCTTCATTTGTTCCTTAAACTATAGGCGACATCATAAAGATTCTTCTATTTGTTGGTCGTAATCTCACTTTTGTAGCGTCTTTTCACCATTTTCACTGTATTGTTCTGAGAACCTGTAACCTGCAACTATTTAACAGACATGGATCAAAAGCACCTATTTATTTGCAATATGATTAAGAATGGGGAATATAATAATGCAAAATTCTGATATGAACAAATACCCCCAAACTTATCTTTTGCTCGTCCCGAGCAAAACCAATTTATTCTCAAAATATCTAACCTAACTTTCGCAGGGAAACGCGATTGCACTGAACTCATGCAACAAGTCGTTAAATCTCTAGGTGTTCCTAGTAGGAGGAGTGTTGTCTTCTGAGGGTTTTCAGCGGATATTACCAACAAAATCCGATCAATTTGGCCTATTGACTTTCATTCTTCAATTCGGTGTTCTAGCAAGAAATTCTATTATCTTTAACTTAGAAATTAAAACTTAAGGTTCGGAATTATTTTTCAGACTTACACTTCAATAAAAATTTCAATACTCCTCCCTTGTTTTGACTTAGCCCAAGAAGTGAACTCAAAATTTGCCTATTTCTAAGTAAACCACAAGGACATATATTTTCTACCGTTAAATTTTAAGAAAGGTTATTTTTAGGGTTTTTAATTTACTAAGTTTAGGATCTAGTTTTTCCTAGCTAGTTAACCGTCTTGTCAAACTTAAGTCAATTATGGCCAAAATTGAATTTTTCAATTTTTATAATTTTTAAAAAATTTCAATTTTTTATTTGATTTTTTTCTTTTATATTTTTTTCATGTTTTCAATTTTTATAATTTTTTTATAAAGATGCAATGCAGAATTAAACATGCAAAAGAAAAAGAAAAAAATGTACAAAAATTAAAATATGCAAAGCAATGATAACTATTTACAACCACCTCCTCCCCCAAACTTACCAAATGCAATGCCCTCACTGCTCAGGCCCTCGCCGTCCCCTTAAGCATGAATGGGAATGCTCCTCCCTAGCTAGTAGGGTTGTGATCCTCTGCTCTACTTGTGTTAGACACTGATCATGCTGCGTCATCATCCCCGTCAAATTGTCAATCCCTCTAATGGCTCTTCTCATTAAACATGCATGTTCTATGGGGGTGCGCTCCTCCTCGCTCGCGGTCGAGCTGGAGCTGGGTGTTCTGGTGGGCACGTGTTCATCCGGTTCTGTTCGTGACCAAACATCTGTCAAGCGGGTATAGGACATGGATATGCCCTCAATGAGAGGCCTGATGGGTATACCTCCATGCATGTAGAATTCAAATTCCTCCACAGGGAGGAAATAGCGACATAGTTGTGTCACTAACATGGGGCATGGGTAATTCGCGGCCCTTTTGCCAGCACCAATTGAATAAAGCAAAACCATGCACATATCAAATATAGGGTTCCTAATCATTAGGGTGTGCACGATATGAAGTGACGGGGTGAAAAATGTGGTGTTATGTGAACTCCCAAAAATATTGTTTTGTACCTACCGGCACACGGTTAAAACATTAGCGAAAAGGGTTCTAGCTTGTATTCCCTTCCTCGGTTCCCTCGAGCAGTCGTGAACAGGTAATCAAGGGATTAAAGTGACTTCATGGATGAAGTCTTTGTCAATAATTATCTCCCTATCGCCCCAAAGTAATTTGATAAAACCATATTGTGCAAGGCAGCCTTCTTCCATGCACTCGTAAAAACGAGTGACTAGATCTGGAAGGGCGTAAGCATTGGGATGATTATAGATTAAAAAATTCCACCCCCTCCGTATGATTTCATCACGAAAATAACTCTCGTATATCGTGTGTGAAAAGATTTGTGAGAAATCACGTTCTAACTACATATTTGGTGCCATCACAGAAAGTTCACAGATCTTAAAAAATTTTAACAGCGAGGAAAAAGAGATGCAAAGCTCCTCTGAAAGTTTTAGAGGGAGACATGGCAGGGGCACGGCGGAAGCGCGGCGGGAACGTGCCTTCGGCGGCGGATGCGCGGCGGCAGAAGGAGATCTCGCTGCAGAAACTGCGGCGGCGGCTAGAGTTTTCTGTGAGCAATTTTTAGGATTTGTAAAACAGAGAGGGGTCGGGGTATATTTATAATGGGGGAATGTGTTGGTTATTTGTAAAAAAAACCTCTTAAAGAGAGGAAATTATTTGCAAATAAAATTTTTATTTTTATTTTATTAAATCTGGAAATTTACAAAAATACCCAAAAAAAATTTATTTTCAAATTTTTATTTTTTATGTTATTTTGTTTTTATATAATTACAAATGATACATACCCCCAAACTTGTTTGAAACATTGTTTTGGCTAGATAATCGAAAATTTAGGGGTAGATGGAGGAAGATTAGTCAATATAGATTGGCTCCTGCAAAAACAGGAGCTCCTCCGAAGGGTCCGCAGTGAGGAATGGTTTAGTCGATGTCCGTTCACTTTAAACAGTGAATCGACCTCCTGGTTTTCTAAATTGACCGCACCGTGCGGATATACGGTGCGTACCAAAAATGGCCATTTCCATCGATATTTCAGCTTGCCGGGATGGAAATGTAACCGAGTGTCGTAAAGTAAAACCTGTTGACCGGGTTTGAAAGTCTTGCGCATAAGGTGTTTATTGTGGAACACCTTCGTTCGGTTTTTAAAAACTACAGCGTTCTCATAGGCTTCATCCCGCAGCTCGTCTAATTCGTTCAACTGCAGCTTTCTATTGCTGCCCACATCTCCCAAAGATAGGTTAAACTCTTTAATTGCCCAAAATGCCTTATGCTCTATTTCCACTGGAAGGTGGCAAGCCTTTCCATAAACAAGCCTGTATGGAGACATGCCAAGATCGGTCTTATAGGCAGTACGGAATGCCCAAAGGGCATCAATCAGTTTTGATGACCAATCTGTACGGTTTTTGGAAACCGTTTTCTCCAATATCTGTTTAATCTGCCGATTCGAAATCTCGGCTTGCCCACAAGTTTGGGGATGATAGGGCGTTGACAGCTTGTGAGTAATGGAGTATTTTTGCATTAAGGACTCGAAAGTCCTATTACAAAAGTGAGATCCATTATCACTGATAATCGCGCGAGGATGCCCAAACCGAGAAAAATGGTGGCGAATACATGTCAAAGGCCTTCACAGATTATTTGAAGAAGTATAGGATTCGCAGGCAGCTTACTTGTCCAGGTACACCTGAGCAGAACGGTGTGGCAGAGAGGAAGAATCGGTATACTTTTATTTATTATTATTATTATGGGAGGCTGTTGGCGAGTGGAATAGAATATCTTGGTTTAATGTTTTTTTTTTTGAGAAATCTAACGACAACTTTGTTGTCGTTGGTTCGAATGGGCACAGCCTCGACCCATTTTGAAACATAGTCAACAGCAAGTAGAATATACATGTTCCCAAAAGAGTTGGGAAATGGTCCCATAAAGTCTATCCCCTAAACGTCAAAAATTTCAACAACCAAAATTGGTTGGAGGGGCATTTCATTTCTTCGAGATATCCGGCCCAAGTGTTGGCACCGGGAGCATGTCTTGCAGTATTCGTATGCGTCTTTAAAAAGTCGTAGCCAACAGAAGCCACACTGCAAGATTTTTTCTGCTGTCTCTTTGGGGCCAAAATGCCCGCCACACGCTTGATCGTAGCAGAATGACAGCACGCTCTTAAACTCGCTGTCGGGGACACACCGACGGATGATTTGGTCGGAACAGTATTTGAAGAGATACGGTTCATCCTAGTAAAAATTTTTTACTTAGGACAGGAATCGGAGTCTGTCCTGATTCGACCAATCGTTTGATATCAGTCCGGTGGCCAAATAATTTACGATATCAGCGAACCAAGGTTCGCTTGACACAGTTAAGAGCTGCTCATCTGGAAAAACGTCTCTAATAGGAATTTGAAGTGTAGGCGAAGAAGGGAGTCATGAAAGTGTAAGTCTACGCTAGCGCCCCGGCCGTCTACAGACGCCAAATGTGGAACAAAAACTTTTAAACTGGCGCTATCGTATACTTTAACCCGGATCTGCCATTATTGCTAAACTAACAAACTGTAAAGAGTGTAGAAAGGTTATACCGAACGATCCGAGTCCTTCGTTCTTTAACCATCATCCCACGCTCCGTTGCGGCTGCTCCGATCTCGTCGAACTCCGATATCCTCGTCGAGGTAGCACCACATCACTGATTCTTTAAACGGGCTCCCGCCTCTGACTTGAGGCAACTCGATCGTCAAGTTTGCTAAAAGAGACGACCAAGATTGATGTAGAGAATGAGTAGATGACTTTGTCTCGTTCCGTCCAAAACTGTGGACGGACGGTTAATGAAGTTGCCGAGGGAATTGGGTGATGGAATGAAATGAACTGTAAAATTCCATGCACCCCAAATACTATCATATCTTTTTACAACCATGAAAAACTATCAAGTGAGAGAGAGAGTGGAGGAGAGAGAGGGCCGGCCATTCTTATAGAATAGGGAGGTGACCGTAGGAGAGGGGGGGTGACCATATGATAAATATCATAATGTGAACACAAAAGAATATCAAGCATAAAGATCTTAAGCAAAACAAGAATGTTTAGAAATCAAAGCATGAGTCACAAGACACCTCACCATATCTAGAACCTTCTAGAACCTTCTAGAAGCACGACTCACTCTCATCCAAGAAAAGATAAATCCGTCTTTAACCAAATGTTAAAAGACGGCTGATAGAAAACTGGAAACTGGCAACTTCCAAAAGTGATCCTGAAACGACTTTCAGGATAACCCCGAAACTGTATAAATATACCCGCATTTGTATTACGACCGAATACAAATGCAACTGAGACAAAGATATTATACCTACTCAATATAATACTCGGATCCGGCTTAAACCAAAGCCGACCAGTATCATCTGCCCGAAAACTGACACGTGCGTAAACGCACGTGCATTTTCCGAACCCTGCCATAAAACCATACGGCCTCTACAACGTTTCGCCCGAACTTGGGAAACTGTCTGTGGGGGACTCTAATGACTCGTCAGTACCCTGGCAGTGGGTTTAACCACAAACCGTCAGCAGCACTAGCTATGCGTAACGGCTGCCCATGGACTGATCTCAAGGGAGACTGATGAGCGAACTCAAGGGTGGCCGATGAGCTGACACATCCAGAAACCCTACTGAGCCTAACAGTGACAATGTATATACAGTCCGGTCCGTTCGTCAATGAGTATCGCATATCCGCCTAGGGGGCTAGTAACGTCAGACCCCCAGAAGCAGTATAAGTCGTGTCGGAGTGAAGCCCAATAACACCCTGAGATACTACTGGAGTACCTACCAGTAAATCTCCTGCCACGGCCATGGGCTATGTGTAATGGCTCTCCTAGACACAGCACGATCTCGCCCCCAATACCGGGAGAGACGAATCCCCTGCCGATCCGCTCACGTGCCTCCATATGGCTCGGGACTGTACCCAAAAGCTACCTGTTTGCACGACTCCTTTGAGCCGTGGTAGGGTAGAAATCAAACACAGTGGGAACTCACACGAGACAAATGACGACCTCAGGTCGATGAACTAACCTGTACACATGTCACCTAGGAACTGCTATCTGACGACAGGTATAGTATTAACTAGCAGATTCCCGGCGAGTCCTGTCCGGTGTACTCATAACCCAATGAGCACCTGTATACATCTTAGGTGATCCAACTGACACCAGTGGCTTGTGAGACCGGCCACCGCCCCTCGTCGGGGTCTCGACTGTATACACTAGTCTACTCCGGAGTATCGATGCCCTGTCTCGAAACTCCCATGACTAGGGACCACAATTAAGGATATGCATATAAACTACCCAACTCTCACGTATATGATCGCCATCATACTGTTGGTAGTAAAGCAAGATCCTAAGGGCTCTATCAAAGTGTAACATGCAATCAGTCACCTGAACATATACACGACTGATAAAGGCAAACCAGATAGTATACTATCATCTCGAGTAAGACTGTCCTACCGGGATAGGTCCTCCGCAATCATTGCAATCACGTACCTGCGATCCAATAATTGACTATGAGGGCACTATCTCCAACAATCTCCCACTTGCACTCAAGGCTAATTATTGCGATGTCGACTACTCACAGCCCGTGTGAAAACGAACATCCAACTCCTCTACTAATCAGTTTCACAAAGCCCGTTTATAAAACTATTGTGTTCGAGAAATAGCCTCAGTGAGTGGATCCTCCTAGAAGTATCTTTCTATATCTCTCTTAATCTCAAGTTCGCGGAGAAAGCCATCTCCCGAATTGAGTAGTACCTGTCTTAGAATATGTCTGGATATCTGATGGGACCTTAGTTCATAAATGAACTCCATATCCAAACTTCTTAGACTGTATGGATCACTGAACCTAATCAGTATCCGGCACCATGCCACCCACAGTATCCTCTGGAACCACCTGTCCATAATACTGTCCCTCGTCAGAGGGAAAACTAAAACTCTGACAATCACTCTGTCATCCATGTCACCTTTGAAGCCTGGAATGATAACCGTCTCCCGAAAGAGGCTGCCGTTATCAAATCCGTAGAACATGTACTAATGTTCTAAAACTGCTTCCTTATGTTTCTCCAGGATTGGATTAATACAAACTTATTGCATCTAGTGCAAAAACAACATTTGGTGCGGTACTTGACATCTCATGATTGACTCAATTGCCTAAGCAAGTGATCTGCCAATCATGCACATCCCTCTCCCTTTTAGTCTATACGACACCTTTAGAGAGGGTGACTCCATCACCTGCAGGTACACTACCATGCTAGGAGTCAACTATTCTAAAAATCATTAGAATACTGTCAAAGCACCCACATTGGGAAACTACCCAAATCCAGATCTAAAACCATAGATCCAGAAACCAGAATGTCAAATATTATATCCATATCCTGTCTGGAGAAACAACTGTGTGACGATCAGAGTACAACCGATCGTAGTACAGGAATTTTACTTCCTACTCTGTGTATGTCATCCATATACCATGACATCACACCCTACTACCTTCTTAACAGATCCATCCCCTATTTTGATGAAGTCAAACCTATGACTTTCACATCAAAATTAGATGATCTATCTCCGCTATAACTGCTCTAGTCTATAAATAGACATAAGCTACTTGCCCACTATGCTTCCGCTGCTCCCACTGAATACGACAACCCTCTGGCAGAATAATATACACGTACACTTCTAAAGCTAGTTTAGAACGACGCTATACTTATCCTCCTGCCTGGTCTCATAGTCTGGAACAACAGTAGTGTCAAGTTTGGATAGATAAGAACCTTCCTGTCACCGTCCTTGAGGCTACCGAAGTACCTCTCGGGTGTCTGAGGTTACCCACCAAATCTACGGAGTGGCTATTGGAATGTCAAACCTGATTGAATATATAGGTCCTATTAAATTTTCTGTAATCGTTCGCGGTTCTGGAATCACTTCCAGTTCTACCATACTCCCACTACTGTTTTCTGAAAAAGATCCATTTTACTAAAACTGTGGCGAGTTAAGAACAATATCACTATTGATCTTCCAAATGGTAGAATATCAACCCTCGACATAGCCTGGGTCAACCCACAAACAGTCACTACAGAAACGTGCCCTGAGTTATCCAGAGTCTGGTTTTAAGCATAAGCTGGACAACTCCCCGTACCTTAATTTCTTTTAAGGTACGATCCATTCTATATCCAATACAGAAACTTTGGCACTTATTTAATTGGAACCATATTCAAATCATGCAGCTGTCTCCAGTGCATATCAACTTAATGGAAAGAGGCTAATCAGCATCACTCAACTTAGGAATCCATCCAATTATGAGTAACCTGAAAGAGAAATACGTTTCTCAAAACCATCACTATCATCTGAATACCAATCACAAGAATCTACATCTTCGATCTCTTTGAAGAATCCCGATACTTGTGATACCTGGTTCTCAACTTTATTCTTATACCCACAACTTCTCAAAACTTAGACCTTGTATTTCTACGAAACACTTGTCTAAAAACTAGAGAAGTTATAAGTAAACAGAACATAGTACGAGGACCTACCCCTTTGTCCTGATGGACACTTGGACAACATACAATACTCTGTATAAGTCCGCTGAGTTAAACAACTCATAACCTGTGCGTTGTAGGTGGAAAACTGTACCCTGGCGATTTCCTCAAATATCATCAATTACAACGAATTCCGATATAATGAGGATGATCACCTAATTCCCAATATCTTACTCCCACTCATCATCTGTAAAACCATACAGATATGAGAATGAAACCTGGTAAATACATACCCTTGGAGTAAGTGTCTAATCGGGAAAACAGGTTTTCTTTAACAATGCACTGAAACATGAAAATGTTTCGTAGGGGTATCTTGGTAATCTTAGCAATGCCTCTTCCATAAACCAATTCATGACTTCAACCGTATATTTTATTGCCATCTCTCCAAATCCCTTTATTTGTCTTTAGTCGTTACCTTCTGCACACCATCGTTAGGCTAAATGGTTTTCTTCCTTCCCTACCGTTCGGCACCAGCCTATGGTTTGGAAGAAGACTATCCAGTAAGCATAATAGGTGTACCCTCCTAAACCAAGGAGTATTCGCATCTCGAGAGAAGGTGATGATAAAAGACAACTGAATAATACCTTATTCCTTTAAAAGTGAAATAGGAGTGGCGATGAAGTACGCGGTTTTGGTCGTGAATGATATCAGTCGCAATTTACTTTGCCCTCTTTTTAATCCCTTTATTTTGTCTTTACATATTACCTTCTGCACACCCTACTTAGGCTAATTGGTTTTCTTCATTCCCTACCTTTCGGCACCTGCCTATGGTTTGGAAGAAGACTATCCAATATGCGTAATAGGTGTACTCTCCTAAACCGAGGAGCCCTCGCAACCTGAGAGAAGGTGATAATAAAAGACAACTGAATAAACCAATTCTATTTCTCCTGAACCTGGATCCATCCTCGAAGAAGTCCCTTCGAGTTCGTATATAACCATACGATGGATCTATCCAATGGAAGTGGATATCCGTAGTAATACGGGTGTTCTGAGAAATGCAAAGGGTAGAAGAAGGAGTGGCAATGACATATGCAACAAAGATAATCCAAAAGCCAGTATTTTAAGAAGGTTCGGTCAACCTGGTCACTGAGTCATAGTCTAGGGTCGGTCAAAGGTCGCTGCCAAAGAGAGAGAGAGAAAAGAAACACTCTGCGTGCACTCTAACCTAGATCAGAATGGTCATAACTTTATCTAATCCGGAAACCTCCCATTGTCCTGTCAAATTCTCCTCCAAACCTAAAGAAGAATCAATCGGGATCACCCGAAGAGTAAACCAACTCATCAGTGGGAATCGGGATCCAACTCTTATCGCATGATAACGTGATGGAATGCATCCACGTTACTCATACTCCAGAAGGTATGCGCACACTTGGCAAGTTTCAGTTTCTTTAGAAACTCCCGATATGATTTTTGCCCCATGCTCTTATGATCGTGACTAAGGGCCAGCCCACCATAAGTCACATGTCAAGTTCTTCCCATCATTATCTTGTTAATTTGAACCCACCCATACTCGCCCTTGACTAAGGGCCAACAAGGCTGTACGACTGTCCCAAACCAACGCATCTATCTATGCAACATGCGAATACCCCAGCAGCTACCAAACACTATGTCCTGGCTAAGGGCCAGACCAACATAGCTTGAATACTACTGACCATTCATATGAAATGACGGAGGGCTACGGCTGGTTTTTGGCGAAAAACCTTTAGCGTAGTGAACTTGATATCGCTGAAGGAACCTGATAGCTTTTTTAAAATATAGTGGCGAAAACCTTTACTAAAGAGGTCACTCCCGGTGAAGGGATCTCGGCTCTTTCCTCGTGGAATGAGGTGCAGGATATTCCACTGAATACCGCTATGCAAAGCAACATGTAATCGACTATAGTGAAGTTATTACCCTGACGCAAACTTCTGCCCAAGGGGTCAGTCCCGGTGAAGGGATATCGGCCCTTGCCCCGTCGAATGAGGTGCAGGATATTCCACTGAATACCGCTATGCAAAACAAAAGGAAACGTCTTTGCAATAACACTTTTTAAATTTGTTCCAACAACATCAAACAGGTTTGTTTAACTTTGCATTGATCAGAATCAATGCAGTCCCATCAATCAATCACACCAGAAAAGAACGAAAATAAAATGTACGTATATGCCATCCGCATTCGTCACTGGGTCCCTTCATCACCCGTTAGGTTACTTAACTAACGACAGAGCGGGGACTGGACTAGCGCGGGTGTAAAACATATACAACATCTAATAGTATATAAACCAATATACATAATCGCTCCAGGCGTGATAATATGCAACATTACAGAAAAGTAATAAGCATCACAGAACAATACAGATATCTGGGATCCCCGGGTTTCACAGAGCCGCTGCTGAAACCCGACGTTCCCCTGTCGTGTGGATAGCCTGTGCAATGAAACCTAGACCCCTACGGGTGCGGCAAATTACCCGCCAAAACCTGAAGCGAGGTAGTCCCCACAGCATACTGAATGGAACACCCGGCACTTCACGGAATCCGGTAAATTGAGCACCCCTCCTTGGGTCAACCTGTACCCCCTACGAGTGCGGCGAATAGTCTGCCAATTTTAGAGTGGGGCCCCTCTGCCTCCCAAAGCCATGAGATGCGGACCCGTTGCCCTCCAGAACCCGGCTATCCGTGCACTCCGTCGCGGGGTAAAACCTAGTACAGTAATGAAAAATAGTACTACAGGTATATCGACCGCAACCTGGTCGTGCCCCAAAAAGAATATTATATTATACAACAGGCAGTGACGGCAGTCCACATGTTGGACGCTCGTCCCGCAATATCAAATGTACAAATAAACTCAAACTGTACTACCATTGCACACTGCTATCCATCACGACAAATCCGCAACAATACAGCACAACACAGAACATCAACGCGAATGTCATGTTCGCAAACCCGTCTAAAAGAACTATAGCAATCAAACGCGGTTTACCGATCAAATGACATTCCCGGTCGGAGATATAATGTAAGCACTGTAAACTAACATGTTTAAACTACGATCGACAAAATATCAAAAAGTGGGCCCCATGACTTACTGGTGAACAGTAACAAAACCTGGGCCAAAATGATATTTACCAAAAACCCCAAAATCCATCAGAGAACACACTGTACAAATTTGGGATCATGAACACACTAAGTGGCCGCGGATGCGCGGCCAAACCATGGGTTTGGCCGCGTTTCCGCGGCAACTTGGAGGAATCACGAGACCAAATTTTGTCGTGGTTCTTAGAAAAGCCTGCACAGATTTTTAAGACATATAGAATTAATTTTTGAGACCATTTAAAATCAACAGAAACTGTCGAGCTAGGATTTTGCAATTTTCGATTTTCGGTTCGATCGATGTTTTGAACGCGTTAGCACAAGTTAGCATAGCAAAATGGTTAGGCTCTGATACCACTGTAAGTCTACGCTAGCGCCCCGGCCGTCTACAGACGCCAAATGCGGAACAAAAACTTTTAAACTGGCGCTATCGTATACTTTAACCCGGATATGCTATTATTGCTAAACTAACAAACTGTAAAGAGTGTAGAAAGGTTATACCGAACGATCCGAGTCCTTCGTTCTTTAACCATCATCCCACGCTCCGTTGCGGCTGCTCCGATCTCGTCGAACTCCGATATCCTCGTCGAGGTGGCACCACATCACTGATTCTTTAAACGGGCTCCCGTCTCTGACTTGAGGCAACTCGATCGTCAAGTTTGCTAAAAGAGACGACCAAGATTGATGTAGAGAATGAGTAGATGACTTTGTCTCGTTCCGTCCAAAACTGTGGACGGACGGTTAATGAAGTTGCCGAGGGAATTGGGTGATGGAATGAAATGAACTGTAAAATTCCATGCACCCCAAATACTATCATATCTTTTTACAACCATGAAAAACTATCAAGTGAGAGAGAGAGTGGAGGAGAGAGAGGGCCGGCCATTCTTATAGAATAGGGAGGTGACCGTAGGAGAGGGGGGGTGACCATATGATAAATATCATAATGTGAACACAAAAGAATATCAAGCATAAAGATCTTAAGCAAAACAAGAATGTTTAGAAATCAAAGCATGAGTCACAAGACACCTCACCATATCTAGAACCTTCTAGAACCTTCTAGAAGCACGACTCACTCTCATCCAAGAAAAGATAAATCCGTCTTTAACCAAATGTTAAAAGACGGCTGATAGAAAACTGGAAACTGGCAACTTCCAAAAGTGATCCTGAAACGACTTTCAGGATAACCCCGAAACTGTATAAATATACCCGCATTTGTATTACGACCGAATACAAATGCAACTGAGACAAAGATATTATACCTACTCAATATAATACTCGGATCCGGCTTAAACCAAAGCCGACCAGTATCATCTGCCCGAAAACTGACACGTGCGTAAACGCACGTGCATTTTCCGAACCCTGCCATAAAACCATACGGCCTCTACAACGTTTCGCCCGAACTTGGGAAACTGTCTGTGGGGGACTCTAATGACTCGTCAGTACCCTGGCAGTGGGTTTAACCACAAACCGTCAGCAGCACTAGCTATGCGTAACGGCTGCCCATGGACTGATCTCAAGGGAGACTGATGAGCGAACTCAAGGGTGGCCGATGAGCTGACACATCCAGAAACCCTACTGAGCCTAACAGTGACAATGTATATACAGTCCGGTCCGTTCGTCAATGAGTATCGCATATCCGCCTAGGGGGCTAGTAACGTCAGACCCCCAGAAGCAGTATAAGTCGTGTCGGAGTGAAGCCCAATAACACCCTGAGATACTACTGGAGTACCTACCAGTAATCTCCTGCCACGGCCGTGGGCTATGTGTAATGGCTCTCCTAGACACAGCACGATCTCGCCCCCAATACCGGGAGAGACGAATCCCCTGCCGATCCGCTCACGTGCCTCCATATGGCTCGGGACTGTACCCAAAAGCTACCTGTTTGCACGACTCCTTTGAGCCGTGGTAGGGTAGAAATCAAAGCACAGTGGGAACTCACACGAGACAAATGACGACCTCAGGTCGATGAACTAACCTGTACACATGTCACCTGGGAACTGCTATCTGACGATAGGTATAGTACTAACTAGCAGATTCCCGGCGAGTCCTGTCCGGTGTACTCATAACCCAATGAGCACCTGTATACATCTTAGGTGATCCAACTGACACCAGTGGCTTGTGAGACCGGCCACCGCCCCTCGTCGGGGTCTCGACTGTATACACTAGTCTACTCTGGAGTATCGATGCCCTGTCTCGAAACTCCCACGACTAGGGACCACAATTAAGGATATGCATATAAACTACCCAACTCTCACGTATATGATCGCCATCATACTGTTGGTAGTAAAGCAAGATCCTAAGGGCTCTATCAAAGTGTAACATGCAATCAGTCACCTGAACATGTACACGACTGATAAAGGCAAACCAGATAGTATACTATCATCTCGAGTAAGACTGTCCTACCGGGATAGGTCCTCCGCAATCATTGCAATCACGTACCTGCGATCAAATAATTGACTATGAGGGCACTATCTCCAACAGAAAGATGGTCGGCGACTACGTTTCACATCCTCTCTTGTCTCTTATGATAAGGTCAAACTCTTGCAGCAAGAGGATCCAACGTATCAGCTGAGATTTAGCATCCTTCTTCGCAAAAAGATGGCGAAGGGCTGAGTGATCCGTGTAAATGATGACTGGAGAGCCGATTAAATAGGGCCTGAATTTTTCTAGTGCAAGCACAACGGCTAAGAATTCTTTTTCAGTTGTTGTGTAATTTAATTGGGCCTTGTTTAATGTTCGGCTAGCGTAATAAATTACATTCGGCATCTTATTAATGTGCTGTCCAAGGACGGCACCAATGGCGAAATTAGATGCATCGCACATAATTTCAAATGGGTGCGTCCAGTCGGGAGATGAAAGAATGGGCGCAGAAATAAGTGATTTTTTCAACGACTCGAACGCCTTCATGCAGGTTGAGTCAAAATCAAAAGTTGTGTCCTTGGCCAACAAAAGAGTCAAGGGTCTAGCTATCTTGCTAAAATCCTTGATGAACCATCTATAGAAACCGGCATGGCCAAGGAAGGCTCGGATGTCTTTGACGCACTTGGGAGGAGGAAGATTGGAAATGACTTCAATCTTAGCTTTATCAACCTCAATGCCATTTTGTGAGATGATATGTCCTAGGACAATATCTTCTCGTACCATAAAGTGGCATTTCTTCCAATTTAAAGTGAGGTTCTTATCCCTACACCGGGTAAGAACTGCGTCTAAATGTAGCATACACTCATCAAAGGAGTTGCCGAAAATGGAGAAATCATCCATAAAAATCTCCAAGAATTTTTCCACCATGTCTGAAAAGATACCCATCATACACCGCTGGAAAGTAACGGGTGCATTGCATAACCCAAAGGGCATGCGACGGTAAGCGAATGTACCGAAAGGACAAATGAATGTTGTCTTGTCTTGATCCTTTCGGCGATGGGAACTTGATTATAGCTGGAGTAGCCATCCAAAAAGCAGTAAAATTCATGTCCAGCCAATCGTTCTAGCATTTGGTCAATAAAAGGTAATGGAAAGTGGTCTTTCCGTGTCGCGGCGTTGAGTTTTCTATAATCAATGCAAACTCGCCACCCAGTTTTGGTGCAAGTAGGTTTTAACTTATTCGCCTCATTAGTTATGACCGTTATGCCTGATTTCTTTGGGACAACGTGAATGGGGCTAACCCATTGGCTATCAGAGATAGAGTAAATGATACCACTATCAAGACATTTTACAATCTCCTTTTTAACAGCGTCCTTCATTATAGGGTTGAGGCGTCTCTGTGGATCCCTTACTGGCTCGGCATCATCCATCATATGCATATGATGTTCAACTATGAGGGGACTAATCCCCTTGATGTCCGACATCGTCCAGCCAAAAGCTTGCCAATTATTTTGTAAGACCGTAAAAAGGGCTTTCTCTTGCTCGGGGGCTAGAGAGGCCGATATGATAACATGAAGGGTTTCATTCTCACCTAAGTAAGCGTATTTATGGTGAGACGGCAATAGCTTGAGTTTGAGTTTTGGAGGAGAAACAATTGAAGGTAAAATTGGTGAAACTGTCTCGAACTCGAAGGATTCCAACAATGGTTCGAAGCGAGTGTAAGCAACCGAGTTGGATAGTTCAGCTAACTCATCCGAAAATTCAAAAGACTCAAACTAGGGTGGTGAGTCTTCCAAATCGTTCGAAAAAGTGAAACACTCATAATCGTTATCGGGTGTGAAAACTGTGTCAGATTCAAGGTGGAACGCACTAGTAGCGTCAAAACTGTTGTGATCGAATAGAAATTTTTCGAGCTCACAGTCCTCCTGAGTGATCTCTTGGATCGAGCAAACATCAAGTATATTAGCATTAGGCTCGGAGGGCTGATTCCCCAACTTAAAAATGTTGAGCTCAATTGTTATGTTTCCAAAAGATAGGTTCATCGAACCATTTCGACAGTTGATCACCGTATTAGAAGTCGTAAGGAATGGTCGACCGAGTATCACCAGAATTTGACTCCGGGGGTTAGCTATAGGCTGTATGTCCATAACAATGAAATCAACGGGGAAAATGAAGTCCCCTACTTTAATTAACACATCCTCTAACTCAACCCTAGGATGGGTGATGGATCGGTCGGCCATTTGGAGAGTACAATGTGTGGGTTTAAGCTCTCCAATGCCTAATTGTTCATATACTGAATAGGGAAGCAAATTAACACTGGAACCAAGATCTAAAAGTGCACGATTGATGTTCTTATCCCCAATTGTTATTGAAATTGTAGGATAGCCAGGGTCCTTGCGTTTTTGGGGTAAAGGTTAGATAAGAGCATCACTTGCTTCACTAGCCAAGAAAACTTTCTTAGGTACCTGTGATTTCCTCTTCTTGGTGCATAAGTCCTTTAAGATTTTAGCGTAAGAAGGGACTTGTTGGATTGCATCCAAGAGAGGTAAGTTAATGCTAACCTGTTTGAATAACTCCACAATCTTCTCCATTTGTGGAGTAGGTTTATTGGATCTCAACCTGTTTGGAAATGGAATATTTAGAAAATTTGTTGAGTCCAATATTTGTGGAGTAGATTGCGGAGTTGGAGCGGATCCCAATGTTGGTGTTTTCATGGAGTGAGATGTGGGTCCGTTCGAACTCGAAGAAGTAAAGCCTTATGAAGAATGAAGAACGGGCTCTGTAGAAGACGAAGAAGATGAAGAAGAAGAAGAAGCGGCGGCCGAGGTGTCATCATTATTGCCAACGTTGTTGTGCAATAACTTTCCAAATCTCAATATAGTCACGGCACTCACATTATGATTTTGTTGTTCATGAGCAATATATGTATTTTGTGTGTGACCGAGATTTGGCAGTGGTTGAGATGGAAGTTTTCCCTTTTCTCGCTCGCTTAACGCAGCATTCAGTTGTGCAATTTGGGCTTCAATTGTTTTGATGCTCTGATCATGTGATGCAGTGTGTTGCACCAAAGACTGAATGGACGATTGGATGCTGGCTGAGAATTGCGTAGATTATTTTAAAAACGCATCCAGACTTCGTTCTAGCGAGGAAACCTTATCGTTATTCGGCTGAAAAAAATTGTTTTGAGGATAAGAGTTGTTTGGTACAAAATTGTTCATTGGGTTTTGGTAAGGTTGGGGTTGGAAAGGTTGCTGATATTGAGTTTTTTGAGGGGCTTGTTATTGTGGAGGAGGCCTTTGAAAATTGTTGTTTCCTTGGAATTGTTGATTTTGATTCCAAGCAAAATTTGGGTGGCTCCTCCAACCAGGATTATAAGTTGAAAAGTATGGATCATTTTTTGTCTTTGCTGAAAGGCAGCATTGACTTGATCTTGTCCTTGAACAGGCGGATTGTAAGGACACTCTTCGGTTAGATGGGACGGATCCAAACAACAAGCGCAAATAGTGCGTGTGGGTAAAGGTGGGGAAGGAGAAGGCGATGAGAATTTGCTCTCAATTGCTTCTAGTTTTTTCGTGAGTGCAGCCATTTCGGCCTTCATTGCAATCGACATATCAAGTTGATGTATGCCTGCCCTATATTGACCTGATGAAGTAGATGAAGTGGTCTTAGTGCTTTCCCACTGAAGTGTTTGTTCAGCAAGATCATCGAGAAATTGCCAAGCTTCCTCGCTCAATTTTGTAAGAAAGTGACCTTGACAAATGGTTTCCAACAACTGCTTAGTTGCTGGGTTTAGTCCTTCGTATAAAGTTTGGGAAAGTTGCCAATTCTCGATACCGTGGTGAAGGCACTAACAAGAAGGTCCTTAAATCTTTCGAAACACTTCCAAAAGGGTTCGGAAGGAAGCTGGGAAAATTGAATAATTTCATTGCGAATTCTCACGGTCTTGTGGTGTGGGTAAATTTTTTTAGAAAAGCCTTAACAAACTCTTCCCAATTTTTTATGGAGTGTGATGTTGTGCTATATAACCATTTTTCAGCTAGGTCATATAAAGTGAATGGAATAACACGTAGCCTTATAGCATCATCAGAAAAATGTATGGTCTTCATCATTGCGCAAACATTCTGGAATTTGTTAATGATGATGTAGGCATCTTCGGATTCCAGTCCATGAAATTTGGGCACATATTGATGAAATGGGGTTTAATTTCGAAGTTATCCCCATTAGCCGGTGGAAGTGAAAGACAAGTAGGAAGTGCGGTGCGGATGGGATAGAAAAGATCCTGGAGCACGATTCGTTGGGGTGCTTCGACAGGAGGGTGTGGTGGGTTATTCACACCCAGTTGAGGTGGAATCAGTCCCATAGGTAAGGGGTTGTTAGGATTGAATCCCGACATCTCCTTATAAGATGATGAATTTGAAGATGAAGATAAATAAGTGGAGGGAATTTCGACTTCGGAATCAAACACGTCGTCAGTAGGCACTAACGAGACACAGACTAAACGGGCGCTAGTGTCCCTAGTCCAACTGGACATACAATAATGAGGTGTAGTGTAGTCAAAAAAAATAGAAGGTGGGGGTAAGAAAACATCAATGAGAGAATGTGGGTGCAATGGATTTCTAGCGACAAAATGGCAAGTCTTTGTGAAAAATTTTGTTTTGTGGTTTTTTTTATAAGGAGTTTTTGCAAAAGATTTTTATAAGGAGCTTAGACACACTTTCAAGCAATCACAATATGCACAATTAAGCCTAGAGCTAGGGTCTCCTAAGTCAACTAGACTGCTCCTAACTGTTCCAAAGGGCAAGTTGTGAGATTCTCGAATCGCCTCTTCACCGCCAATTGTGGCCAGGTAAGCACAAATAAAGAAAGGAATGATCCGCTCATGAATCACCGTGAGACGGGCCTTTTAAAATTACCTTTCCCACTTGTCTAGCCTAGGCACCACAAACTCAGGTTTAGATAAACGACCGATGCCTGCAACCTTTCCTTTGTCCTAATGAGCACGACAGTCCTTATTGGCTGAGTCTAATATTTTTTAATTAACTCGAGGGTTGATTTAAATGCTTTTTGTGATTTTTGGAGTCCTAGGAAGGGTAATGAAATCCCCATCCAATCTGGATTGGTGTTATAGCCCCTTAAAAGTCCGTTTTAAAAATGCAAAGCAGTAAACACACAAAAATCCAAAACACTTGCCAAAAATTTTTCTTTTATTTGCGGCACAAAGAATCCTGCACAAGATTGATTATTGGAGAAGGGGAAGAATTTTTGCACAAAGAACCCTGCAGGAAAATTTTTCAGAGGATTTCAGAGGACAGAAAAGAGAAAAAAAAACTTACAGAGAATTTTTCAGCTGCTGACGTCAGCAAGTCGCGGCGGATCCGGCGCCAAATGCTGCCTAAAACCGCGGTTCCACGATGTGATGGTTGCTTCAGATCACCAAAATCTTTCTGTTTGCGGTTTTTATTCTCCTCTGTCTGTTCAGATTTTCTGTTTCTGGATTTGTTCACCGAGCTTGCTCCAGATCTGAATTAGTCCGTCTTTCCGTTCCTGCACAATTCGCACAAAAACCCTTCAAAAAATAACAAGATGATTTTTTTTTTCCAGTTTTTATGATTTTTTTTCAATTTTTTAACTAACCTGAAATTACAAAAAGAAAATAACTACCGTTATCCCCGGCAACGGTGCCATTTGATTGAGCGATGTTTTGCTTATGCGTTTTGAAATCAAAGAATTAACCGCAATCAAGACGGTGTCGCTTGGTAGCTAGCCGATTGAGTACGAGTCGGTGCACAGGGAAAACGTGTTCTTTTCTAGTTGTTCTAACGATTCAATTCCTATTTGTGGTAGGTTTTGATTTTCTATAAAAACTGAGGTTGAATTTGATTTGGATTAAAACCTTGTTAGGGTTAGGATTAGGTTAATTTGGAAAGTTAATTCTACTCACCGCTTTCTTTACCCTAATTAAGATCTTAGGTGTTAAGGTAATAATTAACAAAGGGGATTAGCGCGATCAGGAAGAAACTAAGTTTCTTTCCTTTGGCCCTTGTCCGTCCTTTCTTAATTCTTAGCCCTAAACTCTATCTAAATCAACCACGACCAGTCTAACTAAGGAATCACCGCTATCTCGTAGGATAGGGTGCCTATTGAGCGGTGGGTGGTTGTTTTACATAGAGCCCTAATTTTATAAAGTTAAACGGGTAAGAAAGGAGTGAGAGATTTCATCTCTCAAGCCGACCCAATCCTAACCGTAACAAGTGAGGAACTACTCACTCATTAGGGAATTAACAAAGGAATTCATTTTTTTATTTTTCTTTTAAAAACCTAATTAACGTGCGGAAAATAAATGACAGATAAAAATTGCAGAGAAATAAAATTGCAGATAAGAAATTCAAGATAAAAAACTTACTTTTTATTGATGCACTCTTTGACAATTACAATGGAATGAAAATTTAAAATTCTAGAAATTAAAAGAGGCATGCTCCAAAAAGAGCTTTAGGGTTTCCTATTTATAGATATGGGAAACCCTAGGGTTTACATCTGATCCACATCTAAAATTACAAAACTACCCTAAAAAAACCGGTCAATGCACTGACTCCACCGACACGCACCGACACTGGTCGACACGTGCACAGAACGGCCGTGGATCCACGGCCATAAGCCTTGTTTGGCCGCGGTTCCGCGGCCGTTTGATGGGTTCTTGGGCTCTTTTTCTCTGGGTTGCTTCATGTTGCTATTTGCTTCTATTTTCTTCACTTGGCTTTTCAGAATCTTTTCTAGTCTCTTTCAGATTTCCACAGTACGGAATGTTGTGGACTTTTACCGTTTGCTTCGTGTTGAAGTCTTGAATCTTGTGCTGCCATCGTACTTTGTGCAATCGAACTGTTCATTGATCTTCATTTGTTGCTTAAACTGCAGGCGGCATCATAAAGATTCTTCTATTTGTTGGTCGTAGTCTTACTTTTGTAGCGTCTTTTCACCATTTTCACTGTATTGTTCCGAGAACCTGTAACCTGCAACTATTTAACAGACATGGATCAAAAGCACCTATTTATTTGCAATATGATTAAGAATGGGGAATATAATAATGCAAAATTCTGATATGAACACCTAGCACGGCAGCAAGGTTTCGGGAGGTATCGTCCATGCCATTTTCAAAATTTTGCCGTTCTAGCTAACCCTAACATAAAATCGTTTACTAGAAATCCGACGGAAATGAAATGCAAACACTTTGCAACCAAAAGTGAACAAGGAATACAACTTTTGTAGACTGGTCCTTCACTTCAATAGCTCCGTGTAATAGTCCCTTCACTGCGATCGTGAACTCCGGACTTTAGAAAGGCTCCCTTGAAGAAACGAACATGCTTGCTTCGAAGACTTCAAGGCCGAAGATGATCTACGTCGAGGAGACACTAACCCAAGCTATCTCTTCACCAACTATGGAATTAGTGAAGCAAACACCCTATACTAAATGGTAAGTAGTAGAGGATGATGAAATAGGAAGTGGGCTCACTTTAGATTTTATTTTCTCACAAGGTTTCATCACTTATCAAAAATCAAGAGAGCTCAAAAATGAGGAAGAAAAAGATGAAGTGATGAACCAAGAGATGAGGTTAGAAATGCAACCAAGGTTAGATAATATCATGCATAACCCTTGTAGAGACTAAACCAAAGCCTAAGGTTAAGGGTTGAGTTAACAAATATCACAAACATGACAAACAAGTGGACTTGGTCAATGGTTATCTTGTTTTCACAAAATATCAACCATGACAAAAACCATTTGTTTGAATTACTTAAAATAAATAAAACCCTAGCTTAACCCTAGCATGGTTTAAGTCTTATACATACATGTTCCATGTGTAACCTAGCATGACACACTAATATATATCACATATATATTAAGTGTGTATAAAGAAAACAATACATTTAACATATATCACATATATATCAATGTATCATTAAGTGAGAAAAAATCATAAGTGAGCTAATACTAGTTAATATAATGTAATATATCAAATATATAATTATACATTAGATTATCAAATCAACTCTTGATTTAATAATCCGGTTATATCATCTATAATCTACTAATATCATATGAATCAACTTACCGAATCAACACTTGATCCGATAACCCGGCTATATCATATATAACCGACCGAGATCTCATATCGCGAGAATAGAATACGGTACCTCATATCGTATCAATCTCGGTCCCGCATATATCACATATGTACTCCTACTCCGTTTCGCTTGAGCCAGGAAACCCCTGTGTAGGACACTAAAGACTCGTCAATACACCGGCAGTAGGTGATGATTATGTAGGGTTACTGGGCACACTAAGAAGGCTCTGCAAGGCATCAACCATGCCGGATTAAAATTTTAGCCGTGCCGAATAACTCTAAACAAGATCGTATACTAGAGATTAGGCGAACAAAAGAAAGTAAATCACATTTACACTAAGTGAATACGAAATACAACCTTTGTAGATCGGTCCTTCACTTCTTAAGCTCCTTGTCGTAGTCCCTTCGCTGCGATCAACGAACTCCCGGACTCTCGGACGGCTCCATGAGAAAATTGCAACAGGATCGCTAGAAGTCTTCGAGGCCGAAGATGATCTACGTCGAGGGAATACGAACTCAAGCTTCTACTTCACTAACTAAAGAATTAGTGAAGCAAACACCCCAAACTAAAGTGCTAGTCTAGTAGAAGATGGTGAGATAGGAAATGGGTACACTTTAGAATTTCTTTTCTCACTTTGTATCTCTCTCTTTTTCAAACCCTAGAAAGAAAATCAAGGAGGAAGAAGATGAGCTCAAATGAGAATGAAACTTTTTCAAGAGAGAGAATGAGCTAACCATGGTGAGTGAGTATCATATACTCAACTCATGTAGAGACATAACCATAGTGAGTTATAGTGGTTAGGTTTATAAAATCCTAAGTAAAACAAAACTAGTGGACTAAGTCAAATGCAACATAAGCTTCATGAAGCTTCATGCATTTGTGCTCATTATCCATTTGTTTTAGAATTACTTTGAATATAAAAACCTAATACTATAATAAGTATGGTATAAGTCTTCTACACCCATGATAGTTGTATCAACAAGCATGATACAATTTGTACACAAATAAATATATATCACATATATATTAACTTGTGCACAAGTGAGAAAAACAAATGCTTAAAGTGAACCAATGTTAGTTGATGTAAATTAGTATATCATATATACAATTATACAATAAATTATTAAATCAACACTTGACTTAATAATTCGGTTATATTACATACAACCGACCAACATTCAATGTATCGACTTATCGAATCAACCCTTTGATTCGATAACTTGGTTATATCGTATATAACCGATCGACACAAGAATCGCAAGAATAGAATACGGTATCACATACTCGCATTATTCTCGGTCCCGCACATATCACATATGCACTCCTATTTCGTTTCGCCTGAGCCAGTAAAACCTCTATGTAGGACTCTAAAGACTCGTCAATACGCCGGCAGTAAGTGATGATCATATCAAGCACCCACAAGCCGTCAGCGGTACTAGCTGGACGTAACGGCTACCCGGGTATTGAGCGATCAGAAGATCAGCAAGCAAGCCCGCTCCAACTCCTGCAAAAGCCTGATAGTGACACTACCGTACAGTCCGGTCTCCTCGTCTGACATGTCGCATATCAGTTCTAGGGGTGGTAAACGTCAGACCCCAATAACCGATAAGTCATTCCGATATGAGGCGCATAACGGGTCGAGAAACTACCGGTAACACTTACCGGTATATCTCTAAACCAGCCCTGGCCAGGGACTTCCTTGTTATGGCCAATCGAGCATAGCGCAACATCAACACCCAATACCGGGAGAGACGAAACCCCTCCTATCGCTCATTGCCTCCATGTGACTCAGGACTGTACCCAAAAACCACCGTTTTGCACGCCCTCTTGGACATGGTAAGATGGAAATCAAAGCACAGTGGGAATCACACAAGACTCTATGACGATCTTGGGTCTACAGACTAACCTGTACCAGTGTCACCAGAGAACTGCCATGTGACGTAAGGTATAATACCATCTGGGAGTTCTCGGCGAGTCCGTCCAGTATACCCAGTCTCCACTGAGCACCCGTATATCATCTCTAATGTCAAACACCAATGGATATGGGATCATCCATCGCCCATCTGTATGGGTCGAGAAGGCATACGCTAGTCTACTCTGGTATATCGATGCCCCGTCTCGATACACCCACGACTAGGGACCTTGAAGGATGTACTTATGGACTACCTTGTCCCCACTAGTATGTTCCGCATCATAGTCTAGATAGTCAAGTACACATCCTAAGGGCTTTACCAACATGTAACAGAGAGACAATCAGTATACACGTTAAGGTAAAGAGTAACCAGATAGCATACTATCATGTCGAGCAAGAAAGTCCTCCCTATATATGTCCTAGCATCCACTACAATATACATCATATGTATAGTAATGGCCTCTAGGGCATACATATAACTAACAATCTCCCACTTGCGCTAGGGCCATCTGATAACAGTGGTTGTAGTATCTCATACTCAACCATCCCTTAATAGTCTCTCTCTGGGAAAAGGCCTTTGTGAGTGGATCCGTCGTGCTGTCCTCTGAGTCTACTCTCCTGACCTCGATCCCCTGGAGATCAACCATCTCCATGATTAGGTGACACTGCCTTAGAATATGTCTGGATCACTGATGGGACTGGCGTTCCTAGGCATAAGCCACAACTCCATTGTCACACAATGGTAGGAACGAAGTTCATCTCATGAACTCATATACACCCAGACTTCCTCTTTGGTAGCATCTTTGGTAGCGATGTATTCAGCCTTTATCGTCTAGTATGCCACGGTATCTAGCTTGGAACTCTTCCAACATACCGTCCCTTTACTGAGGGTAAAGACAATGTCTGCGACTGACATTCAGTCGTCCTTATCACCCTGGAACCTTTCCAATGATTCTCCCCAGGATCGATTGATACCATCTCACTACAACTAGTGAGTGTCCTAACATCCAATTAGATCTATCTCATAGATCGTAAACCCAGGATTTAGGAGGTATCACTTTGATCCTATGTGGAGAATTATTGTGATAAGCGGAGATTGATCGAGCGTAGCATAGGAAACTCCTTCCCTATCAAGAGTATGTCATCCACGTACTCTACGAGGATCACTACCATACTCTCTACTTCCTTCTTGTATATACAAGGTTCATCTACCATGATGAACTCAAACTCTTTGACTACCACATCAAAACAGACGTTCCAACTCCGCGATGCCTGCTTTATCACATAAAACATCTTGCACACGTTTCCGCTACTCCCACTGTCTACGAAGTTCTCTGGCTGTGTACTTATAGACGCTCTCTTCTAAAACATCATTTAGAAAAGCAGTCATGACACCCAACCGCCAGATATCGTAGTCATGGTATGTAGCCGTGGCAAGTAGGATCTGGATGGACTTAAGCATAGGGCTTTGAAAAGGTTTCATCATTAGCCACATCTGGTCTACGATGCAAACCTTTAACAAGTCTAGCTTTGAAAGTCCCAACTTTTCTATGTACACCAAGTAACCTTCTCAAGATATACTTGCTCCTGATGGGGATTTAACCCTTCAGATAAAGCAACCAAAGTCCATACTTTGTTGGTGTATAAGGATTCCATCTCAGATCGCTAAGCATCCAGCCATTCTTACAGAGTCTCACTCCTGATGGCCTGCTCGAAACTAGTTGGGTCATCATCTCATGATGCATTCCTCACTCCCACTGTCATAGTGAAACCAAAGTATATCTCTCAGGTGGGTGAGGAACCCTACTAGATCGGCGGAGAGGCTGAGGTTCGTTGGTTACTATTGAATCCTTCGGTTCTACCAAATCATCTGCTGTAGTTTGTATAGCTGGAACTCCTTCCAGTTCTACCTCATGTCGACTAATTTCTTCTCAAGAAATTCCCTTTCACAAAGGTGGCATGCTGAGAAACAAAACATTTTTGTTCCTCGATTTGGTAGAAGATATTCCCTTGCTAATGCTTAGGATATCCAGCAAACTTGCACAGATCAGATTTTGCCTCGAGCTTGTCCGGATTATGCTTTTAGGCACAGGTTGGACAACCCCAAATCTTAACTGACTTAAAAGATGGGCTCTTCCCTTACCATATCTCATTTGGAGTGGTAGGCACCTGATTTGATTTGAACCCAATTCAATAGGTATGCATCTTCTCAAGTACATAATTCCCAAAAGGAAGTAGGAAACTCAGTAGTACTCATCATAGAGCACACCATATCATATAGGGTGCTATTGCTCCGCCCCGATATTCCATCGTGCTGTGGTGTATACGGAGGAGTAATGCTGAGAGAGAATCTCATTCTCCTTTAGAATAGTCCAGGATTTCCGTGCTCAAGTATTCTCCTCCCTGATCACATCAAAGGACATATTACTTATACCCGTATTTTGGTTCTCTACTTCTAACTTATATTCTGTGAATATCTCAAAAGGTTCGGACTTGTGTTTCAACAGGAACATATGTCTGATTCTTGAGAGATCATCAGAGAATGTAATGAAGTATAAAGAACCGGTCTCGGCATGTGTAGACAGGGGACCTTCATACATCAGCATGTATCAATCCCAAGAGTTCAATAACTCTTTCTCTGTTTCCAATAAACAAAGCTATGGTCATCTTATCTTTGTGACATGACCGGCAAGTTTCATAAGATGTAAATTCAAACTAATTTAAATATGCATCTAAATGTAACTTCGCTAGTCGGGTCGCATTGATATGACCTAGTCTACAATACCTCAAGAAGGATTCGTTCATTTCTGAACTATTCCTCTTGTGTGTGTTCTGTATACTAAGAACTGTAGTTTGATTTAGAATATCAATGCTTTTAGATAACGTGCCTGAACCGATCAACTCTTGATATAGGAAATGTTCAAAACATTATCCAACAATATAAAATTATATCCTTTCTTTACTAATAAAGAGACTGATATGATTTTGTATATCAGGTTCGGTATCTAATAACATTCGTTCAGAATCAATGTATTCTGGTAATACAGGGTGATAGTGACCAACAGACTTGGCTGCAACACTTGCACCGTTTTCTATCTTATGAAACTTATCACCCGTTCTCAGTTCTCTACCTATCTTTAGCCCATGTAACAAATTACATATGTGAGATCCTGATCTGGTATCACATACCCAGGACGTAAAGGATACTGAAAAACAGTTCTCTGTAATGAACACACCCGAAGATGATGTATCAATATGCACTCTCTTCGTTTGGGCGGCACGGGAATTCTGGTAATCCCCTATTTCCTGCTCTGTCTTATAACATTTATAAGTTGGAGTGTGACCAACGTTCCCCAGCTCAGTATAACAAGCGGGTTCGGTCAATACATCTGTATTATTATCTTGATTAAGGCGTGATATGGTCGCTACCTTGAGAGAGAGAGAGAAGAAAACACTCAGCGTGCGCTCTTGCAAGAATAGATTGGTTATTATTTTATCTAATCAGGATGGCTCCTACTGTTTTTATCAAATCTTCCTTCAAACCCTAAAAGGAAAGACTAGCCGGGATTAATTACACGCTACAAGTTCGCCAATCTTTCAGCCAGGCCAGTGTCGGTATTTTGAGGGAGGTGCCCCGTGCTTTCGCACGGACCTAATTAAAGTAAATCTCGTTTTCCCAGAGGCGTAACCTCGTTAACACCTTTCTAGACACCTACTTGATCGGCTAATTGTAATGTGTAAAACTCTCCCATGAGTAACTCTTACTCGCAGCGGGTATCGGGATCCAACTATCTCATAGAAGGTATGCAATCTCATTGCAAATTTCAATACTTGAAATTCCCGATAATTTTGCCCCTAGTGTCCTATGACCTTGACGCAGGCCAACAAACCATAGTGCGCAAGTCAAGTTCAACCCGTCATTTCTTGATTGAATTAAACCCACCCGCACGACCCTTGACGCAGGCCAACAAAGTCGCACGACTACCCTAATCCAATCTGCATCATATGCATAAACAGATAAATACTAGTTAGCTACCGCACACTACGCCTTGACGCAGGCCAACAAACGTAGCACGAATACTAAGTAGGACTTATCTGAAATGACGGAGGGTTACGACAGGTTTTTATAAAAACCTATTGCGTAATGAACTTGATATCGTTGTAGAATCAAATGATTTTAAAATGGAGTGTTTTTGAGGCTTTTCTAGTTTTGCTAAAGGGGTCACTCCCGGTGAAGGGATCGTCGGCCCTTTCCTCGTCGAATGAGGTGCAGGATATATCATATATATCACTATGCAAAGCAAGAACTATAGAAACAATCAAAATACAAACCGAGTGTTGTAGCATCTGCCAGTTATTACTAAAGGGGTCACTCCCGGTGAAGGGATCTCGTCCCTTTCCTCATCAAATAAGGTGCAGGATGTTCTACAAGGAACACCGCGATGCAAAGCAAGAACTGTAGCTACCTGTTTTTGAAAATTCGATTCCACAATATATTTTAGGTTTCGTTTTCTTTCATTAATCATATTAATGAAGTCCCATCATTTAAACACCTAAACATCACAGATAAATACGACGTACACTTATGCCATCCGCATTCGCCTCGATGTCCCCTCGTGCACCGTTAGGTTAGGTAACTAACGGCAGAGCGGGACAGGGCTAGCGCGGGTGTAAAACATAAGTAACGTCTATATAATATATCATATATACTATATACAGTATCTATCACAACATATCAAATGATCACATCACAGATATCGCAGCAGAAGAAACATATGAAACATTGGATATACTAGGACGTCCGTGTTTTATTTAGAGCCTCTATAAAACATGGATTCCACGGTCGCGATGAATAGCCAAAACCACACCCCTAGACCCCTACGAGAGCGGCAAGCAACCCTACCAATTCTAGAGTTAGGAGACCCGGACTCGACTCCTCGAATTGGTCTCCCACTGGACCCTAGAACCCGGTTACTTGTACTCTCCTCCTTAGGTCTATCCTAGTGCGGAAAAGTAAATGATATACAAATGGTGACATCAACCTCAACCCGGAAGTGCCCCAATAAAAGAATATTACAAAGATTTAATTTTACATGAATGAAAATAAAAACTCCCATCTCACATAAAACCCCCGGCTATTCAAAACGCGACGATCCAATATAACATATCCAGCAACACAGAATATCACATGTCATCAACATAAGTAAATATGCGCATCCCAATTGTCGTTGACATATAGCAACGAAACCGGCGATATCACATATTACACTTACGGTCGCAGAAAAGAAAGTGTAAAACTACAACAGTTGGAATCCGCAACCTCCTTAGACATCGCATGCCTAACAATTATAAACTCCGCATTTTAGTCTCTATATCGAAAACACTTTTCAATATCTAGTCGGGAAATTCAACAAGATTCCTGATATATGATCGAATGCTCGTCGCAAACTTTAGTAGACGGCCGTACCCCCGGATGCCGTCGACGAAGTGCACTAAGGCGGAACACCGCTGCCGCGAGCATCCGAACGGATGCTTTTGGCGACGGGGTTCTCCTACAGTCACTTGGTCGGGGCTATAGGGCATGGCTGTCTATTAAGTTTACCCGGCGAATATCCGTGTACGCTACGTGATTGCGACGGACTTTTGATCACATCAAAATTCTGTGGCAACCGATCATCAGAGACTAAACTGCTATGTTTATAACATTCAAATTAGTTATCTCATAACTACTTGTGGATTCCAAATATTGTATCACATTCCAGATAAATAGACAATGTTAAACTTTCTGATCGAATAATCAAACACCCAAGTTTTCCCAAAAGATCTCAACACTTGAGGGGAGTTTAAAAATATCCATCACATGCCACAGTACCAACGGTCCAGCCGTAGAAGGGTCAAGCCAACGCCTCACATGTGGCACGCTGTACTGCCCCAAACCCTAAGGTTCAAAAGGCAGTTCAAGACGGTCACATAATCGAGTTAAGGTTTGTTGTCTTCTAGAGGGTCCATTACGTAACTTGCACGATCTAGACGTTCTCAAACAACGGAAAAATCCAACACTTGGAAATTTTCCGGGTCGGGAAAAAGTGAGTTATTGATATCCGTTCGAACTTTTTAATACTTTCTAAATATCCGGAAAACACAACGAAATTAAATATTCCGATCGAATCTACGATTACAAAATAAACCCCAGAACACTCAACACTTGAGTCAGATTAAAAATACCCAGAAAGATGCAGGAACAGAAGTGAACATTACTGTGCAAATCAAAAAGCCCACTGTCACTCTACTGCCGCGGTTCCGCGGCACAAGCAGGGATTTGCCGCGGAACCGCGGTCGTCCGTACACTTTAGGTGCTCGTTTTGCACATTAATGCTTAGAAAACCCTGCTGATTTTTTTAGGTATTTTTAATACTGGAAAAAACCAGTTTTTAAAAAATGTACAGAGAGGGGTTAAAATGCGATATATCGGGGTTCGATCGGAGTTTTAACTTTGTTAACACATCGCCTAATGCTCTAGCTCGGCTCTGATACCACTGTAGGGTTACTAGGCACACTAAGAAGGCTCTATAAGGCATCAACCATGCCGGATTAAAATTTTAGCCGTGCCGAATAACTCTAAACAAGATCGTATACTAGAGATTAGGCGAACAAAAGCAAGTAAATCACATTTACACTAAGTGAATACGAAATACAACCTTTGTAGATCGGTCCTTCACTTCTTAAGCTCGTTGTTGTAGTCCCTTCGCTGCGATCAACGAACTCCCGGACTCTCGGACGGCTCCATGAGAAAATTGCAACGGGATCGCTAGAAGTCTTCGAGGCCGAAGATGATCTACATCGAGAGAATAAGAACTCAAGCTTCTACTTCAATAACTAAAGAATTAGTGAAGCAAACACCCTAAACTAAAGTGCTAGTCTAGTAGAGGATGGTGAGATAGGAAATGGGTACACTTTAGAATTTCTTTTCTCACTTTGTATCTCTCTCTTTTTCAAACCCTAGAAAGAAAATCAAGGAGGAAGAAGATGAGCTCAAATGAGAATGAAACTTTTTCAAGAGAGAGAATGAGCTAACCATGGTGAGTGAGTATCATATACTTAACTCATGTAGAGACATAACCATGGTGAGTTATAGTGGTTAGGTTTATAAAATCCTAAGTAAAACAAAACTAGTGGACTAAGTCAAATGCAACATAAGCTTCATGAAGCTTCATGCATTTGTGCTCATTATCCATTTGTTTTAGAATTACTTTGAATATAAAAACCTAATACTATAATAAGTATGGTATAAGTCTTCTACACCCATGATAGTTGTATCAACAAGAATGATACAATTTGTACACAAATAAATATATATCACATATATATTAACTTGTGCACAAGTGAGAAAAACAAATGCTTAAAGTGAACCAATATTAGTTGATGTAAATTAGTATATCATATATACAATTATACACTAAATTATTAAATCAACACTTGACTTAATAATCCGGTTATATTACATACAACCGACCAACATTCAATGTATCGACTTATCGAATCAACCCTGATTCGATAATTGGTTATATCGCATATAACCGATCGACACAAGCATCGCAAGAATAGAATACGGTATCACATACTCGCATTATCTCTCGGTCCCGCACATATCACATATGCACTCCTATTTCGTTTCGCCTGAGCAGTAAAACCTCTATGTAGGACTCTAAAGACTCGTCAATACGCCGGCAGTAAGTGATGATCATATCAAGCACCCACAAGCCGTCAGCGGTACTAGCTGGACGTAACGGCTACCCGGGTATTGAGCGATCAGAAGATCAGCAAGCAAGCCAGCTCCAACTCCTGCAAAAGCCTGATAGTGACACTACCGTACAGTCCGGTCTCCTCGTCTGATATGTCGCATATCAGTTCTAGGGGTGGTAAACGTCAGACCCAAAAAACCGATAAGTCATGCCAATATGAGGCGCATAACGGGACGAGAAACTACTGGTAACACTTACCAGTATATCTCTAAACCAGCCCTGACCAGGAACTTCCCCGTTATGGCCAATCGAGCATAGCGCAACATCAACCCCCAATACCGGGAGAGACGAAACCCCTCCTATCGCTCATTGCCTCCATGTGACTCGGGACTGTACCGAAAAACCACCGTTTTGCACGCCCTCTTGGACGTGGTAAGGTGGAAATCAAAGCACAGTGGGAATCACACAAGACTCTATGACGATCTCGGGTCTACAGACTAACCTGTACCAGTGTCACCAGAGAACTGCCATCTGACGTAAGGTATAATACCATCTGGGAGTTCTCGGCGAGTCCGTCCAGTGTACCCAGTCTCCACTGAGCACCCGTATATCATCTCTGATGTCAAACACCAATGGATATGGGATCATCCATCGCCCATCTGTATGGGTCGAGAAGGCATACGCTGGTCTACTCTGGTATATCGATGCCCTGTCTCGATACACCCACGACTAGGGACCTTGAAGGATGTACTTATGGACTACCTTGTCCCCACTAGTATGATCTTCATCATAGTCCAGGTAGTCAAGTACACATCCTAAGGGCTTTACCAACATGTAACAGAGAGACAATCAGTATACACGTTAAGGTAAAGAGTAACCAGATAGCATACTATCATGTCGAGCAAGAAAGTCCTCCCTATATATGTCCAAGCATCCACTACAATATACATCACATGTATAGTAATGGCCTCTAGGGCATACATATAACTAACAGATTATATCAAACACCCACAAGCCGCAAGCGGTCTGCTAAACGTAACAGCCACTCAGGTATTGAGCGATCATAAGATCAACAAGCAAGCCTGCTCACATTCCTGCGAATCTAATCAGTAACACTACCGTACAGTCCGGTCTCTTCGTCTGATATGTCGCATATCTCGTCGATGGGTGGTAAACGTTAGACCCCAGTAACTCGATAAGTCGTGTCGATATGAGGCTCATAACGGGTGGAGAAACTACTGGTAACACTTACCAGTAAATCTCTAAAGCAGCCCTAGCCAGGGACTTCCTGTTATAGCCAATCGAGCACAGCGCAACATCAACTCCCAATACCGGAAGAGACGAAACCCCTCCTATCGCTCATTGCCTCCATGTGACTCGGGACTGTACCCAAAAGCCACCGTTTTGCACGTTCTCTTGAACGTAGTAAGGTGGAAATCAAAGCACGGTGGGAATCACACAAGACTCTATAACGATCTTGGGTCTACAGACTAACTTGTACCAGTGTCACCAAAGAATTGCCATCTGATGTTAGGTATAATACCATCTGGGAGTTCTCGTCGAGTCCGTCCAGTGTACCCAGTCTCCACTGAGCACCGTATATTGTCTCTGATGTCAAACACTAATAGATATGGGATCATCCATCGCCCATCTACATGGGTCGAGAAGTTATATGCTAGTCTACTCTGGTATATCGATGCCCTGTCTCGATACACCTACGACTAGGAACATTTGAAGGATGTACTTAGCGACTACACTGTCCCTACTAGTATGATCTGCATCATAATCCTGGTAGTCAAGTACTCTTCCTAAGGGCTTTATCAACATGTAACATAGATTCAATCAGCGTACATGTTAAGATAAAGAGCAACCAGATAGCATACTATCATGTCGAGCAAGAAAGTCCTCCATATCTATATCCAAGCATCCACTACAATATACATCGCATGTACAGTAATGGCCTCTATGGAATACATATAACTAACAATCTCCCACTTGCACTAGTGCCATCTGTTGTAATATCCCATACCCAACAATCAGCAGTGGTTGAAGTATCTCATATACTCAACCATCCCATAAAAGTATCTCCTGGGAATTGGCCTTTGTGAGTGGATCCGCCCTAATCTCCTCTATGTCTACTCTCCTAACCTTGATCTCCCTGGAGATCATCCATCTCCATAATCAGGCGATACTGTCTTAGAATATGTCTGGATAACTAATGGGACGGGGGTTCCTAGGCCAAAGCTACAACTCCATTGTCACACAATGGTAGGAACGAAGTTCATCTCATGAACTAATATACGTCCAGACTACATCTTTGGTAGTATCCTTGATAGAAATATAACCAGCCTTTATCGTCTAGTTTGCCATGGTATCTAGGTTGGAACTCTTCTAACATACTGTTCATCCACTGAGGGTAAAGACAATGCCTGTGACTGACATTCAGTCGACCTTACCACCCTGGAAGCTATCCAGTGATTCTCCCCAGGATCGATTGATACCATCTCACTACACCTAATGAGAATCCTAACATCCACTTAGATCTATCTCATAGATCCAAAACCCAGGATTTAGGAGGTATCACCTTGATCCTATATGGAGAATCCTTGTGATAAGAGGAGATTAACCGAGTGTAGTATAGGAAACTCTTTTCCTATTAAGAGTATGCCATCCACCTACAATACGAGGATCACCACCATACTCCCTACTACCTTTTTGTATATACAAGGTTCATCTACCATTTTGATGAAGTCAAACGCTTTGACTACCACATCAAAACAGATGTTCCAACTCCGCGATGCCTGTTTTATCCCAAAAAGCAACCTGCACATGTTTCCGCTGCTCCCACTGTCTACGAAGCCCTCTGGCTGTGTACTTATAGACGCTCTCTTCTAAATAACTATTTAGAAAAGCAGTCATGACACCCAACCGACAGATATCGTAGTCATGGTATGTAGCAATGGCAATTAGGATCCGGATGGACTTAAGCATAGCCACTAGAAAAGGTTTCATCATTATCCAAACCTGGTCGATGACGAGAACCTTTTACAATAAGTCTTATCTTTGAAAGTCTCAACTTTTCCATGTACACCAAGTAATCTTCTCAAGATATACTTGCTCCTGATAGGTATTTAACCCTTTAGATACAGCAACCAAAGTCCATACTTTGCTGGTGTATATGGATTCCATCTCATATCGCTTAGCATCCAGCCATTCTCACAGAGTCCCCACTCCTGATGGCCTACTCGAAACTAGTTGGGTCATCATCTCATGATGCAATCTTCATTCCCACTGTCATAGAGAAAACCGAAGTATCTCTCAGGTGGGTGAGGAACCCTACCAGATCGGCGGAGAGGCTGAGGTTCATTAGGAGCTATTGAATCCTCCGGTTCTACCTAATCATCAGCTGCAGTTTGTATAGTTGGAACTCCTTCTAGTTCTACCTCATGACCATTAATTTCTTCACAAGAGATTCCCTTACCCAAAGGTGGCATGCTGAGAAACAAAACACCTTTGGCTCCTCGGTGTAGTAGAAGATATTCCCTTGCGAATGCTTGGGATATCCAACAGACTTCCACGGAACTGACCTTGCCTCAAGCTTGTCCGATTTTTGCTTTTGGCATAGGCCGGACAACCCTAAATCTTAACATCCTTAAGAGATGGGCTCTTCGCATACCATATCAAATATGGAGTGGTAGGCACCTAATTTGATTGGAACCCTATTCAATAGGTATGCAACTTCACAAGTGCATAACCCCCAAAAGGAAATAGGCAACTCAGTAGTACTCATCATAGAGCACACCATATCACATAGGGTGCAATTGCTCTGCCCCGATACACCTACGTACTATGGTGTATACGGAGGAGTAATGCTGAGAGAATCTCATTCTCCTTTAGAATAGTCCAGGAATTCCGTGCTCAAGTATTCTCCTCCCTGATCACATCAAAAGACATAATACTTATACCCTTTTTGGTTCTCTACTTCTAATTTATATTCTTTGAATATCTCAAAAGGTTCAAACTTATGTTTCAACAAGAACATATGTCTGAATCCTGAGAGATCATCAGTGAATGTAATGAAGTACAAAGAACCGGTCCTGGCATGTGTAGACAGGGGACCTTACATACATCATCATGTATCAATCCCAAGAGTTCATCTAACTCCTTCTCTGTTTCTAATAAACGGATCTATGGTCATCTTATCTTTGTGACATGACTGGCAAGTTTCACAAGATGTAAATTCAAACTGATTTAAATATGCATCTTTATGTAACTTCAGCTAGTCGGGTCGCATTGATATGACCTAGTCTACAATGCCTCAAGAAGGATTCGTTCATTTCTGAACTATTCCTCTTGTGTGTGTTCTGTACGTTAAGAACTGTAGTTTGATTTAGAACGTATATACTTTTAGATAACGTGCCTGAACTGATCAACTCTTGATATAGGAAATGTTCAAAACATTATCCAACAATAAAAAATTATATCCTTCTTTAGTAAATAAAGAGACTGATATGATATTGTATATCAGGTTTGGTATCTAATAACATTCGTTCGGAATCAATGTATTTAGTAATACAGGGTGATAACTGCCAACATACTTGGCTGCAACACTGGCACCGTTTCCAACTCTTGAAACTTATCACCCATTCCCAGTTCTCTATCTTTCTATAGCCCATGTAACAGATTACATATGCGGGATCCTGATCCGGTATCTCATACCCGGGACATAAAGGATACTGAGAAACAGTTCTCTGTAATGAATACACCCGAAGATGATACATCAGCATGCACTTTCTTCATTTGGGCAGCACGGGAATCCTGGTAATTCCCTATTTCCTGCTCGGTCTTATAACAATTATAAGTTGGAGCGGGACCAACGTTCCTTAGCTCAGTATAACAAGCGGGTTCGGTCAATACATCCGTATTATTATCTTGATTAAGGCGTGACATGGTCGCTACCTGGAGAGAGAGAGAAGAAAAAACTCAGCGTATGCTCTTGCAAGATTAGATTGGTTATTAATATATCTAATCAGGATGGCTCCCACTGTTTTAGTCAAATCTTCCTTCAAACCCCAAAAGGAAAGACTAGCCGGGATTAGTTACACCCTAGAAGTTCGCTAATCTTTCAGCCAGGCCAATGCCGGTACTTTGAGAGAGGTTCCCCGTGCTTTCGCACGGACCTAATTAAAATAAACCTCGTTTTCCCAGGGGCGTAACCCCGTTAACACCTTTCTAGACACCTACTTGATCGGCTAATTGTGATGTGTAAAACTCTCCCAGGAGTAACTCTTACTCGCAGTGGATATCGGGATCCAACTATCTCATAGGAGGTATGCAATCTCATTGCAAATTTCAACACTTGAAATTCCCGATAATATTTTACCCCTAGCATCTATATGACCTTAACATAGTCAACAAATCATAAATGCTAGTCAAGTTCAACCCGTCAATTCCCGATTGAATTAAACCCACCCGCACGACCCTTAACATAGTCAACAAAGTTGCACGACTACCCTAATCCAATCGCATCATAAGCTTATGCAGATAAGCACTAATCAGCTACCTCACACTACACCTTAACATAGTCAACAAACGTAGCACAAATACTAAGTAGTATTTATCTGAAATGACGGAGGGCTACGACAGGTTTTTAAGAAAACATTTTGCGTAATGAACTTGATATCGTCGTAAAAATCGAGTGATTTTGAAAAGGAGTGTTTTTTAGGTTTTTACTAGTTTTGCTAAAGAGGTCACTCTCGGTGAAGGGATCTCGGCTCTTTCCTTATCGAATAAGGTGCAGGATATTTCACAAATACCACTATGCAAAGCAAAAACTATAAAAGCAATCAAAAGACAAACCGAGTTTGTAGCATCTGCTAGTTTCGCTAAAGAAGTTACTCCCGGTGAAGGGATCCCGGCTCTTTCCTTATCGAATAAGGTGCTGGATATTCTACAAGGAATAGCGCTATGCAAAGCAAAAACTAGAGCCACCGGTTTTTAAAACAAGTTTCTACAACATCTTTAGGTTTCTTTTATTTCATTAATCTTATTAATGAAGTCCCATTTATTATGCTTCCCAAGCATCACATATGAAACGAAAGCAGCAATATTAATTATATCTCATATATATAATCTATAGGCATTCGTCTTAGAATATAATCAATGATCACATCACAGAATATCGCAGCAGAATAAAAACAAATGAAATATTGGATATACTAGGATTTCCGTGTTTTAGATTAAGCCTGTATAAAACACGGATTCCACGGTCGTGATGAATAGTCAATCCCACACATCTAGACCCCTACGAGAGCGGCAAGCAACCCTACCAATTCTAGAGTTAGGAGACCCGGTCTCGACTCCTCGAGATGGTCTCCCACTGGACCCTAGAACTCGGTTACTTATGCTCCCTGCCTTGGGTCTATCCTAATGCGGAAAAGTAAATAAAATACAAAGGTGACATCATCCTCAACCCGGAAGTGCCCGAATAAAAGAATATTACATATAATGAATTTTACATGAATGAAAATAAAAAACTTTCATCTCAAATAAAACCCCCGGCTATTCAAAACACGACGATCCAATATAACATATCATAGCAACACATAACATCACATGTCCTCAACGTAAGTAAATATACGTATCCCAATTGTCGTTGACATATAGCACCGAAACCGGCGATACACCACATATTACACTTACGGTCGCAGAAAAGAAGGTGAAAAACTACAACAGTTGGAATCCGCAACCACCTTAGACTTCACATGCCTAACCAAATGAATTCCATAGACATCACATGCCTAACAATTAAAAACCTCGCATTTTAGTCTCGATCTCGAAAACACTTTTCAATATCAAGTCGGGCAATTCAACAAGATTCCCGACATCCTGATCGAATGCTCTTCGGAAATTTTAGTAGATGGCCGCACCCCCCGATGCCGTCGACGAAGTGCACTAAGGCGGAACACCGCTGCCGCGAGCACCCGAACGGATGCTTTTGGCGACGGCGTTCTCCTACAGTCACTTGGTCGGGGCTATGGGGCGTGGCTATCTATTAAGTTTACCGGGCGAGTATCCGAGTACGCTACGTGATTGCGACGGACTTTTGATCACATCAAAATTCCGTGGCAACCGATCAAATGAGACTAAACTGCTAGATTTATAAAATTCAAACTAGTTATCTCATAACTACTTGTAGATTCAAAATATTGTATCCCATCACATAATATCCATACGACGTTAAATTTTTCGATCGATTCATCAAAATCCCACAATTTCCCGATAGCTCAACACTTGAGCACAGTTCAATAATACCCAGAATATGCCACAATACCTATGCACCAGCCGTAGAAGGGAAGACCCAAGCCTCACGCATGTCTCCACGGAACTACGGCAAACCTTAGGATTTGACCGCGGTTCCACGATCCAAAAAAGTCGAGTTAGGGTTTCATTCTTCTAGAGGGTTCATAGAATCACTTGCATGTTTTTCCGAAAACGTTAAACTTGGAAAAATGGGTTTTTGACATTCGATCGAACTTTTTAACTTCGTCTAGACAATATGTGAATAACCCGAAACAATGTTAAAAATACGAATACGAAACACTCCAAATTGTTTATAGTGCAAGATTACATCACATGCAAAATTAGCAAAAACAAACAACACCTGAAAAATCAAAACCAAGTCTCTGGAACACAAAAAAAATTTCAGGGGGGGTGCTCGGTTTGGCCGAGATCAGGTATATGGTGGCCGCCAAAAAATCTTCAAACCCCTTGAAATTTTCACAGTGTTCATATTATATCACATACAACACTCTGTACTTGTTTAAAACTTTTTTTGAACAACTTTTAAAATCGACAGAAACTTCATTTTTGGGTTTCAAGTTTCGGAGTATTTCGGTTTCGTAATCCTAACAAAATCCGTATAAATTTTTAGCATGGCTATGGTACAACTGCAGGGTTACCTAACAGGGAAGCAAGGTTTCGGGAAGTATCGTCCATGCCATTTTCAAAATTTTGCCGTTCTAGCTAACCCTAACATAGAATCGTTTACTAGAAATCCGACGGAAATGAAATGCAAACACTTTGCAACCAAAAGCGAACAAGGAATACAACCTTTATAGACCGGTCCTTCACTTCAATAGCTCCATGTAGTAGTCCCATCGCTGCGATCGTGAACTCCGGACTTTAGAAAGGCTCCCATGAAGAAACGAACACGCTTGCTTCGAAGACTTCGAGGCCGAAGATGATCAACGTCGAGGAGACACTAACCCAAGCTATCTCTTCACCAACTAAGGAATTAGTGAAGCAAACACTCTATACTAAATGGCAAGTAGTAGAGGATGATGAAGTAGAAAGTGGGCTCACTTTAGATTTTATTTTCTCACAAGGTTTCATCACTTATCAAAAATCAAGAGAGCTCAAAAATGAGGAAGAAAAAGATGAAGTGATGAACCAAGAGATGAGGTTAGAAATGCAACCAAGGTTAGATAATATCATGCCTAACCCTTATAGAGAGTAAACCATAGCCTAAGGTTAAGGGTTGGGTTAACAAATATCCCAAGCATGACAAACAAGTGGACTTGGTCAATGGTTATCTTGTTTGCACAAAATATCAACCATGACAAAAACCATTTGTTTGAATTACTTAAAATAAATAAAACCCTAGCTTAATCCTAGCATGGTTTAAGTCTTATACATACATGTTGCATGTGTAACCTAGCATGACACACTAATATATATCACATATATAATAAGTGTGCGAAAGAAAACAATACAATTTACATATATCACATATATATCAATGTATCATTAAGTGAGAAAAAATCATAAGTGAGCTAATACTAGTTAATGTAATGTAATATATCAAATATATAATTATACATTAGATTATCAAATCAACTCTTGATTTAATAATCCGGCTATATCACCTATAACTGACTAATATCATATGAATCAACTTATCGAATCAACACTTGATCCGATAACCCGGCTATATCATATATAACTGACGATATCTCATATCGCGAGAATAGAATACGGTATCTCATATCGTATCAATCTCGATCCCGCACATATCACATATGTGCTCCTACTCCGTTTCGCTTGAGCCAGGAAACCCCTGTGTAGGATTCTAAAGACTCGTCAATACGCCGGCAGTAGGTGATGATCATATCAAACACCCACAAGCCGCAAGCGGTCTGCTAAATGTAATGGCCACCCGGGTATTGAGCGATCATAAGATCAACAAGCAAGCCTGCTCACACTCCTGCGAATCCAATCAGTAACACTACCGTACAGTCCGGTCTCTTCGTCTGATATGTCGCATATCTCGTCTAGGGGTGATAAACGTCAGACCCCAGTAACTCGATAAGTCGTGTCGATATGAAGCTCATAACGGGTCGAGAAACTACTGGTAACACTTACCAGTAAATTTCTAAAGCATCCCTGGCCAAGGACTTCCTGTTATAGCCAATCGAGCACAGCGCAATATCAACTCCCAATACCGGGAGAGACGAAACCCCTCCTATCGCTCATTGTCTCCATGTGACTCGGGACTGTACCTAAAAACCACCGTTTTTCACGTTCTCTTGAACGTGGTAAGGTGGAAATCAAAGCATAGTAGGAATCACACACGACTCTATGACGATCTTGGGTCTACAGACTAACCTGTACCGGTGTCACCAAAGGACTGCCATCTGACGTTAGGTATAATACCATCTGGGTGCTCTCGACGAGTCCGTCCAGTGTACCCAGTCTCCACTGAGCACCCGTATGCTGTCTCTGATGTCAAACACCAATGGATATGGGATCATCCATCGCCCATCTACATGGGTCGAGAAGCTATACGCTAGTCTACTCTGGTATATCGATACCCTGTCTCGATACACCTACGACTAGGAACATTTGAAGGATATACTTAGCGACTACACTGTCCCCACTAGTATGATCTGCATCATAATCCTGGTAGTCAAGTACTCATCCTAAGGGCTTTATCAACATGTAACATAGAGACAATTAGCGTACATGTTAAGATAAAGAGCAACCAGATAGCGTACTATCATGTCGAGCAAGAAAGTCCTCCATATATATGTCCAAGCATCCACTACAATATACATCGCATGTACAGTAATGACCTCTATGGTATACATATAACTAACATATTATGCATCACATGTACAATAATGGCCTCTAAGGCATACATATAACTAACAATATGAAGAGGTTATCTTGTAACCATGGATTCAAAAAAACATATCACACCAATAAATAAAACAATCTTAAAGTTAGAATCGCAATTAAGCATATTAAACATTCACAAGAGGCGGAGGAAGGCAAATCCATTCATCTCACTTCCTTACCATCACCACAACCAACTCACACATAATAAAAGGAAATGAAAAACACAAAAGAAGTAAATAAACAAAGAAAAGAACAATTATATTAACAAATGAATAAGTTGAGATACATGGTATTGGTTACTTGTTCAACCTTCGTAATGAAGCTCTCAAAAGAAGGCTCCAAGAGGGAAGAAGAAGAAGAAAACGAAAGTTAAGCTCACACAACTCTTTTCTAAACCAAAAACTTAAACTAAACTAAAGAATGGATATTGGATATTGGTATCCCTCTCTCTAAATTTGTTCTGGAATTTATAGGCACAACACTAGAATAAACAAACAACAAAAATAGGATAATGTGACCACAAGAAATGACCAGAAAAAAATTGGGGAACATTTGAGACAAGGGGGCCGGCGGTGCCGGTTCTTTTGGGGTTCTCGCCGGCCACACCATGAGATTTGGGGCCCGTATTGGTTTGGTGTCTTTGTTTGCTCTCCATGATATCTCTGGTGCTGTTTGATTTCTCTATTTAATTCTATTTTGTACTCAGAAGATTTGGAAGGAAACTTGATACTTTATATCACATCAATACCTTTTGCTTCATACCCACTTGTGTAAGTCATGAGTGTGCCTACCTAGGTCTAAGTATCAAAGAGCATCACACTTGTAATGTGTTGGACCAAAACTGTGTACACTTTTTTTGTTGCAAAAAGAACTCTTTGAATCTTGATCGGTTTTCTGTTCTGGTTGCAGTGTCGGCTCACAAATGTCGTATTCGTGAATTTGAGTATGTTTTCCAGTGTTTTGTCACGAATACCTGTAATTTGTATTTACTGAGCAGACACTGGTTAATAGTACCGATATATTACAAAATTGATAATGGATAAGTGGTATTAAAATACAGTTTTCTGTGATTAACAAATACCCCCAAACATATCTTTTGCTCATCCCGATCAAAAAAAATCCTAACTTCACTTTCGCAGGGAATGCGATTGCACTGAGCCTGTGCGAAAAGCCGTTAAATCTCTAGGTGTTCCTAGTATGAGGAGTGTTGTCTCCTGAGGGTTTTCAACGGATTACACCCACAAAATCCTGTCAAGTTAGTTCGTGATAAAAAATTTGATTCTAATCTTAAAGTTAAGTATTAAAGTTAGAAGTTCTATTATCCGAGTCAGAAATATACAACCCTTATTTTTCTCTCCTCACATTTTATTCAACATAAGTTTATATATGTCTTTACGTGGTTGTGTGAATAGTGTCGTTAAGTTTTTAAGAACTTCGATTAGGGTCATCATGTCATAAATACGGACCAGGATAGACTTCTAAAGGATTAAACGAGTTTGAAAAGACCTATGATTTTCTCAAGTTTCGTTCTCCAGTAAGGTTTCAAGTCAGAATTTCTATCATTTTTAACAGAAAACTAAGTCTTATTCTTCACTCCTACCCTTCACATGTCTTTGTTCATACACACCTTTCGTGAAAGTGCAAAAAGTCTTATAATATAAACCTTCATATCTCCGCTAAACACTGTTTATAATAGGAAATTCATCTCAGCCAAGATTATTCTCCCACAAAGAACCGTGAGGAATTTTAATTCGGAGAGAACACTTGCTTAGGTTGTTTTATTTGACGATTGGAGACTTAGCGAGCTTTGGGTCAATGACTCCCAAATCAGATGGTTTTACGGCATTAGGTGTAGAAATACCCCAAGGACTTAATTGCCCAAGTCACCAAGGCCATAAAACAAAAGACTCATTTTTATGCATTTTAAATATTCAGAAAGCAGTGCGAACGAAGATATTACCAGTTGTTTTTATCCCAAAGACGTGTTCAAGTGGATAAGGCGTGTAATCACTCCAAGAAGGTTCCATATGGGTTATTTTCTAACTTTTAGCTTCTATTAAAACCTCAATAATATCCTTCATATCCACTTCTCTTTTGTAAAGTTCTGAAAATAAATAAATAAAAAATTTAGGTGAATTTTCTGATAATCGGTAAAACAAATCGTATTTCCGTAAAATTTAACTACAACTATTTTTCATTATAGACTTAAATACGCCCATTTTAACTATGTAATTAATAATATTTGATATTTATTTAGTCACTTATAATTATTGGTTTATTTAAATATTTTTCCTAAATTAATTATTTTAATATTATTTTAAGCTTTCAACTATACATTAAAATTACTGAAAATTACAAATGAGAATGGGTTAATTATACAAATGTGAACAATGACAATGTAGGATCAAGTTTGTAACATACTCTTTTCTTCTCAAGTTGTCTCCAAGTTTCTAGAAATTTCTAGGATTAAGATGAGTGGAAAAATAATTTAATTAAGAAATGAATTAGTATATGTAATAATGGGACTTGTCTTAACCTAGAAATTCCACACACATCCACTCACACACCCCTCTCCCCATGGGATCGAGCCCCCTTAGCAGCCCCAAAAATTTGATTCACCTCATTTCACTTCTAGAAGCTAGGATTAATTAGAAAAGAAGAAAAGAATAAGATAATTATGAAATGCTTTAAAGGAAGTAATAATTGGGGAACTTTCTATACATGTCCACACATTTCTCACACTCTCTCCCCTTCCAAAATAATGGCCGAGCCTCTCTCCTGCTGCAGCCCACTTCCTCATCTCATTTCTTCATCTAAAATCTTCAATTTTCATTTAAAAGTCCACTCAAATTCTCACTAGATTATAGTTAAACCTTTTCTCTATTCTCCTTAGCCTATTCTAGCTTGAATCCTTGGAGCAAGAGGCCAAATTAGGAGGCTAAGTTTGGATGTTTGATCTCATATTTATGGAGGTATAATCTTAACCCAATGGTTACTTGATGTTTAATTACTTCAATTAAGTTAATTTGTGTATTTAATTATGGTTCTAATTGCTAACTTGAAAATTCAAGAAAGGATTTTAACTAAAGATAGGGTTTTATCACATCATTAAGGTAGCCATGAGTGGTTTAACATTTTAAGTTATGCAAAATCTAGTTTAGTTGTTAATTTGTTAAGTGTTACTTTAAAATTGTTAAAATTAGAAAATTTTGCAAACAATATTTTTAGGATTTAATTAAATTGGTGATATAAAATTTAAGTAATGGTTTGTGTGATTTAGTTAAGATATTAAGCGAATAATGTGGCCACTAGATTAGTTAAAACATCAAGATTTGAATTAAAACGGATAATGGTCTCTTACTAGGTTTTTGAAATAAATAGATTTGAATTAAATTTGAAGTTTTGTTTGTTAACCACCTATTTCATATAATATTTAGTGTATTGAGAATACGCAATTGGTACAATTAGGTTCTAGGCTCGGTAGTTTTCATGTATAGCGACCCTAGTTGTAGGTTGTGGTGTTGTCGCGGGCGCGTTTTGTGCACCAAGTGTGTGCGCGTCTAGTTTGTGTGCGTGGTTGACTTGCATCATTGTATCCGCGACTATCATATATTTATCCTCTTAATTTCTTATGTGTGCGATTCTAGGATCGGGTGCAGAGGCGTCGGACATGGCGCGGAAAGACAGGGTGGATTTAGGATCGGATTAGCCGAGGCGTCTCGGTGAGTAGATGTATACATCTATGGGGGGATCTTCCGGATGGCGCGAGGCGCCCGACGATTTAGTATTACTTATAGTATTTACATTATATGTGTAGTTTCTTAGTTAGCCATCTCATTGTATCGCATCGTTATATCTATAAATATATATATGTGATATCATCTTATAGGACACTTGCACTATTACCATTGGTTCCTGCCGCACGTGCACTAATTATGCGAACACACACGCCATTGGTAATTGCTATATCATGAACACTATATAACTTGCTTAGAATAGATATTTGTGCATTTGCATAGTATATGATCCGTATATTTATACCTGCATTTTCATCTCATCAAATGGATACGTAGGATTGTTAATCATGTATACATACCTCATTGCATCTTGATTAATGCATAGCTTCTGGCCGTATTTCGTATGGTATATAGTACCATATCATAGATTTCCATCATCGCCAGCATATTTATATATTGTGATTCTTCTCGAGGATTTCAGTATTTATGAGATTTCTGGATTTTGGGGAAAACCGCAAGAATTTTATAAAAACTTATTATCATCATTTTAAAATGCAAGTTGCGGTTTTCTCGTGATGTATGTGTCATCCACCATGAGTTTTCATGATTGCTGTTGGTTTTCGAGAACCGATTCGAGGAGTAAGATGAACCGTTTCGGGTACATGGTGGGCCTAGTACGGTACCTCAGGGCAAGAAGCTCGAGTTGTAGACGATGAGCCTGGCAGGGTCAGACTACCTACCGGTGATGTCTGGCGCGGTGGATATCCGGAGGATACCGTTGTAGTCGTGAGATTTGATGATATGGGCCGATCCGGACTGACGGAGCCCGAGATATTGAGACATTGAGATATTGAGACATTGATATATTAAGACATTGAGATATTGATACATTGAGACATTGAGATATTCGTATTTTGCGTCGATACTTAACACGGATTTCTGATGATTTCATTTATGATACCTCAGTGATTTTATAAAAGTTTTACGAAGATAAGAATACAGATTTTCTCATACCAAGCATATCCAGGTTTCGTGTTGATTATGCATTCATATCGCATACATACTAGTGCATCGTATCATATCGGAATATGTAGGTTGTGACGCATTTGCGTGCATGCTTATGATAGCCTTATTAGATATTACTTACTACTCATGAGTTGGCAACTCACCCTCGTTGTGCCACGGTATCATACAGGTCTGACCCGTCAGTATAGTTGCGGCCGGTGTACCTTCCATTCTGCTTCGTTTGCTTCGGATTGCAACTTGCTTATAGGTGGGTTTGGAGGATTTTCTTTTGTCCCCACCGTGTATTTTATTTGTATCTAGTATACTCAATCTACCCTTCGTACATTGGACTTAGATGGTGAGGTTGTGATATTTGTATGTATTCTATTTCTGGTGTCGATGCTCACTTGAGCCGACGTGTTATTTTCTTACTTTCGTGCTTTCATATACTTGTTTTCGCATTTGATGATATATATATATATATATATATATATATATATATATATATATATATTGTATGTGGTTGTGACTCCACCTTTGGCGAAGAGCTGGCTCCCGCTTGGGGATGCCTTTATTCCTTTTATGTATTTTCTTGTTTGTACCCGTTTCGGGGCCAGTATTTACAAAGAAGACTCTGTCGAAATTTTCGGGAAATTTTAATGTTTTTCTTAAATGTTTAATGCAACTTAGTTTGTTAAAATCGCTTTCTTAAATAAGTCTTCCTTCACTCTATTTCATTATTTGGTTTAGATTGCTGGGCTTTGGCTTACTTAGATTACGTACGTCTTGAGACGTTCGTAATTTAAGTGCCAGTCATGTTCTGTACTTTTGGGTCGTGACATCTTTATGAACTATTCTTAATATTAATTAATTCAAGACAAACATGTTTGATCATAAAGATATTTATCAATTTTCAAAACGTTTAAAGACATATCAGACTTTTCATCTAATTCACAAAAACTGATGACACGTGTAAAGTGATATAAAAGATGTATTTTAGCTATGGTTAAACTCAAAGGAGGGTTATTTTTCGGGTTTTCGATCTCTCGAAAAGAATTTAGTAGCTTCTATCTTATCAACCGAACCGTCAGACTTCGAGTCTAAGATTCCCCGCTAGCTAACATGATTACAAAGTTTTTATATTTCTGAAAAAAATTCAAAATTTTCATAGGGTTTTTAATATGTATGTAATGTGGAATTTACATATGATGCAACAAAATAAACGGAGTGCTCATCCCCAAACCTGAGTTTTACGATGTCCTCATCGTTGCCCCCGTCTCCAGTAGCTAGACTTAGAAAGAAACATTGGAGCGGATTCACTCAATGAAGCTATTTCTCGAACACAATAGTTTTACAAACGAGCTTTGTAAAACTGATTAGTAGAGAAGTTGGGTGTTCGGTATCACACGGGTTGTGAGTATGCGATACCGCAATAATTAGCCTTAAGTGCAAGTGGGAGATTATTGGCTATAATGCCCTCAAGTCAATTATTGGATCGCAGGCATTGATTGCAATGATTGAGGGAGGACCTATATCGGTAGAACAGTTTTACTCGAGATGATAGTATGCTATCTGGTTTGTCTTTATCATCATGTACATGTATTATGTGGTATTACAGATCACTATTACATGTTGATAGAGCCCATAGGATTCTTGCTTGACTACCAACAGTATGATAGCGATCATATACGTGAGAGCTGGGTGGTCTATAAGCACATCCTTAAAGTGTCCATAGTCATGAGAGTTTCGAGACTGGGCATCGATACTTCAAGAGTAGACTAGTATATACGGATCGAGACCCCAACGAGGGGCGGTGGCCGGTCTCACAAGCAATTGGTGTCAGTTGGTTCACCTAAGATGTATACAGGTGCTCATTGGGTTATGAGTACACCGGACGGACTCGCAGGGAAACTGCTTGTTGGTATTATACCTACTGTCTGATAGCAGTTCCCTGGTGACATGTGTACAGGTTAGTCTATCGACCTGAGATCGTTATTTGTCTCGTGTGAGTTCCTATTGTGCTTTGATTACAACCCTACCACTTCTCAAAGGAGTGGTGCAAACAGGTTTTAGTTAGGATGAGTTTGCTCGTCGGCCTCCCTTTCGCTCAATACCTGGGTAACCGTTACGTACAACTAGTGCCACTGACGTGCTTGTGGTTAAACCCACTGCCAGAGTATTGACGAGTCTTTAGACTCCAACACAGAGGGTTTCCCTGATTCGGGTGAAACGTTGTAGAGGACGTATGGTTTTATGGCAGGGTTTGATCATATACGTGCACTTGTGTATGGATCATGATCGGACGGATAATACTAGTGGGCTTTGGTTTAAACTGGATCCTAGTATTATATTGTTGGATTACTTTCGTCTCGTTGTATTCATATTCGGTCGGAATACAGATGCGGGTATGTATATACAGATGAGGGGTATTCTTGTAATTCGTTACAAGATTACTTTAGTTGATGCTTTTTATTTTTGTATTAAACATTTTAGTTTAAATGTTTATTTGTGTGGAAAGTGTGACTCATGGTTCATGAAAGTGCACTTGTGAATCATGGTGATGAGTCATGGTGGCATGATGGCTATTTTTTTTGGCTGAGATATTTTTGTGTGAGGGTTGTGAGATATTTTGAGAGGGCAAGGCAGATCTTTGATTGAGGGGGCTTTCTTTAGTTGCTTGCTCTCAAAATAAAACACACAACACTCACAAAAAATAGAGGCAGCCACTTCATTTTCTTTACTTGGTTTTTTCTTGAGCTCACACTCTTCACCCATGGCATCTTCTTCAACCTCCACCCAAACCCTGTCATGAGTTGAGAATCCTTAGGTGTACTGAGACAAAGTAATCACAAACTCTCTCTACTTCATCTTGGTTATCTAGACTAGCAAACTAGATACCTGAGTTGCTTCAGTTTTGAGACGGGAGCCCGTATTATAAACTCTCGACGTGGATCTTCTTCGATGTGGGGAGACCGGAGATCAAACTTGATCGAGCCAGCCTCGAGGAGCTTGGGACAGAGGTTGAAGACCGAAGGACACAGATCAATCGGTATAACCTCTCTAAACTCTTTTTATAGTACTAGTATAGGGTTAATGGTTCGATCCGTAAGCTCGGGTTCCGTTAGCGGCGGTTTCCAAAAGTTTTTGTTCCGCATTTAGCCACGGATTGATGGCCGGGGCACTGCCATAACCCAACAAAAACTCATGACACGTGTAAAATGATATAAAAGATGTATATTAGCAACGTTTATACTCAAAGGAGGGTTATCTTTCATGCTTTCGATCTCTCAAAAAGAATTTAGTAGCTTCTATCTTATCAACCGAACCGTCAGACTTCGAGTCTAAATTTCCCCGCTAGCTAACATGATGACAAAGTTTTTATATTTTTGAAAAAATTTCAAAAGTTTTCAAAAGTTTTTTAATATGTATGCAATGGGGATTTTACACATGATGCAACAAAATAAACGGAGTGCTCACCCCCAAACCTGAGTTTTACGATGTCCTCCTCGTTTCCCCCGTCTCCGGTAGCTAGACTTAGACATCAGGGTGAGATTTATTCAAAAAAAGAAAAATATAAGAACTAATTACATTATATACAAGTTAAGAGATTGTGTTAGTCTAGAAATTAATACCAGCCATTCAAAAATTTTGTCGATATAAGGCCAAGGCTGGTAAAAGAAAAAGTCTATGAAAAAGAAAAAGAAACTGTGCATGTTAGTAATATGGTTAGATATTAGTAAAGGGCATAGGTATGTGAAAGTAGGGGTCAGAAGATGCTGAATGCGTGGATGAAGTTTTGAAGGAGTCAAAGAATTGTTGCCCAAATTAATTGAATGTTCAAGAAGCATGTGTTGAGTTCCGAGGTCAGGCTTGTTTAAAAACTAGAGTCCATCCTCAAAAAGTTCAGCAAAAGAAAGGTCCGTGGGATGTTCCCAAAATAGTCCTGACTCAAACTCACAAAGAATATCAAGTTCATCCGCAAATATCTCCTCAAAACTCTGCATAAAAGAATGTTTCTCAAGGCTGTCTTCCTCCCTATGATCCTGCATAATCCTACTCTTGTCGTTACAGCTCCCATCTCCCAAAACGAGTTCTCCCTCATCACATTCATATATGGGTAGGTCCATGTCATCTAAAAATGTAGGTTCCCACACTAATGTTTCGTCCGAAACAATATCAATAGGTGATATAAAAATTGTGGGTTCCTGATTGTGAATTATATCGAACACTACATCGACACCATACCCGTCAAATTCATAGCATCCCTCTTCTAAAATTTTAGTGCAGAAGTCAGTCGGTGCAAGAATCTCATCTTCAAGTAGTATATCGGTTAAATCAACCTGAAGGCTGGTGTTGGACTGACTTAGAGGGTTTTCTTGTTTGTCCTGATAACAGTCAGTAAATTTAATTACATCATCATCTAGGAAATCATCAAAATTTGTTTGATCTTTTATCTCACTCAGCTGACTTTCTAGATGACAGATATTGACATTATTTGGTTCCAATTGACAGTGTTCACTCTCTAAAATCCTCACAGCTAAATGTTTCTTCGATTCTAGCCAATGATTGAGCTTGAGCGTGAAACAATTGCTCAGATTGTTGTATGAACATGACTAGCGTCAAAGCTGTTTGATTCTTGAATGCCATCATCACTTAAATACTTTTCTCTAAAGCGGTCAACCTAGCATCCATCTCACTATCATACCCTAATGAAGTGTCAGTTGTTTCAGGAAAGGAGGGTTGTGATGGTGGTGATGCTACAGCAGTCATCCTGTCGACCTCTTTCTCTAGGTTTTCAATTATTTGATCTATATTTGAAGTGGGACTGGGTTCAAGAGTGTTAGGTGGGTGACCGATATAAAAATTATGGGATGGTTGGACACCCGTTAAGAAAAGACAGTTTGCATGAATGTGGGAAGAATCATGGCAATTTGAACAAACGAATTGGCAATGAGTATAAACAAAAGAATGTGGATCGTAAAGAATCAAATCAAACTGTGTATCACCCATATCAACAAGAACTCGCAAAAACAAAGAATATCACACCCCTAGCAGTCTATGTTAAGCTAAGTCAACTAGACTTGCTCAAGAACCTGATTGTCGAAGTAAAACTATGTTGAGAAACGGGCTCAAGATATACAGATCACAAAGCCAGGTAAGTGCAGAGATAAGGGGAGGTTGTCCAACGCTTTTGCGAAGTTCCTTAATTAGAATAACCTTTTCTCTTTTGGCGGTTTCGCCGTGAACACTTTGCCTAGACACCTCATGAACGATATACCGTTAAGCGGTGTTCTAAACACAGTTAACTTCTCCTAATGAGCGCGAAGTCCTTAAAGTCAGAGTTCTAATTGATTTTAAAATTACTATGGGTATGCACGAATGCAGTTTTGTGATTTGTGGGCTACGGAAAAAGGTGATGAAATCCTTTACCGTATCTTGTTTGGTTCTCATGGCCTTAATCTCCATATTAAGATGCAAATGTGCAAATCATTAAAAGAATTTAAGTAAATCAATAAATCAAGCAAATCTTTTTCGTTTTTAGGCTTAAGCGCTGCAACAACTACGGGTTAGTTCTCTGTTGCAAATTGTGCAAAGAATCCTGAAGAAGATAGAATATTGGAATGCGTCGTATTTGAGTGAAAGTGTTAGGAAGATATGTACCAATGCGATTTGGATTAAGAAATCCCCTTTAAAGTGATTACGAGTACTTGACTGTTTGCTTGCGCGGGTCAAACTACCTGGATCTTTGGCACTGTACTTCACTAACGACTTGTTATTGAAATTGAACATTGCTCCGCACTATCGCTGCTCGTAATTCCGTCAAAATCTGAAAATGTCGGAAATACGATATTTAGTGCAAAAAGCTATATATCTGCCCAAACTCCTGCACACACATAATTATAAAAAACAAACAATACCAATAGAGTACTAACAAGATACTGGAGATACCACAAAAAGAAAGTTCCAAAAACACCAAAATTGGACCAGCGGCGCCGGGATATTTTAGGATCTCGCCGGCCAATTGAAAAGAAAAGGTGATTAAATTTTGTGTGACATCTCTAGGATATATTAGTATTTAATGGCATACTTTGATTTTTAGTATAATTACAGGGTGATAGCAGGTCACAAAGACAGAGAACAAAGTTAGAAAGTGGTATGTTTCGTTAGTTTTGATAAAATTTGAGTTAATAGTTAGTTTGTTAGTTTGAACCAGAAATTACAACTCCTAAAGACTACCACATCCCCGGCAACGGTGCCAAAAAATTGTTGGGACTTTACCCGTGCGTGCCTTTACGGTTTTGAAAAGAAATGGTTTTAGAAATGGTGTGCACGCGAGCTCGGTCTCGCTTTAAATTTTATAAACCGCAAGTGCACGGCGCGTTGTAGCGAGCCGGCAAGTGTAACATTTCAAATATATAAAATATTATTTTTAGGAATTTTTATAATTAAATAATAAAATATTGAATATTTTGATAAAGCGGTATAATTAAATACCGATATATGGGGGGAAATATGGAAAAAAATTATGGAAATTTCTTAAACAGGGTGTTTTATGTGAATTATGCAAATTTTAAGTTTTTATGATTTATTATACACTAATTTTGTGCTAATCGCGGTTAAAAATCGCTAATTGGATTTTAGGCGTGTTTTGTGCAAAACATGCACCATATCATTTCACACTTGTGTTACATTTTCTTACATGGCTTTGTCTTCATGTTTCATTCCTTGTTTTGGGTTTACTATTGAGGAGAGAGGGAAATAAAAGAAAAGGAAAGAAAAGAATAAAGTAAAGAGCATGGGAAAGAAAGAGAAAGGTGAGGGTCAAACCTAAGTCATGGCACATCTCTCCCACTTCGTCATCCTTGTCTTTCTTCTTCCTCCTTCAGCCCAAGGCAGCACCTCTCCTCCACCACCTTCAAAACCCCCCACTTCATCATCAAAACAAACTCAAAACCCCACTCCCTCTTCACAAAAAATGTGCACAAGCCCTCAAGCAACCCTTTGGACCAAGAAAGTATTCATTTTGGCGCTGTTGAGGATTCATGAGTGTCTAATGAGGTAATTCCTTCACAATTAGTGTAGTATTTCTTGTGCTTAAGCCTCATTTCAAGTTTGAAATCAATGTCGGGTAATTTAGTGCACTATGGACATTACTAAAGAGGGTTAGGGTTTAAAATGAGTAGTGTGGTGAACTTGAGTGTGTTTGGTGACCTTAAACCCCCCTACAATGTTTTAAACCCAAACCAAACACATATACATAACCTGAAACCCAAAAATACGGAATTACGGAACTTTCGTGTCGGTTTGTGATGACTTTGAGGGTGCAGGAAAATCTGGAGTGAACCGGGACCAATACGAGATAAACAAACAACCCCAGGGACCAATTTGAGACCATAGGAGACCCCCCTGCAAGTTCGAGGCCCCAATTCTTCCCCAAAACATAGGAGGCCGGTTTTTATAGGGAGGTGGCCGGCCCCTTGGTGGGTGAGGGTGTCCAGGTTGTTTCCATAGCTCATATACACCCTATACTTCATCCCAGTATTGTTTCTGCACCTAGTTTGGACCTGAACTAAAATCCGGGGCATGTTTTCTTGGTTTCTGCCTTGTATTTAGTGTTATTTATGAATTCAAGTTTTGATATTTGGTATTGTATTTGATCGCTTGACGTTTGTACGTCTATATCAAGTGTTATTTGGTGGTTTTGAAAGAGTAGTCCATAGGTTCTAACCTATACGCTTTTAAGCGTATCGTTTTGGTTCTCGTGTGTCGTTTCGTTTTTGAATTTGATTTTAACGCGATACGATACGTTATATGTGTAGGTACCCCACGTGATGTCGAGACGTTGAAGATGAAGATGGCGACATCGGCATCGGCACACAAGAAGCAAGATCAATGTGAATAGATTATATCTACGGGGGAAGTCGGGTGGATGGCGTATAGCACCCCCGCAGTTCGATACTTAGTATACTAGATATATACTATATTTATATATATGATAGAGTTATGTGTGACATGGATTTTCGGATGTGATTAGGTGTACTATGGATAGATTAGGGTTTAGAAGTAAACTAGTATAGTTTCCTAGTTGCGAACCCTAGAATAGGTATACACCCACACGCACGCACATGCTTATTTGTTATACTTATACTTGGATGATGAGGATAGTGGATGATATTTAGAGATGAGTCGAGGAGATTGGGCATAGCGCCATGAGATCGGTGATATGATGTGATTCGTATTTGGGATACGACATGTGATTTTAGCGGGCTTTTGGACGTGTGTTTCACACACGCATTTATATTTATGTAGATGGTGTCGATTTGTACTAGACTTAGATCAGTACCCCATATCATGAGATATGATGATAAGGATACCAGATAATTGATGAGATGAATGTGATATTGACCCTTACCCAGCTTTTGGGATGCCGTACGATGGATGTACCGAACGAGCTTATTATTGATGATAGATCCGCACTCATGACTCGAGGATGTCATATAATATTGTATCGTACGTGATACCTTTGAGGCGGGATCACCGACTATTATATATATATATATATATATATATATATATATATATATATATATCGACTCAGATTTAGGAGGTTTCCATACCCCTCCCGATTGACTTGTTAGTTAGAGCTGTAGTTTTGCGAGTAGATGTTAGGCTAAGCCGATGTCATACCTATTTCAAAAACTAACGAATCGAGAATATTTCTAAAGACAGGCAAAGGGATTCTACGGATATTTTCAAAAGACGCATATTTTCTTAAAAACACCGTAGCCCTTATTTTCCTAAAAACCCCGATTCGTCTTATTTCAAATGGCAAAAACTGTTGGAGATAGTGCCCTCAAAGTCAATTATTGGATCGCAGGTACGTGATTGCAATGATTGAGGCAGGACCTATACCGATATGACAGTCTTGCTCGAGATGATAGTTTGCTATCTGGTTTGTCTTTATCATCGTATACATGCTTTAGTTCACTATTGCATGATGATAGAGCCCATAAGATTTTTGCTTGACTACCAGCAGTATGATGGCGATCATATACGTGAGAGCTGGGGTCTATAAGCACATCCTTAAAAGTGTCCCTAGTCGTGGAAGTTTCGAGACAGGGCATCGATACTCCAGAGTAGACTAGTGTATACAGTCGAGACTCCGACGAGGGGCGGTGGCCGGTCTCACAAGCCACTGGTGTCAGTTGGATCATCTCAGATGTATACAGGTGCTCATTAGGTTATGAGTACACCGGAAAGGACTCGCCAGGAATCTGCTAGTTGGTATTATACATATCGTCAGATAGCAATTCCCTGGTGACATGTGTACAGGTTAGTTCATCGACCTGAGATCGTCATTTGTCTCGTGTGAGTTCCCACTGTGCTTAGATTACTACCCTACCACGCTCAAAGGAGTTGTGTAAACAGGTTTTAGTTGGGTACAGTCCCGAGCCACATTAGAGGCAAGTGAGCGGATCGTCGGGGATTCGTCTCTTCCGGTATTAGGGGTTGATGTCGCGCAGTGCACGGGTGGCCATCACTAGGAATTCTCGGCCGAGGTAGTGGAGAATTACTGATTTGGATCAGTAGTTTCTCAGGTGGTGATGGGCTTCATGCCGACACGATTTATCGCGTTATTAGGGGTCTGACTTTATCCACCCCCCTAGACTCGATATGCGATACTCTTTAGACGAATGGACCGGACTGTATATACATTGTCACTGTCAGGCTCAGTAGGGTTTATAGATGAGTTCGTTCGTCAGCTTCCCTTCCAATCAATACATAGGCAAAACGTTACGTGCAGCTTGTACCTCTAACGTGCTAGTAGTTATACCCAGTGCCAGTGTGTTGATGAGTCATTAGAGTCCCCCACAGAAACTTTCCCAAGTTCGGGCGAAACGTTGTAGAGGCCGTATGGGTTTATGTCAAGGTTCGGAAAATGCACGTGCGTTTTCGCACGTGTCGTTTTTCAGGCAGATAATGCTGGTCGGCTTTGGTTTAAGCCGGAACCCAGTATTGTGCTGTGTAGATATAATATCTTTGTCTCAGTTGCATTTGTATTCGGTCGTAATACAAATACGGGTATGTTTATACTGATACGGGGTTATCCTGAAATTCGTTTCAGGATCACTTTTGGAAGTTGCCAGTTTTCAGTTTTCTATCAGCCGTATTTTAACATTCGGTTAAATGTGGATTTATCTTTTCTTGATAAAGGTAGGTGATGGTTCTAGAAGATTCTAGAAATGGTGACTAGGATTAGTGACTCATCATTTGCATTAATTGTGAGGTGAAGTGTTATGTGAGGTGGATTAAATCATTTAATGTGTTCATACCACTCATTCTTTCTTCATGATAAATATCCTTGATATTTTTCTTTGATCTTTTGCTTACACTCACCCTCCCCTCTCCTACACTCACCCTCCCTCTTCTATAAGTGGCCGGCCCCTCTTGTGAGGATGGTGGGTTTTTTTCATTTGCTTGAGAGAAAAAGATTATGATAGTTTGGTGTATGGAAATTTCCTAGTTCAATTTCCATTCAACCGATTCCAAATGGCAACTTCATTAACCGTTCGTCCATAGCCTTGGACGTAACGAGACAAAGTGTTCTACTCATTCTCTATATCATCTTGGTCGTCTCTTTTAGCAAACAAGACGACCGAGTTGCCTCGGTTCAGAGGCAGGAGCCCGTTTAAAGATCCGTCGACGTGGTGCCACCTGGACGAGAAGATTGGAGTTTCAGGAGATCGGAGCAGCCGCAACAAAGCGTGGGATGATGGTTGAAGACCGAAGGACTTGGATCATTCGGTATAACGTTTCTACCCCTTTGTAATTTGTTAGTTTAGCTTTAATGGCAGATCCGGGTTACGGTACACGATAGCGCCAGTTTGTAAAAAGTTTTTGTTCCGCATTTGGCGTCTGTTAGACGGACGGGGCACTGCCGTGAACTTACAGTGGTATCAGAGACTCACCATTAAGCTATACTAACTTGTGCTAACGCGTTTAAAACATCGATCGAACCGAATTTCGAAAAACACAATTTTCAAGTGCCAATGTTTCTGTCGATTTTAAACAGTGTCTAAAAATATATTTGACCATGACAGAAAAACAAGCAGGCTTTTTTAAGAAAACAGAAGAAATTAGATCCTCTGAATCGTCCGTACGGCCGTGAAACCGCAGCCAAAGCCATGCTTTGGCCGCGGATACGCGGCCATCTTGGAGCTTCAGAGGGTCAAATTTCTTCTGGTGTTTCTTTGTTGGAAATTGTGGCTTCTGGAATGTTTCTTTTGGGCCCAGATTTTATTACCGTACAGCAAATGTACGTGGGGCCCACTTCGGGAAATTTGGTCGATCGAAATTTTAAATTTGTTAGAATGCAGTATTTACTTTATATCTCCGCCGGCAATGTCATTTGATCGGTAAACCGCGTCTGATTGCTATAGTTCTTTTAGACGGGTTTGCGAACGTGACATTCGCGTTGATGTTCTGTATTGTGCTGTGATGTTGCGGATATGTCGTGGTGGATAGCAGGGTGTAACGTTTTAAAAATAATTAAATAAATAAAATTCTTTAAGTGAATTTTATGATTTTCGGAAAAATAAACTGTATTTTCCGTAAAACTTAACTATAAATAATTTTCTTCATAAATTTAAAAAGACCTATTTTAATTATGTAATTACTAGTAAATGGTGTTTATTTAGTCACTTAAAATTTTTAGTTTAATTAAATATTTTTCCTTAATTAATTATTTCTAATATTAATATAAGCTTTTAATTATACATTAAATTAGTGAAAATTATAAATTGGAGTGGGTTAATTTTACAAAAGTGAACCATGACAATTTAAAACAAGTGTGTTTCATGCAAAATTCTTTCTCAAATCTCCATGGTTCTAGAGATTTCTAGGAAATGGTTTAAATGGAAAAATTAAATAGTTAAGGGTTTAAGTGGAAAAAAATGCATTTATTAGTGAACTTTCTACACAATACCACACATTTTTCTCTCTCTCTTTCTTTCCTCCATGCCATGGCCGAGACTACCTAATTGTTGCCCCAAAATTTTCTCCACTCAATTTCCACTCAAAACTCTTCAAAAAATCATCAAAAATCAATACAAATTATCACAAAATCATCCTTTAACCTTCATCCAATATTCTTTGCTCATTTTTACATGGATCTTAGAGTTGGAAACCATACTTTTAGGAGGCAAATTATCATGTTTGGATCTCATATGTAAGGTATAATCCTAAGCCCTTTGGTTTGAATGTTTGTAAATTACTTAATTTAACTTAATTAAGTGTTTAATTAGTTTTTAATTTGGTTCTTTTGCTAGATGAATAATTCAAGAGAGGGTTTCAAAATGAAATTTGGATTTCTATTATTTGAGTAAGGTTATATTATGTAGTTTAGCATTTTTAGAATTGGAAAATCTAGCATGGTTGATATGTTATAATTTGTTCATTCAAAATGGGTTTAATTAAGCAATTTTGCACACTAGATTTTTATATATTATACATATGGATGAGATAAATTCTAATTAATGTTTTTATCACTAGATTGTGGTTTTGATGAGAATATTAACATGTTAGTTCAATGAAAAACTTAATTTAGTTACTAGTTTTTATTGATAATTAAGAAATTGTGAGAAAAATGCTATTTTTGCAAACTAGGTTTTGGGGAAATTGACTAAGTAATTGAGATTAAATACCAATTAGGTTTTTTATGACATTATGAACATTTTAAATTGTAGTTTAATAATTTAGTTCGTGCAAAACCAAGTCTAGTTGTGGAATTGTGAATTTTGTTGTAAAAATGTTAAAATTTGATAAAATTGCAAACTAGAAATTTTGGTTTGATACAAATTGATTGGATTAAATTATAGAAATGGTTTTTATGACTTAGTTATGTTGTTTAATGAATATTATAACCATTAGTTTCATTTAAACGCCAAGTTTATAGGTAAAACGGTAAATTGGCATTTTTGGGTTTTTCGAAATCGGACTATTTGTTCGATTTTAGGGTTTCGATGGATTTAATCATGTTTTATAATATAAGTAATGAGTTCTAAAACTATGAATTATTTGTTGATGTTTATCTCGATCCATCGGAGTTTGTATGCCGATATCGAGCCATATTTGGTTCTTTTGCGTGAACGGGACATAGATTTTAACCTATGCTTGTTCCGTGCGTCGTTTTGACTTTTGTATGTGATTCAGTTTACGATACTATATATATGTTTGCGTATAGGTACCCCTCACGTGGAATGCGGTCGATGAAGAAGATGATGGCGACACCGTCTTCGGCAGACAAGGACCAGGTGAGTAGATGTATATCTATGGGGGAAAGTCGGGTGGATGGCGTGTAGCACCCCCGCACGTAGAATAGGAACGGTACGTATTGACATTAGGAAGCCAGATGTGACCCTAGATTCTTAATAAGTAGGACCCTAGTAATGCCCCTAAGCTGGACTAGACTGATTTAGGAGGACCATACCAGAGGATGAATACCTTGGAAGAGATTCGTAGGTTTTAGGTAGATACACACACGCGCGCACACTGAAACTCGACGTGGTGTATATGTGTATGTATATATATATATAGGACTAGGTTTAGGTATATATATATATATACAACATGTATATGGGATACAATAATGTGATATGATACACGAGAATGAAACAATATAACTGGGCTGATGCCGTGATTCTTGGCTATACAGTCGTGTTATGATATTAGCGGATCATTAGAAATTGAGATAATGGATTTGTATACATGAACAATAATAAAGGGTGGTGATGATATTGAAGTATTTGGAACTCTAAATTAGCACCCGGACCGTAGCATGTGATTGAATTCTGATATGATATATGTGTAACTTGATTGTGATATCATAAAGGTGTAACTTGATTTCGATACCTTATAGGTGTGACTTAATCACGACTTGACATATGTGACTTGATCAAAATATGATATATGTGACATGACATTACTGAGGATAAATTAACGATGTATATTTATGCTGACAATAATATATGATTGATGTATGCGATTACAGTATAGCACCTTGATCATGACATGTGTTGATGATGATATTATACGAATAATGAGACACGTAGGTGATACTTGACCCGTACCCCGATATTGGGATGCCGTACGATGGATTTTACCGTACGAGGCATAGATGTGATGATTGATCCGCACTCTTGTTTCGAGGAAATCGTAATACGTACGTGACGCTATTGAGGCTGGATCGCCGACTATTAGAGATGTGGACTCAGACTTTAGGTGTACTCTTATTTCTTATCGACTAGTTCTTAGGTTTAGTTCTTTAGGAGGTTAGATGGACACTAGTTAGGCTAGAGACATATAGTGGTAGTTATACTTGTATATCAAATGAGTGGTTATTGCACATTTGTCTTTACATTCATGCTGTAATCATAATGTTGCATGTTCATACATATGTTTCTATAATCAGTATAAACCTTGCCTGTTAGAACACCAGCACCATTACCGATGATGCGCATATTCCACGCACACTTATTTGCCGGCTCACACACATCATCATCGGTAATTGCTATGTCACATACACTTTAGATCATATTATCTTTTATTGATAGAATCAGCAAACGGCTAGATCGATATAGTATTGTGATTACTCTCTGGTGTTAGTATAGACATGGCATTTATTATTTAGACATTTCATGCATTCACATTCTTATGTTATCATGCAGTATTATGGGGCATATGCCGACACTTATCATATACTTACTCATGATTTTGGGATTTTGGATTTATATGAGATTTCTGGATTTTGGGGAAAACCGCAAGAAAATATAAAATCTTCTCTCTCTCCTCCTCTCTTTTTAAAATATAAGATGCGGTTTTCTCGTGATGTATGTGTCGTCCACCATGAGATTTCATGTTTTCTGTTGGATTTCGAGACCCGATTTGAGGAGTGGATGAACCGTCTCGGGTACATGGTGGGCCCGGTATGGTACCCCGGGGCAAGAAGATCGAGTTGTAGACGATGAGCCTGGCAGGGGAGGACTACCTACCGGTAATGTCTGGCGCGGCGGATATCCGTAGGATACCGACCGTTGTCGTGAGATTTGATGATATGGGCCGATCCGGACTGACGGAGCCCGAGATATTGAGACTATGAGACATTGAGATTATGAGGTTTTGAGATTTGAGATTTACGTGTTTTGTGACGATGCTTGACACGGATTTCCATGGATTTCATCGTTGATGTTTCAGATTTCTATACACTCTTTACCATGATAAAAGCTAAAGATCTTCTTTATACAGATACATCTAGATTTCAGGATTGATTGTTTTACAGTCATATTGCATGCATATTCATTCACATGACATATTATTACTCGAGATACTGACACGAGCACGGAGTATCTGCATTTACACGTAGCTTATTATCCTGTCTTACTTGATGACTAGTAGTAGATTAGTATATTAGTATGACCTAGGATAGCGTCGTGCAATCGATTTCTTTTCGTAGATGTCTTCTACTCACGAGTTGGCAACTCACCCCCGTTGTGCCAAATTTTATTACAGGTTGATGTACAGGGTTCCTTGGCTGATTGCTGGCACATCATTTCTTTCCGGGTGATTTGCACGGTAGGTTGGTTCATTTGTATCTGGACCGCCGTTGTATTTTTATTATTTCATTTGTATCTAGAAATCTCCATCAACCAAACTTGTATTATTTGATAGATTACTGGACCATTTATTTATTTCGACCTTAGAGTCGCGTGTATTATTCTGATTTGGTGGATTTGTTTTCTTTTGAGTTTTGAGCCTCGCCCTTTGGCGTTGTATATTATTGTGCTTGTTGTGGTTGTTTCCGCCTGTTGGCGTTGAGCTAGCTCCCGTTTGGGTATGCTTTTTATTGTTTATGTATATTGTACTTGTTGTACCCGTTTGGGGCCAGTTTTTATAGAGGAGACTCTGCCGAAATTTTGGGAAAATTTTCTTATGCTTTTAAACTTGTTTTTCTTCATGTTTTCTTTTACTTCTTCTTCTTTTATATGGTTTAGATTTCTGGGCTTCGGCTTACTTAGGTTACGTTGCGCCTCTAGACATTTCGTAATCTAAGTGCCGGTCACGTTCCGTACTTTCGGGTTGTGACAAAGTTAGTATCAGAGCGCTAGGTTTAACCTTGTATAAGTCTAGGTGACCCTTGGTTGATGGAGTAGGCGATTTAGGTCGAGTAACATACCGTGGGTATGGTCCGCGGCATACTTACGATACGCTACTCTGCTTAAGGAGCCTTAGGATGTATATTTGTTTGCACCGTATTTCATTCGTTCCTTTGATCTATCCTCGTCGATGTCGGAGGGTGGTTTCTGTTACCACGGGCGCACGGGCAGAGGGAGCTGCGGCTCGAATGCGATAACCATTAGGGTATTGGTTATTCTTGAGGATTGAAGCATTGCTTAGCGTGCGGACGAAGGGTATTCACATGCCGTCCAGACGAAGTTAAAGGGTTCGAACGATTATCAGAAAACCATTTTCCCAAGTTTAAGGTATTCGGAAGAACATGCAGGTATTTCGATGGACCCTCTAGAAGAATGAAACCCTAACTCGACATAATGACCACGAGAATGCCCTTGAACCTTAGGGTTTACGGCAGTTCCGCGGTGCCATTAGTGAGGGTTGGGTTTGCCCTTCTACGGCTGGACCATCGATGCTGGGGTATGTACTGGATATTTTTAAACTGTACTTGAGTGTTGAGCTCTCAGGGAATTATGGGATTTTGATGGATCGATCGCAAAGTTTAATATAGTCCGGATATCAGGTGAAGGGATCGACTATGTGGGAGACTCTAGACATGAGTGTTGCCGTTGGTAGCACAGTCAGCACACCTATGAAAAGACGAGTTCGAAGCAGTCGACATCAGGGGAAAGAGGCGCATATTGACGATAGTGTTTACGATTGCGACTTGGAGATTTGAATTTCATATTTCCGTTGGTTGGATTTTGGTATTTGAGGATTTTGTTCTACGATCGGTATTTCTTGTGTACTTTCATTATATTCTATGCATGTTTCATATATCGGTTGTATTGATGTTGTTTAGTACATACCCAGTGCACTTGATTTGGTTTTAATACATTTTGTGATTTTGATTTGATTTTGTGCATGTGGGTTACACATGATTTTGACATATGCTTCGACCTAGTTTCCATACATTTTCGTACAGTGATGTCGATTTTGATACTCGGTGTATGATTTCGTGCACTATGTGCACCTGAATGAGATTCTTGCGCACCATTGGCGCGCTTGATGCGATTTTGTGCACACCAGAAGCACTAAATCGTGGTTTTGTGCAGATTAGATGCACATGATATTAGAGTCGTGCACGCCCGTTGTACTTGACAGATGTTTCTGGTGCACACCTGTTGCACTTAGTTTTGTTTTTGTGTGAATTCGTGGCATCTGTATTTGGTTTCGATTTCAGTGCGCACCGGACGCATATGATATTTTTATGATGTGATTGGGATTGATTTCAGTTTGATCAGTATATTTTTGTAATCATTAATATTGATTTGGTAACCAGGCAGGACGTGTGTGTTAAATAAAAGATATATATATATATATATATATAAAGCTATTTTAAAAAAATAAATAAACGTCCGCTACTTATGCCGTGGCACGTGCATCGCACGGCGATTTTCAAGAGGGGTTTTGTATGCTTTTTTATTAAAATGTTTAGGCGATTTTACTACGATGCGCACTATATAAGTTATAGTTTTGATATATATTATGTTGGTTTTCATATTGGGTTTTGATATTTTATCCTTACCATAATTCCGATGATTGCGTTATGCTTGACGGAGTTAATTTTAGTTATGTATTGATGATTTCGGAGTCCCGACGATTTGAGTGTTTTGGCTGAATGTTTTAGTAATTGGGGGGAGTTTAATTTAAATTCGGGGACCGAATTTCTTAAAGGGGGGAAGATTGTAACGTTTTAAAAATAATTAAATAAATAAAATTCTTTAAGTGAATTTTATGATTTTCGGAAAAATAAACTGTATTTTCCGTAAAACTTAACTATAAATAATTTTCTTCATAAATTTAAAAAGACCTATTTTAATTATGTAATTACTAGTAAATGGTGTTTATTTAGTCACTTATAAATTTTTAGTTTAATTAAATATTTTTCCTTAATTAATTATTTCTAATATTAATATAAGCTTTTAATTATACATTAAATTAGTGAAAATTATAAATTGGAGTGGGTTAATTTTACAAAAGTGAACCATGACAATTTAAAACAAGTGTGTTTCATGCAAAATTCTTTCTCAAATCTCCATGGTTCTAGAGATTTCTAGGAAATGGTTTAAATGGAAAAATTAAATAGTTAAGGGTTTAAGTGGAAAAAATGCATTTATTAGTGAACTTTCTACACAATACCACACATTTTTCTCTCTCTCTTTCTTTCCTCCATGCCATGGCCGAGACTACCTAATTGCTGCCCCAAAATTTTCTCCACTCAATTTCCACTCAAAACTCTTCAAAAAATCATCAAAAATCAATACAAATTATCACAAAATCATCCTTTAACCTTCATCCAATATTCTTTGCTCATTTTTACATGGATCTTAGAGTTGGAAACCAAACTTTTAGGAGGCAAATTATCATGTTTGGATCTCATATGTAAGGTATAATTCTAAGCCCTTTGGTTTGAATGTTTGTAAATTACTTAATTTAACTTAATTAAGTGTTTAATTAGTTTTTAATTTGGTTCTTTTGCTAGATGAATAATTCAAGAGAGGGTTTCAAAATGAAATTTGGGTTTCTATTATTTGAGTAAGGTTATATTATGTAGTTTAGCATTTTTAGAATTGGAAAATCTAGCATGGTTGATATGTTATAATTTGTTCATTCAAAATGGGTTTAATTAAGCAATTTTGCACACTAGATTTTTATATATTATACATATGGGTGAGATAAATTCTAATTAATGTTTTTATCACTAGATTGTGGTTTTGATGAGAATATTAACATGTTAGTGCAATGAAAAACTTAATTTAGTTACTAGTTTTTATTGATAATTAAGAAATTGTGAGAAAAATGCTATTTTTGCAAACTAGGTTTTGGGGAAATTGACTAAGTAATTGAGATTAAATACCAATTAGGGTTTTTATGACATTATGAACATTTTAAATTGTAGTTTAATAATTTAGTTCGTGCAAAACCAAGTCTAGTTGTGGAATTGTGAATTTTGTTGTAAAAATGTTAAAATTTGATAAAATTGCAAACTAGAAATTTTGGTTTGATACAAATTGATTGGATTAAATTATAGAAATGGTTTTTATGACTTAGTTATGTTGTTTAATGAATATTATAACCATTAGTTTCATTTAAACGCCAAGTTTATAGGTAAAACGGTAAATTGGCATTTTTGGGTTTTTCGAAATCGGACTGTTTGTTCGATTTTAGGGTTTCGATGTATTTAATCATGTTTTATAATATAAGTAATGAGTTCTAAAACTATGAATTATTTGTTGATGTTTATCTTGATCCATCGGAGTTTGTACGCCGATATCGAGCCATATTTGGTTCTTTTGCGTGAACGGGACATAAATTTTAACCTATGCTTGTTCCGTGCGTCGTTTTGACTTTTGTATGTGATTCAGTTTACGATACTATATATATGTTTGCGTATAGGTACCCCTCACGTGGAATGCGGTCGATGAAGAAGATGATGGCGACACCGTCTTCGGCAGACAAGGACCAGGTGAGTAGATGTATATCTATGGGGGAAAGTCGGGTGGATGGCGTTTAGCACCCCCGCACGTAGAATAGGAACGGTACGTATTGACATTAGGAAGCCAGATGTGACCCTAGATTCTTAATAAGTAGGACCCTAGTAATGCCCCTAAGCTGGACTAAACTGATTTAGGAGGACCATAACAGAGGATGAATACCTTGGAAGAGATTCGTAGGTTTCAGGTAGATACACACACGCGCGCACACTGAAACTCGACGTGGTGTATATGTGTATGTATATATATATATAGGACTAGGTGTAGGTGTATATATATATACAATATGTATATGGGATACAATAATGTGATATGATACACGGGAATGAAACAATATAACTGGGCTGATACCGTGATTCTTGGCTATACAGTCGTGTTATGATATTAGCGGATCATTAGAAATTGAGATAATGGATTTGTATACATGAACAATAATAAAGGGTGGTGATGATATTGAAGTATTTGGAACTCTAAATTAGCACCCGGACCGTAGCATGTGATTAAATTCTGATATGATATATGTGTAACTTGATTGTGATATCATAAAGGTGTAACTTGATTTCGATACCTTATAGGTGTGACTTAATCACGACTTGACATATGTGACTTGATCAAAATATGATATATGTGACATGACATTACTGAGGATAAATTAACGATGTATATTTATGCTGACAATAATATATGATTGATGTATGCGATTACAGTATAGCACCTTGATCATGACATGTGTTGATGATGATATTATACGAATAATGAGACACGTAGGTGATACTTGACCCGTACCCCGATATTGGGATGCCGTACGATGGATTTTACCGTACGAGGCATAGATGTGATGATTGATCCGCACTCTTATTTCAAGGAAATCGTAATACGTACGTGACGCTATTGAGGCTGGATCGCCGACTATTAGAGATGTGGACTCAGACTTTAGGTGTACTCCTATTTCTTATCGACTAGTTCTTAGGTTTAGTTCTTTAGGAGGTTAGATGGACACTAGTTAGGCTAGAGACATATAGTGGTAGTTATACTTGTATATCAAATGAGTGGTTATTGCACATTTGTCTTTACATTCATGCTGTAATCATAATGTTGCATGTTCATACATATGTTTCTATAATCAGTATAAACCTTGCCTGTTAGAACACCATCACCATTACCGATGATGCGCATATTCCACGCACACTTATTTGCCGGCTCACACACATCATCATCGGTAATTGCTATGTCACATACACTTTAGATCATATTATCTTTTATTGATAGAATCAGCAAACGGCTAGATCGATATAGTATTGTGATTACTCTCTGGTGTTAGTATAGACATGGCATTTATTATTTAGACATTTCATGCATTCACATTCTTATGTTATCATGCAGTATTATGGGGCATATGCCGACACTTATCATATACTTACTCATGATTTTGGGATTTTGGATTTATATGAGATTTCTGGATTTTGGGGAAAACCGCAAGAAAATATAAAATCTTCTCTCTCTCCTCCTCTCTTTTTAAAATATAAGATGCGGTTTTCTCGTAATGTATGTGTCGTCCACCATGAGATTTCATGTTTTCTGTTGGATTTCGAGACCCGATTCGAGGAGTGGATGAACCGTCTCGGGTACATGGTGGGCCCGGTATGGTACCCCGGGGCAAGAAGATCGAGTTGTAGACGATGAGCCTGGCAGGGAAGGACTACCTACCGGTGATGTCTGGCGCGGCGGATATCCGGAGGATACCGACCGTTGTCGTGAGATTTGATGATATGGGCCGATCCGGACTGACGGAGCCCGAGATATTGAGACTATGAGACATTGAGATTATGAGGTATTGAGATTTGAGATTTACGTGTTTTGTGTCGATGCTTGACACGGATTTCCATGGATTTCATCGTTGATGTTTCAGATTTCTATACACTCTTTACCATGATAAAAGCTAAAGATCTTCTTTATACAGATACATCTAGATTTCAGGATTGATTGTTTTACAGTCATATTGCATGCATATTCATTCACATGACATATTATTACTCGAGATACTGACACGAGCACGGAGTATCTGCATTTACACGTAGCTTATTATCCTGTCTTACTTGATGACTAGTAGTAGATTAGTATATTAGTATGACCTAGGATAGCGTCGTGCATTCGATTTCTTTTCGTAGATGTCTTCTACTCACGAGTTGTCAACTCACCCCCGTTGTGCCAAATTTTATTACAGGTTGATGTACAGGGTTCCTTGGCTGATTGCTGGCACATCATTTCTTTCCGGGTGATTTGCACGGTAGGTTGGTTCATTTGTATCTGGACCGCCGTTGTATTTTTATTATTTCATTTGTATCTAGAAATCTCCATCAACCAAACTTGTATTATTTGATAAATTACTGGACCATTTATTTATTTCGACCTTAGAGTCGCGTGTATTATTCTGATTTGGTGGATTTGTTTTCTTTTGAGTTTTGAGCCTCGCCCTTTGGCGTTGTATATTATTGTGCTTGTTGTGGTTGTTTCCGCCTGTTGGCGTTGAGCTAGCTCCCGTTTGGGGATGCTTTTTATTGTTTATGTATATTGTACTTGTTGTACCCTTTTGGGGCCAGTTTTTATAGAGGAGACTCTGCCGAAATTTTGGGAAAATTTGCTTATGCTTTTAAACTTGTTTTTCTTCATGTTTTCTTTTACTTCTTCTTTTATATGGTTTAGATTTCTGGGCTTCGGCTTACTTAGGTTACGTTGCGCCTCTAGACGTTTCGTAATCTAAGTGCCGGTCACGTTCCGTACTTTCGGGTCGTGACACAGGGTGCAATGATAGTGCAGTTTGGATTTATTTGTACATTTGATATTGCGGGGAGAGCGTCAGACATGTGGACTGCCGTCACTGCCTGTTTGTATAATATTCTTTTGGGGCACGACCGGGTCGAGGTCGATGTACCCGTTGTACATATTTTTATTTCTGTACTAGGTTTATCCCGCGAAGGAGTGCACGTATAGCCGGGTTCTGGAGGGCAACGGGTCCGTATCTCATGACTTTGAGAGGCAAAGGGACCTTACTCTAGAATTGGCAGACTATTCGCCGCACTCATAGGGGGTACAGGTTAACCCAAGGAGGGGTGCTCAATTTACCAGATTCCGTGAAGTGCCGGGTGTTCCATTCACTATGTTGTGGGGACCACCTCGCTTCAGGTTTTGGCGGGTAACTTGCCGCACCCGTAGGGGTCTAGGTTTCATTGCACAGGCTATCCACACGACCAGGGGAACGTCGGGTTTCAGTAGTGGCTCTGTGAAACCCGGGGATTCCCGATTATCTGTATTATTCTGTGATGCTTATTACTTTTCTGTAATGTTGCATATTATCACGCCTGGAGCAATTATTGTATATTGGTATATATACTATTAGATGTTGTATATGTTTTACACCCGCGCTAGTCCAGCCCCCGCTCTGTCGTTAGTTAAGTAACCTAACGGGTGATGACGGGACCCAGTGGCGAATGCGGATGGCATATACGTAAATTATATTTTCGTTCTTTTCTGGTGTGATTGATTGATGGGACTGCATTGATTCTTATCAATGCAAGGATAAAACAAACCTATATTTGATGTTGTTGGAACAAATTTTAAAAGGTGTTATTACAAAGATGTTTCCTTTTGCTTTGCACAGCGATATTCAGTCAGAATATCCTGCACCTCATTCGACAAGGCAAGGGTCGAGATCCCTTCACCGGGAGTGACCCCTTGGGCAGAAGTTTACGTCAGGGTAATAACTTCAATATAGTCGATTACAAGTTGCTTTGCATCGCGGTATTCAGTTGGAATATCCTGCACCTCATTCCACGAGGAAAGAGCCGAGATCCCTTCACCGGGAGTGACCTCTTTAGCAAAACGTTTTCGCCATTATATTTTTATAAAAAGCTATCAGTTTCCTTCAACGAGATCAAGTTCATTACGTTAAAGGTTTTTCGCCAAAAACCAGCCGTAGCCCTCCGTCTTTTCTTATGGATAGTCAGTAGTATTCAAGCTATGCATTTGACCAACGCCAGGGCATAGTATTTGGTAGCTGCTGGGGTATTTCATTTGTTGCATAGATAGATGAGTTGGTTTGGGACAGTCGTTCTGCCATTTGGCCAACGTCTGGGGCATGTGCGGGTGGGTTCAAATTGACCAGGACAATGACGGGTAGAACTTGGCATGTGACTTATGACATTTTGACCAACGCCAAGGTTATAAGAGCATGGGGCAAAAATCACATCGGGAGTTTCAAACATAAAGCAAACTTGCCAGATATGCGCATACCTTCTGGAGTGTGATAACTTGAGTGGCTTCCATCAAGTTATCATGCGATGATAGTTGGATCCCGATTCTCACTGATGAGTTGGTTTACTCTTCGGGTGATCCCGACTAATTCTTCTTTCAGGTTTGGAGGAGAATTTGAGATTACAGCGGGAGGTTTCCTGATTAGATAAAGTGATAACCATTCTGATCTAGGTTAGAGTGCACGCAGAGTGTTTCTTTTCTCTCTCTCTCTTTGGCAGCGACCTTTGACCGACCCTAGACTATGACTCAGTGACGAAGTTGACCGAACCTTCTTATAATACTGGCTTTTGGATTATCCGAGTTGCATAAGTCATTGCCGCTCTTTCTTTTACCCTTTGTATTTCTCAGAACACCCCGTATTACTACGGACATCCACTTCCATTGGATAGATCCATCGTATGGTTATATACGAACTCGAAGGGACTTCTTCGATGATGGATCCAGGTTCAGGAGAAATAGAATTTGTTTATTCAGTTGTCTTTTATTATCACCTTCTCTCAGGTTGCGAGGGCTGCTTAGTTTAGGAGAGTACACCAATTACGCTTATTGGATAGTCTTATTCCAAACCATAGGCAGGTGCCGAAAGGTAGGGAATGAAGAAAACCAATTAGCCTAAGTAGGGTGTGCAGAAGGTAATATGTAAAGACAAGATAAAGGGATTAGAAAGAGGGCAAAGTAAATTGCGACTGTTATCATTCACGACTAAACCGCGTACTTCATCGCCACTCCTATTTCACCTTTGCCTTTTCCCCAGTTCGGGAGAAATAGAATAAGGTATTATTCGGTTGTCTTTTATTATCACCTTCTCTCAAGTTGCGAGTACTCCTAGGATTAGGAGGGTACACCTATTATGCTTACTGGATAGTCTTCTTCCGAACCATAGGCTGGTGCTGAATGGTAGGGATGGAAGAAAACCATTTAGCCTAACGTTGGTGTACAGAAGGTAATGAATAAAGACAAATAAAGGGATTTGGAGAGATGGCAAAGAAATATACGGTTAAAGTCATGAATAGGATTATGGAAGAGGCATTACTAGGAATACCAGGATACCCCTACGAAACATTTTCATGTTTCAGTGCATTGTTAAAAGAAAACTGATTTCCCGATTAGATACTTACTCCAGGGTATGTATTTACCAGGTATGATTCTCATATCTGTATGGTTTTACAGATGATGAGTGCGAGTAAGTTATTGGGAATTAGGTGATCATCCTCATTATATCGGAATTCGTTGTAATTGGTGATATTTGAGGAAATCGCCTGGGTATAGTTTTCAACCTACGATGCACAGGTTTTGAGTTATTCAAACTCAGGGGACTTATACAGAGTATTGTATTTTGTCCAGTGTCCGTCAGGACAAAGGGGTAGGTCCTCGTACTATGTTCTGTTTACTTATGACTTCTCTAGTTTTTAGACAAGTGTTTCGTAGAAATACAATGTCTAAGTTTTGAGAAGTTATGGTTATAAGAATAAAGTGGAGAACCAGGTATCACAAGTATCGGGATTCTTCAAAGAGATCGAAGATGTAGATTCTTGTGATTGGTATTCAGATAACAGTAATAGTTTTGAGAAACTTCTTTCTCTTTCGGGTTACTCATAATTGGATGAATTCCTAAGTTGAGTAATGCTGATTAACCTCTCTCCATTAAGTAGATATGCACTGGAGACAGCTGCATGTTTTGAATTTGGTTCCAATTAAATTAGTGCCTCTGTTTCTATATTGGATATAGAATGGTTCATATCTTAAAGATGTTAAGATACGGGGAGTTGTCCAGCTTATGCTTAAAACCAGACACTGGATAAATCAAGGCACGTTTCTGTAATGGCTGTTTGTGGGTTGACCCTGGCTTTAACGAGGGTTAATTTTCTACCATCTGGAAGATCAATAGTGATATTGTTCTTGACTCGCCACAGTTTTATTAAAATGGACTTTTTCAGAAAACAGTAGTGGGAGTATGGTAGAACTGGAAGTGATTCCAGAACCGCAAACGATTACGGAAAATTTAATAGGACCTATATATTCAATCAGGTTTGACATTCCAATAGCCACTCCGCAGATATGGTGGGTAACCTCAGACACCCGAGAGGTACTTATGTAGCCTCAAGGACGGTGACAGGGAGGTTCTTGTATACCCAGACTTGACACTACTGTTGTTCCAGGCTATGAGACCCGGCAGGAGGATAAGTATAGCGTCGTTCTAAACTAGCTTTAGAAGTGCACGTGTATATTATTCTGCCAGAGGGTTGTTGTGGTCAGTGGGAGTAGCGGAAGCATAGTGGGCAAGTAGCTTATGTCTATTTATAGACTTGAGCAAATATAGCGGAGATATGATCATCTATTTTTGATATGACAGTCATAGGTTTTGACTTCAACAGAATAGGGGATAGATCTGTTAAGAAGGTAGTAGGGCATGATGTCCTGGTATTTGGATGACATACACAAAGTAGGAAGTAAAATTCCTATACTACGATCGGTTGTACTGTGGTCGTCATACAGTTGTTTCTCCACAAAGGATATGGATATAATATCAGACATTCTGGTTTCTAGATCTATGGTTTTAGATCTTGATTTGGGTAGTTTCCCAATGTGGGTACTTTGACAATATTCTAAAGGTATTTAGAATAAATGACTCCTGGCATGGTGGTATACCTGCAGGTGATGGAGTCACCCTCTCTAAAGGTGTCTTACAGACTAAAGGGGAGAGAGATGTGCATGATTGGCAGATCACTTGTTTAGGCAATTGAGTCAATCGTGAGATGTCAAGTACCACACCAGATGTTGTTTTTGCACTAGTTGCGATAAGTTTATATTAATCCAATCCTGAAGAAATATAAGGAAGCAGTTTTAGAACATAAGTGCTTGTTCTACGGATTTGATGACGGCAGCCTCCTTCGGGAGACGGTTATCATTCCAGGCTTCAGAGGTGACATGGATGATAGAGTGATTGTCAGAATTATAATTTTCCCTCTGACGAGGGACAGTATTATGGACAGGTGGTCCAAGAGGATACTGTGGGAGGCATGGTGCTGGATACTGATTAGGTTCAGTTATCAAAACGGTCTAAGAAGTTTGGATTTTGAGTTCATTTATGAACTAGGTCCCATCAGATATCCAGACATATTCTAAGACAGGTATTGCTCAATTCGGGAGATGGCTTTCTCCGCGAACTTGAGATTGAGAGAGACATAGAAAGAAACATCTGGACGGATCCACTCACTGAGGCTATTCCTCGAACACAAGAGTTTTACAAACTAGCTTTGTGAAACTGATTAGTAGAGGAGTTGGATATTCGGTATCACACGGGCTATGAGTATGCGACATCGCAATAATTATCCTTAAGTGCAAGTGGGAGATTGTTGGAGATAGTGCCCTCAAAGTCAATTATTGGATCGCAGGTACGTGATTGCAATGATTGAGGCAGGACCTATACCGATATGACAGTCTTGCTCGAGATGATAGTTTGCTATCTGGTTTGTCTTTATCATCGTATACATGCTTTAGTTCACTATTGCATGATGATAAAGCCCATAGGATTCTTGCTTGACTACCAGCAGTATGATGGCGATCATATACGTGGGAGCAGGGGTCTATAAGCACATCCTTAAAAGTGTCCCTAGTCGTGGGAGTTTCGAGACAAAGCATCGATACTCCAGAGTAGACTAGTGTATACAGTCGAGACCCCGACGAGGGGCGGTGGCCGGTCTCACAAGCCACTGGTGTCAGTTGGATCACTTCAGATGTATACAGGTGCTCATTAGGTTATGAGTACACCGGACAGGACTCACCGGGAATCTGCTAGTTGGTATTATACATATCGTCAGATAGCAATTCCCTGGTGACATGTGTACAGGTTAGTTCATCGACCTGAGATCGTCATTTGTCTCGTGTGAGTTCCCACTGTACTTAGATTACTACCCTACCACGCTCAAAGGAGTTGTGCAAATAGGTTTTAGTTGGGTACAGTCCCGAGCCACATTGGAGGCAAGTGAGCGGATCGTCGGGGATTCGTCTCTCCCGGTATTGGGGGTTGATGTCGCGCAGTGCACGGGTGGCCATTACTAGGAATCCTCGGCCGAGGTAGTGGAGAATTACTGATTTGGATCAGTAGTTTCTCAGGTGGTGATGGGCTTCATGCCGACACGATTTATCGCGTTATTAGGGGTCTGACTTTATCCACCCCCCTAGACTCGATATGCGATACTCTTTAGACGAATGGACCGGACTGTATATACATTATCACTGTCAGACTCTGTCACGCCCCGCTTCCCAAAATACGGAATACGAGGGGTAGACAAGGCCAGCCATGTTCCTACGGTCAAGGGAAAGTCCTGCCATAGTCACACTTCGGCTTCTAGTTTATCATGGTACACAATAAATGATGCGCAGGTAATGAGAAATGCAGTAACTGAAAGGAACAAAGTAAAGAACTGACCTGAAGTGGAACAAAATATGTAACTCGGAATGGCGAGTCAAGAAGACTGTGATGCACTGGTCCAGACTAAATCTTCTCCTCACACTGAGCATGCATACTCAGGTCGTCAGAGCGACACAATAGCAATATAATGTATATAATCAAGTAACAGTTCTAACAGTGGTAATAGATATGAATAACAGTAAATCAATGACAGCATGAAAATAAATGAGCAGGGATCAATGCAGCGGAACAGTAAAACGGTATAACGATATGTCACGTATATCAACACAGTATACAAGGAATGTAAATGACAGTAACCCTATCAGTCTCTAAGTATCACTGCACAGGTCAACCACTCGCGAGTGTCCTCCACCCAAGGGTAGAACCCAAGGGCAAGGGACCACGGGCCCAACATGTAACGAATGGATCACGGTGTCTATAGCACATACCCTGTAAATCTCCATATAACTCCCTAAGTATATAAGCCGGCATGGGACTCCCGAGATTCTGTTGAATTCACACTTGAACTACCCCACACCCCGAGGTCTACATCAAACACTAACCATCAATCTATATACTAATCGATCCGTGACAAGTCTGCGCGAGAATTGGAGGCAGGACCTCCATCAAGCACGTCCCGACTAATACCTAAGATAAATGGCAGTGTCGGATGCCTTATCCGTGACACCCGTGCAAGCGCTTCCATAAGTGTCCCATACCACTTATAGTCACACGTACATGCATCCCACAGACGTCGACAATGCAATAGAATAAAAGGGACACTGATTGTGCACAAGTACGTATCACTTTCACTTAATCACGAATGCACGAACACTAACGTACTTGCCACAATCATCACTAAAATCTAACACTGGGTAATTGCACGATGTCCCTAGGTTATCACTACAATGATATGGGTATGATGTGATGCATGAACAGTATAAGAAGCACAATTAAGGTGTCATAAAAACAACAGTTTATCACTTGCACGATTTATCATGAAACATATGTATATAATTTAGCGAAATGATAAAAAGGTAGTAATCAATATGTTCAGTTATCTATCCATCTAATTTTGTTCCAAGCCAATCGGGTTCCAGGATCAATAGTTATAACCATTTCATTTTAAGCGCTCGCGGCTGGAAATCCAATTTCAGAATCAGGAATCCATTTCGCAACGCATTTTAACCCCAGTTGGGATCATAATTTAGCGACGCTACAGTTGAAAGAATTCTAGGGTTTTCAGTAAAGTTTTCAACGCAACAAATGGATCTTCAATCGCGTCTGTACGTTAGGAGTTATAACCAGTTTAATATTAACATGTCAATTCTGAATCTGCTGGGACTGTTATGTGTCCCGATATATTAAATTACCGATAAAATATCAAACGGTAACGAAACAGAATGAAACTAGTTGTGTTGTCTAGCTAACAGGTTTCTCTACAATAAACAGAGGAGTTCCGCAACCTAAGAGTTAAGTAAATCCTGTGGTACCCATTACGGAACAGCAACCAATAACTGGAGTCGCTCTGGACTGCAGTCCAGAGTCGCACTCCGATCTAATTTTCATCATGGTTTAAGTACAGGAATGTCTGGAAAATAGTACAGGATTAAATCTCGTCGAGTTGGCTTCGATTTGAGCCCTCGAACGGACCATTCTACTATGTCTATGATTTATGGCGAATTTAACAATTTTCAGATGCAACAGAATTACAGTTTTACGGCTAGACTTGGGGGTAGTCGTTTTAGTCTTTAACAGTCGTATTTTCTAATGAAACTTGCACAATGTATTCAACATATCAAGGGCCAAAGCAATATCTCTAGTTCCATCAAATTGGATAATGATTTTCTATGAGAACAAGCATCGAACAGTTTGTAGCAAAATATAGCATGAAGCAAAACATGGGATATATCTACGATTTCGATTTGTAAACTAATAGTAAATAGCATGTAGCAAGTAAAAACTTGCCTGGAAGAAGTCTCGGGGTCGCAAGGCAGCAACGTCGTCACGAACGCGTGATATACGTCGTGGAACCGATTCGTGCGAGCTTGGGTCGAGAAGCGGATATCGCGTCGTTTTGTCCGGAGTCGTCTTGTGCTTCGGCAATTGACAGCACCGGGGTCGAAACTTTTAGAGATTACTGGGTGTGGGTTAAGGAGAGAGAGAGAGAGGGGCAGTGTAGAGAGAGAGGGAGAATTAGAGGGGTGAGAGAGACACAGAGAGAGAGAAGTTAGAGAGTGAGAGACAGAGAGAGAGAGAGTGAGAGAGAACTGGAGAGAGAGAGAGAACAGAGGTAGGAGAGAGAGAGGGAAAACATACACAGAGAGAGAGAGGGAGACAATTAGAGAAAGAGAAGAGAAGGGAGAGAGAATGCAGAGAGAGGGAGTGCACAGAGGGAGCGAGAGAGAGTGAGAAGTGATCGGAGGTCGGGGAGAGAGGTCGACGAGGATGATGATGATGATGATGTGTCGACGACGGTGCAGCGGGCCCGCCGACGAGAGGTGCAGGAGGCGGGGCTCAGGCGAAAGGGGTTGGATGCAGGGGTGCTCGTGATCGACGAAGGTGGAGTCGTAGAGGAGCCGACGTTGTGGGTGGTGTTGGGAAATTAGAGGATGGCGGGGAGAAGTGATGAAGTGGGGTTGGGGCGGCGACGATGATGATGACGACGACGACAACGATGGTGCGGAGGTTCGGCTCGGGTGTAGGGGATTCGTGGTGGTTGGAGTTTTGGTGGATGGGGTGATGACGACAGAGGAGGGAAGGTAGTTAGGGCGAGGAAGCGACGACGACGAGGTCGTCGGTGGTGATGGCGAGGCTCGAGGTAGGGGTTCTCGAGGGATCGAGAGAGAGTGGGCATGAGGTAGAGAGGAGAAGGGAAAAAGTAGGAATAATGGAGAACGAGAGAGAGAGGAATGGAGGACGAGATGAGGGAGCGGTCGCAGGAGAAACGTGCGCGTCGTGGGCGCAGGCGGAGGCGAAGGAGGTGGATCGCGAGAAGCGCGCGCGGAAATGGGGGAGAAGAGCCGTTGGAGATTTTTGAAGAGAAGATGAACAGGAGTCATGGGCGCAGGCGTGGGAAAGAGTGGGCTTGGAGGGCACTGGGCCGGGCCGAAGAAGATGGGGTGGGCTGAAGGAAAATATATGGAAAAAAAATTTGAGAGGAAAAGAAAGAATGGGCCAGGAAATAAAAGGAAAATTCATTGGAAATAAAAAAAATGGAGTGGGCCGGGAAACTAAAAGATATTAGGTTTAAGCAAATAAGTAATGGGCTGAGGAATTTATGGTTTGGGCCGCAGGAATAATTTAGAGGGAAAAATGAGAAGGCCAAGGATTGAGAAGAGTTTGGGGCTGAAAAAGAAGATTGGGCCGAAAAGAAACAAAGCAAAATAATTGATCTGAAGGGACCGGGCTGGGTTCTAGAGGTAAAATAATTAATGGAAAAAATGAGGGAGTGGGCTTAGGATTCAAGATTAATAAAGAAAATGAAGTTTTATTAACTGGGAAATGGGTTGGGTTTAATTTAAATAAAAGAAAAGAGCTGAGTGAAATAAAATGTAGCTTGGTTTAGAATTTGGGTTTATAAAAGAGGTTATAATAAATAAATAATTTTCTAAATATTATACATAGATTTATAAATAAAATAAATGGAATTCTAAAGTAAAGAAATACGGACTTGGTATAAAAAGGGGCCGGGTGTTACATCATACCACCCTTACAAAAATTTCGTCCTCGAAATTTAAAAAGAAACAACTAGCTACAAAATAATAAACGAAGGATTATCATATCGAAAACTAATATGTGTTGATTTATTTAGAACTGACAGATAAAGTTTTGAAAGTACATACATATATACAAAAACCATATACAAAAACAGGCTTGCAAGGTATAATGCATGAAAACTAGAAGAGCAAGTACAAATATACGAGAATATAGGGTACATTAACGAATAACAATCAAAGTGTGCTCGATAAAAGTCGAGACTCAAATATGTGCACTTCTAAGTTTATCAAAAATAAGCAGAAAATATTCGTAAGGTTCAACTATTTATAATAGTAAGCATAGGCACAATTCTTGAAAATAGGGTAACGACAATTAAGTAGTGAAAATTAGTCGGTAGGTTAAAACATTTTAGGACGATATATCGATCAGATAGTTTTAAAATAACTTAGAAAACTCGTATCGTGAAAATAAGGAACATGGAACAAAAATATGCGCGGTGTAAGGTTGCACTACTGAAAAAGAGAATAATAGTAGCGTACATAAAACAAAGTAATTAATAATACACACTCTTTGATAAATCCCAAAATGCTGGAAACTAAATTTTGAATAACGGCGTCCCTAAATATAATTAGGGAAAAAGGAAAGGACACAAAGGTATATGGCTAGATAGGGTAATGATTATAAGGAAATGTGGCTCAATCAGAAGAATGGAGTGTGGCGGCTTTAGGCTGACGATCAAGAGAATTGAGGTCGGGTCAGCACCGAAAATAAGGGTAAGCAATAAAGGACTATAAGGGAAAGACATATATATAGGGAGGATACTTGTCGGTACAACAGGTGAATCAAAATTTTGAAAAAATTAATGAACTCGGTATTTCATAAGAAAGGTCCTCCTCACGGCAGGATCTCAAACGGGCGTAGACGAAGGATGAAGGGTGGACCTCAAACATTGGGTGTGTTATTAGTGAATCTCAGTGAGGGTTAAGACAAGGAAAAAGGGTAGGAGTGAACAGATCTCAGTAAAGAAAATAATTGTACGTAAGGAAAATCAAGCAACAAGTGGACTAAGAAGATTGAAGGATTAGCAAAATCAGCAATTTATTCCATTTCAAAGGATTTTAGACAAAACATTCTCAAAGACGAGAGGTGGCCCTAAGCTATACACAGTTTTATTTGGCCAGAAAGACAACATCAAAAGAAACTCCGTCAGTCGCGGTTGTGGAGATTCAGTAGGTTGCGGTAGGCGCGCGCACTCAGGTAGGGGCGTCCATTTCCATAGCGTCTCGCAGGTACCTCTATTGGAAGTCCTTCCACCAAAGGGTCTTGATCTTCTGGTCCTTCTTTCTCGGATAGAGCTTCTTCATCGAGATCTGATTCCATGTGATTCTCTTCTTCTGGATTTTCTTCCACGGGGTTTTCCTCCGCTGGATTTTCTTCTATAGGTTCTTCCTCGGGGTCTTCCTCTATAGGGTTCACTTCAGGATCTCCTTCTTCTTCGTCAGAGTCAGCTATCATGTCAAACTCTGGGGCGGCTGCTCCTTCGTCCTCTGAATCATTTTTTTCGAAGTTGACCTGGGGACCGTTGACTTCATCATCAGAACTCGTCAGTGTGTGATCTAGGGAAACGCATGACTGTACATCCTCGTCTAGATTCGGCGCTGCTCCAGGGTGGGCCATGGTCTGAAAGAAAGAGAGTCATGATTAGACAGTGGAATATATCAAGGAAAACTCGGGGTACGCAATATAGGAAAAATATGCGGTTGCAGGAACTGAAAGATTCGAATGAAAATACTGTGATAAGGAATAGAATGTGACATAGAGAATGCATGAGAATAATACATATATTATGATTCAAATTTCATTGCATTCAACTAAAAGTTCAAAGGATACAGGATTTCAAGCAGAAAGAAATATTCATAAAGGATGACAACATTATTATTACTGAAAGTAGATAACATGAAAATTATTCTTCGACGACTATAACATTGCATTCTCGTCGCGTGAGTTGAATCCTGCGTTTGATCCGCCTTATCGTCGAAGTCCGAACTACGCGGCAATCCTCACTTGGCAGAAGTGGGGAGTATGGACGAGTTTCTCCCTTGCAGTTCTTTCCTTTCTGGGCAACCGTTGATGAGATGTTTGTCGGAACCGCATATCAGACATTTCCATTGAGCACGGCGACAATCCCTCTGAAGGTGTCCTGGCCTCTTACAATATCCACAGCAGGGGTTCTTCTGGTACTTCTGTTGCGGGGAAACAAATTGGCGTTTCATCTTCTTCCCTTTTCTTCGTCTAATGGAGATCCCTGTATGATAGGAGACTCCTGCTGGGGTCTGACTCACTTGTCTTCTCAGACCTTCAGCTAATAGGTCGTTTGTTCGCTCCTGGGCTTCCTTTAAACCTTGTAGTACACTAAGGATCTCAACAGTCTGATTCTGGGGAGCGGACAAAGATGAAGAGTCGTTGGAAGACATGATCCGGAAACAACAATTTGAGGATGATATAAGTCACAAGCTAAATGAATCAAAATATAATATGGATAGAACAAGGATTCAAGAATATCAGAGATGATGAATATCATTACAAGTGGGGAATCAACAGTATCACTTTAAATCACTTGAATAGGGTACGGTAGTGCAATTGCCACCACGTACCCTTGTCAAGTCATCTGAAACCATAGTGAATGGATAGCTGAACACACGATGTGAATATGGATCAAGAATGACAAGTTTACAATCTAGACCGAGTGATGTCTTAGATTGCCAAACTCTGCACGGAAAACTGCAATCTCAATCTATGCAAAACCTGTCTCTGATACCAACTAAACCATGTCACGCCCCGCTTCCCAAAATACGGAATACGAGGGGTAGACAAGGCCAGCCATGTTCCTACGGTCAAGGGAAAGTCCTGCCATAGTCACACTTCGGCTTCTAGTTTATCATGGTACACAATAAATGATGCGCAGGTAATGAGAAATGCAGTAACTGAAAGGAACAAAGTAAAGAACTGACCTGAAGTGGAACAAAATATGTAACTCGGAATGGCGAGTCAAGAAGACTGTGATGCACTGGTCCAGACTAAATCTTCTCCTCACACTGAGCATGCATACTCAGGTCGTCAGAGCGACACAATAGCAATATAATGTATATAATCAAGTAACAGTTCTAACAGTGGTAATAGATATGAATAACAGTAAATCAATGACAGCATGAAAATAAATGAGCAGGGATCAATGCAGCGGAACAGTAAAACGGTATAACGATATGTCACGTATATCAACACAGTATATAAGGAATGTAAATGACAGTAACCCTATCAGTCTCTAAGTCTCACTGCACAGGTCAATAAGCCTATCGTCAGTCCAAGTGTGAGAGTCAACCACTCGCGAGTGTCCTCCACCCAAGGGTAGAACCCAAGGGCAAGGGACCAAGGGCCCAACATGTAACGAATGGATCACGGTGTCTATAGCACATACCCTGTAAATCTCCATATAACTCCCTAAGTATATAAGCCGGCATGGGACTCCCGAGATTCTGTTGAATTCACACTTGAACTACCCCACACCCCGAGGTCTACATCAAACACTAACCATCAATCTATATACTAATCGATCCGTGACAAGTCTGCGCGAGAATTGGAGGCAGGACCTCCATCAAGCACGTCCCGACTAATACCTAAGATAAATGGCAGTGTCGGATGCCTTATCCGTGACACCCGTGCAAGCGCTTCCATAAGTGTCCCATACCACTTATAGTCACACGTACATGCATCCCACAGACGTCGACAATGCAATAGAATAAAAGGGACACTGATTGTGCACAAGTACGTATCACTTTCACTTAATCACGAATGCACGAACACTAACGTACTTGCCACAATCATCACTAAAATCTAACACTGGGTAATTGCACGATGTCCCTAGGTTATCACTATAATGATATGGGTATGATGTGATGCATGAACAGTATAAGAAGCACAATTAAGGTGTCATAAAAACAACAGTTTATCACTTGCACGATTTATCATGAAACATATGTATATAATTTAGCGAAATGATAAAAAGGTGGTAATCAATATGTTCAGTTATCTATCCATCTAATTTTGTTCCAAGCCAATCGGGTTCCAGGATCAATAGTTATAACCATTTCATTTTAAGCGCTCGCGGCTGGAAATCCAATTTCAGAATCAGGAATCCATTTCGCAACGCATTTTAACCCCAGTTGGGATCATAATTTAGCGACGCTACAGTTGAAAGAATTCTAGGGTTTTCAGTAAAGTTTTCAACGCAACAAATGGATCTTCAATCGCGTCTGTACGTTAGGAGTTATAACCAGTTTAATATTAACATGTCAATTCTGAATCTGCTGGGACTGTTATGTGTCCCGATATATTAAATTACCGATAAAATATCAAACGGTAACGAAACAGAATGAAACCAGTTGTGTTGTCTAGCTAACAGGTTTCTCTACAATAAACAGCAGAGTTCCGCAACCTAAGAGTTAAGTAAATCCTGTGGTACCCATTACGGAACAGCAACCAATAACTGGAGTCGCTCTGGACTGCAGTCCAGAGTCCCACTCCGATCTAATTTTCATCATGGTTTAAGTACAGGAATGTCTAGAAACTAGTACAGGATTAAAGCTCGTCGAGTTGGCTTCGATTTGAGCCCTCGAACGCACCATTCTAGTATGTATATGATTTATGGCGAATTTAACAATTTTCAGATGCAACAGAATTACAGTTTTACGGCTAGACTTGGGGGTAGTCGTTTTAGTCTTTAACAGTCGTATTTTCTAATGAAACTTGCACAAGGTATTCAACATATCAAGGGCCAAAGCAATATCTCTAGTTCCGTCAAATTGGATAATGATTTTCTATGAGAACAAGTATCGAACAGTTTGTAGCAAAATATAGCATGAAGCAAAACATGGGATATATCTACGATTTCGATTTGTAAACTAATAGCAAATAGCATGTAGCAAGTAAAAACTTGCCTGGAAGAAGTCTCGGGGTCGCAAGGCAGCAACGTCATCACGAACGCGTGATATACGTCGTGGAACCGATTCGTGCGAGCTTGGGTCGAGAAGCGGATATCGCGTCGTTTTGTCCGGAGTCGTCTTGTGCTTCGGCAATTGACAGCACCGGGGTCGAAACTTTTAGAGATTACTGGGTGTGGGTTAAGGAGAGAGAGAGAGAGGGGCAGTGTAGAGAGGGAGGGAGAATTAGAGGGGTGAGAGAGACACAGAGAGAGAGAAGTTAGAGAGTGAGAGACAGAGAGAGAGAGAGTGAGAGAGAACTGGAGAGAGAGAGAGAACAGAGGTAGGAGAGAGAGAGGGAAAACATACACAGAGAGAGAGAGGGAGACAATTAGAGAAAGAGAAGAGAAGGGAGAGAGAATGCAGAGAGAGGGAGTGCACAGAGGGAGCGAGAGAGAGTGAGAAGTGATCGGAGGTCGGGGAGAGAGGTCGACGAGGATGATGATGATGATGATGTGTCGACGACGGTGCAGTGGGCCCGCCGACGAGAGGTGCAGGAGGCGGGGCTCAGGCGAAAGGGGTTGGATGCAGGGGTGCTCGTGATCGACGAAGGTGGAGTCGTAGAGGAGCCGACGTTGTGGGTGGTGTTGGGAAATTAGAGGATGGCGGGGAGAAGTGATGAAGTGGGGTTGGGGCGGCGACGACGATGATGACGACGACGACAACGATGGTGCGGAGGTTCGGCTCGGGTGTAGGGGATTCGTGGTGGTTGGAGTTTTGGTGGATGGGGTGATGACGACAGAGGAGGGAAGGTAGTTAGGGCGAGGAGGCGACGACGACGAGGTCGTCGGTGGTGATGGCGAGGCTCGAGGTAGGGGTTCTCGAGGGATCGAGAGAGAGTGGGCGTGAGGTAGAGAGGAGAAGGGAAAAAGTAGGAATAATGGAGAACGAGAGAGAGAGGAATGGAGGACGAGATGAGGGAGCGGTCGCAGGAGAAACGTGCGCGTCGTGGGCGCAGGCGGAGGCGAAGGAGGTGGATCGCGATAAGCGCGCGCGGAAATGGGGAAGAAGAGCCGTTGGAGATTTTTGAAGAGAAGATGAACAGGAGTCGTGGGCACAGGCGTGGGAAAGAGTGGGCTTGGAGGGCACTGGGCCGGGCCGAAGAAGATGGGGTGGGCTTAAGGAAAATATATGGAAAAAAAATTTGAGAGGAAAAGAAAGAATGGGCCAGGAAATAAAAGGAAAATTCATTGGAAATAAAAAAATGGAGTGGGCCGGGAAACTAAAAGATATTAGGTTTAAGCAAATAAGTAATGGGCTGAGGAATTTATGGTTTGGGCCGCAGGAATAATTTAGAGGGAAAAATGAGAAGGCCAAGGATTGAGAAGAGTTTGGGGCTGAAAAAGAAGATTGGGCCGAAAAGAAACAAAGCAAAATAATTGATCTGAAGGGACCGGGCTGGGTTCTAGAGGTAAAATAATTAATGGAAAAAATGAGGGAGTGGGCTTAGGATTCAAGATTAATAAAGAAAATGAAGTTTTATTAACTGGGAAATGGGTTGGGTTTAATTTAAATAAAAGAAAAGAGCTGAGTGAAATAAAATGTAGCTTGGTTTAGAATTTGGGTTTATAAAAGAGGTTATAATAAATAAATAATTTTCTAAATATTACACATAGATTTATAAATAAAATAAATCGAATTCTAAAGTAACGAAATACGGACTTGGTATAAAAAGGGGCCGGGTGTTACAGGCTCAGTAGGGTTTATAGATGAGTTCGCTCGTCAGCTTCCCTTCCAATCAATACATAGGCAAAACGTTACGTGCAGCTTGTACCTCTGACGTGCTAGTGGTTATACCCAGTGCCAGTGTGTTGATGAGTCATTAGAGTCCCCCACAGACACTTTCCCAAGTTCGGGCGAAACGTTGTAGAGGCCGTATGGATTTATGGCAAGGTTCGGAAAATGCACGTGCGTTTTCGCACGTGTCGTTTTTCGGGCAGATAATACTGGTCGGCTTTGGTTTAAGCCGGAACCCAGTATTGTGCTGTGTAGATATAATATCTTTGTCTCAGTTGCATTTGTATTCGGTCGTAATACAAATACGGGTATGTTTATACTGATACGGGGTTATCCTGAAATTCGTTTCAGGATCACTTTTGGAAGTTGCCAGTTTCCAGTTTTCTATCAGCCGTATTTTAACATTCGGTTAAATGCGGATTTATCTTTTCTTGATAAAGGTGAGTGATGGTTCTAGAAGATTCTAGAAATGGTGACTAGGATTAGTGACTCATCATTTGCATTAATTGTGAGGTGAGGTGTTAAGTGAGGTGGATTAAATCATTTATTGTGTTCATACCACTCATTCTTTCTTCATGATAAATATTCTTGATATTTTTCTTTGATCTTTTGCTTACACTCACCCTCCCCTCTCCTCCACTCACCCTCCCTCTTCTATAAGTGGCCGGCCCCTCTTGTGAGGATGGTGGGGTTTTTTCATTTGCTTGAGAGAAAAAGATTATGATAGTTTGGTGTATGGAAATTTCCTAGTTCAATTTCCATTCACCCGATTCCAAATGGCAACTTCATTAACCGTTCGTCCATAGCCTTGGACGTAACGAGACAAAGTGTTCTACTCGTTCTCTAAATCAACTTGGTCGTCTCTTTTAGCAAACTTGACGACCGAGTTGCCTCGGTTCAGAGGCGGGAGCCCGTTTAAAGATCCGTCGACGTGGTGCCACCTGGACGAGAAGATTGGAGTTTCAGGAGATCGGAGCAGCCGCAACAAAGCGTGGGATGATGGTTGAAGACCGAAGGACTCGGATCATTAGGTATAACGTTTCTACCCCTTTGTAATTTGTTAGTTTAGTTTTAATGGCAGATCCGGGTTACGGTACACGATAGCGCAAGTTTGTAAAAAGTTTTTGTTCCGCATTTGGCGTCTGTTAGACGGCCGGGGCGCTACCGTGGACTTACAAAAAAAGTATGACATAGATACTTTGATGTAGATTCTTCACTGTTGTGTTTATTATTCATTTGCCGCAGATTCTTACTGTTTGCATCGCATTGCATGTTAAATATGTTTATTGTTATATCAAACCCATGCTGTTAGGAAACCAGCACTATTATCGATGATGCATATGTTCCACGTACACCTGCTTGCAGGCTCACACACTTCATCATCGATAATTGCCATGTCACTACACTGTAGTATTATTGCATTCAGGATATGACCCTTGCATGGCATACTCGTGTACCTACATATTGTACACCCATATTGTACACATACACATTTGCACATACATAGATGATTCTGGCTTGAATTGAGGATTGGGAATCGCAAGATACTTTTTAAAACTGATTCATTTTAAAGAAGCGGTCTTCTTTAAATATGTGCATATTACTATTCCAGGTTGCATGATATACTGATATGCTTACATTTCTTTTACATGTCGCATACATCATGCTTTTTGATTAGACGCATTGAGATATGTTGTTTCCATGATATTTTTGGATTTGGGAACCTGGGTATTTCAAAGAGAATATGTAATTGTTTTAAAAACCCGGTTACCCTTGATATGATATTCAGTGCGTCCACCATGTGTTTTCTCGGTGCTGAGAGAGACATGTGAAACCCGATTCGAGGAGGCGGATAAGGCCGATTGCGGGTACATGGTAGACCCAGTATGGTTCCCCGGGGCGAGAAATGTTTTTCGTATAGTAGACAATGAGCCTGGCAGGGTGGCTAGTACCTACCGGTGATTATATTTGAGCTCGGCGGATATCCGGAGGATACCGACCGGAGTTGAGAGATGAGACGGGCCGATCCGGACTGACGGGGCCCTATGTATATGAGGATTTACGTGCCGATGCTAGGCACAGTTTCATGATGTTTTCGAATGTCGATGCTTGACACTCAGGTACCCTGATTTGATATGTCGCGAGCGACACATATTGATTTACATCCTCATACTTCCATGCATATGCTTTATGATATTTATATGCATGATGCTTATTATCATTGGGTGACACGTGGACGATTTCCACATACTTATAGTTGACATTGATGACATTGATCACATAGTTGGATGATATCCACATACTCATAGACTTCATGATATAGTCGACTTTGATCATACCTCATATTTAGGATATGTTATTACCTGAGGCACTGGCACGAGCACTTGACACCACACTCATGTATAGATGTTACATTGCCACCTTATCATGCTTCAGACTTATTCATTTGAGCTTTATATATATTATTATTGATCGTATTGACCTAGGATTATGTCATGCATACGATTTATACTCTGTGATGTTTTCTATTCACGAGTTGGCAACTCACCCCCGTTGTGCCACAGTTCTTGTAGGTTTTGCCGTACAGGTTCTTTGCGGCTTTTCTGGCACACTGCTTCCTTTCTGGGTGATTGCATTGGTAGGTGGGTTCACTCGCATCGTGACCACCCTTGTATTTATTTTATCAGTTGTATCTAGTAATTCCATCAACCAAACTTGTATATTGTTTCAGACTTAGAAAACCAGTGATGTATTATTTCGACCTTAGAGTCGCGCGTTGTAGTATTATGGTTTTCATGCTGATTTTGAGTTTTCCTTTGAGTTTTGATCATCGCCCTTTGGCGTTGTATATTATACTGCCTGCGTGGTTGTGACCGTCGATTGACGAAGAGCTAGCTCCCGCTTGGGGATGCCTTTTATCATTGTACATATATTATTCTTGTTTTACCCCGTTCGGGGCCAGTATTTACAAAGGAAACTCTGCCGAAATTTTCAGAAAAGACATGAGATTTTTAAAATGCATATTCGGCTTATGTTATTTAAAAACCCTTGTTTTAAAACATGTTTTCTTCGCTTCTTTAAAACTAGTTTTCCTTTATTTATTACTTAAAATGGTTTTAGATTTCTGGGCTTTTGGCTTACTTGAGTTAGATGAGGTCCTCTAGACTTCATATGATTCAAGGGCCAGTCACATGCTATTTCGGGTCGTGACAGCAAGAATGGGTCGATCTATAGGAAATTGGTGATTAGGGATTGTTGCTTAAGGTTCGAGAAGAAAGAATTTTGGTTTTTGTCACAAAAATAGAAAATAGGAAAATATAGGAAATAAGTTAAAGGAAGTGGCTGTGTGGTTTGGATGGTTGAATCGCGGCAAATTCTTTGACACTTCCTTGGTCATGAGTTGTTCGTCCTTGTGTTGATCCCGACATGAAGCGTGACTTATCAAGGCATTTGTGAAGCACAAATCATCAAGTTGCCGATATGTGAAACCCGATCTTCGTGACATGTGTTTTCTCGGTGCTGAGAGAGACATGTGAAACCCGATTCGAGGAGGCGGATGAGGCCGATTGCGGGTACATGGTAGACCCAGTATGGTTCCCCGGGGAGAGAAATGTTTTTCGTGTAGTAGACGATGAGCCTGGCAGGGTGGCTAGTACCTACCGGTGATTGTATTTGAGCTCGGCGGGTATCCGGAGGATACCGATCGGAGTTGAGAGATGAGACGGGCCGATCCGGACTGACGGGGCCCTATGTATATGAGGATTTACGTGCCGATGCTAGGCACAGGTTTCATGATGTTTTCGAGTGTCGATGCTTGACACTCAGGTTCCATGATTTGATATGTCGTGAGCGACGCATATTGATTTACATCCTCATACTTCCATGCATATGCTTTATGATATTTATATGCATGATGCTTATTATCATTGGGTGACACGTGGACAATTTCCACATACTTATAGTTGACATTGATGACATTGATCACATAGTTGGATGATATCCACATACTCATAGACTTCATGATATAGTCGACTTTGATCATACCTCATATTTAGGATATGTTATTACCTGAGGCACTGGCACGAGCACTTGACACCACACTCATGTATAGATGTTACATTGCCACCTTATCATGCTTCAGACTTATTCATTTGAGGTTTACATATATTATTATTGATCGTATTGACTTAGGATTATGTCATGCATACGATTTATACTCTGTGATGTTTTCTATTCACGAGTTGGCAACTCACCCCCGTTGTGCCACAGTTCTTGTAGGTTTTGCCGTACAGGTTCTTTACGGCTTTTCTGGCACACTGCTTCCTTTCTAGGTGATTGCATTGGTAGGTGGGTTCACTCGCATCGTGACCACCCTTGTATTTATTTTATCAGTTGTATCTAGTAATTCCATCAACCAAACTTGTATATTGTTTCAGACTTAGAAAACCAGTGATGTATTATTTCGACCTTAGAGTCGCGCGTTGTAGTATTATGGTTTTCATGCTGATTTGGAGTTTTCCTTTGAGTTTTGATCATCGCCCTTTGGCGTTGTATATTATACTGCCTGCGTGGTTGTGACCGTCGATTGACGAAGAGCTAGCTCCCGCTTGGGGATGCCTTTTATCATTGTACATATATTATTCTTATTGTACCCTGTTCGGGGCCAGTATTTACAAAGGAAACTCTGCCGAAATTTTCAGAAAAGACATGAGATTTTTAAAATGCATATTCGGCTTATGTTATTTAAAAACCCTTGTTTTAAAACATGTTTTCTTCGCTTCTTTAAAACTAGTTTTCCTTTATTTATTACTTAAAATGGTTTAGATTTCTGGGTTTTTGGCTTACTTGAGTTAGATGAGGTCCTCTAGACTTCATATGATTCAAAGGCCAGTCACATGCTATTTCGGGTCGTGACAGCAAGAATGGGTCAATCTATAGGAAATTGGTGATTAGGGATTGTTGCTTAAGGTTCGAGAAGAAAGAATTTTGGTTTTTGTCACAAAAATAGAAAATAGGAAAATATAGGAAATAAGTTAAAGGAAGTGGCTGTGTGGTTCGGATGGTTGAATCGCGGCAAATTCTTTGACACTTCCTTGATCATGAGTTGTTCGTCCTTGTGTTGATCCCGATATGAAGCATGACTTGTCAAGGCATTTGTGAAGTACAAATCATCAAGTTGCCGATATTCGACTCAAGACACGAAACGAATCCGTCTTGTCTCACTTACCATTTGTATGTCCAAGCTTGAAGTATCAACACTAAGTACAAGGGTTAGCAAGCATACAACAACATCAAATACACAAATTAGTATGTGAGAGCAAGTATTTTTAGTGTTAAATTTGCTAAGTGCTTGTGATAGTATAGGGTATATGAAAACAAGAAGTGTGTCAAGCCACTTATTAACAAAATAATATATCTAATACTTAGCAACCTTAACACTAAATTGATTTTAACTTAAAAATTGGAAAATGGAGAGTAGGAGTGAATATGGTTTATGAAAAGGTTACCTTGTAACTATGGATTGAAAATATCATATCACACCAATACATAAAACAATCTTGAAGTTAGAATCTCAATTAAGCATATTAAACATTCACAAGAGGATGAGGAAGGCAAAGCCATTCATCTCGCATCCTTACCATCACCACAACCAAAAGATTACTCACACATAATAAAAGAAAATGAAAAACTCAAAAGAAGTAAATAAACAAAGAAAAGAAGAATTATATTAACAAATGAATGAGTTGAGATACATGGTATTGGTTACTTGTTCAATCTCCATAATGAAGCTCTCAAAAGAAGGCTCCAAGAAGGAAGAAAAAGTAGAAAACCAAGCTTAAACTTACACAACTCTTTTCTAAACCAAAAACTAAAACTAAACTAAAGAATCGATATTGGATATGGGTATCCCTCTCTCTAAATCTGTTCTGGTATTTATAGGCACAACACCAGAATAAACAAACAACAAAAATAGGATGATGTGACAATAAGAAATGACCAGAAGAAAATTAGGGAACATTTGAGACAGGAGGGTCGGTGGCGCCAGTTCTTTTGGGGTTCTCGCCGGCCACATCATGAGATGTGGGGCCCGTATTGGTGTGGTGGCCTTATGTGCTCTCCATGATATCTCTGGTGCTGTTTGGTTTCTCTATTTAATTCTAGTTTGTACTCAGAAGATTTGGAGGGAAATTTGATGCTTTATATCATATCAATACTTTTTGCTTCATACCCACTTGTGCAAGTCATGAGTGTGCCCACCTAGGTCCAAGTTTCAAAGAGTTTATGTCACTCCTATAATGTATTAGACCAAAATTATGTACACTTTATTTGTTGCAAGAAGAACTCTTTGAATCTAGATCGGTTTTCTGTTCTGGTTGCATTGTCGGCTCACAAATGTCGTATCCATGAATTTGAGTATATTTTCCAGTGTTTTGTCACGAATACCTGTAATCTCTATTTAATGAGTAGACACTGGTTAATAGTACCGATATATTACAAAATTAATAATGAATGGCTGGTATTAAAATGCAGTTTTCTATGATGAACAGCTTGGAAAGCCAGAAACCAGGATTCGAAGTACGTTGTGGCTTCGGTTTCAGGTGTGTTTATGATTGAAAACTGTCTGTCAATTAACTCTACTTCCTGGGTACTAGATACCGAATCAGGATCTCATATCTGTAATTCATTACAGACTCTGAGAAACCATAAAGTTATCAAGGCATGTGATATGACTCTCAGGGTTTTTAACGGAATGAGCATGGATACTGTATCCGTAGGGTAATATCACCCGGGATTGACAAGTGGGCAGATTTTGATTTTGCGTAACTGTTTGTGCATACCCAGTTTGACATGCAATATCATCTCTGTATCTTTATTATCTAAAGAAGGTTATGATTCTACATTTGTAAGCGATACCATCCGCATCCATCTTAATCATGGTTTGATTGGGTCAGGTACACCAGATAACGGTGTATACGTATTAAATCAAGCTCAGGTTTTCAACGTCCAGAACACACTTAAAAGAAAGTCTCCAGAATTAAATTAGGCTTTCTTATGGCATTGTAGACTGGGTCACATCAATGAAACACGGTTGACGAAGTTACATAAAGAGGGATATTTGGATCCGTTCGAATATCAGTCTTATGCAACTTGTCTATCTTGTCTCAAAGGAAAGATGACAAAGACTCTGTTCACTAGACACGGGGTAAGAGCGAGCGAGCTCTTGGGATTCATATACAGCGACGTGTGTGGTCCAATATCTTCACATGCAAGAAGTGGTTATTCCTACTTCATTACTTTTACGGATGATTTCTCAAGGTATGGACATGTGTTCTTGATGAAACATAAATCCGAAGCCTTTGAGAAATTCCAGGAATATAAGAATGAAGTGGAAAAACAAATAGGCAAAAGTATCAAGACACTTAGATTTGATCGAGGTGGTGAATACTTAAGTGCCGAGTTCCTGGGTTATTGAAAAGAAAATGGAATTCTCTCTCAGCTTACTCCACTATACACACATCAACACAACGATGTATCGGAAAGGTGAAACCGAACCTTATTGGATATGGTACATTCTATGATGAGTAACGCTGAGTTACCGCGATCCTTCTAGGATTATGCACTAGAATCAGCTGCATATCTTTTAAACAAGATTCCTACTAAGTCAGTGCCTACCACACCATATTAGATGTGGAGTAGGAAGAAACCCTATCTTAAGTATCTGAAGATATGGGGATGTCCAGCTTTTGTGAAAAAGCAGCATGCGGACAAGCTCGAGGCACGCTCAGTACTGTGTAAATTTGTGGGATACCCAAAGTGTTGGATATGTATGCCTTAGAGGCCATTATTGTATATGTATACATGTGGATGCTGGGGATGTAAGTACGCGGCGGCGCCCCGGCCGTCTGACAGACGCCGATATGCGGAACAAAACTTTTACGACTGGCGCTATCGCGTACTTTATCCCGGATCGCCCATTAAAGCTAAACTAACAAATTGTAAAGGGGATAGAATTGTTATACCAAATGATCCGAGTCCTTCGGTCTTCAACCATCATCCCACGCTATGTTGCAACTGATCCGAACTTGCTTGATCTCCGTTCTCATCGTCCAGGTGGCACCACGTCGACGGATCTTTAAACGGGCTCCCGCCTCTGAACCGAGGCAACTCGCTCGTCAAGTTTGCTAAAAGAGACGATCAAGATGAAGTAGAGAATGAGTAGAATACTTTGTCTCGTTACGTCCAAGGCTATGGACGAACGGTTAAAAGAAGTTGCCAATTGGAATCGGGTAAATGGAAATTGAACTGTATGAGATTTCCATACCCTAAACTATCATAATCTTTTCTCTCAAGCAAATGAAAAACCATCGTCCAACCTCACAAGAGGGGGCCGGCCACTTATAGAAGAGGGAGGGTGAGTGTAGGAGAGGGGAGGGTGAGCTTAAGGAAAATATCAAGGATATTTATCATTAGATAAGAATGAGTGGTATGAACACATTAAATGAAAACCAATCACAATTAACCTTGTCATCCTCCATCATTAATGAACCATTAATGACCTAAGTGAGTCACAAGCCTTGTCATCACTTCTAGAACCTTCTAGAAGCATGACTCACTCTGAAGACGAAAAGAAAAATCCGTATTTAACCGAATGTCAAAATACGGCTGATAGAAAACTGGAAACTGGCAACTTCCAAAAATCATCCCAAAACGAATTTCAGGATAACCCCGTATCGGTATAAACATACCCACATTTGTATTACGACCGAATACAAATGCAACTGAGACAAAGATATTATATCTACACAGTATAATACTGGGTTCCGGCTTAAACCAAAGCCTACCAGTATTATCTGCCCGAAAACTGACACGTGCGAAAACGCACGTGCTTTTTCCGAACCTTGCCATAAACTCATACGGCCTCTACAACGTTTCGCCCGAACTTGGTAAAGTGTCGGTGGGGGACTCTAATGACTCATCAGTACACTGGCACTGGGTATAACCACTAGCACGTCAGAGGTACTAACTGTACGTAACGTTTTGCCTATGTATTGATTGGAAGGGAAGCTGACGAGCGAACTCATCTATAAACCCTACTGAGCCTGATAGTGACAATATCCGTACAGTCCGGAACATTCGTCTATGAGTATCGCATATTAGGCCTAGGGGGTCGGTAAACGTCATACCCCCAATAGCTGCATAAGTCGTGTCAGAGAGCAGCCCAGAACACCCTGAGATTCTGCTGGTATACCTACCAGTATATCTCGATTACCCTGGCCAGGGATTTCGTGTAATGGCTCTCCTAAACACAGCGCGATCTCACCCCCAATACTGGGAGAGACGAATCCCCGACGATCCGCTCACTTGCCTCCAATGTGGCTCGGGACTGTACCCAACTAAAACCTGTTTGCACAACTCCTTTGAGCGTGGTAGGGTAGTAATCTAAGCACAGTGGGAACTCACACGAGACAAATGACGACCTCAGATCAATGAACTAACCTGTACACATGTCCCCAGGGAACTGCTATCTGACGATATGTATAATACCAACTAGCATGTTCCCGGCGAGTCCTGTCCGGTGTACTCATAACCTAATGAGCACCTGTATACATCTTAGGTGATCCAACTGACACCAGTGGCTTGTGAGACCGGCCACCGCCCCTCGTCGGGGTCTCGACTGTATACACTAGTCTACTCCGGAGTATCGATGCCCTGTCTCGAAACTCCCACGACTAGGGACACTTTAAGGATGTGCTTATAGACCCCAGCTCCCACATATATGATCGCCATCATACTGCTGGTAGTCAAACAAGAATCCTATGGGCTCTATCATGATGATAAAGACAAACCAGATACCATACTATCATCTCGAGTAAGACTGTGTTATCGGTATAGGTCCTCCCTCAATCATTGCAATCACGTACCTGCGATCCAATAATTGACTTAGAAGGCACTATATCCAACAATCTCCCACTTGCACTTAAGGCTAATTATTGCGATGTCGAGTACTCACAGCTCGTGTGATACCGAGCATCCAACTTCTCTACTAATCAGTTTCACAATGTCTGTTTGCGAAACTAATGTGTTCGAGAAATAGCCTAAGTGAGTGGATCCGCCATGATGTTTCTTTTTATGTCTCTCTTAATCTCAAGTTCGCGGAGAAAACCATTTCCCGAATTGAGTAATACGTGTCTTAGAATATGTCTGGATATCTGATGGGACCTAGTTCATAAATGAACTCCAAATCCAAACTTCTTAGACTGTATCGATCACTGAAACTAATCAGTGTCCAGCACCATGCCTCCCACAGTATCCTCTTGGACCGCGTGTCCATAATACTGTCCCTCGTCTGAGGAAAAACTATAACTTTGATAATCATTCTGTCATCCATGTCACCTTTGAAGCCTGGAATGATAACCGTCTCCTCAAGGAGGCTGACATTATCAAACCCGTAGAACATTCACTTATGTTCTAAAGCTGCTTCCTAATGTTTCTCCAGGATTGGATTAATATAAATTTATTGCATCTAGTGCAATAACAACATCTGGTGTGGTACTTGCCATCTCACGATTGACTCAATTGCCTAAGCAAGTGATCTGCCAATCATGAACGTCCCTCTCCCCTTTAGTCTGTAAGACACCTTTAGAGAGGGTGACTCCATCACCTGCAGGTTCACCACCATGCCAGGAGTCATCTATTCTAAAATACTATTAGAATATTGTCAAAGTATCCAAATTGGGAAAATACCCAAATCTAGATCTAAAACCATAGATCTAGTTACCAGAATGTTTTATATTATATCCATATCCTTTGTGAAGAAACAACTGTGTGACGACTACAGTACAACCGATCGTAGTATAGGAATTTTACTTCCTATTTTGTGTATGTCATCAATATACCAGGACATTACACCCTACTACCTTCTTAACAGATCCATCCCCTATTCTGATGAAGTCAAACCTATGACTGTCATATCAAAAATAGATGATCTATCTCTGCTATTTCTGCTCAAGTCTATAAATAGACACTAGCTACTTGCCCACTATGCTTCCGTTGCTCCCACTGACTACAACAACCCTCTGGCAGAATAGTATATATATACATTTCTAAAACTAGTTTAGAACGACGTTATACAAATCCTCCTGCCGTGTCTCATAGTCTGGAACAACAGTAGTGTCAAGTCTGGGTAAGCAAGAACCTCCCTGTCACCGTCCTTGAGGCTACCGGAGTACCTCTCGGGTGTCTGAGGTTACCCACCATATCTGCGGAGTGGCTATTGGAATGTCAAACCTGATTGAATATATAGGTCCTATTAAAATTTTTCGTAATCGTTTGCGGTTCTGGAATCACTTCCAGTTCTACCATGCTCCCACTACTGTTTTCTGAAAAAATCCATTTTAATAAAACTGTGGCGAGTCAAGAACAATATCACTATTGATTTTCCAGATGGTAGAAAATCAACCCTCGTCAAAGCTAGGGTCAACCCACAAACAGCCATTACAGAAACGTGCCTTGAGTTATCCAGTGTCTGGTTTTAAGCATAAGCTGGACAACTCCCCTTTACCTTAACATCGTTAAGATATGAATCGTTCTATATCCAATATAGAAACTTTGGCACTTATTTAATTGGAACCGGATTCAAATTATGCAGCTGTCTCCAGTGCATAATAACTTAATGGAGAGAGGCTAATCAGTATTATTCAACTTAGGAATCTATCCAATTATGAGTAACCTGAAAGAGAAACAAGTTTCTCAAAAACCATTACTATCAATTGAATACCATTCACAAGAATCTACATCTTCGATTTCTTTGAAGAATCCCGATACTTGTGACACTTGGTTCTCTACTTTATTCCTATACCCACAACTTCTCAAAACTTAGACATTGTATTTCTACGAAACACTTGTCTAGAGAAGTTACAAGTAAACAGAATATAGTACGAGGACCAACCCCCTTTGTCCTTACGGACACTGGACAACATACAATACTCTGTATAAGTCCGCTGAGTTTAATAACTCATAACCTGTACGTCGTAGGTTGAAAACTGTTCCCAGGCGATTTCCTCAAATATCACCAATTACAACGAATTCCGATATAATGAGGATGATCACCTAATTCCCAATAACTCGCTCCCACTCAACATCTGTAAAACCATGCAGATGTGAGAATCGTTCCTGGTAAATACATAACCTGGAGCAAGTATCCAATCGGGAAATCAGTTTTCTATTAACAATGCACAGTGAATATGAAACATAAATATGTTTTGTAGGGGTTTCCTGGTATTCCTAGTAATGCCTCTTCCATAATCCAAATCATGACTTTAACCGTATATTTCCCTGCCATCTTTCCATTTCCCTTTATTTGTCTTTAGTCGTTACCTTCTGTACACCATCATTAGGCTAAGTTGTTTTCTTCCTTCCCTACCGTTCGGCACCAGCCTATGGTTTGGAAGAAGAATATCCAGTAAGCATAATAGGTGTACCCTCCTAATTCTAGGAGTACTCGCAACTTGAGAGAAGGTGATGATAAAAACAACTGAATAATGCCTTATTCTTATTTCTCCTGAACCAGAATCCATCCTCGAAAAAATGTCCTTCGAGTTCGTATATAACCATACGATGGATTTATCCAATGGAATTGGATGTTCGTAGTGATACGGGTTGTTCTGGAGAAATCAAAGGTGAAGTAGGAGTGGCGATAAAATACGTGATTTGGTCATGAATGTAAATAGTCGCAATTTACTTTGCCCTCTTTCTAATTCCTTTATCTTGTCTTTACATATCACCTTTTGCACACCCTACTTAGGCTAATTGGTTTTCTTCATTCCCTACCGTTCGGCACCAGCCTATGGTTTGGAAGAAGACTATCCAATAAGCGTAATAGGTGTACTCTCCTAAACCAAGAAGCCCTCGCAACCTGAGAGAAGGTGATAATAAAAGACAACAGAATAAACCAATTCTATTTCTCCTGAACCTAGATCCATCCTCAAAGAAGTCCCTTTGAGTTCGTATATAACCATACGATGGATCTATCCAATGGAAGTGGATGTCCGTAGTAATACGGGGTGTTCTGAGAAATACAAAGGGTAAAAGAAAGAGCAGCAATGACTTATGCAACTATAGACAATCCAAAAGCCAGTAAGTTAAGAAGGTTCAGTCAACTTTGGTCACTGAGTTATAGTCTAGGGTCGGTCAAAAGTCGCTGCCAAAGAGAGAGAGAGAGAAGAAACACTCTGAGTGCACTCTAGCCTAAATCAGAATGGTTATTATTTTATCTAATTAGGAAACCTCCCACTGTTTTCTCAAATTCTCCTCCAAACCTGAAAGAAGAATTAGTCGGGGTCACCCGAAGAGTAAACCAACTCATCAGTGAGAATCAGGATCCAACTATCATCGCATGATAACTTGATGGAAGCCACTCAAGTTAACACACTCCAGAAGGTATGCGCAAGTCTGGCAAGTTTCTTGTATGTTTGAAACTCCCGATGTAATTTTTATCCCATGCTCTTATGACCTTGACGTAGGCCAACAAGTCATAAGCAACATGTCAAGTTCTACCCGTCGTTGTCCTGATCAACTTAAGTCATCGTACAAGCCCTTGACGTAGGCCAACAAGGTGTACGTATGACTTAAACTAATGCATCTATCTATGCAACAAATGAATACCCAGCAGCTACCAAACACTATGTCTTGACGTAGGCCAACAAACATAGCTTGAATACTACTGACCATCCATAAGAAACGACGGAGGATTACGGCTGGTTTTTGGCGAAAAACCTTTAACGTAATGAACTTGATCTTGTTGAAGGAACCTGATAGCTTTATAAAAATATATAGTAGCGAAAATCTTTTGCTTAAGAAGTCACTCCCGGTGAAGGGATCTCGACTCTTTCCTCGTGGAATGAGGTGCAGGATATTCTAACTGAATACCGCTATGCAAAACAAAAGGAAACGTCTTTGTAATAATTTTAAAATTTGTTCCAACAACATCAAATATAGGTTTGTTTTATCTTTGCATTAATAAGAATCAACGCAGTCCCATCAATCAATCACACCAGAAAAGAACGAAAATAAAATGTACGTATATGCCATCCGCATTCGTCACTGGGTCCCGTCATCACCCGTTAGGTTACTTAACTAACGACAGAGCGGGGACTGGACTAGTGCAGGTGTAAAACATATACAACATCTAATAGTATATATACTAATATACAGTAATCGCTCCAGGCGTGATAATTTGCAACATTACAGAAAAGTAATAAGCATCACTGAACAATACAGATAATCTGGGATCCCCGGGTTTCACAGAGCCGCTACTGAAACCCGACGTTCCCCTGGTCGTGTGGATAGCCTGTGCAATGAAACCTAGGCCCCTACGGGTGCGGCAAGTTACCCGCCAAAACCTGAAGCGAGGTAGTCCCCACAGCATAGTGAATGGAATACCCGGCACTTCACGGAATCCGGTAAATTGAGCACCCCACCTTGGGTCAACCTGTACCCCTTACGAGTGCGGCGAATAGTCTGCCAATTCTAGAGTGAGGTCCCTTTGCCTCTCAATGCCATGAGATACGAACCCGTTGCCCTTTAGAACCCGGCTATTCGTGCACCCCACCGCGGGGTAAACCTAGTACAGAAAATAAAAATAGTACAATAGGTACATCGACCGCAACCTGGTCGTGCCCCAAAAGAATATTATACAAACAGGCAGTGACGGCAGTCCACAAGTCGGACGCTCGCCCCGCAATATCAAATGTACAAATAAATTTAAACAACACTATCATTGCACCCTGCTATCCACCACGACAAATCCGCAACATTACAGCACAACACAGCACATCAACGCGAATGTCACGTTCGCAAACCCGTCTAAAAGAACTATAGCAATCAGACGCGGTTTACCGATCAAATGACATTCCCGGTCGGAGATATAATGAAAGTACTGAAAAACTAACAAGTTTAAAATTTCGATCGACTAAATATCACAAAGTGGGCCCCACGCAAATCTGGAGAACAGTAACAAAACCTGGGCCCAAAAGATATATACCAAAAACCCAAAATTCCAGAGGGGAACACACTGACCAAATTTGGGAGCATGATCTCACCAAGTAGCCGCGGATGCGCGGCCAAACCATGGGTTTGGCCGCGTTTCCGCGGCGGTTTGGTGGAATCACGTGCCCAAATTTTGTCGTCGTTCTTAAAAAACCCTGCACAGTTTTCTGAGATGTGTGAAATATTTTTAGGACACCGTTTAAAATCAACAGAAACTGTCAAGCAAGAAAAATGCGATTTTTCATTTTCGGTTCGATCGAGGTTTTAAACGCGTTAGCACAAGTTAGTATAGCTTAATGGTGAGGCTCTGATACCACTGTAAGTACGCGGCGGCGCCCCGGCCGTCTGACAGACGCCGATATGCGGAACAAAACTTTTACGACTGGCGCTATCGCGTACTTTATCCCGGATCGCCCATTAAAGCTAAACTAACAAATTGTAAAGGGGATAGAATTGTTATACCAAATGATCCGAGTCCTTCGGTCTTCAACCATCATCCCACGCTATGTTGCAACTGATCCGAACTTGCTTGATCTCCGTTCTCATCGTCCAGGTGGCACTACGTCGACGGATCTTTAAACGGGCTCCCGCCTCTGAACCGAGGCAACTCGCTCGTCAAGTTTGCTAAAAGAGACGATCAAGATGAAGTAGAGAATGAGTAGAATACTTTGTCTCGTTACGTCCAAGGCTATGGACGAACGGTTAAAAGAAGTTGCCAATTGGAATCGGGTAAATGGAAATTGAACTGTATGAGATTTCCATACCCTAAACTATCATAATCTTTTCTCTCAAGCAAATGAAAAACCATCGTCCAACCTCACAAGAGGGGGCCGGCCACTTATAGAAGAGGGAGGGTGAGTGTAGGAGAGGGGAGGGTGAGCTTAAGGAAAATATCAAGGATATTTATCATTAGATAAGAATGAGTGGTATGAACACATTAAATGAAAACCAATCACAATTAACCTTGTCATCCTCCATCATTAATGAACCATTAATGACCTAAGTGAGTCACAAGCCTTGTCATCACTTCTAGAACCTTCTAGAAGCATGACTCACTCTGAAGACGAAAAGAAAAATCCGTATTTAACCGAATGTCAAAATACGGCTGATAGAAAACTGGAAACTGGCAACTTCCAAAAATCATCCCGAAACGAATTTCAGGATAACCCCGTATCGGTGTAAACATACCCGCATTTGTATTACGACCGAATACAAATGCAACTGAGACAAAGATATTATATCTACACAGTATAATACTGGGTTCCGGCTTAAACCAAAGCCTACCAGTATTATCTGCCCGAAAACTGACACGTACGAAAACGCACGTTCTTTTTCCGAACCTTGCCATAAACTCATACGGCCTCTACAACGTTTCGCCCGAACTTGGGAAAGTGTCGGTGGGGGACTCTAATGACTCATCAGTACACTGGCACTGGGTATAACCACTAGCACGTCAGAGGTACTAACTGTACGTAACGTTTTGCCTATGTATTGATTGGAAGGGAAGCTGACGAGCGAACTCATCTATAAACCCTACTGAGCCTGACAGTGACAATATCCATACAGTCCGGAACATTCGTCTATGAGTATCGCATATTAGGCCTAGGGGGTCGGTAAACGTCAGACTCCCAATAGCTGCATAAGTCGTGTCAGAGAGCAGCCCAGAACACCCTAAGATTCTGCTGGTATACCTACCAGTATATCTCGATTACCCTGGCCAGGGATTTCGTGTAATGGCTCTCCTAAACACAGCGCGATCTCACCCCCAATACCGGGAGAGACGAATCCCCGACGATCCGCTCACTTGCCTCCAATGTGGCTCGGGACTGTACCCAACTAAAACCTGTTTGCACAACTCCTTTGAGCGTGGTAGGGTAGTAATCTAAGCACAGTGGGAACTCACACGAGACAAATGACGACCTCAGATCAATGAACTAACCTGTACACATGTCCCCAGGGAACTGCTATCTGACGATATGTATAATACCAACTAGCATGTTCCCGGCGAGTCCTGTCCGGTGTACTCATAACCTAATGAGCACCTGTATACATCTTAGGTGATCCAACTGACACCAGTGGCTTGTGAGACCGGCCACCGCCCCTCGTCGGGGTCTCGACTGTATACACTAGTCTACTCCGGAGTATCGATGCCCTGTCTCGAAACTCCCACGACTAGGGACACTTTAAGGATGTGCTTATAGACCCCAGCTCCCACATATATGATCGCCATCATACTGCTGGTAGTCAAACAAGAATCCTATGGGCTCTATCATGATGATAAAGACAAACCAGATAGCATACTATCATCTCGAGTAAGACTGTTTTATCGGTATAGGTCCTCCCTCAATCATTGCAATCACGTACCTGCGATCCAATAATTGACTTAGAGGGCACTATATCCAACAGGGGATATGTATGTACATGACGATCTTGCTCGGTTATTTTAGTTGTCTTTATCAGGATATGTGTATTTGTTTTTATTGATACTTTATCCAGCTTGGACATATTGATAAAGACTTGATATAGTAGTATACTATTATGGTTTGACTTTATCTTAACATGGCATATGTTATACAAGCTATTACATATTGCGGTTACATATTGATAAAACCCGTAGGATCTTGCTTGACTACCTGTGTTGTAATGGCGATCATACTTGTGGGAGCTGGATAGTCTATAAGTACATCCTTAAATGTCCCAAGTCGCAGGAGTACGAGATCAGGCATTGATACTCCAGAGTAGACTTGCGTGTATGTTTCTAGACCCTGATGAGGGGCGGTGGTTGGTCCCACAACCATTAGTGTGATCACCTAAGATTGTATACGGGTGCTCACCAGGTGAGTACACTTGATGGACTCGCTTAGAACCTCTAGATGGTATTATACCTATCTTCAGATAGCGGTTCTCTTGTGATATGTGTACATGTTAGTCTTTGGACCTGAGATCGTCATTTATATCGTGTGAGTTTCCACTGTGCTTTGATCACTACCCTACCATGGCTCTACTGAGTCATGCAAACAGGTTTTGGTTGGGTACAGTCCCGAGCCACATGGAGGCAATGAGTGATTGTCAGGAATTCATCTCTCCAGGTATTGGGAGTTGATATTGCACTGTGTTCGATTGGTCAAGACCATAAGACCTTGGCCAAAGCAGTTGGGATTTACTGATAGGTTGATCAGTAGTTTCCCGGATTGGTCATGAGCCGAATCAGCACGAATTATCGAGTTATTAGGGTCTGACACTTACCACCCCCTAGATCCGGTGTGTGATACTCTTAGATGAAAAGACCGGACTGTACGGATATTGTCACGGATAGGCTCAGTAGGGATCCGGATGAGTTTGCTCGTCGGCTTTCCTTTTCGACAAGTATCCGGGTAACCGTTAAGTACAGCTAGTGCCGATGACGTGCTTGTGGTTATGGATTTATCCAGTAACGCACTGCCGGCATACTGTCGAGTCTTTAGAGTCCCACACAGAGGGTTTCTCTGCTTCGGGCAAAATGATGTAGAGGCCGTATGGTTTTACGGCAGGATTCGATCACATACGTGTACTTGTGCACGTATGATGTTCGGGCGGATAGTACTAGAAGGCTTTGATTTAAGGCGGATCCTGGTATTATATTGTTGGATTATTTTCATCTCTTTTGTTTTCGTATTTTTTAGAATACGGATACGGGTATGTATATACGGATGAGGGGTATTTTTGTAATTTTTGACAAGAATGCTTCTAGAAGAAGACACCTCATTTGTTATTTAATCTTTATGATTAAATGTTAAATGAGATGGAGATATGAGGTGTTGAATTTTATTATGTGAAGTATAGCTACTTGTTGACTCACTTAGTGAGTCGTGGGTTACTATTGAGACAAGGTGGCATCTTGATATTTTGTGGTGAAGATAATTCTTTATTATTATCTTTAGCATGCTTGCTTTATTAGTCACAAGACTTAGCCATTCTTCACTCAATTTTCTTGTGTTGCACTCTACAACACTCTCATCTCCTCCAAGCTTTCCTCTTCTACTTCAAACCCTAATAGTCTCATGTGTTGAGAAACCTAAGATTCTTACGACCAATTAATCCATCATCACTCTCTACATCACTTAGGTTACTTAGATTAGCAAGCTAAGTAACCTAGTTACCTTAGTTTAAAGGTAGGAGCCCAAAGTGGACACTCTTGGGTGGATCATCTTTGACGTGAGAAAGACGTCGATCAAGCACGATCATGGAGGCCACTAAGAGCATGCTAAAGGAGAGGAGTGAAGACCCGAGGGACTCGAGTCTCTTGGTATAAACTTCTTTCATAGTAGATAGCTTCTTTAGTTGTTAGTTAGGTTTATGGTAGATCCAGTTTAGGGTTATTCTAGCGTCAAGTTTACATCGTTAGAAAAAAAATTGTACCGCAATCGGCCTCGGTTGATGGCCAGGGCGTTAGCATAACCTTTCATGGTATCAGAGCCAGCCCATAAACCCTATTCTAGCAGGTTTAAATAGTGTTAAAGTAACAAAACCGAAATAACTCCGAATCACGAAACGAAAATCCAAGTTTCTTTCGAAATTTTCAGAGGCTCTAAATTTTTTTTAAATAATTGCAGAGTGCTCCTTTCATTGTGAGATGAATACAGACCAAAAACGAGACGATTCCACCTACTTTTGTCCTGCCAAACTTTCAAAATAACCGGCCCCACCAGTTTTCTGGGGTGGAATTGAGTTGGGTTTTGGTCTGTGTTCTTATCTCTTGGATTTTGGGTTTCATATGTTGTTTGTTTTTGCCCAAGTTGGATATTCTGTTATCTTTGGGGCTTTACGGGGCATTTTGAAGTCGTTATTTTTAACACTGTTTAATAATTTTCAGTACATTCACTTCTATCTGCGACTGTGGATATCATTTGAGTGGTATAACTCGTCTAACTGCTATATGTTCCTTTAGACGGGTTTGCGAACATGACATTCACGTTGATGTTTTGTGTTTATGCTGTGGTTGTTGTTGGATAGTCGTGGTGGATAGCTTGTGGTGCAATGTTAGTGGTACAATTAAAATTCATTTGTACATTTGTTATTGCAAGGCGAGCGTCTGACATATAGACTGCCGGTTTTGTCCGGGTTGTATATTATTTATTTGGGGCACGACCGGGTTAAGGTCGTTGTCGCCATTTTACATATCATTTTCATTTTCTGTACTAGGATTACCCTGCGGTGGAGTGCACGAATAACAAAGTTCTAGAAGGCAACAAGCTCGCATCTCATGGAGTTGAGACGGAGAGGGCTTCATTCTAGAATTGGGGGGCTATTCGCCGCACTCGTAGGGGGTATAGGATGACCCACGGAGGGACGCTCAAGTTACCGGATCCCGTGGAGTGCTGGGTAGCCCATTCACTTTGTTGATTGGGGTTGCCTCACTTCTGGGATTGGCAGGTAACTTGCCGCGCTCGTAAGGGTCTAGGTTTTCATTGCACAGGCTATCCACTCGACTGGGAACGTCGGGTCTCATTTGCGGCTCAAATGAAACCCGGGGCTTCAAGATTATCCACCATTCTGTATTGTTGGCTGAGATTCTGTGATATTGCTTATTATCATGCCTGGGACGAATGTTATATATATTTATATATATATATTAGTAGATGTTGTATATGTTCGCTAGTCCAGCCCTCGCTCTGTCGTTACTTAACCTAACGGGTGATGACGGGGCCCAGTGGCGAATGCGAATGGCATATACGTACATTGTATTTTCGTTCTTTTCTGGTGTGATAGGATTAATTGATGGGACCGTATTAATTTTGATTAATGCAAGAACAGAAACCTAAAAGATGTTGTTGGGACAAATTTCGAAAAACTACAGTTATATTTTCTCGCTTTGCATAGTGGTATTCGGTTGTCAATATCCAGCACCTCATTCCAGGAGGTAAGAGCCGAGATCCCTTCATGGGGAGTGACCTCTTGAGCAAAAGTCTATACTATAGATTACTCGGTTTTCTTCAAAACCAAAAGTTTTCAAAAGCGAAGCCTAAACCACTCCTTTTCAAAACTGCTCAGGTTCCTTCAACGATATCAAGTTCATTACGTAAACGGGTTTTTTGACAAAAACTTAGCCGTAGCCCTCCATCATTTCTTATAAGTAATACTAAGTATTTGCGCTGCGTTTGTTGACTGTGTCAAGGCATAGTGAACGGTAGCCGAGTACTACTTATTTGTAGTATTCAATGCGATTGGTTAGGACAGTCGTATAACCTTATTGGCTGTGTCAAGGGTTATGCGGGTGGATTTAATGCAATCCATATAATGACGGGTTAAACTTGACTAGGACTTTTTGATTTGTTGAATGTGTCAAGGTCACTAAGGTCCTAGGGGCAAAAACCACATCAGGAGTTTCAAACGTAAAGAAAACTTGCAGATTTAGCATACCTTCTGGAGTGTGGTGACTAAAGTGGATTTCATCTAGGTCATCACACAATGATAGTTGGATCCCAATCCCACCGATGAGTAGGATCACTCTTGGAAGATTATTTCACTTAACAATCAATACTATATACCAAGTAGGTGTCTAGAACGGTGTTAGCGGGGCTACACCTCCAGGGAAAAGATATTATATAATTAAGGAACTTTGCGAAAGCGTTGGAAAACCTCTCTCGAAGTACCGACGCTAGCCTGGTCGAAAGGTTAAGCAAGTATTATGATATGCGATTAATCCTGACTAGTTCTTCTTTTAGGGTATGAAGAAGAATTTAAGAAAATAGTGGGAGCCATCCTGATTAGATAAATTAATAACCAATCTAATCTTGCAAGAGCGCACGCTAAGTGTTTCTTTTCTCTCTCTCTAGGTAGCAACCATTTCACACCCTAATTAAGATAATAAAATGTATCGCTTGACCGATCCGGATTCTTATTCGGGGATGGAGAATGTCAGTTCGGCTCTATACTATGACAGCCGTCATGAGTATGAGCAAGAGAAAGAAGATTTCATGAATTCCTTGATGACCCCAATGAATAAGAAGCATACTATTGCGTCTCCTTCAGGTGTTCTTGTTATTGAGAACTGTTTCTCGGTCAGTCCTACCTCCTGGATACTAGATACCGGATCAGGATCTCATATCTGTAATTTATTGCAGGGACTGAGAAAAAGTACGATAGTTGGACCTGGTGATATGTCCCTCAGAGTAGGGAACGAAGAACAAGTTGATGCTGCTGCCGTCGGTGAATATGACCTTGTGTTGCCAAAAGGAAATACTATGATTTTGAACAATTGCTACTATGTACCTTCCATGGTTTGCAATATCATATCAATTTCTTTACTTGATAAGGATGGATATAAGTTACTTGATAAAGATGGATATAAGTTTGTTCTTGATAGAAATATCATGAACATTCACCTTAATCAGGTATTGGTTGCAGAAGGTACACTATGTAATGGTATCTATATTCTAAATCAAAACAAAGTTTTCAATGTACAAAACAGACACAAGAGGAAAAGTTCAAATACGAATGAATCCTACTTGTGGCATTGTAGAATTGGTCATATCGGAGAGAAAAGACTGAGTAAATTGCATAAGAATGGATATTTGAATACGTTCGAATTTTATCTTATGAACAATTAAAATAACCTAGTTATCTTAGTTTAAAGGTAGGAGCCCAAAGTAGACACTCTCGGGTGGATCATCTTTACCATGAGGAAGCCGTCGATCAAGCTCGATCATGGAGGACACTAGGAGCATGCTAAAGGAGAGGAGTGAAGACCCGAAGGACTCAAGCCTATTGGTATAAACTTCTTTCACAGTAGATAGCTTCTTTAGTTGCTAGTCAGGTTTATGGTAGATCCGGTTTAGGGTTATTCTAGCGCAAAGTTTACATCGTTAGAAAAAATTTTGTTCCGCAATCGGCCTCGGTTGATGGACAGGGCGTTAGCATAACTTTTCACAAAGAACTCCAGGGGGTATCTTTTCTATTACGCAGAGGAACAAAAGGTCTTTGTTTCTCGGCATGCCCACTTTTTGGAAATTCAATTTCTTGAAAAAGAAATAAGTAGGAGCGCAATAGAACTGGAAGAAATTCCAGAACCACAAGCTATTACTGAAAGCATGGTGGAACCAGAAGTTTTGAAAGAACCGTACATCCCCGTGCCATTCCGCAGAACTAGTAGGCAATCTCATCCGTCCGAGAGATACTACAGTTTTCTCATAGATGGGGATATAGAGGATTGCATTATTGACGATGATGAGCCAACTAGTTTCCAGCAAGCCATTCAGAGTAGAGACTCGATAAAATGGCTGGATACAATACGGATCGAAATAGAGTCCATGTACACCAACAAAGTATGGACTTTAGATATTGCTCCGGAAAGTGTAAAACCCGTAGGCTGCAAATGGATCTTCAGAAAGAAGATTGGTGTAGATGGACAGGTTGAAACTTATAAGGTTGGACTTATCGCAAAAGGTTTTCGTCAAAGACCTGGTTTGGACTATGATGAAACCTTTTCTCCAATGGCAATGCTCAAAGCCATTCAGATCCTTCTTTCCATTGCTGCCTTCCACGATTATGAAATTTGAAAGATGGACGTAAAGACCGCTTTTCTGAACGGAAATTTAGAAGAGGGTGTCTATATGGATCAGCCAGAGGGTTTCATAGAGAGTGGGAGCAGCAGAAGAGTGTGCAAGTTGCTTAAGTACATTTATGGATTAAAGCAGGTATCGCGGAGTTGGAACATCTGTTTTGATTAGACGGTCAAGAAATTCGACTTTATCAAAAATCCAGATGAATCATGCATTTATAGTAAAATTGTAAAGAGAACTGTGGTATTCATCATCTTGTACATGTTAGTTATATATATACCTTAGAGGCCATTATTGTACATGATTGTATATTATAGTGGATGCTTGGACATATATAGGGAGGACTTTCTTGCTCGACATGATAGTATGCTATCTGGTTTATTTTTATCTTAACAAGTACACTTGTATCATTATACTGTAACGTTTTGAAAATCGTTTAGGTGAAATTTCGGAAAGTCGGTAAAATAACGGGTGTTTTCCGTAAAATTCAGGATATAAATATCTTTTAATATAAAATTAAATATACATATTCTAGCTATGTAATTTCTAGTATTTGGTGTTTATTGAGCCACTGGTAAAATTTCTAATTTTTCTGAAAAAATTTCCGAAATTAATTATTTTAATATTATTTTAAGCCGTCACTAATACATTTAATTAGGGAAAATTACAAATTGGAAGGTTGATAAAAATTTTGTGCATCATGACACACTAAACTAACATGTAAAATATTTTTTCTGAAATGAAATGAAATTGTTAAACGGTTTTGAAAATATGGAAGAAAAAGGCTTATTTTGTGAAAATAATTAGAGGTACGGTGCTAGTTTGACTTGGGGGCTTTGGTGTTATCATTTTTCCCTTCACCCACACTCCCACACACACCAAAAACCCCATTAAAGCAGCTGAACCCAGCAGGGAACCCCCCAATTTCCTTCACCCTTTTGGAAAAGAAAGAGAAGAAAACAAAGGAAATGAAAGAAAGTTAAATGAGAGTGGATTTTGACCTTGGGTTGACTTGATATCATTTTTTCCCCACCTCACTCTCTCTCCTCTCTTCCTCAACCTGCAGCCGAGCCTCCTCTTGCTGTCCAGAAATTTCCCCCCAAAATCCCACTTCATTTTGGCTTCAAAAATGTCCAAAATTCCATCTAAAATCAAGCTAAAATCCAAATCAAGCTCCTACCCATTTTCCTTAGCTCTTATAGCATGGATCTTGGTGGAAAGTTTGCATTTTGGGGGATATGTTTTGGCAAGTGTGGATCTCATTTCAAACTTGTTTGAGGTATAACCCTTTTCCAATTGATACTTGTTCTAATCTATGTTTTTAATCAAGTGTTATTAGGTTTTAAATGGGTTCAATTGCATGATTAAGAAATTCAAGTTAGGATTTTGTTTTGGAGTTGGGTTGTGATCAATCGTGCATGGTTGTGTCATATTAGCTAGCATCTTGAAACTTGTTAAAACTAATCAAGTTGCTAATTACAAGTTATTACTTGAAAAATGTCCAAATTTAAGCTTTTTAACAAACTAGGTTTTTGTTAACTATGAATATGATTAAGAGAAAAATCTAATTAGATTATTCATGGCATTATTAACATTTTAAATTGTAGTTTAATACTTTAGATCATGCAAATCCAAGCTAAATTGTTGTTTGTGCATTTTTGCTATAAAATGGTTGAAATTGGATAAAATTGCATACTAGGTTTTTAAAACGTATATAGTTTGGTTAGATAAATTAGTAGTGAATGTTTGTGTGGCCTAGTAAAGCTAATTAGTGAACATTGCGGTCGCTAGATTTGTTAAAACATCAAGTGTTGTACTAAAACGGTAAATTTTGCTTGCTAGGTTTTCGGAAAAATAGCTTTTAAAGTGAGTTTGGGGTTTTTGTGAATTTTAACATATTTTATATTATAATTAGTGTTGTGAATGTGAAAATGGGTGCGCTAGGATTCTTCTCGATGGGTTGATGTTTGTACATCGACATCGAGAGTTGGTTTGGTTATTCTTGCATGCGTAGGTGATAGGTTTTGACCTATACGTGATACGCGCGCCGACTTGGTTTTCGTGCATGACTTCGTTTACGATGCTATATATGACATGTAGGTACCCCATGTGGACTTCGAGATGACAAGCAAGCGCTTGGCGATGTCGGCACTGGCGAGCGAAGATCGGGTGAGTAGATTTATATCTACGGGGAGAAGTCGGGTGGATGGCGTATAGCACCCCCGCAAGTTGTGAGGAATGAGGTGATGTGGTAACGATATACTTTTATATGTTATTATGAGATATGAACACCTAGTAAGACAAGGCTTAGGAGCTTATGGGTTTAGGATTAGCGAGAATTGAAGAAAGGATTTTAGCGGATTTCTTAGTCACGAAACCCTAGAGTAAGGATTTGCATATACGCACATATATACACTTGCATATATCATTTTCTTGTGCGTATATGGGAATGTGTATATATGTATATACGCATGGGTATGGGACTATGCATATATACATTCATATACGCATGCATGAATGTTGAGGATATTGTATGATATTTGGAGATGAGTCGATGAGATTGGGCTTAAGGCCATGAGATCGGTGATGTGATATTGTCCGTATTTGAGATACGACATGATATTTTAGCGGATTCTTTAGGCATGGTGTTTTCATACACACGCATGCATTTCATAGATGGTATCAGTATTGTACTAGACGTAGATCAGTACCCCGATCATGATATTTGATAAAGAGGATACCAGATGATTAATGTGATAGATGTGACATTTGACCCGTACCCAGATTTAGGAGGCCGTACGACGGATTTACCGTATGAGCTATATATTGACGATAGATCCACACTCTTGATTCGAGGATGTCATATGATATGTTGTATCGTACATGATATTATTGAGGCGGGATCACCGACTATTATGCATATATTTATATCGACTCGGATTTAGGTGGTTTCCATACCCCTTTCGATTGGTTGTTACTTAGACCTGTAGTTTACCTAGTAGATATTAGACTGGACCCGAGTCATACCTATTTCCAAAACTGACGAATCGTGAGAATTTTAAAGACATACCAAGGGATACTACGGATATTTTAAACGACATATCTTTTCTTAAAAAAACACCGCAGTCCTTATTTTCAAACACCACGATTCGTACTATTTCAAACGGCAAAACAGTATATCACATGTATAGTAAGGTAGATTCCTTGTTGTTACATTATTATTCATGTTCCGCATATTATTGTTGTATTTACTATTCATTTTCCTTATTATGTTGTTATCGCCTCATTGCATTTTATTGTGTACGTAGTAATTATGAAACCATGCTATTAGGACACCAGCACCATTACCGATGACGCGTATGCTCCACGTACACTCGCTTGCCGGCTCACGCACATCTTCATCGGTGATTGCCATGTCGCGTACACTTTAGAAAATACTATTTCAGTGACATAGCTTGCTAGCTGATAGTTGTAATATGTTATAGTTTCCATATGCTAGTTTAATTATTGCATTCATTGCATGATATCAGATGCATCCATATATTCATTGGTTATGCAGTATTATGGAGATTTATGCTGGTGTTCACTGTTTATTGGTATCATGATTTTGATGATTTCGGATTTACATGAGATTTCTGGATTTGGGGGAAAACCGCAAGAATTTAATAAAAGTTTAGTATCATCATTTTAAAATGCAAATTGCAGTTTTCTCGTGATGTATGAGTGTCCGCCATGATGTTTTCTCGGTTCTGAGATGATTTTCGAGAGCTGATTCGACGAGTTGGATGAACCGTCTGCGGGTACATGGTGGACCCGGTATAGTACCCCGGGGTAAGAAGTTCGAGGAGTAAACGATGAGCCCGGCAGGGGCAGACTGCCTACCGGTGATTTTACCTGGCGCGGCGGATATCCGGAGGATACCGTTCGTGGCCATGAGATTGATGATATGGGCTGATCCGTTCTGCCGGAGCCCGTGGGCCGATCCCGTAGATGATACGGATGCCTGAGATATTGATATTTGAGATTTAAGATATTGAGATTTGATACTGTGATACTGAGACTTATGTTTTGTGTCGATACTTGACACTGATTTCTCTATTGTATTCATTGAGGATACTTGATTGACATACATATAAAAATCTCATTGATTAAAGAAAACAGTTGTCTCACTCATGATAGATTCTGTTTCCATTCGTAATGCATCCATACATCATATACCTGATATGTTGCTATCTGAGGCACTGACACGAGCAGGTAGTATTACACTATACATAGCTGGACCAGGATTTTTATTTGAGGATATTACCTGATATGACCTAGGATAGAGTTATGCATGCGATTTCTACTCGTAGATGTTTTCTACTCACGAGTTGGCAACTCACCCCCGTTGTGCCACAGTTCCTTGCAGGTTTTGCCGTACAGGTTCTTTGCGGCTTTGCTGGCACACTATTCTTTCCGGATGATTGCTTTGGCAGGTGGGTTCTTTGCATCAGGACCACCATTGTTTATTATTATTTCAGTTGTATCTAGAAACTCCATCAACCAGATTGAATATTTGAAAGAGATAGAAAACCAGGCCTGTTATTCTTTCGACCTTAGAGTCGCGCGTTGTATTATTATGGTTTTCATGCTGATTTGAGTTTTCTTTTGAGTTTTGATACTCGCCCTTCGGCGTTGTATATTATATTGCTTGCGTGGTTGTGACCGTCAATTGATGAAGAGCTAGCTCCCGCTTGGGGATGCCTTTTTACTTATTTTGTATACTATTCATGTTGTATCCCGTTTGAGGCCAGTATTTACAAAGGAGACTCTGCCGAAATTTTCAGAAGATACATGAGATTTTAAAAATAAATACTTCGGCCTATGTTGATTAAAACTACTTGTTTTCAATTGGTTTTTCCTTCACTCTACGGCTTCCCTGGTTTTGATTTCTGGGTTTGGCTTACTTAGATTACATACACCTCGAGACGTTTCGTAATTTAAGTGTCGGTCATGTTTTGTACTTTTCGGGTCGTGACATATACAGTCTCTCCGTTACATGTTGATAAAGCCATTAGGATGTGTACTTGACTACCAGGACTATGATGCAGATCATACTAGTAGGGCCAGGGTAGTCCACAAGTTCATCCTTTAATTGTTCCTAGTCATGGGAATATCGAGACAGGGCATCGATATTCCAAAGTAGACTAGTGTGTATGTTTCTTGACCCTGTATGGGGCGATGGATAATCCCATATCCATTGGTGTATAACATCAAAGATTGTACACAGGTGCTCATTGGAGAATGAGTACACCGAACAGGACTCTCCGAGAACTCCTAGATGGTATTATACCTATCGTCAGATAGCAGTTCTCTGGTGACACTGGTACAGGTTAGTCTGTAGACCCGAGATCGTCATAGAGTCTTGTATGATTCCCACTGTGCTTTGATTTCCTCCCTACCATGCTTAAGAGAGCGTGTAAACAGGTGGATTTTGGGTACTGTCTCGAGTCACATGGAGGCAATGAGCGATTGGAGGGGTTTCGTCTCTCCCGGTATTAGGGGTTGATCTTTTGCTATTCTCGATTGCCTATAACAAGAAGTCCCTGGCCAGGGCTGATGAGGAGATTTACTGGTAAGTGTTATCAGTAGTTTCTCGACCAGTTATGAGCATCACATCTGTATGACTTAACCAGTTATTGGGGTCTAACGTTTACCACCCCCAGACTCGATATGTGACATATCAGACGAATAAATCGGACTGTACGGTAGTGTTACTTACTGGATTCACGGGAGTTTGGAAAGGCTTGCTTGTTGATCTTCTGATCGCTCAATACCTGGGGAGCCGTTACGTCCATCTAGTACCGCTGACGGCTTGTGGGTAACTGATATGATCATTACCTACTGCTGGCGTATTGACGAGTTTTTAGAGTCCTGCACAGAGGTTTCCTAGCTCAAGCGAAACGAAGTAGGGCATATATGTGATATGTGCGGGACCGAGATTGATATGTGTACGTGATACAATATTCTAATCTCGTGATATAGGTTATATGTGATATAACCGGATTATTGAATCAAGTGTTGATTCAATAATTTGTTATATGTATATTTGATATACATATAAATGATATTAGTCGGTTGTATGTGATATAGCCGGATTATTAAATCAAGTGTTGATTTGATAATTTAATATATAATTATATATTTGATATATTAATATATATTAACTAATATTAGCTCACTTAAGAATTTCTCTTCTTTAAATACATATAAATATATATATGATATATATTAATGTATTTGTTTTTGTGTCATGTTAGATGATACATTGGACTTGGGTGTATGAGACTCATACCTAACTAAAGATAATTTGGGTGTTTAATTATTAAGAGAAAAATCAAAATTAGGTGGAAATTAACATAGCTAAAGATGCTTGTGGAAGCATATAGAAGCCTTGACTTAAGTCCACTAATTTTGTTTTACTCTAGATATTTATTAACCCAACCATTATCTTTAGCCATGGTTAAGTCTTTACAAATGATATATGAGATATTTTTACGCCATGGTTCATCACTTGATCTTGATCATCTTCTTCTTTGATTTTTAGCTTTTGAAAGAGGTGTAAAAGAATAGGAGAAAAATAATTCTAAAGTGAGCGAAATTCCTACTTCATCAATCTATACCAAACTAGCCATTTAGTATAGCTTATTTGCTTCACTAATCCATCAATTAGTGAAGAGGTAGCTTGAGTTAGTGATTTTTCGTCGTAGATCATTTTCGGCCTCGATGATTCTTAAGCAAGCTTGTTCCTTTCGCCTAGTGGAGCCTAAGAAGAGTTCGAGGGACCGCTAGTTGGAGCTAAGGGACTACTACAAAGAGCTTTAGAAGTGAAGGACCAGTCTACAAAGGTTGTATTCTTTGTTCACTTGGTGTAAAGTTGTTTATATGCTTTAAAAACCATAATTCTCTAGTTAGATCCTTGGTTCGGGTTGCTTAGCACTATAGATTTTTTGAAATTGCAAGGTTGATGCTTGCCAAAACCTAGTGAGGGTGCTAAGCGAACCCAGCAATAGTATCAGAGCCAAGCTAAAGCATTAGGAGTCGTCTAGACGAAGTTAAAGTGTTCGATCGAACTTTGAAACCCGAAAAAAAAACCTAGTCTCTAGAATTTTTTCCAAAAGTTGGATTTTTCCAAATTGAAAATATGCAGAAAATTGTGCAGGGTTTTGTATGGATCCCCAAGAAAAACGACGGCCCAACTCGACCAAACGGCCGCATAACCGCGGCCAAACCATGGGTTTAGCCGCGGTTCCGTGGCGTCGTTGGTGAGGCAAGGACCGTGCCTTCTTGTGCTCGTCTGTATGTACTAGTGGCACATTCTGGGTATTTTTAAGTGTGACTCAAGTGTTGAGGTCTCTGGGAATTTTGGGAGTTTGATGAATTGATCGAAATGTTTAAAATCGTCTAGATATCTATGATTTGTGATACAATATTTGGAATCCACAATAATTAGTTTTTTGAAAACTAATTAGTGTTTTGTAAATCTAGCAATTTAGTCTCATTGATCGGTTTCTGCGGGGTTTTGATTCGGATCAAAACTCCGTCACAATCTCGTACAGTACGCAAACACTCGCCAAGTAACACTGATAGATAGCTACGCTCCATCTCCTCGACTAAGTGACTGTAGGAGAACCCCGTTGCTAAAAGCATCCGCTCGGGAGCTCACGGCAGCGGTGTTCCGCCTAAGTGCACTTCGTTGACGGCATCGAGGGTGCGGCCGACTACTAATGTTTCCAACGAGCATTCGATCAGTTGTCGGGAATCTTGTTGAATTGCCCGACTGGTTATTGAAAAGTGTTTTCAATTTGAGACTAAATTGTCGGGTTTATAACGTTAGGCATGAAATTCGAAATATGTTATATTCCGGGTTTATGATGTCTAAGGAATTTATATTGTTAAGCATGAAATCCGAAGTATGTGATATTTCAGAATTATGATGTCTAAGGATATTACGGATTCTGATTATTGTAGTTTTCACTATCTTTTCTGCGATCGTAAGTGTAATATGTGGTGTATCGCCGGATTGGTTGCTATACGTCAACGACAATTGGGATACGCATATTTACTTACGTTGATAATATGTGATGTTATGTGTTGTTGTGATATGTTATATTGGATCGTCGTGTTTGAATAGCCGGGGGGTTTTGCGTGAGATGAGAGTTTTTCATTTTCATTCATGTAAAAATTTGTATGTAATATTCTTTTATTGGGACACTTCCGGGTTAAGGATGATGTCACCATTGATGTATATTATTTACTTTTCCGCATTAGGATAGACCCAAGGCGGGGAGCACAAGTAACCGGGTTCCAGAGTCCAGTGGGAGACCATCTCAAGGAGTCGAGTCCGGGTCTCCTAACTCTAGAATTGGTAGGGTTGTTTGCCACTCTCGTAGGGGTATAGGAATGTGGGTTTGGCTATTCATCACGACCGTGGAATCCGTGTATTTTACTGGCTTGATTTAAAACACGGACCTCCTAGTATATCCTATATTTCATATATTGACTTCTGCTGCAATGTTCTGTGATGAGATCATATAACTGCGTGAGACGAATGCTTTATATTATATATATGATATATAATAAACGTTGCTTATGTTTTGCATCCACGCTAGTCCTACCCCCGCTCTGCCGTTAGTTAACTAACCTAACGGTGCATGACCGGACCCCGTGGAGAATGCAGATGGCATAAGCGTAAGTTTTATTTTCGTTTCTTTATATGTGATGCTTAGGAAGCATAAATGATGGGACTTCATTAATGAGATAAATGAAAAGGAAAGAAACCTAATGATGTTATGGAATCCAATTTTCAAAAAGGTAGCTCTAGTTCTTACTTTGCATACCAGCACTTCATTCGATGTGGAAAGAGCTTAGATCCCTTCACTGGGAGTGACTTCTTTAGCAGAAACTAGCAGATGCTACACCCACTCGGTTTATTTTGAAAAACACTTGATTTTAAAAGCGGAGCTTAAACCACTCCTTTTCAAATCACTCGATTTTACAACGATATCAAGTTCATTAAGCAAAAGGTTTTCTTAAAAACCTGTCATAGCCATCTGTCCTTTCAGATAAGTACTATTTAGTATTCGTGCTACGTTTTTTTGACCTTGTTAAAGCGTAGTGTGCGGTAGCTAATTAGTGCTTATCTGTTGCATATGATGCGATTGGATTAGGGTAGTCGTACGGCTTTGTTGACCTTGTTAAGGGTCGTACGGGTGGGTTTAATTCAATCACGAAATGATGGGTTGAACTTGGCTAGCACTTATGATTTGTTGACCTTGTTAAGGTCAAAGTTGCTAGGTGCAAAAATCATATCGTGAATTTCAAGAGTTGAAATTTGCAATGAGATTGCATACTTTCTATGAGATAGTTGGATCTCGATACCCACTGCGAGTAAGAGTTACTCATGGGAGAGTTTTACACTTTACAATTAGATAATCCAGTAGGTGTCTAGAAAGGTGTCAATGGGGTTATGCCTATGGGAAAATGAGTTTTATTTTAATTAGGTCCGTACGAAAGCATGGGAAACCTCCCTCAAAGTACCGACACTGGCCTGGCTGACCGGTTAGCGAACTTGTAGAATGTAATTAATCCCGGCTAGTCTTACCTTTTAGGGTTTGAAGGAAGATTTGATAAAGACAGTGGGAGCCATCCTGATTAGATAAAATAATAACTAATCTAATTTTGTAAGAGCGCACGCGGTGTTTTCTTCTCTCTCTCTCCAGGTAGCGACCATGTCATGTCTTAATCAAGATAATAATATGGATGTATTGACCGAATCCGCTTGTAATACTGAGCTGGGGAACATTGGTTTCGCTCTACTTTATAATTGTTATAATTCTGAGCAGGAAATAGGGGAATACCCGGATTCCCACGCGACCCGAACGAGGAATGAGCATGTTGATGCATCTTCTTCAGGTGTGTTCGTTACCGAGAACTGTTTCTCAGTACACTCTACGTCCTGGCTATTAGATACCGGATCAGAATCCCGCATATGTAATATGTTACAGGGGCTTAAGAGAGGTAGAGAACTCGGAAAAGGCGTTCATTCTCTAAAAGTAGGAAATGGTGCAAATGTTGCAGCCAAAGCAGTTGGTGAATATCACCTTGTATAACCAAAAGGTAATACATTGATTCTTAACAACTGTTATTACGTACCCAAAATGTTATGCAATTTAATATTAATTTCTTTATTAGATAAAGAAGGATATAACTTTGTAGTATAGAAAAATGTTATGAACATTTTCTTAAATCAAGTGTTAATTGGGTTTGGTACGTTGTGTAACGGTTTATACATTCTGAATCAAAATACAGTTCTTAACGTACAGAACACACACAAGAGGAAAAGTTCAGAAATGAACGAATCCTTCTTGTGGTATTGTAAACTAGGTTATATCAATGCGACATGACTAGCTAAGTTACATAAGGACGGATATTCGAATCCGTTCGAATTTACATCTTATGAAACTTGCCAGTCATGTCTCAAATGCAAAATGACCAAAACTCCGTTTACTGGACACGGAGAAAGAGCTACTGAACTCTTGGGAGTGATACATAGTAATGTATGCGGTCTCATGTCTACACATGCCAGGAATGGTTCTTCATACTTCATTACATTCACCGATGATCTCTCAAGATTCAGACATGTGTTCCTGTTGAAACATAAGTCTGAAGCCTTTGAGAAATTCAAGGAATATAATTGCGAAGTAGAGAACCAAACGGGTAGAAGTATTAAAATCCTTCGATCCGATCGGGGAGGAGAATACTTGAGCATGGAGTTCCTGGATTATTTAAAAGAGAATGAGACTCTCTCTCAGCTTACTCCTCCGTATACACCATAGCACAACGGTATATCGGAGCGGAGGAATCGCACCCTATTAGATATGGTGCGCTCTATGATGCGTACTGCTGAGTTGCCTATTTCCTTTTGGGGTTATGCGCTTGAGACAGCCGCATATCTATTGAATAGTGTTCCAACCAAATCAATGCCTACCACTCCATATGAGATATGGAATGGGAAGAGATCATCTCTTAAACGAGTTAAGATATGGGGTTGGCAGGCCTATGTTAAAAAGCAAAATCCAGACAAGCTCGAGGCAAGGTCAGTTCTGTGCAAGTTTGTAGGATATCCCAAGCATTCGCGAGGGTATATCTTCTACCACACTGAGGAACAAAAGGTGTTTTGTTTCTTGGAATGCCACCTATATAGAAAAGGAATTTCTTATGAAAGAAATTAGTGGTAATGAGGTAGAACTGGAAGAAGTTCCGGCCACACAAACTATAGCTGAAGATTTGATAGAACCGGAGGATTCAATAATCCCCGACGAACCTCAGCCTCTCCGCCAATCTAGTAGGGTTGCTCATCCACCTGAGAGATACTACTGTTTTCTTATAGACGGTGGGAGCGAGGATTGCATCATGGAAGATGATGACCCAACTAGTTTCGAGCAAGCCAACAAGAGTAGGGACTCTGTGAAATGGCTAGATGCAATGCGATCTGAGATGGAATCCATGTATACCAACAAAGTATGGACTTTGGAAGTTGCTCCTGAAGGGGTAAACCACATTGGGAGAAAGTGGGTCTTTGAGAAAGAAACTTGGTGTAGATGGAAAAGTTGAGACTTTCAAAACTAGACTTGTAGCAAAAGGTTTTCGTCAACGACCAGGTGTGGATTATGATGAAACCTTTTCTCCAGTGGCTATACTTAAGTCCATCAGGATCCCACTTGCCATTGCTGGATACCATGACTACGAAATCTGGCAATTGGATGTCAAGACCGATTTTCTAAATGTTGATTTAGAAGCGAGCGAGTATCTGACACAGCTAGAGGGCTTCATAGATAGTGGGAGCAGCAGAAAGGTGTGCAAGCTGCTTAAATCAATCTACGGATTAAAGCAAGCATCGCGGAGTTGGAACATCTGTTTTGATATGGCAGTAAAAGAGTTTGACTTCATCAAAAACGTATATGAACCTTGTTTATACAAGAAGGTTGTAGAAAGTAAGGTTGTCTTCCTCGTATTGTACATGGATGATATACTCTTGATAGAAAACGATGTTCCTATGATACACTCGGTCAAGCTCTACTTATCACAGTTTCTCCATGAAGGATTTGGATGATGCCTCTTACATCCTGGGGAGAATCGCTGGACAGCTGTGAATAACATTCTTAAGTACTTAAGAAGGACTAAAGAATTGTTCTTGTTGTATGGTAACGGTGAACTCCAAGTGGAGTCCTTTACCGATTCGAGCTTCCAGAGTGATAAGGTTGACTGTGAGTCGGTCTCGGGTTGTCTTTACCCTCAGTGGAGGGATGGTATGTTGGAATAGTTCCAAGCTAGACACCATAGCAAACTCGACGATGAAGGCTGAACACATCGCTACCAACAATGCTACCAAAGAGGTTGTCTGGATGAATAAGTTCATGAGATGAACTTGGTGAGGTTCCTACCATTAAGCATCTAATACTTGTGTATTGTGATAACAATGGAGTTGTGGTATTGGCCTAGGAACCCTGGTCCTATCAGTGATCCAGACATATTCTTAGGCAGTATCACCTGATCATGGAGATAGTTGATCTCCGGGATATCTAGGTCAGGAGAGTTGACATGAAGAATAACACGGCGGATCCACTCACGAAGGCCATTTGAGAGACTTTTTGAGATGTTGGGTATGAGATACTACAACAATTGGTCTTAGTGCAAGTGGGAGATTGTTAGTTATATGTATGCCCTAAAGGCCATTATTGTGCATGATTGTATATTATAGTGGATGCTTGGACATATATATAGAGGACTTTCTTGTTCGACATGATAGTATGCTATCTGGTTGATCTTTATCTTAACATGTACACTTGTATCATTATACAGTCTCTCCGTTACATGTTGATAAAGCCGTTAGGATGTGTACTTGACTACCAGGACTATGATGCAGATCATACTAGCAGGGCCAAGGTATTCCACAAGTTCATCCTTTAGTTGTTCCTAGTCATGGGAGTATCGAGACAGGGCATCAATATTCCAGAGTAGACTAGTGTGTACGTTTCTTGACCTTGTATGGGGTGATGGATGATCCCACATCTATTGGTGTTTGATATCAAAGATTGTACACAGGTGCTCATTAGAGAATGGGTACACCTAACAGGACTCGCCGAGAACTCCTATATGGTATTATACCTATCGTCAGATAGCAGTTCTCTGGTGACACTGGTACAGGTTAGTCTGTAGACTCGAGATCATCATAGAGTCTTGTGTGATTCCCACTGTGCTTTGATTTCCTCCCTACCATGCTCAAGAGAGCGTGCAAACGGGTGGATTTTTGGTACAGTCCCGAGTCACATGGAGGCAATGAGCGATAGGATGGGTTTCGTCTCTCCCGGTATTGGGGGTTGATGTTGCGCTTTCCTTTATTGGCTATAACAAGAAGTCCCTGGCCATGGCTGATGATGAGATTTACTGGTAAGTGTTATCAGTAGTTTCTCGACCCATTATGAGCCTCACATCGGCATGACTTATCAAGTTATTGGGGTCTGATGTTTACCACCCTCAGACTCGATATGCGATATATCAGAAGAAGAGACCGGACTGTACGGTAGTGTTACTTACTGGATTCACGGGAGTTTGGAAAAACTTGCTTGTTGATCTTCTGCTCGCTCAATACCTGGGTAGCCGTTACGTCCAGCTAGTACCGCTGACGGTTTATGGGTAACTGATATGATCATTACCTACTGCTGGCGTATTGACGAGTCTTTAAAGTCCTACACATAGGTTTCGTAGCTCAAGCGAAACAAAGTAGGGTACATATAAGATATGTACGGGATCGAGATTGATACGTGTATATGATACAGTATTCTAATCTCGCGATATAGGTTATATGTGATATAACCGGATTATTGAATCAAGTGTTGATTCAATAATTTGTTATATGTATATTTGATATACATATAAATGATATTAGTCGGTTGTATGTGATATAGCCGGATTATTAAATCAAGTGTTGATTTGATAATTTAATATATAATTATATATTTGATATATTAATATATATTAACTAATATTGGCCCACTTAAGAATTTCTCTTCTCTAAATACATATAAATATATATATGATATATATTAATGTATTTTTTTTGTGTCATGCTAGATGATACATTGGACTTGGGTGTATGAGACTCATACATAACTAAAGATAATTTGGATGTTTAATTATTAAGGGAAAAATCAAAATTAGGTGGAAATTAGCATGGCTAAAGATGCTTGTGGAAGCATGTAGAAGCCTTGAGTTAAGCCCACTAATTTTGTTTTACTCTAGATATTTTTTAACCCAACCATTATCTTTAGCCATGGTTAAGTCTCTACAAATGATATATGAGATATTTTTACACCATGGTTCATCACTTGATCTTGATCATCTTCTTCTTTTCTTTCTAGCTTTTGGGAGAGGTGAAAAAGAAAAAGTGAAAAATAATTCTAAAGTGAGCAAAATTCCTACTTCATCAATATATACCAAACTAGCCATTTAGTATAGGTTGTTTGCTTCACTAATCAATCAATTAGTGAAGAGGTAGCTTGAGTTAGAGATTCTTTGATGTAGATCATCTTCGGTCTTGAAGATCCTTAAGCAAGCTTGTTCCTTTCACCTAGTGGAGCCTAAGAAGAGTTCGGGGGACCGCTACTTGGATCTAAGGGACTACTACACGAAGCTTTAGAAGTGAAGGACTGGTCTACAAAGGTTTTATTCCTTGTTCACTTAGTGTAAAGTTGTTTACATGCTTTAAAAACCCTAATTCTCTAGTTAGACCCTTAGTTCGGGTTGCTTAGCACTCTAGATTTTTAGAAATTGCATACTTGATGCTTGCCAAAACCTAGTGAGGGTGCTAAAAGAAGCCAACAGCACGTGGATAACATTCTCCTAATAGGAAATGATATTCCAATGCTATAATCAGTCAAAGGATTCTTGTCAGAAAGGTTCTCCATGAAGGACCTGGGTGATGCTTCCTACATTCTGAGGATCCAGATCTATCGTGATAGATCTAAACGGATGTTGGGACTTTCACAGTCAAGGTACAATGACACCATACTATAAAGATTTAGTATGGAAGATTCAAAGCACAGTAATCTACCGGCTTGTCACGGAATCACCCTCTCCAAAGAGATGTCTCCCAAGACTGATTTGGAAAGGGATCGCATAACTATTATACCCTACGCTTCTGCGGCAGGCTCTATAATGTATGCGATGTTGTATACCAGACCAGATGTATCTTACGGACTGAGCGTTATAAGCAGGTATCAGTCAAACCCATGAGAGAAGCACTCTACAGCAGTGAAGAACATTCTCAAGTACCTGAGAAGGGCTAAGGAGATGTTCTTTTTGTAAGGCAGTGAAGACCTCCAGATCGAGGCCTTCGCCGACTCCAGCTTACAGAGTGACAAGGATGACTCCAAGTCCATGTCGGGTTATGTATTTACCCTCAATAGAGGGGCGGTCTGTTGGAAGAGCTCCATGCAGGACACCGTTGCTGACTTGACGATGGAAGCGGAGTTTATCGCTACATGTGACGCCGCAAAAGAAGCAGTCTGGATCAGGAAGTTCATGACAGAACTTCAGGTGTTTCCATCCATTATTGATCCAATACCGCTGTATTTTGACAACAACGGCGCTATAGCCTTAGCGAAGGAAACAATGTCCCATCAAAAGTCCAGACACATCTTGAGGCGGTTCCACCTGATCAGGGAGATCGTTGATCGCCGGGAGATCGAGGTGCGGAGAGTAGAGATAGAGAATAACACTGCGGATCCACTCACAAAGGCCATTCCTTAGATACAGTTCGAGAGGCTAATCGAGATGATAGGTCTGCGATATGCCAATACATGGCCTTAGTGCAAGTGGGAGATTGTTAATGATATATGCCTTAGAGACCATTATTGTATTATACTGGATTGTATATTACATATTGGAAGCTTGGGATATTCACAATTATAATAACACTCTTGCTCAAAATGGTAGTATGCTACTTGATTTTTTTCTACCTCAATATGTGCATATGTTTCTTTTAGCATATCGCTTATACATATTGGTAAAGCTCTTAGGAACTTTGCTGACTACCAGCATTATGATGGCAGTTACACTAGTGGGGGTTGGGTAGCCTATAAGCACATCCTTATACAGGTCCCTAGTCATAGGATTATAGAGATGGAAAATCGATACTCCAGAGTAGACTAGTGTATACGCTTCTCATTCCAGCAGGGAAGATGGTCTGTCCCACAGCCATTGGCACGTCGTACTGGAGATAGTATACAGATGCTCATTGGGTTATGAGTTACACTGGACGAACTCATTAGGAACTGCTGGTTGGTATTATACCTATCGTCAGGTAGCAGTTCCCGGGTGGCATGAGTACAGGTTAGTCCGCTGAGTTGATATCGCTATTTCGTCTCGAGTGTGTTCCCATTGTTCTTAGATTACTACCCTACCACGGCTTAAAGGAGTCATGCAAACAGGTAGTGGTTAGGTGCAGTCCCAAAGCACTTGGAGGCAGTAGCGGTTAGATAGGATTCGCCTCTCTCTGTATTGGGGGTTGATATCGCGCTGTGTTCTGAAAGCCATTACACAAAGTCCCTGGCCCGGGCAAGCGAGATTTACTGGTAGGTACTCCAGTAGTTTCTCATGGTGTATTGGGCTCTATCCCAGCATGACTTATTGCCCTATTAGGGGTCTGACGGTTACCTCCCCCTAAGCCCGATATGCGAGTATCTTAGATGAACAGACCGGACTGTATGGAGATTGTCACAGATAGGCTCAGTAGGAGTTCGGATGAGTTTGCTCATCGGCCTTCTTATCGACAGATACCTGGGTAATCGTTACGTGCAGCTAGTACCACTGACATGCTTATGGTTAAACCCACTGCCAGCATACTGTCGAGCCTTTAGAGTCCTACACAGAGGGTTTCCCTACTTCGGGCGAAACGATGTAGAGGCCGTATGGTTTTACGGCAGGGTTTCGATCACATACGTGTACTGGCTACACGGATGATGTTCGGGCGGATAATACTAGTGGGTTTTGGTTTAAGCCGGATCTTAGTATTATATTATTGGATTATTTTCATCTCTTTGTATTCGTATTTTTTGGAATACGAATACGGGTATGTATATACGGTGAGGGGTATTCTTGTAATTTCATAAGAGTACTTCTAGAAGAAGACACCTCATTTGTGCTTTAATCCATTAAATTAAATGGATAATGAGGTGGAGGTATGAGGTGTTAGTTGGACATGATTGAAGCATGGCTATTTGGATGACTATTGAGGCATGGTGGAATTATGATATTATTGTTGGAAAATGATTTGCTTCATAGTCATCAACATTAGCCATTCTTCATATCATTATCTTTTCAACACTCTCTCTCCTCCAAGGCTCTCTTCTTCTTCCTCAAACCCTAAAATCTCTCATATGTTAAGAAACCTAGGGTTCTTAAGATAAATTAATCCATAATCATTCTTTACATTTTCTAGGCTACTTAGCTTAGCAAACTAGGTACCCTGGTTACCTCGGTTTAGACGATGGAGCTTGAAGTACATACTCTCGGGTGGACGTCTTTGACACGAAGAGGCTGACGTTGCAAGCTCGATCCGTATACTTGAGGAGCTCAAGAAGAGGATAAGAAGACCCGAAGGACTTGTACACGGAGGTATAAAACTCTTACCGAGTAGCTAAACCTCCAAGTAGTTTGCTAGTTAAGGTTTCCGTATTGATCCTGGAGTTTAGTCGGTGTTGCGAAGCTTGTAAAAATCATTATTTGTAGATTTCGCCTCCCCATGAACCCGCGGGGTGCGCGACATCGACTTATAGTATAAGCGATATGAAATAAAAAGTAAAACATATACACATGTTAAGATAAAGGCAAACCAAATAGCATACTATCATATCGAGTAAGATTGTCTTGTATATACATACCCCTAGCATCCTAAACAATAAAGGACTCTAGGACATACATATCCAACAATCTCCCACTTGCACTAAGCCTGTTACTGGCGTATCGAGTACCCAACGTCTACACTAGGGCCAGTTGTTGGCGTATCGCATACTCAAGATCTCGAATAGTCTCTTGAATTGTACTTGAGGGATGGCCTTGGTGAATGGATCTGCCGTGTTGTCCATTGTATCTACTCTCCGCATCTTGATCACCCGGCGATCAACAATCTCCCTGATCAGGTGATACCTCCTCAAGATATGTCTTGATTTCTGATGGGACCGTGGTTTATTTGCCAAAGCCATTGCTCCATTTTTATCGCAATACAAAGGTATTGGATCAGTAATGGATGGAACCAGCTGAAGTTTAGAAAAGAACTTCCTCATCTAGATTGCCTCTTTTGCGGTATCGTTAGCAGCAATGTACTCAGCCTCCATCGTCGAGTTTGCTATGGTGTCCTGTTTGGAACTCTTCCAATAGACCGCCCCTCCGTTGAGGGTAAATACATAACCAGAGACGAATTTAGAGTCATCCTTATCACTTTGGAAGCCAGAGTCGGTGAAAACCTTGATCTGGAGGTCCCCATTACCGTACACCAAGAACATCTATTTAGTCCTTCTCAGGTACTTAAAAATGTTCTTTACTGCTATCCAATGCTTCTCATCTGGGTTGGACTGATACCTGCTTACGACGCTAAGTGCGTAAGCTACATCTAATCTGTTACACATCATCACATACATTATAGACCCTACCGCTAAAGCATAGGATACAATGCTCATGCGAGCCCTCTCCTCATCAGTATTAGGAGACATCTCTTTGGAGAGAGTGATTCCGTGACAAGCGGGTAATTTACCGCGCTTGGAATCTTCCATACTAACCCTCTTTAGTACGTTGTCTACTTACCTTGACTATGAAATTCCTAACATTCTTTTAGATCTATCACGATAGATCTTAATCCCCAGAATGGACGAGGCATCACCAAGGTCTTTCATAAAGAACTTTTGTGACAATAAAAGCTTGGCCGATTGTAGCATAGGAATATCATTTCCTATCAGGAGAATGTCATCTACGTATAAAACGAGGAATACCATAGTCTTCCCGACAATCTTCTTATAAATATAAGGTTCATCTACATTTTTGATAAAGTCAAATTCCTTGACCGTCTCATCAAAGAAGATGTTCCAACTCCGTGATACCTGCTTTAATCCATAAATGGATTTAAGCAACTTGCACACCTTTTCGCTGATCCCACTGTCTATGAAACCCTCTGGTTGATCCATATTAACACACTCTTCTAAACCTCCATTTAGAAAAGCAGTTTTAACATCCATCTGCCAGATGTCATATTCATAGAAGGTAGCAATGGTAAGTAGGATCCAAATAGATTTAAGCATAGCCACTGGTGAGAAGTTCTTGGATATAGTGCCCTCAAGGCAATTACTGTAATTGCAGGCACGCGATTATGATAATTGAGGGAGAACCTATACAGATAGAACAATCTTACTCGAAATGATAGTATGTTTTCTAGTTTGTATTTATTATTGATGTGTACACGCTTTACTTGTTATTGTGTGTCACTAATACATAATGATGAAGCCCGTAGGATTCTTGCCTGACTATCAGTATTATGATGGTGATCATATACGTGAGAGATGGGTAGTCTATAAACACATCCTTAAATGTCCCTAGTCGTGAGAGTATCGAGACTGGGTATAGATATTTCGGAGTAGACTAGTGTATACGTTTTGAGACCCCGATGAGGGGCGGTGGCCGATCTCACAAGCCGTTGGTGTTATGACACCTAAGATAGTATACAGGTGCTCACTGGAGGTGAGTACACTGGAAGGACTCACCGAGAACTTCTAGATGGTATTATACCTATTGTCAGATTGAAGTTCTCAGGTGGCATGAGTACAGGTTAGTCTTTTGACATGAAGTCGGAATTTTTCTCGTGTGAGTTCCTACTGTACTTTGATTACTACCCTATCACGGCTCAAAGGAGTCGTGCAAACAGGTTTTGGTTGGGTACAGTCCCGAGCCATATGGAGGCAGTGGTCGACTGTCAGGGATTCGTCTCTCCTGGTATTAGGAGTCTATGCCGTGCTGTATTCGGTTGGCTATCACCAGAAATTCGCGGCCACGGTAGGGGAGATTTACCGATAGTTGATCAGTAGTATCTCAGTTGGTGATGAGCTTGACTCAAACATGACTTATCGGGTTAGAAGGGGTCTGACGTTATCCACCCCTAGACCCGATATACGATACTCTTTGACGAAGAGACCGGATTGTAAGGATATTATCACCTTCAGGCTCAATAGGGTAAAGACACACTTGATTGTCGACCCCCCTTTTCGAAAACTATCTTGGTAGTCGTTACGTACAGATAGTGCCGCTGACGTGCTTGTGGTTAAACCCACTGCCAGCATATGGTCAGGTCTTTAGAGTCCCACACAGAGGGTTTTCCTGGTTCAGGCGACAGATTTAGGAGCCGTGCGTTGGTACGTGTAGGGGGTCCGATTAAATACGTGTACGCGATATGCGGACTTTAATCGGACGGTTAATAAAACTAGCCGGCTTAGGATTAAGCCGGATTATTAAACCAGGTTTTGATTCAATAATTTATATATGTATTTTAATACATTTATTTTAGTATTATTGTTCACTATTCATTTTCTCTCTTTGGTGCTATCCGTATTTTTTATACGAATACGCGTATATGCAGCGATACATATACCAGGTGAAGTATTCCGTATTTATACGGGAATACTTCTAGAAGAAGACCTCATATTTATTTTTCTATTTTAGAAAAATAAAAAGGGATATGAGGTGGAAAGTAAAAGACAATGAAGCACGGCTACATGATTCGAGTGGTATGGCTTGATTCTTTTTAAAATGAGATATTCATTTGGGTGCACTATTCATGAATGGTTGATAAAGAGCAAGCTATGCCCACTCTCATCACTTGATGATTTTTTCTTCATCTCCTCCCACCATGCTCCATGCTTCCTCTTCTCCTTCTCCTTCTTCTTCTTGCTCCCATTTTTTAGCAAGATTTTAGAGAGAAAAATTTAGTGGAGTTCTTCTACATCACCGACCATCCAAACCTAGCGATTTAGGGTCGTCGGTTAGAGCCTCCTCCACGTTCCCTCAGGTGGATCGTCTTCGGTAAAGGGTGGTCGATTCTCAAGCGCGATCTAAGCATCTACAAACTTGGAGGGGTCTTCCATAATTGGGTGGACACGCGACAAAGCTTGTTTTTCGTTTTCGCTTCCACCTCGGTCGCGGCCTCCGCGGTGCCGGCGCCGGATCCCAACATGGTATCAGAGCCACTATAAACCTTTACTAGCTAGTTTGTACAAGTTTAAAGTCTTGATCGACGGATTTTTCCGGATCGCATTTCCATTTTTCATGCCCGCTATCCGAATTTTAAAGTTGTTCAAAAAATCATTCTGGTTGCTTTAAAATTATATGTAGGCAAATGTAATGACCAGGAAATATTTTAGGAACATAATCTCAAAATTTGGCGGCGGATACGCCGCGAAACATGCCATTGTGCAGCGGTTTCGTGGCCAAATTTTGGTCGTTGTGCCTGAAAATTTTTCTGGTGCTCTATGACATGGAAATGTGATTTTTGGGATGTATGGTTTTAGCCCAAATTTATTTGAGTATTGGTTTGTATTTAGGGACAATGCAGAAAGTTTTACTCGATCGAAATTTTGAATTCATGTGTATCAGTGCGTATGTTAGTTTTTGCGATCGTGAATATCGTAGAGCTGTACAACCCGACTAGTTTCTATATGTATAATCAGACGGATTTAAGAACATGATATTCACGTTGATGTTCTGTGTTGCACTGATGTTATGGATGGATTATCGTGATGGATAGCCTTGTGTATAATGCTAGATGTACAGTTCAGATTCATTTGTATATTGTTTATTGCGGGACGAGCGTTCGACATGTGGGCTGTCGTTTCTGTCAGTATGTATATTCTTTTATTGGGAACGACCGGGTTAAGTTCGTTGTCACCATTGTATATATTTTTCTTTTCTGTACTAGAATTACCCCGTAGAGGAGTGCTCGAATAGCCGGGTTCTAGAAGGCAACGGGCCTGCATCTCATGGGGTTGAGACCGGGGGAGCCTTACTTTAGAATTGGCGGGCTATTCGCCGCACTCGTAGGGGTATAGGTTGACCCATGGAGGGGTGCTCAAGTTACCGGATTTCATGAAGTGCTGGGTGTCCCAATCACTTTGATGATTAGGGTTGCCTCAGTTCGGGGATTGGCGGGTAAATTGCTGTACTCATAGGGATCTAGGATCTTCATTGCACTGGTTATCTATACGACCGAGGAACATCGCATCTCATTTATGGCTCAAATGAAACGCGGGGTTCCTAGATTATCCATTGTTCTATATTGTTGTTCGCATGCTTGTGATGATTTTTATCTCCTGTGATGACTATTATCAGCCTGCGATGTTGATATATATTATATATTTAGTATATGCTTCTATATGTTTTGCATCCACGCTAGTCCATCCTCTGGTCTTCCGTTAGTTAAGTAACCTAACGGTGCATGACGGAGCCCAGTGGCGAATGCGGATGTCATATAAAAAGCATGTTATTTTGGTTGTTTCTTTTGTGGTTTGGAAACATAAAATGATGGGAACGTATTATTTGAATAATAAAAGGAAAATAAACCTAAATGATGTTGTCGGAACCAATTTTAAAAACTACTCGGTTTGCTTCAAAACTCATGATCGTATTATTTTGCTTCACATAGAGGTATTCGGTTATGAATATCCCGCACCTCATTCTATGAAGGAAGAGCCTTGATCCCTTCATTGGGAGTTCGCTTGTCACGACCCAAATGTGGCACATGATCGGCACTTAAATCACGTGATATCTAAAGACATCGATGCGGTTCAAGTAAGCCAAAACCCGGAATCTAAACCCTTTTTGAAAATAGTTGAGGTGAGGTTTAAATAATCATCCTACAAAATCCATTTCAAATAACATTTATATTTAACTAAGTATATTGAAAAAAAAACATTTATGACGTTTTGAAACTTAACATCACTTCCTTTATATTTTAAAAACCCAATACAGCATAACAACATAGCATCCCAATGGGAGCTATTCTCCACATCCAAACAATGGAGCAACCAACAATCTATAACAGAAGTCGACTCTAAAGAGTGCGACATCACCACATATAAATTCTAAGTCTCGCTTCTAAGTCCATTGTCACGCCCCGCTTCCCGGTATAGTGCGAAGGGAACGCGACTGGTTCGCTACGTATTTACTGTGAAGTAAATACGCTAAGCGTATCTAAGCAATATAAAAGTAATCACAAGAGACAAGAGATATAAAAATAACAGCAACTTTATTTATTAACATTCTTTTGTACAATGCATGAAAAGGAAATACAACTGAAGTAAAAACGATGCCTAAACAATGGCAAAACAGGAAATTAAAGGTACTGAATGGAAATGTACAATGTCTAGAGCTCGGGGTCTTCGAGAAACTGATCCAAGTCTTCACTGGTGGGCTCGATCTCTGCTGTGTCCAGATCACCTGACGACATTCAAAGAAGAAAGAAATAGAATGTCGTCAGCGAACAGGTCGCTCGGTAAGTCCCAAAGTTAAGGGAGAAATAGAAAAGATAGAATAAGAATGTATCTTTTAAAGTTGTATAATATTGTAGAATATTGTGTTAACGCTGTTGTTTGTAGCTTGGTACAGAAGGATGCCAGTGTATACGAGAGGGGTCTCTATATGCTAGAGACCAGGGCAAATGAAAGTTCAAGGAACCGTTATGCCACGGTACAACAGCAACAGGATTCATGTTAGGTGTCTTAATCTTACTGTCTCGTGCCACTTTTAACACCTTCCGTACCAATCTACCCCTTAAACCCCGTAGTGTTTTGATTGTATTGTTATATTGTATTATATAAGTTGTATAGTTGGATGACTGACCGAAACCATGATATCAGTAACGGATGTAATGGATGTAAACTGGAATCATGTAAATGGAAAGTATATCCATGGTTTGGTTCAGTCAAGTTGAATAGATTGATAACTGATTCATGGATTCGTGTGTTCATGTTGAATTGTAATATTATAGATTTATATGGTACTTGAATCATATTCAAGTCGGATTATGATCAGACTCAAACCCGAGTCAGACAGTAGAGATGTAAATCGAAGTCCTATATTTACTAGGGTCCTTAGGGTAATTTATAAAATTACTTTATATAGTTTTCATAATGCGCCCCAAGTATTTATTATTCATCTTTAGAGTTGTAATGAATGTGAATTTTATATTGTGATATTTCTAGTGAAAATATCCTAATTTCATAAATAAAGGTATTTATTTGTAATATTGATTTATGTGGAATTTATGGTATTTTAGTGTAAAATTTGTTCTTGTGATTTTTAGAAAAAGGAGGAATATTTATATCATAACAAAATAGATATTTTAATGATAAATATACATATATTTATACAAAATTAATTTTAATAAATATTTTATATTCTAAAAATCTCATTTTCTTAAATTGTCGTATTTTAAATCTTTCAAGACCGAATGCTCCTTACGGAGGTCTGAATCTCGCAATACTAAGCCCGAGAATGTGCGATAAACCGCACCATCCCGAACAGGTTCCCCAAAATGGGTTGTAGCGGCGCTTTGCAAAGATTTTATAAATACTAATCCTTTAGAAGACGGTTTTATTAAGTAAATGGTATTTATTTGTAAAGATGTCGATTTCCCGTATTCTACGTCAAGTTGTGAGATACCTCAAATTGCATCTTCACCGCCAATTGTGGCCAGGTAAGTACAAGTGAAGAAAGGAGGGATCCGCTCACGAATCCCCGTGAGACGGGCCTTTTAAAATTACCTTTCTCACTTGTCTAGCCTAGACACCACAAAGTCGGGTTTAGATAAACGACCGATATCCACAACCTTACTATGTCTTAATGAAGGCGACGGTCCCTAATTGACTGAGTCTAGATATTTTTTATTAGTTCCAAAAGTTATTTATTTATAAAGATGTATCAAAAATTGGTTTTTATTAAGTAAAGGGTATTTAAATGAAATTGTTTTATTTTCCGTATTCTAAGTTCTCAAGGTAGCGTGTTATGTTTGCATATGAGTGTGTGAGGAGGTAGGTCATTATCTCGTGATCTACTTTAAGGTATAGCAATTTAAATGGGGTTAAAGGCGTATTGAAACCATGTGGTATTTAAGTGAAAATACGGTAGAACGGAAATAGCTATCATTTTATGAATTTAATTTTGATCAATTTAGTTGTTTAGTGTTTAATAGTCAACATGATAGTGTTTAAATATAATTGAAATAATGAGAAGTGAAGTTTATAAGAAAACCGAATCGGAAATCGGATTCGTGCCGATTCCGTCGGGTTTGTAAATTCGTATTTTTTTTTAGAACAGAAAAGAGAAGCTAGAAAAGGACTTACGGGTTTGGACAAACACGAGAGTGATAAGGAAGAAGAGGGTTCGCCGGTGCGTCGATTCGTCGCCGAGAGTTCCTAGCACGATCACCGGAAGTTTGCAGTTGATTTCGTCGGGGCTTCGCCTTTCGCTCGTTTTCAAAGTACACAAGGTTTTCTTGAGATTTTGAGAGAGTGGGCTCAGAATTTTGGAATGAGAGGGTAGGAGGTAGGGGTGTATTTATAGGGTTAGGCTAGGGTTATGGTACGTGTAGGGTTTTTAATTAAAATATGTAAAAAATAGGAAAAATGTATTAAAAATGGATTGAATGAGAGTCATTGTGCTCTCTGGAAACGATCTGAGAAATTAAAGTGTGCAGAGGGGTAGGGGAGACCAAGAGGCTCATTTTCTCTGTTGATGACTCAGCCGTCCGGTCGAGTCTGGCCGGCGGCGCCGGCCCGAGTCGGCCGGTCCGCCGGCCGACTCGGCCGACTCGGGCCGAGTCAGGCGCTTGGGAGGTGGGGGGTCGCCGGGGGTAGCTACTGGAACATTTAACTTTTCATGGGTAGTGGGGTTTTTGTGAGAAAACACGTGTTGACTGTTGGTATTCCAGAAATTTTAAAACAAAATAATATTAAAAATAATGTGGGGTATGGGATTTGAACTCTGGTAGCTTGGTTCAGCAGTGCAAGGTATTACCAACGAGCTACAAGCTCTTGCTTGTAATTATGGTGTGAAATAAATACTTAAAGAGATATCAGCAACATTAAATACTCCAAGTATAATATGAATTTAAATCAATTCTTTGTTCATTAAAAATGGAGTTGTTACAGTCTACCCTCCTTACAAAAATTTCGTCCTCGAAATTTACAACTTTTATTTGAGGACTACTTTACAAAGAGGTGTGGATATCTAGTACGCATTTCATCCTCCCTTTCCCAAGTGGACTCTCCTGGAGTGTCTTTCCTCCACATCACTCGGACCAAGTTAACTTCCTTGTTCCGAAATGTCTTCACTTTCCTGTCCAGGATCCCCACAGGCTGTTGTTCACAAGACAAATCGGGTTGTATAGTGAGCTCGGAATGATCGAGAACATAGCTGGGGTCACTCACATACCTTCTGAGTTGGGATATGTGAAACACGTTATGCACTCCTTCCAATGAAGGTGGAAGCGCTAAGCGGTATGCCACTTCACCGACTCGTTCGAGTATGTCGAACGATCCAATATATCTTGTACTTAGCTTACCCCGTCTTCCAAATCGGATCACTCCGCGGTTTGGAGATATCTTCAAGAACACATGATCTCCTAGCTGGAACTCCAGATGACGTCTCTTTGCATCAGCCCAGTGCTTCTGTCGATCTTGGGCTATGTGCATCATTTCCCTGATAGTACGAACCACATCAACAGTCGCTACTATCATCTCCGGTCTAAGAAGTTCCCTATCTCCGATGTCGTCCCAACATAATGGCGATCGACACTTCCTTCCATACAATGATGCAAAAGGTGCCATTCCTATGCTTGCTTGGTAGCTGTTGTTGTACGAAAAATCCACAAGATGTAGGTGATCTTCCCACGATCCTTTGAAGTCTAACATACATGCTCTAAGCATATCCCCCAAGATCTGAATAGTTCGTTCCGACTGACCATCTATTTGTGGATGATAAGCCGTGCTGAAGTTCAGACTTATTCCCAAGCTTGCTTGCAGACTTTGCCAAAATTGCGATTGAAACCTGGTGTGACGATCGGAGACAATGCAGACCGGTACTCCATGAAATCTCATAATTTCCTATATGAGTTCATGGGTATCAGAGATAGTACATTATGAAGAGTTTAAATCCTTAAATAGATTATTATCTCTATGTACTTCTTTGCTAGTGTCTCAGTTGATTGGTCAACTCAAAATGGGATGAAGTGAGCCGACTTTGTGAGTCGATCCATAATGACCCATACGGCATCGTTACCCTTTGTGCTGCGAGGAAGAGCAGTCGCAAAATCCATCGTGATGTGTTGCCACTTCCATTCTGGAATTGGTAACGGTTGAAGTAATCCAGCAGTCCTGTGATGTTCAGCCTTTACTTGCTGACACACCAAGCATTTTGTGACGCTTCTGGCTACTTCACGCTTCATTCCATACCACCAATAATTCTGACGTAGATCTTTGTACATTTTGTAAATCCACGTTGCGACCCCCGGTTCTTACGGGGAGGCGGAAACGGTATAAAAAACAAATTTTTAGCGCATGGGGCAATATGGACTAACAAAGTCGGGATCTTTTCTAAACTAAACTAGCAAACATGCAAAGGAGAGTTAACTACTCGGATAAAAGGTTATACCTAACTTGAACTCCTTCTTCTTGAAACTTTTGTAGGGTTTGATGGTTCTTTCCTTATTGCCTTCTTCCGTCAAAGATGGATCCACCTGAGGGTTCAACCTTCGGGCTCTTTCTCGAACTTTGAGAGAACTAGAATCTTCGGCTTGCTAAACCTTTGACCCTAGAGTGAGTAGAGAGTGTCTTTGGGGTGTTTTAATCTCAAGGAGAGGGATTCTCAACTCATGAGAAGGATTCTCCTTGAACTAGAGGAGGAAGAAGAACAAGTGAGGAGAGAGAATGGTTATGATAGAATGAGCTTATTCTTTTCATTTTACAACCATATCACAAATGAAAAGAATTATCAATTAACAATAATAATAAAATGAAATAGTTGATGGATGGTTTGGAATGACCATTATCATTACATTCATTAAATGAATTTTGCTAGAATCAAAGAGCATCTTTGCAAAGTAATGATGATGGTCAAACATTCAACCATGGTCAACAAGTCAACCATGGTCAACAAGTCAACAAAATCCAACCATGACACAATTTCATTTAATTAATATTATTAATTGATATATCATAATTCCATTAGGGTTTGGAAAAAGACGACTGTGAACTGTGCATACGCACCCGTTCCGAAACCCTAATGAAAATCCTCTTCCTCCGCCTCAATCAACTGTGCATACACACCCGCACTCTTGTTCCGAGGAACATGAATACCAAGAGATAAAATCAACCCCTAAACGTATACCAGTATCTGGCTCAAACCAGAGCATACCAGTAATATCCGTCCGGACTCCAAACGTGCACAAGTGCGCGGATGAGAACGAACCCTGTCGCAAAGCCATGCGACCTCTACTCTATTTTGCCCAGAGGCGAATACCCTCTGTGTGGGACTCTAAAGACTCGACACTACGCTGGCTGTGGGTTTAACCATAGACCGCAAGCGGCACTAGCTGTGCGTAACGGTCCCCAGGTAGATGCCGACAAGAAGGCTGACGAGGTGAACCCCATCTGAACCCCTACTGAGTCTGAATGTGACAGTCTCCGTACAGTCCGGTCTGTTCGTCTGATACATCGCATGTCGGGCCTAAAGGGCGGTAAACGTCAGTCCCCTAATAGCGGTACAAGTCGTGTCGGAGTGAAGCCCAAAACACCCTGAGATAACACTGGAAGCCTACCAGTATATCTCGCTTGCCCTGGCCAGGGACTACTCGTGTAATGGCTCTCCTAGACACAGCGCGATGTCAACCCCCAATACCGGGAGAGACGAATCCTATCTAACCGTCACTGCCTCCAAGTGCTTCGGGACTGCACCCAACTACTACCTGTTTGCATGACTCCTTTGAGCCGTGGTAGGGTAGTGATCAAAGTGCAGTAGGAACACACTCGAGGCGAAGTGCCAGTGTCAAGTCAGCGGACTAAGCTGTACTCATGTCACCTGGGAACTGATAACTGACGATAGGTATAATACCAACTGGTCAGTTCCCGACGAGTCCTGTCCAGTGTACTCGTAACCTAACGAGCACCCGTATACTATCTCCAGTACGACGTACTGATGGCTGTGGGACAGACCATCTCCCACACTGGGATGAGAAGCGCATACGCTAGTCTACTCCGGAGTATCGATGCCCTGTCTCGATAGTCCTGCGACTAGGGACCTGTATAAGGATGTGCTTATAGATTACCCAGCCCCCACTAGTGTGACTGCCATCACAACGCTGGTAATCAAGCAAAGATCCTAAGGGCTCCACTAATGTGTATAGGTGATATACAAAAATAAACACATGTACACATTGAAGTAGAAACAAACCAAGTAGCATACTACTATATTGAGCAAGATTGTTTATACAAGGTGAATATCCCAAGCTTCCATTAAGTAATATACAAACTAGTATGATACAGTAATGGCCTCTAGGGCATATACACTAACAATCTCCCACTTGCACTAAGGCCATGTACTGGCGTATCGAAGACCTATCATCTCGATCAGCCGCTAGAACTGAGTCTGGGGAAGTGCCTTGGTGAATGGATCTGCAGTGTTTTCTTCTGAAGCAACCCTCCGAACCTCGATCTCCTTACGATCCACGATCTCCCTGATCAGGTGATACCGCCTCAAGATGTGCCTGGATCTCTGATGGGACCTGGGTTCCTTCGCTAAAGCAATAGCCCCGTTGTTGTCGCAATACAGAGGTATTGGGTCAACAATGGACGGAACCACCTGAAGTTCTTTCAAGAACTTCCTCATCCAGACAGCTTCTTTTGCGGCATCAGATGCAGCGATGTATTCCGCTTCCATCGTCGAGTCTGCAACGGTTTCCTGTTTGGAACTCTTCCAACACACCGCCCCTCCATTGAGGGTAAAGACAAAACCCGACATGGACTTGGAATCATCCTTGTCACTCTGGAAGCTAGAGTCAGCAAAGGCCTCGATCTGGAGGTCTTTTCCGCCATACACCAAGAACATCTCCTTAGTCCTTCTCAGGTACTTGAGAATGTTCTTTACCGCTATCCAGTGTTTCTCCCCAGGGTTTGACTGATACCGGCTTACCACACTCAGTGCATAAGCTACATCCGGTCTGGTACACAACATCGCATATATTATAGAGCCTACCGCAGAAGCGTAGGGTATAATAGACATGCGATCCCTCTCCAAATCAGTCTTGGGAGACATCTCTTTAGAGAGGGTGATCCCGTGACAAGCCGGTAGGTTACCGCGCTTGGAATCTTCCATACTGAATCTTTTCAGTATGGTGTCGATGTACCTGGACTGTGAAAGTCCTAATATCCTCTTGGATCTATCACGATGGATCCGGATCCCCAGGATGTATGAGGCATCACCCAGGTCTTTCATGGAGAACCTGTGTGACAAGAACCCCTTGACAGATTGTAGCATAGGAATGTCATTTCCTATTAAGAGAATGTCATCCACATATAAAACGAGGAATACTACAGTTCACGCTACAAATCTACTATAGATGCATGGTTCATCTGGATTTTTGATAAAGCCAAATTCCTTGACCGTCTCATCAAAACAGATGTTCCAACTCCGCGATGCCTGCTTTAGTCCATAGATGGACTTAAGCAACTTGCACACCTTTCCGCTGCTCCCACTCTGAATGAAACCCTCTGGCTGATCCATATAGACACACTCCTCTAAATTTCCATTTAAAAAAGCGGTCTTTACGTCCATCTGCCAAATCTCATAATCGTGGAAGGCAGCAATGGCAAGAAGGATCCGAATGGATTTCAGCATAGCCACTGGAGAAAAGGTTTCGTCATAGTTCAAACCAGGTCTTTGACGAAAATCCTTTGCAACAAGTCTAGCTTTATAGGTCTCAACCTGTCCATCTACACCAATCTTTCTTTTGAAGATCCACTTGCATCCTACGGGTTTTACCCTGTCTGGAGCAATGTCCAACGTCCATACTTTGTTGGTGTACATGGATTCCATTTCGGTCCGCATTGCATCCAGCCATTTTACCGAGTCAACGCTCTGAACGGCCTGCTGGAAGCTAGTAGGCTCATCATAATCTATGATGCAATCCTCTCTATCCCCGTCTATGAGAAAACCGTAGTATCTCTCGGGCGGATGAGACTACCTACTACTCCTGCGGAGCGGCGTAGGAATGTCCTGTTCTTTTGAACTTACTGGTTCCACTAAGCTTTCAGTAATAGTCTGTGGTTCTGGAATTTCTTCCAGTTCTACTGCGCTCCCACTAATTTCCTTTTCTAAGAACTGGTGTTCTAGAAAGTGGGCATTACGAGAAACAAGGACTTTTTGTTCTTCTGCGTAGTAGAAAACAACCCCCTGGTGTTCTTTGGGTATCCCACAAACTTGCACAGTACTGAGCGTGCCTCGAGTTTGTCCGCATGCTGCTTTTTGACAAAAGCCGGATATCCCCGAATCTTCAGATATTGAAGATAGGGTTTCTTCCCACTCCATAACTCATATGGTGTGGTAGGCACAGTCTTAGTGGGAACTCGGTTCAAAAGGTATGCGGCCGATTCTAGCGCATATCCCCAGAATGATCGCGGTAACTCAGCGTTACTCATCATGGACCGTACCATATCCAATAGGGTGCGGTTCCGTCTCTCCGATACACCGTTATGTTGCGGAGTGTATGGAGGAGTAAGCTGAGAGAGAATTCCATTCTCTTTTAAGTAGTTCAGGAACTCGGCACTCAAGTATTCACCACCTCGATCCGATCTTAGAATCTTGATACTTTTGCCGGTTTGTTTTTCTACCTCATTCTTATATTCCTGGAATTTTCCAAAGGCTTCGGATTTATGTTTCATTAAAAAGACATGTCCGAACCTTGAAAAATCATCCGTAAAAGTAATGAAGTAAGAAAAACCGCTTCGCGCAAATGTAGACATTGGACCGCACACGTCGCTGTGTACGAGCCCCAAGAGCTCGCTCGCTCTTACTCCGTGTCCAGTGAACGGTGTCTTTGTCATCTTTCCTTTGAGACAGGATTGACAAGTGGCATACGATTGATATTCGAACGGATTCAAATATCCTTCTGTATGTAACTTAGTCAACCTTCTCTCATTTATGTGACCCAGTCTACAATGCCACAAGAAAGCCTGATTGATATCTGGAGACTTTCTTTTGTGTGTATTCTGGACATTGAAAATCTGTGGTTGGTTTAATACGTATATACCATTGCTCAGTGTACCTGACCCAATCAGAACTTGATTAAGGTGAATGTTTACAACATTACTTACAAACGCAAATTCATAACCTTCTTTAGAAACCAAAGATACAGAAATGATATTACAAGTTGCGTTGGGTACAAAAAAGCAATTACGCAAAACCAAAACATGCCCATCTGACATTCCCAGGTGATAGTCCCCCACGGCTTTAGCATCCATGCTAGCTCCGTTCGCAACTCTGAGGGTCATGTCACCTGCTTTCAAAACCCTACGGTTTCTCAAAGCCTGCAAAGAATTACAGATATGAGATCCTGATCCGGTATCCAATACCCAGGAAGTAGAGTTTATAGAAAGACAGTTTTCAATAACATACACACCTGAAGCTGAAGCCGTAACTTGCTTCAGTTCCTGTGTCCTGGCCTTCCAAGCCCTGCAATCTTTCTTCCAGTGTCCACTCTTATGACAATAGAAGCATTCTTCCTTTCCCACAAGCTTCCCCGCTATCTTTGTTGCCTTTTCCTTTCCCTTCGTACCCACTTTACTAACACCGCCCCTTGGTTTGGCGGGGGCTTTCTTCCTCTTTCCCTTGGCTTTCGCCTTGGACCTAGAAGAAGAAGATCATCCTACAAACAAAGTGGGTGTTTCCCTACCTTTCTGTAGGGTGCCCTCTGCGCTCCTCAGCATGTTGAGGAGTTCTGAAAGTTCAACTTCATTTTCTTGTAAGTTGAAGTTCAGTATAAACTGGGCGTAAGTGGATGGAAGGGACTGGAGAATTAAATCCGTATAGAGTTCACTTTCCAACGTGGTCCCAAGTTCCACGAGCTCCTCAATGTAGCCAATCATCTTAAGCACGTGGTCCGCTACCGATGATCCGACGGCCAACTTTGCCGAAAATAACTTCTTCGACACTTCGTATCTTGCGATACGAGACTGCTCTCCATACAGTTCTTTTGTATGAAGAAATATGGATTCCAGGTCCATATTCTCATGCCTCCTCTGGTGTTCGTTGTCCATAGAGGCAAGCACGAGGCATTTGGCCTTCGCGCAATCAATCTCCCAAGTCTTACGGATTTCCTTATCCGCGACGCTGGAGGTGGGACCTGGGACGGGGGGAGCTTTAGTGGTAAGAAGATACCCCAGCTTGTCGTAAGTGATTGCCATTTTGACATTCCTGAGCCAATCTTTGTAGTTTGGCCCTGTCAGTATGTTTTTATCTAGAAGTAACTTAAGTCCAGACATGTCGATTGGTCGCTGCAATTAGGAGGGAGAGAAGAAACACTTTAGCACGATGCTCTTGCAAGTTTAGAGTGGTTTTTAATTTGTCTAAACAGGATGGCTCCCACTGTCTCTCGAATCCCTCCTCAAACCATAAAGGAAGAATTAGTCGGGATCAATCCTACCGCACAATACTTGCTTAACCGTTCAGCCAGGCCAGTGTCGGTACTTCGAGGGAGGTTTTCCAACGCTTTCGCGAAGTTCCTTAATTTAAGAACCTCTTTTCCCTGGGGGCGTAGCCCCGCTAACACCTTTCTAGGCACCTACTAGGTTTATAGCATTGATCGCTTAGTGAGAAATTTCCCGAGGAGTAGCATATACTCACAATAGGATCGGGATCCAAATATCATCGCATGACGAAACTGAAGGAATCCTACCAGAATCACCACACTCCAAATGGTATGCAAATCTAGCAAGTTTCAGTACTTATGAAACTCCCGGTGTGGATTTTTGCCCCATGCTCTTATGACCTTGGCGTGAGGTCAAAATGTCATAAGTCACATGTCAAGTTCTTCCCATCATTATCCCGGTTGATTTGAACCCACCCGTACCAACCCTTGACGTAGGCCAAAATGGTGATACGGTTGTCCCAAAACAACGCATTCTATCTATGCAACAGATAAATATCCGGTAGCTACCAATCACTATGTCTTGGCGTGAGGTCAAAATACATAGCTTGAATACTACCGAATATTTAACTGAAATGATGGAGGACTACGAATGGTTTTGGCGAAACCGTGAACGTAGTGAACTTGATATAATCGATGGAACGAGATAGCTTTTAAAAGGAGTGGCTCAAGCTCCGCATTTAAAAGTTAGTTTTGAAAAGAACCGAGTGGTTTTTCGAAAGTGTTCCAACGACTTTAGCTTGGTTTATTATCTTGCATTAGTTCTTTTAATGCGTGATATTCTTGCATTAGTTCTTTTAATCCGTCCCATCATTTAATCCTACCATTGCAGAAAACAACCAAAATATGACGTACGCTTATGCCATTCGCATTCGCCACGGGGCCCCGTCATCACCCGTTAGGTTACTTAACTAACGACAGAGCGGGGGCTGGGCTAGCGCGGCTGTAAAACATAAGCAACGTCTAAATAGTTATAAATATATAGCAATGATAGACATTACAGATCACAGATGAATACATTGGATATACTAGGAATCCGCAATCAGTTCGAGCCTGCAACAAAAAGCGGATTACACGGTCGCGGTGAATAGCCAAAACCCCACCTAAGACCCCTACGGGTGCGGCAAACTACCCGCCAAGTACCCGGTAGTTTGTGCACCCCTCCATGGGTCTATCCTAGGAGCAAAAACAGTAAAAAGAATTATACAATGACGGTTACAACCCCGACCCGGTTGTGCGGCCATACAAATAATATTATTACATCAATTTACATATTACAAATGAATGAAAGAAAAACAAAAGCTCATCTCACATCCACCCCGGCTATTCACCCGCGACAGTCCAACACATTCATATACACATTCCAATATCAAACACAGATCACAGAGATGTATAACCCCGACTAATCGACTTATAGCGATTAGCCGACGTTCAATACATACAAACATCACAGATATAACCAATATAGCCAAAGTGTAGCGAAGTTCGAAAAAAAATACGGAATTATAGGCCCCCAAAAACAAATTTCTATTCTGGAAAATCTGGGCACATATAATATATTTGAAAAATCCCAAAACCCTACCAGAAGAACACTGCACAAAACATGATCACATGAAGAGCCCAAACGGCGGCGGATCCGCAGCGAAGAGAATAGATGAGGCCGCGGATCCGCGGCGGTTTGAAGGATTCATGGGATCGTTTTTGGTGGGTGTTCTCACAAAACCCTGAGCCGATTTTAGGAGTAAAACTTTTTACTTTTAGAGCACAAAAAATTTCAACAGAAACTTAGGGTTTTAGAATTTCCGGTTTTTGTGATTTTTCCGTTTCGAACTTCCATACACTTCGCTACCAAGCTAGTTTAAGTTTAGTTAGGCTCTGATACCACTGTAAGTCCACGTTGCGACCCCCGGTTCTTACGGGGAGGCGGAAACGGTATAAAAAACAAATTTTTAGTGCATGGGGCAATATGGACTAACAAAGTCGGGATCTTTTCTAAACTAAACTAGCAAACATGCAAAGGAGAGTTAACTACTCGGATAAAAGGTTATACCTAACTTGAACTCCTTCTTCTTGAAACTTTTGTAGGTTTTGATGGTTCTTTCCTTATTGCCTTCTTCCGTCAAAGATGGATCCACCTGAGGGTTCAACCTTCGGGCTCTTTCTCGAACTTTGAGAGAACTAGAATCTTCGGCTTGCTAAACCTATGACCCTAGAGTGAGTAGAGAGTGTCTTTGGGGTGTTTTAATCTCAAGGAGAGGGATTCTCAACTCATGAGAAGGATTCTCCTTGAACTAGAGGAGGAAGAAGAACAAGTGAGGAGAGAGAATGGTTATGATAGAATGAGCTTATTCTTTTCATTTTACAACCATATCACAAATGAAAAGAATTATCAATTAACAATAATAATAAAATGAAATAGTTGATGGATGGTTTGGAATGACCATTATCATTACATTCATTAAATGAATTTTGCTAGAATCAAAGAGCATCTTTGCAAAGTAATGATGATGGTCAAACATTCAACCATGGTCAACAAGTCAACCATGGTCAACAAGTCAACAAAATCCAACCATGACACAATTTCATTTAATTAATATTATTAATTGATATATCATAATTCTATTAGGGTTTGGAAAAAGACGACTGTCAACTGTGCATACGCACCCGTTCCGAAACCCTAATGAAAATCCTCTTCCTCCGCCTCAATCAACTGTGCATACACACCCGCACTCTTGTTCCGAGGAACATGAATACCAAGAGATAAAATCAACCCCTAAACGTATACCAGTATCTGGCTCAAACCAGAGCCTACCAGTAATATCCGTCCGGACTCCAAACGTGCACAAGTGCGCGGATGAGAACGAACCCTGTCGCAAAGCCATGCGACCTTTACTCTATTTTTCCCAGAGGCGAATACCCTCTGTGTGGGACTCTAAAGACTCGACACTACGCTGGCAGTGGGTTTAACCACAGACCGCAAGCGGCACTAGCTGTGCGTAACGGTCCCTAGGTAGATGCCGACAAGAAGGCTGACGAGGTGAACCCCATCTGAACCCCTACTGATTCTGAATGTGACAGTCTCCGTACAGTCCGGTCTGTTCGTCTGATACATCGCATGTCGGGCCTAAGGGGCGGTAAACGTCAGTCCCCTAATAGCGGTACAAGTCGTGTCGGGGTGAAGCCCAAAACACCCTGAGATAACACTGGAAGCCTACCAGTATATCTCGCTTGCCTTGGCCAGGGACTACTCGTGTAATGTCTCTCCTAGACACAGCGCGATGTCAACCCCCAATACCGGGAGAGACAAATCCTATCTAACCGTCACTGCCTCCAAGTGCTTCGGGACTGCACCCAACTATTACCTGTTTGCACGACTCTTTTGAGCCGTGGTAGGGTAGTGATCAAAGTGCAGTGGGAACACACTCGAGGCGAAGTGCCAGTGTCAAGTCAGCGGACTAAGCTGTACTCATGTCACCTGGGAACTGATAACTGACGATAGGTATAATACCAACTGGTCAGTTCCCGACGAGTCCTGTCCAGTGTACTCGTAACCTAACGAGCACCCGTATACTATCTCCAGTACGACGTACTGATGGCTGTGGGACAGACCATCTCCCACACTGGGATGAGAAGCGCATACGCTAGTCTACTCCGGAGTATCGATGCCCTGTCTCGATAGTCCTGCGACTAGGGACCTGTATAAGGATGTGCTTATAGATTACCCAGCCCCCACTAGTGTGACTGCCATCACAACGCTGGTAATCAAGCAAAGATCCTAAGGGCTCCACTAATGTGTATAGGTGATATACAAAAATAAACACATGTACACATTGAAGTAGAAACAAACCAAGTAGCATACTACTATATTGAGCAAGATTGTTTATACAAGGTGAATATCCCAAGCTTCCATTAAGTAATATACAAACTAGTATGATACAGTAATGGCCTCTACGGCATATACACTAACACATTTTGGTACCTCCAGGGTGTACTGAGTAGGGAGAGCTGTGAGCTTCTTTCATTAACTCTTCCCGAACAGGACCTTTTGGTACACACAATCTGCTGCCGTATCTCAAAGATCCGTCTTCATGGATGATGAAGTCTGTTCTGAGTCCATTCTCCACTTGTTCTCTGATCTTTTGCAACTTAGCATCACTTTCTTGGGCTGCTTTGATCTGATTGACAATGGTTGATTGAACTTGTAAATTCATCAAACTTGAAGTATTACCTGGCATGACTACTTCAATCTCCATCTGATGCAAGTATTGTTGAAGCTTCCACTGAGCGGTGAGATTCATTGCTAATGGTTGGCGACTAAGTGCATCAAGTACCATATTCACCTTCCCTGGGTGATATTGCAAGTTGATGTCAAAGTCCGCCATGAGTTCTAACCATCTTCTCTGCCGCATATTCAACTCTTTCTGAGTAAACACGTACTCCAGGCTCTTATGATCTGTGTAGATGTTCACTCGTTCACCAAGTAGATAATGGAGCCAAATCTTGATAGTAAAGATGACGGCTGCCAATTCCAAATCATGCGTCGGATAATTGCGCTCATAAATCTTCAGCTGTCTTGAAGTATAAGCCACAACTTTACCGTGCTGATGTAGAACACATCCTAATCCCTTACCGGATGCATCGCAATGCACTTCGAATCCTCCAGATTGATTCGGTATAACGAGAATAGGTGCTGATGTCAACCTTGACTTGAGTTCTACGAAAACTTGTTCGTATGCTTCTGACCACACAAAATCTTCATCTTTACGTGTGAGCTTGGTCAGGGGTGTTGCTATCTTCGAAAATCCTTCAATGAATCTTCTGTAATATCCAGCTAGACCTAAGAAACTCCGAATGTCCTTCACTGACTTTGGTGTAGGCCATTCGCTAACTGCTGAAACTTTTGCTGGATCCACCGAGATTCCTTCTCCTGATACGATATGTCCAAGAAAACCAACTTGCTTTAGCCAAAACTCGCACTTGCTGTACTTGACATAGAGCTGATGTTGTCGAAGAGTTTCCAGGATAATTCGTACATGTTCTGCATGCTCTTTTCGATTCTTAGAATACACCAGGATGTCGTCGATGAAGATGACAACAAACCTGTCTAAGTACTCCTGGAAAACTTGATTCATTAGGTTCATGAATATTGCGGGTGCGTTGGTCACTCCAAATGGCATCACTAGAAATTCGTAATGTCCATAGCGAGTTCTGAAAGCTGTTTTGTGAATATCAGTTTCCTTGACCTTCACCTGATGATAACCTGAACGAAGATCCAATTTAGAGAAAACATAAGATCCACTTAGCTGATCGAATAAATCGACGATGCATGGAAGTGGATACTTGTTCTTTATAGTGACTTCATTCAAGGCTTTGTAATCGATGCACATTCTGTATGAACCTTCCTTCTTCTTCACAAGTAATACAGGTGATCCCAAACTTGAAGTGCTGGGACGAATCCATCCTTTCGCCAGTAATTCGTCCAACTGTGTTCGGACTTCCTTCAAACCTTCCGGACTTAAACGATAGGGTGCTTTGATCACCGGTTGTGCTCCTGGTACTAAATCAATACTGAATTCAAGAGCTCGATCGGGAGGCAAACCTGATATATCGTCAGGAAATACATCGTCGAACTCTTGAACCAAATCTGGTCTTGATTCTTCCTCCGCTTGAGCTGCTGTAACTACTGCTTCTCTTGGCTTCGCTTTGTAGGTACTTGGCTCCAGTGTACGGTCTCCGCTTTTGAAATAGAAGACCGGATGGTCTGGAATCTCGAATACTACCCTCCTTTGACGACAGTCAATGGTAGCATAAAAAGTTCCAAGCCAATCCATTCCTAGAACCACGTCGAAGTTCGGTATGTCCAGCACTTTGAAGTCAGCATAAAACTCTCTGCTGCAGACGACGACTGGACACAAACGGCATCCCATGGTTGCCTTTAGAACGCCATTTCCTGAACTGACATTCCAGCTGGATACAAGCGGTGAGACTGGAATCACATGGGTTCGAACAAACCGTTGCGACATAAAGCAGTGAGATGCTCCAGTATCAAACAGTGCTAGTGCAGGGATTGAGGATACTAAGATTGTACCGGTGATGACTTGGCCAATGGCCTCAGCTTCTTCCACGGTCATCGTGAAAGCCTGGCGCCATGGTACATTCCTCCTGGCCAGAGGAGCATTCCTCGAAACGTTCCTTTGAGCTTGATAGAACTGACGAGGAGGTGGTGCAACTTGTGGTCCTCTGGGTGGTGCAGGTAGTGCAAGTCTTGGAGTAGGTGTTTGAAGAGCTGGTCGCTGCGGATAGGTAACTACTAGCCTGGGTGTAGCAACTGGGTTTTGCTTTTGGGGACAAGACCCAATATCATGAGCAGCTGAGATGCAGATCAAACAAAGATGGTTGGCTCGCCGGCTGTCTTTCATCATATGTCCAGTTCTCTTGCAGTAGGTATAAAAGGATGGGCTGGGACGGTTGTTCTGTACTCCGGGTCGTATTAGCACAAAAGATGGCCTGGACGAGGCTCCTCCTGCCATCTGGTTGGCAGGACGCTTAAATCCAGCAGATTGAGGTCTTCCCCTCGCCTTTACCACTGCCTCATAACGGCGGGAAGCTTTCAGAGCCGATTCATGAGTCGGAAAATCTTCTGTGGCCAGTGCAGCCTGGATTTCCGAATCCAAATCTTGTTGAAAGCGACGGGCTCTGATCTCATCCGTCGGTATCAGGTGTGCTGCAAATTTGTTAAAATATTGTGTTAGATATGTAATTTGTGATATAAAAATTTCGAATTATTGAGACATATCTTACCGACTGAGTATGGTGAACTCAACGTCATACTCATCTACTGACTTGGTCCACATCGAACCTTGTTGTAGATGGATGAACTGTTGTTCCATGTCGAACCTGGCAGTCTCAGAGAAGTACTTAGCGTCGAACATATCGCGGAAAGTCTTCCATTCGATAGGCTGTTAAAGACGGCTTTGTTCCGCCTTCCACCAGTTGCGAGCATTGTCCGTGAGCTGCAGTTTCGCCACACGAACCCAAGCTATGTCTGGCACTTGTGCTGCCGCCAGATCATCCTCTATGCTCTGTGCCTATTCCTCAGCTTCAAGTGGGCTTCCCTTTCCGGAGAACTGTTTGGGGTGTAAAGCCCTAAATTTCTTTACCCCAGGTGTGTCTGCCTCGGGACGGTTCATTAAAAGAGCAGTCTGCTGCTGCTGTCCCTCTAGGAGGCTTCAGATTGCCTCAAGCAGAACCGTCTACTCGTTGATCGGAGCAGGGACGACAGGTGTGAGTGGTAGGGCTGGATGGGTGTTGTTGACATTGGTGCTGGTGTTGTTCGGGGAATCCATAACCTTGAAGAAAAATTTTGGTTAGGACAGATTCAAAATATTTGAAATGATAAGATTCAATGAATATGAAATTGTAAGATTCAAGGAACATGAATTGTAAAGAATGTTTTAGTTGCCGGTTCTTGTGTTATATTGCTTAGTTTGTTCTGTAGGGTTACTAGGCACTCTAACAAGGGTTAAGAAGGCATCAACCATGCCCGATTAAAATTTTAGCCGTGCCGAACAACCCTAAACAAGATCTTTGCTACATAATTAGGGTTACACATGCAAGTAAATAACATTTACAACTAAGTGAATACGAAATACAACCTTTGTAGATCGGTCCTTCACTTCTAAAGTTCCTTGTCGTAGTCCCTTCGCTGCGATCATTGTTCTCCCGGGCTCTTGCATGGCTTCACGAGGCGAAAGACGCGTCCTTGCTTGAAGTCTTCGAGGCCGAAGATGATCTACGTCGAGGGAATACCAACTCAAGCTACTACTTCACTAACTACAGAATTAGTGAAGCAAACACCCTTAACTAAAGTGCTAGTCTAGTAGAGGATGGAGAAATAGGAAGTGGGTTCACTTTAGAATTTATTTTCTCACAATGTTTCTCACTTTGGATCTAACCCTAGAGAGCTTTTTAGCTCAAGGAAGAAGATGAAGAAAATAATGAGAGAAAGATAATCATCAAGTAAGTGAGCTAACCATGGGTGAGTGAGTATCATATACTAACTCTTGTAGAGACATTACCATGGCTAATCCAAAATGGTTAGGTTAATAAAAATCTAAAGTAAAACAAAGTTAGTGGACTTTGTCAAAGCATCCACAAACTTCTACAAGCTTCATGCTTATGACCAAAGCTCCACTAATTTGTAATTACCATAAATAAATATAAACCACCATTTAAAATAGAATGGTGTATGTCTTGCACACCCATGAATGATGTATCAACAATCATGATACAAAAAGAAAACACATTTTAATATATATCACATATAATTAAAGTTGTGCACATGTGAGAAAAATCCTTAAGTGAACAAATGTTAGTTAATGTAAATTAGTATATCTAATATACAATCATACACTAAATTATTAAATCAACACTTGACTTAATAATCCGGTTATATCTCATATAACCGACTAACATCCAATGTATCGACTTATCGAATCAAAACTTGATTCGATAACCCGGCTATATCTCATATAACCGACCGATACAAAAAGTCGCGAGAATAGAATACGGTATCACATACACGCATTATTCTCGGTCCCGCACATATCACATATGCGCTCCTATTTCTTTTTGCCTGAGCCAGTAAAACCTCTATTTAGGACTCTAAACACTCGTCAATACGCCGGCAGTAGATGATGATCACATCAAGCACCCACAAGCCGTCAGTGGTACTAGCTGGACGTAACGGCTATCCAGGTATTGAGCGATCAGAAGATCAGCAAGCAAGCCCGCTCCAACTCCTGTAAAAGCCTAACGGTAACACTTCCCGTACAGTCCGGTCTCCTCGTTTGATATGTCGCATATCAAGTCTAGGGGTGGTAAACGTCAGACCCCAATAACCGATAAGTCATGCCGATGTGAGGCTCATAACGGGTCGAGAAACTACTGGTAACACTTACCAGTAAATCTCTAAACCAGCCCTGGCTAGGGACTTCCCTGTTATGGCCAATCGAGCACAGCGCAACATCAACTCCCAATACCGGGAGAGACGAAACCCCTCCTATCGCTCATCGCCTCCATGTGACTCGGGACTGTACCCAAAAACCACCGTTTTGCACGCCCTCTTGGACATGGTAAGGTGGCAATCAACGCACGGTGGGAATCACACAAGACTCTATGACGATCTCGGGTCTACAGACTAACCTGCACAAGTGTCACCAGAGAACTGCCATCTGACGTGAGGTATAATACCATCTGGGAGTTCTCGGCGAGTCCGTCCAGTGTACCCAGTCTCTACTGAGCACCCGTATACCATATCTGATGTCAAACACCAATGGATATGGGATCATCCATCGCCCATCTCATGGGTCGAGAAGCGTATACGCTAGTCTACACTGGTATATCGATGCCCTGTCTCGATACACCTACGACTAGGAACATTAAAGGATGAACTTATGGACTACCATGGCCCCACTAGTATGATCTGCATCATAGTCCTGGTAGTCAAGTACACATCCTGAGGGCTTTACCAACATGTAACTATAAGACAGCATCAAGAGACAAGTATACATGTTAAGATAAAGAGCAACCAGATAGCATACTATCATATCGAGCAAGAAATTCCTCTCTATATATGTCCAAGCATCCAATATAATATACATCATCTGTACAATACTGGCCTCTAGGGCATACATACAACTAACAATCTCCCACATGCACTAGGGCTAGCTGCTGTAGTATCGCATACCAAGCATCCCGAAGAGTCTCTCAAACTGTATCTGGGGAATGGCCTTCGTGAGTGGATCCGCGGTGTTGTTCTTCGTGTCAACCCTCCTGACCTCGATCTCCAGGCGATCAACTATCTCACGGATCAGGTGATACCGCCTCAGAATATGCCTGGATCGCTGATGGGACCTGGGTTCCTTAACCAAAGCCACCGCTCCATTGTTATCGCAATGCAAAGGTATTGGATGCTCAATTTATGGAACCACTCCAAGTTCAGTAATGAACTTCTTGATCCAGACAGCCTCTTTGGCAGCATCGTTGGCAGCTATGTATTCAGCCTCCATCGTCGAGTCTGCCACGGTTTCCTGTTTGGAACTCTTCCAGCTAACCGCCCCTCCGTAAAGGGTAAAGACAAATCCTGAGTGCGACTTAGAGTCGTCCTTATCACTCTGGAAGCTCGAATCGGTAAAGGACTCCACTTGGAGTTCTCCGTTACCATAGACCAAGAGCATCTCCTTAGTTCTTCGCAAGTACTTGAGAATGCTCTTCACAGCTGTCCAGTGACTCTCTCCAGGATCAGCTTGATACCTGCTCACTACACTTAGTGAGTATGCTACATCGGGTCTGGTATATAGCATCGCGTACATGATAGAGCCTACAGCCGAAGCATAGGGTATCCCTTGCATACGAGCTCTCTCCAAATCAGTCTTGGGAGACATCTCTTTGGAGAGAGTGAGTCCAGAGATCGTGGGTAAGTTCCCATGCTTGGATTCTTCCATACTAAACCTCTTTAGTATGGTGTCAATATACCTGGATTGGGACAATTCCAATATCCTTTTAGATCTATCTCTATAGATCATAATTCCTAGTATGCAGGAGGCATCACCTAGATCTTTCATTGAGAATCTTTGTGATAAGAAGAGCTTGACCGATTGCAGCATAGGAATGTCATTTCCTATCAAGAGTATGTCGTCCATGTACAATACGAGGAAGAAAACCTTACTCTCTGCCACCTTCTTGTAGATACAAGGTTCATCTACGTTTTTGACGAAATCAAACTCTTTGATAACGACGTCAAAGAAGAAGTTCCAACTCCTCGATGCTTGCTTTAATCAATAAATGGATTTAAGCAGCTTGCACACCTTCCCGCTGCTCCCACTAGCTACGAAGCCCTCTGGCTGAGTCATGTACACGCTCTCTTCTAAATCACCGTTTAGAAAAGCGGTCTTAACATCCATTTGCCAGATTTCGTAGTCATGATATGCAGCGATGGCAAGCATGATCCGGATGGATTTAAGCATAGCCACTGGAGAAAAGGTTTCGTCATAGTCCACACCTGGTCTTTGACGAAAACCTTTTGCAACAAGTCTAGCTTTGAAAGTCTCCACTTTCCCATCTACACCAAGTTTTTTCTTGAAGATCCACTTGCTCCCAATGGGTTTTACCCCTTCAGGAGCATCTTCCAAAGTCCATACTTTGTTGGTGTACATGGATTCCGTCTCGGACCGCATTGCATCCAACCATTTTACTGAGTCACCACTCGTGATGGCCTGCTCGAAGCTAGTTGGGTCATCATCAACCATGATGCAATCCTCGCTCCCACCATCCATGAGAAAACCGTAGTATCTCTTAGGTGGGTGAGGAACCCTACTAGATCGGCGGAGTGGCTAGGATTCATCGGGAACTACCGAGTCCTCTGGTTCCACCAAATCTTCTGTTGTGGTTTGTACAGCTGGAACCTCTTCCAGTTCTACCTCAGAGCCACTAATCTCTTTTGCAAGAAATTCCTTTTCTAAAAAGGTGGCGTGTTGAGCAACAAACACCCTTTGTTCCTCACTGTGGTAGAAGATATACCCTCGCGAATGCTTGGGATATCCAACAAACTTACACAAAACAGACCTTGCCTTGAGTTTGTCCGGTTTTTGTCTTTTGACATAGGCCGGGCAACCCCATATCTTAATAAAATTAAGATATGGTCTCTTCCCCTCCCATATCTCATATGGGGTGGCAGGCACAGATTTGGTAGGAACCCTATTCAGTAGGTATGCCGCTGTCTCCAGTGCATATCCCCAGAAGGAAATAGGTAACTCAGCTATGCTCATCATAGAGCGCACCATATCTAATAGGGTGCGGTTCCTCCGTTCTGATACACCGTTGTGCTGTGGTGTAAATGGAGGAGTTAGCTGAGAGAGAATCCCATTCTCTTTTAGGAAGTCCAGGAATTCATTGCTCAAGAATTCACCTCCTCGATCAGATCGAAGGATTTTAATACTTTTCCCGGTTTGGTTCTCGACTTCTTGTTTATATTCTCTAAATTTCTCAAAAGTTTCTGATTTGTGTTTCATCAGGAACACATACCCGAATCTAGAGAGATCGTCAGTGAATGTAATGAAGTACGAAGAACCATCCCTGGCATGTGTAGACATGGGACCGCATACATCGCTATGTATCAGTCCCAAGAGTTCAGTAACTCTTTCTCCGTGTCCCGTAAACGGAGTTTTGGTCATCTTGCCTTTGAGACATGACTGGCAAGTGTTATAAGATGAAAATTCGAACGGTTTCAAATATCCATCCTTATGCAACTTAGCTAGCCGTGTCGCACTGATGTGACCCAGTTTACAATGCCACAAGAAGGATTCGTTCAGTTCTGAACTCTTCCTCTTGTGTATGTTTGTTATGCTCAGAACTGTTGATTGATTTAGAACATAAATGCCATTGCACAACGTGCCTGATCCAACCAACTTTTGGTTCATAACATTATCCTGTAATACAAAACTATATCCCTCTTTACTTAGTAAAGAAACCGATATAATGTTGCATATCAGGTTCAGCATGTAATAGCATTCGTTCAGAATCAATGTATTACCAGTTGGTAATACAAGGTGATATTCCCCGACGGTTTTAGCTGCAACAATTGCACCATTTCCAACCCTTATGTCTTTATGACCTTCTCCAAGATCTCTACCTTTCCTAAGCCCATGTAACTGGTTACATATATGGGATCCTGACCCGGTATCTAATACCCAGGACGTAGAGCAAATGGAGAAACGGTTCTCTGTAATGAACACACCCGAAGAAAATGCATCAACATGTACTTTCTTCATTCGGGTGGCATGGGAATCCTGGTATTCCCCTATATCCTGTTCAGTCTTATAACTTTTATAAGAAAGAACGGAACCAACGTTCCCCAGCACAGTATAACATGCCGGTTCGGTCAATACATCCATATTATTATCTTTATTAAGTCATGATATGGTCGATACCTGGAGAGAGAGAGAAGAAAACACTTTAGCGTATGCTCTTGCAAGATCAGATTGGTTATTATTTTATCTAATCAGGATGGCTCCCACTGTTTTTATCAAATCTTCCTTCAAACCCTAAAAGGAAAGACTAGCCGGGATTAATTACACCCTACAATTTCGCCAATCTTTCAGCCAGGCCAGTGTCGGTACTTTGAGGGAGGTTCCCCGTGCTTTCGCACGGACCTAATTAAAGTAAACCTCGTTTTCCCATAGGCGTAACCCCGTTGACACTTTTCTAGACACCTACTTGATCGGCTAATTGTCTTGTGTAAAACTCTCCCAGGAGTAACAATTACTCTCAGTGGGTATCGGGATCCAACTATCTCATAGAAGGTATGCAATCTCATTGCAAATTTCAACACTTGAAATTCCCGATATTATATTTTTCCCCATGCATCCCATGACCTTGACGGAGGTCAACAAACCACAGGGTGCAAGTCAAGTTCAACCCGTCATTTCTTGATTGAATCAAACCCACCCGCACGACCCTTGACAGAGATCAACAAGGTCGTACGACTACCCTAATCCAATCTGCATCATATGCATAAGCAGATAAATACTAGTTAGCTACCGCACACTACGCCTTGACGGAGGTCAACAAACGTAGCACGAATACTAAGTAAGACTTATCTGAAATGACGGAGGGCTACGACAGGTTTTTCTGAAAACCTATTACGTAATGAACTTGATATCGTTGTAGAATCGAGTGAATTTTGAAATGGAGTGATTTTGAGGCTTGCATTAGTTTTGCTAAAGAGGTCACTCCCGGTGAAGGGATCTCGGCTCTTTCCTTATGGAATAAAGTGCAGGATATATCATATATTTCGCTATGCAAAGCAAAAACTCCAAAAGCAATCAAAAAACAAATCGAGTGTTGTAGCATCTGCCAGTTTTGCTAAAGAGGTCACTCCCGGTGAAGGGATCTCGGCTCTTTCCTCATCGAATAAGGTGCAGGATATATCATATATATCGCTATGCAAAGCAAAAACTGTAGCTACCCTTTTTGAAAAATTTGATTCTACAACATCTTTTAGGTTTCTTTTCTTTCATTAATCATATTAATGAAGTCCCATCATTTAAGTCACCTACACGTCACAGATAAATACGACGTACACTTATGCCATCCGCATTCGCCTCGATGTCCCCTCGTGCACCGTTAGGTTAGGTAACTAACGGCAGAGCGGGGCAAGGCTAGCGCGGGTGTAAAACGTAAGTAACGTCTATATAATATATCATATATACTATATACAGTATTTATCATAACATATCAAATGATCATATCACAGATATCACAGCAGAAGAAACATATGAAACATTGGATATACTAGGACATCCGTGTTTTATTTTGAGCCTCTATAAAACACGGATTCCACAGTCGCGATGAATAGCCAAACCCACACCCCTAGACCCCTACGAGAGCGGCAAGCAACCCTACCAATTCTAGAGTTAGGAGACCCGGACTCGACTCCTCGAGTTGGTCTCCCACTGGACTCTAGAACCCGGTTACTTGTGCTCTCCTCCTTGGGTCTATCCTAGTGCAGAAAAGTAAATAATATACAAATGGTGACATCAATCTCATCCCGGAAGTGCCCCAATAAAAGAATATTACATACATTTAATTTTACATGAATGAAAATAAAAACCCTCATCTCACATAAAAACACCGGCTATTCAGAACACGATGATCCAATATAACATATCCAGCAACACATAACATCACATGTCATTAACGTAAGTAAATATGCGCATCCTAATTGTCGTTGACATATAGCAACAAAACCGGCGATATCACATATTACACTTACGGTCGCAGATAAGAAAGTGTAAAACTACAACATTTGGAATCCACAATCTCTTTAGACATCGTAAATCCGAAATATCACATATTTCGCATTTCATGCCTAACTATATGAATTCCACATATTGTATCACATTCCAGATAAATAGATAGTATTAAACTTTCCGATCGAATAATCAAATACCCAAGATTTCCAAAATAGCTCAACACTTGAGCGGAGTTCAAAAATTCCAGAATACGTCACAGTACCAATAGTCCAGCCGTAAAAAGGTCAAACCAACACCTCACATGTGGCACGCCGTACTGCCCCAAACCCTGAGGTTTAGAGGCGGTTCAGACGGTCACATAATCGAGTTAAGGTTTGTGTTCTTCTAGAGGGTCCATCACGTTACTTGCACGTTTTTCCGAAAGATTTAAACTCAAGAAAAATTCAACACTTGAAAGTTTTTCGTGCCGGGAAAAAATGAGTTAATGATATCCGTTCGAACATTTTAATACTTTCTAAATTATCTGGAAAACATAACGAAATTAAATTTTCCGATCGAATCAACGAATACAAAATAATCCCCAGAACACTCAACACTTGAGTCAGATTAAAAATACACAGAAAATAGAACTAACGGATAGGGATATTACTGTTGACAACCCAAAGCCCAATTGAACAGTACGGCCGCGGATCCGCGGCCCAAGTAAGGTTTGTCCGCGGTTCCGCGGCTCTCCGTATGAATTGCAGGCTCGTTTTCAACAGTAATATTTATATTTACCTGCTGATTTTTTTAGGTATTTTTAATACAGAAAAAATCGCATTTTTAAAATTTGTCCAGAGAGGGGTTAAAATGACGTTTCGGGGTTCGATCGGGGTTTTAACTTCGTATACACGTCGCCTAATACTCTAGCTAGGCTCTGATACCACTGTAGGGTTACTAGGCACTCTAACAAGGGTTAAGAAGGCATCAACCATACCCGATTAAAATTTTAGCCGTGCCGAACAACCATAAACAAGATCTTTGCTAGATAATTAGGGTTACACATGCAAGTAAATAACATTTACAACTAAGTGAATACGAAATACAACCTTTTTAGATCGTTCCTTCACTTCTAAAGTTCCTTGTCGTAGTCCCTTCGCTGCGATCATTGTTCTCTCGGGCTCTTGCATGGATTCACGAGGCGAAAGACGCATCCTTGCTTGAAGTCTTCGAGGCCGAAAATGATCTACGTCGAGGGAATACCAACTCAAGCTACTACTTCACTAACTACAGAATTAGTGAAGAAAACACCCTAAACTAAAGTGCTAGTCTAGTAGAGGATGGAGAAATAGGAAGTGGGTTCACTTTAGAATTTATTTTCTCACAATGTTTCTCACTTTGGATCAAATCCTAGAGAGCTTTTTAGCTCAAGGAAGAAGATGAAGAAAATAATGAGAGAAAGATAATCATCAAGTAAGTGAGCTAACCATGGGTGAGTGAGTATCATATACTAACTCTTGTAGAGACATTACCATGGCTAATCCAAAATGGTTAGGTTAATAAAAATATAAAGTAAAACAAAGTTAGTGGACTTTATCAAAGCATCCACAAGCTTCTACAAGCTTCATGCTTATGACCAAAGCTCCACTAATTTGTAATTACCATAAATAAATATAAACCACCATTTAAAATAGAATGGTGTATGTTTTGCACACCCATGAATGATGTATCAACAACCATGATACAAAACGAAAACACATTTTAATATATATCACATATATATTAAAGTTTTGCACATGTGAGAAAAATCCTTAAGTGAACAAATGTTAGTTAATGTAAATTAGTATATCTAATATACAATCATACACTAAATTATTAAATCAACACTTGACTTAATAATCCGGTTATATCTCATATAACCGACTAACATCCAATGTATCGACTTATCGAATCAACACTAAATTCGATAATCCGGCTATATCTCATATAACCGACCGATACAAAAAGTCGCGAGAATAGAATACGGTATCACATACACGCATTATTCTCGGTCCCGCATATATCACATATGCGCTCCTATTTCGTTTTGCCTGAGCCAGTAAAACCTCTATATAGGACTCTAAAGACTCGTCAATACGCCGGCAGTAGGTGATGATCACATAAAGCACCCACAAGCCGTCAGCGGTACTAGCTGGACGTAACGGCTACCCGGGTATTGAGCGATCAGAAGATCAGCAAGCAAGCCCGCTCCAACTCCTGTAAAAGCCTAACGGTAACACTTCCCGTACAGTCTGGTCTCCTCGTCTGATATGTCGCATATCAAGTCTAGGGGTGGTAAACGTCAGACCCCAATAACCGATAAGTCGTGCCGATGTGAGGCTCATAACGGGTCGAGAAACTACTGGTAACACTTACCAGTAAATCTCTAAACCATCCCTGGCCAGGGACTTCCTTGTTATGGCCAATCGAGCACAGCGCAACATCAACCCCCAATACCGGGAAAGACGAAACCCCTCCTATCGCTCATCGCCTCCATGTGACTCGGGACTGTACCCAAAAACCACCGTTTTGCACGCCCTCTTGGACGTGGTAAGGTGGAAATCAAAGCACAATGGGAATCATACAAGACTCTATGACGATCTCGGGTCTACAGACTAACCTGCACAAGTGTCACCAGAGAACTGCCATCTAACGTGAGGTCTAATACCATCTGGGAGTTCTCGGCGAGTCCGTCCAGTGTACCCAGTCTCCACTGAGCAACCGTATACCATCTTTGATGTCAAACACCAATGGATATGGGATCATCCATCGCCTATCTCATGGGTCAAGAAGCGTATACGCTAGTCTACTCTGGTATATCGATGCCCTGTCTCGATACACCTACGACTAGGAATATTAAAGGATGAACTTATGGACTACCATGGCCCCACAAGTATGATCTGCATCATAGTCCAGGTTGTCAAGTACACATCCTAAGGGCTTTACCAACATGTAACTATAAGACAGTATCAAGAGACAAGTATACATGTTAAGATAAAGAGCAACCAGATAGCATACTATCATATCGAGCAAGAAAGTCCTCTCTATATATGTCCAAGCATCCAATATAATATACATCATCTGTACAATACTGGCCTCTAGGGCATACATACAACTAATATGTTCACGCAGAACAGAACTGCATAGTATGATTCTATACGGCTCTGACCTGCATGGGCCACCAACAAAACCTGTCACGCCCCGCTTCCCGATATACGGCGAAGGGGATGCGACTGGTCCGCTACGTATTTACTGTGAAGTAAATACGCTAAGAGTATCTAAGCAATATAAAAGTAATCATAAGAGACAAGAGATATAAAAATAACAGCAACTTTATTTATTAACATTCTTTTGTACAATGCATGAAAAGGAAATACAACTGAAGTAAAAACGATGCTTAAACAATGGCATAACAGGAAATTAAAGGTACTGAATGGAAATGTACAATGTCTAGAGCTCGAGGTCTTCGAGGAACTGACCCAAGTCTTCACTGGTGGGCTCGATCTCTGCTGTGTCCAGATCACCTAACGACATTCAAAGAAGAAAGAAATAGAATGTCGTCAGCGAACAGGTCGCTCGGTAAGTCCCAAAGTTAAGGGAGAAATAAAAAAGACAGAATAAGAATGTATCTTTTAAAGTTGTATAATATTGTAGAATATTGTGTTAACGCTGTTGTTTGTAACTTGGTACAGAAAGATGCCAGTGTATACGAGAGGGGTCTCTATATGCTAGAGACCAGGGCAAACGGAAAGTTCAAGGAACCATTATGCCATGGTACAATAGCAACAGGATTCATGTTAGGTGTCTTAATTTTACTGTCTCGTGCCACTTTTAACACCTTCCGTACCAATCTACCCCTTAAACCCCGTAGTGTTTTGATTGTATTGTTATATTGTATTGTATAAGTTGCATAGTTGGATGAATGACCGAAACCATGATATCAGTAACGGATGTAATGGATATAAACTGGAATCATGTAAATGGAAAGTATATCCATGGTTTGGTTCAGTCAAGTGGAATAGATTGATAACTGATTCATGGATTCGTTTGTTCATGTTGAATTGTAATATTGTAGATTTATATGGTACTTGAATCATATTCAAGTCGGATTATGATCAAACTCAAACCCGAGTCAGACAGTAGAGATGTAAATCGAAGTCCTATATTTACTAGGGTCCTTAGGGTAATTTATAAAACTTGAGAGGGGTTTATGTAAAAATACTTTTGTATGGTTTTCAAAATGCACCCCAAGTATTTATTTTTCATCTTTAGAGTTGTAATGAATGTGGATTTTATATTGTGATATTTCTAGTGAAAATATCCTAATTTCATAAATAAAGGTATTTATTTGTAATATTGATTTATGTGGAATTTATGGTATTTTAGTGTAAAATTTATTCTTGTAATTTTTAGAAAAAGGTGGAATATTTATATCATAACAAAATAGATATTTTAATGATAAATATACATATATTTATACAAAATTAATTTTAATAAATATTTTATATTCTAAAAATCTCATTTTCTTAAAATGTCGTATTTTAAATCTTTCGAGACCGAATGCTCCTTGCGAAGGTATGAATCTCGCACTACTAAGCCCGAGGATGTGCGATAAACCGTACCATCCCGAACGGGTTCCCCAAAATGGGTTGTAGCGGCGCTTTGCAAAGATTTTATAATACTAATCCTTTAGAAGACGGTTTTATTAAGTAAATGGTATTTATTTGTAAAGATGTCGATTTCCCGTATTCTATGTCAAGTTGTGAGATATCTCAAATAGCCTCTTCACCGCCAATTGTGGCCAGGTAAGTACAAGTGAAGAAAGGAGGGATCCGCTCACGAATCCCCGTGAGACGGGCCTTTTAAAATTACCTTTCTCACTTGTCTAGCCTAGACACCACAAAGTCAGGTTTAGATAAACGACCGATGTCCAGAACCTTACCATGTCTTAATGAAGGCGACGGTCCCTAATTGACTGAGTCTAGATATTTTTTATTAGTTCCAAAAGTTATTTATTTATAAAGATGTATCAAAAATTGGTTTTTATTAAGTAAAGGGTATTTAAATGAAATTGTTTTATTTTCCGTATTCTAAGTTCTCAAGGTAGCGTTTTATATTTGCATATTAGTGTGTGAGGAGGTAGGTCATTACCTCGTGGTCTACTTTAAGGTATAGCAATTTAAATGGGGTTAAAGGCGTATTGAAACCATGTGGTATTTAAGTGAAAATACGGTAGAATGGAAATAGCTATCATTTTATGAATTTAACTTTGATCGGTTTAGTTGTTTAGTGTTTAATAGTCAACATGATAGTGTTTAAACATAATTGAAATAATGAGAAGTGAAGTTTATAAGAAAACCGAATCGGAAATCGGATTTGTTCTGATTCCGTCGGGTTTGTAAATTCGTATTTTTTTTAGAAAAGAAAAGAGAATCTAGAAAGGGACTTACGGGTTTGGACAAACACGAGAGTGATAAGGAAGAAGAGGGTTCGCCGGTGCGTCGATTCGTCGCCGAGAGTTCCTAGCACGATCACCGGAAGTTCGCCGTCGATTTCGTCGGGGCTTCGCCTTTCACTCGTTTTCAAAGTACACAAGGTTTTCTTGAGATTTTGATAGAGTGGGCTCAGAATTTTGGAATGAGAGGGTAAGAGGTAGGGGTGTATTTATAGGGTTAGGCTAGGGTTAGGGTAGGTGTAGGGTTTTTAATTAAAATATGTAAAAAAAAATAGGAAAAATGTATTAAAAATGGATTGAATGAGAGTTATTGTGCTCTCTGGAAACGATCTGAGAAATTAAAGTGTGCAGGGGGATAGGGGAGACCAAGGGGCTCATTTCCTCTGTTGATGACTCGGCCGTCCGGTCGAGTCCGGCAGGCGGTGCCGGCCCGAGTCGGCCGGTCCACCGGCCGACTCGGCCGAGTCAGGCGCTTGGGAGGTGGGGGGTCGCCGGGGGTAGCTACTGGAACATTTAAATTTTCATGGGTAGTGGGGTTTTTGTAAGAAAACACGTGTTGACTGTTGGTATTCCAGAAATTTTAAAACAAAATAACATTAAAAATAATGTGGGGAATGAGATTTGAACTCTGGTGGCTTGGTTCAGCAGTGCAAGGTATTACCAATGAGCTACAAGCTCTTGCTTGTAATTATGGTGTGAAATAAATACTTAAAGAGATATCGGCAACATTAAATACTCCAAGTATATTTTGAATTTAAATCAATTCTTTGTTCATTAAAAATGGAGTTGTTACATCCATAATATATCATTTCTAAGTTGATGGAATTTCCGCTAGATACAAGAATATATGAATAATCAAGAGTGAGTAGGATACAATAATAACTCACTTACCCATCAATCCCTAAAAGAATATGTGCCCAAGCCGCCGATAATCCAAGCGGTAAAACCTGTAAGAAACTGTGGTACAACGGGGATGAGTTGCCAACTCAGTGAATAAAAGTACATCTAAAGGTAGAAATCGAAATGCATGACGATACCTAGGTCATAAGTATAGTCCTATCATAATCAGTACCAATATACTATATGATCTGCATATGTGCAATACTAACTATCATGCAATCCCGAGTAAAATATCTCAATGTTATATGAGTCAAAATCTTGAATCTATAGTTCGTATTTAAATCCCTTTTTGTATATGAATGTCTATACCAATATATGCATGTACTGTCCTCCGGATCAGTCCTGATTGAATCCACTAATAATATCTAAAGGTGTGCCTCATGATAATGATCATATCAATATATACCAATATATATAGATGTCCAGCATCGACATCGAAATAAAAAATCTCTCGTGTCCATCATCGACACGTAAATACAGATGTCGTCGACACCACCTCAATAGATGATCGCCACCCGATATCCTGGCTATGATCAGTATCCCCTGGATATCTGCCGTACCCTATTGAACCCCGGTCAGTATCCCATGGATAGCAGCCGTGCTCAATTCTATCTCCGGAATCGAGTATCCTCATTAGGCTCCCCCGCCTCAATGCGGCTATCCTGCCCCTTGGCCTCGATCCGGGTTCACCATGTATCCGACTGTATATCTCCACCACTCAGTACGGATATTTCACAAATCCGGAACCGTATAGCTACCCCCACCCAGTCCGGAATTAAAATCAGGAAACACAAAACTCATGGTGGACGTTTAACTCATCATATCAAAATATCAAGTAAGAAATAAGAATACTTGCATAGATTATATTGATGATATATTATATATATACATATATAACAGTGTCCCATACCACCGATATATATCATCAGGAGTAAAATATCCAGAAAATCCATAAGAACCAAATACAGCATCTATAATACTAATATTCATAATTTAGAATAGAAATAAAGAAAGACTACATAACTATATCACATATGCATAGATTTCAATTCTATTGTGACATGGTACTACTAATGATGTGTAGTGTAGCATATGCGTATGTGCTCGTGCAACATGGCAATCATTAGTATTTATGCAAGTGTTCTACGGTGTAACAACCTATTTATTTTTATACATATATAATAGCACGGTTCTATAGTGACATGGCAGTACCAATGAGGTATAGTGTAACATATATTCACGTGTTTGTGTAGCATAGTACTCATTGGTATTTGTGCGGTGTTCTATCAGAGTGTGCGTAATCGCAGAAACGTATAATATGGATAATATAATGCAACATGTAAATTAATCTAAATATAACTATTGTAATTACTTGCAATGAGCTATACCATTATCTTTAGAAATGATCGAAACGTAATGTTTAAAATAAGAAAGCTGCCCTAGATTTAAAATAAATATTCGTTTTAGAAACTGACACGCATCCTGATATTTTATTTAAAGACAACGAACCATGGTTTTTAAAAGAATATAGCTCATACCAGTATTATATCCTATATCAGAATATAAGCTAACTCTACGAGTCAAAGGATAAATTGGCCGTATTCGGCACACAAATTTCATCATTTCCAATACGTATAAATCCTTATATTATAGCTCATCATATCGCTATATCCATATCATCTCAAGTACGGTATGATCCCTCGTGCAAACTCATCAAATCATACCAATGCCGTACGGGTCCAACATTATATACCTGTCTCACTTAAAACTATGTAAGAATTTTATGCAAATGCAGGACATATAAGATGCGATACTATATCAATATCCTCAATAACTACTATACTAACTAGAATTATAATACTATTAATAAGGTTGCGGGGGTGCTATACGCCATCCACCCGACTTCCCCAGTAGATGTAAATCTACTCACTAACTTGAGAACTCGCTGAATCCACGCTGCTACATCGCCCACTCCGTCTCGAAATCCTCGAATCGTACCTATAGTCGTATTTAAATCGCATAGAAGTAAATATCATAACGGAAATCAAAACAACTAGTTAAAAACCCGTAGGTTAGAACCTACAGCATACTTAACTCAAAAACGACCATATAATTCTGTTGTTAACGTATAAACGTTAACGGTTCAACTCCAACATCAAAATACAAAAACTTTGTATCGTAAATATCTGAATTTTTGATAAAAACATTTTAAAACATTCCCAGATTTCACTATATGAATAATTAAACAAAACAAACAATACAGAGATTTATAAATTACCAAAACAAAGTTACAGGAGATAAACCAACACCAAACTCTCAAGGGGGGCCGGCGTCGCCGGATTTTTGTAGTGAGTTTGGGATCTGGTTTTAAGTGTAGTCTTTTGCTCATTATACTTTTGATCTTGCTAGTTTTTCTAGTGTTTAGACTTACTAGTTCCAGATTCACTTCCTGTAGTTAAATTACCACAACCACTAAACATGATACGTGTCGTACATATAGTTTCATTTCTAAACTGATATTAGCTCACAGATCTAACCCACTGAAAATCTAACTTGTTTAAACAATACCAAACACATTAATTCATAACCATAGACCTACCCTAAAAACCACATAAGCAAATTCTCCAAGAAATCCGGCGAGATCGGATTTTGGGTGTTGGTCGCGGCCAAAATCCGAGGTCATGAGCTCGTATTCCTATGGTTTATTCTAGTTCTAGTATATATGATATTGTAGTTGTTTGATTAGTTTATTTATCAACTAAACTACAGCAGATTCAAACAGAGGCTAATCTTAGCAAAATACGATATCCAATTTCAGACAAAACTGAATTGAACAGAACTGAATAATTTGAAGGAAGAGGAAGATATACCTACAGCAAGATCATTGGAAAAACTTCCTCTAAGATGCACAAGCTCAAGGTCCTAGCTAGAGAGTGATGGTGAAGCCTTAGCACTTGCTCTTCTTCTCTTCTCTCTTTCTTTATTTTCTTTGTGTTTTCTTAATTTTTTTTCTTTTCCTCTCCTTCTCTTTAAAATTTCTGATCTTATGAACTGAACAAAAGGGGTGAGATAAAGAAAAGAGTGAGGGTTTTTTGTAGAGAAAGGAGGAGGTGGCATGGAGGAAGGAGGTTGTGTCACTTAAAGAAGCATGAGTGATTCATGCAAGGATGAGGTGTTGGATTTGAAGAAGGAGGTGTAAAGGAAATGAAGGAGGAGGTGTCAACTTATAATTAAGAGTGAAATGAGGTATTTTGTGTGAGTGTTAACACATAATGATATATGCCAACCATAATAGAATATAACAATAAGTAAAAACCTTCATATCATAATTTAATTTCATATAACATAAAGGATATGAAATGATAAATCTATTACTTGATTATTACTAACTTAGTGACAAATACCATGTCATGATAAAATATAATTAAAATATCATTTTCTTGATATCACCCGCTTTATTCATATTTAACAAAATAATTACATTTTTTGGATAAAATTCCGATACCCCTAATTCATAAGCGATATCATTTCGCATAAACTTATCGATTTTATTATTTTTATAATAAAAAGAAATTAAATACTCTTAATTTTCCAAAACGATACAGTCTCTCCCCCTTAAAAAAATTCGGTCACCGAATTTAAATTAAACCACTTTCATAAAACATTTTCTCAATCCCATCAACTCATTTCAAAACAATTTCCTGGAGGCAAACATGAAAATGGCTCGTTATAAAAAGACTCCAAAGTCCCATATGAGCTAAAATGCATCGCAACAAAACAGTGTGCGTGAAAACTCAAAATATAATCTTTCATAACTGTAACTCTAGCGGTTGCTATGAGAATTACTCCAGTTATGACAAAAACTGTGCCAAATACAAAAACTGTTGTGTATCCTAAGTACACAAATCAATGCCATAATCGTAATGCAATATCAGTGCATACGACCAAGCTAAAAATCAAATCTATCACATATCCTATCCAGTGCAAATCATTAAAACCAAATCAACCTGTAATGGTTTTGTATGTAAGTTTCAAACCACACTTCACGGTGTGCACAAAAATAACAGCACCAAGTGCAACAGGCGTGCACGAAACGATATCCACTGCATCCGCTGTGCATGGAATAAAAGTATATAAAATAATACCAAGTGCATCAGGGTGCACAAAATCGAAACCAAGTGCATCAGGGTGCACTATTATATCTCAAGTGTATCGAGGTGCACAAAACTAAAATCAAGTGCATTAGAGTGCACAAAATCAAAACGTGCAACTGGTGTGCACGAAATCAACCCAAGTATACCTAGGATATATATATATAAATTCTTAACCATGTGCATCTGATATGCACGGAAAATCAGTGTGGTGCATCCGGTACACATGTCACGACCCGAAAAAGCATGTGACTGGCCCTTGAACCATATGAAGTCTATAGGACTCCATCTGATCCAAGTAAGCCAAAAGCCCAGAAATCTAAAACCATTTAAGAGTAAGTAAGAAAACTGGTTTAAAGAAGTGAAGGAAAACATGTTGAAGTCAAGGTTTTTAAATAACTGAACCGAATATGCATTTTTAAAATGTAAAGTCTTTTCTAAAAATTTCGGCAGAGTTTCTTTTGTAAAAACTGGCCCCGAACGGGGTACAACAAGAACAATATATATGCAATGATAAAAGGCATCCCCAAGCGGGAGCTAGCTCTTCGTCAATTGACTGTCACAACCACGCAAGCAATAATATACAACGCCGAATGGCGAGGGGTCAAATCCAAAAAGAAACTCAATAAGCATGAAAACCGCAATACTACTAAGCGCGACTCTAAGGTCGAATAATACATCACTAATGTCTAAGTCTGAAACAATATACAAGTTTTGGTTGATGGAATTCTAAATACAATGAATAATACAAGTACAATGGTGGTTCTTGATGCAAAAGAACCCACCTACCAAATGCAATTCACCCGCAAGGAAGTAGTGTGCCAGAAATGCCGCAATGGAACCTGTACGGCAAAACCTGCAAGAACTGTGGCACAACGGGGGTGAGTTGCCAACTCGTGAAAAGAAAATATCTACAAGCAGAAAACGAATGCACGACATAATCCTAGGTCAATACAATCAGATATATAAACCTCAAAGAAAAAGCCTGAAGCATGATAAGGTAGCAATGTAACATCTAATCGTGTAGGTAGTGCCAAGTACCCGTGCCAGTGCCTCAGGTAACAACATGTCATACATATAAGGTATGTCTGCATGAAGTAAATATGAAGAAGTATCAAATGGATATCAATACACATATATTAGCGTCTCATTCCACTAATATTGGTGTAAGGGTATATATAACAGCGCCCTCATACCCTGTTATATATACAAATGAAGTATGATCAATGTAATAAAAGTCTGTATGTATGTGGACCCCGTCCACCTGTCACCCAAATGACAAAAAGCATTATGCATGTAAATGTCATAAAGCATATGCATGGAAAATATGAGGATATAACCAAAAGCATGGAACCTGAGTGCCTAGCATCGACACTCGAAAACATCATGAAAACCTATGCCTAGCATCGGCACGTAAATCCTCATATATCGGGCATCCGTCAATCCGGGTCAGCCCTCTCTCAATATATCGGGCATCCGTCAGTCCGGGTCAGCCCTCTCTCAATATATCGGGCATCCGTCGGTCCGGGTCAGCCCTCTCTCAATATATCGGGCATCCGTCAGTCCGGGTCAGCCCTCTCTCAATACCAGAAATATCATAAAAACAACATATCTCAATGCGCAAATCAGAAAGCATGATGCATGTGACAGATAAATGAAATGCAAGTAACAATATATCCTGCAGCATGGAATAATAGTATGCGCATATAAGGTCATGTCCTGATGCAACAGTACTACAGTGTAGTGGCATGGCAATTATCGATGATGAAGTGTGTCAGCCGGCAAATAGTGTACGTGGAACATACGCATCATCGATAATGATGCTGGTGTCCTAACAGCATGATAATAATATAGCGATAAACATATGCAAGCAATGCGAATAGCATGAATATGCGGAAATCAAGTAATCAACACCACAGTGAAGAATCTACTATGCAAACTACAGATCTAGGTATCAAGTCAATCGGGAGAGGTATGGAAACCACCTAAATCTGAGTAGATATATATATAGATATACTAGTCGGTGATCCCGCCTCAATAATATCGTGTACGATACAGTATATCGTAAGACATCCTCGAGTCATGAGTGCGGATCTATCATCAATATAGGCTCGTACGGTAAATCATCGTACGGCATCCCAAGAGCTGGGTACGGTCGATATCACATTATCTCATCATATAGCAGGTATCACTATCATCATATCACATAATCTGGGGTACTGATCTAAGTCCAGTACAACTCGATACCATCTATACACACTGCGTGTGCAAGCACACATCCCAAGGCCCGCTAGAGATCATGTATCGAATCCCAAATACGAATCACATCAAATCACCGATCTCGCGGCACAATACCCAACATCATCGACCCATCTCCAATGTCATCCAATATCATCAAACACAGTACACGTATAAAGAATATGCAAAGGTGTGCGTGTAGGTGTAAATCTATTCTAGGGTTCGCGACTATGAACTACACTAGTTGCTTTTAACCCTAAACTATCCATAATACACCTAACACCATAACCACGACACACTAAAACTATCATAAATATAGTAGATCAACTACGGACTGCGGGGGTGCTATACGCCATCCACCCGACTTCCCCCTGTAGATATAATCTACTCACCTTACGTCTTCATTGTCGACGTCACCACACGTTTGCTTGTCATCCCGAAGTCTTCATGGGTACCTACACGTCAAAGTATCGTAATGCACATTAAAACCCAAATCAAATCCAAAACGGCATACGAAAACCAAATCGATACGATAAGGGGCCTATAGGTTAGAACCTATGGGTACGCCTCCAAAACCATCTACCAATCCTCGATATCGTCGTATAAACGCCAAATAGTCGAGGTAAAACAAAATACACAATTTCAGAATAGGAAATACGGAATACGGAAACACGAATCAAAAACAGCAACTAAGGAAATATGCTCCATATTTCACCCTAGGTCAAATTAGACAAATCTACACATGCCAGGGGCCTAATCTACTGGTAAGGGGGCACCCAAACAAAAACGAGACAATTTGGTGGGGTCCAGGCCGCAAATTGCGGCCAATTGGGTTAAATTTGCGGCCGGGAAAGGGAAGTAGGGGCTAGGGTTCTGGGGTTAGCTTCCTGGGTTCCTGCACATATCACTGTCCAATCAATTTTAATTTAGGATGTCTCGGATGATAGCAGATTCAATAAAACCTTCACAGATTTCACAAATTCTCCGATATCGGTTTCTAAATCCGTATTTCAGGTTTCAACTCTCAGGTTAGGGTCTCAATTCATGCACTAGGGTGTTTATATAAGCTCAACTAAGCTCAATTTCACATTATAACTCAAAATTTCCCATAACCCTAACTAGGTTTTCATCAAGTCCACAAAATCAAACAATATCGGTTCTATAACAACATGGGGGTATAAGGAATGCTAGAATTAAGCTAATGATCCAGAAACTACCTCATTGGCAACTCAAGAATTTTCTTGAGTTGCCCCTAGTGGCCAAAATCCATGCTTCTTTAGTCCAATGTGTAGATCTTGAGCTTGTGCACACATTTAATTAAATAAATATGGGGTTTTGGTGATGTTTTAGAGGAGAAGTGAGGGCTTGAAGAGGGGGGGGAGACGAAGGAGCAGGAGCTCAGCAGCAATAAAGGAGAGGGAGAGAGAGATGTGATGAAGAAATGAGAGGAAAAAGCTAAGTCTTGGTCAAAAGGAACCATACCTCTCTCTATCTCACCAAACCTCATATTTTATTCTCTTTTCCATTTCTTTTCTTTTTCTCTTCTCCTAAATCCTTCTCACATAAATAATAACCCCAAAACAAACCATGGAAATAAAAATGTAACACAAGTGTAGAAAAAGATATGTGCATGTTTTGCACAAAATTACTTAAAAGCCGATTAGCGATTTTTAATCGCGATTAGCATTAAATTAGCATATAACTAATCATAAACACTTAAAAATGGCATAATTCTATAAAATACCCTATTTTAGAATTTTCCATAATTTTTCCAATAGTTTTCCCATTTATTTGTATTTAATTATACCTAAATATTAAAATATTCAATAAAATAATATTAAATTATAAAAATTCCCAAAAATAATATTTTATTATTTTGGAAACATTACAACACACAACACTCCAATCGAGAGCAGTCAACTCGCACTAAAATCTCAACAAGTGCACATGGTGTGCACAAAGCATAAGTCAAATGAAATTACTGTACATAAAATCCCATCAAGTGCACTTGGTGTGCACAAAACATAAATTGATCCTCCAATCCTTAAAATACATATATCAAAATTACGGACATCAAATTGTCCTTTCTCCAACGTTTGTAAATGAAAGTTATATATATATATATAAAGTAAATCGAACTCAAAAGACGTCGAAGCATATTTTCTTCAATGTAGGAAGGTGTTTATACCACCGGAATTGGCATAGCAAGAATTACAACTTGCCGTCTGCCACGTTCTAACGTTCTCTGTTTCTGAATTCAGGTTCTTCTTGCAGAAATCTAATACCATAGCTTATTTACATGATTGCCCGGTGAGGAGCAACAACACCACCCGTCTTATTGTGGATACATCCCATCACACCTTCTTGACCCGTAGTCCAGTCCTTTGTAACGCAACATGTTGATAACGGAAATCTCTGTCCTCTGCGTGTGTGCTAACAACTAATCCTAGTCCAATCTCATTTATTATAAGCTCCTGGAAAATCAAGTCTTCTACTAAAATCATTTATCCAGCCTGCCGGGAACTAGTACTTATTACTGAATCCACTTTTCCTTTGATAACCACTGTCATTTCTTTTTGGTTTCCTCCTGAAAGTGTAGTCGTACGCATCATCAAATCTTCAATATCCACTGTGTAGAGCAACTGTCCACTGAAACTTCGTACCAATCTCATGTCCTATAAATTCCCTATATCGAACACTTAGGGAGCGTATCTGCATCATCACGCGAATTTGCAAGCCATACTTAGTTATGACCCACTCGGAGTCTTTCAACTCGGAAACACGAATCCGTCATCTCTGCTACTCTGTAGATGAATCTAGCTAATCTCACCTTCGAAGACTCATCCCAATTTGTCTGAGGAATACTTGCTGCACGATCTCCTTCTTGAACTACTTGCATCTGGTCTAACTAACTCCATCAAAAGAAGTACATCAATTTCACCGATCTCGTATCGAAGCGCCACAATGGATTAAAAATCCTAACCATCCCACACCTGAACGGTTATGAATCCTGCTGATCCATCTACACATATAACATCGTTAACCTTTAGCTTCATGAACTCTGGAACTAACATCTCGACAATCTCAACAAGGATTAGTACCGTTGTCTGAACAGTACACAACACCATGATCGTCGGAGAGGGGAAAACATCACGTCTCAAGTTCGCCTGAGCTCTAATAATGACTCTAACACCTGGTGCGGATCCCGAAGAAACTCGCTCCTGTTAGTTATGTATATGCCCTAGAGGCCGTTGTTGTACATATGATGTATATTATGATGGATGCTTGGATATATATAGAGAGGACTTTCTTGCTCGTCATGATAGTATGCTATTTGGTTTTCCTTTATCTTAACATGTTGACTTGTATTGGTTTACTGTCTTTCTCTCACATGTTGATAAAGCCCTTAGGATCTGTACTCAACTACTGGGACTATGATGAGATCATACTAGTGGGGCCATGGTAGTCGATGAGTACATCCTATAATTGTTCCTAGTCGAGGGTATATCGAGACAGGGCATCGATACACTAGAGTAGACTAGCGTATACGCATCTTGACCCATATGATGGGCGATGGATGATCCCATATCCATCGGTGTTTGACATCAAGGATGGTGTACGGGTGCTCAGTGGAGACTGGGTACACTGGACGGACTCGCCGAAAACTCTCAAATGGTGATATACCACACGTCAGATGGCAGTTCTCCGGTGACACTGGTACAGGGTAGTCTGTTGACCCGAGATCGTCATAGAGTCTTGTGTGATTCCCACTGTACTTTGATTTCCACCTTACCACGTCCAAGAGGGCATGCAAAACGGTGGCTTTTGGGTGCAGTCCCGAATCGCATGGAGGCAATGAGCGATAGGAAGGGATTCGTCTCTCCCGGTATAGGGAGTTGATGTTGTGCTGTGTTCGATTGGCTATAACTGGAAGTCCCTGGACAGGGCTGATATAGAGATATACTGGTAAGTGTTACCAGTAGTTTCTTGACCCGTTATGAGCCTCACATCGACACGACTTATCGGTTACTGGGGTCTGACGTATACCACCCCTAGACTTGATATACGACATATTAGACGAACAGACCGGACTGTACGGGGGTGTTACTGATTGGATTCACAGAAGAACGGACAGGCTAGCTTGTTGATCTTCTGATCACTCAATATCTGGGTGGCTGTTACGTTTAGCTGACCGCTTGCAGCTTGTGGGTGTTTGATATGATCATCACCTGCTACCGGCGTATTGACGATTCTTTAGAGTCCTACACAGAGGTTTCTTGGCTCAGGCAAAACGGAGTAGAGGCACATATGTGATATATGCAGGACCGAGGATAATGCGATATGTGATACCGTATTATATTCTTGCGATATTTAGATATGAACCGGGACATCGGATCAAGTGTTGATTCGATGAATCGGTACATGATATATTAGTCGGTTATATTCGATATAGCCGGATCGTCGGATCAAGTGTTGATTCGATGATTTAATGTATAATGATATATATGATATATTGTATTACATTATCTAATATTGGCTCACTTTATTAATTCATTTTCTCACCGGATTAATACATTGATATATATACGATATATGTTAATTGTATTATTTTCTTTTGTTGCAAATATATAATATATATGTGATATATATTATTGTGACATGTTATGATTTATTATGAAACATGTTTAAGGATAATAAAAAGATATTAGGGTTTGATTCGGGTTAGCTCCTTCTTGTTCATTCTAGAAGGATTTCCTTTTGTCTTGGTTAAGATATTATGGTTGATACTTATCCATGACTCATTCTTAACCTAACCAAACTCTAGCTCTAGTTTATTCTCTAAAAAGGTTAAGCCTCTCATCCTTGACCATGGTTCCATAATCAATCATATATACTTATCTACTATTCATCACAAAAGGAATTATCTCATTATTCTTCATCTTCTTCTCTCTTGAGTTTTGAAAAGAGCTCACTAGTTATTTCTTTTGTGATGATTTCTTGTGAGAAAATGATATAAAAAGAAAGCATAAATACTACTCCATCATCCTCATCCAATCTAGCCCATTAGATTAGGGTGTTCACCTCTTTAGAGTGAGAGAGCTTGAGCTATTGCAACTTCGACGTAGATCATCGGAGAAAAGGAATACGACAAGCTAGCATGGATCGTTCGAGTCGTGGAGCCTCTCTTGAGTCCGGGAGATCGTGGATCGCGGCAAAGGGACTTCTACTCGGAGCTTGTGAAGCGCAGGAGTGGACTATAAAGGTTGTAATCTCTCACACTTAGTAGTAAAGATGTTTACTTGCATGTTAAACCCTAATAATCTAGCAAAGATCCCGGCTTTGGGTTGTTCGGCACATCTAAATGTTTATTCGGGCATGTTTGATGCCTTATGAACCTTCACAAGAGTACCTAGGAACCCTACAGTGGTATCAGAGCCTAGCTAGAGCATTAGGCGACGTGTATACGAAGTTAAAACTTCGATCGAACCCGATACGACGAAAATGAACCCCTCTCTGGACTTTTTCTAAAATCTGGGATTTTTCTGAATTAAAAATTCCTAAAAAATTCAGCAGGTAAATATAAATATTATTGTGAAAAACGTGTCTCCAATCCGTACATACCACCGCGGAACCGCGGCCGTACCGCGCTTGGGCCGCGGATCCACGGTGGGAATGTGGAGTTGGGTCTTAGGTTTTCTACAGTAATATCAGTATCTGTATTTTATATTTTCTGGGTATTTTTTATTCTGGCTCAAGTGTTGAGTGTACTGGGGTTTATTTTGTAATCGATTGATTCGATCGGAAAATTTAATTTTGTTATTTATTTCCGGATATTTAAAAACTGTTAAAATGTTCGAACGGATATCATTAACTCACTTTTTCCCGGCATGAAAAACTTTCAAGTGTTGAATTTTTATCGGGTTTAAATCTTTCGGAAAAATGTGCAAGTAACACGGTGAACCCTCTAGAAGACAACAAACCTTAACTCGATTATGTGACCGTCTTGAACTGTCTCTAAACCTTAGGTTTTGGGGCAGTACGGCATGCCACATGTGAGGCGTTGGCTTGACCCTTCTACGGCTGGATCACTGGTACTGTGACATATTCTGGGATTATTTTGAACTCCGCTCAAGTGTTGAGCTTTTTAGGAAATTTTGGGTATTTGATTATCTGTTCGGAAAGTTTAATACTGTCTATTTATCTGGAATGTGATACAATATGTGGAATTCATACAGTTAGGCATGAAATGCGAAATATGTGATATTTCGGATTTACGATGTCTAAAGAGATTGTGGATTCCAAATGTTATAGTTTTACACTTTCTTTTCTGCGACCGTAAGTGTAATATGTGATATCGCCGGTTTCGTTGCTATATGTCAACGACAATTGGGATGCGCATATTTACTTACGTTGTTGACATGTGATGTTCTGTGTTGCTGGATATGTTATATTGGATCGTCGCGTTCTGAATAGCCGGGGGGTTTTATGTGAGATGAGAGTTTTTATTTTCATTCATGTAAAATTCATTTGTATGTAATATTCTTTTATTGGGGCACTTCCGGGATGAGGTTGATGTCACCATTGTATATTATTTACTTTTCCGCATTAGGTAGACCCAAGGAGGGGAGCACAAGTAACCGGGTTCTAGGGTCCAGTGGGAGGCCATCTCGAGGAGTCGAGACCGGGTCTCCTAACCCTAGAATTGGCAGTGTTACTTGCCACTCTCGTAGGAGTCTAGGGATGTGGGTTTGGCTATTCATCGCGACCGTGGAATCCGTGTTTTATACAGGCTCGTATTGAAAACACGGACGTCCTAGTATATCCAATATTTCATATATGTCCTTCTGCTGCAATGTTCTGTGATGAGATCATATTACTGCCTGAGACGAATGCTTATACTATATATATATATATGCTGTTATATAAATATTATTGCTTTCGTTTCTTCTGTGATGCTTAGGAAGCATAAGCTGATGGGATTTTATTAATGAGATTAATAAAAAGAAAAGAAACCTAAAAGATGTTGTAGAATCAAAACTTTATAAAAAGGGTAGCTACAGTTTTGCTTTGCATAGCGGTATATATGATATACCCTGCACCTTATTCGATGAGGAAAGAGCCGAGATCCCTTCACCGGGAGTGACCTCTTTAGCAAAACTGACAGATGCTACAAAACTCGGTTTGTCTTTTGATTGCTTTTAGAGTTTTGCTTTGCATAGCGGTATATATGATATATCCTGACCTTATTCGATGAGGAAAGAGCCGAGATCCCTTCACCGGGAGTGACCTCTTTAGCAAAACTAAAGAAAGCCTCAAAAACACTCCATTTCAAAATTTCGCATGATTCTACGATGATATCAAATTCATTACGCAATAGGTTTTTAGAAAAACCTGTCGTAGCCCTCCGTCATTTCAGATAAAGACTATTTAGTATTCGTGCTGCGTTTGTTGACCTCTGTCAAGGCGTAGTGTGCGGTAGCTGATTAGTAATTATCTGTAAAGCATGTGATGTGATTGGATTAGGGTAGTCGTACGACCTTGTTGACCTCTGTCAAGGGTCGTGCAAGTGGGTTTAATTCAATCAAGAAATGACGGGTTGAACTTGACTAGTGCACTATAGTTTGTTGACCTCTGTCAAGGTCATAGCACACTAGGGGCAAAATATTATCGGGAATTTCAAGTGTTGAAATTTACAATGAGATTGCATACCTCCTATGAGATAGTTGGATCCCGATACCCACTGCGAGTAAGTGTTACTCCTGGGAGAGTTTTACGCAGGACAATTAGCCGATCAAGTAGGTGTCTAGAAAAGTGTTAACGGGGTTACGCCTCTGGGAAAACGAGGTTTACTTTAATTAGGTCCGTGCGAAAGCACGGGGAACCTCCCTCAAGTACCGACACTGATCTGGCTGAAAGATTGACGAAATTGTAGGGTGTAATTAATCCCGGCTAATCTTACCTTTTAGGGTTTGAGGGTAGATTTGATAAAAACAGTGGGAGATATCCTGATTAGATAAGATAATAACCAATCTGATCTTGCAAGAGCATACGCTAAAGTGTTTTCTTCTCTCTCTCTCCAGGTAGCGACCATGTCGGGCCATAATCAAGATAATAATATGGATGTATTGACTGAACCCGCTTATTATACTGAGCAGGGGAACGTTGGACCCGTTCTTTCTTATAAGAGTTATAAGACTGAACAGGGAATACAAGAATATCTGGATTCTCAAGCCGCCCAAAAGAACATGCATGTTGATGCATTTTCTTCAGGTGTGTTAGTTATTGAGAACTGTTTCTCAGTTCACCCTACGTCCTGGGTATTAGATACCGGATCAGGATCCCACATATGTAAATTGTTACAAGGGCTACGAAAAGGTAGAGAACTGGGAAAAGGTGATCATTCCGTTCAAGTAGGGAACGGTGCTAGTATTGCAGCCAAAGCAGTTAGCGAATATCACCTAGTATTGCCAAGTCGTAATACACTGATTCTAAATGAGTGCTATTATATACCGAACATGATGTGCAACATTATATCAGTTTCTTTATTAAGTAAAGAAGGATATAATTTTGTAGTACAGGATAATGTTATGAACATATTCCTAGATCAAGAGTTGATTGCATCAGGCTCGTTACATAATGGCATATTCATTCTAAATCAGAATACAGTCCTCAATATACAAAACACACACAAGAGGAAAAGTTCAGAAATGAACGAATCCTTCTTGTGGCATTGTAGACTTGGTCATATCAATGCGACACGACTAGCTAAGTTACATAAAGATGGATATTTGAACCCGTTCGAATTATCATCTTATGATACTTGCCATTCATGTCTCAAAGGAAAAATGACCAAAGCTCCGTTTAGTGGACACGGAGAAAGAGTTACGGAACTCTTAGGACTGGTACATAGTGATGTATGCGGTCCCATGTCTACACATGCCAGGAACGGTTCTTCCTACTTCATTACATTCACTGACGATCTCTCTAGATTCGGACATGTGTTCCTGATGAAACACAAGTCTGAAGCTTTTGAGAAATTCAGAGAATATAAGCACGAAGTAGAGAAACAAACGGGCAAAAGTATTAAGATTCTTCGATCTGATCGAGGAGGTGAATACTTAAGCAATGAGTTCCTAGATTATCTAAAAGAGAATGGGATTCTCTCTCAGCTTACTCCTCCTTATACACCACAGCACAACGGTGTATCGGAGCGGAGGAATCGCACCCTATTAGATATGGTGCGCTCGATGATGAGTACAGCTGAGTTACCTATTTCCTTCTGGGGATATGCGCCTGAAACAGCAGCATACCTATTGAATCAAGTTCCGTCTAAATCTGTACCTACCACGCCATATGAGATATGGAGTGGGAAGAGACCATGTCTTAAACGAGTTAAGATATGGGGTTGTCTGGCCTATGTCAAAAGGAAAAATCCAGACAAACTCGAGGCACGGTCAGTACTATGTAAGTTTGTGGGATATCCTAAACATTCAAATGGATATTTTTTCTACCACAGTGAACAACAAAAGGTGTTTGTTGCTCAACATGCCACCTTTTTAGAAAAGGAATTTCTTGCAAAAGAAATTAGTGGCGATGAGGTAGAGCTGGAAGAGGTTCCAGCAACACAAACTACAACTGAAGATTTAGTGGAACCGGAGGATTCAATAGTACCCGACGAACCCCAGCCTCTCCGCCGATCTAGTAGGGTTTCTCGTCCACCTGAGAGATACTACGGTTTTCTCATTGATGGTAGAAGCGAGGATTGTATCGTGGAAGATGATGACCCGACTAGTTTCGAGTAGGCCATCACGAGTGATGACTCTGTGAAATGGCTGGATGCAATGCGATCTGAGATGGAATCCATGTACACCAACAAAGTATGGACTTTGGAAAATGCTCCCGAATGGGTAAAACCCATTGGGAGCAAGTGGATCTTTAAAAAGAAATTTGGTGTAGATGGAAAAGTTGAGACTTTCAAAGCTAGACTTGTAGCAAAGGGTTTTCGTCAACGACCAGGTGTGGATTATGACGAAACCTTTTCTCCAGTGGCTATGCTTAAGTCCATCCGGATCTTACTTGCCATTGCTGCATACCATGACTAAGAAATCTGGCAAATGGATGTTAAGACCGCCTTTCTAAACGGTGATTTAGAAGAGTGCGTGTACATGACTCAGCCAGAGGGCTTCGTAGATAGTAGGAGTAGAGGAAAGGTGTGCAAGCTGCTTAAATCCATTTATGGGTTGAAGCAAGCATCGCGGAGTTGGAACATCTGTTTTGATGTTGTAGTCAAAGAGTTTGACTTCATCAAAAATATAGATGAACCTTGTATCTATAAGAAGGTAGCAGAGAGTAAGGTTGTCTTCCTTGTATTGTACGTAGATGACATACTCTTGATAGGAAATAATATTCCTATGCTGTAATCAGTCAAGCTCTTCTTATCACAAAGATTCTCAATGAAAGATCTACGTGATGCCTTCTACATATTGGGAATAATGATCTATAAAGATAGATCTAAACGGATACTGGGATTGTCCCAATCCAGGTACATTGACACCATACTAAAGAGGTTTAGTATGGAAGAACCCAAGCGTGGGAACCAACCTACGATCTCTGGACCCACTCTCTCCAAAGAGATGTCTCCCAAGACTGATTTGGAGAGAGCTCGCATGCAAGGGATACCCTATGCTTCGGCAGTGGGCTCTATCATGTATGCGATGCTATGTACCAGACCCGATGTAGCATACTCACTAAGTGTAGTGAGTCAGTATCAAGCAGATCCTGGAGAGAGTCACTGGACAGCTGTGAAGAACATTCTCAAGTACTTGCGAAGGACTAGAGACATGTTCTTGGTGTATGGTAATGGAGAACTCCGGGTGGAGTCCTTTACCGATTCTAGCTTCCAAAGTGATAAGGACGACTCTAAGTCGCACTCGGGTTTTGTCTTTACCCTCAATAGAGGGGCGGTATGTTGGAAGAGTTCCAAACAGGATACCGTTGCAGACTCGACGATGGAGGCTGAATACATCGCAGCCAACGATGCTGCCAAAGAGGCTGTCTGGATGAAGAAGTTCATCACTGAACTTGGTGTGGTTCCATCCATTGAGCATCCAATACCTCTGTATTGCGATAACAATGGAGCTATCGCTTTGGCCAAGGAACCCAGATCCCATCAGAAGTCCAGACATATTCTGAGGCGGTATCACCTGATCAGAGAGATAGTTGATCGTCGGGAGATCGAGGTCAGGAGAGTAGATACGAAGGACAACACTGCGGATCCACTCACGAAAGCCATTCCCCAGATACAGTTTAAGAGATTATTCGGGATGCTAGGTATAAGATACTACAGCAGCTGGCCTAAGTGCAAGTGGGAGATTGTTAGTTATGTATATGCCCTAGAGGACATTGTTGTACATATGATGTATATTATGATGGATGCTTGGATATATATAGAGAGGACTTTCTTGCTCGTCATGATAGTATACTATTTGGTTTTCCTTTATCTTAACATATTTACTTGTATTGGTTTACTGTCTTTCTCTCACATGTTGATAAAGCCCTTAGGATCTGTACTCGACTACTGGGACTATGATGAGATCATACTAGTGGGGCCACGGTAGTCGATGAGTACATCCTATAATTGTTCCTAGTCGAGGGTATATCGAGACAGGGCATCGATACACCAGAGTAGACTAGCGTATACGCATCTTGACCCATATGATGGGCGATGGATGATCCTATATCCATCGGTGTTTGACATCAAGGATGGTGTATGGGTGCTCAGTGGAGACTGGGTACACTGGACGGACTCGCCGAGAACTCTCAGATGGTGATATACCACACGTCGGATGGCAGTTCTCCGGTGACACTGGTACAGGGTAGTCTGTTGACCCGAGATCGTCATAGAGTCTTGTGTGATTCCCGCTGTACTTTGATTTCCACCTTACCACGTCCAAGAGGGCGTGCAAAACGGTGGCTTTTGGGTGCAGTCCCGAATCACATGGAGGCAATGAGCGATAGGAGGGGATTCGTCTCTCTCGGTATAGGGAGTTGATGTTGTGCTGTGTTCGATTGGCTATAACTGAAAGTCCCTGGCCAGGGCTGATATAGAGATATACTGATAAGTGTTACCAGTAGTTTCTCGACCCGTTATGAGCCTCACATCGACACGACTTATCGGTTACTGGGGTCTGACGTATACCACCCCTAGACTTGATATGCGACATATCAGATGAACAGACCGGACTGTACGGGAGTGTTACTGATTGGATTCACAGGAGAACGGACAGGCTAGCTTGTTGATTTTCTGATCGCTCAATACCTGGGTGGCTGTTACGTTTAGCTGACCGCTTGCAGCTTGTGGGTGTTTGATATGATCATCACCTGCTACCGGCGTATTGACGATTCTTTAGAGTCCTACACAGAGGTTTCTTGGCTCAGGCAAAACGGAGTAGAGGCACATATGTGATATATGCAGGACCAAGGATAATGCGATATATGATACCGTATTATATTCTCGCGATATTTAGATATGAACCGGGACATCGGATCAAGTGTTGATTCGATGAATCGGTACATGATATATTAGTCGGTTATATTCGATATAGCCGGATCGTCGGATCAAGTGTTGATTCGATGATTTAATGTATAATGATATATATGATATATTGTATTACATTATCTAATATTGGCTCGCTTTATTAATTCATTTTCTCACCGGATTAATACATTGATATATATACGATATATGTTAATTGTATTATTTTCTTTTGTTGCAAATATATAATATATATGTGATATATATTATTGTGACATGTTATGATTTATTATGAAACATGTTTAAGGATAATAAAAAGAGATTAGGGTTTGATTAGGGTTAGCTCCTTCTTGTTCATTCTAGAAGGATTTCATTTTGTCTTGGTTAAGATATTATGGTTGATACTTATCCATGACTCATTCTTAACCTAACCAAACCCTAGCTCTAGTTTATTCTCTACAAAGATTAAGCCTCTCATCCTTGACCATGGTTCCATAATCAATCAAATATTCTTATCTACTATTCATCACAAAAGGTCTCATTATTCTTCATATTCTTCTCTCTTGAGTTTTGAAAAGAGCTCACTAGTTATTTCTTTTGTGATGATTTCTTGTGAGAAAATGATATAAAAAGAAAGCATAAATACTACTCCATCATCCTCATCTAATCTAGCCCATTAGATTAGGGTGTTCACCTCTTTAGAGTGAGAGAGCTTGAGCTATTGCAATTTCGACGTAGATCATCGGAGAAAAGGAATACGACAAGCTAGCATGGATCGTTCGAGTCATAGAGCCTCTCTTGAGTCCGGGAGATCGTGGATCGCGGCAAAGGGACTTCTACTCAGAGCTTGTGAAGCGCAGGAGTGGACTACAAAGGTTGTAATCCCTCACACTTAGTAGTAAAGATGTTTACTTGCATGTTAAACCCTAATAATCTAGCAAAGATCCCAGCTTTGGGTTGTTCGGCACATCTAAATGTTTGTTCAGGTATGTTTGATGCCTTATGAACCTTCACAAGAGTGCCTAGGAACCCTACAGCTCCACCATTAGAACTCGATCAAATATGAATAAATGACGTGTCTCTATTTCATCGAAAAGTCACCCCGGTCAGTCCTTGTCCCAGACAAGTCTGTTCTGACCGCATCTCTAACTGTAGCCCTCTCGGCCCTCATAAACATTGTGATCGAAACAATCAATCATGCACTGACGAAGATAGATCAACGGAAAGAATAGAAGGAAGATCTCAAGATATAAATCCTAAGGTAACTTAGGTGGAGTATCATATCGTAAATATGCCGCGGAACATATGTACGGTATGTCACTCTACTTAGTACCTACTCCATCAACAAGGGTCATACTATATAACGAAAGTTCGGGTATAAGACCCCCAAAGTCAAGTCTAAGTCCAATAAGGTCAAGCCCAGGTAACAAAATATATTCCCAGACTTCATATAGTCAACCTAGACTCGAACAAAGGTTAAACCAAACGCTCTGATACCAACTTTGTCACGACCCAAATGTGGCACGTGACCGGCACTTAAATCACATGACATCTAAAGACATCGACGCGGTTCAAGTAAGCCAAAACCCGGAATCTAAACCCTTTTTGAAAATAGTTGAGGTGAAGTTTAAATAATCATCCTACAAAATCCATTTAAAATAACATCTATATTTAACTAAGTATATTGAAAAAAAAAAATTATGACATTTTGAAACTTAACATCACTTCCTTTATATTTTAAAAACCCGATACAACATAACAACATAGCATCCCAATGGGAGCTAGTCTCCACATCCAAAAAATGGAGCAACCAACAATCTATAACAGAAGTCGATTCTAAAGAGTGCGACATCACCACATATAAACTCTAAGTCTCGCTTCTAAGTCCTTAATATATCATTTCTAAGTTGATGGAATTTCCGCTAGATACAAGAATGTATGAATAATCAAGAGTGAGTAGGATACAATAATAACTCACTTACCCATCAATCCCCAAAAGAATATGTGCCCAATCCGCCGATAATTCAAGCGGTAAAACTTGCAAGAAACTGTGGCACAACGGGGATGAGTTGCCAATTCAGTGAATAAAAGTACATCTAATGGTAGAAATCGAAATGCATGACGATACCTAGGTCATAAGTATAGGCCTATCATAATCAGTACCAATATACTATATGATCTGCATATGTGCAATACTAACTATCATGCAATCCCGAGTAAAATATCTCAATGTCATATGAGTCAAAATCATGAATCTATAGTTCGTATTTAAATCCCTTTTTGTATATGAATGTCTATACCAATATATGCAGGTACTGTCCTCCGGATCAGTCCTGATTGAATCCACTAATAATATCTAAAAGTATACCTCATGATAATGATCATATCAATATATACCAATATATATAAATGTCCAGCATCGACATCGAAATCCAAAATCTCTCGTGTCCATCATCGACACGTAAATAGAGTTATCGTCGACACCACCTCAATAGCTGATCGCCACCCGATATCCTGGCTACGATCAGTATCCCGTGAATATCTGCCGTACCACATTGAACCCCGGTTAGTATCCCCTGGATAGCTGCCGTGCTCAATTCTATCTCCGGAATCGAGTATCCTCGTTAGGCTCCCCCGCCTCAATGCAGCTATCCTGCCCCTCGGTCTCGATCCGGGTCCACCATGTATCCGACTGTATATCTCCACCACTCAGTCTGGATATTTCACAAATCCGGAACCGTATAGCTACCCCACCCGGTCCGGAATCAAAATCAGGAAACACAAAACTCATGGTGGACGTTTAACTAATCATATCAAAATATCAAGTAAGAAATAAGAATACTTGCATAGATTATATTGATGATATATTATATATATACATATATAATAGTGTCCCATACCACCGATATATATCATCAGGAGTAAAATATCCAGAAAATCCATAAGAACCAAATACAGCATCTATAATACTAATATTTGTAATTTAAAATAGAAATAAAGAAAGACTACGTAATTATATCACATATGCATAGATTTCAATTCTACTGTGATATGGTACTACTAATGATGTGTAGTGTAGCATATGCGTCTGTGCTCGTGTAACATGGCAATCATTAGTATTTGTGCAAGTGTTCTATGGTGCAACAACCTATGTATTTTTATACATATATAATAGCATGGTTCTATAGTGACATGGTATTACCAATGAGGTGTAGTGTAACATATATTCACGTGTTTGAAAAGCATAGTACTCATTGGTATTTGTGCGGTGTTCTATCAGAGTGTGCGTAATCGCAGAAACGTATAATATGGATAATATAATGCAACATGTAAATTAATCTAAACATAACTATTGTAATTACTTGCAATGAGCTATACCATTATCTGTAGAAATGATCGAAACGTTATGTTTAAAATAAGGAAGCTGCCCTAGATTTAAAATAAATATTCGTTTTAGAAACTGACATGCATCCTGATATTTTATTTAAAAACAATGAACCGTGGTTTTTAAAAGAATATAGCTCATACCAGTATTACATCCTATATCAGAATATAAGCTAATTCTACGAGTCAAAGGATAAATTGGCCGTATTCGGCACACAAATTTCATCATTTCCAATACGTATAAATCCTTATATTATAGCTCATCATATCGCTATATCCATATCATCTCAAGTACAGCATGATCCCCCGTGCAAACTCATCAAATCATACCAATGCCGTACGGGTCCAACATTATATACCTGTCTCACTTAAAACTATGTAAGAATTCTATGCAAATGCAGGACATATAAGATGCGATACTATATCAATATCCTCAATAACTACTATACTAACTAAAATCATAATACTATTTATAAGGTTGCAGGGGTGCTATACGCCATCCACCCGACTTCCCCAGTAGATGTAAATCTACTCACCAACTTGAGAACTCGCTGAATCCACGCTGCTACATCGCCCACTCCGTCTCGAAATCCTCGAATCGTACTATAGTCGTATTTAAATCGCATAGAAGTAAATATCATATCGGAAATCAAAACAACAAGTTAAACACTCGTAGGTTAGAACCTACAGCATACTTAACTCAAAAACGACCATATAATTCTGTCGTTAACGTATAAACGTTAACGGTTCAACTCCAACATCAAAATACGAAAACTTCGTATCGTAAATATCTGAATTTTTGATAAAACCATTTTAAAACATTCCCAGATTTCTCTGTATGAATAATTAGACAAAACAAACAATACAGAGATTTATAAATTACCAAAACAAAGTTACAGGAGATAAACCAACACCAAACTCTCAAGGGGGGCCGGCGTCGCCGAAATTTTTAAGGTGGTCGCCGGATTTTTGTGGTGTGTTTGGGCTCTGATTTTAAGCGTAGTCTTTTGCTCATTAAACTTTTGATCTTGCTAGTTTTTCTAGTGTTTAGACTTACTAGTTCCAGATTCACTTCTTGTAGTTAAATTACCACAACCACTAAACATGATACGTGTCGTACATATAGTTTCATTTTTAAACTGATATTAGCTCACAGATCTAACCCACTGAAAAATTAACTTGTTTAAACAATACCAAACACATTAATTCATAACCATAGACCTACCCTAAAAACCACATAAGCAAATTCTCCAAGAAATCCGGCGAGATCGGATTTTGGGTGTTGGTCGCCGGCCAAAATCCGAGGTCATGGGCTCGTATTCCTATGGTTTATTCTAGTTCTAGTATATAAGATTTTGTAGTTGTTTGATTAGTTTATTTATCAACTAAACTACAGCAGATTCAAACAGAGGCTAATCTTAGCAAAATACGATATCCAATTTCAAACAAAACTGAATTGAACAGAACTGAATAATTTGAAGGAAGAGGAAGATATACCTACAGCAAGATCATTGGAAAAACTTCCTCTAAGATGCACAAGCTCAAGGTCCTAGATAGAGGGTGATGGTGAAGCCTTAGCACTTGCTCTTCTTCTCTTCTCTCTTTCCTTATTTTCTTTGTGTTTTCTTAATTTTTTTCTTTTCCTCTCCTTCTCTTTAAAATTTCTGATCTTATGAACAGAACAAAGGGGGTGAGATAAAGAAAAGAGTGAGGTTTGTTGTAGAGAAAGGAGGAGGTGGCATGGAGGAAGGAGGTTGTGTCACTTAAAGAAGCATGAGTGATTCATGCAAGGATGAGGTGTTGGATTTGAAGAAGGAGGTGTAAAGGAAATGAAGGAGGAGGTGTCAACTTATAATTAAGAGTGAAATGAGGTGTTTTGTGTGAGTGTTAGCACATAATGATATATGCCAACCATAATTGAATATAACAATAACTAAAAACCTTCATATCATAATTTAATTTCATATAACATAAAGGATATGAAATGATAATTCTATTACTTAATTATTACAAACTTAGTGACAAATACCATGTCATGATAAAATATAATTAAAATATCATTTTCTTGATATCACCCGCTTTATTCATATTTAACAAAATAATTACATTTTTCGGATAAAATTTCAATACCCCTAATTCATAAGCGATATCATTTCGCATAAACTTATCAATTTTATTATTTTTATAATAAAAAGAAATTAAATACTCTTAATTTTCCGAAACGTTACATCGCTCTTAAGCAAAAGTTTGTGTTACTAGTTTTAAAAAGTGGAGCTTAAACCACTCTATTTCAAAGATGCTCGAGTTCCTTCAGCGATATTATGTTCATTACGTTAAAGGTTTTTCGCCAAAAACCAGCCGTAGCCTCCGTCATTTCAGAATAGTATTGCTTAGTATTCATGCTGCAATTGTTGACCTCGTCAAGACGTAGTGTACGATAGCTCTGTAATACTTTTCTGTCGCATGGATATATGGATTGATTAAGACAGTCGTTCGACCTTGTTGACGTCGTCAAAGGGTCTATGCGGGTGGGTCTAATGCAATCAAGATAGTGACGGGTTGAACATACTAGGACCCTTTGACTTGTTGACCTCGTCAAGGTCACTTGGATCTTAGGGGCAAAAACCATATCGGGAGTTTCAAACATACGGGAAACTTGCCAGGCATGCGCATACCTTCTGAAGTGTGGTGACTTGAGTGGATTCCGTCAGGTTATTACATGATGATAGTTGGGTCCCGATTCCACTGATGAGTACGTATTACTCCTCGGGAGATTTTTCACCTAAATGTTCCCGACTAGTTCTCCTTTTAGGATTTGAAGGAGAATTCGAGAAAACGGTGGGAGCCATCCTGATCAGATAAAGTGATAACCAATCTGATCTTGATAAAGTGCACGCTGAGTGTTTCTTTTCTCTCTCTGGTACAGCGACCCATGACTTACCTTAAAAACTCATGAACCAATTTGACCGAACATTCTTACACCTTTTGGCTTTAGCTTATCTTGATTCACAACAAAGTCGCATATATCCATGACACTCCTACTTTACCCTTTGCATTTCTTCAGTACACGTCGTATCGCTACGATGATCCATATTGCTTGGAACGGCCATCGTATAGTTACATACGAACTCGAAGAAGTTGCTTCAGTCGAGGATGACAACAGGTTCTGAAAAATTGAATAGAATTATTCGGTTGTCTCTTCCCTTTACCTTCTCTCAGGTTGCGAGAGCTCCTTGATTAGGAAAGTACACCTGTTACGCTTATTGGATAGTCTTCTTACAAACCTTAGGCTAGTGCCGAAAGGTAGAGAAGGAAGAAAACCAGTTAGCGCAGGGACGATGTGCAGAAGGTAAAAAGTAGAGACATATAAAGGGATTGAAGTGAGGGAAAAGGAAATTGCGACTACTGTTATGAATTTGGATGATGGAAAAGGCATTACTAGGAATACCTGACCATCCCCTATGAAACATTTTCATGTTTCAGTTTTTCTGTATACATGTAATAGAGAACTGTTTTCCCAATTAATTCTGACTCCATGGTATGTATTTACCAGATTTGGATCTCACATCTGTACGGTGTTACAGATGATGAGTAGGAGCAGAATATTGGGAAATGGGCAATTTGATCCTCAATATCGGAATTCATTGTAATTGGCGATATTGGATTAAATCGCCTGGTTTTTGCCTGACGGCAAATATTTGGTATCGAATAACCGTTGTCATGCACCAAATTTTAAAATAAAATATTTGTACCTTTATTTTTATAAAGTGAGATATACATTTTGGAAATTGTGTTGTAAACATTTACCTTTATCAGTTGAGGATAAGGTAAGGTGCATTGAATAACGGTGTAAGACATTTCTAACCAAGATACAGTTTTAAATTTACAAAACACAGAATTTGAGTTGGTATACTCTTGGGACTTATATATGAAAATATATTTTGTCCAATGTCCTTTAGGACAAAGGGGTTAGTACTCTTACTTCATTCAAGATTACCTATGAGTTCTCTGGTTTTAGAAACGAATTCGTAGTAATGCAAGGTCAAAGATTTTGAGAAGTTTATAGGTATAAGAATAAAACAGAGAACCATATGTTGGAAGTATCGGGATTCTTCAAGGTGATCGAAAATGTAGATACTTATGTTAGGTATTCCATCATAGTAATATCGAGAACTTGATTCTCTCATAGATTACTCATCCGTGGACGAGCTCCATGATAAGTAATGCCGCATTGACCTTTTTCCATTAGGTAATATGCACTGGAAACAACTACATGACTTTTGAATCTGGTTCCATCTAAATCAATGCCTTGATTCTATATGGACATAGAATGGTTACACATCTTCAGGTTGTTAAGATATGGAGTTATCTGGTTTTTGTTTAAAAACGGATTCCGGACAAACTCGAGGCACGCTTCGGTAATGACGATTTGTGGATTATTCCGAGCATTCTCTAGGATTTTGTTTCTTCCATTTTCAAGATCAATAGTTACATTTTTCTTGACTGGCCATCTTTTTATAAAAGGAATCTTTTTGCAAAAGAAACTAGTGGGAGTATGGTAAAATTGGAAGTAATTCCTGTACTACAAATAGTTACCGAAAATTTAGTAGAACCTGATAATTCAATTGTACTTTACAAACCGTTAGTCACTCCGCAGATTTTAGTAGGTGGCCTCAGACACCCGAGAAACACTTCCGTTTTTTCGCAGACGGTGACAAGGAGGTCAGCATCATGGTGATGATGAACCTACTGGTTATCAGTAGGTCATAGGAAGTCTAAACTTCCAGGTGACCAGATTCTTCACATCCAAGATGGATTCCACGTACTTTAGCAAATTATGGATTTTGGATTTTGCTGGGTGCTCATGAATGGGATAAAACACATTAGGAGCAGGTAGATCTTTCGAGATCTGTGCAGATGGAAAGATGCTAACCTAATAAGGTTAGACTTGTTGTCAAGAGTTTTCATCAAATACCCATTGTGGATTATTATGTGACTTTCACTTCAATGTCTTTGCTGAAGTCTATATGGATATGTTTTGGCGCTGATGCAATTCATAGCTATGATATCTGGCAGGTGGGTGACTATAACATCTTTCCAAATGGGATTTTGAAAGTGCATGTGTATATGACTCTGCTGGAGGGTTATCGTAGTCAGTGGAAGGAGCGGAAGGTGTGCAAAATACTTATGTCTAATCGTAGACTAAAGCAAGGATAGAGGAGACAGATCATCTGTTTTGATGTGACAGTCAAAGTGATTGACTTAATCAAAACAAAAGATGAACCTAGTAACAAAAATGTAGGAAGTACTGTCCTGGATTTGAATGATATACTCCAGATAGGAAGTGATGTTCATATATTACAATCGGTCATATTTTGGTTGTCACATAGTGTTTTCTCCACGTTGGATATGGATAGTATATCAGGAGTTCTGGTGACTAGATCTATGGTTTTAGATCTAGATTTGGGAAGTTTCCCAAATCGCGTACTTAGAAAGTATTCTAAAAGTATTTTAGAATGGACGACTCCTGGCGTGGTGGTGTACCCGTAAGTGATGGAGTCACCTTCTCTAAAAGGATGTCTTTTTGACTAATGAAGAGAGGGGAAGGCATGAATGACACATCATTTGCTTAGGCAATTGAGTCAATGCAATGTCTTGTACAACACCAGATATTGCTTTTGCACTAGTTGTAATAAGCATATATTAATCCAATCCTTGAGAAACAAAGGGAACCAGTAAAGAATATAAGAGAATGTTCCTGGTATAAGATAACGGCAGCCTCCTCTGGGAGGAGGTTATTGGTTATGGCTTCCAAAGTGACCTGGATAACAGAGATGCTGTAAGAGTCTTGAGTTTAGCCTCTTCTGAGGATCGGTGTATTGTACAATGTTCTAATAAGGATACTGAGGTAATCATGGTGCAGAATGCCGGTTATAACTCAACAGAGGATACGACCCAAGAAGTTTGTTGGATAAGTGTTGTTCATTGATGAACTTGGTCCCATCATGTATCCAGACAAATTCTTGAGGCGGGGTATCACTCAGATTAGGAGATTGTCCATCTCTGCAAAGTTGAGATATAGAGAGATGAAATTGAAACATTATAGCTGATCTACTCATTGAGGCTATTTCTCGAACACGGATGTTCCTCAAATGAGATTTGAGAAACTGATTAGTAGAGAAGTTGGGTATTCGATAGCACACGGGATATGGGTATGTGATGCCACAATATATAGCCTTAAGTGCAAGTAGGAGATTATTGGATATAGTGCCCTCAAGGCAATTATTGTAATTGCAGGCACGCGATTATGATAATTGAGGGAGGAGATATACAGGTAGAACAATCTTACTCGAAATGATAGTATGCTATCTGGTTTGTATTTATCATTGATGTGTACACGTTTTACTTGTTATTGCTGTTAGTTATATGTATGCCCTAGAGGTCATTACTATACATAGGATGTATATTGTAGTGGATGCTTGAACATATATAGGGAGGACTTTCTTGCTCGACATGATAGTATACTATCTGGTTGCTCTTTACCTTAACGTGTACACTGATTGTCTCTCTGTTACATGTTGGTAAAGCCCTTAGGATGTGTACTTGACTACCTGGACTATGATGCGGATCATACTGGTGGGGACATGGTAGTCCATAAGTACATCCTTCAAGGTCCCTAGTCGTGGGTGTATCGAGACAGGGCATCGATATACTAGTGTAGACTAGCGTATACCTTCTCCACCCATACAGATGGGCGATGGATGATCCCATATCCATTGGTGTTTGACATCAGAGATGATATACGGGTGCTCAGTGGAGACTGAGTACACTGGACAGACTCGCCGAGAACTCCCAGATGGTATTATACCTTACGTCAGATGGCAGTTCTCTGGTGACACTGGTACAGAGTAGTCTGTTGACCCGAGATCGTCATAGAGTCTTGTGTGATTCCCACTGTGCTTTGATTTCCACCTTACCACATCCAAGAGGGCGTGCAAAACGGTGGTTTTTGGATACAGTCCCGAATCACATGGAGGCAATGAGCGATAGGAGGGGATTCGTCTCTCCCGGTATAGGGAGTTGATGTTGCGCTGTGTTCGATTGGCTATAACCGGAAATCCCTAGCCAGAGTTGCTGAGATTTACTGGTAAGTGTTACCTGTAGTTTCTCGAACTGTTATAGACCTCATATCGACACGACTTATCGAGCTATTGGGGTCTGACGTTTACCACCCCTAGGAGAGATATGCGACATATCAGACGATCAGACCGGACTGTACGGTAAGTGTTACTGGTTGGATTCACAGGAATGTAAGCGGGCTTGCTCGTCGATCTTCTGATCGCTCAATACCCGGGTGGCCGTTACGTTTAGCAGACCGCTTGCGGCTTGTGGGTGTTTGATATGATCATCACCTGCTGCCGGCGTATTGACGAGTCTTTAGAGTCCTACACAGAGGTTTCCTGGCTCAAGCGAAACGAAATAGGAGCGCATATGAGATATGTGCGGGACCGAGAATAATGCGTGTATGTGATACCGTATTATATTCTCGCGATGAATGTATCGATTGGTTGTATGCGATATAACCTAGTTATCGAATCAAGGGTTGATTCGATAAGCCGATACATTGGATATTAGTCGGTCATATGGGATATGACCGGATCGTTAAATCAAGTGTTGATTTAATGATTTAATGTATAATTATATATTTGAAATATTACTTTGCATTAACTAGTATTGGTTCACTTAAGATGGATTTTCTCACTTGATGTGCACATTGTATATGTGATATATTTTTATGCACTTGATTGTATCATATTTGATGATACATGCAAGCTTGGGTGTAGGTTTACTTTAAACCATGTTTAAGTGAATGGTTAGGGTTTTGTTATCTTTTCTTAACTATTTATTTTACTTATTTATTTTAGGGCAAGAAAAGAAATGGTTGCTTCTTTTGTTTGTTTCTTTGAAGCTTCAAGAAGCTTTGACCATTCTTGTTTCTTTCCTAAAGCTAACCATTCACCTAACCATAGTTTATTCTCTACACTTAACCATGGTTGCTAAAATGATAAGAATGGCATTATTTTCCATTTTATTCATTATTCTTATCATATTCTTTTTCTTCTTCTTCTTCTTCAAGAAGAAAGAAGCTTGCTAGCTTCAATGGTGACATGAGAAAAAGAGTGAGAAATCCAATTCTAAAGTGAACCCACTTCCTATTTCTTCATCCTCTACCACTTCCCAAGTAGTATAGGGTGTTTTCTTCACAAGTTTCATGGCTTGGTGAAGTTGGAGCTTGATCTTGTGTTGCCTCGACGTAGATCATCTTCGGCATCAAAGTCGACGACCTAGCCCGATCATTTCTTCGACGAAACCATCGCTAGAGTCCGGGATCCGATGATCGCAGCAGAGGGACATCATCACGGAGCTAAGGAAGTGGAGGACCGGATCTACAAAGGTTGTATTTCCGTTCACTTTAGAGTAAAGCAGTTTAGTTTAGTAGCTTGTTGTTTCGCCTAAACTCTAGTTAACGATCGCATTAGGGTTTCTCGGCACCGGAAAAATTTGAATTTGGCATGGTCGATGCCTTGTGAGACCTCATTAGTGTGCCTAGGAACCCTACAGTGGTATCAGAGCCTAGCTAGAGCCTTAGGCGATACGTAGACGATGTTAGAAATCCGATCGAACCCCGAAACCCTAATCGATGCCATTCTCTGTACATTTTCTGTAAATGTGGATTTTTGTGAATTAAAAATTGTCAGAAAATTCAACAGGGTTTTATAGGAGTTACTGTGAAGCACGTGACCATAACTCGACTAAACAGCCGCGGAACCGCGTCCCTACCCTGGCTTGTGCGGCGGTTCCGCGGCCATATTAGTGAATTGTGACACGTGGTTTGCACAGTAATCTCTCTCTGTTAGTGCTGTATTTTCTGGGAATTTTTAATATTTACTCAAGAGTTGAGTTTTCTGGGTTGTATTGGGGACTCGGTGTTTCGATCGGGAAGTTTAAATTCGTCTGGGTTTTTCCGGATAATTTAGAAAATCTTGAAAAGTTCGACCGGATTTAAATACCCAATTTTTCCCCTGTCGGGAAATTTCCAAGTGTTGGATCTTTCCGTTGTTTAAAGACGTTTTAAGTAGTGCAAGTAACGCGATGGACCCTCTAGAAGACAACAAACCTTAACTCGATTATGTGACCGTCTTGAACTGCCCTTTGAACCTTAGGGTTTGGGACAGTACGGCGTGCCACATGTGAGGCGTTGGCTTGACCCTTCTACGGCTGGACCGTTGGTACTGAGGCATGAAGTGAATGTTTTTAAACTTATTTCATGTGTTGATCTGTTTCGGGAAAACATGGATGTTTGACTGTTCGATCGGAAAGTTTAACATTTTCTATTTATCCGGAATGTGATACAATATTTGGAATCCACTAATAGTTATGAGATAACTGTATGAATGTTATAAACATAGCAGTTTAGTCTCACTTGATCGGTTGCCACGGGATTTTGATGTGATCAAAAGTCCGTCGCAATCACGTAGCGTACGCGGATACTCGCCGGTAAACTTAATAGACAGCCTCACTCCATAGCCCCGACCAAGTGACCGTAGGAGAACCCCGTCGCCGAAAGCATCCATTTGGGTGCTCGCGGCCGCGGTGTTCCGCCTTGGTGCACTTCGTCGACGGCATCGGGGGTGCGGCCGCCAAATAAAGTTTGCGACGAGCATTCGATCAAAATGTCGGGAATCTTGTTGAATTGCCCGACTTGATATTGAAAAGATTTTTCGATAATGAGACTAAAATGCGGGGTTTATAATTGTTAGGCATGCGATGTCTAAGGAATTCATTTGGTTAGGCATGCGATGTCTAAAGAGGTTGCGGATTCCAACTGTTGTAGTTTTACACTTTCTTTTCTGTGACCGTAAGTGTAATATGTGATATCGCCGGTTTCGTTGCTATATGTCAACAACAATTGGGATACGCATGTTTACTTACGTTGATGACATGTGATGTTATGTGTTGCTGGATATGTTATATTGGATCGTCGTGTTTGAATAGCCAGGGGGTTTTATGTGAGATGAGTGTTTTTCATTTTCATTCATGTAAAAACTTGTATGTAATATTCTTTTATTGGGGCACTTCCAGGTTGCGGAAGTTGTCACCGTTGATGTATATTATTTACTTTTCCGCACTAGGATAGACCTAAGGAGGAGGGCACAAGTAACCGGGTTCTGGAGTCCAGTGGGAGACCAACTCGAGGAGTCGTGTCCGGGTCTCCTAACTCTAGAATTGGTAGGGTTGCTTGCCGCTCTCGTAGGGGTCTAGGGGTGTGGGTTTGGCTATTCATCGCGACCGTGGAATCCGTGTTTTATACTGGCTCGTATTGAAAATACGGACGTCCTAGTATATCCAATGTTTCATATGATTCTTCTGCTGCGATATCTGTGATGTGATCATGTGATATGTTCTGTGATAAATATTGTATATAGTATATATAATATATTATATAGACGTTACTTATGTTTTACACCCGCGCTAGCCCTGCCCCGCTCTGTCGTTAGTTACCTAACCTAACGGTGCATGAGGGGATATCGAGGCGAATGCGGATGGCATAAGTGTACGTCGTATTTATCTGTGATGTTTAGGTAACTTAATGATGGGACTTCATTAATATGATTAATGAAAGAAAAAGAAACCTAAGATGTTGTAGAATCGAATTTCAAAAATAAAACAGGTAGCTACAGTTCTTGCTTTGCACAGCGGTATATACGATATATCCTACACCTTATTCGATGAGGAAAGGGCCGACGATCCCTTCACCGGGAGTGACCCCTTTAGCAATAACTAGCAGATGCTACAACTCTCGGTTTGTCTTTTGATTGCTTCTATAGTTTCTGCTTTGCACAGTGATATATATGATATATCCCGCACCTCATTCGACGAGGAAAGGGCCGACGATCCCTTCACCGGGAGTGACCCCTTTAGCAAAACTAAAAAAGCCTCAGAAACACTCCATTTTAAAAATCATTTGATTCTATAACGATATCAAGTTCATTACGCAATAGGTTTTCAGAAAAACCTGTCGTAGCCCTCCGTCATTTCAGATAAGTACTAGTTAGTATTCGTGCTACGTTTGTTGACTATGTTAAGGCGTAGTGTGCGGTAGCTGATTAGTGCTTATCTGTATAAGCATATGATGCGATTGGATTAGGGTAGTCGTGCGACTTTGTTGACTATGTTAAGGGTCGTGCGGGTGGGTTTAATTCAATCGGGAAATGACGGGTTGAACTTGACTAGCACTTATGATTTGTTGACTATGTTAAGATCATATAGCTGCTAGGGGCAAAATATTATCGGGAATTTCAAGTGTTGAAATTTGCAATGAGATTGCATACCTTCTATGAGATAGTTGGATCCCGATACCCACTGCGAGTAATTGTTACTCCTGGGAGAGTTTTACATATTACAATTAGCCGATCAAGTAGGTGTCTAGAAAGGTGTTAACGAGGTTACGCCTCTGGGAAAACGAGGTTTACATTAATTAGGTTCGTGCGAAAGCACGGGGGACCTCCCTCAAAGTACCGACACTGGCCTGGCTGAAAGATTAGCGAACTTGTAGTGTGTAATTAATCCCGGCTAGTCTTTCCTTTTAGGGTTTGAAGGAAGATTTGATAAAAACAGTGGGAGCCATACTGATTAGATAAAATAATAACCAATCTGATCATGCAAGAGCGCACGCTGAGTGTTTTCTTCTCTCTCTCTCCAGGTAGCGACCATATCACGCCTTAATCAAGATAATAATACGGAATATTGACCGAACCCGCTTGTTATACTAAGCTGGGGAACGTTGGTCCCGCTCCTACCTATAAATGTTATAAGACAGAGCAGGAAATTGGGGATTACCAGAATTCCCGTGCTGCCCAAACGAAGAGAATGCATGCTGATACATCATCTTCGGGTGTGTTCATTATACAGAACTGTTTCTCAGTATCCTCTGCGTCCTGGGTATATGATACCGGATCAGGATCCCACATATGTAATCTGTTACATGGGCTACAGATAGGTAGAGAACTGAGGACGGGTGATAAGTTTCATGAGGCAGAAAACGGGGCAAGTGTTGCAGCCAAGTCTGTTGGTCACTGTCACCCTGTAGTCCAAATACATTGATTCTGAACGAATGTTATTAGATACCGAACCTGATATACAAAATCATATCAGTATCTTTATTTGTAAAGAAATGATAAAATTTTGTATTGTTGGATAATGTTTTGAACATTTCCTATATCAAAAGTTGATCAGTTCAGGCACGTTATCTAAAAGCATTGATGTTCTAAATCAAACTACAGTTCTTAGTATACGGAACACACACAAGAGGAAGAGTTCAAAAATGAACGAATCCTTCTTGAGGTTTTGTAGACTAGGTCATATCAATGTGACCCGACTAGCTTAAGTTACATAGTAGATGCATATTTAAATCAGTTTGAATTTACATCTTATGAAACTTGCGAGTCATGTCACAAAGATATAATGACCTCAGCTCTGTTTATTGGAAACAGAGAAAGAGTTAGTAAACTCTTGGGACCGATACATGATGATGTATGTAAGGTCCCATGTCTACACATACCAGGACCGGTTCTTAATACTTCATTACATTCTCTGATGATCTCTTTAGATTCAGACATATGTTCCTGTTGAAACACAAGTCCGAAACTTTTGAGATATTCACAGAATATAAGTTAGAAGTAGAGAACCAAAATACGGGTATAAGTATTATGTCCTTTGATGCAATCAAGGAGGAGAATACTTGAGCACGGAATTCCTGGATTATTCTAAAGGAGAATGAGATTCTCTCTCAGCATTACTCCTCCGTATACACCATAACACGATGGTATATCGGGGCGGAGCAATAGCACCCTATGTGATAAGGTGTGCTCTATGATGAGTACTACTGAGTTACCTATTTCCTTTTGGGGGTTATGCACTTGAGAAGCTGCATAGCTATTGAATTAGGTTCGAATCAAATCAGTTGCCTACCACTTCATATTTGATATGATAAGGGAAGAGCCCATGTCTTAAGCTAGTTAAGATTTGGGGTTGACCGGCCTATGTCTAAAAGCAAAATCCGGACAAGCTCGAAGCCAGGTCTGTTATGTAGAACAGGAAAGGTTCCAGCTATACAAACTACTGCAGATGATTTGATAGAACCAAAGGATTCAATAGTTACCAACGAACCTCAGCCTCTCCGCCGATCTAGTAGGGTTTCTCACCCACCTGAGAGATACTTCTGTTTCTCTATGACAGTGGGAGCGAGGATTGCATCATGAGATGATGACCCAACTAGTTTCGAGCAGGCCATCGAGAGTAGGGACTCTGTAAGAATGGCTGGATGCTTAGCGATCTGAGATGGAATCCATGTACACCAACAAAGTATGGACTTTGGTTGCTATATCTGAAGGGTTAAATCCCCATCAGGAGCAAGTATATCTTGAGAAGATTACTTGGTGTAGATGGAAAAGTTGAGACTTTCAAAGCTAGACTTGTTAAAGGTTTTCGTCATTAACCAGGTATGGATTTTGTTGAAACCTTTTCTAAGTAGCTATGCTTAAGTCCATCCAGATCCTACTTGCCACGGCTACATACCATGACTACGATATCAGGCGGTTGGGTGTCATGACTGCTCTTCTAAATGATATTTTAGAAGAGAGAGTCTATAAGTACACAGTCGGAGGGCTTCGTAGACAGTGGGAGCAGTGGAAACGTGTACAAGATGCTTTATAGGATAAAGCAGACATCGCGGAGTTGGAACATCTGTTTAGATGTAGTAGTCAAATAGTTTGACTTCATCAAAATGGTAGATGAACCTTGTATAAACAAAAAAAAAGGTAGTAGGGAGTATGGTGACGATCCTCGTAGAGTACGTGGATGACATACTCTTGATAGGGAAGGAGTTTCCTATGCTACGCTCGATCAATCTCCGCTTATCACAATGATTCTCCACATAGGATCAAAGTGATACCTACTAAATCCTGGGTTTTGGATCTATGAGATAGATCTAAATGGATGTTAGGATTCTCACTGGTTGAAGTGAGATGGTATCAATTGATCCTGGGGAGAATCACTGGAAGTGTTCCAGGGTGATAAGGACGACTGAATGTCAGTCACAGGCATAGTCTTTACCCTCAGTGGAGGGACGGTATGTTGGAAGAGTTCCAAGCTAAATACCGTGGCTTACTAGAAGATAAAGGCAGGATACATCGCTACTTAAGATGCTACCAAAGAGGCTGTTTGGGTGTATATTGGTTCATGAGATGAACTAGGTTCCTGCCATTGTGTGACAATGGAGTTGTGGCTTTGGCCCGGGAACCCCGTCCCATCAGTGACCCAGACATAATCTAAGGCAGTATCACCTGATCATGGAGATGGTTGATCTCCAGGGTGATCGAGGTTAGGAGAGTAGACTCAGAGAACAACACGGCGGATCCACTCACGAAGGCCTTTTCCCAGAGAGAGACTTTTATGGGATGGTTGAGTATGAGAAACTACAACCACTGCTATCATATGGCCCTAGTGCAAGTGGGAGATTGTTAGTTATATGTATGCCCTAGAGGCCATTACTATACATAGGATGTATATTGTAGTGGATGCTTGGACATATATAGGGAGGACTTTCTTGCTCGACATGATAGTATGCTATCTGGTTGCTCTTTACCTTAACGTGTACACTGATTGTCTCTCTGTTACATGTTGGTAAAGCCCTTAGGATATGTACTTGACTACCTGGACTATGATGCGGATCATACTAGTGGGGACATGGTAGTCCATAAGTACATCCTTCAAGGTCCCTAGTCGTGGGTGTATCGAGACAAGGCATCGATATACCAGTGTAGACTAGCGTATGCCTTCTCGACCCATACAGATGGGCGATGGATTATCCCATATCCATTGGTGTTTGACATCAGAGATGATATACGGGTGCTCAGTGGAGACTGGGTACACTGGACGGACTCGCCAAGAACTCCCAGATGGTATTATATCTTACGTTAGATGGCAGTTCTCTGGTGACACTGGTACAGAGTAGTCTGTTGACCCGAGATCGTCATAGAGTCTTGTGTGATTCCCACTGTGCTTTGATTTCCACCTTACCACGTCCAAGAGGGCATGCAAAACGGTGGTTTTTGGGTACAGTCCCGAATCACATGGAGGCAATGAGCGATAGGAGGGGATTCGTCTCTCCCGGTATAGGGAGTTGATGTTGCGCTATGTTCGATTGGCTATAACCGGAAATCCCTGGCCAGAGTTGCTGAGATTTACTGGTAAGTGTTACCTGTAGTTTCTCGAACTGTTATAGACCTCATATCGACACGACTTATCGAGCTATTGGGGTCTGACGTTTACCACCCCTAGGCGAGATATGCGACATATCAGACGATCAGACCGGACTGTACGGTAAGTGTTACTGGTTGGATTCACAGGAGTGTGAGCGGGCTTGCTCGTCGATCTTCTGATCGCTCAATACCCGGGTGGCCGTTACGTTTAGCACCCCGCTTGCGGCTTGTGGGTGTTTGATATGATCATCACCTGCTGCCGGCGTATTGACGAGTCTTTAGAGTCCTATACAGAGGTTTCCTGGCTCAAGCGAAACGAAATAGGAGCGCATATAAGATATGTGCGGGACCGAGAATAATGCATGTATGTGATACCGTATTCTATTCTCGCGATGAATGTATCGATTGGTTGTATGCGATATAACCTAGTTATCGAATCAAGGGTTGATTCGATAAGCCGATACATTGGATATTAGTCGGTCATATGGGATATGACCGGATCGTTAAATCAAGTGTTGATTTAATGATTTAATGTATAATTATATATTTGATATATTACTTTGCATTAACTAGTATTGGTTCACTTAAGATGGATTTTCTCACTTGATGTGCACATTGTATATGTGATATATTTTTGTGCACTTGATTGTATCATATTTGATGATACATGCAAGCTTGGGTGTAGGTTTACTTTAAACCATGTTTAAGTGAATGGTTAGGGTTTTGTTATCTTTTCTTAACTATTTACTTTACTTATTTATTTTAGGGCAAGAAAAGAAATGGTTGCTTCTTTTGTTTGTTTCTTTGAAGCTTCAAGAAGCTTTGACCATTCTTGTTTCTTTCCTAAACCTAACCATTCACCTAACCATAGTTTATTCTCTACACTTAACCATGGTTACTAAAATGATAAGAATGACATTATTTTCCATTTTATTCATTATTCTTATCATATTCTTTTTCTTCTTCTTCTTCTTCTTCTTCTTCAAGAAGAAAGAAGCTTGCTAGCTTCAATGGTGACTTGAGAAAAAGAGTGAGAAATCCAATTCTAAAGTGAACCCACTTCCTATTTCTTCATCCTCTACCACTTGCCAAGTAGTATAGGGTGTTTTCTTCACAAGTTTCATGGCTTGGTGAAGTTGGAGCTTGATCTTGTGTTGCCTCGACGTAGATCATCTTCGGCATCAAAGTCGACGACCTAGCCCGATCATTTCTTCGACGAAACCATCGCTAGAGTCCGGGATCCGATGATCGCAGCGGAGGGACATCATCACGGAGCTAAGGAAGTGGAGGACTGGATCTACAAAGGTTGTATTTCCGTTCACTTTAGAGTAAACCAGTTTAGTTTAGTAGCTTGTTGTTTCGCCTAAACTCTAGTTAACGATCGCATTAGGGTTTCTTGGCACCGGAAAAATTTGAATTTGGCATGGTCGATGCCTTGTGAGACCTCATTAGTGTGCCTAGGAACCCTACAATTGCGTGTCGCTAATACATAATGATGAAGCCCGTAGGATTCTTGCATGACTACCAGTATTATGATGGCGATCATATACGTGAGAACTGGGTAGCCTATAAGCACATCCTTAAATGTCCCTAGTCGTGGGAGTATCGAGACTAGTCATCGATATTCCAGAGTAGACTAGTGTACGTTTTGAGACCCTGACGAGGGGCGGTGGCCGGTCTCAGAAGCCATTGGTGTTATGACACCTAAGATAGTATACAGGTGCTCACTGGAGGTGAGTACACTGGAAAGACTCACCGAGAACTTCTAGATGGTATTATACCTATTTTCAGATGGAAGTTCTCATGTGGCATGAGTACAGGTTAGTCCTTTGACCTGAAGTCGTCATTTATCTCGTGTGAGCTCCCACTGTACTTTGATTACTACCCTACCACGGCTCAAAAGAGTCATGCAAACAGGTTTTAGTTGGGTACAGTCCCGAGCCATATGGAGGCAGTGGTCGACTGTCAGGGATTTGTCTCTCCTGGTATTAGGAGTCGATGTCACGCTGTATTCGGTTGGCTATCACCAGAAATCCTTGGTCACGGTAGGGGAGATTTACTGATAGTTGATCAGTAGTATCTCAGTTGGTGATGAGCTTGACTCAGACACGACTTATCGAGTTAGAAGGGGTCTGACGTTATCCACCCCTAGGCCCGATATACGATACTCTTTGATGAATCGACCAAACTGTACAGAGATTGTCACATTCAGGCTCAATAGGGTAAGGACGCACTTGATTGTCGGCCCCCTTTTTCGACAACTACCTGGGTAGCTGTTACGTATAGCTAGTGCCGCTGACGTGATTGTTATTAAACCCACTGTCGGCGTATTGTCAAGTCTTTAGAGTCCCACACATAGGGTTTTCCCGATTCAGGTGACAGATGTAGGAGCCGTACGTTGGTACGTGCAGGGGGTCCGATTAAATACGTGTACACGATACACGGACTTTAATCGAACGGTTGATAATACTAGCCGGCTTAGGATTAAGCCGGAATATTAAATCAGGTTTTGATTTAATAATTTATATATGTATTTTGATACATTTATTTTAGTATTATTGTTCACTTTTCATTTTCTCTCTTTGGTGCTATCCGTATTTTTTTATACGAATACACGTATACGCAGCGATACATATACCAGGTGAAATATTCCATATTTATACGAGAATATTTCTAGAAGAAGAAGACCTCATATTTATTTTTCTATTTTAGAAAAATAAAAAGGGATATGAGGTGGAAAGTAAAATACAACGAAGCATGGCTACATGATTAGAGTGGTATGGCTTGATTCTTTTTAAAATGAGATATTCATTTGGGTGCACTATTCATGTATGGTTGATAAAGAGCAAGCCATGCCCACTCTCATCACTTAATGATTTTTTCTTCATCTCCTCCCACCATGTTTCATTCTTCCTCTTCTCCTTCTCCTTCTTATTCTTGCTCCTATTTTTTAGCAAGATTCTAGAGAGAAAAATTTAGTAGAGTTTTTCTACATCACCGACCATCCAAACCCAGCGATTTTGGGTCGTCGGTTAAAGCCTCCTCCGCATTTCCTCGGGTGGATCGTCTTCGGCAAAGGGTGGTCGATTCTCAAGCGCGATCCCAGCGGCTACAAGCTTGGAGGGCTTTTCACAATTGGGTGGACCGCGACAAAGGTTGTATTTCTCAATCTCTTGCTCTTGTAGTATTTCTAGTTTAGGTATATGGTTCAAATCCTGGGTTTTACGGGAGTCCGGTGCTCGCAAGAATTTTTCGTTTTCGCTTCCGCCTCGGCCACAGCCTCGGCGGCGCGGGCGCTGAATCCCAACAAAAGTTTCATCATAGTCCAATCCTGGTCTTTAGCAACAAGTCTAGTTTTGTAGATTTCTACCTGTCTATCTACACCAATTTTCTTTTTGAAGATCCATGTGCATCCAACGGGTTTTACCCCAGGAGGAGCAACATCCAAAGTCCATACTTTATCGGTGTACATGGATTCCATCTCGAATCGCATAGCATCCAGCCACTTCACCAAGTCTCTACTCATGATAGCTTTATAAAAACTAGTAGGTTTATCATTACCGATGATGTAATCCTCTCGATCCCCATCTACAAAAAAATCGTAGTATCTCTCGGGCGGAAGAGACTGCCTACTAGATCTGCGGTGTGGCGTAGGTACATCCGGTTCCATTGAAACTTCAGGTTCTACTAAGTCTTCAATAATAGTTTGTGCTTCTGGAATTTCTTCCAGTTCCATCGCGCTCCCACTAATTTCTTTTTCAAGAAATTGATTTTCCATAAAGCGAGCATGGTGAGAAACAAAAATCATTTGTTTCTCGGCGTAATAGAAAAAATACCTCCTAGAATTCTTAGGGTATCCCATAAACTTACACAATACTGAGCGTGTCTCGAGCTTGTCCGAATGAATCTTTTTGAAAAAAGTAGGACACCCCAATATCTTAAGATACTTAAGGCAGGGTTTCTTCCAACTCCATATTTCATATGAAGTGGTAGGTACAGACTTAGTAGGAATTTTATTCAATAGGTATGCAGCAGATTCTAGTGCATAACCCCAGAAGGATGGCAACAACTCAGCATTACTCATCATGAAACGCACCATATCTAGCAAGGTGCGATTTCATCTTTTCGATACACCGTTGTGTTGTGGTGTGTATGAAGGAGTAAGCTGAGAGAAAATTCCATTTTCTTTTAAATATTCCAGGAACTCGGCACTTAAGTATTCACCACCCCGATCAAATCGGAGCATCTTTATATTTTTGCCAGTTTGCTTTTCCTCTTCATTCTTATACTCCTGGAATTTCTCAAAGACCTTGGATTTATTTTTCATCAAGAATACATGTCTATACCTTAAGAAATTATCGGTAAAAGTGATAAAGTATGAATAGCCACTTCTTTCATGTGTAGATATTGGACCACACACGTCGCTGCGTATAAGTCCCAGAAGCTCAGTGGCTCTTTCTCCGTATCCAGTGAACGGAGTTTTGCTCATCTTTCTTTTGATACATGATTGAAAAATTGCATATGATTGATATTCAAACGGGTCTAAATATCTATCTTTATCTAACTTAGTCAATTGTGTTTCATTGATATGACCAAGTCTATAATACCATAAGGAAGCTTGATTTAATTCTAGAGTATTTCATTGTTGTGTGTTTTGGACGTTGAAAACTTGATGTTGATTGAGTACGTATATTCTGCTATTAAGTGTACCCGACCCAATCATTTCATGATTCAGGTGAATATTTATGACATTACTTTCATATGCAAAATTATATCTTTCATTAGATAACAAAGATATAGATATAATATTACGCATCATACTGGGTACACAAAAGCAGTTATCCAACAACAAAATATGTCCACCAGCTAATCCAACGTGATATTCTCCTACTCCAATAGCATCCACACTTGATTCGTTGCCAACCCTGAGGATCATATCACCATTTCTCAAAACTCTATGGCTTCTCAGCGCCTGTAAAGAATTACATATGTGAGATCCTGATCTAGTATCCAATACCCAGGAAGTAGAGTTAATAGAGAAACCATTTTTAATCACGAATATACCTGAAGCCGAAGCCACAACTTGCTTCGTGTCCAGATTCTTGGCTTTTAAAGCCCAGCAATCCTTCTTCCAATGTTCCTTCTTATGACAGTAGAAACATTCCTCCTTTGTGACTGATCCCTAATCTTTTCCTTTCCATTTCTCTGCACCTTCTACACACCTCCTCTTGGTTTGGTGGAGGCCTTCTTCTTCTTTCCCTTGGCTTTAGCCTTGGATTTAGAAAAAGAAGATTCCCCAATAAATAGAGCGGGTGTTTCCATGGATTTCTTCAAGATGCCCTCTACCACCCTCAACATGTTGAGGAGCTCAGGAAGTGTAACTTCCGTCTTTTGCATATTGAAATTCAATACAAATTGGACATAAATGGAGGGAAGGGACTGCAGAATCAAGTCGGTGTACAACTCATTATCCAATATAGTTTCCAGGTCTGCGAGCTCTTCAATAAGAGTAATCATCTTTAGGACGTGGTCCCTAACAGATGATTCGATAGCCAAGCTCACATGAAACAATTTCTTCAAGGTCTCGTATCTTGCGATATGAGATTGCTCTCCATATAAATCTTTGGTATGGAGAAAAATGAAAGTAAGGTCCATCTTCTCGTGTTGACTCTGATGTTCATTGTCTATGGAGGCCAGCACGAGATATTTGGCTCTCGCGCAATCAAGATCCTAAGTCTTATGGATCTCATTGTCCGCGACTGAGGATTCTGGACCTGGAACGGGAGGGCTTTAGCCGTGAGGAAATATGCAACCTTATCATAAGTAAGGGCCATGTAGACGTTCCTCAACCAATCTTTATTGTTCGGCCAAGTCAGTTTATTTTTATCTAGTATAAGCTTAAGTCCCATCATGGTCACTGCAATTAAGAGAGAGAGAGAGAGAAAAGAAACACTCAGCCTATGCTCTTGCAAATTTAGATTGGTTATTAGTTTATCTAAACAGGATGACTCCCACTGTTTTCTCGAATTCTCCTTCAAACTCTAAAAGAAGAATTAGTCAGGATTAATTGCACTTTACAAGTTTGCTTATCTTTCGATCAGGCCAGTGTTGGTACTTTGGAGGGAGGTCCCCCGTGCTTTCACACAGACCCAATTAAATAACCTCGGTTTCCTATAGGCTTAACCCCATTAACACCTTTCTAGACACCTACTTGATTAGCTAATTGCAAAGTGAAAAACTCTCCCGAAGAGTAGATGATATCTACAGTAGGAACGAGACCCAACTATCATTGTATGATAATTTTGAAGGAAGCCTAACAAATCTACCACACTCCAGAAGGTATGCAACACTAGCAACTTTCCTGTATGTTTGAAACTCCTGATGTGTTTTTTGCCCCAAGCACTTATAAGCTTGACGAATGTCAAAATATCATAAGTCGCAAGTCAAGTTCAACCCGTCATTGTTCAGATTAATCTAGACGCATTCATACAAGCCCTTGACGAAGGTCAAAATAGCTGTACGCCTGCTCTAGATTAATGCATCTATCTATTCTACAGATAAGTACCCGCTAGCTACCAAACACTATGCAATGGCGAAGGTCAAAATACATAGCATGAATACTGTTTGATATCTATCTGAAATGATGGAGGGCTACAACTGGTTTTGGCGAAAACTGTAAACGTAATAAACTTGATATAGTCGAAGGAATCGAATAGGTTTGTAAAAGGAGTGGTCTAGGCTCCGCTTTTTAAAGTTTTTTTTTGTGAAGAAAACGACTGGTTTTATTATTGCTCCAACGACGTCAAATTTTAGGTTTATTGTTTTGTATTAAGTGTGATTAATACGGTCTCATCAATTAACATTATCACACCAGAAAAGAACGAAAAATATAATGTACGTATATACCACCCGCATTCGCCACGGGCCCCGTTATGCACCGTTATGTTACTTAACTAACGGCAGAGCGGGGGCTGGACTGGCACGGATGCAAAACATATCGGGGGCTGGACTGGCACGGATGCAAAACATATACAATATATATATATATATAGACACACACACACACATTCATCACAGACATGATAAGCAACACAGGCAGATATAAGCATCACAGAGAATGGAAAAATAGATCAATTACGAATATATTCATTTCATCGAGCCACCTATGAAATACAATCCTCCACGGTCGTGTGAATAGCCGAGTGTGAATAATCCTAGACCCCTACGAGTGTGGCAAGCTACCCGCCAATCCTAAATTTGGGTGACCCGGGTCTCGACTCCTCGAGATGGCCACCTACTGAATCCTAGAACCCGGTAACTTATGCACTCCTCCGTGGGGCAATCTTAGATGCGGAAATGGAAAATATAATATACAACCGGTGACTACATCCTCAACCCGGATGCGCCCCAATAAAAGAATATACATCAAATATTACATGAATTACAAAATCCACTCACATTTCTCATCTAAATTCATATCGGGCCATTCACACGACGGTCTATCAAACCATTACCAATAGAACATCACAAGATATGTGCAACCCCTTCTAATCGATATATAGAAATTAGAAGACGTTTAAGAACATATATATGCATCACAAAAGCAAGTAAAGAAAACCACAACGTTAGAATTCCGCGCACAATTAGTAAACAAAACCAATTTTCCAACACTTGAAAATTCAGTTAGCTAAAGTCCTCAAAACATTCGTTTTAAGCCAATCCGGGAGTCAAAACGAACTAGAATCCCGTCCGAATTTTCGCGGAGGCAAAGGTCAAAAAATTAACTAACAAATAGGGGCTTAGGGGGTACCCACCCCCGGGGGCCACCACGAGGTGGCCCTAAGGGAGAAGCAGACCCGAGAGCATCCTTGTGGGGGTGCTCTCAGGTCACCACCCCCCAAGGCCACCTTGTGGTGGTCTTGGGGGTGGGACCGGCCTTTGGTCCCCCTAAGGTTATCCCGGGGTGACCAAGCTTCACTCTGCGGCTTCTCGGTTCAAACCGTAAGCCCGTGGGGTGTTCAAACAAGTTAAAACTAAAAATTTTAGGATTGTTTTTTGTCGGTAGTTCGTGCGCGACAAAAACGGTGGATTTCTAACGTCGCTATGAGCTATCCAAGGCTTATGGAGTGGCTCTGATACCATGTAAGTCAATGTCGGACACTCTACGAGTTTTGTAGAAAGGCTAAATTTTCAAAAAAACAATTTTCAAGTTGGCAACATCGACTAAAACCCCAAGAACAACCATAAGCACTAAATAGAAAAACTACATAGGTTCTAATCTACTATGAAAAGATTTATACCTATATGATCAAGTATTTTGGGTCTTCTTAAGCTTCTCGTCCATCGCGATCAAGCTTGGTCATCGTTCTCCTCACGTCGAAGACGATCCACCTGAAAGTCTTTGATTCAAGCTCCAACCTCAAAGATGAGGTAACTAAAGTACTTAGTTTGCTGATCTAAGTAGTTTAGTGCATGTAGAGTGTGTTAATTGAATTAGTTTATCTCATAAACCCTAGGTTTCTCAACTCATGAGAGGATTAAGGTTTGAGGAAGAAGAAGAGCTCAAGGAAAAAAGAGAATGGCAAAGTAAGAATGATGTGACGAATGGCTAAGCAAAAAAGATATCAAGAATTTCATTTTCATTAAAAAAAACTAGTGATTCTTGAATAGTATTTACAAATGAATAAATAAATACAATAGCCATACTTCATGCCATGCTAAAAAACACCTCACCCTTCCACCTCATTATTTATTTACAATAAATAAAATTACACAAAATGAGGTGTCATTTTCTAGAAGCACTCAAGTATAAATACAAGAATACCTACACCGTATATATACCCATATTCGTACTACAAAAAATACAAATACCAAGAGATAAAATAATCCAATAATATAATACTAGATCATTATTAAATCAATATCTTATTCAATAATGCGGCTTAATCTTAAGCCCGCTAGTATTGGACTAATCCACGCCCTACTCGTAAAACCATACGGCCTCTACATCGTTTTGCCTGAACCAGGAAAACCCACTGTGTCGGACTATAAAGACTTGACAGTATGCTGGCAGTAGGTTTAACCACAAGCATATCAGTGGCACTAGTTATACGTAACGGCTACCCAAGTACCTGTCGAAAAGAAGGCCGATGAGCAAACTCATCCGAACCCCTACTGAGCCTGTCCGTGACAATATCCATACAGTCCGGCATGGTCGTCTGAGAGTATCGCATGCTGGGTCTAAGGGTGGAAAATGTCAGACCCCGAATAACCTGACAAGTTATGCCAATGTGGTTCAAGACCATCCGAGAATCTACTGATTTACCTATTGGTAATTCTCAATCTTCCCTGGCCAGGGACTTATGGCGTTGGCTAACCGAACACAGCGCATCATCGACTCCCTATACCGGGAGAGAAGAATCATCAACAATCGCTCACTGTCTCCATGTGGCTCAAGACTGTATCCATATAAAACCTGTTTGTATGACTCAGTAGAGCCATGGTAGGGTAGTAATCAAAGTACAGTAGGAACTCACATGAGACAACTGACGATCTCAGGTCGACAGACTATCTGTACTCATGTCATCAGAGAACTTCTATTTGACGATAGTTATAATATTATCTAACCAGTTCTCGGCGAGTCCGTTCAGTGCACTTACTCCCAGTGAGCACTTGTATACAATCTTAGGTGAAACACACCAATGGCTGTGGGACCAACCACCGCCCCTCGTCAGGGTCTAGAAATGTATACACTAGTCTACTCTGGAATATCGATGCTTGTTCTCGATACTCCTATGACTAGGGGCATTTAAGGATGTGCTTATCGACTACCCAGATCCCACAAGTATGATTTCCATCACAACGCTGGTAGTCAAGAAAAGATCATAAGGGCTTTATCAACATGTATAAGCGATATAAAATAACAAGTAAAACATATACACATGTTAAGATAAAAACAAACCAAATAGCATACTATCATATCGAGCAAGACTATCCTGTACATACATACCCCTGGTATCCAAAAAATCCTCTAGAGCATATATATCCAACACAAGGCTAATGACCCTTAGATGAAAACAAATATCTCATGAACTGATGGACCTCATCAAGATGAGAAATGCTACCTAGGTTCATACCCCAAAACAAATGTATGGATTGGACTAATCCGCGCCCTATGGGCGATGACAAAATTAGACTCCGGATACAATCCAAGGGCTACCCAAAATAAACAATATATATAACACGACGCGAAATGATATACATAGAGAAAGAAAAGTTGTTATTGCTTTGCGATAACATAATTAATTGCAAGGGCTTACGCCTACAGGAAAAAGCGTCCCTACAATCAAAAACCCCTCACATATGAGGGGGAATCTGATAAATCAGTTACAACGGTTGCATCCATCAAAACCTATGATATACGGTGCTATAAATCAACTAGGTATCTTTGGAGAGGTGGACGGATATGTTCCATATAGTATCTACCCCCGTATTCAAGGTAGATGCGCTCCCTGCGCCTTAGTCCAGTTTCCAGCGGTAAACATCTTCCAATATAGCATCATCAATCGTTGGATAACTCAGTTCACTCGATGGGTTTTCAAAATTTGAGATGTGGAGTTCAATCAAAGAAGGACCGGTTTGATTTGGAAGGTTGCAAGGGTCCCATTCACTACTCATAACATCCATTTATCTTATTGCCACATCATGCGAGGTAAGATCTTGAGCTATGTCCTTGTGGGAACTAGTCGATTGTTTGGTAAGTTGCATTAATACGGCCGTGGATGATTCCAGCTCCCTTGTTTTAAGATAAGATGCTTCCATCTTTTCCAACATTATCTCAAGGTTAGACATGTTTTGTGAAGGAGTTTTGGTAAAAGATTCAAATTCATTTGGAAACATGGAACTCCTTATTTGATGTTCAAAAGCAATGTCTAAAGAAGGTGCGGAAGTTGGATAGGATTGGAATTGGTTAAATTGATGGCTATGGGAATTTTCAGCAATAGACATGGGTTTAAAAGTTGTCGCATTAATCTCAAGAGTATTTTTCCTATCAATGTTTTCAACAAGAGGAGATGTGAAAGTTTGGTTTGGTTGATATGAATTGGATGGTGGTCCAACATCATAGAATGGATATGAAAGTTGGAAAGCAGTAGATGGAAGACCAACATTATAGATAGGATTGGAATTATGATCAACCTTTTGGTATAAAATTGATTGGAATTGTTGTCCTATGAAATTTTTAGTAGTGAATATCGGGTCATTTGGAATTGGATTGGGTGGAGAACCAACATTGTAAGGATATGAGGGGAATTTTTGGCCTATACCAGAATGAGGACCTTCCGAATATGTGCCTTGATTCCAAAAATTTAGTTGGTTTCTCAAACAATTTAGAGAAGTATGACCCGAATTTTGACAATTGGTACAAAAAGTGTATTGAAATTGATTTGTAGGTTGTCTCCAATTTTCATTTTCAAAAGCTTATAACCTTTCTCACAAAGAAATTGTGGGTATGGATATATCATTAGAATTTCTACCACTACTTTGGTTTTGTCCTATAAGGCAAGAACGATATAATTAATAATCTGGTTCTGGACAACAAAACTTAGCAAGCGATTTTCGTTTTGGGTCACCAATGATAAAAGAAGTGAAGTGGGTTACAACGTGAGTGTAGTGTGAGGGTAAGGAGACGAAAATCAAGAGTAGAGTGTATAGACTCAAAGTGATACTAGAAATTACAGACTAAAGGGACAACCACACAAGCAAAATAAACAGTCACCTAGATCCAGGGTTTTCTAAGTCTAAGTGACTAGACCATCTCCTAAACATCCAAGAAAAAATTTGTAGGATAAATCCTCTAAAGCTCTCTTTATCTCTCTCGTGGCTAGGTAAGTGCAAGCAAGGAAGGGAGGTTTTTCAAGGGTTTCGCCAAGTTCCTTAATTCAAGAACCCACTTACTTTGTGAGATTTTCATACTCGACAACTTTCCTAATTTTGATTACTAGTTTAAGAGATAATCCCGTTTTGGTATCGCAGTGTAGTGCAGGGCAGAATCTGTCCGGCACCGTCGCATATTTTAAAAGTGCAGTTTGTGATATTTTATGTCAGTTTTCAGATCTGAGGTTGAACTAGAAAAAGATAGGTTTTTCAGTCAAGTTATCAAAACAACTTGAGTTTACACGATTTGGATCTCTAAAGATATAGTTATGATTATTTTAGTCTAAGGTTGTAAAACAGATTTTTGGTTTTCTTTGACAGCAACAAGGGGGTTACTTGGAGAGCATATATCGTGTAGATATATACATTTCTGAGTTTAGGGTTCTACAGAAAAAATGTAGGGTTATCAATTTGGCATCCGTATATCTAAGGCTTGTCATAATCTGAGTTTTATAGTGCTAGATATGACGTTTTGAAAAACAGTGCTCAGATCAGGACATAATCTATTCAGACTCAATACACAAATTTAAAAGGCAGAAATAAAATATTTTCGTCAGTTTTCAGAATTATAGTTGAATTAAGAAAAATTAGATCTTTCGATATAGTTGTCAAAACAATTTAATTTCACTCAATTTAGGTCTCTAAAAACCGAGTTATGAATTTTTGAAAAGGGCTTTTAAAAAAAGTTTTCATAGTTACAAAAACAGTGACTAAAAGTGGTATAAATCCTAAACCATAGATCGATTCAAGCTTGATTTTTAATAGCGCGTATGAAATATCTATCCATTGCTCTATCTAATTTCCTTAGAATATACAGATGTGAATATTATAACAAGAATTCCGCTTTGAAAGTCGACTCGGTATAAGAGAAGGTATTTTGGGTGTTCAAAGCATATGGTTTCGTTCAAAGGTAAAATTATAATTTAATTTTAATAAAACGAGGATGTAAGTAGCATGGAAATCCACGTTTGATGAAATGATTTAAAGTAAGGTAGGCTTGAGGTTCGGGTCATGAAATATACTCTAAATCTATTACAAAAGAAATAGGATAAACTTTATATAAAAGAAAAATCCCCTTTTATAACAGTACCTATTTCAATGAGAAGTTATGCAAGATCATTTGCTATCCGATTCAAGTGTCCTTGTAAACAACCAACATTAAACAATTATTTCATAATTATTTAATAAGTAAACACAATCACTATATTTAACAATTTCTAAAAGAAAACGTGAAGGCAAAGCTACTGCCAACAACTCGTGCATTCAAATCAACTACTTTATTTATGTGTCATGTTAATATAAGGATACCGAGGTAGGATACAAGCGAAAAGTGGTGACTCATGAAGGGGAGGGAGATTCAAGAGGGAAGAAAATACGGACTTACGGTTCTTGCAATACGGTATAACAACCGTATCGTCGATTTGTGAAAAAAATTCTCGATCGAGAGACTTTGGCGACTTAGGGTATCAGGGACCTTCAAGTTGCCTTGGATGGAGGTTTGAAGTAAGGGTTTGAAAGAGGAGAGAGAGAACATATAAAAGAATATTATGGTCTTAATAATTATTCATAACTATTTTATTTATTATGTGCATTCATTTTCATTTTAGGGGTTTTGGAAAAAAAAATTGAAAGATTATTTGTATGTCATGAGAATGTTTACATAAATAATTGCAACACTCGGGGCTTGATCTTGCCACCTCAAGACAACACCCAAATGTCACAACCAACTGAATACAAGTGCAACTTAAGAATGTTCTTAGAGTCATTTAAAGATAAATAGTAGGAAAAAGAAACTCTCTCTTTAAAATTTTCCTTTCAAATAAAAATCAAATAAATTCTTTTTATTCAAAAACAACAAAATAAATCTTTCAAAACTCTTTTTTTTTTACGAAACAAATAGATTTTTTTATTTATTTAAAACCAATATAGTAAAAACACGATCGTTACATTAGCTCGCGTTTTGACATGAGAGCACCTCCGATTAACGGGTCAAATGTATCATGCGAACTCACTCTGAAATGTGTGTATTTGTTAACTTGCGACTGAAAATTCTCTTTTGAGATAGCCGTAAACATTACAGAGATCAACTTTCCTTTTCTTTTCTATTCTTCTCTTCTTCATTTATATATATATAGAGAGAGAGAGAGAAAGAGAGAGAGAGAGAGTCAAGTCTTGGCACCCGAGTTGGGTGCCCTCATGGCTGGGTGCCTCTATGGGTCAAATGCCTCTGTGGATCGGGTGCCCCTATGGCCGGGTGCCTTATGGCCAGGGGCGGACGCTTTTTCCTCTTCCTTCTCTTCCTTTCTTTTTTTTGTTTTGATTTAAGTTTGATCAAGTTTGTGGTTTTGATAAAAATTTAGCAGTATAACCGCTAAATTATGTTAGTTTTTGACGAAATATAGACCGAAATATATGTTTCTTTATTGGGTGAAGCACGGGTAAAAAACCCTGTGTTCAAAAAGGAGAATTACGGATCGAATTCCGCATTTCCGAGGGTTTCCCTGAAGAAAACCATGTGTTTTCATCCCTTTTGGGGATCATCCTCCACCTTCTTTGTGTTTTAATGTCAAAAGGCTCTCCTTTTATTTTGGATCTTGAGTTTTAGATCTCGGATGGGAGAAAAGGAGTCCCGTTTTTCTCATTTATGACTTGGGTTTTAAAATTGAGGTGCATTGAGATATGAGTTCTCCTTCTTCTTACTTCTTTCTCTGTTTCAGGAGGAAGATGAAGGAGATCCAAAATGGCCCTCATTTACTTGGACTTGATGAAGCAGAAAAGTCTTTTAATGATGTTATGGGATTATTACCCATTTTCTTTAAGAAAAAAATGTTTTTTCTTCTTAATTTTCTGAGGAAGAAGATGAAACTTGAGAGAGAGGAGATGGAACCACAAACCCCAAGAAAATTGAAAATGAAATCAAAGTTGTTATCATTTTTCATTTGGTTGGCTTTTATAGCCTTGCATTTTTTCACTTTAGCCCTTGTACTATAAAAGTTTTGGTTTTTTGCCCGTCTCTTTTAGTCATGTGCACTTGTTTTGCAACTTATCCATTGGCTTTAAAAAATTTGTACTTTCGCTCATTTTCTTTAAATTTTTGCATTTCTACTTTTTTACATATTATATCAATTTATTACATTTTTTCTTTCTTTTTCTTCCTTGGCATGGGGGCCGGCCCCATGCTTGAGCTTATACCGATTTGGGCTCGGGCCCACTTGTTTGGGCTTGGCCCTGATTGGTTGGGCTCTGACTCACTTGTTTGAACGTTAACTTTGACTTTGACTTTGACAACGGGATACAATTTTTGACCCCAACAGTATGCGATCAACTATTCAACATGAGCTAATACCGGCCACTTCTTATTAGCATAATATTAGATTACAAGTTAAGAGAAGAAGGGCTATGCGTCGGCTGCTCAAAGTTGGAAAGGGGCCGTCACCCACGTGGCTCATTCTCGGCCCTTCAAACGTTAAGACGCGTGATGGGCTTCTCGGGATGGGTACTCAACGAGTTTTGTGTAAAAATTACGTCTGATTAGGAGAAGAAAGGTAATGAATCCTTTTCCCTGACCTCCCCATTTCTCTCAGGGCCTGTTTGCTGGCAGGATTATGAAATTTGGATTCCAAAATATTACGCTTGAAAATTTCTGGATTTGGTAATTTGTTGTTTGGTCGGTTTTGGATTTCTACTATTAGATTTGTAGATTCTTGTAATCTTTATTTGGTTGGTGAAAATAAAGTGGGATTTGGATTTGAGCATTTTAGAGAGAGAGAGAATTATTAAACAAATAAAGTACACGGGTCTCATCTAAAAGTACAATGAATAGTGCCAAATCTATGAAAATCCTTAAAAAAATTTAGGATTAAGGAATCCATGTTTTGTGGTGGGTCCCACATAAAAAACAAAGGAATCCTAAAAATCCAAATTCTCCAACCAAACACAAAACTATGGAGTCTTAGGATTCCACAATCCAAATCCTAACAAATTCTCAAACCAAACAGGCACTCCTCTCAATAAAACTTCTGATTTATTGTCAATAATATCTCTAACTCACGGTAAATGTCTCTGAAAGCAAAGGCATCCATCTCTGATGTGTTTTATTTAATTTGTGTGAAGAAATTCACAGTATATGAGGCCTTCTCGTTTCCATTTGCATCGTCTTCACCAGAGTGAGGGCGTGGAGTTCGATGTCTGTGATTTATTTTCAACTTTGTTTGATTTGTTGTATGCTTTGTTAGTTTGTAAGGCTAATATTGTTGGGGTCAAAAGTTACACCATAATCGAGCAAGTCAAAATCAATCAACCTCTATGCTAAGTGGGCTCAAGTTCAACTCAAGACCAAGCACGGAAGGGACCGGCTCCATACCAAGAATAAAGCAATAAATTAGTTTAATGCAATTTTTTAGAAATAAATATATGAAAAATGGATAGAAAATCAAAATTTTATAAATCTTATGGCTTATGTGCAAAAAGAAATAAGCAGATAAGGTATTGGATGTCATAAGTGTCATTTGGTAAAGCAAGAGTTATATATAAATTATGTAGTTTATAAAGACAAACATGATAAAAAAATCAAGAACAACTTTTCACTCTCTCAAAAGTTTCGTATCTCCTTCTCCTTCCTCAAGATTCTAAATCTTCTTTCTTTTTTTAAATTAAATTAAGAGTTTAACCTTTTTTTTCCAAAAATAAACAGTTTTTCACCGTAAAATCCTTGAAGGGGAGTTCGGATCTTCTATCAAATCTCCAAAAAGGGAGATTTTTAAGTCTCACCCTCTTTTCTCCAAGATCCAGCCAACAGAGAGGAGGAAGAATGGGACTCATCTCCAAAAATCTCACTTTGGGAAGATCTAAGGCTCAAAATAAGATCCAGGGCTAAAACGGAGAAGAAAGGGTCCCCTTTTGATCATCTCTGAAGATTTTTAGGAGTTCAACTCCATTTGTCAAGATATTTTGGAGTTTAATTTCATATAAAATCTTTTTAGGAGTTTAACTCCATTCAAAATCTTTTAGAGTTTAACTTCATAAGTAAAATCTTTTTAGGAGTGTAACTCCATTCAAAATCTTTTGGGAGTTTAACCCCACTCAAAATCCTTTCGAGTGTTTAACTCTTAACTCCGAGGCTAAGCCCCTTCTGTTTGCAGGCGTCCAGCGCCCATGCGCTAGACGCGTGAGACGCTGGTGCCCAGTGCCTACGCGTCCTTAGGACGCTACTCACCCTTCGTTTTTCATATATTCCACACTCAAAACACGAACCCTCGTAAATTCTGCGAGGCTCCCGATATACCCAAAACTCCTCTAGACATACATACGCATACTGCACATTGAGTTCGCATGACTAGTTGGCCCGTCAATCGGAGATTCTTTTACTTCAAAGATAAGGGGATAATTAACGGCAGTTTGGTCCGCGGCTGCCGGAGATTTGGATCCCCACTATCAATAAATCCCGGCCCATCCTACACATGGGAAATCTGTAATACGTCTGACAAGCGCGAGGCGTATTCCCATCTCAATAGGGTGACGAAAACACCCAATAAATATCATTTGTTTAATTGGTGTCAAATGGATGGACCTTTGAAGTTCACCAGCTGTTTGAGATATTGTCTCATAGAGAGTTACTTTATTGGTTTGGGCAAAATGTCGATACACTTTGATGCTTTTGTTCCTCTAAATCTTGCGACAAAGGTCAAATCCGTTCTTCTAAGTTCTCTATATAAGCCGATGAATGCAACCAACCAGACTCGATTAGGATAGCTGCGTCAGTAGGAGAGAGGGCAAAGACAACACCAATCACTCGCGAGAGACGATGCCAATCACTGTGACATGGAAAAGACGCCGAAATTTATTATGTAATTCCTGTGTATGTAACAAGATGTATTTAAAAGTCTGAACAAGTATATGAATTTGCGCATAAGCTATTCATGTAAGAAGCTGGTTGTTTTTCGATTATAAAAGCTATTTGATTAATCTTATATTTTCTTTCCTATAAGGAGAAGGAATCGAGTTAGCTATTTGAGAAGCTTGTTAAAATAACTGAAGTATATCCAACGATCTCTTCAATATTCATGGTGAACATGTACCTAATTACTAAATAACCAATAACAAACCCTAATTACTAAATAACCCTAAATTCATGCAAAATTCGAACAAAAACTTAATTGGAGAGAGGGATTTACCGTCGACAGATGAAGAGGATCGATGGTATGTCATAGAAATCTGTGTAGAGAGAAGAAAGGGACGTGGCTTCTGGCTTCAAGAGAAGATGGAGAAGAAGCGATGATGGTTTTCAGAGGTTAGAGGTGGTCACCGATGGATTCTTTCATTTCTCCAGCAACTTTCTATGTAATTTTTACACAAAATATAAATATAAATATTTTACTGTGAGGTTAAAATTTCCTTTCTTCTGATATTATTATAAATCATTTTCCGCAATTAAGAAAATATTGCTTAAATTTTTTTTGCAAAGATATTTTAAAAAACTGGTGCAAATTGCTTCCTATATACAATGCCTTTTTAGAGATTTAACATCATATTTAGCAGGGTTATTCTTTGTAATGCTAGATGCAATAGACTAGGCGAAAAAATATTCCATTGTTTGTGCAAAAGATGAGAATAAGAAATAATCTTTTGCAGTTGCATGGGGAGGATGCATGCATAGTTAATTGAGTTTTCTTTAAAAAGAATTAATGCTAAAAAATATATGGCTAACTATATTAATCTATGTAGTGATCTATATATATCGACATGCTGCAGTATTGATTTGGATGGGAGTATTGATGTGAATGGGAATAGATGCAAAAATGACTGGCCTCTTATATATATCTTAATATCCAAGATAAATAGATCAAAATAATTTTATTTCCTTTCACTTAATTATGTCCTTGCATAAATTAACATACAGCTTTCAAAATAGCGATAGCGTGTAGAATAGCGTTCCCCTACTGAGTAACGAAAAGCGCAAACAGCGTTGTGTATAGCATAAGCTACACGATTTATTAATTATTACTAATTATTATTATTATCATCATCATCTTATTTACAATAAATTATATATTATAAAGATATAAAACATACAACAATCAGTAACATAACATTATTTTTTTAATTTCGATCCTTGAGTTCATTTGTATGATTCATAATTGTATTAAATGTATCGAAAATCAATCAAATAATTCCTATTTGAGAAACACGTCTACTAAATATGATTTCAAATTGAGATATTAGAATTTCAATGATATCGTCTTCATATGGTTTAAAATTAGATACTGAAATCTTAAGAACTTCAATAGAAAATATTATATGAAAATATCATATGTATAGCGTAGTGTATACTATTTGTTAAAAATTGTAAGCTATTTGTTAAAAAGCGTAAGCTATTTTGTATTTAAAATATTAACCAAAGAGCCTAAGGTACACAACATAGCGCAAAATAGGAAGCTGTTTTAAAAATTACTAACATGCTTTCCAATGATATATTATATGTCTCACTCCTAGAATAAGTCTAATATTAGAAAATCATTGCAAAAACAATCACCACTTGACCCTTTAATTAACAGACAACAATATCTAAATGAATTAATTAATCTCCATGGCTAACTACATAAACCAAAAGTTTTGTAAGTTCTATTTTTGATATATATGTGCAACGTTATCAACGGAGGTAAATAACCTGATAAAACATATACTTAACGTGATATGTATTACAAGCTATTTCAAATTTTGATGACATGTATTATTTGTTTTCTGAGATGAATTAGTTTTTGTTACTTTTTATTAGGATTTCAGCTGATATATTAATTAGCCAAATTAAAAAATAGTTTACGATTAATATTTAGATATTAAATTATTTATCAAGACATTACTCATTCCTTTATATGTGCTCCGCGCTTGGCATCCCCATTTGACTTTCTTAGAAACGGATTCTTCAAGCCTTGGAAGGCCAAGTGATGATACTCAAAAGTGGGTGATGGAGGCTCTGATCTCCCTCAGATGTTGTTCTCCGTCGATCAGATAGCGAGCGGTTTTTAGCGGTTGAGATTTGGTTTTGGAGTTGTTGAGCGTGTGGATCTCGATGGTTTGTTGGAAGTTGCTAAGGCCGAGCTACCTGCAAGGAAAGTCCCGGGATGGGAAACTACCGTAAGACCCTCCGACGATCAAGTTAGTACCGGGGAATTAGAGTAGCGTAGCGGCCTATTGGAATGAGTTCGAGATACCCGAGTCGTCTGAATGAGGGTTTTATATAGTGGTCGCGTGGAGCGAGCCGGCGCGAGATCCTCGCCGCCAGTTACGCCCCCTCGTTATGCCCGCGTTGATGGCGGGATCCGCTCATTAATGGGGGATGCGCCCGCGTGGGACGCGGAACGTGGGGCGGCGGATATCTCACTTCGGCGAGATACGCGGATGTAAGTCCATGGTAGCGCCCCGGCCGTCTAACAAACGCTAAATGCGGAACAAAAACGTTTTAGAACTGGCGCTATCGTGTACCATAACCCGGATCTGCCATTAAAGCTAAACTAACAAATTACGAAGTGGGTAGAAGAGTTATACCGAACGATCCGAGTCCTTCGGTCTTCAACCATCATCCCACGCTTTTTGCGGCTGCTCCGATCTCCTTGAACTCCGGTCTTCTCGTCCAGGTGGCACCACGTCGACGGATCTTTAAACGGGCTCCCGCCTCTGAACCGAGACAACTCGGTCGTCAAGTTTGCCAAAAGAGACGACCAAGATGATGTAGAGAATGAGTAGAATATTTTGTCTCGTTACATCCAAATCTATGGACGAACGGTTAATGAAATTGCCTTTTGGAATCGGATGATAAGAATTTGTGCTATATGAAATATCCATACACAAATTTATCATAATCTTTTCCCTAGTGAGAGTGAGAGAGGAGGTGGGGAGGGGGCCGACCAATTTAAGGAAGGGGGGTGAGTGTAGGAGAGGGGAAGGTGACCACAAGATAAAGATCTTAAGCAAATATCTTTAACAAGAACAAAAAGCATTAAAGGAAAAGAATGACTCACTTAACCTTGTCATCAATTCAATTAATGCAAACAATGAATCATCAAGTCTTGTCACCAAGTTCTAGAAGCTTCCACACACATCACCCTCATGACCCATCTAAGAGAAGAAAAGATAAATCCGCATTTAACCGAAAGTTAAATATGGCTGATAGAAAACTGGAAACTTCCAAAAGCGATCCTGAAATTAATTTCAGGATAACCCCGTATCAGTATAAACATACCCGCATTTGTATTACGACCGAATACAAATGTATCCGAGACAAAGATATTATATCTACACAGTATAATACTCGGATCCGGCTTAAACCAAAGCCGACCAGTATTATCTGCCCCAAAAATGACACGCGCGAAAACGCATGTGCATTTTCCGAACCCTGCCATAAAACCATACGGCCTCTACAACGTTTCGCCCGAACTTGGGAAAGTGTCTGTGGGGGACTCTAATGACTCTTCAACACACTGGCACTGGATATAACCACTAGCACGTCAGAGGTACAAGCTGTACGTAACGGTTGCCTATGTATTGATTGGAAGGGAAGCTGACGAGTAAACTCATCCATAAACCCTACTGAGCCTAACAGTGACAATATACATACAGTCCGGTCCGTTCGTCTATGAGTATCGCATATCTGCCTAGGGGGCTAGTAACGTCAGACCCCTAATAGCGGTATAAGTCGTGTCAGAGAGTGGCACAGAACACCCTGAGATACTACTGGAGTACCTACCAGTAAATATCCTGCCTCGGTCGAGGGCTTTGTGTAATGGCTTTCCTAGACACAGCGCGATCTCACCCCCAATACCGGGAGAGACGAATCCCCGATGATCCGCTCACTGTCTCCATGTGGCTCGGGACTGTACCCAACTAAAACCTGTTTGCACAACTCCTTTGAGCGTGGTAGGGTAGTAATCTAAGCACAGTGGGAACTCACACGAGACAAATGACGATCTCAGGTCGATAAACTAACCTGTACACATGTCACCAGGGAACTGCTATCTGACGATATGTATAATACCAAGTATCATGTTCCCGGCGAGTCCTGTCCAGTGTACTCATAACTTAATGAGCACATGTATACATCTTAGGTGATCCAACTGACACCAGTGGCTTGTGAGACCGGCCACCGCCCCTCGTCGGGGTCTCGACTGTATACACTAGTCTACTCTGGAGTATCGATGCCCTGTCTCGAAACTCCCACAACTAGGGACACTTTAAGGATGTGCTTGCAGACCTCAGCTCCCACGTATATGATCGCCATCATACTGCTGGTAGTCAAGCAAGAATCCTATGGGCTCTATCATCATGCAATAGCGAACTAAAGCATGTATACAATGATAAAGACAGACCAGATAGCATACTATCATCTCGAGCAAGACTGTTATATCGGTATAGGTCCTGCCTCAATCATTGCAATCACATACCTGCGATCCAATAATTGACTTTGAGGGCACTATCTCCAACAATCTCCCATTTGCACTCAAGGCTAATTATTGTGATGTCGCATACTCACAGCCCGTGTGATACCGAACATCCAACTTCTCTACTAATCAGTTTCACAAAGCTAGTTTGTAAAACTCTTGTGTTCGAGAAATAGCCTCAGTAAGTGGATCCGCCCTGATGTTTCTTTCTATGTCTCTCTAAATCTCAAGTTCGCGGAGAAAACCATCTCCCGAATCGAGTAATACCTGTCTTAGAATATGTCTGAATATCTGATGGGACCTAGTTCATAAATGAACTCCAAATCCAAACTTCTTAGACTGTATCAATAACTGAACCTAATCAGTATCCAGCACCATACCTCCCACAGTATCCTCTTGGACCACCTTTCCATAATACTGTCCCTCGCCAGAGGGAAAACTATAACTCTGATAATCACTCTGTCATCCATGTCACCTCTGAAGCCTGGAATGATAACCGTCTCCCGAAGGAGGCTGCCGTCATCAAATCCATAGAACATTCACTCATGTTCTAAACTGCTTCCTTATGTTTCTCCAGGATTGGATTAATATAAACTTATCGCATCTAGTGCAAAAACAATATCTGTTGTGGTACTTGACATCTCATGATTGACTCAATTGCCTAAGCAAGTGATCTGCCAATCATGCACATCCCTCTCCCCTTTAGTCTGTAAGACACTTTTAGAGAGGGTGACTCCATCACCTGCAGGTATATCACCATGCCAGGAGTCATCTATTCTAAATACCTTTAGAATACTGTCAAAGTACCCATATTGGGAAACTACCCAAATCTAGATCTAAAACCATAGATCTAGTAACCAGAATGTCTGATATTATATCCATATCCTTTGTGGAGAAACAACTGTGTGACAACTACAGTACAACCGATCGTAGTATAGGAATTTTACTTCCTACTCTGTGTATGTCATCCAAATACCAGGACATCACACCTTACTAGCTTCTCACCAGATCCATCCCCTATTCTGATGAAGTCAAACCCATGACTGTCACATTAAAAAACAGATGATCTTATCTCCGCTATATCTGCTCAAGCCTATAAATAGACATAAGCTACTTGTTCACTATGCTTCCGCTGCTCCCACTGACTACGACAACCCTCTGGCAGAATAATATCTACGTACACTTCTAAAGCTAGTTTAGAACGACGTTATACTTATCCTCCTGCCGGGTCTCATAGTCTGGAACAACAGTAGTGTCAAGTCTGGGTAAACAAGAACCTCATTGTCACCGTCCTTGAGGGTACCGGAGTACCTCTCGGGTGTCTGAGGTTACCTACCATATCTGCGGAGTGGCTAATAGAATGTCAAACCTGATTGAATATATAGGTCGTATTAAATTTTCCGTAATCATTTGCGGTTCTGGAATCACTTCCAGTTCTACCATACTCCACTACTGTTTTCTGAAAAAATCCATTTTAATAAAACTATGGCGAGTCAAGAACAATATCACTATTGATCTTCCAAATGGTAGAAATGTCAACCCTCGTCAAAGCCAAGATCAACCCACAAACTGCCATTACAGAAACGTGCCTTGAGTTATCCAGTGTCTGGTTTTAAGCATAAGCTGGACAACTCCCCGTATCTTAACATCGTTAAGATATGAACCATTCTATATACAATATAGAAATAGAGGCACTAATTTAATTGGAACCAGATTCTAATCATGCAGCTGTCTCCAGTGCATATCAACTTAATGCAGAGAGGCTAATCAGCATTACTCAACTTAGGAATCCATCCAATTATGAGTAACCTGAAAGAGAAACAAGTTTCTCAAAACCATTACTATCAACTGAATACCAATCATAAGAATCTACATCTTCGATCTCTTTGAAGAATCCCGATACTTGTGATACCTGGTTCTCTATTTTATTCTTATACCCACAATTTCTCAAAACTTAGACATTGTATTTCTACAAAACACTTGTCTAAAAACTAGAGAAATCACAAGTAAACAGAATATAGTACGAGGACCTACCCCTATGTCCTGATGGATACTGGACAACATATAATACTCTGTATAAGTCCGCTGAGTTGAATAACTCAAAACCTTGTGCGTCGTAGGTTGAAAACTGTACCCAGGCGATTTCCTCAAATATCACCAATTACAACGAATTCCGATATAATGAGGATGATCACCTTAATTCCCAATAACTTACTCCCACTCAATATCTGTAAAACTATACAGATATGAGAATGAAACCTGGTAAATACATACCCTGAAATAAGTATGTAATCGGGAAATCAGTTTTCCTTTAACAATGCACTGAAACATGAAAATGTTTCGTAGGGGTATCCTGGTATTCTTAGTAATGCCTCTTCCATAATCCAATTCATGACTGTAACCGTATAATTCTTTGCCATCTCTCCAAATCCTTTTATTTGTCTTTAGTCGTTACCTTCTGTACACCATCGTTAGGCTAAATGGTTTTCTTCCTTCCCTACCGTTCGGCACCAGCCTATGGGTTTGGAAGAAGACTATCCAGTAAGCATAATAGGTGTACTCTCCTAATCCTAGGAGTACTCGCAACTTGAGAGAAAGTGATGATAAACGACTACTGAATAAAACCTTATTCTATTTCTCCCGAACTAGGGAAAAAGCAAAGGTGAAATAGGAGCAGCGATGAAGTACGCGGTTTGGTCGTGAATGATAACAGTCGCAATTTACTTTGCCCTCTTTCTAATCCTTTCATTTTGTCTTTACATATTACCTTCTGTACACCCTACTTAGGCTAATTGGTTTTCTTCATTCCCTACCTTTCAGCACCAGCCTATGGTTTAGAATAAGACTATCCAATAAGCGCAATAGGTGTACTCTCCTAAACTAAGGAGCCCTCGCAACCTGAGAGAAGGTGATAACAAAAGACAACTGAATAAACCAATTCTATTTCTCCTGAACCTGGATCCATCCTCGAAGAAGTCCCTTCGAGTTCGTATATAACCATACGATGGATCTATCCAATGGAAGTGGATGTCCATAGTAATACGGGGTGTTCTGAGAAATACAAAGGGTAAAAGAAGGAGCGGTAATGACTTATGCAACTCGGACAATCCATAAGCCAGTATTTTAAGAAGGTTCGGTCAACTTGGTCACTGAGTTATAGTTTAGGGTCGGTCAAAGGTCGCTGCCAAAGAGAGAGAGAAAGAAAACACTCTGTGTGCACTCTAACCTAGATCAGAATGGTTATCACTTTATCTAATCAGGAAACCTCCCACTGTAATCTCAAATTCTCCTCCAAACCTGAAAGAAAAATTAGTCGGGATCACCCGAAGAGTAAACCAACTCATCAGTGAGAATCGGGATCCAACTATCATCGCATGATAACTTGATGGAAGCTACTCAAGTTATCACACTCCAGAAGGTATGCGCATGCCTGGCAAGTTTCCTGTATGTTTGAAACTCCCGATGTAATTTTTGCCTCATGCTCTTATGACCTTGACTTTAGTCAACAAATCATAAGTCACATGTCAAGTTCTACCCGTCGTTGTCCTGGTTGATTTGAACCCACCCGTACATACCCTTGACTTTAGTCAACAAGGTAATACGACTGTCCCAAACCAACACATCTATCTATGCATCAGATGAATACCCAGCAACTACCAAACACTATGCCTTGACTTTAGTCAACAAACATAGCTTGAATACTACTGAATACCCAAAAGAAATGACGGAGGGCTACGGCTGGTTTTTGGCGAAAAACCTTTAACGTAATGAACTTGATCTCGTTGAAGGAAACTGATAGCTTTTTATAAAAATATAGTGGCGAAAAACCTTTGCTAAAGAGGTCACTCCTGGTGAAGGGATCTCGGCTCTTTCCTCGTGGAATGAGGTGCAGGATATTCCAACTGAATACCGCGATGCAAAGCAACTTGTAATCGACTATAGTAAAGTTACTACCTTAACGTAAACTTCTGCCCAAGGGGTCACTCCCGGTGAAGGGATCTCGGCCCTTGCCTCGTCGAATGAGGTGCGGGATATTCTAAATTGAATATCGCTATGCAAAACAAAAGGAAACATCTTTGTAATAACACTTTTAAAATTTGTTCCAACAACATCAAATATTGGTTTGTTTTAATTGCATTGATAAGAATCAACGCATTCCCATCATTTCATCACACCAGAAAAGAACGAAAATAAAATGTACGTATATGCCATCCGCATTCGCCACTGGGTCCCGTCATCACCCGTTAGGTTACTTAACTAACGACAGAGCGTGGGGTGGACTAGCGCGGGTGTAAAACATATACAACATCTAATAGTATATATACCAATATACAATAATCCCTCCAGGCGTGATAATATGCAACATTATAGAAAAGTAATAAGCATCACAGAACAATACAGATAATCTAGGATCCCTGGGTTTCACAGAGCTGCTACTGAAACCCGACGTTCCCCTGGTCGTGTGGATAGCCTGTGCAATGAAACCTAGACCCCTACGGGTGCGGCAAGTTACCCGCCAAAACCTGAAGCGAGGTATTCCCCCACAGCATAGTGAATGGAACACCCGGCACTTCACGGAATCCGGTAAATTGAGCACCCCTCCTTGGGTCAACCTGTACCCCCTACGAGTGCGGCGAATAGTCTGCCAATTCTAGAGTGAGGTCCCTCTGCCTCTCAAAGCCATGAGATACGGACCCGTTGCCCTCCAGAACCCGGCTATCCGTGCACTCCTTCGCGGGATTAACCTAGTATAGAAAAAAAATATGTACAACGGGTACATCGACCTCAACCCGGTCGTGCCCCAAAAGAATATTATACAACAGGCAGTGACGGCAGTCCACATGTTGGACGCTTGCCCCGCAATATCAAATGTACAAATAAATCCAAACAGCACTATCATTACACCCTGCTATCCATCACGACAAATCCGCAAAATCACAGCATAACACAGAACATCAACGCGAATGTCACGTTCGCAAACCCGTCTGAAAGAACTATAACAATCAGACGCGGTTTACCAATCAAATGACATTTCCGATCGGAGATATAATGTAAATACTGCATACTAACAAGTTTAAAATTTCGATCGACTAAATTTCCCGAAGTGGGCCCCACATACATCTGCTGTACAGTAACAAAATCTGGGCCCAAAAGAACAGTACCAAAATCCACAATTTCCCAAGGACGGCCTACTGGAGAAATTTTATGCACTGTTCCCACAGTACTGCCGCGGTTCCGCGGTCAAACCCTAGGTTTGACCGCGGATCCGCGGCGGTCACGTGGGATCACGTGCTCAAAATTTCCCCGTTTGCTTAAAAAACCCTGCTTTGTTTTTTGTGATATGTAAAATAATTTTTAGACACTGTTTAAAATCGACAGAAACTTTAACATGGAATTTTGCGGTTTTCGAAAATACGTTCGATCGATGTTTTAAACACGTTAGCACAAGTTAGTATTAGCTATGGCGAGTCTCTGATACCACTGTAAGTCCACGGTAGCGCTCAGGCCGTCTAACAGACGCCAAATGCGGAACAAAAACTTTTTAGAACTGGCGCTATCGTGTACCGTAACCCGGATTTGCCATTAAAGCTAAACTAACAAATTACGAAGTGGGTAGAAGAGTTATACCGAACGATCCAAGTCTTTCGGTCTTCAACCATCATCCCACGCTTTTTGCGGCTGCTCCGATCTTCTTGAACTCCGGTCTTCTCGTCCAGGTGGCACCACGTCGACGGATCTTTAAATGGGCTCCTGCCTCTGAACCGAGGCAACTCGCTCGTCAAGTTTGCCAAAAGAGACGACCAAGATGATGTAGAGAATGAGTAGAACACTTTGTCTCGTTACGTCTAAAACTATGGACGAACGGTTAATGAAGTTGCCTTTTGGAATCGGGTGATAAGAATTTATGCTATATGAAATATCCATACACAAATCTATCATAATCTTTTCCCTGGTGAGAGTGAGAGAGGAGGTGGGGAGGGGGCCGGCCAATTTAAGGAAGGGGGGTGAGTGTAGGAGAGGGAAAGGTGACCACAAGATAAAGATTTTAAGCAAATATCTTTAACAAGAACAAAAAGCATTAAAGGAAAAGAATGACTCACTTAACCTTATCATCAATTCAATTAATGCAAACAATGAATCATCAAGCCTTGTTACCAAGTTCTAGAAGTTTCCACACACATCACCCTCATGACTCACCTAAGAGAAGAAAAGATAAATCCGCATTTAACCGAAAGTTAAATACGGCTGATAGAAAACTGGAAACTGGCAACTTCCAAAAGCGATCCTGAAACGAATTTCAGGATAACCCCGTATCAGTATAAACATACCCGCATTTGTATTACGACCGAATATAAATGTATCTGAGACAAAGATATTATATCTACACAGTATATGTCACGACCCGAAAGTATGGGACGTGACTGGCACTTAGATTACGAGACGTCTAAAGGCGTACCGTAACCTAAGTCAGCCAAAGCCCAGAAAAATCTAAACCAAAATCAAAAGAGAGTGAAGGAAAACCTTACATGAAAACTTTTTTTTAAAATCAATTAAGTTACATTGAACCCCTTTTTTTAAAAAAAAAATCATCAAGAATTTCCGAAAATTTCGGTAGAGTCTCCCTTGTAAATTCTATCCCCCAAAATAGGTACAACAATATATATAACCTGTAATCACAAAATGGCATCCCCAAGCGGGAGCTAGCTCTTCGCCCAAGGCGGATCACAACCACACGCAATATATAAGTAATATCAAGAAAAAGAGCATAAAAGAAATGCAAAATATCAGAAAACACAACGTCGGCTCAAGTGAGCTTGACCCAAAAGAAACCACATATATACAAATCTCTCAGTCTCATCACTCGGTCGCATAGACAAATAGAAAGTGGTAGATGGAGAATACTAGATACAATGATAGAGCAAAAAGAAATAAAGTGTGCTCGCAACCCACCTACGAGCAATGTCGCAAGTCAGAGCAAAAGGAGCTGATGATAAGATAGCCCGCCGCTACAAGGATGACGGGTCCGACCTGCAAGACACTGTGGCACAACGGGGGTGAGTTGCCAGCTCGTGAGTAGAATATAACATCTAGTAGGGCAATCGTGAGAATGCACGCAAATGCGTTACAGCATGTATGTCCAGATGTGATGTAGTACCTCTAGTATGCATGCACATGTATGCAATGTCATTACTAAATCTCTGAGTGTTTCAAATGCTAAGAGTTCTGCATTCTAATCTTTAGAAAAATAATATCTGTATAATAGCTAAATAACATCAAGAAATCATCTGAAAACCCGTGTCAAGCATCGACACCAAATATGAAATCACATCTGTCTCAATGTCTCACTGTATCAATGTCTCAAATTTCGGGCTCCGTCAGTCCGGATCGGCCCATATCATCAAATCTCACGACAATGGTCGGTATCCTCTGGATATCCGCCGCGCCAGACATCACCGGTAAGTAGTCTTCCCCTGCCAGGCTCATCGTTTACAACTCGATCTTCTTGCCTCGGGGTACCATACCGGGCCCACCATGTACCCAAGACGGTTCATCCACTTCTCGAATCGGGTCTCAAAATCCAACAGAAAACATGAAAACTCATGGTGGACGACACATACATCACGAGAAAACCGCAACTTTGTTTTAAAAATGATAAATATAAGCTTTTGTTAAATTCTTGCGGTTTTCCCCAAAAATCCAGAAATCGCAGCAATACTGAAATCCTCAAGAAAATCATAATGTCCAACATGTTATATATGATAAATGTCTATGATATCAAGGCATGCGATGTGAATTGTGGCTAGAAATCTATGTAAGTATGATAATGATGCGAGGTATATACATGCTATGTAATTTCATATATCATGTATGATGCAAGTGGCGATACTAAGCTAAACATGTTCTACAGTGCACGTGGCATGGCAATTACCGAAGGCGTGTGTGTCACATGAATAGTGCGCGTGTAACAGATGCCAATGGTAATGGTGTTTGTGTCCTACGAAGTGATATCGCATATGTGTGTATGAATATCCATGCAATCTAGTATACGGTTAGCTATAAGGGTATGCAATGTAAATAAAGGGGTAAGCTAACTAACAATACAAGTCTTGCAAGAAATAAGGTACTCCTAACTAGGGGGCGCCTCGCGCCATCCAGACGATTCCCCCATAGATGAATACATCTACTCACCTGAATGCCTCGCTAATCCGATCCGACCACCGCCTTGCCTTTGCGCGCCGTGTCCGATGTTTCCCCGACCGATCCTAGCATTGCATAACACACAATATAAGATTACATACCCCTAAAATGACATCAAGTCAATATAAAAAGATCGACGCTCTTGAATTAAACATAACGTGCACTCGGTGCGCGGAAAACACACGAAAATCGCTAAATCTTAACTAGAATCGCCGTTTCGGGAAAATCGACAAAACTAAAACCCGGCTAGACAAAACCCTGCATTCGCGCACACTAAAAGTCGTATGAGATGCTAAAGTTATCGTCCATATATTGTAATTAGATCACCTCCTAATAGTTATAAAAATCTAGTAAGCAATTAGCATCCCGATAACAACGCAAACATCACAAACTTGCGATAAAAATAACTACCATCAAGCATACTCATCCAACCATACAACTAGCTAACCACAACACTTACTTCAACCTATTTGAAATGCTTCAAACCTTAATCCACAATCAAATCCCTTTCTTAAATTTCATGAACAAGCAATTTCTATTAAATTGATACTTCAAAATTCTAATTTAGCACATTTAAACTACAATTTGACAAATAGATTAGGATTTTCACCTCACAAGTTTGAACCCTAGCTTGCTCAAGCCACCAAAGATGCCTCCTTTCTTCAAGTTTTTAAACAATTTAGGGTTTGGAAGGAGGTAGATTAAGGATGGGGTTTGAATTTGTGAAGAAATTTGTTGATTTCGGGGGATTTTGAGTGAATTTTGAAGCAAAGGAATTGGGGAAAAAAAAAGTGCTGCTGTGGGAGGAGCTCGGCCTGGGCAATAGAGGAGAGAAAATGAGAGGATGTGTAGAAAATTCCATGAAGAAAATATCATCTAAGGTCAATTTAGGCTTTCACATCAAAACTTTTTCAAAAACCCCCTTTTTACTTCATTTTTTTCATTAATTTCAAACCATAAAACTAAAATCTTATAAAGTCATGATACAATTTATTAACACTCTATTTTAGTTTATAAAGATTCCTAATTATGAAATTTACCTAATTAAATTTGTATTTATCACTAATTTAATGTATTTTTAAAAGCTTAAAATAATATAAAAAAATAATTAATTACGAATTTTTTTTATTTAACTAGAAAATTTTAAGTAACATTTTAGTGACCAATTTATAGTAATATCTTATCTAAATTTTGTATAATTAGGTCTACAATGAAAAATACCTATTTTGACTTTTTACGGAAAAAGCTGAAAAATTAGCCGATTACCGAAAAACTGCCTAAACGGTTTTCGAAGAGTTACAGTATAATACTCGGATCCGACTTAAACCAAAGCCGACCAGTATTATCTGCCCGAAAAATGACACGTGCGAAAATGCACGTGCATTTTCCGAACCCTGTTATAAAACTATACGGCCTCTACAACATTTCTCCCGAACTTGGGAAAGTGTCTGTGGGGGACTCTAATAACTCTTCAACACACTGGCACTGGGTATAACCACTAGCACGTCAGAGGTACAAGCTGTACGTAACGGTTGTCTATGTATTGATTGGAAGGGAAGCTGACGAGCGAACTCATCCATAAACCCTACTAAGCCTAACGGTGACAATATACATACAGTCCGGTCCGTTCGTCTATGAGTATCGCATATCTGCCTAGGGGGCTAGTAACGTCAGACCCTTAATAGCGGTATAAGTCGTGTGAGAGAGTGGCACAGAACACCCTGAGATACTACTGGAGTACCTACCAGTAAATCTCCTGCCTCGGCCGAGAGTTTTGTGTAATGGCTCTCCTAGACACAGCGCGATCTCACCCCCAATACCGGGAGAGACGAATCCCCGACGATCCGCTCACTGCCTCCATGTGGCTCGGGACTGTACCCAACTAAAACCTGTTTGCACAACTCCTTTGAGCGTGGTAGGGTAGTAATCTAAGCACAGTAGAAACTCACACGAGACAAATGACGATCTCAGGTCGACAAACTAACCTGTACACATGTCAACAGGGAACTGCTATCTGACGATATGTATAATACCAACTAGCATGTTCTCGGCGAGTCCTGTCCGGTGTACTCATAACCCAATGAGCACCTGTATACATCTTAGCTGATCCAACTGACACCAGTGGCTTGTGAGACCGGCCACCGCCCCTCGTTGTGGTCTCGACTGTATACACTAGTCTACTCTGGAGTATCGATGCCCTGTCTCGAAACTCCCACGACTAGGGACACTTTAAAGATGTGCTTACAGACCTCAGCTCCCACGTATATGATCGCCATCATACTGTTGGTAGTCAAGAAAGAATCCTATGGGCTCTATCATCATGCAATAGCGAACTAAAGCATGTATACGATGATAAAGAAAAACCAGATAGCATACTATCATCTCGAGCAAGACTGTTATATCGGTATAGGTCCTGCCTCAATCATTGCAATCACGTACCTGCGATCCAATAATTGACTTTGAGGGCTCTATCTCCAACAGCGGAGCCGTTGCAGGGGCGCATGGGCTCCGCACTCTCTGTTGATCGGGAAAGCCGAGGAAGCTCGGCCTGTCCGATGGCTCGGAGACAAGCCGGGAGGCCGAGGAAGCTCAGGCCTTGCATCAGCACGGAGACGAGCAGAGGGGCTGTGGAAGCTCAACTCTGCAATAGCTTGGAGACGAGCAAAAGCGGGTGAAGGTTCGGCTGCTGGATTGCTCTAGGGCAAGAGGTGGGGGTGTAAGCTCGGAGACCATATGAGGAAAATCACCAATGCTCCATACTGATTCTACCTCCGCAGCTCTCAGGATCCTAGTAGGCTTTACGCGGATGACACGCCATCTGCCACGTGTCGTGATCTGAGGAATTCCCACTTATAAGCATCATCATTAGCCCCCCCACTCTCGTTCCGACCTATTTATGGGCCGGGTCGAGAGTGGCCTACTTGGTTTTCTTCTGCTCAGTTTGGTGCCGAAAATCATAGTGTAGATTGTCCGGGGATGACATGGCGTTTGGCGGTTGCGTCGTTTTGATCTTTGAGTCCACGTGGCGTCTTACCGCGCGTCTAAGTTTTCGTGCGTATTCCCGATGACGTCAGCGGATCGGTGAAATGATTGCGCTTTAAAGAGGGGGCGCCATTTCACTCGATCGTCAGTTGGGCTATGGGCCACGTGTCCGACGTCGGTTAGCGGGCGCGACAGGCTGTCTCTGACTCTTGCAACGAAGAGACATCCCTAATGGTCGACCGCCACATGGAGCCTCGACTGCAGCTAGGCGTGACACTTCGTTTTGACGGGAATCGACTTGGGCTGTAGGATGCTCTCTTTAGGGTGTATAAATAGGAGGAGACCATCCTAGGGCCAACACTTTATCTTAATTCTCTTTCTTTGTTTGAAGATTTCCCGGCGCACCTCCGTTTAGATCGGATCTTCTGTTGAATTTTCCTCGGCGAGACCCTATCTTTGAATCAGGTTAGATATCTTCTTTTGAAGAGTCTGTAGATGTTGTAGGGGTAGAGTCGGGCGATGAGGCTCCAGTTGCTGGGGCCGAGTCCAGTGGGTCTTCCTCCTCTTCGGCTTCAGATAGCCGAGAGGGTTCTGTGTCTTTTGCGTCGGGCTCGCCCCTAGAGTCAGGGCCGCCCTTGTCACTCGCCGTTGGGCGGCGACAAAGGCTCCCAAGGTGGGCATCGGGAACACTCGCGATGCGCCCTTCTTCTTGGATCGTCTGGACGAGCTTTCCTACATCCGGACTCGATTCCATATCCCCTCTAGCTATTCACTCCGTTTAGCCAGAGAGGGTGAGCGGGCAGACCAGGTGTGGGGCAAGGAGATTGCTCTGTATCTGGAAGCATTCTGGGCAGGAATGCGTCTGCACTTCTCACCCGAGCTTCGTGCGGTGTTTCATTGCTTCCGTCTTGCCCCGGGCCAGCTAGCGCCGAACTCGTAGAGGATCCTCCTCGGGTTTCTGGTCCGGTTAAAATTTGATCGGATCCCCTTCAGTTTGACCATTCTCTTATCTTTTCTTTGTTATAAAAATCACCCCGGTACCAGTAAGGAAGAGCCGAGACGGGTCTACTTTTCGTTTAAAAAACGTAAGGGTGGGGCGGCCGGGTCGGGCGTAGTGGTCGTCCATTATTCCATCCATGAATGGAAGGAGAAGTACGTCTTCGTCGGGCTTCCGGAGGGCGAGGATTGTCCTGTGCCCACACAGTGGCACATGGCCGACTGCCCGAGGGCGAAGCAGTCAACCTCCTCCGAGGCGAAGGTGGTGTCCCAGTGGGAACCGATCCAGCGGGCTGATGTCCTGCTTTCCGAGCAGGTACTGAGCTGGGCTGGGCTCAGTCCTGTGCGTTTTTGGGGTAAGTTAGGGTTTTTGACGATCTTCCTAGACTTTGCTAAATTTTCTTTGCCGTTTCCACTTCGCTGATCTTTTCTGCTTTGTGTTTTTTTTTGCAGAGCCCATGGATCGATCAAAAATCATGGCTGCCATGGCCACCAAGGCCCAAAGAAGAAAGACCAGTGGCGCAAGCTCGTCCTGATCCGGTCCAAGAGCGGCCACGAGGCAAACTCCTCCGGCCAAGCCTTCTGCAACACCCCCAGTCCTAGAGGAGCGTCGTGGGGAGGGGGGTCAGAAGCATGTGTGGGACCCGGCGCCCCGGGCGAGGGAGGATGGATCTTCCCCCGCCGAGGAAGTTCCCCTCAAGAGACAAAAGCGGGTGGTCTCTCAGCCACCCCCTACCGGGATCCATGTTTGGAGGGTAACTTCTGCATTGAGGTGCCCTCGGGGCTATCTGTGGCCGACAGCTTGCTGGCGAACATGGAAAAGGCAGCCGGGCACAAGATTCCCCGGGGCACCATGAAGGCCCAGGTGGCCGCAATAGCTCAGGAAGCGGTTTAGGTCGGTATCTAGCTTTCTTTGAAAATTCCTTAAGTTTTATTTACTCTGTTTTAGCTTTTTAACACGCTTGGTGTTTCCTTCAGGTCCTTCAACACTGCGCTCTCCTTGTCGCCATGGAGTCCCAGGAAATAGCCCCGGCGATAAAGAAGGCGGGTGAATCCTCCTCGCGGGAGGAAGAGCTTCGACTTCAATTGCAGCAAGCAGAGGGGAAGGCGGCCCTCCTTGACTCGAGACTGGTCGCCGAGGGGCTGACGATCTCAAAACTGAAGGAGTCCCATCAGCTTCTAAACGAGTCCAACCGGGCTATCCAAGCCAAGATGGATGAGATGAACGGCTTCTACAATGCTATGAAAAGGTCGAGGGATGCCATCAAGAAGGATGCTCGGGCGACTTTAGACACGGCGAAGTTTGCTGAGAGCCGGGCGGAGAAGGCCGTGGAGGAATACAAGGCGTCTGATCAATTTTACCTTGATCTCGCCGAATCCACGGCCGTCGGGTGGCACAATGCCCGCGACGCCGTCAAGGAATCTATGCCAGAGTTCGTCAATGGCGAGCTCCGTGCTAAGTTCCCCCTCGTCGAGGAAGCGCCACAGGGAGGAGGCGCCGAGCTGGCTATAGGAGGCGAGGCTGTTGGCGAAAGCGCCGACCGTGAGATCGCCGTTTTGGCCCCCGATGGTGGCGTTGAGCAGGGTGAGATCCCGGCCAAGTGGGCGGTCTGAGCTATCCCCCCTCCACGATTTTTTCTCCTTCCTTTTTTTTAGAATTTTGTAAGCTTTCGGGCAGTTTTGTAAGGCTGAGGAGCCCACAATACCTTGTATATAACTTTGATTATAAATAAAGTATACATTTTCCTTTGCTCAAATGTCTGATCATTCTGCAAGTACTTTTAGCTCGTAAATATCTTTATCTTGCTAGTGTAAGGCCAGTGTCTACCTTTTCTAGGTGACGATCATTCATTGAGTATGAGTCGAACGATAGGAAAGTGTAGGAAGGTCGGTATCCTTCCTTTCCTCGGAGTCGAGGTGGCGATCGCGCATCGAGTATGAATCGAACAATAAACAAGTGTAGGAAGTTCGGTATCTTCCCTTTCCCCGAAGTCGAGTTGGCGATCGTGCATCCAGTATTAGTCGAACGATAGCCAAGTGTAGGAAGGTCGATATCCTCCCTTTTCCCGGAGTCGAGGTGGCGATCGTGCATCGAGTATGAATCGAACGATAACCAAGTGTAGGAAGGTCGGTATCCTCCCTTTCACCAGAGTCGAAGTGGCGATCGCACATCCAGTATGAGTCGAACGATACCAAAGTGTAGGAAGGTCGGTATCCTCCCTTTCCCCGGAGTCGAGGTGGCGATCGCGCATCCAGTATGAGTCGAATGATAGCCGAGTTTGAATAGGTCGGTGTCACTTAATTCTACCCAGCCGCCTCGCGATGAGGGCTTTGGATCCACAACGTTTTTTGGGCAGGAAGCTACCCGCTGTGGATGGGCAAAGCAGGAATCTGCTCGGCAGCCTCGTGAGGAGGGCTTTGGATCCACAGTGTTCTTAGGTAGGAAGCTACCCGCTGTGGATGGACCGAGCAGGAAGCTACCCGTCCGCCTCGCGGTGAGGGCTTTGGATCCACAACGTTGTTGGGCAGGAAGCTACCCACTATGGATGGACCGAGCATGAATCTACTCGGTGGTTTCGCGATGAGGGCTTTGGATCCACAGCGTTGTTGGGTAGGAAGCTACCTGCTGTGGATGGACCAGGCAGGAATCTACCCGATGGCCTCGTGAGGAGGGCTTTAGATCCACTGTGTTTGTTGGGCAGGAAACTACCCGCTGTGGATGGACCGGGCAGGAATCTGCTCGATGGTCTCGCGATGAGGGTTTTGGATCCACAGCGTTGTTGGGCAGGAAGCTACCCACTGTGGATGGGCCAAGCAAGAATCTGTTCGGCAGCCTCGTGAGGAGGGTTTTAGATCCACTTCTTTGTAGGGCATGAATCTACCCTTTATCGATAAGCCGAGCAGGAAGCTACCCGGCCGCCTCGCGGTGAGGGCTTTGGATCCACAGCGTTTGTTGGGCAGGAATCTATCCCTTGTGGATGAGCCGAGCAGGTGCTTCCCGGCCGCCTCGCGGTGAGGGCTTTGGATCCACAGCGTTTGTTGTGCAGGAAGCTACCCGCTGTGGATGGGCCGAGCGGGAATCTGCTCGGCGGCCTCGCGGTGAGGGCTTTGGATCCACAGCGTTTGTTAGGTAGGAAGCTACCCGCTGTGGATAGGCAGAGCAGGAATCTGCTCGGCGGTCTCGTGAGGAGGGCTTTAGCTCCACTTCTTTGTAGGGCAGGAATCTACCCCTTGTGGATGAGCCGAGCAGGAAGCTACCCTGCCGCCTCGCGGTGAGGGCTTTGGATCCACAGCGTTTGTTGGGAAGGAAGCTACTCGCTATGGATGGGCCGAGCAGGAATCTACTCGGCGGCCTCACGGTGAGGGCTTAGGATCCACAACGTTTGTTGGGCAGGAAGCTACCCGCTGCGGATGGGCAGAGCAGTAATCCGCTTGGCGGCCTCATGAGGAGGACTTTGGTCGGTTGCCTATAGGCACATCCGAGCTTCATTTACTTGAGTGAAAGGATGTTCTTTGCTTGACGGACAGGAAGCTACCCGCCGGCCAGTTTAAACTCTCCTACGTTGAATGACCGGATTCGGTGGGTGTCCTTGTTTCTCAGTTGATGACGACCATGATCTGCCCGATCATCTGCTCCCCAGCTTCATGTTGGTCGGCTTGCCCCCTATCTGCTTGAGGTTTTTCTCGTAGGTATTTTTCCAAGTGACCAAAGCGGATCAGCTCCTCGATGTAATCGCGAAGCTATTTACAATCCTCGGTCGGATGTCCTTATGTCCGATGATAGGCACACGTAACACCTTAGAATGTGATTAGTGTTAATTAACCGATAATGCGATTTTTTAGTAAATAGTTTACCAAAATAGTTTTCAAATATTTTATAAAAATTAATTAATATTTTATTATTATTTATTTCGGGCTTGCACACACTTGTGCATGCTAACTTAGGGTTAACCATGCTTAAGTAGCTATGGCACCCTAACCTAAATGTCATGCCATTTGTTTTATGTAATTATCTAAATTAATTAGTTTTCATAATTTAAATGGGTCGAAAATTGGTTGACTTGAGAGAGAGAGAGAGAGAGGGTGGCATGGGAATGATGAGCATGGGCAAGCATGGCTTGCATTTAATGAAGAGAGAGAAGGGCATGGCTCTCTCTAAACTCACCCTCTCATTTCCTTCACCCTCACTCATACACTCCCTCACTCACATTCTCCCATTCTCTCTTCATTCTAAATTATTTTCTTCATCTCATCTCCCTCACTTCCTCAAACTGAAACCCTAACCCAAATCCTCACAAAACCTAAGCAAATCACCACTAAACACCACAAAAACCCTTCACAAGTCAAGATTTAGCCACTAAGATCACTTGGAGCATGGAAATCTAGGATTTTAAGCAAGTGTGGATAGGTAACGACCTCTAAACTGTTAATTAGGTTGTTATATTGTTGTGTTGCATAGTGGTCGCTGTTCAGAACGATAAAGATATAGTTTTGTGCACGTATCGTGTTTTTAGTGTCGTTTTGGTGTCATTGTAACCTGCTATCAACCCGAATGGTTACTGGGAAATCTAGCGATATAGTGGTGTTGTACTAGAGGCCCTGAATGTTTACCTGAAACACGAACCCCACCTGACCCGTTTTGGCCGGCGAGATAGGGGAGAAATCCGGCGAGCTCGGATTTTTGGTGGTCTGGGATGTTGTAATTTTTAGGGTAGCTATCTGTAGCTGTTTTAGGGTGTTTGGTACTGCTACATTTTTAGGTATTGACAGTGGGTAAAATCTAGGAGCACTTAGCTAAATTTAGGAGTTTCGGGAAAGTGCGATACGATTGATCCGACGTAGTTTTAGCGTTTCGAGTAGCTTGCTGTCCTGGGTTTGTTTTGGTGATGTCGTCACACACGTTAGCCGCTAAGCGAACCCTTTTGTAGCTTAAGAAAACCGATTCGTTAATTGGCGTTGCGTTCGTTCATTATTGCATAGTTTGCTAAATCTACGCGTTATTGTATTTTGTGTTAATAGGATCGCAGGCGGGGACTTCGGACGCTGCGAAGAAAGGAAAGCGGGTGGTTGGATTTACTTAGCTCGAGAGTATCGGTGAGTAGATTTAACATCTACGGGGAAATCGCCCGTATGGCGTTATGCGTCAGGGTTAGATAGAATATTACAGCCGCATGTTTATATGCATATATGTTGATTGTGTATGAGCATCATTGCATACCATTACTTGTTGTGCCTTGACTTATTATCTAGTGGACACTGCACCATTACTGACGATTCATGTTGCACGAGCACTAAATTGTATGCTACACCCACACCATCGGTAATTGCCATGACACGCACAACCTATACACATATGTGGTATTGTATAATTTGTTGATATTGAGACGTTGATTCTTGTTCTATTGCGCATATGAAATAAATCGTGCATACATACTTACATGTATACACCCATACTTGCTATAGCTACATGTACACTTTTATATGATGCTGGATTTGATTTTGGAGAAATTGGGAACCAAATGATATATTTAAAAACGTGATTCATTTAAAAGAGCGGTTTTCCCTTGATATACTCATATTACTGTTTTATATTGCATATATCATATTTCATGGATTTACGCATTAAGATACGGATTTCATGTGATTTATGGATTTGAGAACCGTTGTATTATTTCAAGAAAGTATGCATTGTTTTGAAAACCCGGTTTCTCTTGATATGATATTTCAGTGCGTCCACCATGAGTTTTCTCGGTTCTGAGACTTGTGTTAGAAACCCGATTCGAGGAGCTGGATGATCCGTTTGCGGGTTCATGGTGGACCCGGTATGGTACCCCGGGAAAAGAAAGGGATGTTGTGCAGTAGACGATGAGCCTGGCAGAGGGACTACTACCTACCGGTGATTGGTTGGACCTGGCGGTTATCCGGAGGATACCGACCGGAGTCGTGAGATGGATATAGCCCGATCCGGACTGACGTAGCCCAAGTTATATGGATTTACGTGTCGATGTTGGACATGAGTATTTCATGATGTTTTGAGTGCCGATATTGAGCACTCAGGTTCCATGAGATTTACAGGATATGAGGGCCGATCAGGGTGACGACGCCTGAGGTATTGGGATTTGGGGTGTCGTTGATGGACACCGGTTTTTCCACGATGATGATTCATTGATGATGACATGTTTTATCCCATACTCAGCATTCATTTGATATGCATTGTTTCATGTATTTGTAGTACCTGATAGAGTACTTTTCATGATTGTTGCATATCCAGATTACCATATTGATACTATCAGATTACATGTGATAGATTATCGCTGTACGTGCATACCTGCGATTATCTATACGATGTTACTTACTATTCACGAGTTGGCAACTCACCCCCATTGTGCCACAGTGTTTTGCAGGTTGACTCTTAGAGTAGTCGCGGAAGGGCTTCTTATTGTATCTTTTTGCAGCAGATACCTCTATGGTTGGCTGTGAGCCATTTTGCTGTAGGTGGGTTGCGGTTATCCGATTTTATATCCATTGTATATTTCATTGTATCTAGTGCTCTCTATCTACCACTTCCATGTATTGACTTAGAGACGAGTTGTGAGGATGATATTGTATATTTTGTGACTCTGGGTGTCGAGCTCATGTAAGCCGGCTTTTATTATGCAGTTTTATCTCTTTATGCTGTTTTTCACTTATACTGTCTATTTCTTCGCAACGGCGTCGTATATATGCTTGTGGTGGTTGTTTCCTCCTTTGGGCGTGATTTGCTCCCATTTGGGGATGCTTTATTTATATCATATGTTGTTTTACTTATATCTTATGTTTGTACCTGTTTTGAGGCTAGTTTTTACAAAAGAGGTGCTGCCGAAATTTTTAAGAAAATAAACTTAAGTTTGAAGATTTTTACTTGAGATTTCCAAATGTTTTTAACAATGTTTTTATCACTTACTACTTTTGATGGTTTAGATTTCTGGGTTTTCGGCTTACTTAAATTATGTTACGCCTGTTGACGTTATGTGGTTTAAGTACCGGTCACTTGCTTAATTTTGGGTCGTGACAAAGTTGGTATCGGAGCGCTAGGTTTTACCTTTCGGAGTGTAGGATGATCTTGGTATGATGGAGTAGCTGGCTTAAGCAGAGTGACGTAGCGTGTGTATGTTCCGCGGCATACTTACGACACGGTACTCTGCCTAAGTGACCTTAGGACTTGTTGGTTGAAATTCCTTCCGTGATTATATACATCCTTGTGATTCGATCCTATATTCTTATCGAATCCTGTTATCATTTCTAGCCATTATGCCGCCGAAGACTACGAGGGCGCAGAGAGCGGCCGCGAGAGCCGAGGTCAGAATTGGCTCGTCGGAGACGAGGATTGACCAGGGCGGTACGCCCGTTGTACAGGAGTAGATTGATCCACCTTCGATAGATCGTATTACTAGGCTAGAGGTCAGTATGCAGGATTTGAGCTAGATGATAGGATCGTTAGTCGAGGCCAGTCGAGCACAGAGACATGAGGTTGTCCTACCTGTTACGGGGATGGCGATGGTTCCTACTATTCAGGCAGTTGTACCTGCAGCTAAGGAGGTTATCACCGTATCATTATCTGAGTTCATGAGGCTGAAGCCTCCGGTTTTCACCGGCACTGATGTAGCTGAGGATCCGCAGTCGTTTATCGATCGGATAGCCAGGATCTGTCGTTCGCTGAGATGCTCCGACGCGAGATGGGTAGAGTTCGCGATTTTTCGTCTGGAGGGTCTTTCCCAGACGTGGTGTGAGTTGTTCATATCAGATTTTTGCATTTTTATACCGTCCAATTTTTATCAAATTGCTTATCGGTAGGTACTCTTGAGCCGTGTTTGCTAGTCAATTGTAGGATACAGGTTCTCAGCTCTAAATGGTGAAATTCATGGAAAGGCACGACAAAATCTGGATTCCTGCCAACCACAGATAAAACACGGGTCTCCGCTCTCTATCCGTATGTTGCCACACACCAGTTTAAGAAGACAAAAGGGCAAATCGATTGTCATCTTCATGCACAAAGCACAATGGCAACAAAAAGTCCCAGAAATCTACGCGGAGCTTAAGAAAATCATGACAAAAGATCCATATCCAATCACCTTTGGATGTACTAAAATTCTGGAAGAAATGTGAAAAGATTATCAGAAACAACATATGCCAAACTACAGACAAAAGAATACCAGGGAAGCACAAAAAACCGGAGGCCCCAACTCCCCTATAGGGCCGCGGATCCACGGCCAATAGGGGGTCTAGGCCGTGGATCTGCGGCCGTACAGGCTCCTCAGAGGGAGACTTTTTGGGGGGTAGTTTGGTAATCTCATTTTATGGCAGATTGTTGCCCTAGGTTTCCAGCTCCCTGCCTATAAATAGTCCAGAACTTGCCAAAGCCAAGGGTGCTTATTCTTGTATTTAGATTTTAGAATACATGTGTTGTTCTTCTTCCTCCTCTCTTCTCTTCTCCATTAAAAACTTGTAGTGAGCTTTTGTGAGTGAAGAATGAATAAAGGAGTTCTTTTTATTATCATGCTTGTCTTGTTCTTGTTATGTTGTTAATTATAAATTGCTTGTAATTTTCCTTTGCTAATCTAGTTGTTGTTATTTGCTATTTGTTTCTTTCTTGTTCTCTTTTTCTTTATCCTTACACAACCATGATGCTTACGCTTGATCCTTGCCAAGGTGAGGTCGCAAATAGCTAGTTGTAATCTTCTAACCTCTTTCTTTCTATCTTCCTCCTTTGTTTTATTTTCTTTTCCTTATAATGGGTAAGTAGTTTTCATACTTGTTAGGGTAGGATAAGGAAAGTTTGAGAGAAGGAAATCTCTCTCACTCTTTCCTTGCCCAACATCTTAAATCGGACTCCCGTTAATTGAACCACAATCCGCTCCCTACGGCACCCTATCCTACATGATAGCGGTGATTCCGTAGTGAGACCGGTTGTGGTTAAATTAACCAGAGGTTAAGGATAAGAGCCAAGAACGGACGGACAAGCACCAAAAGGAAGAACTTATGCGTTGGAAAGCCTAGCTTATACTCGCAAGTTCCTTCCTAGTCGTGCTAATCCCCGTTGTTGCCGATTACCGTAACACCGATATTAAGAGTGGCAATGAAAGAAGTGAGCGACTCCTAACTCAAACTAACCTAATCCTAACAAGCTCTCTTTACATATCATTTAGCACATAGTTAATCACAAACAAATCTGGACATTTGGACTTAACTCGTTAAAGCACATAGAAAAAGATTCCCATCTCCCTGCGGACGACCCGTACTCAACCGGCTAGCTACAAGCGAAACCGTCTTGATTGCGGTAATTAACTAAATTTGAATACGCAAAAACTCTACCAATCAAATGGCGCCGTTGCCGGGGAGACGGTAGTTTTTTTCTTTGTGTAATTTCGGGTTAATTTGTGAATATAAATCTAACCGAAAAACAAAACAAAAAAAATATACATTGTAAAAAAAAATCATCTTGTTATTTTTGATTAGTTTTTGTGCAAGTGCGCAGGATAAAAAGACGGTCTAGTTCAATGCCAAAGACGTGGGAAGTTAGACCCATATCTCGCGGTTACACCGCGACGGATCAAGACGAAGCCAACGGTCTACTGTAAAAATCTGGAGCAGATACAGTGAGCAAATCAAGATTCAGGAAATCCAGACAAGCAGAGGACAGCCAAGACAGCACACACCAGAAATCCAGAAGCTCAATTCCACCTTACTGCAGCGGAACCGCGGCATAAGCAGGCTTAGGCCGCGGAACCGCGGCCACTTGGTGCCCTCTGCATCTCAAAACTTCTGTAAGTGTCTCTTGTCTCTCGCCCACTCCTCTGAACTCCACTGAACTGTGTTTTCTGCAGCATTCTTTGCGCAAACTCTCCCCCCTTCCAATAAATTGTTTTTGTGCAGGATTCTTTGCGCCGCACTAAAAAAATAAAATTGATTGCAGTTGATTGTTACTGCTTTGCATTTATTAATAAGGACTTTAAGGGGCTTGAAACTAATCCAGATTGGGTGGGGATTTCATCACCCTTCCCAGGACCCCAGAAATCGCAAAAAGCATATGCATTGACCATTGTTTAATTAAAAAATACTAGACTCAGCCCTAAGGACTTCGCGCTCAATAGGACAGAGGACTAGTTATAGGCATCGGCCGTTTATCCTATCCTGACTTTGCGGTGTCTAGGTAAGTGTGTCCAAGGCAAGTGGTTATTTAATTAGGACCACTACTTACGTAGTGGGGAGCCTCCCACTTACCTGGCACTTACCTGGCCGCAATTGGCGGAGAAGAGGCGGTTTGAGGTCCTATCTCTAGCCCTTTGGAATAGTTAGGAGCTGTCTAGCTGACCTAGGTGACCCTAGATCTAGGTGTGATTGTGCATATCTTGTTTGTGATTGCTTAAAGCCGTATGTACGTACATACTTCTGTAAAGCTCTTTCTAAAAAAAAAGAAGAAAAAAATCAAAAACTTTCATAAAAACTTGCCCTTTGTCGCCAAAATCCCATTTTTCACCCACCACCCATCGTACTTCTCCATTGACGTTTTCTTACCCTCACCTTCTCCGCTTTGACTATACTAAACCCGTTTAGTGTATGTACGCTTAGACTCGGGACACTAGCGCCCGCCTAGTCCGTGTTACGTTAGTCGCTACCGACTACGCGATCGACTCAGACGTCGAAATTCCGTCCACGCCTCTTTCACCCTTACCTTTGCCGGCCAACTCCGACGTTGACCGGAATTCTGTTCATACATCCTCATCTTCACCTGTTGGAGATAGTGCCCTCAGAGTCAATTATTGGATCACAAGCACGTGATTGCAATGATTGAGGGAGGACCTATCCCAGTAGAACAGTCTTACTCGAGATGATAGTATGCTATCTGGTTTATCTTTATCATCGTGTACTGCTTTAGGTGACCTGACATGTCGCTATTGCACGTTGATAGAGCCCATAGGATTCTTGCTTGACTGCCAGCAGTATGAGGGCGATCATATACGTGAGAGCTGGTGGTCTATAAGCACATCCTTAAAAGGTCCCTAGTCGTGGGAGTTTCGAGACAGGGCATCGATACTCCAGAGTAGACTAGTGTATACAGTCGAGACCCCGACGAGGGGCGGTGGCCGGTCTCACAAGCCACTGGTGTCAGTTGGTTCACCTAAGATGTATACAGGTGCTTATTGGGTTATGAGTACACCGGAAAGGACTCGCCGGGAACATGCTAGTTGGTCTTATACCCGACGTCAGATAGCAGTTCCCTGGTGACATGTGTACAGGTTAGTTCATCGATCTGAGGATCGTCATTTGTCTCGTGTGAGTTCCCACTGTACTTTGATTACTACCCTACCACGCTCAAAGGAGACGTGCAAACAGGTTTTAGTTGGGTACAGTCCCGAGCCACATGGAGGCAGTGAGCGGATCTTCGGGGGTTCGTCTCTCCCGGTATTGGGGGTGAGGTCGCGCTGTGTCTAGGAGAGCCATTACACAAAGCCCTCGGCCGAGGCAGGAGATTTACTGGTAGGTGTTCCAGTAGTATCTCAGGATGTTCTGGGCTACACTCCGACACGACTTGTACCGCTTTTGGGGGTCTGACTTTCACCAACCCCCTAGGCCCGCCATGCGATGCTCATAGACGAACGGACCGGACTGTACGGATATTGTCACTGACAGGCTCAGTAGGGTGTCGGGATGAGTTCGCTCATCGACGTCCCTTTTGGTCAATACCTGGTAGCCCGTTACGTATTGGCTTATACCTCTGACGTGCTAGTGGTTAAATCCACAACCAAGGTGTTGACGAGTCTTTAGAGTCCCCCACATTCAGTTGCTCAAGTTTTCGGACGAAACGCTGTAGAGGCCGTATGGAGATATGGCAGGGTTCGATCAGATACGTGTGGTATTACACGGATCAGGATCGAACGGATATTACTAGCGGCTTTGGTTTAAGCCGGATCCTAGTATAGTACAGTGTAGATTTTGTCTCGTTGCATTTGTATTTCGGTCGGAATACAAATGCGGGTGTGTATGCACAGTAGCGGGGTTTTTCTGTGATTTATTACGGGACCAGTTTTCAGGAGTTGCCAGTTTGCTTTCCGTTTCGGCCAATTTCCTTTGTATCATTCATTGGCCGAAGATTGGTGGAGGTGGGCTTATTTGCATTTGTGCAAATAAGTTTTTGTGGAAGGGGTCTTTGCATTTTTATTGTATCATGATGGTGCACCATCCATTGACCTTGCTTGACTTCTATCTTCATGATGGCATGACTTTTGGAAGTGATGATTAGCTTGTTGGAGTGTTGGTTTTGGTGCAATCATGGTTGTTGATGATTGGTTGGTGGAGTGAGGGTTTTGCTTTGTGATCATTGTTGGTTATCATCACCCTTTCTCTCTCTTGCTTGGTTGGTTGGCTCACTCTCTCACAACTACATTCCCTCTCTCATTCTCTCCATTCCATTGCAATGGCTGGCCACTTCCTCAAAGGGGGCTGTCCCAATTTGGTGGGAGGTGATTCTTGCTCATTTGGCTAGGGAAAAATCATTTTAGCTCCTCCTCCAAAAGCTCATATCAATTCCTCCACCAATATGGCAACTCCATGAACCCCAAATGAGACATAGCTCACTACACATTCTACAGCAAACCTTGGGCACGTCGACTAGCCAACTTCGTGCCCGAGTTGCCTCGGTATAGAGATGGGAGCCCATAAAAGAAGCAGGCGACGTGATGCCCTTCCAGCGAGGAGGTGGAGACCGGACATTCCGCGGGAGATCGGGACGACGACGAGAAGACCGGAGGACACGGATCAGTCGGTATATCTCTCTTCCCATCTTATAGTTAGCTAGGACTAGTTAATGGCCCGATCCGGGTTTTAGTGCGCGGTGGTGCCGGTTTGCTAGTTTGCAAAATTAAAGTTTACCATCGCTTCCGCATTTGGCCTCGGGATGGAGGCCGGGGCACCGCCGTGCACTTACAGTGGTATCAGAGCCTCGCCATTAACATAGTCTATCTTTGTCTAATGTGTTTTACACTTCCGATCGAACAAATGTTCCAAAACCGTGTTTTTCAAAACAACAGTTTTCTGTCGAAATTTTTTTTGTCTCGAAAATTTTTTCAGGTAGTCTCAGAATACTGTGCATGGAAGTATAAGCCTACTGTAAAAATTTGGTGGCGAGATCTCATTATTCGACCGCGGAACCGCGGCCAAACCCATGCTTGGGCCGCGGTTCCGCCGTTGTTTTGAGTGATCAGTGCACCAATTTTTTACAGAGGCCTCCTGTGATGAAAATAGGGGTTTGGAATATTAATTTTGGGCCCAGAATTTCTTGATGTGCTACAGTAGTACTTTGGGGCCCACTTGTTAAAATTTGATCGATCGGATATTTTAAAGACATTAGTTCACAGTATTTACATTATATCTGCGACCGTGAATGTCACTTGATCGGTAAATCCTGTCTAACTGCTATAGCCCGGTTAGACGGATTTGCGAACGTGACCTTCACGTTGATGTGCTGTGTATTGCTGTGATGTTGCGGATCGGTCGTGGGGGATAGCCTGGTTGCAGTGGTAGTACAGTTTTGTTGTATTATGTACATTTGATATTGCGGGGCGAGCGTCCGACATGTGGACTGCCGTCACTGCCTGTTTGTATTATTCTTTTGCGGCACGACCAGGTTGCGGTCGATGTACCCGTTGTATGTAAATTTTACTTTCTGTACTAGGATTGCCCCACGGAGGGGTGCACGGATAGACGGATTCTAGAGGGCAACAAGCCCGCATCTCATGGCATTGAGACGGAGGGGGCTTCACTCTAGAATTGGCGGGCTATTCGCCGCACTCGTAGGGGGTACAGGTTGACCCAGGAGGGGTGCCCAAGTTACCGGATTCTGTGAAGTGCTGGGTGGTCCATTCACGTTGCTGAAGGGGGCTGCCACGCTTCAGGTTTTGGCGGGTAACTTGCCGCGCCCGTAGGGGTCTAGGATTTTCATTGCACAGGCTATCCACACGACCAAGGGAACGTCAGGTTTCAGAGGCTCTGTGAAACCCGGGGATCCCAGATATCTGTTTTATTCTGTGATGCTGTACATTTCTGTGATGTTGCATTTTTATCACGCCTTGAGCGAAAATTATATATTGATATATATATATACTAGTAGATGTTGTATATGTTTTGCATCCGCGCTAGTCCAGTCCCCGCTCTGTCGTTAGTTAGCTAACCTAACGGGTAATGACGGGACCCAGTGGCGAATGCAGATGGCATATACGTACATCAGTATATTTTCGTTCTTTGTGGTGTGATCAATTGATGGGACTGCGTTGATTCGGATCAATGCAAGTTAAAAACAGACCTAATCTGATGTTGTTGGAACACTTTTCAAAAAGCTGTTATTGCAAGGACGTTCACTTTTGTTTTGCATCATGGTATTCAGTTGGAATATCCTGCTCCTCAGTCGACGAGGCAAGGGCCGAGATCCCTTCACCGGGAGTGACCCCTTGGACAAAAGTTTGCATCAGGGCAATAACTTCACTATAGCCGATTACTTTTGCTTTGCATCGTGGTATTCAGTTGGAATATCCTGCACCTCATTCTACGGGGAAAGAGCCGAGATCCCTTCACCGGGAGTGACCTCTTTAGCAAACGTTTTCGTCACTATATTTTTATAAAGCTATCCGTTCCTTCAACGATATCAAGTTCATTACGTTAAAAGTTTTCGCCAGAAACCATTCGTAGCCCTCCGTCGTTTCATATGGATAGTCAATAGTATTCAAGCTGTGTTTGTTGGCCAAAGTCAAGGCACAGTGTTTGGTAGCTGTTGGTTATTCATATGCAGCATAGATAGATGCGTTGGTTTGGAACAGTTGTACTGCCTTGTTGGCCAAAGTCAAGGGTAGGTACGGGTGGATTCAAATTAACCTGGAGAATGACGGGTAGAACTTGACATGTGACTTATGATTTGTTGGCCAAAGTCAAGGTCATAAGGGCATGGGGTAAAAATCACATCGGGAGTTCCAAAAGAACTGAAACTTGCCAGATATGCGCATACCTTCTGGAGTGTGATAGCGTGAGCGGATTCCGTCACGTTATCATGCGATGATAGTTGGATCCCGATTCCCACTGATGAGTTGGTTTACTCCTCGGGTGATCCCGACTAATTCTTCTTTTGGGTTTGGAGAAGAATTTGACGGTACAGTGGGAGGTTTCCAGATTAGATAAATTGGTAACCATTCTGATCTAGGTTAGAGTGCACGCTGAGTGTTTCTTTTCTCTCTCTCTGGCAGCGACCATTGACCCGACCCTAAGACTATGACTCAGAGACCAAGTTGACCGAACCTTCTTAAACACTGGCTTTTGGATTGTCAGAGTTGCAGACCTCATTGCCACTCCTACTTTTACCCTTTTCTCCAGGACACCCCGTATTACTACGAACGTCCACTTCTGTTGGACAAAACCATTGTATGGTTATATACGAACTCGAAGGGATTTATTCGAGGATGGTTTCAGGTTCTGGAGAAAACGGATAGGACTATTCAGTTGTCTTTTCCTTTTACCTTCTCTCAGGTTGCGAGTACTCCTTGGTTTAGGAGATAGTACACCTATTACGCAAATTGGATAGTCTTCTTCCAAACCATAGGCAGGTGCCGACCGGTAGGGAATGAAGAAAACCAATTAGCATAACGATGGTGTACATAAGGTATTATGTAAAGACAAAGAAAGGGATTAGTAAGAGGGCAAAGTAAATTGCGACTGATATTCACGACCAAACCAAATATTTCATTACCACTCCCACTTCACCTTTGTATTTCTCCAGGACACTCCGTATCACTACGAAGATCCACAGATATTTGGATACTCCATCGTATGGTTATATACGAACTCGAAAGGAACTTGTTCCAGTTCGGGGATGGATTCTGGTTCAGGAGAAATAGGAATAAGGTTTATTCAGGTGTCTTTTATCTTCACCTTCTCTCGCATTGCGAGTGTTCCTAGGATTGGGACAGTACACCCATTATGCCTATTGGATAGTCTTCTTCCAAACCATAGGCTGGTGCTGAACGGTAGGGAAGGAAGAAAATCATTTGGCCTAAGGGGTGTGCAGAAGGTAATGACTAAAGACATATAAAGGGATTTGGAGAGGTGGTAAAGAATTATACGGTTACAGTCGTGAATCTGGAAGAGGCATTACTAGGAATACCGGGATACCCCATCGAAACATTTCAATGTTTCAGTTTCACTGTGTACTGTTAAAAGAAAACTGATTTCCCAATTAGTCCTTACTCCAGGGTATGTATTTACCAGGTACGATTCTCACATCTGTATGGTTTTACAGATGATGAGTGGGAGTAGGTTAGTGGGAATTAGGTGATCATCCTCATTATATCGGGATTCGTTGGAATCAGTGATATTTGAGGAAGTCACCTGGGTTGTTTGCCAGTCGGCAAATATTTGGTTTTGAATATCCGCTGTTGTGCACCAATTTCAAATTGATATATCTGTACGTCTATTTTCATAGAGTGAGATATACCTTTTGAAATTATGTCTATGACATTTACCTATATCAGTGGATGGTTAGGTAAGGAGCATTAAACAGCGGTGTAATTCTTCTTAACCATAAGTACAGTTTTCAACCTACGACACACAGTGAATGAGTTATCAGACTCAAGGGACTTATACAGAGTATTGTATATTGTCCAGGGTCCATCAGGACAGAGTGGTTGGTCCTCGTACTATATTCGGTTTACTTATGACTTCTCTAGTTTTTAGAAAGGTGTTTCGTGGAAACACAGGGTCCGAATTTTGAGAAGTTATAGGTATTTGAATAGAGTAGAGAACCAGGTGTAGCAAGTATCGGGATTCTTCAAAGTGATCGAAGATGTAGATACTTGTGTATGGTATTCAGTTGATAGCAGTGATTAAGAGAACTTGCTTCTCTTTCAGGTTACTCATAATTGGAAGCATTCCTAAGTTGAGTAACGCTGATCGGCCTCCTTCCATTTAGTTGTCATGCATTGGGGACAGCTGCATGATTTGAATCTGGTTCAATTAAATCAGTACCTCTGGTTCTGTATTGGATATAGAACAGTTCATATCTTAACGTTGTTAAGGTACGGGGAGTTGTCTGGCTTATGATTAAAACCAGACTCTGGATAACTCAAGGAACGTTTCTGTAATGGCTGTTTGTGGGTTGACCCAGGCTATGACGCGGGTTGACTTTCTACCATCTGGAAGATCAATAGTGATATTGTTCTTGACTCGCCACAGTTTTATTAAAATTGGATTTTTTCAGAAAACAGTAGTGGGAGTATGGTAGAACTGGAAGTGATTCCAGAACCACAAACGATTACTGAAGATTTGATAGGAACCTAAAAATTCAATCTGGTTTGACATTCCATTGGCCACTCCGCAGATAAAGTGGGCAACTTCAGGCACCCGAGAGGTACTCCGGTAGCCTCAAGGACGGTGACAGGGAAGTTCTTGTTTACCCACACTTGCCATTGCTGTTGTTCCAGGCTGTGAGACCCGGCAGGAGGATGAGTATAGCGTCGTTCTGAACTGGCTTCAGAAGTGTACGTGTATATGACTCTGCCAGAGGGTTGTCGTAGTCAGTGGGAGCAGCGGAAGCATTGGTGGAAAGGTGGCTTATGTCTATTTATAGACTAAAGCAGATGTAGCGGAGATAGATCATCAATTTCTGATGTGACAGTCATAGGTTTGACATCATCAGAATGGGGATGGATCTGTTGAGAAGGTAGTAGGGTGTGATGTCCTGGTATTTGGATGACATACACAGAGTAGGAAGTGATAATCCTATACTACGATCGGTTATATTTTGGTCGTCACACAGTGGTTTCTCCACATGGGACTTGGATATTATATCAGACATACTGGTTACTAGATCTATGGTTTTAGATCTAGATTTGGGTGGTTTCCCAATCAGGGTACTTAGACAGCATTCTAAGAGTATTTAGAATGGACGACTCCTGGCACGGTAGTGTACCTGCAGGTGATGGAGTCACCCTCTCTAAAGGTGTCTTACAGACTAAATGGGAGAGAGATGTGCATGATTGGCAGATCACTTGCTTAGGCAATTGAATCAATCATGAGATGTCAAGTACCACACCAGATGTTGTTCTTGCTGTAGATGCAATAAGTTGATATTAATCCAATCCTGGAGAAACAGTCGGAAGCAGTTTTAGAACATAAGTGGATGTTCTAGGGATATGATAACGACAGCCTCATTCTGGAGACAGTTATCATTCCAGGCTTCCAAGGTGACTTGGACGACAAGGAGGTTGTCAGAGTTATAGTTTTTCCTTCTGACGAGGGGCAGTATTTTGGACAGGTGGTCCAAGGCAATACTGAGGGAGGCATGGCGCAGGATACTGATTAAGTTCAGTTGACGATACAGTCTAAGAAGTTTGGATTTGGAGTTCATTTATGAGCTAGGTCCCATCAGACATCCAGACACATTCTAAGACAGGTATTGCTCATTTCGGGAGATGGCTTTCTTCGCGAACATGAGATATAGAGAGACATAGAAAGAAACATCAAGGCGGATCCACTCACTGAGGCTATTCCTCGAACGCAATAGTTTCGCATATGAGCTTTGTGAGACTGACTAGTAGAGGAGTTGGGTGTTCGGTATCACACGGGCTGTGAGTATGCAACATCGCAATAATTAGCATTGAGTGCAAGTGGAAGATTGTTGGAGATAGTGCCCTCAGAGTCAATTATTGGATTACAGGCACGTGATTGCAATGATTGAGGGAGGACCTGTCCCAGTAGAACAGTCTTACTCGAGATGATAGTATGCTATCTGGTTTATCTTTATCATCGTGTACTGCTTTAGGTGACCTGACATGTCGCTATTGCACGTTGATAGAGCCCATAGGATTCTTGCTTGACTGCCAGCAGTACGAGGGCGATCATATACGTGAGAGCTGGTGGTCTATAAGCACATCCTTAAAAGGTCCCTAGTCGTGGGAGTTTCGAGACAGGGCATCGATACTCCAGAGTAGACTAGTGTATACAGTCGAGACCCCGACGAGGGGCGGTGGCCGGTCTCACAAGCCACTGGTGTCAGTTGGTTCACCTAAGATGTATACAGGTGCTCATTGGGTTATGAGTACACCGGACAGGACTCGCCGGGAACATGCTAGTTGGTCTTATACCTGACGTCAGATAGCAGTTCCCTGGTGACATATGTACAGGTTAGTTCATCGACCTGAGGATCGTCATTTGTTTCGTGTGAGTTCCCACTGTACTTTGATTACTACCCTGCCACGCTCAAAGGAGACGTGCAAACAGGTTTTAGTTGGGTATAGTCCCGAGCCACATGGAGGCAGTGAGCGGATCTTCGGGGGTTCGTCTCTCCCGGTATTGGGGGTGAGGTCGCGCTGTGTCTAGGAGAGCCATTACACAAAGCCCTCGGCCGAGGCAGGAGATTTACTGGTAGGTGTTCCAGTAGTATCTCAGGGTGTTCTGGGCTACACTACGACACGACTTGTACCGCTTTTGGGGGTCTGACTTTCACCAACCCCCTAGGCCCGCCATGCGATGCTCATAGACGAACGGACCGGACTGTACGGATATTGTCACTGACAGGCTCAGTAGGGTGTCGGGATGAGTTCGCTCATCGACGTCCCTTTTGGTCAAAACCTGGTAGCCCGTTACGTATTGGCTTATACCTCTGACGTGCTAGTGGTTAAATCCACAACCAAGGTGTTGATGAGTTTTTAGAGTCCCCCACATTCAGTTGCTCAAGTTTTCGGGCGAAACGCTGTAGAGGCCGTATGGAGATATGGCAGGGTTCGATCGGATACGTGCGGTATTGCACGGATCAGGATCGAACGGATATTACTAGCGGCTTTGGTTTAAGTCGGATCCTAGTATAGTACAGTGTAGATTTTGTCTCATTGCATTTGTATTTCGGTCGGAATACAAATGCGGGTGTGTATGCACAGTAGCGGGGTTTTCCTGTGATTTATTACGGGACCAGTTTTCAGGAGTTGCCAGTTTGCTTTCCGTTTCGGCCAATTTCCTTTGTATCGTTCATTGGCCGAAGATTGGTGGAGGAGGGCTTATTTGCATTTGTGCAAATAAGTTTTTGTGGAAGGGGTCTTTGCATTTTTATTGTATCATGATGGTGCACCATCCATTGACCTTGCTTGACTTCTATCTTCATGATGGCATGACTTTTGGAAGTGATGATTAGCTTGTTGGAGTGTTGGTTTTGGTGCAATCATGGTTGTTGATGATTGGTTGGTGGAGTGAGGGTTTTGCTTTGTGATCATTGTTGGTTATCATCACCCTTTCTCTCTCTTGCTTGGTTGGTTGGCTCACTCTCTCACAACTACATTCCCTCTCTCATTCTCTCCATTCCATTGCAATGGCCGGCCACTTCCTCAAAGAGGGCTGTCCCAATTTGGTGGGAGGTGATTCTTGCTCATTTAGCTAGGGAAAAATCATTTTAGCTCCTCCTCCAAAAGCTCATATCAATTCCTCCACCAATATGGCAACTCCATGAACCCCAAATGAGACATAGCTCACTACACATTCTACAGCAAACCTTGGGCACGTCGACTAGCCAGCTTCGTGCCCGAGTTGCCTCGGTATAGAGGTGGGAGCCCGTAAAAGAAGCAGGCGACGTGGTGCCCTTCCGGCGAGGAGGTGGAGACCGGACATTCCGCGGGAGATCGGGACGACGACGAGAAGACCGGAGGACACGGATCAGTCGGTATATCTCTCTTCCCATCTTATAGTTAGCTAGGACTAGTTAATGGCCCGATCCAGGTTTTAGTGCGCGGTGGTGCCGGTTTGCTAGTTTGCAAAATTAAAGTTTACCATCGCTTCCGCATTTGGCCTCGGGATAGAGGCCGGGGCGCCGCCGTGCACTTACATCACCTTCACCAACCTCTTCTTCCGCGATGTCAGGATTTAATCCAAACATCCCTTTGACTCCCCCGGGATTGATTCCGCCACCTATGGATGCGAATAACCCACCACCGCCGCCTGTTGTAGCGCCGCAGCGAATCGCGCTCCAGGATCGTTTCTATCCCACCCGTTCTGCACTTCCCACATTTCTTTCCCTTCCACCGGCCAATGGCGATAATTTTGAAATTAAGCCCCACTTCATTAACATGCTTCCGAAATTTCATGGGCTTGAATCTAAAGATGCCTATATCTTCATCAACAAATTTCAAAACGTTTGTGCCATGATGAAAACCACCCAGCTGTCGGACGATGCTATACGGCTACGGGTCATTCCGTTCACTTTGTGCGATCTTGCTGAAAAATGGCTGTATAGCACCGCTTCCCACTCCATAACCAGTTGGGATGAGTTTGTGAAAGCGTTTCTCAAAAAATTCTATCCGAATCATAAAACCGCAAGGATCCGTAACGAAATCAACCAATTCTCTCAGCTTCCTTCTGAACCCTTCTGGAAGTGCTTTGACCGGTATAAAGACCTTCTTATTCAGTGCCCTCACCATGGTATCGAGAAATGGCAACTTTGCCAAAATTTATACGAGGGCCTGAACCCAGCAACCAAGCAGTTGTTGGAAACCATTTGTCAGGGCCACTTCCTATCGAAATCTGACAAGGAAGCGTGGCAATTCTTTGAAGATCTTGCGGAACAAACGCTATAATGGGAGAGCACCAGACCGACTTCTTCTTCTTCTACCTCCACTTCTACCGGTCAGTCTAGGGTAGGAATTCACCAACTCGATGTCTCTATTGCGATGAAAGCTGAAATGGCCGCAATAACGAGAAAATTTGAAGCGATAGAGAGCAAATTTTCATCTCCTGCTCCTGCCCCTGTTCTTCCCCTTCGTACCATTTGTGCTTGTTGTTCCGATCCTTCTCACTTAACCGAAGAGTGTCCTTACAATCCACCATCTCAAGGACAGGATCAGGTTAATACTGCATTTCAGCAAAGACCAAGAAATGATCCATACTCTTCCACCTACAATCCCGGTTGGAGGAACTACCCCAATTTCTCCTGGAATCAGAATCAGCATCAATTCCAAGGCAACAATTTCCAGAGGCCCCCTCCTCCGCAACAACAAGCGCAACAACAAACTCAACATCAGTTTCAGCAGCCCTTCCAACCCCAACCTTTTCAAAAAATAGACGAACAACTTTGCACCCAACAATTCTTTTCCTCAAAACAACTTTGTTCCGTCAAACAACGATAAGGTTTCCTCGCTAGAACAAAGTCTGGAGGCGTTCGTTAAACAATCGACACAATCCACTGCCAACATCCAGTCGTCTATTCAGTCTTCGGTGCAACACACTGCTGCACACGGGCAAAGCATCAAGACCATCGAAGCCCAGATAGCAAAACTGAATGCAGCCTTAAGCGAGCGAGAGAAGGGGAAGCTTCCGTCCCAACCACTCCCAAATCCCGGTCACCCACATAATGTACATGTTGCTCTTGAACAACAGAACCATAATGTGAGTGCCGTGACTACATTGAGATCGGGAAGGATGCTGCAAAATAACATTGGCACATGGATCGACGATGACACCCCGGCCGCTTCTTCTTCTTCTTCTTCTCCTTCCTCATCTTCTCCCTATTCTTCATTCTTCAAAAGGCTCTCCTTCTTTTTCTTCTGCTCTGAACGGACCCACTTCTCACTCCACGAAAACACCAGTTCTGGGATCCGTTCCAGCTCCACAATCTCCTCCACAAGCATTGGACTCAACTAATTTTAAAAATGTTCCATTTCCAAACCGGTTGAGGTCCAATAAACAAAATCCACAAATGGAGAAGATTCTGGAGTTATTTAAGCAGGTTAACATAAATATTCCCCTTTTAGATGCTGTCCAACAAGTCCCGTCCTACGCGAAAATCTTAAAAGACTTGTGCACGAAAAAGAGGAAATCTCAGGTACCCAAGAAAGTTTTCTTGGCTAGTGCTGTGAGTGATGCTCTTACCCAATCTTTACCTCAAAAACGGAAGGACCCTGGCTGTCCTACGATTTCTATTACCATTGGGGATAAGAACATCAACTGCGCACTATTAGATCTTGGTGCCAGTGTTAACCTGCTTCCGTACTCAGTATATGAGCAACTAGGTGTAGGAGAGCTGAAACCCACACACTGCACTCTCCAAATGGCCGACCGATCGATCACCCATCCTAGGGGTGAGCTAGAGGATGTGTTAATCAAGGTTGGGGACTTCATATTCCCTGTTGACTTCATTGTATTAGACACACAGCCTGTAGCTAACCCCCGGAATCAAATTCCGGTGATACTCGGTCGCCCATTCCTTGCAACCTCAAATGCTGTGATCAATTGTCGCAATGGTTCGATGAACCTATCTTTTGGAAACATGACAATTGAACTCAAAATTTTTAGGTTGGGGAATCAGCCCTCCGAACCTAATGCTCATATACTAGACGTTTGCTCGATCCAGGAGATCACTCCAGAAGAGTGTTAATTCGAGGTGTTTTTGTTCGATCACGATAACCTTAACGCCACTGATGCGTTCCTCTTCGAACCTGCTGCTGTTTCTATGCCCGACAATGACTACGAGTGTTTCACTTTCTCGAACGATCTTAGCCACTCACCACCCGAGTTTGAATCCTTCGAATTTTCGGATGAGTTACCTGAACCATCCAACTCAGTCGCTTACACTCGTTTTGAACCTTTGCTGGAATCCTTTGAGTTTGAGACCTTTTCACCAATCTTGCCTTCAATCGTTTCACCTCCAACGCTCAAACTCAAGCCTTTTCCGTCTCACCTTAAGTACGCTTACTTGGGTGAAAACGAGACCCTCCCTGTTATCATCTCGGCTTCTCTAGCTCCAGAGCAAGAGAAAGCCCTTCTTGCGGTCTTGCACAGCAATAGGCAAGCTTTTGGCTGGTCCATGGCGGACATCAAGGGGATTAGTCCCCTGATCGTTGAACATCACATTCATCTGATGGATGATGCCAAACCAGCCAGGGATCCACAAAGGCGACTCAACCCAGTCATGAAGGAGGCTGTGAAAAAGGAGATCGTAAAATGTCTGGATAGTGGTATCATTTACCCCATCTCTGATAGCCAGTGGGTTAGCCCCATTCACGTTGTCCCCAAGAAATCAGGCATAACGGTCATCACTAACGAGGAGAACGAGTTAATCCCTACTCGCACCCAAACTGGGTGGCGAGTATGCATCGATTACAGAAAACTCAACGCCGCAACGCGGAAGGACCACTTTCCGCTACCTTTCATTGACCAAATGCTTGAACGATTGGCCGGACACGAGTACTACTGCTTTCTTGATGGCTACTCCGGCTATAATCAAATTCCCATCGCCCAAAAAGACCAGGACAAGACCACATTCACTTGTCCTTTCGGCACGTTTGCATATCGTCGCATGCCCTTTGGGTTATGCAATGCGCCTGCTACCTTCCAGCGGTGTATAATAGGAATCTTCTCAGATATGGTGGAAAAATTCCTGGAGATCTTCATGGAAGATTTCTCCATCTTCGGCGATTCCTTTAACTAGTGTTTGCTGCACCTCGACGCTGTCCTTACCCGATGTAAGGACAAGAACCTCACTTTGAATTGGGAGAAGTGCCACTTCATGGTGCGCGAAGGTATTGTCTTAGGACATATCATTTCGCAAAATGGTATAGAGGTTGACAAAGCGAAGATTGAGGTCATTTCCAATCTCCCTCCTCCCAGATGCGTCCGAGACATCCGAGCCTTCCTTGGCCATGCCGGTTTCTATAGACGGTTCATCAAGGACTTTAGCAAGATTGCTAGGCCTTTGACTCTTCTACTGGCTAAGGACATGCCATTCGACTTCAACTCGAGCTGTGTGACTGCGTTCGAGTCATTAAAAAGCTCACTCACTTCTGCTCCCGTTCTTTCTTCACCTGACTGGACGCACCCATTTGAGATTATGTGCGATGCATCCGACTTTGCCATTGGTGCTGTCCTTGGACAACACATCAACAAGATGCTGCACGTAATCTATTATGCTAGCCGAACCCTGAACGACTCCCAACTTAATTATACAACAACTGAGAAGGAATTCTTAGCTGTTGTATTTGCTTTAGAAACGTTCAGGCCCTACCTCATCGGCTCTCCACTCATTGTCTACACAGATCATTCTGCTCTGCGCCATCTTTTTGCGAAGAAAGATGCAAAATCTCGGCTGATACGTTGGATCCTCTTGCTTCAAGAGTTTGACCTTGTCATCAAGAACAAAAGAGGATGTGAAAACGTAGTCGCCGACCATCTCTCACGACTTCCTTCTTCGCCGTCGCTTCACATTCCAATCAATGACGTTTTCCCGGATGAACAGCTTTTGACAGTACCTTGCGAACCCTGGTTCGCAGATATTGTGAACTATTTGGCCACAGGATTACTACCGACTGAATAGTCAAGTCAGGACAGACTTCGCTTCTTATCCCAAGTAAAACACTTTTACTGGGACGAACCCTATCTGTTCAAGTACTGTCCCGACCAGATTATTCGTCGGTGTGTCCCTGACGATGAATTCAAGAGTGTGCTGTCATTTTGCCATGATCAAGCATGTGGCGGGCATTTTGGCCCCAGAAAGACAGCTGAGAAGATCTTGCAATGTGGTTTCTACTGGCCACAACTCTTCAAAGACGCTCATGACTATTGCAAGACTTGCTCCCGGTGCCAACACTTGGGCCGGATATCCCGGAGGAACGAGATACCGCTCCAACCAATCTTGGTTGTGGAGATTTTCGACGTTTCGGGGATCAATTTCATGTGGCCGTTTCCCAGCTCTTTTGGGAACTTGTACATCCTTCTCGCTGTTGATTACGTCTCTAAGTGGGTCGAGGTTGTACCCAGCCGGACTAACGACAACAAGGTTGTCGTTAGGTTTCTTAAAGAAAACATTTTCTCCCGGTTTGGGCACCCCCGAGCCATCATTAGCGACAATGGAACTCATTTCTGCAATAAGACTTTCGAGGCCTTGATGCGGAAATATTCCATTAATCATAAGCTATCTACGCCCTACCATTCCCAAACCTGTGGGCAGGCCGAAGTTTCAAATCGGCAAATCAAGCAGATACTAGAGAAGACGGTTTCCAAGAACCGTAAGGATTGGTCGTTGAAACTCACTGATGCCCTTTGGGCATTTCGAACAGCTTATAAGACCGATTTTGGCATGTCTCCCTATTGGCTTGTGTACGAAAAATCTTGCCACCTCCCTGTCGAAATAGAGCATCGCGCATTTTGGGCGATAAAGGAGCTGAATCTGTCTCTCGAAGGTGCGGGCAGCCATCGGAAGCTGCGGTTGAACGAATTGAGCGAGCTTAGGGATGAGGCTTACGATAACGCGGTTGTCGTTAAGAACCGAACGAAGGTGTTTCACGATAAACACCTTTTGCGCAAAACTTTCGTACCTGGTCAACAGGTACTGCTTTACGACACCCGGCTGCATTTCCATCCTGGTAAGCTCAGATCTCGCTGGAAAGGGCCGTATTTTGTGCAGAATGTGTATCCGTACGGCGCTGTGGATTTGGAGAATCCAAAGGACGGTTCATTTTTCAAAGTAAACGGAGACCGACATAAACCGTACCTTAGTGCCGCACCAACAGAGGAGCTCCTGGTCTTACATGAGCCGGTTTACCCTGCATAATCTTCCTCTGCCTACCACCAAACTTCAGTTATCCAGCCAAGAACAGTGGACACTGTTCCAAATAAGTTTGGGGGTATGTATATACCATTTTGTATATATTTGTGGATATTCTTTTCCATTTTTGCTATTTTTCTTTTCTTTAAAGACAAAAACAATTTTTTTTTTGTGTATATCTAACCGACAATTTTGACCCTTCAATGATCTCTTCATGCAACGACAGTGAGGACACTGTCCAGTTTAAGTTTGGGGGTACGCTCGGTACGCATTTCTAACCTTCGCATTCATATGTATATTTTGCATCTGCATACTAAAATCTATAAAATCCATAAAAATCAGAAAATTTTCTAAAAACATAAAAACTTTTTCGTCAAGTTAGCTAGTGGGAGAACTCTGATTCAACATTTCGACGGTTTTGTTTGATAAGAATAACTAAATCTTATTTTTAGATTTTGAAAACCTGAAAGATAACTCTTCTTTGAAGTTAACTATAGCTGATATACGTCTTTACATCACACTACACGTATCGTGAGTTTTGGAAATTAGATGACAAGTCTTTTATGTCTAAAAACTTTTAAATGGATAAATGATTTTCTGAGGATCAAATAGGTTTGTTCTGAAATAAGTAATATCAAGAATAGTTTATGAAGTGAAGTGAATATGAAGGAATGTTATTGATGCATTAATTGGAACTAAGTCTGAAAAATAACCTATCTGGAACTTGATTGGAATGATTACACACCGAACCCACTAAACACGTCTTTTATCCAAAAAATAAATTGAACTGCCGGTTATATCTCCGTTCGTATTGAATCATCATGATTTTCACGCCAAATTGTCTTTTTTTTTGGACCTAGGTAACTTGAGTAATTAAGTCCGCTGGGGTGTTTCTACACCTAATGCCCTAAAGCCAACTGGTTTGGGTGCATTGGCCCAAAGCTCGTTAAGAAGCCTAGAAAGTCCAGATTAAAAAAAAGTCAAGCAAGTGTTCTCTCCGAGTTAAAATTCCTAACGGTTCTTTGTGTGAGAATAATCTTGATAAAAGACAGGCTTTTATAAAAAAAAATTTAGCGGAGATATGAAGGTTTTATTCTATGATAAAGACTATTGCACGTTCACAGAGGTGTGTATGAAATAAAAACAAGAAAAAGGTGGAGTGAAAAATTAGACCTAGTTTCTTGTTAAGGAAGATAGAAATTCTGAAGTTGAAATCTTACTGGAAAACGAAACTTGAAAAATGCTTAACTCTTTATAAAACTTATGTGACCCTTTTAAAATTTTTTATCTGGGCTTTATTGTGTGACGTGATGACTTTATTCGATCCTTCTGGAACTTAACGACACTATTTGCACTGCACGTAAAGACATATAAAATCTTAAGTTAAATAAGAAGCGAGATGTGAAAAATAAAGGTTCGATAGTCTAGACTTAGGATAATAGAATTGTTATTTTCTGAAACAAAACTTTAGGGTTTGAATCACAGTTATTTTGCAAAACTAGCTTGACCGGATTTTGCGGGTAGTATCCGCTGAAAACCCTCAGGAGACAACACTCCTCCTACTAGGGACACCTAGAGGTTTAACGGCTTGTTGCACATGCTCAGTGCAATCGCGTTCCCTGCGAAAGTGAGGTTAGGAATTTTTGTGAATAAATTGGTTTTGCTCGGGACGAGCAAATGATAAGTTTGGGGGTATTTGTTCATATCAGATTTTTGCATTTTTATACCGCCCAATTTTTATCACATTGCTTATCGATAGGTACTCTTGAGACGTATTTGCTAGTCAATTGCAGGATACAGATTCTCGGCTCTAAACGGTGAAATTCATGGAAAAGCACGACAAAATCCGGATTCCTGCCAACCACAGATAAAACACGGGTCTCCGCTCTCTATCCGTATGTTGCCACACACCAGTTTAAGAAGACAAAAGGGCAAATCGATTGTCATCTTCATGCACAAAGCACAATGGCAACACAAAGTCCAAGAAATCTACGCGGAGCTCAAGAAAATCATGACAAAAGATCCACATCCAATCACCTTTGGATCTACTAAAATTCTGAAAGAAATGTGAAAAGATTATCAGAAACAACATATGCCAAACTACAGACAAAAGAATACCAGGGAAGCACAAAAAACCGGAGGCCCCAACTCCCCTATAGGGCCGTGGATCCGCGGCCAATAGGGGGTCTAGGCCGCGGATCCGCGGCCGTACAGGCTCCTCAGAGGGAGACTTTTTGGGGGTAGGTTGGTAATCTCATTTTATGGCAGATTGTTGCCCTAGGTTTCCAGCTCCCTGCCTATAAATAGTCCAGAACTTGGCAAAGCCAAGGGTGCTTATTCTTGTATTTAGATTTTAGAATACATGTGTTCTTCTTCTTCCTCATCTCTTCTCTTCTCCATTAAAAACTTGTAGTGAGCTTTTGTGAGTGAAGAATGAATAAAGGAGTTTTTTTTATTATCATGCTTGTCTTGTTCTTGTTATGTTGTTAATTATAAATTGCTTGTAATTTTCCTTTGCTAATCTAGTTGTTGTTATTTGCTATTTGTTTCTTTCTTGTTCTCTTTTTCTTTATCCTTATACAACCATGATGCTTACGCTTGATCCTTTCCAAGGTGAGGTCGCAAATAGCTAGTTGTAATATTCTAATCTCTTTCTTTCTATCTTCCTCCTTTGTTTTATTTTCTTTTCCTTATAATGGGTGAGTAGTGTTCATACTTGTTAGGGTAGGATAAGGAAAGTTTGAGAGAAGAAAATCTCTCTCACTCTTTCCTTGCCCAACATCTTAAATCGGACTCCCGTTAATTGAACCACAATCCGCTCCCTACGGCACCCTATCCTACATGATAGCGGTGATTCCGTAGTGAGACCGGTTGTGGTTAAATTAACCGGAGGTTAAGGATAAGAGCCAAGAACGGACGGACAAGCACCAAAAGGAAGAACTTATGCATTGGAAAGCCTAGCTTATACTTGCAAGTTCCTTCCTAGTCGTGCTAATCCCCGTTGTTGCCGATTACCGTAACACCGATATTAAGAGTGGCAACGAAAGAAGTGAGCGACTCCTAACTCAAACTAACCTAATCTTAACCCTAACAAGCTCTTTTTACATATTATTTAGCACATAGTTAATCACAAACAAATCTGGACATTTGGACTTAACTCGTTAAAGCACATAGAAAAAGATTCCCATCTCCCTGCGGACGACCCGTACTCAACCGGCTAGCTACAAGCGAAACCGTCTTGATTGCGGTAATTAACTAAACTTGAATACGCAAAAACTCTACCAATCATGAGTCTTTAGAGAGGGGCAGAGCCCTAAGTCTTTCTCCTATGACCTGAGCTGAGTTCGTGACGGTGTTTCTTTCCCGTTTTCTTCCACAGAGCGTCAGGGATGCTCGAGCTCACAGTTTTCAGTCGTTACGCCAGACTCCTGGTATGACGGTGGCAGAGTGCGATGTTCAGTTTACCCAGCTATCGGTGTATGCTCTATATTTGGTGGACACGGAGGAGATGCTGATCAAGAGCTTTGTACGAGACCTGCTTACCCAGTTGTTCGTCACTGTCAGCGCCCAACATTTTGACACATATCCAGCCGCAGTGGACGCATCCCTACTAGTTGAGGAGCGTCTTTCCGAGACTTCGGTTGTTCCGGAACCGAAGAGGGTTCGTACTGGTGTATCAGTACGGAGACAGATATTTAAACACCACGGCAGATTTTTTTCAGATCGTAGGAGTAGAAGAGGCTTAGGACGAGGCCATTTATTCAGCTCTTATCCCAAGGAGGGTCAACAGTCATCGTCTGGATGTTTCTGGTGCGGGAGTTTTTATCATCGTGTCAGGGATTGTACTGAGTCACATGAGGACGAGGCAGCCGTACCATATGTTACCTTGCCGCCTTCTTCACCTCAGAGAGCGTTGCCTCTTGCGCCTGTTGTTGCTCCGCGTCAGACTTATGCTCAGAGAGGCCATAGTCGCGGAGGGTTTGTTCAGAGAGGACGGGATTGCAGAGGCGGAGGACAGCCAGTTGTAGGTAGAGGGCATGCACGAGTATTTGCTTTGACTCATCAGGACGCGCAGGCGTCCAATGCTGTGGTTTCAGGTACTCTTTCTGTATGTTCCTTCGATGCACACATTTTGTTTGATCCGGGATCTACGCACTCGTATATTTCTACACACTTCGTGCCGAGGTTGGGCCGAGAGTCGTGTTTGCTAGATCAGCGCTTGTTGTGACTATTCCTTTTGGTGAGTCGTTTGTTGCGCGGCCCGTGTTTCGGTCGTGTGCCATCCGTATTGGAGATAGAGATTCGTCCGTCGACTTGATCCTTCTTGAGATGTTGGACTTCGACGTTCTCATGTGCATGGACTGGTTAGCTACTTACTACGCGTCTGTGGACTGCCGCGAGAAGACAGTCAGGTTTTGTTTTCCCGACGAGTCAGTTCTTGTTGTGCAGGGGGACCGTGGTGCCGCCCCTTACATTTTGATTTCAGCCCTTTGCGCTAGTCGGCTTTTGAGGAGGGGATGTCGGGGATTCTTAGCTTTCGTTCGTGATACCGGAGCCACGGTAAATTTATTGGACCGGGTTCCTATTGTGAGAGAGTTTCCCGACCTTTTTCTTGATGAGTTACCTAGATTGCCTCCAGAGCGTAAGACTGAGTTTTGCATTGATTTGATCCCCGGCACGGGGCCTATTTCTATACCGCCTTACCGGATGGCCCCGGCGGAGCTTAAGGATTAGCTGCAAGAATTGCTTGATAGGGGACTTGTACGTCCGAGTGTTTCGCCTTGGGGAGCTCCTGTTCTGTTCGTCAAGAAGAAGGACGGTAGTTTGAGGTTGCGTATTGATTATCGTTAATTGAACCGAGTTACAGTGCGGAATAGATATCCTTTACCTTGCATTGATGATTTGTTTGATCAGCTTCAGGGTGCGGGACATTTTTCCAAGATTGATTTGAGATCGGGTTATCATCAGTTACGGGTTCGGAATGATGACATTCCGAAGACTGCTTTTCGTACGCGCTACGGGCATTATGAGTTTTTGGTGATGTCGTTCGGACTCACCAATGCCCCAGCAGCGTTCATGAATTTGATGAACCGGATTTTCAGGCCATTCCTCGACCAGTTTATTATTGTGTTTATTGATGACATTCTGGTTTATTCCAAGAGTCAAGAGGAGCATGAGCAGCACTTGAGGATTGCTATGCAGACATTGAAAGAGCACCAGCTGTTTGCTAAATTCTCGAAGTGTGCCTTCCGGCTTGATAGTGTTGACTTCCTTGGTCATGTGGTTACGGGAGACGGTATTCGTGTGGACCCAAGAAAGATCGAGGCCGTACAGCTTTGGCCCAGACCTGTATCAGTGACAGAGGTCCGCAGCTTTTTAGGCTTAGCCGGTTATTACCGCCGTTTCATGCAGGACTTCTTTAGTATCGCTGCACCACTGACCGGACTGACCAGGAAGGGGGTTCCTTTTCATTGGACTGAGGCAAGCGAGCTGAGTTTTCAGCAGTTGAAGACTCGGTTGACGACTGCACCAGTTTTATCTTTGCCTTCTGGATCGGGCGGCTTTGTCGTTTACTGTGATGCTTCTCGAGTGGGGTTCGGTTGTGTATTGATGCAGCATGATAGAGTTATTGCTTATGCTTCCCGGCAGTTGAAGAAGCATGAGCAGAATTATCCCACTCATGATCTTGAGATAGATGCGGTGGTCTTTGCGCTTAAGATTTGGAGACACTCCTTGTATGGGGAGTCGTGTCAGATTTTCACAGACTACCAGAGCTTAAAATACATCTTCCAGCAGTAGGATCTGAATTTGAGACAGCCTCGTTGGATGGAGCTTATGAAGGATTATGATTGTGAGATCCTTTATCACCCGGGCAAGGCGAATGTGGTAGCCGATGCTTTAAGTCATAGGCCCGGGGGTAGCTTGTCCCAGTTGAGCGCAGTTCAGAGACAGTCTTCTGCAGATTGGCAGATCTTGTGCGACAGCAGAGTACAGTTTGAGTTCACTTCCACTGGGGGACAGCTTGCTTATGTCTGCACCCCATCCACTTCTACTTGATCGTATTCGTGAGGCATAGCCCACCGATACCCGTTTTTCTGAGATTCTTGAGCATGTTCGGCAGGGTAGAGATTCAGAGTTCTTGATTGATGACCAGGGTGTGCTACGTTTTGGGACTCGTTTGTGTGTACCTGATACTGATGGGTTGAGACGTGAGATCCTAGAGAAGGCACATCAGTCAGCTTTTAGCGTTCACCCAAGTTCTACCAAGATGTATCGTGACTTGAGAGATATCTACTGGTGGGCAGGGATGAAGAGTGATGTTTCGGATTTCATTTTGAGGTGCCTGACTTGTCAGCAAGTCAAGGCTGAGCATCAGAGACCAGCAGAAGAATTGCAGCCTTTACCCGTTCCGGAGTGGAAATGGGAACATATCTCCATGGATTTCGTTGTGGGTCTACCCAGGTCCAGTCGAGGATATGACTCCATTTGGATGATTGTTGACTGGTTGACGAAAGCGGCTCACTTCCTTCCAGTAAAAACCACTTTCGGTTATGCTCAGTATGCTCAGTTGTATATTGATGAGATTGTGCGTTTGCACGGCGTTCCCACATGCATCGTATCCGACAGGGGCACCGGTTTACTAGCCGTCTTTGGCAGAAGTTTTAGGAAACCTTGGGTACCCGATTGAGTTTTAGCACAGCTTTCCATCCGCAGACCGATGGTCAGTCAGAGCGGACTATACAGACTCTGGAGTATATGCTTCGTGTGTGCTAGCTAGATTTTGGTGGCAGTTGGGATCGTCACTTGCCATTGATAGAGTTCTCCTACAACAACGGTTATCAGGAGACGATTCAGATGGCACCTTTTGAGGCTTTGTATGGTAGAAAGTGTCGATCGCCAGTCTGTTAGGCCGAACTCAGCGAGAGCAGGATTTTAGGACCCCAGCTAGTTCAAGAGATTACGAAGAAAATTCAGTTGATTCGGGATAGGATGAGAGTAGCCCAGTGCAGACAGAAGTCTTATGCCGACCTTCGTCGTCGCAGGCTCGAGTTCGCAGTGGGGGATCATGTATTCCTACAGATTTCTTCGATGAAGGGCGTGATAAGATTTGGGAAGAAAGGGAAGCTTAGTCCCAGATTTGTAGGTCCTTTTGAGATCCTTGAGCGAGTTGGTACCGTTGCCTATCGTTTGGCACTTCCACCCAGTTTCTCGGATGTTCACCCCGTATTCCATGTGTCGATACTTCACAAGTACCTTCATGACCCTTCTCACATGATTCAGCACCAGACCGTTAAGCTAGAACGCGATCTTTCGTTCACCGAGCAGCCGGTAGTTATATTGGATCGGCAGGTGAAGAAACTTCGGTCAAAGGTCTTGCCATTTGTAAAGGTTCTTTGGCGTGGCCCGAATAGTGAAGAGGTCACTTGGGAGGCCGAGAGCGAGATGCGGAAGAAATTCCCTCATCTCTTTGAAGGTACGCATAGTAAAATTTTTTAAATTCGGGGACGAATTTCTTTAAGGAGGAAGATTGTAACACCAAGAATGCGATTAGTGTTGATTAAACGATAATGCGGTTTTTTAGTAAAAAGTTTAACAAAATAGTTTTTAAATATTTTATAAAAATTAATTAATATTTTATTATTATTTATTTCGGGCTTGCACACACTTGTGCATGTTAACCCAGGGTTAATTAGGGTTAACCATGCTTAAGTAGCCATGGCACCCTAACCTAAATGTCATGCTATTTGTTTTATGTAATTATCCAAATTAATTAGTTTTCAAAATTTAAATGGATTGAAAATTGATTGACTTGAGAGAGAGAGAGATAGGGTGGCATGGGAATGATGAGCATGGCCAAGCATGGCTTGCATTTAATGAAGAGAGAGAAAGGCATGGCTCTCTCTAAACCCACCCCCTCATTTCCCTCACCCTCACGCATACACTCCCTCACTCACATTCTCTCATTCTCTCTTCATTCTCAATTATTTTCTTCATCTCATCTCCCTCACTCCCTCAAACTGAAACCCAAACCCAAATCCTCACAAAACTTAAGCAAATCACCATAAAAACCCTTCACAAGTCAAGATTTAGCCATTAAGATCACTTGGAGCATGGAAAGCTAGGATATTAAGGAAGTTTAGATAGGTAACGACCTCTAAACTATTAATTAGGTTGTTATATTGTTGTGTTGCATAGTGGTCGCTGTTTAGAACGATAAAGATATAGTTTTGTGCATGTATCGTGTTTTTAGTGTCGTTTTGGTATCACTGTAACCTGCTATCAACCCGAATGGTTACTGAGAAATCTAGCGATGTAGTGGTGTTGTACAAGAGGCCCTGAATGTTTACCTGAACATGAACCCCACCTGACCCGTTTTGGCTGGCGAGATATGGGAGAAATCCGGCGAGCTCGGATTTTTGGTGGCCTGGGATGTTGTAATTTTTAGGGTAGCTGTTTGCAGCTGTTTTAGGGTGTTTAGTACTGCCAGATTTTTAGGTATTGACAGTGGGTAAAATCTGGGAGCACTTAGCTAAATTTAGGCATTTCGGGAAAGTGTGATACGATTGACTCGACGTAGTTTTAGCATTTCGGGTAGCTTGCTGTCGTGGGTTTGTTTTGGTGATGTCGCCATACACGTTAGCCGCTTAGCGAACCCTTTTGTACCTTAAGGGAACCGATTCGTTAATTGGCGTTGCGTTCGTTCATTATTGCGTAGTTTGCTAAATCCACGCGTTATTGTGTTTTGTGTTAATAGGATTGCAGGCGGGGACTTCGGACGCTGCGAAGAAAGGAAAGCTGGTGGTTGGATTTACTTAGCTCGAAAACATCGGTGAGCAGATTTAACATCTACGGGGAAATCGCTCGTATGGCGTTATGCGTCAGGGCTAGATAGGATATTACAGCCGCATGTTTATATGTATATATGTTGATTGTGCATGAGTATCATTGCATACCATTACTTGTTGTTCCTTGACTTAGTATCTAGTGGACATTGCACCATTACTGACGGTTCATGTTACACGAGCACTAAATTGTATGCTATACCCACACCGTCGGTAATTGCCATGACACGTACAACCTATACACATATGTGGTATTGTATAATTTGTTGACATTGAGACGTTGATTCTTATTCTATTGCGCATATGAAATATATCGTGCATACATATTTACATGTATACACCCATACTTGCTATAGCTACATGTACACTTTATATGATGTTGGATTTGATTTTGGAGAAATTGGGAACCACATGATATATTTAAAAACGTGATTCATTTAAAAGAGCGGTTTTCCCTTGATATGCTCATATTACTATTTTATGTTGCATATATCATATTTCATGGATTTACGCATTAAGATACGGATTTCATGTGATTTATGGATTTGAGAATCGTGGTATTATTTTAAGAAAGTATGCATTGTTTTGAAAACCCGTTTTCTCTTGATATGATATTTCAGTGCGTCCACCATGAGTTTTCTCGGTTTTGAGACTTGTGTTAGAAACCCGATTCGAGGAGCTGGATGATCTGTTTGCGGGTTCATGGTGGACCCAGTATGGTACTCCGGGGCAAGAAAGGGATGTTGTGCAGTAGACGATGAGCCTGGCAGAGGGACTACTACCTACCGGTGATTGGTTGGACCCGGCGGTTATCCGAAGGATACCGACCAGAGTTGTGAGATGGATATGGGCCGATCCGGACTGACGGAGCCCGTGGGACGATCCGAAATGACGGAGCCCGAGTTATGTGGATTTACATGTCGATGCTGGACATGAGTATTTCATGATGTTTTGAGTGCCGCTGTTGGGCACTCAGGTTCCATGAGATTTACAGGATATGAAGGCCGATCAGGGTGACGACGCCTGAGGTATTGGGATTTGGGGTGTCGTTGATGGACACTGGGTTTTCCAGGATGATGATTCATTGATGATGACATGTTTTATCCCATTCTCAGCATTCATTTGATATGCATTGCTTCATGTATTTGTAGTACTTGATAGAGTACCTGTCATGATTGTTGCATATACAGATTACCATATTGATACTATCAAATTATATGTGATAGATTATCGCTATACGTGCATACCTGCGATTGTCTATACGATGTTACTTGCTATTCATGAGTTGGCAACTCACCCATGTTGTGCCACAGTATTTTGCAGGTTGACCCTCAGAGTAGTCGCGGCAGGGCTTCTTATTGTATTTTTTTTGCAGCGGATACCGCTACGGTTAGCTATGAGCCATTTTGCTGTAGGTGGGTTGCGGTTATCCGATTTTATATCTATTGTATATTTCATTGTATCTAGTACTCTCCATCTACCACTTTCATGTATTGACATAGAGACGAGTTGTGAGGACGATATTGTATATTTTGTGTCTCTGGGTATTGAGCTCGTGTGAGCTGGCTTTTATTATGCAGTTTTATCTCTTTATGCTGTTTTTCACTTATACTGTCTATTTCTTCGCTACAGCGTCGTATATATGCTTGTGGTGGTTGTTTCCGCCTTTGGCCCTGATTTGCTCCCGTTTGGAGATACTTTATTTATATCATATGCCGCTTTACTTATATCTTATGTTTGTACCCGTTTCTGGGCTAGTTTTTACAAAGGAGGTGCTGCCGAAATTTTTAAGAAAATAAACTTAAGTTTGAAGATTTTTACTTGAGATTTCCAAATGTTTTTAACAATATTTTTATCACTTACTACTTTTGATGGTTTAGATTTCTGGGTTTTCGGCTTACTTAAATTGCGTTACGCCTGTTGACGTTACATGGTTTAAGTACCGGTCATGTGCTTAATTTTGGGTCGTGATAGTACAATACGGGACTTGGAGCCATTTGCCCGTCCTTTGTGTAGCTGGTGGGAGCTTAAAAAACATCTCGCCCTTAGCTTGCTCCAACAGCTCGGCTTGGGAAATGTTCAGGGGTATGTACTCCTGGAACCTCGAGGAATAAGGTTTCGGACGATCGACTTTCCTTTTCTCTTCCCTGTCTCTCTTCTTCCAGTTTTCTTGGTCGCCTCCGGGCATAGAGGAGTTCACCTCAGACTCGAGTTAGATTTCTCGCTCGGTCCATGCCTTCACTTCGGCCTTGGTCTTAGGTTGTGCCAATGCAAAAGAGCGGAGCCACCTCGTCACAGTGATAAATGTTTCTTCGTGGTGCTTGGGTACCTCCAGGAGGGCATTGTAGAAGCGAGTGAAATACCGTTTGAAGGATTCCTTGTCTCCGCTCTTGACAGTGAACAAGTAGTCAACCGTCCTTTTCTGTCGTCAGTTTCTGATGAAATGACTAAGGAATTGGGTAGCCATCTCGTCGAAGGTCAAGATGGATCATGGCGCAAGCTCTCGGAACCAGTCTCGGCCAGCTCGGATTAAGGTAGCGGGGAAAGCTCGGTATTGAGCCACGTCCGAGTTATCTTGGAAGCTCATGCCCGCCGTAAATGCGTCCAGGTGGTCTTTCGGGTTAGACTTCCCATCGAAGAGGGCCACTTTGGATGACTTGTTCCTGGACGAGACGTGCTCAGCCAGCAGCTCTTCTGTAAAGAGCTTTGTGAGTGAATCAGCAGAATATCAGGCCCCTTCGCCGGACATTTGGCCATCTCGTCGTATGCCTTCGATTTTCTTTTCGAGGTCTTCAAGCCGGTGGTGTACCCCGAGGATTCTACACAGTTGGAATGGTGGCTACCTCCGCTCTAGGTCTGCGCGATGGTGCGGCTTTAAATCCGCTCTATCAAATCTCTTAAATCCACGGGCGAGGCCCTTCTTGAGTAATCCTGACGTTCGTCGTTTGTGCGACCTTGGTGGGAGTGGGGGCGTCGGTCATGCCTGGAAGTAGGAGAACTAACTGACATCTCCTCAGAGGGTGAGAGCGCGTGGAGGGCATCGACACGACGGCCTAGTCTCTCCTGAGATCGGGGTTTGGAGCTGTCCGACGCCCAGCGGGTCATAGAATCATTCACCGCATGCGGGTCATGATTGCCGGAGTCGGAACGCCGGCGCTCAGTGACGCTGAGATGAGCGTGAGCGAGATCGAGGGCCTGAGCGTGTCCATCCATCCTTCTGTAGATGTCATTATCCTGGGGACAAGGAACCGCGGCTTGATGGGTAGGGCCCGCCGCTTGAACACTGACGAGCGCATCCACCATAGCTGTGAGTCTGTTGATCCGGGCGGATAAGATGCCGATGACGTTAGGAGGGGGAGGAGAACCACTCCCGCCTCCGTTATTGAAGGAAGGGCGGCTCGTATTGGGATTGTCACGGTTGTCGCTCACCATCGGGTCGAGGGCGGAAGATGGTATGGTCCCGTAACCATTGGTCCTTTGCACCTAAGATCGTATACATATGCTCACTTGGGTGAGTACACTAGACGGACTCGCCGAGAATTTCTCGATGGTACTATACCTATCGTCCGATAGAAGTTCTCAGGTAACATGAGTACAGGTTAGTCTTTAGACCTGAGACCTGAGATCGTCATTTTTCTCGTGTGAGTTCCTACCGTGCTTTGATCACTATCCTACCATGGCTCTACTGAGTCGTGCAAACAGGTTTTGGTTGGGTACAGTCCCTAGCCACATGGAGGCAGTGAGCGACTTTCGGGGATTCGTTTCTCCCGGTATGGGGAGTCGATATCGCACTGTGTTCGATTGATTAGGACCATAAGACCTTGGCCAAGGCAGTTGGGATTTACTGATAGGCTGATCAGTAGTTTCCTAGATTGGTCCTGAGCCGTATCAGCAAGAATTATCGGGTTATTAGTGTCTGACGTTTACCACCCCTTAGACCCGGTATGCGATACTCTCAGACGAAGAGACCAGACTGTAAGGAGATTGTCACAGATAGGCTCAGTAGGGATCCAGATGAGTTTGCTCATCGTCCTTCCTTTTCGACAGGTACCCGGGTAGCCGTTACGTACAGCTAGTGCCGCGACATGCTTATGGTTATGGATTTATTCAGTAACTTACTGCCAGCGTACTGTCGAGTCCTCAGAGCCCAACACAGAGGGTTTCTCTAGTTCAGGCGAAATGATTTAGTTGCCGTATTGGATACATGCAGGGTTTCGATCGATTGATGTACTTTGTATCCGGACTTTCGATCGGACAGTTGATAATACTAGCCGGCTCGGGATTGAGCCGGATTATTAAATCAGGTATTGATTTAATAATTTACATATATGTATTTCGATATATATATATATTCTAGTATTATGTTCTTCGTGTTATTCTATCTCTTTGAGGATTCTTGTTTTTATTCGAATGCAGGTATGTATATACAATAGACTGTAATTCGTATTTTATTATGGATAACATTCTAGAAAACGGATACCTCATTAGTTTATTTTCCATTTATCTATTTAATGGAAATGAGGTGTAAAGTGAAGGTATGGGGGTATGGTGAGAACCATGCCTCAATAGTTGACAAATGAATTCGTTATTCATTTGTGGTAATTATTGAAGCATGGTTGATATATTTTATTCTTGGATATTGATATACAAAAACTAATGTGAGTTATTTTCTTTCACATGATTGCCTCATTTTTTTTGTGCTCACCATTTTGATTCACTCTCCTCTCCTTTTCTTGAGTTCTTCCACCTTCATCATCTTCCTTCTCTGTACACTCTCATGTGTTGAGAAACAAGAGAGGAAGCAAGATAGAGATAGTAAAACATCTAGAACCTCACACTACATCCTAGAGTTCTTGGATTAGCATCCCAAGTTCTCTAGTTGCTCCTTTTAATACTTGGCTAGGAGCTAGAGCCATGAATCACATCCCTCGGGTGGATCATCTACGACAAAGGAGGACCGAAGAGCAAGCTTGATCCCGGAAAACCGATGGAGCGGGAAAAGAAGATCAAGCGCGATCATGGTGGCCACTTGGAGCGTATGATGACGAAAGAAGGCCGAAGGACACGGATCTTTTGGTAAGGCTTTCTTATCATGGTAGATAGCTCTTATAGTTTAGCTAGTTAGGTTTATGGTAAGATCCAGTTTATTAGGTTATTCTAGCGCCGTTTTTAAACTCGTAGAAAAATTTTGTTCTGCAAATCGCCGCGGTTGATGGCTTGGGCATTAGTGTAACCTAACATGGTATCAGAGCCACCCCATAAAACCTATACTTGCTAGTTCTAACGTGTTTAGAATATTGATCGATCGAAGTTTTCCAAAACCGCAATTCCATTTTATAGTTTCTGTCGATTTTCAAAAGGTATTTAAAAATCATTTTCAGTGTATCAAAAATTCGTGCAGGCTAATTTAAGACACCAGAAGAAAATTGGGCACACGAGCCCACTATAACGCTGCGGAACCGCGGCATAACATGCATGTTTGTTGTGGTTGCGCGGCCGTATTGGGGCCCCTGTGCACAAATTTTCTTCTGGGGCTTTTATGTTTGGAATTGTGACTTATGGAATGTATATTTTTGGCCCAGATTTATTTGAGTACTGGTTAGCTCTTTGGGGCATATACGGAAAGGTTTAGTCGATCGAAATTTTAAAATATGTTTTTTTATCGGTACTTAGATTAGCATCTGCGACCGTGAGTATCATTTGATCGGTATAACCCGTCTAACTGCTGTATGTTCTTTTAGACGAGTTTGTGAACATGAAATTCACGTTGATGTTCTGTGATTGTACTGATATTGTGGTTGGACTGTCATGGTGGATAGCTGGTGGTGCAATGGTTTAGTACAGTTTATATACATTTGTACATTTTTTATTGCGGGACGAGCGTCCGACATGTGGACAGTCGTTTCTATCGTGTTGTATATTATTTGATTGGGGCACTACCGGGTTGAGGTCGATGTCACCTTTGTACATATTTTCTTTTTCTGTACTAGGATTACCCCACGGTGGAGTGCTCGAATAGCCGGGTTCTAGAGGGAAACAAGTCCACATCTCATGGCGTTAAGACGGAGGGGGCTTCACTCTAGAATTGGCGGGCTATTCGCTGAACTCGTAGGGTGTATAGGTATGACCCACGGAGGGGCGCTCAAGTTACCGGGTCCCGTGAAGTGCTGGGTGGCCCATTCACTTTGTTGATTGGGGTTGCCTCACTTTTGGGATTGGCGGGTAACTTTCCGCGCTTGTAGGGGTCCAGGTTTCCATTGCACGGGCTATCCACATGACCGAGAACGTCGGGCCTCATTTGCGGCTCAAATGAAACCCGGGGCTCCAAGATTATCCATCATTCTGTGTTGCTTGCTGAGATTCCGTGATGTTTCTTATATCATGCCTGGGGCGAATGTTATATATATTTACATATATACTAGTAGTGTTATATATGTTTTGCACCCGCACTAGTCCAGCCCCCGCTCTGCCGCTAGTTAAGTAACCTAACTGTGTATGACGGGGCCCCGTGGCGAATGAGGATGGCATATACATACATTTTATTTTTGTTCTTTTCTGGTGTGATAGGTGTTAATTGATGGGACCACATTAATTTTGATTAATGCAAGAAAATAAACCTAAAAGATGTTGTTGGAACAAATTTCGAAACACTATAGTTATATTCTTTCGCTTTGCATAGTGGTATTCGTTCATGAATATCCAGCATTTAATTCTAGGAGGCAAGAGCCGAGATCCCTTCACGGGGAGTGACCTCTTAAGCAAAAGCTTAAATTGTAGATTACTCGGTTTTCTTCAAAACTATAAGTTTTCAAAAGCGGAGCCTAAACCACTCCTTTTCAAAACTGCTCAGGTTACTTCAACGATATAAAGTTCATTACGTTAAAGGGTTTTTCGCCAAAAACCCAGCCGTATACCTCTGCATTTCCTATGATTAGTACTCAGTATTCGTGCTGCATTTGTTGACCTTATCAAGGCGTAGTGAACGGTAGCTGAGTGGTGATTGTTTGTAGCATAGTGATGCGATTAACTAGGACAGTCACATAGCCTTATTGACCTTTTCAAGGGCTTATGTGGGTGGGTCTAGGGTAATCTTGATAATGACAAGTTGAACTTGACTAGCGACTTATGATTTGTTGACCTCGTAAAGGTCATAGGTCGTTAGGGGTAAAACCACATCGGGAGTTTCAAATATACAGGAAACTTGCTAGTGCTGCATACCTTCTGGAGTATGGTTGTTGGGATTCCTTAGCACTCTACTGGGTTTTCACAGCAACAACCATGCCAAATTAAAATTTTCAAGAGTGCTAAAGAACCATAACCTAGGATCTAACTAGAGTAAATAGACAATATAAAACATGTAATCTACCATTACACTAAGTGAATGAGGAATACAACCTTTGTAGACCGGTCCTTCACTTCTAAAGCTCTGTGTAGTAGTCCCTTCGCTGCGAGTATCGATCTCCCGAACTCTAGTATGGGTTGCCTTGGAGAAGTGAAAAAGCTTGCTCGAAGTCTTCGAGGCCGAAGATGATTTACGTCGAGGAGACTCAAACCCAAGCTACCTCTTCACTAGGTGATGAACTTTGTGAAGAGAACACCCTAAACTAAATGGCAAGTAGTAGAGGATGATGAAGTAGGAAATGGGCTCACTTTAGATTTTCTTTTCTCACAATATTTTCTCACCATTATAAAAGCTAGAGAGCTTTCATGAGGAAGAAGATGAAATGATCAAGATGAGAAAATGAAACTAATGAGGTGAGAATAACAACCATGGGTGAGTTAGTGTCATACACTAACCAATGTAAAGAATAAACCATGGTTTAAAATAATGGTTTGGTTAATAAATATCTTGTATGAGACAAAATTAGTGGACTAAGTCAAAGATGCTTTAAGCTTCTCTAAGCTTCTAAGCATGACATTTTTCCAACTAATTTTGAATTACCAAAATAAATAAAAACCCTTACCATTATCTTAATCATGGTGTGAGTCTCACACACCCATGTTGCATATGGCATCTAGCATGACACAAAAACATGTACACAAATATATATCACATATATACTATGTGCACAATCAAGTGAGAAAATAAATCTTAAGTGAGCTAATACTAGTTAATGTAAATTAATATATCAAATATATAATTATACATCAGATTATTAAATCAACACTTGATTTAATAATCCAGCTATATCTCATATAACTGACCAATATCATGTGTATCAATTTATCGATTCAACACTTGATTCGATAACCCGGCTATATCGCATATAACCGACCGATGACACAAATCGCGAGAATAGAATACGGTATCACATACTTGCATTAATCTCGGTCCCGCACATATTGTTGGGTTGTCTAGCACGGCAGCAAGATTTCGGGTGGCATCGTCTATGCCATTTTAAAATTTTTGCCGTTCTAGCTAACCCTAACCCTAGATCTTTAACTAAAGAATCATGCGGATTCGAAATGAAAACAATTTACAACTATATGATAAGGATTACAACCTTTGTAGTCCATTCCTTCGCTTCATAAGCGCCAAGTTGTGGTCCCTTCACTGCGATCATCAAGCTCCCGGACTCTAGAGAGGCTCCATGAGGTGAATGATCAATGCTAGCTTGAAGTCTTCAGAATCCAAGATGATCTACTTTGAGGAGACTCAAACCCAAGCTATTGCTTCACTAATTAGGGATTAGTGAAGTTAACACACTAATCTATATGGCTAGTATAGAAAATGATGATGAAGTAGGAATTTTGCTCTCTTTAGTTTTCTTTTTCTCACAATCTTTCATCACAAGATCAAAAGCTAGAAAGCTTTTGCAATGAGGAAGAAGAAGATGAAGAAAGTGATGAATTATTGTTATAAGGTTAGAAATGCCACCATGGGTTAATATGTGTCATGGCTAATTCATGTAGAGAATAAACCATGAGCTAGGGTTAAATGTTAGGTTAATAAAGATCTTAAGCTAGACAAAAAGAGTAGACAAAGTCAAATGAAACCTACAAGCTTCTACAAGCTTTCACCAAAATATCAACCATGACAAAATCCACTTTATTTGAATCACTTAATGATAAATATAAACCCTAACATTAACCCTAGCAAGGTTTAAGTCTCATAAACCCTAGTTGCAAGAATAACCTAGCATGTTATAATTATACATATCACATATATATATAATTATGTAACAAAAGAAAATAATACATTTAACATATATCACATATATATCAATGTATCATCAAGTGAGAAAAAGTAATTCTTAAGCGAGCTAATGTTAGTTAATGTAATTTAATATATCAAATATATAATTCTATATTAAATTATTAAATTGACACTTGATTTAATAAACCGGCTATATTACATATAACCGACTAATATAATATGTATCATTTTATCGAATCAACACTTGATCCGATAACCTGGCTATAACACATATAACCAGCCGATATCATATATCGCGAGAATAGAATACGACATCACATATTCTATTAATCTCGGTCCCGCACATATCACATATGTGCTCCTACCCCATTTCGCCTGAGCCAGGAAAGCTCTGTGTAGGACTCTAAAAACTCGTCAATATGCCGGCAGTAGGTGATGATCATATCAAACACCCACAAGCTGCAAGCGGTCAGCTAAACGTAACAACCACCCGGGTATTGAGCGATCAGAAGATCAACAAGCAAAGCTGCACACACTCCTATGAATCCAATCAGTAACACTACCGTACAGTCCGATCTCTTCGTCTGATATGTCGTATATCCAGTATAGGGGTGGTGAACGTCAGACCCCAGTAACCGATAAGTCGTGTCTATGTGAGGCTCATAACGGGTCAAGAAACTACTGATAACACTTTCCAGTAGATCTCCATATCAGCCCTGGCCAGGGACTTCCAGTTATAGCCAATCGAACATAGCGCAACATCAACCCCCAATACCGGGAGAGACGAAACCCCTCCTATCGCTCATTGCCTCCATGTGATTCGGGACTGCACCCAAAAGCCACCGTTTTGCACGTTCTCATGAACATGGTAAGGTGGAAATAAATGCACAGTGGGAATCACACAAGACTCTATGACGATCTCAGGTCTACAGACTAACCTGTACCAGTGTCACCAGAGAACTGCTATCTGACGATAGGTATAATACCATCTAGGAGTTCTTGGCGAGTCCGATCAGTGTACCCAGTCTCCATTGAGCACCCGTACACCATCTTTGATGTCAAATACCAATGGATATGGGATCATCCATCGCCCATCATATTGGTCAAGATGTGTATACGCTAGTCTACTCTGGAGTATCGATGCCCTGTCTCGATACACCCTCGACTAGGAACAATTATAGGATGTAATCGTGGACTGTCCTGGCCCCACTAGTATGATCTGCATCATAGTCCTAGTAGTCAAGTACATATCCTAAGGATTTTATCAACATGTGAGAGCAAGACAGCAATACAATACAAGTCAACATGGTTAGACAAAGTGAAACCAGATAGCATACTATCATGTCGAGCAAGAAAGTCCTCTCTATATATATCCAAGCATCCACTATAATATACATCATATGTACAATAATGGCCTTTAGGGCATATACATAACTAACACATATCACATATGTGCACCTACTCTGTTTCGCCTGAGCCAGGAAACCTCTGTGTAGGACTCTAAAGACTCGTCAATACGCCGGCAGTAGGTGATGATCATATCAAACACCCACAAGCCACAAGAGGCCTGCTAAACGTAACGGCCACCCGGGTATTGAGCGATTATAACATCAACAAGCAAGCCTGCTCATACTCCTGCGAATCCAATCAGTAACACTACCGTACAGTCCGGTCTCTTCGTCTGATATGTCGCATATCTCGCCTAGGGGCGGTAAACGTCAGACCCCAATAGCTTGATAAGTCATGCCAATATTGTAAGTGCACGGCGGCGCCCCGGCCGTCATCCCGAGGCCAAAATGCGGAAGCGGTAGTTTACTTTAACTTTATAACCGGCACCACCGCACACAAAAATACCGGATCGGGCCATTAAACTAAATTTAGCTAACTAAAGAGTGGGTAGAGAAATATACCGAGTGATTCGTGTCCTCCGGTCTTCTCGTCGTTGTCCCGATCTCCCCGCGGAAATTTCGGTCGTCGCCTCCTCGCCAGAAGGGCACCACATCGCCGGCTTCTTTTACGGGCTCCCACCTCTGGTCCGAGGCAACTCGGGCACGAAATTGGCGAGTCGACGTGCCCAAGAGTTGCTGTAGAATAAGTGTAGAAAGCTATGTCTCTTTTGGGGGTTGAGGAAGTTGCCATATGAGATGGTGGAGGAATGAAGTTTTGGAGATGGAGATGTGGGGATTTTACAAAGCCAAAGATATCAAAAAATCCCCACCACAATTCTTTGGACAGCCCTCAAAGAGCTTGGCCGGCCATGCTTGGAATGAGAATGGGAAAAAGGCAAGGGGGAGGTGACCAAAAGAATAATGCAAGAGAGAGAGAGAGAGAAAAGGCCCATGATGATGAATTATGAACAATCATCATCATAACAACTAGATCCTCACTCAAGAACCTAATCATATCCCATCACCAAAGTCATTCATCATGAAGCCATGGAAAGTCAAGGGATGGTGCACCTTTATGATACAAGAATATGCAAAGACCACCCTCCAAAAAGCCAATTTGCACAAATGCAAATAAGCCCTCCTCCACCAATTTTCGGCCAATGAAAGATACAAAGAAAATTGGCCGAAACGGAAAGCAAACTGGCAACTCCAAAAAACTGATCCCGTAATAAATTATAGGAAAACCCGCTACTGTATATACATACCCGCATTTGTATTCCGACCGAAATACAAATGCAATGAGACAAAATCTACACTGTACAATACTAGGATCCGGCTTAAACCAAAGTCCGCTAGTATAATCCGTCCGATCATGATCCGTGCAATACCACACCTATCTGATCGAACCCTGCCATATCTCCATAGGGCCTCTACAGCGTTTCGCCCGAAACTTGAGAAAATGGTCTGTGGGGGACTCTAAAGACTCGTCAATACTTTGGTTGTGGATTTAACCACTAGCACGTCAGAGGTATTAGCCTATACGTAACGGGCTACCAGGAATTGACCAAAAGGGATGTCGATGAGTGAACTCATCCTGACACCCTACTGAGCCTGTCAGTGACAATATCCGTACAGTCCGGTCCGTTCGTCTATGAGCATCGCATGGCGGGCCTAAGGGTTGGTAAAAGTCAGACCCCCAAAAGCGGTACAAGTCGTGTCGGAGTGTAGCCCAGAACACCCTGAGATACTACTGGAATACCTACCAGTAAATCTCCTGCCTTGGCCAAGGAGCTCATGTAATGGCTCTTCTAGACACAACGCGACCTCACCCCCAATACCGGGCGAGACGAACCCCTGAAGATCCGCTCACTGCCTCCATGTGGCTCGAGACTGTACCCAACTAAAACCTGTTTGCACGTCTCCTTTGAGTGTGGTAGGGTAGTAATCAAAGTACAGTGGGAACTCACACGAGACAAATGACGATCCTCAGGTCGATGAACTAACCTGTACACATGTCACCAGAGAACTGCTATCTGACGTCAGGTATAAGACCAACTAGCATGTTCCCGGCGAGTCCTGTCCGGTGTACTCATAACCCAATGAGCACCTGTATACATCTTAGGTGAACCAACTGACACCAGTGGCTTGTGAGACCGGCCACCGCCCCTCGTCGGGGTCTCGATTGTATACACCAGTCTACTCTGGAGTATCGATGCCCTGTCTCGAAACTCCCACGACTAGGGACCTTTTAAGGATGTGCTTATAGACTACCAGCTCCCACGTATATGATCACCCTCATACTGCTGGCAGTCAAGCAAGAATCCTAGGGGCTCTATCAATGTGTAATAGCGACCTGTCAGGTCACCTAAAGCAGTACACGATGATAAAGATAAACCAGATAGCATACTATTATCTTGAGTAAGAATGTCCCACCGGAATAGGTCCTCCCTCAATCATTGCAATCACGTGCCTGTGATCCAATAATTGACTCTGAGGGCACTATCTCCAACAATCTCCCACTTGCACTCAAAGCTAATTATTGCGATGTCGCATACTCACAGCCCGTGTGATACCGAACACCCAACTCCTCTACTAGTCAGTCTCACAAAGCTCGTTTGCGAAACTATTGCGTTCGAGGAATAGCCTCAGTGAGTGGATCCGCTGTGGTGTTTCTTTCTATGTCTCTCTAAATCTTAAGTTCGCGGAGAAACCCATCTCCCGAAATGAGCAATACCTGTCTTAGAATATGTCTGGATGTCTGATGGGACCTAGTTCATAAATGAACTCCAAATCCAAACTTCTTAGACTGTATCGACAACTGAAATTAATCAGTATCCCGCGTAATACCTCCCTCAGTGTCTGCTTGGATCACCTGTCCAAAACACTGCCCCTCGTCAGAGGGAAAACTATAACTCTGACGGCCACCCTGTCGTCCAGGTCACCTTGGAAGCCTGGAATGATAACTGTCTCCTGAATGAGGCTGTTGTTATCATATCCCTAGAACATCCACTTATGTTCTAAAACTTCTTCCGACTGTTTCTCCAGGATTGGATCAATGTCAATTTACTGCATCTACCGCAAAAACAACATCTGGTGTGGTACTTGACATCTCATGATTGACTCAATTTCCTAAGCAAGTGATCTGCCAATCATGCACATCCCTCTCTACTTTAGTCTGTAAGACACCTTTAGAGAGGGTGACTCCATCACCTACAGGTACACTACCGTGCCAGGAGTCGTCCATTCTAAATACTCATAAAATGCTGTCTAAGTACCCAGATTGGGATACTTCCCAAATCTAGATCTAAAACCATAGATCTAGTAACCAGATTATCTGATATAATATCCAAGTCTTGTGAGGAGAAACCACTGTGTGACAACCAAACTTTAACCGACCATAGTATAGGAATTTCACTTCCCACTCTGTGTATGTCATCCAAATACCAGGATATCACACCCTACTACCTTCTTAACATATCCATCCCCTATTCTAATGAAGTCAAACCTATGACTATCACATTAGAAATAGATGATCTATCTCCGCTATATCTGCTTTAGTCTATAAATAGACATAAGCCACTTGTCCACCATGCTTCCGCTGCTTCCACTGACTACGACAACCCTCTGGCAGAGTCATATACACGTACGCTTCTAAAACTAGTTTAGAACGATGCTATACTCATCCTCCTGCCGGGTCTCACAGTCTGGAACAACAGCAATGGAAAATCTGGGTAAACAAGAACCTCCCTGTCACCGTCCTTGAGGCTACCGGAGTACCCCTCGGGTGCCTGAGGTTATCCACCATATCTGCGGAGTGGCCAATGGAATGTCAAGCCAGATTGAATCTTTAGGTTCCTATCAAACTTTCAGTAATCGTTTGCGGTTCTGGAATCACTTCCAGTTCTACCATACTCCCACTACTGTTTTCTGAAAAAATCCATTTTTATTAAAACTGTGGCGAGTCTAGAACAATATCACTATTGATCTTCCAGATGGTAGAAATTCAACCCTCGTCATAGCCTGGGTCAACCCACAAACAGCCATTACAGAAACATGCCTTGAGTTATCCAGAGTCTGGTTTTAAGCATAGGCCGGACAACTCCACGTACCTTAACATCGTTAAGATATGACTGTTCTATATCCAATATAGAAACAGAGGCACTGATTTAATTGAACCAGATTCAAATCATGCAGCTGTCTCCAGTGCATGTCAACTAAATGGAAGGAGGCCGATCAGCGTTACTTAACTTAGGAGTGCTTCCAATTACGAGTAACCTGAAAGAGAAGCAAGTTCTCTTAATCATTACTATCACCTGAATACCATCCGCAAGTATCTACATCTTCGATCACCTTGAAGAATCCCGATACTTGCAACATCTGGTTCTCTACTTTACTCTTATACCTATAACTTCTCAAAACTTGGACCCTGTGTTTCTACGAAACACCTGTCTAAGAACTAGAGAAGTCATAAGTAAACAGAATATAGTACGAGGACCAACCCATCAGTCCTAATGGAAACTAGACAGCATAAAATCCTCTGTATAAGTCCTCTGAGTCTAACAACTCATTTCCTGTGTGTCGTAGGTTGAAAACTGTACTTATGGTTAAGAAGAATTACACCGTTGTTTAATGCTCCTTACCTAACCATCCACTGATATAGGTAAATGTCATCGACATAATTTCAAAAAGGTACATCTCACTTTATAAAAATAGACGTACAGTTATATCAATTTGAACTTGGTGCATTATAACGGATATTCAAAACCAAATATTCGCCGTCCGGCAAACAACCCAGGTGACTTCCTCAAATATCACCAATTACAACGAATTCCGATATAATAAGGATGATCACCTAATTCCCAATAACTTACTCCCACTCATCATCTGTAAAACCATACAGATGTGAGAATCACACCTGGTAAATACATACCCTGGAGTAAAGACTAATTGGGAAATCAGTTTCCTTTTAACAGTATACAGTGAAACAGAAACATTGAAATGTTTCGTAGGGGTATCTGGGTATTCCTAGTAATGCCTCTTCCATTATCCAGATTCACGACTGTAACCGTATAATTCTTTGCCATCTCTCCACATCCCTTCATATGTCTTTAGTCATTACCTTCTGCACACCCCTTTAGGCCAAATGGTTTTCTTCCTTCCCTACCGTTCGGCACCAGCCTATGGTTTGGAAGAAGACTATCCAATAAGCATAATGGGTGTACTGTCCTAATCCTAGGAGCACTCACAATGCGAGAGAAGGTGAAGATAAAAGACAACCGAATAAACCTTATTCCTATTTCTCCTGAACCAGAATCCATCCCCGAACTTAAACAAGTTCCTTTCGAGTTCGTATATAACCATACGATGGAATATCCAATAAACTGTGGATCTTCGTAGTGATACGGAGTGTCCTGGAGAAATACAAAGGTGATGTAGGAGTGGTAATGAAATATTTAGTTTGGTCGTGAATAGCAGTCACAATTTACTTTGCCCTCCTTCTAATCCCTTTCTTTGTCTTTACATAATTCCTTCTGTACACCATCATTAGGCTAATTGGTTTTCTTCATTCCCCACCGTTCGGCACCAGCCTAAGGTTTGGAAGAAGACTATCCAATTTGCGTAATAGGTGTACCATCCCCTAATCTAAGGGATACTCGTAACCTGAGAGAAGGTAAAAGGAAAAGACAACTGAATAGTCCTATTCGTTTTCTCCAGAACCGGAAACCATCCTCGAATAAATTCCTTCGAGTTCGTATGTAACCATACGATGGTTTTGTCCAATGGAAGTGGACGTTCGTAGTAATACGGGGTGTCCTGGAGAAAAGGGTAAAAGTAGGAGTGGCAATGAGGTTTGCAACTCTGACAATCCAAAAGCCAATGTTAAAGAAGGTTCGGTCAACTTGGTCACTGAGTCATAGTCTTAGGGTCGGGTCAATGGTCGCTGCCAGAGAGAGAGAGAAAAGAAACACTCAACGTGCACTCTAACCTAGATCAGAATGGTTATCACTTTATCTAATCTGGAAACCTCCCACTGTACCGTCAAATTCTCCTCCAAACCTAAAAGAAGAATTAGTCGGGATGTCCCGAGGAGTAAACCAACTCATCAGTGGGAATCGGGATCCAACTATCACCGCATGATAACGTGACGAAATCCGCTCACGTCATCACACTCGAGAAGGTATGCGCATATCTGGCAAGTTTCTGTTTCTTTAGAAACTCCCGATGTGATTTTTGCCCCATGCTCTTATGACCTTGACTTTGGCCAACAAATCATAAGTCACATGTCAAGTTCTACCCGTCATTCTCCAGGTTAATTTGAACCCACCCGTACAAGCCCTTGACTTTGGCCAACAAAGCTATACGACTGTCCCAAACCAACGCATCTATCTATGCTGCATATAAATAACCAATAGCTACCAAACACTGTGCCTTGACTTTGGCCAACAAACACAGCTTGAATACTATTGACTATCCATATGAAACGACGGAGGGCTACGAATGGTTTCTGGCGAAAACCTTTAACGTAATGAACTTGATATCGTTGAAGGAACCGGATAGCTTTATAAAAATATAGTGACGAAAACCTTTGCTAAAGAGGTCACTCCCGGTGAAGGGATCTCGGCTCTTTCCCCGTAGAATGAGGTGCAAGATATTCCAACTGAATACCACGATGCAAAGCAAAAGTAATCGGCTATAGTGAAGTTATTGCCCTGACGCAAACTTCTGTCCAAGGGGTCAGTTCCGGTGAAGGGATCTCGGCCCTCACCTCGTCGACTGAGGAGTAGGATATTCCAACTGAATACCACTGTGCTAAACAAAAGTGAACGTCCTTGCAATAACAGCTTTTTGAAAAATGTTCCAACAACATCAGATTAGGTTTGTTTAACTTGCATTGATCCGAATCAATGCAGTCCCATCAATTGATCACACCAATAAAGAACAAAAATAATGACGTACGTATATGCCATCCGCATTCGCCACTGGGTCCCGTCATTACCCGTTAGGTTAGCTAACTAACGACAGAGCGGGGACTGGACTAGCGCCGATGCAAAACATATACATCTACTAGTATATATACCAATATATAATATTTCGCTCAAGGCGTGATAAAATGCAACATCACAGAAATGTGCAGCATCACAGAACAATACAGATATCTGGGATCCCCGGGTTTCACAGAGCCGCTACTGAAACCCGACGTTCCCCTGGTCGTGTGGATAGCCTGTGCAATGAAATCCTAGACCCCTACGGGCGCCAAGTTACCCGCCAAAACCTGAAGCGAGGCAGCCCCCTTCAGCAACGTGAATGGACCACCCAGCACTTCACGGAATCCGGTAACTTAGGCACCCCTCCTCGGTCAACCTATACCCCCTACGAGTGTGGCGAATAGCCCACCAATTCTAGAGTGAGGCCCCCTCCGTCTCAATGCCATGAGATGCGGGCCCGTTGCCCTCTGCAACCCGGCTATCCGTGCACCCCTCCGCGGGGCAATCCTAGTACAGAAAGTAAAATATACATACAACGGGTATATCGACCGCAACCTGGTCGTGCCCCAAAAGAATAATATACAAACAGGCAGTGACGGCTGTCCACATGTCGGACGCTCGCCCCGCAATATCAAATGTACATAATACAACCAAATCTGTACTACCACTGCAACCAGGCTATCCCCATGACCGATCCGCAACATCACAGCAAAATCACAGAACATCAACGTGAATGTCACGTTCGCAAATCCGTCTAACCGGGCTATAGCAGTTAGACAGGATTTACCGATCAAGTGACATTCACGGTCGCAGATATAATGTAAATACTGTGAACTAATATATTTAAAATATTCGATCGATCAAATTTACCAAGTGGGCCCCAAAGCACTACTGTAGCACATAAAGAAATTCTGGGCCCAAAAAGAATGTTCCAAAAACCTATTTTCAAGTCAGGAGGCCTCTGTAAAAAACTGGTGCACTGAACAGTTAAAACAGCGGCGGAACCGCGGCCCAATCATGGGTTTGGTCACGGTTCCACGGTGGGATAATGAGATCGTGCGACCAAATTTTTACAGGAGGCTTATACTTCCCTGCACATCATTCTGCAACTACCTGAAAAATTTTGGGAGTCCAAAAAATTTCGACAGAAACTGATGCTATTGTAAACGCGGGTTTTTGGAATTTTGTTCGATCGAAAGTGTAAACACATTAGACAAAGCTAGACTAGGTTAATGGCGAGGCTCTGATACCAGTGTAAGTGCACGGCGGCGCCCCGGCCGTCATCCCGAGGCCAAAATGCGGAAGCGGTAGTTTACTTTAACTTTATAACCGGCACCACCGCGCACAAAAATCCCGTATCAGGACATTAAACTAAATCTAGCTAACTAAAGAGCGGGTAGAGAAATATACCGAGTGATCCGTGTCCTCCGGTCTTCTCGTCGTTGTCCCGATCTCCCCGCGGAAACTCCGGTCGTCGCCTCCTCGCCGGAAGGGCACCACATCGCCGGCTTCTTTTACGGGCTGCCACCTCTGGTCCGAGGAAACTCGGGCACGAAGCTGGCGAGTCGACGTGCCTAAGAGTTGCTGTAGAATAAGTGTAGAAAGCTATGTCTCTTTTGGGGGTTGAGGAAGTTGCCATATGAGATGGTAGAGGAATGAAGTTTTCGAGATGGAGATGTGGGGATTTTACAAAGCCAAAGATATCAAAAAATCCCCACCACAATTCTTTGGACAGCCCTCAAAGAGCTTGGCCGGCCATGCTTGGAATGAGAATGGGAAAAAGGTAAGGGGGAGGTGACCAAAAGAATAATGCAAGAGAGAGAGAGAGAAAAGGCCCATGATGATGAATTATGAACAATCATCATCATCATAACTAGAACCTCACTCAAGAACCTAATCATATCCCATCACCAAAGTCATTCATCATGAAGCCATGGAAAGTCAAGGGATGGTGCACCATCATGATACAAGAATATGCAAAGACCACCCTCCAAAAAGCCAATTTGCACAAATGCAAATAAGCCCTCCTCCACCAATTTTCGGCCAATGAAAGATACAAAGAAAATTGGCCGAAACGGAAAGCAAACTGGCAACTCCAAAAAACTGATCCCGTAATAAATTACAGGAAAACCTGCTACTGTATATACATACCCGCATTTGTATTCCGACCGAAATACAAATGCAATGAGACAAAATCTACACTGTACAATACTAGGATCCGGCTTAAACCAAAGCCCGCTAGTATAATCCGTCCGATCATGATCCGTGCAATACCGCACCTATCTGATCGAACCCTGCCATATCTCCACACGGCTTCTACGGCGTTTCGCCCGAAACTTGAGAAAACGGTCTGTGGGGGACTCTAAAGACTCGTCAATACTTTGGTTGTGGATTTAACCACTAGCACGTCAGAGGTATTAGCCTATACGTAACGGGCTACCAGGAATTGACCAAAAGGGATGTCGATGAGCGAACTCATCCCGACACCCTACTGAGCCTGTCAGTGACAATATCCGTACAGTCCGGTCCGTTCGTCTATGAGCATCGCATGGCGGGCCTAGGGGGTTGGTAAAAGTCATACCCCCAAAAGCGGTACAAGTCGTGTCGGAGTGTAGCCCAGAACACCCTGAGATACTACTGGAATACCTACCAGTAAATCTCCTGCCTTGGCCAAGGACTTCGTGTAATGGCTCTCCTAGACACAGCGCGACCTCACCCCCAATACCGGGAGAGACGAACCCCTGAAGATCCGCTTACTGCCTCCATGTGGCTCGGGACTGTACCCAATTAAAACCTGTTTGCACGTCTCCTTTGAGCGTGGTAGGGTAGTAATCAAAGTATAGTGGGAACTCACATGAGACAAATGACGATCCTCAGGTCGATGAACTAACCTGTACACATGTCACCAGGGAACTGCTATCTGACGTCAGGTATAAGACCAACTAGCATGTTCCCGGCGAGTCCTGTCCGGTGTACTCATAACCCAATGAGCACCTGTATACATCTTAGGTGAACCAACTGACACCAGTAGCTTGTGAGACCGGCCACCGCCCCTCGTCGGGGTCTCGACTGTATACACTAGTCTACTCTGGAGTATCGATGCCCTGTCTCGAAACTCCCACGACTAGGGATCTTTTAAGGATGTGCTTATAGACTACCAGCTCCCACGTATATGATCGCCCTCATACTGCTGGCAGTCAAGCAAGAATCCTAGGGGCTCTATCGACGTGTAATAGCGAGCTGTCAGGTCACCTAAAGCAGTACACGATGATAAAGATAAACCAGATAGCATACTATCATCTTGAGTAAGACAGTCCTACCGGAATAGGTCCTCCCTCAATCGTTGCAATCATGTGCCTGTGATCCAATAATTGACTCTGAGGGCACTATCTCCAATAGATGTAAGGTCCATAACGGGCGAGAAACTACTGATAACACCTATCAGTAAATATCATCTACCCTGGCCATGGATTTCCAGTTATGGCCAATCGGGCATAGCGCAACATCAACCCCCAATACCGAAAGAGACCAATCCCCTCCTATCGCTCATTGCCTCCATGTGATTTGGGACCGTCCCCAAAAACTACCTGTTTACATGACTCAGTAGAGCCATGGTAGGGTGTAAATCAAAGCACAGTGGGAGACACACAAAACTCTATGACTATCTCGGGTCGACATACTAACTTGTACCAGTGTCACCAGAGAACTACTATCTGACGTGAGGTATAATACCATCTAGGAGTTCTCGGCGAGTCTATTCAGTGTACCTAGTCTCTACTGAGCACCCGTATACTATCTCTGATGTCAAACACCAATGGATATGGGATCATCTATCGCCCATCACATGGGTCGAGAAGCTATACGCTAGTCTACTCTGGAATATCGATGCCCCATCACGATACTCCCACGACTAGGAACATTGAAGGATAAACTCATGGACTGCCCATGCCCCACTAGTATGATCTGCATCATAATCCTGGTAGTCAAGTACACATCCTAAGGGCTTTATCAACATGTAACAGAGAGACAGTAAGTGTACATGTTAAGATAAAGAGCAACCAGATAGCGTACTATCATGTCAAGCAAGAAATTCCTCCCTATATATGTCCAAGCATCCACTATAATATACATCTCATGTACAATAATGGCTTCTAGGGCATATATACAACTAACAATCTCCTACTTGCACTAAGGCCAGTTGTTGTAGTATAGCATACCTAACGTCTTATAAAAGTCTCTCGTAGGAAAGGCCTCAGTGAGTGGATCCGCCGTGTTAACCTCTGAGTCTACTCTCGTAACCTCGATCTCTTGGAGATCAACCATCTCCATGATCAGGTGATACCGCCTTAGAATAAGTCTGGGTCACTGATGGGACTGGGGTTCCTGGGCTAAAGCCACACCTCCATTGTCACACAATGGTGGGAACCAAGTTCATCTCATGAACAAATATACACCCAGACTTCCTCTTTGGTAGTATCTTTGATAGCGATGTATCTAGCCTTTATCGTATAGTCTGCCCCGGTATCTTAGCTTGGAACTCTTCCAACATACTGTCCCTCCACTGAGGGTAAAGACAGTGCCTGTGATTAACTTTCAGTCAACCTTATTACCTTGGAAGCTCGAGTCAGCAAAGGACTCCCACTGGAGTCCTCCGTTACCGAACTCCAAGAACAATTCTTTAGTGCTTCTCAAGTACTTAAGAAGGTTCTCCAAAGCTGTCCAGTGATTCTCCCCAGGATCATTTGATACCATCTCACTACTCCTAGTGAGAATCCTAACATCCACTTAGATTTATCTCATAGATCCATAAACCAGGATTTAGGAGGTATCACCTAGATCATATATGGAGAATCTTTGTGAGAAGAGGAGATTGACCGAGTGTAGCATAGGAAATACCTTCCCTATCAAGAGTATGTCATCCACGTGCAATACGAGAATGACCACCATACTCTCTACAACCTTTTTGTATTTTACAAGGTTCATCTACCATTTTGATGAAGTCAAACACTTTGACTATCATATCAAAACAGATGTTCCAACTCCGCGATGCCTGCTTTAACCTGTAAACCAACTTGCACACATTTCCGCTGCTCCCACTGTCTACGTAGCCCTCTGGCTATGTAATTATAGACACTCTCTTCTAAATCAGTATTCTTCTAAATCAGTATTCAGAAAAGTAGTCATGACACCCAACCGCCAGATATCGTAGTCATGGTATGCAGCAATGGCAAGTAGAATCTGGATGGACTTAAGCATAGCTATTGGAGAAGAGGTTTCATCTCCACACCTAGTCGATGAAGAAAATCTTTTTCAACAAGTCTAGCTTTGAAAGTCTCAACTTTTCCATTTACACCAAGTAATCTTCTCAAGATGTACTTTCTTCTGATGGGGATTTAACCCTTCAGATATAACAACCAAAGTCCATACTTTGTTGGTGTATACGGATTCCATCTCAGATCGCTTAGCATCCAGCCATTCTTACAGAGTCCTCACTCTTGATGGCTTGCTCGAAACTAGTTGGGTCATTATCTCCATGATACAATCCTCGCTCCCACTGTCATTGAGAAAACCGAAGTATCTCTCCGGCGGATGAGGAACCCTAACAGATCGGCGGAGAGGCTGAGGTTCGTCGGGAACTATTGAATCCTCCGGTTCTATCAAATCATCAGCTGTAGTTTGTATAGCTGGAACTTCTTCCAGTTCTACCTCATGACCACAAATTTCTTTCATAAAAAAATTCTTTTTCCTATAAAAGTGGAATGCCGAGAAACAAAACACCTTTTGTTTCTTAGTGTGGTAGAAGATATTCCCTTGCGAATGCTTGGGATATCTAACAAACTTCCACAAAACTGACCTTGCCTCGAGCTTGTCCGGATTTTGCTTTTAGACATAGGTCGGACAACCCCAAACCTTAACTTGCTAAAGACTGGGCTCTTTCAATACCATATTTCATATGGAGTGGTAGGCACTGATTTGATTGGAACCCAATTCAATAGGTATGCAGCTTCTTAAGTGCATAACCCCAAAAAGGAAACAGGCAACTCAGCAGTACTCATCATAGAGCTCACCATATCTCATAGGGTGCGATTGCTCTGCCCCGATATACCGTTGTGCTATGGTGTATACGGAGGAGTAATGTTGAGAGAGAATCCCATTCTCCTTTAGAATAGTCCAAGAATTCCATGCACAAGTATTCTCCTCCCTGATCCCATCAAAGGACATAATACTTATACCCATTTTGGTTCTCTACTTCGGATTTATATTCATTGAATTTCTCAAAAGCTTCAGGCTTGTGTTTGAACAGGAACACATTTCCGAAACCTGAGAGATCATCAGTGAATATAACGAAGTACAAAGAACCAGTCCTGGCATGTGTAAACAGGGGACCTCATACATCATCATGTATCAGTCTCAAGAGTTCACTAACCCTTTCTCTGTTTCAAGTGAACGGAGCTATGGTCATTATATCTTTGTGACATGACTGGCAAGTTTCACAAGATGTAAATTCAAACTGATTTAAATATGCATCTAAATGTAACTTAGCTAGTTGGGTCGCATTGATATGACCTAGTCTACAATACCTCAAGAAGGATTCGTTCATTTCTGAACTCTTCCTCTTGTGTGTATTCTGTACGTTAAGAACTGTGGTTTGATTTAGAACGTATATGCTATTAGATAACGTGCCTGAACAGATCAATTCTTGATATAGGAAATGTTTAAAACATTATCCAACAATACAAAATTATATCCTTCTTTAATAAATAAAGAGACTGATATGATGTTGTATATCAGGTTCGGTATTTAATAACATTCATTCAAAATCAATGTATTTATTAATACAAGGTGATATTTTCCAACTGATTTGGCTGCAACAGTTGCGGGATCCTGATCCGGTATTAAATACCCAGGACGTAAAGAATACTAAGAAATAGTACTTTGTAACGAACACACCCGAAGAAGATGCATCAACATGAACTTTCTTCGTTTGGGCGGCATGGGAATCCTGGTATTCCCCTATTACTTCTCGGTCTTATAACAATTATAAGTTTGAGCGGGACCAACGTTCCCCAGCTCAGTATAACAAGTGGGTTCGGTCAATACATCTATATTATTATCTTGATTAAGGCATGATATGGTCGCTACCTGGAGAGAGAGAGAGAAGAAAACACTCTGCGTGTGCTCTTGCAAGATTAGATTGGTTATATATTTTATCTAATCAGGATGGCTCCTACCGTTTTTATCAAATCTTCCTTCAAACCCTAAAAGGAAAGACTAGTCGGGATTAATTACACCCTACAAGTTCGCCAATCTTTCAACCAGGCCAGTGCCGGTACTTTGAGGGAGGTCCCCTTGCTGTCGCACGGACCTAATTAAAATAAACCTCGTTTTCCCATGGGCTTAACCCCATTGACACCTTTCTAGACACCTACTTGATCGGCTAATTGTAAAGTGCAAAACTCTCCTAGGAGTAACAATTACTCACAGTGGGTATCAGGATCCAACTATCTTATAGAAGGTATGCAATCTCATTGCAAATTTCAACACTTGAAACTCCCGATAATTGTTTTTACCCCTAGTGACTTATGATCTTAACTATGGTCAACAAATCATAAGCACTAGTCAAGTTCTACCCGTGATTTCGTGATTAATTAGACCCACCCACATGACCCTTAACTATGGTCAACAAGGTTACATGACTGTCCTAACTAATCGCATCATATGCTGTGTAGGAAGACATCACTTAGCTACCGTACACTACGCCTTGACTATGGTCAACAAACGCAGCACGAATACTAAGTACTCTATTTTCTTAAATGATGGAGGGTTACAGATGTTTTTAAAAAAAATCTTTAACGCTTTGAACTTGATATCGTTGTGGAATCAAATGATTTAAAATGGAGTGTTTTTGAGGTTTTTGCTAGTTTCTTTAAAGTGGTCACTCCCGGTGAAGAGATCTCGGCTCTTTCCTCGTCGAATAAGGTGCAGGATATTCACAATACCACTATGCAAAGAAAGAACTATAAAAGCAATCAAAAGACAAAACCGAGGGTTGTAGCATCTGCTAGTTATTGCTAAAGAGGTCACTCCCGGTGAAGGGATCTCGGCTCTTTCCTCATCGAATAAAGTGCAGAATATTCTACAAAGAATACCGCTATGCAAAGCAACAACTAGAGCTACCTAATTTTGAAAATTCGATTCCACAACATCTTTAGGTTTATTTTCCTTCATTAATCTCATTAATGAATGTCCTATCATTTAAGTTACCTAATCATCACAGATAAATATAACGTATGCTTATGCCATCCGCATTCGCCATGAAGTCCCGCCATGCACTGTTAGGTTAGGTAACTAACGGCAGAGTGGGGCAGGGTTAGCATGGGTGAAAAAACATAAGCAACGTCTATAATATATCATATATATTATAATGTATCCATCTCAGAATATAAAGTGATCATATCACAAAATATCAGCAGCAGAAGACAACATATGAAATATTGGATATACTAGGATTTCCGGGTTTTAATTTAAGCCTGTATAAAACACGGATTCTACGGTCATGATGAATAGCCAAACCCACATCCCTAGACACGTACGAGAGCGACAAGTAACCCAACCAATTCTAGAGTTAGGAGACCCGGACTCGACGCTTCGAGATGGTCTCCCACTGGACTCTAGAACCCGGTTACTTGTGCTCCCCTCCTTGGGTCTATCCTAATGCGGAAAAGTAAATAATATATATCAACGGTGACATCTTCCTCAACCCGGAAGTGCCCCAATAAAAGAATATTACATGCAAGTTATTTACATGAATGAAAATGAAAAACTCTCATCTCACATAAAAAACCCCGGCTATTCAAACACGACGATCCAATATAACATATCACAACAACACGTAACATCACATGTCATCAACGTAAATAAATATGCGTATCCCAATTGTCATTGACGTATAGCAACGAAACCGACGATACACCACATATTACACTTACGGTCGTAAAAAAGAAAGTGAAAACTACAATAGTTGGAATCCGCAACCACCTTAGACATCATAAACCCGAAATATCTCATATTCTGGATTTCATGCCTAACAATATGAATTCCTTAGACATCGTATGCCTAACAATTATAAACCCCGCATTTTAGTCTCGATATTGAAAACAATTTTCAATAACAAGTCGGGAAATTCAACAAGATTCCCAACATCCCGATCGAATGCTCGTCGGAAACTTTAGTAGACGGCCGCACCCCCGATACCGTCGACGAAGTGCACTTAGGCAGAACACCGCGGTCGCAAGCACCCTGACGGATGCTTTTGGCAACGGAGTTCTCCTACAGTCACTTGGTCGGGGCTATGGGGCGTGGCTATCTAGTAAGTTTACCCAGCGAGTATCCGCGTACGCTACGTGATTGCAACGGACTTTTGATCACATCAAAATCCCGTGGCAACCGATCAAATGAGACTAAATTGCTAGATTTATAAAATTCAAATATTGTTGATTCCAAGTATTGTATCCCATCACAAATATCCAGACGACGTTAAACTTTTCGATCAATTAATCAAAGTCCCACAATTCTCCAAGAGCTCAACACTTGAGCACAGTTCAAAAATACCCAGAACATGCCACAGCACCTATGGACCAACCGTAGAAGGGCAAACCCAAGCCTCATTAATGGCACCGCGGAACTGCCGCAAATCTTAAGGTTCAAAGCAGTTCCATGGTCATTATATCGAGTTAGGGTTTCATTCTTCTAGAGGGTCCACAGAATGACTTGCATGATTTTCCGAATACCTTAAACTTGGAAAAATGGGTTTTTGACATTCGATCAAACTTTTTAACCTCACCTAGATAACACGTGAAAACCCGAAAAAAATGTTAAAATACGAATACGAAACACTCCGAGTTGCCTATTCAGTAAAACTGAATCACATGCAATTTTAGAAAAAAAACAACACCTGAAACACCAAAACCCAGAGCATGGAACAATACCAAAATTTGAAGCCCAAATTCCCCAGATGGGCCGAGCAGGCCGGTTTTACCTGGGTTGTGGTCGGCCACATTTTGTCAAATTAGGACCAAATTTTGGTAATGTTCATGATGTATCTCATACATCATTCTGCAGTTGTTTAAAAAAAATTTCAAGGACCTTTTGAAATCGACAGAAACCAGGTTTTGCAATCGGGTGTTTCGGAGAAGTTTCGGTTTCGTAATCTAACAAACATCATCTAATACTCTAGCCCGGCTCTGATACCACTGTTGGGATTCCTTAGCACCCTACTAGGTTTTCACAGCAACAACCATGCCCAATTAAAATTTTCAAGAGTGCTAAAGAACCATAACCTATGATCTAGATAGAGTAAATAGACAATATGAAACATGTATTCTACCATTACACTACGTGAATGAAGAATATAACCTTTGTAGACCAGTCCTTCACTTCTAAAGCTCCGTGTAGTAGTCCCTTCGCTGCGAGTATCGATCTCCCGAACTCTAGTATGGGTGGCCTTGGAGAAGTGAACAAGCTTGCTCGAAGTCTTCGAGGCCGAAGATGATCTACGTCGAGGAGACTCAAACCCAGGCTGTAAGTCTATGGTAGCGCCCTGGCCGTCAATCCGAGGCCAAATATGGAATAAAACTTTTTTCAAAACTAGCGCTCACGTAAATCTACATCCCGAATCGTTCCATTAACCGTAAACTAGTAAACTGTAAAAGAGTTTGGAGAGATTATACCGATCGATCCGTGTCCTTCGGTCTTCAATCTCTGCACCGAACTCCTCACGGCTGCTCCAACGAAGTCCGCTCTCCGATCTCACTCCTCGAGGTGGCTCCACATCGAGAAATCTTTATACGGGCTCCCGCTTCAAATCGAAGCAATTCGGACATGAAATTTGCTAGCCGACATGTCCTAGATGAAGTAGAGATAGTGTGTGAATACTTTGTCTCAAGACACCCAATGAATTGGGTGAAGGTAAATGAAGTTGCCACTTGGTTGAAAATGTGAGCAAAGAATTTTTGCTTGGAGAAAAAGAAAAATGAGCTTGCTTAAAATGGCCCGGCCAAAACTCTTGTGCTCGGCCAGAAATTTTCATCTCTGGGGATTTCTCTTTTGTGCAAAGGGATTAATTAAAACCACATATGAATTAAAAACCCTCTCTCCCAAAATTCCAACACACTCACTTGCACAAAAGATCAACCCCAAAAAAATCCTAAGCCAAACAAAAGCAATTAAAGCAAAGAAGTGACTCACCACCAAGCCCATCCCTCACAACCTTGCCCATGCCACCTCACTAAAAAACAAACGAAAATGCCCCAGCCCAATGAAAAACCCACGAATTGGCTTGCTGGAAAATGAACAGCCAAGGAAAAAAAAACATGCTCACATTTCACACTATTAATTAAACATTAAAACTTAATGTTTAATAACAAAACAAGAAATGTCAACTTCAAAAATAATCTCGTAACGAATTATAAGATTACCTCTCATCCGTATACATACCTGTATCCGTATTCCGACTGAATACGAATACAACGAGACGAAAGTAATCCAACCAATCTAGTACTAGGATCCGGTTTAAACCAAAGCCCACTAGTACGATCTTTCCGACCATGATCCGTGCACAAGTGCACGTATATGATCGAACCCTACTATAAAACCATACGGCTTCTACAACGTTTTGCTCGAACTTGGGAAACACTCTGTGGGGGACTCTAAAGACTCATCAATACGCTGGCAGTAGGTTTAACCACAAGCACGTCAGTGGTACTAGCTGTACGTAACGGCTGCCCAGGTATTGAGCAAAAGGGAGGCCGATGAGCGAACTCATCCTGAAACCCTACTGAGCTTGTCAGTGACAATATCCGTACAGTCCGGTCCGTTCATCTATGAGTATCGCATATCGGGCCTAGGGGGATGGTAAACGTCAAACCCCAAATAGCGGTATAAGTCGTGTCGGAGTGTAACCCAGAACACCCTGAGATACTATTGGAATACCTACCAGTAAATCTCGCTTATCCTAGCCAGGGATTTCGTGTAATGGTTCTCCTAAACATAGCGCGATCTTACCCCCAATACCGGGAGAGACGAATCCCCTGCTGATCCGCTCACTGCCTCCATGTGGCTCGGGACTGTACCCAACTAAAACCTGTTTGCACGACTCCTTTGAGCCGTGGTAGGGTAGTAATCAAAGCACAGTGGGAACTCACACGAGACAAATGACGATCTCAGGTCGATAGACTAACCTGTACATATGTCACCAGGGAACTGCTATCTGACGATAGGTATAATACCAACTAGCATGTTCCCGGTGAGTCCGTCCGGTGTACTCATAACCTAATGAGCACCTATATAAATCTTAGGTGAACCAACTGATACCAATGGCTTGTGAGACAGGCCACCACCCCTCGTCGGGGTCTTGACTGTATACACTAGTCTACTCTGGAGTATCGATGCCCTGTCTCGAAACTCCCTCGAGTAGGGACCATTTAAGGATGTGCTTATAGACCACCCAACTCTCACGTATATTATTGCCATCATACTGCTGGTAGTCAAGCAAGAATCCTATGAGCTCTATCAACGTGTAATAATGATCTGTAATGTCACCTAAAGCATGTACACGATGATAAAGACAAATCAGATAGCATACTATCATCTCGAGTAAGACCGTCCTACCGGTATAGGTGCTCCCTCAATCATTGCAATCACGTGCCTACGATCAATTAATTGACTTTGAGGGCACTATATCCAACAATCTCCCACTTGCACTTAAGGCTAATTATTGCGATGTCGCATACTCACAGCCCGTGTGATACCGAACATCCAGCTCCTCTACTAATCAGTTTCATAAACCTCATTTGTAAAACTATTGTGTTCGAGAAATAGCCTGAGTGAGTGGATCTGCCCAAATGTTTCTTTCTATGTCTCTCTTAATCTCAAGTTCATGGAGAAAGCCATCTCCCGAATTGAGTAATACATGTCTTAGAATTTGTCTGGATATCTGATGGGACCTAGCTCATAAATGAACTCCAAATCCAAATTTCTTAGACTGTATCGTCAACTGAACTTAATCAGTATCCTGCGCCACGCCTACCTCAGTATCCGCTTGGACCACCTGTCCAAAATACTGCCCCTCGTAAGAGGAAAAACTATAACTCTGACAGTCACTCTGTCATCCAGGTCATCTTGGAAGCCTGGAATGATAACCGTCTCCCGAAGGAGGCTGTCGTTATCATATCCCTAAAACATTTACTTATGTTCTAAAACTGCTTCCGAACGTTTCTCCAGGATTGGATTATTATATTAACTTATTGCATTTAGTGCATCTGCTGTGGTACTTGACAAATCATGTTTGACTCAATTGCCTAAGCAAGTGATATGCCAATCATGCATATCCCCCCCAGTCTGTAAGACACCTTTAGAGAGGGTGGCTCCATCACCTGCAGGTAAACCACCATGCCAGGAGTCGTCCATTCTAAATATCTTTAGAATACTGTCTAAGTACCCAGATTGGGAAATGTCACGACCCGAAATATTAGCTCGTGACCAGCACTTAAATCACGCAACGTCTAAAGGCGTAACGTAATTCAAGTAAGCTGAAACCCAGAAATCTAAACCTTTTTAAGAAAATAAAGGAGGTGAAGTTTTGAAATAAAGGTATAAGGAAATCAAGTTTTCTTAAATGCATAGAAAAGGAACATGAATGATGCAAGTGAAATTTACTAGTTTGAAAACATGTTTCGTCTTTTAAAAATTTGGGCAGCACCTCCTTTGTATATTTTGATCCAAAACAAAAAATACATAACAAGAATAATGGTATCCCCAAGCGGGAGCTAGCTCTTCGCCAAACGGAGGATCACAACCACGCAAGACAGTATATGTAAGTATACGACGCCCAACGGCGAAGTTCACCACAATAAGATAAAGAAATAAGCAAGACATCAAAACCACAAGTAGCGGAAAACCCCTCGCTCTAAGTCTCGCAACCACAATCTCACTAAGTCTTATTACTTACACAATTTACTAATTTTGATTGATGGAGTTGACTAGATACAATGTGAAATATAAATACAAGAGTGGGTATGATACAAATGCCCCACCAACCAATGCAAAACACCCAAATGATACTATGTGCCAGCGATGCCGCTACGGATCCATGCGGTCAACCTGCAAGAACTGTGGCACAACGGGGGTGAGTTGCCAACTCGTGAGTAGAATAACATCTACAGATAGAAATCAAAAAAATAACGACTCCTAGGTCAACTATATCATAAAGGCAATACTATAATTGTTGGAGATAGTGCCCTCAGAGTTAATTATTGGATCACAGGCACGTGATTGCAATGATTGAGGGAGGACCTGTCCCAGTAGGACAGTCTTACTCGAGATGATAGTATGCTATCTGGTTTATCTTTATCATCGTATACTGCTTTAGGTGACCTTACGAGTCGCTATTACACGTTGATAGAGCCTCTAGGATTCTTGCTTGACTACCAGCAGTATGAGGGTGATCATATACGTGAGAGCTGGAGTCTATAAGCACATCCTTAAAAGGTCCCTAGTCGTGGGAGTTTCGAGACAGGGCATCGATTCTCCAGAGTAGACTAGTGTATACAGTCGAGACCCCGATGAGGGGAGGTGGCCGGTCTCACAAGCCACTGGTGTCAGTTGGTTCACCTAAGATATATACAGGTGCTCATTGGGTTATGAGTACACCGGACAGGACTCGCCGGGAACCTGCTAGTTGGTATTATACCTGACGTCAGATAGCAGTTCCCTGGTGACATGTGTACAGGTTAGTTCATCGACCTGAGATCGACATTTGTCTCGTGTGAGTTCCCACTGTGCTTTGATTACTACCCTACCACGGCTCAAAGGAGTCGTGCAAACAGGTTTTAGTTGGGTACAGTCCCGAGCCACATGGAGGCAGTGAGCGGATCTGTAGGGGTTCGTCTCTCCCGGTATTGGGGGTGAGATCGCGCTGTGTCTAGGAGAGCCAGAACATGAAAAGTCCTTGGCCAAGGCAGGAGATTTGCTGGTAGGTATTCCAGTAGTATCTCAGGGTGTTCTGGGCTACACTCCGACACGACTTGTACCGCTATTGGGGGTCTGACTTTTACCAACCCCCTAGGCCCGCCATGTGATGCTCATAGACGAACAGACCGGACTGTACGGATATTGTCACTGACAGGCTCAGTAGGGTGTCAGGATGAGTTCGCTCATCGACGTCCCTTTTGGTCAATAGCTAGTGGCCCGTTATGTATTGGCTGATACCTCTGACGTGCTAGTGGTTAAATCCACAGCCAAAGTATTGACGAGTCTTTAGAGTCCACCATACACAATTACTCAGGTTTCGGGCGAAACGCTGTAGAGGCCGTATGGAGATATGGCAGGGTTCGATTAGATACGTGCGGTATTGCACGGATCGTGATCGGACGGTTTTTACTAGCCGGCTTTGGCTTAAGCCGGATCCTAGTATTAAATAGTGTAGATATTGTCTCTTTGCATTTGTAATCAGTGGGAATACAAATGCGGGCATGTATTTGCAGTAGCGGGGTTTTCCTGTAATTTATTACGGGATCACTTTTCTGAAGTTGCCAGTTTGCATTCCGTTCCGGCCGTTTTTCCTTTGTTCCTTCACGGCCGGACTTTTCGATGGAGGGGGTAATTTGCAATTATGCAAATTACTTATTGTGGAGGGTGTTTCTTGCTTATGTGTGGCTTCATCATGAGATCCTCTTCTTGTCATCTATTTTGCTTGAATGAGATTTGAAATGGATTGGAAATTGATTTGATCAATTTCTTTTGTTTATCATTTCTTTTTCTCCATCATGCTTGAGATTCTTTTTTCCCACCATGATTATTGGCCGGCCACTATTCCAGAGAGAGGGGAGATTGATTTTTTAGTGGGTGGTGATTTATCTCATCTCATGCCTTGAAAAATTGAGAGCTCCATTTCCTTCTCTCAAGTTCATTCTTTTCCTCCACATACCATGGCAACTTCACATACCCCAAAGAGACAAGGCTACTACACTATTCTACAGCAAATCTTGGACGCGTCGGCTAGCCAACTTCGCGCCCGAGTTGCCTCGGTCCAGTGGTGGGAGCCCGTAAACGAACCCGGCTACGTGGTGCCCTTTCCGACGAGGACGTGACGGACGGAGATTCCGCAGGAGATCGGAGTGGAGACGAAGACCGAAGGACACGGATCGCTTGGTATAGCTTCTCTACTCCTTTTCTTGTTTGCTAGTAGCTAGGTTAATGGGCCGATCCGGGTTAAAAGTGTGCAGTGGTGCCGGTTTGCTAGTTTGCAAAGTTTTTGTTTCCGCGTTTCCGGCGTCAGATCGACGGCCGGGGCGCTGCCGCGGACTTACATTGGTATCAGAGCCACGCCATTAACCTACCTAGCTTGCTCTAGTATGTTTAAAGACTCGATCGAAAAAAATCCCAAATACCGTATTTTTAGTACATGTGCTCTCTGTCGAAATTTTTTCCGCTCTAAAATTTTTTCAGGTTGTTGAATAATACTGTGCAAGAAATTATAAGCAATCTATGAAAAATTGATCACGTGATCTCACCATATCGCCGCGGAACTGCGGCCAAACCCATGCTTGGGCCGCGGTTCCGCCGCGCTTTTGACAGATCATTTGACCAAAATTTTGCAAATAGCTTATGAGTTGGAAATAGGGGTTTTGGGATATTCTTTTTGGGCCCAGATTTTCTGTAAGTGCTACAATAATGCTTGGGGCCCACTTGATAAAATTTGATCGATCGGATAATTTAAACATGCTAGTTCACATTATTTACATTATATCTGCGACCGTGAATGTCACTCGATCGGTAAATCCAGTCTATCTACTATAGCCCTTTTAGACGGATTTGCGAACGTGACATTCACGTTGATGTTCTGTGTTGTGCTGTGATGTTGCGGATTGGTCGTGGGGGATAGCCTGGATGCAATGTTAGTACAGTTTCTTTTTATATATACATTTGATATTGCGGGCCGAGCGTCCGACATGTGGACTGCCGTCACTGCCTGTTTGTATTATTCTTTGGGGCACGACCAGGTTGCGGTCGATGTACCCGTTGTATGTATATTTTACTTTCTGTACTAGGATTACCCCGCGGAGGGGTGCACGGATAGCCGGGTTCTAGAGGGCAACGAGCCCGCATCTCATGGCATTAAGACGGAGGGGGCTTTACTCTAGAATTGGCAGGGCTATTCGCCGCACTCGTAGGGGGTACAGGTTGACCAAGGAGGGGTGCCCAAGTTACCGGATTCCGAGAAGTGTTGGGTGGTCCATTCACGTTGCTGAAGGGGGCTGCCTCGCTTCAGGTTTTGGCGGGTAACTTGCCGCACCCGTAGGGGTCTAGGATTTTCATTGCACAGGCTATCCACACGACCAGGGGAACGTCGGGTTTCAGTAGCGGCTCTATGAAACCCGGGGATCCCAGATATCTGTATTGTTATGTGATGTTGCATTTTATCACGCCTTGAGCGAAAAATTATCTATTGATATATATACTAGTAGATGTTGTATATGTTTTACATCCGCGCTAGTCCAGTCCCCGCTCTGTCGTTAGTTAACTAACCTAACGGGTGATGACGGGACCCAGTGGCGAATGCGGATGGCATATACGTATGTCATTATTTTCGTTCTTTATTTGTGTGATCAATTGATGGGACTGAGTTGATTCGGATCAATGCATGATAAACAAACCTATTCTGATATTGTTGGAACATTTTTCAAAAAGCTGTTATTGCAAGGACGTTCGCTTTTGTTTTGCACAGTGGTATTCAGTTGGAATATCCTGTTCCTCAGTCGACGAGGCAAGGGCCGAGATCCCTTCACCCGGAGTGACCCCTTGGACAGAAGTTTGCGTCAGGGCAATAACTTCACTATAGCCGATTACTTTTGCTTTGCATCGTGGTATTCAGTTGGAATATCCTGCACCTCATTCCATGGGGAAAGAGCCGAGATCCCTTCACCGGGAGTGACCTCTTTAGCAACGGTTTTCGTCACTATATTTTTAAAAGCTATCCGGTTCCTTCAACGATGTCAAGTTCATTACGTTAAAGGTTTTCGCCAGAAACCATTCGTAGCCCTCCGTCATTTCAGAACGGTAGCACTTAGTATTCATGCTATGTATGTTGGCCTTCGTCAAGGCATAGTGTATGGTAGCTATTTGTTACTTTTCTGCAGCATAGATAGATGCGTTGGTTTGGGACAGTCGTACTACTATTTTGGCCTTCGTCAAGGGTATGTACGGGTGGGTTCAAATTAACCTGGATAATGACGGGTAGAACTTGACATGTGACTTATGATATGTTGGCCTTCGTCAAGGTCATAAGAGCATGGGGCAAAAATCCACATCGGGAGTTTCTAAAGAAACTGAAACTTGCCAGATATGCGCATATCTTCTGGAGTATGATAACGTGAGCGGATTCCGTCACGTTATCATGCGATGAGAGTTGGATCCCGATTCCCACTGATGAGTTGGTTTACTCCTCGGGTGATCCCGGCTAATTCTTCTTTCAGGTTTAGGGAAGAATTTGACGTTACAGTGGGAGGTTTCCAGATTAGATAAAGTAATAACCATTCTGATCTAGGTTAGAGTGCACGCTGAGTGTTTCTTTTCTCTCTCTCTTTGGCAGCGACCATTGATCCGACCCTAAACTATGACTCAGTGACCAAGTTGACCGAACCTTCTTAACACTGCCTTTTGGATTGTCAGAGTTGCAAACCTCATTGCCACTCCTACTTTTACCCTTTTCTCCAGGACACCCCGTATTACTATGAACGTCCACTTCCATTGGACAAAACTATCGTATGGTTATATACGAACCCGAAGGAATTTATTTGAGGATGGTTTCTGGTTCTGGAGAAAACGAATAGGACTATTCAGTTGTCTTTTCCTTTTACCTTCTCTCAGGTTGCGAGTACTCCTTGGTTTAGGAGATAGTACACCTATTACGCAAATTGGATAGTCTTCTTCTAAACCTTAGGCTGATGCCGAACGGTGGGGAATGAAGAAAACCAATTAGCATAACGATGGTGTACAGAAGTTATTAAGTTAAGACAAAGAAAGGGATTAGTAAGAGGGCAAAGTAAATTGCGACTGCTATTCACGACCAAACCAAGTATTTCTTCGCCAATCCTAAATCACCTTTGCATTTCTACAGGACACTCCGTATCACTACGAAGATCCCAAGTTTATCGGATAATCCATCGTATGGTTATATACGAACTCGAAAGGAACTTGTTCCAGTTCGGGGATGGATCCTGGTTCAGGAGAAATATGAATAAGGTTCATTCGGTTGTCTTTTATCTTCACCTTCTCTCGCATTGCGAGTGCTCCTAGGATTAGGACAGTACACCCATTATGCTGATTGGATAGTCTTCTTCCAAACCATAGGCTGGTGTCAAACGGTAGGAAAGGAAGAAAACCATTTGGTCTAAAGGGGTGTACAGAAGGTAATGACTAAAGACATATAAAGGGATTTGGAGAAGTGGCAAAGAAATATACGGTTACAGTTATGAATCTGGATAATGGAAGAGGCATTACTAGGAATACCAGGATACCCCATCGAAACATTTCAATGTTTCAGTTTCACTGTGTACTGTTAAAAGAAAACTGATTTCCCAATTAGACACTTACTCCAGGGTATGTATTTACCAGGTTGGATTCTCACATCTTTATGGTTTTACAGATGATGAGTGGGAGTAAGTTATTGGGAATTGGGTGATCATCCTCATTATATCGGAATTCATTGTAATTGGTGATATTTGAGGAAATCGCCTGGGTTGTTTGCCGGACGGCAAATGTTTGGTTTTGAATATCCGTTGTTATGCACCAATTTCAAATTGATATATCTGTACGTCTATTTTCATAGAGTGAGACATACCTTTTTGAAATTATATCTTTGACATTTACCTATACCAGTGGATGGTTAGGTAAGGAGCATTGAACAGCGGTGTAAGTCTTCTTAACCATAAGTACAGTTTTCAAACTACGACACACAGTGAATGAGTTATTAGACTCAGGGGACTTGTACAGAGTATTGTATATTGTCCTGTGTCCATTAGGACAGAGGGGTTGGTCCTCGTACTATATTCTGTTTACTTGTGACTTCTCTAGTTCTTAGACAGGTGTTTCGTAGAAACACAGGGTCTGAGTTTTGAGAAGTTATTGGTATAAGAATAAAGTAGAGAACCAGATATTGCAAGTATCGGGATTCTTCAAGGAGATCGAAGATGTAGATACTTGTGTATGGTATTCAGGTTATAGTAATGTTTAACAGAACTTGCTTCTTTTTCAGGTTACTTATAATTGGAAGCATTCCTAAGTTGAGTAACGCTGATCTGCCTCTTTCCATTTAGTAGACATACACTGGTGACAGCTGCATGATTTGAATCTGGTTCAATTAAATCAGTGCCTCTGTTTCTGTATTGGATATAGAACAGTTCATATCTTGACATTGTTAAGCTACGGGGAGTTTTCCGGCTTATGCTTAAAACCAGACTCTGGATAACTCAAGGCACGTTTCTGTAATGGCTGTTTGTGGGTTGACCCGGGCTATGACGAGGGTTGACTTTCTACCATCTGGAAGATCAATAGTGATATTGTTCTTGACTCGCCACAGTTTTAATAAAAATGGATTTTTTCAGAAAACAGTAGTGGGAGTATGGTAGAACTGGAAGTAATTCCAGAACCGCAAACGATTACTGAAGATTTGATAAAGAACCTAAAGATTCGATCTGGTTTGGCATTCCATTGGCCACTCCACAGATAAAGTGGGTAAGCTCAGGCACCCGAGAGGTACTTCGGTATGCTCAAGGACGGTGGCAGGGAGGTTCTTGTTTACCCAGACTTGCCATTGCTGTTGTTCTAGACTGTGAGACCCGGCAGGAGGATGAGTATAGCGTCGTTCTAAACTTGCTTTAGAAGTGTACGTGTATATGACTCTGCCAGAGGGTTGTCGTGGTTAGTGGGAGCAGCGGAAGCATTGGTGGACAAGTAGCTTGTGTCTATTTATAGACTAAAGCAGATATAGCGGAGATAGATCATCTATTTCTGATGTGACAGTCATAGGTTTGACTTCATAAGAATAGGGGATGGATCGGTTAAGAAGGTAGTAGGGTGTGATGTCCTGGTATTTGGACGACATACATAGAGTAGGAAGTGATATTCCTATACTACGATCGGTTATACTTTGGTCGTCACACAGTGTTTTCTCCACATAGGAATTGGATCTTATATCGGACATTCTGGTCACTAGATCTATGGTTTTAGATCTAGATTTGGGTGGTTTCCCAATCTGGGTACTTAGACAGCATTCTATGAGTGTTTAGAATGGACGACTCCTGGCATGGTAGTATACCTGCAGGTGATGGAGTCACCCTCTCTAAAGGTGTCTTACAGACTAAAGGGGAGAGGGAAGCGCATGATTGGCAGATCACTTGCTTAGGCAATTGAGTTGATCATGAGATGTCAAGTACCACACCAGATGTTGTTCTTGCAGTAGATGCAATAAGTTGATATTAATCCAATCCTGGAGAAATAGTCGGAAGCAGTTTTAGAACATAAGTGGATGTTCTAGGGATATGATAACGACAGTCTCATTTGGGAGACAGTTATCATTCCAGGCTTCCAAGGTGACCTGGGTGACAGAGTGACTGTCAGAGTTATAGTTTTCCCTCTGACGAGAGGCAGTATTTTGGACAGGTGGTCCAGGTGGATACTGAGGGAAGGATGGCGCAAGATACTGATTAAGTTCAGTTGACGATACAGTCTAAGAAGTTTGGATTTGGAGTTTATTTATGAGCTAGGTCCCATCAGACATCCAGACATTCTAAGACAGGTATTGCTCATTTCAGGAGATGGCTTTCTCCGCGAACTTGAGATAGAGAGAGACATAGAAAGAAACACCAGAGCGGATCCACTCACTGAGGCTATTCCTCTAACGCAATAGTTTCGCAAACGAGCTTTGTGAGACTGACTAGTAGAGGAGTTGGGTGTTCGGTATCACACGGGCTGTGAGTACGCGACATTGCAATAATTAACCTTGAGTGCAAGTGGGAGATTGTTGGAGATAGTGCCCTCAGAGTCAATTATTGGATCACAGGCACGCGATTGCAATGATTGAGGGAGGACCTGTCCCAGTAGGACAGTCTTACTCGAGATGATAGTATGCTATCTGGTTTATCTTTATCATCGTATACTGCTTTAGGTGACCTTACGAGTCGCTATTACACGTTGATAGAGCCCCTAGGATTCTTTCTTGACTACCAGCAGTATGAGGGCGATCATATACGTGAGAGCTGGAGTCTATAAGCACATCCTTAAAAGGTCCCTAGTCGTGGGAGTTTCGAGACAGGGCATCGATTCTCCAGAGTAGACTAGTGTATACAGTCGAGACCCCGACGAGGGGCGGTGGCCGGTCTCACAAGCCACTGGTGTCAGTTGGTTCACCTAAGATGTATACAGGTGCTCATTGGGTTATGAGTACACCGGACATGACTCGCCGGGAACCTGCTAGTTGGTATTATACCTGACGTCAGATAGCAGTTCTCTGGTGACATGTGTACAGGTTAGTTCATCGACCTGAGATCGTCATTTGTCTCGTGTGAGTTCCCACTGTGCTTTGATTACTACCCTACCACGGCTCAAAGGAGTCGTGCAAACAGGTTTTAGTTGGGTACAGTCCCGAGCCACATGGAGGCAGTGAGCGGATCTGCAGGGGTTCGTCTCTCCCGGTATTGGGGGTGAGATCGCGTTGTGTCTCGGAGAGCCAGAACATGAAAAGTCCTTGGCCAAGGCTGGAGATTTGCTGGTAGGTATTCCAGTAGTATCTCAGGGTGTTCTGGGCTACACTCCGACACGACTTGTACCGCTATTGGGGGTCTGACTTTTACCAACCCCCTAGGCCCGCCATGTGATGCTCATAGACGGACGGACCAGACTGTACGGATATTGTCACTGACAGGCTCAGTAGGGTGTCAGGATGAGTTCGCTCATCGACGTCCCTTTTGTTCAATAGCTGGTGGCCCGTTATGTATTGGCTGATACCTCTGACGTGCTAGTGGTTAAATCCACAGCCAAAGTATTGACGAGTCTTTAGAGTCCACCACACCCAGTTACTCAGGTTTCGGGCGAAATGCTGTAGAGGCCGTATGGAGATATGGCAGGGTTCGATCAGATACGTGCGGTATTGCACGGATCGTGATCGGACGGTTTTTACTAGCCGGCTTTGGCTTAAGCCGGATCCTAGTATTAGATAGTGTAGATATTGTCTCTTTGCATTTGTGTTCTGTGGGAATACAAATGCGGGTATGTATTTGCAGTAGCGGGGTTTTCCTGTAATTTATTACGGGATCAGTTTTCTGAAGTTGCCAGTTTGCATTCCGTTCCGGCCGTTTTTCCTTTGTTCCTTCACGGCCGGACTTTTCGATGGAGGGGGTAATTTGCAATTGTGCAAATTACTTATTTTGGAGGGTGTTTCTTTCTTATGTGTGGCTTCATCATGAGATCCCCTTCTTGTCATCTCTTTTGCTTGAATGAGATTTGAAATGGATTGGAAATTGATTTGATCAATTTCTTTTGTTTATCATTTCTTTTTCTCCATCATGCTTGAGATTCTTTTTTCCCACCATGATTATTGGCCGGCCACTATTCTAGAGAGAGGGGAGATTGATTTTTTAGTGGGTGGTGATTTATCTCATCTCATGCCTTAAAAAATTGAGAGCTCCATTTCCTTCTCTCAAGTTCATTCTTTTCCTCCACATACCATGGCAACTTCACATACTCCAAAGAGACAAGGCTACTACACTATTCTACAGCAAATCTTGGACGCGTCGGCTAGCCAACTTCGCGCCCGAGTTGCCTTGGTCCAGAGGTGGGAACCCGTAAACGAACCCGGCTACGTAGTGCCCTTTCCGACGAGGACGTGACGGACGGAGATTCCGCGGGAGATCGGAGTGGAGACGAAGACCGAAGGACACGGATCGCTTGGTATAGCTTCTCTACTCCTTTTCTTGTTTGCTAGTAGCTAGGTTAATGGCCCGATCCGGGTTAAAAGTGCGCGGTGGTGCCGGTTTGCTAGTTTGCAAAGTTTTTGTTTCTGCGTTTCCGGCGTCGGATCGACGGCCGGCGCCGTCGTGGACTTACAATGATATCTAGGGTGACCGGGTCATCATATATGCCAACAATGTAATCAATACCTACATGTATGCGGATATAGTCCAACAATATAACCATTGTATGTATGTATGTGGATCTCATCCAACCATATAATCAATGTATGTATGCATGTGGATATCGTCCACCCATATGATCAATGTTTATATGCTTGTGGATCTCATCCACGTGTCAACCCCTGACACAACATATCATGCATGTAAATATCATAAAAGCATATGCATGAAAGTATGAGCATATAAATCAACGTGTGTCCCTTGCGAAACATAAAAATCATGGAACCTGAGTGTCCAGCATCGACACTCGAAACATCATGAAACCCGTGTCCAGCATCGACAAGTAAATCCTCATATCTCGGGCTCCGTCAGTCCAGATCGGCCCTCGAGCTCCGTCGGTACGGATCGGCCCATATCATCTCTCGACTCCAGTCAGTATCCTCCGGATATCCGCCGAGTCTAAATACTATCACCGATGGGTAGTGCTCCCCTACCAGGCTCACCGTCTAACAATACGAGTCTTCTTGCCCCGGGGTACCTCTCCGGGTCCACCATGTACCCGCAGACGGTGCCTACCGCTCCTCGAATCGGGTTTCACATGCCACTCTCAGAACCGAGAAAACAGATGGTGGACGCACTGAAATATCATATTAAGAGAAACCGGTTTTTTAAAACAGTACATGCTTTCTTTTGAAATAGCCACGGTTCTCAAATCTAAAAATCTCATGAAAACAGCATATCTCAATGCGTAAAAGCGTAAAGCATGATGTATGCAACATATAACAGAATGTAAGCATATCTATATATCATGCAACATGGAACAGTAATATACACCTATCGAGGGAAAACCGCTCTTTTAAATGAATCTAGTTTTAAAAAATAAATCATGCGGTTCCCAAATCTCCAAAATCGAATGCAATATCGTATAAAGGTGCATATATGTATGTCCGCATGTATGGTGTACAATATGTATGTACGCAAGTATGGTGTACAATATGTATGTGCGCAAGTATGGTGTACAATATGTATGTACGCAAGTATGGTGTACAATATGTAAGTGCGCAAGCATGGTGTACAATATGTATGTACACAAGTATGGTGTACAATAGGTATGTACGCAAGTATAGCATGCAAGGAGACATATCATGATGCAACAATCCTACTGTGTAGTGACATGGCAATTATCGATGATGAAGTATGTGAGCCGGCAAATCTGTGTAAGTGTAACATACGCATCATCGATAATGGTGCAGGTATACTAGCACAGATATAAGTAATGCAATGTGAATAACATGAAGGCAGCATAAGGTAAAACATCAGCTACTAGCTAAGGTATACGTGTCTACAAGACCGAGTCGGTGGATCTATCAATTGACATATAGCCACACAACATCACGTACGGTATAATCCTGTAGGATATAGTGCCCTCAGAGTCAATTATTGGATCACAGGCACGTGATTGCAATGATTGAGGGAGGACATATACCGGTAGGACAGTCTTACTCAAGATGATAGTATCCTATCTGGTTTATCTTTATCATCGTATACTGCTTTAGGTGACCTTACAGGTCACTATTGCGCGTTGATAGATCTCTTAGGATTCTTGCTTGATGGCCAGCAGTATGATGGCGATCATATATGTGGGAGCTGGGGTCTATAAGCACATCCTTAAAAGGTCCCTAGTCGTGGGAGTTTTCGAGACAGGGCATCGATACTCCAGAGTAGACTAGTGTATACAGTCGAGACCCCGACGAGGGGCAGTGGCCGGTCTCACAAGTCACCGGTGTCAGTTGGATCACCTAAGATGTATACAGGTGCTCATTGGGTTATGAGTACACCGGACAGGACTCGCCGGGAACATGCTAGTTGGTCTTATACCTGACGTCAGTTAGCAGTTCTCTGGTGACATGTGTACAGGTTAGTTCATCGACCTGAGATCGTCATTTGTCTCGTGTGAGTTCCCACTGTGCTTTGATTACTACCCTGCCATGGCTCAAAGGAGTCGTGCAAACAGGTTTTAGTTGGGTACAGCCCCGAGCCACATTGAGGCAGTGAGCGGATCGGTAGGGGTTCGTCTCTCCCGGTATTGGGGGTGAGGTCGTGCTGTGTCTAGGAGAGCCATTACACGAAGCCCTTGGCCAAGGCAGGAGATTTACTAGTAGGTATTCCAGTAGTATCTCAGGGTGTTCTGGGCTACACTCCGACACAACTTGTACCGGTTTTGGGGGTCTGACTTTTACCAACCCCCTAGGCGCACCATGCGATGCTCATAGACGAACGGAACGGACTGTACGGATATTGTCACTGACGGGCTCAGTAGGGTTTTAGGATGAGTTCGCTCATCGACATCCCTTTTGGTCAATACCTTGTAGCCCGTTACGTATGGCTAATACCTCTGACATACTAGTGGTTAACTCCACAACCGAAGTAATGACGGGTTTTTAGAGTCCCCCAAAGACAGTTTCTCAAGTTTCGGGCGAAACGCTGTAGAGGCCGTATGGATATATGGCAGGGTTCAATCATATATATGCGGTATTGCACGGATCATGATCGGACGGATAATACTAGCGGGCTTTGGTTTAAGCCGGATCCTAGTATTGTACAGTGTAGATTTTGTCTCATTGCATTTGTATTCGGTCAGAATACAAATGCGGGTATGTATATACAGTCGCGGGGTTTTCCGGTAATTTATTACGGGATCAGTTTTTTGAAGTTGCCAGTTTGCATTCCATTTCGGCCGGTTTTCCTTTGTTCCTTTATGGCCGGATTTTTCTGATGGAGGGGCTAATTTGCAGTTGTGCAAATTAGCAATTGTGGAGGGGTTTTTTTTGTGACTTGGATGGTTCATGATTATTCAAGCATCTTTGCTTTTTCATTCATTATGGCTAGCATTAAATGAGATGGGATTTGATATGGTTTTGGTGTGACATAATTTCCTAATTATCAACACCTTTTCTTATGCTCACCCTTGCCTTTTCTTGTGCTCACCTCCCTTGTATTTTCCCACTCCTATTTATGCATGGCCGGCCACATTTTTGAGAGAGAGAGGATTTTTTGGTGAGGGAAATTGTTCATCTCATATTATTTTTCTTACACCAAAATTCCCAAGTTGATCTCCATTGTTCATTCCTCCTTCTAAATGGCAACTTCAAACCCCCACAAGACAAACCTGCTAGAAAAAGATTGATATAGTTTTGGACTCATGGAAATTAGATAAGCTTCATTTCTCATTTCACCCGATTCCAAAAGGCAACTTCATTAACCGTTCGTCCATAGCCTTGGACGTAACGAGACAAAGTGTTCTACTCATTCTCTACTTCATCTTGGTCGTCTCTTTTAGCAAACTTGACGACCGAGTTGCCTCGGTTCAGAGGCGGGAGCCCGTTTAAGGATCCGTCGACGTGGTGCCACCTGGACGAGAAGACTGGAGATTAAGGAGATCGAAGCAGCCGCAACAAAGCGTGGGATGATGGTTGAAGACCGAAGGACTCGGATCGTTCGGTATAACATTTCTACCCACTTTGTTATTTGTTAGTTTAGCTTTAATGGCAGATCCGGGTTACGGTACGCGATAGCGCCAGTTGTAAAAAGTTTTTGTTCCGCATTTGGCGTCTGTTAGACGGCCGGGGCGCTACCGTGGACTTACAGTGGTATCAGAGCCTCACCATTAAGCTATACTAACTTATGCTAACACGTTTAAAACATCGATCGAACCGTATTTCGAAAAACACATTTTTTTAGCACTTAAGTTTCTGTCGATTTTTTAAAGGGCCTAAAAATAATTTTGCATATCACAGAAAAGCGTACAGGGTTTTCTAAGAATTATAGGAAAATTTGGGCACGTGATCCCACTTTTCCACCGCGGATCCGCGGTCAAACCTAGGGTTTGATCGCGGAAGCGCGGCGCTACTGTGGGAACAATGCTTCAAATTTTTCCAGAGAGCTTCTTTGTGGTAATTGTGGGTTTTGGAATAGTTCTTTTGGGCCCAGATTTTGTTACTGTACAGCAGATGTACGTGGGGCCCACTTCGGGAAATTTAGTCGATCGAAATTTAAACTTGTTTGTATGCAGTATTTACATTATATCTCCAACCGGGAATGTCATTTGATCGGTAAACCGCGTCTAATTGCTATAGTTCTTTTAGACGGGTTTGCGAACGTGACTTTCGCGTTGATGTTCTGTGTTGTGCTGTGATGTTGCGGATATGTCGTGGTGGATAGCACGGTGCAATGATAGTGCAGTTTGGATTTATTTGTACATTTGATATTGCGGGGCGAGCGTCCAACATGTGGACTGCCGTCACTGCCTGTTTGTATAATATTCTTTTGGGGCACGACCGGGTCGAGGTCGATGTACCCGTTGTATATATTTTTATTTCTGTACTAGGTTTATCCCGCGAAGGAGTGCATGGATAGCCGGGTTCTGGAGGGCAATGGGTCCGTATCTCATGGCTTTGAGAGGCAAAGGGACCTCACTCTAGAATTGGCAGACTATTCGCCGCACTCGTAGGGGGTACAGGTTGACCCAAGGAGGGGTGCTCAATTTACCGGATTCCGTGAAGTGCCGGGTGTTCCATTCACTATGCTGTGGGGACTACCTCGCTTCAGGTTTTGGCGGGTAACTTGCCGCACCCGTAGGGGTCTAGGTTTCATTGCACAGGCTATCCACACGACCAAGGGAACGTCGGGTTTCAGTAGCGGCTCTGTGAAACCCGGGGATCCCAGATTATCTGTATTGTTCTGTGATGCTTATTACTTTTCTGTAATGTTGCATATTATCACGCCTAGAGCGATTATTGTATATTGGTATATATACTATTAGATGTTGTATATGTTTTACACCCGCGCTAGTCCAGCCCCCGCTCTGTCGTTGGTTAAGTAACCTAACGGGTGATGACGGGACCCAGTGACGAATGCGGATGGCATATACGTACATTTTATTTTTCGTTCTTTTCTGGTGTGATTGATTGATGGGACTGCATTGATTCTTATCAATGCAAGTATAAAACAAACCTATATTTGATGTTGTTGGAACAATTTTTAAAAAGTGTTGTTACAAAGATGTTTACTTTTGTTTTGCATAGTGATATTCAGTTTAGAATATCCTGCACCTCATTCGACGAGGCAAGGGCTGATATCCCTTTACCGGGAAAGACCCCTTGGACAGAAGTTTGTGTCAGGGTAATAACTTCAATATAATCGATTACAAGTTGCTTTGCATCGAGGTATTCAGTTGGAATATCCTGCACCTCATTCCACGAGGAAAGAGCCGAGATCCCTTCACCGGGAGTGACCTCTTTAGCAAAACGTTTTCGTCACTATATTTTTATAAAAAACTATCAGGTTCCTTCAACGAGATCAAGTTCATTACGTTAAAGGTTTTTCGCCAAAAACCAGTCGTAGCCCTCCGTCATTTCTTATGGATGGTTAGTAGTATTCAAGCTATGTATTTTGACCAACGCCAAGGCATAGTGTTTGGTAGCTGCTGGGTATTCATCTGTTGCATAGATAGATGAGTTGGCTTGGGATAGTCGTTCTGCCATTTTGGCCAACGTCAAGGGCATGTGCGGGTGGGTTCAAATTGACCTGGATAGTGACGGGTAGAACTTGGCATGTGACTTATGATATTTTGACCAACGCCAAGGTCATAAGAGCATGGGGCAAAAATTATATCGGGAGTTTCAAACATACAGGAAACTTGCCAAGCATGCGCATACCTTCTGGAGTGTGATAACTTGAGTGGCTTCCATCAAGTTATCATGCGATGATAGTTGGATCCCGATTCTCACTGATGAGTTAGTTTACTCTTCGGGTGATCCCGACTAATTCTTCTTTCAGGTTTGGAGGAGAATTTGAGATTACAGTGGGAGGTTTCCTGATTAGATAAAGTGATAACCATTCTGATCTAGGTTAGAGTGCACGCAGAGTGTTTCTTTTCTCTCTCTTTGGCAGCGACCTTTGACCGACCCTAGACTATGACTCAGTTACCAAGTTAACCGAACCTTCTTAAAATACAGGCTTTTGGATTGTCTATAGTTGCATAATTCATTACCGCTCCTTCTTTTACTCTTTGCATTTCTCAGAACACCCCGTATTACTACGGACATCCACTTCCATTGGATAGATCCATCGTATGGTTATATACGAACTCGAAGGGACTTCTTCGAGGATGGATCCAGGTTCAGGAGATATAGAATTGGTTTATTCAGTTGTCTTTTATTATCACCTTCTCTCAGGTTGCGAGGGCTCCTTGGTTTAGGAGAGTACACCTATTACGCTTATTGGATAGTCTTATTCCAAACCATAGGCTGGTGCCGAAAGGTAGGAAATGAAGAAAACCAATTAGCCTAAGGAGGGTGTACAGAAGGTAATATGTAAAGAAAAGATGAAGGGATTAGAAAGAGGGCAAAGTAAATTGCGACTGTTATCATTCACGACCAAACCGCGTACTTCATCGCCACTCCTATTTCACCTTTGCTTTTTTTCCCAGTTCGGGAGAAATAGAATAAGGTATTATTCAGTTGTCTTTTATCATCACCTTCTCTCAAGTTGCGAGTACTCCTTGGTTTAGGAGAGTACACGTATTATGCTTACTGGATAGTCTTCTTCCAAACCATAGGCTGGTGCCGAACGGTAGGGAAGGAAGAAAACCATTTAGCCTAACGAAGGTGTACAGAAGGTAACGACTGAAGACAAATAAAGGGATTTGGAGAGATGGCAAAGAAATATACGGTTAAAGTCATGAATTGGATTATAGAAGAGGCATTACTAGGAATACCAAGATACCCCTACGAGACATTTTAATGTTTCAGTTTCACTGCGCATTGTTAAAAGAAAACTGTTTTCCCAATTAGATACTTACTCCAGGGTATGTATTTACCAGGTTTCATTCTCATATCTGTATGGTTTTTACAGATGATGAGTGGGAGTAAGTTATTGGGAATTTGGTGATTATCCTCATTATATCGGAATTCGTTGTAATTGGTGATATTTGAGGAAATCGCCTAGGTGCAGTTTTCAACCTACGATGCACAAGTTTTGAGTTATTCAAACTCAGGGGACTTATACAGAGTATTGTATGTTGTCCAGTGTCCGTCAGGACAAAGGCGTAGGTCCTCATACTATGTTCTATTTACTTATGACTTCTCTAGTTTTTAGACAAGTGTTTCGTAGAAATACAATGTCTAAGTTTTGAGAAGTTGTGGGTATAAGAATAAAGTAAAGAACCAGGTGTCACAAGTATCGAGATTCTTCAAAGAGATCGAAGATATAGATTCTTGTGATTGATATTCAGTTGATAGTAATGGTTTTGAGAAACTTGTTTCTCTTTCAGGTTACTCATAATTGGATGGATTCTTAAGTTGAGCAATGCTGATTAGCCTTTTTCCATTAAGTTGATATGCACTGGAGACAGCTGCATGATTTGAATCTGGTTCCAATTAAATTAGTGCCTCTATTTCTATATTGGATATAGAATGGTTCATATATTAACGATGTTAAGATAAGGGGAGTTGTCCAGCTTATTCTTAAAACCAGACACTGGATAACTCAAGGCACGTTTCTGTAATGGCAGTTTGTGGGTTGACCCTGGTTTTGATGAGGGATGGCATTTCTACCATCTGATAGATCAATAGTCATATTGTTCATGACTCGCCACAGTTTTAGTAAAATGGATTTTTTCAGAAAACAGTAGTGGGAGTATGGTAGAATTGGAAGTGATTCCAGAACCGCAAACGATTACGGAAAATTTAATAGGACTTATATATTCAATCAGGTTTGACATTCTATTAGCCACTCCGCAGATATAGGTGGGTAACCTCAGACACCCGAGAGGTACTCCGGTAGCCTCAAGGACGGTGACAGGGAGGTTCTTGTTTACCCAGACTTAACACTACTGTTGTTCCAGACTATGAGACCCGGCAAAAGGATAAGTATAGCATTGTTCTAAACTAGTTTTAGAAGTGTACGTATATATTATTATGCCAGAGGGTTATCGTAGTCAGTGGGAGTAGCAGAAGCATAGTGGGCAAGTAGCTCATGTCTATTTATAGACTTCAGCAGTTATAACGTACATAGATCATCTAATTTTGATGTAATAGTCATGGCTTTGACTTCATCAGAATAGGGGATGGATCTGTTAAAAAGGTAGTAGAGTGTGATGTCCTGGTATTTGGATGACATACACAGAGTAGGAAGTAAAATTCTTACACTACGATCGGTTGTACTGTGGTCGTCACACAGTTGTTTTTCCAGACAGGATATGGATATAATAACAGACATTCTGGTTACTAGATCTATGGTTTTAGATCTAGATTTGGGTAGTTTCCCAATGTGGGTATTTTGACAGTACTATAATAGTATTTTTGAATAGATGACTCCTGGCATGGTGGTGTACCTGCAGGTGATGGAGTCACCCTCTCTAAAGGTGTCTTAGAGACTAAAGAAGAGAGGGATGTGCATGATTGGCAGATCACTTGCTTAGGCAATTGAGTCAATCATGAGATGTCATGTACCACACCAGATGTAGTTTTTGCACTTGATGCGATAAGTTTATATTAATCCAATCCCGAAGAAACGTAAGGAAGCAGTTTTAGAACATAAGGTGCATGTTCTATGGATTTGATGACGGCAGCCTCCTTCGGAAGACGGTTATCATTCCAGGCTTCAAAGGTGACATGGATGACAGAGTGATTGTCAGAGTTATAGTTTTCCCTCTGACGAGGGACAGTATTATGGACAGGTGGTCTAAGAGGATACTGTGGGAGGCATGGTGCTGGATACTGATTAGGTTCAGTTATCGATACAGTCTAAGAAGTTTGGATTTGGAGTTCATTTATGAACTAGGTCCCATCAGATATCCAGACATATTCTAAGACATGTATTACTCGATTCGGGAGATGGCTTTCTTCGCGAACTTGAGATTTAGAGATATAGAAAGAAACATCTGGGCGGATCCACTCACTGAGGCTATTTCTCGAACACAAGAGTTTTACAAACTTGTTTTGTGAAACTGATTAGTAGAGAAGTTGGATGTTCGGTATCACACGGGATGTGAGTATGCGACATCGCAATAATTAGCCTTAAGTTCAAGTGGGAGATTGTTGGAGATAGTGCCCTCAAAGTCAATTATTAGATCGCAGGTACGTGATTGCAATGATTGAGGCATGACCTATACCGATATGACAGTCTTGCTCGAGATGATAGTTTGCTATCTGGTTTGTCTTTATCATCGTATACATGCTTTAGTTCACTATTGCATGATGATAGAGCCCATAGGATTCTTGCTTGACTACCAGCAGTATGATGGCGATCATATACGTGGGAGCTGGGGTCTGTAAGCACATCCTTGAAGTGTCCCTAGTCGTAGGAGTTTCGAAACAGGGCATCGATACTCCAGAGTAGACTAGTGTATACAGTCGAGACCCCGACGAGGGGCGGTGGCCGGTCTCACAAGCCATTGGTGTCAGTTGGATCACCTAAGATGTATACAGGTGCTCATTAGGTTATGTGTACACCGGATATGACTCACCGGGAACATGCTAGTTGGTATTATACATATCGTCAGATAGCAGTTCCCTGGTGACATGTGTACAGGTTAGTTCATCGACCTGAGATAGTCATTTGTCTCGTGTGAGTTCCCACTGTGCTTAGATTACTACCCTACCACGCTCAAAGGAGTTGTGGAAACAGGTTTTAGTTGGGTACAGTCCCGAGCTCCCGAGCCACATTGGAGGCAAGTGAGTGGATCGTCGGGGATTCGTCTCTCCCGGTATTGGGGGTTGATGTCGCGCAGTGCACGGGTGGCCATCACTAGGAATCCTTGGCCGAGGTAGTGGAGAATTACTGATTTGGATCAGTAGTTTCTCAGGTGGTGATGGGCTTCATACCGACACGATTTATCGCGTTATTAGGGGTCTGACTTTATCCACCCTCCTAGACTCGATATGTGATACTCTTTAAACGAATGGACCGGACTGTATATACATTATCACTGTCAGGCTCAGTAAGGTTTATAGATGAGTTCGCTCGTCAGCTTCCCTTCCAATCAATACATAGGCAAACCGTTACGTACAGCTTGTACCTCTGACGTGCTAGTGGTTATACCCAGTGCCAGTGTGTTGATGAGTCATTAGAGTCCCCCACAGACACTTTCCCAAGTTCGGGCGAAAAGTCGTAGAGGCCGTATGGGTTTATGGCAAGGTTCGGAAAATGCACGTGCGTTTTTGCACGTGTCATTTTTCGGGCAGATAATACTGGTCGGCTTTGGTTTAAGCCGGATCCGAGTATTATACTGTGTAGATATAATATCTTTGTCTCAGTTGCATTTGTATTCGGTCGTAATACAAATGAGGGTATGTTTATACTGATATGGGGTTATCCTGAAATCCGTTTCGGGATAGCTTTTAGAAGTTGCCAGTTTCCAGTTTTCTATCAGCCGTATTTAACATTCGGTTAAATACGGATTTATCTTTTCTTCTTGAGGGTGAGTCATATAAAGAGTCATGCTTCTAGAAGCTTCTAGAAGGTGACTAGGATGGTGAGGTGGCTTAGTGCATTAATGGGGTATTTATTAGATGATGACTATGTATTATGATTCATTGTTTTCATTCATTGAGTTCACACTAGGTGTCATGGTGATTCATCATCTCATTTAATCTTGTGGTCAGCTCCTAGCTCCTACACTCACCTCCCTCTTCTCCTATAAGTGGCCGGCCTCGCCCCCCTCTCATGGATAATGTTGCTAGAAAAAGATTGATATAGTTTTGGACTCATGGAAATTAGATAAGCCTCATTTCTCATTTCACCCGATTCCAAAAGGCAACTTCATTAACCGTTCGTCCATAGCCTTGGACGTAACGAGACAAAGTGTTCTACTCATTCTCTACTTCATCTTGGTCGTCTCTTTTAGCAAACTTGACGACCGAGTTGCCTCGGTTCAGAGGCGGGAGCCCGTTTAAGGATCCGTCGACGTGGTGCCACCTGGACGAGAAGACTGGAGATTAAGTAGATCGAAGCAGCTGCAACAAAGCGTGGGATGATGGTTGAAGACCGAAGGACTCGGATCGTTCGGTATAACATTTTTACCCACTTTGTTATTTGTTAGTTTAGCTTTAATGACAGATCCGGGTTACGGTACGCGATAGCGCCAGTTGTAAAAAGTTTTTGTTCCGCATTTGGCGTCTGTTAGACGGCCGGGACGCTACCGTGGACTTACAAAACCATCCTACACTTCGCCTACAGTATTCTTGGACACGTCGGCTCGCCAACTTCGTGCCCAAGTTGTCTGGGTCCATAAGTGGGAGCCCGTAAAAGAACCCGGTGATGTGGTGCCCTTTCCGACGAGGAGATGAAGACCGGAGATTCCGCGAGGAGATCGGGATGGAGGCCAAAGACCGAAGGACACGGATCGATCGGTATAGCTTTTTATCCATTCTCTAGTTAGCTAGCGTTAGGTTAATGGCCCGATCCGGGTTTATAGTGCGCGGTAGTGCCGGTTTACAAGTTTTGTAAAAGTTTCGTTTCCGCATTTTGGCCTAGGATTGACGGCCGGGGTGCTGCCGTGCACTTACATTGGTATCAGAGCCACGCTATTAACCTAGTCTAGCTTGCTCTAACGTGTTTACAAGTTTGATCGAACGGATTTTCAGAAAAACCCATTTTCAACTCCAGTTTTCTTTCGAAATTTTTTGTGCTCAAAAAATTAATTTGAGTGTTGCAGAAATTCGTGCAGGCAATTTTAAAGCTTCTGTAAAAATTCGGTACAGTGATCCTATAATAGGACCGCGGAACCGCGGCCGAATCCCTGATCTGGCCACGGTTCCGCGGCAGGAATGTGTCAACTCTGTACCAAATTTCTACAGTGGCTTTCTGAGTTGAAATTGGGATTTTTGGAATATTCTTTTTGGGCCCAGATTTATTTTGAGTGCTACAGCTGTGCTTGGGGCTCACATCGGTAAATTTGGTCGATCAAAAATTTTAAACATGTTAGTTCACAGTATTTACATTATATCTGCGACCGTGAATATCACTCGATCGGTAAATCCAGTCTATCTGCTATATTCCTTTTAGATGGATTTGCGAACGTGACATTCACGTTGATGTTCTGTGTTGTGCTGTGACGTTGCGGATTTATCGTGGTGGATAGCCTGGATGCAATGGTAGTACAGTCTGGTTGTTTATGTACATTTGATATTGCGGGGCGAGCGTCCGACATGTTGATTGCCGTCACTGCCGGTTTGTATATTATTCTTTTGGGGCACGACCGGGCTGAGGTCGATGTACCCATTGTATGTATATTTTACTTTCTGTACTAGGATTACCCCGCGGTGGGGTGCACGGATAGCCGGGTTCTAGAGGGCAACGGGCCCGCATCTCATGGCATTGAGACAGAGGGGGCTTTACTCTAGAATTGGTGGGCTATTCGCCGCACTCGTAGGGGGTACGGGTTGACCCAAGGAGGGGTGCCTAAGTTACCGGATTCCGTGAAGTGCTGGGTGGTCTATTCACGTTGCTGAAAGGGGCTGCCTCGCTTCAGGTTTTGGCGGGTAACTTGCCGCACCCGTAGGGGTCTAGGATTTCATTGCACAGGCTATCCACATGACCAGGGGAACGTCGGGTTTCAGTAGCGGCTCTATGAAACCCGGGGATCCCAGATATCTGTATTGTTCTGTGATGCTTATTACATTTCTTGCATTTTATCACGCCTTGAGCGAATATTATATATTGATATATATATATTAGTAGATGTTGTATATGTTTTACATCCGCGCTAGTCCAGTCCCCGCTCTGTCGTTAGTTAAGTAACCTAACGGGTGATGACGGGACCCAGTGGCGAATGCGGATGGCATATACGTACATCATTATTTTCGTTCTTTATTGGTATGATCAATTGATGGGACTGCATTGATTCGGATCAACGCAAGCTAAACAAACCTATTCTGATGTTGTTGGAACATTTTTCAAAAAGCTGTTATTGCAAGGATGTTCTCTTTTGTTTTGCATAGTGGTATTCGGTTATGAATATCCAGCACCTCAGTTGACGAGGCAAGGGCCGAGATCCCTTCACCCGGAGTGACCCCTTGGACAGAAGTTTGCGTCAGGGCAATAACTTCATTATAGTCGATTACTTTTGCTTTGCATCGTGGTATTCAGTTGGAATATCCTGCACCTCATTCTACGGGGAAAGAGCCGAGATCCCTTCACCGGGAGTGACCTCTTTAGCAAAGGTTTTCGCCACTATATTTTTATAAAAAGCTATCCGGTTCCTTCAACGATATCAAGTTCATTACGTTAAAGGTTTTTCGCCAAAAACCATTCATAGCCCTCTGTCATTTCAGACGGGTAGCACGTAGTATTCATGCTATGTTTGTTGGCCTTCGTCAAGGCATAGTGTATGGTAGCTGCTTGTTACCTTTCTGCTGCATAGATAGATGCGTTGGTTTGGGACAGTCGTACTACTTTGTTGGCCAAAGTCAAGGGTATGTATGGGTGGGTTCAAATTAACCTGGACAATGACAGGTAGAACTTGACATGTGACTTATAATTTGTTGACCTTCGTTAAGGTCATAAGAGCATGGGGTAAAAATCACATCGGGAGTTTCTAAAGAAACTGAAACTTTCCAGATATGCGCATACCTTCTGGAGTGTGATAACGTGAGTGGATTCCATCACGTTATCATATGATGATAGTTGGATCCCGATTCCCACTGATGAGTTGGTTTACTTCTCGGGTGATCCCGACTAATTCTTCTTTTAGGTTTGGAGGAGAATTTGAGGTTACAGTGAGAGGTTTCCTGATTAGATAAATTGATAACCATTCCGATCTAGGCTAGAGTGCACGCTGAGTGTTTCTTTTCTCTCTCTCTTCGGCAGCGACCATGGCCCGACCCTTGACTATGACTCAGTGACCAAAATTAACCGAACCTTCTTAAACACTGGCTTTTGGATTGTCTGAGTTGCATACCTCATTGCCACTCCTACTTTTACCCTTTTCTCCAGAACACTCCGTATTACTACGATCGTCCACTTCCATTGGATAAAACCATCGTATGGTTATATATGAACTCGAAGGAATTTATTCGAGAATGGTTTCCGGTTCTGGAGAAAACGAATAGGACTATTCAGTTGTCTTTTCCGTTTACCTTCTCTCAGGTTGCGAGTGCTCCTTGGATTAGGGGATAGTACACCCGTTACGCCTATTGGATAGTCTTCTTCCAAACCTTAGTCTGGTGCCGAACGGTAGGGAATGAAGAAAGCCGATTAGCCTAAGTGTGGTATACAGAAGGTATTAAGTTAAGACAAATAAAGGGATTAGAAGGATGGCAAAGTAAATTGCGACTGCTATATACGACCAAACCAAGTATTTCATTACCACTCCTATTTCACCTTTGTATTTCTCCCAGACACTCCGTATCACTACGAAGATCCACAGTTTATTAGATATTCCATCGTATGGTTATATACGAACTCGAAAGGAACTTGTTCCAGTTCGGGGATGGATTTTGGTTCAGGAGAAATAGGAATAAGGTTTATTCAGGTGTCTTTTATCTTTACCTTCTCTCGGGTTGCGAGCGCTCCTAGGATTAGGACAGTACACCCATTATGCTTATTCGATAATCTTCTTCCAAACCATAGGCTGGTGCCGAAAGGTAGGGATGGAAGAAAACCATTTAGCCTAAGAGGGTGTACAGAAGGTAATGACTAAAGACATATGAAGGGATGTGGAGAGATGGCAAAGAAATATACGGTTACAATTGTGAATCTGGATAATGGAAGAGGCATTACTAGGAATACCCGGATACCCCATTGAAACATTTCAATATTTCAGTTTCACTGTTTACTGTTAAAAGAAAACTGATTTCCCAATTAGTCCTTGCTCCAGGGTATGTATTTACCGGGTTTGATTCCCACATCTATATGGTTTTATAGATGATGAGTGTGAGTAAGTTATTGGGAATTAGGTGATTATCCTCATTATATCGGAATCGTTGTAATTGGTGATATTTGAGGAAGTCACCTGGGTTGTTTGCCGGACGGCGAATATTTGGTTTTGAATATCCGTTGTTATGCACCAATTTCAAATTGATATATCTATATGTCTATTTTTATACAGTAAGATAACTTTTTGAAATTATGTCGATGACATTTACCTATATCAGTTGATGATTAGGTAAGGAGCATTAAACAGCGGTGTAATTCTTCTTAACCATAAGTACAGTTTTCAACCTACGACACACAGCGGATGAGTTATTAGGCTCAGGGGACTTATACAGAGTATTGTATGTTGTCCAGTGTCCATGAGGATAGAGGGGTTGGTACTCGTACATTATTCTGTTCACTTATGACTTCTCTAGTTCTTAGACATATGTTTCGTAGAAATACAAGGTCTGAGTTTTGAGAAGTTATAAGTATAAGAGTAAAGTAGAGAACCAGGTATTGGAAGTATCGGGATTCTTCAAGATGATCGAAGATGTAGATACTTGTGTATGGTATTCAGATGATAGTAATGATTAAGAGAACTTGCTTCTCTTTCAGGTTACTCATAATTGGAAGCACTCCTAAGTTGAGTAATGCTGATCGGCCTCTCTCTATTTAGTTGACATGCGTTGGAGACAGCTGCATGATTTGAATCTGGTTCAATTAAATTAGTGACTCTGTTTCTATATTGGATATAGAACAGTTCATATCTTGTCATTGTTAAGGTACGGGGAGTTGTCCGGCTTATGCTTAACACCAGACTCTGGATAACTCAAGGCACGTTTCTGTAATGGCTGTTTGTGGGTTGACCCGGGCTATGACGTGGGTTGATTTTCTACCATCTGGAAGATCGATAGTGATATTGTTCTAGACTCGCCACAGTTTTAAAAGAAATGGATTTTTTCAGAAAACAGTAGTGGGAGTATGGTAGAACTGGAAGTGATTCCAGAATCGCAAACGATTACTGAAAATTTGATAAGAACATAAAGATTCAATCTGGTTTGACATTCCATTGGCCACTCCGCAGATAAGGTGGGTAACCTCAAGCACTCGAGGGGTACTTCGGTATGCTCAAAGACGGTGACAGGGAGGTTCTTGTTTACCTAGACTTGCCATTACTGTTGTTCCAGACTGTGTGACCCGGCAGGAGGATGAGTATAGCGTCGTTCTAAACTAGCTTTAGAAGTGCATGTGTATATGATTCTGCCAGAGGGTTGTCGTAGTCAGTGGGAGCAGCGGAAGTATAGTGGACAAGTAGCTTATGTCAATTTATAGACTAAAGCAGATATAGCGGAGATAGATCATCTATTTCTGATGTGACAGTCATAGGTTTGACTTCATCAGAATAGGGGATGGATCTGTTAAGAAGGTAGTAGGGTGTGATGTCCTGGTATTTGGATGATATACACAGAGTAGGAAGTGAAATTCCTATACTACGGTCGGTTATACTTTGGTCGTCACACAGTGGTTTCTCCACATAGGACTTGGATTTTATATCAGATATTCAGGTTACTAGATCTATGGTTTTAGATCTAGATATTGGGTATTTTCCCGATCAGGGTACTTAGACAGCATTCTAAAGGAATTTAGAATGGACAACTCCTGGCACGGTAATGTACCTGCAGGTGATGGAGTCACCCTCTCTAAAGGTGTCTTACAGACTAAAAGGGAGAGGGATGTGCATGATTGGCAGATCACTTGCTTAGGCAATTGAGTCAATCGTGAGATGTCAAGTACCACACCAGATGTTTTTGCACTAGATGCAATAAGTTGATATTGATCCAATCCTGGAGACATATTCGGAAGCAGTTTTAGAACATAAGTGGATGTTCTAGGGATATGATAACGGCATCCTCTTTCGGGAGACAGTTATCATTCCAGGCTTTCAAGGTGACCTGGATGACAGAGTTACTATCAGAGTTATAGTTTTCACCCTGACGAGGGGCAGTATTTTGGACAGGTGGTCCAAGCGGGTACTGAGGGAGGCATGGCGGAGGATACTGATTAAGTTCAGTTGACGATACAGTCTAAGAAGTTTGGATTTGGAGTTTATTTATGAACTAGGTCCTATCAGATATCCAGACATATTCTAAGACAGGTATTGCTCATTTCGAGAGATGGGTTTCTCCGTGAACTTGAAATCAAGAGATACATAGAAAGAAAAATCAGGACGGATCCACTCACTGAGGCTATTCCTCGAACGCATTAGTTTCGCAAACGGGTTTTGTGAAACTGATTAGTATAGGAGTTAGGTGTTCGGTATCACACGGGCTGTGAGTATGCGACATCGTAATAATTAGCCTTGAGTGCAAGTGGGATATTGTTGGATATAGTGCCCTCAGAGTCAATTATTGGATCACAGGCACGTGATTGCAATGATTGAGGGAGGACATATACCGGTAGGACAGTCTTACTCAAGATGATAGTATGCTATCTGGTTTATCTTTATCATCGTGTACTGCTTTAGGTGACCTTACAGGTTACTATTGCGCGTTGATAGAGCCCTTAGGATTCTTGCTTGACGGCCAGCAGTATGATGGCGATCATATACGTGGGAGCTGGGGTCTATAAGCACATCCTTAAAAGGTCCCTAGTAGTGGGAGTTTTCGAGACAGGGCATCGATACTCCAGAGTAGACTAGTGTATACAGTCGAGACCCCGACGATGGGCAGTGGCCGGTCTCACAAGCCACTGGTGTCAGTTGGATCACCTAAGATGTATACAGGTGCTCATTGGGTTATGAGTACACTGGACAGGACTCGTCGGGAACATGCTAGTTGGTCTTATACCTAACTTCAGATAGCAGTTCCCTGGTGACATGTGTACAGGTTAGTTCATCGACCTAAGATCGTCATTTGTCTCGTTTGAATTCCCACTGTGCTTTGATTACTACCCTACCATGGCTCAAAGGATTCGTGCAAACAGGTTTTAGTTGGGTACAGTCCCGAGCCACATGAAGGCAGTGAGCGGATCGGCAGGGGTTCGTCCCTCTTGGTATTAGGGGTGAGGTCGCGCTATGTCTAGGAGAGCCATTACACGATGTCCTTTGACATGGCAGGAGATTTACTAGTAGGTATTCCAGTAGTATCTCAGGGTGTTCTGGGCTACACTCCGACACGACTTGTACCGCTTTTGGGGGTCTGACTTTTACCAACCCCCTAGGCCCGCCATGCTGTAGGGTTCCTAGGCACTCTCAAGAGGTCTCACAAGACATCAACCATGCCAATTTCAAAAATTACGGTGCCGAGAAACCCTAATACGGATCGTTGGCTAGAAGTTTAGGCGAAAAAGAAACTAGTTAACAACTTAACTAAATGGTAAACGGAAATACAACCTTTATAGATCCGGTTCTCCACCTCCATGGCTCCGCGATGATGTCTCCTCGCTGTACAAATCGGATCTTGGGCTCTAGCATATGCTTCATCGGAGAAAAAGCAGGCTAGGTCATCGACGACGATGCCGAAGATGATCTACGTCGAGGCATCGCTAGATTAAGCTCCAACTTCACCAAGTCATGAAACTTGTGAAGAAAACACACTCTACTACTTGGCAAGAGGTAGAGGATGAAGAAATAGGAAGTGGGTTCACTTTAGAATTAAATTTCTCACTCATTTCATCAAGTCACCATTGATGAAGTCTAGGTTTTCTTCTTGAAGAAAAAGAAGAAGAAGATGATAATATTATGATAAGTATAAAAATGAAAAGGAAAAGTGAATACTTATCATAATACTAACCTTAGTTTAGTGTAGAGAATAGACCATGGTTAGATACGATGGTTAGGGTTAAGCAAGAGACAAGAATGATGGACTAGGTCAAAGTTTCATGAAGCTTCAACTAAACTACAAATAAAGCCACCATTCTTTCTCTTTATGCTTATCATTTTCAAAATGAATAACTAAATAAAGCATAAAGAAAATGAAAACCCTTAACCATTATACAACCATGGTTTAATCTTTACACAAACCCTAAGGAGCATGCATCATCAAACATGATACAAACTAGTGTACAAAAGTATATCACATATACAATGTCCACATAAAGTGAGAAAATCCATTTAAAGTGAACCAATACTAGTCAATGCAAAGTAATATATCAAATATATAATTATGCATTAAATCATCAAATCAATACTTGATTTAACGATCCGGTCATATCGCATATAACCGACTAGTATCCAATGTATCGGCTTATCGAATCAACCCTCGATTCGATAACTAGGTTATATCGCATATAACCATTCGATACATTCATCGCGAGAATAGAATACGGTATCACATACATGCATTATTCTCGGTCCCGCACATATCTCATATGCGCTCCTATTTCGTTTCGCTTGAGCCAGGAAACCTCTGTGTAGGACTCTAAAGACTCGTCAATACGCCGGCAGCAGGTGTTGATCATATCAAACACCCACAAGCCGCAAGCGGTTTGCTAAACGTAACGGCCACCCGGGTATTGAGCGATCAGAATATCGACGAGCAAGCTCGCTCACACTCCTGTGAATCTAACCAGTAACACTTACCGTACAGTCCGGTCTGATCGTCTGATATGTCGCATACCTTGCCTAGGGGTGGTAAACGTCAGACCCCAATAGCTCGATAAGTCGTGTCGATATGAGGTCTTTAACAATTCGAGAAACTACCGGTAACACTTACCAATAAATCTCAGCAACCCTGGCCAAGGATTTCTGGTTATAGCCAATCGAACACAGCGCAACATCAACTCCCTATACCGGGAGAGACGAATCCCCTCCTGTCGCTCATTGCCTCCATGTGATTCGGGACTGTACCCAAAAACCACCGTTTTGCACGCCCTCTTGGACGTGGTAAGGTGGAAATCAAAGCACAGTGGGAACCACACAAGACTCTATGACGATCTCGGGTCAACAGACTACTCTGTACCAGTGTCACCAGAGAACTGCCATCTGACGTAAGGTATAATACCATCTGGGAGTTCTCGGCGAGTCCGTCCAGTGTACCCAGTCTCCACTGAGCACCCGTATATCATCTCTGATGTCAAATACCAATGGATATGGGATCATCCATCGCCCATCTGTATGGGTCGAGAAGGTATACGCTAGTCTACTCTGGTATATCGATGCCCCGTCTCGATATACCCACGACTAGGGACCTTGAAGGATGTACTTATGGACTACCATGTCCCCACTAGTATGATCCGCATCACAGTCCAGGTAGTCAAGTACACATCCTAAGGGCTTTACCAACATGTAACCAAGAGACAATCAGTATACACGTTAAGGTAAAGATCAACCAGATAGCATACTATCATGTCGAGCAAGAAAGTCCTCCCTATATATGTCCAAGCATCCACTACAATATACATCCTATGTATAATAATGGCCTCTAGGGCATACATATAACTAACAATCTCCCACTTGCACTAGGGCCATCTGATAGCAGTGGTTGTAGTATCTCATACTCAACCATCCCGTAAAAGTCTCTCTCTGGGAAAAGGCCTTTGTGAGTGGATCCGCCGTGTTGTCCTCTGAGTCTACTCTCCTAACCTTGATCACCCTGGAGATCAACCATCTCCATGATCAGGTGATACTGCCTTAGATTATGTCTGGTTCACTGATGGGACCGGGGTTCCCGGGCCAAAGCCTCACTTCCATTGTCACACAATGGTAGGAACCTAGTTCATCTCATGAACCAATATATACCCAAACAACCTCTTTGGTAGCATCTTAAGTAGCGATGTATCCTGCCTTTATCGTCTAGCATGCCACGGTATCTAGCTTGGAACTCTTCCAACATACCGTCCCTTTACCGAGGGTAAAGACAATGCCTGCGACTGACATTCAGTCGTCATTATCACCCTGGAACCCTTCCAGTGATTTTCCCCAGGATCGATTGATACCATCTCACTACAACTAGTGAGAATCCTAACATCCAATTAGATCTATCTCATAGATCCAAACCCAAGATTTAGGAGGTATCACTTTGATCCTTTATGGAGAATCATTATGATAAGCGGAGATTGATCGAGCGTAGCATAGGAAACTCCTTCCCTATCAAGAGTATGTCATCCACGTACTCTACGAGAATCGCCACCATACTCCCTACTACCTTTTTGTTTATACAAGGTTCATCTACCATTTTGATGATGTCAAACTCTTTGACTAATTCATCAAAACATATGTTCCAACTCCGCGATGCCTGCTTTATCCTAGAAAGCATCTTGCACACGTTTCCGCTGCTCCCACTGTCTACGAGGTCCTCTGGCTGTGTACTTATAGACGCTCTCTTCTAAAATATCATTTAGAAAAGCAGTCATTACACCCAACCACCAGATATCGTAGTCATGGTATGTAGCCGTGGTAAGTAGGATCTGGATGGACTTAAGCATAGATACTTAGAAAAGGTTTCAACACAATCCATACCTGGTCAATGATGCAAACCTTTAACAAGTCTAGCTTTGAAAGTCTCAACTTTTCCATGTACACCAAGTAATCTTCTCAAGATATACTTGCTCCTGATCGGGATTTAACCCTTCAGAAATAGGAACCAAAGTCCATACTTTGTTGGTGTAGATGGATTCCATCTCAGATCACTAAGCATCCAGCCATTCTTACAGAGTCTTAATCCTGATGGCCAGCTCGAAACTAGTTGGGTCATCATCTCATGATGCAATCCTCGCTCCCACTGTCATAGAGAAACCGAAGTAACTCTCAGGTGGGTGAGGAACCCTACTAGATCGGTGGAGAGGCTGAGGTTCGTTGGTTACTATTGAATCCTTCGGTTCTACCAAATCATTTGCTGTAGTTTGTATAGCTGAAACACTTCCAGTTCTACATAACTTACCTTACCTCGAGCTTGTCCGGATTTTGCTTTTAGACATAGCCCGAACAACCCAAATCTTAGCCAACTTAAGATATGGGCTCTTCCCTTATCATATCACATATGAAATGGTAGGCAACTGATTTGATTCGAACCGTATTCAATAGGTATGCAACTTCCCAAGTGCATAACGTCCTAAAAGGAAACAGGTAACTCAGTAGTACTCATCATAGAGCACACCATATTATATAGGGTGTGATTGCTCCGCCTCGATATACCATCGTGCCATGGTGTATACGGAGGAGTAATACTGAGAGAGAATCTCATTCTCCTTTAGAATAATCCAGGAATTCCGTGCTCAAGTATTCTCCTCCTTGATCACATCAAAGGACATAATACTTATACCCGTATTTTGGTTCTATACTTCTAACTTATATTCTGTGAATATCTCAAAAGGTTCGGACTAGTATTTCAACAGGAACATAGGTCTGAAACTCGAAAGATCATCAGAGAATGTAATGAAGTATAAAGAATCAATCCTGGCATGTGTAGACAGGGGACCTTACATACATCATCATGTATCAGTCCCAAGAGTTTACTAACTCTTTCTCTATTTCCAATAAACAGAGCTGGTGTCATTATATCTTTGTGACATGACTGGCAAGTTTCACAAGATGTAAATTCAAACTGATTTAAATATGCATCTAAATGTAACTTCAGCTAGTCGGGTCGCATTGATATGACCTAGTCTACAATACCTCAAGAAGGATTCGTTCATTTCTGAACTCTTCCTCTTGTGTGTGTTCCATATACTAAGAACTGTAGTTTGATTTAGAACATCAACGCTTTTAGATAACGTGCCTGAACCGATCAACTTTTGATATAGGAAATGTTCAAAACATTATCCAACAATACAAAATTTTGTCATTTCTTTACTAATAAAGAGAGTGATATGATTTTGTATATCAGGTTCGGTATCTAATAACATTCGTTCAGAATCAATGTATTGGTAATACAGGGTGACAGTGACCAACAGACTTGGCTGCAACACTTGCCCCGTTTTCTGCCTCATGAAACTTATCACCCGTTGTCAGTTCTCTACCTATCTGTAGCCCTATGTAACAGATTACATATCTGGGATCCTTATCTGGTATCACATACCCAGGACGTAGAGGATACAGAGAAACAGTTCTTTGTAATGAACACACCCGAAGATGATGCATCAGTATGCACTCTCTTCGTTTGGGCGGCACGGGAATTCTGGTAATCCCCAATTTCCTGCTCGGTCTTATAACAATTATAAGTTGGAGCGGGACCAACGTTCCCCAGCACAGTATAATAAGCGGGTTCGGTCAATAATCCGTATTATTATCTTGATTAAGGCGTGATATGGTCGCTACCTGGAGAGAGAGAGAAGAAAACACTCAGCGTGCGCTCTGTCAAGAATAGATTGGTTATTATTTTATCTAATCAGGATGGCTCCCACTTCTTTTTATCAAATCTTCCTTCAAACCCTAAAAGGAAAGACTAGCCGGGATTAATTACATACTACAAGTTCGCCAATCTTTCAGCCAGGCCAGTGTCGGTACTTTGAGGGAGGTCCCCCGTGCTCTCGCACGAACCTAATTAATGTAAACCTCATTTTCCCAGAGGCGTAACCTCGTTAACACCTTTCTAGACACCTACTTGATCGGCTAATTGTAATGTGTAAAACTCTCCCAGGAGTAACTCTTACTCGCAGCGGGTATCGGGATCCAACTATCTCATAGAAGGTATGCAATCTCATTGCAAATTTCAACACTTGAAATTCCCGATAATATTTTGCCCCTGGCGTCCTATGACCTTGACGGAGGTCAACAAACCATAGGCTACTAGTCAAGTTCAACCCGTCATTTCTTGATCGAATTAAACCCACCCGCACGACCCTTGACGGAGGTCAACAAGGACGCACGACTACCCTAATCCAATCTGCATCATATGCATAAGCAGATAAATACTAGTTAGCTACCGCACACTACGCCTTGACGGAGGTCAACAAACGTAGCACGAATACAAAGTAGGATTTATCTGAAATGACGGAGGGCTACGACAAGTTTTTCTGAAAACCTATTGCGTAATGAACTTGATATCGTTGTAGGATCGAATGAATTTTAAAATGGAGTGTTTTTGAGGCTTTTCAGGTTTTGCTAAAGGAGTCACTCCCGGTGAAGGGATCGTCGGTCCTTTCCTCGTCGAATGAGGTGCGGGATATATCATATATATCACTGTGCAAAGCAAAAACTCTTAAAAGCAATCAAAAGACAAACCGAGTGTGTAGCATCTGCCAGTTATTGCTAAAGGAGTCACTCCCGGTGAAGGGATCTCGGTCCTTTCCTTATCGAATAAGGTGCAGGATATATCATATATACCGCTGTGCAAAGCAAGAACTGTAGCTACCTGTTTTATTTTGAAATTCGATTCCACAACATCTTTAGGTTTCTTTTATTTCATTAATCTCATTAATGAAGTCCCATCATTTAAATACCTAAACATCACAGATAAATACGACGTACACTTATGCCATCCGCATTCGCCTCGATGTCCCCTCGTGCACCGTTAGGTTAGGTAACTAACGGCAGAGCGGGGCAGGGCTAGCGCGGGTGTAAAACATAAGTAACGTCTATATAATATATCATATATACTATATACAGTATCTATCACAGAACATCACATGATCACATCACAGATATCGCAGCAGAAGATACATATGAAATATTGGATATACTAGGACGTCCGTGTTTTCAATACGAGCCAGTATAAAACACGGATTCCACGGTCGTGATGAATAGCCAAACCCACACCCCTAGACCCCTGCGAGAGCGGCAAGCAACCCTACCAATTCTAGAGTTAGGAGACCCGGACTCGACTCCTCGAGTTGGTCTCCCACTGGACCCTAGAACCCGGTCACTTGTGCTCCCCTCCTTGGGTCTATCCTAGTGCGGAAAAGTAAATAATATACAAAAGGTGACATCTTCCGCAACCTGGAAGTGCCCCAATGAAAGAATATTACATACAAGTTTTTACATGAATGAAAATGAAAAACACTCATCTCACATAAAACCCCCGGCTATTCAAACACGACGATCCAATATAACATATCCAGCAACACATAACATCACATGTCATCAACGTAAGTAAATATGCGCATCCCAATTGTCGTTGACATATAGCAACGAAACCGGCGATATCACATATTACACTTACGGTTACAGAAAAGAAAGTGTAAAACTACAACAGTTGGAATCCGCAACCTCTTTAGACATCGCATGCCTAATCAAATGAATTACTTAGACATCGCATGCCTAACAATTATAAACCCCGCATTTTAGTCTCAAAATCGAAAACTCTTTTCAATATCAAGTCGGGCAATTCAACAAGATTCCCGACATCCTGATCGAATGCTCGTCGCAAACTTCAGTAGACGGCCGCACCCCCGATGCCGTCGACGAAGTGCACCAAGGCGGAACACCGCTGCCGCGAGCACCCAGATGGATGCTTTCGGCGACGGGGTTTTCCTACAGTCACTTGGTCGGGGCTAAAGGATGTAGTTGTCTATTAAGTTTACCCGGCGAGTATCCGCGTACGCTACGTGATTGCAACGGACTTTTGATCGCATCAAAATTCCGTAGCAACCGATCAAGTGAGACTAAATTGCTAGATTTATAACATTCATTTAGTTATCTCATAACTTTTGTCAATTCCAATTATTGTATCACATTCCGAATAAGATAGAAAATGTTAAACTTTCCGATCGAACAATCGAACACCCAAGTTTTCCCGAAACAGCTCAACTCATGAAATAAGTTCAAAGACATTCACTTCGTACCTCAGTACCAACGGTCCAGCCGTAGAAGGGTCAAGCCAACGCCTCACATGTGGCACGCCGTACTGCCCCAAACCCGAAGGTTCAAAGGGCAGTTCAAGACGGTCACATAATCGAGTTAAGGTTTGTTGTCTTCTAGAGGGACCATCGCGTTACTTGCACTACTTAGAACGTTATTAAACCACGGAAAGATCCAACACTTAGAAATTTCCCGACAGGGGAAAAGTTGGGTATTTATATCCGGTCGAACTTTTTAACATATTTTAAAATATCCGGAAATACACATAGACAAAATTAGACAATCCGATCGAAACACCGAGTCCCCAATACAACCCAGAAAACTCAACTCTTGAGTTCAGAAAAAAAAAAATATCCCAGGAAAACCAACACTGCAAAATAGGATTACTGTGCAAAATTCAATGGGAGAAGAGACAAAATGGCCGCGGAACAGCCGCATTAGCACGCTAATGCCGCGGTTCCGCCGCACTTTAGAATGATCATTAGGTAATTTTTGCACCGTAATTCTTAGAATTTCTTGCTGAATTTTCTGCATATTTTTAATCTGGAAAAAACCCAATTTTTGGAAAAAGTCCAGAGAGCAAATTTGTGTTAGGGTTTCGGTTTAATCGGACTTCAAACTCCGTCTACGCTTCGCCTAAAGCTCTAACCTATCTCTGATACCACTGTAGGGTTCCTAGGCACTCTCAAGAGGTCTCACAAGACATCAACCATGCCAATTTCAAAAATTACGGTGCCGAGAAACCCTAATACGGATCGTTGGCTAGAAGTTTAGGCGAAAAAGAAACTAGTTAACAACTTAACTAAATGGTAAACGGAAATACAACCTTTGTAGATCCGGTTCTCCACCTCCATGGCTCCGCGATGATGTCTCCTCGGTGTACAAATCGGATCTTGGGCTCTAGCGTCGGCTTCATCGGAGAAAAAGCGGGCTAGGTCATCGACGACGATGCCGAAGATGATCTACGTCGAGGCATCGCTAGATTAAGCTCCAACTTCACCAAGTCATGAAACTTGTGAAGAAAACACACTCTACTACTTGGCAAGAGGTAGAGTATGAAGAAATAGGAAGTGGGTTCACTTTAGAATTGAATTTCTCACTCATTTCATCAAGTCACCATTGATGAAGTCTAGGTTTTCTTCTTGAAGAAAAAGAAGAAGAAGATGATAATATTATGATAATTATAAAAATGAAAAGGAAAAGTGAATACTTATCATAATACTAACCTTAGTTTAGTGTAGAGAATAGACCATGGTTAGATATGATGGTTAGGGTTAAGCAAGAGACAAGAATGGTGGACTAGGTCAAAGTTTCATGAAGCTTCAACTAAACTACAAATAAAGCCACCATTCTTTCTCTTTATGCTTATCATTTTCAAAATGAATAACTAAATAAAGCATAAAGAAAATGAAAACCCTTAACCATTATACAACCATGGTTTAATCTTTACACAAACCCTAAGGAGCATGCATCATCAAACATGATACAAACTAGTGTACAAAAGTATATCACATATACAATGTCCACATAAAGTGAGAAAATCCATTTAAAGTGAACCAATACTAGTCAATGCAAAGTAATATATCAAATATATAATTATGCATTAAATCATCAAATCAATACTTGATTTAACGATCCGGTCATATCGCATATAACCGACTAGTATCCAATGTATCGGCTTATCGAATCAACCCTCGATTTGATAACTAGGTTATATCGCATATAACCATTCGATACATTCATCGCGAGAATAGAATACGGTATCACATACACGCATTATTCTCGGTCCCGCACATATCTCATATGCGCTCCTATTTCGTTTCGCTTGAGCCAGGAAACCTCTGTGTAGGACTCTAAAGACTCGTCAATACGCCGGCAGTAGGTGTTGATCATATCAAACACCCACAAGCCGCAAGCGGTCTGTTAAACGTAACGGCCATCCGGGTATTGAGCGATCAGAATATCGACGAGCAAGCCCGCTCACACTCCTGTGAATCCAACCAGTAACACTTACCGTACAGTCCGGTCTGATCGTCTGATATGTCGCATACCTTGCCTAGGGGTGGTAAACGTCAGATCCCAATAGCTCGATAAGTCGTGTCGATATGAGGTCTATAACAATTCGAGAAATTACTGGTAACACTTACCAGTAAATCTCAGCAACCCTGGCCAGGGATTTCTGGTTATAGCCAATCGAACACAGCGCAACATCAACTCCCTATACCGGGAGAGACGAATCCCCTCCTGTCGCTCATTGCCTCCATGTGATTCGGGATTGTACCCAAAAACCACCATTTTGCACGCCCTCTTGGACGTGGTAAGGTGGAAATCAAAGCACAGTGGGAACCACACAAGACTCTATGACGATCTCGGGTCAACAGACTACTCTGTACCAGTGTCACCAGAGAACTGCCATCTGACGTAAGGTATAATACCATCTGGGAGTTCTCGGCGAGTCCGTCCAGTGTACCCAGTCTCTACTGAGCACCCGTATATCATCTCTGATGTCAAATACCAATGGATATGGGATCATCCATCGCCCATCTGTATGGGTCGAGAAGGTATACGCTAGTCTACTCTGGTATATCGATCCCCCGTCTCGATATACCCACGACTAGGGACCTTGAAGGATGTACTTATGGACTACCATGTCCCTACTAGTATGATCCGCATCACAGTCCAGGTAGTCAAGTACACATCCTAAGGGCTTTACCAACATGTAACAGAGAGACAATCAGTATACACGTTAAGGTAAAGATCAACCAGATAGCATACTATCATGTCGAGCAAGAAAGTCCTCCCTATATATGTCCAAGCATCCACTACAATATACATCCTATGTATAGTAATGGCCTCTAGGGTATACATATAACTAACACATGCGATGCTCATAGATGAACGGACCTGACTGTATGGATATTGTCACTGACAGGCTCAGTAAGGTGTCAGGATGAGTTCGCTCATCGACGTCCCTTTTGGTCATTACCTGGTAGCCCGTTACGTATGGCTAATACCTCTGACGTGCTAGTGGTTAAATCCACAGCCGAAGTATTGACGAGTCTTTAGAGTCCTCCACAGACAGTTTCTCAAGTTTCGGGTGAAACGCTGTAGAGGCCGTATGGATATATGGCAGGGTTCGATCATATACGTGCGGTATTGCATGGATCATGATCGGACGGATAATACTAGCGGGCTTTGGTTTAAGCCGGATCCTAGTATTGTACAGTGTAGATTTTGTCTCATTGCATTTGTATTCGGTCGGAATACAAATGCGGGTATGTATATACAGTCGCGGGGTTTTCCCGTAATTTATTACGTAATCAGTTTTTTGAAGTTGCCAGTTTGCATTCCGTTTCGGCCAGTTTTCCTTTATTCCTTTATGGCCGGATTTTTCTGATGGAGGGGCTAATTTGCAGTTGTGCAAATTTGCAATTGTGGAGGGGTTTTTTTGTAACTTGGATGGTTCATGATTATTCAAGCATCTTTACTTTTTCATTCATTATGGCTAGCATTAAATGAGATGGGATTTGATATGGGTTTGGTGTGACATAATTTCCTAATTATCAACACCTTTTCTTATGCTCACCCTTGCCTTTTCTTGTGCTCACCTCCCTTGTATTTTCCCACTCCCATTTATGCATGGCCGACCACATTTTTGAGAGAGAGAGAGAGGATTTTTTGGTGAGTGAAATTGTTCATCTCATATTATTTTGCTTACACCAAAATTCCCAAGTTGATCTCCATTGTTCATTCCTCCTTCTAAATGGCAACTTCAAACCCCCATGAGACAAACCATCCTACACTTCACCTACAGTATTCTTGGACACGTCGGCTCGCCAACTTCATGCCCGAGTTGCCTCGGTCTGGAGGTGGGAGCCCGTAAAAGAACCCGGCGATGTGGTGCCCTTTCCGACGAGGAGATGAAGACCGGAGATTCCGCGAGGAGATCGAGATGGAGGCCAAAGACCGAAGGACACGGATTGTTCGGTATAGCTCTATTTCCATTATCTAGTTAGCTAGCGTTAGGTTAATGGCCCGATCCGGGTTTATAGTGCGCGGTAGTGCCAGTTTACAAGTTTTGTAAAAGTTTCGTTTCTGCATTTTGGCCTCGGATTGACGGCCGGGGCGCTGCCGTGCACTTACAAATCCATCGTACGACATCTTCTAGTCAAGGGTATGGATCAAACATAATGTCAAACTCATTTCGTACGGAAAATCATCGTACGGCGGCATTAAGCTAACAGGGATCCTATCAACCTATAAGACGAGGAGGGTACGCACCTAACGTCTCGTACGGCTATCACTCACGATTCACAACATACATAAATATCTCTATATACCTATGTCCCAGGTCACTTCCGCAACAATCTCATATCAGGGGACCGGCAGGGTATCAATCATTTCAATCGATTCACATCCGTATACCAACATATCATCAAATCATCATATCACGTCATATATTCTTTTCATCGCATTTATATCCCACATCAAGTGAATTTTACAAATACATTCAACCTTTACTATAAGCATACGTATCTAATCTAGCATACACATCCGAACCAGACAAACAGTTTTTGAAAGATGTGAATCGTAGTTTTGAAAGTAGGGGCTACGGTGTTTTTAAAGAAAAGATATCATTTGAAAATCCATAACGTCCTTCAAGGTATCTGTGTTAGTTATATGTATGCCCTAGAGGCCATTACTATACATAGGATGTATATTGTAGTGGATGCTTGGACATATATAGGGATGACTTTCTTGCTCGATATGATAGTATGCTATCTGGTTACTCTTTACCTTAACGTGTACACTGATTGTCTCTCTGTTACATGTTGGTAAAGCCCTTAGGATGTGTACTTGACTACCTGGACTATGATGCGGATCATACTAGTGGGGACATGGTAGTCCATAAGTACATCCTTCAAAGTCCCTAGTCGTGGGTGTATCGAGACGGGGCATCGATATACCAGAGTAGACTAGCGTATACCTTCTCGACCCATACAGATGGGCGATGGATGATCCCATATCCATTGGTGTTTGACGTCAGAGATGATATACGGGTGCTCAGTGGAGACTGGGTACACTGGACAGACTCGCCGGGAACTCCCAGATGGTATTATACCTAACGTCAGATGGCAGTTCTCTGGTGACACTGGTGCAAGTTAGTCTGTAGACCCGAGATCGTCATAGAGTCTTGTGTGATTCCCACTGTGCTTTGATTTCCATCATACCACGTCCAAGAGGGCGTGCAAAAAGGTGATTTTTGGGTACAGTCCCGAATCACATGGAGGCAATGAGCGATAGGAGGGGTTTCATCTCTCCCGATATAGGGAGTTGATGTTGCGCAGTGCTCGATTGGCTATAACAGGAAGTCCTTGGCCAAGGCTGGTTTAGGGATTTACTGGTAAGTGTTACCAGTAGTTTCTCGACCCGTTATGAGCCTCATATCGACACGACTTATCGAGTTATTGGGGTCTAACGTTTACCACCCCTAGACGAGATATGCGAAATATCAGACGAACAGACCGGACTGTACGGTAGTGTTACTCGTTGGATTCACAGGAGTGTGAGCGGGCTTTCTCGTTGATCTTCTGATCGCTCAATACCCGGGTGGCCGTTACGTTTAGCAGACCGCTTACGGCTTGTGGGTGTTTGATATGATCATCACCTGCTGCCGGCGTATTGACGAGTCTTTAGAGTCCTACACAGGGGTTTCCTGGCTTAAGCGAAACGAAATAGGAGAGCATATGAGATATGTGCTGGACCGAGAATAATACCAGTATGTGATACTATATTCTATTCTCGTGATTTGTATCATCGCTCGGTTATATGTGATATAGCCGGGTTACCGAATCAAGTGTTGATTCGATACATTAATACACTTGATATTAGTCGGTTATATGCGATATGACCGGATCGTTAAATCAAGTGTTGATTTAATGATTCAATGTATAATTATATATTTGATATATTACTTTACATTAACTAGTATTGGTTTACTTAAGATTGATTTTCTCACTTGAATGTGCACATTATTTATATGTGATATATGCAAGTGTACATGTTTGTATCATGCTTGATGATACAAACAAGTTGTGTGTATGAGACATGAACCAAATCAAGGTTAGATTCGGGTTTACTATTTTCCTAAGCATATAACAAAAGAGTGTGCCTTTGGTCAAAGTTATCAAGCTTCATGAAGCTTGATAAACATTGACAAAGTCAACTCTTTTGTCATATGTTTAAAGATATTAGTTAACCCAACCTTTAACCTAATGGTTTGGTTAAATCTCTACATGAGTTAAGCATGAGGGCTTAACTCAACCATGGTGCCATTATTTATTTGATAAGTTTCATTTTGGATAATGATTCATATCATTCTTTTCTTCTTCTTCATCTTCATCAAGCACACAAAAGCTTGAGAGCTCCAATGGTGCCATGGTAAAAAGAGTGAGAAATCCAATTCTAAAGTGAACCCACTTCCTATTTCTTCATCCTCTACCACTTGCCATGTAGTATAGGGTGTTCTCTTCACAAAGTTTTCGACCAATTGAAAGAATAGCTTGAGTTTGAGTCTCCCCGACGTAAATCATCTTCGGCCTTGAAGTCAATGACCTAGCCCGATCATTTCTCCGACGAAACCATCGCTAGAGTCCGGGATCCCGATGATCGCTGCGGAGGGACGTCAAGACGGAGCTAAAGAAGTGGAGGACTGGATCTACAAAGGTTGTAATCCCTTTCACTTAGTAGCAAAGTTGTTTGCTGGCTTTTCTTTTCTCCTAATCTCTAGTTAACGATCTACATTAGGGTTTCTCGGCACCGGAAAATTCTAATTTGTCATGGTTGATGCCTTATGGAACCTCTTGTGTGTGCCTAGTAACCCTACAGTAGTATCAGAGCCTAACTAGAGTTTTAGGCGATGTGTTAACGAAGTTAAAACTCCGAACGAACCCGATACGTCCAACTTTACCCCCTCTCTGTACATTTTTTTCAAAACTGTGTATTTTCTGTATTAAAAATACCTGAAAAATTAAGCAGGGAAATATAAGAATTTTGGTGAAAAACGAGCTTCTAATGTTTCCAAACCGCCGCGGAACAGCGGCTGTACCATGCTTGGGCCACGGATTCACGGCCGTACAGAGGGATTGGGTCATTTTGTTTGCACAGTAATTCTTATATATTAAAGTTCTATTTTATGGGTATTTTTAAACTGACTCAAGTGTTGAGTTTTCTGGGGGTTTATTTTGTAATCGTCGATTCGATCGAAGAATTTAATTTTGTTATGTTTTTCGGATATTTTTAGAATATGTTAAAAAGTTCGACCGGATATAAATACCCAATTTTTCCCCTGCCGGGAAATTTCCAATTGTTGGATTTTTCCCTAGTTTAATGACGTTCTAAGTAGTGTAAGTAATGCGATGGTCCCTCTAGAAGACAACAAACCTTAACTCGATTATGTGACCGTCTTGAACTGCCTTTTGAACCTTAGGGTTTGGGCAGTACGGCGTGCCACATATAAGGCGTTGGCTTGACCCTTCTACGGATGGACCGTTGGTACTGAGGCATGAAGTGAATGTTTTTAAACTTATTTCATGTGTTGAGCTGTTTCGGGAAAACTTGGATGTTTGATTGTTCGATCGGAAAGTTTAACATTTTCTATTTATCAGGAATGTGATACAATATTTGGAATTCAGAAGTAGTTATGAGATAACTAATATGAATGTTATAAACATAGCACTTTAGTCTCACTTGATCGGTTACCACGGAATTTTGATGCGATCAAAAGTCCGTCGCAATCACGTAGCGTACGCGGATACTCGCCGGTAAACTTAATAGACAGCCACACCCCATAGCCCCGACCAAGTGACTGTAGGAGAACCCCGTCGCCGAAAGCATCCGTTCGGGTGCTCGCGGCAGCGGTGTTCCGCCTTAGTGCACTTCGTCGATGGTATCGGGGGTGCGGCCGTCTACTAAAGTTTACGACGAGCATTCGATCAGAATGTCGGGAATCCTGTTGAATTGCCCGACTTGATATTGAAAAGAGTTTTCGATAATGAGACTAAAATGCGGGGTTTATAATTGTTAGGCATGCGATGTCTAAGGAATTCATTTGATTAGGCATGCGATGTCTAAAGAGTTTGCGGATTCCAACTGTTGTAGTTTTACACTTTCTTTTCTGCGACCGTAAGTGTAATATGTGATATCGCCGGTTTCGTTGCTATATGTCAACGACAATTGGGATGCGCACATTTACTTACGTTGATGACATGTGATGTTATGTGTTGCTGGATATGTTATATTGGATCGTCGCGTTTGAATAGCCGGGGGTTTTATGTGAGATGAGAGTTTTTCATTTTCATTCATGTAAAAAACTTGTATGTAATATTCTTTTATTGGGGCACTTCCAGGTTGCGGAAGATGTCACCTTTTATATATTATTTACTTTTTCGCACTAGGATAGACCCAAGGAGGAGAGCACAAGTGACCGGGTTCTGGAGTCCAGTGGGAGACCAACTCGAGGAGTCGAGTCCGGGTCTCCTAACTCTAGAATTGGTAGGGTTGCTTGCCGCTCTCGTAGGGGTCTAGGGGTGTGGGTTTGGCTATTCATCGCGACCGTGGAATCCGTGTTTTATACAGGCTCGTATTGAAAACACGGACGTCCTAGTATATCCAATATTTCATATAATTTTTCTGCTGCGATATCTGTGATGTGATCATTTGATGTTCTGTGATATATACTGTCTACAGTATATATGATATATTATATATTACACCCGCGCTAGCCCTGCCCCGCTCTGCCGTTAGTTACCTAACCTAACGGTGCACGAGGGGACATCGAGGCGAATGCGGATGGCATAAGTGTATGTCGTATTTATCTGTGATGTTTAGGTGACTTAAATGATGGGACTTCATTAATATGATTAATGAAAGTAAAAGAAACCTAAACATGTTGTGGAATCGAATTTTCAAAAACAGGTAGCTACGGTTCTTGCTTTGCACAGCGGTATATATGATATATCCTGCACCTTATTCGATGAGGAAAGGGCCGAGATCCCTTCACCGGGAGTGACCCCTTTAGCAATAACTGGCAGATGCTACACACTCGGTTTGTTTTTTGATAGCTTCTATAGTTTATGCTTTGCACAGTGATATATATGATATATCCCACACCTTATTCGACGAGGAAAGGGCCGACGATCCCTTCACCGAGAGTGACCCCTTTAGCAAAACTAGAAAAGCCTAAAAAACACTCCATTTCAAAATCATTTGATTCTACAACGATATCAAGTTCATTACGCATTAGGTTTTTAGAAAAACCTGTCGTAGCCCTCCGTCATTTCAGATAAGTAATAGTTAGTATTCGTGCTACGTTTGTTGACTTCTATCAAGGCGTAGTGTGCGGTAGCTGATTAGTGCTTATCTGTATAAGCATATGATGTGATTGATTTAGGGTAGTCGTGCGACCTTGTTGACCTCTGTCAAGGGTCGTGTGGGTGGGTTTACTTCAATCAGTAAATGACGGGTTGAACTTGACTAGCAGCCTATGGTTTGTTGACCTCTGTCAAGGTCGTAGGACGCTTGGGGGAAAATATTATTGGGAATTTCAAGTGTTGAAATTTGCAATGAGATTGCATACCTTCTATGAGATAGTTGGATCCCGATACCCACTGCGAGTAATTGTTACTCCTGGGAAAGTTTTACACATTACAATTAGCCGATCAAGTAGGTGTCTAGAAAGGTGTCAACAGGGTTACGCCTCTGGGAAAACGAGGTTTACTTTAATTAGGTCCGTGCGAAAGCACGGGGAACCTCCCTCAAAGTACCGACACTGGCCTGGCTGAAAGATTGGCGAACTTGTAGCGTGTAATTAATCCCGGCTAGTCTTTCCTTTTAGGCTTTGAAGGAAGATTTGATAAAAATAGTGGGAGCCATCCTGATTAGATAAAATAATAACCAATCTGATCTTGCAAGAGCGCACGTAGAGTGTTTTCTTCTCTCTCTCTCCAGGTAGCGACCATATCACGCCTTAATCAAGATAATAAAACGGATATATTGACTGAACCTGCTTGTTATACTGAGCTGGGGAACGTTGGTCCCGCTCCAACTTATAATTGTTATAAGACAGAGCAGGAAATTGGAGAATACCAGATTTCCCGTGCCGCCCAAACGAAGAAAGTGCATGTTGATGCATCATCTTCGGGTGTGTTCATTGCAGAGAATTGTTTCTCAGTATCCTTTACGTCCTGGGTATGTGATACCGGATCAGGATCCCGCATATGTAATCTGTTACATGGGCTACAGATAGGTAGAGAACTGAGAACGGATGATAAGTTTCATGAGACAGAAAACGGGGCAATTGTTGCAGCCAAGTCTGTTGGTCACTATCACCCTGTATTACCAGAATACATTGATTCTGAACAAATGTTATTAGATACCGAACCTGATATACAAAATCATATCAATCTCTTTATTTAGATAAAGAAGGATATAATTTTGTATTGATTGGATAATGTTTTGAACATTTCCTATATCAATAGTTGATCAGTTCAGGCACGTTATCTAAAAGCATTGTCGTTCTAAATCAAACTACAGTTCCTAGTATATAGAACACACACAAGAGGAAGAGTTCAGAAATGAACGAATCCTTCTTGAGGCATTGTAGACTAGGTCATATCAATGCGATCCGACTGGCTGAAGTTACATATAGATGCATATTTAAATTAGTTTGAATTTACATCTTGTGAAACTTGCCAGTCATATCACAGAGATAAGATGACCATAGCTCTGTTTATTGGAAACAGAGAAAGAGTTAGTGAACTCTTGGGATGATACATGTTGATGTATGAAGGTCCCCTGTCTACACATGCCAAGACCGGTTCTTTGTACTTTATTACATTCTCTGAAGATCTCTCAAGATTCAGACATATGTTCCTGTTGAAACACAAGTCCGAACCTTTTGAGATATTCACAGAGTATAAGTTGGAAGTAGAGAACCAAAAATGGGTATAATTATTATGTCCTTTGATGTGATCAAGGAGGAGAATACTTGAGCACGGGATTCCTGGACTATTCTAAGAATGAGATTCTCTCTCAGCATTACTCCTCCGTATACACCTCAGCACCTCGGTGTATCGGGGCGGAGTAATAGCACACTATGTGATATGGTGTGCTCTATGATGAGTACTACTGAGTTTCCTATTTCCTTTTAGGGAGTTATGCACTTATGAAGTTGCATACCTATTGAATAGGGTTCCGATCAAATCAGTTGCCTACCATTTCATATGAGATATGGAAAGGGAAGAGCCCATCTCTTAAGTCAGTTAAGATTTGGGGTTGTCCGGCCTATGTCTAAAAGAAAAATCCGGACAAGCTCGAGGCAAAGTCAGATCTGTGGAAGTTTGTTGGATATCCCAAGCATACGCAAGGGAACATCTTCTACCTAACCGAGGAACAAAAATGTTTTGTTTCTCAGCATGCCACCTTTGTAAAAGGGAATTTCTTGTGAAGAAATTATTGGTTATGAGGTAGAACTGGAAACAGTTCCAGCTATACAAACTGCAGCTGATGATTTGGTAGAACCAAAGGATTCAATAGCGACCAACGAAACTCAGCCTCTCCGCCGATCTAGTAGGTTTCCATACCCACCTGAGAGATACTTCGGTTTCTCCATGACAGTGGGAGCAAGGATTGCATCATGGGATGATGACCCAACTAGTTTCGGGCTGGCCATCAGGAGTAGGACTCTGTAAGAATGGCTGGATGCTTATCGATCTGAGATGGAATCCTTATACACCAACAAAGTATGGACTTTGGTTGCTTTATCTGAAGGGTTAAATCCCCATCAGGAGCAAGTATATCTTGAGAAGATTACTTGGTGTATATAGAAAAGTTGAGACTTTCAAAGCTAGACTTGTTAAAAGTTTGCATCATTGACCAGGTATGGATTATGATGAAACCTTTTCTAAGTACCTATGCTTAAGTCCATCCAGATCCTACTTGCCACGGCTGCATACCATGACTACGATATCTGGCGGTTGAGTGTCATGACTGCTTTTCTAAATAAAGATTTAGAAGAGATAGTCTATAAGTACACAGTCAGAGGGCTTCGTAGACAGTGGGAGCAGCGGAAACGTGTGCAAGATATTTTATGTGATAAAGCAGGCATCGCAGAGTTGGAACATCTGTTTTGATGAGTTAGTCGAAGAGTTTGACATCATCAAAATAGTAGATGAACCTTGTATATGCAAAAAGGTAGTAGGGAGTATACTGGTGATCCTCGTAGAGTACGTGGATGACATACTCTTGATAGGGAAGGAGTTTCCTATGCTACGCTCGGTCAATCTCCGCTTATCACTAGGATTCTCCATAAAGGATCAAAGTGATACCTACTAAATCCTGGGTTTTGGATCTATGAGATAGATCTAATTGGATGTTATGATACTCACTAGTTGTAGTGAGATGGTATCAATTGATCCTGGGGAGAATCACTGGAAAGGTTCCAGGGTGATAAGGACGACTGAATGTCAGTCGCAGGCATTGTCTTTACCCTCAGTAAAGGGACGGTATGTTGGAAGATTTCCAAGCTAGATACCGTGGCATACTAGAAGATAAAGGCTGGATACATCGCTACTTAAGATGCTACCAAAGAGGAAGTCTGGGTGTATACTAGTTCATGAGATGAACTTCGTTCCTCCCATTGTGTGATAATGGAGTTGTGGCTTATGCCTAGGAACGCCCGTCCCATCAGTGATCCAGACATATTCTAAGGCAGTATCACCTGATCATGCAGATGGTTGATCTCGAGGGGATCGAGATTAGGAGAGTAGACTTAGAGGACAACACGGCGGATCCACTCACAAAGGCCTTTTCCTAGGGAGAGACTTTTATGGGATGGTTGAGTATGAGATACTACAACCACTGCTATCCGATGGCCCTAGTGCAAGTGGGAGATTGTTAGTTATATGTATGCCCTAGAGGCCATTACTATACATAGGATGTATATTGTAGTGGATGCTTGGACATATATAGGGATGACTTTCTTGCTCGATATGATAGTATGCTATCTGGTTACTCTTTACCTTAACGTGTACACTGATTGTCTCTCTGTTACATGTTGGTAAAGCCCTTCGGATGTGTACTTGACTACCTGGACTATGATGCGGATCATTCTAGTGGGGACATGGTAGTCCATAAGTACATCCTTCAAAGTCCCTAGTCGTGGGTGTATCGAGACGGGGCATCGATATACCAGAGTAGACTAGCGTATACCTTCTCGACCCATACAGATGGGCGATGGATGATCCCATATCCATTGGTGTTTGACATCAGAGATAATATACGGGTGCTCAGTGGAGACTGGGTACACTGGACGGACTAGCCGGGAACTCCCAGATGGTATTATACCTTACGTCAGATGGCAGTTCTCTGGTGACACTGGTGCAGGTTAGTCTGTAGACCCGAGATCGTCATAGAGTCTTGTGTGATTCCCACTGTGCTTTGATTTCCATCATACCACGTCCAAGAGGGCGTGCAAAAAGGTTGTTTTTGGGTACAGTCCCGAATCACATGGAGGCAATGAGCGATAGGAGGGGTTTCGTCTCTCCCGGTATAGGGAGTTGATGTTGCGCAGTGCTCGATTGGTTATAACAGGAAGTCCTTGGCCAAGGCTGCTTTAGGAATTTACTGGTAAGTGTTACCAGTAGTTTCTCGACCCGTTATGAGCCTCATATCGACATGACTTATCGAGTTATTGGGGTATGACGTTTACCACCCCTAGACGAGATATGCGACATATCAGACGAACAGACCGGACTGTACGGTAGTGTTACTCGTTGGATTCACAGGAGTGTGAGCGGGCTTGCTCGTTGATCTTCTGATCGCTCAATACCCGGGTGGCCGTTACGTTTAGCAGACCGCTTGCGGCTTGTGCGTGTTTGATATGATCATCACCTGCTGCCGGCGTATTTATGAGTCTTTAGAGTCCTACACAGGGGTTTCCTGGCTCAAGCGAAACGAAATACGAGCGCATATGAGATATGTCCGGGACCGAGAATAATACCAGTATGTGATACTATATTCTATTCTCGCGATTTGTATCATCGCTCAGTTATATGTGATATAGCCGGGTTACCGAATCAAGTGTTGATTCGATACATTGATACACTTGATATTAGTCGGTTATATGCGATATGACCGGATCGTTAAATCAAGTGTTGGTTTAATGATTCAATGTATAATTATATATTTGATATATTACTTTACATTAACTAGTATTGGTTCACTTAAGATTGATTTTCTCACATGAATGTGCATATTGTTTATATGTGATATATGCAAGTGTACATGTTTGTATCATGCTTGATGATACAAACAAGTTGTGTGTATGAGACTTGAACCAAATCAAGGTTAGATTAGGGTTTACTATTTTCCTAAGCATATAACAAAACAGTGTGACTTTGGTCAAAGTTATCAAGCTTCATGAAGCTTGATAAACATTGACAAAGTCAACTCTTTTGTCATATGTTTAAAGATATTAGTTAACCTAACCTTTAACCTAATGGTTTGGTTAAATCTCTACATGAGTTAAGCATGAGGGCTTAACTCAACCATGGTGCAATTATTATTTGATAAGTTTCATTTTGGATAATGATTCATATCATTCTTTTCTTCTTCTTCATCTTCATCAAGCTCACAAAAGGTTGAGAGCTCCAATGGTGCCATGGTAAAAAGAGTGAGAAATCCAATTCTAAAGTGAACCCACTTCCTATTTCTTCATCCTCTACCACTTGCCATGTAGTATAGGGTGTTCTCTTCATAAAGTTTTCGACCAAGTGAAGGAATAGCTTGAGTTTGAGTCTCCCCGACGTAGATCATCTTCGGCCTCGAAGTCAATGACCTAGCCCGATCATTTCTCCGACGAAACCATCGCTAGAGTCCGGAATCCCGATGATCGCAGCGGAGGGACGTCAATACGGAGTTAAAGAAGTGGAGGACCGGATCTACAAAGGTTGTAATCCCTTTCACTTAGTAGCAAAGTTGTTTGCTAGCTTTTCTTTTCGCCTAATCTCTAGTTAACGATCTATATTAGGGTTTCTCGGCACCGGAAAATTTTAATTTGGCATGGTTGATGCCTTATGGAACCTCTTGTGTGTGCCTAGTAACCCTACAATCTGTTTAAAAGATGCATACGATTCCTTAGTTTGGAAATAGGTATGGTTCGGATGACACATCTACGTCGACTATCTAGTCATATAATACCCTAAACGGCAATATCATCAAATATCATCCTCAAATCTCGTCATTACATACAAGTCGTATCATATCACTTCTAACAAACCTTAGTTTCTAATATGATTCTCTAACTACCCTTTTTACTCTATCAATAGTCTTCTATTAAAGGTTTTATTAATCATAATCTATATACATAAATCGGTTTCTATCAAAGTTTGTGGGGGTGCTATACGCCATCCACCCGACTTCCCCCGTAGATATAGATCTACTCACCGTGATCCTTGCTTGTCGAAGTCGATGACGCCATGCTCCGTCACCTCGGAATCCACGCGAGGGTACCTACAATAATAAACAATCGCAATCGCAATTAATATCAAGTCCGGAACCCAAAACGGCACACGGATCGCCTATAGGTTAGAACCTATAGTCCACGTATGCAAAACCAACAAATTACCCCTAGTCGTTGATGTACAAACATTTAACAACCAAAAACAAATCGAAATATCAAAACTCATCATTCAAAATACGGAAAACATATCCAAAAATCATACTAATGTGTTTCCAGATTTTGACTCAGGCCAAAAGGAGTTGCACAAACAAGTCTAGGGTGCTGTATATGATGTATATGACCTACTGGACCAACCCCGACACCAATTTCCTCTATGTGGCTGTAATGACCCTAAAATCTTTATACATTTGTATTATCCCTCTTCAATAATATACCGTATTTATTTGTACTTGGTATTTTCCTTTTTCTATTAAATTTATTATTATTTTATTCCTCAATCTATTATGTATTTTTTCTAGGTACAATTTCTTTTTTTTATATTTAAGTTTTTAACTTCTCATTCTTATTTTTCCTTTCATAAATATTTAACCCAAATCCATTATTCTTATTCTCTACAGCCCATCTAAAAAGCCCATTTTCTTTTTAAGCAACATCATATATTTAATTCTAATTAAATATATGCATGAACAACTTTATAGCTCATTGGTTAAGTCCTTGCATTGTTATTCCATAAGTCACATGTTCAAATCCCCATTCTTGCAATTATTTTTTATCATTTTTTATTCTTCTCATAACCTACAAATGAGACCTTTCATTTCCAAAATGAATGGTGACCTTTCATTTCTCTTTTAATTTTCATGTTGAATGCATATATTATTATACATAATTCACCATTACACCATCTTTATTGTCCTCCTCTATCTTTTCCTTCCTCACATTTTTCTATCTCTCACTTCTTTCTCTTCACCTAGAGTCCAAGAAGAAGAACATGACGAAGTCTTCAAGAAGGTCTCGCTAGTAACGCGAGGCTATCAGCGGATAGACAAGCTCGGTGACAATACCGGTTTGTGCATGTAAGTCCCTTCTCTCTCCCTCCCTCCATCTCTTTATTCTTCTCTTTTCATATCTCGTGAACCCGTTTTTATCCATATCGTAATCCTTAAGAGAAAAATAAACATAAACATATACATATATATAAGTCTAGATACATATGGTTATATAATATCTTATTACCTCTTGTTCAAATTAAAGTGTTTTCAATTCTTTGTTCATGACTATAAATGCTTATTATGAGTAGTGAGAACATAGATTTCATGCCACAATATGTTTACGATATCTCATGGAATCGGTTTGGTTATTAAAAGAAAAGATGAAGCTTGCGTGAAAATTCTAGTTAATCTTTTTGCCGATTTTAGTATACATATCAATACCTTTAGTTTTAAAATAATTTTTATAAATTAATTTTTTAATTCTGAAAATTTCATGAAATTTACATATGATAGAATATATTATTTTGTACACGCTGTAAAAATTTTAGATCGATCCGCATAACGGTTTAGGAATTACATCGTATTTATTCACTGATCGTAAAACAGAAAACTGCAGTTATCGGTCAACTTTTAGGACACATAACATGGTATACCGGTATCCAAATTGAGCAAACTCAGGTGTTTTTGATATCTACATCGAATGATATATATTTTCTTAGTTTTATAGTTTTACTGAAAACCCATCTAAGATAAGGAAAACTGTGTTACAATATTAAGTGACGGATCTGGACAGAATCTGTTCCGATTCGCACACTGTTTTTAAATTGGACATAACTTGAACACCCGATGTCCGTTTGTGACAAAATTTAGATGTATAGATGCACCATTGATAGAACTATAATTTTCTGTATATTATATTACTTAGGAATGCATGAAACAACCTGATATAGGCTTTGCAATAGAATATATAGTTGCTGTCCAGAAATCTGAATTTCTGTTTTAAACGCTGATATTAAAATGATCATAACTAGAGCTTCAGAAATCCAAATCATGTGAATCTTGGTGTTTTCGATAAGTTCATCGAAATACCTACAATTTTCTAATACTTTTCATAACCTGAAAACCGATAGAAATTAACTCAAACTGCGTTTTAAAAATATGGGACGGTGCCGAATAGATTCTGATCTGTTTTGCGCGACGATACGAAAACAGATATATCTCCCAAACCGGTAGTCGTATTTAGGTGAAACTGGAACTCACGCATGAAAAACACTTAGAGACATTTTTTTTATCTTCCGTATTCGTTCGACTTGATTAATTAGTCGTACATAATATTTCTTTATAGCATTGTTTTCGGTAGTTACTCGTATAATATACTTGACTCATTTCATACTATTCGAACATGTATACATATTTATCTTGATCATTAAATTGTTGTATGTATATAAATACGATAATTAAAAATTTGAGTTGTATCTTGAAAAGTATACAATATTACTTTTTACAATAAACCCCCTCAAGTTTTATAAATTACAATAAGGCCCCTATCAATTATTGAACTTCAAATTACCTTCTTTTAGTCTGACTCGGGTTAGAGTCTGACTATTTCTGACTTGAATATGATTCAAGTCAATCTATATTCTTTTATATTCCAACTCAATATGAATACATGAATCCCTGAATCCAGTTAACAATCTATAAAACTTGACCGAACCGAACCACGGATATTCCTTTTACATGTTTCCCAGTATTCCATTTACATGACTCTACGGTTATAACCGTTTCCTGATATCATGGTTTCGGTCAGTCAGTTAATCAATCTTACAATCAATACAATTTTACAAGATAACAATACAAACAAGACATCGCGGGGTTTAAGGGGTAGATTGGTACGGAAGTTGTTAAAGGTGGCACGAGGTGGTCAGATTAATACACCTAACCTGAATCCTATTACTGTTGTACCGTGGCATAACGGTTCCTTGTACTACACGTGCCCTAGTCTCTGGCAAGTGAGACTCCCCTCGTATACACTGGCATTCTTCTGTACCAAGCTACAAATAACAGCGTTAACATAACATTACAACAATAGTTTACACTTTAACAATGTATCTTCTTATAATGTCTCCTCTACTTCCCTCTTACCTTTGGGACTTACCGAGCGATCTGTTCGCTGACGACATTCTGTTCTCTCTTCTTTGAATGTCGTCAGGTGACTTGGACCCGGCAGAAGTGGAGCCAACAGAAGAAGACTTTGGAGCAATTTGCCGAAGACCCAGCAGTATAATTTCATTGTACACTTTCTTTTCAGTACTTTCCATTTCCTGTTATGCCACTGTTTAGGCATCTTTATTTCAGTTGTATTTTCCCTTTCCATGTATTGTACAAAGAATGTTAATAAATAAAAGTTGCTGTTCTTTTATACTCTTGTCTCTTGTGTATTTATTTTATATTGCTTAGCTACGCTTATTGTATGTATTTCTGAGTACATACGTAGCGGACCTCGTCGCGTCTCCTTCACAGTACACTGGGAAGCGGGGCGTGACAGTGGCCGGCCACAAGGCCTAAAATTCCGGCCTCCTCGGCCAATAGGTTCCAGTTTGGGTTCGTCTGGCTAAGGTGGTCTCCTAGTGTGGTAATTTGGTCCCTGGTGTTGTTTGCTTGTCTCAGAAATTCCCCGGGTTGCTCCAGATTTCCCTGCACATCCTATATACTCAAAAAACCAAAATGAATCAATTCTAAAGTTTGTATTCTCTATTCTAAACTCAGTTCCAGGTCTAGAATTTGATCCCTAGGGTCTTCTACAGTCACCATACATCACTAATTCCCCTAAAATCCTCAAACTCTTCTCTTGAATTTTCTAAACACCACATACCCTAACCAAACACCTACTAAACTAATCTAGAATACAAGAAATCTCAAACTAAGCTAAATGGAAGAATTTATACCTCATGGGTGTAGACAAGCAAAGCCCTAGCTCTTCAATGTTGTCAAAATCCCACTTTTGTTGGTCCAATATGTAGAGGAGAAGGAGCTGATCATTTTTTGTGAAAGGGGTATAGGGTTTTGACAAGGTTTTTGAGATGGATCCTAGGGTTAAAGATGGAGGGAAGTGAGGAAGAAGAAGGAGAAGAAAAATAATTGGTGGAGGATAATGTGGCTGCCCCTCTCTCTCCCCCCCTTTTATTCTCACCCACTCTCACTAAATTACCCTTTTGCCATTTCTCTTTTCTCTTTTCTTTTCTCTTTTAAAACCAAAGCACCATAATACCCATAAAACGACACAAATGCAACAACATGTAACCAAATATAACATGACATGGTGCACTAGCCATGAAAAACTGTAGAAACACGGATTTGGCTTAATTGCGATTAGCCGTGCACTAATCGGGTTTTTATCCAAACTGCATATAATACATTTTAAAAATGCCAGATCCTTTAAATATATTATTAAATGAATAAATCATTTTAATTTCCATTTATTTCACAATTATTGTCATATATTTATACCCTTTTTCGAAAACCCCAATTTCGCAAATCGGGCAATTTTCGGGAAAAATATTATTTTAATATTAAATTCCAAAAACAATATTTTATATTTTCAGAAATGTTACAATCTTCCCCCCTTAAATAAATTCGGTCCCCGAATTTAAATTTAAACCCCCAAAATCTAAAACATTTCCATAATCAGCTCAAAACAACGGAACTCCGAAATAACGGAAGATATAGAAATAACACAGCACATCGCGTGCACCTGAAAATGAGTATAAAACTCAAAATCGAACTCCTTCAAGCGTCACGCAAATCATCGGATTTGCACTCATATCCTCGGATTTACAATGAAGATACAGATCTTAAAATCCACTATAGAAATCCAATATACACTAGTCAAATACTATAATACGTGTATAGTACTCATCTTTGGAAAACTTTCAAGAACTGAATAAAAATCATGCAAAAATATTTTTTAAATCGCCGCGTGAATGCGTAACTCACGGCATAAGTGACGGACGCTCATTTGTAAAATAATAATATATGTCCATATATGTTTTGCTAAATATATGTTCCGTCGTTTTTCAAAATATCCCAAAAGGTTTTCCTTTATAAACGTTCGTGTCGCTCACAGACATGTAAGATATAGCGAGACTATAGCTCCTTTTTGAAAACCTCTGGTTAAAATTTTAATGCATGCAACATACTCAGGTACTGTCCTCAGATCAGTCCTGTTTGGCTACTACGCAATATAGTGCCTAACATGAAAACAAAGTGCTCAAAAGCAAAATCAGTCTCAAAAGGCGTATCCAATAATCACGTGTGTCTGGTGCGTACGGAAATTAAATCCAAATACAAGTGCTATGAATGTGCACAAAACCAAAACCAAGTGCAACGGGTGTGCACGAAAGCATCTGTCCAGTGCAATGGGTGTGCACAACAACAATATCAAGTGCATCTAGAGTGCTTCCGGTGCAACTAACATGCACGAATGAAAATCCCAATTTAGTGCATCCGGTGTGCATAAAATCACATCTCATATCATGCGCTCAACATGAGCGAAAATCCAAATCAAGTGCATCCATCATGCACGAAAGAAATCTAAATCAAGTGCATCCAACATGCATGAGTAAAAGCTCACTCAAGTGCATCCGATGCGTACAAAAATCCACAATCAAGCTCCTAATATGCACAAAAATCCAACCAAAACACGTCAGGTTCGTAAGAAACATCTAGTGCCGTAGCATGCACGAAAACGAACATCAAGTACAAACGCGCACGAAAATACAAATCTGGTAAAACGAATGCTCAAGGACATAAATCGGGTGCAACCAATGTACGGGGTATAAATCTAGTGCAACTAATGCACGAATACCCGTCCGGTGCAACAAATGCAAGAAATGCAAATCTAGTGCAACTAATGTACGAAATACGAATCTGGTGCAGCAAATGCACAAAAATATAAATCTGGTGCGACAATTGTACGAAATGAAAATCTAGTGCCACAAATGCACAAAGTGCAAATCTGGTGCATCCAGTGCACGAAATACGAATACAGTGCATCCAGTGCACGAAATACGAATACAGTGCATCCAGTGCACGAAATACAAAAAAAATACAGTGCATCCAGTGCACGAAATACGAATACAGTGCATCCCGTGCACGAAATACGAAAACAGTGCATCCAGTGCACGAAACACAAATCCATAACTCAAATGCGTATAAAAGCAACACCGAGTGTAGCAGGGTGTATAAAATCGTAAACGCAAGTAACTGCGTGCACAAAATATGTATCAATGCACTGCAAGCACATGTAAGCTATACCGAGTGCAAAAATTAAATCGAGTGCGTACCACATGCACAAATCAAATCAACCGTTTGAAATCCACGAAATCATAAATACATGCATCCAAGACACAAACCGAATCTCAAGTGCAATAGATATGCACAAATCACAAATCAACACAACGGTGTATAAAATATATATCAAGTGCAATAACTATGGACAAAAATGTAAATACCTAGTAGGTGCAGCCATGGTGCACGAAATCTTTATCAGGAAACTCAATCATAAAAACTTAAATCCAAGTGATATAAGCATGATACTCGGATCACAACGCAAATCGTAATAATTGACATTGAGGTACACCTCCTACAATGTCGAAAAATATCGGTGTGCCCAAAACTGGCAGAGCAAGAACATCCGCTTGCCTCCTGCTCACGGTCTGGCGTCCTCTGTCTCTGGGTCCTTATCTTCTCTGTGGATTCACCAATCTCGCAATCCATCGGCTCATCGGCCCGGTCAGGTGTGCTAACGGGAACGATTCCGCTTTAGCACTTATCTGGTCATCTCTCGGCCAATCATCATGACCACTCGTAAAGCAGCATGTTACTGGCGTTGGCCTCTGGCCCTCTAAATACACGTCACGCATCTGATCCTCGGTGCGAATCTCATTGCAGCAGTGTCCTGGAAGGAATCCTGCTCAAGGTCTCTTCCGATCTCGTCTATGCCGAACTGTACGGAGGCTGGTACTCTTACATAATTTTTTCTCGTTTTCTGGACACCTGCGTTCTCAGCACAACATTTCCTCGGGAATTGGCCGCATCCCGACGCCTCTGTATGCATATCATATCCTTATCTCGACGGGGAGTAGCAACAGCTCGTCAGCATCTCGCATGAACCTCTGGCTCCACTCGTCTGTATCATCGTCCACTTTGACGTCACGTCGTGCTATCTGCGTACAACAATGGTCCTCGGCTACAGTCAATCCGGAGTCTCTCGTACAGACTCGAAATTACGAACTCAGTATCTTCATCACTCTGTAGAAGATATCTGGCCGAACACGTCCTCGGGAACTCGTCCCAACCATCGGAGGAATACTCAATACTCGTCCGTTCTCTATCAACTCACAACGCATCTGGGTGAGGTCCTCTATCCGAAGCTGGTCAGCTTGCTGATCTCTTATCACATGATATCCGGAAGATGCTAAACTTTTCAATCGAGTCATCAATGTCCTAAAATTTCCCGAAAGCTCAACACCTGAGCACAGTCTAAAATATCTGGTACATACCACCGTACCTCTGGACCAGCCGTAGAAGGGCAAACTCAAGCCTCACTGATGGCACCGCTAAACTGCCGCAAACCCTAAGGTTCAAAAGCGGTTCCATGGTCATCATGTCGAGTTAGGGTTTTATTCTTTTAGAGGGTCCACAGAATTACTTGCATGTTCCTCCGAACACTTTAAACTTGGAAAAAATATGTTTTTGATACTCGTTCAAACTTTTTAACTTCGCCTAGGCGACATGCGAATACCTTTCGTCCGCATGCTAAACAATGCCTCAATCCTCCAGGAAAGGCGATACCTCAACGGTCATCTCTGGATCGGTCTACTCCAGATTTGAGTAAGAATCTCCTCACTGGAAATCTTCAACTCGACTGGGCCTGCGTCGGCGCATCAATCTTACGAATCACCTTCGTCTGTCAACTCGGGATAGACTAGTTATCACCTGTCGCATCTCTGCCTGGAAGCTCCAGCGATCTCAGCTTGTAAGCCCTGGAAGCGACATCCCATCATCTCAGCAACAGCTGGGTCATCTGTCTGCACGGTAGGCGACATCAAAATCTCTGAGGTATGCTGTACATCAACAGTCCTCTCGCAACTGGCAGCTCTAACAATGGACCGATCATCTGGTGTAAAACCAAACACTCGTCTCCACAAGAGGTCGCAACATGAACACTACATCGAGACACTCCTATGTCACCAGAAAACACAATGGTCAGCCCTCATACCAGACGAGCTTGCCCTGACCGCATCACTAGCATCAGCTCAATCTGCGCTCAAACCATGGTGACAGGAACCTCAATCGTGTATTGATAAAAACAGATCAAAGGCATGAAAGGAAACGACAGATCCAGAATGGATATATGATCATAAGGAGGAAACAGAACCAGTGAGAGTATGATCATGGAAATGAATAGAATCAAGTATCTCAAATGGATGTATAATCATAGGTATGAAAAGAATCACAGATCTCAAAATATATACATCCTAAGGTTTCTTAAGTGGAGTATCGTATCGTAAATATGCCGCGGAATATACGTACGGTACGTCACTCTACTCAAGCTACCTACTCCATCAATCAGGGTCAGCCTATGAAACGAAAGTTCAGGTCTAATACCCCCCCCGTTCAAGTCTAAGTTCCGTAAGGTCAAGCCTAGGTTCCGAAATACATATCCGCCCTAGACTCCGCATAGTCAAACAAAGACTCGAACCAAGGTTAAACCTAGCGCTTTGATACCAACTTTGTCACGACCTGAAATATTAGCTCATGACCAGCACTTAAATCACGCAATGTCTAAAGGCGTAACGTAATTCAAGTAAGCTGAAACCCAGAAATCTAAGCCTTTTTAAGAAAATAAAGGAGGTGAAGTTTTGAAATAAAGGTATAAGAAAATCAAGTTTTCTTAAATGCATAGAAAAGGAACATGAATGATGCAAGTGAAATTTACTAGTATGAAAACATGTTTCGTCTTTTAAAAATTTGGATAGCACCTCCTTTGTATATTTTGATCCAAAACCACAAATTCATAACAATAATAATGGTATCCCCAAGCGGGAGCTAGCTCTTCGCCAAACAGCGGATCACAACCACGCAAGACAGTATATGTAAGTATACGATACCCAACGGCGAAGTTCACCACAAAAAGAGAAATAAATAAGCAAGACATCAAAACCACAAGTAGCGGAAAACCCCTCGCTCTAAGAATCACAACCACAATCTCACTAAGTCTTATTGCTTACACAATTTGCTAATTTTGATTGATGGAGTTGACTAGATACAATATGAAATATAAATACAACAGTGGGTACGATACAAATTCCCCACCTACCAATGCAAAACACCTAAATGATGCTATATGCCAACGATGCCGCTACGGATCCATGCGGTCAACCTGCAAGAATTGTGGCACAACGGGGGTGAGTTGCCAACTCGTGAGTAGAAAAACGTCTACAGATATAAATCGAATAAACAACGACTCCTAAGTCAACTATATCATAAAGGTAATACTATGATATCCAGGGTGACCGGGTCATCATATGTGCCAACAATTGAATCAATACCTACATGTATGCGGATATAATCCAACAATATAACCAATGTCTGTATGCATGTGGATCTCGTCCAACTATATAATCAATGTATGCATGCATGTGGATCTCGTCCACCCATATGATCAATGTATGTATGCATGTGGATCTCGTCCACATGTCAACCACTGACACAACAACATCATGCATGTAAATATCATAAAAACATATGCATGAAAGTATGAGGATATAAATCAACGTGTGTCCTTCGTGACACATCAAAATCATGGAACTTGAGTGTCCAGCATCGACACTCGAAACATCATGAAACCCGTGTCCAGCATCGACACGTAAATCCTCATATCTCGGGCTCCGTCAGTCCGGATCGGCCCTCGGGCTCCGTCAATCAGGATCGGCCTATATCATCTCTCGACTCCGGTCGGTATCCTCCGGATATCCGCCGAGCCCAAATACTTTCACCAATGGGTAATGCTTCCCTGCCAGGCTCACCGTCTAACAATACGAGTCTTCTTGCCCCGGGTACCTCACCGGGTCCACCATGTACCCACAGACGGTGCCTACCGCTCTTTGAATCGGGTTTCACATGCCACTCTCAGAACCGAGAAAACACATGGTGGACGCACTGAAATATCATATCAAGAGAAACCGGGTTTTTAAAACAGTACATGCTTTCTTTTGAAATAGCCACGGTTCTCAAATCCAGAAATCTCATGAAAACAGTATATCTCAATGCGTAAAAGCGTAAAGCAAGATGTATGCGACATATAACAAAATGTAAGTATATCTGTATATCATACAACATGGAACAGTAATATGCACCTATCGAGGGAAACCACTCTTTTAAATGAATCCAGTTTTAAAAAATAAATCATGCGGTTCCCAAATCTCCAAAATCGAATGGAATATCGTATAAAGGTGCATATGTGTATATACGCAAGTATGGACGTACAAATGTGTATGTCCGCAAGTATGGTGTACAATATGTATGTGCACAAGTATGGTGTACAATATGTATGTGCGCAAGTATGGTGTACAATAGGTATGTACGCAAGTATAGCATGTAAGGAGTCATATCATGATGCAGCAATCCTACTGTGTAGTGACATGGCAATTATCGATGATGAAATGTGTGAGCCGGCAAATCTGTGTAAGTGTAACATACACATCATCGATAATGGTGCAGGTGTACTAGCACAGGTAAAAGTAATGCAATGCAAATAATATGAAGGCAGCATAAGGCAAAACATCAGCTACGAGCTAAGGTATACGTGTCTACAAGACCGAGTCGGTGGATCTATCAATCGGCATATAGCCACACAACATCACGTATGGCATAATCCATTGTACGGTATCTTCTAGTCAAGGGTATGGATCAAATATCATGTCAAACTCATCACGTAAGGAAAATCATCGTACGGTGGCATTAAGGTAACAGGGATCCTATCAACCTATAAGACGAGGAGGGTACGGACCTAAAGTCTCGTACGGCTATCACTCACGATTCACAACATACATAAATATCTCTATATACTTATGTCCCTGGTCACATCCGCAACAATCTCATATCAGGGGACCGGCAGGGTATCAATCATCTCAATTGACTCACATCCGTATACCAACATATCATCAAATCATTATATCATGTCATATAATCTTTTCATCGCATTTATATCCCACATCAAGTAAATTTTACAAATACATTTTACCTTTACTATAAGCATACGTATCTAATCTAACATACACACCCGAACCATACAAACAGTTTTTGAAAGATGCGAATCGTAGTTTTGAAAGTAGGGGTTACGGTGTTTTTCAAGAAAAGATATCATTTGAAAATCCGTAACGTCCCTCAAGGTATCTGTTTAAAAGATGCATACGATTCCTTAGTTTGGAAATTGATATGGTTTGGATGACACATCTACGTCGACTATCTAGTCATATAATACCCTAAACGGCAATATCATCAAATATCATCCTCAAATCCCGTCATCACATACTAGTCGTATCATATCACTTCTAACTACCCTTAGTTTCTAATATGGTTCTCTAACTACCATTTTTACTCTATCAATAGTCTTCTATTAAAGGTTTTATTAATCATAATCTATATACATAAATCGGTTTCCATCAAAGTTTGCGAAGGTGCTATACGCCATCCACCCGACTTCCCCCGTAGATATAGATCTACTCACCGTGATCCTTACTTGTCGAAGTCGATGACGCCATGCTTCGTCACCTCGGAATCCATGCGAGGGTACCTACAATAATAAACAATCGCAATCGCTATTAACATCAAGTCCGGAACCCAAAACGGCACACGGATCGCCAATAGGTTAGAACCTATAGCCCACGTATGCAAAACCAACAAATTACCCCTAGTCGTTGATGTACAAACATTCAACAACCAAAAACAAATCGAAATATCAAAACTCATCATTCAAAATACAGAAAACATATCCAAAAATCACACTAATGTGTTCCCAGATTTTGATTCAGGCCAAAAGGAGTTGCACAAACAAGTCTAGGGTGCTGTATATGATGTATATGACCTACTGGACCAACCCCGACACCAATTTACTCTATGTGGCCGGCCACAAGGCCTAAAATTCCGGCCTCCTCGGCCAATAGGTTCCAGTTTAGGTTTTTCTGGCTAGGGTGGTCTCCTAGTGTGGCAATTTGGTCTCTGGTGTTATTTGCATGTCTCAGAAATTCCCCGGGTTGCTCCAGATTCGAGGATGGTTTCCAGTTCTGGAGAAAATGAATAGTACTATTCAGTTGTCTTTTTCTCTTACCTTCTCTCAGGTTGCGAGTGCTCCTTGGATTAGGAACAGTACACCTATTACGCTTATTGGATAGTCTTCTTCCAAACCATAGGCAGGTGCCGAATGGTAGGGAATGAAGAAAACCAATTAGCCTAACGATGGTGTACAGAAAGTATTAAGTAAAGACAAATAAATGGATTAGAAATAGAGCAAAGTAAATTGCGACTGCTATTCACGACCAAACCAAGTACTTCATCACCACTCCTACTTCACCTTTGTATTTCTCCAGAACACTCCGTATCACTACGAAGATCCACAGTTATTTGGATACTCCATCGTATGGTTATATACGAACTCGAAAGGAATTTATTCCAGTTCGGGGATGGATTCTAGTTCAGGAGAAATAGGAATAAGATTTATTCAGTTGTCTGTAGTCTTCACCTTCTCTCAGGTTGCGAGTCCTCCTAGGATTAGGACGGTACACCTATTACGCTTATTGGATAGTCTTCTTCCAAACCATAGGCTGATGCCGAACGGTAGGGAAGGAAGAAAACCATTTAGCCTAACGAAGGTGTACAGAAGGTAACGACTAAAGACATATAAAATGATTTGGAGAGATGGCAAAGAATTATACGGTTATAGTCATGAATCTGGATAATGAAATAGGCATTACTAAGAATACCCGGATACCCCTTCGAAGCATTTACATGTTTCAGTTTCACTGTGTATTGTTAATAGAAAAATGATTTCCCAATTAGTCCTTGCTCCAGGGTATGTATTTACCAGGTTTGATTCTCACATCTGTATGGTTTTACAGATGATGAGTGGGAGTAAGGTATTAGGAATTGGGTGATCATCCTCATTATATCGGGATTCGTTGTAATTGGTGATATTTGAGGAAATCACCTGGGTTGTTTGCCGGACGGCAAATATTTGGTTTTGAATATCCGTTGTTATGCACCAATTTTAAATTGACATATCTGTACGTCTATTTTTATAGAGTGAGATATAACTTTTTGAAATTATGTCTTTGACATTTACCTATATCAGTGGATGGTTAGGTAAGGAGCATTGAACAGCGGTGTAATTCTTCTTAACCATAAGTACTGTTTTCGACCTATGACACACATGGAATGAGTTATTAGAATCAAAGGACTTATACAGAGTATTGTATGTTGTCCAGTGTCCATTAGGACAGAGGGGTTGGTCCTCGTACTATATTCGGTTTACTTATGACTTCTCTAGTTTTTAGACAAGTGTTTCGTAGAAACACAAGGTCCAAGTTTTGAGAAATTATAGGTATATGAATAAAGTAGAGAACCGGGTGTTGCAAGTATCGGGATTTTTCAAGGTGATCGAAGATGTAGATACTTGTGTATTCAGTTGATATTAATAGGTTTAAGAGAACCTGCTTCTCTTTCAGGTTACTCATAATTGGAAGCACTCCTAAGTTGAGTAATGCTGATCGGCCTCTCTCTATTTAGTTGACATGCACTGGAGACAGCTGCATGATTTGAATCTAGTTCCAATTAAATCAGTGCCTCTGTTTCTATATTGGATATAGAACGGTTCATATCATAACGATGTTAAGGTACGGGGAGTTGTCCGGCTTATGCTTAAAACCAGACCCCGGATAACTCAAGGCACGTCTCTGTAATGGCTGTTTGTGGGTTGTCCCGGGCTATGACGAGGGTTGACTTTCTACCATCTGGAAGATCAATAGTGATATTGTTCTAGACTCACCATAGTTTTAATAAAAATGGATTTTTTCAGAAAACAGTAGTGGGAGTATGGTAGAACTGGAAGTGATTCCAGAACCGCAAACGATTATTGAAAATTTGTTAAGAACCTAAAGATTCAATCTGGTTTGACATTCCATTGGCCACTCCGCAAATATGGTAGGTAACCTCAGGCACCCGAGAGGTACTCCGGTATGCTCAAAGGCGATGACAGGGAGGTCCTTGTTTACCCAGACTTGCCATTGTTGTTGTTCCAGACTATGAGACCCGGCAGGAGGATAAGTATAGCGTCGTTCTGAACTGGCTTTAGAAGTGCACGTGTATATTATTCTGCCAGAGGGTTGTCGTAGTCAGTGGGAGCAGTGGAAGTATAGTGGACAAGTAGCTTATGTCTATTTATGGACTAAAGCAGATATAGCGGAGATAGATCATCTATTTCTGATCTGACAGTCATAGGCTTGACTTCATCAGAATACGGGATGGATCTGTTAAGAAGGTAGTAGGGTGTGATGTCCTGGTATTTGAATGACATATATAGAGTAGGAAGTGAAATTCCTATACTACGGTCGGTTATACTTTGGTTGTCACACAGTGGTTTCTCCACAAAGGACATGGATTTCATATCAGACATTCTGGTTACTGGATCTAGATTTAGGTAGTTTCCCAATCTGGGTACTTAGACAGCATTCTAAAGGTGTTTTAGAATAGACGACTCCTGGCACGGTGGTGTACTTGCAGGTGATGGAGTCACCCTCTCTAAAGGTATCTTACAGACTAAAGGGGAGAGGGATGTGCATGATTGGCAGATTACTTGCTTAGGAAATTGAGTTGATCATGAGATGTCAAGTACCACATCAGATGTTGTTTTGCACTGGATGTAATAAGTGGATATTAATCCAATCCTGGAGAAACGATCGGAAGCAGTTTTAGAACATAAGTAGATGTTCTAGGGATTTGATAACGGCAGCCTTCTTCGGGAGATGGTTATCATTCCAGGCTTCCAAGGTGACATGGATGACAGAGTGACTGTCAGAGTTATATTTTTCCCTCTGACGAGGGGCAGTGTTTTGGACAGGTGATCCAAGCGGACACTGAGGGAGGCATGGTGCAGGATACTAATTAAGTTCAGTTGACGATACAGTCTAAGAAGTTTGGATTTGGAGTTCATTTATGAACCAGGTCCCATCAGATATCCAGACATATTCTAAGACATGTATTGCTCATTTCGGGAGATAGGTTTCTCCGCGAATTTCAGATAAAAAGAAACATAGAAAGAAACATCAGGGAGGATCCACTAGCTGAGGCTATTCATCAAACGCAAAAGTTTCGCAAATGAGTTTTGTGAGACTGATTAGTAGAGGAGTTGGATATTCAGTATCACACGGGCTGTGAGTATGCGACATCACAATAATTATCCTTGAGTGCAAGTGGGAGATTGTTGGATATATTGCCCTCAGAGTAAACTATTGGATCACAGGCACGTGATTGCAATGATTGAGGGAGGACCTATACCGGTAGGACAGTCTTACTCAAGATGATAGTATGCTATCTGGTTTATCTTTATCATCGTGTACTGCTTTAGGTGACCTTACAGGTCACTATTGCGCGTTGATAGAGCCCTTAGGATTCTTGCTTGACGGCCAGCGATATGATGGCGATCATATACGTGGGAGCTGGGGTCTATAAGCACATCCTTAAAAGGTCCCTAGTCGTGGGAGTTTTCGAGACAGGGCATCGATACTCCAGAGTAGACTAGTGTATACAGTCGAGACCCCGACGAGGGGCGATGGCCGGCCTCACAAGCCACTGGTGTCAGTTGGTTCACCTAAGATGTATACAGGTGCTCATTAGGTTATAAGTACACCGGACAGGACTCGCCAGGAACATGCTAGTTGGTATTATACCTGACGTCAGATAGCAGTTCCCTGGTGACATGTGTACAGGTTAGTTCATCGACCTGAGATCGTCATTTTTCTCGTGTGAGTTCCCACTGTACTTTGATTACTACGCTACTACGGCTTAAAGGAGTCGTGCAAATAGGTTTTAGTTGGGTACAGTCCCGAGCCACATGGAGGCAGTGAGCGGATCGGCAAGGGTTCGTCTCTCCCGATATTGGAGGTGAGATCGCGCTGTGTTTAGGAGAGCCATTACACGAAGTCCTTGGCCAAGGCAGGAGATTTACTAGTAGGTATTCCAGTACTATCTCAAGGTGTTCTGGGCTACACTCCGACACGACTTGTACCGCTTTTGGGGGTCTGATTTTTACCAACCCCCTAGACCCGCCATGCGATGCTCATAGACGAACGGACCGCACTGTACGGATATTTTTACTGACAGGCTCAGTAGGGTGTTAGGATGAGTTCACTCATCGACTTCCTTTTTGGTCAATACCTGGTAGCCCGTTACGTATGGCTAATACCTCAGACATGTTAGTGGTTAAATCCATAGCCAAAGTATTGACGAGTCTTTAGAGTCCCCACAGACAGTTTCTCAAGTTTCGGGCGAAACGCTGTAGAGGCCGTATGGATTTATGGCAGGGTTCGAACGTACGCTTGCACTTGTGCATGTGTTGTGGTTCGGATGGATAATACTAGCGGGCTTTGGTTTAAGCCGGATCCTAGTATTATACTGTGTAGATTTTGTCTCATTGCATTTGTATTCGGTCGGAATACAAATGCTGGTATGTATATACAGTCGTGGGGTTTTCCTGTAATTTATTACCGGATCACTTTTTGAAGTTGCCAGTTTGCATTCCGTTTCATCCATTTTTCCTTTGTTCCTTCTTGGCTGAAATTCCTTTGATGGGAGGGGCTTATTTGCAAATGTGCAAATTAGCAAAGTGGAGGGTGTTTTTTGTAAGTGGTTGCTTCATGATGGTTCTAGATTGAGGTTGACTCCATTGGTTCATCATGACTTGCTTTTTGAGATTGGATTTGTGAAAGGATTGAGTTGGATGGTGGTGTGACATTATTCTTCATGATTATCACCCATTCTCTTTCTTACATTATTCTACCTTCCTCCTCTCGTTGAAAGGGCCGGCTACTACTAGGAGGGGATTCTTTTTGTGTGGGAAAAATATTGATCTCATTTGCTTGCCACAAAAATTCCATAGCTCCATTTCAAAGCTCATCTCCAAAGTTCATTCCTCCATTTCCATTATGGCAACTTCAATAATCCCTCGAGACATAGCATCTACACTCAGTCTACAGCAATCTTGGACACGTCGGCTTGCCAACTTCGTGTCCGAGTTGCCTCGGTTCAGAGGTGGGAGCCCGTAAAACGACTCGGTGATGTGGTGCCCTTTCCGACGAGGAGATCAAGACCGGAGATTCCGCGGGGAGATCGGGATGGTGGCCGAAGACCGAAGGACACGGATCGCTCGGTATAGCTTTCTACCCTTTCTCTAGTTTTCTAGTAGTAGGTTAATGGTCCGATCCGGGTTTATAGTCCGCGGTAGCGCCGGTTTCTAGTTAAAGAAAAGTTTTTGTTTCCGTATTTTGGTCTCGGACAGACGGTCGGGGCACTACCGTAGACTTACAAAAAATACCCAGAAATATCAGGAAATAGATACGGATTTTACTGTGCAAAAATAAAATAATAAATCCACTGTACGGCCGCGGAACCGCCGCGCAAGCCATGTCATTGCCGCGATTCCGCGGTTGTTTAATGGTACTAAATTGTCGTTTTGCACTGTAATCCCTATAATTCCCTGCTGATTTTTTTAAGCATTTTAATATGAAAAAAATCAACTTTTTGAAAAATTTCCAGAAACTAGGGTTTTATGGGTATTCGGAGTTCGATCGGACTTTAAACTTCGCCTAGACTTCGCCTAAAGCTCTAGCTCGACTCTGATACCACTGTAGGGTTACTAGGCACTCTCACAAGGTTCTTCAAGGCATCAACCATGCCAGATTTAAAATTTAGACGTGCCGAACAACCCTTAACTAGATCTTTAAACTAGAGATTAGGCGAAACAAAGCATGTTAAACACATTAACACTAAGAGTTTGGGATTACAACCTTTGTAGATCCGGTCCTTCACTTCTTAAGCTCCGTGTTGAGGTCCCCTCGCTGCGATCATCATGCATCCGGACTCTCGAGAGGTTCCACGAAGAGAAAGGTGCAAGCTTGCTTCCGATCTTCGATAACAAAGATGATCTACCTTGAGGCTTCATTAACACAAGCTTTCACTCGCTAAATGAAGTGAACACCCTCATCTAAATGGAAAGGATAGATGAGGAGGATGAAATAGAATTTATGCTCTCATTTATTTTCTATTTCTCACTTAATTTCATCACCTTTGAAAAAGCTAGAAAGCTTTTCATGAATGAACTCAAGGAAGAAGAAGGTGAATAATCAATTAAAAACCTTTTGTGATGAATAATGAAATAATATATGATTAATAATGTAACCATGGTCAACTAAACCTTTGTAGAGATTTAACTAGGGCTAAGGTTTGGGTTGGGTTAAGAATGAGTCATTACAAAATATTAAGCATAATATCTTAACTCAAAACAAAAAGAAACCTTCTAGAATGTTCATGAAAGAACTAACCCAATTCAAACCCTAACCTTGTTTAATCTCCACTAAACACGTTGCATTAGTAATCATATCATGTTACAATATTATATATCATATATATAATATTTATTGTAACAAAATAAAATAATACAATTAACATATATCGCATATATATCAATGTATTACCCGAGTGAGAAAAAGAATCTTTTAGTGAGCTTATATCAATTAATGTAATTTAATATATCAAATATATAATTATACATTAAATTATCGAATTAACACTTGATCCGACAATCCGGCTATATCGCATATAACCGACTAATATATCATTTACCGATTCATCGAATCAACACTTGATCCGATGACCCGTCTGATATCAAATATCATGAGAATATAATACGGTATCTCATATCGCATTATCCTCGGTCCTGCACATATCACATATGTGCCCCTACTCCGTTTTGCCTGAGTCAAGAAACTTTTGTGTAGGACTCTAAAGAATCGTCAATACGCCGACAGTAGGTGATGATCATATCAAACACCCACAAGCTGCAAGCGGTCAGCTAAACGTAATAGCCACCCAAGTATTGAGCGATCAGAAGATCAACAAGAAAGCCTGTACATTATCCTGCGAATCCAATCAGTAACACTCCCGTACAGTCCGGTCTCGTCGTCTGATATGTCGCATATCTCGCCTAGGGGTGGTAAACGTCAGACCCCAATAGCTTAATAAGTCATGTCGATATGAGATCTATAACAGTTCGAGAAACTACTGATAACACTTACCAGTAAATCTCGGAAACCCTGGCCAGGGATTTCCAGTTATAGCCAATCGAACATAGCACAACATCAACTCGCTATACCGGGAGAGACGAATCCCCTCCTATCGCTCATTGCCTCCATGTGATTCGGGACTGTACCCAAAAGCCACCTTTTTGCACGCCCTCTTGGACGTGGTATGATGGAAATCAAACACAGTGGGAATCACACAAGTCTCTATGACGATCTCGGGTCAACAGACTACTCTGTACCAGTGTCACCAAAGAACTGCCATCTTACATGAGGTATAATACCATCTGCGAGTTCTCGGCGAGTCCATCCAGTGTACCCAGTCTCCACTGAGCACCCGTATACCATCCTTGATGTCAAACACCGATGGATATGGGATCATCCATCGCTCATCATATGGGTCAAGATGCGTATACGCTAGTCTATTCTGGTGTATCGATGCCCTGTCTCGATACACCCTCGACTAGGAACAGTTATAGGATATACTCGTCGACTACCGTGGCCCCACTAGTATGATCTCATCATAGTCCCAGTAGTTGAGTACATATCCTAAGGGCTTTATCAACATGTAACATAGAGACAATCAGAGTACATATTAAGATAAAGTACAACCAGATAGCATACTATCATGTCGAGCAAGAAAGTCCTCCTTATATATGTCCAAGCATCCATTACAATATACATCATATGTACAGTAATGGCCTCTAGGGCATACATATAACTAACAATACGTCATCCACATGTCCCCGTCACGGAAATACGTCATCCACATGACCCCGTCGCGGAAATACGTCATCCACATGACCCCATCGTGGAAATACGTCATCCACATGACCCCGTCGCGGAAATACATCATCCACATCACCCCGTCGCGGAAATACATAATCCACATGACCCCGTCATGGAAATACGTCATCCATATCACCCCGTCGCAGAAATACGTCATCCACATGACCCCGTCGCGGAAATACGTCATCGACATGACCCCGTCTTGGAAATACGTCATCCACATGACCCGTCGCGGAAATACGTCATCTACATGACCCCGTCTTGGAAATACGTCATCCACATGACTCCGTCGCGGAAATACGTCATCCACATGACCCTGTCACAGAAATACGTCATCTATATGACCCCGTCGCGGAAATACGTCATCCACATGACCCCGTTGTGGAAATACGTCATCCACATGACCCCGTCGCGGAAATATGTCATCCACATGACCCCGTCGCGGAAATACGTCATCCACATGACCCCGTCGCGGAAATACGTCATCCATATGACCCCGTCGAGGAAATACGTCATCCACATGACCCCGTCTCGGAAATACATCATCCACATGACCCCATCACGGACATACATCATCTACATGACCCCGCCTTGGAAATACGTCACCCAACGACTCCGTGGAACACGGCCAAAGCTAACCTTGACCCCGTGGGAAACGGCCGGAGCAACTTCTGACGCCGTGAAATGCGGATAACATCAATCTCATTAAACACTTATGGGTCCTCTTGATTCGTAAGGAAGAAAACTCTCTTATAAGATCCTTACGACTTATAAGGGAAAACACACTTAGGAATCCTCACGACTCCTAAGGAGAAAAGACACCTACGAGATCCTCACGAATCGTAAGGAGAAAATTCTTTATGAGACCCTCACGGCTCATAAAGTTGAAAAGTCTTAGGTAGCAGATCTGAACCTCCTTCCTAAGCCATCACTACCTCTCGGAGAGTTCAAGATGAAATGTTCTTTATTATCTACAGGCCACACTTGCCAGAGTAACATACCAACAACACAACAAAGAGAAGAAAACGACAATGGGAGAAACAAATGTGTCTTTATTCATGAACTCAAGATACATCATATAAAAGAATAAAAAATGGATACATGTTATTCAAAGATTACAAGTGTTTAATTGATACAAAGGCAGCTACTGACAAGGAGGCATTTTCAATAAGTCAGCCAGTTGCTCGCGCACTCTTCTCAACTTCTTTTCAAGGTCAGCTGCCGCAGCCAGCTCCGCTTCAATTCGAGCCCGTTGCTGCAAGCACGATGAAACCTTCTCATCGATTTCCCGTCGGGCAGCTTCGCGACTCTGCGTAATCCACTCAATAGAGTCGAGCTTATGCCTCAATACAAGCCCGTCTGAGATACATCGCTGAAAATTGTCAAAGACGGCTCTCAGTTGCGCGGCTTCGTTTCGACCTGGGCACGCAATTGGACAGACTCAGCGGAAGTCGCCTCACGATCCTTTCACTTGAGGATCGCCTCTTGTTCGAAATGATGAAGGAAAATGGCACTTTGCTCAACCCACGCAGCCCGATGGGAGTTCCCGGCCAGAATCTCAGGAGCAGGACGCCTAAGCTTAAGCTCATGCAGGCAGGCCTCGATCTTCCTGCAATGATTAACCCAATACTCGACGATGCCTTCATTATGGAGTTCACAAGCATCGCCCGCCAGCATTGGATTAACCTCAGCAGCAAATTCTGCAGCGAGTGTTGGGGCCTCCGCGTCAAGCTCCTCGACGTATTCGCTCAACAGACGCAGGCTGGTCACGGCGCCTTTGGAAGATGGACGTCTAGAAAAGGGCCCTGCTGGCATTATAATGCGAGACTCGAACGGAGCTAGAGTCGACGTGATTGCTGCAAAATAAATCATAGTCAGATATCGGCTTAAGAAATAAAGAAGATACACGAACAATAGAGTCTACTATACCGGCTGCAACAGGGGGCAGAGCTGGGAGTACTGGTGGCGCAACGATACCCTCGTCCTCTCCTTCAATTTGTAAGGCTACAAGCAATGCAAAGAAGAATTAGCAATAATACGATTGCCCGTTAATGAAAGGACGTCGGTTAGAAAATATACTCACCGACACCAGTGGGCGGGATAATCTCTGACTGGAAAGAGAAGTGTGAGTGTAGCACTTGATACAGGTGATCAAAAAGGACTCCTGCAAGGACGCAGTAATGCAATGTCAGTACATAAATTATACAGCGTAGAAATAAAACTGATGGGTCAAAAATCCTCACCATCCAACATCTGAGATGGTACGAGAGAAGGTAGAGGAGTGGTCACCGTCAAAGCGGTAACTGATGGCGCTGCCTCGGGTAGCGCAACCTCAACGCTCGCCACGCCTGCATTAGGAATGAGATAAATACTGTCAGGAAAGATTAAAAGGGATTGCAGAATAAAAAGAAAAGCAATGACCCAAAATCTACCTGGTGAGTCGCCGGTCGGAACCGCAACAAGGGTGTCACTTGATACAGCGACTGCTTCACCCTCCTCCATAGGAATGGTTTTGCCGCCCGTGACTTCATCCCCCGACTCCACGAGAATCGTCATGATACTCGCAGCGCTCGGCAACGGCAGGGAGCCGCAAGGGGAAAGAGCATCGATTGGAGCTGTTCCAGACTCTTGAGAAAGAGTGGCTACCTCGGGCTCGGCGGTTGTAGCCATCTCACCTACCGCTACCTCGGGTTCGGAGATCGTGGCTATCTCCTCTACTATTACCCCAGGCTCAGTAGTTGCCGCCACTTCTTCGGCAAGACTCGGCCCTGCAAGATAAGATATATGAGAACCTGAAAGTTAAAACCTTGACAAAAGAAACCAATGTCACGTTACCTTGAGTTGGTCTTCCGATTGCTTCCCGAGCCCCACGTGCTGCCTTTCTGTGGACGGTGGACAAGGCAACCAGAGCATCTTACAAAGGAGTAGGGGAAGGGATAGCGGTTCTCGAACCTGCACCCACGGCCAAGGCGGCGGTACGCTCCCTTGCCGCACGCATCCTACACTTCCTCTCCGTTCGGGCCGTGAGGGCGGATCTTCTAAAGGCCTCCTTCAACAGGACACCCTTGTCCGCGCCAATATTTACCTCTGGAGCCGTCATGGCATCCGTCATCGGTTGCTTAAGCGAAGCTTCTGTCGCCAATACCGGCGGAACTGAGATAGCCGGTTTAGGAAGCGTCTCCGCACTACCTGTGAAGTCGGTGCCACGCTTGGAATAACCTGAGTAGAGATAGTTCCTACGATAAGAAGAAAAAGCGGGGTCAGATCACTTATAAAAAAAACTGGAGCAGAGACACGATAAACCGAAGCATACCGATGCCTAAGGATGCTCGAAGTCTTTCCTCTTCCTCAAAAGTCTTGAGAGAAGCTGCGAGAGTTTCTTCGGTAGAAATGCCTATTAAAGAAGAAAAAAGCGTTAGTCAAAACATGATGATAAAAATATGATGCAATGACGAAAGATACAGCTGATGGTTACCTGATCGCGCGAGGATAGCTAGTCCCGCTTCATGGCTTGCCAATTGCTCAGAGGCTGCAATGGTAGCGGCCAGATCAGTATCATCCGGCGGCATGAATAAACCTTCGTTTGTCCCATACTCGCTCAAACCCTCGCCATAAGGAGTGTGAGGCTCCTGGCCAAGAACAACGTCGACTGAAAGGATCGACTTTTTCTTCCTCTTCTATGAGCGAGCTCCGGTCACAGCCAGCACTAGCTTGTGCTTGGTGGGCACTTTAGGACGATGAGTCCTGATATCTGAACCCATGCCAGACTTAGGGGAAGCTACATTCGTCGCCTCCACGGGAGCACAGGGCACCGATAGTACATTCACCGTCTCCACAGGAGCATGGAGCACCGGTAGCTCGGGCCTATCCTGCGGGACCTCGACTGCGGCGACTTCTCTTAAGGGAGGGCGGACGGTGGTCCGTCTCTTCAGAGGGATGCTTGGATTACCGGCAGGGGGTGTACCCTTGCGGTCTAGCAACAATTTCTTTTCCTTCCTAATAACAGCACCCATTGCGTGCTGATTCCACGCCACGTAAACATTTAGGGACCTAGGAACACAACTTGGTTCACTGATAAAGAAAATGGACCCTGTGTTTAAGCGCATGAAGTGATGTAAGGCGCTCCAGATGCCCTCCTCAGTGTAAATTGGTTCTTCCAGGAATGCCTCGAGTGGGACGCCCTGATTATAACTTGATTGCTTGGCAAAACGGTGAGGGTTATATCTCATGAACAGAGCCGAATCGTTCTGCCTGAACACCAAATATCCCGGCCTGATGGAACATGGGTGGAGAATTTCCCGAGCTTTCAGGGTAGAAGCCCCATCCTTAAAGGTGTCCCGCAATGGTTGCGCCGTCTTAGCAGACTCCTTGCTGATGGTCATAACCTTATCAACAAAGGTCATGCCGTCCCCGACGGTACGTGGGTGAAGAATTACACCCCGAGCCTCTCGCTGGCTTGGCTCCACAATGGAAGCGTTGACCAGCTGCATGATCCGTGGAAAATTGCAAGTTTCATAGAAATGAGGCCGCTTATGCATTCCGAAGGCACCGAGCACAAGCAATTCAAGCCATGAAGTAAAATAGTGCATCAGGAAGTTTACGGGCTGCACCCCCGGCTGAGTAGTATCAGCCGCCAAACTAAGGCCGTGGTATAAATGAGCCAGCCCGACAATTCCAATAGCAACTTGTCTCCCTTCAATCATCCGATGAGCTGGGTAAAAGACTGACAGCCTCATGTAGCGAGAGTGCATGGGAAGCGCGAACCGGCTTAACCACAAACCGAGGAACCCTAGAAAGAACGTTTCCTCGTCGATGCCCGGAGCAGCAATTTCCGAAAAAGGGAAGAGCGCAACGTTTGGAAGAAAGAATCCTTTTTGATCAGCTTCCAATATTGGCCGGCGGTCCAAACCGAAGCCAAAAGGATCATCAAGTTTGGCAAACTTGTCACCCTGGCATAACAAAACTTCTGGGCGAAGAAAACGGGCGATGAAGTCCGCAAAGCTAACCCCATGGCTTCCAGATTCAAGAAATAAACCTTCGTAAATATTTAGCACCTTGATCAAGCTGGGGAATCGGTGCTGAATGGCATTCTCTGGGTTTAGACCCGTCATCACCAGTCGGGTAGTGAAGACATATTCATCTAGGGGTAAGATCTCCTCATAATACTCCCCTCTGACAGGAAAACCGGAGATATCTGCAAACTCTTCTAGAGAGATAGAAACTTCCCGATCTAACAAAAGAAAGGTATGAGTTGGAACGTTCTATTGTTCCAAGAAGGCTTTGACCCACCACGCGGGAGGTGTGAAATACTGAAACAGAGAAGCATAAATCACAGGATATAACCCAAGCTTCAGTAGTTCTGACTTCTTTGCCGATAGGATATATCGGGCCCATTGCAGGTAGCTGGATGAGTAACGGGGAACCAGACCTATATTGTACGGCTGTCCCCAAGGGCGCGACTCACCTTGGCATATACGCCGCCCTAAGATGTCCAAAGCCATCGGCGGTTGTACAGGTATTGCAGTCATAGAGGGCTGAAGACAATCCTATGAAGTCCTATTAACCACCTCCACAGCATAGTTCACTGGGGGTGGGTCAGCATAGTGAATCGCCGAAATGGCCTTTGAAGGTGTTGCCCAAGAGAAGCTGCGTCGACCCATAATGATCTGGTTATACCATGTTCCCCATAGGTGAAGATTCTTGTATTCCGGGTCTGTAGTCTTTGATTAGCGCGAGAACCTCTCGGTCTACAGGCGCCTCAGGGAATCCTCCCTCTGAACGGATAAACGGAAACGAAGTATCGAAAGACATGTCGCCTGCGCAAAAAAAAGGGGACAGAAGTCAACTGTCAGTGCTATAATCTAATTTTAAATTCTGACACTTGGTACTTTAAAATTTGTACCATACTGCAATGCAGTGGAGAGGGACCAAAGAGGGCCCACAAAATCTGGATGACAATTCATCAATTAATAATTAATAAAACAGCCTCATCATTGGATGAGACTGTTAGTTATATGTATGCCCTAGAGGCCATTACTATACATAGGATGTATATTGTAGTGGATGCTTGGACATATATAGGGATGACTTTCTTGCTCGACTTGATAGTATGCTATCTGGTTGCACTTTACCTTAACGTGTACACTGATTGTCTCTCTGTTACATGTTGGTAAAGCCCTTAGGATGTGTACTTGACTACCTGGACTATGATGCGGATCATACTAGTGGGGACATGGTAGTCCAGAAGTACATCCTTCAAGGTCCTTAGTCGTGGGTGTATCGAGACGGAGCATCGATATACCAGAGTAGACTAGCGTATACCTTCTCGACACATACAGATGGGCGATGGATGATCCCATATCCATTGGTGTTTGACATCAGAGATGGTGTACGGGTGCTCAGTGGAGACTGGGTACACTGGACGGACTCGCCGAGAACTCCCAGATGGTATTATACCTTACGTCAGATGGCAGTTCTCTGGTGACACTGGTACATAGTAGTCTGTTGACTCGAGATCGTCATAGAGTCTTGTGTGATTCCCACTGTGCTTTGATTTCCACCTTACCACGTCCAAGAGGGCGTGCAAAACGGTGGTTTTTGGGTACAGTCCCGAATCACATGGAGGCAATGAGCGATAGGAGGGGATTCGTCTCTCCCGGTATAGGGAGTTGATGTTGCGCTGTGTTCGATTGGCTATAACCGGAAATACCTGGCCAAGGTTGCTGAGATTTACTGGTAAGTGTTACCAGTAGTTTCTCGAACTGTTATAGACCTCATATCGACATGACTTATCGAGCTACTGGGGTCTGACGTTTACCATCCCTAGGCGAGATATGCGACATATCAGATGACGAGACCGGACTGTACGGTAAGTGTTGCTGGTTGGATTCACAGGAGTGTGAGCGGGCTTGCTCGTTGATCTTCTGATCGCTCAATACCCGGGTGGCCGTTACGTTTAGCAGACCGCTTGCGGCTTGTGGGTGCTTGATATGATCATCACATGCTGCCGGCGTATTAACGAGTCTTTAGAGTCCTACACAGAGGTTTCCTGGCTCAAGCGAAACAAAATAGGAGCGCATATGAGATATGTGCGGGACCGAGAATAATACAAGTATGCGATACTGTATTCTATTCTCGCGATTTGTATCATTGGATGGTTGTATGAGATATAGCCGGGTTATCGAATCAAGTGTTGATTCGATACATTGATACACTTGATATTAGTCGGTTATATGCGATATGACCGGATCATTAAATCAAGTGTTGATTTAATGATTTAATGTATAATTATATATTTGATATATTACTTTACATTAACTAGTATTGGTTCACTTAAGATTATTTTTCTCACTTGTTTGTGCACATTGTATATATGATATAGTTTTGTGCACTAGTTTGTATCATGTTTGATGATACAAGCAAACTTGGGTGTGTGTATGCTTTAAACCATGTTTAAGTGAATGGTTAGGGTTTTGTTATCTTTTCATGATTATTTATTTTATTTATTTATTCATTTTAGCAAGAAACAAAATGGTGGCTAACTTTGGATTTTCTTTGAAGCTTCATGAAGCTTTGAAAAGTTCAACCATCTTGTTTCTTTTGCTTGACCTAACCATTCAACTAAACCCTAGTTTATTCTCTACACTCACCCATGGTTACTAAATGATAACCATCACTTGATTTAATTTTAATTCATAATTCTTTTTCCTTTTTCTTCTTCTTCTTCAAGAGGAAAAAGAAAACCTTTGCTTGAAAAAGATCAAGTGATGATTCCAAGTGAGAAATCAAAATCCAAAGTGAACCCACTTCCTATTTCTTCATCCTCTACCACTTGCCATGTAGTATAGGGTGTTTTCTTCACAAGTTTCATGACTTGGTGAAGGTGGAGCTTGAGTTTGAGTTGCCTCGACGTAGATCATCTTCGGCATCGAAGTCAACGACCTAGCCCGACCATTTCTCCGATGAAACCAACGCTAGAGTCCGGGATCCGATGATCGCAGCGAAGGGACATCGTCATGGAGCTATGGAGGTGGAGGACCGGATCTACAAAGATTGTATTTTCCGTTCACTCTTAGTTAAGTTGTTAACTTATATCGTTTTCGCCTATCCTCTAGTTACGATCTTGCTTGGGGTTACTTGGCACATAGAAAAAATTTGATTTTGGCAAGTTTGATCTGTTGTGGAACCTCTTGAGTGTGCCTAGGAACCCTACAGAGACTGTTAATTAAATGAGGAAATCGTCAAGAAAATTCTCATTAAATGAGAGATTCCTCGGGAAAAGGAGAAAATCTTCCTTTGAGAGCAATGCTCTATGACAGAGTGACACTTGTCAAACTCTGATCATGAAGGAATAAAATTCCTCAAGAGCCTAGCTCTGTAATGATGATGGAAAAATCCATCAGAAAAGAATTAACTAAAATCAATTTTTTATGAATTAAAAAATTCTGGGATCTTCAAGATCCATGGACAAACTCTTAAGAGTTCTTCACAAGAGATTAAAAAAAATCTACATGTTATCAAAAGAGCAGAGATCTGTTCATGAGCTAAGAAGCCCAAAGAAAAGATCTCCTTAGATCTATGGGTTCATGATCTGAAGAGAGCAAAGCTCTATTAATGAAAGCCTAAAAGGGTTTTCTTTAGATCAAAGATCTATGAAGAGTAAGGCTCTGTTAATGGGTAAAACCCTAGTTTATTAAAAGTTTTAAACTTTACCTAAGTTTTGACAGAGTTTCTACTCTTGAAAAGTTCTTAAACTGAAGAGCAATGCTCTGAATAAAAGTTCTCAAAGAAGAAGATGAAAATCATCTAAGGGACAAAAGGTCCTATTTATAGGCATTGAAACGCCTCTTCAACTTCTGAGTTGATCCAAGGGTGCAGATGCTGCCACCGCTGCACTCACGTATGGGCCACGTGAGCGCAACGGTGGGGGGCATTTGTTTCCCCCAATCAGAGTAAAGCTTGGTTTGAAATTTGAATTTCAAAAATTGAAGCAACGCTTCAGATCCAGCGCTAGGCGCGCTGCGTGCCACGTGTCAAACATGGATGCGCTAACGCCAGGTGCGCTGCGCCCTAGGCAGTGCACCATGTGTGGCTAGCGCTGGGCGCGCTGTGCGCCATGTGTCAAACACGGGTGCGCTAGCACAGGCCGCGCTGCGTTCTGAGCAGCTCACCACATGTCAAATACGGGTGCGCTGCGCTCTGAGCAGCGCACCACGTGCAAAGCACGGGTGCGCTCGCACTGGAATTATAGAATTCCCCACCGTTAGATCGAAAGATCTAATAGTAATGATAAATCATTAATTAATCAGAATTAAATTCTGTTGTAGAAAGATTTCCCAATCTTGTTAAAAACAAGAAGATTGCCTTCTGTAAAACAGAAGCCCTAGGATCAAAGATCCAACGGTGGGAAACATCCCTAAAACAATCAGAGAAAGATCTCTTTAACTGATTCAACAAATCAGCTTGCCCTATATAAAGGCCCCAAGACTTCAAGTCTGATATAGAGAAACCCCCCCTATAAGAGAAACTCAAAAGAAAGAGAGCAAGCTCTTGCAAGAAGATGTTTATTCAAGGTAAAGTTGATGGTTGATGAACACAGAGATGAAATCATTTCTTAAAAAGAAGAATTATCTTCTTAAAAGATCATAGATCTACAAAGACCAAGGTCTTTTATAAAAAGATCAAAAGATCTTTTATAAAAAGATCAAAAGATCTCATCATAAAAACAAAGAAGTACCTACTTCTTTCATAGATCATAGATCTATAAGACAAATTGTCTTTCTGAGATCATGAACATCTCATTATAAAGGGGGAGAAAATTATTAAATTTTCTTAAAGATCATGGATCTATAAAGGCAAAGCCTTTCATTAACACAAGAGATTGAAGTATCTTCTGCAAAATAAGAACCGTTGTTCTTGAATCTTGAGACAAAGTCTCTTTTAAAACAACATAAATTTGATCCCAGATCATAAAATTGATCAAATGCGCTTTGCGCTATTGAAATGCGCCTTGTGCTTTCAAACTGCGCTTCTGCGCTCTCTGGACCGGCGCTCAGCGCCAAAATGCGCTATGTGTGAACCACGTATGCACCAATTAACAACTTGCGCTTTGCGCTTCTGAAATAGCGCACTGCACTCATGGGCTGGCGCTCAGCGCCCAGCGCACCACGTGTCACTCAGATGTGCGCTACTAAATTGAAAGCGCAATGCGCTCATAAATTAGCGCTCAGCGCTCATAAACTGGCGCAATGCGCCCATCATCTGGTACTTAGCGCCAAGCGTGACACGTGTCCTTCACATGTGATCTCCTTGGCAGAAGCGCACCGCGCTCTTTGACTGGCGCAAAGCGCCTAGCGCGCCACGTGTTGCGCTGACAGAACATAAATTGTTCTTTAATAAAGCCCAGAGCTTTGATCAATGCTCAGCATTATTAAAAGGGCCAAGCCCAAATAAAAGCTCAACAGCCCTAAATAAAATGTTAAATATTTTAATCTGATTGGACTTAGCCCAACATTGACCATAAGTCCTCAACTTATATTTAATTAAGCCCATCTGCTCATAAATATTTCAACAGATCTTAGTCCTAAATTGGACTACAGATCTTTCAACAAACTCACACCGGTTCGAGGGTATATCTCTTTACTCCTCTGATATCTGTCGTTGTAATCCTTCAACGTCTTCAGAGAGGTGACAGGTCCCGACAACCACACATTTCACAGACTGTGGGGTCCTTAAACTCATGGACTATGATGTCCTTAAACTTTATAGACTGTGACGTCTTTACACTACGGACTGTGGGGTCCTTAAACTCACGGACTACGATGTCCTTAACCTAGACTGTGGGGTCCCTTTAAACCCACGAACTATGATGTCCTTAACCTTGGACCAAAATGTCCTTAAACTAACATTCGACCGCGATGTCTTTAAACTAACAATGGACCGTAATGTCCTTAAACTAACATTGGACCATAATGTCCTTAAACTAACATTCGACCGCAATGTCCCTAAACTAAATATTAGAGTCCAATTGCTCTTTTGTTGGATCTAAATGATCCCGTTAAGTTGATCTTAGTCTAAAAACTAGACTAACGTGTCCTTAACATACGTTTAAGTTGATCTTAGTCTCAAATGAGGCTAACGTATCCTTAAACCCAACCCCCAAACCCAAATCTAAGAAGGTACGGATTTGGACTAATCCACACCCTACGGGCAATAACATAAATTAGTCTCCGTATACAATCCACGGGCAACCAAAAACAAAACAAACACCCACGACACGAAGTGACCATCTGGAGAAGGAGAAAGTTTTTATCACGATGCGGTAGCGTAATTAACTGCAGGGGCTTGCGCCTGCAGGGAAGAGCGTCCCCACAATCAAAAACCCCTCAAACGAGGGGGAATCTGACGAAGTCTGCTACATCGGACGTATCCGTTTAAACCTTCGATACATGGTGCCATAAATCAACTTGGCATCTTCGGAGAGGTGGACGGATAGCACCAAATAGCATCTGCCCCCAAATTCAGGCAAGACGGACCTACGCGGTCGCGTCTCTGTGTTCGGCGGTAAACAGTTGGTAAATTCCCACGCATGGATTCTTCCATGCTAAACCTCTTTAGTATGGTGTCTATGTACCTGAATTGGGACAATCCCAGTATCCGTTTAGATCTATCTCTATAGATCTTAATTCCCAAGATGCAGGAGGTATCACCTAGATCTTTCATTGAGAATCTTTGTGATAAGAAAAGCTTGACCGAGTGCAGCATATGAACATCATTTCCTATCAAGAGTATGTCATCCATGTACAATACGAGGAAGACAACTTTACTCTCTGCCACCTTCTTGTAAATACAAGGTTTATCTACGTTCTTGATGAAGTCAAACTCTTTGACAACAACATCAAAACAGATGTTCCAACTCCGCGATGCCTGCTTTAACCCGTATATGGATTTAAGCAGCTTGCACACCTTCCCGCCGCTCTTACTGTCCATGAAGCCTTCATGTTGAGTCATGTACACGCACTCTTTCAAATCACCATTTAGAAAGGCGTCCTTAACATCTATTTGCCAGATTTCGTAGTCATGGTATGCAGCAATGGCAAGTAGGATCCGGATGGACTTAAGCATAGCCACTGGAGAAAAGGTTTCATCATAATCCATACCTGGTCGTTGACGAAAACCTTTTGCAACAAGTCTAGCTTTGAAAGTCTCAACTTTTCCATCTACATCAAGTTTCTTCTTAAAGATCCATTTGCTCCCAATGGGTTTTACCCCTTCAGGAGAAACTTCCAAAGTTCTTACTTTGTTGGTGTACATGGATTCCATCTCAGATCGCATTGCATCGAGCCATTACACAGAGTCCCCACTCATGATGGCCTGCTCGAAGCTAGTCGGGTCATCATCTTCCATGATGCAGTATCTCTTAGGTAGATGAGGAACCTTACTTTCGTTGGGAGCTATCGAATCCTCTGGTTCTATCAAATCATTTGTCGTAGTTTGTATCGCTGGAACTTCTTCCAGTTCTACATCTTCGCCATTAATTTCCTTTGCAAGAAATTCCTTTTCTAAAAAGGTAGCATGTCGAGAAACAAACACCTTTTGTTCCTCGGTGTGGTAGAAGATATACCCTTGTGAGTTTTTGGGATATCCTACAATCTTGCACAGAACAGTCCTTACCTCGAGTTTGTCTGGATTGTGACTTTTGACATAGGCCGGACAACCCAATATCTTAACATAATTAAGAGATTGTCTCTTCCCCTTCCATTTCTCATATGGAGTGGTGGACACTGATTTGGTGGGAACCATATTCAATAGGTGTATGGCTGTCTCAAGTGCATACCCCTAAAAGGAAATGGGTAACTCAGCGGTGCTCATCATAGAGTGCACCATATCTAATAGGACGCGGTTCCTCCATTCCGATACACTGTTGTGTTGTGGTGTATATGGAGGAGTAAGCTGAGAGAGAATCTCATTCTCTTTTAGATAGTCCAGGAACTCATTGCTCAAGTATTCTCCTCCTCGATCAGATCGAAAGATCTTAATACTTTTACCCGTTTGGTTCTCGACTTCATGCTTATATTCTTTGAATTTCTCAAAAGCTTAAGACTTGTGTTTCAACAGGAACACATGTCCGTATCTTGAGAGATTGTCAGTGAATGTAATGAAGTACGAGGAACCATTCCTGGCATGTGTAGACATGGGACCGCATACATCACTATGTATCAGTCCCAAGAGTTCCATAACTCTTTCTCCGTATCCGCTAAACGGAGTTTTGGTCATTTTGCCTTTGTGACATGAATGGCAAGTTTCATAACATGATAATTTGAATGGATTCAAATATCCATTCTTATGTAACTTAGCTAGTCGTGTCGCATTTATAAAACCTAGTCTACAATGTCACAAGAAGGATTCGTTCATTTTTGAACTTTTCCTTTTGTGTGTGTTTTGTACATTAAGAATTGTAGTTTGATTTAGAACGTATATGCCAATATTTAATGAGCCTGATCCAATCAATTTTTGATTCAGGAAGATGTTCATAACATTATCATGTACTACAAAATTATATCCTTCTTTGCTTAATAAAGAAACTGATATAAGATTGCATATCAGGGTCGGAATGTAATAGTCAGAATCATTGTATTTCCATTTGGTAATAAAAGGTGATATTCGCCAACTACTTTGGCTGCAACATTTGCACCATTCCCTACTCTTATGGAATGATCACCCATTCCTAGTACCCTACCTTTCCCTAGACCATGTAATATATTACATATGTGGGATCCCGATCCGGTATCTAATTCCCAGGACATAGAGTGAACTGAGAAATAGTTCTCGATAACTGACACACTCGAAGAAGATGCATCAACATGCTTATTCTTCATTTGGGCGGCGTGGGAATCCGGATATGTCCCTATTCCCTTCTCGGACTTATAACAATTATAAGTTGGAGTGGGACCAACGTTCCCCTGCTCAGTATAACAGGCAGGTTCGGTCAATACATCCATATTATTATCTTGATTAAGGTCTGACATGGTCGTTACCTGGAGAGAGAGAAGAAAACACTTTAGCGTATGCTCTTGCAAGATTAGATTGGTTTTTATCTTATCTAATCAGGATGGCTCTCACTTTTTTTTATCAAATCATCCTTCAAACCCTAGAAGATAAGACTAGCCGGGATTAATTACACCTTTACAAGTTCGTCATTCTTTCATCCAGGCCAGTGTTGGTACATTGAGAGAGGTTCCCCGTGCTTTCGCCTGGACCTAATTAAAATAAACCTCGTTTTCCCAGAGGCATAACCCCGTTAACACCTTTCTAGATACCTACTTGATTGGCTAATTGTCATGTGTAAAACACTCCCAAGAGTAACTCTTAATCGCAGTGGGTATTAGGATCCAACTATCTCATTGCAAATTTCAACACTTGAAATTCCCGATAATACTGTTGGGTTACTAGGCACTCTAACAAGGTTCTACAAAGTATCAAACATGCCCGATTAAAATTTTAGCCGCGCCTAACAACCCTAAACAAGATCGTTGCTAGAAAATTAGGGTTTCACATGCTAGTAAAAGACAATTACGACTAAGTGAATACGAAATACAACCTTTGTAGATCGGTCCTTCACTTCATTAGCTCCTTGTTGAAGTCCCTTCACTGCGATCGTGGTTCTCCCGGACTCTTGCATGGCTTCACGAGGCGAAAGAAGCGTCCTTGCTTGAAGTCTTCGAGGCCGAAGATGATCTACGTCGAGAGAATATCAACTCAAGCCAGTACTTCACTAACTAGAGAATTAGTGAAGCAAACACCTTATACTAAAGTGCTAGTCTAGTAGAGGATGGAGAAATAGAAAGTGGGTTCTCTTTAGAATTTCATTTCTCACAATCTTTCTCACATTGGATCAAACCCGAGTAAGCTTTTCTTTTGAACAAAGAAGAAGAAGATGAACAAAAGAAAGAGATGAGGATAATGATCAAGTGAGAGAGCTAACAATGGTGAGTGAGTATCATATATAACTCATGTAGAGACATTACCATGGCTAATCCAAATGGTTAGGTTAACAAAAATCTAAAGTAAAGACAAAGCTAGTGGACTTTGTCAAAGCAAAGCAAGCTTCAACAAGCTTCATGCTCTTTCCAAAATTCCACTAATTTTGTAATTACCTTAAATAATTATAACCCATCATAATAAATAGAATGGTGTATGTCTTACACACCCATGTCAAGTGTATCATCAACCATGATACAAAAAGAAAACACATTTTAATATATATCACACACACACACACACACACACACACACACACACACACATATATATATATATATATATATATATAAGTTGTGCACATGTGAGAAAAATCCTTAATTGAACAAGTGTTAGTTAATGTAAACTAGTATATCTAATATACAATTATACACTAAATTATTAAATCAACACTTGACTTAATAATCCGGTCATATCTCATATAACCGACTAACATCCATTGTATCAACTTATCGAATCAACACTTGATTTGATAACCCGGCTATATCACATATAACCTCGCGATACAAAAGGTCGCGAGAATAGAATACGGTATCACATACACGCATTATTCTCGGTCTCGCACATATCACATACGTGCTCCTATTTCGTTTTGCCTGAGCCAGTAAAACCTCTGTGTAGGACTCTAAAGACTCGTCAATACGCCGGCAGTAGGTGATGATCACATCAAGCATCCACAAGCCGTCAGCGGTACTAGCTGGACGTAACGGCCACCCGGGTATTGAGCGATCAGAAGATCAACAAGCAAGCCCGCTCCAACTCCTGTAAAAGCCTGCCGGTAACACTTCCCGTACAGTCCGGTCTCCTTGTCTAATATGTCGCATATCAAGTCTAGGGGTGGTAATCGTCAAACCCCAATAATCGATAAGTCGTGCCGATGTGAGGCTCATAACGGGTCGAGAAACTACTGGTAACACTTACCAGTAAATCTCTAAATCAGCCCTGGCCAGCGACTTCCCTGTTATGGCCAATCGAGCACAGCGCAACATCAACCCCCAATACCGGGAGAGATGAAACCCCTCCTATCGCTCATCGCCTCCATGTGACTCGGGACTGTACCCAAAAACCACCGTTTTGCACACCCTCTTGGACGTGGTAAGGTGGAAATCAAAGCACAGTTGGAATCACACAAGACTCTATGACGATCTCTGGTCTACAGACTAACCTGCACAAGTGTCACCAGAGAACTGCCATTTGACATGAGGTATAATACCAACTGGGAGTTCTCGGCGAGTCCGTCCAGTGTACCCAGTCTCCACTGAGCACCCGTATACCATCTCTGATGTCAAACACCAATGGATATGGGATCATCCATCGCCCATCTCATGGGTCGAGAAGCGTATACGCTAGTCTACTCTGGTATATCGATGCCCTGTCTCGATACACCCACGACTAGGAACATTAAAGGATGTACTTATGGACTACTCTGTCCCTACTAGTATGATCTGCATCATAGTCCAGGTAGTCAAGTACACATCCTAAGGGCTTTATCAACATGTAGCTATAAGACAGTATCAAGAGACAAGTATACATGTTAAGATAAAGAGCAACCAGATAGCATACTATCATATCGAGCAAGAAAGTCCTCTTTATATATGTCCAAGCATCCAATATAATATACATCATCTATACAATACTAGCATCTAGGACATACATACAACTAACAATCTCCCACTTGCACTAGGGCCAGCTGCTGTAGTATCACATACCTAGATCCCGAAGAGTCTCTCAAACTGTATCTGGGGAATGGCCTTCGTGAGTGGATCCGCAGTGTTATTCTTCGTGTCAACCCTCCTGACCTCGATCTCCCGGCGATCAACTATCTCCCGGATCAGGTGATACCGCCTCAGAATATGCCTGGATCATTGATGGGACCTGGGTTCCTTGGCTAAAGCCACTGCTCCATTGTTATCGCAATACGAAGGTATTGGATGCTCAATGGATGGAACCACTCCAAGTTCAGTAATGAACTTCTTGATCCAGACAGCCTCTTTGGCAGCGATGTATTCAGCCTCCATCGTCGAGTCTGCCACGGTTTCCTGCTTGGAACTCTTCCAGCTAACCGCCCCTCCGTTAAGGGTAAAGACAAATCCCGTGTGCGACTTAGAGTCGTCCTTATCACTCTGAAAGCTTGAATCGGTAAAGGACTCCACTTGGAGTTCTCCATTACCATACACCAAGAGCATCTCCTTAGTCCTTCGCAAGTACTTGAGAATGCTCTTCACAGCTGTCCAGTGACTCTCTCCAGGATCAGCTTGATACCTACTCACTACACTTAGTAAGTATGCTACATCGGGTCTGGTACATAGCATCGCGTACATGATAGAGCCTACAGCCGAAGCATAGGGTATCCCTTGCATGCGAGCTCTCTCCAAATCAGTCTTGGGAGACATCTCTTTGGAGAGAGTGAGCCCTGAGATCGTGGGTAAAAACCTACGTTTGGACTCTTCCATACTAAACCTCTTTAGTATGGTGTCAATGTACCTAGATTGGGACAATCCCAATATCCTTTTAGATCTATCTCTATAGATCATAATTCCCAGTATGCAGGAGGCATCGCCTAGATCTTTCATTGAGAATCTTTGTGATAAGAAGAGCTTGACCGATTGCAGCATAGGAATGTCATTTCCTATCAAGAGTATGTCGTCCATGTACAATATGAGGAAGACAACTTTACTCTCTGCCACCTTCTTGTAGATACAAGGTTCATATACGTTTTTAACGAAATCAAACTCTTTGATAACGATGTCAAAGCAGATGTTTCAACTCCGCGATGCTTGCTTTAATCCATAAATGGATTTAAGCAACTTGCACACCTTCCAGCTGCTCCCACTATCTACGAAGCTCTCTGGTTGAGTCATGTACACGCACTCTTCTAAATCACCGTTTAGAAAGGCGGTCTTAACATCCATTTGCCAGATTTTGTAGTCATGATATGCTGCGATGGCAAGCAGGATCCGGATGGATTTAAGCATAGCCACTGGAGAAAAGGTTTCGTCATAGTCCACACCTGGTCTTTGACGAAAACCCTTTGCAACAAGTCTAGCTTTGAAAGTCTCCACTTTCCCATCTACACCAAGTTTTTTCTTGAAGATCCACTTGCTCCCAATGGGTTTTACCCCTTCAGGAGCAACTTCCAAAGTCCATACTTTGTTGGTGTACATGGATTCCATCTCGGACCGCATTGCATCCAGCCATTTCACTGAGTCTCCACTCGTGATGGCCTGCTCGAAGCTAGTTGGGTCATCATCAGCCATGATGCAATCCTCACTTCCACCATCCATGAGAAAACCGTAGTATCTCTCAGGTGGGTGAGGAACCCTACTAGATCGGCGGAGTGGCTGTGGTTCATCGGGAACTACCGAATCCTCTGGTTCTACCAAATCTTCTGTTGTGGTTTGTACAGCCGGAACCTCTTCCAGTTCTACCTCAGAGCCACTAATCTCTTTTGCAAGAAATTCCTTTTCTAAAAGGGTGGTGTGTTGAGCAACAAACACCCTTTGTTCCTCACTGTGGTAGAAGATATACCCTCGCGAATACTTGGGATATCCAACAAACTTACACAAAACAGACCTTGCCTCGAGTTTGTCCGGTTTTTGTCTTTTGACATAGGCCGGGCAACCCCATATCTTAATAAAATTAAGATATGGTCTCTTCCCCTCCCATATCTCATATGGGGTAGTAGGCACAGATTTGGTAGGAACCCTATTCAGTTGGTATGCTGTTGTCTCCAGTGCATATCCCCAGAAGGAAATAGGTAACTCAGCTATACTCATCATAGAGCGCACCATATCTAATAGGGTGCGGTTCCTCCGTTCCGATACACCGTTGTGCTGTGGTGTATATGGAGGAGTTAGCTGAAAGAGAATCCCATTCTCTTTTAGGAAGTCCAGGAATTCATTGCTCAAGTATTCACCTCCTCGATCAGATCGAAAGATTTTAATACTTTTCCCGGTTTGGTTCTCGACTTATTGTTTATATTCTCTAAATTTCTCAAAAGCTTCTGATTTGTGTTTCATCAGGAACACATATCCGAATCTAGAGAGATCGTCAGTGAATGTAATGAAGTATGAAGAACCATCCCTGGCATGTGTAGACATGGGACCGCATACATCACTATGTATCAGTCCCAAGAGTTCGGTAACTCTTTCTCCGTGTCCCGTAAACGGAGTTTTGGTCTTTCCTTTGAGATATGACTGGAAAGTGTCATAAGATGAAAATTCGAACGGTTTCAAATATCCATCCTTATGTAACTTAGCTAGTTGCGTCATATTGATGTGACCTATTCTATAATGCCACAAGAAGGATTCGTTTAGTTCTGAACTCTTCCTCTTGTGTGTGTTTGTTATGCTCAGAACTGTTGATTGATTTAGAACATAAATACCATTGCACATCGTGCCTGATCCAACCAACTTTTGGTTTAGAAAAATGTTCATAACATTGTCCTGTAATAAAAAATTATATCCTTCTTTACTCAACAAAGAAACCGATATAATGTTGCATATCAGGTTCGGCATGTAATAGCATTCGTTCAGAATCAAGGTATTACCAGTTGGCAAAACAAGGTGATATTTCCCGACGGTTTTAGCTGCAACAATTGCACCATTTCCAACCCTTATGTCTTTATCACCTTCTCCAAGTTCTCTACCTTTCCTAAGCCCATGTAACTGATTACATATATGGGATCCTGACCCGGTATCTAATACCCAGGACGTAGAGCAAATGGAGAAACAGTTCTCTGTAACGAACACACCCGAAGAAAATGCATCAACATGTACTTTCTTCACACGGGTGGCATGGGAATCCTGGTATTCCCCTATATCCTGTTCAGTCCTATAACTCTTATAAGAAAGAACGGAACCAACGTTCCCCGGCACAGTATAACATGCGGGTTCGGTCAATGCATCCATATTATTATCTTTATTAAGTCATGATATGGTCGCTACCTGGAGAGAGAAAGAAGAAAACACTTTAGCGTATGCTCTTGCAAGATCAGATTGGTTATTATTTTATCTAATCAGGATGGCTCCCACTGTTTTTATCAAATCTTCCTTCAAACCCTAAAAGAAAAGACTAGCTGGGATTAATTACACCCTACAACTTTGCCAATCTTTCAGCCAGGCCAGTGTCGGTACTTTGAGGGAGGTTCACCGTGCTTTCGCACGGACCTAATTAAAGTAAACCTCGTTTTCCCAGAGGCGTAACCCCGTTGACACCTTTCTAGACACCTACTTGATCGGCTAATTGTTAGTTATATGTATGCCCTAGAGGCCATTACTATACATAGGATGTATATTGTAGTGGATGCTGGGACATATATAGGAGGACTTTCTTGCTCGACATGATAGTATGCTATCTGGTTACTCTTTACCTTAACGTGTATACTGATTGTCTCTCTGTTACATGTTGGTAAAGCCCTTAGGATGTGTACTTGACTACCTGGACTATGATGCGGATCATACTAGTGGGGACATGGTAGTCCATAAGTACATCCTTCAAAGTCCCTAGTCGTGGGTGTATCGAGACGGGGCATCGATATACCAAAGTAGACTAGCGTATACCTTCTCGACCCATACAGATGGGCGATGGATGATCCCATATCCATTGGTGTTTGACATCAGAGATGATATACGGGTGCTCAGTGGAGACTGGGTACACTGGACGGACTCGCCGAGAACTCCCAGATGGTATTATACCTTACGTCAGATGGCAGTTCTCTGGTGACACTGGTACAGAGTAGTCTGTTGACCCGAGATCGTCATAGAGTCTTGTGTGGTTCCCACTGTGCTTTGATTTCCATCTTACCACGTCCAAGAGGGCGTGCAAAACGGTGGTTTTTGGGTACAGTCCCGAATCACATGGAGGCAATGAGCGATAGGAGGGGATTCGTCTCTCCCGGTATAGGGAGTTGATGTTGCGCTGTGTTCGATTGGCTATAACCGGAAATCCCTAGCCAGGGTTGCTGAGATTTACTGGTAAGTGTTACCAGTAGTTTCTCGAATTGTTATAGACCTCATATCGACACGACTTATCAAGCTATTGGGGTCTGACGTTTACCACCCCTAGGCGAGATAGGCGACATATCAGACGATCAGACCGGACTGTACGGTAAGTGTTACTGGTTGGATTCACAGGAGTGTGAGCGGGCTTGCTCGTCGATCTTCTGATCGCTCAATACCCGGGTGGCCGTTAGTTTAGCAGACCGCTTGCGGCTTGTGGGTGTTTGATATGATCATCATCTGCTGCCGGCGTATTGACGAGTGTTTAGAGTCCTACACAGAGGTTTCCTGGCTCAAGCGAAACGAAATAGGAGCGCATATGAGATATGTGCAGGACCGAGAATGATACCAGTATGTGATACTGTATTCGATTCTCGCGATTTGTGACATTGATCGGTTATATGCGATATAGCCGGGTTATCAGATCAAGTGTTGATTCGATAAGTTGTTACTGTAGATATTAGTCGGTTATATGCGATATGACCGGATCATTAAATCAAGTGTTGATTTAATGATTTAATGCATAATTATATATTTGATATATTACTTTGCATTAACTAGTATCGGTTCACTTTAAATGGATTTTCTCGCTCGAATGTGCACATTGTGTATGTGATATACTTTTTGTGCACTTGATTGTATCATGTTTGATGATACATGCTCTCTAGGGTTTGTGTAAAGATTAAACCATGGTTGTGTAATGGTTAGGGTTTTCTTTTTCATTTATTTATTAATTTCATTTTGGGTTTTATTTTGGAAAAGAAATGGCAAAAGAAAAGAAAATGTTTGCTAGTTTTGTTTTACATTGAAAGTTCATGAAGCTTTGACTAAGTGACCATTTTGTCTTCATGCTTAACCCTAACCATTCCATTTAACCATGATTTATTCTCTATACTTGACCATGGTTGCAACATGATAAGTATTCAATTTATTTTCTATTTTGAATTAACTTATCATATTATCTTCTTCTTCTTCTTCATCTTCTACTTGAAGAAAAAGCTTGCCTCATCAATGGCAACTTGATGAAAAGAGTGAGAAATCCAATTCTAAAGTGAACCCACTTCCTATTTCTTCATCCTCTACCTCTTGCCAAGTAGTAGAGTTTGTGTTCTTCACAAGTTTCATGACTTGGTGAAGTGGGAGCTTGATCTTGTGATGCTTCGACGTAGATCATCTTCGGCACGAAGCCGACGACCTTGCCCGCCCATTTCTCCGATGAAGCCGACGCTAGAGCCCGAATTTTGATTTGGACAGCGGAGAGGACTTCATCACGGAGCCGTGGAGGAGGAGGACCGGATCTACAAAAGTTGTATTTCCGTCACTCTTAGTAAAGTAGTTTACTAGTTCTTGTTTTCGCCTATATTTCTAGCCAACGATCCGTATTAGGGTTTCTCGGCACCCGTAAATTTTGAAATTGGCATGGTTGATGCCTTGTGAGACCTCTTGAGAGTGTCTAGGAACCCTACAGTGGTATCAGAGCCTAGCTAGAGCCTTAGGCGATGCGTAGACGAAGTTTAAAACCCGAACGAACCCGAAACCCTAACACAAACATGCTCTCTGGACTTTTTTCAAAATCTGGAGTTTTTCGAAATTAAAAATATGCAGAAAAATCAGCAGGGAATTGTAAGAATTACTGTGAAGCCCGTACCCATGAATCCACCAGATGCGGCGGAACCGCGGCAGAAGCCTGGCTTCTGCAGCGGTTCCGCAGGCTTCTGCCGCGGTTCCGCGGCCGTATGATGACGTCAGCTTCTTATTCTTGCACAGTAATTCCTCTTTTCTGGTGTTGGATTTTCTGGGAATTTTTAATATTTATTCAAGAGTTGAATTTTATGGGTTGTTTTGGGGATTCGTATGTTCGATCGGATTATCAAATTTTGTCTGTGTGGCTTTCCGAATAATTTTTGGATATGTTAAAAAGTTCGACCGGATATAAATACCCAACTTTTCCCCTGTCGGGAAATTTCCAAGTGTTGGATTTTTCCGTGGTTTAACGACGTTCTAAGTAGTGCAAGTAACGCGATGGTCCCTCTAGAAGACAACAAACCTTAACTCGATTATGTAACCGTCTTGAACTGCCCTTTGAACCTTCGGGTTTGGGGCAGTACGGCGTGCCACATGTGAGGCGTTGGCTTGACCCTTCTACGGCTGGACCGTTGGTACTGAGGCACGAACTGAATGTTGTTAGACTTATTTCATGTGTTGAGCCGTATCGGGAAAACTTCGGTGTTCGAATGTTCGATCGGAAAGTTTAACATTTTCTGTTTATCCGGAATGTGATACAATAATTGGAATTCACAAGTAGTTATGAGATAACTGAATGAATATTATAAACATAGCAGTTTAGTCTCACTTGATCGGTTGCCACGGAATTTTGATGCGATCAAAAGTCCGTCGCAATCACGTAGCGTACGCGGATACTCGCCGGGTAAACTTAATAGACAGCTACACCCCTTAGCCCCGACCAAGTGACTATAGGAGAACCCCGTCGCCGAAAGCATCCGTCCGGGTGCTCGCGGTAGCGGTGTTCCGCCTTGGTGCACTTCGTCGACGGTATCGGGGGTGCGGCCGTCTACTGAAGTTTGCGACGAGCATTCGATCAGGATGTCGGGAATCTTGTTGAATTGCCCGACTTGATATTGAAAAGAGTTTTCGATAATGAGACTAAAATGCGGAGTTTATAATTGTTAGGCATGCGATGTCTAAGGAATTCATTTGATTAGGCATGCGATGTCTATGGAGGTTGCGGATTCCAACTGTTGTAGTTTTACACTTTCTTTTCTGTGACCGTAAGTGTAATATGTGGTATCGCCGGTTTCGTTGCTATATGTCAACGACAATTGGGATGCGCATGTTTACTTACGTAGATGACATGTGATGTTATGTGTTGCTGGATATATTATATTGGATCGTCGTGTTTGAATAGCCGGGGGTTTTTATGTGAGATGAGTGTTTTTCATTTTCATTCATGTAAAAACTTGTATGTAATATTCTTTTATTGGGGCACTTCCAGGTTGCGGATGATGTCACCATTTGTATATTATTTACTTTTCCGCACTAGGAAAGACCCAAGGAGGGGAGCACAAGTAACCGGGTTCTGGAGTCCAGTGGGAGACCAACTCGAGGAGTCGAGTCTAGGTCTCCTAACTCTAGAATTGGTAGGGTTGCTTGCCGCTCTCGTAGGGGTCTAAGGGTGTGGGTTTGGCTATTCATCGCGACCGTGGAATCCGTGTTTTATACAGGCTCGTATTGAAAACACGGACGTCCTAGTATATCCAATGTTTCATATGTTTCTTCTGCTGCGATATCTGTGATGTGATCATGTGATGTTCTGTGATAGATACAGTATATAGTATATATGATATATTATATAGGCGTTACTTATGTTTTACACCCGCGCTAGCCCTGCCCCGCTCTGCCGTTAGTTACCTAACCTAATGGTGCACGAGGGGACAACGTGGCGAATGCGGATGGCATAAGTGTACGTCGTATTTATCTGTGATGTTTAGGTACTTAAATGATGGGACTTCATTAATATGATTAATGAAAGAAAAGAAACCTAAAGATGTTGTAGAATCGAATTTCAAAAATAAAACAGGTAGCTACAGTTCTTGCTTTGCACAGCGGTATATATGATATATCCTGCACCTTATTCGATAAGGAAAGAACCGAGATCCCTTCACCGGGAGTGACTCCTTTAGCAATAACTGGCAGATGCTACACACTCGGTTTGTCTTTTGATTGCTTTTAAGAGTCTTTGCTTTGCACAGTGATATATATGATATATCCCGCACCTCATTCGACGAGAAAAGGACTGACGATCCCTTCACCGGGAGTGACTCCTTTAGCAAAACTAGAAAAGCCTCAAAAGCACTCCATTTTAAAATCATTTGATTCTACAACGATATCAAGTTCATTACGCAATAGGTTTTCAGAAAAACCTGTCGTAACCCTCCGTCATTTCAGATATGTACTAGTTAGTATTCGTGCTGCGGTAGTTTGGCATTCGTCAAGGCGTAGTGTACGGTAGCTAACTAGTATTTATCTGCTTGAGCATATGATGCGATTGTATTAGAGTATTCGTACGGCGTTGTTTGGCATTCGTCAAGGGTCGTGCGGGTGGGTTTAATTCGATCAAGATATGTACGGGTTGAACTTAACTAGTGGACTATGGGTTGTTTGGCATTCGTCAAGGTCATAGAACACTAGGGGCAAAATATTATCGGGAATTTCAAGTGTTGAAATTTGCAATGAGATTGCATACCTTCTATGAGATAGTTGGATCCCGATACCCGCTGCGAGTAATTGTTACTCCTGGGAGAGTTTTACACATTACAATTAGCCGATCAAGTAGGTGTCTAGAAAGGTGTCAACGAGGTTACGCCTCTGGGAAAACGAGGTTTACATTAATTAGGTTCGTGCGAAAGCACGGGGGACCTCCCTCAAAGTACCGACACTGGCCTGGCTGAAAGATTGGCGAACTTGTAGCGTGTAATTAATCCCGGCTAGTCTTTCCTTTTAGGGTTTGAAGGAAGATTTGATAATAACCAATCTGATCTTGTAAGAGCATACGCTGAGTGTTTTCTTCTCTCTCTCTCCAGCTAGCGACCATATCACGCCTTAATCAAGATAATAATACGGATATTGACCGAACCCGCTTGTTATACTGAGCTGGGGAACGTTGGTCCCGCTCCTACTTATAATTGTTATAAAACAGAGCAGGAAATTGGGGATTACCAGAATTGCCGTGCCGCCCAAACGAAGAGAGTGCATGATGATGCATCATCTTCGGGTGTGTTCATTATACAGAACTGTTTCTCAGTATCCTTTACGTCCTGGGTATGTGATATCAGATCAGGATCCCAGATATGTAATCTGTTACATAGGGCTACAGAAAGGTAAATAACTGAGAACGGGTGATAAGTTTCATGAGGCAGAAAACGGGGCAAGTGTTGCAGCCAAGTCTGTTGGTCACTGTCACCCTGTATTACCAATACATTGATTCTGAACGAATGTTATTAGATACCGAACCTGATATACAAAATCATATCTGTCTCTTTGTTAATAAAGAAACGATAAAATTTTGTATTGTTGGATAATGTTTTGAACATTTCCTATATCAAAAGTTGATCGGTTCAGGCACGTTATCTAAAAGCATTGATGTTCTAAATCAAACTACAGTTCTTAAGTATACGGAACACACACAAGAGGAAGAGTTCAGAAATGAACGGATCCTTCTTAAGGTATTGTAGACTAGGTCAGATCAATGTGACTCGACTAGCTAAAGTTACATTTAGATGCATATTTAAATCAGTTTGAATTTACATCTTGTGAAACTTGCCAGTCGTGTCACAGAGATAAAAAGACCATAGCTCCGTTTACTGGAAACAGAGAAAGAGTTAGTAAACTCTTGGGATGATACATGTTGATGTATGAAGGTCCCCTGTCTACACATACCAAGACCGGTTCTTTGTACTTCATTACATTCTCTGATAATCTCTCAAGATTCAGACATATGTTCATGTTGAAACACAAGTCCGAACCTTTTGAGATACTCACGGAATATAAGTTAGAAGTAGAGAACCAAAATGAGGGTATGAGTATTATGTCCTTTGATGCGATCAGGGAGGAGAATACTTGAGCACGGAATTCTTGAACTTTTCTAAAGGAGAATGAGATTCTCTCTCAGCATTACTCCTCCGTATACACCATAGCACGATGGTATGTCGGGGCGGAGCAGATACACCCTATATGATAAGGTGTGCTCTATGATGAGTACTACTGAGTTACCTGTTTCCTTTTTGGGAGTTATGCACTTGAGAAGCTGCATACCTATTGAATAGGGTTCGAATCAAATCAGTTGCCTACCACTTCATATGTGATATGGAAAGGGAAGAGCCCATATCTTAAGTTGGTTAAGATTTGGGGTTGTCCGGCCTATGTCTGAAAGAAAAATTCGGACAAGCTCAAGGCAAGGTCTGTAATGTAGAACTGGAAAGGTTCCAGCTATACAAACTACAGCAGATGATTTGATAAAACCAAAGGATTCAATAGTTACCAATGAACCTCAGCCTCTCCGCCGATCTAGTAGGGTTCCTCACCCACCTGAAAGATACTTCGGTTTCTCTATGACAGTGGGAGCGAGGATTGCATCATGAGATGATGACCCAACTAGTTTCGAACTGGCCATCAGGAGTGTGACTCTGTAAGAATGGCAGGATGCTTAGTGATCTGAGATGGAATCCTTATACACCGACAAAGTATGGACTTTGGTTGCTATATCTGAAGGGTTAAATCCCCATCAGGAGCAAGTATATCTTGAGAAGATTACTAGGTGTAGATGGAAAAGTTGAGACTTTCAAAGCTAGACTTGTTAAAGGTTTGCATCATTGACCAGGTGTGGATCATGAGGAAACCTTTTTCTAAGGAGCTATGCTTAAGTCCATCCAGATCCTACTTACCACGGCTACATACCATGACTACGATATCTGGTGGTTGGGTGTCATGACTGCTTTTCTAAATGATGTTTTAGAAGAGAATGTCTATAAGTACACAGCCAGAGGGCTTCGTAGTGGGAGCAGCGGAAACGTGTGCAAGCTGCTATATAGGATAAAGCAGGCATCGCGGAGTTGGAACGTCTATTTTGATGTGTTAGTCAAAGAGTTTGACTTCATCAAAAGGGTAGATGAACCTTGTATAAACAAAAAGGTAGTAGGGAGTATGGTGGTGATCCTTGTAGAGTACGTGGATGACATACTCATGATAGGGAAAGAGTTTCCTATGCTACGCTCAGTCAATCTCCGCTTATCACAATGATTCTCCACATAGGATCAAAGTGATACCACCTAAATCCTGAGTTTTCATCTATGAGATAGATGTTATTTGGGTGTTAGAATACTCACTAGCTGTAGTGAGATGGTATCAATTGATCCTGGGAAGAATCACTGGAAGTGTTCCAGGGTGATAAAGACGACTGAGTGTCAGTCACAGGCATTGTCTTTACCCTCAGTAAAGGGACAGTATGTTGGAAGAGTTCCAAGCTAGATACCGTGACATACTAGACGATAAAGGCTGGATACATCGCTACTTAAGATGCTACCAAAGAGGCTGTTTGGGTATATATCAGTTCATGAGATGAACTTTGTTCCTCCCATTGTGTGACAATGGAGCTGTGGCTTATGCCAAGGAACGCCGGTCCCATCAGTGATCCAGACATATTCTAAGGCAGTGTCACCTGATCATGGAGATGGTTGATCTCCAGGGTGATCGAGGTTTGGAGAGTAGACCCAGAGAACAACACAGCGGATCCACTCAAAAAGGCCTTTTCCCAGAGAGAGACTTTTATGGGATGGTTGAGTATGAGATACTACAACCACTGCTATCAGATGGCCCTAGTGCAAGTGGGAGATTGTTAGTTATATGTATGCCCTAGAGGCCATTACTATACATAGGATGTATATTGTAGTGGATGCTGGGACATATATAGGGAGGACTTTCTTGCTCGGCATGATAGTATGCTATCTGGTTACTCTTTACCTTAACGTGTATACTGATTGTCTCTCTGTTACATGTTGGTAAAGCCCTTAGGATGTGTACTTGACTACCTGGACTATGATGCGGATCATACTAGTGGGGACATGGTAGTCCATAAGTACATCCTTCAAAGTCCCTAGTCGTGGGTGTATCGAGACGGGGCATCGATATACCAGAGTAGACTAGCGTATACCTTCTCGACCCATACAGATGGGCGATGGATGATCCCATATCCATTGGTGTTTGACATCAGAGATGATATACGGGTGCTCAGTGGAGACTGGGTACACTGGACGGACTCGCCGAGAACTCCCAGATGGTATTATACCTTACGTCAGATGGCAGTTCTCTGGTGACACTGGTACAGAGTAGTCTGTTGACCCGAGATCGTCATAGAGTCTTGTGTGGTTCCCACTGTGCTTTGATTTCCATCTTACCATGTCCAAGAGGGCGTGCAAAACGGTGGTTTTTGGGTACAGTCCCGAATCACATGGAGGCAATGAGCGATAGGAGGGGATTCGTCTCTCCCGGTATAGGGAGTTGATGTTGCGCTGTGTTCGATTGGCTATAACCGGAAATCCCTGGCCAGGGTTGCTGAGATTTACTGGTAAGTGTTACCAGTAGTTTCTCGAATTGTTATAGACCTCATATCGACACGACTTATCAATCTATTAGGGTCTGACGTTTACCACCCCTAGGCGAGATATGCGACATATCAGACGATCAGACCGGACTGTACGGTAAGTATTACTGGTTGGATTCACAGGAGTGTGAGCGGGCTTGCTCGTCGATCTTCTGATCGCTCAATACCCGGGTGGCCGTTACGTTTAGCAGACCGCTTGCGGCTTGTGGGTGTTTGATATGATCATCATCTGCTGCCGGCGTATTGACGAGTGTTTAGAGTCCTACACAGAGGTTTCCTGGCTCAAGCGAAACGAAATAGGAGCGCATATGAGATATGTGCGGGACCGAGAATGATACCAGTATGTGATACTGTATTCGATTCTCGCGATTTGTGACATTGATCGGTTATATGCGATATAGCCGGGTTATCGGATCAAGTGTTGATTCGATAAGTTGTTACTGTAGATATTAGTCGGTTATATGCGATATGACCGGATCATTAAATCAAGTGTTGATTTAATGATTTAATGCATAATTATATATTTGATATATTACTTTGCATTAACTAGTATCGGTGCACTTTAAATGGATTTTCTCGCTCGGATGTGCACATTGTGTATGTGATATACTTTTTGTGCACTTGATTGTATCATGTTTGATGATACATGCTCTCTAGGGTTTGTATAAAGATTAAACCATGGTTGCGTAATGGTTAGGGTTTTCTTTTTCATTTATTTATTAATTTCATTTTGGGTTTTATTTTGGAAAAGAAATGGCAAAAGAAAAGAAAATGGTTGCTAGTTTTGTTTTACATTGAAAGTTCATGAAGCTTTGACTAAGTGACCATTTTGTCTCCATGCTTAACCCTAACCATTCCATTTAACCATGATTTGTTCTCTACACTTGACCATGGTTGCAACATGATAAGTATTCAATTTATTTTCTATTTTGAATTAACTTATCATATTATCTTCTTCTTCTTCTTCATCTTCTACTTGAAGAAAAAGCTTGCCACATCAATGGCAACTTGATAAAAATAGTGAGAAATCCAATTCTAAAGTGAACACACTTCTTATTTCTTCATCCTCTACCTCTTGCCAAGTAGTAGAGTGTGTTTTCTTCACAAGTTTCATGACTTGGTGAAGTGGGAGCTTGATCTTGTGATGCTTCGACGTAGATCATCTTCGGCACGAAGCCGACGACCTTGCCCGCCCATTTCTCCGATGAAGCCGACGCTAGAGCCCGGATTTTGATTTGGACAGCGGAGAGGACTTCATCACGGAGCCGTGGAGGTGGAGGACCGGATCTACAAAGGTTGTATTTCCGTCACTCTTAGTAAAGTAGTTTACTAGTTCTTGTTTTCGCCTATATTTCTAGCCAACGATCCGTATTAGGGTTTCTCGGCACCCGTAAATTTTGAAATTGGCATGGTTGATGCCTTGTGAGACCTCTTGAGAGTGCCTAGGAACCCTACACTAATTGTCTTATGTAAAACTCTCCCAGGAGTAACAATTACTCGCAGTGGTTATCGGGATCCAACTATCTCATAGAAGGTATGCAATCTCATTGCAAATTTCAACACTTGAAATTCCCGATAATATTTTTCCCCAAGCATCCCATGACCTTGACGGAGGTCAACAAACCACAGAATGCAAGTCAAGTTCAACCCATTATTTCTTGATTGAATCAAACCCACCCGCACGACCCTTGACGGAGGTCAACAAGGTCGTACGACTACCCTAATCCAATCTGCATCATATGCATAAGCAGATAAATACTAGTTAGCTACCGCACATTACGCCTTGATGGAGTTCAACAAACGTAGCACGAATACTAAATAGGACTTATCTGAAATGACGGAGGGCTACGACAGGTTTTTCTGAAAACCTATTGCGTAATGAACTTGATATCGTTGTAGAATCGAGTGAATTTTGAAATGGAGTGATTTTGAGGCTTTTATTAGTTTTGCTAAAGAGGTCACTCCTGGTGAAGGGATCTCGGCTCTTTCCTTATGGAATAAGGTGCAGGACATATCATATATATCACTATGCAAAGCAAAACTCTAAAAGCAATCAAAAGACAAACCGAGTTTTGTAGCATCTGCCAGTTTTGCTAAAGAGGTCACTCCCGATGAAGGGATCTCGGCTCTTTCCTCATCGAATAAGGTGCATGATATATCATATATATCGCTATGCAAAGCAAAAATTGTAGCTGCCCTTTTTGAAAAATTTGATTCTACAACATCTTTTAGGTTTCTTTTCTTTCATTAATCACATTAATGAAATCCCAACATTTAAGTCACCAAAACATCACAGATAAATACGACGTACACTTATGCCATCCTCATTCGCCTCGATGTCCCCTCGTGCACCGTTAGGTTAGGTAACTAACAGCAGAGCAGGGCAGGGCTAGCGCGGGTGTAAAACATAAGTAACCTCTATATAATATATCATATATACTATATACAGTATTTATCACAACATATCAAATGATCACATCACAGATATCGCAGCAGAAGAAACATATGAAACATTGGATATACTAGGACGTCCGTGTTTTATTTTGAGCCTCTATAAAACACGGATTCCACGGTCGTGATGAATAGCCAAACCCACAGCCCTAAACCCCTACGAGAGCGGCAAGCAACCCTACCAATTCTAGAGTTAGGAGACCCGGACTCGACTCCTCGAGTTGGTCTCCCACTGGACTCTAGAACCCGGTTACTTGTGCTCTCCTCCTTGGGTCTATCCGAGTGCGGAAAAGTAAATAATATACAAATGGTGACATCAACCTCATCCCGGAAGTGCCCCAATAAAAGAACATTACATACATTTAATTTTACATGAATGAAAATAAAAACTCTCATCTAACATAAAAAAACCCCGGCTATTCAGAACGCGACGATCTAATATAACATATGCAGCAACACATAACATCACATGTCATCAACGTAAGTAAATATACGTATCCCAATTGTCGTTGACATATAGCAACGAAACCGGCGATATCACATATTACACTTACGGTCGCAGAAAAGAAAGTTTAAAACTACAACATTTAGAATCCACAATCTCTTTAGATATCGTAAATCCGAAATATCACATACTTCGCATTTCATGCCTAACTATATGAATTCCACTTATTGTATCACATTCCAGATAAATAGACAGTATTAAACTTTCCGATCGAATAATCAAATACCCAAGATTTTCATAATAGCTCAACACTTGAGCGGAGTTCAAAAATTCCAGAATACGTCACAGTAGCAACGGTCCAGTCGTAGAAGGGTCAAGCCAATGCCTCACATGTGGCATGCCGTACTGCCCCAAACCCTAAGGTTTAGAGGCAGTTCAAAATGATCACATAATCTAGTTAAGGTTTGTGTTCTTCTAGAGGGTCCATCGCATAATATGCACGTTTTTCCGAAAGATTTAAACCCGAGAAAAATTCAACACTTGAATGTTTTTCGTGCCGGGAAAAATAGAGTTAATGATATCCATTCGAACATTTTAATACTTTCTAAATTATCCGGAAAACATAATGAAATTAAATATTCCGATCGAATCAACGAATATAAAATAATCCCCAGAACACTCAACACTTGAGTCAGATTAAAAATACCCAGAAAATAGCACTAACAGTTATGGGTATTACAGTACAAAAATTGGGGAATGATCATTCCATACTGCCGCGGATCCGCGGCTCAAGCATGCTAAGGCCGCGGTTCCACGGTGGAATATACTGTTCATTCCCTCGTTTTTCATTGCAATCCTTATATTTCCCTGCTGAATTTTTTAGGTATTTTTAATTCAGAAAAATCACAGTTTTGAAAAAATGTCCAGAGAGGGGGTTAAATTGACGTTTCCGGGTTCGATCGGGGTTTTAACTTCGTCAACACATCGCCTAATGCTCTAGCTAGGCTCTGATACCACTGTTGGGTTACTAGGCACTCTAACAAGGTTCTACAAAGCATCAAACATGCCCGATTAAAATTTTAGCCGTGCCTAACAACCCTAAACAAGATCGTTGCTAGAAAATTAGGGTTTCACATGCTAGTAAAAGACAATTACGACTAAATGAATACGAAATACAACCTTTGTAGATCGGTCCTTCACTTCATTAGCTCCTTGTTGAAGTCCCTTCGCTGCGATCGTGGTTCTCCCGGACTCTTGCATGGCTTCACGAGGCGAAGGAAGCGTCCTTGCTTGAAGTCTTCGAGGCCGAAGATGATCTATGTCGAGGGAATATCAACTCAAGCTACTACTTCACTAACTAGAGAATTAGTGAAGCAAACACCCTATACTAAAGTGCTAGTCTAGTAGAGGATGGAGAAATAGAAAGTGGGTTCTCTTTAGAATTTTATTTCTCACAATCTTTCTCACTTTGGATCAAACCCTAGTAAGCTTTTCTTTTGAACAAAGAAGAAGAAGATGAACAAAAGAAAGAGATGAGGATAATGATCAAGTGAGAGAGCTAAAAATGGTGAGTGAGTATCATATACTAACTCATGTAGAGACATTACCATGGCTAATCCAAATGGTTAGGTTAACAAAAATCTAAAGTAAAGACAAAGCTAGTGGACTTTGTCAAAGCAAAGCAAGCTTCTACAAGCTTCATGCTCTTTCCAAAATTCCACTAATTTTGTAATTACCTTAAATAATTATAACCCACCATAATAAATAGAATGGTGTATGTCTTACACACCCATGTCAAGTGTATCATCAACCATGATACAAAAAGAAAACACATTTTAATATATATCACATATATATATAAGTTGCGCATATGTGAGAAAAATCCTTAAGTGAACAAGTGTTAGTTAATGTAAACTAGTATATCTAATATACAATTATACACTAAATTGTTAGTTATATGTATGCCCTAGAGGCCATTACTATACATAGGATATATATTGTAGTAGGTGCTTGGACATATATAGGGAGGACTTTCTTGCTCGACATGATAGTATGCTATCTGGTTGATCTTTACCTTAACGTGTACACTGATTGTCTCTCTGTTACATGTTGGTAAAGCCCTTAGGATGTGTACTTGACTACCTGGACTATGATGCGGATCATACTAGTGGGGACATGGTAGTCCATAAGTACATCCTTCAAAGTCCCTAGTCGTGGGTATATTGAGACGGGGCATCGATATACCAGAATAGACTAGCGTATACCTTCTCGACCCATACAGATGGGCGATGGATGATCCCATATCCATTGGTGTTTGACATCAGAGATGATATACGGGTGCTCAGTGGAGACTGGGTACACTGGACGGACTCGCCGAGAACTCCCAGATGGTATTATACCTTACGTCAGATGGCAGTTCTCTGGTGACACTGGTACAGAGTAGTCTGTTGACCCGAGATCGTCATAGAGTCTTGTGTGGTTCCCACTGTGTTTTGATTTCCACCTTACCATGTCCAAGAGGGCATGCAAAACGGTGGTTTTTGGGTACAGTCCCGAATCACATGGAGGCAATGAGCGATAGGAGGGGATTCGTCTCTCCTGATATAGGGAGTTGATGTTGCGCTGTGTTCGATTGGCTATAACCGGAAATCCCTAGCCAGGGTTGCAGAGATTTACTGGTAAGTGTTACCAGTAGCTTCTCAAACTGTTATAGACCTCATATTGACACGACTTATTGAGCTATTGGGGTCTGACGTTTACCACCCCTAGGCAAGATATGCGACATATCAGACGAACAGACCGGACTGTACGGTAGTGTTACTGGTTGGATTCACTGGAGTGTGAGCGGGCTTGCTCGTCGATCTTCTGATCGCTCAATACCCGGGTGGCCGTTACGTTTAGCAGACCGCTTGCGGCTTGTGGGTGTTTGATATGATCATCACCTGCTGCCGGCGTATTGACGAGTCTTTAGAGTCCTACACAGAGGTTTCCTGGCTCAAGCGAAACGAAATAGGAGTGCATATGAGATATGTGCGGGACCGAGAATAATGCGTGTATGTGATACCGTATTCTATTCTCGCGATGAATGTATCGATTGGTTGTATGCGATATAACCTAGTTATCGAATCAAGTATTGATTCGATAAACCGATACATAGGATACTAGTCGGTTATATGCGATATGACCGGATCGTTAAATCAAGTGTTGATTTAATTATTTAATGTATAATTATATATTTGATATATTACTTTGCATTAACTAGTATTGGTTCACTTTAAATGGATTTTCTCACTTGGATGTACAAGTTGTATATGTGATATACTTTTTGTACAAATGGTTGTATCATGTTTGATGATGCATGAATGCTAGGTTTTGTGTAAAGAGTTAAACCTTGGTTAAGTAAATGGTTAGGGTTTATATTTATTCATTCATTCATTTATCTTTTTATTTATTGGAAAAGATAAAAGAATAATACAAAATGGTTGCTTTCAATGGAGAAGCTTGTTGAAGCTTCATGAAGGTTTTGACCAAAGTAACCATTTTGTCTTCTTCTCCTTAACCCTAACCATTCCTTTAACCTTGGTCAACTCTCTACACATAACTATAGTTAATATTATGATAAGTATTCTTTTTCTTTTCTATTCTAATTAACTTATCATAACATTTTTCATCTTCTTCTTCTTCTTCACATGAAGAAGCTTGCCTCCATCAATGGCAACTTGATGAAAAGAGTGAGAAATCCAATTCTAAAGTGAACCCACTTCCTATTTCTTCATCCTCTACCTCTTGCCAAGTAGTATAGGGTGTTCTCTTCACAAGTTTCATGACTTGGTGAAGTGGGAGCTTGATCTAGTGATGCCTCGACGTAGATCATCTTCGGCACGAAGCCGACGACCTTGCCCGCCCATTTCTCCGATGAAGCCGACGCTACAGCCCGGGTTTCCATTTGGACAGCGAGGAGACTTCATTGCGGAGCTATGGAGGTGGAGGACCGGATCTACAAAGGTTGTATTTCCGTTCTCTTAGTAAAGTAGTTTACTAGTTACATCTTTCGCCTAGACATCTAGTTAACGATCTGTATTAGGGTTTCTCGGCACCCGTAAAATTTGAAATTGGCATGGTTGATGCCTTGTGAGACCTCATTAGTGTGCATAGGAACCCTACAGTGGTATCAGAGCCTAGCTAGAGCCTTAGGCGATGCGTAGACGAAGTTTGAAACCCGAACGAACCCGAAACCCTTACACAAACATGCTTTCTGGACTTTTTCCAAAATCTGGAGTTTTTCGATATTAAAAATATGCAGAAAAATCAGCAGGGAATTATAAGAATTACGGTGCAAAATTTGACTCATGAACAGTACAAAGAGCGGCGGAACCGCGGCAGAAGCATGCCTTCTGCGGCGGTTCCGCGGCTAAAGTATGACATCATCATCCCCTGTTTGCACAGTAACTCCTATTTTATTATACTGGATTTTCTGGGAATTTTTAATATTTATTCAAGAGTTGAATTTTCTGGGGTTGTTTTGGGGATTCGGTGTTTCGATCGGAGTATCAGATTTTGTCTATGTGGCTTTCCGGATAAATTTTAGAATATGTTAAAAAGTTCGACCGGATATAAATACCCAATTTTTCCCCTGTCGGGAAATTTCCAAGTGTTGGATTTTTCCGTGGTTTAAAGACGTTCTAAGTAGTGCAAGTAACGCGATGGACCCTCTAGAAGACAACAAACCTTAACTCGATTATGTGACCGTCTTGAACTGCCCTTTGAACCTTCGGGTTTGGGGCAGTACGGCGTGCCACATGTGAGGCGTTGGCTTGACCCTTCTACGGCTGGACCGTTGGTACTGAGGCACGAACTGAATGTTTTTAGACTTGTTTCATGTGTTGATTTGTATCGGGAAAACTTGGGTGTTTGAATGTTCGATCGGAAAGTTTAACATTTTCTAATTATCTGGAATGGGATACAATAATTGGAATTCACAAGTAGTTATGAGATAACTGAATGAATGTTATAAACAAAGCAGTTTAGTCTCACTTGATCGGTTGCCACGGAATTTTGATGTGATCAAAAGTCCGTCGCAATCACGTAGCGTACGCGGATATTCGCCGGGTAAACTTAATAGACAGCCTCACTCCATAGCCCCGACCAAGTGACTGTAGGAGAACCCCGTCGCCGAAAGCATCTGTCCGGGTGCTCGCGGTAGCGGTGGTCCGCCTTGGTGCACTTCGTCGACGGTATCGGGGGTGCAGCCGTCTACTGAAGTTTGTGACGAACATTCGATCAGGATGTCGGGAATCTTGTTGAATTGCCCGACTTGATATTGAAAAGTGTTTTCGATAATGGGACTAAAATACGGGGTTTATAATTGTTAGGCATGTGATGTCTAAGTAATTCATTTGGTCAGGCATGCGATGTCTGAGAAGGTTGCGGATTCCAACTGTTGTAGTTTTACACTTTCTTTTCTGTGACCGTAAGTGTAATATGTGATATCGCCGGTTTCGTTGCTATATGTCAACGACAATTGGGATGGACATATTTACTTACGTTGATGACATGTGATGTTATGTGTTGCTGGATATGTTATATTGGATCGTCGTGTTTGAATAGCCGGGGTTTTTTTTTATGTGAGATGAGTGTTTTTTCATTTTCATTCATGTAAAAACTTGTATGTAATATTCTTTTACTGGGGCACTTCCTGGTTGCGGAAGTTGTCACCGTTTGTATATTATTTACTTTTCTGCACTATGATAGACCCAAGGATGGGAGCACAAGTAACCGGGTTCTAGATTCCAGTGGGAGACCAACTCGAGGAGTCGAGTCCGGGTCTCCTAACTCTAGAATTGGTAGGGTTGCTTGCCGCTCTCGTAGGGGTCTAGGGGTGTGGGTTTGGCTATTCATCGCGACCGTGGAATCCGTATTTTATACTGGCTCGTATTGAAAACACGGACGTCCTAGTATATCCAATATTTCATATGTTTCTTCTGCTGCGATATATATGATGTGATCATGTGATGTTCTGTGATAGATATAGTATATAGTATATATGATATATTATATAGACGTTACTTATGTTTTACACCTGCGCTAGCCCTGCCCCGCTCTGCCGTTAGTTACCTAACCTAACGGTGCACGAGGGGACATCGAGACGAATGCGGATGGCATAAGTGTACGTCGTATTTATCTGTGATGTTTAGGTATTGATATGATGGGACTTCATTAACGAGATCAATGAAATAAAAGAAACCTAAGATGTTGTAGAATCGAATTTCAAAATAAAATAGGTAGCTACAGTTCTTGCTTTGCACAGCGGTATATATGATATATCCTGCACCTTATTCGATAAGGAAAGGACCGAGATCCCTTCACCGGGAGTGACTCCTTTAGCAATAACTGGCAGATGCTACAACTCTCGGTTTGTCTTTTGATTGCTTCTATAGTTTCAGCTTTGCACAGCGATATATATGATATATCCCGCACCTCATTCGACGAGGAAAGGACCGACGATCCCTTCACCGGGAGTGACTCCTTTAGCAAAACTAGAAAAGCCTCAAAAGCACTCCATTTTAAAATCATTTGATTCTACAACGATATCAAGTTCATTACGCAATAGGTTTTCAGAAAAACCTGTCGTAGCCCTCCGTCATTTCAGATAAGTTGTATATAGTATTCGTGCTGCATTTGTTGGCTTTCGTCAAGGTGCAGTGTGCGGTAGCTATATGCTGCTTATCTGCTGCATACGATGCGATTGGATTAGGGTAGTCGTGCGGCTTTGTTGGCTTTCATCAAGGGTCGTGCGGGTGGGTTTAATTCGATCAAGAAATGTACGGGTTGAACTTGACTAGCGGGGTATGGTTTGTTGGCTTTCGTCAAGGTCATAGCACGTTAGGGGCAAAATATTATCGGGAATTTCAAGTGTTGAAATTTGCAATAAGATTGCATACCTTCTATGAGATAGTTGGATCCCGATACCCGCTGCGAGTAATTGTTACTCCTGGGAGAGTTTTACACATTACAATTAACCGATCAAGTAGGTGTCTAGAAAGGTGTCAACGGGGTTACGCCTCTGGGAAAACGAGGTTTACATTAATTAGGTTCGTGCGAAAGCACGGGGGACCTCCCTCAAAGTACCGACACTGGCCTGGTTGAAAGATTGGCGAACTTGTAGTGTGTAATTAATCCCGGCTGGTCTTTCCTTTTAGGGTTTGAAGGAAGATTTGATAAAAAGCAGTGGGAGCCATCCTGATTAGATAAAATAAATTACCAATCTGATCTTGCAAGAGCGCACGCTGAGTGTTTTCTTCTCTCTCTCTCCAGGTAGCGACCATATCACGACTTAATCAAGATAATAATACGGAATATTGACCGAACCCTCTTGTTATACTGAGCTGGGGAACGTTGGTCTCGCTCCAACTTATAATTGTTATAGGACAGAGCAGGAAATTGGGGATTACCAGAATTCGCGTGCCGCCCAAACGAAGAGAGTGCATGCTGATGCATCATCTTCGGGTGTGTTCATTACAGAGAACTGTTTCTCAGTATCGTTTACGTCCTGGGTATGTGATACCAGATCAGGATCCCAGATATGTAATCTGTTACATAGGGCTATAAAAGGGTAGAAAAACTGAGAACGGGTGATAAGTTTCTTGAGACAGAAAACGGGGCAAGTGTTGCAGCCAAGTCTGTTGGTCACTGTCACCCTGTATTACCAATACATTGATTCTGAACGAATGTTATTAGATACCGAACCTGATATACAAAATCATATCAGTCTCTTTATAGGTAAAGAAATGATAAAATTTTGTATTGCTGGATAATGTTTTGAACATTTCCTATATCAAAAGTTGATCGGTTCAGGCACGTTATCTAAAAGCGTTGATGTTCTAAATCAAACTACAGTTCTTAGTATACAGAACACACACAAGAGGAAGAGTTCAGAAATGAACGAATCCTTCTTGAGGCATTGTAGACTGGGTCATATCAATGCGACCCGACTAGCTGAAGTTACATGTAGATGCATATTTAAATCAGTTTGAATTTACATCTTATGAAACTTGCCAGTCATGTCACAAAGATTAGATGACCATAGCTCTGTTTATTGGAAACAGAGAAAGAGTTAGTGAACTCTTGGGACTGATACATGATGATGTATGTATGGTCTCCTGTCTACACATGCCAGGAATGGTTCTTTATACTTCATTACATTCTCTGATGATCTTTCGAGATTCTGACCTATGTTCCTGTTGAAACACAAGTCCGAACCTTTTGAGATATTCACAGAATATAAGTTAGAAGTAGAGAACCAAATACGGGTAAAAGTATTATGTCCTATGATGAGATCAAGGAGGAGAATACTTGAGCACGAAATTCTTGGACTTTTCTAAAGGAGAATGAGATTCTCTCTCAGCATTACTCCTCCGCATACACCATAGCACGATGGTATATCGGGGTGGAGCAATCACACCCTATATAATAAGGTGTGCTCTATGATGAGTACTACTGAGTTACCTATTTCCTTTTTGGGAGTTATGCACTTGAGAAGCTGCATACCTATTGAATAGGGTTCAAATCAAATCAGTTGCCTACCACTTCATATTTGATATGATAAGGGAAGAGCCCATCTCTTAAGTTAGTTAAGATTTGGGGTTGTCCAGCCTATGTCTGAAAAGCAAAATCCGGACAAGCTCGAGGCAAGGTCTGTAATGTAGAACTGGAAAGGTTCCAGCTATACAAAACTGCAGCTGAAGATTTGACAGAACCAAAGGATTCAATAGTTACCAACGAACCTCAGCCTCTCCGCCGATCTAGTAGGGTTCCTCACCCACCTGAGAGATACTTCGGTTTCTCTATGACAGTGGGAGCAAGGATTGCATCATAAGATGATGACCCAACTAGTTTCGAGCTGGCCATCAGGAGTGGGACTCTGTAAGAATGGCTGGATGCTTATCGATCTGAGATGGAATCCTTATACACCAACAAAATATGGACTTTGGTTGCTATATCTGAAGGGTTAAATCCCCATCAGGAGCAAGTATATCTTGAGAAGATTACTTGGTGTAGATGGAAAAGTTGAGACTTTCAAAGCTAGACTTGTTGAAGGTTTTCGTCATCAACCAGGCGTGGATAATGATGAAACCTTTTCAAGTAGCTATGCTTAAGTCCATCCAGATCCTACTTGCCACGGCTACATACCATGACTACGATATCTGGCGGTTGGGTGTCATGACTGCTTTTCTAAATGATGTTTTAGAAGAAAGAGTCTGTAAGTACACAGTCAGAGGGCTTCGTAGACAGTGGGAGCAGCGGAAACGTGTGCAAGATGGTTTATGTGATAAAACAGGCATCGCGGAGTTGGAACATCTGTTTTGATGGATTACTCAAAGAGTTCGACATCATCAAAATGGTAGATGAACCTTGTATAAACAAAAAGGTAGTAGGGAGTATGGTGGTGATCCTCGTAGAGTACGTGGATGACATACTCAGGATAGGGAAAGAGTTTCCTATGCTACGCTCGATCAATCTCCGCTTATCACAATGATTCTCCATAGGATCAATCTGATACCTACTAAATCCTGGGTTTTGGATCTATGAGATAGATCTAAATGGATATTAGGACACTCACTAGTTATAGTGAGATCGTATCAGTTGATCCTGGGGAGAATCACTGGAAGTGTTCCAGAGTGATAAGAACGACTGAATGTCAGTCACAGGCATTGTCTTTACCCTCAGTAAAGGGACGGTATGTTGGAAGGGTTCCAAGCTAAATACCGAGGCATACTAGACGATAAAGGCTGGATACATCGCTACTTAAGATGCTACCAAAGAGGAAGTCTGGATGTATATATGTTCATGAGATGAACTTCGTTCCTATCATTGTGAGACAATGGAGTTGTGGCTTATGCCAAGGAACGCCCGTCCCATCAGTGATCCAGACATATTCTGAGGCAGCATCACCTGATCATGGAGATAGTTGATCTCCAGGGTGATCGAGGTTAGGAGAGTAGACTCAAAGGACAACATGGCGGATCCACTCACAAAGGCCTTTTCCCAGAGAGAGACTATTATGGGATGGTTGAGTATGAGATACTACAACCACTGCTATCAGATGGCCCTAGTGCAAGTGGGAGATTGTTAGTTATATGTATACCCTAGAGGCCATTACTATACATAGGATGTATATTGTAGTGGATGCTTGGACATATATAGGGAGGACTTTCTTGCTCGATATGATAGTATGCTATCTGGTTACTCTTTACCTTAACGTGTACACTGATTGTCTCTCTGTTACATGTTGGTAAAGCCCTTAGGATGTGTACTTGACTACCTGGACTATGATGCAGATCATACTAGTGGGGACATGGTAGTCCATAAGTACATCCTTCAAAGTCCCTAGTCGTGGGTATATCGAGACGGGGCATCGATATACCAGAATAGACTAGCGTATACCTTCTCGACCCATACAGATGGGCGATGGATGATCCCATATCCATTGGTGTTTGACATCAGAGATGATATACGGGTGCTCAGTGGAGACTGGGTACACTGGACGGACTCGCCGAGAACTCCCAGATGGTATTATACCTTACGTCAGATAGCAGTTTTCTGGTGACACTGGTACAGAGTAGTCTGTTGACCCGAGATCGTTATAGAGTCTTGTGTGGTTCCTACTGTGCTTTGATTTCCACCTTACCACGTCCAAGAGGGCATGCAAAACGGTGGTTTTTGGGTACAGTCCCGAATCACATGGAGGCAATGAGCGATAGGAAGGGATTCGTCTCTCCCGGTATAGGGAGTTGATGTTGCGCTGTGTTCGATTGGCTATAACCGGAAATCCCTGGCCAGGGTTGCAGAGATTTACTGGTAAGTGTTACCAGTAGCTTCTCGAACTGTTATAGACCTCATATCGACACGACTTATCGAACTATTGGGGTCTGACGTTTACCACCCCTAGGCAAGATATGCGACATATCAGACGAACAGACCGGACTGTACGGTAGTGTTACTGGTTGGATTCACTGGAGTGTGAGCGGGCTTGCTCGTCGATCTTCTGATCGCTCAATACCCTGGTGGCCGTTACGTTTAGCAGACCGCTTGCGGCTTGTGGGTGTTTGATATGATCATCACCTGCTGCCGGCGTATTGACGAGTCTTTAGAGTCCTACACAGAGGTTTCCTGGCTCAAGCGAAACGAAATAGGAGCGCATATGAGATATGTGCGGGATCGAGAATAATGTGTGTATGTGATACCGTATTCTATTCTCGCGATGAATGTATCTATTGGTTGTATGCGATATAACCTAGTTATCGAATCAAGTATTGATTCGATAAACCGATACATAGGATACTGGTCGGTTATATGCGATATGACCGGATCGTTAAATCAAGTGTTGATTTAATGATTTAATGTATAATTATATATTTGATATATTACTTTTCATTAACTAGTATTGGTTCACTTTAAATGGATTTTCTCACTTGGATGTACAAGTTGTATATGTGATATACTTTTTGTGCAAATGGTTGTATCATGTTTGATGATGCATGAATGCTAGGTTTTGTGTAAAGAGTTAAACCTTGGTTAAGTAAATGGTTAGGGTTTATATTTATTTATTCATTCATTTATCTTTTTATTTATTGTAAAAGATAAAAGAATAATACAAAATGGTTGCTTTCAATGGAGAAGCTTGTTGAAGCTTCATGAAGGTTTTGACCAAAGTAACCATTTTGTCTTCTTCTCCTTAACCCTAACCATTCCTTTAACCTTGGTCAATTCTCTACACATAACTATAGTTAATATTATGATAAGTATTCTTTTTCTTTTCTATTCTAATTAACTTATCATAACATTTTTCATCTTCTTCTTCTTCTTCTTCTTCACATGAAGAAGCTTGCCTCCATCAATGGCAACTTGATGAAAAGAGTGAGAAATCCAATTCTAAAGTGAACCCACTTCCTATTTCTTCATCCTCTACCTCTTGCCAAGTAGTATAGGGTGTTCTTTTCACAAGTTTCATGACTTGGTGAAGTGGGAGCTTGATCTAGTGATGCCTCGACGTAGATCATCTTCGGCACGAAGCCGACGACCTTGCCCGCCCATTTCTCCGATGAAGCCGACGCTAGAGCCCGGGTTTCCATTTGGACAGCGAGAAGACTTCATTGCGGAGCAATGGAGGTGGAGGACCGGATCTACAAAGGTTGTATTTCCGTTCTCTTAGTAAAGTAGTTTACTAGTTGCATCTTTCGCCTAGACATCTAGTTAACGATCCGTATTAGGGTTTCTCGGCACCCGTAAAATTTGAAATTGGCATGGTTGATACCTTGTGAGACCTCATTAGTGTGCCTAGGAACCCTACATAAATTATTAAATCAACACTTGACTTAATAATCCGGTCATATCTCATATAACCGACTATATCACCTATAACCTCGTGATACAAAAAGTCGCGAGAATAGAATACTGTATCACATACATGCATTATTCTCGGTCTCGCACATATCACATACGTGCTCCTATTTCATTTTGCCTGAGCCAGTAAAACCTCTGTGTAGGACTCTAAAGACTCGTCAATACGCCAGCAGTAGGTGATGATCACATTAAGCACCCACAAGCCGTCAGCGGTACTAGCTGGACTTAACGGCCACCCGGGTATTGAGCGATCAGAAGATCAACAAGCAAGCCCGCTCCAACTCCTGTAAAAGCCTACCGGTAACACTTCCCGTACAGTCCGGTCTTCTCGTCTAATATATCGCATATCAAGTCTAGGGGTCGTAATCGTCAGACCCCAATAACCGATAAGTCATGCCGATGTGAGGCTCATAACGAGTCGAGAAACTACTGGTAACACTTACCAGTAAATCTCTAAATCAGCCCTGGCCAGAGACTTCCCTGTTATGGCCAATCGAGCACAGCGCAACATCAACCCCCAATACCGGGAGAGACGAAACCCCTCCTATCGCTCATCGCCTTCATGTGACTTGGGACTGTATCCAAAAACTACCGTTTTGCACGCCCACTTGGACGTGGTAAGGTGGAAATCAAAGCATAGTGGGAATCACACAAGACTCTATGACGATCTCTGGTCTACAGACTAACCTGCACAAGTGTCACCAGAGAACTGCCATCTGACGTGGGGTATAATACCAACTGGGAGTTCTCGGTGAGTCCGTCAAGTGTACCCAGTCTCCACTGAGCACCCGTATACCATCTCTGATGTCAAACACCAATGGATATGGGATCATCCATCGCCCATCTCATGGGTCAAGAAGCGTATACGCTAGTCTACTCTGGTATATCGATGCCCTGTCTCGATACACCAACGACTAGGAATATTAAAGGATGTACTTATGGACTACTCTGTCCCTACTAGTATGATCTGCATCATAGTCCAGGTAGTCAAGTACACATCCTAAGGGCTTTATCAACATGTAGCTATAAGACAGTATTAAGAGACAAGTATACATGTTAAGATAAAGAGCAACCAGATAGCATACTATCATATCGAGCAAGAAAGTCCTCTCTATATATGTCCAAGCATCCAATATAATATACATCATCTGTACAATACTGGCCTCTAGGGCATACATACAACTAACAAATACTTTTACCCCTAACGTGCTATGACCTTGACGAAAGCCAACAAACAATAGTCCGCTAGTCAAGTTCAACCCGTACATTTCATGATTGAATTAAACCCACCCGCTTGACCCTTGACAAAACCCTACAAAGCCGTACGACTACCCTAATCCAATCGCATCATATGCTGCAGATAAGCAGTAAGTAGCTACCGCACACTACGCCTTGACGAAACCCAACAAACGCAGCACGAATACTAAATATTACTTATCTGAAATGTCGGAGGGCTACGACAGGTTTTTCAGAAAACCTTTCGCCTAATGAACTTGATATCATTGTAGAAACAAGTGATTTTGAAAAGGAGTGTTTTTTAGGCTTTTACCTGTTTCGCTAAAGAGGTCACTCTCGGTGAAGGGATCTCGGCTCTTTCCTTACCGAATAAGGTGCAGGATATTTCATAAATACCACTATGCAAAGTAAGAACTATAGAAGCAATCAAAAACAAAACCGAGTGAGTTGTAGCATCTGCTAGTTCTGCTAAAGAGGTCACTCCCGGTAAAGGGATCTTGGCTCTTTCCTTATCGAATAAGGTGCTGGATATTCTACAAGGAATACCGCTATGCAAAGCAAAAACTAGAGCTATCCTTTTTGAAAATTTGATTCTACAACATCTTTTATGTTTCTTTTTCTTTCATTAATCACAATAATGAAGTCCCATCATTTATACTTCCTAAGCATCACAGAAGAAACGAAAATACAACGTACGCTTATGCCATTCGCATTCGCCACAGTGTCCCGTTATGTACCGTTAGGTTACTTAACTAATGGCATACCGGGGCGGGACTAGCGCGGGTGCAAAACATAAGCAACGTTTATTATATATCATATATACAATAATAAAGCATTCGTCTCACACATATAAAATGATAACATCACAGAATATCAGCAGCAGAAGATAATATATGAAATTTTGGATATACTAGGAGGTCCGTGTTTTATTTTGCGCCTGTATAAAACACGGATTCGACAGTCGTGATGAATAGCCAAACCCACATCCCTAGACCCCCTAGGAGAGTAGCAAGCAACCCTACCATTCTAGAGTTAGAAGACCCGGACTCGACTCCTCGAGTTGGTCTCCCACTGGACTATAGAACCCGGTTACTTGTGCTCCCCTCCTTGGGTCTATCCTAATGCGGAAAAGTAAATAATTTACAACAATGGTGACATCATCCTTAACCCGGAAGTGCCCCAATAATAGAATATTACATACAATGAATTTTACATGAATGAAAATAAAAACTCTCATCTCACATAAAACCCTCGGCTATTTAAAACACGACGATCCAATATAACATATCACAGCAACACATAACATCCCATGTCATCAACGTAAGTAAATATGCATATCACAATTGTCGTTGACATATCGCAATGAAAACGGCTATACACCACATATTACACTTACGGTCGCAGAAAAGAAAATGTCAAACTACAACATTTGGAATCCACAATCACCTTAGACATCATAAACCCGAAATATCACATATTACGGATTTCATACCTAACTATATGAATTCCACATATTGTATCACATTCCAGAAAAAAAGCTACACGGCGTTAAACATTCCGATCAAATCAACAAACACCCAAAATTTCCCAAAATCTCAACACTTGAGCATAGTTTAAAAATACTCAGTACATACCACAGTAGCAATGAACCAGCTGTAGAAGGGTCAACCAATGCCTCACCTGTGGCACCGCGGTACTACCGCAAATCCTAATGTTCAGCGGCGGTTCTTACGGTCACAGAATCGAGTTAGGGTTTCGTTCTTCTAGAGGGTCCACTACATCACTTGCAAGATATTTGAATGTTCTTTAACTATGAAAAAATCCAACTCTTGGAAAATTTTCCGGCAAGGGTTAATGTGGGTATTTGATATCCTATCGAACTTTTTAACACCGTCTAAATAACCTGAAACTAAACTAGAATTACGAATACGAAACGCTTCGAACAGCCAATGCACAAAGATAACATCACATGCAAATTTAGCAAAAACAAACAACACCTGAAATACCAAACCCCAGAGACTGGTACACTGTAAAAATTTCAACCCAAAATTCCCTGCTTTGGATGATCTGGCCGGTTTTCAGCTCATGTGGCCGGCCTAAAAAAGGTAGGGTGAGGTGAATTTTGCACAGTGTTCATATTGCATCTCATACAACATTCTGCAGTTGTTTAAAAAAAATTTTGACTCTTAGAAAATTTCGACAGAAACTAGGGTTCGTATTCGAGTGTTTCGGAGTTGTTTCGGTTTCGTAATCCTACACAATCCGTCTAATTCTTTAGCTAGGTTCTGATACCACTGTAGGGTTCCTAAGCAGGACAACAAGGTTTCGGGTGGCATCATCCATGCCAAATAAAATTTTTGCAATGCTTTAAGAACTCTAAACCTAGATCATTAACTAGAGAATCATACAAAAACAATAAAGTAAATATCTTTACAACTAAGTGATTAGAGATTACAACCTTTGTAGTTCGTTCCTTCACTTCATTAGCTCCAAGTAGTGGTCCCTTCGTTGCGATCAAAGAACTCCCGGACTCTTGAGAAGCTCCACAAGGTGAATGATTCATGCTTGCTTGTAGTCTTCGAAATCCAAGATGATCTACTTCGAGGAAATACAAACTCAAGCTATCTCTTTACTAATGTGAAATTAGTGAAGCTAACACCCTAATCTAAATGGCTAGTTTAGAAGAGGATGATGAAGTAGGAAGTGAGCTCTCTTTAGTTTTCTTTTTCTCACTTTATTTCATCACAAAGAAAAAGCTAGCAAGCTTTCATGAGGAAGAAGAAGATGAACAAGTGATGAATGAATAATGAGCTTAGCTTAGAAAAGCAACCATGGTGAGTTAGTATATGTCATGGCTAACTCATATAGAGAATAAACCATGGCTAAGTGTAATGGTTAGGTTAACAAATATATTAAGTAAAAACAAATCAAGTGGACTAAGTCAATGTTCTACAAGCTTCATGCAAGCTCCATGCTATGAGAAAATCCAAATGATTTTTAATTACTTAATAATAAATCATAACCAACATTAAACCTAGCTTGGTTTAAGTCTCATACACATTTGTTGCATGTATAACCCTAACATGTAACAATATACATATCTCACACACACACACACACACACACACACACACATAATTTTGTAACAAAAGAAAAGAATACATTAAACATATATCACATATATGTTAAATGTATCCAAATGTGAGAAAATGAAATGCTTAAGTGAGCATATATTAGTTAATGTAATTTAATATATCAAACATATAATTATACATTAAATTATTAAATCAACACTTGATTCAATAATCTGGCTATATCACATATAACCGACTAATATAAAATGTATCATTTCATCGAATCAACACTTGATCCGATGACCCGGTTATATTACATATAACTGACCGATATCACATATCGTGAGAATAGAATACGGTATCTCATACGCGTATTAATCTCAGTCCTGCACATATAACAAATATGCTCCTACTCCGTTTCGCCTAAAGCCAGGAAACCTCTGTGTAGGACTCTAAAGACTCGTCAATACACCGGCAGTAGGTGATGATCATATCAAACACCCACAACCTGCAAGCGGTCAGCTAAACGTAACAGCCACCCGGGTATTGAGCATCAGAAGATCAACAAGCAAGCCTACACACACTGCTGTGAATCCAATCAGTAACACTACCGTACAGTCCGATCTCTTCGTTTGATATGTCGCATATCCAGTCTAGGTGTGGTAAACGTCAGACCCCAGTAACCGATAAGTCGTGTCGATGTGAGGCTCATAACGGGTCGAGAAACTACTGATAACACTTACCAGTAGATCTCCATATCAGCCCTGCCCAGGGACTTCCAGTTATAGCCAATCAAGCACAACACAACATCAACCCCCAATACCGGGAGAGACGAAACCCCTCCTATCGCTCATTGTCTCCCTGTGATTCGGGAATGTACCAAAAAGCCACCGTTTTGCACATTCTCATGAATGTGGTAAGGTGGAAATTAAAGCATAGTAGGAATCACACAAGACTCTATGACGATCTCGGGTCTACAGACTAACATGTACCAGTGTCACCAGAGAACTGCTATCTGACGATAGGTATAATACCAGCTAGGAGTTCTCGGCGAGTCCGTTCAGTGTACCCAGTCTCCACTGAGCACCTGTATACCATCTTTAATATCAAACACCAATGGATGTGGGATCATCCATCGCCCAGCATATGGGTCAAGAAGCGTATACGCTAGTCTACCCTGGAATATCGATGCCCTTTCTCGATACACCCTCGACTAGGAACAATTATAGGATGTACTTGTGGACTACCCTGGCCCTACTAGTATGATCTCCCTCATAGTCCTAGTAGTCATGTACACATCCTACGGGCTTTATCAACATGTGAGAGCAAAACAGTAACACAACACAAGTCAATATGTTAAGACAAAGAGCAACCAGATAGCATACTATCATATCGAGCAAGAAAGTCCTCTCTATATATATCCAAGCATCCACTATAATATACATCATATGTACAATAATGGTCTCTAGGGCATATACATAACCAACAGTGCCAAGCAATCCTACAGTTACTTAACTAACGGCATAGCGGGACAGGACTAGCGCGGGTGTAAAACATAGTCAACTACATTTGTGATACGCATATTTACTTACGTTGATGACATGTGATGTTATGTGTTGATGGGATATGTTATATTGGATCATCGTGTTTTGAATAGCCGGGAGTTTTATGTGAGATGAGAGTTTTTATTTTTAGATGTGTGGCCTATAACCTTTCGAGAAACTACTAACAACACTTATCAGTAAATCTTATCATCCCTGTCCAGAGATTTGCTGTTATAGCCAATCGAGCATAGCACAACATCAACTCCTAATAGTGGGAGAGACGAAACCCCTCCTATCGCTCACTGCCTCCATGCGACTCGAGGTTGTAACCAAAAACCACCTGTTTGCACGACTCATTTGAGCCGTGGTCGGGAGGAAATCAAAGTACAGTGGGAACCACACAAGACATTATGATGATCTTGGGTCTACAAACTAACCTGTACAAGTATCACCAGAGAACTGTTATCTGATGATAGGTATGGTACCATCTAGGAGTTCTCGGCGAGTCCTGTTCGGTGTACTCATTCTTCAATGAGCACTTGTGTACAATTTTTGATGTCAAACACCAATAGTTGTTTGATTAACCATCGCCCCAAACAGGATAAAGAAACATACACACTAGTCTACTTTGGAATATCGATGCTCTGTCACGATACTCTCTTGACTAGGAACTATTAAGGATGTGCTTATGGACTACTTAAGCCCCATTAGTATGATCTATATCATGGTCCTGGTATTCAAGCGAACATCATAAGGGCTTTATCAATATGTATCAAAGAGACAGTAAACTAAAACAAGGGCACATGTTAAGATAAAGAGAAACCAGATAGCATAATATCATGTTGAGCAAGAAAGTCCTTTATATATATATATATATATTTGTGTGTGTGTGTGTGTCCGTGTGTCCAAGAATCCATTATAATATACAATAATGGCCTCTAGGGCATACATATTCCTAACACCATACTATTCTTTTCATTGGTTACAGGGACACCCGACCGAGAACTGCAAACAGCTGCTCGATTACATCGGGGAGCTGATCCGCTCCAGTCACCTAGTAAAGTTCCTGTGAGACAAACATCAAGCAGATAGGAAGCAAGCAGACCAACCACCCACCGGAGAGTTGACGGTCGGACAAATCATGATCATCTCCGTTGGCTTGACTCTAAGCCACGAGGACACCCACCATATCCGACCGGTCATGACCATACGTGCTCCCCTCTGAGAAGAACAAGAAGGTTGCTCCCATGACTTTCACCGATGAGGACCTGCATGTAGGGTTCCTAGGCACACTAATGAGGTCTCACAAGGCATCAACCATGCCAATTTCAAATTTTACAAGTGCCGAGAAACCCTAATACGGATCGTTGACTAGAATTTTAGGCGAACCATGAAACTAGTTAACAATTTAACTAAGTGAACGGAAATACAACCTTTGTAGATCCGGTTCTCTACCTCTATAGCTCCATGATGAAGTCCCGTTGCTGTCTAAATTGAATCCCGGGCTCTATCGTCGGCTTCATCGGAGAAATGGGCGGGCTAGGTCATCGACTTCGATGCCGAAGATGATCTACGTCGAGGCATCACTAGATCAAGCTCCCACTTCACCAAGTCATGAAACTTGTGAAGAAAACACCCTATACTACTTGGCAAGAGGTAGAGGATGAAGAAATAGGAGGTGGGTTCACTTTAGAATTGGATTTCTCACTCATTTTCACTAGTTGCCATTAAAGGATGCAAGCTTTTTTCTTTTTGTCAAGATGAAGAAGAAGAAGAAAGAATATGATAAGTTCTTTTAAAATAGAAAAGAAAATGAATACTTATCATATTCAAACCATGGTCATGTGTAGAGACTAAACTAAGGTTAGGTGAATGGTTAGGTTAGGCATGAAAACAAAAATGGTAGACTTTTTCAAAGCTTCATGAAGCTTCAAAATCAACCATTTCTTTACTTGCCTAAAAAGGAAATAAACTAAATAAATGGTTAAGAAAAGATAACAAAACCCTAACCATTCACTTAAACATGGTTTAAAGTCTTACACAAACCCAAGTTTTCATGTATCATCAAACATGATACAAACTAGTGCACAAAAGTATATCACATATACAACTTATGAACTTGAAGTGAGAAAATCCATTTAAAGTGAACCAATACTAGTTAATGCAAAGTAATATATCAAATATATAATTATGCATTAAATCATTAAATCAACACTTGATTTAACGATCCGGTCATATCGCATGTGACCGACTAATACCCAATGTATCGGCTTATCGAATCAATCCTTGATTCGATAACTAGGTTATATCGCATACAACCATATCGATACATTCATTGCGAGAATAGAATACGGTATCACATACACGCATTATTCTCGGTCCCGCACATATCTCATATGCGCTCCTATTTCGTTTTGCTTGAGCCAGGAAACCTCTGTGTAGGACTCTAAAGACTCGTCAATACGCCGGCAGCAGGTGATGATCATATCAAACACCCACAAGCCGCAAGCGGTCTGCTAAACGTAACGGCCACCCGGGTATTGAGCGATCAGAAGATCGACGAGCAAGCCCGCTCATACTCCTGTGAATCCAACCAGTAACACTTACCGTACAGTCCGGTCTCGTCGTCTGATATGTCGCATATCTCGCCTAGGGGTGGTAAACGTCAGACCCCAACAGCTCGATAAGTCGTGTCGATATGAGGTCTATAACAGTTCGAGAAACTACTGGTAACACTTACCAGTAAATCTCAGCAACCCTGGCCAGGGATTTCCGGTTATAGCCAATCGAACACAGCGCAACATCAACTCCCTATACCGGGAGAGACGAATCCCCTCCTATCGCTCATTGCCTCCATGTGATTCGGGACTGTACCCAAAAACCACCGTTTTGCACGCCCTCTTGGACGTGGTAAGGTGGAAATCAAAGCACAGTGGGAATCACACAAGACTCTATGACGATCTCGGGTCAACAGACTACTCTGTACCAGTGTCACCAGAGAACTGCCATCTGACGTAAGGTATAATACCATCTGGGAGTTCTCGGCGAGTCCGTCCAGTGTACCCAGTCTCCACTGAGCACCCGTATATCATCTCTGATGTCAAACACCAATGGATATGGGATCATCCATCGCCCATCTGTATGGGTCGAGAAGGTATACGCTAGTCTACTCTGGTATATCGATGCCCCGTCTCGATATACCCACGACTAGGGACTTTGAAGGATGTACTTATGGACTACCATGTCCCCACTAGTATGATCCGCATCATAGTCCAGGTAGTCAAGTACACATCCTAAGGGCTTTACCAACATGTAACAGAGAGACAATCAGTGTACACGTTAAGGTAAAGATCAACCAGATAGCATACTATCATGTCGAGCAAGAAAGTCCTCCCTATATATGTCCAAGCACCCACTACAATATACATCCTATGTATAGTAATGGCCTCTAGGGCATACATATAACTAACAATCTCCCACTTGCACTAGGGCCATCTGATAGCAGTGGTTGTAATATCTCATACTCAACCATCCCATAAAAGTCTCTCTTTGGGAAAAGGCCTTTGTGAGCGGATCCGCCGTGTTGTCCTCTGAGCCTTCTCTCCTAACCTCGATCACCCTGGAGATCAACCATCTCCATGATCAGGTGACACTGCCTTAGAATATGTCTGGATCACTGATGGGACGGGTGTTCCTTGGCATAAGCCACAACTCCATTGTCACACAATGGGAGGAACTAAGTTCATCTCATGAACAAATATACATCCAGACTGCCTCTTTGGTAGCATCTTAAGTAGCGATGTATCGAGCCTTTATCGTCTAGTATGTCACGGTATCTAGCTTGGAACTCTTCCAACATACCGTCCCTTTACTGAGGGTAAAGACAATGCATGTGACTGACTTTCAGTCGTCCTTATCACTCTGGAACCCTTCCAGTGATTCTCCCCAGGATCGATTGATACCATCTCACTACAACTAGTGAGAATCCTAACATCCAATTAGATCTATCTCATAGATCCAAAACCCAGGATTTAGGAGGTATCACTTTGATCCTATATGGAGAATCATTGTGATAAGCGGAGATTGACCGAGCGTAGCATAGGAAACTTCTTCCCCATCAAGAGTATGTCATCCACGTACTCTACGAGGATCATTACCATACTTCCTACTACCTTTTTGTATATACAAGGTTCGTCTACCACTTTGATGAAGTCAAACTCTTTGACTACCATATCAAAACAGATGTTCCAACTCCGCGATGCCTGCTTTATCCTATAAAGCATCTTGCACACGTTTCCGCTGCTCCCACTGTCTACGAAGCCCTCTGGCTGTGTACTTATAGACGCTCTCTTCTAAAACATCATTTTGAAAAGCAGTCATGACACCCAACCACCAGATATCGTAGTCATGGTATGTAGCCGTGGTAAGTAGGATCTGGATGGACTCAAGCATAGATCCTTAGAAAATGTTTCATCATGATCCATATCTGGTCAATGATGCAAACCTTTAACAAGTCTAGTTTTGAAAGTCTCAACTTTTCTATGTACACCAAGTAATCTTCTCAAGATATACTTGCTCCTGATGGGGATTTAACCTTTCAGATATAGCAACCAAAGTCCATACTTTGTTGGTGTATAAGGATTCCATGTCAGATCGCTAAGCATCCAGCCATTCTTACAGAGTCACACTCCTGATGGACTGCTCGAAACTGGTTGGGTCATCATCTCATGATGCAATCCTCGCTCCCACTGTCATAGAGGAACCGAAGTCTCTCTCAGGTGGGTGAGGAACCCTACTAGATCGGCGGAGAGGCTGAGGTTCGTTGGAATCTACTGAATCCTTTGGTTCTACCAAATCATCTTCTGTAGTTTGTATAGCTGGAACCTTTCCAGTTTTACATAACTGACCTTGCCTCGAGCTTGTCCGGATTATGCTTTTAGACATAGCCCGGACAACCCCAAATCTTTACCAAATTAAGATATGGGCTCTTCCCTTTCCATATCACATATGAAGTGGTAGGCAGCTGATTTGATCGGAACCCCATTCAATAGGTATGCAGCTTCTCAAGTGCATAACTCCCAAAAGGAAATAGGAAACTCAGTAGTACTCATCATAGAGCACACCATATCACATAGGGTGCTATTGCTCCACCCCGATATACCATCGTGCTATGGTGTATACAGAGGAGTAATGCTGAGAGAGAATCTCATTCTCCTTTAGAATAGTCCAGGATTTCCGTGCTCAAGTATTCTCCTCCTCGATCACATCAAAGGACATAATACCTATACCCTCTATTGGTTCTCTACTTCTAGCTTATATTCTGTGAATATCTCAAAAGGTTCGGACTTGTGTTTCAACAGGAACATATGTCTGAATCTGGAGAGATTATCAGAGAATGTAACAAAGTACAAAGAACCGGTTCTGGCATATGTAGACAGGGGACCTTACATACATCATCATGTATCAGTCCCAATAGTTCACTAACTCTTTCTCTGTTTCCAATAAACAAAGCTATGGTCATTTAATCTTTGTGACATGACTGGCAAGTTTCACAAGATGTAAATTCAAACAGATTTAAATATGCATCTATGTGTAACTTCAGCCAGTCGGGTCGCATTGATATGACCCAGTCTACAATGCCTCAAGAAGGAATCGTTTATTTCTGAACTCTTCCGCTTGTGTGTGTTCTATATACTAAGAACTGTAGTTTGATTTAGAACGTCAATGCTTTTAGATAACGTACCTGAACCGATCAACTTTTGATATAGGAAATGTTCAAAACATTATCCAACAATACAAAATTTTATCATTTCTTTACTGATAAAGAGACTGATATGATTTTGTATATCAGGTTCGGTATCTAATAGCATTTGTTCAGAATCAATGTATTGGTAATACAGGGTGACAGTGACCAACAGACTTGGCTGCAACGCTTGCCCCGTTTTCTGCCTCATGAAACTTATCACCCGTTCTCAGTTTTTCTACCTTTTTGTAGCCCTATGTAACAGATTACATATCTGGGATCCTGATCCGGTATCATATACCCAGGATGCGGAGGATACTGAGAAATAGTTCTTTGTAACGAACACAACCGAAGATGATGCATCAGCATGCACTCTCTTCGTTTGGGCGGCACGGGAATTCTGGTAATCCCCAATTTCCTGCTCTGTCTTATAACAATTATAAGTTGGAGAGGGACCAACGTTCCCCAGCTCAGTATAACAAGCGGGTTCGGTCAATACATCCGTATTATTATCTTGATTAAGGCGTGATATGGTCGCTACCTGGAGAGAGAGAGAAGAAAACACTCAGCGTATGCTCTTGCAAGATCAGATTGGTTATTATTTTATCTAATCAGGATGGCTCCCACTGTTTTTTATCAAATCTTCCTTCAAACCCTAAAAGGAAAGACTAGCCGGGATTAATTACAAACTACAAGTTCGCCAATCTTTCAGCCAGGCCAGTGTCTGTACTTTGAGGGAGGTCCCCCGTGCTTTCGCACGAACCTTATTAATGTAAACCTCGTTTTTCCAGAGGCGTAACCTTGTTAACACCTTTCTAGACACCTACTTGATCGGCTAATTGTAATGTGTAAAACTCTCCTAGGAGTAACTCTTACTCGCAGCGGGTATCGGGATTCAACTATCTCATAGAAGGTATGCAATCTTATTGCAAATTTCAACACTTGAAATTCCCGATAATTTTGCCCCTAGCGTCCTATGACCTTGACGCAGGCTAACAAACCATAGTGCGCTAGTCAAGTTCAACCCATCATTTCCTGATTGAATTAAACCCACCCGCACGACCCTTGACGCAGGCCAACAAAGTCGCACGACTACCCTAATCCAATCTGCATCATATGCATAAGCAGATAAATACTAGTTAGCTACCGCACACTACGCCTTGACACATGCCAACAAACGTAGCACGAATACTAACTAGCACTTATCTGAAATGACGGAGGGCTACGACAGGTTTTTCTGAAAACCTATTGCGTAATGAACTTGATATCGTTGTAGGATCGAATGAATTTTGAAATGGAGTGTTTTTTAGGCTTTTCCAGTTTTGCTAAAGGGGTCACTCCCGGTGAAGGGATCGTCGGCCCTTTCCTCGTCGAATGAGGTGCGGGATATATCATATATATCACTGTGCAAAGCAGAAACTATAGAAGCAATCAAAAGACAAACCGAGGGTGTAGCATCTGCCAGTTATTGCTAAAGGAGTCACTCCCGGTAAAGGGATCTCGGTCCTTTCCTCATCGAATAAGGTGCAGGATATATCATATATACCGCTGTGCAAAGCAAGAACTGTAGCAACCTGTTTTATTTTTGAAATTCGATTCTACAACATCTTTAGGTTTCTTTTATTTCATTAATCACATTAATGAAGTCCCATCATTTAAGTTACCTAAACATCACAGATAAATACGACGTGCACTTATGTCATCCGCATTCGTCTTGATGTCCCCTCGTGCACCGTTAGGTTAGGTAACTAACGGCAGAGCGGGGTAGGGCTAGCGCGGGTGTAAAACATAAGTAACGTCTATATAATATATCATATATACTATATAAAATATCCATCACAGAACAAATCACATGATCACATCACAGATATCGCAGCAGAAGAATCATATGAAATATTGGATATACTAGGACGTCCGTGTTTTCAATACGAGCCAGTATAAAACACGGATTCCATGGTCGCGATGAATAGCCAAACCCATACCCCTAGACCCCTACGAGAGCGGCAAGCAACCCTACCAATTCTAGAGTTAGGAGACCCGGACTCGACTCCTCGAGTTGGTCTCCTACTAGACTCCAGAACCCGGTTACTTGTGCTCCCCTCCTTGGGTCTATCCTAGTGCGGAAAAGTAAATAATATACAAAGGGTGACATCTTCCGCAACCTGGAAGTGCCCCAATAAAAGAATATTACATACAAGTTTTTACATGAATGAAAATGAAAAACACTCATCTCACATAAAAACCACCGGCTATTCAAACACGACGATCCAATATAACATATCCAGCAACACATAACATCACATGTCATCAACGTAAGTAAATATGCGCATCCCAATTGTCGTTGACATATAGCAACGAAACCGGCGATATCACATATTACACTTACGGTCACAGAAAAGAAAGTGTAAAACTACAACAGTTGGAATCCGCAATCTTCATAGACATCGCATGTCTAATCAAATGAATACCTTAGACATCACATGCCTAACAATTATAAACCCCGCATTTTAGTCTCATTATCGAAAACACTTTTCAATATCAAGTCGGGCAATTCAACAAGATTCCCGACATCCTGATCGAATGCTCGTCGCAAACTTCAGTAGGCGGCCGCACCCCCGACGCCGTCGACGAAGTGCACCAAGGCGGAACACCGCTACCGCGAGCACCCGAACGGATGCTTTCGGCGACGGGGTTCTCCTACAGTCACTTGGTCGGGGCTATGGAGTGAGGCTGTCTATTAAGTTTACCCGGCGAGTATCCGCGTACGCTACGTGATTGCGACGGACTTTTGATCGCATCAAAATTCCGTGGCAACCGATCAAGTGAGACTAAACTGCTATGTTTATAACATTCATTCAGTTATATCATAACTACTTGTGAATTCCAAATATTGTATCACATTCCGGATAAATAGAAAATGTTAAACTTTCCGATCGAACATTCAAACACCCAAGTTTTCCGGAAACAGATCAACACATGAAACAAGTTTAAAAACATCCAGTTCATGCCTCAGTACCAACGGTCCAGCCGTAGAAGGGTCAAGCCAACGCCTCACATGTGGCACGCCGTACTACCCCAAACCCTAAGGTTCAAAGGGCAGTTCAAGACGGTCACATAATCGAGTTAAGGTTTGTTGTCTTCTGGAGGGACCATCGCGTTACTTGCACTACTTAGAACGTTATTAAACCACAGAAAGATCCAACACTTGGAAATTTCCCGACAGGGGAAAAGGTGGGTATTTATATCCGGTCGAACTTTCTAACATATTCTAAATATTATCCGGAAAAACACATAGACAGAGTTAAAATTTCCGATCGAATTATCGAGCCCCCAATACAAACCAGAATACTCAACTCTTGAGTCAGATTTAAAAATTCCTAGAAAATACAGCAACAAAATATAAGAATTACTGTGCAGAAATAATTGTCTCAAGAGACGAAGTGGCCGCGGAACCGCCGCATTAGCATGCTAATGCCGCGGTTCCGCCGCGCTATTGTCGATTCAGGTGCTCGGGCTTAACAGTAATTCTTAGAAATTCCTGCTTAGTTTTCTGCATATTTTAAATTCTAAAAAATCCCCGATTTCAAAAAATGTACAGAGAGCAACTTTGAATTAGGGTTTCGGTTCGATCGGACTTCTAACTCCGTCTACGCATCGCCTAAGGCTCTAGCTAGGCTCTGATACCACTGTAGGGTTCCTAGGCACACTAATGAGGTCTCACAAGGCATCAAGCATGCCAATTTCAAATTTTACAAGTGCCGAGAAACCATAATACGGATCGTTGACTAGAATTTTAGGCGAACCATGCAACTAGTTAACAATTTAACTAAGTGAACGGAAATACAACCTTTGTAGATCCGGTTCTCCACCTCCATAGCTCCATGATGAAGTCCCCTTGCTGTCCAAATCGAATCCCGGGCTCTAGCGTCGGCTTCATCGGAGAAATGGGCGGGCTAGGTCATCGACTTCGATGCCGAAGATGATCTACGTCGAGGCATCACTAGATCAAGCTCCCACTTCACCAAGTCATGAAACTTGTGAAGAAAACACCCTATACTACTTGGCAAGAGGTAGAGGATGAAGAAATAGGAGGTGGGTTCACTTTAGAATTGGATTTCTCACTCATTTTCACTAGTTGCCATTAAAGGATGCAAGCTTTCTTCTTTTTGTCAAGATGAAGAAGAAGAAGAAAGAATATCATAAGTTCTTTTAAAATAGAAAAGAAAATGAATACTTATCATATTCAAACCATGGTCATGTGTAGAGACTAAACTAAGGTTAGGTGAATGGTTAGGTTAGGCATGAAAACAAAAATGGTAGACTTTTTCAAAGCTTCATGAAGCTTCAAAATCAACCATTTCTTTACTTGCCTAAAAAGGAAATAAACTAAATAAATGGTTAAGAAAAGATAACAAAACCCTAACCATTCACTTAAACATGGTTTAAAGTCTTACACAAACCCAAGTTTGCATGTATCATCAAACATGATACAAACTAGTGCACAAAAGTATATCACATATACAACTTATGAACTTGAAGTGAGAAAATCCATTTAAAGTGAACCAATACTAGTTAATGCAAAGTAATATATCAAATATATAATTATGCATTAAATCATTAAATCAACACTTGATTTAACGATCCGGTCATATCGCATGTGACCGACTAATACCCAATGTATCGGCTTATCGAATCAATCCTTGATTCGATAACTAGGTTATATCGCATACAACCATATCGATACATTCATCGCGAGAATAGAATACGGTATCACATACATGCATTATTCTCGGTCCCGCACATATCTCATATGCGCTCCTATTTCATTTTGCTTGAGCCAGGAAACCTCTGTGTAGGACTCTAAAGACTCGTCAATACGCCGGCAGCAGGTGATGATCATATCAAACACCCACAAGCCGCAAGCGGTCTGCTAAACGTAACGGCCACCCGGGTATTGAGCGATCAGAAGATCGACGAGCAAGCCCGCTCATACTCCTGTGAATCCAACCAGTAACACTTACCGTACAGTCCGGTCTCGTCGTCTGATATGTCGCATATCTCGCCTAGGGGTGGTAAACGTCAGACCCCAACAGCTCGATAAGTCGTGTCGATATGAGGTCTATAACAGTTCGAGAAACTACTGGTAACACTTACCAGTAAATCTCAGCAACCCTGGCCAGGGATTTCCGGTTATAGCCAATCGAACACAGCGCAACATCAACTCCCTATACCGGGAGAGACGAATCCCCTCCTATCGCTCATTGCCTCCATGTGATTCGGGACTGTACCCAAAAACCACCGTTTTGCATGCCCTCTTGGACATGGTAAGGTGGAAATCAAAGCACAGTGGGAATCACACAAGACTCTATGACGATCTCGGGTCAACAGACTACTCTGTACCTGTATCACCAGAGAACTGCCATCTGACGTTAGGTATAATACCATCTGGGAGTTCTCGGCGAGTCCGTCCAGCGTACCCAGTCTCCACTGAGCACCCGTATATCATCTCTGATGTCAAACACCAATGGATATGGGATCATCCATCGCCCATCTGTATGGGTCGAGAAGGTATACGCTAGTCTACTCTGGTATATCGATGCCCCGTCTCGATATACCCACGACTAGGGACTTTGAAGGATGTACTTATGGACTACCATGTCCCCACTAGTATGATCCGCATCATAGTCCAGGTAGTCAAGTACACATCCTAAGGGCTTTACCAACATGTAACAGAGAGACAATCAGTGTACACGTTAAGGTAAAGATCAACCAGATAGCATACTATCATGTCGAGCAAGAAAGTCCTCCCTATATATGTCCAAGCACCCACTACAATATACATCCTATGTATAGTAATGGCCTCTAGGGCATACATATAACTAACAATCTCCCACTTGCACTAGGGCCATCTGATAGCAGTGGTTGTAGTATCTCATACTTAACCATCCCATAAAAGTCTCTCTTTGGGAAAAGGCCTTTGTGAGTGGATCCGCCGTGTTGTCCTCTGAGTCTTCTCTCCTAACCTCGATCACCCTGGAGATCAACCATCTCCATGATCAGGTGACACTACCTTAGAATATGTCTGGATCACTGATGGGATGGGTGTTCCTTGGCATAAGCCACAACTCCATTGTCACACAATGGGAGGAACTAAGTTCATCTCATGAACAAATATACATCCAGACTGCCTCTTTGGTAGCATCTTAAGTAGCGATGTATCGAGCCTTTATCGTCTAGTATGCCACGGTATCTAGTTTGGAACTCTTCCAACATACCGTCCCTTTACTGAGGGTAAAGACAATGCCTGTGACCGACTTTCAGTCGTCCTTATCACTCTGGAACCCTTCCAGTGATTCTCCCCAGGATCGATTGATACCATCTCACTACAACTAGTGAGAATCCTAACATCCAATTAGATCGACCCTAAGGTTTTTGCTTGGACTGCCGCGGACATGACCGGGATCGACCCTAAGGTGATCTTCCACAAGCTCGAAGTTGACTCAAAAGCGCGTCCGGTCTGACAAAAGAAAAGAAGCTTCGCACCTGTTAAATAGAATTCGATTGAGGAGGAAGTGGACTGACTACTCGCGGCAGACTTCATCAGATACCTAGACTGCTCGGCTTGACTAGCCAACATAATCATGGTCAAGAAAGCGAATGCGAAGTGGCGCATGTGAGGCGACTTTATTGATCTAAAAAGGCATGCCCGAAAGACAACTATCCGCTCAATCGGATAGATCAGCTGGTGGATAACTCGGCCGGTAATGAGCTACTGAGCTTCATGGATGCCTTTTCCGGTTATAACGAAATCCGGATGGACCCAGCAGACGAAGAGATCACCGCTTTCACCACTGACCGAGGGGTCTGTTGCTATAAGGTAATGCCTTTTGGCCTCAAAAATACTGAGGCAACTTATCAACGGCTGGTCAACAAGCTGTTCAGTTCACAGATCGGACGGAGTATAGAAGTATACGTTGATGACATGCTTATGAAGTCCACCCAGTCAGCAGGGCATACCACAGACCTTGGTGAAACCTTCGAGGTGAAGCTGAATCCAGCCAAGTGTGCTTTCAGCGTCACGGGCGAAAAGATCATTAGATTCGTGGTTACCCACCGAGGAATCGAAGCAAACCCGGAGAAGATCAAATCCATCATTGACTTGATGACGACTAAGTGCAACGTAGAAATCATGCGACTTACAGGTAGGGTGGCTACTTTGAGTCGATTCATTTCCAGATCCGGGAAAAATTTCCTACCTTTCTTCAAAGCCTTAACGAAGATCCTTCGAGTGGTCCAAGGATTGTCAAGTCACCTTCGAGCAGCTCAAGGCTTATTTATCGACGCTATAGCTTCTCACCTGACCAGCCGAAGGAGACGAGCTGCTACTATACTTGGCTGTCTCCGGCTATGCAGTCAGCTCCGTACTCATCAAAGGATCCGAGGTAACACAGAGGCCAGTTTACTACATCAGCCACATTTTCAAAGACGCGGAGACTGGTTACCAAGCCATCAAAAAGATAGTCTTGCCGCTCGTCATCGCCTCCAGGAAACTTTGGCACTATTTCCAGGCTCATACAATCATTGTTCTCACCAACCAACCCTAGGGAACATCCTCGATTCCCCCGAGTTGTCGGGCCGCTTGAAGAAGTGGAGATGGGAGTTATCTCAATTTAACATCCAGTACCGACCGAGGAAAACTATTAAAGCACAAACTTTAGCCGATTTCGTGGTCAAATACACCATTCCCAATAGAGAAGAAGCGCCGAAATGAGATCCAAACCCACAACACTCAGTCGAAGAAAAGCTCGGTCCAATTCGGAACTGGAGACTCTCTGTAGAAAGTTCCTCTACGGAGGAAGGAAGTGGGGCAGGAATGGTCACCCACGGCCCCAATGAAGCCGAGATGGAATATTCTCTGCGGTTCGACTTCAAGGCCCCGAACAACGCCGCGGAGTACGAAGCCTTATTGGCCGGCCTATGAATCGCCTCGGGGGTTAGGCTAAAAAAATCAAAATCCGCAGCAAATCCCCGTTGGTTGTCGGCCAAGTGACCGGATGATTCGAAGCCCGAGAACCCATCAAGATGAAATATCTGGCCAAGGTGAAAAGGCAACGGAAAAATTTCGACGAAGTCCAAGTGGAGTAGGTTCCCTGGAGTATGAACGTCGAAGAAGACGCTCTGAGCAAGCTCGCCTCCTCCTATTTGGCCAATCACAAGAGGAACATCCTTTTTGAAGTCCTGCAGTGACCCAGCATAAAAAAATACAGAAGTGATACACATGGTCTACACCACTCAGGGAAGAATCCCGAATTGGAGAAAGCCCATAGTGGAATACCTCAAGGATGGAATGCTCCCTAATGACCGAACGGAAGCGCGCCGGCTCCGCATGAAAGTTCGTCACATCATATGGAGCAAAGGTAACTTGTATAAAAAAATCATACACCCAACCTCTACTCATATGCGTCAATTACGACGAAGCTAAGTACGTTCTCCAAGAGATACACGAAGGAATCGGAGGCGCGCATCAGGGGCCCCGCAATCTGATTCAAAAGACGTTACTACAAGGCTATTATTGGCCAACTATCCACACCGTTGCAGAAAATCTCATACGTAGGTGCAAGGTGTGTCAACTCTTCGGCAGCATTACTCGGTTACCAGCCACAGAGCTAATACTGCTGAGCTCTCCTTGGCCGTTCACCCAGTTGGGAATGGACATGGTTGGCCAGCTCCCCACAGGTACAGGGGGCATAAATATATCCTCATTGCCGTGAACTACTTTACAAAGTGGATCAAAACCACGCTGATAAGAAAGAAGAATGTCGCCTCCATAGTGAAGTTCCTGCAGAATAAAGTAATTGTATGATTTGGAATTCCGAGGTGTACTATCACCGACCATGGAACCAACTTCGAGAACAACAAAGTCAGAGAATTCTACAGTGACTACCACATACTGATGAAGTTCTCCATTGTCACTCACCCCAGTGCAGCGGGCATGTTGAGGTAGAAACTGAGGTGTCATCCGGGGGCTCAGAGCTCGCCTGGAAGGAAGGCAAAGAGGATCGGTCGAAGAACTGCCCCGGGGATTATGGGTATTGCGAACGTCGAGGAAGACACCCGTGGGGGAAACCCATTCAGGCTCTGTTACAGAACTGAGGCAATGCTCCCTGCAGAAATTGGTCTACCTAGTTATCGGGTCGAACACTTTGATGACGAAGCCAACATCTTGGTCCTTTGAAGCAACCTAGACATCCTGCTGGAGAAGAAAGACTGGGCACAAATAAGGATGGTCGCATATTAGCAGCAGACCGTCTGCAACTACAATGCTCGGGTGAAACACCGGGAGTTCAAATAAGGAGACTTGGTCCTCAGACGCAACGAATTCGAGGACCAAAGGAGGCTATACAAGTTCTCCCCATAGTGGGACGACCCTTTCTTCGTGACCGAGATATTGCCCGGAGGAGCATACCACCTCCAAGATTCCTTGGGACGTAACCTTTCGCGGCCGTATAATTTCGAAAAGCTTAAGTTGTATAAATGAACTTATATCCTCTTGAATAATGAGGTTCTTGCTCTTCTGTCATTTGAACTTCTTTTTTTTGCCGAGCTAAGCCCTCACACGATTCCTGCTGGTTCCGAGGTCGGCGGACAACTTCCTATCCGTTGCATCCATTCATGGCGGGTAGATTCCTGGCCGTCCAAACCCGTGAATCCTAAGCCCTCTCACAAGCCAACAGGCTATCTCCATCTTGGCTCAGTGGCAAGGAAAGTACTCCAGACCAGCTCTTTACTCAGGTGAATAAAACATGCGTGCGCCTATAGGTAGCCGACCTGAGTCTTGCTTCGCCCATCTTATCTCGACTCTACTCTGGGGTGAATGATAGAAGGAAGGGCACCGATCTACCTACACATAGAAAGAAAAACAATTTTTTTTGATGTTCGACATTCTGAGCAAAGAAAAATTCATAAGTAAAAGAAAATTTTTAGTAATAAGAGGTATTCCCGGCTCCTCAGCCTTACAAAAGTGCCTAGGGGCTCGCAAAAGAAAAGAATTCTTAATGATTACAGCAAAGGAAGAAGAGGGTCTTGAAACCATTGATCGTGGTACTCAAAGCAGAGATCCGATAGCCGACCCAGGCAGCGTCGTATCGCTCCCTCTTCCTATATCCATAGACCCGAGCAACTATGGTTCGGTCAGGGACTCCCGCCGTCGTGCATGAAGCTATGATCAACCTCTGTTGGAAAGATCGGCGCAGGATATCTATCGAGAGATCTCACCTGCTCATTGAGATCAGGCCTAACTTATGGGCCGTGCGCATCTTGTCGACGACCTCCTCTAGTGCTTGTTGGGACAATACCTTAAAATGGCCGGGGGAAGACCTCCAGATCGCGTAGATGAGCACCTGCAGGAGAAACGATCGACGTGGGAGTAACCGCCCGTAATGATGTTCCAGCCAACTTATCATAGCCTCGTATGTCGCATTGGAACTGTCATAGTCGTAGTAGTAGACGTCGTCGCGGGATACGCTATCTCGGATGTTGTACGTGTTGCCGGCCATCGGAAAGCAATTGACTATGAAGGTCAAAGAAATAAAAAGGCAGGAGACGGAGACAGCTAAAAGCAAATCGACGGAAGTGCCTAAGAGGAGGCTAAGGCTCCTCTATTTATAGCCTCAACGAAAATTCACCTACGATCGAGATTCTCTCCCGCCAAGCCGCAAGTCACGGAGTATCGCATCCATCGGATTAGATGCCACCACGCAACTTCCGATCATTGGCCGCCTCCCTTTCACACAGATGCAAGAAGATAGAACGATGCCGTAAGGATATATACGTGGATCTCAAGATACCTGCCATGCGTCATGTGGCACCAGGAATCAGGGAGGCGCAATTGTCAACGTCATAGTGATTCTACCTTCCATTGAGCCTCCAGGTAGCTTCTTATTCGACCAATTCGCAGCGAGCAGATTCCTGCTTGGCCAAATCTGTGGATCAGAAGCCCTCTCATGAGGCCGCTGGGTAGCTTCCAACCCGACTAATTCACAGTGAGCAGATTTCTGCTCGGCCCAAACTGTGGATCAGAACCACTCTCACAAAACCGCCGGGTAGCTTCCTGCTTGATCAATTCACAGCGAGCAGATTCCTGCTTGGCCCAAACTGTGGACCAGAAGCCCTCTCATGATGCCGCCGGGTAGCTTCCTACCCGACCAATCGCAGTGAGCACATTCCTACTCGGCCCAAACTGTGGATCAGAAGTCCTCTAATAAAGGCTGCCAGGTAGCTTCCTGCCTAACCAATTCACAGCGAGCAGATTCATGCTCCTTCCAAACTATTGATCAGAAGCCCTCTTATGAGGCTGCCGAGTACCTGTAGGGTTCCCATCGACGGCAGCAAGGTTTCGGGAGGTATCGTCCATGCCATTTTAAAAAATTGCCGTTAAAAGGAACTCTAAACTAGAATCGTTAACTAGAAATTAATACGGAAACTAATATAAACTATTTTACATCTAAGTGAAATCCAAATACAACCTTTGTAGATTGGTCCTTCACTTCATAAGCTCCTTGTAATAGTCCCTACGCTGCGATCATCAATCTCCTGGACTCTTGGACGGCTCCATGAGAAGAGAGCAACGGTTTTGCTTGAAGTCTTTGAGGCCGAAGATGATCTACGTCGAGAGAATACGAACTCAAGCTACCACTTCACCAAAGTGAAGCAAACACCCTATACTAAAGTGCTAGTCTAGTAGAGGATGAAGAAATAGGAAATGGGTTCACTTTAGAATCACTTTTCTCACAATATTTCCTCAATTGGATCAAACCCTAGCAAGCTTTTCTTTTGGAAGAAGATGATGAAGAAAGAGATAAGAATGAAATGAATCCAAGTGAGTTATACTAACCATGGGTGAGTGGGTATCATATACTAACTCATGTTGAGACATAACCATAGCTAATTATAGTGGTTAGGTTAATAAAAATCCTAAGTAAAAACAAAATGAGTGAACTTTGTCAAAAGCACCCATAAGCTTCTACAAGCTTCATGCATACAACAATTATCCACTAATTTTGGATTTACTTTAGATATTAAAACCCCACCATTATAATTAATATGGTGTATGTCTTATACACCCATGTATAGTGTATCAACAACCATGACACACAAAAAATAAACAATGCACATTAATATATATATCACATATACATTACATGTACACACAAGTGAGAAAAGAATACTTAAGTGAGCCAATGTTAGTTAATGTAAATTAGTATATCCGATATACAATTATACACTAAATTATTAAATCAACACTTGACTTAATAATCCGGCTATATCACATATAACCGACTAACACAAAATGTACCAACTTATCGAATCAACACTTGATTCGATAACCAGGCTATATCATATATAACCGGCCGATACAAAAATCGCCAGAATAGAAAACGGTATCACATACACGCATTATTCTCGTTCCTGCACATATCACATATGCGCTCCTATTTCGTTTTGCCTGAGCCAGTAAAACCTCTATGTAGGACTCTAAAGACTCGTCAATACGCCGGCAGTAGGTGATGATCATATCAAGCACCCACAAGCCGTCAGCGGTTCTACCTGGACGTAACGGCTACCCGGGTATTCAGCGATCAAAAGATTATCAAGCAAGCCCGCTCCAACTCCTGAAAAAGCCTGACAGTGACACTACTGTACAGTCCGGTCTCCTCGTCTGATATGTCGTATATCAAGTCTAGGGGTGGTAAACGTCAGACCCCAATAACCGATAAGTCATGCGGATATGAGGCTCATAACGGGTCGAGAAACTACTGGTAACACTTACCAGTAAATCTCTAAACCAGTCCTGGCCAGGGACTTTCCTGCTATGGCCAATCGAGCACAGCGCAACATCAACCCCCAATACCGGGAGAGACGAAACCCCTCCTATCGCTCATTGCCTCCATGTAACTCAGGATTGTACCCAAAAACCACCGTTTTGCATGCCCTTTTGGACGTGGTAAGGTGTAAATCAAAGCACAGTGGGAATCACACAAGACTCTATGACGATCTCGGGTCTACAGACTAACCTGTACCAGTGTCACTAGAGAACTGCCATCTGACGTGAGGTATAATACCATCTGGGAGTTCTCGGCGAGTTCGTCCAGAGTACCCAGTCTCCATTGAGCACCCGTATATCATCTCTGATGTCAAACACCAATGGATATGGGATCATCCATCGTCCATCTATATGGGTCAAGAAGGTATACGCTAGTCTACTCTGGTATATCGATGCCCCGTCTCGATACACCCATGACTAGGGACCTTGAAGGATGTACTTATGGACTACCATGGCCCCACTAGTATGATCTGTATCATAGTCCAGGTAGTCAAGTACACATCCTAAGGGATTTACCAACATGTAGCAGAGAGACAATCAGTGTACACATTAAGGTAAAGAGTAACCAGATAGCATACTATCATGTCGAGCAAGAAAGTCCTCCCTATATATGTCCAAGCATCCACTACAATATACATCTTATGTATAGTAATGGCCTCTAGGGCATACATATAACTAACAATCTTCCACTTGCACTAGGGCCATCTGATAACAGTGGTTGTAGTATCTCATACTCACCCATCCCATAAAAGACTCTCTCTGGGAGAAGGCCTTTATGAGTGGATCCGCCGTGTTGTTCTCTGAGTCTACTCTCCTAACCTCGATCCCCTGGAGATCAACCATCTCCATGATCAGGTGATACTGCCTTAGAATATGTATGGATCACTAATGGAATGGGCATTCCCAGGCATAAGCCATAACTCCATTGTCACACAATGGTAGGAACGAAGTTCATCTCATGATCTAATATACACCCTGACTGCCTCTTTGGTAGCATCTTTGGTAGCGATGTATCCAGCCTTTATCGTCTAGTATGCCACGGTATCTATCTTGGAACACTTCCAACATACCGTCCCTCCACTGAGGGTAAAGACAATGCCTGTGACTGACATTCAGTCGACTTTACCACCCGGGAAGCTATCCAGTGATTCTCCCCAGGATCGATTGATACCATCTCACTACACCTAGTGAGAATCCTAACATCCACTTAGATCTATCTAATAGATCCAAAACCCTGGATCTAGGAGGTATAACCTTGATCCTATATGGAGAATCAATGTGATAAGAGGAGATTGACTGAGTGTAGCATATGAAACTCCTTTCCTAAGAAGAGTATGTTATCCACATACAATACCAGGAAGACCACCTTACTCTCTATTACCTTTTTGTATATACAAGGTTCATCTACCATTTTGATGAAGCCAATCGTTTTGACTACCACATCAAAACAGATGTTCCAACTCCGCGATGCCTGCTTTAACCTATAAAGCAACTTGCACACGTTTCCGCTGCTCCCACTGTCTACGAAGCCCTCTGGCTGTGTACTTATAGACGCTCTCTTCTAAATCACTATTTAGAACCGCAGTCATGACACCCAACCGCCAAATATCGTAGTCATGGTACGTAGCAGTGGCAAGTAGCGTCTGGATGGACTTAAGCATAGGTACTAGAAAAGGTTTCATCATAAGCCACACCTGGTTGATGACGAGAACCTTTTGCAACAAGTCTTAGCTTTGAAAGTCTCAACTTTTCTATGTACACCAAGTAATCTTCTCAAGAGTTACTTGCTCCTAATGGGGATTTAACCCTTTAGATATAGCAACCAAAGTCCATACTTTGTTGGTGTACATAGATTCCATCTCAGATCGCATAGCATCCATCCATTCATACAGAGTCCCCAATCTTGATGGCCTGCTCGAAAATAGTCGGGTCATCATCACATGATGCAATCCTCGCTCCCACTTTCATAGAGAAAACAAAAGTATCTCTCAGGTGGGTGAGGAACCCTACTAGATCGGCGGGGAGGCTGAGGTTCGTTGGGAGCTACTGAATCCTCCGGTTCTATCAAATCATCAGCTGTAGTTTGTATAGCTGGAACTCCTTCCAGTTCTACCTCATGACCACAAATTTCTTTCCAAAATAAATTCTTTTTCCTAAAAAGGTGGCATGCCGAGAAAAAAACACCTTTTGTTCCTCGGTGTGGTAGAAGATATTCCCTTGCAAATGTTTGGGATATCCAACAAACTTCCATAGAACTGACCTTGCCTCGAGCTTGTCCGGATTTTGCTTTTAGACATAGGCCGGACAACCTCAAATCTTAACTTACTTAAGAGATGGGCTCTTCCCATACCATATCTCATATGGAGTGGTAGACATCTGATTTGGTTGGAACGCCATTCAATAGGCATGCAGCTTCTCAAGTGCATAACCCCCAAAAGGAAATAGGCAACTCAGTAATACTCATCATAGAGCGCACCATATCGCATAGGGTGTAACTGCTCCACCCCGATACACCATTGTACTGTGGTTTGTACGGAGGAGTAATGCTGAGAGAGAATCCCATTCTCCTTTAGAATAGTCCAGGAACTCCGTGCTCAAGTATTCTCCTCCCTGATCTCATCAAAGGACATAATACTTATACCCGTTTTAGTTCTCTCCTTCTAACTTATATTCTTTCAATATCTCAAAAGGTTCAGACTTGTGTTTCAATAGGAATACATGTCCGAATCTTGAGAGATCATCAGTGAATGTAATGAAGTACAAAGAACCAGATCTGGTATATGTAGACTGGGGACCTACATACATCTTCATGTATCAATCGCAAGAGTTCACCAACTCTTTCTCTGTTTCCATTAAACGGAGCTATGGTCATCTTATCTTTGTGACATGACTGGCAAGTTTCATAAGATGTAAATTCAAACTGATTTAAATATACATCTTTATGTAACATCAGCTAGTCGGGTCGCATTGATATGACCTAGTCTATAATGCCTCAAGAAGGATTCATTCATTTCTGAACTCTTCCTCTTTTGTGTGTTCTGTACGTTAAGAACCGTGGTTTGATTTAGAACGTATATGCTTTTAGATAACGTGCCTGAACCGATCAACATTTGATATAGGAAATGTTCAAAACATTATCCAATAATACAAAATTATATCCTTCTTTACTAAATAAAGAGACTGATATGATGTTGTATATCAGGTTCGGCATCTAATAACATTCGTTCAGAATCAATGTATTCGGTAATACAGGGTGATAACTGCCAACATCTTAGCTCCAACAATTGCACTGTTTCCAACTCTTGAAATTTTATCACCCGTTCTCAGTTCTCTACCTATCTGTAGCCCATGTAACGGATTACATATGTGGGATCCTGATCTGGTATCTCATACCCAGGACGTAGAAGATACTGAGAAACAGTTCTCGGTAATGAACACACCCGAAGAAGATGCATCATCATACACTTTCTTTGTTTGGGCGGCACGGGAATCCAGGTAATCCCCTATATCCTGTTCAGTCTTATAACTCTTATAAGAAAGAATGGGACCAACATTCCCCAGCACAGTATAACAACCGGGTTCGGTCAATACATCCATTTTATTATCTTGATTAAGGCGTGACATGGTTGCTACCTGGAGAGAGAGAGAAGAAAACACTCTGCGTGCTCTCTTACAAGATTAGATTGGTTATTATTTTATCTAGTCAGGATGGCTCCCACTGTTTTTATCAAATCTTCCTTCAAACCCTAAAAGGAAAGACCACCCGGGATTAATTACACCCTACGAGTTCACCAATCTTTCAGCCAGGCTAGTGCCGGTACTTTGAAGGAGGTTCCCCGTGCTTTTGCACGGACCCAATTAAATAAACCTCATTTTCCCAGGGGCGTAACCCCATTGACGCCTTTCTAGACACCTACTTGATCGGCTAATTGTAAAGTGTAAAACTCTCCCAGAAGTAACAATTACTCGTAGTGGGTATCGGGATCCAAATATCTCATAGAATGCATGCAATCTCATTGCAAATTTTAACACTTGAAATTCCCGATAATTTTGCCCCTAGCACCCTATGACCTTGACGGAGGTCAACAAACCATAGGCTACTAGTTAAGTTCAACCCGTCCTTTCTTGATTGAATCAAACCCACTCGCACGACCCTTGACGGAGTTCAACAAGGTCGTACGACTACCCTAATCTAATCTGCATCATATGCATAAGCAGATAAATACTAGTTAGCTACCGCACACTACGCCTTGACGGAGGTCAAAAAACGTAGCACGAATACTAAGTAGGACTTATGACGGAGGGCTATGACAGGTTTTTAAGAAAACCTTTTGTGTAATGAACTTGATATCGTTGTAGAATTAAATGATTTTAAAATGGAGTGTTTTTGAGGCTTTTGCTAGTTTCGCTAAAGAGGTCACTCCCGGTGAAGGGATCTCGGCTCTTTCATCGTCGAATGAGGTGCAGGATATATCACATATATCACTATGCAAAGCAAAAACTATAAAAGCAATCAAAAGACAAACCGAGGGTTGTAGCATCTGCCAGTTATTGCTAAAGGGGTCACTCCCGGTGAAGGGATCTCGGCCCTTTCCTTATCGAATAAGGTGCAGGATGTTCTACAAGGAACACCGCTATGCAAAGCAAGAACTGTAGCAACCTGTTTTTGAAAATTCGATTCCACAACATCTTTTAGGTTTTCTTTCATTAATCACATTAATGAAGTCGCATCATTTAATTCACCTAAACAACACAAATAAATACGACGTACACTTATGCCATCCGCATTCGCCACGATGTCCCCTCATGCACCGTTATGTTAGGTAACTAACGGCAGAGCGGGGCAGTGCTAGCACGGGTGTAAAACATAAGCAATGTATATATAATATATCATATATACTATATATAGTATCCATCTGAACATATCAAATGATCACATCACAGATATCGCAGCAGAGGAAACATATGAAATAATGGATATACTAGGAGGTCCGTGTTTTATTTTGAGCCTCTATAAAACACGGATTCTACGGTAGCGATGAATAGCCAAACCCATAACCCTAGACTCCTACGAGAGCGGAAAGCAACCCTACCAATTCTAGAGTTAGGAGACCCGGACTCGACTCCTCGAGTTGGTCTCCCACTGGACTCTAGAACCCGGTTACTTGTGCTCTCCTCCTTGGGTCTATCCTAATGTGGAAAAGTAAATAACATACATCAATGGTGACATCAACCTCAACCCGGAAGCGCCCCAATAAAAGAATATTACATACTTTTAATTTTACATGAATGAAAATAAAACTCTCATCTCACATAAAACCCCGGCTATTCAAAACGCGACGATCCAATATAACATATCCAGCAACACATAAATCACATGTCATCTACGTAAGTAAATATGTGCAACCCAATTGTCGTTGACATATAGCAATGAAACCGGCGATATCACATATTACACTTACGGTCGCAGAAAAGAAACTGTAAAACTACAACATTTGGAATCCACAAACATCTTAGACATCATAAATCCGAAATATTACATACTTCGCATTTCATGCCTAACAGTATGAATTCCACATATTGTATGACATTACAGAAAAAGCTATACGATGTTAAACATTCCAATCGAATCATTAAACACCCAAAATTACCCAAAAAGCTCAACACTTGAGCGTAGTTTTAAAGTTATTCAGCACACGCCACAGTACCAACGAACCAGCCGAAGAAGGGCCAAACCAACGCCTCACATGTGGCACCGCTGAACCACCACAAACCCGAGGGTTCAGTGGCGGTTGACGGTCACATAATCGAGTTAAGGTTTTGTTCTTCTAGACGGTCCATCGCATAACTTGCATGATCTTTGAATGTTTTTTAACTACGGGAAAAATCCAACACTTTGAAAATTTTCCGGCAAAGGAAAAAGTGGGTATTTGACATCCGATTGAACTTTTTAATATCTTTTAAAGTAACCCGAAAACAGTTAAAATACGACTACAAAACACACCAAGTTGTTATTATAGTAAATTAACATCACATGACAATTTAGCAAAAATAAACAACACCTGAAGCACCAAAACCCATGTAACAGAATACTGGAAAAATTTGGAGGGGGGCTCGGAAATGGCCGGTATAGGGGCGGTCTCGCCGACCCAAACATGGCCAATTGCCTCCAAATTTCTTCAGTGTTCATCTTATCATACATACATCATTCTGTACATGTTTAAAAAATTTTTAGGGCTCGTTTGAAAATCGACAGAAAGTGGGTTTTAGGGTTTCAAGTTTCGGAGTTCGTTTCGTATTCATATTCTAACAATATCCGTATAATTTCCTAGCTAGGCTCTGATACCACTGTAAGGTTCCCATCGACGGTAGCAATGTTTCGGGAGGCATCGTCCATGCCATTTAAAAAAATTTCCATTAAAAGGAACTCTAAACTAGAATCGTTAACTAGAAATTAATACGGAAACTAATGTAAACTATTTAACATCTAAGTGAAATCGAAATACAACCTTTGTAGATCGGTCCTTCACTTCATTAGCTCCTTGTAGTAGTCCCTATGCTGCGATCATCAATCTCTCGGACTCTTGGACGGCTCCATGAGAAGAGGGCAAAGGTTTTGCTTGAAGTCTTCAAGGCCGAAGATGATCTACGTCGAGGGAATACGAACTCAAGCTACCACTTCACCAAAGTGAAGCAAACACCCTATACTAAAGTGCTAGTCTAGTAGATGATGAAGAAATAGGAAATGGGTTCACTTTAGAATCTCTTTTCTCACAATATTTCCTCACTTGGATCAAACCCTAGCAAGCTTTTCTTTTGGAAGAAGATGATGAAGAAAGAGATGAGAATGAAATGAATCCAAGTAAGTTATACTAACCATGGGTGAGTGGGTATCATATACTAACTCATGTAGAGACATAACCATAGCTAATTATAGTGGTTAGGTTAATAAAAATCCTAAGTAAAAACAAAATGAGTGGACTTTGTTAAAGCACCCACAAGCTTCTATAAGCTTCATGCATGCAACAATTATCCACTAATTTTGGATTTACTTTAGATATTAAAACCCCACCATTATAATTAATATGGTGTATGTCTTATACACCCATGCATAGTGTATCAACAACCATGACACACAAAAAATAAACAATGCACATTAATATATATATCACATATATATTACATGTACACACAAGTGAGAAAAGAATACTTAAGTGAGCCAATGTTAGTTAATGGAAATTGGTATATCCAATATACAATTATACACTAAATTATTAAATCAACACTTGACTTAATAATTCGGCTATATCACATATAACCGACTAACACAAAATGTACGAACTTATCGAATCAACACTTGATTCGATAACACGGTATATAACCGGCCGATACAAAAATCACGAGAATAGAATACGGTATCACATACACACATTATTCTCGGTCCCGTATATATCACATATGCGCTCCTATTTCGTTTTGCCTGAGCCAGTAAAACCTCTATGTAGGACTCTAAAGACTTGTCAATACGCCGACAGTAGGTGATGATCATATCAAACACCCACAAGCCGTCAGCGGTACTAGCTGGACGTAACGGCTACCTGGGTATTGAGCGATCAGAAGATCAGCAAGCAAGCCCGCAGCAACTCCTGCAAAAGCCTAACAGTGACACTACCGTACAGTCCGGTCTTCTCGTCTGATATGTCGCATATCAAGTCTAGGGGTGGTAAACGTCAGACCCCAATAACCGATAATTCATGCCGATATGAGGCTCATAACGGGTCGAGAAACTACTGGTAACACTTACCAGTAAATCTCTAAACCATCCCTGGTCAGGGACTTCCCTGTTATGGCCAATCGAGCACAGCGCAACATCAACCCCCAATACCGGAAGAGAGGAAACCCCTCCTATCGCTTATTCCCTCCATGTGACTCGGGACTGTACCAAAAAACCACCGTTTTGCATGCCCTCTTGGACATGATAAGGTGGAAATCAAAGCACAGTAGGAATCACATAAGACACTATGACGATCTCGGTTCTACAGACTAACCTGTACCAGTGTCACCAGAGAACTGCCATCTGACGTTAGGTAAAATACCATCTGGGAGTTCTCGGCGAGTCCGTCCAGTGTACCCAGTCTCCACTGAGCACCCGTATATCATCTCTGATGTCAAACACCAATGGATATGGGATCATCCATCGCCCATCAATATGGGTCGAGAAGGTATACGCTAGTCTACTCTGGTATATCGATGTCCCGTCTCGATACACCCACGACTAGGGACCTTGAAGGATGTACATATTGACTACCATGGCCCCACTAGTATGATCTGCATCATAGTCCAGGTAGTCAAGTACACATCCTAAGGGCTTTACCAACATGTAACAGAGAGACAATCAGTGTACACGTTAAGGTAAAGAGTAACCAGATAGCATACTATCATGTCGAGCAAGAAAGTCCTCCCTATATATGTCCAAGCATCCACTACAATATACATCTCATGTATAGTAATGTCCTCTAGGGCATACATATAACTAAGAGTAGCTTCCTTCTTGACTAACTCACATCAAGCAGATTTCTGCCTGGCCCAAACTGTGGATCAGAAACCCTCTCACGAGACCGCCGGGTAGCTTCCTACTCGACCAATTTGCGGAATGCAGATTCCTGCTCGGCCTAAACTGTGGATCAAAATCCCTCTCATGAGGCCACCGGGTAGATTCCTTCCCGACCAATTCGCCGCGATCAGATTTCTACCCGACCAAACTGTGGATCAGAAGTCCACTCACGAGACTGCCGTGTAGCTTCCTGCCCGACCCATTCATGACAAATAGATTCCTGGCCTAAACGGTGGATACTGAGACCTCATATTAAACCATCAAGTAGACCCCTACCCGTCACACATACTCGAAGTAGGCAAACTCCTGTGTAGCCCAAGTAAAGAAAGCTCACCCACGGTCGATAGCCGACACAACTCTAATCCCACTTGAAACCGAAGAGGGGATATCACCGAGCTTTGCTAAGTTCAGTCCGAGTTCCCAAGAGTTTCCAAGAGTACACTGGTCTATATATACTTGGAAGAATAAACCTAGTGTTCACCCGACTCACGTTATCTCGTCTCCTGGGTAAAGGGTGTCACCGGTCTATCCACACTTGGAAAAATAAAAATAAAAATGAGAACTTTCCGATCAGACACATCACAGACGAGCAAAAATACTTCATTAATTTAAAATTTATGTACGAGATATTATGAGCTCCTCAGCTTTACAAAATCGCTATAAAATTGCCCGAAGGCTAACAATGGAAAAGAAAGGGAGTAGGAAGAGCGGCGGCTTCAAGTCGTCTTCTCGGCCAAGGTCTCTTCACCGCCTGCCTGCTCGGTGCCTCCACCCTTTGGTTCTTCTTCTGGGAGAGGGTACATCATGTGGAGCTCCTGGTCATCGAACCCGGGCACCATCTCCTTAACGGCGTCGAGGGCGTTATGCCACCCAATGGACATGGAGTCAGCAAGGTCAACGTAGAAATGGTTGGATATATTGTAGTCTTTCACAGCCTTCTCCACCTTCTCCTCGGCCCTTTCTGCTGCCTCGTTGGCCGCCTGGGCATCCCCCTTGAACGAGTCCCTTTGCTTCCTCATGGAATCAAAGAGCTCATTGACTTCGCCGACGTGGGCTTTGGAGGGCCCAGTTGGACTCAGTCAAAGCCCGGTGGGACTCTTTTAGCCTTATGGCTTTCACCCCCTTGGAGACCAGCTGCAACTCAAGGGAGGCGGCGTTATTCTCGGCCTCCTTCAGGACAGCGAGGGGTTCTTCCTCACGTAAAGATGTCTCTTTGGCTTTTTTTTTATCGCCGGGTCAACCTTTTCGACCTCCATGGCGGCCAGGAGGGCATAATGTTGAAGAACCTGCAGAAAAAAGGGAGATAACATTTGTCTGAGACTAAACAGAGTAAAAATTTCTTGAAAAATCTTTGAAGAAATCACTAACCTGGATGGCCTCCCAGGATATCGTCGTGACCTGGGCTTTCATGGTGCCCTGAGGTATCTTGGCCCCCACCGCTTTCTTCATATCCGACAATAGGCTTTCGGCCACGGATAGCCCTGATGACACCTCAAGGCAGAAGTCGCCCTCCTGTACGTGTATCCCCGCCGGGGGCCGGCCGGGAAACCACCTTCTTAAGCCTCTTGGCCGGAGACTCGGCGGAAGAAGGTGCCTTTGGCCACACCCTGGAAACTTGTTCCAGGGCTTGCTTTTGCCCGCCACTCCTGTGCTCCTCGGGGAAAGGCAGAGCGAAGGCGGTCTTAATTGTGGAACCCTTGTGGGGCTCTATGCTCGACGCAGGCTTTGATGACTGTCATGACCCGAAATAGTATGTGACTGCCACTTGAATCATGCTATAGGACCCCACCTAATTCAAGTAAACCAAAATCCCAGAAATCTAAACCATTTTAAATAAGAAGTGTAGGAAAACTTATTTAAAGCAAGTGGTTTAAATAAAAAAAATGGCATTAAAAATTTAAAAGTAACATCATATTTTCCCGAAAATTTCGGCAGAGTCTCCTTTGTAAATACTGGCCCCAAATGGGTACAAACATGAATAATATACATAATGAATAAATTCATCCCCAAGCGGGAGCTAGCTCTTCGCCAATTAGCGGACACAACCATGCAAGCAATATAATATACAACGCCGAAGGGGAGGATCAAAACTCAGAAGGAAACCAATATCCTCCAGAAAACCATAATAATACAAGCGCGACTCTAAAGTCGAAAGAATATACACTGGTCTTCTAAGTTTATCAACAATACAAGTCCGGTTGATGGAGTTTTACTAGATACAACTGAATATAGATAACTACAATGGTGGTCATGATGCAAGTGAACCCACCTACCAAAGCAATCACCCGGAAGCAATCAGTGTGCCAGCAAGCCGCAACGAAACCTGTACGGCAAAACCTGCAAGAACTGTGGCACAACGGGGGTGAGTTGCCAACTCGTGAGTAGAAAATATCACCGAACAGAAATCACTTGTATGACTCTATCCTAGGTCATACAATAATATCCTTAATATATATATATATATACACACACACACACACCCTGAAATCATCTAATAATGGCAAGGGTAACATCTAAACATAAGTATAATACCCAGTGCTCGTGTTAGTACCCCAGGTAGCAACATATCACAAATATGGTGTAGGAATGCATTATGAATGAAACAGAATACGTTTTAAATGAGAAAACTTTTCATATCTCAGTGAGATTTCTGTATAAAAACCGAAGTATAATCAATGAAATCAACATAGAATCCGTGTCAAGCATCGACATAAAACATATATCTCAATATCTCGGGCTCCGGCAATCCGGAATGGCCCATATCATCAAATCTCACTATCTCGGGCTCCGGCAATCCGGACTGGCCCACATCATCAAATCTCATGACTATGCCGGTATCCTCCGGATATCCGCCGCATCATAAATAACCGGTCGGTAGTGCTCCCCTGCCAGGCTCAACGCCATCATCTGCGACCATCTTGCCCCAGGGTACCGGACCGGGTCCACCAAGCACCTGCAGACGGTTCATCGTCCTCCTCGAATCGAGTGTATGATACTGCTCAAGAGCCGAGAAAACTCATGGTGGACATATCTCACATCATATCATGAGAAAACCGTAAATTTGTATCTTTTAAAATGAACATGAGTTTATATAATCCTTGCGGTTTCACCAAATCTAGAAATCTCATGGAAATCCGAAATCTCAAAATCACGATGTCAATAAACTGTGAATACTGGCATAAAGCCCACGATATTGCATAACAGAATGAACGTATAAATACGTGAAATATCTCAGAAATAAATGCAATATCTAAACTAACATATGAAAGCAAGCGCACTAGTACTATATTAAGACTACCGCTAGCAATTTGTACCAATGAAGTAATGTTATCTAAAGTGTACGTAACATGGAAATTATCGATGATGATGTGTGTGAGCCGGAAAGCAAGTGTACATAGAGCATACGCATCATCGGTAATGGTGTTGGTGTCTTGACAACAGGGTTTCATAATAACTATCGAAAACTCATTTAAGCATCCGATGCGATGCGAACAGCAGGAATATACGGAAAATGAATAGTGAACGCAACAATAAAGAATATACAATTCTATATACGAGTCATACAGTTTTTGGTGTCTGAAATCGAACGAATCGTGGTTTTAGAAAAATAGGGCTACGGGGTCTTTTGAGAAAAGATGCATCCTTTGAAAAACCCGTAGTATCCCTAGGCCTGTCTTTAAAATACTCACGATTCGTTAGTTTTGAAAATAATTATGACTCGAGCCCAATCTAACATCTACCAAGTAAACTACAGGACGAAGCGAAGAGACTAGTCAAAAGGTAAGGAAGTCCACCTAAGTCCGAGTCGATATATCTAGTAGTCGGTGATCCCGTCTCAATAGCGTCACGTACGATAAAATATATTATACGACATCCTCAAGTCGAGAGTGCGGGTCAATCATCATCATTATACATCGTACGTTAAAAATCCATCGTACGGCATCCCAAATCGGGGTACGGGTCAAATATCACATATAAAACACTATTTATCTGGTATCATTATCAACATATCCTGAATTAGGAGTACTAATCTACAGTCTAATACATTCCGATACCACCAAAGATATATCCGTGTGTGATTAAAACACATCGCCCATCGATCCACTATACTATCATGTAGTATATCATAACACGACCCAATTCACATCACCGATCTCACAGTATCATGCCCAATCACATCGACTCATCTTCAAGTACATATACTATCCTCATCATACGTGTATACGTATATGTATATATATACATGTACTAATGCATCCACACACACACACGCACACACACACACACACATACACCCAATACCATGTCACGTGTGTGCGTGTGCGTGTGTGTGTGTCCAATTTTACTCAAGGGTTTCGCACCTATAGAAACTAAACTAAAAACACTATCTTCCGAATACGCTAAAACTAACCCTGGATTTCCTAAGCCGTTCTTGCTAGTTATCCACGTATCACAATACACATAGCATATATAGAACATATCATTTGCTACACTACGGACTGCGGGGGTGCTATACGCCATCCACCCGACTTCCCCCGTAAATATACATCTACTCACCTAGATCCTAACTTGCCAAGTCGATGTCGCCTTGCTCCTCCTTGTTATCCGAAGTTCTCGTGAGGGTGCCTACATATAAACATATAATATCGTAAACCAAAATCGCGGATAAAAACCAAAACGGCATACAAAACGCACATAGGTTAAAAGTTATGGTCTACGCATGCAAGAAAGCCAAACAACACCCAATATCGACGTACAAACGTCAAGTGACCGAGATAAAACACAATACCAAAACTAAAGTAATTAAAAAGTCGCAAAACCATAACAGCAACTCAAGAAAACGCTCCCAGATTTTCCTCAGGTAAGAATTAGGAAAAGTTGCATATAGGATAGGTCTAATTAACTGATATAGGAGCCATGGACCAAGCACGACGCGATTCCATCGAACCAAGGCCGCAATTTACGGCCAGAAAGATATAATTGGCGGCCAAAAAATGGATTAGGGGTCTCAGGTTTTGGGGTTAGCTTCTATGTTGCCTGCACGACTCACTGTAATTGCTTGATATTTTTCAGGTGCCCCGGGTCATAGCAGATCTCTAAATATCGTCACAATTCCCACAAAAACCCGATATCGGCAAATCTAAAGTTCATGGTTTAGGGTCTAGCCTCTGGTTTTGCCTATAATACTAAAGCTACAGGGGTTTAAGGTCACTATTAAATCTCAATTGCACCATATCAATTCAAATCAAACCCTAACCTTCATCTTGGAATTTTCCAAGATCACTAAATCTTACTTAAACACTTCTAAACTAAAATAGATGATAAAAGAAATGAAGTTCTATACTAATGGTGAAACAATTACCTCATTTGGCAACTCAAGAATTTTCTTGAGTTGCCCCAAGTGCTCAAAATCCTAACTTTTTTGGTTCCCCATGCTTGTAATGAGCTTGTGCACATTTTTAATGAAAGGGGTGCATGGTTTTAATGTGGTTTTAGGGTTGATATGAGGGGGTAGAGGAGGTGGGGGAGAGAGGGCAGCCATGGGAGTGAGGAAGGAGAGGAAAATGATGAAGATAATAGAGGGGGAAAAGAAATGGCCATGGTCAAATGACCCCTCACCTCTCTCCCTTTTCTCTCATGCCCATACTTCTTTCTTTATTCTTTTCTTTTCTTTTATTTTGTTTTCCTTTTCCTTTTTCATTTAAATCCAAAACAAAAAGACCATATATATATAAAAGAAAATATAAGATGCCATGGTTCATGCAAATTGAAAAATATGTTTTGAAACATGTCATGGTGCACGTCATTATGCATAACCAAGCTTAAATGCAGGATTAGTGAAATTTAATCGAGTTTAGCATTAATATGGAATATAATTAATTATAAGAAATCTATGAATGCTCCATTCTTATAATCTCTTTCAAAATCAATAATTAATATAAATTTCCAAATATTTCCTAATTTATCGATATTTAATTATACCATATCATTTAAAACTAATCTCCACACCTTAAAATATTCAGAATATTTATTATTCAATTATATAAATTCCCAAAAATAATATTTTATTTTTCTGAAATGTTACATTCTTCCACCTTAAATAAATTCGGTCCCCGAATTTAAATTTAAACCCCACAAATACTAAAACATTTCAGTAAAATGATCAAGTCACCGGGGCTTCGAAATCATACATACCTAAAACATATCGTAGCACAATACATGCGCATGAAAAAAGAGTAAAAAACTCAAATCAAAACTCCGTCAAGCATCACGCAATCATCAGAGTTATGGTGAAGATACTAATGTAAAAGTCCAATACGAAAACTAACATGATATACATCAAAACTATAACGTGTACATAATACGCATCTTTGTAAATTGTCAAAACATCTGAAAGGAAATGCATGCCAAACCCTTTTCAAGTTGTTGTGCGACGCGCGTACCACGACACAAGTAGCGGGCGTTTAGTGTAAGAAATAACTATATATATATCCTTGTTTAACATACACGTCCCGCCGTTTTGAAAATAATTTAGAAGGGTTTCCTTTATAAAATCTTTCGTGTCATCTCGGACACGTAGGAAAAATACTGAGACTGTAGCTCCTTTTTGGAAATCCCTTCGATAACTATCGATGCATACAAAAACATATTCTGGTACTGTCTTCTGACTTGTTCTGCTCAGTTACTAAACCAAATAGTAACTATCATAAAACATACTGCTCTAAAAGAAACCAATCCCAAAATGTGTATAAGAATGCCACGTGCGTCTGGTGCGCACATAAATCGAAGTCAATGAATGTGCCATGCAAGTGCACAGAAACAAAATATAAGTGCAACGGGTGTGCACAAAAACACTTGTCAAGGGAAACGAGTGTGCCTGACAACAATATCAGGTGCATCTTATATGCACGAAGAATCCCGATTTAGTGCATCTGGTATGCACCAAAATCGCATCAAGCGCGCCAAGTATGCGCAAGAATCCAAATCACGTGCACAAGGTGCATGAAAACCAAAATCGAATATCACAATCGAAATCGACGGTATTCAACACACCTCAATCCAAATCAGGTATACCATGGTATATAACTCATAAACGCGTGCATCTGCATGCACAAAATCATATCAAGGTACGGAAAGCTCGTGTAATTTACACCAAGTACATAAGTCAAAATCGTGTGCAACCCTTAGGCATGAATTCAAAATCGAATATATCGAAGGGTATGAAATCAAGATCAGGTGCAATGGGTCTGCATAAAACGAAAATCAGTACGACTGATACATAGAAATACGAATCATGTGCAACTATGGTGCACAAAATCGAACCAAAGTACTAAAAGTGCATGAAAACTATGCCGAAAGCACAAGTCAAATCACATGCATACCATAGGCATGAAATCAAAATCAACATCTCGAATGACATCAAATTGAAGTCAAGTGCAACTGTGGTGCATAAAATCTCAATCATGCAAATAAATTGCCTAAAATACCGAAATCCAAAATGATGGATACGTGATATTCAAATCACCAAATCACAAATTGTAAACACTGTCGTCAATATGTCCTTCCTTCAAAGTCGAGAAGGTGTCGGTGCTTCCAAAGCTGTAAGTCTACGTTACCCACCCCAGTACTTACGAGGAGGCGGAATAGGTAAAAAACAAATTTTTAACACAAGGTAACATAGACTTTCTTGAGGATCTTTGCTAAACCATTTCTAACAAACAACTAGAGGTTCTATCTACTATGCTTAGGAGATTATACCTCATGCAACAAGTCCTTCGGGTCTTCTCTGCTGTCCTCCTCGTCTCCATAGGCTCCATGGGTCGATCCGGATCGTGGCTTCTTCAACGGCCTCCTTTAGTCGAAGATGATCCACCCGAGAGTCTATAGTCCGAGCTCTACCTCAAGAACCGAGGTAACTAGGGCAACAAGTATGCTAAACTTGATGTCCTTGGTGATGTAGAGAAAGAAGATGGATTTGTTTGTTTATTTAAATCCTAATTTTCTCAACACATGAGAGCTATAGGATTTTCTAGTGAGGAGGAAGAAGAAGAGAGTATGAGAGCTCTCTTTTGATGAGAGAGAATGAGCAAGAGATAATGATCCATAAGAAAAATAATTACCATTCTTTTGTCATGATAAATTATGATGGTTACAATTGATTTGACCATTATCATGTCAAGTTAAATCCATGCCATAAGAAGAGTCTAGAGCTCACAAAAAATATCCAAGTCAACAATGGTCAACTAGGTCAAATGGTCAACATGGTCAAAGAAATTAGCCATAACACAATTATCATTAAAAGGATTAGTAAATATTTTCCTCCACCTCATAATGGTTTTGACCAAGTCAATGGTCAAAACACTAATGAGGCATCTCCTTCTTCGCTCTTCACAACTGTGCATACACACCCGCATCCACATTCCGTAGAGTACGAATGCACAGAAGAAAAAACTAATCCATCTATACAAAACTAGGATCCGGCTTAAACCAAAACCCACTAGTATTGTCTGCCCGAACATCATATGCACACAAGTGCACGTAAGTGATCGTAGCCCTGCCGTAAAACCATACGGCCTTTACACCTTTTTCCCAGTGCAGGGAAACTCTCTGTGTGGGACTCTAAAGACTCGACACTACGCTGGCAGTGGGTTTAACCACAGACCACAAGCGGCACTAGCTGTACGTAACGGTCCCCAAGTAGATGTCGATAAGAAAGCCGACGAAGTAAACCCCATCCGAACTCCTACTGAGCCTGAATGTGACAATCTCCGTACAGTCCGGTCTGTTCATCTATGAGTATCGCATGTCGGGCCTAGGGGTGTGGTAAACGTCAGACCCCTAATAGCGGTACAAGTCGTGCCAGAGTGTAGCCCAGAACACCCTAAGAAACTACTGGAAACACTACCAGTAAATCTCGCTTGCCCTGGCCAGGGACTTTGTGTAATGGCTCTCCTAGACACAGCGCGATATCAACCCCTAATACCGGGAGAGACGAATCCTGTCTAACCGTTTTTGCCTCCAAGTGCTTCGGGACTGCACCCAACTACTACCTGTTTGCACGACTCCTTTGAGCCGTGGTAGGGTAGTAATCAAAGTACAGTGGGAACACACTCGAGGCGAAGTAGCAGTGTCAAGTCGACAGACTAAGCTGTACTCCTGTCACCTGGGAATTGCTATCTGACGATCGGTATAGTACCAACCAGCAATTCCCTACGAGTCCTATCCGGTGTACTCGTAACCTAACGAGCACCCGCATACTATCTCCAGTACGACGTACTAATGGCTGTGGGACAGACCATTTCCCCTGCTGGGATGAGAAGCATATACGCTAGTCTACTCCGGAGTATCGATGCCCTGTCTCGATAATCCTATGACTAGGGACCTGTATAAGGATGTGCTTGTAGATTACCCAGCCCCCACTAGTGTGACTGCCATCACAACGCTGGTAATCAAGAAAAGATCCTAAGGGCTCTACTAATATGTATAAGCGATATGCTAAAAGAAACACATGCACATATTAAAGTAGAAACAAACCAAGTAGCATACTACCATTTTGAGTAAGACTGTCTATACAACTGTGAATATCCTAAGCTTCCATTATGTAATATACAAACTAGTATGATACAGTAATGGCTTCTAGGGCATATACACTAACAAAAGCTAGTAGAGCAAGATATCTCCTTGCCTCCTGTTCATGGTTTGGTGCTTTATGCCCTTAGGCTCTCGTCTCTCACTACGAATTTCCAGTTACATAACTCCTCGGCTCAACGGTCCAATATGGAATTAAAGACAGAAACAGTTTCGCTCTGACACATCCTCTAAAGATCTCTGGCCAACTATCACGGTCACTCATAATATGTCTCGTTGATGATGCCGAACTCTGGCCTACTGGGTGTGCGTAATACGACTGATCCTGGGTCCAAGTCTGTTCGTGTAGTATTCCAGAAAGTTCCTGTCGGGGACACTCCCAAATCTCGTTCTTACCGAACTTCCCAGAATTTATCACCCTTTACAACGTCTATTTCTTGTTCCGGAACAGCTGCATACTCATCACGGATTCTTCTGGAAGTTATATATATATTCAATGCCCATGCATGTGTATCACATCTCTGATGTCAACGGAGTGGAACGCCATCTCATCAAAATCCCGTGGCAACCGATCAACTGAGACTAAATTGCTACATTTATAAGATTCAAATTAGCTTTCTAGTGGATTCCAAGTATTGTATCCCATCACATGATATCCGGACGACGTCGAACGTTTTTATCGATTCATCAAAATCTTATAATTTCCCGAGAGCTCCACACTTGAGCATAGTTTAATAATACCCAGTACATGCCACAGCCGTAGAAAGGCAGACCCAAGTCTCATTAATGGCACCGCGGAACTAACGCAAACCCTAAGGTTCAAAATCGGCTCCATGGTCAATATGTCGAGTTAGGGTTTCATTCTTCTAGAGGGTTCACAGAATTAGTTGCATGTTTTTCCAAATACCTTAAGCTTGGAAAAATGGGTTTCTGACATAAATCAATCTGATGACCTCGTATCGGGGTATGCAAACGAACCACATGTCCTAGTCTTTCATCCAAGGGTGACTAGCGATCTTCTATCATATCCCTAAGTATAAACTCGTGCTGCAATAGCTTCAAACATCTGGGGTGGTATCTTGTTAGTCGCAACAACATTTGGCTTATTCGTCCGCACGCTAAACAATGCCTCAATCATCAAGAATAAATGGTGTATTGACGGTCATCACATTCTAGCAGGCCTCTGGTAGTGTCCCAATCCTCTGGTGCTGATCTGATCGTTCGTGTCAACGAGGAAACATAGTGAAACAATCCATCAAAACGATCATGTCGCGATAAACGCAATAAAACGACACATCTATGCAATCGTGTGTCACCGAAATTAAGCCCGGGTCAGTCCTCGTCCATGTTCCCCTCCGAAAGACGGTGCACAGGACCGCGAAGTGTCCTGACGCTGGGATTCGGGGCAGATGCTATTTGGTTTTATCCGTCCACCTCTCCGAAGATGCCAAGTTGATTTATGGCACCGTGTATCGGAGGTTTAGACGGATGCGGCCGATGTAGCAGACTTCGTCAGATTCCCCCTCGCTAGAGGGGTTTTTGATCGTGGGGACGCTCTTCCCTGCAGGCGCAAGCCCCTGCAGTTAATTACGCTACCGCTTCGCGGTAACAACTTTCTCCTTCTCCAGAATTTCACTTCGTGTCGTGGGTGTTTGTTTTTTTTGTGGTTGCCCGTGGATTGTATACGGAGACTGAGTAATACCGTCGCCCGTAGGACGTGGACTAGTCCAAATCCGTATTTACTTAGATTTGGGTTTGGTGTTTTTAATTTAAGGATGCATTAGTCGCGTAGCGGCTATGATCAACTTAAACGTTTGTCAAGGATACGTTAGTCCTGTTTGAGACTAAGATCAACTTAACGGGGTGATCCATTTAATATATGGCCGTCGGGACTCGTCGCCTCTCTGACGTCATTGAAGGATTACAACGACAGATGTCAGAGGAGTTTGGAGATGTACCCTTGAACCAAGGTCGATTTGGAATTTTATTGTTCATTTGAGTGTTTAAGGATACGTTAGCCGTATTTGGGGCTAAGATCAACTTAAACGGGACCGTTTAGATCCGGCAAAAGAGCATTAGGAGGCTCTATTGTTCCAGTTTAGGGACGTGGTGGTCCATATTCCAGTTTAGGGACGTGGTGGTCTACCATTAGTTTAGGGATGTTTCGGTCCAATATTAGTTTAGGGACGTTTCGGTCCAATATTAGTTTAGGGACGTTTCGGTCCAATATTCATATGTGGTTGTCGGGACCCGTCACCTCTCTGACGTCGTTGAAGGATTACAACGACAGGTGTCAGAGGAGTTCGGAGATGTACCCTTGAACCGGTAGTAAATTGATTTAAGAGAGCAATCTTGCTCAGTCAATTTAATTTAAGGACTTATGACCAAAATTGGGCTTAGTCCAGTTTCAATATATATTTTTTTGTCTTTGGCCTGTGCTAGGGCTTTATCCCTTTTTAGTAATGCACTGCATTATTCTTGTTTTGGTCGGGCTTTGCCCTTTTCTAAATGATGCAGAGCATCTATTTTTTTGTTTGGGCTTTGCCCCCCTTTTAAAATGCATAGCATTTTTCTTTTTATTAGGCCTGTTAGGCCTTTTAATTGGGCTCTGTCCCTTTTCTTTAATAATGCAGAGCATTAAATACTCTGACAGTGCCCCACGTGGCTTGTCAGGCGCTTTGCGCTAAGTAATGAGCGTAAACTCATATGGTGGTGACACGTGTCACGCTCTGGTGAGCGCAAGCGCAATAGCGCAGTGCGCTGCGCTAATGCGCTGCGCTGTTGCGCTGCTGACACGTGGCGCGCTCTGGTGAGTTGCGCCCATTCCAGAGAGCAAAGCTCTATTTCAAGAGCGCGTAGCACAAGTTGTTTTGTAGCTGACACGTGGCACTCTCTCAAGAGCGCAACAGCGCAGTTTGGAAGTGCAAAGCACTAAGAATCTTTTAGATTCAAGAACAGGAGTGCAGAGCACTATTTGATTTCTTGATCTAATTTAGATCAAGGAAAATAAATTTTTCTTTTTTTTGTTTCAAGAACCAGAGGTTCATAAAAAAAGTGCAAAGCACTATTATTACTTATTTTTCTTTTTATTTAAAATTATTGATCTTGTTTTTAGATCAATAATTTTTCCATAAGAGAATTTTCTTTTTTTCCTAAAGGTTTTTACCTTCTGTTGTTCTTGAGGAGTTCTCAAGAGTTCTCTTCTCCCTTCTTTTTTAGAAAGATGTTCATCCTTTTTAATTGAGGCCTAGGGTCCTTTTTATAGTGCCCATAAATTAGTTAAATTTGTTAAAGAGATTTTTCTCTGAGTGATTTGGGGAATTTTCCCCACCGTTGGATCTTTGATCCAAGGGCTTCTGCTTTGCAGAAGAAAATCTTCTTGTTTTAACAAGAACAGAAAAGATTTCTTGGAAATTTAATTCTGTTTGGCGCAGATGCCCCAGCGCGTGACACGTGTCGCGCAGCGCACTGCGCAGCGCAACTGCGCTGACACGTGTCGTGCAGCGCACTGCGCTAGCGCATCTGCGCTGACATGTGTCGCGCAGCGCAGAGCGCAGCGCAACTGCACTAGCGCAGAGCGCAGCGCAACTGCACTAGCGCATCTGCGCTGACACGTGTCGCGCAGCGCAGTGCTTGCGCAGCTGAAGCGTTGCTTCATAAAAATAGAGCTTTGCTCTGATTGGGCGCGCCTTCTTGGGCGCTGCGCTGACGTATCAGTGCCTGACATGTGGCGCGTTGCGCCCGAGATTTGAAGCGTTGCTTCAAAATTTTGAATTTTGAATTTTAACAGAGCTTTGCTCTGATTGGGCGAAACAAATGCCCCTCCACCGTTGCGCTCACGTGGAGCACACGTGAGTGCAGCGGTGGCAAACTCTTGATCGTTGGATCAAGGGGTGAGTTCAAGGGGCGCAAGCGCCTTATAAATAGGACCTCTGGCCCTTAGAAAAATCTTACCGTTTTAAGATTTATATTTTCCAGAGCTTTGCTCTCACTCAAGAACTTCAGAGCTTTGCTCATTTCTAAAGTCAGAAACTTTAGGTAAAAATTAATTTAAATCAAATTAATTTAACTTAATCGTAACCAAAGAGCTTTGCTCTCACAGATCTTTCGATCCAAAGGGATCCCCATTGGGATTTCATAAACAGAGCTTTGCTCTCAAAACTTATAGATCTACAGGGATCTTATTCATGGGTTTTAACCCATAAACAGAGCTTTGCTCATAGATCAAGTGTGGATCTTTTAGATCTGCCAAGTGAAGAACTTATCATAAGTTTTCATGGGTTTTTCAAGGTCCCAAAATTTTTTTTTAAAAAAAAAATTTTTTAAGTATTAAGATTTTCTGATGGATCTTTTCCATTATTATCACAGAGCTATGCTCTTTTTAAGGAATTTTATTCCTTTGAGACCAGAATTTGACAAGTGTCATTCTGTGACAGAGCTTTGCTCTGAAAGAGGAGATTTTCCCCTTATCTCTAGGGATTCTTCCCCCCCTTTTTTTAAATGGGAATGTTTTGCTGGGGCCAACTGACAATCTCATCCAATGATGAGATTGTCTTATTAACTGACGTATTGTCATTTAGATTTTGTGGGTCCCTCTTTGGTCTCCTACTCACTGCACTGTGATGCGGTGTAATTAATTAATTTTAATTTGATTAATGCATTTTATTTTTTAGACGCCAAACGTTGGAATTACAATACTAACGGCTAAATTGTTCTTTTTGCAGCGATCATGTCTCTAGACACTTCATTCCTGTTCGTCCGCTCGGAGGGGGGATTTCCTGAGGCACCCTCGGACCGTGAAGTCCTGACCATGATTAGAGAATATGACCCGGAGTACAAGAAACTCCACCTTTGGGGGTCTTGGTATAACCAGATTATTATGGGTCGACGCAGCTTCACATGCACAGTGCCGTCTGAGCCCATCACGGCGATTCACTATGCTACCCCACCCTCGGTGCAGTATGCCGTGGAGTTGGTGGATTGGACATCGAAGGGTTTTCTACATCCCGCTATAGATGCGATACCGGTTCAGCGTCCTATGGTTTTGGACATCCTAGGTGTTAGTTATATGTATGCCCTAGAGGCCATTACTATACATAGGATGTATATTGTAGTGGATGCTCGGACATATATAGGGAGGACTTTCTTGCTCGACATGATAGTATGCTATCTGGTTTATCTTTACCTTAACGTGTACACTGATTGTCTCTCTGTTACATGTTGGTAAAGCCCTTAGGATGTGTACTTGACTACCTGGACTATGATGCAGATCATACTAGTGGGGACATGGTAGTCCATAAGTACATCCTTCAATGTCCCTAGTCGTGGGTGTATCGAGACGGGGCATCGATATACCAGTGTAGACTAGCGTATACCTTCTCGACCCATACAGATGGGCGATGGATGATCCCATATCCAATGGTGTTTGACAACAGAGATGATGTACGGGTGCTCAGTGGAGACTGGGTACACTGGACGGACTCGCCGAGAACTCCCAGATGGTATTATACCTTACGTCAGATGGCAGTTCTCTGGTGACACTGGTACAGAGTAGTCTGTTGACCCGAGATCGTCATAGAGTCTTCTGTGGTTCCCACTGTGCTTTGATTTCCACCTTACCACGTCCAAGAGGGCGTTCAAAACGGTGGTTTTTGGGTACAGTCCCGAATCACATGGAGGCAATGAGCGATAGGAGGGGATTCGTCTCTCCCGGTATAGGGAGTTGATGTTGCGCTGTGTTCGATTGGCTATAACTGGAAATCCCTGGCCAGGGTTGCTGAGATTTACTGGTAAGTGTTACCAGTAGTTTCTCGAACTGTTATAGACCTCATATCGACACGACTTATCGAGCTATTGGGGTCTGACGTTTACCACCCCTAGGCGAGATATGCGACATATCAGACGACGAGACCGGACTGTACGGTAAGTGTTACTGGTTGGACTCACAGGAGTATGAGCGGGCTTGCTCGTCGATCTTCTGATCGCTCAATACCGGGGTGGCCGTTACGTTTAGCAGACCGCTTGCGGCTTGTGGGTGTTTGATATGATCATCACCTGCTGCCGGCGTATTGACGAGTCTTTAGAGTCCTACACAGAGGTTTCCTGGCTCAAGCGAAACGAAATAGGAGCGCATATGAGATATGTGCCGGACCGAGAATAATGCGTGTATGTGATACCGTATTCCATTCTCGCGATAAATGTATCAAATGGTTGTATGTGATATAACCTAGTTATCGAATCAACGATTGATTCGATAAGCCGATACATTGGATATTAGTCGGTTATATGCGATATGACCGGATCGTTAAATCAAGCGTTGATTTAATGATTTAATGTGTAATTATATATTTGATATATTACTTTGCATTAACTAGTATTGGTTCACTTTAAATGGTTTTTCTCACTTGTTTGTGCACATTGTATATGTGATATATTTTTTGTGCACAAGTTTGTATCATGTTTGATGATACATGTTTGCTAGGGTTTTTGTGTAAAGAATTAAACCTTGGTTAAGTAAATGGTTAGGGTTTTTATTTTATCATTCATTTATCTTTTTAATTTAGATTAAAAAGAAATGGCAAAAGAAAACAAAATGGTTTCTTTCTTTCATTCTTTCTTTCATGAAGCTTGTTGAAGCTTCATGAAGCTTTGACCAAGTGACCATTTTGTCTTCATGTTTAACCCTAACCATTCATCTAACCTTAGTCAATTCTCTACACTTGACCATGGTTGGTTTATGATAAGTATTCTTTTATTTTCTATTTTGAAAATAACTTATCATAATATTATCTTCTTCTTCTTCTTCTTCAAGAAGAAACCTTGCTCCATCAATGGCAACTTGAGCAAATAAGTGAGAAATCCAATTCTAAAGTGAACCCACTTCCTATTTCTTCATCCTCTACCTCTTGCCAAGTAGTATAGGGTGTTCTCTTCACAAGTTTCATGACTTGGTGAAGTGGGAGCTTGATCTTGTGATGCCTCGACGTAGATCATCTTCGGCACGAAGCCGACGACCTTGCCCGCCCATTTCTCCGATGAAGCCGACGCTAGAGCTCGGGTTTCCATTTGGACAGTGAGGAGACTTCATTGCAGAGCCATGGAGGTGGAGGACCGGATCTACAAAGGTTGTATTTCCGTTTACTCGTAGTTAAGTAGTTAACTAGTTTAACTTTTCGCCTAAAATCTAGTTAACGATCCGTATTAGGGTTTCTCGGCACTTGTAAAATTTGAAATTGGCATGGTTGATGCCTTGCGAGACCTCATTAGTGTGCCTAGGAACCCTAAAGTGGTATCAGAGCCTAGCTAGAGCCTTAGGCGATGCGTAGACGAAGTTTGAAACCCGATCGAACCGAAACCCTAATTCAAAACATGCTCTCTGGACTTTTTTCAAAAACTAGGATTTTTCCAGATTAAAAATATGCAGAAAATTCAGCAGGGAATTGTAAGAATTAATGTGAAGCCCGTACCCATGATTCCCTCATAGCGCGGCGGAACCGCGGCACAAGCATGGCTTGTGCGGCGGTTCCGCGGCCAAATTGTCATATCATCCAACCATTTTTGCACAGTAATTCCTCTTTTATGGTGCTGGATTTTATGGAAATTTTTAATATTTATTCAAGAGTTGAATATTCTGGGTTGCTTTGGGGTTTCGTATATTCGATCGGATTATCAAGCTTTGTCTATGTGTTTTCCGGATAATTTTTGAATATGTTAAAAAGTTCGACCGGATATAAATACCGAATTTTTCCCCTGTCTGGAAATTTCCAAGTGTTGGACTTTTCCGTAGTTTAATGACGTTCTAAGTAGTGCAAGTAATGCGATGGTCCCTCTAGAAGACAACAAACCTTAACTCGATTATGTAACCGTCTTGAACTGCCCTTTGAACCTTAGGGTTTGGGGCAGTACGACCTGCCACATGTGAGGCGTTAGCTTGACCCTTCTACGGCTGGACCGTTGGTATTGAGGCACGAAGTGAATGTCTTTGAACTTATTTCATGAGTTGAGCTGTTTCGGGAAAACTTGGGTGTTCGACTGTTCGATCGGAAAGTTTAACATTTTCTGTTTATCTGGAATGTGATACAACAATTGGAATTCACAAGTAGTTATGAGATAACTGAATGAATGTTATAAACATAGAAGTTTAGTCTCACTTGATCGGTTGCCACGGAATTTTGATGTGATCAAAAGTCCGTCGCAATCACGTAGCGTACGCGGATACTCGCCGGGTAAACTTAATAGACAGCCTCGCTCCATAGCCCCGACCAAGTGACTGTAGGAGAACCCCGTCGCCGAAAGCATCCGTCCGGGTGCTCGCGGTAGCGGTGTTCCACCTTGGTGCACTTCATCGTCGGTATCGGGGGTGCGGCCGTCTACTAAAGTTTGCGATGAGCATTCGATCAGGATGTCGGGAATCTTGTTGAATTTCCCGACTTTATATTGAAAAGTGTTTTCGATAATGAGACTAAAATGCGGGGTTTATAATTGTTAGGCATGCGATGTCTAAGTAATTCATTTGATTAGGCATGCGATGTCTAAAGAGATTGCGGATTCCAACTGTTGTAGTTTTACACTTTCTTTTCTGTGACCATAAGTGTAATATGTGATATTGCCGGTTTCGTTGCTATATGTCAACGATAATTGGGATGGGCATATTTACTTACGTTGATGACATGTGATGTTATGTGTTGCTGGATATGTTATATTGGATCGTCGTGTTTGAATAGCCGGGGGTTCTTATGTGAGATGAGTGTTTTTCATTTTCATTCATGTAAAAACTTGTATGTAATATTCTTTTATTGGGGCACTTCCAGGTTGCGGAAGATGTCACCCTTTGTATATTATTTACTTTTCCGCACTAGGATAGACCCAAGGAGGGGAGCACAAGTAACCGGGTTCTGGAGTCCAGTGGGAGACCAATTCGAGGAGTCGTGTCCGGGTCTCCTAACTCCAGAATTGGTAGGGTTGCTTGCCGCTCTCGTAGGGGTCTAGGGGTGTGGGTTTGGCTATTCATCACGACCGTGGAATCCGTGTTTTATACTGGCTCGTATTGAAAACACGGACGTCCTAGTATATCCAATATTTCATTTGATTCTTCTGCTGCGATATCTGTGATGTAATCATGTGATGTTCTGTGATAGATACAGTATATAGTATATATGATATATTATATAGACGTTACTTATGTTTTACACCCGCGCTAGCCCTGCCCCGCTCTGCCGTTAGTTACCTAACCTAACGGTGCACGAGGGGACATCGAGGCGAATGCGGATGGCATAAGTGTACGTCGTATTTATCTGTGATGTTTAGGTATTTAAATGATGGGACTTCATTAATGTGATTAATGAAAGAAAAAGAAACCTAAGATGTTGTAGAATCGAATTTCAAAAATAAAACAGGTAGCTACAGTTCTTGCTTTGCACAGCGGTATATATGATATATCCTGCACCTTATTCGATGAGGAAAGGACCGAGATCCCTTTACCGGGAGTGACTCCTTTAGCAATAACTGGCTGATGCTACACACTCGGTTTGTCTTTTGATTGCTTTTAAGAGTTTTTGCTTTGCACAGTGATATATATGATATATCCCGCACCTCATTCGACGAGAAAAGGACCGACGATCCCTTCACCGGGAGTGACCCCTTTAGCAAAACTAGAAAGGCCTCAAAAGCACTCCATTTTAAAAAAAAAACATTTGATTCTACAACGATATCAAGTTCATTACGCAATAGGTTTTCTTAAAAACCTGTCGTAGCCCTCCGTCATTTCAGATATGTACTGGTTAGTATTCGTGCTACGTTTGTTGACCTCTGTCAAGGCGTAGTGTGCGGTAGCTGATTAGTGCTTATCTGTATAAGCATATGATGTGATTGATTTAGGGTAGTCGTGCGACCTTGTTGACCTCTGTCAAGGGTCGTGCGGGTGGGTTTACTTCAATCAGGAAATGACGGGTTGAACTTGACTAGCAGCCTATAGTTTGTTGACCTCTGTCAAGGTCATAGGACGCTAGGGGCAAAATATTATTGGGAATTTCAAGTGTTGAAATTTGCAATGAGATTGCATACCTTCTATGAGATAGTTGGATCCCGATACCCGCTGCGAGTAAGAGTTACTCCTGGGAGAGTTTTACACATTACAATTAGCCGATCAAGTAGGTGTCTAGAAAGGTGTTAATGGGGTTACGCCTCTGGGAAAATGAGGTTTACATTAATTAGGTTCGTACGAAAGCACGGGGGACCTCCCTCAAAGTATCGACACTGGACTGGCTGAAAGATTGGCGAACCTGTAGTGCGTAATTAATCCAGGCTAGTCTTTCCTTTTAGGGTTTGAAGGAAGATTTGATAAAAACAGTGGGAGCCATCCTGATTAGATAAAATCATAACCAATCTATTCTTGCAAGAGCGCACGCTGAGTGTTTTCTTCTCTCTCTCTCCAGGTAGCGACCATATCACGCCTTAATCAAGATAATAATACGGATTATTGACCGAACCCACTTGTTATACTGAGCTGGGGAACGTTGGTCCCGCTCCAACTTATAATTGTTATAAGTCAGAGTAGGAAATTGGGGATTACCAGAATTCCCGTGCCGCCCAAGCGAAGAGAGTGTATGCTGATGCATCATCTTCGGGTGTGTTCGTTACAAAGAACTGTTTCTCTGTATCCTCTACATCCTGGGTATTTGATACCGGATCAGGACCCCAGATATGTAATGTGTTACATAGGGCTACAGAAAGGTAGAGAACTGAGAACGGGTGATAAGTTTCATGAGACAGAAAACAGGGCAAGTGTTGCAGCCAAGTCTGTTGGTCACTGTCACCCTGTATTACAATACATTGATTCTGAACGAATGTTATTAGATACCGAACCTGATATACAAAATCATATCTGTCTCTTTATTAGTAAAGAAACGATAAAATTTTGTATTGTTGGATAATGTTTTGAACATTTCTTACATCAAAAGTTGATCGGTTCAGGCACGTTATCTAAAAGCATTCATGTTCTAAATCAAACAACAGTTCTAAGTATACGGAACACACACAAGAGGAAGAGTTCAGAAATGAACGAATCCTTCTTGAGGTATTGTAGACTAGGTCATATCAATGCGACCCAACTAGCTGAAGTTACATATAGATGCATATTTAAATCAGTTTGAATTTACATCTTATGAAACTTGCCAGTCATGTCACAGAGATAAGATGACCATAGCCCTGTTTATTGGAAACAGAGAAAGAGTTAGTAAACTCTAGGGATGATACATGTTGATGTATGTAAGGTCCCCTGTCTACACATGCCAGGACTGGTTCTTTATACTTCATTACATTCTCTGATAATCTCTCAAGATTCAGTCATATGTTCCTGTTGAAACACAAGTCCGAACCTTTTGAGATATTCACGGAATATAAGTTAGAAATAGAGAACCAAATTGAGGGTATAAGTATTATGTCTTTTGATGCGATCGGGGAGGAGAATACTTGAGCACAGAATTCCTGGACTATTCTAAAGGAGAATGAGATTCTCTCTCAGCATTACTCCTCCGTATACACCATAGCACGATGGTATATCGGGGCGGAGCAATAGCACCCTATGTGATATGGTGTGCTCTATGATGAGTACTACTGAGTTTCCTATTTACTTTTGGGAGTTATGCACTTATGAAGTTGCATACCTATTGAATAGGGTTCCGATCAAATCAGTTGCCTACCACTTCATATGTGATATGGAAAGGGAAGAGCCCATATCTTAAGATAGTTAAGATTTGGGGTTGTCCGGCCTATGTCTAAAAGCAAAATCCGGACAAGCTCGAGGCAAGGTCTGTAATGTAGAACTGGAAAGGTTCCAGCTATACAAACTACAGCAGATGATTTGATAAAACCAAAGGATTCAATAGTTACCAACGAAGCTCAGCCTCTCCGCCGATCTAGTAGGGTTTCTCACCCACCTGAGAGATACTTCTGTTTCTCTATGACAGTGGGAGCGAGGATTGCATCATGAGATGATGACCCAACTAGTTTCGAGCTGGCCATCAGGAGTAAGATTCTGTAAGAATGGCTGGATGCTTAGTGATCTGAGATGGAATACATGTACACCAACAAAGTATGGACTTTGGTTGCTATATCTGAAGGGTTAAATCCCCATTAGGAGCAAGTATATCTTGAGAAGATTACTTGGTGTAGATGGAAAAGTTGAGACTTTCAAAGCTAGACTTGTTAAAGCTTTTCGTCATCGACCAGGCGTGGATAATGATGAAACCTTTTTCAAGTGGCTATGCTTAAGTCCATCCAGATCCTACTTACCACGGATACATACCATGACTACGATATCTGGCGGTTGGGTGCTATGACTGCTTTTCTAAATGATATTTTAGAAGAGGACGTCTATAAGTACACAGCCAGAGGGCCTCGTAGACAGTGGGAGCAGCGGAAACGTGTGTAAGATGCTTTATAGGATAAAGCAGGCATCGCGGAGTTGGAACGTCTGTTTTGATGTGTTAGTCAAAGAGTTTGACATCATCAAAATGGTAGATGAACCTTGTATAAACAAAATGGTAGTAGGGAGTATGGTGACGATCCTCGTAGAGTACGTGGATGACATACTCTTGATAGGGAAGGAGTTTCCTATGCTACGCTCGATCAATCTCCGCTTATCACAATGATTCTCCACATAGGATCATACTGATACCTACTAAATCCTGGGTTTTGCATCTATGAGATAGATCTAAATGGATATTAGGACACTCACTAGTTGTAGTGAGATGGTATCAGTTGATCCTGGGGAGAATCACTGGAAGGGTTCCAGGGTGATAAAGACGACTGAATGTCAGTCACAGGCATTGTCTTTACCCTAAGTAAAGGGACGGTATGTTGGAAGGGTTCCAAGCTAGATACCGTGGCTAACTAGACGATAAAGGCAGGATACATCGCTACTTGAGATGCTACCAAAGAGGCAGTCTGGATGTATATTTGTTCATGAGATGAACTTAGTTCCTCCCATTGTGTGACAATGGAGTTGTGGCTTATGCCAAGGAACGCCCGTCCTATCAGTGATCCAGACATATTCTAAGGCAGTATCACCTGATCATGGAGATGGTTGATCTCCAGGATGATCGAGGTTAGGAGAGTAGACTCAGAGGACAACGCGGCGGATCCACTCACAAAGGCCTTTTCCCAGAGAGAGACTTTTATGGGATGGTTGAGTATGAGATACTATAACCACTGCTATCAGATGGACCTAGTGCAAGTGGGAAATTGTTAGTTATATGTATGCCCTAGAGGCCATTACTATACATAGGATGTATATTGTAGTGGATGCTCGGACATATATAGGGAGGACTTTCTTGCTCGACATGATAGTATGCTATCTGGTTTATCTTTACCTTAACGTGTACACTGATTGTCTCTCTGTTACATGTTGGTAAAGCCCTTAGGATGTGTACTTGACTACCTGGACTATGATGCAGATCATACTAGTGGGGACATGGTAGTCCATAAGTACATCCTTCAATGTCCCTAGTCGTGGGTGTATCGAGACGGGGCATCGATATACCAGTGTAGACTAGCGTATACCTTCTCGACCCATACAGATGGGCGATGGATGATCCCATATCCAATGGTGTTTGACATCAGAGATGATGTACGGGTGCTCAGTGGAGACTGGGTACACTGGACGGACTCGCCGAGAACTCCCAGATGGTATTATACCTTACGTCAGATGGCAGTTCTCTGGTGACATTGGTACAGAGTAGTCTGTTGACCCGAGATCGTCATAGAGTCTTGTGTGGTTCCCACTGTGCTTTGATTTCCACCTTACCACGTCCAAGAGGGCGTGCAAAACGGTGGTTTTTGGGTACAGTCCCGAATCACATGGAGGCAATGAGCGATAGGAGGGGATTCGTCTCTCCCGGTATAGGGAGTTGATGTTGCGCTGTGTTCGATTGGCTATAACCGGAAATCCCTGGCCAGGGTTGCTGAGATTTACTGGTAAGTGTTACCAGTAGTTTCTCGAACTGTTATAGACCTCATATCGAAATGACTTATCGAGCTATTGGGGTCTGACGTTTACCACCCCTAGGCGAGATATGCGACATATCAGACGACGAGACCGGACTGTACGGTAAGTGTTACTGGTTGGATTCACAGGAGTATGAGCGGGCTTGCTCGTCGATCTTCTGATCGCTCAATACCCGGGTGGCCGTTACGTTTAGCAGACCGCTTGCGGCTTGTGGGTGTTTGATATGATCATCACCTGCTGCCGGCGTATTGACGAGTCTTTAGAGTCCTACACAGAGGTTTCCTGGCTCAAGCGAAACGAAATAGGAGCGCATATGAGATATGTGCCGGACCGAGAATAATGCGTGTATGTGATACCGTATTCCATTCTCGCGATAAATGTATCAAATGGTTGTATGTGATATAACCTAGTTATCGAATCAACGATTGATTCGATAAGCCGATACATTGGATATTAGTCGGTTATATGCGATATGACCGGATCGTTAAATCAAGCGTTGATTTAATGATTTAATGTATAATTATATATTTGATATATTACTTTGCATTAACTAGTATTGGTTCACTTTAAATGGTTTTTCTCACTTGTTTGTGCACATTGTATATGTGATATATTTTTTGTGCACAAGTTTGTATCATGTTTGATGATACATGTTTGCTAGGGTTTTTGTGTAAAGAATTAAACCTTGGTTAAGTAAATGGTTAGGGTTTTTATTTTATCATTCATTTATCTTTTTAATTTAGATTAAAAAGAAATGGCAAAAGAAAACAAAATGGTTTCTTTCTTTCATTCTTTCTTTCATGAAGCTTGTTGAAGCTTCATGAAGCTTTGACTAAGTGACCATTTTGTCTTCATGTTTAACCCTAACCATTCATCTAACCTTAGTCAATTCTTTACACTTGACCATGGTTGGTTTATGATAAGTATTCTTTTATTTTCTATTTTGAAAATAACTTATCATAATATTATCTTCTTCTTCTTCTTCTTCAAGAAGAAACCTTGCTCCATCAATGGCAACTTGAGCAAATAAGTGAGAAATCCAATTCTAAAGTGAACCCACCTCCTATTTCTTCATCCTCTACCTCTTGCCAAGTAGTATAGGGTGTTCTCTTCACAAGTTTCATGACTTGGTGAAGTGGGAGCTTGATCTTGTGATGCCTCGACGTAGATCATCTTCGGCACGAAGCCGATGACCTTGCCCGCCCATTTCTCCGATAAAGCCGACGCTAGAGCCCGGGTTTCTATTTGGACAGCGAGGAGACTTCATTGCGGAGCCATGGAGGTGGAGGACCGGATCTACAAAGGTTGTATTTCCGTTTACTCGTAGTTAAGTAGTTAACTAGTTTAACTTTTCGCCTAAAATCTAGTTAACGATCCGTATTAGGGTTTCTCGGCACTTGTAAAATTTGAAATTGGCATGGTTGATTCCTTGAGAGACCTCATTACTGTGCCTAGGAACCCTACACTAGGGCGCCGTATCTGTCAGGGTGAAGCACGACCTTGGAGGCAATCTTATAACCTTGGTCTGATCCCCCGCCACCCGATTGGCTATCTGCCGTGGGCCCGGTACATCCTGTCGATGAAGAAGTCGCAGTTGATAAGATTAGGACTGTACACCGCGGTCTATGTCTCTCTTTTCCAGTATCCCACGCTCCCCACCTGGTGGTTCAAAGCTTTCTTGGAGCAATGGAATATTCCTACCCACACTTTCCTTGCCATGGATCGGGAAGTGTCAATCTCCTTGGAGGAGTTTGCGGAGGTATCTGGCTTACCAGTGATGGGGGAACATTATGAGGAGCTGCTCCCGACAGATGTGTACGTCTTTGGTGCTAGGCCGATGGTAAGGGGGGTCACACCAGAGAATGCCGTTCAACATCAATTCCCGAGCTTGATTAAAGTGTTGAACATATATGAGTCCCTCTTCGTCGAATATGGGGGTCGGGGAGTTAACTTTGAGGACTTCATTGCTCGTTTCCTTCGTCCAAGCGTCATTTCATCGGAAGCTGCCAAGTTCGCCACCCTGGATGACCCCTTCGGTCTAGGTGTGGACAACCTACCGGAGAAGGATATAGATCAAAAGGGTTTTTTTCTTCCGGACTTCCCTACTATGTCATTTGCAGAAATTGCGGCCCCTGGAATGGATGAGGAGGCCTTTTTCTTGGGATTTCTTGGATTGTGGCTGAGCTGGTTGGCAATCCCAATGCACTCTCATCGGATGCGACCCTCTGTCTTTTACCCAGCCCACCGGATGGTCATCGGGGTAAAGGTAGCTGTTGGGATTGCTGGCTTGGCGCACTTATACCATGGCCTCAGTCGAGCAGCGGATGCTAATGAGCCCGGGGTACTGCATGTGGTCTTCCCGATGCATTACTTTGCATCGTGGCTCGAGCTACACACAGCGGGTGTCTTTGGCATGCATAAAAGGCCCTCGTTCTTTGACAAGTGCGGTTTTCCCCGCATTATACAGCTGATCGGCGCATCAATTGTAACCCCATCACCGCGGAACGCCAGGGGCTTACTCCTTCGCCCTCACACCGTTGGAGCCGGTATGTCCTTTTTCGATAAGGTATTGACCATTGGAAAGGTGTCTACCACTGTGACGCGGCCATTACAAGATGTCTTTAAAGATGGAGCCTCAGTTTTGACGGCTCGGAAGACCCTTCACTTATATTCCATTAGACTGGGTTTCTTAGTCTTTAGGCAGAATGGTGTGGCAATTTTTATAAGGTATAACCCGCATCGTTTTGCCCAACAACTGGGCTACGATCAAGGGGTCCCCTTAGAAGCCTTCTTGCTGGAACCCACTGCCACTGAAGAAGGGATGGAGAACGCACTGCACCATTTCATGCGCCTGAATACGAGCTCTCATTTTTTTATCAATGCGCCGGCTTATGCTCCGAGACTCCTCAATGTGTACAAAGACTGGTACAATCATGCAACAGGAGCAGTTATAAAGGAGGAAAGGCGACTGTTGGTCGATCGTAAGGTTGTGCCTCCAGGTACCGATAGCAACGTTCCTTTAGTCCCAAGGACCCCAGTAGTTGCCCCTTTAAAAGAGGTCAGAACCGGGCCATCGCGTGCGCGAAGCCCTCCACATGACTCGTCGCCCCCTGATGTCGCAGATGCACCTGCAGCGCCCCGTGCTATGGCGGAGACAGTGGTTGTACCCTCGCCGGAGTCTGGCGTGGGTGCGGACATCGGGACCCGTCGTCCCAAAGTGGCTGCTAAACGGAAGTCGATCCTTCGTGAGCCTGGGGTCGGAGGGCAAAAGAAAAATAAGTCGCTCTTTGCTGCGGACTTCGTGTTCGGTCAGGAACCCCATGCTCCCTATGCCGAGGGCTTGATCGAATACGGGACGAACGAAGGATTAGTGATGCCGCCGCCGGACGATACAGACTTGGAAGCCGCTCTCGAAACTTCGGCGTGGTTGGCAAAGCGTGACGCGTGGCTGGCCAAGCTTGCGCAATCAGGTAACTATTAGTCGCCTTTTCTTTATTGCAACATATCCTCTTCATTGCCTTTGACTAACGCTTTTCTTTCTTTCCTTTCGACAGGTATCACTGATGAAGAAGCCATCGCCGCTTCTTTGAAGACTTTCCAGGAGGAGGAACGTCTTAGAGCGTCTATGGGCCTTAGTAAGTTTTAATCCATCAAGTTTCCATCTCCCTTGTGTTATGGTCGATCTAACCTTTCTCTTTTTATTGCAGAAACCTCGATGCCGTTCCCACCAAGCAACGCAGATGTTTTACCAGCTGCCGATGTTCCCGCTTCCTCTGGGCCACCGCAGGAGGTTCGTCTTGAAGAGCCGATGAAGGATGCCTTAAAGGCTCTTGAGGCATCCCTGAATGAGGATGACGACGCCTTGAAGGAGGTGTCACTAAGGTCCATCGCGACAGCCCAGGAAGAAAGGAAGCGACAAAAGCGTGAGGCGAAGGCGCGCCGGGCTGTCTTGGCTGTGGGAGCGGGCCCCAGCACCGTCCCTCGCGCTGATACTCCATCCGAAGAGGCCCCTGTCGCCCTATCCACTGCCCGCAGAGAGGTGGCGCGCGCAGTTCGGAACGCAAACGGTAAATCCGCTTCATGTAATATTTCTCTCAGAGTTTTTGTTATAAGGGTTTTTAATGTCATTGGTCCTTATATTCCTTATCTTGCAGGGCCGAGTCCGATCGAGGGGGAGGCGGAAACCGTTGATCCCAAAGAAACAGAGGAGGCGGTACCTGCCGAACTCGAGCCGACGGTGGGCAACGTCGTTGTGGCTTCGGAGCCTGAGGTGGAGGTCGAGGGGCCAGCAGCCGAGAAGGTCATTGATGTCGAACCTGAAGCGGTGGCAGATGATATGATCATTATAACTGAACCGAGGGTGGTGGTGGACGAGGCGCTTGAGGCCGGCGACCTTGTGGTGACAGTGGATGAGCCGATGGAGACGGCGGAGCTCGAAGTAGTTGCGGGTGAGATGGATACTACTCTCGGGGAAGAGTCAGTCGCTTCCTTCCAAGAATCCGGCAACGCTCCAATCATTGCCCTCCCTGCTTACGATCTCCTGCCGTCTCCTGGTCGCGGTAGCACGACGACGGTCCCCATCGAGTCGGGTGATGAGGCTACGGGCGGTGGCCTTATGTCGATAGAGGAGGGAGTCGCTTCTGTTTCGGCCGGGAGCTCCTCAGGTAAACCTTAGGTTACTGTCTTTCTTATTTTACAATCCTTTCTGACAAGTTCACCTTTCTTGTAACGCAGGTGCAGCCAGCGCCGATGCCCCACTGCTCGAGGGAGCGCCTTCAACGACTGCTTTGGCGGTGGTCACCTCTCAACCCTCTCTTATACCCTCGAAGATGTTGGAAGGTATGTGTTTACGATTTATTAATCTTATCTTCTAGACGTATAATTTGTGTACTAAAGTCACACTGTTGTGTTTCCAGGAGTGCTTTTTGATCATGTATATCAGATGTTGCTCCCACACTTTTCTTTCCCATCCGAGCTTGCTTCTTCCTCTGGTGGCATTGGTGAGTATGATTTCCGTTGACATCCTTCCTCTTTTTTTTTATTTATGGAATTACCTCTAACCTCTTTTTCTCATCTCAACTGCGGTGCTACAGATTGAAGGATGGGATAAGAGATCGGCTGCGCCACCAGCCCTTCCGACCTTGCCACCTGTCTCAACTGGTATAGGAACTATCACATTGATAAAGTCTTCCTTCTTTATTTTCAGAACTGTTATCTGATCATATCTTGTTTCTTTTCAGCTGTCGTTCTGATCTCGGCGCCCTTCGAATCTTGCATCATAATGCCGGCGGGTCCTTATCTGAGGAGTCTGTCTTCAAAAGGCGCCGCGAATAGTCTGCGCATGTTGAGTGACTACATCGAGGAACTCGAGGTTGAAACTCCTACATCTGCCGCGGACTTCTCTATGATGGTTAACCCGATGCTAGCAATACTCGTGAACTTTCATGATGAGGGCATCGTCGCATCCTGGGTTAACCATTGTAGGGAGATCGAGGGTCGCCTATATCAGTTGGAGTCGCTGCGTCCCGCTCCCGAGGCCTTGGCTGCTAGTAATCAAAGAACAGCGTGGATTGAGCAGAGCGCTCCTTACTTCCGCTACCTCGAACAAGAAGTCATTTCAAGGCGTAAGGAGCGTGGTGAGACTTCAAACAAGTCTGCCCAACTGCATGCTCGGGTGGAGGCCAACGCCGCACGGCTGAAGGTTGTCTTTGAGGGCCTCCTGCAATGTCTTTCTGAAGGGTTATCATTGAGGCAACACCTTGATGTTGTCGAGCGAGATGCACCTAGCCAGGAAGCAGCCCAGAAGGCGGCGGAGGAGCAACTTTCATCTTTCTTGCAGCAGCGAGCCCGGGTGGAAGCGGAGGTGACCGCGGCAGCCGCTCAGGAGGAGGCGCTGAAGGAAGTGCGAGAGCAGCTTGTGGATCTACTAAAGACACTCCCTCCTCAGTAGCTATCCATCTTTGTATCGTTTGTACTTGTAGATAAAAGAATGTGTATATATATATTTTTTTCTTTGACATAATGTATCCTGTACCCGATCAAGTTTATGAATAAAAGATACACCTTTTTTTGTCATGTGTCATTTTCTCCGTCTTCTCTTTCTTTTACTATCAGCATATCACTTTAGCAAACATGGTTAACGGATGATTAGAACGAGTATCCCGATTTCCTTAAGAAATAGCGATGGCTTAGGCCGCAGTTTCGGATCAGCTGCCTAAGACTTTTCAACTCCATGAGCCGTGAGGGTCTCATAGAGATTCTTCTCCCTACGGATCGAGAGGATCTCGCAGGTGGGCTTTCTCCTTAGGAATCGTGAGGATTCCTAAGTGTTGTTTTCTCTTACAAGTCGTAAGGATCCTATAAGAGAATTTTTCCCTCTTACGAGTCGAGAGGACCCACAAGCGGTTGTTTCCCTCCTCGTCGAAATTCGACTTTGGAGAGTGAGACCCGTGAATAGTATGCAAGAGACCATCTCAGATCGACTTGTAGGGTCACGTTTTTTTTAGGGATCAAGTTTTCACTCCTCCCCCGCCTGAGGTTTCATCTTGCAAATTGAGAAGCAAGCTGAATTTGTTAAAGAAATCTCTCTCTGAGTGATTTGGGGAATTTCCCCACCGTTGGATCTTTTGATCTAAGGGCTTCTGTTTTGCAGAAGAAAATCTTCTTGTTTTAACAAGAATAGAAGAGATTTCTTTAGAACTTTAATTCCGTTTGGCGTAAATACTCCAGAGCGTGATACGTGTCACGCAGTGCACGGCGCCGCGCAACTGTGTTAGCGCATCTGCGCTGACACGTGCCGTGCAGCGCACGGCGCAGCGCAAATAATCTGAAGCGCTGCTTCATTTAATTTTGCGTGAAATAGAGCTTTGCTCTGATTGGGTGAGCTGCCTTGGGCACTACGCTGATACGTCTGTGCAAGACACGGCGCGTTGCGCAGTGCAGATAATCCGAAGCGTCGCTTCATTTATTAGTTTTGAAAGCAGAGCTTTCCTCTGATTGGGGGAAGATGAAGCGTTGCTTCGTCTCCCGCCTCGGAATTTGAATCGTCGTGACAACTTTTGGGAGCCAAAGAGGCACATGATGCCTATAAATAGGACCTTTGGTCCCCCATCGATGCTTATTATCTTTCAGATTTTATTTTCAACAAACTTCAGGGCTTTGCTCTTGCCTTCTAGAATTCCAGAGCTTTACTCTCTCTCTTCCAGCGTTCTTAGAAAAACTTTAGGTAACACCGATTCTTGGATTAACTCTAATTAATCCTAACCAGAAGAGCTTTTAGAGAAAACTTAGCCCTCTATGTATATTGTTTTTTCTTCTGTCGCTAATCTTCTGTAGTATTTCTTTCAGGCGTAATGACGGTGCATCTATACAGCTTGCACGAGTTCCTTACTTACGACGATATCCACGCACAAGGTCATGAACAAACCCAGGAGTTTACAGACGCTCAATGTGCAGAGGTTATGGGTCGCCTGAACGCAAGCGGTGGTTGGCTGCTACCTCGTCGTTCGGCTCTTTTGAAAGTCGTGCTGAGGGCAATATGGAGAGCACTTCCGGGTCTTCATGAGGCCTTACCACTCAATGCGCTGGATGATGCCGAAGACAAGGTGCATTCGGTGTACTTGACGGGGCTGATTTCGAAGAAACGGTGAAACAACCTCATTGATATCCTACATCAAATCTTTCAGCAGACGACGATCGTTGCTGCTTATCAAAGGCCGGAAGGGCTTGCCGATGATATCGACACCGAGGAGCGCGAGAGGCTGCGCATAAGAATAATTAGAAAGGCCAGAAGAACTTTGAACAGCCTTACTTTTGAATTCCTCAATCCATGCCCCGGATCTGAAGTTATTCCATTGTAATAATATTTTTCTTTTATTGTTTTTCATGATTGTAAGAATTTTTGCCAATATGAATGGAAACTTTTTATTTCAGCTTCTCTTATTTCTCGTCCTGAGTTTTCTGCCCGTGCATGAACGAGTATGTCTCGAATGCTTAATCAGATGTAAATCGGATGTTCCTTCCCTTTTTTTTTGGTCTGCCATCTTAATAAACATGGTCGACGGATAATAGAGCGCGCGTCTTGGCTTCCTTAAGAAATAGCGATGGCTTAGGCCGCAGGTTCAGATCTGCCGCCTAAGACTTTTCAATTCTATGAGCCGTGAGGGTCTCATAGAGATCTTTCTCCCTACGGATCGAGAGGATCTCATAGGTGGATTTTCTCCTTAGGAATCGTGAGGATTCCTAAGCGTGGTTTTCTCTTATAAGTTGTAAGGATCCTATAAGAGAATTTTCCCCCTTACGAGTCGAGAGGATTTGTAAGCGGTTGTTTCCCTCCTTGTCGAAACTCGACTTTGGAGAGTGAGACCCGTGAATAGTATGCAAGAGACCATTTTGGATTTGACTTGCAGGGCCCCATTGTTCAGGAAGCAAGTTTTTCAATCTTTGCTGCCCGAGACTTCATCTTGCAAGGTGGGACGAACAGTGGTGGTTCTGTGAGTTGATGTAAGTCGGGAGGCTCTCGTCACGGAGTATTTGTATCCGTGAGTCGAGGATTTTGCTAGGGATTATTTGTTTCCCAAGAGCCAAGGATTATTTGTTTCCTTGTGGTTTGAAACGAGTCGAGGGTTCCCACAGAGGCACTGGTGGCTCCGCGAGTCGACGTGAATCAGAAGGCTCTCGTCAAGGAGTGTTTGTATCCGTGAGTCGAGGATTTTTGCTAGGGATTATTTGTTTCCCAAGCGCCAAGGATTATTTGTTTCCTTAGGGTTTGAAAAGAGTCGAGGGTTCCCACGGAGGCATTGGTGGCTCTGCGAGTCGACGCGAATCAGAAGGCTCTCGTCAGGGAGTGTTTGTATCCGTGAGTCGAGGAGTTTGCTAGGGATTATTTGTTTCCCAAGAGCCAAGGATTATTTGTTTCCTTGGGGTTTGAAACGAGTCGAGGGTTCCCACGGAGGCTCTGGTGGCTCTGCGAGTCGACGCGAATCAGAAGGCTCTCGTCAAGGAGTGTTTGTATCCGTGAGTCGAGGATTTTTGCTAGGGATTATTTGTTTCCCAAGCGCCAAGGATTATCTGTTTCCTTGGGGTTTGAAACGAGTCGAGGATTCCCACGGAGGCTCTGGTGGCTCTGCGAGTTGACGCGAATCAGAAGGCTCTCGTCAAGGAGTGTTTGTATCCGTGAGTCGAGGATTTTGCTAAAGACACTGGCTTCTTCGGTTGGAATGAACCGTCGAGGTTTGGCTTCGTCGTCTGACGGAGTCTTTTGGGAAAGTACGGTTCCCTCTTTGTTTACGCCCTTGGATTGTATACAGGGATCGATGTGATCTTAACTGTAGGGCCAAAGTTTTATCATCATCATTTTTTTTTCATTTTCTTTATTTTATTTCCGCGATGCTTTAACATTTCAGCTTTTATATCGCGAAGGTCGCGATTGCCCAATCATTTCGGCTATTCTTCGCGGTGCCCAATCATTTCGGCTATTTATTTTATCTTTACTCGCTGCTTTTTATTGCGAGTTGCCTCATCATTTTGGCTATTTCGCATGCATACCTTTTACTTGCTGCTTTTTTTTATTGCAAGTTGCCCCATCATTTCGGCTATTTCGTATGCATGTGTGGCCTACTGGCTTTTCGCCGTAGACCTGAAATTGGACACCGATTTCGGCATCAGCACCGCTACAACTGGGATATTGCCAGGAGCGAATCATCATTTGCCTCTGTCGTTGTCGAACAAAGGTGGTTTAGCGACCAGGGTTAGGATCTTGTCGACCAAGGCTTTTGACCTCATGAGCCGTAAGGGTCTCATAAAGGTATTTCTCCCTACAAGTCGTGGGGATCTTATAGGTGTATTTTCTCCTTAGGAGTCGTGAGGATTCCTAAGTGTATTGTTCCTCTGTAAGTCGTAAGGATCCTACAGGAGGGTTTTCTCCCTGTAAGTCGAGAGGATTTACAAGGGTTGTTTATAATGCGAACATATCCCTAGTCTCAAATGGGACTTAGTTGGGGAAATGTTTATTCGCGCCCGTGGATTGTATACAAGGGCCAATACCGGACCACTTGTATGGCAATGTCGAAAGTTGTGGGGGTTGCTTAAGCACAAGTTTAGGTATCTGTAACTTAAGACTTTCAAATCTTACGAGCCGTGAGGGTCCCATAAGAGAGTTCTCCTTACGAGTCGTGAGGATCTCGCAAGTGTATTTTCTCCTTAGGAATCGTGAGGATTCCCAAGTGTGTTGTTCCCTTGTAAGTCGTAAGGATCTCACGCGGGTGGTTTCTCCTTACAGGGTCGAGAGGACCCTATAAGTGTTTCTTAACGGGGTTGCGCCCCTTCGGGTTTTTCACAAACACTCGCCGGTAGTCCTGCTGTTTTTACTCACGGAGCCCTCTCGGGTTTTCATCCGTGCCCATTTTGCTTATGGACATACCGTTTTTTTTTATTTTTATATATATATATTTTTTTTACGAGGTCACGCCCTTTCGGATTTTCACGAACATTCGCCGGCAGCCCTGCTGTTTTTACTCACGGAGCCTTTCGGGTTTTCATCCGTGCCCTTTTTTGCTTATGGGCATACCGTCTTTATTTATTATATATATTTTTTAATATATTTTTTTATTCATCTCGTCAGCCTGAGGATGCTGCGGTATTAGTTTAAAGACGTTTCGGTCTGCTATTAGTTTAAGGACATTTCGGTCCGCTATTAGTTTACGGACATTTCGGTCCAACATTGAGAGGCTGGGTACTGCTTATAAAACTTGAGCTCAGGAAGATAGCGAGCGGACATGGTCGTCGTCATCTATCATTGACCTCGGCTGTGGCTCATTAAGCGCAGTATTTCTTCAGGAAGCGACCGTTTATCGGCCTGAAAGGCCTTTCACCGTGCATGTCCATGAGTAGATAGTCCCCACCCTGGTAAACTTTATCTATGATGTACGGGCCTTCATAGTTTGGCTCGAATTTACCCCGCTTGGCGCGATTGGGGATCATAGGCCTTTTGACCACTAGCACGAGTTCGCCTTGGCGGAATGTCCTTGGTCGGGTCAATCTTTCGTATGAGCGCATCATCTTTGCTTTATAAGCTTCCAGATTTTGCTGCGCTATGAGCCGGGTTTCGTCAAGGGCGTCAAGCTCCTCAAGCCGAAGGTGAGCATTTTCTTCGTCCGTCAGCTCGTGGTGAACCGCCACTCGTAGAGAGGGTAACTCTATCTCGAGAGGGAGTACTGCTTCTGTACCAAATACCAACGCATATGGCGTTGCGTTCGTGGCCGTTTTAAACGTAGTTCGATACGCCCAGAGAGCTTCTTGCAGTCTTTCATGCCAGTCTTTCTTATTTCGTGACACCGTTTTCTTCATGATCTTCGTCAAGGTCTTGTTGAAGGCTTCAGCTAGACCGTTAGCTCGCGGATTATAAATTGAGGAATATCTCCAGTCTATATTATGCTGTTGCGCGAAGCGGCTGATTTTGTGGCTTCTGTAGGCTGGCCCGTTATCGGAGATGATTCGTCTTGGCGTTCCAAACCGATATATGACATGCGTCTTGAAGAAATGGAGGATATTCTCCGTCTTTACTTCCCTCAGCGGTACCGCTTCTGCCCACTTAGAGAAGTAGTCAGTCGTCGCTAGGATGAAACAATATCCTTTAGACGATGCTGGTTCGATGGGGCCGACTATATCAGTCCCCCACATTTCGAATGGCCAGCTAGCCACCGTTGGATGTAGTGGATTGGGATGCTGATGGATGAAGTCCCCATGAATTTGGCATGAGTGACATTGTTTCGCATATTCGAGGCAGTCCTGAATCATCGTGGGCCAGTAGTAGCCCATCCGTTTGATCTTTAACTTCATCTTTGGGCCTGCTTGGTGAGAACCGCAGATTCCGTCATGAACCTCTTGAACGACTCTTTCCGCTTCGTCCGGTCCTAAGCACCTCAGCCACAGAGAATCGAATGACCTCTTGTATAGAGTATCATTGACGAAGGCGATAGACAGAGCTCGTTTCATGAGCTGGTGTCGTGCGGACGCATCTTCAGGCATTTGGTGGGATTTGAAGTAGTTTATAAAGACCTCCCTCCAATCCTCAACCTTCTCATGGTCTTTTATTTGTAAGGTCGCTTGTTCAGTCACTCCCTTCTCTTCGGGTGATCCCGGAGGTATTTCTGCGGGGGCGAGCACCCGACGACTTTGTACCATGATTCTAACCTCATCGAGGTTCTTGTCAGCCATTTCTTTAGCGAGCTTAGCTAACGCGTCCGCTTTGCTATTTTCTGCGCGTGGTATACTTTCCAAAGTATAGGAGGGAATTTGGGTCAGCAGTTGTGCACCTTTTCCCCGTATTTTACCAATTCCGGTTTGCATGTTTGGTAATCGCCGTTCATTGACTGACGACTAGCTGGGAGTCCCCATATATGAGGAGGCTTTCAATTCCCATGTCAATGGCGATCTCGAGACCTGCTATCAAAGCTTCATATTCAGCTTCATTATTCGTTCTCGGTTCTATTAAGGAGAAAGCGAAGCGCATTATTCCTCCTTGTGGGGTCACGAAGATAAGGCCTACTCCCGATTTGATCATTGGCGTACTTTGTTTGTGCTTTTTCATGGAAGATGCTCCATCGAAATAAAGCTCCCAACGGGTATCACCACTGTCGACTGCGTCAAACGCATGTTTGTCTGGCAAATCGCACTTTAGGGGAGAATCGGCAGGTATCGGGTGCTCAGCAAGGAAGTCGGCGATGGCCTGGCCTTTCACTGCCTAGAGAGGTCGGTACGTTATCGAGAACTCCATTAAGAGCAGGGCCCATTTAGCGAGTCGTCCCGTCAATATGGCCTTTGACATTAGGTATTTGAGAGGGTCCACCTTTGAAATGAGATGGACTTCATGTGCTAATGCGTAATGTCTAAGCTTTGTTATTGCGAAGATCAACGCCAAGCAGTGTTTTTCAATGGGGGAGTAGTTGCTTTCTGCCCCAGCAGAACTCGACTTAAGTAGTAGAGTGCTCTTTCTTTTCCCTGGTCATTCTCCTGCGCCCATAACGCGCCTAAAGAACCTTCGAGAGCAGTTGTATAAAGAATGAGAGGCTTTCCCTTAACCGGAGCAGCCAACACTGGCGGGTTCTGCAGGTATTGCTTGATCTCGTCTAGCGCGCTTTGGCATCTTTGATCCCAGACGAATGGGGTTCCCTTCTTCATCAGGTGGCTATAGGGACGGCACTTGCCTGAAAGATTGGCTATAAATTGCCGTATGTATGCGGGCTTCCCTTGAAGAGACCGCAACTGTTTGAGAGTCCTCGGCGGAGGCATTTCCATGATTGCCTTGATCTTGGACGGATCTATTTCGATACCCCGGTGTCGAATAATGAATCCCAAGAATTTTCCTGAGGAAACTCCGAATGCACACTTGAGCGGATTCATCTTCAAGTTGTATTGCCGAAGACGTTGAAATACGGTCTTCAGATGCTCGAGATGTTCCTTATATGATTTGCTTTTAACAACGAGGTCGTCGATATAGCATTCAACGATTTCGTGTATAAGGTCATCGAAGATCTTCGTCATGGCCCTTTGGTAGGTGGCACCGGCGTTCTTTAAACCGAAGGGCATCTCCTTGTAACAGAATATTCCCAAAGGAGTCCGGAAAGCCGTATGTTTCTGGTCTTCAGGATGCATTTTTATTTGATTATATCCTGATGAGCCGTCCATGAATGAGAAAATCTCATGCGTGGACGTATTGTCTATCATCAGTTCGGTGACTGGTACTGGGATATCATCCTTTGGGCAGGCTTTGTTGAGATCCCGAAAGTCCACGCATATGCGCACCGTCCCATTTTTCTTCATCACTGGGACGATATTAGCAATCCATTCAGGGTATTGAACCTCCTGGATAAAGCCGGAGTCTATCAGCTTTTTGACTTCAGCGTTGATGCTCATCTCGAGCTCAAGCCGCATTCTTCTCGGCGCTTGTTTAACTGGCTTGACACTCAGGGATATCGCCAGTCTATGTACAGCAACTTCTGGATCAAGTCCTGGCATCTCGGAATAGTTCCATGCGAAGCAATCTTTATGCTGTACAAGGACGTCCTTTAACGCAGCCACCTTTTCTTCACACAGCAGCTCGCTGACGAATGTCGGTCGCGGATCGTTTATCGTCCCCAATTCAATTTTCTTGAGGTTATCTGCAGTGGTATGTATTCCATCCTCCAGTTGGAGCTGTGGGAAATTCTGAGATCTCCTCATCATTGCTGTTTTCGAGGCACCAGGGAAGGCTGTCCATGTTCTCGGATTCTTCTTGTAGTATTGTTATCATGTGACAGGTACGAATTCGCTTCCAATCCCAATGTGGAGCTGGTTTTTCTTTCGTGGCCTTAGGCTCGTGCTTTTGTGGTGGTGCTACCCTCCAGTTGTTGGACAGAGCGAATTTACAAAGCTGATATTGATCTTCGACCCAATTCTTGAAGGTGAAGCAATCTTCAAGAGGATGACCTACTACTCGATGGTAAGAGCAATAGTCCGGGTGTGAGGTTTCGCCTGCTTGTTCAGGGTGTTTAGACTCCGGCAATGTAAGCATTTGATGTTTCAGGGCGAGATCAAGTATTTTCTTCGTCTTGTCCCGAGGAAACGAGTATGCTCGCCCCATTTTCTTCATAAGGGATAGATCAATAACGCTCGACTCCCGTTTGCGTGGCTTCTTAGCCCTGCTTTGTTGTTGTTGAGTGCCTTTTTGGCCTTTCGACTTATTTCTGCTTTTGAGCTGAGACTTCTTTATAACGGGTTGACAAGGAGCGGCATTTTCATCCTTTACGGCCTGTTGGAGAAGGCGTTGCGTCTTGGCTTTCTAGTAGATGGCCGTCTCACGGTTGTGATCATCTCAGACCTTTTGACCTGCTTTCTTTATAAGTCTGTCCATTTGTTCCTCGAACGACGGACTGGGCTCTTTTGCATCTGGAACTTTCACTGGCTTAGGATTAGCGTCCTCCCATTGAGCATCCGCTTCTTCATCAAGGTCATACACGACGTAGCAGCCGGGTAGTAACTCTCGTTTCTTTGACCGGATGTATCCAAACCCTCTTGTTTCCATTCTCCCATTAGGCAGTTTGCGTTGGGTCCCGGGAATGTTCCAGACCCTGTCATAGAATTTGGCCTCTCTAACGGTCTGTTTGAAGGATATCCCCTGGCGTTTCAGCAGCTTCTTCAAACCCTCTGTATAATATCTGGGAATACGGATAGGCTGAAGCCTGTCGAGCGCAGGATCTGCGCCATGCCAGATTTCTTTTTTCACATTGGTTTCTTCAGAGCGGTAAAACAGAATTGCTTTCTTGTTTTCTCGCCTGGGAGGGATATAGAATGTCCGCAGCTCTTCTACACTGTAGATATTAAGTGCGTCCAGTTCTTTATGATGTTTAGGCGGCACCATGGCGACTTGCAGACTTTGCTCTTCATCAGCGGAAGCTATTATTGAAGGTCGAGCAGAGAATACAACATGGACCTCATCCTCCGAATCGCTACCAAAGACCAATGTAGGAGTGGACGGTCCTGGCTTGTTATGTTGGGGCGGACCCGAATAAACGATCTCCTCTTCTTCCTCGGTATCACTGCCGAAGACAGGGATGGCGGCGTTAGTTTTATTCTCCGGCTTGTGACACTTCTCCGTGTCTTCGAAATCCGGCAAGAAGTATTTGGCATCTTCGTATTTGCGGACCTCGTTCACAGAGAACGGGTTCAGTTCTCCCGTCACGGTATACTCGAAACCATCCTTAAAATACTTCATACACTGATGTTGTATAGAAGGGATGATGTTGTACTCGTGTAACCATGGTCGGCCGAGCAAAGCGTTGTAGCATGTCTTGGCGTCTATGACGTGGAACTTAATGTCCGTGACGAGTAGCCCGAGCAAGGTGCTGGACGCTCATGCAGATTTCCTTCAACACCCGCACGTTGAGTAGGTTAACAGACAACCCGTTATCGATCAAGATTTTGCCTATCCTTATATCATGGCAGTATCCCGAGACATAGAGAGGGCGATTGTATTCGCACGTCCCAAGTAGAAGGTCTTCATCGCCAAAAGTAACATCAGCCGTGTGCACTTCCTCTAATTCATCCTTCATCTTTTCCTCGGCCAGGCATGCTTGGAATTGTTCCGGGTCTTGGAGCGCCTTAATCAACGAATCCCTCGCCTCTTTTGATAGCAAAAGGGCGTCAAGAATGTTGAGCTGTGAGGGCAGCTTCCTCAGATGCGCCAAAACGTTGTAGTCTACCTTATTTCTCTTCGGCGGGTTCTTGGCGTTTAACTCTTCCGCCACTTGGTCATCTAAGATGATATCTTCAGAGACCTTTTCTTTCCCTTTATCTTTTCTGTTCAAGGATCCGAGGTTCTTTTCAGGCAGCGTCCGATTCCACAGCCGGATATTTTCGCAGACCTTCGGTTCTTCTTCTTTTCCTGAAGCGGACTCTTTAAAGAGAGGGCCAAGTTCTAGCTCTTCATCAGAATCACTCCCGAATGTAGGCACTTGTGATCCACCGGTGTTAACCATGAAACAATCGCCAGCAGTTCTTTTAAGCCCTTCGGTCGTATTTCTTTGCTCCCGACGAGTTTTACGTTTTTCCCGCTTAAAGCGTTGTCGATGAGCAACGTATCCTTGCCACCATCTATCGAAAGCTTTGCACTCTTGAGTGGGGTGCGAAATCCTCCGATGATATAAGCAATACGAGGGGTGCGTTTCCACTTCACCGGCGATGTTTCCTTTAGAGGATGGTAGCTTCATGCCCATTGATATGGCTTTAGCGAACTTTTTCCTCATCTTGAATTGGCTTTTGTCGGTAGCGGAGGTGTTTTGCTCCAGCGGGATCGTCTCAGCTCCTTCATCAAGTCGCTGGCGCTTGGCCCTTTCAAATATAGCCGCCTCGCACTCCCGATCAGCTTTACTTTTCAACCGAGCTTCATTGAGGAAAGCGTCGATTATTTCCTCTGGTGGCCCTAAAACTTTTGGTTTGGGATCTGCCCCCTGCTTTTCGGTGCAAGGAGTCTCCTCATCATTCGTGATCGAATGGGAAATCATATGACAGCTCGCCACATATTCCTCGGATTCATCTGATGAACTTTCTCCTTCATCTTCTTCTTGAAAGACATGATTGAGGAACTCTTGGAATGTAATGGGAGTCCACGCCTTTTGGTTGTATTCTTCCAACGCGTCAATTTGCTTTTGTAAGTCCGTACGTTTGCCGCCAGGCTTCACGGGCTTCGTAGATTTCTTCTTTTTCTTTTTCGAAGATTTTGACGACTGGTTGCGAGTGCTTGAGCCACCACCATCGGTCTTTGGAGTTGGACTCGGTTTCAACATCCCTTCAATGACCTGCGGTTCCAACGGGTTCTTCCACTCGATCGCTGGACATGTCTGAAGATCGTTTAGCATCCTCTTTGTCTTGGCTGATAATACAACCTCCCAAGGAGCTTCTTCAATGACAGAGCATGTTGCCCCCGGCGTATTCATCCCCTTAGAGGTGTGTGGCTGCGGGGGATTCACCTTCCATTTGTCAGATAACGCGAACTTGCCCTGTCGGTACTGGTTTTCAAGCCAATTCTTGAAGACGTAGCAATCTTCGATCGGATGGCCTAGTACTCGATGATAAGGACAGTAGTTGGGCTCGTTGACGTCACTTGGTTGCAACGGACGTTTTGGATCTGGTAGGTTTATGAGTCTGTTGCGTAACGCCAGCTCGAATAATCTCTTCGTTTTATCATGGGGAAAGGAGTAAGGACACCCTAGTCTTTCCTCAAGGTCTACGTACGGACGCGTATTACCTTGACGCACAATCGGCTTCGCATTATTTCACTGTTGTTGGGTATTAGCGACAACGATCGCTTTTCCCTTCCCTTTATCATTTCGGGAGTCCGGCTTTGGGAGTGGGGGTTTATGGCCTATCTGGTCCATTTGCGCTAGTTTGTCAGTCAAAGCCTGGAAGGTTGTCGGCTTGAAGAACATCATAAATTGCGAGATGGTTGCTTGTGGATCGAGGGTTCCCACAAACATACCCACCGCGGGAGCTTCTTCAATGCGCTGCTCACACTTTGACCATAAGTTCCGCCATCGTATAGCGTACTGAACCCACGTCTCGCCGGGTTTTACCCTGGCATTAATCAGTGCTGTCATCGGGGTACGTTCACTAGCGCTTGCAAAACGCTGAGTAAACAACAGCTCCATCTCCGCGAAGGTTTTAATAGAGTCGTTCGGGAGCTCAGAGTACCATTCGAACGCCGTATCCGATAAGCTTCCAACAAACTGGCGAAGTAAAAGCTTATCATCTCCACCGGTATTGCCGCAGAGTGCCCTGAACTGGGCAACATGCTGGTGAGGATTGCCCGTCCCCTTGTAGACATGGAACTTGGGAATCGTATAACCTGGCGGGTATTTGATTTGATCGTACCAACTCGGATATGGTCTCCCCGTTTTCACGACCTGGCCGACTGTTTCGGTTGCATGATGAACCCTTATTTGTTGGGCGATGTATTCATCCAAATCAGCTTTGGAGATTGTATCCTCTTTAGCTGCGGACAAAACTGGTGGAGGATTCGACGTCTCTCTCCTATCGTCTTCAAGAATGATTGGGGGATCTTCAGCAGGTGGATCTTGTTGAATCATCATACCCACCATATCCTGGAATAGGAGGGCCATCTTCTTTATGTTGGCTGCCTGCTCCGCAGCCTCTTTATCCTTCTTCTCCAGTACGCGACGAAGGAATTCAGCGTCCGTTTCTTGTTCTTGACGCTCGTCCGAGGATGTTTCAGGGGTTTCTTTTGGCCCTGTAAGTGCGGCCATAGCGTTCATCATCTCTTGGAGCTTCTGCTGCTGCTCCTGAGCCTTGGTCACTGACCTCGTGTGCAGTCTATAACCTGTTGATATGCGGCTATCCTCCTTTCCCGATGCTACATAAACTGTATGAACTATCATGCCCCCTGACTTAGGGCGTTTGGGTTCGCCATTTTTAACTTTTGCCACTGACGCGGGAGTTTTCTCTGGCCTCCTTCTTTTGTGGGCCGTTGAGGTTGAAAGAACCGTTGAAGTGGGCATCCTAGCGGCTGCTGTCCCCCGTTGTTTAATGGGACGGTCCTTGTCTTTTTCCACCTTCGCCTTTTTCTGGTGACGAGAGTGACTTGGTTCAATCACGGAGTCTTGAACCCTCCTCCAAACTTTATATATTTTTGAGGACGGCCGTTGAGGGGGCCTGTTCTTGCTTCGTTTCTGAAACTCTCTCCGCAGGTGGAGGAGATCTCTTCAGTGTATCAGTTGGAGAGTTCTTCCGTACCCTCCTCAGCAGTTCAAAGCTGTTCCCGGTTGGGAGAGCAGCGTTGACTTCCACCACTGGAGCCGGTGGAGTTAGCCCTGAGGGAGAGTTGCCCCCTGCCTTCCTCACTCGTTGGCAATGGCGACGTCGAGCACGGCGAGCCATTGGGATTGGCTCAGAGATTGAGATAGTTTCTTTTTGCCCCCTGTTTGAATGAGGCGCCGCCGGTGTTAATCTCTTAAAGACTGAGGTTGTCTTTTGAGGGGTGATATTCAACCTGCCGAAGACGGATCCCTGAGCAGATGCAGGAGCAGGAATCGTCAGTCTTGAAAAGACTGACTCTTTGATAGGGGAAGCCGCCTTGACGACTTCTGGGGCAGCAGTTATTGCCTTCCTTTGGACAGCCATTTTAGAGTCCAGATTTAGCCTGGTGAAAACAGAGGCTGTCGGTTTGGTAGCGGGCGATCCATCGACAGGGGCCGCAGTAATTGAAAGTCGATCGAAGAACGAATTCTTAGGAGCTTCTTGTCCGGGCATAGGAGTGCTAAAGCTCATTGGCGGGAGCATGGTCCCGAAGAAGAGCCCAGTGGTGGCTTGAGTTACCTGTTCCACTGGCATGGTGAACAAAGAAGCCGCTTGGGGCCCGTAGGTTATGCCCCCAGTTGAGGCCGGACGCGAGCTACAACCACAGTTGGAGCACTTTGAACAGGTTGAGGCCATCGATGCTTGTTTTCTTTTCTTCTGTACCAAATGAGAGACCAAATTTTAGTAAACTTGAAATCCACAGGCAACCATTTTTTAACGAACCGCTCTTGGTTCGCGAAGACGACACACGAAGTGTGGAGTGGAAAGAGGAAAAGGTCCCACCGGGCGTGCCAGAATCTGTTCCCCTCCGAAAGACGGTGCACAGGACCGCGAAGTGTCCTGACGCTGGGATTCGGGGCAGATGCTATTTGGTTTTATCCGTCCACCTCTCCGAAGATGCCAAGTTGATTTATGGCACCGTGTATCGGAGGTTTAGACGGATGCGGCCGATGTAGCAGACTTCATCAGATTCCCCCTCGCTAGAGGGGTTTTTGATCGTGGGGACGCTCTTCCCTGCAGGCGCAAGCCCCTGCAGTTAATTACGCTACCGCTTCGCGGTAACAACTTTCTCCTTCTCCAGAATTTCACTTCGTGTCGTGGGTGTTTGTTTTGTTTGTGGTTGCCCGTGGATTGTATACGGAGACTGAGTAATACCGTCGCCCGTAGGACGTGGACTAGTCCAAATCCGTATTTACTTAGATTTGGGTTTGGTGTTTTTAATTTAAGGATGCATTAGTCGCGTTGCGGCTAAGATCAACTTAAACGTTTGTCAAGGATACGTTAGTCCTGTTTGAGACTAAGATCAACTTAACGGGGTGATCCATTTAATATATGGCCGTCGGGACTCGTCGCCTCTCTGACGTCATTGAAGGATTACAACGACAGATGTCAGAGGAGTTTGGAGATGTACCCTTGAACCAAGGTCGATTTGGAATTTTATCGTTCATTTGAGTGTTTAAGGATACGTTAGCCGTATTTGGGGCTAAGATCAACTTAAACGGGACCGTTTAGATCCGGCAAAAGAGCATTAGGAGGCTCTATTGTTCCAGTTTAGGGACGTGGTGGTCCATATTCCAATTTAGGGACGTGGTGGTCCACCATTAGTTTCTGGACGTTTCGGTCCAATATTAGTTTAGGGACGTTTCGGTCCAATATTCATATGTGGTTGTCGGGACCCGTCACCTCTCTGACGTCGTTGAAGGATTACAACGACAGGTGTCAGAGGAGTTCGGAGATGTACCCTGCAACCGGTAGTAAATTGATTTAAGAGAGCAATCTTGCTCAGTCAATTTAATTTAAGGACTTATGGCCAAAATTAGGCTAAGTCCAGTTTCAATATATATTTTTTTGTCTTTGGCCTGTGCTGGGGCTTTACCCCTTTTTAGTAATGCACTGCATTATTCTTGTATTGGTCGGGCTTTGCCCTTTTCTAAATGATGCAGAGCATCTATTTTTTTGTTTGGGCTTTGCCCCCCTTTTAAAATGCATAGCATTTTTCTTTTTATTAGGCCTGTTAGGCCTTTTAATTGGGCTCTGTCCCTTTTCTTTAATAATGCAGAGCATTAAATACTCTGACAGTGCCCCACGTGGCTTGTCAGGCGCTTTGCGCTAAGTAATGAGCGCAAACTCATATGGTGGTGACACGTGTCACGCTCTGGTGAGCGCAAGCACAATAGCGCAGTGCGCTGCTCTAATGCGCTGCGCTGTTGCGCTGCTGACACGTGGCGCGCTCTAGTGAGTTGCGCCCATTCCAGAGAGCAAAGCTCTATTTCAAGAGCGCGTAGCGCAAGTTGTTTTGTAGCTGACACGTGGCGCTCTCTTAAGAGCGCAACAGCGCAGTTTGGAAGTGCAAAGCACTAAGAATCTTTTAGATTCAAGAACAGGAGTGCAGAGTACTATTTGATTTCTTGATCTAATTTAGATCAAAGAAAATAAATTTTTCTTTTTTTTGTTTCAAGAACCAGAGGTTCATAAAAAAAGTGCAAAGCACTATTATTACTTATTTTTCTTTTTATTTAAAATTATTGATCTTGTTTTTAGATCAATAATTTGTCCATAAGAGAATTTTCTCTTTTTCCTAAAGGTTTTTACCTTCTGTTGTTCTTGAGAAGTTCTCAAGAGTTCTCTTCTCCCTTTTTTTTTAGAAAGATGTTCATCCTTTTTAATTGAGGCCTAGGGTCCTTTTTATAGTGCCCATAAATTAGTTAAATTTGTTAAAGAGATCTTTCTCTGAGTGATTTGGGGAATTTTCCCCACCGTTGGATCTTTGATCCAAGGGCTTCTGCTTTGCAGAAGAAAATCTTCTTGTTTTAACAAGAACAGAAAAGATTTCTTGGAAATTTAATTCTGTTTGGCGCAGATGCCCCAGCGCGTGACACGTGTCGCGCAGCGCACTGCGCAGCGCAACTGCGCTGACACGTGTCGCGCAGCGCACTGCGCTAGCGCATCTGCGCTGACAGGTGTCGCGCAGCGCAACTGCGCTAGCGCATCTGCGCTAGCGCATCTGCGCTGACACGTGTCGCGCAGCGCAGTGCTTGCGCAGCTGAAGCGTTGCTTCATAAAAATAGAGCTTTGCTCTGATTGGGCGCGCCTTCTTGGGCGCTGCGCTGACGTATCAGCGCCTGACATGTGGCGCGTTGCGCCCAAGATTTGAAGCGTTGCTTCAAAATTTTGAATTTTGAATTTTAACAGAGCTTTGCTCTGATTGGGCGAAACAGTCCATGACGAGTTCGTGCTGACCGCAACTCCAGCCGCAGCTCTCTCTGCGCGTGCAACCATGGTAACAGAAACCACAAACTGATATCGATGAGGATAGATCAATGAACGAATAGGATACCGTGCAAAAAAATGTACATCCTAAGGTTTCTTAAGCGGAGTAGCATATCGTAAGTATGCCGTGGAACATACACACAATACGTCACTCTACTTAAGTCACCTACTCCATCACCAAGGTCAACCTATGCGACGAAAGTTTGGGTCTAATACCCCCTCGACCAAGTCTAAATTCCGTAAGGTCAAGCCTAGGTTCCGAATATATTTATACGCCCTAGACTCCGCATAGTCAAACTTAGACTCGATCTAAGGTTAAACCTAGCACTCTGATACCAATTTTGTCACGACCCGAAATAGCACGTGACTGACATTTGAATTATGTGAAGTCTATAGGACCCCGCCTAATTCAAATAAGCCAAAAGCCCAGAAATCTAAACCATTTTAAATAAGAAGTGAAGGAAAACTTGTTTAAAGTAAGTGGTTTAAATAAAATAAATGGCATTAAACATTTAAAAGCAACATCATATTTTCCCAAAAATTTCGACATAGTCTCCATTGTAAATACCGGCCCCAAACTGGTACAAACATGAATAATATACATAATGAATAAATGCATCCCCAAGCGGGAGCAAGCTCTTCGCCAATTGGCGGACACAACCACACAAGCAATATATTATACAACGCCGAAAGGCGAGGATCAAAACTCAGAAGAAAACCAACATCCTCCAGAAAACCATAATAATACAAGCGCGACTCTAAGGTCGAAAGAATATACACTGGTGTTCTAAGTCTATCAATAATACAAGTCTGATTGATGGAGTTTTACTAGATACAATTGAATATAGATAAAGTACAATGGTGGTCACGATGCAAGTGAACCCATGTACCAAAGAAATCACCCGGAAGGAAGCAGTGTGCTAGCAAGCTGCAACGAAACCGGTACGACAAAACCTGCAAGAACTGTGGCACAACGGGAGTGAGTTTCCAACTCGCGAGTAGAAAATATCACCGAGCAGAAATCATATGTATGAATTTATCCTAAGTTATTCAATAATATCCTTAATATATATATACCTTGAAATCATCTAATAATGGCAAAGGTAACATCTAAACATAAGTATAATACCCAGTGCTCGTGTCAGTGCCCCAGGTAGCAACATATCACAAATATGGTGTACGAATGCATTATGAATGAAACAGATTACATTTTAAATGAGAAAACTTTTTCATATCTCAGTGAGATTTCTATATAAAAACAGAAGTATCATCAATGAAATCAACATAGAATCCGTGTCAAGTATTGATACAAAACATATATCTCAATATCTCAATGTCTCAATATCTCGGGCTCCAGCAATCCGGACTGGCCAATATCATCAAATCTCACTATCCCGGGCTCCGGCAATCCGGACTGGCCCCGGGCTCCGGCAATCCAGACTTGCCCAAATCATCAAATCTCATGTCTACGTCGGTATCCTCTGGATATCTGCCGCGTCATAAATAACCAGTCGGTAATGCTCCCTTGCCAGGCTCAACGCCATCATCTGCGACCATCTTGCCCCGGGATACCGCACCGGGTCCACCATGCATCCGCAGACGGTTCATCCTCCTCCTCGAATCGGGTGTATGATATTGCTCAAGAGCCGAGAAAACTCATGGTGGACATATCTTACATCATATCACCAGAAAATCGAAAATTTCTATCTTTTAAAATGAACATGAATTTATAAAATCCTTGCGGGTTCTCCAAATCCAGAATTCTCATGGAAATCCGAAATCTCAAAATCACGAAGTCAATAAACCGTGAATACTGGCATAAAGCCCATGATATTGCACAACAGAATGAACGTATAAATACATGAAATATCTTGGAAATAAATGCAATATCTAAACTAACATATGAAAGCAAGCGCACTAGTACTATATTAAGACTACCGTTAGCAATTTGTACTAATGAATTAATGTTATCTGAAGTGTACGTGACATAGAAATTACCGATGATGATGTGTGTGAGCCGGCAAGCAAGTGTACGTGGAGCATACGCATCATCGGTAATGGTGTTGGTGTCCTGACAACAGGGTTTCATAATAACTATCGAAAACACATTTAAGCTTGCAATGCGATGCAAACAGCAAGAATATACGGAAAATGAATAGCGAACGCAACAATAAAGAAAATACAATTCTATATACGAGTCATACAGTTTTTGGTGTCTGAAATCGCACGAATCGTAGTTTTAGAAAAATAGGGATACGAGGTCTTTTGAGAAAAGATGCATCCTTTGAAAAATCCGTAGTATCTCTAGGCCTGTCTTTAAAATACTCACGATTCGTTAGTTTTAAAAATAAGTATGACTCGAGCTCAATCTAACATCTACCAAGTAAACTTCAGGATGAAGCTAAGAGACTAGTCAAAAGGTAAGGAAGTCCACCTAAGTCCGAGTCGATATATCTAGTAGTCGGTGATCCCTCCTCAATAGTGTCATGTACGATAAAATATATTATACGACATCCTCAAGTCGAGAGTGCGGGTCAATCATCATCATTATACATCGTACGGTAAAAATCCATCGTACGACATCCTAAATCGGGGTACGGGTCAAATATCACATATAACTTACTATTTATCTGGTATCATTATCAACATATCCTGAATTAGGGGTACTGATCTATATTCAAGTACATTCCGATACTACCAAACATATATCCGCGCGTGAATAAAACACATCGCCCATCGATCCACTATACTATCATGTAGTATATCATAACATGACCCATTTCACATCACCGATCTCACGGCATCATGCCCAATCATATCGACTCATCTCCAAGTATCATATACTATCCTCATCATACGTGTATACGTATACGTATATGTATATGTGTGTGTGTGTGTGTATATATATATACATATACATATACTAACGCATCCACATATATCACGACCCAAAATATTAGCTCGCGACCGGCATTTAAATCACGCGACGTCTACAGGCGTAACGTAATTCAAGTAAGCTGAAACCCAGAAATCTAAACCTTTTTTTTTTTTAAAATAAGGAGGTGAAGCTTTGAAATAAAGGTATAGTAAATCATATTTTGTCTTTTGAAAATTTGGGCAGCACCTCCCTTGTAAAAACTAACTCCGAAAATGGGTACAACACAGAATATAAGAAAGCATCCCCAAACGGGAGCAAATCACGCCCAACGGTGAAAACAACCACCACAAGTATAAAAATAAGTATATGACGCCCAACGGCGAAGATCAACACAAGGAAAAGTAAAGCAAGACATCAACTCCAAAAGCGAACATAAAACCCATCGCTCAAGTCTCGCAACTACAAGTTTACTAAGTCTGCAACATATACAATTACTAGTTTCTGATTTTATGGAGTGAATAGATACAATATGAATAATGAATACAAGAGGGGCACGATCCAACATGTACCACCTACCAAAAACAAGTCACCCAAAAACAGCTGTGTGCCAGCGATGCCGCAACTGATCCATACGGTCAACCTGCAAGAACTGTGGCACAACGGGGGTGAGTTGCCAACTCGTGAATAGAAAAATATCAACAGGTAGAAATCGAAATAAACAACGATTCCTAGGTCAACTATATCATAAAGGTAATACTATGATATCTAGGGTGACCGTATCTGCAAATGTGCCAACAGATAAAAAAAATGCCTAACAGCAAGTAGATGTCATCCAACAATAATCAGTGCATGTATGCAGGTGGATCTCGTCCAACAATATAATCAATGCATGTATGCAGGTGGATCTTGTCCAACAATATAATCAAATCATGTATGCAATGGATCTTATCCACGTATCAACCACAGACACAAAAACTCCTGCATGTAAATATCATAAAATTATATGCAGGTAAATATGAGGATATATATCAACGTGTGTCTCTCGCGACACAACAAAATCATGGAAACCTGAGTGTATAACACCGACACTCGAAACATCATGAAACCCGTGTCTAGCATCGACACGTAAATCCTCATGTCTCAGGCACCGTCACTATGATTGGCCCTGAGGTCATGTCCGTACATCACTCCGGTCGGTATCCCCACGATAACCGCCGAGTCCAAATACTATCACTGGTAGGTACTTGCCTAGCCTTCCAGGCTCATCGCCATCATCTGCGATCTTCTTGCCGAGGGGAACCGTACCGGGCTCCACCATGTACCCGCACGCGGCCCACTCCACACCTCGCATTGGGTATATATCACAAATCTCAGAATCGAGAAATCTCATGGTAGACGCACTGAAATATCATATCAAGAGAAACCGGGTTTTCAAACAATAATAGTTTCTTGAAACACCCCCACGGTTCTTAAATCCATAAATCACATGAAATCCATATCTCAATGTGTAAATCCATGAAAATAAAATATATGCAATATAAAACAACAATATGAGCATATTAAAGGAAAACCGCTCTTTTAAATGAATCCAGCTTTAAATATATCATGCGATTTCTAAATCCTCCGAAATCAAGTGCAGTCATATGAGGTGTACATTTAACTGTAGCAAGGTATAAGTATCTACATGTAAGCAAGTATATGTGATGCATTTCATAAGCGCAATAGCACAATAATCAACGTCTCAAAATCACATGTGAATACAATACCACTTAGGGGTATATGCAGCAATAGTAAGATATGTGAGTGTACATGTCAGTATGTATGCATGATGTACATGTAGCTATAACAAGGTATGTGGGTGTACATGTCAGTATATCATGCAACCTAGCATAGTGATGTGAACATGGAAAGTTTATCATAGCATGATGTAGCAATTCTACTGTGTAAGTGATTTAGCAATTATCGATGATGAAGTGTGTGAGCCGGCAATCTGTGTAAGTGTAACATACACATCATCGATAATGGTGTAGGTGTACTAGCATAGGTATGTGAAATGCAATGAGAATAACATGAATACAGCATAAAGTACATCGTCAGCTAAATGCGATAAGGTATACGTGTCTACAATATATCCGAGTCGGTGAATCTATCAATCGGCATCCAGCCTCATAACATCGCGTACGGTACAATCCATCGTACGACATCCTCTAAACAAGGGTATGGATAAATCAATAGGTAAAACTCATCGCGTACGGTAATCCATCGTACGACGGCATAAAACAATTAGGGATTCTATCAACCTATACCACAACGGGGGTACAGATCTAAGTCTCGTAGGGTATATCACTCAATATGCAAAACATTTTCCATATAAGTACCTATCTCTCAGGTCACATCCATGTCCATCTTGTATCAGGGGACCGATAAAAGGTACAACATTCTCATATCAACTCGAATCCATAAAATGATATATCACACTTAGTCATCATATCACATCGTATACTCGTTCATCACATTAATATCTCGCATCACATTATATAAACGTCACATTTTTTCTCTTCCAATTCGTAGCCATCATGATTCACTTATCATTTCATATTCTCATATGTCAATATGTCCATTAGCATCAACTTCTATCATATTATCATTTGTAAATCCTACAATCATATCTGTCGCATATCATTTATCAGGATAAAATAATCAAACGATATTCCATATCAATGTTTGTGGGGGTGCTATACGCCATCCACCCTGTAGGGTGTTTTTTTCGTCACCCCATTGAGATGGGAATACGCGCACGCTTGTCAGGCGTACTACAGATTCCCCCTGTCTAGGGTAGGCCGGGGTTTAATGATTGTGGGGATCCGAATCTCCGGCAGCCGCGGACTAAGCTGCCGTTAATTACCCCTCGCCTTTGGGGCGAGGGAACCTCCGATTAACGGGTTAAACTGGTCATGCGAACTCAATGTGCAGTGTACGTGTGTTCTGTTCTGAAAGGGGGTTTTTGGATATATCGGGAACCACGCAGAGTTTTTACGGGGGTCCCGCTACCCGGATAGCGGGCTGGGGGTCAAGGGGGCTAGCAGCCCCCTTGCGGGGTTCGGGGCAGCGCCCCGGCCCGAAAATTTTTTTGAGGGGGAGAGTGTGGCGGAGTATGTGTATGTGTACATTTGTATACATATGTATATATATACATGTATATATAAATAAAGGGGAAAAGGGCATCCAAAGGATGCGTGGGGCAGCACCTTGGGCGCTGTGCGCTTAGGTGCTGTGCGCTCAGGCGCAAGCGCGCCACGTGTCGGCACGTGGGCGCTTTGCGCATGAGCGCTGCGCGCAGGTGCCCAAGCGCGCCACGTGTAGGCACGTGGGCGCTTTGCGCACTTGCGCAAGCGCGTAGGTGCGCAAGCGCGCGCGCCACGTGTCGGCATGCTGGCGCTTTGCGCACATGCGCAAGCGCGCAGGTGCGCAAGCGTGCGCGCGCCACGTGTCGGCACGCGGGCGCTTTGCGCACTTACGCAAGCGCGCAGGTGCGCAAGCGCGCGCCACGTGTCGGCACGCGGGCGCTTTGCGCACTTGCGCAAGCGCTTAGGTGCGCAAGCGCAAGCGCGCCACGTGTCGGCACGCGGGCGCGCCACGTGTCGGCACGCGGGTGCTTTGCGCACTTGCGCTGCGCGCTGCTAAAACAAATTTCTCAGAAGAGAAATCAGAGAGGAGTTGGACTCCTGAGTGTGTATTTTTTTTTTTTTTGGGGTTTAGTGAACGATGTTCTTCTTCCTCCTGTTGCTTGCTGGATCTTGCAGATCAAGAGATGTGAAATCTCAAAATCTCTTCTTTTTCAGATCTAATGATAGATCCAAGTTCCCCTTTATGGGTTTTGTGGTGAAAAACTAATTTGTTTTGAAAAAGGAAGAGTAAAACTCTTGATTTAATTCAAGAGAAAGAAGAAGGTTTTGGAACCTTGAAGATGGAAGAAAGAGCTCAGCTCTGAGACTTTTTTTGGAGAGAGAAAAAGTTCTTGGGATATTTCATTATCCTTGCCTTTATAGGCCATACATTTTACACATAGCCCCTTGGGCTTCACAAAATGGCATTTTGCCTATCCCATGGCTCATGTGCCATTTCTTTTTGCACATAAGCCATGGGCTTTACAAAAATTTGGCTTTATGCCTATTTTTCTTACATTCGTCCATAAAATAAAATAAAAGAAATACAAAAAAATTATTTATTACAAAATTTTTATCTTGACATGGGGGGAGGCCGGCCGCTTCATGTTCGGGCTCGACCCGGGCATGGGCCTACTAGATCTGGGCTTGGGCCCACTTGGCTTGGGGTTGACTTTGATTTTGACTTGGTCAACCGGGGTGTAAATTTTTACCCCAACACACCCGACTTCCCCCGTAGATATAAATCTACTCACCTGCTAAACTCCAAGCTTAGCCGTAGTCGATGCGCTTCGTCATCTCGAAATCCACACGAAGGTACCTAAAATCAATATGCATTCGCAAAGATATTAACATCAAATTCCGAAATTTAAATACGGCACGCGGTGCGCTCACAGGTTAGAACCTATAGCCTACGCATGCAAAACAACCAAACAACCCTCGTCGTTGACGTACAAACGTCCAAATACAATATCCAGTTGCAAAACCAAGAAATCCAAATACCGGAAAACATAGCCAAAACCATAACTATAGTCACTATCTAAGAACACCACCAAGCCTAAAACCCGAATCGTACCAATAACCCTATATTAGTAAACTATAAAAGTGGTTTAAGAAATTATACTGATCGATCCGTGTCCTTCGGTCTTTAATCTCTATCCTTAGCAAGTTACGGCTGTCTAGACGAAGTTCGCTCTCCGGTCAAGCTCGTCAAAGAGGACGCACGTTGAGGATTCTTAATACGGGCTCTCGCCTTAAAACCGAGGCAACTCGGACATCAAGTTTGCTAGCCGAGATGTCCAAGGAAGAAGTAGAGAGAGAGTAGAATATTTTTTCTCAAGGTACCCAATTAATTGGGTGAAGGTTAATTGAAGTTGCCAAAATCAAGTGATGAAATGCGCTCAAGGATTTTGCAAATCAAGAATAAAATTTTCCTCACCCCTCACAATTGGGCTCGGCCAAATGATGGCAGAATAGTGCTCGGCCACTATTCCAGTGGGAAGGAAAATGGTCACTAATTGTTTTTGAAGGGGGGTGAGCACAAGGGATTCAAGTGCTGACCATTAGCAAAAATATCATCACAAAATATCTTATGCAATACAAGAACAATTAATGAAGGCATGACTCACAAAAAGGAACCATGCTTCATCTAGAAGCAAAACAAATGACTCATCATCTAACAAATCAAGCCCACCCTAAATAATGGTTCGGCCAAGATGCAAATGAAAGATATTTTGGCCAAAAATGATACACAATCTTTAACCAATAATTTATATTTATATCATTTTACGAAAACCCCAGATTCGTAAATCGGTAGTTTTGGCAAAATATATTATTTAAATATTAAATTCCAAAAATAATATTTTATATTTTCTGAAATGTTATAATCTTCCCCCCTTAAATAAATTCAGTCCTTGAATTTAAAATTTAAACCCCCAATTTCTAAAACATTTCAATAATCAGCTCAAATCAACGGGGCTCCGAAATCACGGAAGATACAGAAATACCACAGCGCATCATGTGCGCCTCAAAAATGAGTACGAAACTCAAAACCGATCTCCGTCAAGCGTCACGCAAATTATCGAACTTGCATGCATATCATCGGAGTCACAAAGGAGATACAGATCTCAAAATCAACTACCGAAATCCCATATGCACTAAACAAAAACTATAATACGTATATAGTACGCATCCTTGAAAAAGCTCTTAATACCGAATAAAACATATGCAAAATCTTTTCTGATTTGTCGTGTAATGCGTAACTCACGGCACAAGTGGCGGACGCTCATTTGTAAAGTAATAATATACAAGCATATATGTTTTGCTCAAATATATGTTCCGCCTTTTTGAAATATCCCAAAAGGTTTTCTTTTGTAAACGTTCGTGTCACTCCCTGACAAGCAAGAAATAGCGAGACTATAGCTCCTTTTTGAAAAAGCTATTAGTAACCTTTTTATACATGAAAAGTACACAGGTACTGTCCTCGGATCAGTCCTGATAGGGTACTACAAAGTATATGGCCTTATCATGAAAACAAAGTGCTCAAAAGCAATACCAGCCTCAAAAGGCGTGTCCAACCATCACGTGCGTCTGGTGCGCACAGAAATCAAATCCCAGTACAAGTGCCACAATATGCATAACAGTAAGACTAAGTGCAACGGGTGTGCATGAAAGCATCTGTCCAATGCAACTGGCGTGCACGACAGTAACAACTAGTGCATCAAAAGTGCCCGAAAATCTTGATCCAGTGCAACTAAGATGCACGAACGAAAATCCCAAATCGAGTGCATCAGGTGTGCACAAAATCAAATCACGTGCCCAACGTGCGCGAAAGTCCAAAACAAGTGCATCCATCATGCACGAGTAAAATCTCACTCAAGCGCACCCAATGCGCACAAAAATCCAATTCTAAGCGCCTAAAATGCACAAAAATCCAACCCAAGCATGTCGGGTTCGTAAAAAGCATCTAGTGTAGTAACATGCACGAAAACGAACATCTAGTATACACGCGCACGAAAACACAAATCTGGTAAATGAATGCTCAAAGACATAAATTGGGTGCAACCAATGTACGGAGTATAAACCTAGTGCAACCAATGCACGAAATACCCACCTGGTGCAGCAAACGCATGAAATGCAAATCTAGTGCAACCAATGCACGAAATACGAATCCGGTGCATCCAGTCTATGAAATATCAAATCCTGTACATCTAGTGCACAAAATATCAAATCCTGTGCATCCACTGCACGAAATATCAAATCCTGTGCATCCACTGCACGAAATATCAAATCCTGTGCATCTAGTGCACGAAAAATCATCAATAACTTAAATGCGTATGAAAACTACACCGAGTGTACTAAGGTGTATAAAACTCATAAACGTGTGCAACTGCGTGCACAAAACACGTATCAATGCACTGCAAGCATATGCGATCTATACCGAGTGCAAAAAATCAAATCGAGTGCGTACCACATGCACAAATCAAATCAACCGTATGAAATCCACGAAATCATAAACATGTGCAGCCAAGGCACAAAATCAATATCAAGTGCAAATAGATATGCACAAATCATAAACCAATACAACAGTGTGTAAAACGTATATCAAGTGCAATAACTATACACAAAAATGTAAATACCCAGTAGGTATTGGATATAGTGCCCTCAGAGTCAATTTTTGGATCACAGGCACGTGATTGCAATTATTAAAGGAGGACCTATACCGGTAGGACAGTCTTACTCAAGATGATAGTATGCTATCTGATTTATCTTTATCATCGTGTACATCTTTAGGTGACCTTACAGGTCACTATAACACGTTGATAGAGCCCTTAGGATTCTTGCTTGACGGCTAGCAGTATGATGGCGATCATATACGTGGGAGCTGGGGTCTATAAGCACATCCGTAAAGTGGTCCCTAGTCATGGGAGTTTCGAGACTGGGCATCAATACTCCATTAGTAGACTAGTGTATACAGTCGAGACCCCGACGAGGGGCGGTGGCCGATCTCACAAGCCATTGGTGTCAGTTGGTTCACCTAAGATGTATACAGGTGCTCATTGGGTTATGAGTACACCGGACAGGACTCGCCGGGAACATGCTAGTTGGTATTATACCTGACGTCAGATAGCAGTTCCCTGGTGACATGTGTACAACTTAGTTCGTCGACCTGAGATCGTCATTTGTCTCATGTGAGTTCCCACTGTGCTTTGATTACTACCCTGGCACGGCTCAGAGGAGTCGCTCAAACAGGTTTTAGTTGGGTACAGTCCCGAGCCATATGGAGGCAGTGAGCGGATCGGCAGGGGTTTCGTCTCTCCCGGTATTGGGGGTGAGATCACGCTGTGTCTAGGAGAGCCATTACACGAAGTCCTTGGCTAAGGCAGGAGATTTAATGGTAGGTATTCCAGTAGTATCTCAGGGTGTTCTGGGCTACACTCCGACATGACTTGTACCGCTTTTGGGGGTCTGACTTTTACCAACCCCCTAGGCCCGCCATGTGATGCTCATAGATGAACAGACTGGACTGTACGGATATTGTCACTGACAGGCTCAGTAAGGTGTCAGGATGAGTTCGCTCATCGGCCTCCCTTTTGGTCAATACCTTGTAGCCCGTTACGTACGGCTAGTACCTCTGATGTGCTAGTGGTTAAATCCACGGCCAATGTAGTGACGAGTCTTTAGAGTCCCCCACAGACAGTTTCTCAAGTTTCGGGCGAAACGTTGTAGAGACCGTATGATATATGGCAGGGTCCGATCATATACGTGCAGTAGTGCACGGATCATGATCGGGAGGATCATACTAGTGGGCTTTGGTTTAAGCCGGATCCTAGTATTGGATTTGTTGGATTACTTTAGTCTCGTCGGACTCGCATTCAGTCGGAATGCGGATGCAGGTATGTATATACAGGTGAGGGGTATCCTTGTGATCCGTCACGAGTTTACTTTAGATGTTGCTGTATCTTGTTATTGTTGCAAACATTTGGATTAATGTTTGTAAATGGAAATTGTGAGCTAAATATAATCATTTGGAGCATTAATTGTGACACATGCACAAGTGGTGACTCATAGTCTCTTACTTTGTGCATGTGTCACATTAATTGATAGATTTGTGATGATATGATGAGAAGAGAGAGAGAGGGGCTGCCATATGAGAGCTAGCTCTTGTATTTTTGAAACTCACTCTCTCATTTAATCACAAGACATAAGAAAAGAAAAGGAAACTTCTTCTTCCTCCTCTTCTTCTTCTTCCTCTAGCTCATTATCTCCATCAATGGCAACACCTCTAACCTCCATCCAAATCAATGGATCCAAGAGACAAAGGGATCATAAACATGTAAGTGCACGGCTGCGCCTCGGCCGTTAATCCGACGCCGGAATGCGGAAGCGATGATTTACTTTAACTTTTTGAACCGGCACCACCGCGCACTACAAACCCGGATCGGGCCATTAAACTAGTCCTAGCTAACTAAAGAACGGGTAGAGAGATATACCGAGTGATCCGTGTCCTCCGGTCTTCTCGTCGTCGTCCCGATCTCCCGCGGAGTCTCCGGTCTCCACCTTGTCGCCGGAAGGGCACCACGTCGCCGGCTTCTTTTACGGGCTCCCACCTCTGGTCCGAGGCAACTCGGGCACGAAGTTGGCGAGTCGACGTGCCCAAGAATTGCTGTAGAATAAGTGTGGATTACTTTGTCTCTTTGGGGTTGTGGAGGTTGCCATTTGGTGGAGGAATGATATGAGCTTATGGAGATGGAACTTGTGGGATTTTACAAAGCTTAGAGATCAACCAAAAATCCCACCACAATATTGGACAGCCCCCTCTTTTGGCCGGCCATGGCTTGGTGAAGAGAAGAAAGTATATGAGAGAAGGAGTGAGTAAGTATCAAAAGAATGAGAGTCTCTCATAATCCAAGAGAGAGAAAAGGTGATGATGTAAAGAAATGATCACAAGACAAAACCAACACTCCACCAACCTCATCATCTCATCACAAAGTCAAGCTATCATGAACCATCATGAACAAAGGAAAGTCAAGGGTGGTAGAATCATCATGAAACAACAAGATGCAAATAACACCCTCCATAAATGCTTATTTGCACAATTGCAAATAAGCCCTCCTCCACCAATCTTCAGCCAATGAAAGATATAAAGAAATATGGCTGAAACGGAAAACAAACTGGCAACTCCAAAAAACCGATCCCGTAATAAATTACAGGAAAACCCCGCTACTGTATATACTTACCCGTACTTGTATTCCGACCGAAATACAAATGCAATGAGACAAATCTACACTGTATAATACTAGGATCCGGCTTAAACCAAAGCCCGCTAGTATTAACCGTCCGATCCCGATCCGTGCAATGCCGCATGTATCTGATCGAACCCTGCCATATCTCCATACGGCCTCTACAGCGTTTCGCCCGTAACTTGAGAAACTGGTCTGTGGGGGACTCTAAAGACTTGTCAATACTTTGGTTGTGGATTTAACCACTAGCACGTCAGAGGTATTAGCCTATACGTTACGGGCTACCAGGTATTGACCAAAAGGGACGTCTGTGAGCGAACTCAGCCTGACACCCTACTGAGCCTGTCAGTGACAATATCCGTATAGTCCGTTCCGTTCGTCTATGAGCATCGCATGGCAGGCCTAGAAGGTTGGTAAAAGTCAGACCCCCAAAAGTGGTACAAGTCGTGTCGGAGTGTAGCCCAGAACACCCTGAGATACTACTGGAATACCTACCGGTAAATCTCCTGCCTTGGCCAAGGACTTCGTATAATGGCTCTCCTAGACACAGCACGACCTCACCCCCAATACCGGGAGAGACGAACCCCTGAAGATCCGCTCACTGTCTCCATGTGGCTCGGGACTGTACCCAACTAAAATCTGTTTGCACGTCTCATTTGAGCGTGGTAGGGTAGTAATCAAAGTACAGTGGGAACTCACACGAGACAAATGACGATCCTCAGGTCGATGAACTAACCTGTACACATGTCACCAGGGAACTGCTATCTGATGTCAGGTATAAGACCAACTAGCGTGTTCCCGGCGAGTCCTGTCCGGTGTACTCATAACCCAATGAGCACCTGTATACATCTTAGGTGAACCAACTGACACCAATGGCTTGTGAGACCGGCCACCGCCCCTCGTCGGGGTCTTGACTGTATACACTAGTCTACTCTGGAGAATCAATGCCCTGTCTCGAAACTCCAACGACTAGGGACCTTTTAAGGATTTGTTTATAGACTACCAGCTCCCACGAATATGATCGCCCTCATACTGCTGGCAGTCAAGCATGAATCCTAGGGGCTCTATCAACGTGTAATAGTGACCCATCAGGTCACCTAAAGCAGTACACGATGATAAAGATAAACCAGATAGCATACTATCATCCTGAGTAAGATTGTCTTACCGGGATGGGTCCTCCCTCAATCATTGCAATCACGTGCTTATGATCCAATAATTGACTCTGAGGGCACTATCTCCAACAATCTCCCACTTGCACTCAAGGCTAATTATTGCGATGTCGCATACTCACAGCCCGTGTGATACCGAACACCCAACTCCTCTACTAGTCAGTCTTACAAAGCTCGTTTGCGAAGCTATTGCGTTCGAGGAATAGCCTCAGTGAGTGGATCCGCTGTCGTGTTTCTTTCTATGTCTCTCTATATCTTAAGTTCGCGGAGAATGCCATCTCCCGAAATGAGCAATACCTGTCTTAGAATGTGTCTGGATGTCTGATGGGACCTAGCTCATAAATGAACTCCAAATCCAAACTTCTTAGACTGTATCGTCAACTGAACTTAATCAGTATCCTGCGCTATCCATCTCTCAGTATCCTCTTGGACCACCTGTCCAAAATACTGCCCCTCGTCAGAAGGAAAACTATAACTCTGACAACCTCCCTGTCGTCCAGGTCACCTTGGAAGCCTGGAATGATAACTGTCCCCCGAATGAGGCTGTCGTTATCATATCCCTAGAACATCCACTTATGTTCTAAAACTGCTTCCGACTGTTTCTCCAGGATTGATCAATGTCAATTTATTGCATCTAGTGCAAAAACAACATCTGGTGTGGTACTTGACATCTCATGATTGACTCAATTGCCTAAGCAAGTGATCTGCCAATCATGCACATCCCTCTCCTCTTTAGTCTGTAAGACACCTTTAGAGAGGGTGACTCCATCACCTGCAGGTACACCACCAAGCTAGGAGTCGTCCATTCTAAAGCACCTCTAGAATGCCGTCTAAGTACCCTGATTGGGAAACTACCCAAATCTAGATCTAAAACCATAGATCTAGTAACCAAAATGTCTGATATAATATCCAAGTCCCTTTGTGGAGAAACCACTGTGCGACAACCAATGTTTAACCGATTGTAGTATAGAAATTTCTTTTCCTACTCTGTTTATGTCATCCAATATACCAGGACATCACACCCTACTACCTTCTTAACAGATCCATCTCCTATTCTGATGAAGTCAATCCTATGACTGTCACATGAGAAATAGATGATCTATCTCCGCTACATCTGCTTTAGTCTATAGATAGACATAAGCCACATGTCCACCAATGCTTCCGCTGCTCCCACTGACTACGACAACCCTCTGGCAGAGTCATATACACGTTCACTTCTAAAGCTAGTTTAGAATGACGCTATACTCATCCTCCCGCCGGGTCTCACAGTCTGGAACAACAGCAATGGCAAGTCTGGGTAAACAAGAACCTCCCTGCCACCGTCCTTGAGGCTACCGGAGTACCTCTCGGGTGCCTGAGGTTACCCACCGTATCTGCGGAGTGGCCAATGGAATGTCAAAGCAGATTGAATCTTTAGGTTCCTATTAAATCTTCAGTAATCGTTTGTGGTTCTGGAAACACTTCCAGTTCTACCATACTCCCACTACTGTTTTCTGAAAAAATCCATTTTTATTAAAACTGTGGTGAGTCTAGAACAATATTACTATTGATCTTCCAGATGGTAGAAAGTCAACCCTCGTCATAGCTTGGGTCAACCCAGAAACAGCCATTACAGAAACGTGCCTTGAGTTATCCAGAGTCTGGTTTTATGCATAAGCCGGACAACTTCCCGTACCTTAACATCGTTAAGATACGAACTGTTCTATATCCAATATAAGACCAGAGGCACTGATTTAATTGAACCAGATTCAAATCATGCAGCTGTCTCCAGCGCATGTCAACTAAATGGAAGGAGGCTGATCAGCGTTACTCAACTTAGGAACGCTTCCAATTATGAGCAACCTGAAAGAGAAGCAAGTTCTCTTAATCATTACTATCAACTGAATACCATATACAAGTATCTACATCTTCGATCACTTTGAAGAATCCCGATACTTACAATACCTGGTTCTCTACTTTATTCATATACCTATAACTTCTCAAAATTCGGACCATGTGTTTCTACGAAACACTTGTCTAAAAAATAGAGAAGTCATAAGTAAACCTGAATATAGTATGAGGACCAACCCTCTCTGTCCTAATGGACACTGGACAACATACAATACTCTGTATAAGTCCCTTGAGTCTAATAACTCGCTCCCTGTGTGTCGCAGGTTGAAAACTGTACTATGGTTATGAAGAATTACACCGCTGTTTAATGCTCCTTACCTAACCATCCACTGATATAGGTAAATGTCATAGAAATAATTTCAAAAAGGTATATCTCACTCTATGAAAATAGACGTACAGATATATCAATTTTAAATTGGTGCATAACAACGGATATTCAAAACCAAATATTTTCCGTCCGGCAAACCGCCCAGTTGACTTCCTCAAATATCACCGATTACAACGAATCCCGATATAATGAGGATGATACCCTAATTTCCAATAACTTACTCCCACTCATCATCTGTAAAACCATACAGATGTGAGAATCAAACTTGGTAAATACATACCCTGGAGCAAGTGTCTAATTGGGAAATCAGTTTTCCTTTAACAGTACACAGTGAAACTGAAACATTGAAATGTTTCGATGGGGTATTCTGGTATTCCTAGTAATGCCTCTTCCATTATCAGGTTCACAACTGTAACCGTATATTTCTTTGCCACCTTTCCAAATCCCTTTATATGTCTTTAGTCATTACCTTATGTACACCCCTTTAGGCCAAGTGGTTTTCTTCCTTCCCTACCTTTCGGCACCAGCCTATGGTTTGGAAGAAGACTATCCAATTAGCATAATGGGTGTACTGTCCTAATCCTAGGAGCACTTGTAATGCGAGAGAAGGTGAAGATAAAAGACAACCGAATAAACCTTATTCCTAGTTCTCCTGAACCAGAATCCATCCCCGAACTGGAACAAGTTCCTTTCGAGTTCGTATATAACCATACGATGGAATATCCAATAAACTGTGGATCTTCGTAGTGATACGGAGTGTCCTGGAGAAATACAAAGGTGAAGTGGGAGTGGTAATGAAATACCTGGTTTAGTCGTGAATAGCAGTCGCAATTTACTTTGCCCTCCTTCTAATCCCTTTCTTTGTCTTTACATAATACCTTCTGTACACCATCGTTAGGCTAATTGGTTTTCTTCATTCCCTACCGGTCGGCACCTGCCTATGGTCTGGAAGAAGACTATCCAATTTGCGTAATAGGTGTACTATCCCCTAATCTAAGGGGTACTCGCAACCTGAGAGAAGGTAAAAGGAAAAGACAACTGAATAGTCCTATTCGCTTTCTCCAGAACCGGAAACCATCCTCGAATAAATTCCTTCGAGTTCGTATATAACCATACGATGGTTTTGTCCGATGGAAGTAGACGTTCGTAGTAGTACGGGGTGTCCTAGAGAAAAGGGTAAAAGTAGGAGTGGCAATGAGGTTTGCAACTCTGACAATCCAAAAGCCAGTGTTAAAGAAGGTTCGGTTAATTTTGGTCACTGAGTCATAGTCTTAGGGTCGGGTCAATGGTCGCTGCCAAAGAGAGAGAGAAAAGAAACACTCAGCGTGCACTCTAACCAAGATCAGAATGGTTACCAATTTATCTAATCTGGAAACCTCTCACTGTACCGTCAAATTCTCCTCCAAACCTGAAAGAAGAATTAGTCGGGATCACCCGAGGAGTAAACCAACTCATCAGTAGGAATCAGGATCCAACTATCATCGCATGATAACGTGACAGAATCTGCTCACGCTATCACACTCCAGAAGGTATGCGCATATCTGGCAAGTTTCAGTTTCTTTAGAAACTCCCGATGTGATTTTTTTGCCCCATGCTCTTATGACCTTGACGAAGGTCAACAAATCATAAGTCACATGTCAAGTTTCACCCGTCATTGTCCAGGTTAATTTGAACCCACCCATACAAGCCCTTGACGAAGGTCAACAAGGCTATACGACTGTCCCAAACCAACGCATCTATCTATGCAACAGAAAGGCAACAAGAAGCTACCATACACTATGCCTTGACGAAGGTCAACAAACATAGCATGAATACTACATGCTACCCGTCTGAAACGACGAAAGGCTACGAATGGTTTCTGGCGAAAACCTTTAACGTAATGAACTTGATATCGTTGAAGGAACTGGATAGCTTTTATAAAAATATAGTAACGAAAACCTTTGCTAAAGAGGTCACTCCCGGTGAAGGGATCTCGGCTCTTTCCCCGTAGAATGAGGTGCAGGATATTCCAACTGAATACCACGATGCAAAGCAAAAATAATCGGCTATAGTGAAGTTATTGCCCTGACGCAAACTTTTGTCCAAGGGGTCACTCCCGGTGAAGGGATCTCGGCCCTTGCCTCGTCGACTGAGAAGCAGGATATTCCAACTGAATATCACTGTGCAAAACAAAAGTGAACGTCCTTGCAATAACAGCTTTTTGAAAAGTGTTCCAACAACATCAGATTAGGTTTGTTTAACTTGCATTGATCCGAATCAACGCAGTCCCATCAATTGATCACACCAATAAAGAACGAAAATAATGACGTACGTATATGCCATCCGTATTCGCCACTGGGTCCCGTCATTACCCGTTAGGTTAGCTAACTAACGACAGAGCGGGGACTGCACTAGCGCGGATGCAAAACATATACAACATCTACTAATATATATATAATATATAATTTTCGCTCAAGGCGTGATAAAATGCAACATCACAGAAATGTACAGCATCACAGAACAATACAGATATCTGGGATCCCCGGGTTTCACAGAGCCGCTACTGAAACCCGACGTTCCCCTGGTCGTGTGGATAGCCTGTGCAATGAAATCCTAGACCCCTACGGGCGCGCAAGCTACCCACCAAAACCTGAAGCGAGGCAGCCCCCTTCAGCAACGTGAATGGACCACCCAGCACTTCACGGAATCCGGTAACTTAGGCACCCCTCATGGGTCAACCTGTACCCCCTACGAGTGCGGCGAATAGCCCGCCAATTCTAGAGTGAGACCCCCTCCGTCTCAATGCCATGAGATGCGGGCTCGTTGCCCTCTAGAATCCGGCTATCCGTGCACCCTACCTTGGGGTAATCCTAGTACAGAAAGTAAAATATACATACAACGGGTACATCGACCGCAACCTGGTCGTGCCCCAAAAGAATAATATACAAACAGGCAGTGACGGCAGTCCACATGTCGGACGCTCGCCCCACAATATCAAATGTACATAATACAACAAAAACTGTACTAGCATTGCATCCAGGCTATCCCCCACGACCAATCCGCAACATCACAGCACAACACAGAACATCAACATGAATGTCACGTTCGCAAATCCGTCTAACCGGGCTATAGCAGTTAGACAGGATTTACCGATCAAGTGACATTCACGGTCGCAGATATAATGTAAATACTGTGAACTAACATGTTTAAAATTTTTCGATCGATCAAATTTTACCAAGTGGGCCCCAAGCACTACTGTAGCACTCAAAGAAATCTGGGCCCAAAAAATAATATACCAAAATCCCTATTTTCAGCCCAAAAGCCCACTGCAAAAACCTGGTGGAACGAAACTAAATTCCTGCTGCGGAACCGCGGACAAAGAGGGGCTATGGCCACGGTTCCGCGGTCGTATAGAAGGATCAGGTCACCAAAATTTTATAGTGTTCTTAAGATTCCCTGCACATCATTCTGCAATAACCTGAAAAAAATTTTGGAGCCAAAAAAAATTTCGACAGAAACTGTGCACATGAAAACGCGGTTTTGCGATTTTTATTCGATCGGAAATGTAAACACATTAGACCAAGCTAGACTAGGTTAATGGCGAGGCTCTGATACCAGTGTAAGTGCACGGCGGTGCCCCGGCCGTCAATCCGACGCCGGAATGCGGAAGCGATGATTTACTTTAACTTTTTGAACCGGCACCACCGCGCACTATAAACCCGGATCGGGCCATTAAACTAGTCCTAGCTAACTAAAGAACGGGTAGAGAGATATACCGAGTGATCCGTGTCCTCCGGTCTTCACGTCGTCGTCCCGATCTCCCGCGGAGTCTCCGGTCTCCACCTCGTCGCCGGAAGGGCACCACGTCGCCGGCTTCTTTTACGGGCTCCCACCTCTGGTCCGAGGCAACTCGGGCACGAAGTTGGCGAGTCGACGTGCCCAAGAATTGCTGTAGAATAAGTGTGGATTACTTTGCCTCTTTGGGGTTGTGGAGGTTGCCATTTGGTGGAGGAATGATATGAGCTTATGGAGATGGAACTTGTGGGATTTTACAAAGCCTAGAGATCAACCAAAAATCCCACCACAATATTGGACAGCCCCCTCTTTTGGCCGGCCATGGCTTGGTGAAGAGAAGAAACTATATGAGAGAGGGAGTAAGTATCAAAAGAATGAGAGTCTCTCATAATCCAAGAGAGAGAAAAGGTGATGATCTAAAGAAATGATCACAAGACAAAACCAACACTCCACCAACCTCATCATCTCATCACAAAGTCAAGCTATCATGAACCATCATGAACAAAGGAAAGTCATGGGTGGTAGAATCATCATGAAACAACAAGATGCAAATAACACCCTCCACAAATGCTTATTTGCACAATTGCAAATAAGCCCTCCTCCACCAATCTTCAGCCAATGAAAGATACAAAGAAATATGGCTGAAACGGAAAACAAACTGGCAACTCCAAAAAACTGATCCCGTAATAAATTACAGGAAAACCCCGCTACTGTATATACATACGCGCACTTGTATTCCGACCGAAATACAAATGCAAAGAGACAAATCTACACTGTATAATACTAGGATCCGGCTTAAACCAAAGCCCGCTAGTATTAACCGTCCGATCCTGATCCGTGCAATGCCGCACGTATCTGATCGAACCCTGCCATATCTCCATACGACCTCTACAGCGTTTCGCCCGAAACTTGAGAAACTGGTCTGTAGGGGACTCTAAAGACTCGTCAATACTTTGGTTGTGGATTTAACCACTAGCACGTCAGAGGTATTAGCCTATACGTAACGGGCTACCAGGTATTGACCAAAAGGGACGTCTGTGAGCGAACTCAGCCTGACACTCTACTGAGCCTGTCAGTGACAATATCCGTACAGTCCGGTCCGTTCGTCTATGAGCATCGCATGTCGGGCCTAGGGGGTTGGTAAAAGTCAGACCCCCAAAAGCGGTACAAGTCGTGTCGGAGTGTAGCCCAGAACACCCTGAGATACTACTGGAATACCTACCAGTAAATCTCCTGCCTTGGCCAAGGACTTCGTGTAATGGCTCTCCTAGACACAGCACGACCTCACCCCCAATACCGGGAGAGACGAACCCCTGAAGATCCGCTCACTGCCTCCATGTGGCTTGGGACTGTACCCAACTAAAACCTGTTTGCACGTCTCCATTGAGCATGGTAGGATAGTGATTGTTAGGATACGTGCGTGTTCAAGTTTAGTTTAAAAGACCGCAATCAAGACGGTTTCGCTTGTAGCTAGCCGGTTGAGTACGGGTCGTCCGCAGGGAGATGGGAATCTTTTTCTATGTGTTTTTCGACGAGTTAAGTCCGGTTGTTCAGATTTTGTTTGTGAGTATCTAAGTGTTAAGTTGATATTTAAAAAGAGCTTGTTAGGGTTACGATTAGGTTAGTTTGAGTTAGGAGTCTCCACATCTTTCGTTGCCCCTCTTAATATCGGTGTTACGGTAATCGGCAACAACGGGGATTAGCACGACTAGGAAGGACTTTGCGAGTATAAGCTAGGCTTTCCAACGCATAAGTCTTCCTTTTGGTGCTTGTCCGTCCGTTCTTGGCTCTTATCCATAACCTCCGGTTAATTCAACCATAACCGGTCTCACTACGGAATCACCGCTATCATGTAGGATAGGGTGCCGTAAGGAGCGGATTGTGGTTCAATTAACAGGAGTCGATTTAAGTTGTTGGGCAAGGAAAGAGTGAGAGAGATTTCCTTCTCTCAAACTTCCCTTATCCTACCCTAACAAGTATAAAACTACTCACACTTCATGATAAGAAAAAAAAACAAAACAAAACAAAAGAGGAAGATAGAAAGAAGGAGATTAGAAGAATACGACTAACTGTTTGCGACCTCACCTTGGCGAGGATCAAGCGTAAGTATCATTGTCGTATGTAAGGATAAAGAAAAAAGAGAAGAAAGAAACAACAAGGAAATAACAACAACTACTTAACAATTAAAATTACAACAAGTAAAGAAAGAGCAAGACAAACATGATAATAAAATGATCTTCTTTATTTATCATTCCTCCCTCACAAAGCTCACTACAAGTTTAATGGAGAAGAGATGAGAAGAAGAAGAACAAGTGAACTAAATCCTAGAAAAAGAAAATACAAGAATGGACCCTTTCCTTCTCAAACTTCTGGGCTATATATAGGCTGGAGAATGGAAACCTAGGGCAACCACCAGACCACACATGCAATGACAATTCTACCCCCAAAAGCCCTGCACACTTGGCGCCTAAACGGCCGCGGATCCGCGGCCTAGACCCCACTTTGGCTGCGGATCCGCGGCCTTCTGGTTGAATTGGGCCCCCCAAATTGCTGTGGTTCCCTGGTCTTCTGTGCCCTTTATTCTGGTATCTGTATTTTTACATAATTTCTTCACGAATTTTCCAGAATTTCTGTTGAGGGAAAGGTGGACTTTTTGTCAAGATTTTGTCATGATTTGCCTCGAGCTCCGCGTAGATCTCTTGGATCTTGTGCTACCATTGAGCCTTGTGCATGAGAATGACATTGATTTGACCTTTTGTCTTCCTATTGATATCTGGCAACATACGGATGAAGAGCGGAGATCGTGTTTTATCTGTGGTTGGCAGGAACCCGGATTTTGTCGTGTTTTCCATGAATTTCACCGTTTTGGAACCGAGAACCTGTATCCTGCAATTGACTAGCAAACACGGCTCAAGAGTATCTACGGATATGCAATGTGATAAAAATTGGGCGGTATGAAAATGCAAAAATCTGATAGGAACAAATACCCCCAAACTTATCATTTGCTCGTCCCGAGCAAAGTCCATTTATTCACAAAAAATTTCCTAACCTCACTTTCGCAGGGAACGCGATTGCACTGAGCATGTGCAACAAGCCGTTAATCCTCTAGGTGTCCCTAGTAGGAGGAGTGTTGTCTCCTGAGGGTTTTCAGCGGATACTACCCACAAAATCCGGTCAAGTTGGTTTGTAAAAATGACTAAGTTTCAAACCCTAAAGTTTTGTTTTAGAAAATAACAATTCTATAATCCTAAGTCTAGACTATCGAACCTTTATTTTTCACACCTCGCTTCTTATTTAACTACAGATTTTATATGTCTTTACGTGCAGTGCAAATAGTGTCGTGAAGTTCCAGAAGGATCGATTAAAGTCATCATGTCGCACAATAAAGCCCAGATAACAATTTGAAAAGGATCACATAAGTTTTATAAAGAGTTAAGCATTTTTCAAGTTTCGTTTTCCAGTAAGGTTTCAACTTCAGAATTTCTATCTTCCTTAACAGGAAACTAAGTCGTATTTTTCACTCCACCTTTTAACTTGTTTTCATTTCATACACACCTCTGTGAACGTGCAATAGTCTTTATCATAGAATAAAACCTTCATATCTCCGTTAAAATTTTTTTTTAAAAGCCTGTCTTTTATCAAGATTATTCTCACACAAAGAACCGTTAGGAATTTTAACTCGGAGAGAACACTTGCTTGACTTTGTTTTAAACTGGACTTTCTAGGCTTCTTAGCGAGCTTTGGGCCAATGCACCCAAACCAGTTGGTTTTAGGGCATTAGGTGTAGAAACACCCCAGCGGACTTAATTACTCAAGTTACCTAGGTCCAAAAACAAAAGACAGTTTGTCGTGAAAATCAGATGATTTAATACGAACGGAGATATAACCGGCAGTTCAAATATTTTTTTGGATAAAAGACGTGTTTAGTGGGTTTGGTGTGTAATCATTCCAATCAAGTTTTAGATGGGTTATTTTTCCGACTTAGCTCCAATTACGGCATCAATAACATTCCTTCATATTCGCTTTACTTCATAAACTATTCTTGACATTACTTATTTCAGAACAAACCTATTTGATCCTCAGAAAATCATTTATCTGTTTAAAAGTTTAAACATGAAAGACTTGTCATCTAATTCCTGAAATCTTACGACACGTGTAGTGTGATGTAAAGACGTATATCAGCTATAGTTAACTTCAAAGGAGAGTTATCTTTCAGGTTTTCAAAATCCAAACATAAGATCTAGTTATTCCTATTTTTTCAAACAAAAACCGTCGAATATTGAATCAGAGTTCTTCCACAAGCTAACTTGACAAAAAAGTTTTTATATTTTTTAGAAAATTTTCAAATTTTTATGGATTTTATGGATATTAATATGCAGATGCAAAATATACATATGAATGCGAAGGTAAGAAATGCGTACCGAGCGTACCCCCAAACTTAAACTGGACAGTGTCCTCACTGTCGTTGCATGAAGAGATCAGTTTGAAGGGTCAAAATTGTCGGTTAGCGATATACAATTTTATTTTATTTTTTTTGTTTTTAAAGAAAAAGAATATACACAAATATATACAAAATGGTTTGTACATACCCCCAAACTTATTTGGAACAGTGTCCACTGTTCTTGGCTGGATAACCGAAGTTTGGAGGTAGGCAGAGGAAGATCATTCAGGGTAAACCGGCTCCTGTAAGAACAGGAGCTCCTCTGTTGGTTCGGCGCTAAGGTACGCTTTGCATCGGTGTCCATTTACCTTGAAGAGTGAACCGTCCTTTGGATTTTCCAAATCCAGAGCGCCCTGCGGATACACATTCCGCACAAAATACGGCCCTTTCCAGCGAGATCTCAGCTTTCCAGGATAGAAGTGAAGTCGGGTGTCGTAAAGCAGTACCTGCTGACCAGGTACGAAGGTTTTGCGCAAAAGGTGTTTATCGTGAAACACTTTTGTTCGATTCTTAACGACAACCGCGTTATCGTAAGCCTCATCCCTAAGCTCGTTCAGTTCGTTCAGCTGCAGCTTCCGATGGCTGCCCGCGTCCTCAAGAGACAGATTCAGCTCCTTTATCGCCCAAAATGCGCGATGCTCGATTTCGACAGGAAGGTGGCAGGCTTTTCCGTACACAAGCCGATAGGGAGACATGCCAAGGTCGGTCTTATAAGCAGTTCTAAATGCCCAAAGGGCATCAGTGAGTTTCAGAGACCAATCCTTACGGTTCTTGGAAACCGTCTTCTCCAGTATCTGCTTGATCTGCCGATTTGAAACTTCGGCCTGCCCGCAGGTTTGGGGGTGGTAGGGCGTAGAGAGCTTATGAGTAATGGAGTATTTCCGCATTAAGGCTTCGAAAGTTTTATTGCAGAAATGACTTCCATTGTCGCTAATGATCGCTCGGGGGTGCCCAAACCGGGAGAAAATGTTTTCTTTAAGGAACCTAACGACAACCTTGTTGTCGTTAGTACGGCTGGGCACAGCCTCGACCCATTTAGAGACGTAATCAACAGCTAGAAGAATGTACAAGTTCCCAAAAGAGCTGGGAAACGGCCCCATGAAGTCTATCCCCCAAACATCGAAAATCTCCACAACCAAGATCGGTTGGAGCGACATCTCGTTCCTCCGGGATATCCGGCCCATGTGTGGGCACCGGGGGCAAGTCTTGCAATAGTCATGAGCGTCTTTGAAAAGTTGTGGCCAGTAGAAACCACATTGCAAGATCTTCTCAGCTGTCTTTCTGGGCCCAAAATGCCCGCCACACGCTTGATCGTGGCAAAATGACAGCACACTCTTGAATTCGTCGTTAGGGACACACCGACGAATAATCTGGTCGGGACAGTACTTGAACAAGTAGGGTTCGTCCCAGTAAAAGTGTTTTACTTGGGATAAGAAGCGAAGTCTGTCCTGACTTGACCATTCGGTCGGTAGTAATCCCGTGGCCAAATAGTTTACAATATCTGCGAACCAGGGTTCGCACGATACTGCCAAGAGCTGTTCATCCGGGAAAACGTCATTGATCGGAATTGGAAGCGAAGGCGAAGAAGGAAGTCGTGAGAGATGGTCGGCAACCATGTTTTCACATCCTCGTTTGTCCTTAATGACAAGGTCAAACTCTTGAAGCAAGAGGATCCAACGTATTAACCGAGATTTTGCATCTTTCTTCGCAAAAAGATGGCGCAGAGCTGAATGGTCCGTGTAGACAACGACTGGAGAGCCGATGAGGTAGGGCCTGAACTTTTCTAAAGCAAATACAACAGCCAAGAATTCCTTCTCAGTTGTTGTATAATTGAGTTGGGCGTCGTTCAGGGTTCGGCTTGCGTAATAGATTACGTGCGGCATCTTGTTGATGTGTTGTCCAAGGACAGCACCAATGGCAAAGTCGGATGCATCGCACATAATCTCGAATGGGTGCGTCCAGTCAGGAGAAGAAAGAACGGGAGCAGAAGTGAGTGAGCGTTTCAGTGACTCGAAGGCAGTCACACAGCTCGAGTTGAAGTCGAATGGCGTGTCCTTAGCCAGCAAAAGAGTCAAGGGCCTAGCAATCTTGCCAAAGTCCTTGATAAACCGTCTATAGAAACCGGCATGGCCAAGGAAGGCTCGGATATCTCTGACGCATCGGGGAGGAGGCAGATTGGAAATGACCTCAATCTTTGCTTTGTCAACCTCTATGCCATTTTGCGAGATGATATGTCCTAAGACAATACCTTCGCGCACCATGAAGTGACATTTCTCCCAGTTCAAAGTGAGATTCTTGTCCTTACATCGGGTAAGGACAGCGTCAAGATGCAGCAAACACTCGTCAAAGGAGTCGCCGAAGATGGAGAAGTCATCCATGAAAATCTCCAGAAATTTTTCCACCATGTCCGAGAAAATTCCCATCATACACCGCTGGAAGGTAGCGGGCGCATTACATAACCCAAAGGGCATGCGTCGATATGCAAACGTGCCGAAAGGACAAGTGAAAGTGGTCTTGTCCTGGTCTTTTTCGGCGATGGGAATTTGATTATAGCCGGAGTAGCCATCAAGAAAGCAGTAGTACTCGTGTCCGGCCAATCGTTCGAGCATCTGGTCAATGAAGGGTAGCGGAAAGTGGTCTTTCCGCGTTGTGGCGTTGAGTTTTCTGTAATCAATGCAAACTCGCCACCCAGTTTGGGTGCGAGTAGGGATTAACTCGTTCGCCTCGTTGGTGATGACCGTGATGCCCGACTTCTTGGGGACAACGTGAATGGGGCTGACCCACTGGCTATCAGAGATAGGGTAAATGATACCACTATCTAGACATTTGACGATCTCCTTCTTCACAGCCTCCTTCATGACTGGATTAAGACGTCTTTGTGGATCCCGGGCTGGTTTGGCATCATCCATCAGATGAATGTGATGCTCAACGATCAGGGGACTAATCCCCTTGATGTCCGCCATGGACCAGCCAAAAGCTTGCCTGTTGCTGTGCAAGACCGCGAGAAGGGCTTTCTCTTGCTCGGGAGCTAGAGAAGCCGAGATGATGACAGGAAGGGTCTCGTTCTCACCTAAGTAGGCGTACTTAAGGTGAGACGGCAAAAGCTTGAGTTCGAGCGTTGGAGGTGAAATGATGGAAGGCAAGACTGGTGCAAAGGTCTCGAACTCAAAGGACTCCAGCAAAGGTTCAAAGCGAGTGTAGGCAACCGAGTTGGATGGTTCAGGTAACTCATCCGGAAAGTCGAAAGATTCAAACTCGGGTTGTGCGCGGCTAAGATCGTTCAAGAACATGAAACACTCGTATTCGTTGTCGGGCGCAGAAGCAGCAGCAGGTTCGAAGAGAAACGCACTAGTGGCGTCAAGATTATCGTGATCAAACAGAAACTCCTCGAATTCACACTCTTCTGGGGTGATCTCCTGGATCGAGCAGACATCCAGTATATGAGCATTAGGTTCGGCGGGCTGATTCCCCAACCTAAAAATGTTGAGTTCAATTGTCATGTTTCCAAAAGAGAGGTTCATCGAACCATTGCGACAATTGATCACAGCATTTGAGGTTGCGAGAAATGGGCGACCGAGTATCACCGGAATTTGATTCCGGGGGTTAGCTACAGGCTGTGTATCTAAGACAATGAAGTCAACGGGGAATATGAAGTCCCCGACTTTTATTAACACATCCTCTAGCTCACCCCTAGGATGGGTGATCGATCGGTCGGCCATCTGGAGAGTGCAGTGTGTGGGTTTCAGCTCTCCGACGCCTAATTGCTCGTATACTGAATACGGAAGCAAGTTAACACTGGCACCAAGATCTAATAGTGCGCGGTTGATGTTCTTATCCCCAATAGTAATTGAAATCGTAGGACAGCCAGGGTCCTTCCGTTTTTGTGGTAAAGATTGGGTAAGGGCATCACTCACAGCACTAGCCAAGAAAACTTTCTTGGGTACCTGAGACTTCCTCTTTTTCGTGCACAAGTCCTTTAAGATTTTCGCGTAAGATGGGACTTGTTGGACAGCATCTAAAAGAGGAATGTTAATGTTAACTTGCTTGAATAACTCCAAAATCTTCTCCATTTGTGGATTTTGTTTGTTAGACCTCAACCGGTTTGGAAATGGAACATTTTGAAAATTGGTTGAGTCTAATGCTGGAGGAGGAGATTTTGGAGTTGGAACGGATCCCAGAATAGGTGTTTTCGTGGAGTGAGAAGTGGGTCCGTTCAGAGCAGAAGAAGAGGAAGGAGAGCCTGTTGAAGAATGGAGAATAGGCTCAGAAGACGAAGAAGAAGAAGAAGAAGCAGAAGAAGAAGAAGCGGCCGGGGTGTCATCGTTGATTCGCTTGCCAATGTTGTTTTGCAGCATCCTTCCCGATCTCAGTGTAGTCATGGCACTCACATTATGGTTTTGTTGTTCAAGAGCAACATGTGCATTATGTGGGTGACCGGGATTTGGAAGTGGCTGGGACGGGAGCTTCCCCTTCTCTCGCTCGCTCAAGGCCGCGTTCAGCTGTGCAATCTGGGCCTCGATGGTCTTGATGCTTTGCCCGTGTGCGGCAGTGTGTTGCACTAAGGATTGAATCGAAGACTGGATGTTGGCGGTGGATTAAGTCGATTGTTTAACAAACGCCTCCAGACTTCGCTCGAGCGAGGAAACCTTATCGTTGTTTGACGGAACAAAGTTGTTTGGTGGAAAAGAGTTGTTGGGTGCAAAGTTGTTCGTCTGGTTTTGGAAAGGCTGGGGTTGGAAGGGCTGCTGATATTGATGTTGAGTTTGTTGCTGCGCTTGTTGTTGCGGTGGAGGGGCCCTTTGGAAATTGTTGCCCTGGAATTGATTCTGATTCTGATTCCAGGCGAAATTGGGGTGGTTCCTCCAACCGGGATTGTAGGTGGAAGAGTATGGATCATTCCTCGGTCTTTGCTGAAAGGCAGCATTAACCTGATCCTGTCCTTGCGAGGGTGGATTGTAAGGACACTCTTCGGTCAAGTGGGAAGGATCGGAACAACAAGCGCAGATGGTACGAAGGGGGAGAACAGGGGTAAGAGCAGGAGCAGAAAATTTGCTCTCTATCGCTTCAAGCTTTCTTGTTATAGCAGCCATTTCAGCTTTCATCGCAATAGAGACGTCAAGTTGGTGGATTCCTACCCTAGACTGACCGGTAGAAGTGGAGGTAGAAGAAGAAGAAGTCGGTCTGGTGCTCTCCCACTGTAGCGTTTGCTCCGCAAGATCGTCAAAGAACTGCCTCGCTTCCTCGTCAGATTTTGATAGGAAGTGGCCCTGACAGATGGTTTCCAGCAACTGCTTCGTTGCTGGGTTCAGTCCCTCGTATAAGGTTTGGCAGAGCTGCCATTTCTCTATACCGTGGTGAGGACACTGAACAAGAAGGTCTTTGTATCGGTCAAAGCACTTCCAGAAGGGTTCAGAAGGAAGCTGGGAGAATTGGTTGATTTCATTTCGAATTCTTGCGGTCTTATGATTTGGATAGAATTTTTTCAGAAACGCTTTAACAAACTCGTCCCAGCTGGTGATTGAGTGGGAAGCGGTGCTATACAGCCATTTTTCAGCGAGATCGCATAGAGTGAACGGAATGACCCGTAGACGTATAGCATCATCCGACAGCTGGGTGGTTTTCATCATGGCACAGACATTTTGAAATTTGTTGATGAAGATATAGGCATCTTCAGATTCAAGCCCAAGAAAACGTGGAAGCATGTTGATGAAATGGGGCTTAATTTCAAAGTTGTCCCCATTGGCCGGAGGAAGAGAAAGGCAGGTGGGAAGTGCAGAACGGGTGTGGTAGAAACGATCCTGGAGCGCAATTCGCTGCGGCACTACAACAGGCGGAGGTGGTGGAAGATTGGTCTCCGTAGGAGGTGGAGCCAATCCAGGGGTGGTCAAAGAGATGTTCGGATTAAATCCCGACATCGCGGAAGAAGAGGTTGGTGAAGGTGAAGGTGAAGGTGAAGATGTATGAACAGAATTCCGGTCAACGTCGGAGTTGGCCGGCAAAGGAAGGGGTGAAAGAGGAGTGGACGGAGTATCGACTTCGGAGTCGATCGCGTAGTCGGTCGCGACTAACGTAACGCGGACTAGACGGGCGCTAGTGTCCCGAGTCCAAGCGGACATACACTAAACGAGTTTAGTATAGTCAAAGCGGAGAAGGTGAGGGTAAGAAAACGTCAATGGAGAAAGGCGATGGGTGGTGGGTGAAAATGGATTTGGCGACAAAAGGGCAAGTTTTTATAAAAGTTTTTGATTTTTTCTTTTTTTTTTCTTTTTTTTTTTTTGTTTTTAGAAAGAGATTTACAGAAATATGTACGGAAATACGGCTTAAGCAATCACAAACAAGATATGCACAATCACACCTAGATCAAGGGTAACCTAGGTCTACTAGACCTGCTCCTGAACTTGATTGTCGAAGTTAAACAGTGTCGAGAAACGGGCTTAAAAATACACTGATCACGAGGCCAGGTAAGTGCAGAGATAAGGGGAGGTTGTCCAACGCTTTCGCGAAGTTCCTTAATTAAATAACCCTTTCTCTTTCGGCGGTTGCGCCTTTAACACTTTCCTAGACACCCCGTAAACAATATACGGTTAAGCGAGGTTCTAAACAAGGTTTATCTTCTCCTAATGAGCGCGAAGTCCTTAGGGCTGAAGTCTAGTATTTTTTAATTTACAATGGACAATGCATATGCTTTAGTGATTTCCGGGGTCCTGGGAAGGGTGATGAAATCCCCACCCAATCTGGATTGGTTTCAAGCCCCTTAAGTCCGTATTAAAGAATGCAAAACAGTAACAAATCAACTGCAAACAATTTTTATTTGCGGCGCAAAGAATCCTGCACAAGAACAGTTTATTGGAAGGGGGAGAAGAATTTGCGCAAAGAAAGCTGCAGAAAACACAGTTCAGTGGAGTTCAGAGGAGTGGAGAGAGGCAGAGGGACTTACAGAGAGAAGATGGCACACTGACCCCACCAAGTGGCCGCGGTTCCGCGGCAATAAGGCCCTACTGCCGTGGTTCCGCGGCGGAAATGAGGAATTGATGCTTCATTTTTCTGGTGTGGGCTCTGTTTGGTGTCCTCTGCTTTTCTGGATGTGTGGAATTCTGATATGCTCAATGTATCTGCTCCAGATTTTTACAGTAGACTGGATGGTTCGTTTTTGTCCGTCGCGGTGTAGCCGCGAACTGTGGGTCTATCTTCCCACGTCTTTGGCACTGTACTTGAACTCCGTATTTTCAACGTCTTGGCCACTGAACTCGAACCTTGTATTTTCCTGCACACTCGCACAAAAGCTAATCAAAAATAACAAGATGATTTTTACAAAGTATATATATATATTTTTTTGTGTTTTTTTTTTATACTTACAAATTAACCCGAAATTACACAAGGAAATAAACTACCGTCTCCCCGGCAACGGCGCCATTTGATTGTTAAGATACGTGCGTGTTCAAGTTTAGTTTAAAAGACCGCAATCAAGACGGTTTCGCTTGTAGCTAGCCGGTTGAGTACGGGTCGTCCGCAGGGAGATGGGAATCTTTTTCTATGTGTTTTTCGACGAGTTAAGTCCGGTTGTTCAGATTTTGTTTGTGAGTATCTAAGTGTTAAGTTGATATTTAAAAAGAGCTTGTTAGGGTTAGGATTAGGTTAGTTTGAGTTAGGAGTCTCCACATCTTTCGTTGCCCCTCTTAATATCGGTGTTACGGTAATCGGCAACAACGGGGATTAGCACGACTAGGAAGGACTTTGCGAGTATAAGCTAGGCTTTCCAACGCATAAGTCTTCCTTTTGGTGCTTGTCCGTCCGTTCTTGGCTCTTATCCATAACCTCCGGTTAATTCAACCATAACCGGTCTCACTACGGAATCACCGCTATCATGTAGGATAGGGTGCCGTAAGGAGCGGATTGTGGTTCAATTAACGGGAGTCGATTTAAGTTGTTGGGCAAGGAAAGAGTGAGAGAGATTTCCTTCTCTCAAACTTCCCTTATCCTACCCTAACAAGTATAAAACTACTCACACTTCATGATAAGAAAAAAAAACAAAACAAAACAAAAGAGGAAGATAGAAAGAAGGAGATTAGAAGAATACGACTAACTGTTTGCGACCTCACCTTGGCGAGGATCAAGCGTAAGTATCATTGTCGTATGTAAGGATAAAGAAAAAAGAGAAGAAAGAAACAACAAGGAAATAACAACAACTACTTAACAATTAAAATTACAACAAGTAAAGAAAGAGCAAGACAAACATGATAATAAAATGATCTTCTTTATTTATCATTCCTCCCTCACAAAGCTCACTACAAGTTTAATGGAGAAGAGATGAGAAGAAGAAGAAGAACAAGTGAACTAAATCCTAGAAAAAGAAAATACAAGAATGGACCCTTTCCTTCTCAAACTTCTGGGCTATTTATAGGCTGGAGAATGGAAACCTAGGGCAACCACCAGACCACACATGCAATGACAATTCTACCCCCAAAAGCCCTGCACACTTGGCGCCTAAACGGCCGCGGATCCGCGGCCTAGACCCCACTTTGGCCGCGGATCCGCGGCCTTCTGGTTGAATTGGGCCCCCAAATTGCTGTGGTTCCCTGGTCTTCTGTGCCCTTTATTCTGGTATCTGTATTTTTACATAATTTCTTCACGAATTTTCCAGAATTTCTGTTGAGGGAAAGGTGGACTTTTTGTCAAGATTTTGTCATGATTTGCCTCGAGCTCCGCGTAGATCTCTTGGATCTTGTGCTACCATTGAGCCTTGTGCATGAGAATGACATTGATTTGACCTTTTGTCTTCCTATTGATATCTGGCAACATACGGATGAAGAGCGGAGACCGTGTTTTATCTGTGGTTGGCAGGAACCCGGATTTTGTCGTGTTTTCCATGAATTTCACCGTTTTGGAACCGAGAACCTGTATCCTGCAATTGACTAGCAAACACGGCTCAAGAGTATCTACGGATATGCAATGTGATAAAAATTGGGCGGTATGAAAATGCAAAAATCTGTTAGGAACAGATAGTAATCAAAATATAGTGGGAACTCACACGAGACAAATGACGATCCTCAGGTCGATGAACTAACCTGTACACATGTCACCAGGGAACTGCTATCTGACGTCAGGTATAAAACCAACTAGCATGTTCCCGGCGAGTCCTGTCCGGTGTACTCATAACCCAATGAGCACCTGTATACATCTTAGGTGAACCAACTGACTCTAGTGGCTTGTGAGACCGGCCACCGCCCCTCGTCGGGGTCTCGACTGTATACACTAGTCTACTCTGGAGAATCGATGCCCTGTCTCGAAACTCCCACGACTAGGGACATTTTAAGGATTTGCTTATAGACTACCAGCTCCCATGTATATGATCGCCCTGATACTGCTGGCAGTCAAGCATGAATCCTAGGGGCTCTATCAACGTGTAATAGTGACCTATCAGGTCACCTAAAGCAGTACACGATGATAAAGATAAACCAGATAACATACTATCATCTTGAGTAAGACTGTCCTACCGGGATGGGTCCTCCCTCAATCATTGCAATCACGTGCCTGTGATCCAATAATTGACTCTGAGGGCACTATCTCCAACAAAACATTCTCTACATCACCTTGGACACGTTGGCTGGTACACTTCATGCCCGAGTTGCTTCGGATGAAGCGGGAGCCCGTAAAAGGAATCGATGATGTGGTGCCCTTTCCGATGAGGAGATCGAGACTAGAGATGCCGTGAGGAGCTTGGGATGGTGGCCAAAGACCAAAGGACACGGATCGATCGGTATAGCTCTCCAACCCTCTCTCTTGATAGCTAGATGTAGGTTAATGGTTCGATCCGGGAAAAAGTATACGATAGCGCCAGTTTCAAGTTAAGAAAAAGTTTTTGTTTCCGTATTTTGGCCTCGGACAGACGGCCGGGGCGCTACTGTAGACTTACAAGGTATCAGAGCCACGCCATTAACCTTTACTAGCTTGCTCTAACGTATTTAGAACTTCGATCGGACGAAATTTCCAAAAACTGCATTCCCAATCATGAAGTTTCTGTCGAATTTTTTTATTGTCGAAAAATTATTTTGAGCATTGCAGAAATTGAAGCAGGGTTTTCTAAGAATACTGCAGAAAATTGGTTGCATGATATCACTGTAGCGCGGCGGAACCGCGGCCGTACCCACGTTTTGGCCGTGGATCCGCCGCAGTAATGTAGCCACAGTGCACGAAATTTTCTGAGGTGGTCTCTGACTTGGAAATGTGGTTTCTGGTATTTATTGTTTGGGCCCAGATTTGTCTGAGTACTGGGTATTGTACTTGGGGCCCACTTCGGGGAATTCTGTCGATCAAAAATTTTAAATATGTTAGTTCACAGTATTTACATTATATCTGTGACCGTGAAATCAGTAAATCCTGTCTAATTTCTATAGCTCTTTTAGACGGATTTGCGAACGTTACATTCACGTTGATGTTCTGCGTTGTGCTGTGATGTTGCGGATTTGTCGTGGTGGATAGCCTGGATGCAATGTTAGTACAGTTTGGTATTGTTTGTACATTTGATATTGCGGGGCGAGCGTCCGACATGTGGACTGCCGTCTCTGCCTGTTTATATATTGTTCTTTTGGGGCATGACCGGGCTGAGGTCGATGTACCCGTTGTATATATTTTATTTTCTTTACTAGGATTACCCCGCGGTGGGGTGCACGGATAGCTGGGTTCAAGAGGGCAACGGGCCCGCATCTCATGTCTTTGAGACGGAGGGGGCTTCACTCTAGAATTTGCGGGCTATTCGCCGCACTCGTAGGGGGTACAAGTTGACCCAAGGAGGGGTGCTCAAGTTACCGGATTCCGTGAAGTGCTGGGTGGTCCATTCACTTTGCTGTAAGGGGCTGCCTCGCTTCAGGTTTTGGCGGGTAACTTGCCGCGTCCGTAGGGGTCTAGGATTTCATTGCACAGGCTATCCACACGACCAGGGGAACGTCGGGTTTCAGTAGCGGCTCTATGAAACCCGGTGATCCCAGATTATCTGTATTGTTCTGTGATGCTTATTATATTTTTGTGATGTTGCATTTTATCACGCCTTGAGTGATTATTATATATTGATATATACACTGGTAGATGTTGTATATGTTTTACACCCGCGCTAGTCCAGTCCCCGCTCTGTCGTTAGTTAAGTAACCTAATGGGTGATGACGGGACCCATTGGCGAATGCGGATGGCATATACGTACATCATATTTTCGTTCTTTTGTGGTGTGATTAATTGATGGGACTGCATTGATTCGGATCAATACAAGCTAAACAAACCTATTCTGATGTTGTTGGAACATTTTTCAAAAAAAAGTTGTTATTGCAAGGACGTTTTCTTTTGTTTTGCACAGTGGTATTCGGTTATGAATATCCAGCACCTCAGTCGACGAGGCATGGGCCGAGATCCCTTCATCGGGAGTGACCCCTTGGACAGAAGTTTGCGTCTGGGTAATAAATTCACTATAGCCGATTATTTTTTGCTTTGCATCGTGGTATTCAGTTGGAATATCCTGCACCTCATTCTACGGGGAAAGAGCCGAGATCCCTTCACCGGGAGTGACCTCTTTAGCAAAGGTTTTCGCCACTATATTTTCATAAAAAAGCTATCCGGTTCCTTCAAAGATATCAAGTTCATTACGTTAAAGGTTTTTCTCCAAAAACCAGCCGTAGCCCTCCGTCATTTAAGATTTGTATTGCTTAGTATTCGCGCTACGTTTGTCGTTGCTATTCGCCGAGACGTAGTGTGCGGTAGCTCTGCTGTGCTTTCCTGTGGTATGGATATGTGGATTGGTTAGGACAGTCGTATGACTTTGTTGATTATTCGTCAAGGGTCGTGCAGGTGGGTTTAACGCAATCAAGATAATGACGGGTAGAACTTGACTAGGACCTTTTGATTTGTTGATTATTCGTCAAGGTCACTTGGGTCTTAGGGGTAAAAATCACATCGGGAGAATCTAAAGAAACTGAAACTTGCCAGATATGCGCATACCTTCTGGAGTGTGATAACTTGAGTGGATTCCATCACGTTATCATGCGATGATAGTTGGATCCCGATTCCCACTGATGAGTTGGTTTATTCCTCAGGTGATCCCGACCAATTCTTCATTCAGGTTTGGAGGAGAATTTAAGGTTACAGTGGGAGGTTTCCTGATTAGATAAATTGATAATCATTCTGATCTAGGTTAGAGTGCACGCAGAGTGTTTCTTTTCTCTCTCTCTCTTTGGCAGCGACCATGGCCCGACCCTAGACTATGACTCAGTGACCAAGATTAACCGAACCTTCTTAAAACACTGGCTTTGGATTGTCAGAGTTGCATACCTCATTGTCACTCCTACTTTTACCCGTTTCTCTAGAACACCCCGTATTACTAAGAACATCCACTTTCATTGGATAAAACCATCGTATGGTTATATACGAACTCGAAAGAACTTGTTCCAGATGTTAGTTATATGTATGCCCTAGAGGCCATTACTGTACATAGGATGTATATTGTAGTGGATGCTGGGACATATATAGGGAGGGCTTTCTTGCTCGACATGATAGTATGCTATCTGGTTGACCTTTACCTTAACGTGTATACTGATTGTATCTCTGTTACATGTTGGTAAAGCCCTTAGGATGTGTACTTGACTACCTGGACTATGATGCGGATCATACAAGTGGGGACATGGTAGTCCATAAGTACATCCTTCACAGTCCCTAGTCGTGGGTATATCGAGACGGGGCATCGATATACCAGAGTAGACTAGCGTATACCTTCTCGACCCATACAGATGGGCGATGGATGATCCCATATCCATCGGTGTTTGACATCAGAGATGATATACGGGTGCTCAGTGGAGACTGGGTACACTGGACGGACTCGCCGAGAACTCCCAGATGGTATTATACCTCACATCAGATGGCAGTTCTCTGGTGACACTGGTACAGAGTAGTCTGTTGACCCGAGATCGTCATAGAGTCTTGTGTGGTTCCCACTGTGCTTTGATTTCCATCTTACCACGTCCAAGAGGGCGTGCAAAACGGTGGTTTTTGGGTACAGTCCCGAGTCACATGGAGGCAATGAGCGATAGGAGGGGATTCGTCTCTCCCGGTATAGGGAGTTGATGTTGCGCTGTGTTCGATTGGCTATAACAGGAAATCCCTGGCCAGGGTTGCTGAGATTTACTTGTAAGTGTTACCAGTAGTTTCTCGAACAGTTATAGACCTCATATCGACACGACTTATCGAGCTATTGGGGTCTGACGTTTACCACCCCTAGGAGAGATATGCGACATATCAGACGATCAGACCGGACTGTACGGTAGTGTTACTGGTTGGATTCACTGGAGTGTGAGCGGGCTTGCTCGTCGATCTTCAGATCGCTCAATACCCGGGTGGCCGTTACGTTTAGCAGACCGCTTGCGGCTTGTGGGTGTTTGATATGATCATCGCCTGCTGCCGGCGTATTGACGAGTCTTTAGAGTCCTACACAGAGGTTTCCTGGCTCAAGCGAAACGAAATAGGAGCGCATATGAGATATGTGCGGGACCGAGAATAATATGTGTATGTGATACCGTATTCCATTCTCGCGATGAGTGTATCGATTAGGTTATATGCGATATACACTAGTTATCGAATCAAAGGTTGATTCGATAAGCCGATACATAGGATACTGGTCGGTTATATGCGATATGACCGGATCGTTAAATCAAGTGTTGATTTAATGATTTAATGTATAATTATATATTTGATATATTACTTTGCATTAACTAGTATTGGTTCACTTTAAATGGATTTTCTCACTCGGGTGTGCGCATTGCATATGCGATATGATTTTTGTGCACTTGATTGTATCATGTTTGATGATACATATCTTTTTTGTTAAGTGTAATGAATTAAACCTAGGTTAAGTAAATGATTAGGGTTTTCTTTTATTCATTCATTTATCTTTTCATTTGCATTTAAAAGATAAATGAGAAAAGGAAAAGAAGTGAAAAATGGTGGCTAGTTTTGTTTTCAACATGAAGCTTCATGAAGCTTTCATTAAGTCACCATTTTTGTCTCATCTCCTTAACCCTAACCATTCTTTAACCTTGGTCAATTCTCTACACTTAACTTGGGTTATGTTATGATAAGAATGGATTATTCTTTTCTTTTTTAAAAAAACTTATCATATCTTTTCTTCTTCTTCTTCCTTGAACCCAAGAAGAAAACCTTGAGGTCATCAATGGTGATTGATGATAAAGAGTGAGAAATCCAATTCTAAATTGAACCCACTTCCTATTTTCTCATCCTCTACCTCTTGCCAAGTAGTAGAGTGTGTTTTCTTCACAAGTTTCTTGACTTGGTGAAGTCGGAGCTTGATTTAGCGATGCCTCAACGTAGATCATCTTCGGCATGGACATCGATGACCTAGCCCGTCCATTCTCCGATGAAGCCGACACTAGAGCCCGTGACTTGTTATGGACAGCGAGGAGACTTCATTGCGGAGCTATGGAGGTGGAGAACCGGATCTACAAAGGTTGTATTTCCGATAACCCATTAGTTAAGTTGTTAACTAGATTGTTTTTCGCCTAGATTTCTAGCAAACGATCCGTACACTAGGGTTTCTCGGCACCAAAATTTTTGAAATTGGCATGTTCGATGCCTTGTGAGACCTCTCTAGAGTGCCTAGGAACCCTACAGTGGTATCAAAGCCTAGCTAGAGCCTTAGGCGAAGTCTAGACGGAATTTGAAACCCGAACGAACCCGAAACCCGATCACAAACTTGCTCTCTGTCCATTTTTTAAAATCTGGTCTTTTTCCAAATTAAAAATATGCAGAAAATCAAGCAGGGTTTTCTAAGAATTACGGTAAATTTCGTGGACCTAATTCCACTTTCCCACCGCGGTTCCGCGGCATGAGCAAGGCTCATGCGGCGGATCCGCGGCCGTACGGCCCCAGTATTTAAATTATTTTGTACAGTGATTCTTAGTTTCCAGTGGTGATTTTTCTGGGAATTTTTAATAATTTTATTCAAGAGTTGAATTTTCTGGGTTGATTTGGGGATTCGGTGTATCGATCGGAGTATCAAATTTTGTCTGTGTGGCTTTCCGGATAAATTTTAGAATATGTTAAAAAGTTCGACCGGATATAAATACCCAATTTTTCCCCTGTCGGGAAATTTCCAAGTGTTGGATTTTTCCGTAGTTTAACGACGTTCTAAGTAGTGCAAGTAACTCGATGGGCCCTCTAGAAGACAACAAACCTTAACTCGATTATGTGACCGTCTTGAACTGCCCTTTGAACCTTCGGGTTTGGGGCAGTACGGCGTGCCACATGTGAGGCGTTGGCTTGACCCTTCTACGGCTGGACCGTTGGTACTGAGGCACGAACTGAATGTTGTTAGACTTATTTCATGTGTTGATCTATATCGGGAAAACTTGGGTGTTCAATTGTTCGATCGGAAAGTTTAACATTTTCTAATTATCTGGAATGTGATACAATAATTGGAATTCACAAAGAGTTATGTGATAACTGAATGAATATTATAAACATAGCAGTTTAGTCTCACTTGATCGGTTGCTACGGAATTTTGATGTGATCAAAAGTCCGTCGCAATCACGTAGCGTACGCGGATATTCGCCGGACAAACTTAATAGACAGCTACATCCCATAGCCCCGACCAAGTGACTGTAGGAGAACCCCGTCGCCGAAAGCATCCATCCGGGTGCTCGCGGTAGCGGTGTTCCGCCTTGGTGCACTTCGTCGACGGTATCTGAGGTGCGGCCGCCTACTAAAGTTTGCGACGAGTATTCGATCAGGATGTCGGGAATCTTGTTGAATTGCCCGACTTGATATTGAAATGTGTTTTCAATTTTGAGACTAAAATGCGGGGTTTATAATTGTTAGGCATGCGATGTCTAAGTAATTCATTTGGTCAGGCATGCGATGTCTGAGGTGGTTGCGGATTCCAACTGTTGTAGTTTTACACTTTCTTTTCTGTGACCGTAAGTGTAATATGTGATATCTCCGGTTTCGTTGCTATATGTCAATGACAATTGGGATGGACATATTTACTTACGTTGATGACATGTGATGTTATGTGTTGCTGGATATGTTATATTGGATCGTCGTGTTTGAATAGCCGGGGGTTTTTATGTGAGATGAGTGTTTTTCATTTTCATTCATGTAAAAACTTGTATGTAATATTCTTTTATTGGGGCACTTCCAGGTTGCGGAAGTTGTCACCGTTTGTATATTATTTACTTTTCCGCACTAGGATAGACCCAAGGAGGGGAGCACAAGTAACCGGGTTCTGGAGTCCAGTGGGAGACCAACTCGAGGAGTCGAGTCCGGGTCTCCTAACTCCAGAATTGGTAGGGTTGCTTGCCGCTCTCGTAGGGGTCGAGGGGTGTGGGTTTGGCTATTCATCACGACCGTGGAATCCGTGTTTTATACTGGCTCGTATTGAAAACACGGACGTCCTAGTATATCCAATATTTCATATGTTTCTTCTGCTGCGATATCTGTGATGTGATCATGTGATGTTATGTGATAGATACTATATATAGTATATATGATATATTATATAGACGTTACTTATGTTTTACACCCGCGCTAGCCCTGCCCCGCTCTGTCGTTAGTTACCTAACCTAACGGTGCACGAGGGGACATCAAGGCGAATGCGGATGGCATAAGTGTACGTCGTATTTATCTGTGATGTTTAGGTATTTAAATGATGGGACTTCATTAATGTGATTAATGAATTAAAAGAAACCTAAGATGTTGTAGAATCGAATTTCAAAATAAAAAGGGTAGCTACAGTTCTTGCTTTGCACAGCGGTATATGTGATATATCCTGCACCTTATTCGATAAGGAAAGGACCGAGATCCCTTCACCGGGAGTGACTCCTTTAGCAATAACTGGCAGATGCTACACACTCGGTTTGTCTTTTGATTGCTTTTAAGAGTTTTTGCTTTACACAGTGATATATATGATATATCCCGCACCTCATTCGACGAGGAAAGGACCGACGATCCCTTCACCGGGAGTGACTCCTTTAGCAAAACTAGAAAAGCCTCAAAAACACTCCATTTCAAAATCATTTGATTCTACAACGATATCAAGTTCGTTACGCAATAGGTTTTCAGAAAAACCTGTCGTAGCCCTCCGCCATTTCAGATATGTACTAGTCAGTATTCGTGCTGCGGTAGTTTGGCATTCGTCAAGGCGTAGTGTACGGTAGCTAACTAGTATTTATCTACTTGAGCATATGATGCGATTGGATTAGGGTATTCGTACGGCGTTGTTTGGCATTCGTCAAAGGTCATGCGGGTGGGTTTAATTCGATCAAGAAATGTACGGGTTGAACTTGACTAGTGGACTATGGGTTGTTTGGCATTCGTCAAGGTCATAGCGAGCTAGGGGCAAAATATTATCGGTAATTTCAAGTGTTGAAATTTGCAATGAGATTGCATACCTTCTATGAGATAGTTGGATCCCGATACCCGCTGCGAGTAAGAGTTACCCCTGGGAGAGTTTTATACATTACAATTAGCCGATCAAGTAGGTGTCTAGAAAGGTGTTAATGAGGTTACGCCTCTGGGAAAACGAGGTTTACATTAATTAGGTTCGTGCGAAAGCACGGGGGACCTCCCTCAAAGTACCGACACTGGCCTGGCTTAAAGATTGGCGAACTTGTAGTGTGTAATTAATCTCGGCTAGTCTTTCCTTTTAGGGTTTGAAGGAAGATTTGATAAAAAGCAGTGGGAGCCATCCTGATTAGATAAAATAATAACCAATCTATTCTTGACAGAGCACACGATGAGTGTTTTCTTCTCTCTATCTCCAGGTAGCGACCATTTCACGCCTTAATCAAGATAATAAAACGGAATATTGACCGAACCCCGCTTGTTATACTGAGCTGGGGAACGTTGGTCCCGCTCCAACTTATAATTGTTATAAGACAGAGCAGGAAATTGGGGAATACCAGAATTCCCGTGCCGCCCAAACGAAGAGAGTGCATGCTGATGCATCATCTTCGGGTGTGTTCATTACAAAGAACTGTTTCTCAGTATCCTTTACGTCCTGGGTATGTGATACCAGATCAGGATCCCAGATATGTAATATGTTACATAGGGCTACAGAGAGGTAGAGAACTGAGAACGGGTGATAAGTTTCATGAGGCAGAAAATGGGGCAAGTGTTGCAGCCAAGTATGTTGGTCACTGTCACCCTGTATTACAATACATTGATTCTGAATGAATGTTATTAGATACCGAACCTGATATACAAAATCATATCAGTCTCTTTATTAGTAAAGAAATGATAAAATTTTGTATTGTTGGATAATGTTTTGAACATTTCCTATATCAAAAGTTGATCGGTTCAGGCACGTTATCTAAAAGCATTGATGTTCTAAATCAAACTACAGTTCTTAGTATACGGAACACGCACAAGAGGAAGAGTTCAGAAATGAATGAATCCTTCTTGAGGCATTGTAGACTAGGTCATATCAATGCGACCCGACTGGCTGAAGTTACATTTAGATGCATATTTAAATTAGTTTGAATTTACATCTTGGGAAACTCGCCAGTCATGTCACAAAGATAAGATGACCACAGCTCTGTTTATTGGAAACAGAGAAAGAGTTAGTGAACTCTTGGGATGATACATGTTGATGTATGTAGGTCCCCTGTCTACACATGCCAAGACCGGTTCTTTGTACTTCATTACATTCTCTGATGATCTTTCGAGATTCAGACCTATGTTCCTGTTGAAACACAAGTCCGAACCTTTTGAGATATTCACAGAATATAAGTTAGAAGTAGAGAACCAATACGGGTATAAGTATTATGTCCTTTGATGAGATCAAGGAGGAGAATACTTGAGCACGAAAATCCTGGACTATTCTAAAGGAGAATGAGATTCTCTCTCAGTATTACTCTTCCGCATACACCATAGCACGATGGTATATCGGGGTGGAGCAATTACACCCTATGTGATAAGGTGTGCTCTATGATGAGTAATACTGAGCTACCTATTTCCTTTTGGGTGTTATGCACTTGAGAAGCTGCATACCTATTGAATAGGGTTCAAATCAAATCAGTTGCCTACCACTTCATACTTGATATGATAAGGGAAGAGCCCATATCTTAAGTTGGTTAAGATTTGGGGTTGTCCGGCCTATGTCTGAAAAGCAAAATCCGGACAAGCTCGAGGCAAAGTCTGTAATGTAGAACTGGAAAGGTTCCAGCTATACAAACAACAGCAGATGATTTGGTAGAACCAAAGGATTCAGTAGATTCCAACGAACCTCGGCCTCTCCGCCGATCTAGTAGGGTTCCTCACCCACCTGAGAGATACTTCGGTTTCTCTATGACAGTGGGAGCGAGGATTACATCATGAGATGATGACCCAACTAGTTTCGAGCTGGCCATCGGGAGTAAGACTCTGTAAGAATGGCTGGATTCTTAGTGATCTAAGATGGAATCCTTATACACCAACAAAGTATGGACTTTGGTTGCTATATCTGAAGGGTTAAATCCCCATCAGGAGCAAGTATATCTTGAGAAGATTACTTGGTGTATATGGAAAAGTTGAGACTTTCAAAGCTAGACAAGTTAAAGGTTTTCTTCATCGACCAGGCGTGGATAATGATGAAACCTTTTTCCAGTGTTTAAGCTTAAGTCCATCCAGATCCTACTTGCCACGGCTTCATACCATGACTACGATATCTGGCGGTTGGGTGCCATGACTGCTTTTCTAAATGATGTTTTGGAAGAGAGCGTCTATAAGTACACAGCCAGAGGGCTTCGTAGACAGTGGGAGCAGCGGAAACGTGTGCAAGATGCTTTATAGGATTAAAGCAGGCATCGCGGAGTTGGAACATCTGTTTTGATGAAATAGTCAAAGAGTTTGACATCATCAAAATGGTAGATGAACCTTGTATATACAAAAAGGTAGTAGGGAGTATGGTGACGATCCTCGTAGAGTACGTGGAAGACATACTCTTGATAAGAAAAGAGTTTCTTATGCTACGCTCGGTCAATCTCCGCTTAGGATTCTCCATATAGGATCAAAGTTATACCTACTAAATCCTGGATTTTGGATCTATGAGATAGATTTAATTGGATGTTAGGATTTTCACTAGAAGTAGTGAGATGGTATCAATTGATTCTGGGGAGAATCACTGGAAAGGTTCCAGGGTGATAAAGACGACTGAATGTCAGTCACAGGCATTGTCTTTACCCTCAGTAAAGGGACGGTATGTTGGAAGAGTTCCAAGCTAGATACTGTGACATACTAGACGATAAAGGCAGGATACATCGCTACTTAAGATGCTACCAAAGAGGAAGTCTGGGTGTATATTGGTTCATGAGATGAACTTTGTTCCTCCCATTGTGTGACAATGGAGTTGTGGCTTATGCCAAGGAACGTCCGTCCCATCAGTGATCCAGACATATTCTAAGGCAGTATCACCTGATCATGGAGATGGTTGATCTCCAAGGGATCGAGGTTTGGAGAGTAGACTCAGAGGACAAACACAGCGGATCCACTCACGAAAGGCCTTTTCCCAGAGAGAGACTTTTATGGGATGGTTGAGTATGAGATACTACAACCACTGCTACAGATGGCCCTAGTGCAAGTGGGAGATTGTTAGTTATATGTATGCCCTAGAGGCCATTACTGTACATAGGATGTATATTGTAGTGGATGCTGGGACATATATAGGGAGGACTTTCTTGCTCGACATGATAGTATGCTATCTGGTTGACCTTTACCTTAACGTGTATACTGATTGTCTCTCTGTTACATGTTGGTAAAGCCCTTAGGATGTGTACTTGACTACCTGGACTATGATGCGGATCATACTAGTGGGGACATGGTAGTCCATAAGTACATCCTTCACAGTCCCTAGTCGTGGGTATATCGAGACGGGGCATCGATATACCAGAGTAGACTAGCGTATACCTTCTCGACCCATACAGATGGGCGATGGATGATCCTATATCCATCGGTGTTTGACATCAGAGATGATATACGGGTGCTCAGTGGAGACTGGGTACACTGGACGGACTCGCCGAGAACTCCCAGATGGTATTATACCTCACGTCAGATGGCAGTTCTCTGGTGACACTGGTACAGAGTAGTCTGTTGACCCGAGATCGTCATAGAGTCTTTTGTGGTTCCCACTGTGCTTTGATTTCCATCTTACCACATCCAAGAGGGCGTGCAAAACGGTGGTTTTTGGGTACAGTCTCGAGTCACATGGAGGCAATGAGCGATAGGAGGGGATTCGTCTCTCCCGGTATAGGGAGTTGATGTTGCGCTGTGTTCGATTGGCTATAACAGGAAATCCCTGGCCAGGGTTGCTGAGATTTACTGGTAAGTGTTACCAGTAGTTTCTCGAACAGTTATAGACCTCATATCGACATGACTTATCGAGCTATTGGGGTCTGACGTTTACCACCCCTAGGCGAGATATGCGACATATCAGACGATCAGACCGGACTGTACGGTAGTGTTACTGGTTGGATTCACTGGAGTGTGAGCGGGCTTGCTCGTCGATCTTCAGATCGCTCAATACCCGGGTGGCCGTTACGTTTAGCAGACCGCTTGCGGCTTGTGGGTGTTTGATATGATCATCGCCTGCTGCCGGCGTATTGACGAGTCTTTAGAGTCCGACACAGAGGTTTCCTGGCTCAAGCGAAACGAAATAGGAGCGCATATGAGATATGTGAGGGACCGAGAATAATGCGTGTATGTGATACCGTATTCCATTCTCGCGATGAATGTATCGATTAGGTTATATGCGATATACCCTAGTTATCGAATCAAAGGTTGATTCGATAAGCCGATACATAGGATACTGGTCGGTTATATGCGATATGACCGGATCGTTAAATCAAGTGTTGATTTACTGATTTAATGTATAATTATATATTTGATATATTACTTTGCATTAACTAGTATTGGTTCACTTTAAATGGATTTTCTCACTCGGGTGTGCGCATTGCATATGCGATATGATTTTTGTGCACTTGATTGTATCATGTTTGATGATACATATCTTTTTTGTTAAGTGTAATGAATTAAACCTAGGTTAAGTAAATGATTAGGGTTTTCTTTTATTCATTCATTTATCTTTTCATTTGCATTTAAAAGATAAATGAGAAAAGGAAAAGAAGTGAAAAATGGTGGCTAGTTTTGTTTTCAACATGAAGCTTCATGAAGCTTTCATTAAGTCACCATTTTTGTCTCATCTCCTTAACCCTAACCATTCTTTAACCTTGGTCAATTCTCTACACTTAACTTGGGTTATGTTATGATAAGAATGGATTATTCTTTTCTTTTTTAAAAAAACTTATCATATCTTTTCTTCTTCTTCTTCCTTGAACTCAAGAAGAAAACCTTGAGGTCATCAATGGTGATTGATGATAAAGAGTGAGAAATCCAATTCTAAATTGAACCCACTTCCTATTTTCTCATCCTCTACCTCTTGCCAAGTAGTAGAGTGTGTTTTCTTCACAAGTTTCTTGACTTGGTGAAGTCGGAGCTTGATTTAGCGATGCCTCGACGTAGATCATCTTCGGCATGGACATCGATGACCTAGCCCGTCCATTCTCCGATGAAGCCGACGCTAGAGCCCGGGACTTGTTATGGACAGCGAGGAGACTTCATTGCGGAGCTATGGAGGTGGAGAACCGGATCTACAAAGGTTGTATTTCCGATAACCCATTAGTTAAGTTGTTAACTAGATTGTTTTTCGCCTAGATTTCTAGCAAACGATCCGTACACTAGGGTTTCTCGGCACCAAAATTTTTGAAATTGGCATGTTCGATGCCTTGTGAGACCTCTCTAGAGTGCCTAGGAACCCTACACCAGATTCGAGAATGGTTTCCGGTTCTGGAGAAAATGAATAGGACTATTCAGTTGTCTTTTCCTTTTACCTTCTCTCAGGTTGCGAGTGCTCCTTGGATTAGGACGGTACACCTATTATGCTAATTGGATAATCTTCTTCCAATTCATAGGCAGGTGCTGAAAGGTAGGGAAGGAAGAAAACCATTTAGCCTAACGATGGTGTACAGAAGGTAATAAGTTAAGACAAATAAAGAGATTAGTAAGAGGGCAAAGTAAATTGCGACTGCTATTCACGACCAAACCAAGTATTTCATCGCCACTCCTACTTCACCTTTGTATTTCTCCAGGACACTCTGTATCACTACGAAGATCCACAGTTATTTGGATACTCCATTGTATGGTTATATACGAACTCGAAGGAACTTGTTCCAGTTCGGGAATGGTTTCTGGTTCAGGAGAAATAGGAATAAGGTTTTATTCAGTTGTCTTTTATCTTCACCTTCTCTCAGGTTACGAGTACTCCTAGGATTAGGAGAGTACACCCATTATGCTTATTGGATAGTCTTCTTTCAAACCATAGGCTGGTGTCGAACGGTAGGGAAGGAAGAAAACCATTTGGCCTAAAGGGGTGTACAGAAGGTAATGACTAAAGACATATAAAGGGATTTGGAGAGATGACAAAGAAATATACGGCTGCAATTGTGAATCTGATAATGGAAGAGGCATTACTAAGAATACCCGGATACCCCTTCTAAACATTTACTTGTTTCAGTTTCACTGTGTATTGTTAAAAGAAAACTAATTTCCCAATTAGTCCTTGCTCCAGGGTATGTATTTTACCAGGTTTGATTCTCATATCTGTATGGTTTTACAGATGATGAGTGAGAGTAAGTTATTGGGAATTGGGTGATCATCCTCACTATATCAGGATTCGTTGTAATTGGTGATATTTGAAGAAATCGCCTGGGTTGTTTGCCGGACGGCAAATATTTGGTTTTGAATATCCGTTGTTATGCACCAATTTCAAATTGATATATCTGTACGTTTATTTTTATAAAGTGAGGTATAACTTTTTGAAATTATGTCTATGACATTTACCTATATCAATGGATGGTTAGGTAAGGAGCATTAAACAGCGGTGTAATTCTTCTTAACCATAAGTACAGTTTTCAACCTACGACACACAGGGAATGAGTTATTAAGGGGACTTACACAGAGTATTGTATGTTGTCCAGTGTCCATGAGGACATAGGAGTTGGTACTCGTACTATATTCTGTTTACTTGTGACTTCTCTAGTTCTTAGACATATGTTTCGTAGAAATGCAAGGTCTAAGTTTTGAGAAGTTATAGGTATAAGAGTAAAGTAGAGAACCAGGCATTGCAAGTATCAGGATTCTTCAAGGTGATCGAAGATGTAGATACTTGTGTATGGTATACAGTTGATAGTAATGATTATGAGAACTTGCTTCTCTTTCAGGTTGCTCATATCTGGATGTATTCTTAAGTTGAGTAATGCTGATTGGCCTCTCTCCATTTAGTTGACATGCACTGGAGACAGCTGCATGATTTGAATCTGGTTTCAATTAAATCAGTGCCTCTGTTTCTATATTGGATATAGAACGGTTCATATCTTAACGATGTTAAGGTACGGGGAGTTTTCCGGCTTATGCTTAAAACCAGACTCTGGATAACTCAAGGCACGTTTCTGTAATGGTTGTTTGTGGTTTGACCCGGGCTATGACAAGGGTTGACTTTCTACCATTTGGAAGATCAATAGTGATATTGTTCTTGACTCGCCACAGTTTTAATAAAAATGGATTTTTTCAGAAAACAGTAGTGGGAGTATGGTAGAACTGGAAGTGATTCCAGAACCGCAAACGATTACTGAAAATTTGATAAGAACCTAAAGATTCAATCTGGTTTGATATTCCATTGGCCACTCCGCAGATATGGTGACCTCAAGCACCCGAGAGGTACTCCGGTAGCCTCAAAGACTATGACAGGAAGGTTCTTATTTACCCAGACTTGCCGATGCTGTTGTTCCAGACTGTGAGATCCGGCAGGAGGATGAGTATAGCGTCGTTCTAAACTAGCTTTGGAAGTGTACATGTATATAACTCTGCCAGAGGGTTGTCATAGTCAGTGGGAGCAGTGGAAGCAAAGTGGACAAGTAGCTTATGTCTATTTATAGACTAAAGCAAATATAGCGGAGATAGATCATCTATTTCTGATATGACAGTCATAGGTTTGACTTCATCGGAATAGGGGATGGATCTGTTAAGAAGGTAATAGAGTGTCATGTCCTGGTATTTGGATGACATACACAGAGTAGGAAGAGAAATTCCGATACTACGGTCGGTTATACTTTGGTAGTCACACATAGGATATGGATATTATATAAGATATTCTGGTTACTAGATCTATGGTTTTAGATCTAGATTTAGGTAGTTTCCCAATCTGGGTACTTTGACAGCATTCTAAAGGTGTTTTAGAATGGACGACTTCTGGCACGGTAGTGTACATGCAGGTGATGGAGTCACCCTCTCTAAAGGTGTCTTACAGACTAAAGGGGAGAGGGATGTGCATGATTGGCAGATCACTTGCTTAGGCAACTGAGTCAATCATGACATGTCAAGTACCATACCAAATATTGTTTTTTGCACGAGATGCAGTAAGTTGATATTAATCCTATCCTGGAGAAACGTTTGGAAGCAATTTTAGAACATAAGTGGATGTTCTAGGGATATGATAACAACAGCCTCTTTCAGGAGACGGTTATCATTCTAGGCTTTCAAGGTGGCCTGGATGACAGAGTGACTGTCAGAGTTATAATTTTCCTTCTGACGAGGGGCAATATTTTGGACAGGTGGTCCAAGCGGATACTGAGGGAGGTGCGGTACAGGATACTGATGAAGTTCATTTGACGATACAGTCTAAGAAGTTTGGATTTGGAGTTCATTTATGAACTAGGTCCCATCAGATATCCAGACATATTCTAAGACAGGTATTGCTCATTTCGAGAGATGGCTTTCTCCGTAAACTTGAGATAAAGAGAGACATAGAAAGAAACATCAGGGCGGATCCACTCACTGAGGCTATTCCTCGAACGCAATAGTTTCGCAAACGGGCTTTGTGAGACTGATTAGTAGAGGAGTTGGATGTTTGGTATCACACGGGCTGTGAGTATGCGACATCGCAATAATTAGCCTTGAGTGCAAGTGGGAGATTGTTGAATATAGTGCCCTCAGAGTCAATTATTGGATCACAGGCACGTGATTGCAATGATTAAAGGAGGGCCTATACCGGTAGGACAGTCTTACTCAAGATGATAGTATGCTATCTGGTTTATCTTTATCATCGTGTACAGCTTTAGGTGACCTTACAGGTCACTATTACACGTTGATAGAGCCCTTAGGATTCTTGCTTGACGGCCAGCAGTATGATGGCGATCATATACGTGGGAGCTGGGGTCTATAAGCACATCCTTAATGTGGTCCCTAGTCGTGGGAGTTTCAAGACTGGGCATCGATACTCCATTAGTAGACTAATGTATACAGTCGAGACCCCGACGAGGGGTGGTGGCCGGTCTCATAAGCCATTGGTGTCAGTTGGTTCACCTAAGATGTATACAGGTGCTCATTGGGTTATGAGTACACCGGACAGGACTCGCCGGGAACATGCTAGTTGGTATTATACCTGACGTCAGATAGCAGTTCCCTGGTGACATGTGTACAGGTTAGTCTATCGACCTGAGATCGTCATTTGCCTCGTGTGAGTTCCCACTGTGCTTTGATTACTACCCTACCATGGCTCAAAGGAGTCGTGCAAACAGGTTTTAGTTGGGTACAGTCCCGAGCCACATGGAGGCAGTGAGCGGATCGGCAGGGGTTTCTTCTCTCCCGGTATTGGTGGTGAGATCGCACCGTGTCTAGGAGAGCCATTACATGAAGTCCTTGCCCAAGGTAGGAGATTTACTGGTAGGTATTCCAGTAGTATCTCAGGGTGTTCTGGGCTACACTCCGACACGACTTGTACCACTTTTGGGGGTCTGACTTTTACCAACCCCCTAGGCCCACCATGAGATGCTCATAGACGAACGGACCGGACTGTACGGATATTGTCACTGACAGGCTCAGTAGGGTGTCAGGATGAGTTCGCTCATCGACCTCCCTTTTGGTCAATACCTGGTATCCCGTTACGTACGGCTAGTACCTCTGACGTGCTAGTGGTTAAATCCATGGCCAATGTATTGACGTGTCTTTAGAGTTCCCCACAGACAGTTGCTCAAGTTTCGGGCGAAACGTTGTAGAGGCCGTATGATATATGGCAGGGTCTGATCATATACGTGCAGTGGTGCACGGATCATGATCGGGCGGATCATACTAGTGGGCTTTGGTTTAAGCCGGATCCTAGTATTGGATTTGTTGGATTACTTTAGTCTCATCGCACTCGCATTCAGTCGGAATGCGGATGCAGGTATGTATATACAGGTGAGGGGTATCCTTGTGATCCGTCACGAGTTTACTTTAGATGTTGCCGTATCTTTTTATTTTTGCAAACATTTGGATTAATGTTTGTAAATGGAAATTGTGAGATAAATATCATCATTTGGAGCATTAATTGTGACACATGCACAAGTGGTGACTCATGGTCTCTTTCTTTGTGCATGTGTCACATTATTTGATAGATTTGTGATGATATGATGAGAAGAGAGAGAGAGAGGGACTGCCATATGAGAGCTAGCTCTTGTATTTTTGAAACTCACTCTCTCATTTAATCACAAGACATAAGAAAAGAAAAGGAAACTTCTTCTTCTTCCTCTTCTACTTCTTCCTCTAGCTCATTATCTCCATCAATGGCAACACCTCTAACCTCCATCCAAATCAATGGATGCAAGAGACAAAGTGATCACAAACATTCTCTACATCACCTTGGACACATCGGCTAGCACACTTCATGCCCGAGTTGCTTCGGATGAAGCGGGAGCCCGTAAAAGGAATCGATGATGTGGTTCCCTTTTCGACGAGGAGATCGAGACCGGAGATGCCGCGAGGAGCTTGGGATGGTGGCCAAAGACCGAAGGACACGGATCGATCGGTATAGCTCTCCAACCCTCTTTCTTGATAGCTAGATGTAGGTTAATGGTTCGATCCGGGAAAAAGTATACGATAGCGCCAGTTTCAAGTTAAGAAAAAGTTTTTGTTTCCGCATTTTAGCCTCGGACAGACGGCCGGGGCGCTACCGTAGACTTACAGTAGGTGCAGCCATGGTGCACGAAAACAATATCCTGAAACTCAATCATCCAAACTCAAATCCAAGCGATATAAACATGATACTCAGATCACAACGCAAATCGCAACAAATGACATTGAGGTACACCTCCTACAATGTCGATAAATAATGGCACGCCCAAAACTGGCAGAGCAAGAACATTTGCTTACCTCTTGCTCACAGTCTGGCGTCTTCTATCTCTGGGTCCTTATTTCTCTGTGGATTACCAATCTCGCACTCTATCGGCTCATCTGCCCGGTCAGGTGTGCTAACGGAAACAATTCCGCTCTAGCACTCCTCAGGTCATCTCTCGGCCAATTAGTATGATCACTCATAAAGCAGCACGTCACTGGTATCGGCCTCTGGCCCTTTGAATACACGTGACACAAATGATCCTCGGTGCAATCTCATCATAGCAGTGTCCTGGAAGGAACCGGCTCAAGTTCTCTTTCGATCTCGCTTATACCGAACTACACGGAGGCTGTTACTCTTACAAATCTTTTCTCGTTCTATGGATATCTGCGTTCTCATCACATCATTTCCTTGGGAACAGGACGTATTCCAACGCTTCTGTATACACATCCGATCTCTAAACTCGATGGGGAGTAACAACAGCTCGTCAGCATCATACACGAACCTCTTTTTCCACTCGTCCTTATTATCGTCCACTTCGACATCATGTCATGCTATCTGCATCCTGCAATGGTTCTCGGTGACAATCAATCTGGAATCTCTCGCACGGACTCGAAATCACGAACTCGGTATCTTCAGCACTCTATAGAAGATATCTAGCAGAACACGTCCTCGGGAACTGTTCCCAACCATCGGAGGAATACTCAATACTCATCCGTTTCTTGATCAACTCACAACACATCTGGGTGAGGTCTTTCTATCCAAAGCTGGTCATCTTACTGATCTCACATCGGAACATCCGACAAACAACGTCATATCTAGATCTGAGTAAGACTCCCCACACTGGAAATCTTCAATTCAACTGGGCCTGCGTCGGCACATCAATCAGACAAATCACCTTCGTCTCTCAACTCAGGATAGACTAGCTATCACATGTTTCCTCTCTGCCTGAAAGCTCCAGCGATCTCAGCTCGTAAGCTCTAGAAGCGACATCACATCAATCTCAGCAACAGCTGGGTCATCTGTCTGCACGGTCGATGACATCACAATCTCTAAGGTATGCTGTATATCAACAGCAGGCAGCTTCTAACAATGGCCCGACCATCCGGTACAAAATCGCACACTCGTCTCCAATGAGAGGTCACAACACAACACTACATCGATACATCCCCATGTCACCAGAAAACATGATGGTCAGTCCTCGTCCAAGATGAGCTCGCCCTGACCGCATCGCCAGCAGCAGCTCAAACTGCGCTCAAACCATGGTGACAGGAACCTCAATCAAGTATCGACGAAAAAGATCAAAGTGATGAAATGAATCAAAAGATCCAGAATGAATATATGATCATATGGAGGAACGGAAACAGTGAGAGTATGATCATGTAAACGAATAGAATCAAGAATCGCAAATGGATGTATAATCAAGGAAAATAAATAGAATCACCAGTCTCAAGATATGTACATCCTAAGGTTTCTTAAGTGGAGTATCGTATCGTAAATATACCGCGAAACATACGTACGGTACGTCACTCTACTCAAGCTACCAACTCCATCAATCAGGGTCAGCCTATGTAACAAAAGTTCGGGTCTAACACCCCCTTGTTCAAATCTAAGTTTCGTAAGGTCAAGCCTAAGTTCCAAAATATATACGCCCTTGACCCCACAGAGTCAAACCTAGACTCGAACCAAGGATAAACCAAGCGCTCTGATAACAACTTTGTCATGACCCAAAATATTAGCTCGCGACCAGCACTTAAATCACGCGACGTCTACAGGCGTAACGTAATTCAAGTAAGCTGAAACCCAGAAATCTAAACTTTTTTTTATTTTTTTAAAAATACAGAGGTGAAGCTTTGGAATAAAGGTATAGTAAATCATGTTTTGTCTTTTGAAAATTTGGGCAGCACCTCCCTTGTAAAAACTAACCCCGAAAACGGGTACAACATAGAATATAATAAAGCATCCCCAAACGGGAGAAAATTATGGCCAACGGAGAAAACAACCACCATAAGTATAAAAACAAGTATACGACGCCCAACGGCGAAGATCCACACAAGAAAAGGTAAAGTAAGACATCAACACCAAAAGCGAACATAAAACCCATCGCTCAAGTCTCGCAACTACAAGTCTTCTAAGTCTGCAACATATACAATTACTAGTTTCTGATTTGATGGAGTGACTAGATACAATATGAATAATGAATACAAGAGGGGCACGATCCAACATGTACCACCTACCAAAAACAAGTCACCCGAAAACAGCTGTGTGCCAGCAATGCCGCAACTGATCCATGCGGTCAACCTGCAAGAACTGTGGCACAACGGGGGTGAGTTGCCAACTCGTGAATAGAAAAACATTAACAGTTAGAAATCGAAATAAACAACGATTCCTAGGTCAACTATATCATAAAGGTAACACTACGATATCTAGGGTGACCGAATCTGCATATGTGCCAACAGATAAAAAAAATGCCTAACAGCAAGTGGATGTCATCCAACAATATTCAATGCATGTATGCAGGTGGATCTCGTCCAACAATATAATCAATGCATGTATGTAGGTGGATCTCGTCCAACAATATAATCAAAGCATGTATGCAGTGGATCTCATCCATGTATCAACCACTGACACAAAAACTCCTGCATGTAAATATCATAAAAGCATATGCAGGTAAATATGAGGATATATATATATATATATCAACGTGTGTCTCTCACGACACAACAAAATCATGGAAACCTGAGTGTATAACACCGACACTCGAAACATCATGAAACCCGTGTCTAGCATCGACACGTAAATCCACATGTCTTAGGCGCCGTTACCACGACTGGCCCTGAGGTCATGTCCGTACTGTTAGTTATATGTATGCCCTAGAGGCCATTACTGTATATACGATGTATATTGTAGTGGATGCTAGGACATATATAGGGAGGACTTTCTTGCTCGACATGATAGTATGCTATCTGGTTGTACGTTATCTTAACATGTACTCTGACTGTCTCTATGTTACATGTTGATAAAGCCTTTAAGATATGTACTCGACTGCAGGGACTATGATGAGATCATACTAGTAGCGCCACGGTAGTCGACGAGTACATCCTATAACGGTTCCCAGTCGAGGGTGTATCGAGACAGGGCATCGATGCACCAGAGTAGACTAGCGTATACGCATCTTGACCCATATGATGGGCGATGGATGATCCCATATCCATCGGTGTTTGTCATCAAGGATGGTGTACGGGTGCTCAGTGGAGACTGGGTATACTGGACGGACTCGCCGAGAACTCCCAGATGGTATTATACCTTACGTCAGATGGCAGTTCTCTGGTGACACTGGTACAGCTTAGTCTGTTGACCCGAGATCGTCATAGAGTCTTGTGTGATTCCCACTGTGCTTTGATTTCCATCATACCATATCCAAGAGGGCGTGCAAAAAGGTGGCTTTTGGGTACAGTCCCGAATCACATGGAGGCAATGACCGATAGGAGGGGATTCGTCTCTCCCGGTATAGGGAGTTGATATTGCGCTGTGTTCGATTGGCTATAACAGGAAATCCCTGGCCAGGGTTGCTGAGATTTACTGGTAAGTGTTACAAGTAGTTTCTCGAACTGTTATAGATCTCATATCGACACGACTTATCAAGCTACTGGGGTCTGACGTTTACCATCCCTAAGCGAGATATGCGACATATCAGACGACGAGACCGGACTGTACGGGAGTGTTACTGATTGGAATCGCAGGAGTACTAGCGGGTTTGCTTGTTGATCTTCTGATCGCTCAATACCCGGGTGGCCGTTACGTTTAGAAGACCGCTTGCGGCTTATGGGTGTTTGATATGATCATCACCTACTGCCGGCGTATTGACGAGTCTTTAGAGTCCTACACAAGGGTTTCTGGCTCAAGCGAAACGGAGTAGGAGCACATATGTGATATGTGCGGGACCGAGATTAATACGATATGAGATACCGTATTCTATTCTCACGATTCGTGACATTGATCGGTTGTATGCGATATAGCCGGGTTATCGGATCAAGTGTTGATTCGATAAGTTGTTACACAAGTTATTAGTCGGTTATAGCCGGATTATTAAATCAAGAGTTGATTTAATAATTTAATGCATAATTATATATTTGATATATTACATTGCATTAACTAGTATTAGCTCACTTATGATTTATTTTCTCACTAGATTGTGCACATTGTTTATATGTGATATATGCAAGTGTACATGTTTGTATCATGCTTGATGATACACATAAGATGGGTGTATGAGACTTATATCAAGTTTATGTTAAATTAGGGTTTACTTATTTCCTTGAGAATAACAAAAGAGAGGAGACTTTAGTCAATGTTATGAAGCTTGTAGAAGCTTGTATGCAACATTGACAAAGTCAACTCTTTTGTCGTTCCTTAGGATATTAGTTAACCCAACCCTTAACCTCAAACTTTGGTTAATTCTCTACATCGGTTAAGCATGAGGGCTTAACTCAACCATGGTGCAATAATTCAAAGGATAGGTTTTCATTTGGATGAATTATTCACTTCATCTTCTTCATCAAGCTCTATCAAAAGCTTACTAGCTCCAATGGTGCCATGAGAAAAAGAGTGAGAAAATCAATTCTAAAGTGAGCCCACTTCCTACTTCTTCATCCTCTACCACTTGCCATGTAGTAGAGTGTGTTCTCTTCACAAAGTTCATGACCTAGTGAAGGAATAGCTTTAGTTAGAGTATCCCCGACATAGATCATCTTCGGCCTCAAAGTCATCGAAGCAAGCACGTTCGTTCTTCTTATGGAGCTTCTCTAGAGTCCGGAGTTCACGATCGCAGCGAAGGGGACATCTACACAGAGCTTAAGAAGTGAAGGACCGGATCTACAAAGGTTGTAATCCCTCTCACTTAGGGTTAAACATTTTAACATGCTTGTTTTCGCCTAAACCCTAGTTTAATGATCCGGCTTCGGGTTGTTCGGCACGGCTAAAATTTTAATCGGGCATGGTTGATGCCTCATAGACCCTTGTGCGCATGACTAGCAACCCTACAGTGGTATCAGAGCCAAGCTAGAGCTTTAGGCGAAGTCTAGACAAAGTTTAAAGTCCGATCGAACCCGAAAACCCCGATGTAAACCCTTCTCTGTACATTTTTTGAAAATGTGATTTTTTATGAATTAAAAATGCCCAGAAAAACAAGCAGGAAAAACTAAGAATTACTGTGAAGTACGGTCCACTAAGTCCCTGAAATGACTGCGGAACCGCGGCCAAAACAAGGGTTTAGCGGCGGTTCCGCGGCTAAAATTTGGACTTAGTCCCTTATATCTCATATATTTATTCTTAGGTCCTTTCTTGTCAATTCTTTCTGGGAATTTTTTTATTCCACTCAAGTGTTGAGTTTTCTAGGGTTGTATTGGGGACTCGTTGATTCGATCGGATAATTTAACTTTGTTTAGTTTGTTACGGATATTTTTAAAAACTGTTAAAAAGTTCGAACGGATATCAATAACTCACTTTTTTCCCTGTCGGAAAATTTTCAAAAGTTAAATTTTTTCGTTGTTTAAGAACGTTCTAAGTCGTGCAAGTAACGCGGTGGACCCTCTAGAAGACAACAAACTTTAACTCGATTATGTGACCGTCTTGAACTGTCTTTTGAACCTTAGGGTTGGGGCAGTATGGCGTGCCACATGTAAGGCGTTGGCTTGACCCTTCTACGGCTGGATCATCGGTACTATGGCATGTGATGGATATTTTTGAACTCCGCTCAAGTGTTGAGCTATTTAGGAAAACTTGGGGGTTTGATTATTCGATCGGAAAATTTAACATTGTCTATTTATCTGGAATGTGATAAAATATTTGGAATCCACAAGTAGTTATGAGATAACTGATTTGAATGTTATAAACATAGCAGTTTAGTCTCAGATGATCGGTTGCCACAGAATTTTGATGTGATCAAAAATCCATCGCAATCACGTAGCGTACGCGGATACTCGCCGGGTAAACTTAATAGACAGCCATACCCCATAGCCCCGACCAAGTGACTGTAGGAGAACCCCGTCGCTATAAGCATCCGTTCGGGTGCTCGCGGCAGCTATGTTCCGCATTAGTGCACTTCGTCGACGGCATCGGGGGTGCGGCCGTCTATTAAAGTTTACGACGAGCATTTGATCAGGTTGTCGGGAATCTTGTTGAATTGCCTGACTTGATATTGAAAAGTGTTTTCGATAATGAGACTAAAATGCGGGGTTTATAATTGTTAGGCATGCGATGTCTAAGGAATTCATTTGGTTAGGCATGCGATGTCTAAAAAGGTTGCGGATTCCAACTGTTGTAGTTTTACACTTTCTTTTCTGTGACCGTAAGCGTAGTATGTGGTGAATCGCCGGCTTCGTTGATATACATCAACGACAATCGGGATACGCATACTTGCTTACGTTGATGATATGAAATGTTATGTGTTGCTGTGATATGTTGTATTGGATCGTCGCGTCTGAATTGCCGGGGGTTTTATGTGAGATGAGAGTTTTTCTTTTTCATTCATGTAAAATTCATTTGTATGTAATATTCTTTTATTGGGGCACTTCCGGGCTGAGGATGATGTCACCATTGTATATTATTTACTTTTCCGCATTAGGTAGACCCAAGGAGGGGAGCACAAGTAACCGGGTTCTAGGGTCCAGTGGGAGACCATCTCGAGGAGTCGAGACCGGGTCTCCTAACCCTAGAATTGGCAGTGTTGCTTGCCGCTCTCGTAGGGGTCTAGGGATGTGGGTTTGGCTATTCATCGCGACCGTGGAATCCGTGTTTTATAGAGGCTCAAAATAAAACACGGACGTCCTAGTATATCCATTATTTCATATGTTTCTTCTGCTGCGATATCTGTGATGTGATCATTTGATATGTTGTGATAGACTGTATAGTATATATGATATATTATATAGATGTTACTTATGTTTTACACCCGCGCTAGCCCTGCCCCGCTCTGCCGTTAGTTACCTAACCTAACGGTGCACGAGGGGACATCGAGGCGAATGCGGATGGCATAAGTGAACGTCGTATTTATCTGTGATGTTTAGGTGACTTAAATGATGGGACTTCATTAATGAGATTAATGAAATAAAAGAAACCTAAAGATATTGTAGAAACTTGTTTAAAAACAGGTAGCTCTAGTTCTTGCTTTGCATAGCGGTGTTCCTTGTAGAACATCCAGCACCTTATTCGATAAGGAAAGAGCCGAGATCCCTTCACCGGGAGTGACCTCTTTAGTGAAACTAGCAGATGCTACACACTCGGGTTGTCTTTTGATTGCTTCTATAGTTCTTGCTTTGCATAGTGGTATATATGATATACCCTGCACCTTATTCGATGAGGAAAGGGCCGACGATCCCTTCACCGGGAGTGACCCCTTTAGCAAAACTAGAAAGGCCACAAAAACACTCCATTTAAAAATCATTTGATTCTACAACGATATCAAGTTCATTACGCAATAGGTTTTCAGAAAAACCTGTCGTAGCCCTCCGTCATTTCAGATAAGTCCTACTTAGTATTCGTGCTACGTTTGTTGACCTCCGTCAAGGCGTAGTGTGCGGTAGCTAACTAGTATTTATCTGCTTATACATATGATGCAGATTGGATTAGGGTAGTCGTACGACCTTGTTGACCTCCGTCAAGGGTCGTACGGGTGGGTTTGATTCAATCAAGAAATGACGGGTTGAACTTGACTTGCACCCTGTGGTTTGTTGACCTCCGTCAAGGTCATGGGATGCTTGGGGCAAAATATTATTGGGAATTTCAAGTGTTGAAATTTGCAATGAGATTGCATACCTTCTATGAGATAGTTGGATCCCGATACCCGCTGGGAGTAAGAGTTACTCCTAGGAGAGTTTTACACATTACAATTACCCGATCAAGTAGGTGTCTAGAAAGGTGTTAACGAGGTTACGCCTCTGGGAAAACGAGTTTTACTTTAATTAGGTTCGTGCGAAAGCACGGGGGACCTCCCTCAAAGTACCGACACTGGCCTGGCTGAAAGATTGGCGAACTTGTAGCACGTAATTAATCCTGGCTAGTCTTTCCTTTTAGGGTTTGAAGGAAGATTTGATTAAAACAGTGGGTGACATCCTGATTAGATATATTAGATAACCAATCTAATCTTGCAAGAGCATACGCTGAGTGTTTTCTTCTCTCTCTCTCCAGGTAGCGACCATATCACGCCTTAATCAAGATAATAAAACAGATATATTGACCGAACCCGCTTGTTATACTGAGCTGGGGAACGTTGGTCCCGCTCCAACTTATAATTGTTATAAGACAGAGCAGGAAATTGGGGAATACCAGATTTTTCGTGCCGCCCAAACGAAGAAAATGCATGTTGATGCATCATCTTCGGGTGTGTTCATTACATAGAACTGTTTCTCAGTATCCTTTACGTTCTGGGTATGAGATACCTGATCAGGATCCCGCATATGTAATCTGTTACATGGGCTACAGAAAGGTAGAGAACTGAGAACGGGTGATAAGTTTCATGAGATAGAAACGGTGCAAGTGTTGCAGCCAAGTCTGTTGGTCACTATCACCCTGTATTACTACAATACATTGATTTTGAACAAATGTTATTAGATACCGAACCTGATATACAACATCATATCATTCTCTTTATTAATAAAGAAAGGATATAATTTTGTATTGTTGGATAATGTTTTGAACATTTCCTATTTCAAGAGTTGATCGGTTCAGGCACGTTATCTAAAAGTATTGACGTTCTAAATCAAACTACAGTTCTTAGTATACAGAACACACACAAGAGGAAGAGTTCAGAAATGAACGAATCCTTCTTGAGTCATTGTAGACTAGGTCATATCAGTGCGACCCTACTAACTGAAGTTACATAAAGATGCATATTTAAATTAGTTTGAATTTACATCTTGTGAAACTTGCCGGTCATGTCACAAAAATAAGATGACCTTAGCTCTGTTTATTGGAAACAGAGAAAGAGTTAGTGAACTCTTGGGATGATACATGTTGAAGTATGAAGGTCCCCTGTCTACACATACCAAGATCGGTTCTTTGTACTTCATTACATTCTCTGATGATCTCTCAAGATTCAGACATATGTTCCTGTTGAAACACAAGTCCGAACCTTTTGAGATATTCACAGAATATAAGTTACAAGTAGAGAACCAAAATGGGTATAAGTATTATGTCTTTTGATGTGATCAAAGAGGAGAATACTTGAGTACGGGATTCCTTGACTATTTTAAAGAAGAATGAGATTCTCTCTCAGCATTATTCCTCCGTATATACCATAGCATAATGGTATATCGGGGCGGAGCAACAGCACCCTATATGATATGGTGTGCTCTATGATGAGTACTACTGAGTTTCCTATTTTCTTTCGGGAATTATGCACTTGTGAAGCTGCATACCTATTGAATAGGGTTCAAATCAAATCAGTTGCCTACCACTTCATATGTGATATGGAAAGGGAAGAGCCCATATCTTAAGTTTGTTAAGATTTGGGGTTGTCCGGCCTATGTCTAAAAGCAAAATCCGGACAAGCTCGAAGCAAGGTCTGTTATGTAGAACTGGAAAGGTTCCAGCTATACAAACTACAGCAGATGATTTGATAGACCCAAAGGATTCAATAGTTACCAACGAACCTCAGCCTCTCCGCCGATCTAGTAGGGTTCCTTACCCACCTGAGAGATACTTCGGTTTCTCTATGACAGTGGGAGCGAGGATTACATCATGAGATGATGACCCAACTAGTTTCGAGCTGGCCATCAGGAGTGGGACTCTATAAGAATAGCTGGATGCTTAGTGATCTGAGATGGAATCCTTATACACCAACAAAGTATGGACTTTGGTTGCTTTATCTGAAGGGTTAAATCCCCATCAGGAGCGAGTATATCTTGAGAAGATTACTTGGTGTACATGGAAAAGTTGAGACTTTCAAAGCTATGCTTAAGTCTATCCAGATCCTACTTGCCACTGCTACTTACCACGACTACGATATCTGGTGGTTGGGTGTCATGACTGCTTTTCTAAATGATGTTTTAGAAGAAAGTGTCTATAAGTACACAGCCAGAGAGCTTCGTAGACAGTGGGAGTAGCGGAAACGTGTGCAAGATGCTTTATAGGATAAAGCAGGCATCGCGGAGTTGGAACATCTGTTTTGATGTGGTAGTCAAAGAGTTTGACTTCATCAAAATGGTAGATGAACTTTGTATATACAAAAAAGGTAGTAGAGTGTATGGTAGTGATCCTCGTAAAGTACGTTGATGACATACTCTTGATAGGGAAGGAGTTTCCTATGCTACGCTCGGTTAATCTCCGCTTATCACAAGGATTCTCCATATAGGATCAAGGTGATACCTCCTAAATCCTGAGTTTTGGATCTATGAGATAGATCTAATTGGATATTTGGATACTCACTAGATGTAGTGAGATGGTATCAATCGATCCTGGGGAGAATCACTGGAAAGGTTCCAGGGTGATAAGGACGACTGAATGTCAGTCGCAGGCATTGTCTTTACCCTCAGTAGAGGGACGGTATGTTGGAAGAATTCCAAGCTAGATACCGTGACATACTAGACGATTAATGGCAAGATACATCATTACCAAAGATGCTACCAAATAGGCAGTCTGGATATATAAGTTCATGAGATGAACTTCGTTCCTACCATTGTGTGACAATGGAGTTGTGGCTTATGCCAAGGAACTACCATCCCATCAGAAATCTAGATATAATTCTTAGGCAGTATCACCTGATCATGGAGATGGTTGATCTCCCGGGAGATCGAGGTTAGGAGAGTAGACACAGAGGACAACAGTACAGATCCACTCATAAAGGCCTTTTTCCCAGTAAAGACATTTATGGGATGGTTGAGTATGAGATACTTCAACCGCAGCTAATTGTTGGGTATGTGATACCACAACAGATGGCCCTAGTGCAAGTGGGAGATTGTTAGTTATATGTATGCCCTAGAGGCCATTACTGTACATACGATGTATATTGTAGTGGATGCTAGGACTTATATAGGGAGGACTTTCTTGCTCGACATGATAGTATGCTATCTAGTTGTACTTTATCTTAACATGTACTCTGACTGTCTCTATGTTACATGTTGATAAATCCCTTAGGATATGTACTCGACTGCTGGGACTATGATGAGATCATACTAGTGGGGCCACGGTAGTCGACGGGTACATCCTATAACTGTTCCTAGTCGAGGGTGTATCGAGACAGGGCATCGATGCACCAGAGTAGACTAGCGTATACACATCATGACCCATATAATGGGCGATGGATATCCCATATCCATCGGTGTTTGACATCAAGGATGGTGTACGGGTGCTCAGTGGAGACTGGGTACACTGGACGGACTCGCCGAGAACTCCCAGATGGTATTATACCTTACGTCAGATGGCAGTTCTCTAGTGACACTGGTACAGCTTAGTCCGTTGACCCGAGATCGTCATAGAGTCTTGTGTGATTCCCACTGTGCTTTGATTTCTATCATACCGCGTCCAAGAAGGCGTGCAAAAAGGTGGCTTTTGGGTACAGTCCCGAATCACATGGAGGCAATGAGCGATAGGAGGGGATTCGTCTCTCCCGGTATAGGGAGTTGATGTTGCGCTGTGTTCGATTGGCTATAACCGGAAATCCCTGGCCAGGGTTGCTGAGATTTACTGGTAAGTGTTACTAGTAGTTTCTCAAACTGTTATAGACCTCATATCGACACGACTTATCAAGCTACTGGGGTCTGACGTTTACCACCACTAGGCGAGATATGCGACATATCAGACGACGAGACCGGACTGTACGGGAGTGTTACTGATTGAATTCGCAGGAGTACTAGCGGGCTTGCTTGTTGATCTTCTGATCGCTTAATACCCGGGTGGCCGTTACGTTTAGCAAACCGCTTGCGGCTTGTGGGTGTTTGATATGATCATCACCTACTGCCGGCGTATTGACGAGTCTTTAGAGTCCTACACAGAGGTTTCCTGGCTCAAGCGAAACGGAGTAGGAGCACATATGTGATATGTGGGGGACCGAGATTAATACGATATGAGATACCGTATTCTATTCTCTCGATTCATGACATTGATCGGTTGTATGCGATATAGCCGGGTTATCGGATCAAGTGTTGTTTCGATAAGTTGTTATACATGATATTAGTCGGTTATAGCCGGATTATTAAATCAAGAGTTGATTTAATAATTTAATGCATAATTATATATTTGATATATAACATTGCATTAACTAGTATTAGCTCACTTATGATTTATTTTCTCACTAGATTGTGCACATTGTTTATATATGATATATGCAAGTGTACATGTTTGTATCATGCTTGATGATACACAAAAGATGGGTGTATGAGACTTATATCAAGTTTAGGTTAAATTAGGGTTTACTTATTTCCTTGAGAATAACAAAAGAGAGGGGACTTTAGTCAATGTTATCAAGCTTGTAAAAGCTTGTATGCAACATTGACAAAGTCAACTCTTTTGTCATTCCTTAGGATATTAGTTAACCCAACCCTTAACCTCATACTTTAGTTAATTCTCTACATGAGTTAAGCATGAGGTCTTAACTCAACCATGGTGTAATAATTCAAAGGATAAGTTTTCATTTGGATGAATTATTCACTTCTTCTTCTCCTTCATCAAGCTCCATCAAAGGCTTACTAGCTCCAATGGTGCCATGAGAAAAAGAGTGAGAAAATCAATTCTAAAGTGAGCCCACTTCCTACTTCTTCATCCTCTACCACTTGTCATGTAATAGAGTGTGTTCTCTTCACAAAGTTCATGACCTAGTGAAAGAATAGCTTGAGTTAGTGTATCCCCGTCGTAGATCATCTTCGGCCTCGAAGTCATCGAAGCAAGACGTTCGTTCTACTTGTGGAGCTTCTCTAGAGTCTGGAGTTCACGATCGCAGCGAAGGGGACATCTACACGGAGCTTAAGAAGTGAAGGACCGGATCTACAAAAGTTGAAATCCCTCTCACTTAGTGTTAAACAGTTTAACATGCTTGTTTTCGCCTAAACCCTAGTTTAATGATCCGGCTTCGGGTTGTTCGGCACGGCTAAAATTTTAATCGGGCATGGTTGATGTGTCATAGACCCTTGTGCGCGTGCCTAGCAACCCTACACGTACATCACTCCGGTCGGTATCCCCACGATAACCGCCGAGTCCAAATACTATCACCGGTAGGTACTTGCCCAGCCTTCCAGGCTCATCGCCATCAACTGCGATCTTCTTACCGAGGGTAACCGTACCGGGCTCCACCATGTACCCGCACGCAGCCCACTCCACTCCTCGCATCGGGTATATATCACAAATCTCATAATCGAGAAATCTCATGGTGGACGTACTGAAATATCATATCAAGAGAAATTGGGTTTTCAAACAATAATAGTTTCTTAAAACACCCCTACGGTTCTCAAATCCATAAATCACATGAAATCCATATCTCAATGCGTAAATCCATGAAAATATGATATATGCAACATAAAACAACAATATGAGCATATTAAGGGAAAACCGCTCTTTTAAATGAATCCAGCTTTACATATATCATGCGATTCCCAAATCCTTCGAAATCAAGTGCAGCATCATATGAGGTGTACATGTAACTATAGCAAGGTATAAGTATCTACATGTAAGAAAGTATGTATGATGCATTTCATAAGCGCAATAGCACAATAATCAACGTCTCAAAATCACATGTCAATACAATAACACTTAGGGGTATATGCAGCTATAGTAAGATATGTGAGTGTACATATCGGTATGTATGCATGATTTACATGTAGCTGTAAAAGAGTATGTCGGTGTACATGTCAGTATATCATGCAACCTAGCATAGTGATGTGAACATGGCAGGTATATCATAGCATGATGTAGCAATTCTACTGTGTAAGTCACTTAGCAATTATCGATGATGAAGTGTGTGAGCCGGCAATCTGTGTAAGTGTAACATACACATCATCGATAATAGTGTATGTGTACTAGCACAGGTATGTGAAATGCAATGAGAATGACATGAATACAGCATAAAGTATATCGTCAGCTAAATGCGATAAGGTATACGTGTCTACAATATATCCGTGTCGGTGAATCTATCAATCGGCATCCAGCCTCACAACATCACGTACGGTACAATCCATCATACAGCATCCTCTAAACAAGGGTATGGATAAATCAACAGGTAAAACTCATCGCGTACGGTAATCCATCGTACGACGGCATAAAACAATTAGGGATTCTTTCAGCCTATACCACAACGGGGGTACGGATCTAAGTCTCGTACGGCATATTACTCAATATGCAAAACATTTTCCATATAAGTACCTATCTCTCAGGTCACATCTATGTCCATCTCGTATCAAGGGACTGACAAAGGTATCAACAATCCCATATTGACTCGAATCCATAAAATGACATATCACACTAAGTCATCATATCACATCGTATACTCGTTCATCATATTAATATCTCGCATCACATTATATAAACGTCACACTTGTTCTCTTCCAATCCGTAGCCATCATGATTCACTTATCATTTCATATTCTCATATGTCAATATGTCCATTAGTATCAACTTCTATCATATTATCGTTTGTAAATCCTACAATCATGTCCGTCGCATATCATTTATCAGGATAAAATAATCAAACGATATTCCATATCAATGTTTGCGGGGGTGCTATACGCCATCCTCCCGACTTCCCCCATAGATATAAATCTACTCACCTGCTAAACTCCTCGCTTAGCCGTAGTCGATGCGCTTCGTCGTCTCGAAATCCACGCGAAGGTACCTATAATCAATATGCATTCGCAAAGCTATTAACATCAAATTTCGAAATCTAAACACGGCGCGCGGTGCGCTCATAGTTTAGAACCTATATTCTACGCATGCAAAACAACTAAACAACCATCGTCGTTGACGTACAAACGGCCAACGACCAAATACAATATCCAGTTGCAAAACCAAGAAATCCAAATACTAGAAAACATAGCCAAAACCATAACTATAGTCTCTTTCTAAGAACAACACTAAGCCTAAAACCCGAATCGTACCAATAACCCTATATTAGTAAACTGTAAAAGTGGTTTAAGAAATTATACCGATCGATCCGTGTCCTTCGGTCTTCAATCTTTGTCCTTAGCAAGTTGCGGCTGTCTCGACGAAGTTCGCTCTCCGGTCAAGCGCATCAAAAAGGACGCACGCCGAGGATTCTTAATACGGGCTCCCACCTCAAAATCGAGGCAACTCAGACATCAAGTTTGCTAGCCGAGATGTCCAAGGAAGAAGTAGAGAGAGAGTAGAATACTTTGTCTCATAGCACCCAATGAATTGGGTGAAGGTTAATTGAAGTTGCCAAAATCGAGTAATGAAATGAGCTCAAGGATTTTGCAAATCAAGAATAAAATTTTCCTCACCCCTCACAATTGGGCTCGGCCAAATGATGGCAGAATAGTGCTCGGCCACTATTCCAGTGGGAAAGAAAATGGTCACTACTTGTTTTTAAGGGGGAGTGAGCACAAGGGATTCATGTGGTGACAATTAGCAAAAATATCATCACAAAATATCCTATGCAATACAAGAACAATTAATGAAGGCATGACTCACAAAAAGGATCCATGCTTCATCTAGAAGCAAAGCAAATGACTCATCATCAAACAAATCAAGCCCACCCAAACAATGGTTCGGCCAAGATGCAAATGAAAGATATTTTGGCCAAAAATTATACACAAACTTTAACCAATAATTTATATTTATATCATTTTACGAAAACCCCAGATTCGCAAATCGGTAGTTTTTGCAAAATATATTATTTAAATATTAAATTCCAAAAATAATATTTTATATTTTCTGAAATGTTACAACATATATATATATATATATATACATATAAACATATACACCCAATACCATGTCACGTGTGCGTGTGCGTGTGTGTCCACTTTTACTCTAGGTTTCGCAACTATAGAAACTAAACTAAAAACGATATCTTCCGAATACGCTAAAACTAACCCTTGATTTCCTAAGCCGTTCTTGCTAATTATCCACGAATAACAATACACATAATATATATATAACATATCATATGCTACACTACAAACTGCGGGGGTGTTATACGCCATCCACCCGACTTCCCCCGTAGATATACATCTACTCATCTTGATCCTTGCTTGCCGAAGTCGATGTCGCCTTACTCCTCCTTGTTATCCGAAGTCCACGTGAGGGTGTCTACATATAAACATATAATATCGTAAACCGAAATCGTGGATAAAAACCAAAACGGCACACGAATCGGACATAGGTTAAAACCTATGGTCTACGAATACAAGAAAGCCAAACAACACCCGATATCGACGTACAAAGGTCAAGTGACCGAGATAAAACACAATACCAAAACTAAAGTCATTAAAAAGTCGCAAAACCATAACAGTAACTCAAGAAAACGCTCCCAGATTTGCTTCAGGTGAGAATTAAGAAAAGTTGCATATAGGATAGGTCTAATTAACTGATATAGGAGCCATGGACCAAGCACGAGGCGATTCCATCGTACCAAGGCCGCAAATTGCGACCAGAAAGACATAATTGGTTGCCAGGAAATGGATTGGGGGTCTCAGGTTTTGGGGTTAGCTTCAAGGTTGCCTGCCCGACTCACTGTAATTGCTAAATATTTTTCAGGTGCCCCGGGTCATAGCAGATCTCTAAATATCGTCATGATTCTCACAAAAACCCGATATCGGCAAATCTAAAGTTCATGGTTTAGGGTCTAGCCTCTGGTTTTTCCCATAATACTAAAGCTACAGGGGTTTAAGGTCACTATTAAACCTCAATTGCACCATATCAATTCAAATCAAACCCTAACCTTCATCTTGGAATTTTCCAAGATCACTAAACCTTACTTAAACACTTCTAAACTAAAATAGATGCTAAAAGAAATGAAGTTCTATACTAATGGTGAAACAATTAGCTCATTTGGCAACTCAAGAATTTTCTTGAGTTTCCCCAAATGCTCAAAATCCTAACTTTCTTGGTTCCCCATATTTGTAGTGAGCTTGTGCACATTTTTAATGAAAGGGGTGCATGGTATTTGATTTGGTTTTGGGGTTGATATGAGGGGGTAGAGGAGGTGGGGGAGAGAGGGCAGCCATGGGAGTGAGGAAGGAGAGGAAAATAATGAAGATAATGGAGGGGAAAAAGAAATGGCCATGGTCAAATGACCCCTCACCTCTCTCTCTTCTCTTTCATGGCCATACTTCTTTCTTTATTCTTTTCTTTTCTTTTCTTTTGTTTTCCTTTTCCTTTTTCATTTAAATCCAAAACGGAAAGACCATATATATATAAAAGAAAATATAAGATGTCATGGTTCATGCAAACTGAAAAATGTGTTTTGAAATATGTCATGGTGCATGTCATTATGCATAACCAAGCTTAAATGCAAGATTTATGAAATTTAATCGAGTTTTGCATTAATATAGAATATAATTAATTATAAGAAATCTATGAATGCTTCATTCTTATAATCTCTTTCAAAATCAATAATTAATATAAATTTCCAAATATTTCCCAATTTATCGGTATTTAATTATACCATATCATTTAAAATTAATCTCCACACATTAAAATATTAATAATATTTATTATTCAATTATATAAATTCCCAAAAATAATATTTTATTTTTCTGAAATGTTACAATGACCCGGGGTCGTCGCCTTTTTGACCATGTGTCTTGGCGGCCAAGGCGGCCAAAATTTTTGACCGGTCTATGGGCTCTGCGAAGAGAAATAAAAAAGGATTAGCAACAAAAGCAGTAAAATATACCAAGTCTAAATTGATCGGGTAAGACCTAACTTACCTATGAAGCGTGCAGGACCGAGTCCCACCCAGCTTAGGGCCTGCTCATAAAGCAAAGCGTCGGCACGCTGGATCAGCTCCCACCGGGACACGATCCCCGCCTCAGGGGCATTCGATAGCTTGGCCTTCGAGCAATCTGCCCTATACCACTTGGTGGGCACCGGCCACTCCTCTCTTTCCGGAGGACCGACGAAGATGTACTTCTCCTTCTACTCGTGGATAGAAGAAGGGACGACCAGTACCCTCGACCCAGCCGCCCTACCCTTGAGATCTTTAAAAGAAAAGTATACCTAACTCGGCTCGTCTTTATGGGTACTCAGATGGTTTTTATACAGAGAAAGGATAAGAGAATCCCTAGATTAAAGGGGATCCGATCGATTTTAAGCCGGACCAGGAATCCGAGGAGAATCCTCCACGAATTCGGTGCTAGCTGGCGTGGGGCGAGTTGAAAATAGTGAAGGACTGCACAAATCTTGGGCGAAAAGGGCAAATACATCCCTGCTCGGAACACTTCCAAATATAGGGCAATCTCATTTCCATGTAACTGGTCTTCCCGTTCACCCTCTCTGGACAGACGGAGCATATAGCCAGAGGGAAAATGGAAACGAGTCCATGAAGGGAATTGGTGCTAGGGTCACAACGCTTGCGGACTCGGCGGAAGTGCAAACTCAAAATTTTCATGACATTGCAACCACTTCCATACACAAGATTACTATTTACATGCTAATGGTAAAAACTAGAAACAAGTAGAGAGTGGCTTTGGGGACTACAACTTTTATAGCGATTCATGGAAGACCCCCTCTTCACTCCAAGGACTCTAGCTAGGCTCCACTCGGTAAGGATCGAGCTTGCACGAAGATATTCTTGTCAAAGATGATCAACCATAAGATAGCCCCAACCACAAGCTCTAGCTTTATTAGATGCACATCTTGATGAAGAAACTTACTTAATAGACTTGTTAGGAATATCTGGTAAGAGATGTAGAATATATTCTCACATAATTTTCTCTTAAGTTCACTCTACTTTTCTCTCATTAAAATCTCAAGAGAGAGAGAGAGAGAGAAAGTAGAGAGTTGTAAGAATGAGACTAGCATTTTAATGAGAGAGAGAGAAAGAGAATGAGAGGATAAGTCTCCAAAAATTCAAGCAAAAAAGAGTAGCCATCTTTTATCTATAATAATCCAAATGAAATAAGTAAGAAGCTTCTGTCATTCTCTACAAACTTCTCTCTCTTTATGACACATTTATTTATTTCACAAATAAATAAATGTGTCATTCATCTAGAATCATTCGCAAGTATACCATATATATCATATACATCTGATAAAATGTATCATATACATCAATTAGTATTTGTATCAAATACAAATACAAATGAGAGAATAATAAAGTGAGAAAAATACTAGAATGAATATATATATATATATATATATATAAGTTTTAAATCAATACTTGATTTAATAATCCGGATTCAATAAGAGTCGGCTAGTATTATGAAAATGTCCAATTAAACTACGTGTTTCAAATACATGTGTTTAATTGAACTCCTGCATGTATCCTTATATGCGCTCTTCATCATTTTGCATGAGCCGAGAAACCTCAGTGTGGGACTCTAAAAACTCGACAAACACTGGTAGTAGGTTTAGGATCATATCCATAACCCACAAGCATGTCAGCGGTACTAGTTGCACGTAACAGCTATCCAGGTATTGATCAAAATAAGGTCGACAAGCAAGATCATCCGAATCTTGCAGAGTCTATTAGTGACACTCACCGTACAGTACGGTCCCTTTGTCTAATAGTGTTGCATACCGAGTCTAGGAGGTGGAAACCGTCAGACTCCTACTAACCCGATAAGTCGTGTAGATATCAAGCTCATAACCACCTGAGAAACAACTAATAACTCTTATCAGTAAATCCCATCTGCATTGGCCAGGGACTTACGGTTATAGCCAATCGCGCACAACGCATCATCAACTCGCTATACCGGGAGTGACAATGTTAGTGATATATGCCCTAAATGCTATTATTGTATCATACTGGATTGTATATTACATATTGAAAGCTTGGGGTATTCACAGTTATAATAACAGTCTTGCTCAAAATGGTAGTATATTACTTGGTTTGATTCTACCTCAATATGTGTATATATTTCTTTTAGCATATCGCTTATACATATTGGTAGAGCCCTTAGGATCGTTGCTTGACTACCAGCGTTGTGATGGCAGTCACACTAGTGGGGACCGGGTAGTCTATAAGCACATCCTTATACAGGTCCCTAGTTATAGGATTATTGAGACGAGACATCGATACTCCAGAGTAGACTAGTATATACGCTTCTCATCCCAGCAGGGGAGATGGTCTGTCCCACAGCCATTAGTACGTCGTACTGGAGATAGTATACAGGTGCTCATTGGGTTATGAGTTACACTGGATGGACTCGTTAGGAACTGCTGGTTAGTATTATACCTATCATTAGGTAGCAGTTCCCGGGTAGCATGAGTACAGGTTAGTCCATTGACTTGATATCACTATTCGTCTCAAGTGTGTTCCCACTGCACTTAGATTACTACCCTAGCACGGCTCAAAGGAGTCATGCAAACAGGTAGAGTTAGGCGCAGTTCCGAAACACTTGGAGGCAGTAGCGGTTAGATAGGATTCGTATCTTCCGGTATTGGGGGTTGATATCGCGCTGTGTTGGGAAAGCCATTACACAAAGTCCCTGGCCAGGGAAAGCGAGATTTATTGGTAGGTACTTCAGTAGTTTCTCAGGGTGTATTGGGCTCTACTCTGACATGACTTATTACGCTGTTAGGGGTCTGACGTTTACCATCCCCCTAGGCTCGTTATGCGAGTATCTTAGACGAACAGACCGGACTTTACGGAGATTGTCACAGATAGGTTCAGTAGGAGTTCAGATGAGTTTGCTCATCGACCTTCTTATCGACAGATACCTGGGTAGCCGTTACGTGTAGCTAGTACCGCTGACGGACTTATGGTTAAACCCACTGTCAGCGTACTGTCGAGTCTTTAGAGTCCCACACGGAGGGTTTCCCTGCTTCGGGCGAAACGATGTAGAGGCCGTATAGTTTTACGACAGGGTTCCGATCATATATGTGTACTAGTTGCACGGATGTTGTTCAGATGGATAATACTAGTGGCCTTTGGTTTAAGATGGATCCTAATATTTTATTATTGGATTGTTATCATCTCATTGTATTCGTAATTTTCGGAATACGAATACAGGTATGTATATACGGTGAGGGAATTCTTGTAATTTCACAAGAGATGCTTCTAGAAGGGGACACCTCATTATTTGGATCATCTATTTTGAGAAATAGATTAATGAGGTGTAAATGGAGATATTTGTGGCATGGAGTTAAGCATGGCTCATTACATTGTTTATTTGGTTTGGACTCACTATTCAAGCACGGTTGATTATTTTCTATGGAAAATAATCCATGCTTAAGGTGAGGAAAAGGAATAAGACATTCTTCACTTGTCCAATGCTAGCTCATTTGTTCATTTCATTTCTCTCTCCATTTTCTCCTCCTCCTTCCTCAAAGACCCTAACCCTCATATGAGTTGTGAACCCAAGTGTCTCATGAGATAAAATACTCCATTAGATACTCTACATCTTCTAGGCTATTTAACTTAGCGAACTAGGTACCCTAGTTACCTCGGTTCAGAGGTTGGAGCTTGAGGTATAGACTCTCAGGTGGATCATCTTCGACACGTGGAGGCCGACGATCAAGCGTAATTCGGATCTTCGAGGAGCTCAAAGAGAGGAGAAGAAGAAGACCCGAAGGAAAAGGTTATAGAAGGTATAAAACTCTTACCGAGTAGTTAAACCTCCAAGTATATATAGCTAGTTAAGGTTTCCGTAAAGATCTTGGAGTTAAAGTCAGTGTTGCGAAGATTTGTAAAAATCGTTTTTTTTAAATTACGCCTCCCCGCGAACCCGCGGGGTGCGCGACATCGACTTACAAAGGTATCTGAGCCTACTTAAACCTTAACTAGCAGTTTAGGCGATGTATAAAGTTACAAAACCGAAATAATTCCGAAACGATAAAACTAAAATCCAAGTTTCTGTCGAATTTTAAAGAGGCTCTAAAAACTATTTAAATAATTGCAGATGCTCTTCTTGTTGTAACTAGAACATCATAGAAAAACAAGCCCCAAAGTCCAAGATTTGGCCGGCCAAATGTTGGACTTTCCCCATCCTGGCCGGTCCATTTAAGGAATTGGGTCTTGAGTGTTTGGTGGTGTTATGGAATCTTGGTTTTAGGTTTTCAGGTGTTGTTTGATTTTGCCCAGATTTCATATTCTATTATCTTTGTGTTGGGGAAATACGGAGTATTTTGAAGTCGTAGTTTTAACATCGTTTATAAGTTTTAGTTTGTATATGTTTTTTTAAACGTCCGCTGATTGCTATACGTCTATTAGTGGGGGTTGCACATATCTGTATCTTGATGATGGTTTGTGTATATGAAGTATTGGATCGTCATGGATGAATAGACGGGGGATGTGAGAAGAGTGATTTCTTTTCATTCATTCATGTAATTTGTAATTGATTTAATATTATTTTTGCGGAGCATATCCGGGTTGAGGTTGTAGCCACCGTTGTATTATTTCATTTACTTTTTCATGCACCTAGGATAGACCCAAGGTGGAGTGCTCAAACTACCGGGTTCTTGAAGTGCCGAGTGGCCTACTCATTTTATTGAGGGAGGTTGCTTCAATTCGGAAATTTGGCGGGAAGTTTGCCGCACCAGTAGGGGTTTAGGGTGGGGTTTGGCTATTCATCACGACCGTGGAATCCGTCTTTCGTTCTAGGCTAAAACAAAACACGGAATTCCTAGTATATCTAATATATTCATCTGTGTTGCTGTGATCTGGAATGCCTATTATTGCGTAAGACGAATGTGTGTGTGTGTGTGTGTGTGTGTGTGTGTATTATAATAAACGTTGCTTATGTTTTGCACCCGCACTAGTCCAGCCCCTACTTTGACGTTAGTTAAGTAACCTAATGGTGCATGACGGGGCCCCGTGGTGAATGCCGATGGAATAAGTGTACGTTGTATTTTTGTTTCTTTCTGGAATGATAGGGTTAAATGATGGGACCTGTAACATTTCAAAAAACATAAAATATTATTTTTTGGAATTTAATATTAAAATAATATATTTCGCGAAAACTACCCGATTTGCGAAATTGGGTTTTTCGTAAAATGGTATAAATATATACCAATAATTGTGAAATAATTGGTGATTAAAATGATTTATTCATTTAAAATTATATTTATCAGATTTAGCATTTTTATAAATTATTATATGCAGTTTGAATAAAAATTGATTAGTGCACTACTAATCGCGATTAAGCCAAATCCGTGTTTCTACACTTTTAATGGTTAGTGCACCATGGCATGTTGCATTTTGTTGCATATTGTTTTAAGTGTGTTTGTGGTATTTTGTTTAGATGAGAAAAGGAAAAGAAAAAGAAAAGTGTGTGAATTATTGGAGAGAGAAAGTGAGACATAGGTTTTGAGAGGGTGAGAATAAGAAGAGAGGGGGGTAGCCACCATTTCCTCACCCCATTATTTTCTTCAGCTCCTTCATCCTCAAGCTTCTCCCCACCTCCACCACCATATATCATCTCAAAATCTTCATCAAAACCCTAAACTCTTTTCATTAAAGTTGATCCCCACCTCACTTTCAACACTATGGACCAATCAAAGTTGGATTTTGAAGACTTTGGGAAGTTAGGTTTTTTCATGAGTTGCCCAAATGAGCTATATCTTCTTTCATTTAGTTTAGTTTTAGTTTCTTGCACCCTAGTTTAGTTTAGAATGTGATTTGGTTAGGGTATGTGATGTTTGGAAAATTCAAGAGAAGGGTTTGGGTGTTTGTGTGGAATCATGATGTGTAGTGGCTGTTACAAGACCTTGGTGTGGGTTATATGGCCTAGAACAGAGATTGGAAACCAAAATACGAACTTAGTAATTCACCCGTGTCGGTTTTGTGAAGTTTTCTCGGCCTGCAGGGAATCTGGAGCAACCCGGGAAGTTTCTGAGAAAAACTAGCAACTCCAGAGACCTAGTTAGACCAATAGGAGACCATCCTAAGAAGACGAACCCCAACGAAGCACCCCAGGCCGAGCAGACCGGTTTGCTAGGTATTGTGTGAAGGAGTTTCTACAGCACCACTACAAGGGTTTGGTAGCATCACACATGCTATATTTAAATTTTTAGGGTGCTAGAGAAACTAACCTAAGGATCATACTAGAAAAGCTTGGGTAACAAAACTTTAAACATTTTCACAAGAAGTAAAAGCTAGGTTTAGGGAATACAACCTTTGTAGCTCCCTACGCTAGACTCCTTGGCCACTTGGGGTTTGAAAGAAGCTTGCTTGAGGTCCTCTAAGTCCACGACGATCCACCCGGAGTCGTCTTTGTCCGAGCTAGAAGCTTTACTAGATCAAGAGAAATAATTGAAGCCAACACTCTAAACTAGTTGGTTAGAGTAGTATAGAATGTTGATGTGGTTTGTTTTCTCACTTAAAGACCCTAACTTGATCACTCTTTCACTCACTAATAGAAGCTAGAGAGCAAGAGAGAGGAGGAAGAAGATGAAGGCAATATGAGAGCTCAAGATAATGATAAGCTTAGGATTTAAAATGAGAAAAAGAATATATATATTTTCTCCTTCTCATTCTTAACCCTAGTTATAAAATATCTAGATATTTATTTTGGATCCAAAATGGCCATAGAAAATAAATCATGGTTAAAGCAAAGGGTTAGTGTATGAATAAAATATTAAACCATGATAGAATTTCCATTTCCATTTTCTTTTATCCAAAAATAAATATCAACATATTTATATAAAGTGTGAGTCTTATATTGCCACCATCTTATGTATCAACTACCATGATAGAATATTGTATGCATGTATGTGTGCATACACATCCATATGTGCATCAAAAAGAATAAGTGCATACATGCATGCATACAACAAAAGACAAGAAAGGGTTTCAAATGAAAAGTTAATGGTCAATGATAAATCAACACTTGATTTAGCAAACCCGTCATATCACATACGACCCGACTAATAGCAAATCTTCCGATTAATATATGGTATCACATACGCGCATTTAATCGGGTCCCCGCGCATATCTCATATGCACACCACATCGTTTTGCCTGGACTAGATAACTCCATTGTGGGACTCTAAGACTCGTCAATACGTCGGCAGTGGGCGATGATCATATCAAGCACCCCCAAGCTGCAAGAGCTCAGCTAAACATAACGGCCACCCGGGTATTGAGCGATCAGAAGAAAACAAGCGAACCTGCCACAACTCCCGCCAAGCCAACCGGCAACACTACCATACAGTCCGGTCTCTTCGTCAGATATGCTGCATATCGAGTCTAGGGATGGTAATGTCGATCCCAATAACTCAATAAGTCGTGCCGATGAATGGTCTATAACGGATCGAGAAACTACTGATAACACTTATCAGTAAATCTCAACAGCCCTGGCCAAGGACTTACTGATATAGCCAATCGAGCACAGCACAACATCAACTCCCAATACCGGGAGAGTCGAAATCCCTCCTATCGCTCATCGTCTTCGTGTGTCTCGGGATTGTACCCAAAAGCCACCTGTTTGCACGACTCAGTAGAGCCGTGGTAGGGTGGTAATCAAAGTACAGTGGGAGAACACACAAGACTCTATGACGATCTCGGGTCTATAGACTAACCTGTACCAGTGTCACCTGAGAACTGCTATCCGACGATAGATATAATACCATATAGGAGTTCTCGGCGAGTCCGTCCAGTGTACCCAGTCTCCACTGAGCACCCGTATACGATCTCGATGTCAAACATCAATGGATGTGGGAACATCCATCGCCCATCATATGGGTCTAGTATCATATACGCCAGTCTACTCTGGTCTATCGATGCCCCATCTCGATACACTTACGACTAGGGACATTTTAGGATATGCTTATAAACTACAGATCTCCTACTAGTATGATCTCCATCATAATCACAGTAGTCAAACCAATATCCCCAGGGCTTTATCAACATGTGTATATGAATAAAAGCATGATCAAATCAACATGTCAGATAAAGAAGAACCAGATAGCATACTATCATGTCGAGCAAGAATGTATACTGAATATATATATACATGTATAAATACATCCACTATCATATAATGGTCTCTAGGGCATACATATATCCAACAATCTCCCACTTGCACTAAGGCCAGTTATTGGCGTATCTCATACCCAACATCTCAAAAAGTCGCTCATGCTGCGGCTGAGGGAGGGCCTTGGTGAGTGGATCCACGGTGTTATTCTTTGTGTCTACTCTCCTAATCTCGATCTCGTGGCGATCTACAATCTTCCGGATCAAATGAAAGCGCCTCAGGATGTGTCTGGACCGCTGATGGAACCTGGGCTCCTTGGCTAACGCCATAGCCCCATTATTATCACAATACAATGGTATTGGATCAATAATGGTTGGAACTACTCCTAGCTCCGATACGAACTTCCTCATCCAGACGGCTTCCTTGGCGGCATCATTCGCAGCAATGTACTCAGCCTCCATCATAGAGTCTGCAACGGTATCCTATTTGGAACTCTTCCAACTAACCGCCCCTCCATTGAGGGTAAATACAAACCCAAAGATAGATTTGCTGTCGTCCTTATCACTCTGGAAGCTCGAATCGGTAAAGGCCACCATTTGGAGATCTCCATTACCATACACCAAGAACAATTCTTTAGTCATTCGCAAATACTTAAGAATGTTCTTCATAGCTATCCAGTGATTCTCCCCTGGGTTGGATTGATACCTGCTTACTACACTAAGTGCATAAGCTACATCTGGGCGTGTACATAACATCGCATACATTATTGATCCTACTGCCGAAGCATAGGGTATAATGCTCATGTGAGCTCTCTCTTCATCGGGTAAGGCACCCCGCTTGGAGTCTTCCATAGTAAACCTTTTTAGGATGGTGTTAATGTTCCTGGTTTGGGATAATCCTAATAACCTCTTAGATCTATCTCTATAGATCCTGATGCCCAGAATATATGTGGCATCACCCAGGTCCTTCATGGAGAACCTTAGTGATAAGAAAGATTTGACTGACTGTAGCATAGGAATATCATTTCCTATCAGAAGAATGTCATCCACGTACAATACGAGGAATGTGACAACTCTCCCTACAGCCTTCTTATAAACACAATGTTCATCTGGATTTTTGATGAAATCAAACTCTTTGATAACATCATTGAAACAGATGTTCCAACTCCGTGATGCCTGCTTTAATTCATAAATGGATTTAAGCAATCTACATGCTTTCCCGCTGCTCCCACTGTCAATGAAGCCCTTTGGCTGATCCATATAAACGCATTCTTCTAAATCTCCATTTAGAAATACCGTTTTAACGTCCATCTGCCAGATTTCATAGTCGTAGTGAGCAGCAATAGCAAGTAGGATGCGAATGGATTTAAGCATGGCTACGGGAGAAAAAGTTTCGTCATAGTCCAAACCTGGTCTTTGACGAAAATCCTTTGCCACAAGTCTTGCCTTATAGGTCTCTACCTGCCCATCTACATCAATCTTTCTTTTAAAGATCCATTTTCACCCTACAGGTTTTACCCTAGGGGGTACAATGTCCAAAGTCCATACTTTGTTGGTGTACATAGACTCCATTTCAGATCTCATGGCATCCAGCCACTTCACAGAGTCTCCACTCGTGATAGCTTGCTGAAAGCTGGTAGGATCATCATCCTCCATGATGAAGTCTTCTCTGTCACCATCAATGAGGAAACCGTAGTACCTCTCCGGTGGGCGAGAAGTCCTACCAAACCTACGGAGTGGCCGAGGTTCTTCAGTTTCTGTTGCAACAGCCGGTTCAACCAAGTCGTCATTTGTAGTTTGTGTCTCTAGAACCTCTTCTAGATCTACCACACTGCCAGCAGTATCATTTGTGAAAAACACTTTTTCCAAGAATGTGGCATACTGAGAAACAAATACCTTTTGTTCCTCCTTATGGTAGAAAAGATATCTATAAGAATTATTTGGATATCCCAAAAAATTACACATGACCGACCGTGTCTTGAGTTTCTCCGGATTCTGCTTTTTAACATAGGCCGGGCAACCCCAAATCTTAATTCTCTTAAGAGATGGTCACTTCCAATGCCATATCTCATATGGCGTGGTAGACACGGTTTTGGTTGGGACCCTATTCAATAGAAACGCTGCAGTCTCCAATGCATGCCCCTAAAATGAGACGGATAACTCAGCATCACTCATCATGGAACAGAACATATCTAATAGAGTCCGATTCCGTCTTTCTAACACACCGTTGTGCTGTGGTGTGTAAGGAGGAGTGAGCTGAGAGAGAATACCATTCTCTTTTAGAAAATTTGCAAACTCTGTACTGAGATACTCCCCACCTCGATCTGATCGAAGCATTTTGATGCTCAAGCCGGTTTGTTTTTCTACTTCGCGTTTATATTCAGTGAATTTCTCGAAAGCTTCGGACTTGTGCTTTAATAAAAATACATGACCGAATCTTGAGAAATCATCAGTGAAGGTAATGAAGTATGAAAAACTGCCTCTAGCCTGTGTAGACAGTGGCCCACATACATCACTATGTATGAGGCCTAAGAGCTCAGTAGCTCTTTCTCCGTGTCCTGTAAACGTAGTTTTGGTCATTTTACCCTTGATACAGGACTGGCAAGTCGCATAAGATTTATATTCAAACGAGTTTAAATATCCATCTTTGTGTAACTTGTTTAGTCTTGTTTCGTTAATATGACCAAGTCTACAGTGCCAAAGAAAAGCTTCATTTATTTCTGAAAATTTTCTTTTATTAGTGTGTTGTATACTGAACACTGTGTGTTGATTTAGGACGTATATCCCATTATTAAGTGTACCATGCCCAACCAACATTTGATTCAGGTGAATGTTCATAACATTGTTTAGCAATACAAAATTATATCCTTCATTGTCTAACAAAGAAACGGATATTATATTACAAAGCATACTAGGTACATAATAACATGGGTTCAAAACCAATATACATCCAGACGGCAACCCCAAGTGATACTCTCCCACTGCAACTGTATGTACATTGGAACCATTTCCAACGCGGAGAGTATGGTCACCTGTCTTCAAAACCTTGCTATTTCTCAGCCCCTGCATAGAATTGCAAATGTGAGAACCTGAACCGGTATCTAATACCCAGGAAGCAGAGTTTATTGAAAAATAGTTTTCTGTCACAAACACACCTGAAGCGGAAGCATCCCCATGCTTCTTCTTGAGATCCAAGTACTCTGTACAGTTGCGCTTCCAGTATTTTGTTTTGTGGCAGTGATGACATTCCCCTTTTCCTGATTCCCCAGCTTTGGACTTGTCTTTCCCCTTAACCTTTTTAACTCCACCCCTAGGTTTGGTGGGTTTCTTCTTTATCTTTCCCTTGGCCTTAGCTTTCGGGCGAGAAGTGGAAGATTGCCCAACACTCAAAACGGGAGTTTTTACTGATTTCAGCGTGCTCTCTGCACTCCTTAACATATTAAGGAGTTCAGGTAGTTCCTTCTCCATGTTGTGCATGTTGAAATTAACTATAAATTGAGCAAAGGTGAAGGGGAGAGACTGCAGAATAATATCCGTATATTGTTCATTGTCCATTGTCCATCCAAGGTCCTCAAGCTCTTCTATGAGAGCTATCATCTTCTTAACATGGTCTCCTACTGGTGTTCCAGAGGCCATTCGCATCTGAAACAGTTTTCTTGATGCTTCGTATCGTAATACGCGAGATTGCGCTCCATACAACTCCTTTGTATTGAGGAATATGGCGTGAACGTCCATATTCTCGTGCTGCTTTTGATGTATGTTATCCCTCGATGCAAGCGTGAGGCATTTGGCTGTGGCACAGTCAGCGTCCCATGTCTTGCGGACTTCAACATTCGCAACTGAGGATTTAGGGCCTGGGACGGGCGGGGCTGGAGCCGTGAGGACATATGATACCTTATCATAAGTCAAGTCAATGTTAAGATTCCTCAGCCAGTGTAACGTTTTGAAAATCGTTTCGGTGAAATTTCGAAAAAAACGGTAAAATAAGGGGGTTTTCTGTAAAAAGTCAAAATACAAATATCTTATTATAAAAATTAAATATACATATTCTAGCTATGTAATTGCTAGTATTTGGTGTTTATTGACCCACTGGTGAAATTTCAAATTTTCTGAAAAATTTTCCGAAATTAATTATTTTAATATTATTTTAAGCCGTCACTATTACATTTAATTGGTGATAAATACAAACTGGAACAGGTTAATTTAACAAAGTGAACCATGACATGTTGGAATCATAGTTTGTAACAGGTTTTAATTGGAAACTTGTCTCAAAGTTCTAGTTAGTTTTATGCTAAGTAGATAATAAAAGAAAAATAAATTAATATAGGTAATAATGAAGCTTTCTACAATTAACCACACATACCCACACTCTCTTTCCCCACTTCATGGCCGGCCTTGGTACAGTGCAGCCCCCCACCCCTCACTTCACCACTTCATTCTCCTCAAATTTAAAAGAAAAATATAAAGAAAAGATTAAAGAATTGATTTAAATGAGGTATGGTGTGAGGTGATTGAAGTATGGGCTTTCTTTTCTTTGACTTGGAATTATTTACTACACTCAAACCTCACTCTCTCCCCTCATCTTCCTGCTGGCCGAGCAAGGAAGCGCCCCCAAATCCCCATTTTTCCCACTCCAATTATCATGAAAATCCTATAAAATTCATCAAAAAAAAATCAATGCTAAACCTCACCAATTCTTTACTTAACCTTCATCCAATTTTCCTTGGCCATTCAAGCGTGGATTTTAGGAGCAAGAGAGCATTTTGGAATGGTTAAGTTGCAAGCTAGATTTAAGGTTTGTGAGGTATAATTCCTAACTAAATTGTTAATGAGTTGCTAATTACTTCATTTTGTTTAATTTGGGTTCTAGCTCCAATCTTGAAATTCTAGAAAAGGGAAATTGTTACCTAGTGAGGGTTTTTATCATTGATCATGGTTTAATGGTGTAGCTATCATGCTAAGCTATAGAAAAATTAATCTAGTTGTTAATTTCCAAATTTGTAACATTTAAAATGTCCAAACTAAGCATTTTTGCTAACTAGGTTTAGTGAAATACATATATAATTGAGATTAAAATCTAATTAGGGTATTCATGGCATTATTAACATTTTAAAGTGTAGTTTAATACTTTAGTTCATGAAAATCCAAGCTAGATTGTAATTTGTGCATTTTTGCTATAAAATTGTTAAAATTTAGGTATTTTGTAAACTAGAATTTTAGAGTTTTTGGAATTTAACAAGATTAAATTATGGGAATTGTTTTTATGACTTATTTAAGATATTTAGTGAATATTGTAGCCGCTAGATTCGTTTATATATCGAGTTTTGTACTAAAACGGTGATTTGTGCTTGCTAGATTTTCGGAAAAAATGACTTTTTAAGTGAAATTGGGGTTTGTGTGAATTTTAAGCTATTTTATATTATAGTTAGTGCTTGTAATTGTACAAATGAGTGTGTTGGGAGCTTTCTCGATGGTTTGGCGTTTGTACGCCGACGTCGAGGGTTTTTGGGTTGGTTTGTGGGTTTTGACCTATGTGGGATTCGTCTGTCGTTTTGGTCATGAGTCGGATTTTAATGCGATATGGTGCGTTATGATATGTAGGTACCCCATGTGGACTTCGAGACGACAAGCAAGCGCGTGGCGACGTCGGCACCGGCGAGCGAGGACCGGGTGAGTAGATTTATATCTACGGGGAGAAGTCGGGTGGATGGCGTATAGCACCCCCGCAGTCCGTGGTGGTGTATACGGATGCGTATACACACCAACTTTTATTATATGTTATTTGAGATTAATAACGATGTTAGGATGGATATTGGTGTGATTGGATTGTTTTAGTGTTGCGAACCCTAGGGTAGTGTTGCACTATACATACACACATGCATACTTGCATACATTCCTATTTATATGTTCTCATGTGATTCTTTATAGTTATGTGTTCACATGGGTATGGGACTATGTGTTCACATACGGATTTGAGGATGATACTTTGGATTGAACTGAGTCGATGAGATTTGTTTTGTGGTTGTGATATCAGTGATATGGCAGGATTCGTACTTGAGGTACGTCCTGGGGTTATAACGGATCTTGGGGCGGCGATACGGGTGAATAGTGTTATAAATAAAATGGTCGACATGTGATCGTGATATAAGATATGATATGCTAGGATATTGATATTAGGCCGTATCGGGCGGTGTATACCCCTTGATGATGATTGTGCTGACGATATCGGTTTGTACGAGATTGTCGATCTGTAGTCAGATCATGAGTACATTGAGGATATTAGTATTGTACTAGACATAGGTCAGTACCCTAGACGATGATCTTGGATAAAGAGGATACCTGAGGATTAGTGTGAGGAATATGATATTGACCCGTACCCAGATTTGGGGATGCCGTACGACGGATTTACGTACGAGCTATATTTTGATGATTGATCCGCACTCTTGACTTGGGATGTCTGATTATAGATATGGTATCGGATATGATATTATTGAGGCGGGATCACCGACTAATATATATACAGGTATGTATATGGATCGACTCAGATGTTAGGCGATTTTCTTACCTGTAGTCCAGCTTGTTAGCTTAGCTCTTTTGTTTAGTTTAGTTGTTAGATTAGAGTCGGTTCTTACCTATTTCAAAAACTAACGAATCGTGGGTATTTTAAAAGACAGCCCAAGGGATCCTACGGATATTTCAAAAGACGTATCTTTTCATAAAAACACCGTAGCCCCTATTTTCAAAACCCCATGATTCGTGTTATTTCAAAAGGCACCATTTGTAGGACTTATATTAGATTAATGCAGATTAGCTATAGTTGCGTCTAGTTTTCAGCTCCCGCTCATTTTTGTGGTCCGCTTCGCATCGCACGCTTATTTTATGTTTCATACTCCATTATTGATATCATGCAGTTAGGACACCGGCACCATTACAGATGATGCGTATGTACCACGTACACTTATTTGCCGGCTCACACACATCTTCATCGGTAATTGCCATGTCACGTACAACTTAGAAAATATTATTGCTTCACGTAGCCTGTTAGCTAATAGTTAGACATGATATTAGTGTACTTGCCTTATATGTTAGTTTAGAAATTGTAGTTATTACCTGCTACTTCATGCATACTGTTATTCATTGTTATGCCGCATTCATGGATTCTCATGCATATATTCACTATTTTACGTGTTATTGAGGTTTTGGATTCGGATTTCCATGAGATTTTCTGGATTTGGAGGAAAACCGCAAAAACATAAATAAACCTTTTCTCTCTTTTAAAATAAAAAGTGCGGTTTTTCCCATGATGTATGATTCGTCCACCATGAGTTTGCTGATGGATTTCGAGACCCGATTCGAGGAGACGGATGAACCGTTTCGGGTACATGGTGGACCCGGTAAGGTACCCCGGGGCAAGAAGCGCGTGATGATGACGATGTGAGCCTGGCAGGGGAGCACTACCTACTGGTGATTTTACCCGACGCGTCGGATATCCGGAGGATACCGTCGTGGTCTTGAGATGGATGGTAGGGGCCGGTCTGGACTGACGGCGCCCTAGATATTGTGATTGAGACATTGAGATTTCGAGATATTGAGGTACAGAGACTGTGATACAGAGGTATCGAGATATTGGGATTACGTTTTGTGCCGATGCTAGGCACTGTTTTATGCTGATTTCATTATGATACCTCATTTTAAAAATACAAAGGAAATCTCACTAAATTATGAAAACAGTTCTTCATTACATGTATTCTGTTTTCATGCATTCATACCTCATTCATATGATATATTGCTACCTGAGGCACTGACACGGGCACATGAGATTACACCCGGGTTAGATATTTACCCTAGCCTTGTTATAGGTTGCATGTTATATATATAATTGAGGATATATTATGATCTTTGAACTAGGTTGCGTTATTTATGCGTTTTCTTTCTGTAGATATTTTTCTATTCACTAGTTGGCAACTCACCCCCGTTGTGCCCCAGTTTCTTGCAGGTTTGCCGTAAAGGTTTCATTACGGCTTGTGGGCATAGTTTCCTTCGGTTGATTTGCTAGTAGGTGGGTTTACTTATATCGTACCCCCATTATATATCTTGTATATTATTATTCTGTTGTATCTAGAAGTTCCATCAACCAAACATGTATTTATTTGAGATAGAGACCAGTGATGTTATTCCTTCGACCTTAGAGTCGCGCGTTATATTTCTGTGGTTTTCTTGTGGTTTTGAGTTTCCTTTTGAATTTTGATCCTCGCCGTTGGCGTTGTATATTATATTGCTTGTGTGGTTGTGACCGTCGATTGACGAAGAGCTAGCTCCCGCTTGGGGATGCCTTTTTATTGATTTCGTATACTATTCATATTGTATCCCGTTTGGGGGCCAGTATTTACAAAGTAGACTCTGCCAAAATTTTTTGGAAATTTTTGATGTTTTTAAAAACCGCATAATTCGGCTTATGCTATTGAAACTACTTGCTTTAAGTTGGTTTTTCCTGCACTCTACATCTTTTCTTAGGTTGGATTTCTGGTTTTTCGGTTTACTTAGATTACGTACGCCTCGAGGCGTTCGTAGTTTAAGTGCCGGTCATGTTCCGTACTTTCGGGTCGTGACAAAGTTGGTATCAGAGCGTCAGGTTTTACCTTCGGAGCGTAGGATGACCTTTGGTTGATAGAATAGGTGACTAAAGTAGAGTGTCGTACCGTAGATATGTTCCGCGGCAAATTTACGATACGCTACTCCACTTAAGAAGCCTTAGGATGTACATTTCTTTGCTCAGTATTATATTCATTCCGATCGAGCCTCATCAGTACCAGTTATGGTTTTGCTGCCACGATTACGGGCAGGGAGAGCTATGGCTAGAGTTGCGGTCAGCATGAGCTCGTCACGAACGAGGACTGACCAGGGCGAAATTCCGGCGACACACGATTGCGGAGATGTGTCTTTTTACTGTGTTTCCGCGCCACGAGCGTTTGGCGGATCGCCTTTATGAGGTTACTCGGATGTGCTGATCGACACTAGAGGATTGTGCCAATGATAGAGGCCAGCCTGATTTTGATGACCGTTGGTGTATTGCTCAGTCATGATGATTGAGGCACTGTTCAGCGTGCAGACGAGTGAGCCAGTTGTTGCTGCGAGCGACGGGATATTGCCCCAGACGCTGGAGCTAATGCAGTATGAGTTGTACTAATAGATGATAGAAGGTCGTTAGTCACCCGATGATGAATGACTAGGACATGTGGTTCGTTCGCCTACCCGATGAGAGGTCATCAGATAGATTGATTCCAGCTAGAGACGACTTCACGCGGAGACGTTGGGAGTCGACAGAGACGATCGAATGTCAGAAACCTATTGTTCCAAGTTTAAAGTAGTCGGAAAGACATGCAGGCAATTCTATGGTCCCTCTAGAAGAATGAAACCCTAACTCGACTTAATGACCGTGTGAAAGCCTTTGAACCTTCGGGTTTGCGGCAGTTCTACGGCGCCATTAGTGAGGCTTGGGTTTGCCCTTCTACGGCTGGACCACCGATGCTGTGGTATGTACTCGATACTATTAAACCGTGCCCAAGATGTTGAGCTCTTGGGGGATTATGAGGTTTTGACGACTCGATCGGATGGCTCGACTTAATTCGGATGCTAGGTGGTGAGATGCATTTCTTGGGAGACTCCCGATACGAGGATAGCCGTTGGAGCTCAGTCCATGCAGCCACGACGAGACGAGTCCGAAGCGGTCGACATTAGAGAAATATGAAGTAAGAGGTTCGTACCAGATCTAGATGAAACAACGTTCCACTCCGCCGACATCAGAGATTCGATACGTATGCCGAGGCATTGTACTTGGATATACCTTCCAGAAGGAGTCGCGTTGAGTATGCAGCCGTTCCAGAATGAGAACAGATCTAGTAAGGGACGATGACTTCCGGACAGTTCGGCAGAGACGAGATTTGGGAGAGATCTCGATAGGACCTTTCTGGAATAAATTACGAGAAGACTTGGACCCAGTAGTGGTCATGTTACGCACACCAGCAGGCCAGAGTTCATGATCATCGACGAGACGTCCCACTAGTGACCGCGACAGTTGGCCCGAGATTCTTAGAGGATGCACTTGAGCGGTACTATTCCGCCATTATTGATTTTGATGTTTTGGGTGATTTATTCTTATGATTTGATTTTGATGATTGAGGATTTACGATCTTTGCACAGTGTTGCCCTTGATATAGTTTTCGTGCTTTGGTTTCACATGTTTGTGATTTTACGGTTTTAGACATTTGAGTTGATTTTGTGCGTATGCACGCACACGATTTGGTTTTTACACTCGGTATAGTTCATATATGCTTGCAGTGCAGTGTTACGTATGTTGTGCATTTAGATGCCCTGGACTTTGATTTCGATGGTGATGTTCGATATTTGTTTTGTGCACCTTGTGCACCTGACTGGATTTTGCGTATATTCGGCACTTGATATTAGATTTCATGATTTCGTGCACGATGGATGCACCTGATTTGGATTTTCGCGCATGTTGGGCGCATGTTTTGAAGTGTGATTTTGGTGCATACCAGATGCACTAAATCGAGATTTTTCGTGCATGTCAGATGCACCTGATTTTGCTGTCAGGCAAACATGTTGCCTACGACAGATGTTTCGTGCACACCCGATGCACTTAGATGTTTCTGTGCATATGTATGGCACATATTTGGATTTTGATTTCCGTGCGCACAAGACGCACGTAGTATGCATACGCGTATTTTGGGATTGATTTTTCTTATAGAGCAATACGTTTTTATGATATTGCTATGTGTTTTCGTACTGAGCAGGACTAGTCAGAGGACAGTACCTGAATATATTTTACATGTATAGTTTCGAGTTATATCATATTGGTTTTGCTTTGGATTTGGTATTGATGTCTTCCCCATGACTCCGATGATTGCGGGATGCTTGACGGAGTTCTGATTTGAGTTATATGCTCATTTTTCATGCGCATGCGTTGCGCTACGATTTGTTTTATGTATTTATGATTTCGGAGCCCCGGCGATTTGATGGTTTTGGCTGAAATATTTTAGTATTTGGGGGAAGTTTTAATTTAAATTCGGGGACCGAATTTCTTTAAGGGGGGAAGATTGTAACGTTTTGAAAATCGTTTCGGTGAAATTTCGAAAAAAACGGTAAAATAAGGGGGTTTTCTGTAAAAAATCAAAATACAAATATCTTATTATAAAAATTAAATATACATATTCTAGCTATGTAATTGCTAGTATTTGGTGTTTATTGACCCACTGGTGAAATTTCAAATTTTCTAAAAAATTTTCCGAAATTAATTATTTTAATATTATTTTAAGCCGTCACTATTACATTTAATTGATGATAAATACAAATTGGAACAGGTTAATTTAACAAAGTGAACCATGACATGTTGGAATCATAGTTTGTAACAGGTTTTAATTGGAAACTTGTCTCAAAGTTCTAGTTAGTTTTATGCTAAGTAGATAATAAAAGAAAAATAAATTAATATAGGTAATAACGAAGCTTTCTACAATTAACCACACATACCCACACTCTCTTTCCCCACTTCATGGCCGGCCTTGGTACAGTGCAGCCCCCTACCCCTCACTTCACTACTTCATTCTCCTCAAATTTAAAAGAAAAAAATAAAGAAAAGATTAAAGAATTGATTTAAATGAGGTATGGTGTGAGGTGATTGAGGTATGGGCTTTCTTTTCTTTGACTTGGAATTATTTACTACACTCAAACCTCACTCTCTCCCTTCATCTTCCTGCTGGCCGAACAAGGAAGCCCCCCAAAATCCCCATTTTTCCCACTCCAATTATCATGAAAATCCTATAAAATTCATCAAAAAAAAATCAATGCTAAACCTCACCAATTCTTTACTTAACCTTCATCCAATTTTCCTTGGCCATTCAAGCGTGGATTTTAGGAGCAAGAGAGCATTTTGGAAAGGTTAAGTTGCAAGCTAGATTTAAGGTTTGTGAGGTATAATTCCTAACTAAATTGTTAATGAGTTGCTAATTACTTCATTTTGTTTAATTTGGGTTCTAGCTCCAATCTTGAAATTCTAGAAAAGGGAAATTGTTACCCAGTGAGGGTTTTTATCATTGATCATGGTTTAATGGTGTAGCTATCATGCTAAGCTATAGAAAAATTAATCTAGTTGTTAATTTCCAAATTTGTAACATTTAAAATGTCCAAACTAAGCATTTTTGCTAACTAGGTTTAGTGAAATACATATATAATTGAGATTAAAATCTAATTAGGGTATTCATGGCATTATTAACATTTTAAAGTGTAGTTTAATACTTTAGTTTATGAAAATCCAAGCTAGATTGTAATTTTTGCATTTTTGCTATAAAATTGTTAAAATTTAGGTATTTTGTAAACTTGAATTTTAGAGTTTTTGGAATTTAACGAGATTAAATTATGGGAATTGTTTTTATGACTTATTTAAGATATTTAGTGAATATTGTAGCCGCTAGATTCGTTTATACATCGAGTTTTGTACTAAAACGGTGATTTGTGTCTGCTAGATTTTCGGAAAAAATGACTTTTTAAGTGAAATTGGGGTTTGTGTGAATTTTAAGCTATTTTATATTATAGTTAGTGCTTGTAATTGTACAAATGAGTGTGTTGGGAGCTTTCTCGATGGTTTGGCGTTTGTACGCCGACGTCAAGGGTTTTTGGGTTGGTTTGTGGAAGCAACCATAGGTTTTGACTTATGTGGGATTCGTGTGTCGTTTTGGTCATGAGTCGGATTTTAATGCGATATGGTGCGTTATGATATGTAGGTACCCCATGTGGACTTCGAGACGACAAGCAAGCGCGTGGCGACGTCGGCACCGGCGAGCGAGGACCGGGTGAGTAGATTTATATCTACGGGGAGAAGTCGAGTGGATGGCGTATAGCACTCCCGCAGTCCGTGGTGGTGTATACGGATGCGTATACACACCAACTTTTATTATATGTTATTTGAGATTAATAACGATGTTAGGATGGATATTGGTGTGATTGGATTATTTTAGTGTTGCGAACCCTAGGGTAGTGTTGCACTACACATACACACATGCATACTTGCATACATTCCTATTTATATGTTCTCATGTGATTCTTTATAGTTATGTGTTCACATGGGTATGGGACTATGTGTTCGCATACGGATTTGAGAATGATACTTGGGATTGAGCTGAGTCGATGAGATTTGTTTTGTGGTTGTGATATCAGTGATATGGCAGGATTCGTACTTGAGGTACGTACTGGGGTTATAGCGGATCTTGGGGCGGCGATACGGGTGAATAGTGTTATAAATAAAATGGTCGACATGTGATCGTGATATAAGATATGATATGCTAGGATATTGATATTAGGCCGTATCGGGCGATGTATACCCCTTGATGATGATTGTGCTGACGATATCGGTTTGTACGAGATTGTCGATCAGTAGTCAGATCATGAGTACATTGAGGATATTAGTATTGTACTAGACATAGGTCAGTACCCTAGACGATGATCTTGGATAAAGAGGATACCTGAGGATTAGTGTGAGGAATATGATATTGACCTGTACCCAGATTTGGGGATGCCGTACGACGGATTTACGTACGAGCTATATTTTGATGATTGATCCGCACTCTTGACTTGGGATGTCTGATTATAGATATGGTATCGGATATGATATTATTGAGGCGGGATCACCGACTAATATATATACAGGTATGTATATGGATCGACTCAGATGTTAGGCGATTTTCTTACCTGTAGTCCAGCTTGTTAGCTTAGTCCTTTTGTTTAGTTTAGTTGTTAGATTAGAGTCGGTTCTTACCTATTTCAAAAACTAACGAATCGTGGGTATTTTAAAAGACAGCCCAAGGGATCCTACGGATATTTCAAAAGACGTATCTTTTCATAAAAACACCGTAGCCCCTATTTTCAAAACCCCATGATTCGTGTTATTTCAAAAGACACCATTTGTAGGACTTTTATTAGATTAACGCAGATTAGCTATAGTTGCGTCTAGTTTTCAGCTCCCGCTCATTTTTGTGGTCCGCTTCGCATCGCATGCTTATTTTATGTTTCATACTCCATTATTGATATCATGCAGTTAGGACACCGGCACCATTACCGATGATGCGTATGTAACACGTACACTTATTTGCCGGCTCACACACATCTTCATCGGTAATTGCCATGTCACGTACAACTTAGAAAATATTATTGCTTGACATAGCCTGTTAGCTAATAGTTAGACATGATATTAGTGTATTTGCCTTATATGTTAGTTTAGAAATTGTAGTTATTACCTGCTACTTCATGCATACTGTTATTCATTGTTATGCCGCATTCATGGATTCTCATGCATATATTCACTATTTTACGTGTTATTGAGGTTTTGGATTCGGATTTCCATGAGATTTTCTGAATTTGGAGGAAAACCGCAAAAACATAAATAAACCTTTTCTCTCTTTTAAAATAAAAAGTGCAGTTTTTCCCATGATGTATGAGTCGTCCACCATGAGTTTGCTGATGGATTTCGAGACCCGATTCGAGGAGACGGATGAACTGTTTCGGGTACATGGTGGACCCGGTAAGGTACCCCGGGGCAAGAAGCGCGTGATGATGACGATGTGAGCCTGGCAGGGGAGCACTACCTACTGGTGATTTTACCCGACGCGTCGGATATCCGAAGGATACCGTCGTGGTCTTGAGATGGATGGTAGGGGCCGGTCTGGACTGACGGCGCCCTAGATATTGTGATTGAGACATTGAGATTTCGAGATATTGAGGTACAGAGACTGTGATACAGAGGTATCGAGATATTGGGATTACGTTTTGTACCGATGCTAGGCACTGTTTTATGCTGATTTCATTATGATACCTCATTTTAAAAATACAAAGGAAATCTCACTAAATTATGAAAACAGTTCTTCTTTACATGTATTCTGTTTTCATGCATTCATACCTCATTCATATGATATATTGCTACCTGAGGCACTGACACGGGCACATGAGATTACACTCGGGTTAGATATTTACCCTAGCCTTGTTATAGGTTGCATGTTATATATATAATTGAGGATATATTATGATCTTTGACCTAGATTGCGTTATTTATGCGTTTTCTTTCCGTAGATGTTTTTCTATTCACGAGTTGGCAACTCACCCCCGTTGTGCCCCAGTTTCTTGCAGGTTTGCCGTAAAGGTTTCATTACGGCTTGTGGGCATAGTTTCCTTCGGGTGATTTGCTAGTAGGTGGGTTTACTTATATCGTACCCCCATTATATATCTTGTATATTATTATTCTGTTGTATCTAGAAGTTCCATCAACCAAACAAGTATTTATTTGGGATAGAAACCAGTGATGTTATTCCTTCGACCTTAGAGTCGCGCGTTATATTTCTGTGGTTTTCTTGTGGTTTTGAGTTTCCTTTTGAATTTTGATCCTCGCCGTTGGCGTTGTATATTATATTGCTTGTGTGGTTGTGACCGTCGATTGAAGAAAAGCTAGCTCCCGCTTGGGGATGCCTTTTTATTGATTTCGTATACTATTCATGTTGTATCCCGTTTAGGGGCTAGTATTTACAAAGTAGACTCTGCCGAAATTTTTTGGAAATTTTTGATGTTTTTAAAAACCGCATAATTCGGCTTATGCTATTGAAACTACTTGCTTTAAGTTGGTTTTTCCTGCACTCTACATCTTTTCTTGGGTTGGATTTCTGGTTTTTCGGTTTACTTAGATTACGTACGCCTCGAGGCGTTCGTAGTTTAAGTGCCGGTCATGTTCCGTACTTTCGGGTCGTGACAGCCAGTCTTTATAATTGGTCCCATTCAGTTTATTTTTATCTAGTAGAAGCTTGAGTCCTATCATTGGTATCTGCCATTAAGAGAGAGAAAAGAATACACTCAGCGAAAGCTCTTGCAAAGATCAGATTGGTTATTATCTTATCTAATCGATGTCTCTCACTGCTTTAATCAAGTTTTTCTTTCAAACCTTAAAATGAAAACTAGCCAGGATTAATTACAATCTACAACTTCACTAACCGTTCAGCCAGGCCAGTGTCGGTACTTGAGGGAGGTTCCCCGTGCTTTTGCACGGACCTAATTAATATAAACCTCGTCTTCCCAGAGGCGTAGCCCCGTTAACACCTTTCTAGACACCTAATAGGTTAGCTAATTGCAAACTGCAAAACTCTCCTAGGAGCAACTATTGCCCACAGTGGTATCGAGATACAACTATCATACGGAAGGTATGCAATCTCATTGCAAATTTCTACTATTGAAATTCCCGATGTGGTTTTTACCCCTAGCACTCATGACCTTGACTATAATCAACATATCATAAGAACTAGTCAAGTTCTACCCGTCATTTCTTGATTAATCAGATCCACCCATATGACCCTTGACTATGATCAACATAATCACATGAATGTCCTAATAAATCACATCATATGTTTTGTAGGAAGACATCACTTAGCTGCCACACAACGCCTTAACTATAGTCAACAAACGTAGCACGAATACTAAGTACTCTACTTCCTAAAATGACGGAGGGTTGCGGATGATTTTTAAGAATATCTTTAATGCTTTGAACTTGATATCGTCGTAGAATCAAATGGTTTTCAAAAGGAGTGGCTTAAGCTCCGCAAGTTTGAAATGTAGCTTTTTCATAAAAATCCGAGTGGTTTTCAAATTCGATTCTACAACATCATTTTAGGTTTATTTTCTTTACATTATTCATATTAATGTAGTCCCATCATTTAAGTCCTTAAGCCATCACAGAAAAGAAACGAAAATACAACGTACGCTTATGCCATCCGCATTCGCCGCAATGTTCCGTTATGCACCGTTAGGTTACTTAACTAACGGCATACCGGGACGGGACTAGCGCGGGTGTAAAACATAAGCAACGTCTATTATATATCTCATACATAATATAGCATTCATCTCAGATATATTAAGCGATCACATCACAGAATATAGGCAGCAGAAACATAGATATGATAATATAGGATATACTAGGACGTCCGTATTTAGTATTTAGCCAACAATAAAAAATATGGATTCCACAGTCGTGATGAATAGCCAATCCCACACCCTAGACCCCTACGAGAGCGACAAGTGACCCTGCCAATTCGAGAGTTAGGAGACCCGGGTCTCGACTCCTCGAGATGGTTCCCACTAGACTCTAGAACCCGGTCACTTGTGCTCTCCACCTATGGTCTATCCTAATGCGGAAAAGTAAATAATATACAACAATTGTGACATCATCCTCAACCCGGAAGTGCCCCAAATAAAAGAATATTACATTATAAATGAATTTTACATGAATGAAAAGCAAAACTCTCATCTCACAAAAAACCCCCCGGCTATTCGATCACAACAATCCATTACATCACAACACAGCAACACATAATATCACATGCCATCAACGTAAGCAAGTGTGCGTGCCCCAATTGCCGTTGACATATAGCAACGAAACCGACGATATGCATACTACGCTTACGGTCGCAGAAACAAGTATCATATACTACTAGGCAATGTTAAACCCTTCGATAGAATTAATGAACACCCATATTCCCCAGCAAGCTCAACACTTGAGCACCCTTAAACAATACCCAAAATCTATGCCACAGTATTTAATGGACCAACCGTAGAAGGGCAGACCCAAGCCTCATTTGTGGCGCCACTAACTACGGCAAACCCTAAGTTCAGTCGTAGTTTGGTGGTCATATCTCGAGTTAGGGTTACTTTCTTCTAAAGGGTCCATAGGAATACCTGCATTAGTTATCGAGTACGTTCAACCTAGAAAACATGAGTGTTTGATAATTCGATCGACCTGTTTAACTTCACCAACGTTACCAATACAATACTATAAAAATACGAATACGAACTATTCCGCAAAGAGCCTAATACCAAAATTACATCACATGCAATTCTGGACTACATAAAAAAACCAGAAACCGCAGAACATAATGTACAGAACACTGGAGCAAAACGAGAAGGAGAGGAGCAAAGTGGGTCGGCGACGCCGGAAATATTGGCTTCGTCGCCGGCCCAAACTGAGCCCCCCTTCGTACTTCACCAGTGTTCTTGTGTCATTTTAAATGTCTCTCTGCAGTTATTTAAATAATTTTCAGGTCACTTTTAAAAAAATTTACAGAGAGCATTTTTCAAGGGCCTATAATTTCATATTTTGCGGAAGTTTTCGTTTTTGTATTGTCGTAATATCGTCTAGGCTTCTAGGTATCAAAGCTAGGGTAACAAAATTTTAAACACTTTCACAAGAAGCAAAAGCTAGGTTTAGGGAATACAACCTTTGTAGCTCCCTACGCTAGACTCCTTGGCCACTTGGAGTTTGAAAGAAGCTTGCTTGAGGTCCTCTAAGTCCACGACGATCCACCCGCAGTCCTCCATGTCCAAGCTAGAAGCTTTACTAGATCAAGATAAATAGTTGAAGCCAACACTCTAAACTAGTTGGCTAGAGTAGTATAGAATGTTGATGTGGTTTGTTTTCTCACTTAAAGACCCTAACTTGATCACTTTTTCACTCACTAATCAAAGCTAGAGAGCAAGAGAGAGGAGGAGGAAGATGAAGGCAATATGAGAGCTCAAGATAATGATAAGCTTAGGATTTAAAATGATAAAAAGAATACATATATTTTCTCTTTCTCATTCTTAACCCTAGTTATAAAATATATAGATATTTATTTTGGATCCAAAATGGCCATAGAAAATATATCATGGTTAAAGCAAAGGGTTAGTTTATGAATAAAATATTAAACCATGATAGAATTTCCATTTCCATTTTCTTTTATCCAAAAATAAATATCAACATATTTATATAAAGTGTGAGTCTTATATTGCCACCATCTCATGTATCAACTACCATGATAGAATATTGTATGAGTGTATGTGTGCATACAAATCCATATGTGCATAAAAAAGAATAAGTGCATACATGCATGCATACAACAAAAGACAAGAAAGGGTTTAAAGTGAAAAGCTAATAGTCAATGATAAATCAACACTTGATTTAGCAAACCGGTCATATCATATACGACCCGACCAATAGCAAACCGCCCGATTAATATACGGTATCACATACGCGCATTTAATCGGGTCCCCGCGCATATCTCATATGTACACCACATCGTTTCGCCTAGAATAAATAACTCCATTGCGGGACTCTAAGACTCGTCAATACGCCGCAGTGGGCGATGATCATATCAAGCACCCCAAGCCGTAAGAGGTCAGCTAAACGTAACGGCCACCAGGGTATTAAGCGATCAGAAGAAAACAAGCGAACCTGTCACAACTCCCGTCGAGCCAACCAGCAACACTACTGTACAGTCCGGTCTCTTCGTCAGATATGCTGCATATCGAGTCTAGGGATGGTAACGTCGACCCCAAAAATTCAATAAGTCGTGCCGATGAATGGTCTATAACAGATCGAGAATCTACTGATAACACTTATCAGTAAATCTCAACAGCCCTGACCAGGGACTTACTGATATAGCCAATCGAGCACAGCACAGCATCAACTCCCAATACCGGGAGAGGCAAAACCCCTCCTATCGCTCATCGTCTTCGTGTGTCTCGGGACTGTACCCAAAAGCCACCTATTTGCACGACTTAGTAGAGCCGTGGTAGGGTGGTAATCAAAGTACAGTGGGAGAACACACAAGACTCTATGACGATCTCAGGTCTACAGACTAACCTGTACCAGTGTCATCTGAGAACTGCTATCCGACGATAGATATAATACCATGTAGGAGTTCTCGGCGAGTCCGTCCAGTATACCCAGTCTCCACTGAGCACCCGTATACAATCTTGATGTCAAGCATCAATGGATGTGGGAACATCCATGGCCCATCATATGGGTCTAGTATCATATACGCCAGTCTACTCTGGTAAATCAATGCCCCATCTCGATACACCTACGACTAGGGACATTTCAGGATATGCTTATAAACTACAGATCTCCCACTAGTATGATCTCCATTATAATCATAGTAGTCAAGCCAATATCCTCAGGGCTTTATCAATATGTGTAAATGAATAAAAGCATGATCAAATCAACATTTTAGATAAAGAAGAACCGGATAGCATATTATCATGTCGAGCAAGAATGTATACTGAATATATATATACATGTATAAATACATCCACTATCATATAATGGCCTCTAGGGCATACATATATCCAACATTGTGGCCGGCCAAATTTTGGTATTTGGTGTCTAGGTTGGTTCAGTAGCTCACATACTCTATACATAACACCCTATACTTTCTTGTTTAGTCCCAATTTAACCTGAGATAAATCTGGGAGCATATTAGGTTGGTTTTTGATATGTTTTCCGATATTGAGATTATTGGTTTTGATATTTGATATTGTATTTGGTCGTTTGATGTTTGTACGTCAACGAAAAGGGTTGTTTGGTTGTTTTTGCATGTGTAGGCTATAGGTTCTAACCTAAGAGTGTACCATGCGCCGTATTGGTTTTCCGGACTTGATTTTAATAGCATTGCGACTATGTATTTATTGTAGGTAACTTCGCGTGGATTCCGAGACGACGGGGCATGGCGTCATCGACTTCGGCAAGCAAGGATCAAGGTGAGTAGATTTATATCTACGGGGGAAGTCGGGTGGATGGCGTATAACACCCCCGCAAGTTTTGATGGAAACCGATATATAGATTAGGGTTAAGGAAACTTAGATTAGAAAACTATGGATAAGGTTAAAAAGATAGTTAAAGATGATATAAATGATTGAATATATATACCGAGATATGAGATGAAAGTTAAAGGCTTATGACTCCTTAACATGATTTGATAGAAATGATGTCTCGAATTGATATATAAGGATATGAAAAGTGAATGTGAATCATGATATATAAATATAGGTAGTGCACGAGAATAAGTATGAGATTTAGAGTAGCATGACATGAGATTTATAAGATAGAATGTATATGCAAAATGACTTGATGTGAGATATTGATGTGATGAAATTAGTATACGATGAGATATGAGGACTTGGTTAGATGTGTCATTAAATGGATGCGAGTCGATATGAGATAGCTGATATCTTTGTCGGTCCCATGATATGAGATTGATACGGATGTGACCTGGGATATAGGTATATAGATAAATATAATGTTGTGAATCATGAGTGATATGCCGTGCGGGACGTTAGGTCCGTACCCTCATTGTCATATAGGTTGATAGGATCCCTAATGGTAAATGCCGCCATACAACGGATACCGTACGTGATGAGTTTTACTTGATGATTGATCCATACCCTTGACTAGATGATGTCGTACGATAGATTATACCGTACGTGATGTTGTGAGGCTGGATGCCGATTGATAGATCTACTGACTCGGATATGCGATAGAGACATATACCTTCTAGCATTGTGCTCACGATGTACCTTATGTTACGTTCATGACATTCTCATTGCATTATATATATACCTGTGCTAGTACACCTACACCATTATCGATGATGCGTATGTTACACTTACACAGATTTGCCGGCTCACACACTTTCATCATCGATAATTTCTAACCTACACAGTAGAATTGCTACATCATTATGTTATGTTGCATGATATACTTGCTATAGCTACATATACATCTTTATATGATATTGCATTTGACTTGGAGAAATTGGGAACCGCAGGATATATTTAAAAAAAACTGGATTCATTTAAAAGAGCAGTTTTCCCTTGATATGTGCATATTACTGTTTCATGTTTGCATATATCATGCTTTATGATTTGAAGCATTGAGATGCTATTTTTCATGAGATTCTGGATTTGAGAATCGTGGTTATATTTCAAAGGAAATTATGTATTGTTTTCAAAACCCGGTTTCTTTTGATATGATATTTCGAGACATCCACCATGTGTTTTCTCGGTCCTGATATTGGCATGTGAAACCCGATTTGAGGAGCGGGAGGCACCGTCTGCAGGTACATGGTTGACCCGGTATGGTACCCCGGGGCAAGAAATGATTTTCGTGGTGTAGACGATGAGCCTGGCAGAGAGACAACTACCGACCGATGATAGTATTTGAACCCATCGGTTATCCGGAGGATACTGACCGGAGTCATGAGATGGATATGAGGGCCGATCAGAGTATGCGGCGCCTGAGATGAGATAGATATGAGGGCCGATCCGAGGATGCGGCGTCTGAGTTATGAGGATTTTCGTGTCGATGCTGGACACGGGTTTCATGATGTTTCGAGTGTCGATGTTGGACACTCAGGTTCCATGATTTAGATGTGTCGTTAATGGACACATGTTGATTGATATCCTCATATTTACATGCATATGCTTTCATGATATTTACATGAATGATGTTATTGTGTCATTGATGGACACGTAGATGTTATCTACATGCAGATATGCATTTGATTATTATTGGCACATATGCAGATACGGTCACCCTAGATATCATAGTATTACTTTTATGATATAGTTGACCTAAGAATTGTTGTTTTATTCGATTTCTACCTGATGATGTTTTCTACTCACGAGTTGGCAACTCACCCCCGTTGTGCCACAGTTCTTGCAGGTTAACCGTATGGATCAGTAGCGGCATCACTGGCACACAGCTTGCATTCGGTGATTTGCTTTGGTAGGTGGTACATGTTGGATCTTACCACTCTTGTATTTACTATTCCGTTGTATCTAGTTAACTCCATCAATCAGAAACTAGTATTTGTATATGTGTAGTAAGAATTAGAAGGACTTATATTTGCGAGACTTAGAGCGATGGGTTATATATTCGCTTAGTGGGTTGATGTCTTGCTTATTTCATTATCTTTTGTGTTGATCTTCGCCGTTGGGCGTCGTATACATGTTTTATGACTTGCGTGATTGTGATTCCGTCGTTTGGCGAAGAGATAGCTCCCGCTTGGAGATGCCTTTTATATTATCATGTATTTGTGGTTTTGGATCAAAATATACAAAGGAAGT